>CM028339.1:41471372-46271372 GCA_016647705.1 Eucommia ulmoides | reverse complement strand
AAAACCCAATTTTGATGCCATAATTTTCTTATCCAAAGAGGGTAAGGGGAGATATGCAAATAAAACCGTGAATCGTAAGGTTGTGTGTTATAAACTTGTTGATTTTGCAAATCTTAAGAAGAAAAATATTGATGTTGAGAAAATGATTAAGAATATGAGATAGAAACATTTTTTTCTCTCAAGATAACCCATGGATGTGGTATTGGATAAAAATGTTCTATAATAATCTTTCTTTCGATGAGAGGAAATTGAAATCATTTGGTAATGGAGTTCAAATTAGGTTAGATATGGAGGAGTTTGAAAAAAATTTGAAATTCAAGAAGGGGGATGTATTTCCATATAATAGTACACTTTGGCTTGTTGGTAATCTTAAGGCAAAAGAGGTTCGTTGTAAGTTTAATATGATTGGGAATAAAGTGCAGTTATTGAGTCTTGAACATCCTCTTCTTCATTTTATAATTACCTACTCTATCGTTCTTAGGGGAGGTAGTCATGCTACGGTAAATGATTTTGATTTATATTTGATGAATGAAATAGTTGAAGGTAGACGTCTTGGTTTGGCACATATCATGTTTGACATATAAAGTATCAGTTGAGTGTGCCTTCAAGGGTATTACCCTATGATAATGTTCTTCAAAGAATTTTTGAGCATTTTGGAGTTGAAAAATAACTTGATGATGAGGCATTTATTACTCCTAGTCCAACATGGTTAAACATAACAAATGTAATCTTAATGGGATATGAATTTGTTGGAAATAGATGGGTGAATAATAGAGGTAAGGAAAGAGAGAGAAAAACTAAGGAAGATAAAAAAAAAAAATGGAAGAATTAAGCACTAATCAGAAAACTTATCAACTTTAGAGTCAATTTGATAACTTTCAACAACATACAAAAATGCTTGATTTAAGAGTATCTAGAATAACAGATGGTATAATGGAAATGAGGATGTTAATGGAAGGAGGATTTGGAAGAATTACTGATGAAATGAGAGGATTAAGCATATCGATGGAAGCTAGATTTGAGAGAATTACAAGAAATGTGGAACGAATGTTTATGCTAATGCAAAGCCAACAATACTCTTGAGGACAGCAGTGGTTCAGTAGGTAGCAACAGTTTAGTAGAAAACTATCATATGGAAGTCAGTAGTCTTTTGGAGGCCACACTGGGACAAGACCATCAGGGGCAGGGGCAGGACCGTTTATATTACATTATCAGCTGATGCCTCCTAGCTTAAGGGATAACCTGGAGGGCAATATCTGGAGCTACCAGCCACCAGTATTCTCGGTCCATATTTTACCCATTTATGGGTCATGGTCCCCATTAGATTCCATGCATTTTCTTATTTTTGTTATGTATTTGGACATGTCCCAACTTAGTATCTTGGTTTGTAATAGTTAATCTAGGATTTGCGATACTTGTTAGAACCAAATAGGCCTAAGTAGCATTAGCCCAGTATAGTGGATTTTAATACTTATTGGATTGAATGGCTATTTATGCTTTACCATTTTATCTCTTATGATGATCCACATGAATTTGATGCATAGCTTAAAAATCTTAAATCATGATTTTGTGTGAAAATATTTTTCAATCTTATATTGTTGAATTCAACCTTTAAAAATTGATGTGTATTTTTATGGAATAAATTCTTATCAAAGAAAATATTTGAATGTGAGTGAAACAACTTCATTTTCGCCTCCACTTTTTGAGATGACAAAATGGGAGACGTTGATGCTTAGGGATTTGTTCACCTAAGCATTGCATTTATTAGAGGGGAGAAATTGTGTGGAGGTTATATTGAAAATTATAATTTTTTTAATATGCTTTCACTAACATGATTAAATGAGTTTAAATGCCCGTCCTCGGATTTAGGGAGAGCGTGGTTACATTATATTTTTTAGAAAACATCAAAGTAAATTGTCATCATAAAAAATGGGGAGATGGTTGAATCTAAAATTTTGATGAACAATTAAGTGTTTATATCTTTGTGGAACTAATGGCTTTACTAAGTGTGTCAGATTTAAAGTTTCATGGTTTTTATTAAGAAGAAGAATCGTTGAAACAAATATAATTGGTACAAGATGGAAATGATGCAGACATAAAAAGTTTTGAAGACGTTGAATAAAATTAGGTGAAAACAACTATTTACCTATATACTCTTAATACAACCTGAATTAGAATCACGCACGACACTTAAAATGAATTAATTTTGTAAGTGTCTTAATGCAACCTGAATTAGAATCATGCACGACACTTAGTAAATTTGATTTTTTATGTGCTCCATATGTGAAATGATTTTGATAAATGACCTAAGTGAAAAATGAATTTTAAAGCATAAAATGTTAAGTTTTTGGGTCAATTCGGTCAATTGGCAAAAGAAGTCAGACGACTTATCAAAACAGATTGTTTTGAAAGTAGAAATAGATATATTTTGATCCAATTGGTTAAACGAGAAAAGAAATTGGTCATCCGATGGAAACAGTGGCTTAAATGAAGTAAGAAGTGAAGTCTTTAATCAATTCAGGCAACCGACGGGTTTGGGTCGGTCAACCATATGAAATAGCAGTCAAATTGGAGATATTGGAAATGTTACTAATCTTATCGGTAAACCGACTATGTGGGTCAATCAACCGATAGGTTTTAGGCCAACGGCTAAATTTATCCTTTGGCACAGAGTGGTCGACCGACTGATTCAGTCAATATTGTGACTATTTCATTTTCTTGGTAAAATCATCTCGTTTTTTATGATTTCGAGAGATACTTTTGAGGGATTTGGGTTTATTTCAGATATACTTGATATATTTTTTTATCCCTATTGATTTTGACCATTTAATTAGATATTCTTTTAATTAAATTGCTTTAATACTTTCTATTTTGATGGAACTTTGAATTGAAAATGTTTTGAGGACCAAACTGAGTTTTTCCAAGAATATTTTTAAATGAAACATATCTATTTTAAGTATTTGGAATATATGGGGTCTTGAGAAGTCATTTAATGACATATCTTTTGAAAACAAACCATTGGAGATCTAGTTCTAGGTCTATTTATAGACACCTACGGGTTTGAGTCTAAACACATCAAGAACAATCAGTTTTGAGCTTTCTAAGAGTGAGATTACTACTGAGATTTCTAATTGAGATTATTATTCAAGTTCTTTATCTTAAGCGCTTGCTCTTTGCATCACCGGTTTGTGTTCGTATTGCGAAAACATTCTACTCTTTGGTGAATCCTGGTGAAATCCTTCCAAATCACTTTATTCGGTTTCTAAGATTTTTATATAGTATTTATTACTTGGTTAATTATTATTAGAAAATCATTTTTGAACTTAAGTCTTGAAAATCTTTTAAAACTATTTTTATTTGATTATCAGATTACGTGCTCCTTGTGGGAAGAAACCTACAATTTTTTGTATTTGTGAGTTTGAGCATATTAGACACGCTTGAGATGGTGTCTAATCAGGGTAGCTAGAATTCGATCTTTTTTCTGTGAAAAATATTATGATTTGATCTTTGTCCTGCAAAAATGTTAGGTTATTCTTTTCCCTTGAAAAGAACTAGATTTTGATTCATTCTGTAATTGAATTAAAGTGTAATTGTAAAAGTTCATCCTAAACCTATGAAAATGCTATAATGGTAGGTTGATTCTTAACCTGTGAAAAGAATTAGGGATTGTTAAGGTTAATTTTGAGCCTATGAAAAGAATTAAGAATTGTAAGGGTTTGGTTCCTACCAGGTAAAAGAACCAAGGGGTTTTGTTGATTTTGAATCTCTGTGGAACTCAGGGGACTGGACATAGGTAAGGGTAGCTTGCTGAACTAGGATAAATTCTTGTGTCTTATTGATTATTTTCTTATATTGTGTTTGGGTGTGCATTTAGAATTAAACACATTTTCCCTACATAAAAAAATTAATTGGTATTGGGAAATTGATTATTTGTGTTTAAGAATTTAATTGTTTAAATTTTGTAACTGCCCAATTCACCCTCTTATAGGTAGCTCTTATGGGTAACAATTAGTACTAAAGCTGGTTTTAGCTCGATAGGCTTAACATCCTAGCTAAACACAATCACATGGATTTCACTAATGATAATGTTGTATGTGAATTTTCTATATGTCTTGATGTTATTAGTGAATCTCTTGTTTACTCTGATAATCAGGGTTCTGTTGATGAGAACGATAAAATTGTGATAATAAGGCTACTGATAAGGCTATTAAGAGGCTAATTGCCCTTACTTTTGAAAATAAAATTTGAAACTCGGGCAAAAAATCGAGATTCTTTAAAAAAAAAAATTGTACCACTAAATCTCTTAAAAAGAAGAATTTGGACAAATTTTCTGAAACTGCTGAATTTTTAAATGCATTATTTGAAATCAGTAAGTTACTTGAAAAAATTGATTATCTTCAAGAAGAGAACAATGTTTCGAAAAAGAATATTTCGATTTTTCAACACAATGATTTTAAAAGAAAAAATCTTAAAACTTTAAATGAGGCCTTGAAAATTGAGTTGGATAATGCAAGGCAAGAGCTTGATGAAGCTCGTTTAAAAATTTATTATGTTTAAAATGATCGTCGAATTCTTAAGAATGATCTTGAATTTATGTATAAGAAGAATTTTGGTCTTTAAGTGAACATTAGTTCTTTGGAATGGTCACTTGAAGCTCAAAATGAGCTTAATGAAGTAGTGAATAAATTCAAGGATATTGAGATAACTAAACTTGTTGAAAAACTAATAGTCTCTAAAGCAGCTCCTTAATATCATTATCAATATCGTGCTCCCGTACGGAAAATGATTATACTATGAAACGTGCTAAAAATGCTGGATTCTATAATAGTGAAAAGTTTGGTCATTTTGAGAAAAGGTGTTACTTGTTACATGGTTACCCAGTTGGATTCAGAAATAACTGTATGCTTAGGAAATAATTTTTTTATGCAGGTATGGATGATGGCTTTGCTCAACCAAGATCATACAATGAATAATTATATACCGAGAATGAATTCAAGATACATTGAAACAAAAAGGATGAGTCAAAATGATATGCAAATGATCAACGAGAATTTCAGAAAGCAGCAAGCTCAAGATAGGAGTTTAATTGATGCCTATCCTTAAACAATGGCAAGGAATCAATATCACAAAAAATTGACGTATAAGATGGTAGTAGATCATAACAAGACAAAACAACCCAGAGCATCTTATAAAGGCAAGGAGATCATCACTGAAATATTTCAAAAGAAAGCCATTGTGCATAAGAAAGACATTATAAAGGTAAATTAAGCAAAAGAAAAATTGAATGATTCCAAGAATAACAAGATTGAAATTGAAAATCGATCAAAGGCATATACACAAACTTCTTCCAAGGATGAACCAGGTATGTCATATTTCTTGAAATTTAAATATGTTAATTTTGTTAGGGTGATCAGTGCTTTACATTTTTCAAACTAATTTACTTATGTTTAGTGTGTGGGTGAAAATAATTATTGAAAATATTTGATGGGTAAAAATAATTAAGTTGTATAAAATGAACTAATTATTTGTGTGGATCAAAATAAGGAATAAATATGAGATAAATAGGCCAAATAGGAGCAAAGTAGGTATGTTGGTCAACCGATAGCTTCAGAATCTACAAGAGGCAAATTCTGAACTAGTAGGTCAACCGACCAATAATGGTCAGTCAATGTATTTGTCTTGAGATTTTTTTTTTTATCTTGGAAAATATTTTTGAGAAGCAAAGCGAATTTTATTTATGAAAAAAAAAATATTAAGAAAAATGAAAATAACTATTTTGAGAAATATTTTTTAGTTTTAAAAAGGTTTTGAAAAAAAAAAAAACTTTTAAGAAAACAATTTGAATAGAATATGATTTTGGCATATTGAAGTGAGGCTAGTTTTTTTTAGAGTTTTTTGAAAATAAACATTTTTATGGAAATTTTTGTCTCTTGTTAGGAAGAAATTTTTAAAGAGAAAGAAAAATTAAAAAAAATGAAATTTGGATTTTTTTTAAATGAATATATTTAATAAAATATATTTTTAGGGAAGTAATTTTGAGAAGTAAGAAGTATTTTTTGGAAACATTAATCATTTGGTGAAGAAGACATTTATTCAAAAAAAAAAATTGTCATTTTGTGAAGTTTTTTTTTTTTTTTGAAAAATATTAGTTTTGAGAAGAAAACACATTTTTAAAGAGAGAAATTGTTTTCATTTAAAAGAGGAAAAATCGTTTTTAGAATCACTTTATTTTTAGGAAGAAATAAATATTTAAAGTTTTGTTTAAGGAATTTTTTTTAGAAAAATCTTTTTTCAGTTTTTTTAGATGAAGAAAAATATTTTTATTTTTTATGGAAAGAACTTCTTTGAAGTAAAGAAAAGAAACAATTTTTATTTTTTATTTTTGAAGTGTCATTTGTTTGGAAGAAAACAATGAGACCTGAATTTTTTTAATTTTTTTTAACAAAAATGAGAAAAATAATTTTTTCCATAATAACATTAACTAAAATCATTTGGGGGGATTGATTTTTCTAAACCCTTACTTTAAGTTTTGCACGAAAATGGGAATCCTAAAACTAAAGTCTATAAAATATTCCATTATGATTTTTAGTTTAGGTATATATATATATATATATATATGGCATAGTTGATATATATAGGTATATAAGCATAAATATATATATACACACATACATAATGACAGTCCAAGGAGTTAATTAAAATCAAAGTGACAGGTTAAGGTCCAGTGACTTAGTGCAAGTCTAAGGTGTTGACCCAGTGATCTACCCAAGAGGGAGGTGAATTGGGTAGTTATAAAAATTAAAACATATTATCAACTTATAACACTTGAAAATTCAAATAATTAATTTCATCCTAAATTAATTATTATCTTCTATAGCAGCGAATATGTGTCATTTAAACTAGGTGCACACCCAAAAACTAAAAATAAATAAAGTAAAATTGCAGCACACCACGATGTATACTGGTTCACCAAGCCACTCTTGACTAATCCAGTCCTTTGAGAGCCATGAAGAATCGCACCCATTAAACCACTATGATTCCTTTAATCAGGTAGGAACCAAACCCTTACAAAATGATTTTTTTTATAGGATCAGAATCAACCTTTACAATTCCCTTTTCACAAGTTAAGGAAGAACCTCTATTTTTTTAACAGACTAAAGATTAACCTATTTTTTTTTATATATATTTAGGCTAAGAATCAAAAATCACAAAAATTCACTCCAAGTATCATTTTCACCAATAAAGATGGAACCGTTACAAATTCACTTAATTTCAATTCTAATCAGGAAGAATTACGCCTATCTCTTTTCATGTGAAAAGAGTAACCTAATATTTTTATAATTTAAGAAAAGATCAAACATCAATCTCTTTACCGGAAGAGATTGAAACCCAGCTACCCCTAATTAGATATTCCCAATAATATCTAATCCGCACACAACTCACTAATTACACAAATTGATAAGTTTTTTCTACTCGGAGCTTCTACCAACTCAGATTAATTTAAACTCAATTAATGTCCCGATAAATACAAGTGATAGAAATAAAGTGAGAAATTCAAAATCTGATACTAAAATAAGTGGGTAGCACACAATTTAGCACGTAATCAGATTTTCACAAAAAAATCGTTTTAAAAATATTTTCAAGCACTTTAACGTTCAGAAAAATATTTCACAAATATCAAAACTCCAAGCAATAGAAAATAATATCAAATATCTATTAAAAGCAAAATCTTGAAATAATTTCACCAGTTACCACCAAATGAATGAAAACTGAATCACAATGGAACTTTAGATCAATGATCGCAAAAGCTCTCAACAATTTTCTCAATAACAATTCTCAATAATAATCTAACAGTAATCTCTCAGTATATTTTCAAAATAATAACTCTCAGAAAACTCAGGAACTGAATAGGTCTTGAAAGAATGATTGATTGGGATATCTTACAAGTGAAAAACGTAGGTCTATAAATACTTATTTGAAACAGGCCCTCCAACAGTTAGTTTCCACATGTCATGACATTTAATTGCTCATTGGATGGTTGTATAATTGAGTTTTCACACACACACTTGAACAGGATCTAGAATGGCGTTTACCGATATCGAATGTTGAAATTCTAGAACACCACATGGTGTAGTTTTATTTTTGAACTCGATATGATTGGGGGCCGTTGAGGGAAAACCTTTTGGTTGATTAGTTGAATTCAAAACTTGAATGTTGTTATGTTTAGGTTGTTTTTGTTTTTATTCATTTTTAGTATTTAAGTTCGTTAATTAGTTGTAGTAGTTTGTTTTATTGTGTAAATATTTTTGCTTGAGGACACAAAAACGTTTGAGTTTGGGGGTATTTGATTAGTGGTTTATTTACCAACAAATTAAGTACTTTTAGACTCAAATATTTGTGTGTTTTCAAGCATTTTTGTTAGTTTAATGTGTGTTTGTATTATTTTATAGGTTTTTGAATAAATGAGTGAAAAGGTGCAAAGTCGGTTCAAGTGCAATAACTTCAAGGCCAATTTAGGACATGATTAAATTCAATTTTGGAAAACCTCAAAACATGTAAGTTGTAGATATCTATCTTTGATTTCAATAGGTTTTTGAATCACCTCAATCGAAGTTTGGAAGAGAACGTTATGGCCAAAAGAAGAAAGGATGTCAGCGTAGCAGTGGTGGCCTTCACCGCTGCAGCGGTCAAATGTCAGTGAGTTTACTTCTCTTTCACCACTGTGGTTTGACACCAGGTTGCAAAGATATTTTGGGATATTTTTGAGATATTTTGGATCCCTCATATTAGGCTTTCTTCCCCAACACTTAGATCACATTTTTGGGAGTGTTTTTGGAGCTCCAAAACATATCAACCAAGAGGAGATCACAAATCCAAGAAGAGGAAACGATCTTGGAGTGGTTTTATTGTCGGTTCTTCAGATAACGACTAGTCTCCTTTGCTTCTCTCTTTATTTCTTAGTTTGGTTGGTAGTTTTGATTATGTTTAGCTTGTATATTATTGAATATTGGGTTATGGCTATGTATAGCTAAACATATATTGTCTAGAGAGCGATTCGTGTATGAAAACATTGTTTGTTTAATCTTTGTTTCATTATCGGTTGTTCTTCCCTATTCGATCGTGTTTACCATTCTTCCACTTTTATATGCTTGTTAAGATTTATTGAGAATACAGGGTTTGACACTCAGAATAGGTAACCCTTGATTCGGACTAGGGCTTAAATACAGCGTAACGATATAATAACCCGGGAGGGCATTAGAAAGTATGTAATCCATGAGGTTGAGACGAGACTCATGTGACCAAGTGTCATGGGAGTGGTTAAAACGAAAGAAAAAATGACAAGTGAGTACTCGAATACCAAATTAATAAAAAAAATTCCCAAAACCTAACCGCTCACTTCAAGTAGCATAAACGAATGCTAAATTAATTTCACTCAAATTGTGCCTTAGGTTTAGAGACAATGGTTTGGAAAAACATTAATTAGCCAGGGCATTTGTTACGTGTTCAGAATTGAAACGTCTTATAGGTTTCGACAGGGTAACGAGGGATAAACGATATTATATAGTAAGCTTCAAAGGCTCAAGAGATCAAAATGAATGCCTAAATCATATTTCCTGAATTACCTCGCCTAGGATTTCACCTCAAGTTTCCCTCAATCAAGTTCTAGAATCCTTAAAATTGTCATGAATTTGGCTAATGGATAATTGACCTCAAATCAATTAAATAGCTATACATTGAGTCTACGTGCTCGTGTCAATTAGGATCCACAATAACTTTTACCAAAACGACATGCGAAGCACACAAAACAGACATGAATGGGCATTATCCTTAACCTCAAAATACAACTAGGAATAATATCATCCTTGGGTAATGGCCCAGATGAACTACAAAACTCAGTACATAGCAATACATCCTACAAACATAAACACATTTACACTAAACTAACAAACATGTAAATATTAAAAACAATACAACATAACTAATAACAATAAAACATACTAAACATCATCCCCAAACTTAAAACGGTTAGTGTTCACAATGACCCAATCATCAATCTCAACATTTGAAATAAAGCATGCCGACGATGGGGGTTTAGAACATGGACCTAGGAGGTGAGACAATCTCGCCTCCGAATGAAGTCGGCGGTAATGATCTAATTTATTTTGAAAACTTAGGTTACCTTACAAAAAGCGCTTGGTTTAACGTCCTCGACTTGACATAGATAAGTACTCGTCAAAGAGCGACTTCCGCCCATAGTAAGTGTCCCACAACACCACATATGAGTCTTGATTTATAACGCCCTCTAGCTTGGCAAAATGTGGCAATGTATGGCTTGAACTCTCAATTGGACTCGTCTTCGGCACACGTGTTCAGTTGGCATGAATAAATGGAGCAAAAGATGGTAGAGCACAAGTGAACCACATCGGATCCCCGTAGATGTGATCGTCTTGGATCGGTGGTGGAAACACTTAGTGGATCACAAATGGTGGATAATTACAAGTGCTATCTTGTGATTTTTCATCGTCTTTGAACTGACTCAAGTTCCTCCTATTTGTTTCCGGTTCCTCGCAGTGGCTTTCAATGCATGTGGCGTTTGTGTCTCTTAGTGCCACCGTTTCTGACTTGGCTTCAATAAAGTAGATAAGCTGACCAATTTTCGTCTGAATAGACGTTCCAGTTACATCAATTTTGGCACAAGTCGTCTCAATATTGTTAAGACAATCCTCATGCTCGTTGAGCCTATCATTTATTTCCCTCCAGAAAGCCTGAGTTTCCCTTATAAAGTTAGTGAACATTTCTTCCAGGGTAGGGGAAAACTCCTCATGTTAGTTCGGGATGTCAATCCATAGCGCCGAAACGGTGGAACTATCCCCTAAGCATTGGTAGCTTGTTAAATAATTCTAACTCTGATAATCAAACTACGTCATGTCTTCCAACAACTAATAGGCTTTATCCGTGGTTAGTTGGTCGAAAGATGTGGTACCGTTTCCTCCTTTAACCCAATTTCTTGTTGCGGCTAGTAACCCATCGAAGAAGTTCAGTAGTTGACACTCTCTCGGGAAACGATGGTTTGGGAATCAGAACAAAAACTCCTTGTATTGATCTTAAGCACAATAAAACGGCTCAAAATCTCGTTAAAAGAAATATAACAGTACTTGTTGATCTAACATCTTCAAGCACCTCGTAAAACAAACAAAACTAAAAACAAAATTATAAACAAAATAAATGCCTAAATTAAAATCAAGTTACTTACTCATAGTATCAACAACAATCTAAAATTCAATCCCCGACAACAGCGCCAAAAACTGAGTAGTGGAATATTACGTCGCTACTTTCACTATAAGTGTATGGGTCAAGTTTTAGTATAATAGGAAGAGTAGCGGTTGTCATATCCACAGAGATTGGATTAGATGGTCATTGAGTACCGCGATTGTCATAACCTAACTTTATCTAGACGATTCAATTTATAGTTTTTGGTTAATATAAAATAATAAACTAAGTTAATTAAACTAATATACTAATATTGACGTTTAAGGGAGTAAATTATCTAGGGATTAACTTCATTCATTTAAACTCCTTTGATTCAATCTAGTTTACATTAACGACATTCACACTATCCGACAATCTAGGTATCAAAATCTCACTCACTACCTCTTTGGAATGTAAAGTAAATGAATATATGATTTCGCGTCAACGTACACTTGATCACATGAGTCTCGCCCCAACCTCATGGATTGCATACTTTCTAATGCCCTCCTGAGTCATTAGATCATCATGTTATGTTTAAACCCTAGTCGGAATCCAGGGTTACCTCTCCCGAGTGTCAAACTCCATATTCTCAATATATCTTAACAAGCATATAAAAGTGGAAGAACGGTAAAAATAATTGAATAAGCAAAAACAACCGATAACGAAACAATGATTAAACAAACAATGTTTTCATACACGAATCGTTCCCGAGACAATAAATGTTTAGCTATACATGGACATAACCCAATATTCAACAATATACAAGCTAAACATAATCAAAACTACCAACCAAACTAAGAAATAAAGAGAGAAACAAAAGAGACTAGCTGTTATCTAAAGAACCGATACTAAAACCACTCCAAGATTGTTTCCTCTTCTTGGATTTGTGATTTCCTCTTGGTTGATATGTTTTGGAGCTCCAAAACCACTTCTAAAAACGTCGTCTAAATGTTGGGGAAGAAGACCTAATATGAGGGATCCAAAATATCTCAAAACCATCCCAAAATATCTTTGCAACCTGGTGTTAGATCACTGCAGTGGTAGGAAGCACCATTGCAGTAGTGAAAGGGCAGTAAACTCACTGACATTTGACCGTAGCGGCGGTGATACCCTTTCATTTTTTGGCCATAACTTTCTTGTTCGAACTCCGATTGAAGTGATTCAAAAACTTATGAAAGCTAGGACAGAGATAGACAACTTTCATGTCTTAAGATTTTCTAAAATCGAATTGCATTGTGTCCAAAACTGGCCTTGAAGTTACTGCATCTGAATCAGGTTTGCACATTTTTACCAATTTATTCAAAAACCTATAAAACAATACAAACACACATTAAACTAACAAAAATGCTTGAAAATACAAAAATATTTGAATATAAAAGTACTTGATTTATTGGTAAATAAACCACTCATCACTCACATAAAACCTATACATTTATATAACTCAATGTTGGTTCAATTTACTTAATTATAACTTTCAAAACATTCCATTTAGTCCCTCAAATTTTTTTCAAACTCAAATCAATAAGATAGGAAGTATTATAAAGACCAATTTAAGAAAAGCTAAAAATAAGTGTACCCTATTTTTAGGGACATCAAAATAACAACCGTATATCTATAATATTATCAAATCCCTAGAATATTTCTCAGATTTCAATAAAAAATGGCTAGTAACGGCTACGTTTTGATCAAATCCACGAAATATACAAATCCTGAAACAATGCCATTGGTTGACCGATCAAAACTCACCAATCGATCGATCGATTCAGGTTATAGCCCAAGCCAAAATTATTCGCCAATTGGTCGATCAATTCTCCAGGTGTCGATTGACCGATCCTCCATATGTCAGTTGACCGATCGATTCAAGATGCTCCCTAGGCCATTTTTCGACTATGGTCTGTTGATCGATCATCGATGATTTGTCGACCGATCGATTCAGAGAATTAAACTATCGACCATAGCTCGACCGATCTCCCCTTGGTCGGTTGACCGATCGATCCAAAGACTTCTATATTTCCTAGCTACTCCCTATCGGTTGACCGATCTTTCCAGGTCAGTTAACTGATCCTTGCTGGAACACTTCCTCCTTAATTAATTTTAACTCCAATCTTCGACGTTTTTGCCTCTTTTAACCGATTTCGTTTCTTGGTTAACTTAATTGACACTATTAATCAATTTTAAACACTAATATTTCTTAGGTCAATATTTCTTATTCAACTTTATATTGGAGCAAATATGTTTAACTAATTAAGATTCTAATAAAAACACACATAAATATAAATTCATTTTGTGTCGTGTGTGATTCTAATAGGGATACATTAAGAGTAAAAATTAACCTGAGTTATTTTCACCTAGATTCTTCAAAATCTTCAGTCTCTTAATGTCCTATTCTTTGAATGTCTCTTAGCATCCTTAGCATCTTCAACAATTTCTTCATAATATCATCAATGAAACTTTTACAATGAAACACTTAAACAACTCGTTTGTTCCACCAAAAATATCAACACTTAATAAATCATCAAAATCTTAGGATCAACAATCTCTCACTTTTTGATAATGACAATTAACTTTGATATTTTTGTCAAAATAAAATGTAACCACACTCCCCCTAAATCCGAGGAAGAGTTTTGTAACTTGTTAAAGCACAATCATGAAAAATAATTAAAAAATACATAACATATTCAACAAAGTACAAAATATAATCAATAAACTCTCCCTATATCAGTGCAATGCTTAGGTGAACAAAACTAAACATCAACTAACTTGTTTAAAGCCCAATTATGGTTTCCCCTTTAATATCTTCCCCTTTAACAATCAATTTAATTCAATAAAACATCAACATAGATATTCTCCCCCTTTGTCATCTCAAAACGTAGGGAAGGGGAACAACATATCACTACTACTCTAGGCAAACATCATTATGTCTGGCCATATCCAAACCGTGAATGATTTTTACAAACTAATCTTCTGCTAAAGGTTTGGTAAAAATATCAGCAAGTTGGTCGAAGGTATCAATATATTCAATAACAATGTCTCATTTTTTTAATATGATCACGAATAAAATGATGTCCAATCTCTATGTGCTTAGTTCATGAGTATTGTGTAGGATTCTTACTTAGACAAATAGCACTTTAATTATCACAATAGATCGGGACTTCCTCCATACATATTCCAAAATCATTCAACTGTTGCTTAATATATAAAATTTGAGCACAACAATTACTAGCTACCATATACTCAGCCTCAGTAGTGGAGAAGGCTATCGAATTTTGTTTCTTGCTTGACCAAGAAACCAATGCATGTCCTAGTAAATGACATGACCCACTTATATTTTTTCGCTCAACTTTGTAACTGGTAAAATTAGCATCAGAGTAACTTATTAATTTAAAATCACTCCCCCTAGGATACCATAGTCTTAGGTTAGTCATACGCTTTAAATATTGAAAAATTCGCTTAACCGTAGTCAAGTGCAATTCTTTAGGACAAGACTGAAATCTAGCATATAAACAAACACTATATATAATGTCAAGTCTACTAGCAGTTAAATACAACAAGCTACTAATCATACATTGATACAATTTTTCCTTTACATTTTTGCTTGTATCGTCTTTATCTATCTTTGTAGTTGTTGCCATGAGAGTTTTGTACTCTTTAGCACCATCCAAGCCATATTTCTTAAACAGCTCCTTCGTGTATTTAGCTTGGTCTATGAATGTCCCTTATTTGGTTTGCTTAATTTGCAACCCAAGAAAGAAATTCAGCTCTCTCATCATATTCATTTCAAATTCAACCTGCATTATCTTGGAAAACTCTTGACAAAGATCCTCATTAGTAAATCCAAAAATAATAGCATCAACATAAACTTGTACTAATAAGATATCAGAATCAGTTTTCTTAACAAATAACGTTATATCACTAAGACCTCGTCGAAAGCCATTTTTCGATCAAATATTGGCTAAGTCTCTCATACCATGCTCTAGGAGCTTGTTTGAGACAATACAAAACCTTACGAATTTATAAACACGCGATCGGGAAATTTATCACTTTCTGGGGCTTGTTCCACATAAACTTCTTCTACTAGGAAGCCATTCAAAAATGCACTCTTAACATCCATTTGATATAGCTTAAATTTACGCGAGTATGAAAAAGCAAGTAGCATTCTAATAGATTCTAATCTAGCCACAAAAGCATAGGTTTTGTCATAATCAATTCCTTCCTCTTTATTATAGCGATGTGCCACTAATCTTTCTTTATTTCTAATTACCATACTAGATTCATCCTTTTTATTTTGGAAAACCCATTTTGTACCAATAACTGGATGAAAATCCAGTCTAGAAACTAGAGACCACACTTTGTTTCACTCAAATTGAATTAACTCATCTTGCATCACGGAGATCCAAAATTCATCAGTTAACGCCTCATTCACATTCTTAGGCTCAATTTGAATTAAAAAAAAACAAAAATAAATAAATAAATAAATAAAATAAAAATAAAATTAATAATATCTCTAAGAGAGGAACGAATACTTACACCTTTTTCGAAATTACCGATGATTTCTTTTACCCATTGTCTAGGTACTTTCTTTATAGCTCTTGGTAACGTTGAATCCTCTTTCTTAGACTTGATGAGGTTCCTTTATCACATTGTTGCCATGGTTTTGGTTGTTTGAAATACCTGTATCATTATCATTCAAAACCATTCTCGAAAAAAATGGATCAACTTCTTTCAAAACAACATGCATAGACTCCTCAACAACTAATGTACGTTTATTATAAACTTTGTAAGCCTTATTGTTAGTAGCATATCTAAGGAAAATCCCATAATCAGATTTAGCGTCAAATTTACCTAGATTATCCTTATCATTCAAAATAAAACATTAACAATCAAATACTTTGAAGTTGGATATCTTAGGAGTCTTATCATTCCAGATTTCATAAGGGGTTTTATTAAACCCTCTACGAATTGATACCCGATTTACCACGTGACAAGCAGTACTTACTACTTCGGCCCAGAAATAAGTTGGTAAATGATTTTCATTAAACATTGTTTTGGCCATCTCTTGAAGCATCATGTTCTTCCTTTCCATAACACCGTTTTGTTGTGGTGATTTTGGTGCAAAGAAGTTATGAGCATAACCATGCTCATTACAGTAACTGATTACATCATCATTTTTAAACTCTCTACCTTTGTCACTACGAATATTAATAATAGAGCACTGCTTCTCATCTTGAACACATTTAGAAATTTTAGAAAATATAGAAACAACTTCACTTTTCTTAGCAAGGAAGAACACCCAAGTAAATCTAGAGTAGTCATCAACTATTACAAATGCATAAAATTTACCTTCAACACTAGCAACAAAATTTGGACCAAATAAATCAAGATGCAATATTTCAAGACTTCTAGATGTGGATGTGTATATCATTTTCTTAAATGATGACCTAGACTGCTTGCCTAACTAACATGCATCAATACTTTATCTTTCACAAATTTTAAATCAAGTAGGCCACATACGAGACTTTTCTTAGATAAGTTAGAAATTAATTCCATACTAGCAAGCCCAAGTCTCCTATGCCATAACAAGCTATTTTTAGATAAAGCATTCAAACAAGATAAATTTTGAGAAGTGAAATCATCAAATGAAAAAGTATAAACATTCTCCAAAACGTGATGCAACTAATAATATACTATTATCATGCCCATTCTTAATTATGCATCTATCATGATCAAACACAACATTGTAACCCTTATCACATAATTGATTTATACTAAGCAAGTTATGTTAAGACCATCAACTAATAAGACATCTTTAATAATAGTAGTACCATTACCAATATTACCTATACCGATAATTTTACTCTTAGCGTTGTCTCCAAATGTCACATGACCTCCATCTTTAGGTGTCAAAGATATAAATTTTAATTAATCTCCCATCATGTGCCGAGAACAACCACTGTCCAGGAATAATTTATCCTTGCCTATCGATACTTTTAGAATAACCTGCAAGGAGCACTTCAAATAGTTCCTAAGTGGTACCTAGTCTAAGTGGATTCGATCTTGTTAGTCAGGATAATTTTAGTTCCTATTGGAACCCAAACTTGTCTACAGTTAGATATTTTAGCAAAACATCTACGAATAGTATTCCCCACAACGTTACATTTAAAACATCTAATAAGACCCTTAGTTTCATGAAAGAATTTATGAAAATAGTTTTGCTTAAGATTTTTCTGAAATCCAATACCGGCTTTATCAAAACTACCATGTGAACTTCCCAAAAGCATTTTCAAGTTATTCTCACCGCTGGTGAATTTTGAGAACTATTGAATGTAAATCCAACATCTTGGATTTCAATTCAATATTTTTAGATTCATAGTCCATTACTTACTTGTTTAATGTATTAATTGTACTTTGGAGGGCATTTATTTTAGAATATTGGTTTTTATAATTATGCGTAAGTTCTTGATACACATCAAACAATTTATCAAAATCTGAAGGATAAGAACTTGAACATTTAGTTGCCTCATCACCAGTGGCCATTAGCACAAACATGGATGATTCTTCACTTCTTGATTTTTCCAAACTACTTGATTCGGTATCATCCCAAGTAGCTTTCATGAACTTCTTCTTACTCTTATTTCCTTTTTTTCTTCTCTTTTCTTTTCTTCTATTTTTTCTTATCCTTCTTCAATTCAGGACAATCAGTTTGAAAATGACCAGTCTTGTAACAATTATAACATTCCATATTGTTCATTTTAAAATTCCTTCTTCCACAGAATGTACGTTGAGTTATCCTTCTAAAATTCTACGTGAAAAGTGCCGCATCTTTTTCTTGCTCAATGTCAAGACTCACATCATCACTGTCATCCTCTTCTTCAGTTTTCTAAACCTTCAGTGCCAAGGATTTCTTTTTACTATTCTCGGTGTCATCCTCATATCCTTGAATTGACATCTCATGCGTCAATAGGTTGCCAATGAGGTCATTAATTTTGTATTTTGCAAGATCCTTAGACTTCTCAATTGCGGTCACCTTCGGCTCCTATATTTTAGTTAAACATCTCAGAATCTTTCGAACTTTCTCCTCCGTGGAGTATGGCTTTCCGAGTTGGCTCAAATGGTTGCAGATGTTGTTGAATCGAGTGTACATCTCTTGAATTGATTCTACTTCTCCCATTTTAAACAATTCAAACTGATGAATTAAGACGTTGATTTTTTACTGCTTAACTTGACTAGTCCCTTCGTGGGTAACCTGCAATTTGTCCCACATTTCTTTTGTCTATCCGCAACCTGAAACCTTGGAATATTGATTGGCATCTAAAGAGCAAAATAAAATATTAATAGCCATAAAACTTATAGAAAGGTTTTGCCTATCAGAAGTAGTTAGCTACTCTTTCTTCTTGGCAACTCCGTTTTCCATAGGGATAAATGGACCACCCTCAATTGCTAGCTACACATCATAATTCGTGGCCTCAAGGAAAGAAATCATTTTGTCCTTCCAGAATGTATAATTGCCAACTCCAAACAAAGGTGGTCGGTGCATAGATTGCCCTTCAGCTAGTGTGCCTATTGAGTGCACCATGTGATCTTTCTTAGCGAGTGTATCGAGCTAAATCAGATCTGATACCAATTGTTGACCCAGTGATCTACCCAAGAGGGGGGTGAATTAGGTAGTTATAAAAATTAAAACAAATTATCAACTTATAACATTTGAAAATTCAAATAATTAATTTTATCCTAAATTAATTATGATCTTTTATAGTAGCGAATGTGTGTCATTTAAACTAGGTGCACACCCAAAAACTAAAAATAAATAAAGTAAAATTACAGCACACCAGGATGTATACTGGTTCACCAAGCTACTCTTGACTAATCCAGTCCTCCTAGCCCCACGGAGAGTCGCACCCATTAAACCACTATGATTCCTTTAATCATGTAGGAATCAAACCCTTACAAAATGATTCTTTTTTCAGGATCAGAATCAACCTTTACAATTCCTTTTTCACAAGCTAAAGAAGAACCTCTATCTTTTTAACAGGCTAAAGATTAACCTAATTTTTTTTTTATATTTAGGCTAAGAATCAAACATCACAAAAATTCACTCCAAGTATCCTTTTTACAGGTAAGGATGGAACCATTACAAATTCACTCAATTTCAATTCTAATAAGAAATAATTACGCCTATCTATTTTCATGTGAAAAGAGTAACCTAATCTTTTTATACTTTAGGAAAAGATCGAACATCAATCTCTTTACCGAAAGAGATTGAAACCCAACTACCCCTGATTAGATATTCCCAATAATATCTAATCCGCACACAACTCACTAATTAGACAAATTGATAAGTTTTTCCCACTCGGAGCTTCTACCACCTCAGATTAATTTAAACTCGATTAATGTTTCGATAAATACTAGTGATAGAAATAAGGTGAGAAATTCAAAATCTAATTCTAAAATAAGTGGGTAGCACACAATTTAGCACGTAATCAGATTTTCACAAAAAATCGTTTTAAAATATTTTCAAGCACTTTAACGTTCAGAAAAATATTTTACAAAGATCAGAACTCCAAGAAATAGATAATAATATCAAATATCTATTAAAAACAAAATCTTGGAACGATCTCACCAGTTACCACCAAATGAATGAAAACTGAATCACAATGGAACTTTAGATCAATGATCGCAAAAACTCTCAGCAATTTCCTCAAAAACAATTCTTAAGAATAATCTAACAGTAATCTCTCAGTATATTTTCAGAATAATGACTCTCAGAAAACTCAGGAACTGAATAGCTCTTCATAGAATGATTGATTGGAATATCTTACAAGTGAAAAACGCAGGTCTATAAATACTTATTTGAAATAGGCCCTCCAACGGTTAGTTTCTACATGTTATGACATTTAGTTGCTCATATAGACCCTATATATTTATATGACTCAATCCTAGTTCAATTTATTTAATTATAATTTTCAAAACACTCAATTTAGTCCCTCAAAAAATTTTCAAACTCAAATCGATAAGATAGGAAGAATTAAAAAGACCAATTTGAGAAACACTTAAAATATGTGTACCACATTTTTAAGGATATCAAAATAACAACCATATATCTATAATATTATCAAATCCCTAGAATATCTCTCAGATTTCAACCAAAAAATGACTAGTAACGGCTACGTTTTTATTAAATCCATGAAATTCTCAAATCTTGAAACAATGCCATCGGTTGACCAATCAAAACTCACCAGTCGATCAATCAATTCAGGTTGTAGCCCAAGCCAAAATTATTCGCTAATTGGTCGACCGATCCTCCATATGTCGATTTACCGATCGATGCAGGATGTTTTTAGGCCATTTTTCGACGATAGTCTGTTGACCGATCATCGATGATCTGTCGACCTATCCATTTAGAGAGTTCAAGTATTGGCTATAGGTTGACCGATCTCCTCTCAGTCGGTTGACCGATCGATCCTGAGACTTCTCCATTTCCCAGCTACTTTATGTCGATTGACCGATCTTCCTAGGTCATTCGACTGATCCTTATTGGAACACTTCATCCTTAATTAATTTTAACTCCAATTTTTGACGTTTTTACCCCTTTTAATCGATTTATTTTCTTGGTTAACTTAATTGACACTATTAATCAATTTTAAACACTAATCTTTCTTAGGTCAATATTTCTTATTCAATTTCTATTGGAGCAAATATGTTTAACTAATTAGGATTCTAATAAAAACACACATAAAAATAAATTCATTTTGTGTCGTGTGTGATCCTAATCGGGATATATTAAAAGTAAAAATTAACTTAAGTTGTTTTCACTAGATTCTTCAACATATCCAGTCTCTTAATATCCAATTCTTTGAAAGTCTTTTAGCATCCTTAGCATCTTCAACAATTTCTTCATAATATTATCAATGGACCTTTTACACTGAAATATTCAAACAACTAGTTAGTTCCACCAAAAATATCAACACTTAATTATTCATCAAAATCTTAAGATCAACACAAGACCTAGACTAAAAGTAAATAATGCAAGATTTTAAAACGCAAAAAGAGGCAGAGCAATAAAATAAGTGCAAAAAGGTAAAGTGCAGGAAAATGAAAGACAATAAAAGTAAATGGAAGAAAATAAAATTGTTTTTGTGCATTCTCGGAGAACAACTTGTATTTTTTTAAGATTTTGACTGCTTTTGTGTTTGTTTTTCTTTATTTTGACAAAAAAAAAAATAAAATATAAAGAGGTTAGGAGCTTTGAGAACTTACTTTGCCTTTTGGAATAATGATTTTTCTTCTTCTTTGTTTGCTTCTACTTCTTCTTTGACCTCTTTTTGTAGAAAATCAAAGACTAAAATCTAATTCCTAGAAATATTTTTTAGAGAGAGAGTTTTTTGGGCATGTAGAGAGAGTGTACATGCAAGAGATTGCAAATTAGTAAGTGAAAATGAAATGAGGATCCCCTATTTATATGAGAAGCATCATGTGCATTCCCCAGGGCGCGCACCCTGGGGAGTGCGTGATCGTCCTTTTCCAGCCCCACATTACTCTAATGAGGAGGATTATCCACTATTTCGTGAAATTTACACAATAACCCCATTATATTGGATATTGTGTGTAAAATCGTCTCGATTTAACTTCTCCTAATCCTGGCACTCTCTTTGCTACTTTGGGAACTCCAATTTGAGAATCCTATGCTACATCTTATTCCCGGAGGGCGCTCATTAAGTATTTTTTGTGATTTGAACACTTTTTATCAATTACAAATGAGTTCTTTGATTGTTCTTCAAATTGAAATGAAAAAGGTGAAATTAAACTATTTAAATAAATATTTCAAAGGTCAATTTCAGAAAACAAAATGTATGTGGCCTTCAATTTGACAAAACGGGTGAAAAAATACAGTTTTTTTTTGGCTAAAATGAAAAGTTTTGGAATTGGTGAAATTTTTAAAATTAAGGGGTGGAAATGAACCTAATAATATCCAAAGTAATATTCTATGAAAATACACTTTCAATTTAACCAATTTAGTCTCCAATTAACTTTTAGAAATTTTAATTTTAGCCCAAAATTTTAATTTTTGCCTAATTCAATCAAATTGTCGATTTTTATTTATTTTTATTCTTTTCTTTTCAGAGCATTAAATGGAATTTAAACAAATGAATTTTAAGCAAAAAATTGTCTCTTTAACCGTGATTTAAAATTTGTCAAAATTTGCAGTTTAGACCCAACACTTTTACAGAGTGTGAAAACGAGCGGAACAAAATACAGTGTCTACATACGAGGTTTGATTTTGTGGTTCGGTTTCGCGGTTAGTATCCCCAAAAGATAATTGCTTCGTTTTTTAATTTCAAAACTTAAACCGCAACCAAACCATTTCGTCAGTTTCAAAACCGGATCATTCGGTTCGGTTTCGCATAGTTACCCGTTGATTCGGTTTTTCTTGCCAACACCACTAGGTTACCTCTCTCTTCTCTTTCTTCCTCCTCTCTTTATTTCTTTCTTCTCTTCCTCTCTCTTACCTTCTCTCTGCGTCTAAAAAGTATTGCAGGTATTTTTTCAGATCAAGGATTTTTTGCTATGCATTTGAAATTTTCTCTTCAAATCCATTGAGCTATGGATTTATCTTCCTAGATTTAAGTTTTATATTTTAAATTTGGTGCTGTAACTTCATGTTTGTCCTCCTTTTATTTATTTATTTTATTTTTTTTGGGAATTCAGATTTTTTTTTTAAGTCGGTACTGCTATTGCTTTTTTTTGTTTGTTTATTTATTTTAGGGATAATTGACCATTAGTCCCAAATTACAGACTTAATTTTAAAAAAGTCTTGCTTAAAACATAAGTTTTTATTTAATCCCTTGGATTTTGCTTGAGTTTTAGTCCTACATTTGTAGAGATTGTAGGGATTGTAGAGAGAACTTTGATGAATAAATTCGTGTTATAGTGAATATTAATTACATGTAACTAATATTAGTTATAATTTAATAATTAACATATATCTGTATAATTTTGGTTATATGTAATTATGTAAAATTAGTTACATGTTATAAATTATATATATTTGTGTAATATTTATAATATTTAACAAATATTATACATAGAAATTAGTTTAATATTAGTTACATGTATTTATACATTTGGTTACATGTAACTAACTATATGTATTGTGTGTAATTTTAGTTACATCTAACAATTTTTTATACTAAAGTTAGTTATATGTTATAAAATACAGTAATATTTGTTATATTTAACAAAAATTAACCCACAAAATCGTTACATGAAACTATGCGTGTGCAAACACGTGTATTAGGCTTTCGCCTTTTTTAAATAAGCAGGACTAAAATACAAGTTGTTTCTGTCTCTAGAACTTTTTTAAAATTAAGGATGAAATTAAGAACTTTCCACTGATTGCCCATTTATTTTAATGAAACTGGAAAATTATTCTTGGTCAACAAATATGATTTTCATGTTAATATTAATTATTTTGAGAGTTTTTTGCACTTTGCTCTCCTGAAAGTTTCATATATCCCTTTTTATCCCTTATTCTTTCAATTTGAACACATTAACATTCAAATATCCAAATCGCGTTAAGTCAGTTATTCGGTTATTTTTTATGACGGGATTCATCTGCAGGTAATTATTTGCCTGACACATAGCTGAGTTCCATTGTAAGAAATAATAGAGTTACCGATTTAGATTAACTTGACAAGTGGATAATTTAGAGATTTAATATTTTTAAATTAAAATTAAATAGACTAAAGTGGGACTTCACCAAAACTTCAGGGGTGCAAAGTGCAATAACCTCTTATGTTGAAACAATGATAAGCTTCATTATCGAGAGAGAAACAACTCGTATCACCAACTAAGGCCCCTAAATGACCTTCAGTTGCTATGAAAACCCCCGATCAGTGCAATGGGATCCTCAAGTTATTAACTTGTATAAATTAAGGATTGTTATTAGAAAATTACTTCTTAGGCAAAAATTACTGAAAAATTATGCCTTAGCCAAAAGTTACGCCATAGGCAATCTACCTATTAATATTAAAGTTTTGAAACAAATACGTTTTGTCTTGGGCAAGAGTGATAATTGTTTTCTCTGTTAATATTAGTTGTGGATTGTATGAATTTCACTGTGGATTTCGAATTATTGTTGTTTCTACAGGTGAAGTGGATAATAATTTTATTTTTGTGATACGTGGATTGTAATTATAATTGTTGTCTTTACCCATTAACATAAATGGAAATTAGGGGTCTATTTCGGTATCTTGTGAAGCAGTTGAAAAGGGGTAGTGGAATTACTATTAATTAGGAGTGGAATTACCATTAGTTACTACTGAAAATTACTTTCTATTTATGTTTAGTTGTTGAAATTACTATTAATTGGTGAAGATTTTGTTATTATTGATGGCTTCCTATTTAGTTGAAGTTTGTAAGAAGAGAAATTGTTGAACTCATTGTTATTTTTTTGTGTTTGTAACAATTTGAATAATTGAGAAATAAATCACTATTTTGTTGTTGTAAAATTTATGCAAAGATATGTTTATGTTTAATATATCTCATTGACCTGTGATTTCTCTGGTAAGTTACAATTCACTCTCACAATATGAATTTTTTTTTTTTTTTAGATTAACCAGTCTAACTCTCAGAACTTCTATCAATCACCTACAATCTCAACGCACCCAACATTGACTATTGCTAAGTGTGATTAGAAGTGTGTGTACAATGATATAACAATGAAGCACGTACACAACTAATCATATAAAGATCAATGTATATATGAACATCATGTGATATATGAAAAAATCAAATATATCAACGAAACACTAGTATTTGTATGATTCTTTCTCAAGTACGAGTTATGACAATTTTCAATGCAAAGTGAATCTCTAAGAACGCCTAGTGGAAACATCCCATTAGCTCACCTCTTATTTGAATGGTACAGAGAGGATTTAATATCTCGATGAGTAATTTAATCTCACAGGTGGTTCAAGTTACGATTCCAATTAATTTTGTGATTATGTTGAAAACCATTTTAGATTGATATTAGAAAACTCATATTGGTTTTCACAAACGCTAGATTTCATAAGTAATAGATGTTTGGTCCAATGAGCTACCCTAGAGGGGAGTGAAATGGGTAGTAATAAAAAATTTTAAAAAATTAAATCTTTAAACACTTAATTAATCAAATAATCAATCTTATCCTAAGTCAATTATTATCTTGTTATGCAGTGGATAAGTGTTTAAACTACGTGCACAACCAAATAAAAATGTAAACAATGCAGAATACAAAGATATATCCTGATTCACGAAGTTGCTCTTGGCTAATTCAGTCTCTTGAGCTCCACGAAGATTCGCACTCACTAAAACTTAGATTTCTTTAAAGGTAGGAACCAAACCGTTATAATGATTCTTTTTATAGGCTCAGAATCAACCATTACAATTCACTTTTCACAAGTTAAGGAAGAACCTTATCTTTATGCAGGTTAGAGACTAACCTAGTTCTATTACAAGAAGAATCACAACCTAATCCTTTTACCAGACTAAGCATCAAACCTCACAAACACTCTAAGTATTCTTTTCGCTGGTAAGAATGAACTGTTACAATTCACTCAAACACAAACTCTATTTAGGAAGAATTCACACCTAATTCTTTTCAAGAGAAAAAAATAACCTAACATTTTTATCCACTAGGTAAAGATAAAACCTCAATCTTTTTTCTGGAAAAGATTGAAACCCAGCTACCCTGATTAGATACAACCCAACTGTATCCAATCTGCACAAACTCACCAATTACAAAAAAAAAAAAACATTACTGAGTTTCTTCCCACTTGATGCTTCTACCACCTCAAATCAATTAAACTCAATTCATGTCCTGATAATTACTAGTGATAAAAATTAAGTGAGAAATTCAATATCTAATTATAGTATGTGTGGGTAGCATAAAATTAAGCACGTAATCAGATAATCACAAAAATCATTTTAGAAAAGAATTTGTATGCTCTTTAAAGTTCAAAAACGATTTTACAAAGATCTTATCAACCAAGCAAAGCTGGTAATATGAATTCACAATAAAGAACAATAGCTTGGAAAGATCTCACCCAGAAAATACCGCAAGATTGAAATCAGAATAGCAAGAGGGGCACAAATTCGGTGACGCCAACTCAATTAGCGCTTTAACTCAAGAACTTTGCATACAATTGATCTCACAAATGATCTCTCAAATATATACCAGAATAACAACTCTTATAAAGCTTAGGAATTGAAAGTTCTTGATTGATGTGACATCATGATATGTAAAAATTGCAGGTTTATTTAAGCTGATTTGAAACAGGTCCTCTAATGGCTAGTTTTCTCAAGATATGACATTTAAATGCACCAATAGACCCCCTATATCATTACCATTCATTCCTAATTTAATTTACTCAGATATAACTTCTAAAACATTTAATTTAGTCCCCAAATTAATTCTCAATCTCAAATCATATAGATATGAAGTATTAAAATAACCAAATTGAGAAACACTTTAATTTTATGAACCATATATATAGGGATATTAAAATAAGTGTATCATATCTTCAATATATCCAAAACCCAAAATATCTCACTTAGAAATCCCAAAAACGGCTAGTTTTTTAACAGATCCTCAAAATTATTGAAATTGTAACTAGACAGTTGGTTAACCCACCTCCATACCATCAATCGATCGATGGATATAGGATGATAGCCAATCCTTGTTCAAACACCGATCGGCTGACCGATCGATTCAGGATGCTCTTCTAGGCCTAATTTTGGCCCTGGTCGGTTGACCGATCACCTATGGTCGATTAACCAATCAATACAGAGAGTTTTACTTCAGTTTAAGGGTTGACCGATCGATTCAGAGACTCGTCCTTTTTTCAGCCTACGCCTATTGGTTGACCGATCCTCTTATGGTCGGTTGACCGATCAATGCTGGAACACTAACTTGTCAAATTATTTCAACTCCAAACTTCAACGTTTTAATCCCTTTAACCAATTTCTTTTCTCACTTAACTTAATTGACACTTATATTCAATTTTAAACACTAATCTTACTTAGGTCAATTTTTATTTTTCAATTTCAGAGTGGAGCAAATAATTGAACACTAATTAGGACCTTAATCTTATCAAATTAAACACACATAAATATAAATTATTTAATTTGTGTCGTGTGTGATTCTAATCGGGATACATTAAGAGTAAAAGATATTTGAGTTGTTTTCACCTAATTTCTTCAGAATCTTCAATACTCTTCATCTCTTTAATGTTTGTCTCTGTATCTTTCATAATTACTTCATGATTTGATATTGAATGGAACTCTTAAATTGAAACACTCAATAAAAATGTTAGTTCCACAAAAAACATCAACTCTTAATTGTTCATCAAAACCTCAGGATCAACAATAGATATAATCTCTTAGAAAGCACAAGTATGAATATCCAATTCGTTTATCATGATTTCAAGCAAGATTATCTAGAAACAAGATATACAAGTTAACACAATTCTAGATATATCCAAGTTATACACAAGAACAAATAGTAGAAATCAAATATAAGTCCAACTTAGAATGAACTTGCTAACCTGATTCAAGATTTGAACAATGTAGGATTACCATTTTGAAATTGTTCCTCAGTTTATTCCTCAAGGAGATCACCAATTGAAGGAATAATTTTCCTCTTATAAAAGCTCACTAGGTGAATCTCAAACAATCTTAATCTTTTTACAACGTAGTGTTAATTGAAAAACTATATCACTAGATTAAGCACAAGGGGTCTTATTCATACAAAGATGAATCTCTAATAATGTAGAGGATGTGAAAGAATGGAGGAATGTTGTGTGTGTTTTCTATTATATGCATCAATTCGAGCAAATTAATATGGTTCCATTGTAATTTAATGTAGAGAACATTAGGAACAATCACTAAGAGGATACAAAAGTATTATAATGTTCAAATTGAACTTAATTTAAGCATATAGCCATTAAGAGACAAGTAGCAAAAGGTTACAATTTAGGGCAGAAAATTGGTAACTCTTAGAAGTGAGATTTCGGCCCCTTAAACTTGTCTCATAATTCGAATTACTTGATTTAAATCAAAGATAAAATATTTAATTCAAGTTTTAAACATGTTTGAATCAATATAATGTTCAATTCAAGATCATATTTTTGTTTTTGCTCAATGTATCTAAACAATCCCGTAAATCAATGGACTGGATATTGGATTCGATTATCTCATATTCATAATCAGGTGTTCTAGACAACCTAATAGTGTCATTGGTCAACTGTCTCTAAGGGTCCGTTGGCCGATTGTTTTGGACACTTTAGTTTTAAACCTACAAGTGTAATCGCCTGACCTAAAAGTGTTCATCGGTTGACTGATGTATCATTTCCTCAGGTTTTTAGCTCACTGGTGGAATCCGTTAACCAGATATTGGTTACGGTCGACTGGTTAAGACTTTTTGTTTTTCACATTAGGCTACTGGTGGGATTGTTTTACTGACTCCTTTGTTTAGTTGATCGGTTAGAGGTATTTTTCAATTTTAATCCTAATTTTTTACTCAATTCAATTCCTTTTTCCATTTTATCTCATTCACTCAATAATACACATTTTTAAAGTAATAAAACACATGTATATCACATAATTCAATATGCCACATAAGTATGCAAGTGATATGTGTTCTGTGTGTCCTAGAAGAGTCAATGTATAATAAGATTGTAGGGATAGAGTGTTACTTTATATTCGATATACAAAATTGTTTGTTATTCCCTCCCATGCCTTTGAGTCTTCAATGGACTTCTACCTTCATCTTGAGTCTTTTAACATTTATCTTTGATTTCCTCATTTCTTGAGTTCATTTTCATTGATCCATTTTTGTGATTTTTCCTTTGAGCATCCTTTATAATTTTCATGGATCATCCTCCTTATCATTCTTTGTAGTGTCTCCGATGTAGTTGTACCTATCTAGATGCTAAACAAGCATATCAAATACCAAAACTACAAATATTTTATTATCATCAAAATTCCCTTTGGGGTTTAACTATCTTCGTCGCAAGGGAATGCAAGCTACCACCTAAGAGTTAACAAGATATCCCTTGTCACGTTCGCATGGCAGGTTCTCGGAGCAAAACTCGAAGCACCACAGAGTTTTCAAAAATTTGGTTGCGAGTAAAACTGAGATGTCAGGTTCACTTGATTTTCCCTGGCATCATCCTCGAGACCTTCGTAATTAATATATTCTTAACCCCCTCTACCTCCGGGGTCAGGGTAAGTGAGAATAGGAGGCATTTGATGAGTGCTTTTCTCTATCACTTCCAAAAGTCACAACTTGTAAAGATAAACTTATTTGGCAGGCACATGAGTTCAAATCAATCATTGGTGGCCGATGATACTGGATGGTACCAAAAGAGATTACAAGGTTCATAAATTATCGAGCAAAGTGATCCTTGACTAAGGCTATAAGCCTTGGTGAAACCATGAGTTCATTCTCGGTATCACCTAGGAAGATTTTGTGCTACAACTAGTTTGGGACGATCTTTGTGCTCGGTAACTGTTATGAATATCCATTAGTTATGGAAAAGGCAGTCACAATTCAAATGTAATGACTCATTAACCTTATATTCCCCTATATCTGGGGTATTTATGGGGATTGAGTAAGATTTGAGAAAGACTTGCCCAGTTAGTCTTTCCAAGCCTATAAGTACTACAAGGGGGGAACTACCCAAGGTGTGTTTACTTTTTCCTAACTGTTACTTTTGCCAAAACATTTTGAGAAAAAAGTCTTATTGATTCTCACACCAAAGGTGAAACCTCGACATGCTCACCTACAATGCATTCTTTTGTAGAAACCAAGTTTAGGGAGAATTCATATCCTAAATCTCAAAAGATCACACTTGAGGATCTAGTTTTTGCCAACTAATTTCATTCTTAATTAAAAAATCATTAGAAATTAAAAGTACACTACAAGTTTTTAGATTGGCTGGATTTTCAATTTCCTTTTCAATGCATTAATTTGAAACAATTCGAAATGCTTGAAATGAATTAAATGAACAGTGTTGCGGGTGAAAGAAAAAACAAACAAACAAATTGTGCAAACTGGAATGGCATATTGTAATTGCTTTCTTTTGGATAATAATTGGTTAGGGTGTCCGAAATTCTTTTAGTTTTATGATATGGAATTTGTATCAGTTTACGCGCACCTTGACTAGTTACCATACTGAGCGATTTTAAGGACACATCGACTCGATACATTAATAATTAAATTCAATATAAATTTCAGAGTGCTTTCCAAGAGAATCAAATTCTGGTTGACAAAAAAATGGACACCTCTCGTTGCCAATCGGACTAATATCTCTTGTACTTAATTAATTTTGTGGAAAACTCAAATTTCATACTCGCACAAGCTTATAAAAATTCATTCCATCTATATGTCGTTATAACCAAGTGCAGAGGTTGCAGATGTTTCACTCTCTCACTTCCAGCAGTATCTTTTGTGTCACACTCGGAGTAAGGAACATTTGGCCCATTCCATGTATACAATTGAACCGGTGAGTTTATTCACGGGCTCTATCTCCCAGTCAAAATACCATAGTTTCCTACCGGCCTGCACCAAGAAGGCGGCCTGACTTGATGCTTTGCGCAAATCTGCATACATTTTGTTCAAAATGGTCGCATGATATAGGGGAATGGGATCGGATATCTAGTGAACTGATTCTATTTGGTGGACTGAATATAACTTCTTGTTACTAGTGTGCATGAGGATTAAATTTATAGCATGTTTGGTATTAATCCATTTAATTTAGGAATGAAATGGTTATGAAAATAATCATTTAACTAGTTCTAGGTCTGCGCTAAGCGCGGGGTTTTAAATAGGTTTTCGAGTTTTTTATTCGATTACTAGTTTTAGACCCACGCTAGGCACGGGTTTTGAAATAATTTATATGCATATTTTAGTTAATTTTGTAAATCTAATTTTATATTAGTTAGTGAATTTTCTATATTAGTTTGTGGATTAATGATGTATTATATTTAGATTTTGTAATATTCATTTTAAATTAACATTATGAACATTTTAGTTTTATAGGTTTAAATTGAGAGTATTGTTTAGTGTTCAAAGAAATGATTAAATTTTAATTGAATATAATTTTAATTTTAAAGAGATGTGCGATTGTAAATTTTATTTTCTTTTATTTATTTATTTATTTTTTGTAGCAGTGTAAGAAAACGATAACATTATATAGTAAAAAATAAATATAATTATTTTTAAGTCTTATTTGATTTGGTCATATATATATCGGTTATCTTTTCTCTTTTTTAAATAACCAACCTAAATATAACGATATACACATTTACATGCCCCCAACCAAAAATATAACTATGTAATTTTTTATACAAACACAAATAAAATAACATAATTATAGAAACATTTGTATACCCACAAAATATAATTATATAGATCTTATACATCCACAAACAAAAAAATTTATATACAACTTCATAAAACCACAAACGAAAAAATGTAATTATTTTTACTCTCGTATAACAATAAACAAAAATGTGATTATATAATAATTAAAAAAAAAATACTAAGGTAATAAAAACCCAGAAAATCAAAAATTTGGTAGTCAGACAAAAATGTTTCTTCCTCTTGTTTTCAGTAGTTGGACTTCTCTTATATATATATATATATAGAGAGAGAGAGAGAGAGAGAGAGAGAGAGAGAGAGAGAAAGAAAGGGGGAAAGATGGTGGAGTACCCACAATCTATCTATCTATATATGGATGGTTGGGATATATATGTATAAGTAATTATTATTATTTTTCTGTTGTATGAAGGGGAAAAATAGAAGCCAAAAAAAAGGAAAAAAAGATAGAGATAACTAGGGAAAAAAAGAAAAACTTATACCTTTAAGGAAAAAAAAAATCTTTAAGCCTTCCCTTCCGCTTACACCATTTCTTTGTGAATTAAGTAATCAGAAGGTAAGGCACAACGGTTAGAGACTTGCCGAGGAGTGAGACCTCTCTTATTTTCTAGGAGACAAACAATAAGCCCGTCAACATTGAAGCTTTTGCTTTTGGCAACTGTTAGGCAAGTGATACTATATGCAAGTTTGGACCAATTGAGGTTGGTTGCATCTGTTTAATACTCTATTTCATCTAGCAGTTTTATCCAATCCACTCATATGCTAGATGCTATGGCAATATTAGAAAGCAAACTCCCTATGGATAGTGGTTCAGAGAAACTCAATAAACTTGGTTTTTCTCATTCTATTTATCTATCTTCTACTCTTCTTTCTATCGTTTTAGAGTTGTCTGGGGGTATTTGGATTATCTGGAAGGAGGAAAAAGAGAAAAACGACAAAAAAATAAGGATCTCAAAAATTCAGAAGAAGAAAAAATGTCAACGCAAAAGAATTTTTAAAATGAACAAAAAATAATAAAATTGAGAAAACATACCAATAATCAAATCCTTGTTGACCTCATACTCGTCATCGTCATCAAACAATCCTAAGGTTTTAAAAATCTACATATGTAATGAGTGGTTTAATTATCAACAAATCAAGTATTTTTATCTTCAAATATTTGTGTGTTTCCAAGTATTTTTGTTAGTTTAATATGTTTTTGTGTTGTTTTGTAGGTTTATAAATGAATGGGAAACAAAATGCCAAATCGGTTCAAGAGCTGTAACTTAAAGGCCATTTTTTTTTACCATGATTCAATCCTATTTTAGAAAATCTCAAAACATATAAGTTGTATATATACATCTTATATTTTCATAGATTTTTTAATCACCTCAATGGTAGTTCAGACGAGAAAGTTACGGCCAAAAGATGAATCTGGTGTCAGCACTACCTTGAGAATCGCTGCAGCGAACATTTTCATCCTGCAGCAATGGTTTGATTGTTGCAACGGTGATCCAGCAGTGAATTTCTGCCTTCCCATCATTGCAACGATGATTCCTATCGCTGCAGCGACCCGGCATCAGCTGGCATTAATATTTTGAGATATGTTTTTAGATATTTTGCATCTCTTGATTCCCATTCATTCCCATAAAATCAAGAACCTTTTTAGGGAGTTTTGGGAGCTCAAAGATCATACCAAGAAGAGGAGAACACATTTGGAGAAGAGGAAACAAGATCAGAGTGGATTTTACGGACGTGGAATCATTCATTCTTCAGATATCGGCTATTCTCCCTCGTTTCTCTCTTTATTTCTTAAATCTTCTTGGTTGTTTGATCATGTATAGCTCGTTTTTAGTTGAATATTTGGTTATGTCCATGATCTAAATGTTTATTGCCTAGGAATTTATGTAGTTCACTAATATATATGTTTGAGTAAATCTTTGTTTCGTTATTAGTTGTTCATCCCTATTCGATTGTTTTTACTGTTCTTTTACTTCCATATTATGCTTGTTATGATATTGTGGTTGATTTGAGAATACAGGGCTTAACACTCGGGAGAGGTAACCCTGGATTCGGACTAGGGTTTAAACACATTACGATGTTCTAATGTTTCGGAAGATTATTAGAACGTGTGCAATCCGTGAGGTTGGGGAAAAACTCATGTAATCGTTTAGACGTTAGATAGGGATATTAGTGTTGACACGGTTGCATATTCATTTACTTTACACTCGAGAGAGATAGTGAGTGAGTTTTAGACACCTTGATTGTCGAATAGATTAATGATCGTTAATGTAAACTAGACAAAATCAAATACGTTTAAGTGAACGAAATTAATCCCTAGATAATCTATTCTCGTACTAGAATCGTGGTACTTACAAAATCAGATACGATAACCCCTCACTTCTTATACTATTAAAACTTGACTTCGTGCACTTGCGAGTAAAATCGAAGCATATAAAATATGGCAACAATATGTATAAAAAAAAAAGTGAAAAATAAGTCTTAAGTAAATAACAACATAAAAAAAAAAAAATAGAAAAAGAAATTTTTCAATGAAATCTGTAACAAATATTATGAAATTTATGTTTCTACTTGAAATTGAGCACGACAAAAATACAAAGTTATGAGTGGCGTTCTTTGGTTTGTCGGAGATGGCAGTTGTGTTGGTCGCAAGATATGTTAAATAAGAAATAATACAAACACTCCTTACAAAATCAGATATGAAAATTTTGTTTATTTTAAAAACAAATCCAAAAATATTAGTAAGAGATCTAGACAACTGATTGTCAATGGAAACCAAATCCAACAAAATCAATGCTAGATTGCCAAACTAAAACTCAAATTTGACTAAATCGGAAACATAAAACGGCCTTTGGTGGTGTATGTGTGCGATGGGGTTGAACACACACACATACACAGAGATCTAGAGAACATAAACGTGATGATGAAGAAGATAGCGATGGCAAGGAGATTCAAACTACCGGTGGTCGGCGATTGTTAACAACACGACAGTGTGCGTAGATCTCTTGGGATTTGTGAGAAAGAAAATGTAGGCGATGGTTTTGGACGGGATTTAATTTGTGGCTGACGACTAGTCTAGATCGCTGCGATGAGCGAGCACAAGAGAGACCAGCTTTACTACACTGGATGTTGTTGGGGATAAGGTTGTTTGTCATTGCAATGAGCGGGCCCAAGAGAGAGTGATGAATGGGCTGGAGAGACAATGACGTTTCTACATTGGAGGTCGTCGAGGATGAGGCTATTCGTTTACTTGGCGGCATGGGTGATCGGACTATTACGATGATGGAATAGAAAAATAAGAAAGGTTGAGAGAGGCATCGATGATGGGAGATAGGAATGAGATAATAAGATATTTAAAATATGTATTAATCTTATTATAATACTTAAAAGTTGAAGACAATAGCTTGGAATGTATGAGAGTTAAATATTAGTCATCTCTTAAATTCTATTGAAATGTGAAATGGATGGTTAAGATTAATTCCTTCCACCATTAATATTTTATTAATTTTATTAATGTGAAATGGATAGCCATGTATTTGTCTAAGTCAAATTTGAATTTATACTTCATATCAAACCTTAAATTCCACATTAATATATATGGGAAAAATTGTAATTGGTCTTCCATTGAATTATTATTATTATTATTATTATTATTATTATTATTATGAACACTATTAGTTTTGTGTTTCTCTTCCCATGTTTCTATTTTTGTTCCCTAAAAATTTGAGCCGAAAAAGAAATTTATGTTCGTAATATCTTATTTAAAATAAGTTAATATTTTTTAGATGTAATTTTGAAAAAAAAAAAAACATTGTTGATGTAATTTTGAAAAAAAAAAATTGAAAAATCGTTTGTGGGTGTATAAAGATATTTATAATTAATTTTTTGTTTGTGGGTGTATAAAGATTTATATGATTATATATTTTTGTTTGTGTTTGTATAGGTGTTTATAAAATTATATTTTTTGTTTGTATTTCTATAAAGGTTTATGTAATTATATTTTTATTTTTGGATTTGTAAAGGTGTATATTAATTATATTTTTGGATAGGGCGTCTTGTTTTTTCAGTTTCCCAGAGTATCCCCGTACCATGGTCAGTGAAGACTAATCATTCGAGGTACTGTCAAGCACCAGAAGTGGGACACCTCTTCCTACAGAGCACTTTCCATTGATAACCACCCAAGGTTCGATTCCTGGAGGTGTTGCTTAAGGAGCCCAAACCTCTTCTACTTGGACCAACTCATGTTGGTATTGGTTAGGGGTGTCTAAAGATGTATATAATTACATTTTTTCTTGGGGTGGGTAAAGATAGATTGGTTATTTAGAGAGATCGTGGAAAATAAAAATAAAAAATAGAAAAGATAACACAAAAAAAAAAAAATCTGACCAAATCAAATAAGTAAAATTGAAAAAACAGATTTATTTTCTTACTATAGTACAAATATAAAAAATAAATTTTCAATTACATGGTTTTTTTAAAATTAAAATTATATTCAACTAAGATTTTATCATTCCAACAAACATTAAACAATACCCTCAATTTAAACTTATAAAATTAAAATGTTTGTAATGCTAATTGAAAACAAATATTACAATAATTTTTTTTAAAATATTCTAATGATCTCAATAATTCATAATTAACTCACATAAATAATATAAAAAAAATCACTAACTAATACAAAATTAAATTTATACAATTAACTAAAATGTACATTTAAATTACTCTAAAATTTGCGTTTAGCATGGGCCTAAAACTAGTTAATATGTAAAGTGGGGGTAGGTTCATATAATCATATATGTAATACATTTAATGTATTTAGTTTTTTATTTCCTCTCACAAATGCTAAAAATCCAGAAGAAAGGGCATTCTTGATCCACGTTCATTGTTTTCGATTTTAAGTATTAGTATATGATATGATATGACTCTTATGCGGGATTAATTTTCATTATTATTTTTTGATTTTGCTAGTTACACAATCATTGAATTAAATAATATCAAATGGAATAAGTAATGAAATGAGAGAAATAATGGAATGGAATTATCAATGGAATCACCATTCCATTTACTTGTTTGGTTGGTATGAAATGAGGGAATGAATGAAATAGTGAAATATAATAAAATTTCCTTTATGCCCTTATAATAAAATTTTATTATATTTCACTATTCCATTTAATTTTCTATTTCTGTTCTCAATTTTCAATTTTTGTTCTATAATTTTTTGTTCACAATTTTCTATTCTCAATTTTCTGTTCTGAATTTTTTGTTTCAGTTCTCAATTTTTTTTGTTTCTGTTCTCAAATTTCTATTTTTGTTTTCAATTTTTTGTTTCTGTTCTCTAATTTTTTGTTCTCAATTTTCAATTTTCTATTCTCAATTTTTAGTTTATGTTCTCAATTTTCTGTTTTTGTTCTCAATTTTCTGTTTCTGTTCTCAATGTTTTGTTTCTATTCTAAATTTTCTGTTCCTTGATTTCCGTTTATGTTCTATAATTTCTGTTTTTGTTCTCTACTTTCTGGATTGGGCTAGATCAGCGACATACTTTTTTGTAATTTTAATTTTGATTTCATTGGGTTGGATTTTATTTCATCCCATTTCAAATGAAATCTCATTTCCTTGATTTTCATTCCAATGGAATCACTTCCAATAGAATCACAAAAGTGATTCTATTGGAAAACCAAACAATGAAATAGGAATCGAGGGTAGAATACAATTCCATTCTGCCCCCGATTCCGTCTAACCAAACATACCGTAAGTTGGATAAGTAATGGAATTAAAAAAAAAAAATGATAAAGCCATTGTTTCAATTATTATTTTTGGATTGTAAAGAACCAAAAAATAAACATAAGGCAAAAAATAAAAAAATAGCTAATCACAATCCCCTAAGGCAGAGGTACAAACATCCCTGGAACATAAATAAGATACAAAAGGTTCCATAAAAGAAGCTTGAGGTAAGAGATATATCATTAAGGGCTTTGGAAGCCAGTTGGTGCACTGATTTGTTGCCAATTCTCTTTACCAGCCAAACTTGAAGGAATCTTTTGATGAGGAGAGAGAAATGAAGTCTTCAGTAATGACTCTATATGCCCAAACCAAGGCCTTCCCACTTTTGATGTCTTAGACGAGAGGCGAACTGTTTGATTTAGATAAAATTCTCATTAAACCAAGATCCACCATGGTGATGATGACAATATGGAAGGCCTAAGCTTCTACTATAGAAGCTGGAGAGGAGCAAAATTGTTCGTCTCTAGAGAGAAGGACATGCCCTTTATGATGCCGAGCAATAGCACCAAAAGCTCCCATTCGAACATTTATCGAAAAGGCTCTGTCTATGTTGAACTTTACCCAACAACATAGAGGAGGGGACCAAGGTAGAGATTGAGCCAAAGTGGTTTGCATGATGGGAATCTGCAAATGGAGAGTGGAAAATGAAAATCGTCAACGACTTTCTTGGCCAACAAAAGTGGAACATCTTCTTTGGGTTGTTCATTCTTGAAGGCAAGTAATTTGTGATTGATCCATATAAACCACAAGATATACGCTACCAAAAAGAAGTGATATTCTGAGGGGCTAAAAGAATCAATAGTTGAGAGAAGTCATTCTTCAAACTGGGTGATGGTAGGACGAGCAACGGAGTCCTTAAAGGGGGTCATGGACCAATGAGGATAAAGACATCTACACAGAAGAAATAGATGTTTCGAGAATTCTATTTCATCCAAATAGATTGGGCAAATAAAATAGGTTTTGAGATATGTTTTTTAATGATTCGAGGGTAAAGCGCAAAGGCATTATTTTCCACCATAAGTGTTTGATATTTTGGGACACTGGTAGATTTCAAATGAGCTTCCAAAGCATAGAGGATAATAGGATGATAAGGGATTGGAGTAAGGAGCAATGGATAGGAAGTGGGAGATGTGGTACGCAATTTTATAGATATTTAACCTGATTTTAAATAAGGCCATATAAGGGGGTCCGAAGAGATTTGGATACTGAGGGGAATAGACAAAATCTTTGAGAAAGTTGGAAAGTCAAAACAACCTTTGATGAGGCTCTCATTCCAACAGCCGAAGGGGAGGGGGGGGAGGGGGAGAGAGAGAGAGGTGATTAAGCTCTCCACAGAGTCTAATGAAGGGTAGGAAAGAGAAGTGGTTTAGAAATGGGGAAGATGAAGAGAATAAGGGGAGTCAGGTATGCACAGTTATTTCCAAGTACTTACATCTGAACCATTTCCAATAGACCAAAGCGAATGATTTTTTATGAGAATGAGACCCTCAAGAATGCTTGTCCAACTCAAAAACGCTCTAGCATTTTTATTTTTATTTTTTGCATTCCGGAAACTGGAATTGTAAAACTAGATGCCTTTAAAGATCTTGCATCACAGAGCTTTCGGGTTGTTTAAAAGACGCCACACTTACTTGCTAGAAGGTCACTGTTAAAACAATGAAGGTCCCTGAATCTCAATTTTCCTTGTGATTTCAAAAGCGACATAGTATGCCATTTCAACAACGAATTATGTGATTGCCTTTGCTCGTTCCCCACCAAAACTATGTTGTTTTTTAATGTAGCACCTTGTAAAGTGAGACAGAAAAGAAAAAATAGACATAGATAAAGATGAGATTGTTTGAATGACCAACATGATTAGAACTTCTTTGCCTGCTTGATTTTGAAATCCTACCTTCCATCCCTCTATTGTAGCAGAAACACATTCTGAAACCCACATCAAAACTTATTTATTGATCCGACCTACATAAATGAAAGACAAAGATAGGATCCAATTTTCCTAGCGATAGGAACTGAAGTAGGTAGCAATCAAGGATTTGAGGTTATTTAAGGTATTTGAGCTGAAAATCACTTTGAATATGTTTAGATTAATGAACTGACTAGAAGTGAAGTAGTCAAGATTCAGGATTTTGAGGAAAATAGAAAATTGGGGAATAGTGGCCGTGGATAAAAATAGAGCATCAATTGGGGGGGGGGGGGGGGGGAGGGGGGAAGTCTAGGACAATTTTTTGGTAATTTTGATTCTAGATAAAGATCTTTTCATCCAAATAGGACTAATATAGGGAAGTAAGGCTTGGTCTACGATGATGAACAGATAGGGGGATAGTGGATCTCCTTGATGAAGATCTCTTCAGTATCGGAAATTGGAGAGAAGAATGCCATTGGCGATATGATGCATTTAATAGTGGATACATATTGCATGACAAATGATACCAAAGACTTGATGAATCCGAGCTTAATTAGAAGATGTTCCAAGAAATCCCACTCCACTTGATCGTACACTTTTTCCATATCCAGCTAGAGAGTAAGGTAATGAGCTTATTGGCCCAAAGAGCTACCTAGGAGGGGGTGAATTGGGTAGCTACCAAATTTAAACAATTAATTCCTTTAAACACACATAATCAATCTCCCTAAAAAGATTATTATCTTTATACGCTGCGGATATGTGTTTAATACTAAGTACGTATCTAAATACAAGATATAAAATAATTCAAGGCAGTACACAAGAATTTATCCAGGATCAGTGAAGCTAGTCTTACTAACGTCCAGTCCCCTGAGTTCCACGAAGATTCGCAATCCACTAAACCTTTTGATCCCTTTACCAGGTAGGAACCAATCCTTTACAACGATTCTTTTACAGGAACAGAAACAACCTTTACAAATTACTTTTTTCCCAGACTCAAGATGAACCCTATCTTTTTACCAGGTTAAAGAAAAACCTAACACTCTATCACTTATCCTTTTCATAGGGAATGGTAGACTTTTACAATCTACTCAAAAAAAAAATTCAATTACCGGAAGAATCAAAATCTAATTCTTTCCAAGGGAAAGGAATAACCTAAAATTTTTACCCGGATAAAGATCAAACCCTAATTTTTTTCTCAGGAAAAAGATTGAAACCAAACTACCCTGACTAGACACCCTTCCCAACCTATCTAATCCGCTCAAACTCACAAATACAAAAAAAATAAGTTTTGTCCCACAAAGAGCTTCTACCAACTCAATACAAATATGCTAAATTAATGACCTGAATAATTACTATGAGATAGATTCAATATGAGGTAAATAAAATCTGATTAATTAATAAAGTGAATTGCATAATTTAAGCACGTAATAAGATAATCAAACAAAAATCGTTTAAAAAAAATTAGCGGGCTTTTATGTTTACAACCATTTTCTACTAAATCCTATACCAAGCAATCAATAAAAATATAACTTCAAAGTAAATAATAAAATTTGGATAGATCTCATTAAGAAACACCAAAGATAATGACATAATAGCAATAGAACTCAAGTTGGTGACGCCAAACTACAAGTGTTTTAGATAATAATAAATAAAAAAACAAAATATTGGCTAAGTGAGCTACCAAGAGGGGGGGTGAATTGGGTAGTAATAAAAAATTACCAAATAATAACACTTCAAAATTCAAATAATTAATTTTATCATAAATTAATTATTATCTTTATAACACAACAGATAAGTGTAATTAATTCTAGGTGCACACCCAAACAACAAAATATAAATAATATAAACAAAGCAGCACACGAGGATATATCTTGGTTCACTAAGCTACTCTTGGCTAATCCAGCCATCTGAGCCCCATGGAGATTCGCACCCACTAAATTCAAGACTCCTTCACCAGGTAGGAACTAAACCTTTATATAATGATTCTTTTCACAAGCTTAGAATCAACCTTTATAATTCCTTTTAACAGGCTCAGTAATAACCTTATCTTTTTCCCAAACTCAAGACTAACCTAATCCTTTCACAGGCTAAGGATCAAACTTAATTCTTTTATACCTTAGGCTAAGAATCAAACCTCACAAACACTCTAAGTAACCTTTTCCTAGGTAAGGATGAAACTTTTACAAATTCACTCAAAATCTAATTCTATTCTGAAATAATTAACACATATCTCTTTTCATGGAAAAAGAGTAACCTAACATTTTTGTACTTAGGTAAAGATCAAACCTCAATCTCTTTACCGGAAGAGATTGAAACTCAACTACCCCTTACTAGATACTCCCAACAGTATCTAATCCGCACACAACTCACCAATTACACGAATTGATAAGTATTTTTCCACTCAGAGCTTCTACCACCTCAATTTAATTCAACTCAATTAATATCCCCAAAATTACTAGTGTTAGAATTAAAAGTAAGGAAATAAAATTTGATTAAAAGATAATGTGGGTAGCACAAAGATAAGCACGTAATTAGATTATCACAAAATCGTTTTAAAAGATTTTTATGCTTTTAACATTCAAAAATGATTTCTAAAAAAATCGAATACCAAGCATGCAATAATAATAATAATCTCAACAAAGAATAAGTTTGGAATGATTTCACGAGGAAAACACCGAAGATTGTAAGTAGTATCACTAGACAGCTTAGATCGGTGATGCTAAATCAAATAGCTCTTTAACTTAAGAATTTCAAGAACAAAATAATCTCACAATGATCTCTCAGTATAATATCAGAATGATGACTCTCAGAAAGCCCAGGAACTGATTGTTCTTGATAGAAGCGTTGTATTGGTGATCACACACAAGTGAAAAATGCAGGTCTATTTAAATGGATTTGAAACAGATTCTCCAACGACTAGTTTTCACATATCATGACATTTAATAGCACATATAGATCCCATATATTATTCCCTTTCAATCCTGGTGTATTTGACTCAATTAAAACTTTTAAAACATTCAATTTAGTCCCTCAAATATTTCTCAATCTCAATTAGATAATATAGAAAGAATTAAACGTACCAATTTGAGAAATAATTAAATTATATGAATTATATCTATAGAGATAACAAAATATCATATCTTAAATACCATAAGATCCTTAAGATATCTCTCAGATTCTAACTATAAAACAGCTAGTAATGGCTAATTTTTAGAAAAGATCCACGAAATCCTCTAAACTTGAAACAGTCCATCGGTTGACCCACCAAAGTCCATAAGTCGACCGATAGATTCAGGTTGTAGCCCAAGCCAAACGTTCTCGCCAGTCAATCGACCGAAACTCTATGGTCTGTCAACCGATCGATTCAGGATGCTTCCCAGGCCAATTTTTCAACTATGGTCAGTTGACTAATTATCTCAGGTCTGTCGACCAATCGATTCAGAGAGTTCAAGTATTGGCTGTCAACTGATCGATTCTGAGAGTTCAGATTTCGGCCTAGGTCAACTAATCCCTCTTTGGTCGGTTGACCGCTCAATGCTGAAACTATTTCTCTTTAATTTATTTCAGCTCCATACTTCGACATTTTAAACATTTTAACTGATTTTTTTTTCTCGGGTAACTAATATTAACACTATTAATCAATTTTAAACACTAATATTGCTTAGGTAAATATTTCTTCCTCAATTTCATATTAGAGCAAATAATTGAACTTAATTAGGATTCTAATTCAAACACACAAAAATATAAATCAATTTTGTGTTGTGTGTGATCCTAATCAGGAAACATTAAGAGTAAAATTTGATTGATTTGTTTTCACTTAGAATCTTCAGAATCTTCAATCATCTACATGTCCATCTCTTTGTCAGTTTCTTTAGCATCCTTCTCAATTTCTTAATGATAATGTCGTCAATGCATCCTTCGTAATTACATCATGATTTGATCTTGAATGGAACTCTTTAAACTAAAACACAAGCACTCAACAAATCCATTAGTTCCACAAAAAAACATCAACACTTAATTATCCATCAAAATCTCAAGATCAACAAAGAACTTAGAACAAATCTATCACAAAAGTATCAACGTAAGTATCACTCTTAGAATAGCTCAAACTAATTGTTCTTGATATACTCAACTCAATTCCCACAAGTCTATTTTAATCGACAAATGTAAAGCCCTCCAATGGCTAATTTCATAAAGATATGTCACTTAATGACACTCTTAGACCCCATATATGATAACCTTTCATTTCAAGTGTGTTTCATATAAAAATAACTTTCAATTCTCTCATATAAGTCCATAAAACTATTCTTAATTTAAAACCATAGAGATATGAAATATTAAATCATTTAAATTAGAAGAATCTCAAAATATATGGACCGAATCAATAGGTATAACATAATAGGTTGATAATCCCTCAATTAGGTTCAAATCCCTCTCTTCGAATTATAAAAAACAGATAGTTTTTTACTAAGAGACCAAATCCCCCAAAATCTCAACTGACTCAGTCGGTTGACCGACCTGTTCAGCTACTGATTCAACCGTTGGCTTAAGGCTAGTTTGTTGATCGATTACTTCTAATTGGTTGACCAATTGGAACAGAATAATACATTTTTCCTTCAATTTACCTACCGATTGGTGGCGGAATATTACGTCGTCACTTTCACCGCAAGTGTATAGGTCAAGTTTTAGTATAATGGGAAGAGTTAGGGTTGTCGTGTCCACAGGGATTGGTTGACATTTTATTATCGAGTACCATAATTCTCATAACCTAGTTTTATCTAGGCGATAAAAATGTGTTTAAAATTAATTAATACTAAACTAAAGTACTAATTTATCTAATTATACTATATTACTAAATTGAGATGTTTCAGAGGGATGGATTATCTTGGGATTAACTTAATTTACTTCAATGTGTTTGAATCGTTTGACTTACGTTAATGGTATTCAACTTATCTGACAATCTCTATATCGTGAACTCACTTACCACCTTTCCTAAGTGTAAGATGAGTAAATATGCGACTTTGTGTCAACGAAAAAATCCCTCTCAATGTCTTAATGACACTAGGTCACATGAATCTTGCCCCAATGCCATTGATTGCACACTTTCTAACTCCCTCCTAGGTTATTAGACTTCCCGTTGTGTTTAACCCTAGTCCGAATCCGGGGTTACCTTTCCCAAGTGTCAAATCTCGTATTCTCAATATATTTAAACAATCATATAATAAAAAAATAACGATAAACACAACCAAATAAGAAGAACAACCATTAACGAAACACCAATTTCAAAACCACATATTCATAAATTATATTAATCCCTAGACAATATCCGTTTAGTTAACGGCCATAACCGTATATACAATGATAAACAAGCTAAACATGCTTAAACAATAAACCGAAGTTAAGAAACAAAGAAAAAAATGAAGAGAACTAGCCGGTATATGAAGATTTGATGCTAAAATTGTTCGGAGATCGCTTCTCATTCTTCGCAACGTGTTCTTTTCCTTTGGTTCTTGTTGAGCACTCCCCATACTCTCTATTCTATTATACTCCTAAGGGGTCTCTAATGGACAAAATAGAGGAGAGGAGGAAGAAATAGGGAACAAAATATCTAAAATTTGTGCAAAGTGACCGCCGTGGCAGTGGTCATGTTGGTAGTGTCACTGCTACGGCGGTGGATGCAGCGGTGGAAACAGAGTTTTTCTGTTGTTTGACCGCCGCGACGATGGATTTGCAGAAAGTTTGGGCCCTTCTCTGTATTTTGACCATCGCGGCGGTGGGCTATAGGTTCTGAATTTTGCCCTTTTGCTTGTTTTCCCACTGTTCTTCCACCAGTCTTGATCTGATTTGATCGTTTATGATCCGTTTTCATCCATTTTTACCTCCACGTACCTGACTTGGACAAAAACATATAAAATGTATTAAAACATAATAAACATACTCGAAAACTAATAGGTTCGGTTTGGAAATAGATAGGTAAATTACATCTATCAAATACCCCCAAACTTGGAATTTTGCTATTCCTTGAGCAAAACACCCAAACAATACAAGAAAATACAACAACTAATTATGAAATTGAAAACTAAAAATGAAAAATAATAAAAAAAAAAAATGTACAAGTTTTGAATATCATCTGCCAGCCAAACGATTTTTCTCTCATCAGCCCCCAATCCTATCAAGTTTTGGAATAAAACACACGATGTGGCATTCTATAATTTCAATATTCGATGATAGTAAGCGTCATTCTAGATCCTATGAACGTGTCTATGATAAAACTCAATTATACAACTATCTGGCGATCGGATTGGATTATCTATCTAATAAGCTCATGACTAAAACAAAAAATGTATAGGGAATCCATAAGCCTGACTAGGTTCTATTCTCCACTAATATAGGCTAAGAAATAAAAAAAAGATCAGTAGGACTTGGTTCGGTTTTGGAAAATGGCCAAGGGTATATCGAAAATAGAAAAACAGGTTAACGTCGTTAACTTGACGATACCTGAGGCACATGCTTGGCACTTTCACACTCAAAACTCCATAGATAAAATTGAAACAACCCTGAACAATCATTTAAGAATGTCGTACTCACTTGTCAAAACAAACGGAAAATAAAACCATATATACATGTTTTTTTTTTTAACGAATCACACCCCTAAACTTATTCGATTATTACAATTTCACGGGTGTGGTTAAAACGAAAGAAAAATGACAATTGAGTACTCGAATAACAAACCAATAAAAAGTTCACCTTAAACCCAACCGCTCACTTCCAGTAGTATAATGAATGCTAACTTGATTCACTCAAATTGTGCCTTCAGCTCTGCGATACAAATTTGGAAAGAAGTTTTATCATCCATGGTATTAGTTAATTATTCAAAATTGAAACAGTTTTTAGGCTTCAATACGGTAACGAGGGATAAACATTTAATAAGATAAGCTTCAAAGGCTCAAGTGATAAAAATGAATGCCTAAATCATGTCTCCCGAATTACCTCGCCTAGGATTTCACCTCGCCAAATCAAGTTCTAGAATCCCTATTGTCATGAATTTGGATGACAGATAATCGTTTTCAAATCAATTACACAATTATACATTGAGTTTACGTGCTCGTGCATTTAGGATCTACAATAACTTTTACTAAAGTGATACGTCAAGCACACAGAGCACACATGAATGAGCTTTACGCCCGACCTCAATAAGCAATCAGGGGATAGACTCATCATCGGGTAATAGCCCAGATAAGTCAAAACTCAGCACATAACAATAACTAATCTAAACACACATGCATACAATAAAAAAAAAACAACATACTACAACTAAAACATATACTAAACATACTACATATCATCACCGACTTAAAATGGGCAATGCCCACAACGACCCATCAGCAATCCCAATGACAACATAAAGCATTATAATGAAGACGGGGGTTTAGAACACGTACCTAGGAGGCAAGAGAATCTCGCCTCCAAATCAAGTCGACAGTGACAGATTTAATTTATTTTTGTCTTGGGTTGCCTCCCAAAAAGTGCTTGATTTAAGATCTTCATCCAAACACAAAGAAGTGCTTGTCAAAGAGAGGCTTCCTCCATAGTACGTGTTGATCCTAAGATTTTGATGGACAATTAAACATTAATGTTTCTTGTGGGACTAATGGTTTGTTTAAAGTGTTTTAGTTTATTAGTTCCAATTGATGAATATTTGATGATAAAGATGATAAAGGATTAAGAGGTTGAAGAATTTCAAGAACCTAGGGAAAACAACTCAAGTTTAAATTTCAACTCTTAATATCCCAATTAGGATTACACACGACACAAAAATATTTTTAAATGATTTTTATAAATATGTGTGTTTTTAATAGGATCCTAATTAGATCAATTATTTTCTCCTATGTGTAATTGAAAAAGAAACATTTATAATGGATTAAAATTGAATTTAAGTATTTAGTGGAACTTATTAGGAAAATAAATTGGTTAAAGGGGCAAAAACCTCAATAAGAATAAGTTGAAAATGAGTTTAGAAAGGAGATTCAGTATCCTTAAGTCGACCGAATAAAACAGACAAACTCTCTGAATCTCTAAGTCCACAGGTAAGTCGACCGGTGAAGAGAAATGAAACTCTCTAAATCTCTAAGTCGACAGGTAAGTTGACCGGTGAAGATAAATGAGACTATTTGAATCTCTAAGTCAATAGATAGGTCGACCGATGGGCACAAAATCTTTGGCTTGGCTACATCCTGAATCGAGCAGTCGACTGGTGTGTCAGTTTCAGGATATTGTGGAATTCCGAATTCATATCTAAAAGTAGCCATTTTTTGCTCGGATTTGTGAGAGATTTTAGAGATTTTATAATATTTAAGATATGTTACACCTATTATTTAATTCCTATTGATTTGGTTCATTAAGTTTGAATGTTTCTCAATTGGGTACATATAATTATTTTTATTCTATTTAATTGAGATTGAAAAATATTTGGGGGACTTAATTGAGAGTTTTAGAAACTATAATTAAGTGAATTGAACCAAAATGAAGTCATAATGATATAAGGGGTCTAAGAGAGCAATTAAGTGTCATGACATATGGGAACTAGCCGTTAGAAAGCTATTTCTTATCCCATATATATTGACCTGCGTTTTTTTTTTTCTCATATCATTAAGAGAGTTCAAGAGATCATATTGAGCTTTTCTAAGAGATATCATATTGAGAGCTTTTCTAAGAGACATTCCTGATAATCATTGCCTATTAATCTTTGCTGCTATCGAATCAAAAGTAACATCGCTCTATTTATTTTTTTGGTGAATTCCAAGTGAGATCTTTCCAATTACTTTCTATAATGTATTAATTGATTAATTCTTTTGGAAATTGATATTTAGAAATTGTTTTTGATTTTTATTGAAGAAAATATTTTATAAACAATTTTTGAATCTGATTACATGCTAAATTACGTGCTATCCATCTTTTGTTAAAAATCAGATTTTGAGTATCTCACATTTTTATCACTAATTTTAGGATATTAATTGAGTTTTAATTTATCTGGGATGGTTGAAACTCCGAGTGAGAAAAATCACTTGTCAATTTTTATTGGTAAGTTGAGTGACGGATTAAATACTATTGGGTGTATTTAATCAAATGGTAGTTGGTTTCAGTCTTTTCCTGTAAAGAGATTGGGGTAATAATTATTCTTGGATAGAACTGATTTGTGAGAATTTCATAACGGCTCAATCCTTACCAGGTAAAAAGATATTTAGAGTGTTTGTGAGATTTTGATTATTTTGTCTTTGTGTTAAAAAGAATTAGGTTATTCTTGAGTCTGTGAAAAGTAGAAGTTCTTCCATAGCCTGTAAAAATAATTTTCTAAAGGTTGATTTTGAGCCTGTAAAAGAATCATTGTAAGAGTTTGGTTCCTACCTTTAAAGGGATCTGGAGTATTAGTGGGTGCGACTCTCCGTGGGGCTCGGAGGACCAGATTAACCAAGAGTAGTTTGGTGAACCAGTATAAATTTCTGATGTGCTGCAATTTTTACTTTATTTATTTTTTGTTGTTTGGTGTGCACCTAATTGATTTTATAATTCCACTGTGATATAAAGATAATAATTAATTTAGGATTAAAATTAATTATTTAATTTATTCAAGTATTTTCTTTCTGATATGTTTAATTATCCAATTTACCCCCTATTGGGTATTCCACTGGGCCAATAATTGACATCAGAATTAGTTTAGCTAGACACATTTAGCTAACAAATATCACATAGTGCACATAATAGGCACACTAGCTGAGGGACAGTCTATACACCAACCACCTTTGTTTGCAGGTAAAAGTTATTCGTTCTGGAAAGACGGAATGATTGTCTTCCTTTAGGCTACAAATTACGATATGTGGCTAACAATCGAGGATGGTTCATTTATTTCAATGGAAAACAAAGTTGAAAAGAATAACTACTAATTGCTTCCGATAAGCAAAAACTCTCTATAAACTTTCAGGCTATTAATATTTTATTTTGCTCTTTAGATACTAATGAATATTCTAGAGTTTCAGTTTGTAAATCTGTAAAGGAGATGTGGGATAAGTTACTAGTTACCCACGAAGGGATAAGTCAAGTGAAGAAATAAAAAACCAACGCTCTTATGAGAAAGTTTGAGTTATTCAGAATGGAAGAAAATGAATCGATTCATGAGATGTATACTCGCTTAAACAACATTTGCAACAACTTGAATCAACTTGGAAAGCCATACTCCATGGAGGATAGAGTACGAAAGGTCCTAAGGTTCTTAACAAAAATATGGGAGTCAAAGGTGACGGCAATTGAGCAAGCTAATGATCTTGGCCAATATGAAATTGATGATCTCATAGGTAACTTGATGACTCCTGAATCGGGGATTAAAGTATATGAGGATGATACTGAAAATTGAAAAAGGAAATCCTTGGCGCTAAAAGCTCAAAAAATTGAAGAAGATGATGACAGTGATTATGAAAGTCTTAACACTAAGGAAGAGAAAGATGTAGCACTTCTCACAAAGAATTATAGAAGAATGACTCGGCGCAGAAGGATAAAGAAAAGAAAAAGAAGAAGAAAGAGAAAAAGATAGCAAAGAAGAGTAAGAATAAATTCATGAAGGCTACTTGGGATGATATTGATTCAAGTAGCTCAAAAAAATCAGATAGTGAAGATACGTCCATGTTTGCATTAATGGCCACTGGTGGTGAGGTAACTGAATGTTCAAGTTCTTGTCCATTAGATTTTAATGAATTATTTGATGTTTATCAAGAACTTTCACATGATTATAAAAACTAGTGTTCTAAAATAAATTCCCTTCAAAGTACAATTAACACATTAAACAAGTAAATGGTGGACTACGAATCTGAAAACAATGAATTGAAATCCAAATTGATATATTTGCAATCAACTATTCTCAAATTCACCGGCAGTAAAAATAACTTGAAAATGATTTTAGAGAGTTCACATGGAGTTTTTGATAAAGCCGGTATTGGATTTCAGAAAAATCTTAAACAAAAACTTTTTCATAAATTCTTTTCTGAAACCAATGATCTTGTTAGATGTTTTAAATGTAATGTTGTGGGCATACTATTCATAAATGTTTTGTTAAAATATCGAACTGTAGACAAGTTTGAGTTCCAAAAGAAACTAAAATTGTCCCAACTAACAAGATCGAACCCACTTAGGTTGGGTACCACTTAGGAACTATTTGAGGTGCTCCTTGCAAGTTATTCTAAAAGCTTCAATAAGCAAGGAAAAATGATTCCTGGATAGTGGTTGTTCTCAACACATGACGGGAGATAAAAGAAAATTTACATCTTTGACACCTAAAGATGGAGATCATATGACTTTCGGAGACAACGTAAAGGGTAGAATTATCGGTATAGGTAATATCGGTAATAATACTACTATTATTAAAGATGTGTTACTAGTTGATAGACTTAAACATAATTTTCTTAGTATTAGTCAACTATGTGATAAGGTCAATAATGTTATATTCGATCATGATAGGTGCATTATTAAGAATAGTCATGATAATAGTATCTTGCTAGTTGCATCATGTTTTAAGAATGTTTATACTTGCTCATTTGATGATTTTAATTCTCAAAATTTATTTTGTTTGAATGCTTTATCTAAAAATAGTTGGTTATGGTATAAAAGACTTGGGCATGCTAGTATGGAGTTAATATCTAACTTATCTAAGAAGTGTCTCATACGTGGTCTACCTGATTTGAAATTTGTGAAAGATAAAGTATGTGATGTATGTCAATTAGGCAAGCAGATTAGATCATCATTTAAGAAAAAGACGCACACATCCATGTCTAGATGTCTTGAATTATTGTACTTGATTTGTTTGGGCCTAACTCTTTTGCTAGTTTTGGTGGTAAGTTTTATGTGTTTGTTACAGTTGATGATTATTCCAGACTTACCTGGGTATTTTTTCTTGTTAAAAAAAGTGAGGTTGCTTCTATTCTAGCTAAATTTTGTAAATGTATTCAAAATGAAAAACAATGCTCCATTATTAACATTCGTAGTGATAAAAGGAAAAGAATTTAAGAATGATGATGTGGTAAGTTATTGTGATGAGTATGGTTATGCTCATAACCTTTCTGCACCAATATCACCGCAACAAAATGGTATAGTAGAAAGGAAGAACAGGTCACTTCAAGAGATGGCCAGAACAATGCTTAATGAAAATCGCTTACCAACCTATTTCTGGGTCGAAGTCGTAAGTACAGCTTTCCACGTAGTGAATCGAGTATCAATTTGTAGAGGGTTTAACAAAACCCCATATGAAATCTGGAATAGTAAGACTCCTAATATTTCTTATTTTAAAGTTTTTGGATGTAAGTGTTTTATTTTGAATGACAAAGATAATCTTGGTAAATTTGATACTAAATATGATTATGGGATTTTCCTTGGATATGCTACTAAAAGTAAGGCTTATAGAGTTTATAATAAACGTACATTATTAGTAGAAAAAATAATGCATGTTATTTTTGAGGAAGTTGATCCATTCTTGTTGAGAAAGGTTTTGGATGATAATAATGATGCAGGTATTTTAAATAATCAAAATCAAGGTGATAATGTACCTAAGGATTCTCAACAAAAGAAAGAACCTAAGGAAAATGATTCGGCTTTACCAAGGACTATAAAGACAGTACCAGAACATTCGATAAAAGAAATCATCGGTAATTTTGAAAAATGTGTAAGTACTCAATCTTCTATTAGGGATATAATTAATCTTTTTTTCTTATCTCAAATTGAGCCTAAAAATATAGATGAGGCGTTAATTGTTGAATCTTGGATTTCCGCAATGCAAGATGAGTTAGTTCAATTTGAGCAGAACAAAGTATGGTGTCTTGTTCCGAGACTGGATTTTTATCCAGTTATTGGTACTAAATGGGCTTTAGAAATAAAAATGATGAATCTGGTATGGTAATTAGAAACAAAATAAGATTAGTAGCACAGGGCTATAATCAAGAGGAATGAATTGCTTATGATGAAACCTATACTCTTGTTGCTCGACTAGAAACAATTAGAATGCTACTTGATTTTGCATGTACACATAATTTTAAGCTATATCAAATGGATGTAAATAGTACATTTCTAAATGGCTTTCTAGATGAAGAAGTTTACGTAGAACAACCCCCGGGATTTGAAAGTGACAAATTTTTCGATCATGTATTTAACTTCGCAAGACTTTGTATGGGCTCAAACAAGCTCCTAGAGCTTGGTATGAGAGACTTAGCCAATATTTAATTGAAAATAGTTTTCGAATGGGTATTTATGATATAACCTTGTTTGTAAAGAAAACTGATTCTGATATCCTATCAGTACAAGTGTATGTTGATGATATTATTTTTGGATCTACTAATGAGGATCTTTGTCAAGAGTTTGCTAAGATAATGCAGGTGGAATTTGAAATGAGCATGATGGGATAATTGAATTTCTTTCTTGGATTGCTAATTAAGAAAATCAAAGAATGAATATTTATAAACCAAGCTAAATACACCAAAGAGCTGTTAAAGAAATATGGTTTAGAAAGCGCTAAAGATTATAAAACTCACATGGAAACGGCTACAACGATAGAAAAAGACGATACGAGCAAAAGTGTTCATAAAAAAATGTATCAAGGTATGAATGGCAGTCTGTTGTATTTAACTGCTAATAGACCTGATATTATGTATAGTGTTTGTCTTTGTGCTAGATTTCAATCATGTCTTAAAGAATTGCACTTGACTGTTGTGCTCAAATTTTATATATTAAGCAACAGTTAAATGACTTTGGAATTTGTATGGAGGAGGTCCCAATATTTTGTGATAATAAAAGTGTTATTTGTCTAAGAATCCTACACATTACTCACTAACTAAGCACATAGAGATTAGACATCACTTTATTCGTTATCACATTCAGAAAAAGGGACATTGTTATTGAGTATATTGATACCTCCAACCAGCTTGCTGATGTTTTTACCAAACCACTAGCGGAAGATCAGTTTGTAAAAATCATTCGCGGTTTAGGTACGGCTAGGCATAATAATGTTTGCCTAGAGTAGAATTATCATGTGTTTCCCCTTCCCTAAATTTTGTTTTTGAGATGACAAAGGGGGAGAATTAGTTGATGTTTTATTGAATATCTTAAGGGGTAGTTTGTTTTTTTTATATTGAATATCTTAAGGGGGAGTTTGTCCTATTTTTTTTTATTTTTTATTTTTTAAATTGTGCTTTATTGATTATGTTTTTAAAATATTCATTACGATGCTTAAATGAGTTATAAAACCCGTCCTCGGATTCTGGGAGAGTATGGTTATATTATTGTTTTGAAGAAAATATCAAAGTTAATTGTCATCATAAAAAATGGGGAGATGGTTGATCCTAAGATTTTGATGGATAATTAAACATTGATGTTTTTTGTGGAACTAATGGTTTTTTTAAAGTGTTTCTGTTTATTAGTTCCAATTGATGAAGATTTGATGATAAAGATAATGAAGGATTAAGAGGTTGAAGAATTTGAAGAACCTAGGGAAAACAACTCAGGTTTAAATTTCAACTCTTAATAATTAGCTCAATTATTTGCTCCTATGTGTAATTGAAAAAGAAATATTTATAATGGATTAAAATTGAATTTAAGTATTTAGTGGAGCTTATTAAGAAAAGAAATTAGTTAAACGGGTGAAAGCTTCAATAAGAATGAGTTAAAAACGAGTTTAGAAAAGAAATTCAGTATCCTTAAGTTAACTGGTAAGTCGACCGGACAAAACAGGCAAACTCTCTAAATCTCTAAGTCAACAAGTAAGTTAACCGGGGAAGAGAAATGGAACTCTCTAAGTTGATAGATTGGTCGACCGATGGGCACAGAATCTTTAGCTTCACTACGTTCTGAATCGAGCGGTCGACTGGTCGGTCGACTGGTGTGTCAGTTTTAGGATATTGTGGAATTCCGAATTCATATCTAAATGTAGTGTTTTTTTTGTTGGGATTTGTGAGATATTTTAGGAATTTTATGATATTTAAGATATGCTATACCTATTATTTAATTCCTATTGATTTAGTTCATTAAGTTTGAATATTTCTCAATTTGGTACATATAATTGTTTCTATTTTATTTAATTGAGATTGAGAAATATTTGAGGGACTTAATTGAGAGATTTAAAAGTTATAATTAAGTGAATTGAACTAAAATGATGTCATAATAATATAATGGATCTAAGAGAGCAATTAAGTGTCATGACATATGGGAACTAGCCGTTAGAGAGCTATTTCTTATCCCATATGTATAGACCAACATTTTTTTTCATATCATTAAGAGACATTAAGAGATCAAGAGATCATATTGAAATTTTCTAAGAGATATCATACTGAGAACTTTTCTAAGAGATATTCCTGATAATCATTGGTTGTCAATCGTTGTTGCTACCGAATCTGAAGTTATGTCGCTCTATTTATTTTTTCGGTAGATTCCGGGTGAGATCTTTCCAATTACTTTCTATATTGTATTACTTGATAAATTTGTTTGGAAATTGATCTTTAGAAATTGTTTCAAATTTTTATTGAAGAAAATATTTTATAAACAATTTATTGAATCTGATTAAGTGCTATATTACGTGCTACCCATCTTTTGTTAAAAATTAGATTTTCAGTATCTCACATTTCTATTAGTAGTTTTGGGATATTAATTGAGTTTTAAGGTATTGAGGGTGGTGGAAGCACCGAATGAGAAAAATCACTTGTCAATTTTTATTGGTAAGTTGAGTGACGGATCAAATACTGTTGGGTGTATTTAATCAAATGATAGTTGGTTTCAGTCTCTTCCTGTAAAGAGATTGAGGTAGTAATTCTTCCTAGATAGAATTGATTTGTAAGAATTTTGTAACGGTTCAATCCTTACTGAGTAAAAGGATATTTGGAGTGTTGGTGAGGTTTTGATTCTTTTGCCTTTGTGTTAAAAAGATTTAGGTTATTCTTGAGCATGTGAAAAGTAGAAGTTCTTCCTTAACTTGTGAAAATGATTTTGTAAAGGTTGATTCTGAGATTGTAAAGGAATCGTTGTGAGGGTTTGATTCCTACCTTTAAAGGATCTTGAGTATTAGTGGGTGCGACTCTCTGTGGGGCTCGAAAGACTGGATTAGCCAAGAGTAGCTTGGTGAATCAGTATAAATTTTTTTATGTGCTGCAATCTTTATTTTATTTATTTTTGTTGTTTGGTGTGTACCTAGTTGATTTTATAATTCCGCTGTGATATAAAGATAATAATTAATTTAGGATTAAAATTAATTATTTGATTTATTAAAGTATTTTCTTTCTGATTTTTTTAATTACGCAATTCACACCCCCTCTTGGGTATTCCAATTGGCCAATAGTACGTGTCAAACAACACCACATACGGGTCTTGATTTTGTACGCCCTCAAGACTGGTAAGATTTGGCTCTGATCAGCTCGATCTTTCAACTTGACTCAACTCCGAATTATGGGCTTGGGGAGCTTGAATGTACTAAGCTGGAAACGGGGTAGGATAGGTGAGCCACATCGGATCCTCGTTGATGCGATCGTCTTGGATCGAGTGCAGCATCACTAGCTAGAATTCAAATGATGAAAACTCACAACAATTAATATGTGAAATTCCATTGCCAATCCACACTTGGGTTCTCTCCCAATTAGCTTGATCATCTTCAATCTCACCCAAGTGCCTTCTGTTTGCATTCGGTTCCTGACGATGGCTTTCACATTCAGATATGATTTGCTCGTCTCTCAGTGCTACCGCATCTGACTCGGCCTCAACAAAGTAGATAAACTGACTAATTTGCGTATGAAGAGACGTTACGGTCACATCGATGTCGGCGCAGACCATCTCAATATTTTTAAGACGATCCTCATGCTCGTTGAGTCGATCATGCATTTCTCTAAAAAATATTTGAGTCTCCCCCATAATGGTAGCGAGCATTTCCTCCAAGTCGGGGGAAGACTCCATATCTTGAATTGAAATGTCAATCTATGGCACCATAGTGTTCAAACAATCCCCCAAGCTTTGGTAACTTGGTGAATAATTCCAATTGTGATAATCATAGACCGCCATTTCCTCCAACAGTCAAATGGCTTCGTCCACTGTTAGGTCGTAGAAAAAGGAGGTGCCCTTTCCTCATTCTACCCATGTTCTGGTTGCGGCTGATAACCTGTCGAGAAAATTCAAGAGTTGACATTCCCTCAGGAACCCATAATTTGGAAAACAGAATAGTAGCTCATTATAATGATCCCAAGCAAAATAAAATGGCTCAGAATCTTGTTGAAAGAAATGCATCAATACTCGTCGATCAAACATCTTCAAGTAACCTGCATAAGAAATAAAAACAAAACTACAAAAAATAAATAAATAAATAAAATATATATATCAACAAAAGAAATGTCTAAATTAAAATCAGGTCATTTACTCACAATATTAACAACAATCTAAAACACAATCCCCGGCAACGGCGTCAAAAACTTGGTAGCGGAACATTACGTCGCCACTTTCACCGCAAGTGTACGGGTTAAGTTTTAGTATAATGGGAAGAGTTAGGGTTGTCGTGTCCACATGGATTCGTTGAGATTATTATTGAGTACCGTAATTCTCATAACTATGCGATAAAATTGTGTTTAAAATTAATTAATACTAAACTAAAATACTAATTTATCTAATTATGCTATATTACTAAATTAAGATGTTTTAGGGGGATGGATTATCTATCGATTAACTATAGTTACTTCAATGGGTTTGAATCGTTTGACTTACATTAACGGTGTTCAACTTATCTGACAATCTATGTATCGTAAACTCAATTACCAGCTCTCCCGAGTATAAGATGAGTGAATATGCAAATTCGCGTCAACCAAAAAGTTCCACTCAACATCTTAACGACACTAGGTCACACATGTCTTGCCCCAACGTCATTGATTGCGCACTTTCTAACTCTCTCTCGGGTTATTAGATCGTCGCGTTGTGTTTAATCTAAGTCTGAATCTAGGATTACCTCTCCCAATTGTCAAACCCAGTATTCTTAATATATCTAAACAAGCATATAATCGAAGAAAAATGGTAAACGCAATGAAATAATGAAGAACAACCATTAACGAAACATCAATTTCAAAACCACATATTAATAAATTATATTAATCCCTAGACAATATCCGTTTAGCTAACGGCCATAACCGTATATACAATGATAAACAAACTAAAAATGCTCAAATAATAAACCGAAGTTAAGAAATAAAGAAAGAAACGAATAGAACTAGCCGGTATCCGAAGATTTAACGCTAAAACTGTTCTGAGATCGCTTCTCCTTCTTCGCAACGTGTTCTTCTCCTTTAGTTATTGTTGAGTACTCCCCAAACTCTCTCTATTCTATTCTACTTCTAAGGGGTCTCTAATGGCCCAAATAGATGAGAAGATGAAGAAATAGATAACAAAATATATAAAAAAAATATCTAAAATCTGTATAGAGTGACCGCCGTGGAGGTAGGCATGTTGGCAGTGTCACCGCTACGGTGGTGGATGCAGCAGTGGAAACAGAGTTTTTCTATTGTTTCATCGCCGTAACAGTGGATCTCACCGCTGTGGCAGTGGATTTGCAGAAAGTTTAGGCCCTTCTTTGTGTTTTGACCACCGCGGCGGTGGGCTATAGGTTCTGAATTTTTCCCTTTTACTTGTTTTCCACCGTTCTTCCACCGCTCTTGATCCGATTTGATCGTTTATGATCTGGTTTCATCTATTTTTACCTGCACACACCTGATTTAAACAAAAACCCATAAAACATATTAAAACGTAATAAACATACTGGGAAACTAACAGGTTCAGTTTGGAAAAAAAATAGGTAAATTACACCTATCATTGACTCAATAGTTCACCGCTTCTCTTTATTTAATTGACCGATTGGATTAGTATGCTTACTTCTTTTGCTAATTCAACTACTCTTTCAAATGGTTGATGACCAATTTCATTCGGTTGATCGACTGGATCAATGGTACCTCGTTTTAACTTCGAAACTCACGATTTGATTTGGATAACTGATTGCTTTTACCGGTTGACCGAATCAATCCAAAAATTCAAGTTTTTATACTTTAAAACATATTTTCCAATTAGGTCAATTATCAATTTCATTTCACATAAGGAGCACATACAATATCTCATTTCAGGATCTTGAACTTATCACTTCTTATCATGACACACATATAAATAACTCATTTAAAGTGTCATCTGTGATCATAATTTGGGTTGGATTAAGAGTATAAGTAGAGAGTTGTTTTCACCTATTTTTCTTCAAGGTATTCAAAACTTTTCACATCTTCATTATGATCATCTTGCATCCTTTATGATTTCTTTATGAGGTCTTCTTCTTAATCTCATGCATAGAGCTATAATTCTAAAACACTCGATAAAACCATTTGTTTCACCAAAAACATCAAAATTTAATTGTTCATTAAGACCTTAGATTCAATAATCTCCCACTTTTTGATGATGATAATTAACTTTGATGTTTTCTTTAATAAAAAATGTCATCACGCTTCCCCTATATCCGAGGACAGGTATTTAAACTCATTTAATCATAAATATGAAAACATAAGCGAACAATGATAAAGATATTCAATATAAGCACAGTTAAACAATAATGATATTCAATATTAAGCCCCATAATAACTTCGCTATTTAATCAATGCAATGCTTAGGCAAACAAATTCCTAAACATCAACTAACTCATTAAAAACATCAACTTCTCCTCCTTTGTTATTTCAAAAAGTGGGGACAGAATGAAGTTATTCTTTATAACCCTTGATAAATATTCTTGTAACAACTTTCCTTTAAATGATCATAAAAACTTGGTTTTCAATAATAAGGATTAAATCCATTTTCGATATATGTCCATCATCATAAAAAATAAACATTAATGCATAAAAGGTCATAACTAGACAATAATTCACCATATTAGACTAATTACTACTTAATCCTATCAAGTCTAGATCAAGTACCATAGTTCCTAAATTAACTATTACAGATCATGGTACTGCGATGAGACATGTTCAATTACATAGACAAAATATGATATTGCATAAAGTCTAATAGGGACCTTATCCCATCAACGGATAACATGGTCCCACTGGACTAGTGGCTGCCAGCTGTGGGAATTGACCTCCGGGTTTTATGCCTGAGCTAGAAGGCATATGCTAATAATACAATATGGATAGTCCTACCCCTGAAGGTCCTGCTACCGAAGACCTTCCAAAGGACTGTTGTCCCTCAAAAGAAGTATGCCCACTATACTACTGCTGACCACTGAATTGCTACTAATTATTATACTGCTTGTTCTGCATGAATAGGAACATTTGTTTCATGATGATCGTGACTCTTTCAAACCCAACTTACATCATATCAGTCAAACTTACATATCTGTCTTCTATGGACACCCTCATCTCTGTTATATCGTCTAATATCCCGTACACTCTAGAATCAAGCACCTCAATGTATTGTTGGAAGTCATCAAATTGACTTCAAAGCCTATCAAACAAAATTTCTTTTCTTTTGTTCTTTTGATATTCTATGTGCTCAAACAAAATTTGAGCCAAATCAAGATTTCTATTATTGATCATCTTATTCAGTAAACACAAATCAAACTCATTAACGCACGCCCGACTCCTTCTTCTAGGTATAATAGAATGAGTGATTATTAAATAAATGAGACGGAGTTCAAGTGATAATGACCCTGCTCTTCCATCAACCAAATTAAATTTGCTAGTTATCGCATTTTTCTTAAGATGAAACTTGATTTAGACCTTGCAATCAAGCTTACAAATCAGCCTAAAATAATTAAAAGACTTAAAATAATAAAATAAATATGATAGGAATTTCGTGGTCCACAAGCCTTGGTCCATTTGAGTTCATGTTTAAACCCATTCACTTGCTTTGATGAGATGGATTAGGCCTTGATCGTCATTTGGGCCTAATTTGGGCTTTATTGTTTTGGATTCAGCCGAAAGCTCTTGAATTAGCCCATTAAGCGCTTCTTTGATCTTCTTGGATCTTGCCCTAGTAATGGGCCCAACGGGGACATGCAATGTGTCTTTTGATGTTGCTTGTTGGTTCTCATCATCCCTCCTCTCTTCAAAAGGATTCGACCTCGAATCTTCACCTACATCAAACGAAGAAAGATCAGAGACATTAAATGTAGCACTAACGTTATACTCACCTGGAAGATCCAACTTGTACGCATTATCATTGATCCTCTGAAGGACTTGAAATGGACCATCCCCTCTAGAATGTAGCTTGGTCCGCCTATGGGCTGGAAATCTTTCTTTTCTCATATGCACCCAAACCCAATCACCAGGTTCAAAGATGACTCGTCTACGGCCCTTATTTGCTTTCTTTGCATATTGCTCATTTTTCTTCTCTATGTGTTGTCGTACACTTTCATGGAGTTTCTTCACCATCTTAGCCTTCTTTTGTCCATCCAAACTAGCCCTCTCATTGACTGGCAAAGTCAACAAATCCAAAGGAGTTAGTGGATTAAAACCATAAACAATCTCAAATGGTGAAAAATCAGTAGTAGAATGAACACTCCGATTATAAGCAAATTCAATGAACGGCAAACAATCCTCCCAATTTTTCAAGTTCTTTTGAATTATAGTACGCAACAAAGTAGATAAAGTTCGATTTACTACCTCGGTTTGTCCATCCGTTTGGGGGTGACAAGTAGTTGAGAACAATAATTTAGTTCCCATCTTTCCCCACAAGACTTTCCAAAAATAGCTTAGGAACTTAACATCACGATCAGATACAATACTCTTAGGAACACCATGGAGACGTACTATCTCTCTAAAGAACAAATCAGCGACGTGGGTCGCATCATCAGTTTTATTGCAAGATATGAAATGTACCATTTTAGAGAACCTATCAACAACCACAAAAATCGAATCCCTACCTTTCCTTGACCTAGGCAAGCCTAAAACAAAGTCCATGGAAATATCCATCCAAGGCACACTAGGTACAGGCAAGGGAGTGTATAATCCATGTGGTAAGACTCTAGATTTGGCTTGTCTACACGTAACACACCTAGCACAAACTCTCTCCATATCACGTTTCATCTTTGGCCAAAAGAAGTGTTCATGTAACACGTCTAAAGTCTTTCTCACACCAAAATGACCCATCAAACCACCCCCATGTGCTTCACGCACGAGTAACTCACGCATAGAACTATTAGGCACGCAAAGTCTATTTTCTCTAGACAAGTACCCATCTAGTCTATAGAACTTACCAAACGCTGTCTTCTCACATGCACCAAACGCACTAGCAAAATCATCATCATTAGCATACAATTCTTTAACATATTCAAACCCGAGTAGCTTTGCATTTAATGTAGAGACAAGGGCGTACCTTCTGGAGAGTGCATCAGCCACAACATTTTCCTTACCTTGTTTATATTTGATTACATAAGGGAAGGTTTCAATGAATTCTATCCACTTGGCATGCCTTCTATTTAACTTACTTTGTCCCTTCAAGTGCTTCAATGACTCATGATCGGTATGTATGACAAACTCTCTCGGCCACAGGTAATGTTGCCAAGTCTCCAATGCTCTTACCAACGCAAAAAACTCCTTATCATATGTTGGGTAATTCAATGCTGTCCCATTTAGCTTTTCGCTAAAGTATGCTATTGGCCGATTTTCCTGCATCAAAACTGCTCCAATGCCTATTCCTGAAGCATCACACTCAATCTCAAAAGTTTTAGAAAAATTAGGTAATGCTAATAAATCTGCCCAAGCTTGCATTAGAGGCCCGATCGTCTTCATCTAGGTCATCCCCATAATCATCTTCATACACGAACCGAGGCTGATTCCTCTCTCTTCGTTGCACATTAGGAGCTCTCGGTGGCTGCCCCTTTTGTGCGCTAGACTCAACTTTGTTAAGCCGCTCATGCACTTCATCAAACCGCAAGTTCAACTGTCGAAACTTTTGCTCCAAGGCCTTGTAGAAAACTTTTGCATCCATTATGTCCATCCTTTCATGTGCTTCATCGGACGAGCCTTTGTTTGTTTCTCGAGACATGTTTAGTAACCTGCAAAACAAAGTTAGCAAACCTCACAAACACTCCCTCACGTGTTTGCACTCAAACTATGTCATTCCACTCGTGTATCACTCAAATTCGGCTTTTACCCTCTTATAAGCTCACACTCTCTTGCCTTTTTCCACTCTTTAGTTCCCTCTATTAGTTCTTTATTGAACTTAACCAATCTCAATCAGAAATTTCCTTGTAGCAATCCAAACTCAACAATTTGATTCACTAAGAATGATTAACTATCTTCGTCGCAAGGGAATGCAAGCTACCACCTAAGAGTTAACAAGATATCCCTTGTCACGTTCGCATGGCAGGTTCTCGGAGCAAAACTCGAAGCACCACAGAGTTTTCAAAAATTTGGTTGCGAGTAAAACTGAGATGTCAGGTTCACTTGATTTTCCCTGGCATCATCCTCGAGACCTTCGTAATTAATATATTCTTAACCCCCTCTACCTCCGGGGTCAGGGTAAGTGAGAATAGGAGGCATTTGATGAGTGCTTTTCTCTATCACTTCCAAAAGTCACAACTTGTAAAGATAAACTTATTTGGCAGGCACATGAGTTCAAATCAATCATTGGTGGCCGATGATACTGGATGGTACCAAAAGAGATTACAAGGTTCATAAATTATCGAGCAAAGTGATCCTTGACTAAGGCTATAAGCCTTGGTGAAACCATGAGTTCATTCTCGGTATCACCTAGGAAGATTTTGTGCTACAACTAGTTTGGGACGATCTTTGTGCTCGGTAACTGTTATGAATATCCATTAGTTATGGAAAAGGCAGTCACAATTCAAATGTAATGACTCATTAACCTTATATTCCCCTATATCTGGGGTATTTATGGGGATTGAGTAAGATTTGAGAAAGACTTGCCCAGTTAGTCTTTCCAAGCCTATAAGTACTACAAGGGGGGAACTACCCAAGGTGTGTTTACTTTTTCCTAACTGTTACTTTTGCCAAAACATTTTGAGAAAAAAGTCTTATTGATTCTCACACCAAAGGTGAAACCTCGACATGCTCACCTACAATGCATTCTTTTGTAGAAACCAAGTTTAGGGAGAATTCATATCCTAAATCTCAAAAGATCACACTTGAGGATCTAGTTTTTGCCAACTAATTTCATTCTTAATTAAAAAATCATTAGAAATTAAAAGTACACTACAAGTTTTTAGATTGGCTGGATTTTCAATTTCCTTTTCAATGCATTAATTTGAAACAATTCGAAATGCTTGAAATGAATTAAATGAACAGTGTTGCGGGTGAAAGAAAAAACAAACAAACAAATTGTGCAAACTGGAATGGCATATTGTAATTGCTTTCTTTTGGATAATAATTGGTTAGGGTGTCCGAAATTCTTTTAGTTTTATGATATGGAATTTGTATCAGTTTACGCGCACCTTGACTAGTTACCATACTGAGCGATTTTAAGGACACATCGACTCGATACATTAATAATTAAATTCAATATAAATTTCAGAGTGCTTTCCAAGAGAATCAAATTCTGGTTGACAAAAAAATGGACACCTCTCGTTGCCAATCGGACTAATATCTCTTGTACTTAATTAATTTTGTGGAAAACTCAAATTTCATACTCGCACAAGCTTATAAAAATTCATTCCATCTATATGTCGTTATAACCAAGTGCAGAGGTTGCAGATGTTTCACTCTCTCACTTCCAGCAGTATCTTTTGTGTCACACTCGGAGTAAGGAACATTTGGCCCATTCCATGTATACAATTGAACCGGTGAGTTTATTCACGGGCTCTATCTCCCAGTCAAAATACCATAGTTTCCTACCGGCCTGCACCAAGAAGGCGGCCTGACTTGATGCTTTGCGCAAATCTGCATACATTTTGTTCAAAATGGTCGCATGATATAGGGGAATGGGATCGGATATCTAGTGAACTGATTCTATTTGGTGGACTGAATATAACTTCTTGTTACTAGTGTGCATGAGGATTAAATTTATAGCATGTTTGGTATTAATCCATTTAATTTAGGAATGAAATGGTTATGAAAATAATCATTTAACTAGTTCTAGGTCTGCGCTAAGCGCGGGGTTTTAAATAGGTTTTCGAGTTTTTTATTCGATTACTAGTTTTAGACCCACGCTAGGCACGGGTTTTGAAATAATTTATATGCATATTTTAGTTAATTTTGTAAATCTAATTTTATATTAGTTAGTGAATTTTCTATATTAGTTTGTGGATTAATGATGTATTATATTTAGATTTTGTAATATTCATTTTAAATTAACATTATGAACATTTTAGTTTTATAGGTTTAAATTGAGAGTATTGTTTAGTGTTCAAAGAAATGATTAAATTTTAATTGAATATAATTTTAATTTTAAAGAGATGTGCGATTGTAAATTTTATTTTCTTTTATTTATTTATTTATTTTTTGTAGCAGTGTAAGAAAACGATAACATTATATAGTAAAAAATAAATATAATTATTTTTAAGTCTTATTTGATTTGGTCATATATATATCGGTTATCTTTTCTCTTTTTTAAATAACCAACCTAAATATAACGATATACACATTTACATGCCCCCAACCAAAAATATAACTATGTAATTTTTTATACAAACACAAATAAAATAACATAATTATAGAAACATTTGTATACCCACAAAATATAATTATATAGATCTTATACATCCACAAACAAAAAAATTTATATACAACTTCATAAAACCACAAACGAAAAAATGTAATTATTTTTACTCTCGTATAACAATAAACAAAAATGTGATTATATAATAATTAAAAAAAAATACTAAGGTAATAAAAACCCAGAAAATCAAAAATTTGGTAGTCAGACAAAAATGTTTCTTCCTCTTGTTTTCAGTAGTTGGACTTCTCTTATATATATATATATATAGAGAGAGAGAGAGAGAGAGAGAGAGAGAGAGAAAGAAAGGGGGAAAGATGGTGGAGTACCCACAATCTATCTATCTATATATGGATGGTTGGGATATATATGTATAAGTAATTATTATTATTTTTCTGTTGTATGAAGGGGAAAAATAGAAGCCAAAAAAAAGGAAAAAAAGATAGAGATAACTAGGGAAAAAAAGAAAAACTTATACCTTTAAGGAAAAAAAAAATCTTTAAGCCTTCCCTTCCGCTTACACCATTTCTTTGTGAATTAAGTAATCAGAAGGTAAGGCACAACGGTTAGAGACTTGCCGAGGAGTGAGACCTCTCTTATTTTCTAGGAGACAAACAATAAGCCCGTCAACATTGAAGCTTTTGCTTTTGGCAACTGTTAGGCAAGTGATACTATATGCAAGTTTGGACCAATTGAGGTTGGTTGCATCTGTTTAATACTCTATTTCATCTAGCAGTTTTATCCAATCCACTCATATGCTAGATGCTATGGCAATATTAGAAAGCAAACTCCCTATGGATAGTGGTTCAGAGAAACTCAATAAACTTGGTTTTTCTCATTCTATTTATCTATCTTCTACTCTTCTTTCTATCGTTTTAGAGTTGTCTGGGGGTATTTGGATTATCTGGAAGGAGGAAAAAGAGAAAAACGACAAAAAAATAAGGATCTCAAAAATTCAGAAGAAGAAAAAATGTCAACGCAAAAGAATTTTTAAAATGAACAAAAAATAATAAAATTGAGAAAACATACCAATAATCAAATCCTTGTTGACCTCATACTCGTCATCGTCATCAAACAATCCTAAGGTTTTAAAAATCTACATATGTAATGAGTGGTTTAATTATCAACAAATCAAGTATTTTTATCTTCAAATATTTGTGTGTTTCCAAGTATTTTTGTTAGTTTAATATGTTTTTGTGTTGTTTTGTAGGTTTATAAATGAATGGGAAACAAAATGCCAAATCGGTTCAAGAGCTGTAACTTAAAGGCCATTTTTTTTTACCATGATTCAATCCTATTTTAGAAAATCTCAAAACATATAAGTTGTATATATACATCTTATATTTTCATAGATTTTTTAATCACCTCAATGGTAGTTCAGACGAGAAAGTTACGGCCAAAAGATGAATCTGGTGTCAGCACTACCTTGAGAATCGCTGCAGCGAACATTTTCATCCTGCAGCAATGGTTTGATTGTTGCAACGGTGATCCAGCAGTGAATTTCTGCCTTCCCATCATTGCAACGATGATTCCTATCGCTGCAGCGACCCGGCATCAGCTGGCATTAATATTTTGAGATATGTTTTTAGATATTTTGCATCTCTTGATTCCCATTCATTCCCATAAAATCAAGAACCTTTTTAGGGAGTTTTGGGAGCTCAAAGATCATACCAAGAAGAGGAGAACACATTTGGAGAAGAGGAAACAAGATCAGAGTGGATTTTACGGACGTGGAATCATTCATTCTTCAGATATCGGCTATTCTCCCTCGTTTCTCTCTTTATTTCTTAAATCTTCTTGGTTGTTTGATCATGTATAGCTCGTTTTTAGTTGAATATTTGGTTATGTCCATGATCTAAATGTTTATTGCCTAGGAATTTATGTAGTTCACTAATATATATGTTTGAGTAAATCTTTGTTTCGTTATTAGTTGTTCATCCCTATTCGATTGTTTTTACTGTTCTTTTACTTCCATATTATGCTTGTTATGATATTGTGGTTGATTTGAGAATACAGGGCTTAACACTCGGGAGAGGTAACCCTGGATTCGGACTAGGGTTTAAACACATTACGATGTTCTAATGTTTCGGAAGATTATTAGAACGTGTGCAATCCGTGAGGTTGGGGAAAAACTCATGTAATCGTTTAGACGTTAGATAGGGATATTAGTGTTGACACGGTTGCATATTCATTTACTTTACACTCGAGAGAGATAGTGAGTGAGTTTTAGACACCTTGATTGTCGAATAGATTAATGATCGTTAATGTAAACTAGACAAAATCAAATACGTTTAAGTGAACGAAATTAATCCCTAGATAATCTATTCTCGTACTAGAATCGTGGTACTTACAAAATCAGATACGATAACCCCTCACTTCTTATACTATTAAAACTTGACTTCGTGCACTTGCGAGTAAAATCGAAGCATATAAAATATGGCAACAATATGTATAAAAAAAAAAGTGAAAAATAAGTCTTAAGTAAATAACAACATAAAAAAAAAAAAATAGAAAAAGAAATTTTTCAATGAAATCTGTAACAAATATTATGAAATTTATGTTTCTACTTGAAATTGAGCACGACAAAAATACAAAGTTATGAGTGGCATTCTTTGGTTTGTCGGAGATGGCAGTTGTGTTGGTCGCAAGATATGTTAAATAAGAAATAATACAAACACTCCTTACAAAATCAGATATGAAAATTTTGTTTATTTTAAAAACAAATCCAAAAATATTAGTAAGAGATCTAGACAACTGATTGTCAATGGAAACCAAATCCAACAAAATCAATGCTAGATTGCCAAACTAAAACTCAAATTTGACTAAATCGGAAACATAAAACGGCCTTTGGTGGTGTATGTGTGCGATGGGGTTGAACACACACACATACACAGAGATCTAGAGAACATAAACGTGATGATGAAGAAGATAGCGATGGCAAGGAGATTCAAACTACCGGTGGTCGGCGATTGTTAACAACACGACAGTGTGCGTAGATCTCTTGGGATTTGTGAGAAAGAAAATGTAGGCGATGGTTTTGGACGGGATTTAATTTGTGGCTGACGACTAGTCTAGATCGCTGCGATGAGCGAGCACAAGAGAGACCAGCTTTACTACACTGGATGTTGTTGGGGATAAGGTTGTTTGTCATTGCAATGAGCGGGCCCAAGAGAGAGTGATGAATGGGCTGGAGAGACAATGACGTTTCTACATTGGAGGTCGTCGAGGATGAGGCTATTCGTTTACTTGGCGGCATGGGTGATCGGACTATTACGATGATGGAATAGAAAAATAAGAAAGGTTGAGAGAGGCATCGATGATGGGAGATAGGAATGAGATAATAAGATATTTAAAATATGTATTAATCTTATTATAATACTTAAAAGTTGAAGACAATAGCTTGGAATGTATGAGAGTTAAATATTAGTCATCTCTTAAATTCTATTGAAATGTGAAATGGATGGTTAAGATTAATTCCTTCCACCATTAATATTTTATTAATTTTATTAATGTGAAATGGATAGCCATGTATTTGTCTAAGTCAAATTTGAATTTATACTTCATATCAAACCTTAAATTCCACATTAATATATATGGGAAAAATTGTAATTGGTCTTCCATTGAATTATTATTATTATTATTATTATTATTATTATTATTATGAACACTATTAGTTTTGTGTTTCTCTTCCCATGTTTCTATTTTTGTTCCCTAAAAATTTGAGCCGAAAAAGAAATTTATGTTCGTAATATCTTATTTAAAATAAGTTAATATTTTTTAGATGTAATTTTGAAAAAAAAAAAAACATTGTTGATGTAATTTTGAAAAAAAAAAATTGAAAAATCGTTTGTGGGTGTATAAAGATATTTATAATTAATTTTTTGTTTGTGGGTGTATAAAGATTTATATGATTATATATTTTTGTTTGTGTTTGTATAGGTGTTTATAAAATTATATTTTTTGTTTGTATTTCTATAAAGGTTTATGTAATTATATTTTTATTTTTGGATTTGTAAAGGTGTATATTAATTATATTTTTGGATAGGGCGTCTTGTTTTTTCAGTTTCCCAGAGTATCCCCGTACCATGGTCAGTGAAGACTAATCATTCGAGGTACTGTCAAGCACCAGAAGTGGGACACCTCTTCCTACAGAGCACTTTCCATTGATAACCACCCAAGGTTCGATTCCTGGAGGTGTTGCTTAAGGAGCCCAAACCTCTTCTACTTGGACCAACTCATGTTGGTATTGGTTAGGGGTGTCTAAAGATGTATATAATTACATTTTTTCTTGGGGTGGGTAAAGATAGATTGGTTATTTAGAGAGATCGTGGAAAATAAAAATAAAAAATAGAAAAGATAACACAAAAAAAAAAAAATCTGACCAAATCAAATAAGTAAAATTGAAAAAACAGATTTATTTTCTTACTATAGTACAAATATAAAAAATAAATTTTCAATTACATGGTTTTTTTAAAATTAAAATTATATTCAACTAAGATTTTATCATTCCAACAAACATTAAACAATACCCTCAATTTAAACTTATAAAATTAAAATGTTTGTAATGCTAATTGAAAACAAATATTACAATAATTTTTTTTAAAATATTCTAATGATCTCAATAATTCATAATTAACTCACATAAATAATATAAAAAAAATCACTAACTAATACAAAATTAAATTTATACAATTAACTAAAATGTACATTTAAATTACTCTAAAATTTGCGTTTAGCATGGGCCTAAAACTAGTTAATATGTAAAGTGGGGGTAGGTTCATATAATCATATATGTAATACATTTAATGTATTTAGTTTTTTATTTCCTCTCACAAATGCTAAAAATCCAGAAGAAAGGGCATTCTTGATCCACGTTCATTGTTTTCGATTTTAAGTATTAGTATATGATATGATATGACTCTTATGCGGGATTAATTTTCATTATTATTTTTTGATTTTGCTAGTTACACAATCATTGAATTAAATAATATCAAATGGAATAAGTAATGAAATGAGAGAAATAATGGAATGGAATTATCAATGGAATCACCATTCCATTTACTTGTTTGGTTGGTATGAAATGAGGGAATGAATGAAATAGTGAAATATAATAAAATTTCCTTTATGCCCTTATAATAAAATTTTATTATATTTCACTATTCCATTTAATTTTCTATTTCTGTTCTCAATTTTCAATTTTTGTTCTATAATTTTTTGTTCACAATTTTCTATTCTCAATTTTCTATTCTGAATTTTTTGTTTCAGTTCTCAATTTTTTTTTGTTTCTGTTCTCAAATTTCTATTTTTGTTTTCAATTTTTTGTTTCTGTTCTCTAATTTTTTGTTCTCAATTTTCAATTTTCTATTCTCAATTTTTAGTTTATGTTCTCAATTTTCTGTTTTTGTTCTCAATTTTCTGTTTCTGTTCTCAATGTTTTGTTTCTATTCTAAATTTTCTGTTCCTTGATTTCCGTTTATGTTCTATAATTTCTGTTTTTGTTCTCTACTTTCTGGATTGGGCTAGATCAGCGACATACTTTTTTGTAATTTTAATTTTGATTTCATTGGGTTGGATTTTATTTCATCCCATTTCAAATGAAATCTCATTTCCTTGATTTTCATTCCAATGGAATCACTTCCAATAGAATCACAAAAGTGATTCTATTGGAAAACCAAACAATGAAATAGGAATCGAGGGTAGAATACAATTCCATTCTGCCCCCGATTCCGTCTAACCAAACATACCGTAAGTTGGATAAGTAATGGAATTAAAAAAAAAAATGATAAAGCCATTGTTTCAATTATTATTTTTGGATTGTAAAGAACCAAAAAATAAACATAAGGCAAAAAATAAAAAAATAGCTAATCACAATCCCCTAAGGCAGAGGTACAAACATCCCTGGAACATAAATAAGATACAAAAGGTTCCATAAAAGAAGCTTGAGGTAAGAGATATATCATTAAGGGCTTTGGAAGCCAGTTGGTGCACTGATTTGTTGCCAATTCTCTTTACCAGCCAAACTTGAAGGAATCTTTTGATGAGGAGAGAGAAATGAAGTCTTCAGTAATGACTCTATATGCCCAAACCAAGGCCTTCCCACTTTTGATGTCTTAGACGAGAGGCGAACTGTTTGATTTAGATAAAATTCTCATTAAACCAAGATCCACCATGGTGATGATGACAATATGGAAGGCCTAAGCTTCTACTATAGAAGCTGGAGAGGAGCAAAATTGTTCGTCTCTAGAGAGAAGGACATGCCCTTTATGATGCCGAGCAATAGCACCAAAAGCTCCCATTCGAACATTTATCGAAAAGGCTCTGTCTATGTTGAACTTTACCCAACAACATAGAGGAGGGGACCAAGGTAGAGATTGAGCCAAAGTGGTTTGCATGATGGGAATCTGCAAATGGAGAGTGGAAAATGAAAATCGTCAACGACTTTCTTGGCCAACAAAAGTGGAACATCTTCTTTGGGTTGTTCATTCTTGAAGGCAAGTAATTTGTGATTGATCCATATAAACCACAAGATATACGCTACCAAAAAGAAGTGATATTCTGAGGGGCTAAAAGAATCAATAGTTGAGAGAAGTCATTCTTCAAACTGGGTGATGGTAGGACGAGCAACGGAGTCCTTAAAGGGGGTCATGGACCAATGAGGATAAAGACATCTACACAGAAGAAATAGATGTTTCGAGAATTCTATTTCATCCAAATAGATTGGGCAAATAAAATAGGTTTTGAGATATGTTTTTTAATGATTCGAGGGTAAAGCGCAAAGGCATTATTTTCCACCATAAGTGTTTGATATTTTGGGACACTGGTAGATTTCAAATGAGCTTCCAAAGCATAGAGGATAATAGGATGATAAGGGATTGGAGTAAGGAGCAATGGATAGGAAGTGGGAGATGTGGTACGCAATTTTATAGATATTTAACCTGATTTTAAATAAGGCCATATAAGGGGGTCCGAAGAGATTTGGATACTGAGGGGAATAGACAAAATCTTTGAGAAAGTTGGAAAGTCAAAACAACCTTTGATGAGGCTCTCATTCCAACAGCCGAAGGGGAGGGGGGGGGAGGGGGAGAGAGAGAGAGGTGATTAAGCTCTCCACAGAGTCTAATGAAGGGTAGGAAAGAGAAGTGGTTTAGAAATGGGGAAGATGAAGAGAATAAGGGGAGTCAGGTATGCACAGTTATTTCCAAGTACTTACATCTGAACCATTTCCAATAGACCAAAGCGAATGATTTTTTATGAGAATGAGACCCTCAAGAATGCTTGTCCAACTCAAAAACGCTCTAGCATTTTTATTTTTATTTTTTGCATTCCGGAAACTGGAATTGTAAAACTAGATGCCTTTAAAGATCTTGCATCACAGAGCTTTCGGGTTGTTTAAAAGACGCCACACTTACTTGCTAGAAGGTCACTGTTAAAACAATGAAGGTCCCTGAATCTCAATTTTCCTTGTGATTTCAAAAGCGACATAGTATGCCATTTCAACAACGAATTATGTGATTGCCTTTGCTCGTTCCCCACCAAAACTATGTTGTTTTTTAATGTAGCACCTTGTAAAGTGAGACAGAAAAGAAAAAATAGACATAGATAAAGATGAGATTGTTTGAATGACCAACATGATTAGAACTTCTTTGCCTGCTTGATTTTGAAATCCTACCTTCCATCCCTCTATTGTAGCAGAAACACATTCTGAAACCCACATCAAAACTTATTTATTGATCCGACCTACATAAATGAAAGACAAAGATAGGATCCAATTTTCCTAGCGATAGGAACTGAAGTAGGTAGCAATCAAGGATTTGAGGTTATTTAAGGTATTTGAGCTGAAAATCACTTTGAATATGTTTAGATTAATGAACTGACTAGAAGTGAAGTAGTCAAGATTCAGGATTTTGAGGAAAATAGAAAATTGGGGAATAGTGGCCGTGGATAAAAATAGAGCATCAATTGGGGGGGGGGGGGGGGGGAGGGGGGAAGTCTAGGACAATTTTTTGGTAATTTTGATTCTAGATAAAGATCTTTTCATCCAAATAGGACTAATATAGGGAAGTAAGGCTTGGTCTACGATGATGAACAGATAGGGGGATAGTGGATCTCCTTGATGAAGATCTCTTCAGTATCGGAAATTGGAGAGAAGAATGCCATTGGCGATATGATGCATTTAATAGTGGATACATATTGCATGACAAATGATACCAAAGACTTGATGAATCCGAGCTTAATTAGAAGATGTTCCAAGAAATCCCACTCCACTTGATCGTACACTTTTTCCATATCCAGCTAGAGAGTAAGGTAATGAGCTTATTGGCCCAAAGAGCTACCTAGGAGGGGGTGAATTGGGTAGCTACCAAATTTAAACAATTAATTCCTTTAAACACACATAATCAATCTCCCTAAAAAGATTATTATCTTTATACGCTGCGGATATGTGTTTAATACTAAGTACGTATCTAAATACAAGATATAAAATAATTCAAGGCAGTACACAAGAATTTATCCAGGATCAGTGAAGCTAGTCTTACTAACGTCCAGTCCCCTGAGTTCCACGAAGATTCGCAATCCACTAAACCTTTTGATCCCTTTACCAGGTAGGAACCAATCCTTTACAACGATTCTTTTACAGGAACAGAAACAACCTTTACAAATTACTTTTTTCCCAGACTCAAGATGAACCCTATCTTTTTACCAGGTTAAAGAAAAACCTAACACTCTATCACTTATCCTTTTCATAGGGAATGGTAGACTTTTACAATCTACTCAAAAAAAAAATTCAATTACCGGAAGAATCAAAATCTAATTCTTTCCAAGGGAAAGGAATAACCTAAAATTTTTACCCGGATAAAGATCAAACCCTAATTTTTTTCTCAGGAAAAAGATTGAAACCAAACTACCCTGACTAGACACCCTTCCCAACCTATCTAATCCGCTCAAACTCACAAATACAAAAAAAATAAGTTTTGTCCCACAAAGAGCTTCTACCAACTCAATACAAATATGCTAAATTAATGACCTGAATAATTACTATGAGATAGATTCAATATGAGGTAAATAAAATCTGATTAATTAATAAAGTGAATTGCATAATTTAAGCACGTAATAAGATAATCAAACAAAAATCGTTTAAAAAAAATTAGCGGGCTTTTATGTTTACAACCATTTTCTACTAAATCCTATACCAAGCAATCAATAAAAATATAACTTCAAAGTAAATAATAAAATTTGGATAGATCTCATTAAGAAACACCAAAGATAATGACATAATAGCAATAGAACTCAAGTTGGTGACGCCAAACTACAAGTGTTTTAGATAATAATAAATAAAAAAACAAAATATTGGCTAAGTGAGCTACCAAGAGGGGGGGTGAATTGGGTAGTAATAAAAAATTACCAAATAATAACACTTCAAAATTCAAATAATTAATTTTATCATAAATTAATTATTATCTTTATAACACAACAGATAAGTGTAATTAATTCTAGGTGCACACCCAAACAACAAAATATAAATAATATAAACAAAGCAGCACACGAGGATATATCTTGGTTCACTAAGCTACTCTTGGCTAATCCAGCCATCTGAGCCCCATGGAGATTCGCACCCACTAAATTCAAGACTCCTTCACCAGGTAGGAACTAAACCTTTATATAATGATTCTTTTCACAAGCTTAGAATCAACCTTTATAATTCCTTTTAACAGGCTCAGTAATAACCTTATCTTTTTCCCAAACTCAAGACTAACCTAATCCTTTCACAGGCTAAGGATCAAACTTAATTCTTTTATACCTTAGGCTAAGAATCAAACCTCACAAACACTCTAAGTAACCTTTTCCTAGGTAAGGATGAAACTTTTACAAATTCACTCAAAATCTAATTCTATTCTGAAATAATTAACACATATCTCTTTTCATGGAAAAAGAGTAACCTAACATTTTTGTACTTAGGTAAAGATCAAACCTCAATCTCTTTACCGGAAGAGATTGAAACTCAACTACCCCTTACTAGATACTCCCAACAGTATCTAATCCGCACACAACTCACCAATTACACGAATTGATAAGTATTTTTCCACTCAGAGCTTCTACCACCTCAATTTAATTCAACTCAATTAATATCCCCAAAATTACTAGTGTTAGAATTAAAAGTAAGGAAATAAAATTTGATTAAAAGATAATGTGGGTAGCACAAAGATAAGCACGTAATTAGATTATCACAAAATCGTTTTAAAAGATTTTTATGCTTTTAACATTCAAAAATGATTTCTAAAAAAATCGAATACCAAGCATGCAATAATAATAATAATCTCAACAAAGAATAAGTTTGGAATGATTTCACGAGGAAAACACCGAAGATTGTAAGTAGTATCACTAGACAGCTTAGATCGGTGATGCTAAATCAAATAGCTCTTTAACTTAAGAATTTCAAGAACAAAATAATCTCACAATGATCTCTCAGTATAATATCAGAATGATGACTCTCAGAAAGCCCAGGAACTGATTGTTCTTGATAGAAGCGTTGTATTGGTGATCACACACAAGTGAAAAATGCAGGTCTATTTAAATGGATTTGAAACAGATTCTCCAACGACTAGTTTTCACATATCATGACATTTAATAGCACATATAGATCCCATATATTATTCCCTTTCAATCCTGGTGTATTTGACTCAATTAAAACTTTTAAAACATTCAATTTAGTCCCTCAAATATTTCTCAATCTCAATTAGATAATATAGAAAGAATTAAACGTACCAATTTGAGAAATAATTAAATTATATGAATTATATCTATAGAGATAACAAAATATCATATCTTAAATACCATAAGATCCTTAAGATATCTCTCAGATTCTAACTATAAAACAGCTAGTAATGGCTAATTTTTAGAAAAGATCCACGAAATCCTCTAAACTTGAAACAGTCCATCGGTTGACCCACCAAAGTCCATAAGTCGACCGATAGATTCAGGTTGTAGCCCAAGCCAAACGTTCTCGCCAGTCAATCGACCGAAACTCTATGGTCTGTCAACCGATCGATTCAGGATGCTTCCCAGGCCAATTTTTCAACTATGGTCAGTTGACTAATTATCTCAGGTCTGTCGACCAATCGATTCAGAGAGTTCAAGTATTGGCTGTCAACTGATCGATTCTGAGAGTTCAGATTTCGGCCTAGGTCAACTAATCCCTCTTTGGTCGGTTGACCGCTCAATGCTGAAACTATTTCTCTTTAATTTATTTCAGCTCCATACTTCGACATTTTAAACATTTTAACTGATTTTTTTTCTCGGGTAACTAATATTAACACTATTAATCAATTTTAAACACTAATATTGCTTAGGTAAATATTTCTTCCTCAATTTCATATTAGAGCAAATAATTGAACTTAATTAGGATTCTAATTCAAACACACAAAAATATAAATCAATTTTGTGTTGTGTGTGATCCTAATCAGGAAACATTAAGAGTAAAATTTGATTGATTTGTTTTCACTTAGAATCTTCAGAATCTTCAATCATCTACATGTCCATCTCTTTGTCAGTTTCTTTAGCATCCTTCTCAATTTCTTAATGATAATGTCGTCAATGCATCCTTCGTAATTACATCATGATTTGATCTTGAATGGAACTCTTTAAACTAAAACACAAGCACTCAACAAATCCATTAGTTCCACAAAAAAACATCAACACTTAATTATCCATCAAAATCTCAAGATCAACAAAGAACTTAGAACAAATCTATCACAAAAGTATCAACGTAAGTATCACTCTTAGAATAGCTCAAACTAATTGTTCTTGATATACTCAACTCAATTCCCACAAGTCTATTTTAATCGACAAATGTAAAGCCCTCCAATGGCTAATTTCATAAAGATATGTCACTTAATGACACTCTTAGACCCCATATATGATAACCTTTCATTTCAAGTGTGTTTCATATAAAAATAACTTTCAATTCTCTCATATAAGTCCATAAAACTATTCTTAATTTAAAACCATAGAGATATGAAATATTAAATCATTTAAATTAGAAGAATCTCAAAATATATGGACCGAATCAATAGGTATAACATAATAGGTTGATAATCCCTCAATTAGGTTCAAATCCCTCTCTTCGAATTATAAAAAACAGATAGTTTTTTACTAAGAGACCAAATCCCCCAAAATCTCAACTGACTCAGTCGGTTGACCGACCTGTTCAGCTACTGATTCAACCGTTGGCTTAAGGCTAGTTTGTTGATCGATTACTTCTAATTGGTTGACCAATTGGAACAGAATAATACATTTTTCCTTCAATTTACCTACCGATTGGTGGCGGAATATTACGTCGTCACTTTCACCGCAAGTGTATAGGTCAAGTTTTAGTATAATGGGAAGAGTTAGGGTTGTCGTGTCCACAGGGATTGGTTGACATTTTATTATCGAGTACCATAATTCTCATAACCTAGTTTTATCTAGGCGATAAAAATGTGTTTAAAATTAATTAATACTAAACTAAAGTACTAATTTATCTAATTATACTATATTACTAAATTGAGATGTTTCAGAGGGATGGATTATCTTGGGATTAACTTAATTTACTTCAATGTGTTTGAATCGTTTGACTTACGTTAATGGTATTCAACTTATCTGACAATCTCTATATCGTGAACTCACTTACCACCTTTCCTAAGTGTAAGATGAGTAAATATGCGACTTTGTGTCAACGAAAAAATCCCTCTCAATGTCTTAATGACACTAGGTCACATGAATCTTGCCCCAATGCCATTGATTGCACACTTTCTAACTCCCTCCTAGGTTATTAGACTTCCCGTTGTGTTTAACCCTAGTCCGAATCCGGGGTTACCTTTCCCAAGTGTCAAATCTCGTATTCTCAATATATTTAAACAATCATATAATAAAAAAATAACGATAAACACAACCAAATAAGAAGAACAACCATTAACGAAACACCAATTTCAAAACCACATATTCATAAATTATATTAATCCCTAGACAATATCCGTTTAGTTAACGGCCATAACCGTATATACAATGATAAACAAGCTAAACATGCTTAAACAATAAACCGAAGTTAAGAAACAAAGAAAAAAATGAAGAGAACTAGCCGGTATATGAAGATTTGATGCTAAAATTGTTCGGAGATCGCTTCTCATTCTTCGCAACGTGTTCTTTTCCTTTGGTTCTTGTTGAGCACTCCCCATACTCTCTATTCTATTATACTCCTAAGGGGTCTCTAATGGACAAAATAGAGGAGAGGAGGAAGAAATAGGGAACAAAATATCTAAAATTTGTGCAAAGTGACCGCCGTGGCAGTGGTCATGTTGGTAGTGTCACTGCTACGGCGGTGGATGCAGCGGTGGAAACAGAGTTTTTCTGTTGTTTGACCGCCGCGACGATGGATTTGCAGAAAGTTTGGGCCCTTCTCTGTATTTTGACCATCGCGGCGGTGGGCTATAGGTTCTGAATTTTGCCCTTTTGCTTGTTTTCCCACTGTTCTTCCACCAGTCTTGATCTGATTTGATCGTTTATGATCCGTTTTCATCCATTTTTACCTCCACGTACCTGACTTGGACAAAAACATATAAAATGTATTAAAACATAATAAACATACTCGAAAACTAATAGGTTCGGTTTGGAAATAGATAGGTAAATTACATCTATCAAATACCCCCAAACTTGGAATTTTGCTATTCCTTGAGCAAAACACCCAAACAATACAAGAAAATACAACAACTAATTATGAAATTGAAAACTAAAAATGAAAAATAATAAAAAAAAAAAATGTACAAGTTTTGAATATCATCTGCCAGCCAAACGATTTTTCTCTCATCAGCCCCCAATCCTATCAAGTTTTGGAATAAAACACACGATGTGGCATTCTATAATTTCAATATTCGATGATAGTAAGCGTCATTCTAGATCCTATGAACGTGTCTATGATAAAACTCAATTATACAACTATCTGGCGATCGGATTGGATTATCTATCTAATAAGCTCATGACTAAAACAAAAAATGTATAGGGAATCCATAAGCCTGACTAGGTTCTATTCTCCACTAATATAGGCTAAGAAATAAAAAAAAGATCAGTAGGACTTGGTTCGGTTTTGGAAAATGGCCAAGGGTATATCGAAAATAGAAAAACAGGTTAACGTCGTTAACTTGACGATACCTGAGGCACATGCTTGGCACTTTCACACTCAAAACTCCATAGATAAAATTGAAACAACCCTGAACAATCATTTAAGAATGTCGTACTCACTTGTCAAAACAAACGGAAAATAAAACCATATATACATGTTTTTTTTTTTAACGAATCACACCCCTAAACTTATTCGATTATTACAATTTCACGGGTGTGGTTAAAACGAAAGAAAAATGACAATTGAGTACTCGAATAACAAACCAATAAAAAGTTCACCTTAAACCCAACCGCTCACTTCCAGTAGTATAATGAATGCTAACTTGATTCACTCAAATTGTGCCTTCAGCTCTGCGATACAAATTTGGAAAGAAGTTTTATCATCCATGGTATTAGTTAATTATTCAAAATTGAAACAGTTTTTAGGCTTCAATACGGTAACGAGGGATAAACATTTAATAAGATAAGCTTCAAAGGCTCAAGTGATAAAAATGAATGCCTAAATCATGTCTCCCGAATTACCTCGCCTAGGATTTCACCTCGCCAAATCAAGTTCTAGAATCCCTATTGTCATGAATTTGGATGACAGATAATCGTTTTCAAATCAATTACACGATTATACATTGAGTTTACGTGCTCGTGCATTTAGGATCTACAATAACTTTTACTAAAGTGATACGTCAAGCACACAGAGCACACATGAATGAGCTTTACGCCCGACCTCAATAAGCAATCAGGGGATAGACTCATCATCGGGTAATAGCCCAGATAAGTCAAAACTCAGCACATAACAATAACTAATCTAAACACACATGCATACAATAAAAAAAAAACAACATACTACAACTAAAACATATACTAAACATACTACATATCATCACCGACTTAAAATGGGCAATGCCCACAACGACCCATCAGCAATCCCAATGACAACATAAAGCATTATAATGAAGACGGGGGTTTAGAACACGTACCTAGGAGGCAAGAGAATCTCGCCTCCAAATCAAGTCGACAGTGACAGATTTAATTTATTTTTGTCTTGGGTTGCCTCCCAAAAAGTGCTTGATTTAAGATCTTCATCCAAACACAAAGAAGTGCTTGTCAAAGAGAGGCTTCCTCCATAGTACGTGTTGATCCTAAGATTTTGATGGACAATTAAACATTAATGTTTCTTGTGGGACTAATGGTTTGTTTAAAGTGTTTTAGTTTATTAGTTCCAATTGATGAATATTTGATGATAATGATGATAAAGGATTAAGAGGTTGAAGAATTTCAAGAACCTAGGGAAAACAACTCAAGTTTAAATTTCAACTCTTAATATCCCAATTAGGATTACACACGACACAAAAATATTTTTAAATGATTTTTATAAATATGTGTGTTTTTAATAGGATCCTAATTAGATCAATTATTTTCTCCTATGTGTAATTGAAAAAGAAACATTTATAATGGATTAAAATTGAATTTAAGTATTTAGTGGAACTTATTAGGAAAATAAATTGGTTAAAGGGGCAAAAACCTCAATAAGAATAAGTTGAAAATGAGTTTAGAAAGGAGATTCAGTATCCTTAAGTCGACCGAATAAAACAGACAAACTCTCTGAATCTCTAAGTCCACAGGTAAGTCGACCGGTGAAGAGAAATGAAACTCTCTAAATCTCTAAGTCGACAGGTAAGTTGACCGGTGAAGATAAATGAGACTATTTGAATCTCTAAGTCAATAGATAGGTCGACCGATGGGCACAAAATCTTTGGCTTGGCTACATCCTGAATCGAGCAGTCGACTGGTGTGTCAGTTTCAGGATATTGTGGAATTCCGAATTCATATCTAAAAGTAGCCATTTTTTGCTCGGATTTGTGAGAGATTTTAGAGATTTTATAATATTTAAGATATGTTACACCTATTATTTAATTCCTATTGATTTGGTTCATTAAGTTTGAATGTTTCTCAATTGGGTACATATAATTATTTTTATTCTATTTAATTGAGATTGAAAAATATTTGGGGGACTTAATTGAGAGTTTTAGAAACTATAATTAAGTGAATTGAACCAAAATGAAGTCATAATGATATAAGGGGTCTAAGAGAGCAATTAAGTGTCATGACATATGGGAACTAGCCGTTAGAAAGCTATTTCTTATCCCATATATATTGACCTGCGTTTTTTTTTTCTCATATCATTAAGAGAGTTCAAGAGATCATATTGAGCTTTTCTAAGAGATATCATATTGAGAGCTTTTCTAAGAGACATTCCTGATAATCATTGCCTATTAATCTTTGCTGCTATCGAATCAAAAGTAACATCGCTCTATTTATTTTTTTGGTGAATTCCAAGTGAGATCTTTCCAATTACTTTCTATAATGTATTAATTGATTAATTCTTTTGGAAATTGATATTTAGAAATTGTTTTTGATTTTTATTGAAGAAAATATTTTATAAACAATTTTTGAATCTGATTACATGCTAAATTACGTGCTATCCATCTTTTGTTAAAAATCAGATTTTGAGTATCTCACATTTTTATCACTAATTTTAGGATATTAATTGAGTTTTAATTTATCTGGGATGGTTGAAACTCCGAGTGAGAAAAATCACTTGTCAATTTTTATTGGTAAGTTGAGTGACGGATTAAATACTATTGGGTGTATTTAATCAAATGGTAGTTGGTTTCAGTCTTTTCCTGTAAAGAGATTGGGGTAATAATTATTCTTGGATAGAACTGATTTGTGAGAATTTCATAACGGCTCAATCCTTACCAGGTAAAAAGATATTTAGAGTGTTTGTGAGATTTTGATTATTTTGTCTTTGTGTTAAAAAGAATTAGGTTATTCTTGAGTCTGTGAAAAGTAGAAGTTCTTCCATAGCCTGTAAAAATAATTTTCTAAAGGTTGATTTTGAGCCTGTAAAAGAATCATTGTAAGAGTTTGGTTCCTACCTTTAAAGGGATCTGGAGTATTAGTGGGTGCGACTCTCCGTGGGGCTCGGAGGACCAGATTAACCAAGAGTAGTTTGGTGAACCAGTATAAATTTCTGATGTGCTGCAATTTTTACTTTATTTATTTTTTGTTGTTTGGTGTGCACCTAATTGATTTTATAATTCCACTGTGATATAAAGATAATAATTAATTTAGGATTAAAATTAATTATTTAATTTATTCAAGTATTTTCTTTCTGATATGTTTAATTATCCAATTTACCCCCTATTGGGTATTCCACTGGGCCAATAATTGACATCAGAATTAGTTTAGCTAGACACATTTAGCTAACAAATATCACATAGTGCACATAATAGGCACACTAGCTGAGGGACAGTCTATACACCAACCACCTTTGTTTGCAGGTAAAAGTTATTCGTTCTGGAAAGACGGAATGATTGTCTTCCTTTAGGCTACAAATTACGATATGTGGCTAACAATCGAGGATGGTTCATTTATTTCAATGGAAAACAAAGTTGAAAAGAATAACTACTAATTGCTTCCGATAAGCAAAAACTCTCTATAAACTTTCAGGCTATTAATATTTTATTTTGCTCTTTAGATACTAATGAATATTCTAGAGTTTCAGTTTGTAAATCTGTAAAGGAGATGTGGGATAAGTTACTAGTTACCCACGAAGGGATAAGTCAAGTGAAGAAATAAAAAACCAACGCTCTTATGAGAAAGTTTGAGTTATTCAGAATGGAAGAAAATGAATCGATTCATGAGATGTATACTCGCTTAAACAACATTTGCAACAACTTGAATCAACTTGGAAAGCCATACTCCATGGAGGATAGAGTACGAAAGGTCCTAAGGTTCTTAACAAAAATATGGGAGTCAAAGGTGACGGCAATTGAGCAAGCTAATGATCTTGGCCAATATGAAATTGATGATCTCATAGGTAACTTGATGACTCCTGAATCGGGGATTAAAGTATATGAGGATGATACTGAAAATTGAAAAAGGAAATCCTTGGCGCTAAAAGCTCAAAAAATTGAAGAAGATGATGACAGTGATTATGAAAGTCTTAACACTAAGGAAGAGAAAGATGTAGCACTTCTCACAAAGAATTATAGAAGAATGACTCGGCGCAGAAGGATAAAGAAAAGAAAAAGAAGAAGAAAGAGAAAAAGATAGCAAAGAAGAGTAAGAATAAATTCATGAAGGCTACTTGGGATGATATTGATTCAAGTAGCTCAAAAAAATCAGATAGTGAAGATACGTCCATGTTTGCATTAATGGCCACTGGTGGTGAGGTAACTGAATGTTCAAGTTCTTGTCCATTAGATTTTAATGAATTATTTGATGTTTATCAAGAACTTTCACATGATTATAAAAACTAGTGTTCTAAAATAAATTCCCTTCAAAGTACAATTAACACATTAAACAAGTAAATGGTGGACTACGAATCTGAAAACAATGAATTGAAATCCAAATTGATATATTTGCAATCAACTATTCTCAAATTCACCGGCAGTAAAAATAACTTGAAAATGATTTTAGAGAGTTCACATGGAGTTTTTGATAAAGCCGGTATTGGATTTCAGAAAAATCTTAAACAAAAACTTTTTCATAAATTCTTTTCTGAAACCAATGATCTTGTTAGATGTTTTAAATGTAATGTTGTGGGCATACTATTCATAAATGTTTTGTTAAAATATCGAACTGTAGACAAGTTTGAGTTCCAAAAGAAACTAAAATTGTCCCAACTAACAAGATCGAACCCACTTAGGTTGGGTACCACTTAGGAACTATTTGAGGTGCTCCTTGCAAGTTATTCTAAAAGCTTCAATAAGCAAGGAAAAATGATTCCTGGATAGTGGTTGTTCTCAACACATGACGGGAGATAAAAGAAAATTTACATCTTTGACACCTAAAGATGGAGATCATATGACTTTCGGAGACAACGTAAAGGGTAGAATTATCGGTATAGGTAATATCGGTAATAATACTACTATTATTAAAGATGTGTTACTAGTTGATAGACTTAAACATAATTTTCTTAGTATTAGTCAACTATGTGATAAGGTCAATAATGTTATATTCGATCATGATAGGTGCATTATTAAGAATAGTCATGATAATAGTATCTTGCTAGTTGCATCATGTTTTAAGAATGTTTATACTTGCTCATTTGATGATTTTAATTCTCAAAATTTATTTTGTTTGAATGCTTTATCTAAAAATAGTTGGTTATGGTATAAAAGACTTGGGCATGCTAGTATGGAGTTAATATCTAACTTATCTAAGAAGTGTCTCATACGTGGTCTACCTGATTTGAAATTTGTGAAAGATAAAGTATGTGATGTATGTCAATTAGGCAAGCAGATTAGATCATCATTTAAGAAAAAGACGCACACATCCATGTCTAGATGTCTTGAATTATTGTACTTGATTTGTTTGGGCCTAACTCTTTTGCTAGTTTTGGTGGTAAGTTTTATGTGTTTGTTACAGTTGATGATTATTCCAGACTTACCTGGGTATTTTTTCTTGTTAAAAAAAGTGAGGTTGCTTCTATTCTAGCTAAATTTTGTAAATGTATTCAAAATGAAAAACAATGCTCCATTATTAACATTCGTAGTGATAAAAGGAAAAGAATTTAAGAATGATGATGTGGTAAGTTATTGTGATGAGTATGGTTATGCTCATAACCTTTCTGCACCAATATCACCGCAACAAAATGGTATAGTAGAAAGGAAGAACAGGTCACTTCAAGAGATGGCCAGAACAATGCTTAATGAAAATCGCTTACCAACCTATTTCTGGGTCGAAGTCGTAAGTACAGCTTTCCACGTAGTGAATCGAGTATCAATTTGTAGAGGGTTTAACAAAACCCCATATGAAATCTGGAATAGTAAGACTCCTAATATTTCTTATTTTAAAGTTTTTGGATGTAAGTGTTTTATTTTGAATGACAAAGATAATCTTGGTAAATTTGATACTAAATATGATTATGGGATTTTCCTTGGATATGCTACTAAAAGTAAGGCTTATAGAGTTTATAATAAACGTACATTATTAGTAGAAAAAATAATGCATGTTATTTTTGAGGAAGTTGATCCATTCTTGTTGAGAAAGGTTTTGGATGATAATAATGATGCAGGTATTTTAAATAATCAAAATCAAGGTGATAATGTACCTAAGGATTCTCAACAAAAGAAAGAACCTAAGGAAAATGATTCGGCTTTACCAAGGACTATAAAGACAGTACCAGAACATTCGATAAAAGAAATCATCGGTAATTTTGAAAAATGTGTAAGTACTCAATCTTCTATTAGGGATATAATTAATCTTTTTTTCTTATCTCAAATTGAGCCTAAAAATATAGATGAGGCGTTAATTGTTGAATCTTGGATTTCCGCAATGCAAGATGAGTTAGTTCAATTTGAGCAGAACAAAGTATGGTGTCTTGTTCCGAGACTGGATTTTTATCCAGTTATTGGTACTAAATGGGCTTTAGAAATAAAAATGATGAATCTGGTATGGTAATTAGAAACAAAATAAGATTAGTAGCACAGGGCTATAATCAAGAGGAATGAATTGCTTATGATGAAACCTATACTCTTGTTGCTCGACTAGAAACAATTAGAATGCTACTTGATTTTGCATGTACACATAATTTTAAGCTATATCAAATGGATGTAAATAGTACATTTCTAAATGGCTTTCTAGATGAAGAAGTTTACGTAGAACAACCCCCGGGATTTGAAAGTGACAAATTTTTCGATCATGTATTTAACTTCGCAAGACTTTGTATGGGCTCAAACAAGCTCCTAGAGCTTGGTATGAGAGACTTAGCCAATATTTAATTGAAAATAGTTTTCGAATGGGTATTTATGATATAACCTTGTTTGTAAAGAAAACTGATTCTGATATCCTATCAGTACAAGTGTATGTTGATGATATTATTTTTGGATCTACTAATGAGGATCTTTGTCAAGAGTTTGCTAAGATAATGCAGGTGGAATTTGAAATGAGCATGATGGGATAATTGAATTTCTTTCTTGGATTGCTAATTAAGAAAATCAAAGAATGAATATTTATAAACCAAGCTAAATACACCAAAGAGCTGTTAAAGAAATATGGTTTAGAAAGCGCTAAAGATTATAAAACTCACATGGAAACGGCTACAACGATAGAAAAAGACGATACGAGCAAAAGTGTTCATAAAAAAATGTATCAAGGTATGAATGGCAGTCTGTTGTATTTAACTGCTAATAGACCTGATATTATGTATAGTGTTTGTCTTTGTGCTAGATTTCAATCATGTCTTAAAGAATTGCACTTGACTGTTGTGCTCAAATTTTATATATTAAGCAACAGTTAAATGACTTTGGAATTTGTATGGAGGAGGTCCCAATATTTTGTGATAATAAAAGTGTTATTTGTCTAAGAATCCTACACATTACTCACTAACTAAGCACATAGAGATTAGACATCACTTTATTCGTTATCACATTCAGAAAAAGGGACATTGTTATTGAGTATATTGATACCTCCAACCAGCTTGCTGATGTTTTTACCAAACCACTAGCGGAAGATCAGTTTGTAAAAATCATTCGCGGTTTAGGTACGGCTAGGCATAATAATGTTTGCCTAGAGTAGAATTATCATGTGTTTCCCCTTCCCTAAATTTTGTTTTTGAGATGACAAAGGGGGAGAATTAGTTGATGTTTTATTGAATATCTTAAGGGGTAGTTTGTTTTTTTTATATTGAATATCTTAAGGGGGAGTTTGTCCTATTTTTTTTTATTTTTTATTTTTTAAATTGTGCTTTATTGATTATGTTTTTAAAATATTCATTACGATGCTTAAATGAGTTATAAAACCCGTCCTCGGATTCTGGGAGAGTATGGTTATATTATTGTTTTGAAGAAAATATCAAAGTTAATTGTCATCATAAAAAATGGGGAGATGGTTGATCCTAAGATTTTGATGGATAATTAAACATTGATGTTTTTTGTGGAACTAATGGTTTTTTTAAAGTGTTTCTGTTTATTAGTTCCAATTGATGAAGATTTGATGATAAAGATAATGAAGGATTAAGAGGTTGAAGAATTTGAAGAACCTAGGGAAAACAACTCAGGTTTAAATTTCAACTCTTAATAATTAGCTCAATTATTTGCTCCTATGTGTAATTGAAAAAGAAATATTTATAATGGATTAAAATTGAATTTAAGTATTTAGTGGAGCTTATTAAGAAAAGAAATTAGTTAAACGGGTGAAAGCTTCAATAAGAATGAGTTAAAAACGAGTTTAGAAAAGAGATTCAGTATCCTTAAGTTAACTGGTAAGTCGACCGGACAAAACAGGCAAACTCTCTAAATCTCTAAGTCAACAAGTAAGTTAACCGGGGAAGAGAAATGGAACTCTCTAAGTTGATAGATTGGTCGACCGATGGGCACAGAATCTTTAGCTTCACTACGTTCTGAATCGAGCGGTCGACTGGTCGGTCGACTGGTGTGTCAGTTTTAGGATATTGTGGAATTCCGAATTCATATCTAAATGTAGTGTTTTTTTGTTGGGATTTGTGAGATATTTTAGGGATTTTATGATATTTAAGATATGCTATACCTATTATTTAATTCCTATTGATTTGGTTCATTAAGTTTGAATATTTCTCAATTTGGTACATATAATTGTTTCTATTTTATTTAATTGAGATTGAGAAATATTTGAGGGACTTAATTGAGAGATTTAAAAGTTATAATTAAGTGAATTGAACTAAAATGATGTCATAATAATATAATGGATCTAAGAGAGCAATTAAGTGTCATGACATATGGGAACTAGCCGTTAGAGAGCTATTTCTTATCCCATATGTATAGACCAACATTTTTTTTCATATCATTAAGAGACATTAAGAGATCAAGAGATCATATTGAAATTTTCTAAGAGATATCATACTGAGAACTTTTCTAAGAGATATTCCTGATAATCATTGGTTGTCAATCGTTGTTGCTACCGAATCTGAAGTTATGTCGCTCTATTTATTTTTTCGGTAGATTCCGGGTGAGATCTTTCCAATTACTTTCTATATTGTATTACTTGATAAATTTGTTTGGAAATTGATCTTTAGAAATTGTTTCAAATTTTTATTGAAGAAAATATTTTATAAACAATTTATTGAATCTGATTAAGTGCTATATTACGTGCTACCCATCTTTTGTTAAAAATTAGATTTTCAGTATCTCACATTTCTATTAGTAGTTTTGGGATATTAATTGAGTTTTAAGGTATTGAGGGTGGTGGAAGCACCGAATGAGAAAAATCACTTGTCAATTTTTATTGGTAAGTTGAGTGACGGATCAAATACTGTTGGGTGTATTTAATCAAATGATAGTTGGTTTCAGTCTCTTCCTGTAAAGAGATTGAGGTAGTAATTCTTCCTAGATAGAATTGATTTGTAAGAATTTTGTAACGGTTCAATCCTTACTGAGTAAAAGGATATTTGGAGTGTTGGTGAGGTTTTGATTCTTTTGCCTTTGTGTTAAAAAGATTTAGGTTATTCTTGAGCATGTGAAAAGTAGAAGTTCTTCCTTAACTTGTGAAAATGATTTTGTAAAGGTTGATTCTGAGATTGTAAAGGAATCGTTGTGAGGGTTTGATTCCTACCTTTAAAGGATCTTGAGTATTAGTGGGTGCGACTCTCTGTGGGGCTCGAAAGACTGGATTAGCCAAGAGTAGCTTGGTGAATCAGTATAAATTTTTTTATGTGCTGCAATCTTTATTTTATTTATTTTTGTTGTTTGGTGTGTACCTAGTTGATTTTATAATTCCGCTGTGATATAAAGATAATAATTAATTTAGGATTAAAATTAATTATTTGATTTATTAAAGTATTTTCTTTCTGATTTTTTTAATTACGCAATTCACACCCCCTCTTGGGTATTCCAATTGGCCAATAGTACGTGTCAAACAACACCACATACGGGTCTTGATTTTGTACGCCCTCAAGACTGGTAAGATTTGGCTCTGATCAGCTCGATCTTTCAACTTGACTCAACTCCGAATTATGGGCTTGGGGAGCTTGAATGTACTAAGCTGGAAACGGGGTAGGATAGGTGAGCCACATCGGATCCTCGTTGATGCGATCGTCTTGGATCGAGTGCAGCATCACTAGCTAGAATTCAAATGATGAAAACTCACAACAATTAATATGTGAAATTCCATTGCCAATCCACACTTGGGTTCTCTCCCAATTAGCTTGATCATCTTCAATCTCACCCAAGTGCCTTCTGTTTGCATTCGGTTCCTGACGATGGCTTTCACATTCAGATATGATTTGCTCGTCTCTCAGTGCTACCGCATCTGACTCGGCCTCAACAAAGTAGATAAACTGACTAATTTGCGTATGAAGAGACGTTACGGTCACATCGATGTCGGCGCAGACCATCTCAATATTTTTAAGACGATCCTCATGCTCGTTGAGTCGATCATGCATTTCTCTAAAATATATTTGAGTCTCCCCCATAATGGTAGCGAGCATTTCCTCCAAGTCGGGGGAAGACTCCATATCTTGAATTGAAATGTCAATCTATGGCACCATAGTGTTCAAACAATCCCCCAAGCTTTGGTAACTTGGTGAATAATTCCAATTGTGATAATCATAGACCGCCAGTTCCTCCAACAGTCAAATGGCTTCGTCCACTGTTAGGTCGTAGAAAAAGGAGGTGCCCTTTCCTCATTCTACCCATGTTCTGGTTGCGGCTGATAACCTGTCGAGAAAATTCAAGAGTTGACATTCCCTCAGGAACCCATAATTTGGAAAACAGAATAGTAGCTCATTATAATGATCCCAAGCAAAATAAAATGGCTCAGAATCTTGTTGAAAGAAATGCATCAATACTCGTCGATCAAACATCTTCAAGTAACCTGCATAAGAAATAAAAACAAAACTACAAAAAATAAATAAATAAATAAAATATATATATCAACAAAAGAAATGTCTAAATTAAAATCAGGTCATTTACTCACAATATTAACAACAATCTAAAACACAATCCCCGGCAACGGCGTCAAAAACTTGGTAGCGGAACATTACGTCGCCACTTTCACCGCAAGTGTACGGGTTAAGTTTTAGTATAATGGGAAGAGTTAGGGTTGTCGTGTCCACATGGATTCGTTGAGATTATTATTGAGTACCGTAATTCTCATAACTATGCGATAAAATTGTGTTTAAAATTAATTAATACTAAACTAAAATACTAATTTATCTAATTATGCTATATTACTAAATTAAGATGTTTTAGGGGGATGGATTATCTATCGATTAACTATAGTTACTTCAATGGGTTTGAATCGTTTGACTTACATTAACGGTGTTCAACTTATCTGACAATCTATGTATCGTAAACTCAATTACCAGCTCTCCCGAGTATAAGATGAGTGAATATGCAAATTCGCGTCAACCAAAAAGTTCCACTCAACATCTTAACGACACTAGGTCACACATGTCTTGCCCCAACGTCATTGATTGCGCACTTTCTAACTCTCTCTCGGGTTATTAGATCGTCGCGTTGTGTTTAATCTAAGTCTGAATCTAGGATTACCTCTCCCAATTGTCAAACCCAGTATTCTTAATATATCTAAACAAGCATATAATCGAAGAAAAATGGTAAACGCAATGAAATAATGAAGAACAACCATTAACGAAACATCAATTTCAAAACCACATATTAATAAATTATATTAATCCCTAGACAATATCCGTTTAGCTAACGGCCATAACCGTATATACAATGATAAACAAACTAAAAATGCTCAAATAATAAACCGAAGTTAAGAAATAAAGAAAGAAACGAATAGAACTAGCCGGTATCCGAAGATTTAACGCTAAAACTGTTCTGAGATCGCTTCTCCTTCTTCGCAACGTGTTCTTCTCCTTTAGTTATTGTTGAGTACTCCCCAAACTCTCTCTATTCTATTCTACTTCTAAGGGGTCTCTAATGGCCCAAATAGATGAGAAGATGAAGAAATAGATAACAAAATATATAAAAAAAATATCTAAAATCTGTATAGAGTGACCGCCGTGGAGGTAGGCATGTTGGCAGTGTCACCGCTACGGTGGTGGATGCAGCAGTGGAAACAGAGTTTTTCTATTGTTTCATCGCCGTAACAGTGGATCTCACCGCTGTGGCAGTGGATTTGCAGAAAGTTTAGGCCCTTCTTTGTGTTTTGACCACCGCGGCGGTGGGCTATAGGTTCTGAATTTTTCCCTTTTACTTGTTTTCCACCGTTCTTCCACCGCTCTTGATCCGATTTGATCGTTTATGATCTGGTTTCATCTATTTTTACCTGCACACACCTGATTTAAACAAAAACCCATAAAACATATTAAAACGTAATAAACATACTGGGAAACTAACAGGTTCAGTTTGGAAAAAAAATAGGTAAATTACACCTATCATTGACTCAATAGTTCACCGCTTCTCTTTATTTAATTGACCGATTGGATTAGTATGCTTACTTCTTTTGCTAATTCAACTACTCTTTCAAATGGTTGATGACCAATTTCATTCGGTTGATCGACTGGATCAATGGTACCTCGTTTTAACTTCGAAACTCACGATTTGATTTGGATAACTGATTGCTTTTACCGGTTGACCGAATCAATCCAAAAATTCAAGTTTTTATACTTTAAAACATATTTTCCAATTAGGTCAATTATCAATTTCATTTCACATAAGGAGCACATACAATATCTCATTTCAGGATCTTGAACTTATCACTTCTTATCATGACACACATATAAATAACTCATTTAAAGTGTCATCTGTGATCATAATTTGGGTTGGATTAAGAGTATAAGTAGAGAGTTGTTTTCACCTATTTTTCTTCAAGGTATTCAAAACTTTTCACATCTTCATTATGATCATCTTGCATCCTTTATGATTTCTTTATGAGGTCTTCTTCTTAATCTCATGCATAGAGCTATAATTCTAAAACACTCGATAAAACCATTTGTTTCACCAAAAACATCAAAATTTAATTGTTCATTAAGACCTTAGATTCAATAATCTCCCACTTTTTGATGATGATAATTAACTTTGATGTTTTCTTTAATAAAAAATGTCATCACGCTTCCCCTATATCCGAGGACAGGTATTTAAACTCATTTAATCATAAATATGAAAACATAAGCGAACAATGATAAAGATATTCAATATAAGCACAGTTAAACAATAATGATATTCAATATTAAGCCCCATAATAACTTCGCTATTTAATCAATGCAATGCTTAGGCAAACAAATTCCTAAACATCAACTAACTCATTAAAAACATCAACTTCTCCTCCTTTGTTATTTCAAAAAGTGGGGACAGAATGAAGTTATTCTTTATAACCCTTGATAAATATTCTTGTAACAACTTTCCTTTAAATGATCATAAAAACTTGGTTTTCAATAATAAGGATTAAATCCATTTTCGATATATGTCCATCATCATAAAAAATAAACATTAATGCATAAAAGGTCATAACTAGACAATAATTCACCATATTAGACTAATTACTACTTAATCCTATCAAGTCTAGATCAAGTACCATAGTTCCTAAATTAACTATTACAGATCATGGTACTGCGATGAGACATGTTCAATTACATAGACAAAATATGATATTGCATAAAGTCTAATAGGGACCTTATCCCATCAACGGATAACATGGTCCCACTGGACTAGTGGCTGCCAGCTGTGGGAATTGACCTCCGGGTTTTATGCCTGAGCTAGAAGGCATATGCTAATAATACAATATGGATAGTCCTACCCCTGAAGGTCCTGCTACCGAAGACCTTCCAAAGGACTGTTGTCCCTCAAAAGAAGTATGCCCACTATACTACTGCTGACCACTGAATTGCTACTAATTATTATACTGCTTGTTCTGCATGAATAGGAACATTTGTTTCATGATGATCGTGACTCTTTCAAACCCAACTTACATCATATCAGTCAAACTTACATATCTGTCTTCTATGGACACCCTCATCTCTGTTATATCGTCTAATATCCCGTACACTCTAGAATCAAGCACCTCAATGTATTGTTGGAAGTCATCAAATTGACTTCAAAGCCTATCAAACAAAATTTCTTTTCTTTTGTTCTTTTGATATTCTATGTGCTCAAACAAAATTTGAGCCAAATCAAGATTTCTATTATTGATCATCTTATTCAGTAAACACAAATCAAACTCATTAACGCACGCCCGACTCCTTCTTCTAGGTATAATAGAATGAGTGATTATTAAATAAATGAGACGGAGTTCAAGTGATAATGACCCTGCTCTTCCATCAACCAAATTAAATTTGCTAGTTATCGCATTTTTCTTAAGATGAAACTTGATTTAGACCTTGCAATCAAGCTTACAAATCAGCCTAAAATAATTAAAAGACTTAAAATAATAAAATAAATATGATAGGAATTTCGTGGTCCACAAGCCTTGGTCCATTTGAGTTCATGTTTAAACCCATTCACTTGCTTTGATGAGATGGATTAGGCCTTGATCGTCATTTGGGCCTAATTTGGGCTTTATTGTTTTGGATTCAGCCGAAAGCTCTTGAATTAGCCCATTAAGCGCTTCTTTGATCTTCTTGGATCTTGCCCTAGTAATGGGCCCAACGGGGACATGCAATGTGTCTTTTGATGTTGCTTGTTGGTTCTCATCATCCCTCCTCTCTTCAAAAAGATTCGACCTCGAATCTTCACCTACATCAAACGAAGAAAGATCAGAGACATTAAATGTAGCACTAACGTTATACTCACCTGGAAGATCCAACTTGTACGCATTATCATTGATCCTCTGAAGGACTTGAAATGGACCATCCCCTCTAGAATGTAGCTTGGTCCGCCTATGGGCTGGAAATCTTTCTTTTCTCATATGCACCCAAACCCAATCACCAGGTTCAAAGATGACTCGTCTACGGCCCTTATTTGCTTTCTTTGCATATTGCTCATTTTTCTTCTCTATGTGTTGTCGTACACTTTCATGGAGTTTCTTCACCATCTTAGCCTTCTTTTGTCCATCCAAACTAGCCCTCTCATTGACTGGCAAAGTCAACAAATCCAAAGGAGTTAGTGGATTAAAACCATAAACAATCTCAAATGGTGAAAAATCAGTAGTAGAATGAACACTCCGATTATAAGCAAATTCAATGAACGGCAAACAATCCTCCCAATTTTTCAAGTTCTTTTGAATTATAGTACGCAACAAAGTAGATAAAGTTCGATTTACTACCTCGGTTTGTCCATCCGTTTGGGGGTGACAAGTAGTTGAGAACAATAATTTAGTTCCCATCTTTCCCCACAAGACTTTCCAAAAATAGCTTAGGAACTTAACATCACGATCAGATACAATACTCTTAGGAACACCATGGAGACGTACTATCTCTCTAAAGAACAAATCAGCGACGTGGGTCGCATCATCAGTTTTATTGCAAGATATGAAATGTACCATTTTAGAGAACCTATCAACAACCACAAAAATCGAATCCCTACCTTTCCTTGACCTAGGCAAGCCTAAAACAAAGTCCATGGAAATATCCATCCAAGGCACACTAGGTACAGGCAAGGGAGTGTATAATCCATGTGGTAAGACTCTAGATTTGGCTTGTCTACACGTAACACACCTAGCACAAACTCTCTCCATATCACGTTTCATCTTTGGCCAAAAGAAGTGTTCATGTAACACGTCTAAAGTCTTTCTCACACCAAAATGACCCATCAAACCACCCCCATGTGCTTCACGCACGAGTAACTCACGCATAGAACTATTAGGCACGCAAAGTCTATTTTCTCTAGACAAGTACCCATCTAGTCTATAGAACTTACCAAACGCTGTCTTCTCACATGCACCAAACGCACTAGCAAAATCATCATCATTAGCATACAATTCTTTAACATATTCAAACCCGAGTAGCTTTGCATTTAATGTAGAGACAAGGGCGTACCTTCTGGAGAGTGCATCAGCCACAACATTTTCCTTACCTTGTTTATATTTGATTACATAAGGGAAGGTTTCAATGAATTCTATCCACTTGGCATGCCTTCTATTTAACTTACTTTGTCCCTTCAAGTGCTTCAATGACTCATGATCGGTATGTATGACAAACTCTCTCGGCCACAGGTAATGTTGCCAAGTCTCCAATGCTCTTACCAACGCAAAAAACTCCTTATCATATGTTGGGTAATTCAATGCTGTCCCATTTAGCTTTTCGCTAAAGTATGCTATTGGCCGATTTTCCTGCATCAAAACTGCTCCAATGCCTATTCCTGAAGCATCACACTCAATCTCAAAAGTTTTAGAAAAATTAGGTAATGCTAATAAATCTGCCCAAGCTTGCATTAGAGGCCCGATCGTCTTCATCTAGGTCATCCCCATAATCATCTTCATACACGAACCGAGGCTGATTCCTCTCTCTTCGTTGCACATTAGGAGCTCTCGGTGGCTGCCCCTTTTGTGCGCTAGACTCAACTTTGTTAAGCCGCTCATGCACTTCATCAAACCGCAAGTTCAACTGTCGAAACTTTTGCTCCAAGGCCTTGTAGAAAACTTTTGCATCCATTATGTCCATCCTTTCATGTGCTTCATCGGACGAGCCTTTGTTTGTTTCTCGAGACATGTTTAGTAACCTGCAAAACAAAGTTAGCAAACCTCACAAACACTCCCTCACGTGTTTGCACTCAAACTATGTCATTCCACTCGTGTATCACTCAAATTCGGCTTTTACCCTCTTATAAGCTCACACTCTCTTGCCTTTTTCCACTCTTTAGTTCCCTCTATTAGTTCTTTATTGAACTTAACCAATCTCAATCAGAAATTTCCTTGTAGCAATCCAAACTCAACAATTTGATTCACTAAGAATGAGATTTTAGGAACGAAACAAAGGGAACAAAAAGAGCACAAAGAAAAGTTTATAGAGTAGAACAAGAAGAAATTATTCTCAATTTTTGTTTGGGGGGCGGGCAGCTGAATTTTCACAATTTTTTTTTTTTCTGTTTCTGTTTTTTTTTTTTTTTCTTTTCAGTTTTTTTTTTTTTTTTTGAAAACCAGCAACTTTAAATTGAGATTTGAAGAAGCACAATATTTAAACGAAAAATATGATCAGAACAAAGATGCACCGCGTTTTTTTTTTTTTTTTTTTTTTTTTTTAAAGATTGGATTAGATTTGAATTAGAAAAAAAAGAAGAAAAAAAATACAATAGATCTGATGATATGATTTGGTCAAGAAAAAAAAATTATGAAGGAATAAATATGAAAGAACGAAAAAGAAAAATGATAGATGAAACCTGATTTAGACCTTGCTCTGATTACCAAATGATGCGAACCTCACCAAGGATTAGTAAGACCCAAAACCAACTTAGGGTTTCTTCGCGAAGATCGAAACTAAATCAGATTTTGAACAAGCTAAAAATACAGAAATTGAAAGATAAATTACCTTGACCCAACGTTTATGAACAAAACGCGAACCAATGGTATAATGATCTTGACCCAATGATTATAATGAATCACGAACCAAAGATATAAGTTTGAACGCCACAAGAAACTCTTGATAAGTTCAGGAAAAGTTCTCTGAAGAACTAAAGAGAAAACTCTTACAATTTTATTAATCAAAGTAATGTGAAATTTGTAGGTCTACAAAGCCCCTTTAATAGGTGGCCAAGAGAATAAGAAAAGAAACCATAATACACTTTGAAATTCGTGGGTCTACATGGAGGAAAAAGGAAACCCTAAAATCTAATTGCTAAATAAAGAATAAGGAAGCTTCTTAATTTGTCTTACATTCCTAGTTGGAAAAGGAAATGATTTACTTGGCAATCAAGCTTACAAATCAGCCTAAAATAATTAAAAGACTTAAAATAATAAAATAAATATGATAGAAATTTCGTGGTCCACAAGCCTTGGTCCATTTGAGTTCATGTTTAAACCCATTCACTTGCTTTGATGAGATGGATTAGGCCTTGATCGTCATTTGGGCCTAATTTGGGCTTTATTATTTTCGATTCAGCCGAAAGCTCTTGAATTAGCCCATTAAGCGCTTCTTTGATCTTCTTGGATCTTGCCCTAGTAATGGGCCCAACGGGGACATGCAATGTGTCATTTGATGTTGCTTATTGGTTCTCATCATCTTATAATCCATAAAGTGGTATCATAAGGACGAACATCTCCCTTTTTTAACATCAAAAGTCTTTTAAGATCTTCTGTTGGCCTAGTAGAATATCCAAGAAAGGGGGTGAATTGGGTAATTAAAAAATAATCAGAATAAAATTAAATAAATCAAATAATTAATTTTATACCTAAATTAATTATTATCTTTATAACACAGCGGAATAAAATTATCAATCTAAGTGCACACCCAATCAACAAAAATAGCAAAGTAGTAATGCAGCGCACAAAAGATTTATACTGATTTACCAAGCTACTCTTAGCTAATCCAGTCCTCCAAGCTCTACGGAGGTCGCACCAACTAAAACCAAGATTCTTTCAAATATAGAAACCAAATCCACACAACGATTCTTTTACAGGCTTAAAATCAACCTTTACAATATCATTTTCTTAGGTTAAGGAAGACCTCTACTTTTCACAGGTTAAAGAATAACCTAATCATTTTTAACACTAAGGCTCAAAAATCAAAACCTCTCACCAACACTCCAACGACCCATTTTACAGGTAAGGATGGAACCTTTACAAATCACTCAAAACACAATTCTTATTCAGGAAGAATCACTACCTCAATCTCTTTACAAGAAGAGACTGAAACCCAACTACACTTGATTAAATACCCCTAATGGTATTCAACCCGTCATAACTCATTAATACAAAAATTGATAAGAAGTAAATCTCACTCGGAACTTCTATCACCCTAGATAAATAATAACTCAAATAATATCTCAACTAGTGATAGAAATACGTGAGATACAAAAATTTGATTTTAACAAGATATAGGTAGCAAATTCGAGCACGTAATCAGATTCAAGAAATTATTTGTAAAAAATATTTTCTTCAAAAATCAAAAACAATTTCTAAGATCAATTTCCAAATATAGAATAATAAACAAACAATAAGCAATATAGAAAGATCTCACCAAGAATCCACCGAAAGAAAATAATATTGCAATGTAACTTCAAATCGGTAGCAGCAATGATCAGCAAATGATTCTCTTGGAAACGCTCACTTAATTAATAAATAAGATATCTCTTACAAAAGCTATCTCAATTGATAAATTCTTCTCTCTTGATAATATATGGATTCTCTCTCTTAGAATGATTCGACATAATTAAAAATTCACAGGTCTATTTAAAGGAATATGTAATCAGCCTTCTAAAGGCTAATTTATATGTGTCATGACAAATATTAGCTATTATAGACCCCTTATATCATAAGGACTACATTTAGGTTCAATTCCACTTAAAAACATCTTTCAAATCTCTCAATTAAACCCCCAAAGTATTTCTCAATTTCAATTAATAGGAATAGAATCTATTTCAAGTACTAAATTGAGAAACATTAATATTCAATTAACCATATTAATAGGATTTAATTAGTATATGAACCATATATTAAATATAGATAATATCCTCTAAATCTCTCTCAAATCCCAACAAAAAACGGCTACTTTTGGATATAATCTCAGATCAAATAGTATCCAGAAACAGCGTATTAGGTCGACTGCCCAATTAAGGTTGTAGCCAAGCTATCACTGTTGCATGCATTGATCGACCGCCCAGTCGACTTGTAGATTCAGAGAGTTGGGCATTTCTTCACCAGTCGACCTATCGGTCTACTTATTGATTCAGAGAGTTCAGCCTTTCTTAGCCAGTCGACCTGTCGGTCGACTTAGAAATATAGGATCTTTCAACTTCAATATCCAGTCAACTGCTATCACTGGATCTCTTCTCTGAATACGTGGATCTCTTCTCTGAATACGTTTTTTAACTCATTTTCTTTTACGATTTCGCCCTTTTAACATTTTCTTCTCTTAATTAGCTCCACTAATAATCTTATATTCTATTTTAGTCAATCACAATTATTTCTTCTTATTTCACATAGGAGCAAATAATTTAATCAAAACACACATAAAAGATAAAATACATTTTGTGTCATGTGTGTGTTCCTAAATGGGATATTAAGAGTTAAGATTCACCTGGGTTGTTTTCCCTAATTTCTTCAAACTTTTAATTCTTCTTTATCATCTTGACATCTTCATTTAGCATCCATTTAATTTGAAGTCTTCATTATTGGAACTTTAAATCATTGAAACACTTCAATTAAACATTAGTTCCACCAAAACATCAATACTTAATTATTCATCAAAATCTTAGGATCAACATCTTCTATATCCAATTTAATTTCATCATATTTAACAAACGACCTCAACTTTCCTTCACCAATTGTAAGATTATTGTAAAATATTTCTACCCAATGTGGCATCCCCTCATTACTTTAGGTAAGAAAATCAATTCATGCCAACTTCTTGACATACTTTTGAAGATCAATGTTCTTAGTTTTTAGGGTGGAAAAATGAACGGGTTTAGATCAAACAACTTTTTGACTCTCGGTTTCGTTTTTGTATTTGTCTTGATCCTCTTCACTTTGAAAGTGTATAGTGTCAAATGTAGGTTTTTCCAAGCATGGTTGTTTTTCTCGACCTTTAGGCATTTTCTATCAATGAGTGATTTTCAACAAGTGATTTAAGATAGAAAACTTACGAGGATGAAGCCTAAGAAGTAGATCTACCGCAACCCTAAATTAGAAATGAAAAACCAACCTTTTAATGAAGTCTTTGCTTCAAAATGATAGATCTGAGCCCACAATATTCTAATCCAAGCCAATATTTGAAGATCTCTTGTAGATTTGGAAGAAACTCTCTTAAGTAGTGAAGGGTTTCTAGAGAGAAATGAGGAAATCAAAATGGGGGTAAAATAAAGGCCTAAAAGGATTTTAATCTCGTAACAATCAGTTGAACAACTGTTTTTGGTCGGTTGACCGACCATAGCAGAGTCTGTACTTTGCAGGCTCTATTTCTATTAGTTGACCGACAGTTCTTGTCGATTAACTAACAGGATGGTTTCGTTATTAAGTATTTCCTTGTCCTATTTGATCTATTTCCTGCATTTTTATCTCTTATTTTGATCCACACATATTATTTAAAATATTTTAACACACACCCACATATGTCACAAATAAACTAATTTGAAAAATGAGAAGTATCGGCCTCCCTAAAAAAATTAACATATTTGAATTTTAGAAAATTTGACATACCTGGTTCGTCCTTGGGAGTAGTTGGTGTGCGTAACTTTGATGGCTTTTTAATTTCAAGCTTATTGTCCCTTGAATCTGCCATTTTTTCTTTTGCTCGATTTACCATTTTGATTTCTTCCTTACTTGCAATGACTTTCTTTTGAATTGGTTCAGTAATGATCTTCTTGTCTTTATAAGGTGATTTGGGTTGTTTTCCCTTATTTTGCTTTGTCACTATCTTATACGTGGTTGTCCTTTTCTGATATTGGTTTCTCTCCATTCTTTAAGGATAAGTATCAATTGATCCCCTATACTGAACTTGTTGCTTTCTGAATTTTCCATTTTTCATATTTGATTCATCTTTGCATTGAATTTGGAATCCCTTCTGGGCATGTAATATTCATTGTACCCTCTTGAATGATCAAATCTCCCATTCAAAACTTCGTTATCTTCTTCAAGAAAATCAACTTTTTCAAAAAACTTATCAATTTCAGATAAAGCATTTAAACATTAAGCAATTTCAAAATACTTGTCTAAATTCTTCTTCTTAAGAGATTTAGTGGTACTAAGCTTTTTATTTTCAAGAATCACAATAGCCTTATCTGCAGCCTCATTATCACAATGTTTTAAATTTTCTTTTCCAAAAATATATGTAAGGGCAATCAGCATCTCAATAGCCATATCTGCAGCCTCATTGTCACAATGTTTATCATACTCTCACTAATGGGACCCAGACTATCAGAGCAAGTAGGAGATTCAATAATAGTATCAACATAAGCAGAGGATTCATATACAATATCATTATCAATGCACACCATGTGATCGTGTTTAGTTAGGATGTTAAGCCTAATTAAACTAAAACCAGCTCTGATGCCAATTGTTGGCCCAAAGAGTTACCCAAAAGAGGGTTGAATTGGGTGGCTACCAAATTTAAACATTTAATTTCTTTAAATACAAATAATCTATTATATTTCTACGTAGCGGATATGTATTTAATACAAAGTAAACACCCAAATACAAGATATAAAATAATTCAATGCAGCACACAAGAATTTTTACAGGTTCGGTCAAGCTAGTCTTGCCTATGTCCAGTCCCCCGAGCTCCACGGATATTCGTAATCCACTAAATTCGTTGATCCCTTTACCAGGTAGGAATCAAACCCTTACAACGATTATTTTACAGGTACATAATCAACCTTTACAAATTACCTTTTTTCCGAGGCCAAGGATGAACCCTATCTTTTTACCAAGCTAAAAAAAATAAAAAAATAACACTCCATCACTTATCCTTTTTTACGAGGAAGGATGAATCTTTACAATTCACTCAAAAAACAATTCAATTACCAAAAGAATCGAAACCTAATTCTTTTCAAGGAAAAAGAATAAGCTAACCTTTTTACTTGGACAAAGATCAAACCCCTAATGTTTTTCTCAGGAAAAAGATCAAGATCAAACCCCTAATGTTTTTCTCAGGAAAAAGATCAAAACCTAACTACCCTGACTAGACACGCTTCTAAACATGTCTAATCCACTTAAACTCACAAATAAAAAAAAATGTAAGTTTATTCCCACAAAGAGCTTCTACCACCTCAATACGAATATGTTAAATTAATGACCCAAATATTTTTAAGCACGTAATCAGATAATCAAACAAAATCCTTTTAAAAATATTTTTCATGCTTTTAAGTTTAAAATGATTTTCTAATCGATCCTGTACTAAGAAATCAATAAAATATAACTTCAAAGAAAATAATAAATTATGGATAGATCTCACCAGAAAACACCAAAGATGATGACAAAATAGCAATAGAGCACAAATTGCTGACGCCAAACCACAAGCGCATTAGATCAAGAACTTAGAATAAATATACAAAAATCTCAGCATAACTATCACTCTTAGAATAGCTCAAACTGATTGCTCTTGATGTATCAACTAAATTCCTGCAGTTCTATTTTAATAGAAAAATATCAAACCCTCCAACTGCTAGTTTCACAAAGATATGACACTTAATAACACTCTTAGACCCCATATATGATAACCTTTTATTTCAATTGTGTTTCACATAAAACTAACTTTCAATTCTCTCATATAAGTCTATAAAACTATTCTCAATTTAAAACTATAGAGACATGAAGTAATAAATTATTTAAGTTAGGAGAATCTCAAAATATGTGTACCAAATCAATAGGGATAATATAATAGATTAATAATATCTCAATGAGGTTCAAATCCCCTAAATCTATTTCTTGGAATCATCAAAACGGATAGTTTTTTACCAAGAGACCAAATCTCCCAAATCTCAACTGATTCAGTCAGTTGACCAAGTCCCATAGGTCGATTGATCGACCTGTTCAACTCCAGATTCAACCATTAACTTAAGGCTAGTTGGTTGACTGATTACTTCCAATCGGTTGACCAATTGGATCAGAATGATCCATTTTTTCTTCAATTCACCTACTGACTCAAACGGTTAACCAACCCTTTTCATTTGGTTGATTGATTAGATCAGTGTATTCAGCTATTGTTTCAAATGGTTAACCGATTAATTTCATTCGGTTGATTGACTGGATCAATAGCACCTCATTTTAACTCTGAAACTCACTATTTGATTCGGTTGACTGATTACTTTCATCAGTTGACCGAATTTACCCAAAAAATTAATTTTTTATACTTTAAATCATATTTTCTAATTAGGTCAATTATCAATTTTATTTCACATAAGGAGTACATATAGTATCTTATTTTAGGATCTTGAACTTATCACATCTCTTCATGACACACATATAATTAACTCATTTAAAGTGTCGTGTGTTATCCTAATTCGGGTTGCATTAAGAGTATATAAGTAGAGAGTTGTTTTCACCTATTTTTCTTTAAAGTCTTCAAAACTCTTCACATCTTCATTACGTTAAACTTGCACCCTTTATGTTTTCTTCATGAGGTCTTCTTTCTAATCTCATGCATGGAACTATAATTCTAAAACACTCGATAAAATGATTAGTTCTACCAAAAACATTAATACTTAATTGTTCATCAAAACCTTGGATTCAACAGGGCCTTTCCATGGTAATGTCTGATGAGGAAGAAGAAATCTGCTTGAGCAAGAAGAATATTATCCTGAATATGGAATTTTGATATAAAGGCACTTTGAGGCTGGGAGATAACAAAGTTGAGGTGGGGTTTCAATATAAGAACCAAAGCTTTGGTCATAACTTTGTAAACGAAGTTGCACAGACCTATAGGTAAGAATTAAGAGATGGATTTAGGATTTTTTACTTTTGAGATTAGATCAATGTGGGTGTTGTTAAGATTCCTTGGTATGATTCCGGAATGGAAGAAACATAAAACAACTTTAAACATGTCTCATCTTGCCAAATCACATTATGTTTGTAAACTTGGTTGCGAAACTATCTGAGCCCAAAGCCTTGATATATCCCAAACTAAAGGCCATATTTTTTTAATTATTTGAATGTGAATAGTTTAATCAAATCATGGTTTGTAGACTCAAAAATCAGGGGAAAAGGTAGAGAGAATAGGCTCAAAATTCGTCGGTCTCGAAGCATGGAACAAGTTCTTAAAATAGTTGTTGATGTGATTGTAAATGGATTTCTTTTTGGATGTATGTAATCCCTTACTATCTTTTAGATGGACGATCTTATTACGCTGTCTCTTATGGATTATAGAGGCATGGAAAATTTTGAGTTTTTGTCACCACGTATGAGCCACTTGATTAGAGAATGCTTAGCTCCAATACTTTTCTTCTCTTCTCCAAATGGAGGAAAATTGTTCCATCGCCCATTGAATTTCAGGTAGAGAAAATTTGGCGTGGTGAGCATTTAAGTTGAGTAAGGTACTCTTTGAGGGCAGCAATCTGGGTTCTTGTGTTACCAAAGGTGTTACGACTCCAATCATTAAGGACGGTATGTTTGATGAGTATTTTGATTATCGTGGGGGCCATATCTAGGGTGCAACCAAGAGTTTGGAATGATGTCAATACAAGAAGGTTGATCCAACCTGAGTGCTTTAAATTTAAATTGTTTCTTGTTCAATTTCAAAGAAAAATCAATGTCAGCCATAATAAGGCAATGATCTAAGCTAACAGAAAATAATGCAAAAACTACGGTGTTCAGAAACTTCATTCTTCATTTGGTATTGCAAGGGCTCTATAAAGACATCGTTTAAAATTAGCATTTCTCTTTCTCTAGTTTGACCAATTCAAGTTACATCCCTTGGACTCCAAAACAAATAAGTTTGATACCAACAATAAAATCCGTTGGCCTAGTGAGTTACCCAAGAGAGGGGGAGTGAATTGGATATTTATAAAAAAAATTAAACAAATAATTATTTCAACACTTAATTATCAAATAATCAATTTTCCTAAATCAATAATTATCTTCGTTATGCAGCGGATAAGTGTTTAAATTTAGGTGCACACTCAAACACAATATAATAAAAATAAAGAATACAACACACTAAGATATATCCAGGTTCTGCAAGTTAGCCTTGTCTACTCTAGTCTTTCGAACTCCACGAAGATTCGGAACCTCTAAACCCCTAATTCCTTTTATAGTAGGAACCAAATCCTTATAACGATTATTTTCCCAAGCTCATAATCAACATTTACAATTTTCATTTTCCCAAGCTAAGGAAGAACCTTATCTTTTTACCAAGTTAAAGACTAACCTAATTCTATTACAAGAAGAATCAAAACCTAATCCTTTTACAGGCTAAAGATCAAACCTCACAACTAGTATCCTTTTCCTAGATAAGGAAAGAACCTTCACTCAAATTAATTCAATTTAGGGAGAATCAGGGTCTAGTTCTTTTCAAGGAAAAAGAATAACCTAACATTTTTATACTTAAGACAAAAATCAAACCTCAATCTTGTCCACCAGAAAATATTAAAACCTAACTACTCTGACTAGACACCAGCCCAACCATGTCTAATCCGTTCAAACTCACAAATACAGAAAATATGAGTTTCTTCCCACAAGAAGCTTCTACCACCTCAATACAAATAAACTCAATTAATATCCTGAAATTTACTACATGATAGATACAATGTGAGGTAAATTAATATCTAATTAATAATCAATGTGGGTAGCACAAATTATAACCAATAATCAGATAAACACACAAAATCATTTTAAAAAGATTTTTCAGGCTTTTAGATTTGAAAATGATTTTCTAACTATCTTAACAATCAAGCAAATATAATAATATGAAATCACAATTAAGAATAATAGCTTGGAAAGATCTCACTGGAATATTACCGAATATTGAAACAAAATCGCAACATAGCACAAGTCGGTAACGTCAAATCAATCAGCGCTTTAGATCAAGAACTTTAACAAAAAAACCTCTCTCGAAAAATCCCAGCAGAATGATAACTCTTAGAAAAGTGTACGAATTAATTGTTCTTCATATATTTCATCAAATATTTGCAGGTCTATATATATGGATTGATATCAAGTCGTCCAATGGCTACTTTTCAAAAGATATGTCTCTAAAAGGCACTCTTAAACCCTAAATAACATAATCATTCAATTCTGGTGTAATTCAATTAAACATATCTTTTAAAACTCTCAAATAAGTCCACAAAATATTTCTCAAATATCAATCGCAACGATAGGAAGTATTTAATTACTTAAATTGAGAAAATCTATAATTAAGTGGGCCAAATCAATAGGGATATACAAATATATGTTCCATATCTTCAGTAGGTTCAAATCTCTCAAAATTCTCCCTTGGCATCATAAAAAATGACTAGTTTTTACCAAAATCCCAAGTTCCTCGAAATCTCATCCGAAACAGTCGATTGACTGATCCCTGGCAGTCGGTTGACCGATTGATTCAGTACCTAAGACACTAGTTGGTTGACCGATTGGTTCAGGGAGTTTTCCCTAACAAGCTCCAGCATAGTTGGTTGACCGATTAGTTCAGAGACTTCCACTTTTTTCACCCTTAAGCCCATCGGTTGACCGATTGCCTTTAGTCAATTGACTGATCGTTTCAGGATCTACATATTTTGCTCTAAAAACCTTATTGTTTCAAACAGTTGACCTATCCCTTCAGATCAGTTGATCGATTGATGTTGGTTGGTCAATTTCTTCACCAACTTTGCTCCAAAACCCATTGTTTGATTCATTTAACCGATTTCTTTTCTCGATTAACTGAAGTGACCCTAAACTTCAACTTTTAATCATGATTTTCAATTAGTTCAATTTTTCGTTTTCAATTTACACATAAGGAGCACATAATTAATCAATAATTAGGATCTTAAATTCTATCATTTTAACACACAAAAGATAACTCATTTAATAGTGTTGTGTGTAATCCTAATTCGGGTTGCATTAAGAGTATAAGAATATTGAGTTGTTTTCGCCTAATTTCTTCAGGGTCTTCAATACTCTTTATTTCTTCACTATGTTTATCTTTGCACTCTTGACATTTTCTTCATGATATCTTCAATATAATCAATTAATGGAACTCTTTTTCTGAAACACTCAACAAACACATTAGTTCAACCAAAAACATCAACATTTAATTGTTCATCAAAACCAAGGGATCATCAAAATTTATGAAGGTTTGCATCTTGTTTAGACTCTTAATTCGGAGACCCTTTTTGTTTCACTCTGATATGATATGTCGTTGAAGTAGTCAAGGCACATCCACCATTCAAACATAAACACTCTCTTTATACCTATATGCTGCCACTGAAGTTTACGAAAGCCAAAATTTGCTACTCCACTAGATAACCTATCGGGATCTAAACTTTTGGAATGATCAAAATAGAGTGAGACTTTGGTGCAACCAATAACCTCTATTTTGGATTTTGTTTTGGAGAAGACAGGGGATGGATACAGAGTGAAGGTCGTTTAGGTCCTTCAAAGCACGACGAGTCATAGTCCTTGACATTTCCACACTAGACATTTCATGAATGGGGCAAATGCTGATGCAATTCAGCATAAGATGCCTCAAGAAAAGTGCATTTTTCTAGAAAGTCTTCAATTTCTTTATCTATCGAGAAAAAGATTTTAAGATAAACTATTGGGGTAGTAGTTTTGGGTTTGTTAAACAGGAAGGCTTGGTGTTGATGGAGGGTGAGATGAGGAGGCTTGTTTCAAGATATTGGTTTATTTTTTTGGCAGGGTGTTTGGTTGACCTTGAGAGGGTTTTGATTGGTTTTCTTGTAGTTGAAAGGGGGTAGGAAGTAGAGAAATTTGTTTCGGAATGATCAAAACTAGACTTTAAGAATTTATGAAAAGAGGTTTACGTTAAGGATAAGGTTAGAATAAATCCAACATGCTTAGGGAAGGGGTGGAAGATTTTTAGATTATCTATGGAGTAGGTAAGGTTAGCTAAATCCATTTTGGCTTTACGTTACCTTTTTTCAAAATGAGAAGATTTTGGTGGAAGAAAATCTTCCACCGGTGTAGCTTTTGTGGAAACAAAGGTTGTACTCTCTCAATATAAATAGGAGGAGATCCAACCGATGAAATGCATCCTAGTTCAGAGAAATAATAATATTTCCTTAACAATTTCACCCTTGTAGTCATTTCTTATTTCCTCTTATTTTGTATAGAGACATTTGTATTCTCTTATTTCAAGAGAGAGTGGTCTTTGTTCTCTCCTTCTTTATAGAAAGAAGTTGTAAAATATCTGTCAATAGTAAAATCTTTTTTTCTTGCCCGTGGACGTTTCCCTCAAATTAATTGAGGGTTTTACCACGTAAATATTTTGTGTCAATTCTTATATTTTTCTTAATCTCAATTCTTAGCTACTTGATACTATTTCGACCCTGATTCCCTAATATTGGTATTAGAGCTGTGGGTTGGGGGTTGCTGTTCACGGATACTATTCACATGTGTATTGTATAATTCGACAGACTATTCACGTATACTTCACTGTTCACGTATACGGTACTGATAAGTCACTATTTACGTATACGGTACAGATATGACACTATTCAAGTATATAGTACTGATATATCACTATTTACGTATATGATACTATTCATATGGAACTGTTCACTTATACAATACTATTCACGATAAAAGGTAGAAGTCGGTTCAGTTGAGAAACAGAACGTTGTCAACACCATGGCAGCAAAATTTGTGATTGAGAAGTTCAACGGGAGTAATTTATCCCTGTGGAAATTGAATATGAGGGCAATCTTGTGAAAGGATAATTGTTTAGCGATAATTGGAGATAAATTAGTAGAGATGACTGATGACAAGTGGAGAGAGATTGATGGCAGCGCTATCGCCAATTTGCACCTAGCATTGGCAGATTCAATGTTATCAAGTGTTGTAGAGAAGAAGTTAGCAAAAGAAATTTGGGATGCACTGATGAGGTTGTACGAGGTCAAGTCGCTTCACAACAAAATCTTTTTCAAAAGGAGACTCTATACTCTTCAAATGAGTGAATCCACTTCGGTGACTGATTACGTCAACATTCTCAATATGCTATTTTCCCAACTTATAGCGTTGGACCATAAAATAACAGAAGTTCAACGTGCGGAACTTCTACTTCAAAGTCTACCTAATTCCTATTATCAACTTATCATTAATTACACCAATAATATTCTTTCCAACTATCTAGTCTTCGACGATGTTGTAGCCACTGTTCTGGAATAGGAAACTAGGCGTAAAAACAAGGAAAAATCAATTATATTGTGGCATCAAAAACTAGGCCACATATCGGAACGTGGTTTAAAGATTCTCTCGAAGCATAATCTCCTTTCTGCGCTCACATTGGTATATTTATCGTTTTGTGAGCAATGTGTTTCAAGTAAGCAACATAAATTAAAGTTTGGTAGATCTACTGCAAGGAGCAAACATATTCTAGACTTGATCCATTCCGATGTGTCGGAATGACTAATCTCATCTCAAGGAGGAGCGAATTATTTCTTATCATTCATTGATGATCACTCTAGGAGGTTATGAGTTTATCCAATCAAGAAGAAGTTAGATGTGTTTTCAATATTCAAAGCCTTCAAAGCGCAGTTGGAACTTGAATCCGAAAGGAAAATCAAGTGCTTGAGGACGGACAATGGAGGAGAATATACTGATGGCAATTTTCTTATATTTTGTAAACAAAAGGGTATCCAAAGGCAGTTTACTGTTGCGGGTACACCTCAACAAAATGGTGTAGAAAATCATATGAATAGAACTCTCCTTGAGAGAACGAGAGTTATGTTGAGAACTGCAGGCCTAGCCAAGCCATTCTTGGCAGAAGTAGTCAAAACTGCATGTTATATGATCAACCGGTCACCATTAACTGCAATTGATTTGAAGTCACCAATGGAGATGTAGACCGACAAGCCAGCAAATTATTCATCACTCCGCGTATTTAGATGCCCTGCATATGTAATGTATGGTTCCCAAAAAAGAATAAAGCTGGATCCAAAATCCATAAAATGCATATTTTTGGGATATGTTGATGGAGTTAAGGGGTATTGCCTGTGGGATCCTACTGCCCACAAGGTTATCATCAATAGAGATGTAATATTTGTAGAAGGAGAACTACAAAGTGAAAGAACTAACAGCATGACAAATGAGACTACGATGGTTCAGATAGAAGGAGAGTCGAAACAAGAAGGTTTTTCAAAAGAAACACCAGAGCACGATGTACAGGAACCAAATGAGGCCAATGACACAGAAGTCGGACGATCAATGCGTTAGGCAAGAAAATCGTCATAGCACTGAGATTATGTTATAGCAAGTAATGTTGCATACAGTCTTCTCGTGGAAGATAGAGAGCCATCAACTTTCCATGATGCTATAAGCAGCTCTGATATTTCTCTGTGGATGACAACAATGCAAGAAGCAATGGAAGCCTTACATAGAAACAAGACATGGGATCTTATTTCACTTCTACAATGTCAGAAAGCCATTAGTAACAAGTGGGTCTATAATATCAAACAAAATGGAAATGACCAAGTGCAGAGGTATCATGCAAGACTGGTGGTAAAAGGATTTGCTTAGAAAGAATGGATTGATTTCAACGAGATACTTTATCCAGTTGTTAGACTTACAACTATCAGAGTAGTCCTGGCTATAAGTGTTGCGTTCGATTTGCATCTAGAACAACTAGATGTAGAGACAAGTTTTCTTCATGGAGAACTTGAAGAAGAAAACTATGTGCTCCAACCAGAAAGATTTGAAGAAAAAAGAAAATAAAACATGGTTTGCATGTTAACCAAATCTCTGTACAATCTAAAGCAGGCGCCAAGATGTTGGTACAAGAGATTTGATTCCTTATTAATTAGCCTATGTTACAACAGACTGAGTTCAGACCATTGTACGTATTACAAGAGGTTTGGAGAAGATAACGTCATCATTTTGCTATTATACGTGGACGACATGTTCGTCGTAGGCCCCAACAAAGATCGTGTCCAAGAATTAAAGGCATAGTTAGTTAAGGAGCTCGATATGAAGGATTTGGGACCAGTAAACAAGATTTTAGGGATGCAAATTCACCGAGATAAAAAAGATAGGAAGATTTGGGTTTCTTAGAAGAATTACTTCAAGAAAATATTTTGTCGCTTCAACATGCAAAATTGTAAGCCAATTTCTACCCTTCTTCCTACCAATTACAAATTATCCTCAAGTATGTGTCCTAGCAGTAAAACGGAGATGATGGAAATGTCTCGCTTACTGTATTCATCAGTAGTGGGAAGCCTTATGTTTGCTATGATATGTACTATACCAGATATTGCCCATGCAGTTGGCACAGTCAGTCGGTATATGGTGAATCCTGGTAAAAAGCATTGGAATGTTGTTAAGAGGATCCTAAGATACATCAAAGGAACCTCTGATGCTACATTATGTTATGGAGGATCAGAATTCATTGTCAGAGGCTATGTCAATTTAGATTTTGCAGAAGACCTTGATAAAAGAAAATCCACTACAAGCTATGTGTTTACACTTGCAGAAGGAGCAGTGAGTTGGGTATCCAAGTTATAGACTGTTGTGGCTCTATCTACAACAGAAGCTGAATACATGGCCGCTACACAAGGTTGGAAGGAAGCAGTATGGGTACAAAGGTTAATGGAAGAACTTGGGCATAAGTAGGAAAAGATTTCCTTATTTTGTGACAGTTAGAGTGTCTTCCATATCGCAAGGAATCCAGCCTTTCATTCCTAGACAAAGCACATAGGCGTTCAATATCATTTTGTTCGAGAAGTAGTGGAAGAATAAAGTGTGGATATGCAGAAGATTCACACCAAAGACAACCTAGAAGATGTTATGACAAAGCCAACCAGTGTTAATAAGTTTATATAGTGCAGATCTTCCTATGGCCTATTGGGAACGTGAGCGACATGAAACTGGCAAGATCAGAAATGATCAAAGGATAACCAAAATGGATTTAAGTGGGAGAATGTCAATGGAGTAGGTAAGGTTAGGTAAAGTCATTTTGGCTTTACTTTACCTTACGTCAAAAGTAGAAGATTTTGGTGGAACAAAATCTTCTACCGGTGTAGCCTTTGTGGAAACAAAGGTTGCACTCCCCCACTATAAATAGGGGGAGATCTAACCGATGAAAGGCATCCCAGTTCAGAGAAATAATCATCTTTCCTGAACAATTTTTCCCTTACAGTTATTTCTTAGTTTCTCCTATTTTGTATAGAGAGATTTGTATTCTCTTATTTCAAGAGAGAATGGTCTTTGTTTTCTTCTTGTTTATAAAGAGAAGTTATAACATTTTTTCCAAAAGACTTATTACCCATGGAAGTTTCCCTCCAATTACTTGAGGTTTTACCACGTAAATATTTTGTATGAATTCCTATATTTTTCTCAATGTCAATTCTTAGCTATGTGATACTGTTTCGACCATGATTCCCTAACATAGATTGGGTTGTGCGGACATGGAGAATGTTATGATAGAGATAATGGCTTGAGTTTATCAGAGGGCTTTGGATAGGTCCAAAAAGGGTCAGGCCACGTGTGCTCTACTAAGTTGATCTGGCAGAACAAACAAAGTGGATACATATGATTTTTTCATCTAGTCAATGCTAGTGTGGATGATATAAAATAATTAGAATTGGAATTAGGATTTGTAATTTTATTTTATTTTTTTCATACTCATGCACCCAACTCACACATACCGGATGGGATTGGAATCCCACACCCAAATATGTGTGGAAGGGGACCTGGTCCTCAACCACGAGTGTGGGAGGCTATTTGGCATTTTCACAGAGCCAACAGCGAATCTCATACACACTCACCCAACCCACGCACCTGGTGGAATTCGACCCCCACACCAATTGTGGGGGGAGATGGTGCCTACCACTAGGCCACCACCTCAATCCCTAGGATTTGTACTTGACCAAGTGATTTGTGTGATGATAGATTGCAACCCACGGATCAACGGGGTAATTCTATTGCATCTTTCGGTCATTGCTTTTCGTTTCTCAATTGATTAAGGCCGATTGAAGCTTTGAGTTCTTGCGATAAAGCCTTGAGATGGGATTCGTAACCTGAAAGTAGTAATACCGTCAGGAGTAGGTCTTTTGTCGTGGCCCATTATCCCATAGAGGTGCCAAAAGTCTCTGAGTTTCTCGTAATGAAAAGATACCAATGAGTTTGTCTAAGAATCCACCCAGGACAAAGGCGATTTTCTTGATGTTTGTCTCGATTTTGTTGAGTATAGAGATGTTAGTTGCCTTTATCCAGTAAGGGATATAGGAGAAGTCAATTTATTCATCCTTTTGGCTTGAGTTCTAGAGTTGGATAACGAAAAGCGTCTTTGTCACTCACTATCTATAGGCTTTGAGACAGTATGCAGTCACGGTCATTTTCTTCCTCGAAAGAAATTATGAATAGTTAGGTCCACATTCGATTTTGAAAGATTTCTTGGTATTCTAAATGATCTTGAGAATCTTAATCTGACCTTACTTATCAAGAGGTTTTGGAGATAGCATCTTACCTATGAGGATTGTTGTGCAGAAGCGTGTTAGGTAGACCCAACACTAAACAAATATTATGGGGATGAAATGAAAACACACACACACACACACTCACAAACAATAACACAAGATTTAACGAGGTTCGGCAATTTTACCTACTTTTTGAAAGCAACTATGAAACTTCTTTATTTGACGATGAAATACAAATAAAAAATACAAAGCAAGGCCTTAAAAACAACTTAAGACACTTGTGCAAAATTCACTCAATTGTGGCTATTGAGGAATTGATCTCTCACTCTCATTCTACTTCTTCAATTGAGAGATATTGATTTCTCCAATTGTGAGATGCCCATCTTCAAAGCTCATGGTCTCTATTTATAGAGAAACCATGAGACTCAAATTCAATCTGAACACAATCCTAAGAAATCAACTGCAACAGCTGTCCACTAATCCTTCTTCAACATTTGTTGCAACCAATTTTTTTTTCCTCTTAAGCTGCTGTTGACCAGAGAGAAGCAAGAAAAAAATTTCTTCTCATTTGTCCATGGATCTCACTTTTCTCTTTTGTCAAAGCAAATGCTTAACATTAAGAATTAAACCTGTGGTCCCACTCCTTTTGAAATAGAGTCACTCTCAATAATTCAACAAGGATATGTGCAATAATATATCGATTTGGATGGTTGGGTTTTCTTCCCAATAAATATCCAATGGATCCCAAAGACTAAGAAAAAAAATGACGGACCATCCACTTCGGATCATTCCGAAAGTACAATAAAAAAGAGTAGAGCCACCAAAAAGTCTTTATATGAAGACAAAATTACCAAATACATTTTTTTAAACACATGTTACAAAAATAGGCTTTTTATATTTTTGTGACAATTTTACCTCTTATGTTATATTCAACACGAGATCATATTGTATTCCACTTTCACTGTCATTCAAATTTTACCAAACTGTTGTACCTATTTCATTTTACCAAAATAACTATACAATATACCCAACATAAACTCTACTCCACCAGGGGCATAGACCAAATCCCTTTTCTTTTTCTCTTTCTATCTCTCACATTTATTTAGGGCGACAAGTTCGAGACCGTTGACCATTATGTTATATTCCACTTTTGTTCATAATATAATACGAGATCATTCAAAAATAATTGCAAAATTCATATTCATGTTATATTTAATACGAAATTCATGTTCGTGTTATATACAACACGAAAATTAATCATCACATTCAAGGGATCAAACTGTAAAAAGAAAAAAAAAAAAACAAACCTATTGAGTTGAAAGATGCTCCAGTACTAATCGTCTTTCTTCCACAACCGCCCAAAAATCACAGAGGAGTCGTAGGTACTACAAATTGTTCGTGGCTCAAGCAAAGGGCAAGAAATGTATGGTAGCGAATCAGTTTCAACACTCAGCTCTGCCTCCTCTCCCCAAGATCGAAGACGACAATAACCTACGCTTGAAGACGACGAGCAAATGGAAGTCATCCGCAAAACAAATCGCCATCGAAATTGCACAAATCCCTCAATTCTCACCACGATCTTGTAGAATCTTAGCATAATTGGTTCAAATTTGGAACAATTTGGAACCACTGCCAAGGGTTCTATTGTAGGTAACAATTTCTAGGTCTTCAATTCACCACCAATTGCATCGATTCAGATCCAAGACTGAGCAGAGGAGTGGCAAAATCCGATGCTGAGGGAGGTTAATCGGTGCTTCAGTTGATGCAGGAAGGTAGGGTTGACCGGATTCATGTGCTGTTTTGCGGCGAGCTGTTTTACACCAAGCATCGATACTCGGACCGATTGCAGCTACGACTACTTGGACTGACACGATTGCAGATTTCCATTAATGGATGGAAGGAGGTCGTTTAGATGGTGGCGAATGGTAAAATCGTCAAGCCCAAATATTCAGGACTATTTAGTAATAAATAGCACTTATTGAAAGACTATTTGGTGCAAAAAAAAATTATAGGACCATGTTGTAGATTTAGTCTTTTAATAGATATTTTGGTATTTTTTCCATAAAAAAGTTCCTTCCAAAATTTCCATGGCTTCATATAATTAGAATCCTACTAACAAGTTCAATTGAGTTTTTTTTTTTTTTTTTCTTGAATTTTAGTTTCAGTAAAACTGTCACTGAATTTTACTTTTTTTTATTATTTTTTTAAAAAATAAAATATAGTAAATACCCCTATATATGGTTTAATGATTTTTTCGAATCCCATTTACAATAATATTTCTATGTAGTGGTATAAATTTGATACGTTTCTCTTTGAAGGCTGTATCATTAATTACGATTTCAATTAGTTCATCTGTTTAATTTAGTTGTTAAATTAGAGGGAATAAATTTGTAATATATACATTTTTTTTTTTTTTTTATTTTCCCATTTTCTTTTCTTTTTTTTCTCATTTTAACACTGTCGTTCCCTTCCTTCGCCATTGTTCCCTCATCTATCATTCGATGTTGTTTCTTCGACACTGCCCACACAACCGTTCAAGATCACCAAATGCATCCACGACCGTTCTCTCTCTCTTTAGGGTTTATATAATTCCATTTTTTGTGGAAATCCAATTCGGATTAGTGTATTTTGGGTTCTGGGTTGTCCTAAAACAATTGGAGAACACCTAGGTTTTTTTTTTAAAAAAAATAGGGGATTTTGATTTTGAAGATTAAGAAATGGAGAGCAATTTTTGTGTAGGCATGGTGGAGGAAGATTCACGATAATAGGAATACCCACATTTCTAGACTGATGAGATTAAGGAATATGGGAAACGAATTAAGGCCTTCGAATTTGCCACCGGTACTGGAACTATACACCGATGGCAACCAAACAAACAGTGGAGCAGCCACCCTTCTTCTCAAACCAGACAAATTATCACAGCATTGCAACCTCTTCATCAGGTTCATACTGCTTTGATGTCTCCCATGTTTTACTTTCCGTGCCTAAATTTCAACTCAAACCTCAAATCTTTCCTCCCAAATCACATTGTATGTTAAAAAAAAATAAAAAAAATAGATTGCCCAAATTCATTAATGATGTTTTTGATCGACAACAATGGCTCTTGTTATTACAATAACCAATACTGGAAATTAGAGAAGTCTCAGGACACGGGATTAAGCACAAATATTTTGCCAGTTTTGTTGAACCATGAAATGGTACTACATGCAGAATGAACATTGGATTTTGTTTTTTTCTGGAATAAGTGAATTTTAAAACAAAGGAAGAGAGTGAGGTGGGTTAATTAATCATTATTATTTTTTATTTTTTTAGTGTATTGGGTTGTGTTTAAGAGAGAAATGATGAAAGGAGATCACCATGAATGGTTGTGGATGCATTTGGTGATGTTGAACAGTGGCGTGGGCAACGACAAAAGAAACAACAATGAATGGTAGAGGAAGGAATAGAGAGAAAGGGAAAGGAATGTCAACGAAGGGAAGGGAACAAGGAACAACAACAAATGGAAGAAAAAGGGAAAAGGATGAGTAAGGAAGGCTTCAGATAGTCGTGGTTGATCACCATTCTATTGAATACAGCTAAGTAGAGTACCCCTACCGAGTTGCCGCTGTCGACCACCACTCACCCCACATTATAGTTGGTGATCTTCAAGGAGAGCACCAATGCGTCATCATGGGGCATGTAGACCCTGTGCCAATCTTCCTCAGTAAAAGTAATAGCCTCTCTCCCTGCAAGAGGCTTCTTGGATACTTGGAACACGTACTCTATTTTTTCGTGCGTTTGCCCCGTCGAGTGTGAGCCTTTTGCTCAGACTTGGACAATTCTTTGGAGGCGAATCCACCACGGATCGTGTAGATGTTCCCTCAGACCTCAGGTCATCTCTCTCTTCGTCAGGACGTTGCTCACCCTAATCTCATTTGGTTGTGAACCTCTTGAGGTGGCCGCTACGAATCAGCTGTTTAATCTCGTTCTTTAGAACGTAGCAGCTATTAGTAGTGTGACCGTGGTCCTGGTGAAAGTCACACCACTTTTTTCATTTTGTATCTTTTTCTCAACTCTTCGTTGGTTGGGGGATATTTGATTAGCTTATTGTCCCTGATTTACATTAGGATCGTTCCAAACAGGGCATTAAGGGAAGTGCTCCCCAACTTCTTGTCGAATCCATCCCTCTCTACAAATCTTTTTCTTTGACCGTGAGTCATCTTGACCTAGTTTGTTATACTTGGGCACTCTAGCCTTTCTTTCTCCTTTAGCGTCCTCTTCCTCTTTGCCCCGAGCTCGACACACGTCCTCTGCAACAATAAACTTGGTAGAGAAGGCGAAAGCCACAACCAAAGTCTTCAACGGGACACATTCCATGTCATGCAAGAATGGACCTGTCTGTACTCCTACCATCAAGGCAGCAGCCACTGCCATCCCATAAATGAGCTCCTCCACTTGGTCAGACTCACAAAGAAACCACTCAATGTAGGCTTCCAGTTTCTCATCTTTCATTTTCCTTATTAACATAAGATGCCACGAGTTTTTGGCAAGTTTGAAATCAAGGTTAAAAGAATCAAAGGGTTACTTGGAAGGCTTGTGGTTGCGTGCAATTACGTCACTACTTTCATAGCAAGTGTACGGGTCAAGTTTTAATAGAATGGAAAGAGTTAAGGTTGTTGTATCCACAAGGATTGGATTAGACGGTTGTTGAATATCATGATTATCATAACCAAACTTATTTAGGCAACTAAAAATTATATTTTTTGTTAATAAATTAATATACTAAACTAATTAAATCGAATATACTAATATTGACGTTAATGGGAGTAAATTACCTAGGGATTAACTTCATCCACTTAAATGTATTCGTTTCAATCTATTTTATATTAATGGCATTCATCCTATCCGACAATCTCGGTATTGAAATCTCATTCACTACCTCTCCCGAGTGTAAAATGAAAGAATATGTGACTTCGAGTCAACGCCGAAGTCCCCCTCGAGCGTCTATACGACACTTGGTCACATTAGTCTCGCTCCAATGTCATGGATTCCATACTTTCTAACGCCCTTTCGGGTCATTACATCGTCTCGTTGTGTTTAAACCCTAGTCCGAATCCGGGGTTACCTCTGCCGAGTGTCAAACCTCGTATTCTCAAAATCAACCCTAATATCATAACAAGAATATTAAGATTGTAATAAAATAGTAAACGCAATCGGATAAACATGAACAACCAATAACGAAACATCAATTTATACAAACAACGTTTTCATGAAGTCTATCAAGCCCTAGACAATATATGTTTAGTTATACATAGACATAGCCCTATATTCAACTAGAAGCAAGCTAAACATATTCAAATGTCATCAAGAAATAAAGAGAGAAATAAAGGAGAAAAGTCGTTATCTGAAGAATGGACGGATCCACGTTTACTAAAACCATTCCAATCTTGTTCCCTCTTTTTGAATTTGTGATCTCCTCCTTTGGTATGTCTTCGATCTTGATAGGTGTAAGTTATATGTTTATTCTCAAGCTAGTCTTGATAGTTTTCGAGTATTTTTATAACATTTTATCATGTTTTAATACGTTTTTATTTATTTTGTCTTAAATTAGGTATTTAGGGTGAAAAATGACTAAAACGGTCCATAAACAATCAAAGCGGTGGAAGAACGATGGAGAAAAAGAGCAAAACGGCCGAATCCAAAGCCTGCATCTACCGCTGCAGCGATGAAAATACAAAGAGATTGCTAAAGCTCCACCACTGTAGCGATTAGGCCATCGCTGCAACGGTCAAAATGTAGAGAGCTCCACCGCTGCAACATTCATCCTACCGACATTCCCACCGCTGCAACGGTCACTCTGCAGATATTTTAATATATTTTAGGATATTTTGAGATATTTCAAATCCTATAAATATCGTCGTTATTCTCCCCAAACGAAAGGTGGATGTTTTCGGGAGTCTAGAAAGCTCCAAGGCCATTCGACCAATAGAAGATCACAACGCGAAGAAGGAGGAAGCGTTCTCGGAGTGGTTTTAGCGATGGATCTTCAGATAACGGATAGTCTCCTCGTTTCTCTCTTTCTCTCTCAGTTTGGTTGAATGTTTGTATATGTTTAGCTTGTATTTAGTTGTATTTAAGGCTACAACTATGTGTAGCTAAATATATATTGTCTAGGACTTGATTGATGATAGGTGTAAATTACCTACGTATTTCCAATCCGAATTTGTTAGTTTTTGAGTACGTTTATAGTTATTTTAATATGTTTTAATATGTTTTTATACTTTTTGTATAAATCAAGTGTATGGAGCAAAAAGATAGAAAACTGGAGCGAAAACGATGAGATCGAACCAAAGGCAAGTCAAAGTTACGGTGGATAAACAAGCAAGGAGGCAAAAATATGAAGGAAGCCCACCGCCTAGGCGTCCAGACCTCCGCCTAGGCAGTGAAGATGCTGAGAATGACAAAAGGCTACTGATAGCCCACTGCCTAGGCAGAAAATTCCTCCGCTTAGGTAGAAACCCCAGTAGTAACATTTCCAAGTCCACCGCCTGTTTCTTCGCCTAGGCGATCACCAAACCTGCAAAGTCGGTACAGGTGCTCTAACTTCAAGGCTATTTTGGACTATGATGCAATCCTATTTTGGAAATTCTCAAAACATGGAAGTTGTATATCGTTTTCTTAACTTTCTATAGGTTTTTGAATCACCTCAATCGGAGTTCGGATGAAGACGTTACAGCCAACATAAAATTGCAAACCTGCAGTAACTTCGCCTAGGCAAATTTTTCTGCGCCTAAGCGAATTTCCGGCAGAAAGTTGATCGACTTAACTTCGCCTAGGCGAAAATCCTGCAACACAGCCTTAATATTTATTAGATATTTTGAGATATTTTGGCCAATTTTTAATCTATTTTCTCCTCTTCTCTTCCCTCTCTTCAACCCTTAAGGCCTTAGGCCATATTTTAAGAGTAGCGTTAGGGATTTTTGAGAGAGATCTCTCAACTTTCTTGAATCTGATTCTATATTTCTTGAATCTGATTACGTGCGTTACAAACAATTTCTTTAGAGATCGTCTCGAGCATGCAATCAGATTCAAGAAATTGTTTGTAAAAAATATTTTCTTCAAAAATCAGAAACAATTTCTAAGATCAATTTTCAAATATAGAATAATAAACAAACAATAATCAATATAGAAATATCTCACCCGTAATCCACCGAAAGAAAATAGTATTGCAATATAACTTCAAATCGATAGCAGCAATGGTCAGTAAATGATTCTCGTAGAAAATGTCACTCAATTCTCAATAAGATATCTCTTAGAAAAACTCACTCAATTGATATATTTTGATCTCTTTTGATAATATATGCATTCTCTCTCTCTTAGAATGATTAGTCATAAATAGAAATTCGTAGGTCTACATATAAGAATATGAAATCAGCCTTACAACGGCTAGTTTATATACATCATGACAATTAATAGCACATATAGACCCCTTATATCATAAGAACTTCATTTAGGTTCAATTCCACTTAAAAACATCTTTAAAATCTCTTAATTAAACCTAAAACGTATTTCTCAATCTTAATAAATAAGTGTAGAATCTATTTCAAGTACTAAATGGAGAAACATTAATATTTAATGAACCATATTAATATGATTTAATTAGTATATGAACCATATCTGAAATATAGAAAATATCCCCGAAATTTCTCTCAAATCCTAACAAAAAACGACTACTTTTGGATATAATTTCAGATCAAACAGTATCCTGAAATAGCACGTTCAGTCGACTGGGATATTCAGGATGTAAACAATGTAGTTCATCGGTCGACCATGCGGTCGACTTGTCGATTCAGAGAGTTCTTCCTTCTTTCATCGGTCGACCTATCAGTCGACCTCTTGATTCAAAGAGTTCAGCCTTCTTTCACCAGTCGACCTATCAGTCGACTCCTTAATTCAGAGAGTTCAGCCTTCTTTCACCGGTCGACTCATCAGTCAACTGTTATCACTGGATCTCTTCTCTGAATACGTTTTTAACTTATTTTCTTTTACGATTTCGCCCCTTTAACCATTTTCTTCTCTTAATTAGTTCCACTAATATTCTTATATTCCATTTTGGTCATTCAAAATTATTTTTTCTTATTTCACATAGGAGCAAATAATTTAACTTAATCAAAACACACATAAAAGATAAAATATATTTTATGTCATGTGTGTGTTCCTAAATGGGATATTAAGAGTTAAAATTCATCTGGGTTGTGTTCCCAAATTTCTTCAAACTCTTAATTCTTCTTCATCATCTTGTCATCTTTATTTAGCATTCATTTAATTTGACGTCTTCATTATTGGAAGTTTAAATCACCGAAACACTTCAATTAAATATTAGTTTTACCAAAATATCAATACTTAATTGTTCATCAAAATTTTAGGATCAACAATGGGGTTTGACACTTGGGAGAGGTAACCTCAGATTCGGACTAGGGTTTAAACACAATGCAACGATCGAATAACTTGGGAGAGAGTTAGAAAGTGTGCAATCCGTGATGTTTGGGCAAGACTCATATGACCAAGTGTAGTATAGATGCTCGAGGGGGACTTCGGCGTTAACGTAAAATCACATATTCATTCACTTTCTACTCGAGAGAGGTAGTGAATGAGATTTGGATACCGAGATTGTCGGATAGGATGAATATCGTTAATGTAAACTAGATTGAAACAAACACGTTTAAATGGACGAAGTTAATCCCTAGGCAATAATTTCTCATAAATGTCATACCACTATATTAGTATATTAGATTAATTAGTTAATTAATTTATATATTAATTATAAAAACTACATTTTTTATCGCCTAAATAAAGTTAGGTTATAACAATTATGGTACCCAACGAGAATCTACACCAATCCTTATGGATACGACAACCCTTACTCTTCCCACTCTTTTAAAACTTGACCCGTACACTTGCGGTGAAAATAATGACGTATTTACGCACTAGCAAGTTTTTGGCGCCGTTACCAGGGATTAGTTTTTAAATTGTTGTTGATATTGTGAGTAAATAACTTGATTTTAATTTAGGCATTTCTTTTGTTTATAATTTTTTTTTTTGTAGTTTTGTTTTTGTTTTTCTTGCAGGATACTTGAAAATGTTAGATCAACAGGTACTATTGCGTTTCTTTCAACTGGATTCCGAGCCGTTTTACTATGCTTGAGATCGATACAAGAAATTTCTATTCCGGTTTCTGAATCATCGTTTCCCGAAGGAGTGTCAACTACTGAATTTCCTCGATGGGTTACTAGCCGCAACTAGAAATGGGTTGAAAGAGGAAACGGTACCACCTCTTTCGACCAACTAATCGCAGATGAAGCCTATTAGTTGTTGGAAGATATAGCCGAGTTCGATTTTCAGTATTGGAATTATTCACCAAGTTACCAAAGCTTGGGGGATAGTTTCACTGCTTTGGAGCAATGGATTGACACCCCAGACCAACATATTGAGTCTTTCTCCGCATTCGAAACCATGTTTGTTGACTTTATGGGAGAGGCTCAGGCGTTTTGGAGGTAAACAAATGATAGGATTAATGAGCACGAGGATCGTATTGACAATATTAAAACGGTCTACGTCGAAATCAATGCGATCGTAACGTCTCTTCAGATGCAAATCGGTTAGCTTATCTATTTAATTTAGGCTGAGTCAGAAGTGGTGGCACTAAGAGACGAAAAAGCCACATTCAATTGTGAAAGCCACCACGAGGAATTGAAAACGAGCAGAAAGAGCTTGAGATAGTTCAACTACGCTTATTCAACTAAGACAGGAACCCAAGCGTGGATCGACAATTGTGATTCATCACCATTAGAGATCCAAATTGTGATGCCACCATCAATCTAAGACGATCACATCTATGAGGATCTGATGTGGCTCACTTGTCCTTCACCGCCAAAAGCAATGCTCTTTCACACCTCCCAAGAATGTGTTCTAAACCCCATTCGTCAGCATGCTTTATTTCATATGTTTAGATTGACGATTGGGATATTCTAGAAACTGACTGTTTTATGTTCAGGGGTGATGTGTAGTATGTTAGTATGTTTAAATGTTGTTTAGTTTATTTTGTGCATGTTTGTTTAGTGTAGAATGTGTTTATGTTTGTAGTTGTTGCATGCTGAGTTTTGCGTTCATGTAGGCCACAACCTGATGATGATATTACCCTCAGGTTATTTTTGAAGGTCAAGGGTAATGTCCATTCATGTGTATTCTGTGTGCTTGGCATGTCGTTTTGGTAAAAATTATTGTAGATCTTAATTTGCACGAATACGTAGACTTAATGTATAGCTATTGATAGGTGTGATCAACCTATATATTTTTAAACCGATTTTGTTAGTTTTAGAGTATTTTTTGTAGCTTTTTTATTATGTTTTAATTAGTTTTTATTCTTTTTGTATAAATCATGTGTTTGGGGGTGAAAAGGTAGGAAAACGAAGCGTAAACGATCAGATCGAACCAAAAATGGTCGAAGAACGATAGAAAAATAAGCAAGGAGATAATATTCTGAAAAGAAGCCCACCGCCGCAGCGTCCAGACCTCCGCCGGAGTGGTGAAAATACAGAGAGGGCCATTTCTTGCTGGACGTCCACCACCACAGCGGTGTGATCCACGACCGCGATGGTGAAAATAAAGGATGGTCACGAAGTCCACCGTTGTCTTTACAGCCTAGGTGATCAACCAACCGGCCTACTCACTGCCGCGGCGGTGACCTCTGTACAAATTTAGATATTTTTTTAGATATTTTCTCTATTTAATCCCCTCTCCTCTCCTCTCCTTGGAGGATCCTCGGACATTAGAGCCCTTAGGGATTATTTTAGAATAGAGAGAGAGAGTATGGGAGTGCCCAAACAATTCAAAAAGGAGAAGATTACCACGCGGAGAAGGAGAAGCGATCGGTGGACGATTTTAGCGGCTAATCTTCGGACTACGACTAAGTTCATCCATTTCTCCTTTTATTTCTTAACTTCAATAATTGTTTGAGCATGTTTAGCTCAGTTTTCAATGTATAAATGGTTATGACCGTGAGTTAAACGTGTATTATCTATGGGATTAATATTATTTATAAAAATGTAGTTTTGTTTGAGTTTTTGTTTCTTTAATGATTGTTCTTCTCTATTTTGACTATGCTTGCCGTATTGTTTGTTTATTATGCTTATATAGATATATCAAGAATTTGGGGTTTGACACTCGGAAGAGGTAACCCTGGATTTGGACTAGGGTAAATACAACACGATGATCCAATAACCTGGGAAGGATTTGGATTGTGGACAATCGATGACGTTGGGGCAAGACTCACGTTACCTAGGGTCATTTAGATGTTGAGGGGGACTTCTTCATTAACACAAAATCATGTATTCCCTCGTCTTACACTCGGGAGAGGTGGCGAGGGAGTTTACGAACTGAGATTGTCGATAGGGTAAACACAACGCGACGATCCAATAACCCAGGAGGGAGTTGGATTGTGTGTAATCAATGATGTTAGGGCGAGACTCACGTGACCTGGGGTCGTTAATAAGTTGAGGGAGACTTCTTCATTGACACAAAGTCACTTATTCCCTCGTCTTACACTCGGGAGACGTGGCGGGGGAGTTTACGAACTGAGATTGTCAAATAGGTCGAACACCATTATTGTAAACTAAACAAAATCAAACACGTTTAAGTAAATAAAGTTAATCCCTAGATAATCCATCCCCTAACTATCTCGTATTAGTATAATTAGTATAGATTAAATTAGGTTATATTAGTATTAGTTTCAATTAATTTAAAATTATTCTTTTTAGCCTAGAAAAAGTTCGGTCATAACAATTACGGTACTCGATAATAATGATAACCAATCCCTATGGATGCGCTACCCAATCTTAAAGATCACATTATACTAAAACTTTGACCTCGTACACTTGCGAGTAGTCAATACACGAGCGTGTAACAAACGCTCGTCGTACAACTATTCAATTGATTTGATGTCGATTATCGATTAGCCAAATTTATGACAATTTAAGGATTCTAGAATCTGATTGAGGGGAAACTTGAGGCAAAATCCTAGACGAGGTAGTTCAGGAGACAAGATTTAGGCATTCATTTTCTCACTTGAGCCTTTAAAGCTTACCTTATAATATGTTTATCCCTCCGAAGCCTATAATGTCGTTTCAATTCTGAACACATAACAAATATAATGGCCAATTAAAATTTTTCCAAACCTATATCGCTGAACCAAAGGCACAATTTGAGTGAATCAAGTTAGCATTCGTGTATACTACTTGAAGTAAGCAGTTGGGTTTAGGCGAACTGTTGATTGGTTCGGTATTCGAGTACTTACTTGTCATTTTTTATTTTGTTTTAACCATACCCATGAAATTGTAAAAATCGAATAAGTTTGGGGTGTGGTATGTTTTGTTTTTTTTTTTAAAAAAAAAAAAAAAAACATATGTAAATATAGTTAAATTTCCGTTTCTTTTAACAAGTGAGTACGAAGTTCTTAAATGATTATTCAAGATTGTTTCAAATTTATCTATGGGGGTTTGAGAGTGATTTTTGTGCCAAGCATTGTGCCTTGAGTATCGTTAAGTTAACGAAGTTAACCTGTTTTATATTCCCGATATACTCTTGGCCATGTTCCAAACCGAACCAAGTCCTTTTGATCTTTATGAACTGCTTAGCTAACATTAGTAGAGAGTAGAATCCAGTCAGGCGTATGGATATCCTAATCATTTATGGTTAAAGTCGTAAACTTCATTGGTGGATAATCCAATCTGGTCTTGGATAGTTATATTATTGAGTTTCGCGTACACACATTGAAAGGATCTAGAATGGCGCTTACCATTATTGAATGTCAAAATTCTAGAACAATGCATGATGCGTTTTACTCCTGAACTCGATATTATTTAGGGGTTGTTGAGAGAAAAATATTTTGGTCGATAACTGAATTTAAAACTCGCATATCGTTATATTTAGATTGTTTGTGTTTAGGTTGTTGGTGTCGTTATTTCGTTGTGTTTTTTATATTAGTGTGAGTGGTTTACTCGAGGACTAGCAAAATTCTAAGTTTGGGGGTATTTGATAAGTGTAAATTATCTATTTATTTTCAAGCCGGTTTTGGTAGTTTTTGAGTATTTTTATAACGTTTTATTATGTTTTAATATATTTTTATTTATTTTGTCATAAATTAGGTATTTGGGATGAAAAAGGACTCAAATGGTCGATAAATGATCAAAGCGGTGGAAGAACGGTGGAGAAAATTAGCAAAATGGCCAAATCCAAAGCCCGTATCCACCGCTGCAGTGGTGAAAATACTGAGAATTTGCTGCAGCTCCACCGATACAGTGATCACGCCACCACTATAGTAGTCAAAATGCAGAGAGCTCCACTGCTGTAACGATCATCCTACCGACGTCCCCACCACTACAGCGGTCACTCTACAGATATTTTAAAATATTTTAAGATATTTTGAGGTTTTTTCGAATCCTATAAATATCGTCTATATTCTTCCCAAATGAAAGGTAGACATTTTAGGAAGTCTTGAGAGCTCCAAGGCCATTCGACCAATAGAATATCACAACGCGAAGAATGAGGAAGCGTTCTCAGAGCAGTTTTAGCGACGAATCTTCAGATAATAGCTAGTCCCCACATTTCTCTCTTTCTCTCTTAGTTTGATTGAATGTTTGTATATGTTTAACTTGTATTTAGTTGTATTTAGGACTATGGCCATGTGTAGCTAAACATATATTGTCTAGGACTTGATTGACTTCATGTAAACGTTATTTATATAAAATCTATGTTTTGTTAATGGTTGTTCATGTTTATCTGATTGTGTTTGTCGTTATTCCACGTTTATATGCTTGTTATGATATACTACGAATATGGGGTTTGATACTCGGGAGAGGTAACCCCAGATTCGGACAAGGATTTAAACACAACGCGATGATCTAATAACCCGGGAGGGAGTTAGAAAGTGCGCAATCTGTGACGTTGGGGCAAGACTCATATGACCAAGTGTCGTATAGACGCTCGAGAGAGACTTCAACATTGACGCGAAGTCACATATTCATTCACTTTACACTCGGAAGAGGTAGTGAATGAGATTTTGATATCGAGATTGTCGATAGGATGAATGTTGTTAATGTAAACTAGATTGAAACAAACACGTTTAAGTGGACGAAGTTAATTCCTAGGCAATAATTTTCCATAAAAGTCATACCACTATATTAGTATATTAGATTAATTAGTTAATTAATTTAGTATATTAATTACAAAAATTATATTTTTATTGCCTAAATAAAGTTAGGTTATAACAATTATGGTACCCAACGAGAATCTACACCAATACCTGTGGATACGACAACCCTTACTCTTCCCACTCTACTAAAACTTGACCCATACACTTGCGATGAAAGTAGCAACGTATTTACGCGCTACTAGAGCTCTCAAGAACACTTCCAAAAATGTTTTCTAGTGTTTGGGGGAGAAGAAAGGATATTTATAGGATCCAAAATGTCAACAAAATATCTGAAAATATCTAAATTGTCTAGCGCCTGACCGCTACAGTGATGGAGAAGTCAGTGGCTTTCTGTTGGATGACCGCTGCAGCAGTGATTTTACCATTGTAGTGGTGGACCTCTCTGTATTTTGACCACTGCAACGGTGGAAATACAACAACTCTCTGTACTTTGACCGCTGCAGCAGTAGATGCAGGTTCTGAATATTTTCTTTTTTACTTTTTTTTTTCCACTGTTCTTCCATCGACTTGCTCGTTTATGGACCATTTTCACCCCCAAACACCTGATTTATACATAAACAAATAAAAACATATTAAAACGCTCCAACAATAGTCGAAAACTACCAAAATTGGCTTTGAAATATATAGACAAATTACATCTATTAGCTTGGCATTTCTTCGAGTCTGATACTCCATGCAGGTCCATATGCGCACGGTAGTGTCAAGGTGCTCCTCCAGGTCGAAATCTCCCTTGTACATCCTGATCTAAGATGACATCTTGAAGTTGGTCGGGACATTCTCCCGTAGCACTCTGGTAGTGAAGGGAGAGTCATTCCTTTTCACTATCTCATAAACGTTGGGCTCATTATTCCTGAATTTCCCAAGTTTCTCATTTATGGTCTTGACCTACTCACGCAAGTTCTTCTTGTTGGCCTAGTAGGCTACCCAAGAGGGGGTGAATTGGGTAGTTCTAAAAATTTATGCAATTTAAATATAAAGGAAGTAAACAATGCAGCACACTAATATATATCCTGATTCAGCAAGCTAGCCTTGCTTAATCCAGTCCACCCCCCCCTCCCCCGAGCTCTACAGGGATTCACACCCTCTAAAATCTTGATTCCTTTAACGGTAGGACCCAAACCCTTACAATGATTCTTTTTCCAGACTCAGAATCAACCTTTACAATTCCCTTTTCTGCTAAGGAAGAACGTTATCTATTTTTAGGCTAAAAAGTAACCTAATTCTATTATAGAAATAATCACAACCTAATCTGTTTAATAGGCTAAATATCAAACCTCACGACACTCACAAATATCATTTTTCTAGGTAAGAATTGAATCTTTACAATTAACTTAAAATTAGTTATATTCAGGAAGAACCAAAACCTAATTCTTTTGAATGAAAAAGAATAACCTAACCTTTTTATACCTTAGGCAAAGATCAAACCTCAACTTTTTTCCTATAAAAGATTAAAACCCTTACTATCCTGAATAGATACAGACCCAACCGTATCTAATCCACACAAACTCACCAATACAAAAAAAATAATTAGTTTCTTCTTACTCAGAGCTTCTACCAACTCAAAACAATTATACTTGATTAATGTCCCGAAATTTATTACGTGGTAGAATTTAATTGAGGAATTTAATATCTGATTATAACAAGTGTGGGTAGCACAAAATTAAGCACGTAATCAGATAATATCACAAAATCGTTTTAAAAAGAAATTTTATGCTCTTAAGTTTAAAAAAAGATTTTTCAATGATCTTAAAACCAAGTAATAAACAATATATGAAATAAAATTTCAGCACAATAACTTGGAAATATCTTACTAGGAAAATACCGAAAGAACGTAATCAGAATTGCAATATCATAGAATCGTTTTAAAAATAATTTTTATACTCTTAAGTTTAAAAAATGAGTTTTCAATGATCTTAAAACCAAGTAATAAACAATATATGAAATCAAATTTCAGCACCATAACTTGGAAAGATCTCACCAGGAAAACACCGAAATGCTTCCTATTTTAATGTGTTAAAGATTACATATTTTGTTTCTATAAAGGGAAGTCATTATTTGGTATCATAAGTAAGGCATGCGAACTTAACTGATAATTTTATGATTGCATGCTACATTGTTGAACGATTTTGATTACCTCAAATTTATTCTCCTAAGCATGAATTGATTTGTTTACAATTATATATGGGGAGGAGTGTTTATAAGAGGGTTAATATTATGTCATGCTTATATTGAAGGACAAGTTTTGTTGAAAAATTAAAAGAGTTAATATGCTTGTGAAAAAATTAATATCATGCTATATTGCTAAAATGTTATGATTATTCACCTATACATGAATATTATTCATTTACAATTTGATAAAGGAAGATTTCATGTTTATAAAGATGTTTTTGGTGTGGATCTTGTTGGATTGTGTAGACTTGATATTTATCTATAAAAATGATCCACATAATGTTGATGTTTTGTGCTTAAAAGTAATTTATTCAAATGAGTTTTAATTTTTAAAGTTGATCCAATATGCTTCCACTATATGAATGCCTAGAGTGAATTATATATGTGTTTTCCCCCTCCCTAAATTTTGTTTTTGAAGATGACAAATGGGGAGAATTTTTTGATATTTTATTAAGAGGGAGTTTTAGATGATGTTATATTAATGGGGAGATATCTTCACTATTATGCTTAAATGAATTAAAAAGAACCCGTCCTCAGATTCAGGGGGAGTGTGGTCATATTTTTATTTTAAAGAAAACATCAAATTTAATTGTCATCATAAAAAAGGGGGAGATTGTTGATTCTAAGATTTTAATGAACAATTAAGTATTGATCTTTTGGTGGAACTAATGTTTTAATTGAGTGTTTCAGTGATTTAAAGTTCCAGTGATAAAGATGACAAATTAAATAGATGTTAAATGATAAAGTTGAAGATATTGAAGATTTAAGAGTTTGAAGAAATTAGGGAAAACAACTCAGGTAAATCTTAACTTTTAATACCCCATTTTGGAACACACACATGGTACAAAATGAATTTTATTTTTGATGTGTGTTTTAATTAAGTGAAATTATTTGCTCCTATGTGAATTGAAAAGAAATAATCTTGAATAACTAAAATGAAATATAAGAATATTAGTGGAGCTTATTTAAGAGAGAAAATGGATAAAGGGGCGAAATCATAAAAGAAAGTGCGTTAAAAATGAGATCAAAGAAAAGATCCAGAAGGGGGCAGTCGACTGAGGAGTCGACCGGCCAATGGTGGCTGAACTCTCTGAATCAAAGAGTCGACCAACAGGTCGACTGGTGAAAACAACTAAACTCTCTCAATCAAAGATTCGACCAAGCGGCTGACCGATGAACTACATAGGCTACTCCCTAAATCGGCCAATCGACTGGGCCGTCGACTGAGTGCTCTGTTTTAGGATATTGTTTAATCCAAAATTATATCTAAAAGTAGCCGTTTTTTGTTAGGATTTGAGAGAGATTTAAGGGATTTGGTGATATTTAAGATATGGTTTATCTATTGTTTAATTCCTATAGATTTGGTACTTGGAATTAAAGTATTTTTCAAATTGGTCCTTTTAATACTTCATATCTTTTGGAATTAAGTCTGAAAATTCTTTTGAGGGACTATATTGAATATTTTAAAAGCTATTATTAAGTTAATTATACCTTAAATGAAAGGTATCAATATATGGGGTCTATTGGTGATTCTAAAAGACATATCTTGTGGAAACTAGTCGTTATAGGGCTGGTTTCATATACCTATAAAAAGACTTGTGGATTTCATAATGAAGTAACACCATATCAAGAACTATTCAGTTCATAAGTTTTTATAAGAGTCATCATTTGGATATTTATTTTGAGGGATCATATTGTGATATCAATTATTGAGGTGTTCTTGAGTTAAAGCGCTGATTATATAAGCGTCATCGATTTGGGCTATCCAACATTTCAATCTATTATTCTTCGGTGTTATCCGAGTGAAATATTTCCAAATATATTCTTTTATTGCATTATTTGTTTATTATTTGGAAATTGATCTTAAAAATTGTTTATGATTTTTGAAGAAAATATTTTTACAAACAATTTCTTAAATCTGATTGTGTGCTCCAATTTGCTACCCATATCTTGTTAAAATTAGATTTTTTTATCTCACATATTTCTATCACTAGTTGGGATATTAATTGAGTTATTGTTTATCTAGGGTGGTAGAAGCTCCAAGTGAGATTTACTTCTTATCAATTTGTGTTTTGGTGAGTTGTGACGGATTAAATATCATTGGGGATATTTAATCAAGGGTAGCAAGGTTTTAGTCTTTTCCTGTAAAGAGATTGAGGTAGTGATTCTTCCTGGATAAGAATTGTGTTTTTGAGTGATTTTGTAATGGTTCAATCCTTATCGAGTAAAAGGATATTTGGAGTGTTTTGGTGAGGTTTTGATTCTTGAGCCTTAGTGTTAAAAATAATTAGGTTATTCTTGAGCCTGTAAAAAGTAGAGGTTATTCCTGAGCCTTGGAAACAGAAATTGTAAAGGTTTATTCTAAGCCTATAAAAGAATCAATGTATGAGTTTAGTTCCTACCTCTAAAGTGATCTTGAGAATTAGTGGGTGCGAATCTCCGTGGGGCTCGGAGGACTGAACTAACCAAGAGTAGTTTGGTGAACCAGGATATATCTTGGTGTTCTGCAATATTTACTTTGCTATTTTTGTTATTTGGGTGTGCACTTAAATTTATAATATTATTCCGTTGTGTTATAAAGATAATAATTAATTTAGGAATAAAATTAATTATTTGATTTATCAAGTTTTATTTTGATATATTTTTTAGAATACCCAATTCACCCCCCCCCCCCCTCTTGGGTATTCTACTGGGCCAACAATTAGGACTCTAAATTTCATTAAGTCAAACACACATGAATATAACTTATCAATTAGTGTCGTGTACGATCCTAATTCGTGATACATTAAGAGTATAAGAGTATTTGAGTTATTTTAAGTTAATTTCGTTGGAATCTTCAATACTCTTCATTTCTTCATTATCTATCTTTGCACCCTTGATTCAATCTTTGATTGGAACTCTTATTCTAAAACACTCATCAAACACATTAGTTTCACCAAAAATATCAACCCTTAATTGTCCATTAAAACCTCAGGATCAACACCTCTTAGTCTATCGATCTAAATTGCTTCGTCGTTCCCTCAGTCAAGACTTTAAAGAATCCTACACTAAAGGGGGGAGGGCATTATGAGATGAATTATGGGTCTTTCCAACAACCCGGGTAAAAAGCACCTTGTTTCTTCATGTAGGCGCTCAGCTCAGCCTATCCTCCATCTGAGGAGAGGACATCCTGGGTCCTAGTTACGAGTGCATAATGGAAGTCTTCTCGAATCATGGAGCTTCGAGACCTCGTCGGTTTGTCTGGCTTTCCTGATGCATATCGTTTATTTCCCTTCGTAGCATTTCTAGTTTTTTGCGGAAGTTGCGTTGCGCCTGGCAATGTTCTTCTTCTAGCATTATATGTGTCGGATTTTCTGTCCCTCATCCGTAATAAGTTGTGCCTCACTAACAGGTGGCACATACCCTTGAAAGGTGGACAGACACGAAGGCAATTAACTCTAATTAGCTTGTCCATCCAGATACCGAATATTTTGGAGAGATCTCATATTTCTATTATTAGTTCCATCTAGAGTGTAGGTTACTCTCCCGACAAAGTAGCTTCATGAGCAAGCATATGGATGGGTTGTCTCTCACACTTATTTTCGTTGACCATGATTCAATATCTGTAGGTAACTCTTTATGTAGTTGATGAAATTTGAGAGAACAATTGTTTGTCGTTCCCACAGACGGTGCCAATTTGATGAGGCCTAAAAGTGCTTTACCAAACACCTCACTATGATGTTTGGAATATTTGAATATCCTTTGTCTTAGTTTACTTTCTCTCAGCTTGGGTTCCTACAAAATAATGCAAAACAGATGGATCTGCCGGTGTTGTACCTTTGGTGTAAGAATCAATCAAAAGTTTCTCAGAAGAATTTGGAACAGTAATAGCTAGGAAAAATTGTGTGTACCTAGTTAACTTACCGTTCCAATATTTATAAAAGGATGAAGACTTGTTTGGTAAGTGTTCCCTGATTCTCAGCCTATTGTTATTAAGGAAGCAATGATTTCGGCCCATCACCATTAAGGTGACGGTAATCATAGGGGCGTAGATCATGGAGTCATTACTCAAGGGAGGTAATGGCTCTTTTGTTATCAAGTGCAAGTCATTTTGGCTGCTCCCGAGTAGGGACGATGATGGCTTTCCTGCCCGAGGGCCTAGCCTTGACCGAGGTAATGGGGAGAAGGCTTGGTCGAGCCAATGCTTGTAGTCAGTTAATTTAGGGTAGGATGCATCCTGAGGCAACTCTTGGTTGGGATAATTGTGTTGACCCACTAAGAACCCATTATAGCTTCTCGTGCTTGATACATGATTACGACATGTGGAACCCTTTTGGGCCTTGTAAAAATTTTCCACATCAGAGTCCAACTACTTTTTTTAACACAGTTATCTTTTTAAAAAATATAATTATAATTGATATATTTCATTTGGAAAATTATTCAAATTCTAGATTTAAATCTTAAGGAAAGAATAATTTCATTTCGATATCATAAAAAAAATTAATTATACTCTATTTTTTGTGGGTATACATAACAAACCATTAATAAGTGAACTGATGAGTGGTTTATTTACCAATAAATAAAGTAATTTTATATTCAAATATTTGTTTGTTTTCAAATATTTTTGTTAGTTTAATGTGTTTTTATTGTATTTTGTAGGATTAGAAATAAATGGGAGAAACGGTGCAAAATGTATACCGATGTAGTAACTACAAGGTCATTGTTTACCACGATAAAATCTAGTTTTGGAAAAATTCAAAACATGGAAGTTGTAGATCTACGTCTTAGATTTCCATAGTTTTTTGAATCACCTTAATAGGAGTTCGGATAAGAAAGTTACGGCCAAATTACGAATCAGACATTGGCGCTGTCCAAAGCATGTTACAGCACGAAAAAGGGCACTGCAGCGCTTCCCATCAGTGTTGATGGGCTGGTTTCTGCCCATAGCATACTGCAATGTGCTAAAACATGCGGTACAACACCTTCTGCATCGTCTTTAAGCCGAAACCCTATTTTTTTAGCCCTATAAATACCTCTTTAAGACCTCAAATCAGAAAGATGAAGAATATAAGGCGATTTTAGAGAGGAAACCAGTGATTGGTGGCAATTTTGGGGGAGAAAACACTGGATGGTGGCGATTTAATGCGATATTGAAGACGAAAACACCATTGGTGGTATTTAGAGTTGAAGATTTGAAACCCACATCTCACAATAAGATTTTATCTTCCTTTCTCTCCCTAATCTTTTGTTTTAAGTTTGTATTTGTAATTTTGTGTCGACCATTCTTACATATATGTATTTATTGAGAAGATTAGTTATGGATCTTTCTGTGTTGTGTTCGTAATCTAGATCTAGGGATTGATGTAGTCTCGTTTGAACCGTGTTAGATCAATTTGTTAATTGTTAGATTTAATTCCATTTTATGCATCTCCTAGGCCTAATATGTTTGATTCATGTGGCCAATAAGTTAGACGAGTTTAGGTTGCAAATTTTATACTCGAGAGAGGTTAAATTCGTAACCAGAATTGGGAGTGCATAATTTAGGTTGTTGTGAGTTTGGGAGGAAATCAACACCTAAGTAATCTAGTTAGGAATTTAGGATTTGTGGAATCGGGAGGTGATCAAGTTCTAGATTTACCAATTAGGTTTTTTATTAAATTGTATTTTCCTTCTTAATGTTTCCAATTTATGTTGACTTACAGTATTTTGGTTGAATTAAGAACTTGAGATTTGACACTCGAAAGAGGTAATCTCGGGTTCGGATTTAAGTTAAACACAAAGTAAGTTTTAATAGATCGGGAGATATTTCGAGCTTGCGTAATCTATGAGGTCAGGTTTAACGAATGTTTTCACCTAAATACTTGATAAGGATAATAGTATTGAAGTGTTTACATATTCTCTCACTTGACGCTCGGGAGAGGTAGTGAGAGAACAATAACACGAAGACCTTGATTATTAAATAAACTGAATTAACTAATAATTACTTAATAGGAAAACATGGGAATAAGAAGACGAAATCAAGCCCCTAGAACATTTGTGCATAGATAATCCATATTTTATTTTAATTTTGTATTTATATTTGTTTTAGTTTATTTTTATAAAAACCCAAAAATTTGATCGCCTAAATAAAAGTTAAGTTACGATAATCACGGTACTTAATGACAATTTAAACAAATCCCTGTGGATACGACAACCTTACTCTTCTTATACTATTAAAACTTGACTCGTACACTTGCGGTATTGTAGTGACAAATAATTTGTTACCAAGTTTTTGGCGCCATTGCCGGTGATTGGCATTTTAGATTGTTGTTAATATTGTGAATAAGTAACTTAATTTTAATTTAGGCATTTATTTTTTTCTAATTTTTGCCTTTTAGTTTTGTCTGTATTTCGAGGTTCTTGAAGATGTTAGATCAACAAGTGATCTTGTAATTTTCTCAACAAGATTCCGAGTCGTACTATTGTGCTTGGGAACGATACAAGGAGTTGTTATTTCGGTTCCCCAATTATCGTTTCCTGAAGGAGTGTCAATTACTGAACTTCCTCAACAGGTTACAAGCCGTAACAAGAACTTAGTTGGAAGGAGGAAATGGTACCACCTTTTTCTACGAACTAACCGTGGACATAGACTATTGGTTGTTCGAAGACATGGTGGAGTTTGACTGTCAAAGTTGGAATTATTCAACAAGCTACCAAAGCTTGGGGGATAGTTCCACTGTTTTGGTGCCATGGATTGACACCCTAAACCAACCTATGGAGTCTTCTCTCACCCTAGAAGAAATGTTCGCTGCATTCATGGGGGAGACTCAAGCTTTTTGGATGGAAATACATGATCGTTCTAATGAGTATGAGGACCGTCTCGACAGCCTACACTGAAATCAACATAACCATAAAGTCTCTTGAGACGCAAATCGGTCAACTTGTTTGTTATATTGAGGCCGAGTTAGAAACGATGGCACTGAGAGACACACAACTCATATCCATATGTGAAAGCCACCAAGAGGAACCAAATACAAGTGGGAGGAGCTTGGTATGTTCAATGACAATGATTCGAGTAAGGAGTAAACCTAAGAATGGATCAACGATAAAGAATCACAAGACGACACTTGTGAATCTTCACTGTTGGTGATCTACATTGTGATGCCACCACCGAATAAAGACGACTACATCTATGAAGATCTGATGTAGCTCACTTGTTCTCCACTACTCTTAGTAACGTTCATTCATGCCAACCAAGCACATAATCCAGAACTGAATCACGTTGAGCATACGTACCAAACATTGCCACATCTTGCCAAGCTTGAGAGCGTTCTGAACAAAGATCCATTTGTTGTGTTGTATGACACATACTATGGGTGAAAGCATCTCTTTGACGATCCATTCTCTATTTTCAAGTCGATGAAATTAAACCAAACACTTTTTGGGAGGTAACCCAAGTTTTAAAATAATGGAGCCTAATGATGCACGCTATAGGAGAAAGACCCACATCAGTTACCTTGCCTAGAGCATCACTACCGAACACACTCAATCTCGCCTCCCAGGTACGTGTCTTATTCCTTTGTGCTTAATTTGAATATATGTTTAACTTTGAGGTTGGGGGTGAGACACATGTTGGCGTATGCGTGTTGGGTTAGGAAATGATTGCGTGTGTGATTTTTGTCCTATATCTTGTGTTCTTTTAGCCATTTTTATAGTTTGTTTTTCCTTTTGTTAGTTGTTGGAATAAATTGTGAGTTTTGTTGAGATGAAATAACTTGATATCGATTATGAGTATAGACACTTGATGTTCTCTTAAGTCATTTGAAATGTATTGCATTGAGATTTATGTGTGCTTGACTTGTGTTAATTAAAATTCACTCTCGACTCGTTACACTTGAGTATCATGAATCATGATCACTTGGCCTTTTGGGTACTCGAAAAATATTTATGTCCTTTAGGTGGGTTTTGACATCTCGTGAACACTAGAACTCATTTGAGTAAAACTTGAGGTGAAATACTAGATTATGTGTTATTGGAGAGATGATTTAGGCATTCTTTGGATCGTTTGAGCCTTTAAAGATAACCCGTGAAAATTATTTATCCTTCGTTACCCCTGTTGAGCCTTATTGCCCAATTCTTTCATTACCCATATTTGTGCATCCACCCCCACTAAATGTATTTCTACTTCCTAAACTCATCACTAATTGGCGACATTTGAAAAGTCATTGGTGGTTTGGGTTGTGTGTTTCATTTTGTTTGTTTTAGTTGTTTATTTTGTAATAAAAAAAAATATTTTAATATAGTGGTGAGTATCCTGTTTGTCCCCTTATTTTCCCTGCAACATTGAGGACAATATTGAGTTTGAGTTTGGGGGTGTGATTCTCACCTGTGTTTTTTTTTTATTTAAAAAAAATATGTTTTTGTTTGTTTTGTGAATAATACCTTGTAGATCGAAGGAAAGAATACATGTGACGAAAAGAGGTGGCGCTGAAAATATTTCTCAGAAATCGTGCGAGATCTATAAGTTGTGATACATGCCTAGGGTGATTTGAGCCTAAAAACGACATTTTCATCTTCGTTTTACCCTAGCCATACATTACAACCGCAAAGTCCTTTTAATCTCCAGTGACATATATACCTACACAATTAGTAGAGAGTGACACAAAAAATAGGCTTATGGTTGTTCTTATTTTCATTATCTAGAGATTGTTTATTGTCTTGTCTTCTTAGCACATAAATATATTTGAGGCTCATTTGGTTGGATAAGAGTAATTATGCACGCACTTACACATTGAGAGTCTTGAGTGGATTGAAATTGATGACTAAAATTAAAATTCTAGATAATCTCAATGTATACATTTTATTTGAGCTTGGACCATCTTGTGGTTGCAGAAATTCTTGTACAGTTATTGATTCGATAAAAAACTCACAATTTCATCATTAGCTTTTAGTACTTGATTTTTTTTGCCTTTTATTTTCTTTTATTTTACTTAAGGACAAGCAAACGTTTGAGTTTGGGCGTATTTGATGAGTGGTTTATTTACCAACAAATCAAGTACTTTTAGATTCAAATATTTGTGTGTTTTCAAGTATTTTTGTTAGTTTAATGTGGTTTTGTTGCGCTTTTTAGGATTACAAATAAACAAGAGAAACAGTGCAAAATGTATACAGCTGCAGTAAGTTCAAGGTTATTGTTTACCATGATTTAATCTATTTTTGGAAAAACTCAAAACATGGAAGTTTTATATACATATCTTATTTTTCTATATCTTTTTGAATTACCTTAATCGGAGTTTGGATGAGAAAATTATGGCCAAATTACGAATCAAACATCGGTGCCGTCCAAAGCGCACTACAGCGCAAAAAAAGGCACTACAGTGTCCTCTCATTAGTGTTGATGGGCTAGTTTCTGCCCATAGCACACTGCAGCACCGTCTGCATCATCTTTAACCCAAAACCCTATTTTTTGAGCCCTATAAATACCCCTTTAAGATCTCAAATCAAGAAGAGGAAGAGGGGGAAGAAGATGAGACGATTTTAGAGAGGAAACCATCAATATTTTGGAGGAGAAAACACCGGATGGTGGTGATTTGATACGAGATTAAAGTCGAAAACATCATTGGTGGTACTTGGAGTTGAAGATTTGAAGCCCACATCTTATAATAAGATTTTATCTTCTTTTCTCTCTCCCTAATCTTTCGTTTTAAGTTTATATTTGTAATTTTGTGTTAAACATTTATATATATATATATATATATGAATTTATTGAGAAGATTAGCTATAGATCTATCTATGTTGTGTTCTTAATCTAGATTTAGGGCTTGATGTAGTCTCGTTTGAACCGTGTTAGATTATTTTGTTAATTATTAGATTTAATTCCATTTTATGCATTTCCTAAGCAAGAATAATTCTATTTCAATCTCATAAAAAAAATTAATTCTATTCTATTTTTTGTTGATATAAATAATAAACCATTAATAAGTGAACTGAACTCCACCCAGTAAACTAAACTAGATAGTTCACTATTGGGAACCAATTCTAAAGTGTTGGATCCCAATGGCGAAGCCAGTAATTTAAGTTAGAGAGGCCATATATATATATATATATATATATATATATATATATATATATATATATATATAATATTGATGATGTCTGGAAGTTGATCACCAAACACGTCAGCTTCTGTAACCAAGGAGGTGATTGATAGTTATGGCTAACTCATTTTTTCTCGGTTTGGTTCCGGCAAAACAATGCATTGTGGATGGGCCTGCCGATGTTATACCTCTGGTGTAAGAATCAGTATAGGTTTTTGAGAGAAAGGTAATGCAGTATGGTAAAGAGCATACGGTATTGCATCACATAACTCATACCTCTAAGCTTCAAATCTTTATATATGAAGTGGAGAAGACCCATTTGACAAGTCTTCCCTAATTCTCTAGATACCGGTATGGTAATTAGCAAGGATCTCAATTCCCTTTCCATAGTGCTGGGGGAATGGTAGGCAAAGATCGCGGGACCGTTATGCAACGACACTTTCCTTTGTGGGAAAGGTAGCTCTAACCGCCTTTGGAGCAGGAGCATGACGGTGCTCATGCCCTAAGAGTGTTGACTTGAGATGAGGGTGGAGATCCAGAATAGATATAAAGACCAGGGCAGGTGTATTGACCTATAAGAAGTACATAGAGAGACCTGTAGACACCGCATTTTGTTCCGCCCATTTAGTATCAAATCTAAAGTACAGATTCAAATAAACTTTAAACTGAGGTTTAAAGGGAACAAATTCATGCCTTATATTAAAAAAGTGTGCACACAAGAAAGCATAAAATTGTCAATTTGACGGAATTTGGTATAAGTAAAAGTTTCGGGTCAACCTCAAAATTTCTAAAACTAAGGACGATTAAAATGACATTATGAAAGATTGATTTTTATCAAATCACTTTTAATATGACTAGAAAGTAGTTACTGCTTTTTAACTTAAGTAAATTTCACCAATTACCCTTGTTTTCCATTTTAACCCCTGAAATGTTTACTATTACCGGTTTCGTCATTTGGTGCAAAAAAATACTTCTTTCATTTTTTGTTTCAAATACTAATTTTCAAGATCAAACTAAAAATCCTTTATTAATCCAAAGAATATACCATGACAAATCTAGTTACTTAATATAACTAATGCATAAGATATAGTTCAAAACAAACCAAACCGAATGTCATCATGACAAGCATTCAGAGGCCATCACATCAAGGTCCCATCAAACATTAAATACCTCATTAATGAGAATTTAATGAGGAGATATTTTCAATATCTTTATAGCAAAATATCTTAGAAGGAAACTTAGTTACTTGAAAGCAACTAACGGATACAAAACTAACCAAACAGGTTTCCTATCACATCATGCAATGAATGAACCATCAATTCAAGATAACATCAAGAATTTAATGCTTGAATCAACCATTCATGACTCCATTCAATGAATGAAAATATTTCATCAAAATATCTTAAAGAAACTTAGTTACTTCGAAAGTAACTAAACGGTTATGAAACTAACCGGATCAATTCCCATCCCATCAAGGCAATAAATGTCCATCAAATCAAGCATTGAATACATGAATGACATGTAGAGACTACATTCATTGAATTCATTAAAGAGCATTAAATGCAAAGAAATATTTTCAATGGAAGTAAATAGATTACTTCATGTAACTAGTACTTAGCAAGCAAACCGAATTGGATAACATCACATAAAGCATTTAATGACACATGTGCCAACCAATTATGGCCAATGATAAGCAATCATGAGAAATTATTTCTTATATATTTAGAAGATTTTGTAATCATTACAAAAATCTAATGATTACTTAGAGAATTTAAGTAAATCTTCAATATTTGGTTCTAACCCTAAGAGTGAGGGACATCAAAGGGTCACACCTAAACAAAACACAGCCTGAGGAATAGGCTAGGTATGCCTGCATATTCCCCAATGTGCAGGGTACCCATCCTCTATAAATAGCAGTTTGTTTTCATTCAAATAAAGGAATAAACACACACATTCTCTCTCGATCTAGGGAATTCTTAAGCTTTCAACTTCAAAATCACTCTTAAATCTTGTCAAAAAGGTGTCTTGAGATTCTTAGAACAAGATCTCAAGAAGTTGTTGAGTAATGATTAAGAAAAACCAAAAAGATCAAAGAATGAGAAGAATGAAACACACTTAGGGAAATACCACTCCCCTAAGTTAGGTAAGTCCTCTTATACCTCTCTTTGATTTCATTTAAATACTGTTATATCGGTTGTACATAGCATATTGGTTAATTGTTAGATGCATAAATAATGCACAAAGTATAGATATTAAAGAACATATCAGGAACATCAAGTCCATATCAAGAACACCATGATTTGTGCATAGCATCTTTGATTCCATCAAGAACACATGAAACTGAACTCAATCAAAATAAACTTCCGACAAAGGACTATTAACTACTAACTATTAACAACTAACATTTACTTTTCCGCACTAGTCTAAATCACAGTCTAGCTCATGTCTCAAGCTTGTAGATTGGCACCTTATATTTATGTGTATGTATATGTATACTACTCTGTCGAGACCTTTGTGGCGAAAAGTTGGAATAAAGTGAGGACCTATATTCCTTCGGGAATAAGTGTGCAACTTTTTCATAAATATTTTCGTTTTCATAGTTACGAGTTGGACTGGCACATATATGATATATTTTCTTTCCTTTTGAACTATAGCAGAAACATTAACACTAAAATTTCCTAAGCAAGTAAGTTCAGTTGAAATGTTCTTCGTAAAATCAAAAGTGTATATCCACTTATCATCGGTGTGATTCATGTTCTTATCTCATCAAAAAATAAAAAATAAAATATAGTCATCTCGAGATGAACTACATATTGACCTGATTTTCAACTATCTCAAATACGTAGGTAACCCACACATAGGTTCGGTCACTTATTTAAACCAAATGATCTTGAAAAGACGAATTACGTTTCGACCTGATTTCCCGTGAAAATCGAGATACGTAGGGAACCTTTACAGGCTTGGTCGACATAATAAAATAAAATAAAATATTTTTATTTAATCTGTTTTATTTGTTGCTGTTGTTAGATAATAATTTTTTCTTGATTTCTTACATGAAAATACATAATAATAATTATAAAAAAAAATTAAAAAAAAAATAAAAAGAAGAGAAAAACATAAAAATAATATTTATTGTGTTAAATGAAATCAAAGGAAGTTACTTAGACTATGTTTAAATGTAAAAATCTATTTAGAGTTAGGTATCGTCTTTGGAAGGGTGTCTTCAGGTGCCTAACACGTTCCCCGAGTATAATCGACCCTCGAACTTAAAAGAAATCTCTTAAAAAAACCAACAATTTTCGAGTCAAAACTTGGGTCATTTTAAAACAAAAAATGATTTTCTAAAATCTTGGTGACCTAGCACACCATTTAAGTCAATGCTAAGTGGCAACTCCATTTTTAAACTAAATCTCAACCCGAATAATGCTTTTAAAACCAACGCCTAGGAAAGCCCATGAAACTGTATTTCCAAAAATGAACAGATTTTTTAGGATTTTGAGAGGGAGGAATGAAACTTTATTTTCCTCTTCTTCCCGCTTTCTTCTTCCTCTACTTCCAAATTTCGGGGTGTGTCAAGGCCTATCCGATCGGCTGGTTATGAAAATCCCAGACTGGTGGCATGTTCGAGGACATATGGCACCCTAGTATGTTCTGGATGAATTTATCCTCATCAATATGAACATATTTAAAACTTGAGATGAGTCATGACCAACATTAGGTATAACTTGATGCCACCCTATAATGTTGGCAATTGAAAAATGACCAAAGATCGTCATTACCAATTAAATAAAATGTGAAATTTCAAATTATCACAGTAAGTTTAAAATGTAACAAATAAATTCACCAATCAGACCTGGATAAAGATTTATCCCATTGTGAAAGTGACATTAGCATAAGCCAGTACGTTAAGTGCCGTGTGATGTTGCCAAAATTATCGGGTGCGTGATTCAGGGCCTCACGTGCTGGAAACCTCTGCAACCTGTGACCCTACTTGCAAAACCAGTTAGTTTTATGGGAGGACACCGGTGTGGTGTCAGCCAAAGAACCTCCGGCATAAGAATCAGTTTAAATTGCTCTAAAAAATAGTATAAATGCTAAATAGTAATTTAGACTAATATTGAGAGAGTTATGTGTGTTGATACCTCATTCCCTGCCATATATATAGGTCGTACCTCCAGTAGCCATTCCCGCCATGATTCTCTCCACGTTCCATAATCAACCACCGTAAACGTAGCCTATGCTCCCATTACAGAAAGTTGAGTCAATCGTGTTAGTGTATGGGGAGGGTGGTAGGTGAGGTAATGGTTACTGTTGACTTACCACCTTTAGATCTGGTAATTGGGCCCTCCTTGACTGGCTTTGTCCTGCCTTGAATAGGCCCAATGCATGGCTGAACTACGCTTAGCATGCCAGACGCCTTATTCTTGGGCTATTAGGGCAGCAGGCCATTGCTCGCTACTATATTACCTTTTCGGGTCGGGTCTCTTGGGCTGGTCCAACCTATTTCCTTGTCTCCCTTAGCTCTGGTTTCGATGTGGAAATTTTTCCCTCATTATTTTCCCTCCTAACCTTCGTGGTGGTTCCTCAAATCGGAACGTAAGGTCATTGCTTTTCATGTAAGTTCTCTTATTCTTCCTAATTTGTTGCTTGATTTCTTTAGCACATTGTGTTATTTTGTTCCCTCAAGTTCTAGATTCCGATAATGGAATCTATTCCGCTGCTTAGTCCAATTGAGGTCGGTTCTTTGTCCACACCTTTTTCGAGAGGACATTGGTGACTGTGCCTCGTGCATATAGCTATTCCCTAATAAATTGGGGCAAGCATTTTTAGAGACAAATGGCTTGGATCATTTTGGGACACATTCGAAATCTCCTCCTCGATCGAAATTAGGGTTCCTTCAAAACCCGAGCACCCCTTATCCTGTAAGGAGGATAAATTTTTCTTCTTTGTTTTGATGTTTCAATACGGTCTTCTATTTTCCTTCACCCCACTTCTTCACAATTTGTTGGAATATTCGATATTATTATTATTTGTATATAGGAAAACTGAAATATATAGATTAGGAAAGTTATTATTAGTCATTAGTTAGTTTTCTTATTTATTCGTAATTACTCCTATATGTAGTCTCATTGTATAATTAAAAAAATAATACAATTGATTATTTTATTCAATTTGGCATCAGAGCTAAAACAAAACCCTAGCTAGCCACTTCCCTTGCAATAGTCGCAGGCCCTTTACAAGCCATCAACAACCGTCGCTGGCTATTTACAGCCGTCGACGACCTTTATTGGCCTTCTAAAATAGCCAACAAAGCTTCGTCGATGTTCTTTATAGCCAGGCGATGACCAAAGGCCCTCCTACAGCCAATAACGAGCTCCATTTACAATCGATGAATACTCGTGACTCTCTATAACTGACGACGAAGCCTCGTCGGTCCTCTACAAGCCATCGATAGTACTCCACGGTCCTCTACAGCCATCAAAAAACACTTACGGCCCTCTATAACTGATGACGATGTCTCGTCGGTCCTCTACAAGCCATCGATAGTACTCGTTAGAACCCTGACAGCCGACGACGATTTTGCGTTGGTTCCTTACAACCGCTGACAGTCTTTCCGGAACCGTAACAGCCGACAAAATCAATCTCACAAGGTTCGTTCAAGTGCATCTCATGCCCTGTCTCGCGAGATTAGTTTGATTGCAGTTCAGGCCCTTATCACGTAAGATTAGCTCGTTGAAGGCCAACCCGATGATTCTCAACCTCTGACGATATTTTCCATACCTTCACCATGTCTGATGTTATCTCAGAATCCACCCCAAGGTCCAACCAACTCATCGAACCAAAGAATCTCCTTTCCGAATCCCACTCCATCCAGATCATCTCTGTTCGACTGAATGGAACCAATTTCTTGCGTTGGTCTCAATCGGTGAGAATGTATATCCGTGGAAGATGATGGGTGGGATATCTAACTAGTGATGCAAAGGATCCCGCCATCTCAGATCCACTGCAACAAGCCCAGTCAAACACGGGAAACATGCTGGAAAATCCATGGGAAACTAGAAAATTTGAAGAGCAACAGGTCGGGAGAAAAATCAAACTGATCCTATCATTCCGCTCATGAAGCTGCAACCACTCTATTCAACAAAGAGCAGATTGATCAACTTCTAAAACTACTGACTGTCAATCTATCATTCAGTACTCCTAATGCTTCCTTAGCTCAAACAGGTAGCAACTCTAGAGCCTTTTCTTGTTCCTTAAACTCAGGGCCTTGGATTATTAATTCAGGTGCTTCTTATCATATGACAAGTTTTTATCACATTTTCAATACCTATTCACCATGTTTTGGTAACGAAAGGATTAGGATTGCAAATGATAGTTTCTCACCCATTGCAGGAAAAGGCCAAATAAAAATCTCAAATAGTATTAATCTAAAAATGGTCATTCACGTTCTGAAACTTACTTATAACCTCTTATCTATAAGTAAACTATTGAGAGATTCTAACTATCATGCCATGTTCTCTGAATCGCAATGTTTATTTTAGGACCAGAGCTCGGGGAAGACGATTAGTAGTGCTAGACTGGTGGATGGACTTTATTACTTCGATGATAACTCCTTAAGGAATAAAACAAACCCAGTGGTATGAGTTCAACATCTGTTCATGATAAAATCATACTTTGGCACCTTAGATTAGGACATCCAAGTTCTCAATATCTTAAACATTTATTTCCGACTTTATTTAAGAATGTTGACTGTTCTTCTTTTCATTGTGAAAGTTGTTTGTTTGCAAAAAGTTAGCGTACTTCTTATATTTCAAAACCATATCGTGCATCCAAACCTTTCTATTTAATTAACAGCGATGTATGGGGTCCCCAAAAAATTAAAACACTATCCAGAAAAAGATGGTTTGTGACATTTATTGATGATCACACACATTTATGTTGGGCACATTTGATGCGTGTAAAATCTGATATAGATGTTTTATTTAAAGATTTTTGCATTATGCTCGAAAACCAATTTCAAATGAAACCTAGCATTCTTTGCATAGATAATGGAACATAATATTTCAACGAATGTTTAGGCAATTTTTTTAAAATAAATGGTATTCTACATCAATCCACATATCGTGACACACCCCAACAAAATGGCATCGCTGAACGAAAAAATAAACACTTACTCGAAGTCGCACGTGCACTCATGTTTTCTATGCATATTCCAAAATATTTGTGAGGCAATGTTTTTTTAACAGCTGCAAATTTAATAAATTGCATGCCTACACATATTCTAAACTACACCACAGCATTTGATAGTTTCAAAACACATTTTCCAATTTCTAGGATATCAGATGACCTGTCTTTTAAAGTATTTGGCTGCACCTCCTATATTCATATTCCTAGCCAATTTTGTTCTAAACTTGATCCTACAATAGAAAAATGTGTTTTCATCAGTTATGCACCAAATCAAAAAGGGTATAAGTCTTACAATCCACAAAAAAAAATATCATGTTAGTATGGAGGTCATGTTTTTGGAAAATGTTTCTTTCTTTGAAAAAAATCCCCTTCAGGGAGAGAATCTAACGGAATGGAATGGAATTCTATGTCACTAATGATCCTCTCCCTACCACAGTTTTAGAAATTTTTACTCCAAATCAGTCAAAAGCAAGTGATGAAAATATTGAAAAACAAAAAGGGATCCCTACTAGTACACTAGTACTGAGCATAATTCCCTCACGAACAGATGAAGAAATATAATGATCACGTATTAAGTTGTGGGTTTATACTTATACTTGGAGTGGTACAAAGAAGAATATAGATCTACCTACCGTTCTAGCACAAGGTCAATCCGACTCCCCAAACAATGATCTAGGTAATCCTATCTCTCTGCCATCTCCCAATAAACCCTCTCACCTAGGTAATCCTACCTCTTTACTACCTTTTAATGAACCTTCTCATTCTAGTATTCTTTCAAATCTCAATATTCCTATAGCCATCGGGAAATGAGTCAAAACCTGCACCAATCAGCCCAAATCTAGATATGTATCCTACACAAAACTCTCTGAACCATATAGAGCCTTTACATCTAAAGTTACTAATTTCTTTATTCCAAGGAACATTGAGAAAGCACTAGGTGATCCAGGTTGGAAGCTAACAATTTTGGAAGAGATGGATTCTCTTAAAAGGCGTGGTGCTTGAGAAATAATTGATTCGCCAAAAGATACAAAGATAGTCGGGTACAAGTGGGTATTCATAGTCAAGTGTAAGGCAGATAGAAGTATAGAATGGTACAAATCAAGGCTCGTGGCTAAAAGGTTCACACAAACATATGGGATAGACTACCAAGAAACGTTTATTCCAGTTGCTAAGATAAACTTCATTCGAGTTCTATTGTCCCTAGTAGTGAATCTTGATTGGTCACTATACCAAGTAGACATTAAAAATACCTTTCTAGATGGAGACTTGGAGGAGGAAGTGTTCATGAGTTTACCACCAAGCTTTGAAAGAAAGATGCGCCAAGGAAAGATGTGCAAGCTAAAGAAGTCACTATACGGCCTAAAACAGTCTCCTAGAGCGTGGTTTAAACCTTTGAAACCACTGTAAAAGGTCATGGTTATCAACAAATCCAAGTAGATCATACTATATTCTATAGACACTCAATTAATGGTAAGATTGCAATTTTAATTGTCTATGTAAATGATATCATCTTAACAGCAAGTGATAGTGACAAGTTGGGAAGACTTAAAGGAAAACTTGCTGGTAATTTTGAAATAAAAGACTTAGGTCCGTTTAAGTATTTCCTTGGAATAGAATTTTCTAGATCAAAGAGAGGTATATTTTTGAGTCAAAGAAAGTATGTACTCGACCTACTGAATGAAACAAGCTTACTTGGGTACAAAGCTGCAGAAACTCCAAGCGAACCAAATAAGAAGTTACAACAAGCCAAATTTGAAGCTGTGATAAACCGAGAACAATATCAAAGACTAGTGGGCCGATTAATCAACTTATTACATACCTTTCCGGATATAGCCTTTTTCGTAAGCATGGTCAGCCAATTTATGCACTCACCAGGACAAGAATACTTTAAGGCTACCTATAGAATCCTAAGGTACTTAAAGGGTACCCTCGGAAAGGGAATTTTGTATAAGCAACATGGCCACCAACTTATAGAGGTTTATACCGATGTAGACTGGGTTGGGAGCGTCACGGATAGGAGATCGACCTCCGGTTACTGTACCTTTTGTTGGTAGGAACCTCATCACATGGTGGAGCAAGAAACATAATGTCGTAGCTAGAAGTAGCGTAGAAACAAAGTACAGATAAGTGGCTTACGGCATCTATGAAGTGTTATGGATTAACAGATTACTAGAAGAGTTAAATATATCTAATTCAGCACCTATAAAGGTCTACTGTGATAACAAATCAACCATTGCAATTGCTCACAATCCAGTGTTGTATGATCGGACAAAACATGTAGAAGTGAACAAGCATTTCATCAAGGAAAAAATCGAGAGTGGACAAATATATATGTTATATGCATCGACTATCGAACAAATCGCAGATATTCTAACAAAAGGAATACCAAAGAAGAAATTCAACTATCTAGTACACAAGCTGACAACAAAGAAATATCTCCATAGTAATTTGAGGGGGAGTGTTGGAATATTCGATATTATTATTTTTTGTATATAGGGCAAGTTAAATATGTAGATTAGGAAATATATTATTAGTCATTAGTTAGTTTTCTTATTTATTCCTAATTACTCCTATATATAGTCTCATTGTACAATTAGAAAAATAATACAATTGATTATTTTATTCAATTCAATTTATTTCGTCAATTGGAAATCACCGCAGCCCAGTTGGTTCCTAATGGATTTTACCAAATTATAGGTGCTCTTGTACTGTCTCGTTTAAACAAAGCACCCATAACCGTAGAGATGATTAGGAGTGCATGTTCCCTGAAATTTCATAATGACACTGGGAGATTCTATTATTCTACCTCGAAACAATACTCCTTCCTTATTGATCTTCAACAAGCCTTTAAGGATTAGAAGAACTGTGACTTGTTTTTCAAAGGGAGTTGGTTGTTCTCTCCCGAAGAGGTTGGGCGGCCTCCGGTTGTACTACGGTATTTCAATTACCCGAGTAATCTTCTTTTTTTCATCTTTGTAGTTCCTGAGCTGCATTGCTTTCATAGAATTCTTATTGTTGGCCTAGTGAGCTACCCAAGAGGGGAGGTAAATTAGGTAGTATTAAAAATATCAGAATAATAATAACACTTTAAAAATCAAATAATTAATTTTATCCTAAAATTAATTATTATCATTATAGCAGCATATATGTATTATCAACTAGATCCACACCAAACAATAATATAAGTGGAATAAATAATGCAACACACCACGATATATCCTGGTTCACCAATCTACTCTTGGCTAATCCAGTCCTTCGATCCCTACGGAGATTCGCACCCACTAAACTCAAGATCCCTTCAAAGGTAGGAACTAAACCCTCACAAAGATTCTTTTCACAGGCTCAGAATCAACCTTTACAAATTATTTTTTCCAGGATCAGGAATAACCTCTACTTTTTATAGACTCAAGAATAACCTATACTTTTACAGGCTCAAGAATAACCTAATTCTTTATATACCTTAGGCTAAAGAATCAAAACCTCACAGAAATACTCCAATTATCATTTTCCCAAGTAAGGATGGAACCTTTACAAAATCACTCACAAATTCAATTAAGGAAGAATTAACACCTCAATCTCTTTATCGGAAGAGATTCAAACCTAGCTACCCCTGATTAGATACTCTCAATAGTATCTAATCAACACACAACTCACCAATTACAAGAAATTGATAAGTTTTTCCCACTCATAGTTTCTACCATCTCAAATCAATTTAAACTCAATTAATGTCCCAATAATTACTAGTGATAGAATTAAGTGAGAAAACAAAAATATGATTATAAAAATAATACAAGTAACACAAATTGTTTTAAAAGATTTTTATACTTTTAAAGTTAAAAAACGATTTCATCAAGATCTTATCAACCAAGCAAATATAGAAAAATAAATATGCAGTAAAAATTAATAGCCTGGAAAGATCTCACCCAGATAACACCAAAGAATTATAGATTAGAATGCTAGACAGCTCAACTCGGTGACGCTTACATAATCAGCACTTAAACTCAAGAACTCCTCAATAATTGATCTCACAATTTAATCTCTCAAAATAATATCAGAATGATTACTCATATAAAATCTTATGAACTGAATAATTCTTGATATTATGCATTTAACATGTGAAATCCGCAGGTTTATATATAGAGAATCGAAACAAGCCCTCCAACGGCTAATTTTTAAATGATAAGTATCTAAAAAGCACCTATAGACCCTATATATTGATTCCTTTCATTTTAGGTATATTTGACTTCATTATGACTTTCAAAACATTCAAATTAGTCCCTCAAATATTTCTCAAACTCAAATCAATGGGATAGAAAGAATTAAATGTACCAATTTGAGAAATACTTAAAATACATATACCATATCAATAGGGATATTCAAATAGGAGTATCATATCTTTAAAATATTCATATATCTAAAATCTCCCAATCAAGTAAACAAATAAAGTCTTGTATTTAAATTAAAATCCTCAAAATCCAAAACTGGCCATTAGTCGACAGACACACATCCATCGGTCAATCGCCCAATTCAAGATATAGCCCAAGCCAAAATTCCATCATCATAAGTCGACTTATCTATCGACCTAGAGATACAAAGAGTTCTATTTCTGGTCACAGGTCGAATTCCATGTTGACTTATCGATTCAGAGAGTTCACCATTTAAGCTCAAGTCGACCTACCTGTCGACCGAGAGATTTAGATACTTTTCCTTCTATGCACCAGTCGACTTACCTATCGACTTGTCAATGCTGGGAACCTTTCCTTAATTCATTTTTAATTCATTCTCATCGACGTTTTTTTCCCTTTAACTGATTTCTTTTCATGGTTAGCTCCACTAAATTATTAAATTCAATTTTAATTAATTATTGATATTTCTTTTTCAATTTCACATAGGAGAAAATAATTTAACTAATTAGGATCCTATCAAAAACACACATATTTATAAAAATCATTTTGTATTATGTGTGATCCTAATTAGGATATTAAGAGTTGAAATTTAACCTGAGTTGTTTTCCCTAGGTTCTTTAAATTCTTCAACCTCTTAATCCTTCATGATCATTGTCATCTTTTAGCATTCATTCATTACTTATTATCATATCATCATTATTGGAATTAATAAACTGAAACACTCAATTAAACCATTAGTTCTACCAAAAATATCAACCTTTAATTGTCAATCAAAATCTTAGGATCAACACTTACCTCTTCAGTAAATTATGTTGCGCAGGTAGGAGCGCTTGTCAAAGGTTTCGTTTAACACAGAAGGTCATCGATAAATTGGAAAAACTTTGGATACTAGAGGACCATGTTTGTGCCTCCAAACATAATGTTTGTGCCTCCAAAGAAAAACATGAAGATAGACAAAGATTATGTCTCCCAATTGCATGATGTGGCTCTGAAAAATATGAAGATAGAGCCCAAGAAGACCTCACAACCTATTGTGTCTGTCGTAGCTGTTCAACCTACCATAGTTCATCTCGGATCTATCCAGTCTCAAGTGCCTCAGTCTACCATCCCTATACCACCGGACTCTGACCATAACTCGTAGCCTCTATGTATTAAGCGGCGTGGGATGGTGTCTGTTCCTGTTCCAAGAACTCATGCCATGGTTCCTATTGAAATTCGTGGGTTGGAATTAGCTAATAAAGCAATTGTGGTTCCCATAGCTCATACTTCTAAGGCTACGATAGTTCATGCTCAGCCCATTCCATCTGTTCCTGTATCTAGGGCCGGTACCTCTAAAGCACCAAGCCTACCAAGGGCTTTTAAGGAGCAGATGCTTCAATTGTTGAAAGAAGTAGGCCCATCAGCTTTTAATCGTCAACAAATCTTCGAGAATGCTATCCAATTTCTTTACGAGCAGTCTTGGGAAAAAAGTTGCTCGAGGATTGAAAAACGTAGTCGAGCGAAGATTTTTAAATCCCTCATTTGCGCCCTTCTTCAAGTAATTTGAATTTGTCTTTTGTAATTCGCTTGATGTGCTAAACAAGATTTTGAGTAAGTTCAGGTACCTTACAGAGTATTCATCAGTCTTCTACCTTGGCTGGATGTTTCGACGACGCATCTGAGATGGACACTCAGCTCATGCACCAATTGACTGAGTTTAGCCAATTAGAGGACGATCTTTGGATTTTGTAGAAGAAAAAAACTTTTCTTAAGACCGAGCTAGCATTGGAAAGGTCTTCAAAAGAATAATTTGTGACTAATATGCAAACCACTTTAGCTCAGTGTGAGTTTTTTTAGAGCAGCAATCAGTCTCTACTCGGTGAGAACTCTAGGCTCTTAGCCGATGTTAAAAGGTTGTCTACTGAGAACTCTACATTGGGGGATAAGCTCAACAAACAGTAGTCCAAGCTTGATCTGAAGAGCACAGAACTGGACGTCAAGATAGATGCCCCCCAGCAATTAGAGAAGGGAAAAAAATTGGTTTCCGACGAATTGAGCTCTGAGACCAAAGTAGCAGCACTGAAGACAAGGTCAATGGAGAAGGCTAAGGCTTTAGCGGATCTGACTACAGCGGCAGAGAAAAAAAAGGTCGAGTATGAAGAGAGGGTCAAAGAACTCTAAGAACACTTTGAATCACTTAAAGAGAACATTCAATTGGTTGGCTTCCAGTTCTACCGAGCACAGGTGTAATAAACTTACCCTAATCTGGATCTCACCATTTTTGGACCAATTCATCCCTGAGGCTTAAGAGCAATTGCTGATGCAGGACTCCCAAGTGTTGATGTAACGTGTTCGTCCCTTCATTCAGGTTTTGTTTCTATCGATCAAGCTCAGCTGGGCTTTGACCAAGTTGGGCCCGACTGTGAACAAGTCATGTCCACCACAGATCAAGTCTGCCCTACTCCTGAATCAACGCAACTTGCTGTCGTTCAAGTTTAGCCCATCCATGACTCAGTTCAATTCATATCTAATTAAGCCTACTCTGTTCCTTATCCAGTACTGCCAGCTTTGGAACTAACAGAGGTTGAAGCTCAGCCCATTTTCAAACCAGTTTATCTCAGCTCTAGTTTCACTCTGGTTGTGTCTGATGAAGTTTAACCTTTGTTGAGTGGGTCATTCTTGGTCGTTGCTGATGTTCGTGCCATACCTCTACTAGATGACGTGGATCTTCCAAGCGCTGATTAATTAGCCAACTTTCTTTTCAATTCCCATTTTCATCAGTTCTGTAATGACGACACTTTATAATCATGACTGTCTTTAAATACTCGTCGTATTTAATCTTGGGAATCGTCACATTTTTCCTTTGATACTAGTTGTTGTCGTTTTATATCTTGCATCATAAATGTCCTGACGATTTGGTTTGCTCTTTTTCATCATTTGGTGGATGTTAGCTTGGTTATTTAAAGCATGTCCCTCTTGTGATTTCTTCACATTTTCATCGAGTGTCCCATCTTTTTTTTTTTTTTTTGTCTCATGTTAGTTAGGGCCTCATCATCCTCTGCGTTCAATATCTTCGATGTCTTTCATGACGACAAGAAGAATGAGGTTGATCTAGGGCACCGATTTTGAGAGTTTATGATCGTGGCCAAGGTTCTTGATGAAAGGCACCCAAGGCTTCGTGCCCTCGAAGGTGCCTGCGCTGCCTTTGCCTCCTTGACGCTACCCATTTTTGTGTGGTGTCTCAATTCCATGAACTTCATGATCGGATGAGGTTAGTATAAAAAGATATTGATGACTTGCGAGCTCAAGTTAATCTTCACAAATCCTACAATGAGGTGCTGAAGATGAAAAGAGATAAGCTTTCGAAGAAAAATGATGAGAAGAATGAGAAGATACACTCTCTGATCCAGGCGTTGAATCAGTTTGAAGAACATGACTTCTACCATTCAAACTCATATTCTAAGGGCTTAAGTCCCATGCCTTCTCCTAGATTGGATTAGCCCCAATCCTCTTTTCCTTGTCTTGTTTTTTGCGAAAAGCCTCAAGAGTGGATTTTTTTTTTTTTTTTTTTTTTTTAACATTATGAGCTTACTAGTTACTAAATACGCTCCTGTAATTGCTCTACTAGATATTGGTAGGATTCTAATAGTGGTAAAATATGTAATGCTCCTTCTGATTTTCTGATAAGAAACAATGAGTTCAAAACGCTTTCTTTTGTTTTTTTTTTTGTACTGCTGCGTTTATTGTATATAAATTGTGGTTGGGCATCCCATCTTGTGTACTAAATTGTGTATTTAACTTCACAAATGGTGCAAACGTATCAAACACTAGATGTTTTGAAAAATGGGGCTGTAGCACTCCTCCTACTCTTCTCCATAACAATTTTAAGCAGTTAACATGCTATGGATTGCTTGAGTCTTTTACGATCAAATGAATCTCACCACTTTCGTTAATGACTTTTCTTGGTTAGACTGGTTTCATAAATGAACTGATCTAGGCAGTTTAGCTAAGTTGAGCTAGGTCAATATTAGTTGGGCTGAGCTGGCAGCTCTAGTTATGATTAAACTAAGCCGAACAGTTCAGTTGATGTACAAACTAAGCTAGGCAGTCGAGCTGAGCTTCGCAACTTTGATCGAGTTGAGCTAGTCAACTTTGATTGAGCTGAGATTGGCAGCTCTGGATGTGAATTGTGTTAGGTAGTTTAATCTATGAGCAAACTGAGCTAGGCAATTCTATTGAGCTGAGCTAGTCAACTTTGATTGAGCTGAGATTAGCAACTTTGGATGTGAATTGTATTGGGTAGTTCAATCTCTGAGCGAGCTGAGCTAGGCAGTTTTGTTGAGCTGAGCTAGGCAGCTTTGATTGAGTTGAGCTTTATTTATCGTTTCTAAATGTAAAACTGATACTTCTCCATAAAGGTAAATGGTTTTTAATTTCATTTTAAAAAATAGCAAAGGTTAAATGTTCTTCTAGCTTAAAATGAAAATCACAAAGCAAAAAACAAAAAACTCACAAAATAGGGTCTTTAAAGTAAATTAAATGAGTTAGGCTGTGGATTTTAGCTCCGTAGAGCTCCCGTCCTTGATCTGGGTCGCTGGCTTTCTCTTCTTCTTACCTCCATGTTCATCATCATTGTGAGTCTCTCTTTCCCTTCATGGCTATCGCAAAGCACTGTTTGGACGTGACTTGGTCTCCTCTGATCATAGCCACTTTGTCATCCTTCACATACTTGATGCATTGATGGAGAGTCGAGGCCACATCTCTCATTGCGTGGAGCCAAGGTCGTCCCAAGATAGCATTATATAGAGACATCGAGTCCATCACCATGAACTCAGTAGCTTTGGTCACTCCACCTTCATCTTTGTTTGTAGTAACGAATAAGATGACCTTTCCCTTAGGAGAACTCAAGTCCCGTTGAAGCCTACCATTACTATTTCGGTAGACCCAATGTCTAAGTTAGACACGCCCATCTGATTAAGCATGTTAACGAAAATTATGTTGGTTGAACTGTCGGTGTCGATCAGGACTTTCCTCACTCCAAAGATGGAGATCCAAAAAGTTATCACTAGAGCATCGTCATGAGGGTGAGCTACCCCCTTATAATCTTCATCGTTGAAGGTGATCACTAGTCCCACGTTGCTGGTTAGAGCCATCACTTCTCTATAGTATCGTTCCTTTATTACCTCGTGGACCTTCATGTTTTCCTCGTGATTCATCTTTCTGACATGAGGGCTTACTGTGTTTATCATAGATGACCCTACAAGTATTTCCCGGGTCGTCATTTTTTCTTTCGTCGTCGCGGCTTTCTGAACAAACATCGCTTCTTAGTCTCTTCATTTCCCTTGTCTGCTACTTTAAGGTATCCACATAGTCTCCCTATGTCAATAAATCTCTTGATTTTCCTTTGAGGCTCCCAGCAACTGTCAGTGTCATACCTGTGATCTTTGTGGAATTCACAATACTTGTCTTTTTTCTTAGTAGACTTCGTCAGGAGCTTGGGAGGCCATTGCATAGCCTCGGATGACCTAGTTTTATGAATTATTCTGGAGATGAGCACATGTAAGTTTGGGAGGTTTGGCTTCTCCCGTACCTCAGCTCTCATCGTCGAGGTCCTAGGGTACTCCCTCTGCCGATCTATAGTGTTGCTCTTAGTTTTCTAACAACTGATCTCACCAACTCTGGAACTGTCTTTCGTTAGTACTCTGCCCTCATGCGTATATTTGACGTCTTCTAGTTTCATGTAGGACTTTGCCTTCTCCATGAGCTTCGTCATGGTCTTCGGGTTGTGCTTCATTAGTAAATCTTGGAATCGACCTCACTTTAGTCCTGAGGTAAAGGCGTTTATGATAAGGTTTGCATCACAACCTTCGATGCACATCAGTTCTTTACTAAAGCGATTCATATATCGGATCAAGGATTCGCCCTTTTCTTATTGTAGCATTAACAGGTGGTCAACACCTTTTATTAGTCTTTGGCACATGATAAATTGGCTAATGAACTACTTCCCAAAATCCATAAAGGACGAAATCGAGTTGGGTGGCAGCGAGTGCAACCACTCCAGGGTTGACCTTTTCAAGGTCGTTGCAAAAGCCCTATAGAGTGCAAAATTTCTGGCTCAATATATTGACATCAAATGTCTAAACTGTCGGATGTGGTCCACCGAGTCTGCTCTCCATCGTACTTCTCAAATTTGGTAGGATCAAATTTATCGAACAACGGTACCTCCAAAATATCCTAGGTAAACAGCATCTCAATTCCCCTTAGCAACGCGTCCAACTCGTCAACCGGTAGATCTTTGCCCTCCAGCGTTCCGCATTGCTAGTAGGAGTCTACCATCTTGTTTCGAGTCAGCATCTATCCCCAACCCCAATAGGTACTTATGCCCCTTTGGTCCATTCGTGCTCCCTGCGACGGATCCGGAGACTCCGGCGACTCCGCCTATTCCCCGAAGCCATTATTAACGAGAAGAGGGTACTAAGCGTTCGCAGTGATCTGTAGGGCCATTCTTGTCAGCATCCCTTCCATTGCGACGATCTTTGTTGCTAGCATATTGATTGTTTGCACCTCAGGTAATGGAACAGTATGTTGTCCGGATACGAGCCTCCGTGTTTGCTGGTGGTGGTATCTCACTTCCCTGACCCAAACCAATCATTCTTGATCGTAAATGCCTCATCTCGTCGGTGAACTTCTTTTTGCTCAAAATTCCCACATACGGCGCCAAATGATGTTGTCAAAAATTACCTAGTGCGTGATTCAGGGTCTCACGTGCCGAAAACTTCCACAATCTGCGACCCTACCTGCAAAACCAATTAGTTCTATGAGGGGGACATCGGTGTGATGTAGGCCAAAGAATCTCCGACGTGAGAATCAGGTAAGTTGCTCTAAAAAAAGAGTATAAACGTTGAACAGTAATTTAGAGTAATATTGAGAGAGTTATGTGTGTTGATATCTCAGTCTCTGCCGTATATATAGGTCGTACCTCCCGTAGCTGTTCCCGCCATAATTCTCTCCATGTTCCATAATCAACCACCGTAAACGTAGCATGTGCTCCCATTACGGGAAGTTCCTTTAGTCGTGTTAGTGCATAGGGAGGGTGGTAGGTGAGGTAACAGTTACCGTTGACCTACCACCTTTCGATCCGGTAATTGGGCCCTCCTTGGGTGGCTTTGTCCTGCCCCAAATAGGCCTAATGCATGGCTGAGCTGCGCTTAGCAGGCCTGACGCCTTATTCTTAGGCTATTAGGGCAGTGGCCCATTGCGCACTACAATATTGTCTTTTCGGGTCAAGCCTCTTGGACAGGTCTGACCCGTTTCTTTGTCTTCTTTCACTCTGGTTTGCATGTGGAAATTTTTCCCTTATAACTGTGTGTTAATTAGAGTCTATGGACAATGAGCACAAAAAACAAGATGAAAATTTATGATGTCAGTTTTATTTTGCTAAATTTTGTTTGAAGTCACTATATTTTGCCTCTTGTTTCAGTTAATTCCTGCTTTTAAAATGTTTTCATATATTTGGGGTTGAGGAGCACTGCATTTGGTTATTTGGTACTTGTGTTGCGTGAAGTTGTCTTGAGCCAAGAACTTGAGGGAACTCGCTTTAGTGCATTTCCATGACGATTTCCAGGGATATGTTTAAATTAACAATTTCATAGGAATTCTTAATCTTGTCCGGATTTCCAGCCATACATTTGCCCCCTCCTAGATGTGCGGAGAATTCGAGGAACGCACACCAAGATTTGGGTAGACTACATTGGAAGCATCTTTTTATGAGTTCAGACCAAAGTAGTGCATGTGATGTGGACTCGTGCACACGGAGGGTCATTGACAAAGGGGAAGTATCGAACGTTTGATACAATCGACGCCGACGCGATACGGTTTCATCAATTCCTAATGATATTGTTTGGTTGACAATCCCACGTGTACCCGAATGTACACCATACCCCAATTATATAGTACAGGAATGGTATGCACTATTTACTTACGCCGACACTCCTAAGTAACAATAGTTGTATCAGTTGGTAAATTGGTTAAGTTTAAGAATAAATAACCCGATGTTGTTGATATGGGTTTAATTTTACCAAATTATTTTACAATTTTTTAATTAAAAAATAGTTCTCATTATCCGAAATTTTGTTATGAGTTCTTTACACATTAAATAGTATTTTAAAAAATAATTTCTGAAAACGAGTGGTTTGGGATTTTTTTACCTAACACAGGTTACTTGGGGTTGTGAAACCCGGGTACTTAAACCCGGTGTTAGGAACACCGAGTTTAAAAAAATGACATTCCGTATAGTCGGTGTTCGCAACACAAGGTATACGGTTTTTTTTTTTTAAAAATCCTAGACCTAAGGTTTGTAACCCCGCGTACAGATCAGAACCCGAGGATCACATCCCCAGGTTCATAATGGACAAAAATATCGAGGAAAGGGCAAAAACATTTGCCCGTGCCCGAGGCACCAGACTGCTGTGTAGTCTGGCTTTAGGATCTGGGGCTCTGAACCCCGGGTCCTATGAACGGTCAATAAAATTTGACCGTTCTGTTTGCAGTGCATAGAACGGTCAAATCTTTTTTACCGTTCTGTGTATTTTTAGGACCCGGGGTTCACAACCCCGGGTCCTTAAGGGCTATATAACAGCTTCGGCTGTAAAAAAAATAAAAATAAATAAATAAATAAATAAATATATATATATATATATATATATATATATATATATATTTTATTTTATTTTTTTTTTTTTACATTTGTTCACTCATTCTTCCCAATTTCATTCCTCCTTCCATTCTCTTCCTTTCGGCTATTAGTTTAATTAGTATATTTTGTACATGTTTAATTTATTAGTTTGTTTGTTTGTCTTGTTACTTAATTAGTTTAGCTGTTTAATTTATTAGTAAGTTAGTTTATTTAATTTGTTAGTTTAGTTGTTTAATTTGTTAGTTAGTTGGTTTATTTAATTTGTTAATTTAGTTGTTTAATTAAAAACTGTGCACTTTGGCCCCTAAAAATTTGAACAAATTACAAGTGTGTGGGAAATATAAATTATAATATATTGTTTAAAAAAATAAGAAAAAAATAGTTAGTTAATTAATTTAATTTGTTAATTTAATTGTTTAATTAAAACATATGCACTTTCTCCCTCAAAGTTAATTAATTAGTTTAATTTGTTAATTTAGTTGTTAATTAGTTTACTATTTTAATTTACACTTTGGCCCCTCAAAGTTTGAGGAAATTACAGTTCATGTGGGAAAATATAAATTATAATATATTATTTAAAAAAAAATAGTTGGTTAATTAATTTAATTTGTTAATTTAATTTTTTAATTAAAATTTGAACAAATTACACGTGTGTGGGAAATATAAAATTAAAATATAAATTATAATATATTGTTTAAAAAAATAGTTAGTTAGTGAATTAATTTAATTTATTAATTTACTTGTTTAATTAAAACATGTGCACTTTAGTTGTTTGACTTTAATATGTTAATTTAGTTGTTTAATTAAAAAAATGTGCACTTTGGCCTCTGAAAAGTAGAACAAATTACACATGTGAAAAAATATAAATTTAAATAGAAATTATAATATTTTGTTTTAAAAAAATTATTAGTTAGTTAGTTAGTTAGTTAAAGTTTAATTTGTTAATTTAGTTGTTTAATTAAAAAATATGCACTTTTGGCCCTCAAAGTTTGAGCAAATTATATATTATGTGGTAAATATAAATTATAATATATTGTTTAAAAAAAATTATTAGTTAGTTTATTAGTTAGTTTGTTCAATTTGTTAATTTAGTTGTTTAATAAAAAAAAAATTAAAAAAAAATAAAAAAAAATAATTCTAATTAAAAATGTGCACTTTGGCCCATCAAAGTTTGAGAAAATTGCACCTCATGTGGTAAAATATAAATTATAATATATTGTTTTAAATAAAATTCTTAGTTAATTCGTTCGCTTAATTTTTTAATTTAGTTTTTTAATTGAAAAATGTGTACTTTGGTCCCACAAAGTTTGAGCAAATTACATAGTATGTGGTAAAATATAAATTATAATATATTATTTTACAATAAATTGTTAGTTTGTTTGTTTGTTTGTTTGTTTGTTTAATTTGTTAATTTATTTGTTTAATAAAAAAATAAAAATAAAAAATTCATTAAAAATGTGCACTTTAGCCCCTCAAAGTTTGAGCAAATTACACATTATGTGGTAAAATATAAATTATAAAATATTATTTTAATATAAATTGTTATTTAGTTTGTTTGTTTAATTTATTAATTTAGTTGTTCAATAAAAAAATATTTTATTAAAACAGTGCATTTTGGCCCCTCAAAGTTTGAACAAATTACACATTATGTGGTAAAATATAAATTATAATATTTTGTTTTAAAATAAATCATTAGTTAATTAGTTAGTTGGTTTCTTTGTTTAATTTGTTAATTTAGTTGTTTTATAAAAAAATAAAAAAAATAAAAATTAATTAAAAATGTACGCTTAGGAGTTAAGTTAGTTTAATTTTTTACTGTGTTTGGATTTTTTTTTAAATAAATATATTTTAGTCTTAGTTGACGACAACATTTTTTTATTCCTTTTTGGCTTGTCAAATGATAACCGCTTGAAATGGAGAGCGTCAAGTTGTTATTGTATTAAGGTGGTAGAATATTGGAAAGTACCGAATTCGGAGTTTCTTACAGTACCTCATCTATAAAATCTTTGGTTGTCCGTAAGGGAACAACCTTAAACGAATTGATTGAGATGCTAAGACCATGTGTTCTCCATGATGGGGCTAATGAAAAATTGAAATTAAAGTGTAGGAAGTCGATGGCTCTTTTCAGGGGGAATTTTAAAATATACCTTGTTTTCTATCGAGGACGACTCAGCATTAGACCAAGTGCTTAATTATATTTTTATGTACCCTCGCTTCCTACTGTTGAGGTGTATGTAGAGGTAGAAGGAGCATTTGATTATAGTCCGAATTTTTCCTCCCAAACTGGTCATTTTACTCACTTAATGGCTTAGAGTTTTAATCCGTACAGCACCCAATCTAACGGACAATTTTTCGGCTATAATATTCCCATGTTGTACCCCCAAGCAGTCTAGTCTCTGTCCCACCCCCTACATTCCAGAACAATATCATTCCCATAGTATTCCCATGCCACACCAACAATTAGTTTAATCTAATTACACTATCCTACCCCCTTCATTCCAGAACAAGATCATTCTCATAGTATGATTAACTGTGATCATGGCACCAGTTCTGCTCTTCCACATCACCATTATTCACTAAGTAGTCCACCGCAAAACAACAAAAGTAATTATGGTGGTGAGTTTGATACAGTTGATAGTCGTCACGATGTGTTAGAAAAAGAGTTAGATGCAAATATTGCATTGGAGCTAGAGGAAAATGATGGGAATAGAGACAAAGATCTAGATGTTGGGCCTAGAGGGTAAGCAAGTCAGAGTCAGCAATTGGAGTTGGACAGGGTTATTCCATTTTTCAATAACTTGGATTGGGGTGACAACGATAACTTAGAGAAATAAGAAGTGAAGTTGCGAACGAATTTTTGGACATCGAAGATGGACGAATTTTGTACTAATATGGTCTTTAAGGACAACAAACATGTCCAGGAGACCGTAAAATATTACCACGTTATGAAGAACAAAGAGTATTGTGTGGGGGAAAATGAACAAGAAGATCTGGTCGGTTAAATGCCTACATGGATACAGTTGGAGGTTGCGAACAATTATTAAAAAACGCCACGGCACGTTTTAGATTACACAGTACGAGGGGCAGCACACATGTTTTAGATCATAAAAATTTGGATATTGGTGTCATTTCGAACCTAATACTTGGCGAGTCAAAGAGGATCCAAAATTGAAAATGGGCGTTATTGTGGCTTATGTGAAGGAGTCTCAGGGATTTACCATGTCCTACCAAAAAGCTTGGTTGTCTAGATCTAAAGCTATCGAGACCTTGTTCGGAGATTGGGAAAAATCATATCGGAAGTTGCCAAAATTTATGGTCGCGTTGCAGTACTACAATCCGAGTACGATTGTTGAGTGGAGCACTATTCTGACTAATATGTCTTGCTACAGGACATTCAACATGGTGTTTTGGGCATTCAAACCTTCAGTTGATGGATGGAATTATTGTCAGCCTATCCTCATGATTGACAGGACCTACTTGTATGGTATATACGAGGAGAATATCTTAATCTCCATTGGAATGACGTCGTCCAACAAGTGTTATCCTTTAGCTTTCGTCGTTGTACCGAATGAGGACTACCGCTATTGGCAATGGTTCATCTACATGCTTAAGCGCCATATTGTCGGAGATCATCCTAAGGTGACATTGATATCTGATAGACACGCGGACATTACTAGTACTGTTGACAACCTATGGCTTAATCAACAGAATGATCCCGTCCGATATCACCAATTTTGTTTGTGGCACCTTTGCAGTAAATTCAACAAATTCGCTAAAAATCACCAACTAAAAGATCTTGCTTAAAATGCAGGTGCTGCGACACAAATTTGAAAATACGATGAATAATGGAAGACATAAAAAAATTAATGTTGGGGTACAGAGGTGGTTGGACAGTATTGATACTGACAAATGAACCAGGACGCATGACGAAGGTAAGCGTTGGGGAGTGATGACGACCAATTACGCTAAGGGATTTAACAACTGCTTAAAGGGTGTAAGAAATATTCTAATTACTGCATCCGTGAAGATTACTTTCTAGGGGATGGTTAAATACTTTGATATTAGTCGACAAGAAGCTCTAAAGAACTCAGTCGACGGTTACCTATACGATAAACACGTCGTTGAAAAAATGCGAAAATCTCAAGCCAAGTCCAAAACATATGAGATTCAAATATTCGATCAGCAAATTACTATTAATTATTTATTTATTTTTAAATTATGTTGGACTAATGACCTACCCAAGAGGGGGTAAATTGAGTAGTATTAGAAAATTAATCCAAATAACAATACTTCAAAAATCAAACAATTAATTTTATTCAAAAATTAATTATTATCTTTATAGCAGCGGATAAGTGTAATAAGCTCTAGGTGCACATCCAAACAACACAAGATAAAATAAAGGAAATAAATAATACAGTACACATCGATATATCCTAGTTCACCAAGCTACTCTTGGCTAATCCAATCCTCCGAGCCCCACAAAGATTCGCACCCACTAAACTCAAGATTCCTTTAAAGGTAGGAATCAAACCCTCACAATGATTCTTTTACAGGCTCAGAATCAACCTTTACAAAATTAAGGAATAACATCTACTTTTTACAGGTTCAAGAATAACCTAATTATTTTTAACACAAAGGCTAAAAAATCAAAACCTCTACTTTTTATAGGCTCAAGAATAATCTAATTCTTTTTAACACAAATGCTAAAGAATCAAAACCTCACAAAACACTCCAAATATCTTTTTACCCGGTAAGAATTGAACCATTACAAAATCTACACAAAACAATTCAATTCAGGAATAATTACTACCTCAATCTCTTTATAGGAAGAGACTGAAACTAACTACCATATGATTCAATACACCCAATAGTATTTAATCCGCCACTCAACTTACCAATTAAAAAATTAACAAGTGATTTTTCTCACTCAGAGCTTCTACCACCTCAGATTAATTAATACTCAATTAATGTCCTGATACTAGTGATAGAAATAAAGTGAGAAAACAAAACCTGATTATAATAAAAAAATGCGGGTAGCACAATTAAGCACATAGTCAGATTAACACACAAATCGTTTTAAAAGATTTTTATGCTTTTAAAGTTCAAAAACGATTTCTCAAAAAAATCAATTCACCAAGCAAGTAATATTAATCAAATACTCAATTAAAGAAAAAGCTTGGAATGATCTCACTAGAAAAAAAAACCAATGGATTGCAAAACAGATCGCTAGACAGCTCAGATTGGTGATGCCAAATAAATTAGCGCTTTAACTCAAGAACTTTAACTCCAGAATAATCTCACAATATTTTTCAGTATAATATCATAATGATAACTCTTAGAAAAGTTTAGAAACTGAATAGTTCTTGATATTATATTTTTGTTATGTAAAATCCACAGGTTTATATATAGGGAATTGAAATAAACCCTCCAACGGCTAGTTTTTAAATGATAAGTATCTAAAAAGAACATACAGACCCCATATATCATTATCTTTCATTTTAGGTATATTTGACTTAATTATAGCTTTCAAAACATTCAAATTAGTCCCTCAAATATTTCTCAAACTCAAATCGATAGGATAGAAAGAATTATATGAACCAATTTGAGAAATAACCAAAATATATGAACCATATCTATAGGGATGACAAAATATCAATGATATATCTTTAATACTATCATATCCCTAAAATTTCCCTCATATCTCAACCATAAACGGCTAGTAACGGCTATTGTTTGATCAGAATCATCGAAATCCTTTAAATCTGAAATAGACTCATCAGTCAACCAACCAACACCCATAAGTCGACCGCTCGATTCAGGATACTAGCCAAGCCAAAATTCCTTCGCCCATCGATCGATCGCCCATCCATCATCTGTCGACCGGACGATTCAAAGAGTTCATATTTTAAGCATAGGTCGACCACCTGTCGACTAGGAGATTCAGAGACTTCTTTTTCTATGCTTTGGTCGACTTACCTGTCGACTTGTTAATGATAGGAACCTCTTTTAAATTCGTTTTTAATTCATTTTCTTCAACGTTTTTGCCCCTTTAACTGATTTCTTTTCTCAATTAGCTGCTCTAAATTCTTAAATTCAATTTTAATTAATTATCAATATTTCTTTTTCAATTACACATAATAGTAAATAATTTGACTAATTAGGATCCTATCAAAACACACATAAATTTAAAAATTTCTTTTGTCGTGTGTGATCCTAATTGGGATACATTAAGAGTAAAAATTAACCTGAGTTATTTTTCCTTAAATTCTTCAAAATCTTCGGTCTCTTAATATCCATCGTCTTTGTGAGTCTTTTTAGCATGCATTCATTACTTGTCATCATATCTTTATCATTAGAACTAATAAACTGAAACACTTAATCAAACTGTTAGTTCCACCAAAAACATCAACCTTTAATTGTTCCTTAAAATCTTAGGATCAACAGTCTTCCCCTTTTTAATGATGACAATTAACTTTGATGTTTTTTTCAAAACAATAATGTAACGACACCCCCTCTGAATCCGAGGACGAGTTTTATAACTCATTAAATCATAGTAACGAAGATATTCATAAGATATTCAACAAAGTACATATTTCAAAATATAATAAACCATATTTCAAAATATAATAAACTCCCCCTTAAGATATTCAATAAAATAATTCAAGTTTCCCCTTAAGATATTCATTAAAACATCAACTGATTCTCCTCCTTTGTCATCTCAAAAGAAAATTGGGGAGGGGGGAACCAAAAACATCACTTAGAAATGTAATCTCCACCTAAGCTAATCAAAACATCTTAGTAATGTAGCATGATATTTAATTTTTCACAAGCATATTAACTCTTTTTTAATATAAGCATGACATAATATTACCCCTCTTATAAACACTTTTCTCCATATATAATTGTAAACAAGAAAATTCATGCATAGGAGAATAATCCTGAGGCAATCAAAATATTTCAACAATATAGCATGAAATTATATAATCCTAATTATTCAACATGCTTTATTCATTATACCGATTAATATCTTTTATGTAGATAGAATCAAGAAATATGTAATCTTTAACGCACTAGGACACGAAACATTTCTCAATGATAATTTATGAAGCTATCAAAATAATATATACTTTAAACATGGATAAATTCATATTTATTAAAAAATTCAGCTCCCTTTTTCAACAATAATCATTTGAAAACCTTTAATATATCATGATATTATGCATTAATAAATCAAGTTATCATTTTAAGATGCATAAAATATCAGCTTAATTCACTTAACTCATTTTCTAAATCACGTAACATGTTTCAAAATTAACACATGATCACTACTTGATAAAAGCACATTATAAAAACATGTAAATACCCCTTAACTAAATGTAATTCTCAGAATCACCATGTAATGTTTCTAAGACAACAAATAAACACATCATTGAAAATAAATCTTAAAAACTATTGCCAACTTGCCTATTTGGCAAGTTGGGAACATATTTCTTTAACAAATTTAATGAATTTAAAATGCGGAGGGTTAGGAGTACATTTTCTATCTTTTGGGACAACTTTGCTCTTTGTCTCATTTATATCGATGATTGATTTGGGTGCTCAATTTTTCTTTGCCTGTCCGTATCTTCTCAACCTTTGATTTTTGCTATTTGATTCATTAGTACTTCCATTTGCTTGTGTTACTTGCGGCTTCCTAATGATATTTAATCTTGGCTTTGGTAAATCTTTTTGCTTTGCATGTGTCTCTTGTGGTTTTCTTGCAATATCTTGTCTTAGCTTTGATATAACTTCTTTGTTTGTTCTTTCGGATCTATTTCCAACATTATGTAACTCTGCACAAGACATTTCAACAACTTTCTTCGATATCCATTTCATTTTGGATCCATCCTTGTTAGACATAAACTTTAGGTTTCGAAACAGACATGATACTTTAAAATGTCCAACCCTATTACAATAACAACATCTCAAATCCAATTTACAATAGAAAGCACGAGATGTAAAATAAGAATCATTTCTAACAATATCAACAAAACTATCACTGGCTTGTGATAAAGGATAAGACGATTAAGCATATCCACTTTGTCTAGAAAAATCATTCTCAAAATCTCTTGAAGTAATCATAGGGTAGGATTTTGATTTTTCTTTAAATTTTCTTAAGTAAATCAATTTTAGAAACAAGATGTGACCTTTACTTGGAAATTATATCAAAATTATTTTTTAAAACTCTGTTTTCATTTTCAAGAGAATCTAGTTTAGAGAGCAAATTATTAATTTCAAAAATAATGTCCGAAAACTCTTTTGAACCAAAATAATCATCCAAATGCATTTTAGATTTTCGAACACTTTTTTCTCCATTTTCAAAAGAATCAATTTTTCTTTTTAAACTCAAGCTCTCTTTAGCAAAACGTAGTGTGAATGAGAGTAATATTTCCATAACAATATGGACATTTTCATTATTATCATCTCCATCACTACCACAAGAATCATAAATCACATTATCATATACGCATTTACTACTATCAAAAGAGGATACACAAAACACATCATCCATGGTGTGTGTACTTGACCGATTTAGCTAGGATGTTAAGCCTAATCGAGATAAAACCAGCTCTAATATCAATTTTTGCCCTAGTGAGATACCCAAGAGGGCAGTGAATTGAGTAGTATTAGAAAATTAATCCAAATAATAACACTTCAAAAATTAAACAATTAATTTTATCCTAAAATTAATTATTATCTTTATTGCAGCGGATAAGTATAATAAGCTCAAGGTGCACACCCAAACAACACAAGATAAAATAATGGAAATAAATAATTCAGTACACACCGATATATCCTAGTCCACCAAGTTACTCATGGCTAATCCAGTCCTCTGAGCCGCACGGAGATTCGCACCTACTAAACTCAAGATTTCTTTAAAGGTAGGAACCAAACCCTCGCAAAGATTCTTTTATAGGCTCAGAATCAACCTTTACAAAATTTCTTTTTCAAATGCTAAAGAATAACCTCTACTTTTTACAGGCTCAAAAATAATCTAATTCGTTTTAACACAAAGACGAAAGAATCAAAACCTCTACTTTTTACAGGCTCAAGAATAACCTAATTCTTTTTAACACAAAGGCTAAAGAATCAAAACCTCACAAAACACTCCAAATATCCTTTTACCCGGTAAGGATTGAACCGTTACAAAATCCACAAAAAATAATTCAATTCAGGAAGAATTACTACCTCAATCTGTTTACAGAAAGAGACTGAAACTAGCTACCCTCTAATTAAATACATCCAACAGTATTTAATCCGTCACTCAACTTACCAATTAAAAAATTGACAAGTGGTTTTTCTCACTCGGAACCTCTACCACCTCAGATTAATTAATACTCAATTACTGTCTCGATACTAGTGATAGAAATAAAGTGATGAAACAAAATCTGATTATAAAAAAAAAAAAAAAAATGCTGGTAGCACAATTAAGCACGTAGTCAGATTAACACACAAATCGTTTTAAAATATTTTTATAAAGTTCAAAATAATTTCTCAAAAAGATTAATTCACCAAGCAAGTAATAATAATCAAATACTCAATTAAAGAAAAAACTTGGAATGATCACATAAGGAAAACACCAATGGATTGCAAAACAGATCGAGCTCAGATTGGTAACGCCAAATAAATTAGCGCTTTAACTCAAGAACTTTAACTCCAGAATAATCTCACAATATTTTTCAATATAATATCAGAATGATAACTCTTAGAAAATCTTAGGAACTGAATAGTTCTTGATATTATGTTTTTGTTATGTAAAATTCGCAGGTTTATATATAGGGAATTGAAACAAGCCCTCCAACGGTTAGTTTTTAAATAATAAGTATCTAAAAAGCACATATAAACCTCATATATCATTATCTTTTATTTGAGGTATATTTAATTTAATTATAGCTTTTAAAACATTCAAATTAATCCCTTAAATATTTCTCAAACTCAAATCGATAGGATAGAAAGAATTATAGGAACCAATTTGAGAAATAACCAAAATATGTTAACCATATCTATAGGGATGATAAAATATCAATGATATATCTTTAATACTATCATATTCCTAAAATTTATCTCATATCTCAACCATAAACGGCTAGTAACGGCCAATGTTTGATCAGAATCATCAAAATTCTCTAAACCTGAAACAGACTCATCAGTTGACCGACCAACACCTACAAGTCGACCGCTCGATTCAGGATACTAGCCAAGACAAAATTCCTTCGCCCATTGGTCAACCGCCCATCTATCATCTGTCGACCGGACAATTCAGAGAGTTCATCTTTTAAGCATAGGTCTACCTACCTGTTGACTGGGAAATTCAGAGACTTCTTCTTCTATGCTCTGGTCGACTTACCTATCGACTTGTCAATGATGGGAACCTCTTCTAAATTCGTTTTTAATTCATTTTCTTCAACGTTTTCGCCCCTTTAACTGATTTTTTTTCTCAATTAGCTCCACTAAATTCTTAAATTCAATTTTAATTAATTATCAATATTTCTTTTTCAATTACACATAGGAGTAGATAATTTCGCTAATTAGGATCCTATCAAAACACACATAAATTTAAAAACCTCTTTTGTCGTGTGTGATCCTAATATGGATACATTAAGAGTAAAAATTAACCTGAGTTGTTTTTTCCTAAATTCTTCAAAATCTTCGATCTCTTAATGTCCACCGTCTTTGTCAGTCTCTTTAGCATGCATTCATTACTTGTTATCATATCTTCATCGTTGGAACTAATAAATTAAAACACTTAATCAAACCGTTTGTTCCACAAACACCATCAACCTTTAATTGTTTATCAAAATCTTAGGATCAACACATTACATATAATTTTTGCCACACATAATATAATTAAATATGATTTTTTTTTAGATAGAATGCAATCTATCATATCAAAACTGGAAAGACTCTTACTGGGGGTTTGATCGATCAGTAAGTCACATTAGGGGATAATGCTGATTGCACATGTGGGAAGTATAAAATTTGACGATATACGTACTCTCATATGCTTGCGGCTACTAAGTATAGTGGCGTTGATATGTTATGCTATGTTGCAGCTAAGTACACAATGACGAATCAATTGATGGCGTGGGAGTCATCATTTCAGTCGATTATTCATGAGGACTATTGATCATAGACTAATTTTTTAACCTTATTTCGGACCATAATAGACTTCGAGTTATACAGTGTGGTCGACCAAAATCAACTCACATTCAAAACAAGATGGATGAGTCACGAAGAATAATGACAAAGCGTTGCAGTTTGTGTTCCCAGACTGGACATGATAGGCGAAGGTGTCCATCTTGACCCTGCCATACACCCAATTGATCATGTCGGTTCATTGTAATAAATGTTTATACTACTTTATTTATTTCATATGCCAACTTTTATGTATCATAAATTCCATGTACTTTTCGCACATATTTATTTGTAATGAATGTTATATTTTGTTTATAAATTTGATTAAATTTTAATTTCGTACTAATAAATTTTACGCAAGGGTTGGGAAAAAATTTAGTTATGTCTGAGCCTGGGCCCATAGATCCTTTAGTTCTACACTTGCAGTAGGAGCACAGATCTGCATTAGTTTGGACAGCCAGGTAAATATTTAAACTTTACATTAATTTTTTTATTTTAGTTTTTTTTAAAATGTTATTTATTCTGTCTTAATTAATATTTTAGGATACTGGTGCGCTCGACTGTGCTGGATTTGATGTGGGGTAATGGAGAGAAAACACCCCTGGTCGAGTTATAGAGCTGATAGAACCAACTGGCTTGTACGGCTCTTATAGGTTGTGGCCAAAGCGGTTTGATAGATACCTCATAACCACATTGGTAGAGAGATGGTCTCCAGAGACGCACATTTTCCATCTACCCATTAAGGAGATGACCATCACTCTACAAGACGTGGTCGTCTTATTGGGGTTGCCCGTCAGTTATCAGCCTTGAGGACACGCGACTAGTAGCTAGTTGGAAGGAAATTTTCCATGATTTCCTTGGCATGGCACCGCCAAAGAATAGGATAAGGAATGGTTGTTTGAAGTTCAATTAGCTAAGGAGAACCTTTGACGAAGTTCCTGAGGATGCTAGCGAGGAGGCCATGCATTGCTACGCAAGTGTGTATTGCTTGATTCTGCTTGACACGATATTATTTCCTGATAAATTATAGAACAACGTCAAGCTAGCCTACCTCCCAATGCTTCGCGACTTGACATCTTCCCTCAAGTTTAGTTAGGGCAGTACGACATTGGCAGTCCTCTACCGCGAGCTATGCAAGGTGTCGAAGGGCACGATGAAAGACATAGTTGGCTACTTATTTTTGTTGAAGTATTGGGCCTAGGAGTGATTGCCGAGGCTTCGACCAGGAGTTGTCCCTCTCCCCGATTATGATAAATCATTTGGAGTGCTGGCTTTTGGGACTTTTGGTTCTCAGCGGCTCTGAGGGGTGCCTGGTAAGTAATTAGTATTTTTTTTTATTTCATTATCATGTAATGGATATTTATTAATATTTTGTTAAACTTTTTTTTTTTTTTTTTTTTTTTTGGTGTACAAGTGGACCTTGAATTCAAGTTGGAAAATGTGCTGATGCACGTTTTGGTAGTCTATCATGATCAGTTAGATCGGTTGCAAAATAATGAGGTTAGTTATTTATTTATGTCGAATTTTTTATTTTTTTATTTATATATTTTTTTGGACAAGTCGTTTGGATGCCCTATCTCCTGTCGACTTTACCTCCATATATTAGAGATGGGAAAGATATATGGATAGCAATGCTTCCCCTCATCTGCTTTGAGATCATCGAGTACACGTATCCCCTGTGCGTGCTACGACAGTTTGGTTATCGGCAATGGATTCATCAGCTGTGTATTATGGATATGAAGTTTCACAAAACTACTCGGCGAGGACACTACAATGCGGACTGGACTGTGAAGCACCACCAATATATAGTTGTGTAGAATAGACAGTGAGCACCAGAAGTGGGTAGCTTCGAGCAATGAATAAGGGTTGACCATGAATACATGGACTAGTATTGGAGAATCACACGAAGATTCTTAGTCAACCCGGGATACTGACCTGAGTTTGGTTATCTGGCAACAAGAAGACGAGTATGGTTAGAGGTATAATCACATTGAGTATACTATCTATTTACTTATATGAGTTTGATTATCTTGTTATTATTCATGTATTAACTTAACGATTATATGTGTTTCGTAGGATCTGGATGTATCGCAGCTGATGCGCTTGAGTAAGCTTTCTCTGCAGACGAAAACACTAAAGTCATACTACAAGAATTGTCGTGACGTCCTCGACACGTGTTCGGCGGCGGTGTACCATCGGGTACTGTGTTATATGCCAGCTAACGTTCCTCCATCTCCTCAGCCTTCTCCTCAACCATGGACTTGTAACACCTACCATCTAGGTAGTATGAGTGATGTTGGACTTTCTACAGCATACAGCATGGGTAATGATATTGGGTCGTTCAACGTGTACCAGATGCATAACTCTTATTCATATTACGCATCGCAGCTAAGTACACAACCGTCATCGTCATTCGTCACTCTGGCAATAGACGAAGTTGTGTTAACTTCAGGTGTGATTCCTTCGATGGAATTTGTCCAACCCCTAAGATTGAAAAGATAAGTGTCACTTGTGCCATAGTTCGGGGACAACATGGATACCACCCCGGGGATGATACAATATTCGTTCTTGGACTTTGGACAGATTACACAGGTTCTTGAGAAGGCTAAGAAACCTCCTATTACTCAATGCCGAGGGCAAAAAAATGTCCAACATAGGGGTTGCAGTACATAGTTAGTTATATACTTGATAGTTTAGTTGTAGGAATGTAAATACTTTTTTTCCCAGATAGTTATATAGAAATGTACATAGTTAGTCAATACCTTTTTTTGTAATGTTTGTAGTTTTAGAAAGTTGTTGATCTACAATATATATTGCTTCGCAAATGGGTAAAACATTTGAATGCGAGATGGAGACAGGTGTCTAACATTTCGGAGAAATTCTTGGAAGGCATACAAAGTGAAAAGTTGTTGAATAGATCAACAACTTTCCACTCTACATGCCTTCTAAGAATTTCTCTGGAATGTTAGACACCTTTCTCGATCTCGCATTTAAATGTTTTATCCATTTCAGAAGCAATATACACAGTAGATCAACAGCTTTCTATGTAAATATAGTTCATTGTACATTATTATACATGTTTGTTGTATATTCTACTCCATCTTCGAGACTTGTATATACATATTTATTTATCATCAATTTAAAAGATTATTTTTCCAAGGCAGACATGATATAACAACGTATAGGTATACGTTTAGGTATAGGCATTGGCATAGGTAAGATTTCAATGTATTATAAAATATTTAATTTTAAATTATTTTATATTGCATTTAAATCTTACATATTCCTATGCGTATACATATACCTGTACCTATTAAGCGAGTACATAATCACTTAAAAACGCATAACGAAAACAATACATAATAAACATGTTTAATGATGTTTGTTACAAAGCACATAACAAAGACAACATATAAGAAATACAATACATAACATGAGGAAAATAGTCACAAGAAAAGACTTAAAAAGACAATACAATTGCCCAAACTTCTTTATTCTTCATTGGACATGTATCCCTCAGACAAATAATTATTGTTGGTTATCACATTATGGTATTCATTCGGAGAGAGTACTCTGTTACTTGCGGCAGCCATTTCATTGGCTAGTTAGAGTAGATAATATTGTTTCTTTTGCAACAACATTCAATTATTCTCCAGGCAAATTCATGTAATAGCATATTAGATCTCAGTTGTGTCATCAACTTGACATCATCGGGGCATCTTAGTAGGGCGCGAAACTGCACGCCTACTTACGCTCTCAAGTATATGAGGTCTAAGTTTTAATATAGTGGATCTTAAAGATCGGATATCGTTCCCACAGAGAAGAGTGTGAATAATTGAATTGAATACCGCAATTGACGTAGTCTCATGTTATCCTGATAATAAAATACGTGAATTAAATTTAAACTAATCTAAACTACAATTAATGAGTTAATCTTAACTAATTTGATTAATTAGGGATTGATTTTGTTCACTTAACACACGTTTGATTTCGTTTAGTTAACAATAACGGAGTTCAGGTATCCGATAATCTCGGTTCATAAACTCCTCCGCCACCTCTTCTGAGTGTAAGATGGGGGAATAGGCGACTTCATGTCGACGAAAAGGTCCCCCTCAATGTCTTAACGACTCTAGGCCATGTGAGTCTTGACCCAACGTCATCGATTGCACACTAACTAACGCCCTCCCAGGTCGTTAGGTCGTAACGATGTGTTTACCCTAGTCTGAATCCACGGTTACCTCTCCCAAGTGTCAAACCCTAGATTCTCAAATCCAACCCTAATACCATAACAAGCATACTAAGATCTTCATCAAATGATAAACACAATCGGACTTAAAAGCAACAACCGTTAAAAAAACATATATTAAACCAAACGAGTATTTACACAACTACACCTTTCTCTAACTAATCTCTAAATTACACTAACATGTTCTTAGCCAAAACAATATTAAATCAAGAGGAGATCATTATTATCAACAATAAACATTTAATACAAAGATGGAAACAAGGGAAGAAAAGCCAAATCTCAAAGTGGAGTAGTCCACTTTCGCCAAAGAACAATCTTCTCGAGCTCCCTCTTCTCCGTTGATGAACTTCCTCTTCTAGCTCTTCAAGGGTAGGCCAAGAACACCTCCTAAAACTAATCTAATCTAACTAAGATGGAAGAGAGCTCTCAAGAACAACCAAGCCCTCTCCCACGTTTGAGGTAAGGGTCTAAGCGTCCGAAGGTTTGGGGGAGAAAGGGGTTAAATAGGTAAGGTTTGGAAATATATTCAAAATATCTGAAAACAAATATTTCTGTGCAGAGTGTCACCGCCTAAGCGGTGGTTCACCGCTTAGGATGTGGACTTAAGTCGGTTAAGTTTCTGTCGAATCTTCGCCTAGGCGGTGGTTTCTCCGCCTAGGCGGTAGCTACTGACATATCAATCTGATCTTTTCTCACCTAGGCGGTGGTTCAGCCCTTCAGCACTCTAGGATTCTGCCTCTTTTTCTCCTAGGCGATGGAACTTCCGCCTAGGCAGTGGTCTTCATTCACCGATATCCTGTTTTTCACATTTTGTTCACCGTTTCTCCATCGTTTTCACTTGTTTATCGCCCTTTAACATCTTTTCCCTGTTTTACACTAAAACACAATTAAATATAACTAAAACACTTGAAAACTAACAAATTCGGTTTAGAAATAGATAGGTTTTTCACACCTATCACATCTGAAGAGTTCGACGTTGCGAAACTGGTGCATTAAGAGCTCTCAAACAAGATACATCGTTGTTAGACTCTTTGGCCTTATATTCCCATTTTTGGCGTAGACCGACGCGATACTCTATTAGATTGGTGTCTTGATCACTCCAATAGTTATCATAATATGGCTATAGAACCCAACCTCTATAGTGATCCCAGGGTCCAAGCCAACCTCAAACATCATATGATTTTTTCTCGCTTAAAAAACTAAATGAGCTTTCCTCACTTGAATTAATATTTGAAGACATCATGAAAATTATAGGATGAACAGTTTGTTTACAAATATTGTACTGCACATTACGAGTTTACAAAAAAAATAGTTTTTTAAAACATAATTTCTGAAAAATAATGTTTTAGAACTTATTTTTATGAGACTTAACTAAAAAAAAAAAAAGTTAACCCAACACCACCTATCAATTGAAACATCACTTAAATAATAGATCATTTCATTTATTTCCCCTAATATATTATGGAGCACACTGAAAGAGTATAATCTTAAAGGAAACAACTTAAAATAATCATAAATATCGTACTGAAATTAAACGCGTTAACAAGTACAATTAATCATAAAAAGAAGAAAACATATTAGATAAATTAGAAAATAGTATCCATAATTGAACTTTTCTAGCATCGATAACTACTTAGTTTTATCAAACCAATCATAGTTAATCTCTCCATCTTCGTAATAGGACAGTTCTGGGTCATCCGTGTACTTGGGGTCAGTAAAGTACTTTAACGACTGCTCATTTGCATTTGGTGCATTGGTCTTCCGAATCTGGTGGAGTCTCCGTTTGACAAAAATTCATTTCTCCATTTGTTTTATTTCTCATTTCAATGCATGGAAATTTTTTTCGATGTTATCCGTTTAGTTTTTCAATATTTTGAAAGACCGTAATTTCAAAATCTTGAGGTTGTATATATGAGACCTTACCTCATAGAGGTTCTCTTTTTCTATTAGCGTTGGCCATTGTAAATTCTTTGCCTCTTCACTATTCTTGTCCCATTCAGTGTAGTTTTAACTCTCATGATAACGATGATTAAACCTTTGAATAGTTTATTTGAAAGGATCACCATATACTAAGAAAGTTCATTTCTTCGTGATGGGATTCAGCCATGCACCAGAGATATCTAGTTGTCTTTGAACACCAATGATATCTATAACAACATCCCATGGACCACACACGTCTTGTGGGTAACACAACCTCTCTTGGGCATTATACCGTAGTAGTGGGTGCCGCGGTTCGTCTTCACTATAATATATGACATTTGACCGGCGTATCTAGATTCCATACTACGTACCTATCTCATCTTGGTACTTGAAATGGTCCTTTGTCCCTGAACCCTCACCAGTACAATAGATCTTCATTTTTTCCTTGCCTTTGCCCTTATCTTTATCGTTTCTTACCCCGCTTGCCATTTAAACTGATTTTTGGAGTAAACAAAATGGAGAAGAGAAATGAATGTAGAGTAAATGATTATTCTGAAAGTATAGATATATATATAGGAAATTTTTGGCGCCTTCCTCATTTCCCGCCAACGAAATTCCTGCCCACAAAAATTTCCCTCATTTTTTCTTTTTTTTCCCGCTAAAATCTTTTCCACCATTTTGTTCCCCATTTTCCACCAATTTGTTGTTGATCTCCCGCCTTACGTTTTTCTATAAATAGGAACAACCTCAATTCTCAAACTTAGCAACGTGTATTGTTGAAATCTATCTTTGTTTAGTAGTATCCACCTTGTTTTATTTTGTTCCCAAAAAAAATGAACAAAAATTATGAAGAAGATTACGGTGAATGTTTTTAAATATATATATATATATATATACATATTCATTCTTTCTTAATTTGACAATTTTTTTTTTCTAGACAAGTACTTGGTGAATGTTAGTGGTTACATAATTGATCAGTATGTCGCCACATTAGGGGGGATAATTAGAACGAGAATAGACAACTGATATAGTGGATTTGCAAGGATAGAGTTGGTATGTGGCTGCACTTTACCGAAGCGTCAAAAAGATGTTGGCATACGAAGTATTTCCCAAGGCCTTTTAATGTTGAATCAAACAATGTTTACAAATTGCGTAGTTTACTGTTATTGTAAGGCTTCAGTTCAGGATGTGATAAATACTAGTAGATTTGAACGACTCCTAAATGAGACAGATAGCATGGTAAAATACTTATCAAAGTCGATGAACAACTTGGCAGTTAGGATGACTTCAAAGGGTTAGGACTATATATTTGAATTTAACGAGTTCGTAGAATTTCTTGATAGTATATTCATGGAATACCTGACTATCTTTGAAGATATCTGAGCACGATAAGTGTATTCCTCCCGTATCTTTGCAACCCACCGTGAAAACTCTTGATTCTAAAAAGTATGAGAATTCATCTTCCAAAAGCCAGTGGCGTCCAATTTAATGATACAAATCTCCAACCGTGTACATTTTTCAATCCTTATCATTTTTTTTTTTTAATTTAGGCAATAATTTAATTAACTTTAACTTTGAATAGAGTATAAATTTGACGTCAAGTTAATATCAATTCGATAGATTCAATTAATTTGATTTTAATTGAAAGACTAAAATTTATTTTAAAATATTAAAAGACTAAAATATATTTTTTTAAATAATAAAATAATTTTTTCAAACACATTAAAAAAATAAACTACCTAACAACTAAATTAACAAATTAAATTAATTAACTAACTTTGAGGGGCCAAAGTGCACGTGTTTTAATTAAATAATTAAATTAACAAATTAAATTAACTAACTAATATTTTTTAAGACAATAGATTATAATTTATATTTTTCCACATAATGTGTAATTTGCTCAAACTTTAAGAGGCTAAAGTGTACATTAAAAAAATAAACTAACTAACAACTAAATTAACAAATTAAACTGATTAACTAACTAACAATTTATTTTAAAGAAATATATCATAATTTATATTTTTTCACATGTGTAATTTGCTCAAATTTTGAGGGGCCAAAGTGCATATATTTTAATTAAACAATAATTAAACAACTAAATTAACAAATTAAACTCAAACTAACTAACTAACTACCTAACAATTTTTTTAAAACAAAATAATATAATTTATACTTAAATTTATATTTATATTTTTCCACATGTATAATTTGCTCAAATTTTGAGGGGCTAATGTGTACATTTTTTAATTAAAAATTTTTTAATTGAACAACTAAATAAATAAATTAAATTAATTAACTAAATAACTATTTTTTTTAATACAATATATTATAATTCATATTTCCCACACATGTATAATTTGTTCAAATTTTGAGGGGCGAAAATGCACATTTTTTAATTAAACAATTTTTAGTTGATCAACTAAATTAACAAATTAAATTAATTAACTAACTAAATATTTTTTTTAAACAATATTTTATAATTTTTATTTTTATTTTTATTTCCCACACATGTGTAATTTGTTCAAATTATGAGGAGCCAAAGTGTACAGTTTTTAATTAAATAACTAAATTAACAAATTAAACTAACTAAATATCTGACAAATTAAATAAACTAACTAATTAAGAAATTAAAAAATTAAACTAACTAAGTAACAAAACAAAATAACTAAGTAATAAATTAAACAATTAAAAAAGTAAAAAATATACTAATCAAACTAACAAATAAATTAAATAAAAATAAATAAAATAAACTAAGCTGTATAGCAGGGGGAAGAAGTTATGAAGTTGTGAAATTCTTGATGAACAAACTACCGAGAGAAAGAAAGAAATAGGATGGAAGAAGTTTTTGCCGAATAACTGGAGGAAACCATAGAAAAATTTTTACAGCTTAGGTTATATATATTTATAGCCCTTAAGGACCCGAGATTGTAAACCCCAAGGCCTAAAAATACACAAAACGGTAAAAATAATTTGACCATTCTGTGCACTGCAAACAGAACGATCAAATTTTTTTTACCCTTCACAGGACCCGAGGTTCAGAACCCTGAGTCCTAAAGCCAAATTGTACTACAAGCTGGTGCCTCAGAAATGAGCAAATTTTTTTACCCATCCCTAATATTTTTGTCCATTATGAACCCGGGGATGTGACCCCGGGGTTCTAATTTGTACTTGGGGTTACAAACTCCGAGTCTAGGATTTAAAAAAAAATTAACCGTATAACCGGTGTTGCGAACACCGGGTATAAGGAATGTCATTGTTTTGAACCCGGGGTTCACAACTCCTGGTAGCCTGTGTTTGGTAAAAAAAAATCTTAAACCAATCTATTGGCCTAGTGGAATACTCAAAAGGGGGAGTGAATTGAGTAATTAAAAAATTATCAGAGAAAAATAACACTTCAAAAATCAAACAATTAATTTTATCCTAAAATTAATTATTATCTTTATAGCAGCGGATAAGTATAATAAGCTCTAGGTACACACCCAAATAACACAAAATAAAATCAAAGAAATAAGCAATGTAGTACACACCGATATATCTTGGTTCACTAAGTTACTCTTGGCTAATCCAGTCCCCCAAGCCCCACAGAGATTCGCACACACTAAACTCAAGATTCCTTTACAGGTAGGAACCAAACCCTCACAATAATTCTTTTCTCAGGTTCAAAATCAACCTTTACAAATTCCTTTTCACAGGCTTAGGAATAACCTCTACTTTTTACAGGCTCAAGAATAACCTAGTTTTATTATATGGAGAATCACAACCTAATTTTTTTTATACCTTAGGCTCAAGAATTAAAACCTCACAAAAACACTCTAACTATCATTTTCCCAGGTAAGGATGGAACCTTTACAAAATTCACTCAAAATAAATTCTATCTAGGAAGAATTACTATCTCAATCTCTTTATAGGAAGAGACTGAATACCGATTACCCTTTGATTAAATATCCCCAATAGTATTTAATCTGTCACACTACTCACCAATACAACTTGATAAGCAGATTATCTCACTCTGAGTTTCTACCACCCCAGATAAATTAAAACTCCATTAATACCCCAAATCTAGTAATAGAAAAGTATGAGATTGAAAATCTGATTTTAAACAAAAGATGGGTAGCAAATAATTGAGCACGTAATCAGATTCAAGAAATTATTTATAAAATATTTTCTTCAATAAAAATCAGAAATAATTTCTAAAGATCAATTTTCAAAAATTAAACAAGCAATTCACAATAGAAAGTAATTGGAAAGATCTCACCCGGAATCCACAGAAAAAATAAATAAAGCAATGTTACTTCAGATCCGGTAGCAACAAAGATTAATAACCAATGATTTCCAAGATCGTCTCTTAGAATAGCTCTCACAAAATCTCAGAATGATATCTCTTATAACAACTCAATATTATTATCTTTATATCACAGCGGAATTACATAATCAACGAGGTGCACACCAAACAACAAAAATAAAGAAATTAAATATTGCAGCACACCAAAGATTTATACTGGTTCACCAAACTACTCTTGGCTAATCCAGTCCTCCGAGCCCTATGGAGAGTCGCACCCACTAATACTCAAGATCCCTTTAAAGGTAGGAACCAAACCCTCACAACGATTCTTTTATAGGCTTAGAATCAACCTTTACAAAATCCTTTTCACAGACTAAGGAAGAACCTCTACTTTTTACAGACTAAAGAATAACCAAATTCTTTTTAACACTAAGGCAAAAAGAATCAAAATCTCACCAACACTCCAAATATCCTTTTACTTGGTAAGGAGTGAACCGTTACAAAATTCACTCAAACTCAATTTTATTCAGGAAGAATTATTACCTCAATCTCTTTATAGGAAGAGACTAAAAAGCGGCTACCCTTTGATTAAATACCCCCAACAGTATTTAATCTGTTATACTACTCACCAATACAAATTGATAAGAAAATAATCTCACTCGGAGCTTCTACCATCCCAGATAAACTAAAACTTGATTAATATCCCAAATCTAGTGATAGAAAAGTATGAGATTAAAAATCTAATTTTAAACAAAATATGGGTAGAAAATAATTGAGCTCGTAATTAGATTCAAGAAATTGTTTATAAAATAATTTCTTAAATAAAAATCAGAAACAATTTCTAAAGATCAATTTTCAACAATTAAACAAGAAATGCACAAATAGAAAGTAATTAAAAATATCTCACCCGGAATCCACAGAAAAATGAATAGAGCGACGATACTTTAGATCCGGTAGCAGTAAAGATTACTAACAATGATTCTCAAGATCATCTCTTAGAATAGCTCTCACAAAATCTCGGAAAGATAACTCTTAGAACAGCACAATATGATCTTATCTCATTTAGCTCACTTCTCTTGATTAATCATATATAAAAACGCAGGTCTATATAAATGGGATATAAATCAGCTCTCTAACGGCTAATCTCCAGGTATCATGACACTTAAATGCTCTCTTAGACCCCCGTATATCATTATGAATTTATTTTGGTTCAATTCACTTAATAAATGGATTTTAAATATTTTAATTAAGTCCCCTAAATATTTCTCAATCTCAATTAATTAGAATAAAAACAATTTTATGTACCAAATTAAGAAACATTAAAATTTAATGAACCAACTTAATAGGATTTAAATAATAGGTGAAACATATCATAAATATCATAAGATCCCTTAAATCTCTTACAAATCCCAACCAAAAATAGCTATTTTTAGATATGAATTCAGAATCCTCATTATCCTGAAACAGCGCCCTCAGTCGACTAGTCAGTTGACTGCTAGATTCAAGATGTACCCAAGCCAAAGTTGTTGCATTAATCAGTCGACCTATTTGTCAACTTGGAGATTCAGGTAGTTCAATTTACCTTCACCGGTCAACCTACCTATTGACTTAGAGATATAGAGAGTTCATATTCTCTTCACCAGTCGACTTACTTGTCGACTTAGAGATACAAAGAGTTTCACATGTTTGGTCCGGTCGACTTACCAGTTGACTTATGTATGCTGGATCTCTTTTCTGAACTCGTTTTTAACTTATTCTCTTTTACATTTTCTCCCCTTTAACCATTTATTTTCTAAATAAGCTCCACTAACTTCTTAAATTTCATTTTAGTTAATTATAAATATTTTTTTCCAAATACACATAGGAGCAAATAATTTCATCTTATCAAAACAGATATAAACAATAAAAACTTTTTGTGTTGTGTGTGTTCCTAATTGAGATATAAAGAGTTGAAATTCACCTGAGTTGTTTTCTCTAATTTCTTCAAACTCTTAATTTGCATCTTCATTACTAGAACTTAATTAACTAAAACACTTAACAAACCATTAGTTCCACCAAAATATCAACACTTAATTGTTCATCAAAATCTTAGGACCAACACAATCGTTTTCAGAAAAAAAAATTTAAAACTGTTTAATGTGTAAAGAACTCATTTTGTTACCGAATAGTCCCAATTTCAAATTTGAAATTATATTTTGATGATTTTACCTTTCCGCAATGTTGAATATGAAACCAAACATGAATTTTGTATTGAATGAAACACAAATGTCAATTTTGCATTAAATGCAATAGGAATGTGATTTTTTATGGAAAAAAAAATAACGTGATATTATTTTAAAGATCTTATTCAGACGAATCTAAATATATAATTAGATCATGAAAAAAATATCATGTTAAATTCAACATGAAGCGAAAAATTATTCAAAAATTTCATTTTGAAGATCTTATTCAGATGAATCTGAATATATAGTTAGATCATTAAAAAAAATATGATGAGTGATTTATTTACCAACAAATCAAGTGCTTTTACATTAAAATATTTGTGTGTTTTCAAGCATTTTTATTAGTTTGATGTGTTTTTGTTGTATTTTGTAGGAATTATAAATAATTGAGAGAAAATGTGAAAATGTAATAAAAAGAGGTGAATTGGGTTGTAACGATTTGACAGTAGTGAAGGTACCATAACTTCAAGATTATTGTTTACCCCGATTCAATCCAATTTTGGACAAACACAAAACTTGGAAGTTATAGATCTACGTCTTATATTTCCATATCTTTTTAAATCACATCGATCGGAGTTCAGATGAGAAAGTTGCGGTCAAAATACAAACATATATTGGATTTGCCAAAACCACGCTGCAGTGCGTTTTCGATAGAAGCACTACCTATAGCGCGCTGCAACGTGCTTCCCTTGGCCTTCACCATTTGGAAACTCAAAAACCCTATTTTTCATCCCTATAAATACCCCTTTATACCTCAAAACAATGGGTGATGAAAGAGGAAGAAGAAGAGGCAATTTTTAGAGAGAGAAAACATAGGTGAGGGATGTTTGGGCTAGAATTGGGAGGAAAACACCCCATGGTGTGGCAATTTGAGATGGAATTAGAGAGAAAAATACCATTGGAGGTACAAATCCAAGCTTGGAGTTGAATATTTGAAGCTCAAACCCACTATAAGATTTTATCTTCCTTTTTCTTCTCCCTAATCTTGATTTGATTTTGTATTTGTAATATTGTGTTAAGCGTGTTTACATTTACGAATTTATTGAAAATATTAGTTTTGGATTGTTCTATGTTGTATTCGTAATTTAGATCTAGAACTTGATGTAGTCTCATTTGAACCGTGTTTTGAATATTTTGTTAATTATTAGATTTAATTCAATTTTATACATCTCTTAGGGTTAATGTGTTTGATTCATGTGGCCTATGAGTTAGACGATGTTAGGTTGTGAATTTCATACTCGGGAGAGATTTAGTTCGTAACTGGAATTAAGAGTGTATATTTTAGGTTGTTGTGAGTCCGGGAGGAAATCAACACCTAGGTATTCAAGTTGGGAATTTAGGATCTTGTAAGACTGGGAGTTAATCGAGTTCTAAATTGATCAATTAGAATCGTCATTCAATTGTGTTTATCTTTATAATACTTCCACGATATGCTTTCACATGATATTTTGGATGAATTGAGAACTTAGGATTTCGCACTCGGGAGAGGTAATTTCGGGTTCGGATTTAGGATAAACACAATGTGAGTTTTAATAGATCGGGAGATGTTTAAAGCTTGCGTAATCTATAAGGTCGGGTATAACGAATGTTTTCACCTAAATACGAGATAGGGATATCGGTATTGAAGTGATTACATATTCTCTCACTTGACGCTCGGGAGAGGTAGTGAGAGAGCAATAGCACTAGGACCTTGATTATTGAATAAACGAAATTGACTAATAATTTAATTAATAGGATAACATGGGAATAACAATATGAAATCAAGCCCCTAGAACATTTGTCCATATATAATCTATATTTTATTTTATTTTTATTATTTTTGTATTTATATTTGTTTTAGTTATTTTAGTTTAAAAAACCCAAAAATTGATCGCCTAAATAAAGTTAGGTTACAACAATCCCGGCACTTAATGACAATTTAAATCAAACCCTGTAGATATGACAACCCTACTCACTTCGCAAAATATTAAAAATTGACCCGTACACTTGCGGTATTATAGCGATAAATAAATTCGCTACCAAAATATCATGTTGTTGGTGTCTCAAAGTAGCCAACACCTCGAGTATGCTCCAATTAGGAATAGATAAGTCCTCCAGCTGAGGTAGAGTTGTGGTGTAATACCCCCAAAATTTATACTTTTGAAAAATATTATTGTAATACCCCAAAAAATTATATTTTTGAAAAATATTATTTTAATATTTTTTAGAAAGGTTTTATGAATTCGTGGTATAAATATATACTTTATAATTTTTGGACTTCTAGACTTTTTAGTATGATGCAAATGTTGAATATAACACGAATCCAATTTTTTGATGAAAGGATGATGCACGTAATATCTTCTTGAAGATCTTATTCAGATGAATATAAATATATAGTTAAATATAAAAAAGAAATACCATGTTGAATTCAACACAATGTGAAAAATTACGAAGGTTCCGAAGTAGCATCTTTGAACGTAACACGAGAATTGAGCAAAAAATGACTTCAACATCATGCAATCGCCTTTCTCGGTCGGATTGAAATGAAAACCTAATTGGTCCCCTTGATCTGGATGTGGTATTGTGAAAATTGAAAATTTCGAAAATACCATCTTAAATATAACACGAATCTAAAAAAACTAACGAAAAAATAATAAATGTGATATCATTTTAAAGATCTTATGAAGATGAATCTGAATATATAGTTATATCATGAAAAAAAATATGTAAAACAATAGTTATTTTGATTTTAGCATTAACCACTTCCATCGATCAGCCTTCAATCCTTGGCATGTGCTGGAGAGAAATTCCATTCTATCAAAATAAAATAAAAATCCTTTTTATTTATCCTATGAATCCCTATTTTTAGGAAGTTGTATATAAAGTAAGTAGTTGTAGAGGCAAATCTGAGCTAATAATTACAATGGACTATTTGGTAACCCACTAAAAAAATATTTATTTGTCAGTTTTAGCTTCTTATGAGGAATAAGAGGAGTTATATATATATATATATATATATATATATATATATATATATATATGTGTGTGTGTGTGTGTGTGTGTGTGTGTGTGTGTGTGTGTCATTCTCAATTAAAACAATACAATAAAGTGAGAAGAATCAAACATTATCTAATTTTCATATAAAGTTAAATGTGACAATAGATTTAGGACGAAGGGGAAGAAATTCATGCTTTATTATGTTATATGATGATTTTATCATTTATATCATACCAGTGTATAACTCAAACCTCAAGGCATGTTGAGTTAGTCTTCTTAATCCAATTTTTTTTTAAACTAACATGTTTCCTTTTGCCAAAGAGAGATTTGAAAATGATAGGCCCTGTGGGATGGACTATACATAAATAGTAGAAAACCACAACCATAAATGTTACAAGGGTGTAAATCGTGAGAGAGTTATCTCTTTTTACTCAATTGAAATTTTATAAATATTTCAGGGTTTTATTTCATCCATTTTATGCACTATATGGGACAACAAAATTGGTATTTGTTAACCCCAAGGGACTAAATCCCTAAGTATGATATTTGATGATAATAAAGTATTTGAGATTTTTTGTATTTAATTTCGATATTAAGTACGAGACCAGGTTAAGCCGAAATAAAAATCAACAACACAAGTGCAATACACCATAAATTTATATTTTTTAAAAGAATATGTAATTTAAAATAAGTTAAATACTTTTGGGGGTTATTTTGATATATTATGAAATTTTAAGGTATAGATGAATATTAGAACATTTATGGGGCTAGAAGTATAATTTTAAAATTTAATAATAACATTATATGATATATAAGGGTTTTAGTGTAATTTTAAAACTAATATATATATATATATATGTGTGTGTGTGTGTGTGTGTGTGCGCGCGCGCGCGTGCATGTATAATAAGAGGCCATGAGATAAGAATGAAGAAATTATGAAAATAAAGGAGAAAAAAAATAGTGAGACCTACTATCTTCATATATATGTGGGTGTGGGTGGGTGTGGGTGGATTGTATATAATTGAGAGGAGTATACGATTAGACAAAGAAAAAATGTGGAAAAGAATAGAAAGAAGAGTTCAGGAAGAATAAGAGAATTAAATTGGAGAAATAATAATTTTATCGTGATGCGATTACCAATTATGGATTTCGGGTAGAATTCTTAATCTTTTTAAAATTTGTGTTTAATTTCTCTATTTATTGTATGGTTTATGCCATAATAGTTATTTAATTATTGATTCGCATAAATTATTTATGATCATGTATTATGTGGTAATTATGTGAGTTACATATCACTTGTTGGATTGGTTGGATGTACATACTAAAGTGGTTAAAATTTTATTGGGCTTTGGCTCATAACCCAGTATTTGTTACAGTGTCAATGAAAATGGAGCTACGCCACAAACGATGAAAATATATTTGGATTTGTATTAAATCCTCTAATAATTGTATTTATTGTTCAATATTGTAAAATTAAAATTAAAGTTATGCCAGAAAGCATATTTGGTTTATATTAAAATTTTGTAATCGCACTAATTACAGTCACTGTTGTAATAATAATAAATAACAATAAAATAGTAGTTGGTTTGTCAGGTTGTCACACTTGGTATCAGATCTAAGGTCGTTAGATTTGAAAATTTGATCAGAGTTCTAAGTGTTAAAATATTATTTGTAAAGTTTTAGTTTTATTCTCTTTTTAAAAAACCAAACAGGGACTCTGGGAAATCGGGTGGTTACAACGAGTAAGAAAACCAAAGTTCAAGGTGGAATAAATAAGATTAAATATGATTGTGATGAATAAATATGGAAAGATGAATCAAGATAGAAAAACACACCTATAATACCCCAAAAATCTATATAGTGGGAATATTATTAATGTTTTTAAAGTTGTTTTGTATATTATGAAAAATTTATGGCATAAATAAATATTTTATAATTTATATGGGTTGCAAGTGTAATTTTTGAGTTTTGTAATAATATTATATAAATTATGGGGTGTTGATGTAATTTTTGTAATGATTAAAATTTTAATAACTATTATAATTGTATTATATTATATTATTATATCATATATATATATATATATATATAGAGAGAGAGAGAGAGAGAGTTGGGAGATGATGGGAGAGGAATCCCATGAAAGAATGAAGAAAAGAAGGAAAATGGAGAAGAAAAAAAAATGTAGGTCCCACGTGTAATTATTTATATTATATATATATAATCATAGATGTTGATCCCAAGGTTTTGATGGACAATAAAATGTTGATGTTTTTTGTAGAACTAATATGTTTGCTGAGTGTTTCAGTAAAAGAGTTCTATTTAAAGGTTGAATCGTGAAGAAATTATCAAGGGTGCAAAAATGAACAATGAAGAAATGAAGAGTATTGAAGATCTTAAAGAAATTAGGTGAAAACAACTCAATAACTTTTATACACTTAATGCAACCCGAATTAGGATTACACACGACACTATTAAATCAATTATATTTTTGTGTGTTTGATTTGATGAATTTTAGGATCCTAATTAATGTTAAAATATATGCTCCTGTGTGAAATTGAAAAATGAACATTGACCGAATTGAGAATAATGTTTAAAATTGAATTTTAAAATCAATTTAGTTAATCGAGAAAAGGAATCAGTTAACGGGTTCAAACATTGAGTTTTTGAGTAGAAATGAGTAAGAAAGTGATCAACCAGCATCAATCAGTTAACTGATCCGAGGAGGATTGGTCAACTAATTCAAATTGTGAGGTTTTGGAGAAAAAATAGAGCATACTGCATCAATCGATCACCCGACCATAAAGGAATTGGTCAACTGATGGGCGTAGGGTAGTGAAAAGTCTCTAAAACAATTGGTCAACCAACTATGGCTTAGTTCGGCTTGGAAAATATCCTGAATCAATCGATCAACTGATTGGTGAGCTATTGGTCAACCGACTAGAATTTTGTTTTGGCCTGGCTAACACTCTGAATTACTCTGTCAACCGACGGGCCAGGGTTCAATTAACCAACTATTTCAGTTGAGATTTCGAGGATTTTGGGATTTCAGTCAAAAACTAGTCATTACTAGCTGCTTTTGACATTTCCAACGGAGTATTTTGGGGGATTTGATATTTCTAAAGATATGATATATATGTTTTGATATCTCTATTGATTTGGTTCTTATAATTAAAGATTATCTCCATTTTAGCGACTAAATACTTTCTATCTTTGTGATTGATGTTCTAGAAATATTTTATGGACTTAATTGAGAGATTTAAAAGTTATTTTTAAATGAAATAAACCAGAATTGAGTAGATATATATGGGGTCTATAGGTGCCTTTTAGAGGCCTATCATTTGAAAATTAGCCGTTGGAGGACTTGTTTTAATTTTGTTTAAGTAGACCTACGAATTTAGATCACAAAATATCAAGAACTATCAGTTCCTATGCTTTTATGAGAGTTATAATTCTACTGAGATTATTTCAAGAGAGAATTTTTGCGATCAAAGTTCTTGAGCTAAAGCGCAGTGGAATTAACATCACCGATCTATGTTGTTTTGCAATCTTGTTTTCATTCTTCGATGTTTTCCTGGTGAGATATTTGCAAGTTATTATTCTTAATTTAGATTTCATATTATTGCTGATTGCTTGGATTTAAGATCATTGAAACAATCGTTTTCAAATTTAAAAGCATAAAAATCTTTTTAAAATGATTTTGTGTTATTATCTAAATACATGTTATATTTTGTGCTACCCACACTTATTTATAATCAGATATTAATTTACCTCACTTTAATTCTGTCACACAGTAAATTTTGGGACATTAATTGAGTATAACTATTTTAAGATGGTAAAAGTTCCAAGTGGGAAGAAACTCATAATATTTTGTATTTGTGAGTTTGAGTGTATTAGACACGATTGAGTCAGTGTCTAGTCAGGGTAGTTAGGTTTCAATCTTTTCTGGCGAAAAATGTTGAGGTTTAATCTTTTCCTATGGTATAAAAAGATTAAGTTATTTTTTCCCTTGAAAAGAATTTAGGTTTTGATTCTTCCTGAATTGAATTGAGTGAATTGTGAAAGTTTCATACTTTACCTGTGAAAATGATACTTGTGAGAGTTGTAAGATTTGATTTTTAGCCTGCAAAATGATTAGGTATTGATTCTTTCTGTAATAGAATTAGGTTAGTCTTTAGTCTGGTAAAAAGATAAGGTTCCTCATTAGCCTAGGAAAAGAGAAATTGTAAGGGTTTGGTTCCTACCTAATAAAGGGATCAAGGATTTAGTTGTTGCGAATCTCCGTGAAGCTCGGGGGACGAGATTAGGCAAGGTTAGCTTGCCGAACCAGGATATATCTTGGTGTGCTACTTTGTTCTTATTTTTATTATATTCTATTTGGGTGAGCAGTTAGAATATAAGCACTTATCCACTACGTAACAAAGATAATAATTGATTTTGTATAAATTGATTATTTGAGAAATTAAGTGTTAAGAGATTTAAATTGTTTAAATTTTTATAATTACCTAATTCACCCCCATCCCCACCCACCCCCCTCTTGAGTAGCTCACTAGGCTAACAATATATATATATATATATATATATATATATATATATATATAAATAGAGAGAAAGCTGAGAGATGGAAAGGAGAAAAAGACAGAAGCAAGCAGACGAAGCAGAAGAAAGAAAAAGATGAAGAAGAAAATTATCTCTCACTTACTATAAATTCAGGTAGAATTTCTACTATTTTAATATATATATTTAATTCCTCCATATATTATGTGGTTTATGCTATTACCGTTATAATTGTTGATTTGCATGTATTGATTATAAACATGTATTATGTGACAATTATGTGAAATACATGTTTATGTGCTACTTATCGTATTGATTAGATACATGTATAAAAGGGGTTAAAATTCTACTGAGCATTAACTCACCCCCACACAGTATTTTTATTGCAGGAATTACGAAAATAGAGCTGCGCCAGATTACATATTTAAAATTGGATTTATTTCTGTAAAATTATATTTATTTTTAATTGTTGTAAAATTTATCCAATTAGTTGATAAACATAATTATCAGTATATTTGTAAAATTTATCGAGTTATGCAAATATGAATAGTGATTTCGTGAATAGTATTTGTGAATAATATCGTATACCCTATTTTGTGAATAGTATCGTGTACTGTAGGTGTGAATAGTATCGTACGTATGAATAGTGATTTCGTGAATAGTGCTAATTTTGTGATATTCGCTCAATATTGTAATATTTTAATTATTGTGACCTTTGTACTAATATTGATCAGTAGATAAAGTGGGGTTGGATTAATTAGTATTTTGCCTTTACTTCTCCGTAAGAAAGGGAAAAACCGAGTGGCAGCCCTAGGAAACTGGATCGTTACATTAATAATAAATACAATTTTACATAAATAAATCCAAATTCAAATATTAATTCTTGCACAACTTCTTTTACATAATTCCTACAATAAATACTATAGAAGGGTGACCCAACACTCAGTAGGATTTTAAGCTCTTTAACATATGTACCCAACCAATCCAACACGTAGCGTAGGCATATATCTCATATAATTAACACATAATACATGATTATAAATAATCCATGCAAACCAGTAATTATAATTAAACAACAACAATAACATGGATAACACAAAAAATAGAAAAGTTAAATACCAATATTAAAAGGATCAAGAACCCTACCTCAAATCAAAAATTATAATCGTAGGAGAAAACTATTTTTCTCCTATTTTTATTCCTTCTTCTTCTCCTTTCTCTTTCTCTTCTTCCATTTTCTCTTCTTCTTTCCTCTTCCTCTTCCTTTAGCCTTCTGGCCTTCTCTGCTTCTCCTCCCTTATCTCTCGATCGATATATATATATATATATATATATATATATATATAAAATTCATAGGACTCACTCTTTTATATATAATATATTATATATATTAATAATTCATGGGGTCCACTACTTTATATATAATATATTATATATATTAATAATACATGGGTCTACTCCTTTATATATAATATATATATATCTATATAATAAATCAAAACTGGTATATTCACAACTGTCGGATGAGAGATAAATCTCTAGACATTTTCTGACCATCGGATTAATTTTAACCCAATTATAAAAGCAAAATAAAATTTAGGGTTTTACTGTTCAGCCTCTCGCTTATGTCTCTATTCACCCTCACTGTCAAACGATCTATCCTTCTTACTCTCACTCTGGAATCAAATACTCTCTCACACTTACATTTCCATCACTGTCGCTCAATACTCTTAGCATTTCCATTGCCGCCGGCTAGTCGCTCCATCTGATTCTCTCTTTTTCTCTTCCTTTTCAAGCCTCTATCTCCCTATCTTTCTGCCTTTGCTTCTTTTCTCTTCTCTCAAAAGCTTCCACCACCATCGCCAACCTCTTTATCTCTAGGTAAGTCTCATCACCTTCGTCGTTGCTCTAGGGCATTACCATCAATCTACTTCATCAGCGATAACTCTAAATTAGATTTTGCAAAATTCGGGTTTGAAGATTGGGAGGGGGGGTTAGAGATAAGAGAGAAAATCAGATTTCACGATCTCTTCTTCCTCAAATTCGCGGTGGAACTGATCTCTTTGTCAATCTATCTCTGTTGTTGGGGTTTTTTTCTAACCTAAATCCTTCTCTTTTCTTTCCGTCCATCTGCAATTCTCAATCCTCAGGTTCCAATTGCAATCTTCTATCCCCCTTATCTCCTGCAATTTAGGGTTTAGCAGGCAAATCTTATCTCTCATCCAAATTGCAATCATATCTTATCGCTCCAACACTCTTCTACTTTCTCGATCTCTCTTCTTATTTGTATCTATCATTCACCTCTCGAGGTTAGTGACGTCTTTAATTTCTCATTGATTAGGTTTGAATGATTTGTTTATTAAGTTTTTTTTGTGAATAATGGATTGGCATGCCATCAACTTGAGTAATCTATCTTAGCAGGCTAATGGTAATTGTCTTTAAAACTTATTTAATCATGCATCTGTGTATGCATAGTTCAAATCATGTTCAAATTTTTAATTTTGAGGCCAAAAGTGAAGCATTTGAATCCACTGATTTATGGTTCATCCTTAATTTGTTCGTGTTTGATTTTGTTGCTATCTCCTTAATTGTTTGATTTAACTATACTATTATTTTGATATTCATGATTTCAGGGTTTAATGGACCAAATATGAATAGTTTAGTTTATAATCTTAATTTTATCTACATTTATTCATATGTTAAATATTGTACTAAATTTTGTTTGTGGGAAACCTTTTTGATCTTATGTTTAGAAAGAAATTAGATTGATTCTCTCAACACAGGTTTTTTCGTTTCTAGGTTTTTCTGTTCTAGATTTCTATTTTCTCTTCCCAACTTTTTATTTTTGTTTTGTACTCATATTTCTTTTCAATTATTTTGCTCTAGACCTTCTTCGATAGGATCTCCTTGAGATATTTCTTTTTTGGACATGTGATGTAGGAGTATAAATTGATAGAGCTAAATTGTAAGTTAAGTATATATTCTTTTTATATGTTTTTTCTTGGTTATTAGATTTTTAATTTTTGAAAAATATAATGTTGTTTAACGGTATTCTCCAATTTTAGTGTTTGTATTGATGCACAATTGAAAAACCAATACATATTTAATGGGTACTCCCCAAAATAAAAGAAAAGCAAAAGAAACCTCTCTCTCTCTCTCTCTCCCCCCCCCCCCCCTCCTCCCCCCTCCCCCCCAAAAAAAAAATCATTAACAAATAGGGTTGTAAACGAACCAATCTGTTTGTGAAATACTCTAACTGGCTCAATAATAACTCGATCTTGACTCTCATTCACAATTTACTTCCCGAAGTGGGGCAAGTTGTTTATTTTAGTTGTTTTGTTTCTATACTTCTACTTTTATACAGTTGTATTTGCTCCTATATATTTTTTTAGCTACAAAATCATTTTACTTTTTTACCTGTAGAATTATTCTAAAAAATCTTTAACAATTGATTTAATGTGGTGTCTAATATTTTAATCATTCAAAAATCATGATTTGAAAATATTTTTGAACAAATCTTAGTGGATCTTAAATCATTCTTAGAGTAGGGACCCTCTAATGCTATGCAAGTCTCATTCATGCTAACTATTTTGTTTATTTTTGCAAGCGATCTTATATCATGCTTCTCAAATTTCACGAAAATAAAGGTACTTTGAATTTTGAAAAAAATGGGATTTGCTAATTTAGGGTAGCTTAAAATAGGAAATATTTCAAACTATTTTCTCATTAATATTGGGTTTGGGATGTAAAATTACGTTTGCATGTGACCTTATGATTTTAATTTTTCTATTTGATTTCTGCATCCATCTACCTTTCTTGCTCTCTCGTCGCCAGTTATGTTCCCCTAAATTCTGTTTGTTTTTCTATAATCTATTTTTGTTCATTTCTAATATTTATAGATGAAATATATTCTAACATGGAGTATTCCTTTCTAATTTCTCCAAATGTGAGGAAAAAACACACACGAAAAAACAGAGGTTATCTGTACTCCTCGAAAACCCATCTTCCATTTCAAATTAGGTTCAATTGGGTTTTTTTTTACACTATATTCATTAGATTTTTTTTTCATTTCAATCGTGCTTAATTGGTGCAATTCTGTTTGCATGAGTTTTGTTTGTATAAGCATTTAATTATTGTTACCTTTATATTTTTTTGTTATTGTTGGGTTGGTTTGAAAACCCATTGTTGAAAATGGGAGTGTTGTATAGATAAAGTAAATTATGTTATTTATTAAAAAAATGGTTATGACTGTTTATTTGAAAATGGAAGTTGCAAACTTGAGAAATAAATTGTGCTTTCTCATTTTATTTTATTTTTTTGAATTGTTGGTTAAGTTTTGTTGATTGTTATGAATTGTGTTGCTTATTGTTCTATTCATTTGAAAGCAAAAGTGAGACCTTGAGAAATGTTGTATGAGAGTTTTGTAATTTTTTTTAATTTGTGCACGTAATATTAATTTGTGCCCAATTGTGGTACATTAGAAATATCCAATAATAGAAAATTTTAAACAATTTGATGGATCAAATTGTTAACGCATGTGCCTTTAAGCACGGGTTACCTTTACTTATTCGTAATAAATGGAGAAACTTAGTGGCAGCCCTAGGAGATTGGGTCGTTACAAGTCGGTCTCTCAAGGCCGCCACTCGGTTTCTCCCTTTCTTAAGGAGAAATAAAGGTAAAATACTAATACATCCAGCCCCACTTTATTACTGATCATTATCATTACAATATTTAAAAATATTACAAAACTAACACTATTCACGCGACACTATTTATACGTATGGTTACTATTCATAGAATACTGTATGTTTACTATAAATATTTCCATAATCATAAATTTGATAATTTTTACAAACTATGCCCATATTAATAGATACCAATTTATTTGACTAATTTTACAACAGTTAATAATAAATACAATTTTACAGAAATAAATCCAAATTCAAATATAAATTTTTGTGCAATTTCTTTTTCGTAATTTCTGCAATAAATAGTATAAAGGGGTAATCCAACACTTAATAAGATTTTAACCCCTTTAACATGTGTATTCAATCAATTCAACACGTAGCGTAGGCATAAATCTCACATAATTAACACATAATACATTATTATAAATCATTCATGCAAACCAACAGTTATAATTAAACAACAATTATCACATGGATAACACAATAAATAGAAAGATTAAATACCAATATTAAAAAGATCAAGAACCCTAACTCAAACCAAAAATTATAATCGTAGGAGAAAACTATTTTTCTCCTATTTCTCTTCCTTCTCCTTCTTCTTTCTCCTTCTCTTCTTCCTTTTTCTCTTCTCTTTTCCTATTCCTCTTCCTTTGGCCTTCTGGCCTTCTCTGCTTCTTATCTCTCGATCGATATATATATTAATAATTCATGGGGTCCACTATTTTATATATAATATATTATATATATTAATAATACATAGGTCCACTCATTTATATATAATATATTAATATGAATTTTATATAATATAAATATATATGTGATAGTTATATAATATAAATATATTAATATGAATTTTATATAATATAAATATATAAATTTACATAATATTTTTAAAAATGACACCAACATTCCATATATTATATAATATTTCTATAAAATCTTATTATTACATTTATAACTCCAAAATTATAAAATATCAATTCATATCTCAAAAAATTTCATAATATATCAAAATAACCCAAAAAGTATTAAAAGTATTATTTTCAAAAATATAGATTTTCGGAGTATTACAAATATAAATTTCTTCCTCAAAATGTTGCTCAGAATCGTATAGTTATATCAGTCACACTCGATTCTAAGATAATTGTTCTCTATATAGAGTCCCAAAACTGAAAGTCACCAACAATCGACAACTCTCAAAATTCATAAGACATATCGTCACTTCCGCATTCGCGATGGCCCATACTTTATCTAACAAAACACGCAACATGGTGCACTTTGGTCGGAAACGCCTAACATAGATAAGCAACTATCAAATAATCTTATACTTCTAAACACTTTCGTTGCACACTCTGATAAGAATAACAATAGTAATATATCTCTTTTTTTAACAGATATGCATTTTTAAAATGTCATGGTAGTTTCACTTGAATTGCGTCTATCTTAGTGACAAGAAGTTCATAACCTCAATTTTTCTTTTCAACAATCAACATGCTGATAACCAATCTTATAATCATCAGATAGGCATGACATTTAAAATCCACTGCCATATCTCATAACCAACATATTGTACGATGAGCGTTGTTACACGCTCGCGTATTGACTACTTGCAAGTGTACGAGGTCAAAATTTTAGTATAACGTGATATTTTAAGATCGGGTATCGTATCCACAGGGATTGGTTGTCGTTATTATCGAGTACCATAATTGTCATGACCTAACTTTATCTAGGCTAAAAAGAATGATTTTAAATTAATTAATACTAATACTAATATAACCTAATTTAATCTATACAAATTATACTAATACGAGATGGTTAGGGGATGAATTATCTATGGATTAACTTTATTTACTTAAATGCATTTGATTTCGTTTAGTTTACAATAATGGTGTTCAACCTATTCAACAATCTCAATTCGTAAACTCTTCCGCCACCTCTCCCGAGTGTAAGTCGAGGGAATACGCGACTGCGTGTCAACGAAGAAGTCCCCATCAACGTCTTAACGACTCTAGGTCTAGTGAGTCTTGCCCCAACATCATTGATTACACACAATCGAACTCCCTCTGGGTTATTGGATTGTCGCGTTGTCTTTACCCTATCGACAATCTCAGTTCGTAAACTCCTCCGCCACCTCTCCCGAGTGTAAGACGAGGGAATACATGACTTCGTGTCAAAAAATAAGTCTCCCTCAATGTCTTAATAACCCTAGGTCACGTGGTTCTTGCCCCAAAGTCATCGATTGCCCACAATCCAGCTCCCTCCCAGATTATTGGATCGTCGCGTTGCTTACCCTAGTCCGAATCCAGGGTTACCTCTTCTAAGTATCAAACCTCGTATTCTCGATATATATATATCTAAGCATAATAAACATACAACACAGAAAACACAATCAAAAACATCAAAGAACAATCATTAAAGAAACACAACTCAAACAAAAGTACGTTTTTATAAATAATATTAATCCCATAAATAATCCTAGTTTAACTCGTGGTCATAACCATTTATACAATTAAAATCGATATAAACATGCTCAAACAATTATTGAAGTTCAGAAATAAAATGAGAAACGGATGAACTTAGCCGATATCCGAAGATTAGCCGCTAAAACCGTCCACCGATCGTTTCTCCTTCTTCGCGTGGTAATCTTCTCCTTCGAAATTATTTGAGCACTCCCCATACTCTCTCTCTATTCTATACTAAGCCCTAAGGGCTCTAATGGCCGAAGGTTCATAGAGGAAAGGAGAGGAGAAGGGTTTAAATAGGCAAAATATCTCAAAAAATATCTAATCTAATGCAAAGGTCACCGCCGAGGCGGTGGGTATGTCGGTTCGTTGATTGCCGTAGTGGTGAAGACAGCGGTGGATTTGGTGACCATCCTACAGTTTCACCGCCTAGGCGGTGGTCTGGACGCCTAGGTGGTGGGCTGGTTTTCAGAATCTTGCCTTCGTGCTTGTTTTTCCACCGTTCTTCGACCGTTCTTGATTCGATCTGATTGTTTATGCTCTAGTTTCATACATTTTCACCCCACATACCTGATTTATACAAAAAGAATAAAAACTAATTAAAACGTAATAAAATACTATTAAAAATACTCTAAAACTAACAAAACGAGTTTGGAAATATATAGGTAGATTACACCTATCACATACCCAACATTATAATCACCAAATAATCATTTTCTTTGTGAACTATCCCATGAGTCTAAAATCATCAATTCTGAATATTCATAATATATATCATTTCTTATATAAAACGAACACTATGTATATATAAGAATACACTACACCACCTCATCATTTTCTTTAAACCTTATCAAACATATCTTCATATGAACAATTACACAATCAACCCCTTAAATCTCCAAAATTATATTTTTTTTTTAAATCACAATTTAAGCTTGTAAATCTTTTCCATAAAATTCAATATCAACACTGGCTTTCAATAGAATTATCTCAAAATAAGCAAATAAATAATTTCTTTTTAACCCCTATATATTATAGATGTACAAATAGTTTAATATTTTTTTATTACATGCATATATACCAAAGTGAATTCAATACTCACATTGCATGCAATAAAATATACAAGTAATGATGTCAAGTTGTGTTAGTAGACATTGCATGAAAATCACATAATGCCATAATTAATTTACAATTTGCACTACACATGCATTCACAAATAAGGCTTATCCACACATCACATTTGTCTATAAAAAATTACATAAAGTCCCTTCTTGAATTTCTAATATATAATTTAGTCTTCAAATTTCAAAATAACATTTGGCCTCCTTTAATTTCAAAAATCAAAGTAAATTACCTTATTAACCCCTCAAATAAATTTTTAAATACTAAAAACTATCAAATTATCACATGTGGCCTATCAAAATAATAACTATACGTATACAACTATTATATCATAAAAGAACAAATTTTTATATCATCAACAACTACCCCCAATAGTATCAACAATCGCAAGTCTTCGATTCTACCTATTGTTAGTAGTGGACTAATATCTATCTGAATATTTTATCGATGTACTTTCTTCATAATGCAAAAACAATTAATGATCAAATATTTTTTTATTAGAATTCATTTTTCAACAAAATACATAGCCACTCACTTGACAATATCAAAATCCCAACAAAATATAGTCACTTATTTGGCAATATCAAAATCTCAACAAAATATAGCCACTTATTTGGCAATATCAAAATCTCAACAAAATATATCCACTCACTTGGTAATATCAAAACCCACAAATATCATCAAAATAAAAAATAAAAAAAACTGAATTTAAATTAACTGTTCAACTTTTATATAATAAAATACCACATACTTCATTGCTAGCCGTCGTATCGTTTACCTTACGATTAAGAGTTATAACGGTACCGTAAACTGTACAACTATACAATCTAGGGTTGCCATCAGTGTCAAGGTCATTCAATATCTCTAATGGTAGGAGCCAACATACATGACACAAACCACCATATTAACAATATATTCAACTACCTGCGGGACTTACCCTCCTATCAAGTCTCAATACAATATATTCATAATCAATTTCAAATTAAATTTCTCATGTCAAATCAACAACATATTTTCCCTCCTGTCAGGTCTCAACATAACATATTCATAATCAATTTCATATTCAACTTCTCATGTCAGATCAACAACATATTTTTATCACCTACAAAACTTGCCTTCCTATCAGGTCACAACACAACATATCAACATATTCAGTCATCTGTAAGACTTTCCCTCTTGTCAAGTCACAACACAACGTCTCAACATATTCAATCACCTAAAGAATTTGTCCTCCTTTTAGGTCACAACACAACGTCCTACAGGACATACCCTCATATAAGGACAAAAAACATCTCGCAGGACATGCTCTCCTAACGAGACAACTATGGCATAGTAGGATATTAATAAAATCAATTTCCACAATTAAAAATTTTACTTGATCTATTAAATGTCATAAAACTATCCATTTTCATCAACACAATTTTTGTTTTCAATTTAATTCGAAAATATAATTTTATTATTTATATAGAAGACAGTATGCACTTTTAAATCGATCTTTCAGCTCAAAACTTATTCTATTGTCCACTTACTAACACGATACTCACCAAGTCTATAGAATCCATAATCTAAGATCTGATACCAATTGTAAAGACCCGATCTCCCAAGGCTGCCTATCGGTTTCTCCATTTATTATGGAGAAATGAAGGTAAAATATCAATACATCTAGCCGCACTTTATTACCGATCATTATCATTATAATATTTAAGAATTTTACAAAACTGATTTTATTCAAGTGACACTATTCATACGTACGATTACTATTCATAGAATACTATACACGTACTATAAATATTTTTTCCATAATCATAAATTTGATAATTTTTACAAACTATGCCCATATTAATAAATACCAATTGATTTGACAAATTTTAAAACAGACAATAATAAATAAAATTTTACAGAAATAAATTCAAAAATAAAATAAATTCTCGCGCAGCTCTTTTTTGTAATTCTTACAATAAAAACTGTGGAATGGTAAGCTAACGCTCAGTAAGATTTTAACTCCTTTAACATGTGTACCCAACCAATCCAACACATAGTATAAACATATATCTCACATAATTGACACGGAATACATGATTATAAATAATCCATGCAAACCAAAAGTTGTAATTAAACAACAATTATAACATGGATAACACAATAAATAGAAAGGTTAAATACCAATATTAAAAAACCAAGAACCCTACCTCAAACTAAAAATTATAATTGTAGAAAAAAATTATTTTTCTCCTATTTCTCTTCCTTCTTCTTCTCATTTCTCCTTTCTCATTCTCTTCTTCCATTTTCTCTTCCCCTTTCATCTTCATCTTTCTTTGGCCTTCTCTACTTCTCCTTCTTTATCTCTCGATCATTATATATATAATAATTCATAAGACCCACTTCTTTATATATAATATATTATAGATATTAATAATTTATGGGGTTCACTACTTTATATATAATATATTTATATATTAATAATACATGAGGTTCACTCTTTTATATAATATATTAATATATAATATAAATATATATATATATATATATATATATATATATATATGATAGTTATCCTCCGGGATAATATATATAAAATAAATTTTACTATTTTTGTTTTTATCTATTAATCTTATTTGTAATTTACTATTCATGATATTTTCAAAAATTAAACCACCCCCCATATATTATATAATATTTCTCTTAAATCTTACGATTACATTTATAACTCCAAAATTATAAAATATCAATTCATACCTCAATTTGTTTTATAAAATATCAAAACAACCCAAAAGGTATTAAAAGTATTATTTTAAAAAATATGAATTTTCGGGGTATTACATATAAGGTTAAATATAAATACACATTTTATATTTATCTCATATATTGATTTAATTTGAATTGTTCTTTGTCTTCTAGAACATCAAACGGATGAGAAATATTTAAGCCTCTTATGTCTATCTTCTTTTATATAATAGATCAATATTAAGGATAATTTGTGAATAATCCCAATTAGAAAGTGTTGGTCCATAGATCTATCCAAGAGGGATGGTGAATTGAGTAGTTTAAAATTTTAAACAAATAATTTGTCAATTAATCAAATCACCAATTTTTCTAACCGGTTGTTATCTCGAGTTTAAGAAAAAATGTGCTTATCTAAGTGCACAACCAAACAAGTAAGGGTAGATAAATCAAACACACCAATTTATCATGATTCGGTAAGTAACCCTTACTTGTCTATTACGCAAAACTCCCGCAGAAATTTTAAAATTCATTAGCCTTGATCCATTTCCCAGGAAGGAACTTGCAAGTCTCAATTTTGCTTGTACATATTTTTAAGTGCATTTTATAATACTTAAAAAATATTTGGGCCAAGTGTGTTATTTTAAATTTCAATTTAAAATTTTTAGGGGTCCTCTTGGTATTTAAAAGTTTAGTTTTAAGAAATTTGAAGATTAATATGTCAATTTAATTTGACTTGGGATTTTTATGCTATTTGAAATATATATTTTTAAAAAAAAAACAAATTGGGACATAAATAATACTTGAAAGATTCTTGAGGGCGGGTAGTGTAATTTAATCATAAGAGACAAAAAATTTGTAAGAAAAGATTGGGATTAATTGTGGTAATTTTAAGATGATTTTAAAAGTTACATGGTGTAAATGAACACTTCTTGATTTTTTGTGGGAGTAAAGTGTAATTTTCATATAATGATATATGTGACCAAGTGAGACGGTGGCTTAGTCATTTATCCATGGACACATTTCCCAAAATAAAACCAAAAAAAAACATATATCTATGATTCATTTCATTTTTCTTTTTTTATGCTTCATTTTCACGTCCTCTCTCTCTCTTTTATAATTGTCTTCCTATTTTCTGATATTTTCATTCTTGTCTCTTAGGTAATTTTTATGTATGGTATATATATCGGTATATATATATATATGTGCGAAAATTATATATATACATATATATATATATATATATATATATGGATATGCTAATATTGAGTTTATATTTATATATAGATATATTTAATTTGTGAATAATTTAATTAAAAAAATTATAATTTGATTAGCATGATATTTTTAGTATTTAATTGACTAGATTTATTGTTTATAGACTGTTAATATTGACTTAAGAAAGTGGGCGTTTAATGATTTTATATAATTAGGAAATTTTGAGAATGGAAAAAATTGTCTTTTAGTTTCACACATTTCACGCATTACTTTGCATATTAGATATCATTTAGATAAATTCTTAGTTTAGGCGTTGTCATTGTTAGATGCACAAGTGACGCCGACTACAGTAATATTTCAACGATAACCTATTCACAAGACAAATATTGATATGAGTGTATTGTCTCTGTGTGAATTATCAAATTATATTTTCGTATTAAAATGTGAAAAGAAAAGGTTTAGTAAAAATTGATTATTTTATAACGTTAAATGGATCAAGTAAATGGTTAAATGTGAAAAGTGATTTTTATTATTATACTACTATGCCATAGTGTGATCCTGACAGGAGAGCATGTCCTGCGAAATATTATTAGTCCTAATAGGATGGTATGTCCTGTAAGACGTTGTGTTGTGACCTGACAAGAAGGCAAGTCCTGCAGGTGGTTATTGTTGTTGTTGTTGACGATAATGGTTATCATCATGATATGGTGGTTTATACCATAGTTTGGCTCCTACCATTTGAGATATTGAATGGCTCTAACACTGATGGCAACCTTAAATTTCACAGTTGTACAGATTACGGTACCGTTATAACTTCCGATTGTGAGGTAAAACGATCATATGGCTAGTAAGAAAGTATGTGTTTTCGGTAGTTTATTTTATAAAAGTGATTTGATTGGTTGATCTGTATTCAATTGCTATATCTTGATGATATCTATGAATTTTATTATTATTTAGTGTGGTTATATTATGCTTTAGACAATAGATTCTAACAAATGCGTGTGTGCGTGTGTGTGTGTGTGTGTGTGTGGTATTTTATTATATATTAAAGTAATTTGGTTAGTGAATTTTAATACATTTGTTTTATTGTGATTATAGATGTAGGATTTTATTTCGGCACAGTGTGCGATTATATTTATATTTTGTTTTGAAAAGTGGTATTTGATAATTATACTTGATCCATAAATTATTTTTATATTATAACGATAGTACACCAATAAAATATTTTGTCTTAAATACTCAAAGTAGAGACAAGTCCACTACTTGTGCTAGATAGGGTTAGAGGGTGATGCTGCTTTTGAGACAGTTGGGGCAATTGTTGGTAATCAATGGTTCAAACTTTTGTAGTGTTAAGTAAATTTTTAAATTTATTTCAATTGTTGACAGTTAGTTTATATTTATTATTGGTTGGGTAATAGAAAGTCGAGGTCAAGTCTATTATTATTTTATTTTTCATAGTGGCGCAGCGGAAGTATGGTGGTGGAGTGATTTGTCTTTTGCATCTATTTCTCCGTAAATATAAAAGGGAAAAACTGAGTGGCGGCCCTAGAAAATCGGGTCGTTACAGAACCGAACTATTACAATCATTTTCACAAGTTCAGGATTAACCTAATTCTTTTTTTTATAATTTTCTTTTCTAGGCACAGGTATAACCTAATTCTTTTACAGGTTAAGAATGAAACCTACATTTTTAACAGGCTAAAGACTAACCCTAATTAGATACTGACCCAATATGTCTAATCCTTTCGCACTCAAAAAAATACCAAATATATATAAAGAGAGAAAAAAAAATTATTTTTATCAGACAAATTACTACAAGATCAAACAAAGATATGTATCATGCAAATTCACATAATATTGAGCATGTAAAGTAATTAGAAAGATCTCACCAAAATTTTCTTGAAAATATGTAGAGACAACAGTGTAGCACAAAAAACAGGTGTTAAAATAATGGAAGCTTCGATCAAGAACTTCTTCAAAAAAATCTCTTTCAAAACTATGTTTTAGTAAAATAACTCTCTCTTTTCAAGAATCTGAATTAAATTTCTTGTTCTTCATTGTTCATTTAAAAGAATGCAAATCTATGTATAGGATTTAAACAATGCCTATACAGTTATATTTTCAAAGATAAGTCTGTAAATGTCATATATAGACCCCATATATCAAAACCATTTAAATCTGAAATATTCGACCCAGAAATACACTTTTAAAACTCTCAATTTTGTTCCAAAAAGATTTTGATTTAAACCCCTTAAAAATATAAAGTAGTTTTTCCTAGTAAATCTTATAAAATTTGATAATATATAGCAAATCATAAGATCTTCAAATATAAGGTATACCCATGAAAATCAGTAAACTCCTTTAAATAAGATATTCCAACGTTAAAATCCATAAGATTAAGATAGAAGATCTTGAAAATGCCATGGTCAAAATTCAAATATTTACCACATCGGTCGATCAGTTCATCCATTGGTCAACCGGTTAGACCTTCAACAACTCAATTTCTAGTTGTTGCTAACTAGTCAGTCGACCATTTTAGGCTTAGAACTGATTGTTCAACCTAACGGTTGACCGATCAGCCTAAAATGTCAAAACACAACGTCTTAGTTCATTTAGTCGACCGTTTTACTTTGTGGTCGACCGTTCAAGCTGAAATTTCACATTTTTTACTTTTGTCAAACATTTCGTTCATCAATTTTTCAGGAACAATATTTGCACATATAAATTTATCACTTCTAACTACTTTCAAGAATATTTTAAGTTATTTATAAGTGTCATGCATGATCTTAATCAGATTGCATTCAAAGTTTAAAAAGAGTTGAGATATTTTTACCTAGAAATTAAAAAAAAATAAAAAAACTTCTTTGCTAAAAAAATATTCAATGTCTTCATTGCAATCATCTCGATCTTTAAAAAAAATCATCTTGAAAACCATTTTTTTTCTCATTTGCTCAATCGAACTTCAAATCTAAAATTACTCAATAAAAATATTAGTTCCACAAAACATCAATGTTAATTTGTCCATCAAAATATCTAAAGGTCAACAAAGAGTCTAATTCATAATCTATATTACTTTAATTTTAAGTTTAATATAAGTCCCTTAATTATGTTTTGACTTGTGTTTCCGTCCTATGATAAATTTTATCTTATATTTCTAATCAAATGCTTTCAATTAAGGAATACATCTTCGACCGCTGATGCCTCCCGCAGTGGCCATCCGCCAATGCTGTCGTCGGACCTCAGGCCTTCGATCCCCAAAGTCTGGCCACTAGCCACCAGATTTTTTTTTTAATTACACAATTATTTTCCAATGCGTCTTTTAGTTACGTGTAACTATATTTTTAATGTATTTTTAGTTATATTTTTTAGTTTTTTTTTTTTTTTACTTACATTCATGTAATTTTTCTGCAACCGAAATTTAAAAAAGTAATTGAATGTCACAATTTTTTTTAAATAAAAAGTATATTAAAAGATGTTACTAAACAATTAGTTGAATATAACTAAAAAATTCGGCAATTGGTAACCAAAGTTTTAATGATCGAAGCTCGACGATGGTTAAAAACTGGTGCCTGAAGTCTGTTGGGTCGCGGTTGTCGATTGACTTCCCATTAAAATGGGAATTTTATTATTTGGTCTTCAAAAGATATAGAAATCAAAAAATAGGCCCCCAACTACTGTATTAACGTTTTTAGTCCTTGAAGATTTTTTAGAAAATAGTCATTTGTTCTTTGAGTAAATTTTCTAATAATTTATATAAAATGCCATTGCAAGACCTGAACATTCTAATTTTATGTTTTTACCACTTTTAAATATTTAATAAATATTTATAACTAATTGTGTTACGGTGAACGTTCACAACTTTCACCAAAATACACCGATATGTAATTTTGCCCAAACACCAATACAACAAAAATACACTAATATAAACATTCACCAAAACACATCGATATAAACATTCACAAAACACACTGATGTGTATTTTTACCGAAACACCAAAATACACCGAAAAAGCACCAATGTAAACACTCACAAAAGAACACACTATGAATATTCACAAAAAAAATACACTGATATGAACGTTCACAAAATACATCGATGTGTATTTTTGTTATAAAGTTTATAAGTTTTTTTTTTTAAAAGCATTAATTAAAAAATTCAAAACTTCCATTTTAATTTATTAAATTTTTAGTTTTTATCTGATAATTATTATTATTATTAATATTTAGTTTTTATTTTTGTGTTTATCATCACTTATTGTGTTTATTATTATTTGGTAACTCTTATAATTTTGTACACTATATAAAAGGGGTTGGATACTATTTGAAGGATAGAAAAATATCTCAAGAGTTCTTCCTTCAACCAGTATATATCTTTATAATATATTCAAGGGCAATTCGATAAAGATGAGTCATTAGTCTTCCAGTGGACGTGAACCCCGAGAGGACGTGCTTGTGAACAACAGTTGTATCTTAGAATAGCCATTGCCATCACATAGGGAGGTGATCGTTACTTTAGGACAACGATCATTGGTGCCTCCTTGAACTCACATGCCAGATAATTTTCTCACTTAATTCATTATTTATATTTTGGAGAAGTTTATTATTTATATTCTAGTGATAGTTTTGAATATTTATTTAAATTATTGTCAAAATCATATTATTTTTCTAACAATTTTCACCAAAACCATTGTTTTAAAAACTTGACCGAACCGGCCGGTTCAATCAGTTGAACCGCTAACCAACCCAAATTCTAGTCCGAAAAACCCCCAAGAACCATTTTATCCCTAAAACCAGTTAACCTGCCGATTCGACCGTTGAACCGGAGAACCGTTTCGGTTCTCTTCGAACCATCCAGTTTTTCACCATTCCCCATTGATGTAAATATTTCCCCCAAAAAAACCTAATCTCTTGCAAAAAAATGTAGTCTTATCTGTGTTCCTCAGTTCCTCGTAGTCTTGAGGTGGCTGTTGGGCGTAACTGTCTTCGTAGTCATGCGAGGAAGTCATTGCCACATATAGTTAGGGTTTTGACATTGATGGTTGAATGGTGAGCGAGATATTGATAGCTAGAGAGAGAGAAAGAGTTATCACATTTTTCCATTCCCCTTCTTCACTGCTTTTCTTTTACGGTACAAGAACCCTATTTTCTTGTCGTCTCCCATTTTCTAGGTTGTCATCGTCTTCTCTAGAATCCACAACGACTTTTAAATTGGGTTTCCCGCAAATAGGTTTTTTGATTTTGAGACATGGGATCTAAAGATTCGAGTTGGGTTTTGGGTGATTTTCGCCTTCAAACTTGTTTATTTTAATCTGCATTTGTAAGTAATTCTTTATGTAGGACGTGATGGCTGAAGAATTGGACATTTAATTTCAAAAAATTGGAGTTTTAAAGCTACACTGATACCAACAAAGCTTGAGCTATATATATTTTTTGTATTTTTTTTAATATTTATTATTTAAATAAATATAAATATTAATAACATAATTATGATGTCACCGGTTTAACCGCGATTCGCCTACCAGTTGAACTAGTGACTCAGTGACTTTTTCTATTCGACGTCCGGTCTGGTTTTAAAAATATTGACCAAAATACAAAAAACACACCAATACAAATACTCACAAAGAACAAGAATAAAATCAATAAAAAGCCGTTCATTTGAACAAATAAAAACTCCACAAAAATCAACAAAAAATTATATGAGACTATTCACATATCTGAATGTGAACATAAAATAATCTACAAAAAATTTCTCATGAATATTCACGACGATATGAACATTCACATGAAAAAAAATAAACTTAAAATTCACAGATCTGAAACTTTCACGTGAACATAAACGGCGACAAACAGATTTGGAATTTTTTAGATCTGAAAAATCCTTATTTGGAAATGTTCAGATCTAAGAAGGAGGGAGAGAGAGAACGGTTGAGAGATAAAACAAGTCGACGAACAACGCGGCAGAGAGAGATCACAACAGCGATCAGATATGTCCTCGCTACCACTGTTGTGTCGGTGGTCGTCAGTTCTTCTCCATGGCTGGCAGAGTAGATCTTGGAGAGCAGATTTGTCCTCGCTACCATCATTATCGGCAGAGAATATGTGTTCACGGCTATTGTGTTGAGCTCCAACGCCATATCGAGATCTGTTGATCCTAAGATTTTGATGAACAATTAAATATTGATATTTTTTGTGGAACTAACGGTTTAATTGAGTGTTTTAGTTTATTAGTTCCAATGATGAAAATATGATGACAAGTAATGAATGGATGCTAAAAAATGATGACAAAGATTATGAAGAATTAAGAGGTTGAAGAAGTTAAAAAACCTAGGGAAAATAACTCAGGTTAAATTTCAACTCTTAATATCCCAATTAGGATCACACACGACACAAAAAGTTTTTTAAATGATTTTTATAAATATGTGTGTTTTTTATGGAATCCTAATTAATTAAATTATTTGCTCCTATGTGAAATTGAAAAATAAATATAGGTAATTAATTAAAATTGAACTTAAGTATTTAGTGGAGCTAACCGAGAAAAGAAATTGGTTAAAGAAAAACATCGATGAGAATGAATTAAAAATGAATTTAGAAGAGATTCTAGCATTGACAAGTCGACAGATAAGTCGACCGAAGCATAGAAGAAAAAGTCTTTGAATCTCTCGGTCGACAGGTAAGTCGACCTGAGCTCAAATTGTAACTCTCTGAATCGATAAATCGACAGGGCAGTCGACCTATGATAAGAAATGTAACTCTCTGAATCTCTAAGTCGACAAATAGGTTAACCATTGGGTGATATATTTTTGTCCTAGCTACATCCTGAATCGGGCAGTCGACTGGTGATCCTTGGTAAGTCAACTTATGGCATTGTTTCAGGATATTGTGGGATTCTAGATTTTATTCTAAAAGTAGTTGTTACTAGTCATTTTATGGTTAGGATTCACAAGATATATTAGGGATTTAATGTTATTTAAGATATGCAACATATATTATGATATCCCTATAGATTTGGGTTATTAAGTTTGAATATTTCTTAATTTGGTACATGTAATTCTTTCTATCCTATTTAATTGTGATTGAGAAATATTTAGGGGACTTAATTGGGAAGTTTGAAAGCTATAATTAAGTGATTTGAAGAAGGATGAAGTCTTAATGATATAAAGGGTCCATAAGAGCAATTAAATATCATAACAAGTGAGAACTAGACATTAGAGAGCTTATTTTATTCTCATTTATATAGACCTGCATTTTTCATATTAGAGTGAGAGATCAAGAGAATTATACTGAGCTTTTCTAAGAGAAATCATATTGAGAATTGTGAGAAGTTATTCCCAAGCCTGTGAAAAGAAATTTTTAAAGGTTGATTCTGAGTCTGTGAAAAGAATCTTTGTGAGGGTTTAGTTCTTACCTTTAAAAGGATCTTGAGTTTAGTGGGTGCAAAACTCCGTGGGGCTCAGAGGACTGAATTAGTCAAGAGTAGTTTTGTGAACCAGGATATATCGTGGTGTGCTGCTTTATTTATTTTACTTATATTGTTGTTTGGGTGTGAACCTAGTTGATAACATATATCCGTTACTATAAAGATAATAATTAATTTTAGGATAAAATTAATTGTTTAAATTTTAAAGTGTTATTATCTGATAATTTTTAATACTACCCAATTCACCCTCACCCCTCTCTTGGGTAGTTTACTGAACCAACAATTGGCATATTTAGCTCAACACACTCAGCTAACAAAGATCACATGGAGAACATAATCGAGGATGGTCCGTTTAAAGAATGATAGCCTTCCTTCAGACTACAAATCAAAGAATGATAGCCTTCCTTCAGACTACAAATTACGATATGTGGCTAATAATCGAGGATGGTCCGTTTAAAGGAACAGCTAACTGCTTCTGATAAGTAAAAACTCTCTATAAACTCTCAGGCTATTAACATTTTATTTTGCTCTTTAGATGCTAATGAAGATTCTAGAGTTTTAGGTTGTAAATCTGCAAAGGAGATGTAGGATAAGCTACAAGTTACCCATGAAGGGGAAAGTCAAGTGAAGCAATGGAAAATCAACGCTCTTATGAGGAAATTTGAGTTGTTCAGAAAGAAAGAAACTGAATCGATTCATGAGATATATACTCGCTTCAATAATATTTTCAATCACTTGAGTCAACTTGGAAATGGATACTCTATGAAGGATAGAGTTCGAAAGGTCCTAAGATCTTTAACAAAAATACGGGAGTCAAAGGTGACGGCAATTGAGGAAGCTAAGGATCTTGGCAAATATGAAATTGATGATCTCATAGGCAACTTGATGACTCATGAAGCGGTGATTAAATAATATGAGGATGACACCAGAAATAACAAGAGAAAATCCTTGGCGCTAAAAGCTCAAAAAACTGAAGAATAGAATGACAATGATGATGAAAGTCTTGACAGTGAGTAAGAGAAAGATGTGGCGCTTCTCACAAAGAATTTTAGAAGAATGACATGGCGCACATCCCGCAGGAAAAGAAACCTCAACATGACTAAAGTGGAATGTTACAACTGTCATAAGACCGGTCACTTTCAAAATGATTGTCCTGAACCGAACAATGGTAAAGAAAAGAAAAATGAGAAGAAAGAAAAGAAAAGAGCAAAGAAGAGTAAGAAAATCCATGAAGACTACTTGGGATGATACTGAATCAAGTAGCTTGGAAAAATGAGATAGTGAAAATATGTCCATGTTTGCATTGATGGACACTGGTGGTGAGGTAACTAAATGTTCAAGTTCTTGTTCTTTAGATTTTGATGAATTATTTGATGTATATAAAGAACTTTCTCATGATTATAAAAATCAGTATTCTAAAATAAATGCCCTTCAATGTACAATTAATATATTAAACAAGTAAGTGATAGACTACGAATCTAAAAACAATGAATTGAAATCCAAGTTGACGGATTTGCATTCAATTGTTCTCAAATTCATCGGCGGTGAAAATAACTTGAAAATACTTTTGAGAAGTTCACATGGAATTTTTTATAAAGTTGGTACTGGATTTCAGAAAAATCTTAAACAAAAACGTTTTCACAAATTATTTTCTGAAATCAAGGATCTTATTAGATGTTTTAAATGTAATGTCGTGGGGCATACTATTCGTAGATGTTTTGCTAAAATATCTAACTGTAGACAAGTTTGGGTTCCAAAAGGAACTAAAATTGTCCCAATTAACAAGATCGGACCCACTTAAACTAGGTACCGCTTAGGAACTATTAGAGGTGCTCCTCGCAAGTTATTCTAAAACCTTCAATAAGCAAGGACAAATGGTTCCTAGATAGTGGTTGTTCTCGACACATGACGGGAGACAAAGAAAAATTTACATCTTTGACACCTAATGATGGAGGTCATGTGACTTTTGGAGACAATACAAATGGTAAAATTATCGATATAGGTAATATCGGTAATGGTACTACTATTATTAAATATGTGTTACTAGTTGATAGGCTTAAACATAATTTGCTTAGTATTAGTCAATTATGTGACGAGGGCTATAATATTATATTCGATCATGATAAGTGCATTATTAAGAATAGTCATTATAGTAGTATCTTGTTAGTTGTATCACGTTTTGAGAATATTTATACTTGTTCATTTGATGATTTTAATTCTCAAAATTTATCTTGTTTGAATACTTCGTCTGAAAATAGTTGGTTATGGCATAGGAGACTTGAGCATGCTAGTATGGAGTTAATCTCTAATTTATCTAAAAAGAGTCTCGTACGTAGCCTACCTGATTTGAAATTTTTGAAAGATAAAGTATGTGATGCACGTCAATTAAGTAAACAAGTTAGATCATCATTAAGAAAAAGATGCACACGTCCACGTCTAGATGTCTTGAATTATTGCATCTTAATTTGTTTGGACCAAACTCTGTTGCTAGTTTTGGTGGTAAGTTTTATGCTTTCGTTATAGTTGATGATTATTCCATAATTACTTGGGTATTTTTCCTTGCTAAGAAAAGTGAGGTTACTTTTGTTCTTGCTAAATTTTGTAAACGTGTTCAAAATGAGAAGTAATGTTCCATTATCAACATTTGAAGTGACAGAAGAAGAGAGTTTTAGAATGATGATGTGGTAAGTTACTGTGATGAGTATGATTATACTCATAACTTTTCTGCAACAAGATCACCACAACAAAATGGTATAGTGGAAAGGAAGAACATGACGCTTCAAGAGATGGTCATAACAATGTTTAATGAAAATCGCTTACCAACCTACTTTTTGGCCAAAGCAGTAAGTACAGCTTGCCATGTGGTGAATCGGGTATCGATTCATAGAGGGTTCAACAAAACCCCATATGAAATCTGGAATGGTAAGACTTCTAATATTTCCTATTTTAAAAAATTTGGATGTAAGTGTTTTATTTTGAATGACAAGGATAATCTTGGTAAATTTGATGCTAAATCTAATTATGGGATTTTCCTTGGATATGCTACTAACAATAAGGCTTATAGAGTTTATAATAAACGTACGTTAGTAGTAGAAGAAACTATGCATGTTGCTTTTTAGGAAGCTGATCCATTCTTGTCGACAAAGGTTTTGGATGATGATGATGATGCAGGTATTTCAAATAATTAAAACTAAGGTGATAATGTACCTAAGGAGTCCCAACAAGAGGAGGAACCTAAGAAAAAGAATACGACTTTACCACGAGCTATAAAGACAGTACCGGGACATTCGATAAAAGAAATCATCGGTAATTTCAAAAGAGATGTAAATACTTGTTCTTCTCTTAAAGATATAATTAATCTTGCTTTCTTATCTCAAATTGAGCCTAAGGTATAAAAAAAATTAGGTTATTCCTAAGCCTGTGAAAAGGAATTTGTAAAGGTTGATTCTGAGCCTGTGAAAAGAATCTTTGTAAAGGTTTGGTTCCTATCTTTAAAGAGATCTTGAGTTTAGTGGGTGCGAATCTCCGTGGAGCTCAGAGGACTGGATTAGCCAAGAGTAGCTTGGTGAACCAGGATATATCGTGGTGTGCTATTTTATTTATTTTACTTATATTGTTGTTTGGGTGTGCACCTAGTTGATAACATATATCCGCTGCTATAAAAGTAAAAATTAATTTTAGGATAAAATTAATTGTATGAATTTTGAATTGTTATTATCTGATAACTTTTAATACTATCCAATTCACCCCCACTCTTGGGTAGCTCACTGGGCCAACAAGATCTATTAGTAGCTGTTGTGGTCAGTAGAGAAAATATGTCTTTGCCTCGTCCTTCGCATCGTCATCGTCACCGTCAAGCCACAACTATCTCCTCTATCTTCCATAGCCACCATATCTGAACGCCGCCAGATCCACCTCCATAGCCATTGCTAAAGTCTCGTCGTATCAAGCTTCGTCAGTCACGACTACTGCTTGTTGTTGTCCATGGCCACCTCCATCGCTAGAGCCTTTTCGTTGTTCACCCTATCAGATCTATGCATCTGAAGATGGAGAGATAGAGAGAAAAAAAAAATAGATTGGTCACTGCAGCTGAAAATTATATATTAGTTTAGATTAGGGTTTCTATATAAATATAAGGGTTTAAATGTTCGTTAATTAATTTTATAAACTGACAAAATGATTAAATAATAATAGAAAGATTAAATAATGATCTTTTTATTTAAAAGGCTGATGAGGAAAGAGAATTCACAATTGAGATTAAATATTAAAAAATTCATTAAAATTTAGGAATTTTCTTCCAAAACTCTTATTTGAAAACCAAACAACTTTTTCAGCCCACATAAATAAAATATTGTTAATAAGTACTATATATATAAAAAAAAAAAAAAGGAAAAAAACTACGGTACACCAGTTGTACTGTACAACCCTTCGAAAGTTATAAGGTTTGGCTAAAGAAGTTACAAGTTTTTAGACGAACTTGTAATTTTTCGAGAAAAACTTGTAACCTGTAAAGTTATAAGTTCTTAGACGAACTTATAACTTCAATAGAATAACTTGCAACTTATTTAAGCTGACCTTGTAACTTTCGGGCTGTATCCAATACAGCCAAAAGAACGGCTATATTGTAGTCAAACCCAAAAAGATTGCATAGACTCCTACTAATAATTTATAATGACAAAATTACCCCCATAAATTTTTATATACTTGTTCCTTTTATCTCTCTCAGAAAACTTCTAGCCAAACCCCCATGGCCGCCGTCGTCATCTCCGATTCATCGTCGACTCCCCTCCAATTCACCATCGCTGCTCCGATTCGTCGTCATCACCACCACCATTCACCTCTCCGATTCGCCACCACCATTCGCTGCTCCGAACCACCACCACCACCATTCGCCTCTTCAATTCATTCTTTAACACAGAAATCTAACCAAATCTAGGCTAGATCTGGTTAGATCTAACCCAGATCTAGCCATCACCACTCGATTCCATGGCTCCACCACCACCACCGAAGACTATAAGCTTGATTTCATCCACCACTGCCACCGAAGAGTACAAGAGACGCTTCAAATCATTTCTAGATTTCTCTCCTTTCTCTCTCTCTACACAGATTGTTTCCTGTACTTTTCGGTAACGCCCTTTGTTTTAGGATTCGCAACTCCTCAGTCGATTTCTGGATTTCTCGCTTAGTATAGGAGACGCCTATTGTTTTATGATTTGCAGGAGCTGCTTTGTTTTGCATCTTTTTTTTTTTCTCTCTTCTGGATCTCTAGGTCGGTTGAATTTTCATTAAGAACCCTCTTTTATGGTCTATGAATCCTTTACATCTAAGTTTTGGATTAAGCTATTCAGGTTTGGTTATATTGATATATAGAGAAGTTTGTGTCTCCATGCAATGTGTTTGATGAATTTCCACAATGAATTGAATTGTTGTATAAGAAAACAAAGAATTGCACCACTCATTAGTTGAATGAATGCTTATCAATTCTTGTTTTTCTTTCCATGTACATTTTGCTTCTTGAAAGTTCAGATCGAAATTTCAAGCAGTTTTATTTTTTCATGCATGCTTGAAGTTTTTCAAAATCACTTGGATTCGCAGTACTGCTTGAAGTTTTCATGCATGCTTGAAATTTTCAAAACCTGCAGCTCTTGAAGTTTTTCAAAACCTGCAGCTCCTGCGAATCCAAGTGCTGTTTTTTTTTTCTTCTGAAATTTTGATTTCTTGTTTTTTGGATCGATTTGAATTCAATGGAGAATTCTCCAATTTTGGATTTTATGGAATTATTTATGAGGATCTTGTTTGATGGATCAGTTTTTGACTACTTACATTCAAAATTTGAGTTTCTATATTTTTTAATGGATTTTCACTTGATTGATTTTTTTAGTAGATTTCTACTTAGATTAGTTTCAATGGATATTTACTGAATTTGAGTGAATTTCTATGCATTTTTCAATTATATTTCAACTACAAGTATAGTATTCTTTTCAATTATTTTAAATGATTCATGAGAATTGTCAAGGTAATGACTTGTTTGATGGTAATTCAATTTTTGAATGTTTCGGTTTATAACTTAAATTTTTAGGTTTTATAATGATTAGTGGAATTCTAATTATTTTTTTAGTGGATTTCCACTTGATTTGTCTAGTGGATTTTCACTTGGATTTATGTAAGTGATTTTTAGAGGTATTTTAGGTATTTTAAAAAATATATATATTTTTGGATAAATAATAAAATTAAGTGGATTTTCTACTAAAACTAAAATTTCAGTGAACATTACAAAAAATAAACACACATAAGGGTATTTATGACATTAAAAGAAAGTGTATATTTTTAACTGAAAAAATTAATTAAAGTTTTTATTAAAAATTAAAATTTCAGTAAAATTTTCAAAATTAATTGAAATTTGTATATATAAAAGAAGGATAATATTGAAATGATAAATGTGATGATACTTTTTAATAAGTTTAATATTAGTAATTCTGTTTTTTTAGATTTTAGTACCTTTACAAAATAAGCCCTAAAATTTAGTGTTTGGAAGAACTTTAATATATAGACTAAAAGTGGGAAAAAATGTAGGTAACTGTTGATGGTAGGTTTAAACTTTAATTGTATACACAATACATCTAACTGCGACGGCAAGAAGGACGGAAGAAATCTCCATCGTTGGTAAACTTGCGTTGCCTGCATCTCAGCCGTACACGACCATTACCAAGCACGCGGCAGAGGGCCCACTTGTTGAACCCACTGTAACCGACCTCCCTTAAATTTCTGTGTTATTTCCGGTACTGGTGAAGTCGGCGGAGATCGCCTGTGGTCCCAGCCATGTGATGATGCTCCAATATCTCGAACCTGAGTAAATACACAATCAACCCCCTACATATAACGTTTTACATTTTCGCCCCGTTCGTTTAGTGGTCAGGGGTTCAAGTGTACAGGTTGGGAAGAACACATTTGTATTGGGGTGTTTAGAAACCCTCAAGACCCATCCACCCGACCTGAACCGGTCAAAAATGACATGAATCTATTAAATTAGGAGGTGAACCGACCTATAGTGGTATTGTGTCCGCAAAAACCAAACCAACCGATTCGAATGACGGGTCTAAAGTTTATTTCGTGGGTGCACTCAAACCAACCCATGCTCATCACCCCTATATTTATTTGTACATTAATTGAGCACTTCAAGTAATAAATGAGCCGCACATTTAATTTAATTGAGCTTAAAATATCTCAAGAACCAATTTTTTCTAACAACCTCTTTGTTAATGATTTACATTTAAGCCGCAGCGAAACAACTTTGAAACCTTTAGGTGTCATAGTGCAGCAATTAGAATTTTAGGATTACCAAATTCAAACAATATAAATATTTAGGGTATAAAGTGTAATTACTATAATAAAAGAGAGGAAAAACAGAAATGCACGAGATATTCTATATAAAGATACCATCCATCTTATGCATTCAGAGTCTCTGACATTCACACCACCAGAAAATAAGTCGACAAAAAATATCACAAAGGATAAGTAGAGAAGCGCCCCCTCTCAAATGGCTTGGTCGGAACCGGAGATCGGATGCAAAAAACACCCTAGCCTCCGGCAACAGCCGGGAGTCTGCCCATTTTGTCTTGGAGAGAGACTCTCCAAACTCTCTTCTTCACAACCCAGATCATTAACGGCTAATTATTCATACTCCTCTTCTCTCTCTTCCTCAGCCGCAGCTTACTCCTCCACTTCTTCTTCCACACACATGTCTCCGGTCAGTCTCGTAGGGCTCCGCCTCCGCCTCCACCACCACCACCGGACCACCTCCGATATGATGGGCTCGATCTCGTTCGTCGTCACCCAGAGCGGTTGCCTGAGAAAGAGCAGATCGATAGCTTTTTCCGCGAGAAAAGGAGAGAGTGCTGAGGGTATTATACAGAAAGGAGGGAAGGAGATGAAGAAAGATGGGTTTTGGTGGAAACTGATGCGTTCGACGAGGAAGAGGACCAGAGGGGTTTTCACTTTTCATGCATTCCAAGACCGTTGAAGGAACATTTGACTATTAATTAGGTTCTTCATTGAGGTTTTTTTCACTTTTTTTTTTTTTTTAGCAATAAATCCTCATCGAATGTGAACAATAAAATATGTACTTCTTTGTATATAGGTTTTTTGCTATGAAAGATAACAATAAAATTTCGTATAATATATTGATCATTTCATTATCTATTTCTCTTGCTTAATTGTCTAATTTTGAAGAAAAGGTGTTTTTACAATTTTAAAGAAAACTCTCGAAATATAGAGAAGTAAGAAACAACTCTATTCTCTTCCTTTCTTTCGAAAGGATTTATATTTGTGGTCATGTTTACTTTAATTGTATTTTTTAAATATAAAATGTCAGTGTAATATTGGACTTAGCCCACTTGGCCATAGGCCAAAACCCTAATCCCACTTCTCCTATAAATATTCATGTATAGTTTTTATTCTGTATATTCCTAATACATGTAACCTTGTATTTCTTTCTCAATATATCAATTATGGTTTATTTCTCACTTCTCAATTATCTTAATATGGTATCAAGAGCAAGTCTTTTCTGAACCTGTTCTCAATAAAATTTTCGCAACCCTAACGCTTCCACCACCACTGTCACGCCCCATATTCTCCCGAGACTTTCGTCGCTACTGCAGGCTTCATCCCTTCTTTGGTATCAATAAACAGCATACCACCGACTTCGTCTTGCATAGACGAACATAACGCCACCAAAATCACCGCCACCGAAGTCCAGATGCCTCTTACGTGCCTCCAACAGCCAACAGTATCAGTAATCTTCGCCATATTGGATTTTGGGTTCTACCGCCTCAACTAGAGCTCCAAATTTACCGATATACCATCGAAACCGTATCAACGAGACGATTCAAACGATGCAACAATCAAGATCGTACAACACCGCATGCACACACACGCGCGGCCTGAAATCCCTGCAATCTATATCCATGCGCCGGTAGTCTACAACCTCTCTTCTTCTGCCACGTCAGCGCCACGTCAACGCGTTTGACTATCACATCTTTCGCTGACTGCCACGTCAGCGCCACTCAGCAAGCCTCTGCCACATCATCGGTTTTGTTTTTAGGTAATTTCCTTCGGACCGATTCAGGCCTTTTTTGACCAATTTTGTGCAAACTTGGATCAGTTCCTGAGGTTTTTCGATGTTGTAATTCTGTTTTCGACCTCTGTTTTATAGTTTGAGGCTCACAGAATATACTTTTTGTTATATTCGTATAGTTCCTATACCAGTTCACCTATTTTAACTCGGTCCTTGAAGATTCAATATTGGTTCCTGGACAAATTTTAGGATTCTAGATCTATCTGTGATCTCCGTCAAATCAAATTTGGATCATACGGAATAGTTCTCTCTATATTGTTGATTCGGTTCATCACGGATATTTGATCGGTTCAAGGGGCTCTCAATCGGTTCTTCACGAGTATAGATCAGTTACTGGATAATTTCAGCATCCTGAATCCATCTATGACAATAGTTTCTCCAAGCTCAATAGCGATGTCTGTGGGTTCTTCACTCATTATCAATGCCAAATAGGGTTTGGATTCTACCTCTACTACTGTCACCGTGTCTATTACAGATTTGGCCTCACTTCTCTTTTATATCTTCTCCAACATTGGTAATGGTACAAACATTTCCCCTGCTCTCTCACTTACTACAGGTAACTCTTCTTGGTTCTTTGATTCTGCTTGTTGCAATCATATGACATCCGATCCCCATATTTTTTCAACCAAACTCTCTGTTATGAATATCCCTACTATTTATACCGTTGATGATTCTCAAATGCGTGTTACTCATACCGGTCAGATTTCTACTTCCCATCTTTCTGTTTTTAACACGTATTTGATTACGAAACTCACCTTAAATCTTTTGTATGTTGGAAAACTTTATAAATTGGGATTTGAAGTCATATTTTCTAATAGTGATTGTCATGTGCAGGATTCTCGGATAGGAGAAACTCTTGAGACTGGTCGTAAGATTGGACGCCTATTTGAATTTACCAGTTTGCACATTCCATCTCCAACTCTATCACCACCACAACCCCAAGTCCCTTCATCAACCTATGTAACCTTACCACCACCACAGGTATCCTCATCCTTATCTCCACAACCACCAGCTGATCTCTCACTATCCCAAATATGGCATGCTCGGTTAGGCTACACTTTATCTAACCGACTCAAATTGCTTATCTCTAGTGATTAGTTAGGTTCAGTTCAACATGAGTCCTTCAAATATATCCATTGCCAACTTGCCAAACAACCAGCCCTACCTTTCAAAGAGAGTCATTCTATTTTTCTTGCTCTCTTTGATCTAATTCATTCTGATATTTAGGGGTCTTCTCCTCAAGCCTCAATGGGTGGCCTTCATTACTTTGTGATCTTTATGGACAACTACTATCGATATACATGGTTGTTTCTTATAAAACATGCATCAATCCGAACTATTCCAAATATATTCTAAGTTTTCTTCTATGGTTCAAACCCAATTTTCTAAAAATATCAAAAAATTTCGCTCAGATAATGCAATAGAATACAAAGATTGTTATTTTCTTAACCTGCTTCGCAAAAATGGCACGCTCCTTCATCGCTTGTGTCCTAGTACATCCCAACAAAATGGACGAGCTGAACGCAAATATAGACATATTCTTGACACAGTTCGTTCTCTCCTCATTTCTTCATTATGTCATGAGCGTTCTTGGGGTGAGGCTGCCTTCACAACTGTCTACACAATAAACTGTGTCCATTCCACTACAATCCCTAGTCTCCATTTGAACGCCTTTTCGGTAAAACTCCTGATTACTTTGAATTCAGAGTCTTTGGTTGTACCTGTTTTGTTCTTCTCAAACCACATGAACACAACAAACTGGAACCAAGGGCTCGTCTGTGTTATTTTCTTAGATATGGCATCAAACATAAAGAGTATCGATGCTGGGATCCCATTTCTAAAACCCTTCATATCTCATGACATGTTATTTTTTGGGAACATCAAATATTTTCTTCCTTATGGTTATTTGACATGTCAACCCTCACCAACTTCAGATTATTTACTGATCCATCCATTGAGTTATTTTCAGATGATACAGTTTCAGGTACTGTTGAGTCCACTCTAGTACCACCTGTTACGCCCAGCCCTGCACCTTATACTGAGTCCACCCCAGACCCACTAGTTGAACCCACTCCAGAATCACCAGTTGATCTTACCTCTCCAGCTCCAGTGACCATGCCTGAGACTTCTCCTATGGCCGATGATTATGTACCAACTACCTCTGAGACTCACACTCTAGAACACCCTCACCGCTCTACCAAGGTAACTCATCGTCCACATTACCTTATTGATTTTCATTGTTTTCCACTATACTTCATATGCATGAGCCTCAATCCTATAAGGAGGCTAATACTAATTCTCTTTGGCATAAAGTAATGGACGAAGAACTTCAGGCCCTTGCTAAAACTCATACCTGGGATATTGTTGATCTGCCCCTTGGAAAAACTCCTATTGGGTGAAAATGAGTGTTTAAAATCAAGACGCTCTCTAATGGCTCTGTTGAACGATATAAATCCCGACTTGTTGCTAAAGGATTCGCTTAGGAATATGGCATTGACTATGAACAAACATTTGCTCCATTGGCGAGGCTAACATTTGTCCTTAAACTTCTTGCCGTTAGCGCCAATCGAAAGTGGACTCTCTTTCAAATAGATGTCAAAAATGCATTTCTCAATGGTAATCTTCTTGAGGAAGTCTATATGCATACACCTTCTGACTTGGTTGCCCCTAGAAATAATGTTTATCGCCTTCGTCATGCCCTATATGGTTTTAAATAAGCTCCACGTGCCTGGTTTGCTAAATTTAGCACTATTATTCATCGTTTTGGGTTCACACCTTGTTCTCATGATTCGGCTCTATTTATTCACCATACTGCCAACGATATTATCATTCTTTTGCTGTATGTGGATGATATGGCTATTATTGGAGACGATCTACGTGGCATTTCTGAACTCAAAACGTTTCTCAATGGCCAATTCGAGATGAAAGATCTTGGTGTGCTCACCTATTTTCTTGGCCTCAAAGTCTCATCTGGTTCTAATGTATATTTTCTCTCTTAGGCCAAATATGTCTCGGATCTCTTTTCCAAGGCTGAGATCACTGACTCAACCACTGCCACTACTCCTCTCGAGGCGAACATCAGACTTACCTCTCGATGGTTCACCTTTTCAGGATGTCACTCTATATCGCCAACTAGTTGGAAGTCTTGTATATCTTACTGTCACTCGCCCTGACATTGCTTATGTCGTTGATCAAGTCAGCCAGTTCTAGTCCGCTCCTCGGACCACTCATTACTCGGTTGTTCTTCGCATTCTTCGGTATGTGAAGTGTACTTTATTTCATGGATTTCATTTCTCAGCCCATTTTGCTCCCGTCTTACAAACTTATTCTGATGCCAATTAGGCTGGAGACCCCATTGACAGTCGTTCAACCGCTGGTTACTATTTTTTTTTTTTTTTCTTTGGCAATTTTCTCATTTCCTGGTGTAGTAAGAAAAAAATTGTGGTTGCTCACTCTAGTACTGAAGTTGAATATCGTGTCATGGCTGATGCAACTCAATAGCTTCTCTGGCTTCGATGGCTACTAGTTGACATGGGCATCTCTTCTCCTGCAGTCACTATCCTACACTATGACAATAGGAGTGCTATTCAGATTGCTCATAATGATGTATTCCATGAGAGTACAAAACACATCGAGATTGATTGTCACTTCATCCGTCATCACATTCTCCAGAATACAGTTCATCTACAATCCGTCAGTTTAGCCGATCAGACAGCAGACATTTTCACTAAGGCTCATCTACCCGGACATTTTCACTCTTTGATTTCCAAACTTAAGTTCACCTCTCACTTACCGTCTTGAGTTTGAGGGAGAATGTTAGTGTAATGATGGGCTTTAACCCACTTGGCCCATAGGGCAAAACCCTAACCCTATTTTCCCTATAAATACTCATGTATAGTTTATATTCTATATATTCTTAATACATGTAACCTTATATTTCTTTCTTAATATATCAATACATGGTTCATTTTCCACTTCTCAATTATCTTAACATAAAAAAAAAAATAAAAAATAGTGTCATTAAGTATCTCAATGTAAGTGAAAACATGAAAATGGATATATTTATTTTATCTAACATGATATGAACACATATAATAAATTTTAAAAAATATGACATGCTAGTAAATATATTTTTTATATGTTATGTATTTTACAAAAATAATCATGCACCATATGAAGGAAATTAAGAAAAATATATACACAAATATTATCTAAAACACAACATATGAAAAATGATATTTTAACCCAAAAAAGGGGGTAAATTTTTAAAAAGATAAAATAATGACAAATGATATTTAACAAGAAAAAAAAAATAGGGGTAAGGGTATAACAACGAGATACTCGTTCCAATGAATTATTTCCGATGTCCGACAACATGTATGCACTCCCTGATTCAAATGGATGTTTATCTGAAGACATAATGTAAAACCCAAGTTACAAGACGTACGTCATAAATAGTCGCATTATAAAATGTTAGAGGACTTTAGGGTAAAAATTTTATTGATAAAAACTCAAATAAAAAATTGGGGGTCAAATCGAGAATTTGGGAAACGCAAAAATTTAAACATAAGATTCAAATTGGCAATTAGAAATCGAAAATAAAAAAGTGAGGGGCAAAATCAGAATTTCGAAACTTTTAAAACTTTAACTTATCAAAATAGGAGTCCTAAAGAAGATGTGTGGGGGGGGGGGGGGGGGAAGTGTAATTTAAACTTTTTTTTCTTTACATTTGTGCCGACACCCACACGGCAACCGGACGACGATCCACTGGCCAAGGAGAGGAGATCGAGGGACGACGTGGAAAGCTTAGATTTCGTTTAGCCACTAATTTCATGCATTAAAAACCCCTCTACACGCGAAGAAGAAGGAAAAATCGGAGGAAGGAAATTCGAAAAATTTTAGAGAGAGAGGGAACCGGAGCGGAAGGAGGTCGTCAGTTTTTTTCTAACCAACGTTCCTCCGTCAGCGTGGCCGTGTGAGCATCATAAACAATTCCAGGAAGAGAGAGGGTTTGGTTCGGCCGGTGGCGTGGTCCGTCGACGGAGAGGTAGTCCACGGGTTAGCGTTGCCAATGAGCGGAGTTACGGATCGTCGTTCGACCATCAACGATCAATGGGAAGGTGAGTATTTATATGTTTTTCCTCAGTAAACTGTTAAACGTATGCAAGCATGGGCATAACGGGCTGGGTCGGTAAGTTTCCGGCGGTATGTTCGATTTTCGTTTTTCGGCTGTAGGTGGGTTTGTGCTCGGATTTACTTGCTACTGGGGGTGAGTGCACGTGTGTATGAAATGTGTATTGTGTTGAAAAAAATCCAGCATAAACGGAGGGGGGGAAAACTGAGACGGAGAGAGAGAGAGAGGACGACCAGCGCGGTGGCGGTGGTGGGAGATTGGTTGCGGCTGCTGTGTGCCACCGTGTGTACGGGTCTCCGCCGGCAGGGATCGTTGGTCCCGTGGCGTGCCATCGGCGGTGCCATGCAAGCTTAGTGCATGCATGGGAGGTGGTGTGTGTGTCGAGAGGGGCGACGGTGGGTGAACAGTAGTTGTGGGTGTGTGGTGGAGCTGCTGAAATGGCTGGAGGGGGTGTCGGTTGGACGTCGGGGGTGGTGCGGGGGGTTGACTGGTAGGACGGCAAGGAGAGAGAAGCCACCGGCGGTCGGAAGGTGTAGAGAGAGAGTGACGGCTGCCGGAGAAGAAACAAAAAACAGAACAGGAAAAAAAAAAGGAAGAGGGAAAAAAAAAATTACACAATTGACCCCCAGCAAAAAGGGAAAATTCCACTCCAAATAAAAAAAAAAAAAAACCTTTTTCGCGGCCCGTGAATAAATCGGAAAGGATCTCATTTGCCGTTAAATTTATTCTAGTGTTGTTAAAAGTCAAACCTAGCCTAAAATATTTGTAACCGGAGTAATAAATTGGGATCGTTCGTATTATGGGATTTCTTATGTAATAAATAATGGAACAAAATTATAAAGAATAATAACAAATCTCATAGATAAAATATGGGGAATAGAAAATGCGGAACTTAGGGCCTGCCTTACATGCCTAGGTGATTTTACATGAAATATTAACTTAGACCCTATCATTGTTAGGTTCGCAAACGCCAACACCTCGGTAAGCTTTGGACAGCGAGGTTTTTTTATAACACCAGAAACGAGGTGAGTGTACTGTCTTCTCGCCAAGTTGTTTGTATATGTGCATACATGATGAAAAATGGTTGAACTTAAATTAGATGTTTTAAACCATTACGTGATGATTTGATGATATTATTGTGTGATGTGATCCGATTCGGCGGAGTGATGTTTATCTGCTTCGGCAGAGTGATGTTAGACATTTGTACTGCGCAGTAATGATCCACTTCGGTGGAGTGATGAGTGTTCGTAGGAAGGCATATCCTACGGATGGTACGGTACCGTTGCAAACTCCCGATCGTGAGGTTAAACGATCACCATGGCTAGCCAGTGTGCGTTGTGGTTTGGGGTGTGATATTTTGTTTATTTTGGGGTAATTTATTATTATTTCTAGCAACTGGTATGCCATTTATACTGCATGGTTATAAAGGTAGAATATATGTATATATATTACTTCGTTTTTTACTGCATATATGATGCTTATGCTGAATCCATGCATAAATAATGTGTTATCTAGAAGGTACTATTGGTATTAAATAAGAATGCTTTTATTGAGAAGGCAGTACACTCGCAGGTGAAATGGCTAGGAGCCGGCCCCCTACTGGCACAGGGTAGAGTCCGTAAATGGTATAGCGAGGAATTTAACTTTCCGGGAAGTGCCGCCTGAGGCGAACCTAGGAAAAGTTCATCAGTTGTTGTTTTTTTTTTTCCTTTTTGCTGTTCTAGAAGGAAATTTTTGGGACGGGTGTGTCCCTAGCTTGGAAAGATGTTTATGACATGTATTGTGAATAATTGTATAATTATGAATGCATAACGTCGTTTTCTGGTTAGTTTGTCGCCTGGGTAATGGCTCTTGGTATGATCTTAAGGGTATCTTCCTTTGTGTCACACGCATTTATATATGGTGGTTTTACGTATACAACATCCTCTAAATTTTTAATACATGGTGCTTTCCAACCTTTTTATCTTCTTCTTTTCAGACTCTTTTTATATTTTATTCGATTTGTGCATTTATTAAAATGATATTATTGATCCTAGATATTTTGATAAACCAATTAACATTGATATTTTAAGAAATTAATGTGTTTTTCGAGTATTTCAAATTTTAGTTTATGTGTTTCAATGAGAATATTTTAAAGATAAATGATCAAGATTCAGAAACATTTTTTTAATTTCTAGGTAAACTACTCAACTCTTCTTGAACTCTTATTAATGCAACCCAATTAACACGAAACTTGAAAATGATTCCAAATATTTTTAATATATTAAATTTGAGTGTCCAAATGATTTTCCTAAAAGTTCGATTTAGAAAATATTTGGAAATTGAGAAAATTTGGATTTTCGGCCTAAACGGTCAACCGTTGAGTGAACCGGTCGACCGAATAATTCAGGATTGGTATTTTCGATTTTAGGCTAATCAGCCGACTGAATGGTTGAACAATTGATTCATAAACTAAAATGGTCGACCACCCGGTCAACCAATCAGTGTTCAACGGCTAGAAATCCAAACATTATGGGTCAACCGATCGACCACCGGATGAACCGGTCGAATGAAGCGGCTTTTTTCAAATCTTTGACCAAATGTTTTAAAATATCTTCTATCCATTTTTCATGGATTTAAACATTGGGATATTATATTTTATTTTTATTTTTTTACTATATTTCAAAGATATATCATATATTTTTAAAATCTTATGATTTAGTTCATGTATTGGTTGATTTTGTGATTTATACGGGTCAAACATATTTTTATCCTTTGGGGTTTACATCAAAATATTTTTGGGGCTAAATTGAATGTTTTAAAAGTTTTATTTTTGGTCAAATATATCTAATTTAAATGGATTCAATTTATGGGGTTTATATATGTTATTTTTTGGCATATCTTTCGAAATATAGTAGTTTTAGGTAATGTTTCAATTTCTTATATATAAACCTGCGAATTTCATCTTTCAATCTATCAACAATCAAAGATAAAATCATATTTTTTAAAAGAAAATATATTTTTCTGATATATATTTTTTAGAGAAATCTTTGAAGAAATTCTTGATCAAAACTATTTTTGTGAAAACACTAGGTTTGATACTACATTGCTAATATGCATTTTTCTGAAGAAAATTCCAGTGAGATCTCTCTGATTATTTTTGGCTTACTCAAATTAATTGCGCTATTCTTGTTTTATATATCTTAAGAATTTGAGCTTGGAATCTTTGTGATTGAAAATCATTTTTGATAGAATATATTGAAAATCGTTTTTGATAGAATATATTGAAAATCCTTAAACTATTTTTTATGTAAATTTGATATCTATAATCTATGTGCTTTAATTGTGATAAAATCATATTTATTTTTTCACACATTTCAATCACTAGCCTATTGGGACATTAATTGAGTTTAAGTTTGAATTGAGGTGGTAGAAACTCCAGTGAAACGAAACTGTAATATTTTTTATATTTATGAGTTGTAGTTTAGACCTAAGCGTACTTAGTATAAGTTAGAGTGAATTAAGCAGAAAGGGATGTTGCCTAATCTGAGTTAATCTTTAGCGTGGAAAAAAAATAGGGTACCCTAGGAGAAATATAGGTTTGATTTTGAGCTTGTAAAATAATTAGGTTCTTCGGCCCGGTAAAAAGATTAAAAGATTTAATTAGGAGCCTAAAAAAGAATTAGGTTAATCGTATGCTTGGAAAAGGAATGTAAATGTTTGATTCCTACCTGAGAAAGGGACTGATTTCAGTGGTTTGCAAAATCCCTGCAGGTGCTCAAGGGACTGGATGTAGGTAAGGGTAACTTTCTAAATCAGGATAAATCTTTGTGTCAATTTATATACCCTTATCTGTTTGGTTGTGCACATAGTTAAACATATTTTCGCTATAAATCAAGATAATATCCAGCTAGATAAATTGGTTATTTGATTGTTTATTTGTTCAAAGTTATTTGTTTAATTTTTAACTACTCAATCCACCCCCCCCCCCCCCCCTCCCCTTCTTGGGTAGATCTTTGAACCAACAATTTGTACCAGAGTTAGATTAGCTTAATAGGCTTTACATGCTAGCTAATACATCGACATGGATTTCACAGTAGATTATGGTTGGGTATCTCCTACTTATTCTGAGAATCAATACTCGTGGAAATGATAAAAATAATGAAGATAAGGCTGCTCCTAAAACTCTTGTGAAGGTTGTTATTTTACAAGGTTTCTTGCTAAAGAAAATTTAAAACTTTCCCAAAAATTGTGATTCTTAAAAATAAAAAGTTTGATATTGTTTTCTTTCACAAAAAGAAGGATTTAGATAAATATTTTGAAACTAAAGAATTTTCAAATGTTCTTTTTTAAATAAACAACTTGCTTGATAATGTTTAATCTGTTGAAGAAGAAAAGTCTTTTCTTAAAATTGATGTTTCTAACCTCCAACAAGGAATTGCAAATTTCAGAAATCTTGAAAAATTAAATGAGACTTTAATGTTGAATTGAAAAATTCAAGGTGTGAACTCTATAGAGCACGTTTGAAAATCCACTCAGTTGAAAATGATTATCGAATCTTGAAGAATAGTCATGAATTTATCAACAAGAAAAAAATTGGTTTATAAGAGAATATTGGTGCAATGGCACACACACTTGAACAGACTCAAAAGGAGCTTAAGGAGACAATTGAAAAATTCAAAAATTCGGAGAAACCTAAAGTTTTTGAAAAACTGATAGACTCTAAGACAGTATCACATCATCATTATCAGTATCATGCAGTTGCAGGGAGAACTAATTCTTATAAGTTTTCTAAGAAGCACTTAATTGTTTTTAGATAATATTATTGTGGAAAATATGTTCACCTTGAGAACTGATGTTATCAACTGCATGGTTATCCAACTAGATCCAGAAATAGTTGGATACCAAGAAAATAAACTTTTCATGCAAGTAAGAATGCAAATTATGTTGGGCCGAGGAGAATAAATGGAAGAAATATACAAGGGCATAATGTTAGTTCGCCAGACAAAACACTGATTATCACCGAAAAAGAGTACAACCTCAAAATCAAAAGAAATCGATACATAAAATCATTACATATCGTAACAAGACTCATAAACCAAAAGTGTGAAAGAAAAGTAAGGAGATTGTTACTGATCTTAAACCAGAGATTTCCAAAGTGGACAAAAATGCTACAAAAACAAATCAATGAGTTACCTTCAAAGATGACAAGACATCTCAGATAGTCGCTATAGAGGAGACCAAGAATTGCATTGATCACAAAATTAAAATACATACACCATTGGCTCCTAAAAAAAAAAAAAAAAAAAGGTATGTTGAATTTTCTTAAATTTAAATATATAAATTTTGTTAGAGAGACAAATGCATCACATTATTCTACTAATTAAATGTTTTATGTTTTAAGCTAAGTTAGTATTTAGTAGTTTATGAGGTAATTTCAATTATGATATTTTTGTGGATCATTTGAGAAATGAATAAGGTTAAAATTAATAAAATTGTCAAAAATAATCCTGATCGATTGACTGCCTACATAACCATTAGACCGCAAAAATACGGAAGGTTTTTAAAGTGTAGAATGTTTAAATAGACCAGTCAACCATCCTATACGTGAATCTAAGGTATTTGTTTATTTAAATTTGTTCGGCTCATTTCTCTTTCTCTCCGAGATTCATTCCCCCAAAACCCTTCATCTTCGTCTACACTTGAAGATCCCTCAGAAAAAAATGATAAATCGTAAAGATTTGAGAGGTGTGATCTCTCACTCTTGTTAATATTTGCTACATTTTGTGCTTACAAAGGCATTTCGTTCTCTTTTCAAGGTTCTTCTAGGGTTTCCTATTATCTTGCTCTATTTCTAGGCATAATCTTGCCTTAGAAGTTTCATAGATTTTGTGTTTCTTCTTTCTTTTGTCATAAAATGGCTCCAAGGCATAAGCCTAAGAGAAGAGGAGCTCAAAGTACGGATTTCGACAATGAAAAGTTCTTGGGTTTGAAAAACCAAACTAAATTTCAAAAAGACTTAAGCAAAAGAAAAGTGATTTGTAGTAGGCCGGTTCATTTTGAAGAACTATTATCTAAAGGAATTGATGTTTTGTCCAAGTTTAAAAGATTGGGGTGGGATGAATTTTTGTGAGAAGGTAGAAGTTGTTTTAGTCACTGAGTGAAAATGTTTTATAGTAATTTTCATCTAGTTTAGGATAGTATATCTTCGGATGTAAATGGTGTTAATATTGATCTGTTCTACTTGAAGTTAAAAGATGAACAATCTTTACCCGAAAAACACTTACTTGGCTTCAACAAAATTTTAATCTTGATCAAAATCGTCAAGAATTGGATATTATTGATTTTAAAGCCACCTCTCTAAATCTTGAAAAGCGTATTTACCATTCTATCATTACTCGCTCTCTTATTCCTCATGATAGTCACCATTCCATGGTAACCAATTATGATACATTTATACTGCATTCTATTATGAAATGGACTAAGTTTGATCTTCCATCTCTTATCATAGAACACATGCAGTATCAATTGAATGTTGAGTCTCGTGTATTACCATATGGTGATGCTGTGTGTTATATTCTCTAGAATTTCCAAGTTCCCATTGATAACCATTGTGAAACTTATTACATGGGAAATACCTCTTTACTTAATTTGAACACAATTCATTCCATGGGGTATGAGTTTGTGAGAAATTGATGGATCCTAAGAGAAGAGGTAAATGAAGAAGAAGATGTGGAAATACAAGATGGTGGAAATGCATCGAGAGATTTAGATGGTATTCATCAAAGGGTTGATCAATTACTGGTTCAATTTGATAATTTCCAACAATACACTAAAGTAGTATATGGGAGACTTGATGGATTGGCAACACAAGTAGGAAATGTATCGACTTTAGTAAATCATATTCATGACATGATTCAAAACCGTCGATCTTTCTATCCACCTTCTTGTTTTTTAGGACTGTCAAGCTCATATTATCCTCCTCCACATTTTGGTTCTCCTGATGCCTAGTAACTGTTTCATGGTTCTAATTTCTCCTTATTGACTATTAGTAATCTTCTTTTTTGCTTTATGTTAAGGACAAGTTTCAAATATATCGTTTCGTAATAGTAAATAGGTATTGTGATGTATATCTTTGCTAGATATTAGCTTTTAAATAGTTTATCTTGAATCCTAATTAGTTTTAGTCCTATGATTGTCTCAAAGTGATCCATACAAATTTCCCATATATCTTGCTCAATATAATTGTTACGAGGATAAATTGAATTTTTATCTAATTAGAGAGTATCTATCCTTGATAGCAAAATTCTTGAAATTATCATTTTTCTTTGTTCTTGATGAATTTCTTTTGTTATCAACATTATTTGTTTTTTTAAAGGAAAATATGTTAATTTTTTTTTTTATAAAACCTTTGGCAGAAGATCAGTTTTCAAAAATCATTCGAGATTTGGGAATGGCTAGGTACAATAATATTTACTCTAATTAATTTAATATTTTTAAAATAGCATTATGAAAATTATTTTATGCATATTATTAGATGTTTTTATTCACCTTTCCCACTTTTTGAGATGACGAAAGGAGAAAGAAAGTGATGTTTTCACGGTTATGTTGATTATACTTTATCCGCAGCTTAAGATGACAAAAGGGAAAATATATTTTAGATCTTGAAATTTTTTATGACAAAGGGGAGTTGTTCTTTATTGTGAAAAATCCTTTGATAGTTATTACATTATTTCTTACCATGATAGAATTTGTTTTCTCATTATGATCTTAAATGTGAACAAAAGTTTGTCCTTATATTCAGGGGGAACGTGGTTATATATATTTTTTGATGAAACATCAAAGTTAATTTTCATCATCAAAAGGGGGAATATTGTTGGCCCTAAATGTTTAGATGAACCAATTAACATTGATGTTTTAAAGTAATAATGCATTTATCAAGTATTTCAAATTATAATTCATATGTTTCAATGAGAAAATATTTTAAAGAAAAGTAATAAAGATCAAGAAAGTTGCATTGAAGACATGGAATATTTTTTAGCAAGAAGATCTTTGAGAATGAAGATTTTTGTATTTCTAGGTAAAACAACTCAACTCTTCATGAATTCTTAGTACGACCCGATTAGGATCGCACATGACACTTGAAAATAATTTGAAATATTTTTAATATGGTAAGAATTAATAAATTTAAGTGGCCAAATGATTTTCTTAAAAGTTCGATCAACAAAATGCATGAAATTGAGAAAAATCAGATTTTCGACCTGAATGGTTAACCACTGAGTGAACCGGTCAACCGAATGATTCATGATTGATGTTTTTGGGTCTTAGGCTAATCAATCGACCAAATGGTTAACTATTGATTTAGAGCCTAAACTGGTAGACCACCCGGTTGGCCAATCAATGTCCAACGGCTAGAAATCTAAACATTGAAGACCAACCAGTCGACCGTCGGATGAACAGATTAACCAAAGTGGCTATTTTCAAATCTTTGACTCGAACGTTTTAAAAGATATTCCACCCATTTTTCATGGATTTAAACGTTGGGGTATTATATTTTAATGAGTTTTGAAAATATTTCAAAGTATATCATATATTTTTAAGATCTTATGATTTGCTCCATATATTACATAACTTTATGATTTATACTAGGCAAACTTATTTCCATCCTTTGGAGTTTAAATCAAAAACCTTTTGGGGGCTAAATTGAATATTTTAAAATTTTAATTTCGAGTCAAATATATCGTATTTAAATGGATTTGATATATGGGGTCTATATATGCTATTTTTGGGCATATTGTTCAAAATATAACCGTTATGGGCAATTTTTAATACACTTGCGAATTTCATCTTTTAATCTATCAAGACCAAAGATCAAATCATATTTTTTGAAAGAGTATATTTTTTTAAAATATATTTTTAACAAAAAGTTTTGAAGAAATTCTTGATCGAAACTTTTTTTGCGAAAACTCCGAGTTTGATACTACATTGCTATTATACATTTTTCTGAAGAAAATTCCGGTGAGATCTCTTTTATTATATTTTGCTTGCTCAAATTAATTGCGCTATTCTTGTTTTATATATCTTGAGAATTTGAGGTTGGCATCTTTGTGATTGAAAATCGTTTTTGATAAAATATATTGAAAATACTTAAAATGATTTTCTTTAAATCTGATATCTATAATTCGTGTGCTTTAATTGTGATAAAATCATATTTATTTTCTCACATATTTTCATCACCAGCCTATTGGAACATTAATTGAGTTTAAGTTTGAATTGAGGTGATAGAAACTCCTATCAGAAAAAACTGTAATATTTTTTGTATTTGTGCGTTGTAGTTTAGACATAAGCATACTTGGTTTAAGTGAGAGTGGATTAGGCATAAATTGACGTTGCCTAATCAGAGTTAATCTTCAATCTAGGAAAAAGATAGGGGTTGTTTTTAGACTGGAAAAAAAATAGATTTGATTTTGAGCTTACAAAAGAATTGGGTTAGTCTTCAGTCTGATAAAAAGATTGTAAATATTTGATTCTAAGCTTGTAAAAGAATTAGGTTAATTTTGCGCATGTGAAAAGGATTATAAAGGTTTGACTCCTACCTGGGAAAAGACTCTGGTTTAGTGAATTGCGAAATCCCTGCAGGAGCTCGGGAGACTGGACGTAGATAAGGATAACTTACCGAACCAAGTTTCTACTATAATTCAAGATAACAACCGATTAGAAAAATTCGTTATTCGATTGTTTGATTGTTAAAAGTTAATTGTTTAATTTGTAACTACCTAGTTCACCACCTTCCTAGGTAGATCTTTATTCCAACAAATATAATTTTGGAATATCTCTCATCCTATATTTCTATCTCGTTTGCTCAAAAAAAAAATTGAAGTTCTTGAATTTGTTTTTTTTTTTTTTTATAATTTTATTGAAGAATATGTGAAAATAATTTAACCTTCTCAATGTTCATGTATGCTTTAATAAGTGGATTAATTTGAAGGGAAAAAAAAATCTATAATATTTTTTTATTAAAAAAAAAATAGAAAGCAATATTAAAATAATAAAATAATTATTTTGAAAAAGGAAAAATATTAATTTAGTAAAATTAATAACAGAGAGTCAAATTTCGCACGTAAAAATGAATTAAAATACCAAAAACATAATTTTCAGTTCATAGTGAATTAAATTTTAAATTTCATTCGAATGCGATTAGAACAAATCAAAGTGAATTGAAGGGGAAGCACATAATTAAGGTCTTACATGGAAATATTTAGATCTTCTATTTTTATTTTTATTTTTTATTTTATTTTTTTCTATTTAATTTTTGCAGGGTTAAATCTAAGTATGATTTATCCTAGCCGAAAAAGCACATATTGAAGCACCTCTTTCAAAGAATCACTGTCTATATCAGTGAACAACGTTGTCGTAGTGTTTCGAATGCTTCTTTGTATGTAACAAAAACAGAACAATAAAACATAAACACCTATTTGGGCATTTTAATAAAGTCACCATTTAATTCCTTGAGAAAAGGAAGCAACTAGAACCAAAATTCACAATAAAGAACCCATTTTTCACATATCAGAATAAATTTGCATTTTCTTCATACTGTAATTTCCCCGGGTTTGGCTTTGCACAATCGAGCATAACAGGGGATATCCAGCCGTTAAAACAATGGGTAAGAATTCGGTATTAATCTCTGTCTCTGTCTCTCTGACTGAGACCTGTACACAATCTCAATTCTAGAGCTGCAACAATCGGCAAAATGTACAGACTACTACGGCATGGTTCTTCACAATCTCATCTCCATTTCATCTTCATCCTCGTCCAAAGAAGGCTTTTTCAATCTCTGAAATATCTGATCAAGCGATTCTGAAGACGAGATACGAGAAACAAATCTTGTTTCCTGAACTTGACGCAAAGGAAGGAATTTCTTGGCTCCTATATTCGCTTTGAAACTTTGAAACCCAGATTTCATTGACGCCCATTTTGAAGCTAAACCTGAGGTCGGCGCTAAGGTAGTGTTGTCAGTTGATTGAGAGTTACCTTCGTCAAGCAATGAGACCTTAGCGGATGCCATATTTTCCACCACTTTGGAAGCAGATGATTGTTTGCTCTGTTCCCTTCTTGCTGCATACTTGCTGGTGATGGCTTCTTTGCTCCCACCATAATCTTTCGAAGATTTTGATGAACTGCCCTTCTTCATAGCCTCCTTGTTTGAATTGGTAGTTGGGTTCATTTCAACCTCGTTCCTATCCTGAACATTTTACTCTCTTTCAGAAGCATATTATGACCTAATTAAACAGGCTGAAATGAGAGAGAAAGATATGTACATACAAGATAGACAAATTCGGGGTATTAGAGATTTCAATTAGGTGGGGTTTGTTTAGTATTTCTGTTTCTGTACTTCGGTTTTTGTTCTTAAAAATGGAACAGAAACAAAAACAAATGTTTTTATTCTGTTTCCAGATTTTTAGAACCAATTTCTTGGATCAGAACAGAAAACCTTTTTTTTTTGTTTCCACGTTTTTTATGAAGGAAAATATTTCAAGAGAGAAGGAAAGGTGGAGTATGTGGGAAGAATACATACTGTGCCGTTGCTGGCAGACTCCAGATCCATGTTTGCACCATTGAAATTTCTTGCCAGAGGAATAACATGTTCGCCAATGTTACGCCCTTGTTCGAGCCACATTCTCTCTGGCAGAAAAGGATAAATAACATTTCCAGCATTAGAGAATGTTTCTCGGAACATATCCACACGAAGCGCATAACTAGAGCAGAGAGGCGAAGATCTCACACTACTATGTTTGAAATCCATATAAAAACTGAACCAAAAAATAAATAAATAAAAGTAAAATTTTGAATATTATGCATACCTTTCTGCAATATCATTAAACCCGATGGATCAAAACCATCCATATCATCAGCTTCAGTTTGGAATCTGAATATCTTCCAGTTCCCAAAGAAATTAATTACACGGTTAAAGAAATTGCTCGCAACTAGCAGAGTATATACAACCATAATAAGGGGATAGATCTTGTTGAAACCTTTCCCAAAGAAAGGGACGGCGTCATCAATGCTCCCCATTCTCTGCATTTGAAGTAATCAAAAGAAAAATTATTAATCTTAAAATGAGGAAGCCGAACAGAACCTGAAGTTAATCATACAGTGTACATGCATGCAATAAAGTAGAGGGTCAGGGGGGAGTGGAACAGAAGTGGAGAAAGAAAACGCAAGTAGAAAAAAGTGTAGAAAATAAGTAAAATGGTTTTAGTTGCTTCCTCACATTAACTAGCTAGCCAGTCATCCAATTAACCTAAATCCAAATGGACCACATATATATACTTCAGAAGCACCTTGAAGTGTAGAGAAAGATAGGCTCACCTTCTCAAAAATAGTTTTCTTATACCCATCAAGACTGATGAGATTTAGGAAATTGTAGGAAATAGGAGGTGCATACCGAGCAACCATTCTGTCAAGAGCATAAATTGAAGTCATTAGATGCCTGGTTGAATAAATTATTGCAAACCCAAGTTCAATACGAAGTAAAACTTACGAGCATATCATAAGCAAGCTAACCGAGCTGGTTTGCCTTGGTGTCAACGAATAAAACATCAGCATTCCAACTTTGAACAATGAATAGTATGTGCACACACACATATACATCAAAGGCACTAAAGCGAAGACCTGTGGAGAAACAGAAAAAAGAAACCAATTACATCACAGTTAGCGTACAGGAAGAGAAAGGGGTGTTGAACAATGATCTGCAGATATACAAGCATCATAATAAAATTTAGGGGTTGCAGATGTTAAAAGAAAAAAGAAAATAGATTGAACAATTTGGAATGATCCTAGTACTCGGAGTATATGCTGAACAAATCATATAACAACGCAAATTTTAAGAGAATTTGAAATTTCAATGATGGGAATAGACTACCAATAGATATATGGACATAACCATATCGAATGATAGAGCTATAAAGTATTGCACCCAAAAGGGAGAGAAAGAACTAAATCAGTACCACTAGGAACCAACTTACATTATTAGGAGTGCATGCTGAAATAAGAAATAGCGACATAGTTTCATGGTGATGCAGAACCTTAGTTTCCGCACAAGATTGTTAATATGGTAAACGCTACACATTGCATATGGCGGACCAAACATGCCATGTAGAAGAAAAAATAATTGAATACAAGGAGAAAAGGGAGGCTTCATCAGAAATATATACTTATCGAAGAAATAAATTTAAAAGGAACATGCATCAAGTAGTCCATCCATTTGGGAAGTTTTTCTTTCAAAGTATCCAACTTAAAATCAATGCTCACATATTTACCAGTGTGCAGAAGCCATATTTCAAACTCAAGTAGAATGTGCTCCAGGTAGAGAAGCCCATCTTTACACTGGATGCTCATAAATATGTCAGTGAGAAATATATAGTTAACTAGATACTTTTAACCCTTTTTGCTTCCATCTAGGAGCACAACTACGTAGGAAAAGTATCCGCGTCGGACACGTTTCCAACACGGATACGCTGGTATCGGCCGGAAACACTTCCAACACACCAAAATCTGTGTCCTATTATTTTAATCTTAAAGGAGTTATGAAGTATGACTACTTGATGGACTTCCCAACCAAAGCCTAGAAGACGTCGAAGATGTAATCTAGGAGAGGAGTTCACAAGGGTCATGAAAGCTACCAGCCAGCTGCACAAAGGAAACCGCACACGTGAGTCTTCGAGAGAAGTGGTGCTCTAGAAGTGGGTGGTTGTTGCAGTTGTACTACCCCTTCATTAGTTCATTGCTTGTGTCACGAAGCAGCGCCGTGATTTTTACACTTACGGGTTTTTTTTTTTATGTAGATCTCTATGTTACCTTCTTTTAAGCTTCTGCAGACCCATCTATTTGTGCTGTGACATTATGATGCGAACCTCACCAAAGGATTAGTGAGACCCGAAACCAACTTAGGGTTTCTTTGCGAAGATCGAAACTAAATCAGATTTTGAACGAGCTAAAAATACAGAAATTGAAAGATAGATTACCTTGACCCAACGTTTATGAACGAAACGCGAACCAATGGTATAATGATCTTGACCCAATGATTATAATGAATCAAGAATCAAAGATATAAGTTTGAACGCCACAAGAAACTCTTGATAAGTTCAGGAAAAGTTCTCTGAAGAACTAAAGAGATAACTCTCACAATTTTTATTAATCAAAGTAATGTGAAATTCGTAGGTCTACAAAGCCCCTTAAATAGGTGGCCAAGAGAATAATAAAAGAAACCCTAATACACTTTGAAATTCGTGGGTCTACATGGAGGAAAAAGGAAACCCTAAAATCTAATTGCTAAATAAAGAATAAGAAAGTTTCCTAATTTGCCTTACATTCCTAGTTGGAAAAGGAAATGATTTACTTGGCAATCAAGCTTACAAATCAGCCTAAAAATAATAAAAAGACTTAAAATAATAAAATAAATATGATAAGAATTTCGTGGTCCACAAGCCTTGGTCTATTTGAGTTCATGTCTAAACCCATTCACTTGCTTTGATGAGATGGATTAGGCCTTGATCGTCATTTGGGCTTTATTGTTTTCGATTCAGCCGAAAGCTCTTGAATTAGCCCATTAAGCGCTTCTTTGATCCTCTTGGATCTTACCCTAGTAATGGGCCCAACCGGGACATGCAATGTGTCCTTTAATGTTGCTTGTTGGTTTTCATCACATTACTTTAATGTTATTGTTATCACTTGTATATTCTAAACAAAATTAAAATTACAGATAATATTTTAATTGTCTATTCAATCACTCCATCCCCAACGCCCCCCCCCCCCCCCCCAAAAAAAAAAGAACAGCTATTTTTATAACCAAACGTCGGGTTTTCACTTGGAAGTTGGTATCATAGCAAGTTCTGTGCTCTCAGTAGGTTTTTACCTAGGGGAACCTTGCCAAAAAACCTGTTATTAGGTTAAGCGCACGGTTTTGTTTTTATTTCCATTCCGTATTATATGTATTAGATATATATTTATTATATATTTAGTGGATCGAGGACTTAGAGTAGGAGCATCAATAGCGCGACGGCCATTATTTGACAGGACTAAATCCTATAAGGGACAGCTCGTAAGACTGTTTATTAGATCCATAGATGAACGTGTGCGCCATGCTAATCGAGTCACATGGGCTCCCCCAACCAAAAAGGTCGATGGTCGAAGTCGCCAGGGAAGTGGACCACAAGTGAATTAGCCTGTGCAAGCTATAACAGTAAAGCTCAATTTATATTGTTTTTGTTGTTACTGTTGATGATTATCACACGATTTTGCAATGTGAGATGGCAAAGGAAGCTTGGACCGCACTGGAAGTTACCCATGAGGATACGGTACCTGTGAAAAAGATGAGTTGAAAGAAGCACTAGGCAAAACTGATTTAAAAGGTTTCTCAGATAAAGATCCAGATGGTCACCTGTTGCAACCAGATCATCACTTTAACTAAAGAGACCGGTGATTCTGCCGAGGGGATTAAAGAACTCAGGGAGAGCAAATATTCTTGAGAATGAAGTGTATTCCCTAGCAAGATGGCGGCGGGTTCAGAAAAGCTAGGGAGGATGCTTAGGATAAGCAAGAGCATGGGTTGTGAGATAGCACCTACTTCATCCACCACAGTTTGTGTGAGCCCTGGTGAACCAGTAGGTAAATCCACGTCTATTATCTCATTGGTTAGGAGTTAGGACACATCTTGTTGAAGAGAGTCCCCACTTCTCTTATATGTAAAGTGGAAAGACATGTTATAGGTGCCCTGAACCTGTTGAGTCTACTCTTAGGGAAATTAACCCTACTAAATCTCACCATGATAGATTTATGCCAATGTGCCATCGTTGCAGGGATAGTGGTCATATAATACCGAGGAGTGGAAACCTCACTTCCTAAAATTCCATGCTTATCTTTCAGAGGAGTAGAAAGGAGCAGATAAGAAATAGTAAAGCCCGAACTAACAAGCACAAAAATGTATCTAGATCGAAGGCGTGTGTAAGAGAACCTGGGAAGAAGAGTGGACCCCCCTAGAGTTCCACCATTGGTCATGAGGACCAATTATACCTGACACATATATGAACTATGTATATTTGACTTATTTTCAGTGCATGTGTTTATTTTTTATAGAACCCAAAATGTTGAAAAGATCTTCCCCTACAGAAAATTAGTTTGTATGGGTTATTTCTTGATATATGTGGGCTAAGCAATTTTATGTTGATTAAGTCTTAGTTATCACAAGTGCAATATGGGTCCTCTTGAGAATATACATCATAACATGAAGTCACTTAAGTTTGATTCCAAATTATGATACTATATGATGTTATATATTTAGCCTGATATCCTGATTCTCACTACCACTATGTCACCGCAGGAAAAAATAGAGAAAATTTACATGCTTGATTTGCAGAAAATTCTTTCGTAAATCGAGAAATGCCCAGAGTCAAGATTGACAACTCAATTGGTGCGTAAGATGTTTGGCACTTTCTTTTCAAGAGCAAGAAAAAGGTTGCCCGCCTAGGATAAAATATGAACTCCATTGAAGCTTCAAAGGAAAAGGCTACCTCCCAATTTTGGAGTGTGAGTCGTCTTGTTCCTAAACGGGAAAAGGAAAGTGAGAGAAAGGAGTTCAAGTTAGAGGATTGTTGGTCGTGCGCTCAAAGGATTCTAACAAGTGTCGTCTTGAAGGCAGAACTTGAAGTTTCCAGGTGGTCTACCCTAGTATTCAAACGGTGCCGTCACAAATCGCAAAACATCCGGACGACCGGATCATCCAAATGTCCAGCCGCCATCTCTGCGAATTTTTTTATTTTTTCTTTTAGGGAAATCCTGTTTTGACTTGAATTAGGTTTAAAATTCCTAAAGCCACAAGAAACAGATCTTCATGCCTACAAACGATCAACTACAAGTACTCTCTTCCTATCAAATACCCCTTGTGTTTCCCTACAGTTTTCTCCTATGGCTCCTAAAAATCTTGAGAGAAATAAAGAGACCACCTCCTCCAACAAGCTGCTTCTTCCACGCATTCCTAAAGAACAGAATGCGAAATTTTCGAAAAGGAGAAGAAAGATTTGATCTTCTCATGGAACGGTTGATTGTTTCTTTTTGTTTGGTCACCGTGGATGATGTGCCAAGGACAATCTTTGCTTTGCCATGCATGGATGGACAAAGTTGTTCATCCATGACTTGAAAATCTTCACCAACATCCTTTGCGAATTCTATGTGAATTTTGCTGTTGGAGAGTCAAGTGATTCATACACGTCCCTTAGAGGTAAGCGTATTCGTGTGTTTCCCCAAGACATTTCCACCCCAAATAGTTTCCCCGATTTCCCAGAAATTATCTTCTCTATGTGCCTAGAAAATTTTCCCACTGATGTGCTAACCATTAAGATTGGAAATTTGAAAGAAGACTTTCGTACCATTGCCAAGATTATCTAGGCCTGGATATTTCCAAGTTGTCAATGGTCAAAGCTCCCACATGAAAGAATTTATTTGTTTTACGCTATTTGGGATAAGTATGAAATTGATTTCAAGAACCCTAATTTACAAAGCGATGCTCAGCCTCCATTCCTAGAGGATTGTCCAGTTTACCTTATGGTTATCTCATAACCAAATTTGCACAGGCTCACAATCTTCGCTCCTTTGGACCAATTCATTCTGGAGGTCACAAAATTTCGCACGCAGCTAAGTCATGAGCAATTTTTCATGCTCAAAGAAAAAGACTGTTGAAAGGCAAACCTAGGTTGCGTTTGGGTAAAAGGGATTTAACAAATTTAAGGAATTTGTAAATGATGGGATTTTGAAATCCCATCATTTACAAATCTCTTGTTTGGATAACTATTTTAGGCGAAGAATTTGATCATGTAATTTTATAATTCTCTTATTTGGACAAGTAAAATATTTGTAAATGTAATTTAGAAATCATTGAATTTTAAGGGGTTATTGTATATTTTCTTTTCATCTTCCTCCTAAGATAACCACCATCACCACCGTGGTCGGCGGCGGTCGGGCGGCAGCGGCAACATAGGTGGTCAAATCTGAAAGGCAGAAGAAATGAGCTAGAAATCCTCCTTTTACCCTATTTTTTTAGATCCAAGGGATTTTACAAATTCCTCCTAATAAATACCCAAACAAGGAATTTGTCAAAAATGATTTTTGAAATCCTTTGAACAAATCAAATTCCTCCCTCAAATCCCTAACCCAAACACAACCCTAATGTCAAGGAGCAACCATCAAAAATCCTTGTTCATTGCCCTACGGTCACCTCAGAGGTCTCCTTGTTCACTGCCCTTTCCCTATTTGCCTCTAGCCTACAATTTTCAATAAATCAAATTGTTCATAGGCTAGAGTTGTTAGAAGTGAAAATTGATGAATTAGGGAGAGAAGTACAGGTTATGAATTCAGAGGATGATGATTAGAGTGTTATACCTTGACTAAAATCATTACATTTTATTATTTATTGTTATTGATTTTCATGAATAAAATGTGAATACAATGCATTCTCCTATTATAACCCAATGCTTTATTGTTATATATGTCTTGGATCCTCTGTCTATTCGTGACAATAAAGGGGAGAAAGATTGATATATCTTTCTAGAGGAAAAGGGAATTTAAATGCATATATTAAGGGAGAGTTTATTTATTTCGATATGAATTTATTAAGGGGGAAGTTAATTGACTTATGGGGGTCAATTATTTTCACTGATATTGTTACACTTGCACTGAGGATTAATTCTTTATATATTTCAATGCACTGATGTTTTATTAAAGTGTTTCAGGTAACAGGTTGTCATACTCAAACCAGGACCTTCATTGATGCATTTTAATTAGCAGAGTTTGATGTACTTCCAATCTTTAATCTATCGATTTTTGGTGATTTTCTAGATAGGTTAGATTACTATGCCAGGTGTTCTGTTACCAAACTGCCAAAGGCTGAGATTGCTAGGCCCCTGATTTTTGTGCTGGCATAATTCAATGACTCATCAAATTGTATTTCCCATTTGTGCAATAGTTTGTAAGGTGTTAGTGTGTTCTCCACTGTCAAAGGCTAAAGCCGAACATAGCTGATTCTGACGAGGTAGATGTATTAATGGTATTAATGCACAAAGGCAACACCACTTGCACAAGCCCAACACGTGATTCAAAGCAAAAATTGGGAATGGAAAAATTAGGGCGTGTTCCGTGTACATCATCTGGATGGTACCTCCTGAAGACCAAACGGTTTTTGGGCCAAAGGATATGCGTCTGGAAGGTCTAGTCAACCGTTCAGACGCCTAGTCCGTTGTCTAGAACCATCCAAACAGCCACTCGGAGCGTCCAGATGGTAGCACGCCATCTTGATGAATAAGACTGGATTCTTTCATCAATTTTCCTTCATTTTTGGGAATTTTGGAATTATGGAAAGCTAGGGTTAGGGTATCGAGGGTTTCATTGGCCTATATAAACAAACCTAGCCTTTCAGGTCCTATGTGATTGTAAAAAAAATTATTCTTAGTGCTACATTACTTAAGCCTTAGTGTCGAAAGTCTCTAACTTGATTCATGTCATATCCTTGATCTTTATTGATTATATGAATCAAGTGTATGGTTATGAAAAATTCACCACCCATCCGACCGGAGGATCATATTTGAAGATCGTGTCAAATAGCCCTTTTGCAGGAGGAGATCAGTTTCCTGTGGGAGCTGTGAAGCACAAGAAACTCATGGAGTTCCCAAGTGAGGAGCTTGGAAGACATCGAAGGCATAACTGGCGAGGATTTTAGGAGGTTCAAGGAAGTTAACAGGGAGTTGCACAAAGGAAGCTATACAAGTGAGTCTTCAAGGGAAGCGGTGTAGCATAAGACTAGAAGCGAGTGATTGTTGCGGTTGTAATACCCTTGACTTCATTAGTTGATTGCTTGTGGGCTCCGTGGTTTTTACCCTTTTAGAGTTTTCCACGTAAATCTCTATATCACCATCTTTGACACTTCTGCATATCCATCTGTTTTGTGGCGTGACATTTATTGTAATCTTACAGTCAGCACTTGCATATTCTAAAACAACATAAAAATTAGAGAAAATTTAGTTTATTTAAGTGGAGAGGATGTAAATTTTAATTATCTATTCACCCCCACCTGCCCTCTGGACTATTTTTATAACCGGCGTCTGTTTTTCACATACTATAAGAGGATTCTTAGTTAAATTTAATTTAACAAACTTTAGATTTAAATCATTTTTTTACTTTGTTGTATAACATGGTTAAATAGACAAATAAAAGACACCAAAAAAGTTAGTGTACTCCCTTCGTACTATATTTAACATTTGATTTAGCAGAAAGTTTTAATTAATGTTTGAATATTTTGTAGTTTATTGTATTACTCTTATTGGGAATGGTGTTAAAGTTAACTTTTTAAAATTTGAATATGCAATTGAGAAGAAGGTTATTGTGAGAAAAGTGATATATATGATTATCAAAAGAGAAAAGGTGACAATTATGTTGTGACATTCTAAAAAGGAAATTAGGACAATAAATTTGGGAGACGAGTACAAACTATTTATCTGAAATTTAAGTAAGAATCGAGCACTTTACCTGCACAAGCACCTCTTGATTTCCAACAGATTTTATGAGAATCGAAAATAAAGACAAATCAACTCCACGAGGCAACAAAGTTGCCTCTGCCAAAATAATTGCAGCAGACATGCAACCAAGAATGACAGCCAAGAGTTTCTCCAATTGCTTCCTCAGGACACAATGCCATATTAATTCTGCAATGACCAAATACGATCTTAGACTAATGGTTGAAGAAACTATGACTGCATTATGCGCTATATCCAGTAATTGTTGAACTAACGACATTTGTTAATGAAGGCAAAAGAAACCACAGTTGCCCGACACATGGAAAGAAGTTGGTCAAAATCACTCTTCTTCTTTCAGAAATAAGACAAGCATTCCATGAATCAAGCTAAAAAGGTAAAAAAAACACCAACAATTCACCACATTGATGAAAAGGCATAATTAGATACTACTCCCTTCAATTTTTCTATTTTGATTATCTGTTTTTGATTAAATTAGTTAGCCTTGAACTCAAGGGAAGCAGGAAAATTAAAAGATAAGTACAAGCTAAATGATCCATTATTACCTACTGTATCAACAAAGGGACCTAATGAGCCAGTACGTTCAGATCTGAAGCTTGAAATAAACCTCCTGCAACAATAATATCTCGAACAATTAAATAAGCGAAAAATAATTGGGAAAAAAGTCGCGTACGTTGAGATCATAAAGGTTTGAGTATTGAGACACTTGCTCAACACAAATAGCCTCAAAAAAAGGAAGGAGATGGACGAGGGAAAATGCAAATAGTACCATGAAAGTCACCAGCTTAAGCGAGGGAGAAAAAAAAAATTCATTCTCCTTTCAAGAAATGACTAGATGTCAACATGTGAAGTGCGACTGTCAGGAAAAATAAATTATGCAAGAACAAGAAAAACAGCAGCATTTTTTAATGATGATAAAAAATAAATAATAAAATAAAAATATCAGTAAATCAAATAGTAGTCTATCAACATCTTTAAGTGCTGAAGTTAAAACAATTGCCTTACAAAATGTAGGGCCTACAGAATAGTCCAAAAAACTTGAGTGTTTAAGAATTAGGCTGACAAAGGTGTAAATGGCCCCTTCCTGTATTAGATCTTTAGAAAAAGACAAGGTCAAAAGCATAAAGAGTTTAGATCCATCCTTAGTTAGGTTTTGACAGAAACCCCACTATTCAAGCTAAATGGATCCATTCACGATGCCGAACTCTGATAATGCTCTCTATCATGTCTACAGATAGCCACTGATGCTCACGTAAAAAGGCAGTAAAATTGGCAAAGCAAAATCCATATGCTTTGGGCTATTTTATTTCTGTATAACGTAAATTGCAATTTGCAAGTTGTAATTAAAGGGCAAGCAATGCATAAGTTCGTAGCAAACCATCCAGTTGCACTTCGCCGTTCATAGTTCTTTACCGTATCTTCCAATTCCAGAGCCTCCATGACATAGGTCAAATACTCACTGCATTAAAAGATAGCCCATAGTTAATGAAATAGTAACCGTGCCATCATTATTCTATGAATCAGATTTAAAACAATTAAAAAAGTGACAATGAATAGTCTTCGACTACAGAAAATCAAATGACAATTTTCAATAGATGGATAGATTTGCAACTCAATTGAAAAAAATAATAGATCAATTCCTTGGATATCTTACACAAGGCATCAACTCCTTATATTGTTTTGTTTGACTCATATTCTAGTGCCTACCGAAGAATAATCAACACAAATAGCTCAGTTGGCAAGGCCATTGACTCCTACAGTCCTACTGAAAGTTGTGGGGCTCAACTCCCCTCCCCTCCACTGAATAGAGAAAAAAATGCTGGGTCTTTTGCTTGAGTTGTTTATTAAGCATGCCAACCTTAATTTGATCAAATGCCGCCCAATGCATATCTCATATTTAATAATATAAAATTTTATTATTTAAACAAAATGGATGAAATATCTACAAATATCTAATCATTTTTATTTGTGCATGCATAAACTGCACAAGATAAGTTGCTCAACCCAATATCTTAAAATATTGATCCAGTCGAAATTTTCAGAACCACTGGTTCAACAACGGTTCAGCTAGAGCAACGAGCGAACAAGGACACTTGTTTGCTAAATATTTAAAAAATCTTCTTTTGCCAATGTTTTATGAAACGGACTTCCAAAAAAAAAATATCTTGAATGGATGATTTTGATCCAAGCCAATCGTGTGACTATCATCTTAATATAATTTTCTCAGGTGTGGACTGGAGACCAAAAAAAAAAAAAGTACGTATGAGGAATTACTCAGCATTTTCCCTATAGAATTACTCATAGTAGAGCATTCAACCGTGAGGAGCTAATGAATATAGGTATCAGAGAAGAGAAGGATAATTGTTGATTCAGCAATTCAAGAAGCAAAACAAGGGAAAAAGAGAAGCAAACATCACGCATTTTTGGAAAAAAGTAGGACATTCAACACCATGTAAGAGTGTATGTGTGTGGACTTTATCAAATGGAAGCTAATTTACTTTTATAAACACCGAAATATACTTATAACGAACCACAATAAAAATTTACATAATCTCATTGAAATTATTAATTAAAGTAGATGAGAAAAAAGACTTTTATTTGAATATGTAAAAGTTAACAGTTCAAAGATGAAGAGCGGCTGTGAGACATTAGTTCAGTGAATTAGAGAACTAGCTGCAAAGAAGGCTTGTTAGGGCTCCAACATAAGAAAATGGAAGAATATCCCTTTGGAGGGAATTATCCAATAAAAGTATAGTGGAAGCACGGTAGGAAGTAAGGACCAGTACAAGATGCAGCAGCCAAAGGTGATGACATCAGAGATTTCCATACATATCAGAGAGATTTCAATACAGGGCGCTACGCTGACATGTATCAGAACTTAATCTAGTTAATGAATTGCATTGTCCTATGAACACATTAGGGCAGCTGAGTAATTTATCCAATCACAAATATGCTCATGAATATATTCAAAGGGTTCTGAGAATGGCAAAGAATACATGCAGATGGTTGTATGCAAATATGCATTTATGCCTTATGGATAGATACCTAAGCAATCAAAACAAGAAATTTAGTAAATGTGCTAGATAAAAAGAAAAGTCATAGAAGAAAAATTGGTGGGGCTGGTGTGGGACGGTGAAAAAAAATAGTTCATCATGATGAAACTGCAATACTTCAACTCCATATTTGATTTACCTTTTGTATCGATAATACTGCTCCCGAGCTCCCCTAAGATGGCACCTGAGGGTTGCCATTGATTTCTCATCTGTGTCATAATCCATATCATTTTCCCCCAATCGACCCCCTTGTGGCTTGAACGATGGATCTTCCCTAAACTGGAACAAAGAATAAAACTAAATATGAATGAACAACGTTATTAGAAAATAAATTTGTTTACAAGTGGAAATAATTATTTTCCGAAAATGTACAGGCAAAAGTACCATTTGAACCAACATATTATCAATAACATCCATGTAAGGTCTTAATGGATCCCTCTTCGACATCTGTTTAGATGTAGCCTGTGCAACCTAATGAAGTTCATCATGAAAAAAATGTATATATAATCAGAAAAGAGCAGAAATATGAACAGTATAACCGAAGTACTAAACAGTACAAGCAGGTGAATCTATCAGAAGTCAGAACAGGAACTCAATAAGTTAGATGCATATTCCACAATTAAAAAGACTAGGCATGCACCCATGTGCAAGGGATGTGAATATAATTAGTAGGAAATAATTTGAAGTCTAATATATTCAATATGTATGTCAAAGTATTTCAGCAGTTCTGCTAAAATACTGTTATATATATCACCAATAATAAAACAATTCAATTTATGATTCCAAAAATTATAGACATTTGAAGTATTTGGGAGATGGTGTAATTAGTATGCAATGATTCACCAATTAGAGAACACTTACAACAATGGCATTTGATAACTCCTGATGAGCATCATCGAGTTTCACCGCCATTTTGGCAATCTTATGAGAAAGAACCTTCTGGCGGGTGGCCCAGTCGGCATTTCTCCAAATTGTTTTGGGAATTTCACTTAAACCAAAACCTAGGAGGAATGCACCTGTTACAAGTCCAAAAGTATTCGAGCATGCCATTGCAAAACCTAAAACATTTCCAGTCCTGACAAATACAGACATAAATGAGAATTAAAAAAAAAAAAAAAAATCAACTGAATTTCCAATGCCAGGGAAACAAATCAAACAAAACCTATACTTGCAACCCAAGGTAGCAACTTTTTGCACAATAATGTTTAACTAAAAACAGTAGCGGTATTTTATTGAACAACTGAAAATAATAAAGATAAACCAAGCTTTCGAGAGGCTTGGGTCTCTCCCAGAATGAGCTACGCTCAATCCAAAACAATTCACAATTTCTCCCTACCCTCAATATTATCACCACTTCTCCTTATATCCTTCTCACCCTAACCAATTATAACAGAAATGTAAACAAAACAATAACAGAAATTAGGCCTAACCAACTAACAACTATTAACCTAATCTACCCAATTTGCCCTCCTTCTAGAACCTGGGGCCTAACATTACCCGCCACCAAAACTTTCACCTTGTCCTCAAGATGAAATTTATTTGTCGAGGTAGCTTCCTGGGATCCCACACCATTCTTTTAGATCGACCACGGTGATTTTTGTGAGCTTTGAGCAGTGCGCTGTTGGGCTTGTATGAATGGTCCACAAATAATTTTCACTTTCTGGGCCAAAGAAAGAATCCATTTTGAGCTACTAGACTTGTATGAATGGCCCACACATATTTTTTCCATTTTCTAGGCCAACTCCGTGGCCTATCCCAAATTAGCAACCTTAATGTTTTCTTCTACCTTCTAGGCCTCCTTCAATGTTTCTTCTATCTTATGGGCCAAATCCCTGGCCCGACCCAAGTTGCAAGGCTCCAGATAGTGAGGTTTCAATTCCCTTCGTTCAACCCATGTCGAAGCACTCTCCTCTTCTGGCTTCAACCCATCGACAAAAATCTCTAAGGTTACTTCCTCCAGATTTCCTTCCGATGGCACTGCAAACTCGAAGAACCTCGGGCGATTCTGTCGTCCGATGTCTTCCTACTCCAAACTTAATTCAACCCTAATTTCTAGTTTCAGTCCCTTAACAAAAGCACCGAAGGCGACCACCTCTGATACCTTATCCAACGGCGCCGAGACAAAGATGGCGAAATCGTCGACTCTCGTCTCGATCAGAGATGGTGCTCTTACCGGCAGAGGCAAGAGCTCATTGAACCTGTGACAATAATCTTGCACATTGCTCTCATGCTCCAATGCAAACCTATGCTCATGGAGTGACCCCATCTGAGCAGATCGAAAGTGCTTCTGAGCAACCTCTTCAACTCCTCCCACAAAACGAAAGATCGAATATTTTCTTCCCCCTAGTACCACATTAAGGTGTCTCCCTCAAAGCTGATGGCCGCTGCCTCTAGTTTTTCTTCGTTCGTGAAACGGTGGAGAGCAAAATATCTTTCGGCCCTCAAGATACATCCGTCGGGTTTCATACCGTCAAACACCAGCATCTCCAATTTGCGAAATCAAAAAGCATGTCGCGAACCATAGAGATTGGTGTTGCCGTCATCTGCATGTAATCCTCCCACCATTAGACTGAGCACCCTAGCCTCCATCACTCTACCAGATAACAAAGACGAAGCATGTCGAGCTAAAGCTTCATGAGCTTAAAGTGTTGGTCCAGTGTCTTGTTCATATTTTGTATTTCCTCCTTCAAGGAACCAACGACTTCCTCCAATGCATCCATACGCTGACCAACATTCTTGGCTGCCATCTAGGTATCAACTTGCTCTGAAGGAACAATACAGACCTAAATCGATGATCGGTCCTCACACTCGATGATCGTGATCGACAAATAGAAACGAAAGCAAATGCCAAAACAACTGCAGGGTGCAAAGTGCAATTTTTGGAACCTTTGCAGGTTGTACTCAATAAAATGCAAACTGCAGGGTGCAAAGTGTAAATATTCCAAGATATCAAAAGATCTATGAGATGTTTGTTGTCACACAATGAACCTTCTCGCGTATAGGATTATGCGATGGTGGAAACAGTGAGAGATTGTGAGATAAACTACGATTCCTCCTCCTCTCCCTTCTGAGATTATCGTCAGGGAACAGTGAAAGAACTAGAACAACCCAAAATAGAACGACAAAGATGATCGTCGACAAGCTGTGGCTCGAACAACTCAAACCGAATCAAAGATCGCAAATCGCAAGATCGCAATTCCGAATCGCCAAATCGAATCGTCAAATCGAAGAGGCAATTATCAATGAACCGATCGCAAATCGATGAACAGCTCGATTGCATAGAAGCACAAGAATCGACGATGGATGAACACCAACAATTGATGAGTTTCAACACGATTGCCCCAAACCAAGAGTACAAATCGGGAAATGAATCAGGAATTGAACTAGAAGACGGATTCGTCGATGTATATAGACAAGCAAAAGAAGAAGATGAATCGATTGATGAGCACCAGTCATCAATGATGAAGAAAATGATGAACAGATCGATGACGAAGTGAGAACGATTGACGACGATGACGAGTAGAAGCGATAAACAGTAATCTTTTTTAATTTGTCGAACCGCAATACCCAGGAACGTGCTCTTAATACCAAATTTGAAATGAACTAAAAACAGTAGCGGTATTTTATTGAACAACTGAAAATAATAAAGATAAACCAAGCTTTCGAGAGGCTTGGGTCTCTCCCAGAATGAGCTACGCTCAATCCAAAACAATTCACAATTTCTCCCTACCCTCTATACTATCACCACTTCTCCTTATATCCTTCTCACCCTAACCAATCATAACAGAAATGTAAACAAAACAATAACAGAAATTAGGCCTAACCAACTAACAACTATTAACCTAATCTACCCTATTTGCCCCTCCTTCTAGAACATGGGGCCTAACAGAAAGCTGGAATTATTCTTAAAAAAATTTAGTATTCATACAAACAAACATTTTCAAAGAAATAATATTTAAACAAGGAGACAAACTGAAGTATTACTAGATTTTGGTAAACCATCATATTCTTACGTCAGGAAATGAAATGATACTATCAGTACCTTCCACATTCTTACCACTTCTCTCCTATAAGAGCACAAGGATACTCCATTATGGAATCACAAAATCATAAGGGGCAGACCTATATGGCACCACAGATGGGGGGGTCTCTAGGCACCAGCAACAATTGGAAACACTTTGGTACCTATAAGTAAATTTAAGAGGTTGAACATAAAAAAGAAATAACCACCATGACAATTAGCATTTGGTCCCTCCAAAATTATTTTTCTCAGTCCACCCCCTGAAAGTCTTGATATAACTCGTCCAAAGACAGCATCTCCTTAGCAATGAAACAATTAACTTGGCTTTTGTCCCGTTGTCCCTTTTACTAAGAGCCAACATTCCTTAGCATGGAGCCATCATCGCAATACAATAGCACTTGTGTCCATTTGTAATGCTCATCCATAAAAAATCATACTATGTTGAATCTAACATTGAAAAACGTTGTTTGAAATAAATAATTCACTTCTTAATCTTTGACCCTCTCAGTCGCTACCAAGACCCCCAATCACTATGAACTCCCATATGAAAACTTCAATAGATGCGTCTCCGGGGATTCTTTGGTCATTTCAACCATAATGTTACTTTAGAATTAGATTTGTTGTAACATGCTCAATTCATGAGTATCACAATCTGGCCTTTTTACAAACCCAACTTTCCCAGCAGGGATTGAAGTTTACAGGCAACTGTGTGCTCCCATTTGTTTGCTTTGGTGTCTATGACTCTATCATCAACTCTTGGCTGGTAATATACAACCTAAAAGGGGATTTGAACCCCAAAGCCATAATAGATGCAAGGCCACAACTCCAGAAATAACTATTGATCAACAAAGAATTGATGTCTGCTGGCAATTGGGAGATTACAGATGACCTTCAAATGACTTTAAAGCAGTCACTAGTTTTTATGGAAAAAGCCAGAGACTCATTTCCAATCTACAGATCCACCTAAATTGATGCTTTAATTTAGAGAAATAATAAAAAAGAGGGGCAGAGACTCATTTCCGAAATGCTAAATTTAGCAATCAAAAGAATTTAAAGTTCAACATTATTAAATTTAAATTCCATTTGTAAGCAGAAAGCAGTGTATCATAATCAACTTCTTTTATTAGCAACATTAATCATGCCCTTCTCACATCAAAGTTTACTTATATAATAGAACTACATTAGTATATATTCCATCTACTTAATACATAATTACATACAGAGTCTGTCAAACTCCTAGTTTGTCATGTTTCAAAATATGAGGTGAACTGCATTTTCCTTCCCACATACCAAAACGTTCGTATTGCAGGTAATATAGGTGCATGCCATTTTATTAAAGGTTAAACCAGCCCAAATTAGCCAAATCAGACTTGGCCATCAGACACAATAATCCCTCAATCCTTCAAATAAAATCTACCATCCACAAATTCTTGTTTGGCTTCTAATATTGAACTTGTTGTGGAGTGGAAACCAATCAAAACTCCTTGGGACCATAATTGTCCAGCATCAGTCTCATTCTCCTTCTGCATTCCCATCTGCACCCCACCCCAACCCCCCAAAAAAGCGAAAAAGTATGTCTGATATCCATAACAGATTGGACGACCTGTCCACCTTTAAGAGGTCGGAAGAAGCTTAACCAATCCCATTGCAAAGAGAGATGTTAAACATAGATTTGCTACGCATGAGCGTTTTTAGTAATGCGGATATAAATACAATCAACTGAATTTTTATTGGAAAGACAAGTCATGTGAAGAGAAATCCAGACCAATAACCCAAAATATGTTTGTTAAGGGCAGGAAATGCTAACCAATCTTTGTTCATTATAATGAGGAGAATCAGCCCAAAAAGACCAATGGATCCCACAATTAGATAGAACACCAAATTTACATGTATGCTAGTCCTCAATCTCTCCATTATGGTAAAATCTCCAGCATCTTCATATCCCTGAATAAGGGGCACTACAAGCCTGCTCATAGAAAAAAAAAATTGTCCCCGATGTAAGATGTGCAAATCTCTTAGGCGTGAAACATTGCAATGCTAAGAGGAATCAAGATGACATGTGCAAGGAACCAACTTTTTTTTTTTACCTCACACACCCACTCACGCACCCGTGAGAATCGAACCCCAGACCACCTGCCTGGGGAGGGTAAGCCTTACCACTAGGCCACCCGCGATTCTCTGTGCAAGGAATCAACTTAATAACTCTAATGGAACATGATTGCAATAAATAATAAAATATTGGGTCCGCCTTATGGGAGAAGAAAGATGTGTCTTCTACATGCAAAGGCACAATAAACCATTTACATACATGCAACTTTTAATAGGCAAACACATCAATACAACCAAAATAAATAAAGCAACAAACGAATAAACAAAACAGTCACAAGGTAACCACAATTAGCATCAGTACCCATTATTCAAGGAAGATCGTGTCAGTTAAACCATAAACTATACTAATAGCCCAGTTACCTCAAGTATTGGGGACTTTCCTCCAATTTATATCTCTGGCTTACAACATTTTCGAAATTTTCTGCACGACAATTTCCACAATAGCATTCTTCTTATTAACGACCCTTGAGTTACTTTTTGCAAATAAAACAAATGGCAGCACCAAGAGCCAACACCACCTCAATTTAACAACAAAAGACATTACTTTTATGTGCTAGATAGCCCACTCCAGCCCCTGCCTCGGCTCTTGAGCCCATTTTTCAATCAGATTCCATCAAACAACCATCACCCATACTCCAGCTGACAAAGGACATCAAAAGAAAGATGGTACATGTATCCACTATAAGCGTAACAATTCAGCATTTTGAAGTTTGAATCATCTGCTCTTCTATTAGTTGTTCCCTTGTCCTAATCGGCACAAACAAACCAGCCACACGATAGATAAATCTAGGCCATTACTACGCATTGAGAGAGCAAGGCGAGTTTATGATATCTAGTTTTAAAACATTGCCAATAGACTTTGGGGTAAAATTACTTTGACTGGCATGATCCCCACGAATCTGGCCATGATTCATGATTGAGGATTTGGCAGGAAATTTGGGCCACTAAAGACTTCTTAAGTAGCTTGACTGCAAGATAAGCCACTTCCAAGCATTGCCTTCAACAGCGGAATATGCCTTGGCATCTTTAGTACTTTGACTTGGCTAGAAGACCAATGCTCAAAACACAACGAAGTTCTTTTCCCATCAAAAATTGTAACTCAAAATGAATTTGATAGCCCAAATTTCGATTAAGCATTTGACCCCAAATCAAAGATCTATCATGAACAAGTTTTACCTACCAAAAGTTTTACCAATTAAGTAAAAGATGCCATGCACCCACTTAATTGAAAAAGAATCAACCTCGAAACAAATATACTTTAAATAAACTTTGCCTGCTACAAATGAAAACTTTGTTCCAATTAGTGTTTAAGTGCCTTAGCCAACTTCATTCTTAGGAGCACACACAGACTTCCAAGCATATTTAGTTGACATAAGTTAAAATAAAGACCAGATTGTAGGTAATCCCGTCGGATAATACTTCTAGTCATTTTCTGGGGCAAGATGAACAACTAAACAAAGCACTCTAGTACATCAGATTAACCCGTTCCACTTGCTACAATTCCTCAATGTTTCCTTGAGAATTCCCAAACTAGCACATTGACCAAATTCCACCAATAAACCTAAGAAGAGAAGCATTGACACAAATGCATGAGGCGGATACAACAATATGTCAAATCCTTTGTTGTATCCTGAAGTGTCCTCACATATCCTAAAAATACCTAGTCTCCAAATATTATTTTAAGATTAAAGTTTAAGGACACGGATTTGGCGTGTGGAAATATGTCTAGCCATATCCATGCCGTAAGCGTGTTAGAAACGTGTCCAACACGGATACTTTGCATAACTAGGCATCATGGTGCTTCCTAAGAAGCCCAACATGGATATTTTGCATACCTAGGCATCTTGGTGCTTCGTAACCTATAACCAAATATGGCTTTAGATTGGAACTTCCTAAGACCAATAGTCTAGCATAAGACGAGTTCAGAAATTCAACTCTTGTTTCTAGTGAGAATTTATTCATTAGAGAAGCACAATATGTATCTTTAATTAGGGACTTGTAACGAGGGAATGTCTTATACTTTTAACAGCAAGAGATTCTATACTTACACCATCTATCTTGCAAATTCGGTTAGTATGAAATTTTTAAAAATTGCAACATTTTCTCAAGCAGTGACTAGCAATAAAAAAGTGTGTACGCTAACCTACATGCATCTTAGAGATTGACACTAGATCCTTAGTTCATTACCAAGGTTAGCCAGAAAAAGAAAGATGGTTGCATTATATCTTAGACTAGGAAGAGAGCAATGTCCCTGGCCTGTAATTAATAAAAATCTAGAAACAAAGTTTTGAGAATGTAACTTCTAGTTAGGAGCATTCATGCACCGAGCTTAGAGTGGCTCTGGTCAGGCCTGCATTCACGCACCAAGCCTAGGATGGTTGGGGTAGGTCTTAGTACGCTTAGTACATCATTAAAAAAATTTAGCAAGGCCTGAGCCTAGAGATTGGGCCTAGCCCAAGCCCAACTTTTAGAAGAGAGGTTCATGTCAAGACAGCCTTGCCCAGCTTATAACCTTTAAAAAAATTGTATTTAATATTTTGTATATTTATATATCTTATATATATAAATTAAAAAAAAAAAAATACTTTAAATGTACATGTATAGCTACTAATGATACGATATATATAACTTTCAGTAAAACAAAGAGAAAGGATTTTAGCTTCATTAACAATTTAGAAATAAATTGGCAAAGACAACCAAATAAGCTATCTGTTTACATAGCAGCGGAGGATTTCAATAGGGTAAAGTGACCCTAATGATTTTTCTTTTTGGTATGTGTTAGATTTCAAATTTTGAAACTCCAACAATAATAACCCCCACCAAAAGTATGAATACGAATAAAAAGGAAAGGTTTTCAAGGTCAAATTTATCAAATCAACATCAAATTTATTCTAACTAATGTGAAGAAAAAAAAAAAAAAACAGTATCTTCCTATGTAAATTTTATACTTAATAAATACAAGCAATGGAGTCCCATTGAGTTTCGTGGGGTTATCTAGTCCCACTGAAATTTTGATTAATCATTCCACACACATTTTTATTAATTTTAAACAATATATGGCAGTGATATCAGTTAATATGGTCAAGAAATAGAAAATAATATATCAATCAGGGTTAAATGTGTAATATTAATGATGATCATTTAACATTTTCAACATGTAACATTAATATAACAAAATGTATATGCGCATCGACTATATTACTCAGCTATTTGATCAATTTTGATTATTAAGAAACAAGCTTTGTGTTCACAAAAATATATAGTTTCCTCATCAAGAAGGTATTTTGCCTCGTAAAAATGATTTTTTATTGAGCGCAAATAAATATCGTGCAATGACAAATGTTGGCTCCTATTTTATGTTTATTTTTGTCATAACCAGACTGAATGACGTCTCTAGTTTTTTTAAATTGCAACTGCTCTAACCTAAATCAAATGAACCAAAAAAAAATATATTAAATTGAATCTATATTATTTTGATTACATGTTTTTCACAAATCCTTAACACTTTATATGTTTCTATTAAATAGTTAGAATTCTATTTACACCTAGTTTTTTTATTAATAAAAAAAAAAAGGCAGGCTAAGTTTTTTTAGAAAACCCCTTATGTGCAATTTGTAATTCTACTTTGTCATTGAAATAGAGAAGAAAATGTTTGTCTATATATGAAGTACTCATAAATACAATTACAAATGAAAATGATTTTCATTAAAAAAAAAAAGTCAAGGTTGACATTTTGTTTTTGGAATTTTCAATTTCAAGGACAAATTTAATTTTTATTAATGCAAATGAATAGCCAAAAAATCTGGATCATTGGTTTACTATTGTCCCACTTCTTTTATTAACTGGAAATGTGGGCTTTGTGTACAATTTAAGCATTTATTCAGAGATATCTTTTCTTAAAGACATGTCATAAGGAGCATTAAATGCTCTGTTCCATTTCCTTGTCTCCACTTTTAGTTTTGAGATGGTTGCTCATGTAATTCTTCAAAGGTTGAAAGGACAATTAGGTACATTCACTTATCCAAATTAATAGTAGGTTAGAACGAGTCGACGGGACCTAAAATACTTAAACCAAGTTTCTAGTAGTAATCAACATGATTGTTTATATACCAAACTTATATTTCTTAATCTCCAATGTGGGATATCATAATATTCCCCACTCAAGTATGCAACGTACTCATCGTGTTGACCCAATTTGTCCCCAGATTAGTGATGTAGATAGCACCCATGAGTGAAGACAAAGCAGTCCATAACCGGGCATGTGATGGCTACCCTAGGGCCTCTACCCCTTTCCAGAGCCTCTAAGCCTCTATCAACACCACCACAGTGCCCTTTCCGAGCCAAGGTTGGCTATGATCCCATTTGTAATGCATCATGTGGCCCACTAGTCTAGTAAACTTTGAACTGAGTCCACATAGCCTGTTAAGATCCCACATCGACTAAGTATGGAATTGGTTGATGGGTTATAAGCTCCTAGGCATCCTCCCCTTACAAACTGGTTTTCAAGAGTGAGTTCTACCTAGTGGGTTTGTAACTATTGGTTCGTGCTAAGTATGGACTTGGTTCATATCAATTGGTATCAGAGCATGATCCTGGAACCACGTCGTCGCCTACGTGGCAGGCTAATCTCGACAGGCTGACCAATGCACTGAGGTAAAGAGGCCAACGTGAACGTCGACTGTGGAAGCGTGGGGGAATGGTTGGTTGGGTGATGAGAATATATCAGTTGCACCAAAAGATCCGTGGCATATTTCACCTGACCCAATAATAAGGGTAAGGGCTAAAAGATTCAAAGAAGCACTTAATGGGCTAATTCAAGAGATTTGGGCCGACTCTACAATGGTCAAGCCCAAATTAGGCCCATGGGACAATCAAGACCTAGTCCACCTCATCAAGACAAGCGAATGGGCTTAAAACATGAACCTAAACGGGCCTAGGATGAGACCCACAAATTTTATTTTATTTATTTTATTATTTTAAGTCTTTTAATTCTTTTAGGCTGATTTGTAAGGCTTGATTGCCAAGTAATCTTCTCCTTTTTAGATTAGGAGTAGGGTTTCCTTATTTCTCTAGAATTCTTTGTTCATCTAGGGTTTTCTTTTATATTATATTGTGGCCACCTACTGTTCACTGCCACTGTTCACGAGCACTATTCACTAGCTAGGGTTTTTTTTTATCTATTTAAGAAACTTGTATCTCATGGGAAAAAAACATTACTTTTGATTAATATAATTGTGAGAGTTTTCTCTTAAATTCTTCAGAGAACTTTTTCTGAAGTTATCAAGAATTTCTTGTGGCGTTCAAACTCTATACCTTCGGTTCGTGATTCACTTATAATCATTGGGTCAAGGTGGTTACTCTATACCTTTGGTTCGCATTTCATTCATTAACGTTGGGTCAAGGTAATCTATCTTTCAATTTCTGTATTTCTTATTTCGTTACAAATCTGAATTTAGTTCGATCCTTTGCGAAGAAACCCTCAGTTGGTTTTGGGTGTCACTAATTCTTAGTGAAGCTCGCATCATTTGGTAATCAAAGCAATGTCTAAATCAGGTTTCACCTATCTTCTTTATTCTTCTTCGTTCATCATTATCTTTTCCTTCATACTTGAACTTTCTTGGCCGAAATATTTATATCCGATTAAATTTTCGGTTTTTTTTTCTTTTTCTTTGGTACTGTGCATGTTCAATCTTGATTTAAGTTGCTGCAAAAAAAAAAAATTAAGAATTATTTATTTTTATTCTAGTCCATAAACGTTTCTCTGTGTTCTTCTTGTTCGCTTTGTTTTCGTTCCTAAAATCTCATTCATAGTGAATCGATTTGTTGGGTTTGAATTGCTACAAGAAAATTTCTCATTGAGGTGGGTTAAGTTCAATAAAGAACTAAAAGAGTGAACTAAAGAGTGAAAAAAAGTAAGAGAGTGTGAGCTCATAAGAGAGTAAAAATCGAATTTGAGTGAAACACGGGAGAGAGTGTTTGTAAGGTTTGTTAACTTTGTTTTGCATGTTATTAAACATGTCTCAACAAACAAACAAAGGCTCATCCGATGAGGCACCAGAAAGGATGGACGTCATGGACGTTAAAGTTTTCTACATAGCCTTGGGGTGAAAGTTTGAACGATTGAATTCTCGATTTGATGAAATATATGAGCAACTAGACAAAGTTGAGTCTAGTTCACAAAGGGGACAACCACCTAAAGCTCCTAATGTACAACGACGATAGAGGAATCTGCCTCGATATGAATATGAAGATGATGATGGGGATGACCTAGATGAAGAGGATCGCATCTCTAATGCGAGCTTGGGCAGATTTGGGCGTAGATATGGCAATAGAAGAGATAGATATGGAGAGAGGATTGATAACAACTTGGGAAGCATCAAGGTGAATATTCCATCTTTCCAAGGCAAAAATGATCTTGAAGCTTATTTGGAGTGGGAGAAGAAAATGAAGTTGGTATTTGATTATCACAATTACTCCGAGTTAAAGAAAGTGAAGTTGGCTGCCATAGAATTTACCGATTATGCTATTGTATGGTGGGATCAACATACCCTGAGTAGGAGAAGGAATAGTAAAAGACCTATCGCGACATGGAAATAGATGAAAGCTACTATGAGGAGGCGATTCATTCCAAGTCACTACTATAAAGACTTGTTCCAGAAATTGCAAAGTCTTACACAAGGTTCGAAGTGTGTGGAAGGCTACTACAAAGAGATGGAGATAGCCATGATTTGAGCCAATGTGGAAGAGGACCGAAAAGCAACTATGGCTAGGTTTGTAATCGGGCTAAATTGTGACATTTCAAATGTGGTAGAGTTGCAACATTATGTTGAGTTGAGTGACATGGTGCACATGGCCATCAAAGTGGAGCAACAATTGAAGCGAAAGGGTTCCACACGAGTTGGACAACAATTGGATACTTTTTCTTCTTGGAAACCAAATTGGAGCAAGATGGATGAGAAGCCTAAGTTACAGCCCAAGGCCGAACCTTCCAAAATTCACAAAGCTGGAGGTGCACCGAACCAAGGTAAAACCGATTCCCAACCTTCTAGAAATAGAGAAATTAAATGTTTTAAGTGTTTAGGAACAGGTCATATTGCATCTCAATATCCAAACAAACGAGTGATGATTATGAGGGATGATGGAGGTATTGAGACCGAAGATAAGACGGATGATGATTCGATACCACCTTTGGAGGATGCACGTGATGTTGAATACCCGGTTGATGGAGAACTCCTGCTTGTAAGAAGAGCTCTTAGTGTACAAGTCAAAGAAGATGATACAATACAACGTGAGAACATCTTTCATACGAGATGCCATGTCAATGAAAAGGTATGTAGCATGATTATTGATGGGAGGAGTTGTATTAATGTGGCTAGCACTAGTTTGGTGGAGAAGTTGAATTTGTCAACTTTAAAACATCCTAGGCCATATAAGTTACGATGGTTGAATAATTGTGGAGAAATTAAAGTGACTAAACAGGTACTCGTATCGTTCTCAATTGAGAAGTACAAAGACGAGGTCTTGTGTGATGTGGTGCCAATGCATGCGAGAAGACCATGGCAATTTGATCGGCAAGTAACTCATGATGGTTATACCAATAGATACTCCTTTGTACGTAATAAAAAACTAATTACTCTTGTACCATTATCGCCAAGGCAAATGTATGATAATCAAGTGAGGTTAAAAATAGAGAGTGACAAGAAAAAGGAGAGTGGGGAAAAAAAAAGTAAGAGAAAAAAATTCAGACTGCGAGGGAAAATAAGAGAGAAAACAAGCGAGTTTTTATGCAAGAGAGAGAGAGAAAAAAAAGGCTTGTTTTCAAACCAACTTTTGATTGTACTTTTGTACAAAGAGATTTGTTTTACCACTAACGATCTTAACTCTTCTCTTCCTAGTATTGTTTCTCTTTTACAAGATTTTGATGATGTGTTTCCCGAAGAGGTACCAAATGGTTTACCACCAATAAGGGGAATCGAGCATCAAATTGATTTCGTACACGGAGCATCCATTCCAAACAGACCCGCATATAGAAGCAATCCCGAGGAAACAAAGAAGCTTCAAAGGCAGGTTAGTAAGCTTATGGAGAAAGGGTATATACGTGAAAACATGAGTCCTTGTGCGATTCCCATATTGCTTGTACCTAAAAAAAATAGTACGTGGAGAATGTGTGTGTAGATTGTCGCGCCATCAACAATATCTTGGTAAAGTATCGACATCTCATTCCTAGATTAAATGATATGCTTGATGAATTGCATAGTCCTTGTGTGTTTACTAAAATCGATCTTAAAAGTGGATATCATCATATTAGGATGAGGGAAGGTGATAAGTGGAAAACCTCATTCAAAACAAAATATGGTTTATATAAGTGGTTGGTTATGCCTTTTGGGTTAACCAATGCACCTAGTACGTTCATGAGATTAATGAACTATGTTTTGCATACTTTTATAAGGAAATGTGTGGTTGTATACTTTGATGACATTCTGATTTATAGCAAAAACTTAGATGAGCATGTTGAACATTTAAAACTTGTTTTAGATATTTTGAGAAAATAAAAGTTGTTTGTTAACCTCAAAAAGTGTACCTTTTGTACGGATAAACTTGTATTTCTTGATTTTGTTGTTAATGCTAAGGGAATTGAGGTGAATGAAAAAAACGTTAAAGCAATCAAGGATTAGCCGAAACCTACAAGTGTGGGACATGTGAAAAGTTTCCAGGGCCTGGCTAGCTTCTATCGGAGGTTTGTAAAAGATTTTAGTAGCCTAACCGCACCTTTAACTGAAATTGTCAAAAAGAATGTGGGTTTTAAGTGGGGTGATAAGCAAGAAAAGGCATTTAATTTAATTAAGGAAAAATTGACTAATGCATCTTTGCTTGTTTTACCTAACTTCACAAAAACTTTTGAGATTGAATGTGATACTTCAGGAATAGGTATTAGAGCTGTTCTAATGCAGGAAGGGCATCCGCTTGCCTACTTTAGTGAAAAACTAAATGACGCAGCCTTGAATTACCCTACATATGACAAAGAGATGTATGCGTTGATTAGGACAGTGGAGACTTGGTAACACTATCTTTGGCCAAAAGAATTTGTGATTCACACGAATCATGAATCTTTGAAGCATTTAAAGGGTCAACAAAAGCTGAACAAGCAACCTGCCAAGTGGGCGAAGTTTATCGAAATGTTTCCTTATGTGATCAAGTACAAGCAAGGTAAGGAAAATGTTGTAGCAGATGCATTATCTCGAAGGTACGTCTTATTTTCTACCTTAGATGCCAAATTGCTTGGTTTTGAATACATTAAGCATTTGTATGTTGATGATTCTGATTTTGGTAATGTATTCAATTCATGTGAAAAAGTGGCATTTGGTAAGTTCTTTAGACATAATGGGTTTTTGTTCAAGGAAAATAAATTATGTGTGCCTAAATGTTCATTGCGTGACTTGCTTGTTAAAAAAGCTCATGGGGGTAGTTTAATGGGCCATTTTGGCATATCTAAGACTTTAGATGTTTTGCGTGAACATTTCTTCTGGCCTCATATGAAACGTGAAGTGGAGAGAATTTGTGAGAAGTGTATTGTTTGTAGGCAAGTTAAATCTAAGGTTAAGCCTCATGGTTTGTATACTCATTTGCCTATACCTAGTGAACCTTGGATTGATATTTCTATGAATTTTGTGTTAGGTTTGCCTAGGTCAAAAGGAGGTCGAGATCCTATATATGTGGTTGTAAATAAGTTTTCTAAGATGGCTCATTTTATTCCATGTCATAAAACCGATGATACTTCACATGTTGTTGATTTGTTCTTCAAGGAAATAGTTAGGTTGCATGGCATGCCTAAGATTATTGTTTCGGGTAGAGATGCTAAGGCCCCGTTTGGTAACCGTTTCCATTCCAGAAATTCTCATTCCATTCCCAAATTTTTGGGAATAGCGTTTGGTAATTTTTGTTTCCGTTTCCATTTCATTCCCATTTGAGAATTGTGCCCATTTTTTTCTTAAGAAATGAGAAACAAAAAAAAATTATTTCTCATTATTCCTATTCCATTCCAAAAACACAAGGTCACTGTTCATCCGCCGTCCGACCGCCGGCGGCCATCTCTGGCGACCGTCGCCGATCATCGTCCGGCCGGAAAACTTCCCGGCCACTACCTGCCGCCGGCCACTGTTACCCACCCGCCGCCGCCGTCCGACCGTCGTCGACGCCATTGCCGTCCGGGCGTCGCCGGAGCCACCGCTGTCGCCGCGCCGGAGTACCGCCCGCCAGCCGGCAACGGCGCCACTGCCGTTCGGCCAAAAAAAAAAATTAGGATAAAATCGTTACCAAACACAATTCTCTTCCCAAAACAAAAAAAAAAAATTATCGTTACCAAAAGAAAATAAAATTCTCATCCCATTCCCATCCCACTGCTGGAATGGAAACAGAAACGGTTACCAAACGCCACCTAAGTTCTTAAGCTATTTTGGGAAGACTTTGTAGGGTAAGCTCGGAACTAAAATTTTATTTTCTACTACTTGTCACCCACAAACTGATGGTCAAACCGAAGTAGTTAATAGGACTTTATCTACTTTATTGCGTGCTATAATACAAAATAATTTGAAAATATGGTAAGATTGTTTGCCGCATGTAGAGTTTGCATATAATAGGAGTGTGCATTCTGTAACTAAGTTTTCACCGTTTGAAATTGTATATGGTTTTAATCCATTGACTCCTTTGGATTTAACTTCTTTACCTATGCATGAGCGTGTCAACTTAGATGGGAAGAAGAAGACTGATTTTGTTAAGCAGATCTATGAGAAGGCCCAACAAAATATTGAGAGGAGAACTGAGTAATATGTCAACCAAGCTAATACGGGGCGCAAGAAGGTTGTATTTGAACCGGGTGATTGGATTTGGTTGCATATGAGAAAGGAGCGATTTCCCCAACAAAAGCGTTCTAAGCTACTTCAAAGGGGGGATGGCCCTTTTCAAGTGATAAAACGGATCAATGACAACGCCTACAAGTTGGACCTTCTAGGTGAGTTTAATGTAAGTGCTACTTTTAATGTGATTGACTTATCTCCATTTGGTGTAGGTGAAGATTTGAGGACAAATTCTTTTCAAGAGGAAGGAAATGATGAGAATATATCAATTGCACCAAGAGATCCGTTGCATATTCCACCTGGCCCAATAACAAGGGCAAGAGCTAAAAGATTCAAATAAGTACTTAATGGGCTTATTCAAGATATTTGGGCCGAGTCTACAACGGTCAAGCCCAAATTAGGCTCATCGGACAATCAAGGCCTAGTCCACCTCATCAAGACAAGCGAATGGGCTTAAAGCGTGAACCTAAACGGGCCTAGGATGAGACCCACGAATTTTATTTTATTTATTTTATTATTTTAAGTCTTTTAATTCTTTTAGGCTGATTTGTAAGGCTTGATTGCTAAGTAATCTTTTCTTTTTTAGATTAGGAATTAGTCATTTCCTTTTTAAATTAGGAGTAGAGTTTCCTTATTTCTCTAGGATTTCTTATTCCTCTAGGGTTTTCTTTTATATTATATTGTTGTCGCCTACTGTTCACCGCACTGTTCATGAGCACTATTCACTAACTAGGTTTTTTTTTTTTTATCTATTTAAGAGACTTGTATCCCATGGGAAAAAGACATTACTTTTGATTAATATAATTGTGAGAGTTTTCTCTTAAATTCTTCAGAGAACTTTTCCCGAACTTATCAAGAATTTCTTATGGCGTTCAAACTCTATACCTTCGGTTCGTAATTCACTTATAATCATTGGGTCAAGGTGGTTACTCTATACCTTTGGTTCGCATTTCATTCATAAACGTTGGGTCGAGGTAAACTATCTTTCAATTTTTGTATTTCTTATTTCATTACAAATCTGAATTTAGTTCAATCCTTTGCAAAGAAACCCTCAGTTGGTTTTGGATCTCACTAATCCTTGGTGAGGTTCGCATCATTGAGTTATAAGCTCCTAGGCACCCTCCCCTTGGCTAAGTATGGGATTGGTTTATAAGCTCCTAGGCATCCTCCTCTTGCAAACCGGTTTTCAAGGGTGAGTTCTACCTAGTAGGTTTGTAACCATTGATTCGTGCCAAATATGGACTTGGTTCATATCATAGCCCAAAATGTTTAAGGGAAGACACTAGTAGCAACCCACATAAATGTTTATCTATTAGACTTATGTGTGTGTATCACACACACACATAATACAACCACATCATGTGACTTAAATCATCATCCAACATTAAGTCATATTTGTTTGGCTTGTTCTTAAAGATTGTGCATAAAATTACTCTAAACAACTCCAACGGTTACTGCACCCATGACCCAACAGCGGGGGCAGAACAATTGCACGATACTATAAACAAATCTCCTGGTCTTCCTCTACTTAAACAAGAAAACATCACCAAATAACATATCTACAAGTTTACATGTGACATACCATGTGAGCAAGAATGTACTCCAATATGACCAGCTCCAGAAGAAAGAGATTCCTCCGTTGTCATGCCCAATTATCGTCTGCAGAGCATAAATAAAATTAAATCACAAACATAATGAGCCTTGTGCGAAACAAAGGGAAATGCTCTCTCTAGTTAAAACTTCCACAAAATAATCTTAGAAACCGGTAAACAAATTTTCAAACTCCCTAATTAATTCCCTCATGGAATGGAAATTTGAATGTACTCACTTGGAGAAAAGATTAGAAGAAAAAACGGTGCAAAATGACATGGGAGAGCGTAGCCAGAATCTCAAATGATGGGGGCACTTTTATTTATGCTTATTTTATCGTAGTAATAAAACTTAAAATTGGTTTATTATTATTTATTATCCTTCGTATATATGAAACTTAAAAGTGATTTATTTGTTGTTATCATTCACAAATATATAACTAATTGAATGAACACAAAAAGAATATGTACAAGGACATGATATTTATATTACTAACTAATTCACATGCAAAATTGTTTTTTTCGTTCACTATATTTGTTTAATGCAATTTAAGTTCCACATAGTGAATTTTGTTTTAGGGAGGTTTATGGAGGTAGAATGTTGCTGAAAAGCTTAGGGATGTTTTGTTTTTGTTTTCTTGTATAGTTCTGATTGTTTGCCAAGCTTTTTTTCTTTTATTTTCTTTTTTTTTTTTTTTTTTTTGGTAAGGATTATACGATTTTTGTACTTGCATGGCATATAACATGGAGGTTGCACATATTATCCAGAGGTAAAACTCATTATTTCCCCCTCTACCTTGTTATTTTTTTTTAGTTGTTATCAACAATGCTCTCTCTCATGCAATAGGGGTTTCGCACAAAAAGTATCAAATCTTGTGGCACTGCTCCCATTCAAATCTATGAAATTTTCTACCCTTTTGTCCCAAATAACTTCAGAGTTCCCATCTCTATCTCTACTTTCCTTAATAGATTACCTTCAACATGAAGATTCTAGACAACCACAAATACTTCAGACCTGTTTGGTTAAGATTTCGGAGACGAGGATGTTAAGTTGGATGAGTGGTAAGACAAAATAGATAAAATTAGGAATGAGGTTATTATTGACAACTACAAATACTCCACCCTTGAACTTCAGAGGTAACCATAGAAAGATATTTATAACGCAAGCAGACCCATGTATCCGACCCTACTTACGTGAGACAAAGGATTTATTGCTGTTGTTGTAGTTTTTACAGCACATTGTGAAACTATTCTAAAGATTAATGTTTACAATTTCCAATCGTTTCTGATATTCTCATTTTATTTTTTATTCAATTTTCTCTCTCACAAATTTTTTCACAATTTTCAATCTATCACATCACCTCTACTTCTAATCTAGCACACTATTAATGATTGTTCTACTTTTTAAAATACGAACATCAAATAAGTTTTCGAAAAATCTGAAAACAATTTTGGAAAATTGTTTCTGAAAAGTTAAATGCCTTTATTAAATATAATTTTTTAAAACAGAGTTTCCATTAATAATGTGTTCGGGCAAAAAAAGGGGGGGGGGGGGGGGGATGCGATGTGATTGATTGATTGAAATGTGAGTGGTAAAAGAATCATAAAAAACAGAATTTTTTAAATAATGTAGAAGAACAATACCAAAAGTAGAGATGATATGATTTATTGAAATTACAAAAAAAAATGAAAAAAATGTTCTTTTGCAGATTAGTTATGAAACTAAATTGTAGATATTTTTTTTAAAAAATGTTTTTGTAAACCTTAACCAAGCAAGGTCTTAGAAAATTGTTTTACACCTACAAATTAAACAAACCTTAATGTTCCATGCCTTTGTGCTAGATGGTGTTCTAGACAATGTGGCTGCTGCCAACTCTCAAAGGCGATATAGAAAATCAAGGAAACAAAGGACCAGGGTTAAACATCTCAACATTTATTTTGACGATCAATTCAAACGCTATTATTCCATATAGCTAGATACTCTTTATCCTATATACTATTTTTAGTAGGACCTATGATGAGACCTAATCTTCTACATTTCTACACTCGGTTTTCTGTTTTACTTGATTATTTGCTACAAGTAAAAGCAACATTACTGCAACATAAACCAAGCTTCCCCATCTTAAATAAAAATTGTATGCTATTTTTCTCTTGAATAAATCTTCATTGTAAATAATAAAATACATTAAATGAAAAGTTATGACACTAGAATGTCTTGTGTCACGCCATGTGGCATTGCAAACTCATGATAGGTGGAAAATATCTTTGAAATTTGTTTTCTTTTTATTTGGCTCGCAATAGTAATTCCATGAGAGGTTTTTTTTAACTTCCCTTCCATATCATTGAGTAGTATAATGGATTTTTAATATCTATGGTTGTAAATGATTTTTCAACTCACTTAGAAGAGCCAAAAACATGGCTTTATTCAATAATTCCTCATTCACAACACATTCTCTTTGGCTCTCTCATTTACTACTGCCCAAAAATGTTTCATCTCATACTCTCTCACATTTACTACATTTCAATGCATTCTCCCTCTTTTCTCTTTATAACCAACAGCGCGTTTATCATTCTCATAAATATTTTCCTCATAAGCCCCCTTCTTTTAGATTGATTCCTCTCCTACCGACCACCATCTAACTCTTTCTCCTCCTTCGCAATGTATCATGTGCGGCAATAAGTTTGACACATCCTTATTTTTCTCTTCTCCATATTTAGCCGGTGTTTGTTTTCCATTTGATGTGTCAATTTACCTCTAGTCTAATAACAATTGTAGAGAAAAAGGTAAAACATTTATAAGAATAACTCTCTCAAACTATCCATTTATACATAACAAATAATAAGGTATCTCAAATTCTCTTCCAAGATCTCGAGAAAGTTTAAACAAGATATAATGATTTGACTTAAATGATTCAATGTTACTCCCCTTCATTATTAGTATGTTTCATTACTTACTCTCATTTCTTACTTTTCATCACCATTCAATGCGAACAATTTTCAACTCTCATATTGTAACCACTGAAAAATGTATATCTTTTCCCATTGTTACTATATATGGTTTACAATTCAATGGTACCTGTATTTATTTCAGTTTTTGTTCATTAGAGTTCAACACAAAATAAATGCGTTTCCAAATTCCATTCTCATATTCTTATATTGCATAGCAGATTAATTTTGCATCAGATTTAAATTTAATTATATATTCAAACCTAAAAGTAATGCAAATAGATATTGATTTCAAATTATAAAACAAGATTTTGAGTTTCCTTTACATAAATTTAAGAACACTAACATAGCCTATTGTCGCCCGGGTTAAATATGGCCTAGTTGTATCTTTATTAGAAACAATATGAGAAAAAAATTGAACACTGAATTCTATGAGTGCCACTTTACTTTATTAGCATCCATGGTAGCTAACCTATGCCATGTTATCAAGTGCCTGAATTGTCCTATATTAATCAGCAATTGGAATAATTGTAGATGGTTAATGGTTTAACCTAGCGATTTTAGGACAGCAACATATTTGAAAATATTCCGTTTAAAGTATACATAACCTATTAAAAAGAAAATTATATTTTTCACCAATTACAGAGCCCTAATTCAAACAAAACAATGCATTCAAAAACATAAGATGGGCATAGGATAAGGAGATTGGGTTTATTCAGCCAGCATCTGTTCAGCAATTGGTTGTGCCACTTTCTCTTGAACCTGCGGGGTTAGATCTGACGCTGTTCGCCGTAGCCCACTGCTTCGCGAATCCATCTCTTCATACCATGCTGACTCTAATTTTTGATCGAGCTCTATTCTTCTGGCCTTCGATTGTTGCGTCTACAATTTCATCACTGTCGAACAACGGACCAGCAACCGTCATCTATCAGCAAACAAGCCTCCGCCGCAACAGTAACCCCTGCTGTCCAAATATGCTGCCGCAGCTCTGCTGCTCTGTTCGTGCCCTGCTATCCAGATTCCGCAATTCTCCCAATAAGCAATCATGGGCTATACATTGTTGCCTTAGACAATTTGATAAGAAGGTTCCCTTTTTTATTTACTTTATTACCAAAAACCACCCCAGTAGTTTGGGTGCCCTATTTTCTTCCCCCCTTACTTCTCTGCCCAAGCTTCCCAAAATTCACCAAAACAGCCCCCAATTTTCAACCTTCACAATCTCATCCCACTAATTTTTTACAAGTTCCTATTTGCACCCCATACTTTTCACACATTACCATTTCACCTGCATCCTCTTATCAATCATGTTTACTACAACACCACCTATCTCACAATGTCAATTGTGCTTTGGGATTGGTCATTCTACCCACAACTGCTACCAACTCTCTTCATTTGTTCGACCATCCATTCCTACATTGTTGAACTCTGCCTTTGCAAGCCTACAGATTGTTCTATCTCATGTGATTCAGAATAAACAACTTCATCATGGACAATCCATGATCCCAACTGGTATCCTGACACTGGTGCATCTACACATATAACGGGTAACCCTGCTCTCCTGCAACAATACACACCATATAGTGGGCCTGACACTGTTCAACTTGGCAATGGTGATCACCTACCAATAACTTATACGGGTAACATGACACAACCACTTGGCTCGTCATCTTTTCTTCTTAATAATGTCTATGTTGTTCCATCGATGCGTAAAAACTTACTCTCCATTGCTCAATTCTGCACGGATAATAATATTTTCTGCGTTTTTCATGCCCACCACTTCTATATCTTTGATCTCACCTCTGGTTCTCTCCTCTATAAGGGCCTATGTAAGGATGGTCTCTACAAATTACCCACCCTCCATTCCCGCTTACACGCTTTATCTGCCTCAGTCAACTCATCCACCATTTGGCACAATCGGCCAGGTCATCCATCTACTAAAGTAATGTCTTACTTGGGTTCAAATAAATTGTTATCTACTTCTTTTAAATTTAAATCCTCCTTCTGCTCCGGGTGTGTATTAGGTAAATCCACGCATCTCCCGTTTCCGAGCTCACATGAAATAAAAACTTCTTTTTTCATTTACTTAGGTCACTCTGATGTATGGCAATCTCTTGTGCTTTATATCTCTGGCTATAAATATTATGTGTTGTTTACTGATGACTACACTCGTTTTACTTGGTTATACTTCATGAAACAAAAATCTAAAGTTATCCAACATTTCAAAAACTTTTTAACCTATGTCCAAACTCAATTTGCCACACACGTCCAACAATTTCAGAGTGATGGTAGTGGGGAATATGATAGTCGTCATTTCAAATCACTTTGTTCCTCCCTAGGAATTCATCATAGACTCTCTTGTCCTCACCCTCCTTTTCCAAGTCATATTCCCCTCCATCACTAGCCTGAAGCAGTCTCCACTGCTATTCACTTAATCAATTGTCTCACATCCTCTAAACTTCAATGGTCCTCACTATTCTCTCGTCTTCATGGCCATACTCCTTCCTACTCTGAGTTACGTGTGTCTGGTTGTGCATGTTATCCGCATTTAGGTGCTTACTTAAATAATAAACTTTTACCAAGAACTGTTGAATGTGTGTTTTTAGGCTACAGCTTACAGAACAAGGGTTATCGTTGTTTGGACCGCACAACTGACAGAGTGCACATTTCCTGACATGTTCGTTTTAATGAACAACATTTCTCGTTTGCATCTAACACCAGAAGCACTCCACCAAACCCATCATCGTGGGCCTTTGTTCCACTACTACCACCAGCTCCTGCTCAACCTCTGCAATCGGCTACATAGTGCTCTGCCTTCTCTTCATCAACCATTTCCGTTTCATTATCAGCGCCGACAAAACCAACCCTCACAACCTAATCCATCTGATGTTGCCACCCCTGAGGCTCCTCCAGTTCCTCCCCCTAATCCCTCTGTTGTTGCCTTCCCTGAGGCTCTTCCAGTTCCTCCGCCTAATCCTTCTGTTGTTGCCTTCCCTGAGGCTCCTTCAGTTCCTCCGCTTAATCCTTCTATTGCTGCCTCCCCTGATGCTCCTCAAGTTCCTCCACAATATTTGATGGTCACACGTCATCGAGATGGCACACGCCGTCCTCTCATTCAGACAAATGGTACAATCTGATACCCTCTTCCACAGGCTCTACTTGCTCAACTTCGTTCTCCTACTGACGAGCCTAATTGCTATACTCAAGATGTTTGTGTCCCTGAATAGCGTTAAGCCATGACCAATGAATTTAATGCTTTATTGAATAACAAAACTTGGGTTCTTGTCCCTCCTTCCTCACATCAACATGTTGTGGGTTGTAAGTCAGTATTCAAACTCAAGAGCAAAGCAAATGGTTCCATTGAGCGATACAAAGCTCGCCTAGTTGCCAAGGGATTTCATCAACAAGCCAGTGTTAACTTTGATGAGACATTTAGTCCTGTAATCGAACCAACTACTGTTCGTACTATGCTCAGCCTTGCCGCATCCTTTGGGTGGACAATGCGCCAACTTGATGTGAAGAATGCTTTTCTTCATGGCATTTTGGATGAAACTGTCTACATGGCACAACCCCCTGCGTTTATAGATCCGGCCCATCCTCATCATGTTTGTCATCTACAAAAGGCTATCTATGGACTCAAACAGGCGCCCCGTGCTTGGTTCCAACGTCTCAGCGTTTTTCTCTTACAGTATAGCTTTACCCAGAGTCAAGATGATCATTCCCTGTTTATCTATCGCTCTAATTTTGCAATGTTGTTTTTTCTTTTATATGTTGATGACATCATACTCATTGGCAATCAACCATCTTTGGTCTCATCGTTCATCACCACTCTTAGCAAGGAGTTTAAGCTTAGTGACTTTGCTTCCCTTTCGTACTTTCTGGGACTTGAAGCAACTTTCTCTTCGACTGGCTTACGTCTCTCTCAACTCAAGTATACTATTAATCTTCTTGCACGTTTCTCAATAACAGACTGCAAACCTTGCAATACCCCTGTATGTGTGAAAACTCAATTGTTATCTCAAAGTGAGGATCTCTTAACAGATGCCACTGAGTATCGCCAATTGGTTGCCTCTTTGCAGTATCTCACTTTCACCAGACCAAACATTACCTATGTTGTTCATCATGTTGCTCAGTTCATGAGCCACCCTCGGACACACCACCTTTTAGCCACTAAAGGAATACTTCCGTACCTCAAAGGAACTCTGAACTTTTGGCCTCCTTTTTCAGTGTTGTGCTACCCCCTTGACCCTCAAGGCTTATTCTGATGCTAATTGGGCAGGCTACCCTGACTCACGTCGCTCCACCACTGGTTTTTGTGTTTTCTTGGATTCCAATCTGATCTCTTGGACCACCAAGAAACAATCTATTGTCTCTCAATTAAGTGCCAAAACAAAGTATCAATCCTTGGCCCATGTTTGTGCCGAATCCATATGGGTATTTCATTTGCTCCAGGAGTTGCAAATTCCCATATCCACACCTATCACCTTACTTTGTGACAATCTCAGCACTACATATATGGCCTCACTCCCGTGTTCCACGCTTGTACTAAACAGATTGAATTGGATTATCACTTTATACGGAAATGCATCCTTACTGGCACACATCAAGTTCAATTTGTCCCTTCTACTAATCAACTCGCCAACATATTTACCAAGAGACTTCATAAGACAAGCTTTCATCTTCTACGAACCAACCTCGTCAGGCTAGCAAAGTTTGCGGGGGAGTATTAGACCTCTCTTTATTCTCTATAGTTACAAATCTTCCTTATTCTCTACCGTTACAAATCTCTAGTCTTTAATCCCTAGTTTTTATTTTACAGTTATAAAATCTTCTTTATTATTGTAATCATTTTATAATAATTTAGAAACAGTTACAAAATTTGTATTCTTGTATAAATATGATCATTATATGTAATATAAAAATATTGAGTTTTGATCTCTTACGTTGGGGAGTTTAAGTTGTGATGCAGATTTTTTAGACTTTTTGTGCTGGCTGGGGATAAAGTGTGCTGGTGCATGATTATGTGTCAGTGATGGGTAACCCCGTGACATGGGTTTTCCACTGTTTTGGCGAGATTTGTTTAACTAGGAGGTCCTACAGTTAATTGAGCTTAGGCTATTCCAAGAGTTTGAATTTTACAGGGCAGAGAAGGATTGGTTGGAATTGGCCGGAATTCAAAAGGTCTCTTTTCGGTGAAATCCTTCTATCATGCGCTTTGGATGTTCAAGGAGATATTGTTCCTTGAAAAGAAATTTGAAAGTCAAATGCTCCATTGAGAAGTGGCCTTTGCATGGTCAGTGCCTCAATGGTTTGTGCGGTTATTCACATGGTGGACAACTTGAAGCGAAGAGGCCTTCGAATCTGAATAGGTGTGTCATGTGCTTAGAGGCAGAGGAGTCAATTGCCATTTGTTGCTATTTTGTCGGGTGGCAAATGATTTCGAGTAAATGGTGCTTTGGTTGTTTGGGGTAGTTTTGCGTATGCTGAGCACTTATAAGGATGTACTCTTATCTCCTAGGTTGGGTAGCAAAGGAGTGGTCGAAGCCGATTCGATTGGCGTTCTTTTAGTGTATTTCGAGGGAAATGAATCACCGTATTTTTTAAAGAGTTCCTTTATCGCTTCATTCTTTCATGCAGTCTTTTAGGATATGTTGGCTGTTTTCTTCAAGGAATTGTGAAATCCTTAATTTTCAAAAAGAACTTGGAATATCATAGAGGCTAATTTTTGAAAAAAAAAACTTAGAATATCATAGAGGCTGGACAGGTTGACAAACATTGTGTCCATTTTTTATAAAATCTCTTACTTAGAAAAATACAAGCGTTGGTTATTTTCACACCTGTTTTTTTTTCCATACCCCTAAAACAGAATTTCTTCATTACAATTTTACCAAAAATAAAATATCAAAAATAATCCCAATACACTCACCACACCACAATCTCCCGTTTCTTATTCCCTTGTCGGAGTCCTCGACCCATCCAGACCTTACCGCAAAAAATATTTTCGGTATTGGTGGGCAAACAACCTTTCTACTTTTATTTTTCAAATAAATCAAAAAGAATGATAGAAGTTGGGTATGTTTGAGCAGGGGTTGGGGGACCTGTCGGGGATCAAGATCATGCAGGCGGGGAGAAATTTAGTGGGCAGTGGTGGGAGTTTGGTCGGTGGGTGGGCTCAGGCAGATATAAAGTGAATAAGGAATGACGAGGAGAGGAAGAAGAAGAGTGGAGGAGATATGATCGATCATTACCATGGACGTGGTAGGCAGCGGTGTTGTTTGAGGGTGGCATTATGTTGGTGTAACCATGAACATGTAATTAAAATTTTGAGGAGGTGCAAAATCAGATTGCATACGAAAATAAGAGTAGTGGGCACTGAAATAGCACCATTCATGTATAATGCTTAAAAGACTGAAAGTAACTCGCTGCTCGCAGCTGACCCGAGCTTATTCATGATAGTAATTTTAGTCCAATTTGAGAAGCAAGTTTTCCTATCTCAAACCAAAATTGTATTTGTACGCAATTGTTCTTTTTTGGGGGTGGGTAAGCCTAAACTGTAGACACTGGATGCGGAACTCGAAAGAATTTGAGGAAATATGTAGAGCATCCAATCTCCAATATCATAAGTGCCCCCGCATCTTTTCAAATATCACAACTGAACAAGAATTCCATGTTTTCAGGAAGCTGAACTATGTAGTTCAATTCTATTAGCTACCAAAATAATTCCTGGATGATCAAAGATTGAACCTAGCTAAATGAGCCGAACACTTAACATGGAAAACAAATATCCGTTAAATTTTTTAATAGCTTTATTAGAAGAAAAAAATTTGCCGTTTTCACCAATTAAGGAGCTCCAACTCAAACAAAACGATCCAATCGAAAAATATAAGTCTTACTAGCAAGAATCAGGCTACAAGCTCGTAATCGAAGAAATTAAACAACAAAAAGGAGAATTGGCAACGAGTTTGATATACGTACCGTCAAAATATCAGCAGGGACGAGGATGATGATGGAGATAGAACAGAACCAAGTGTATCCGACGGTGAAGAACACATATCGAGGTACGTCTGGACCAGCAAAGTATTTTAAGGTGAATATAACCATTCCCAATGATAGAAGAAACGAGATTAGGTAAAATACCCACATCTCTCCCCCCCTCTCTCTATCAGTCTCTATATAATCGATTTCTCTCCCAAAATGAACAATTATAGAGCAATGGAAGGAGGTCCAAATGTAACGGAAAGCAATTTCTGCTGTTAGTTCGTCGATCGCTGCAACTCGTTGTGCCGTGAGGTTTCAGGCTTCCGGCAAATGTACGCCATCTCCTGCGTTTTCCACTCTGGGTTTTTATATTGCGTCCTACAAAGCTGTTTCCTATTATAATATAAAAGTAAAAGTGTTAATGAAAATAACATGATTTTGAACTTATTTATGAAATTGAACCAAAAGACAAAAAATAAATTTAAATTACCCTTACTTGTTATGTTTTCAACAGTTTGACCGTTTTATAATTAAAAAATTATTTTTGTTATCCTAATCTTGTGTTTTTTATACAATTATTCCCATTATTTTTTATTTAATTATCATTTGAAGTTTATTGTTAGGCTTTGAAAATTTGGACAGGCATCAGAGCTCTAACTATTGTTTGGGGCCAACAAAAAACTATTACTTCATGAGTACTGTAACGCTCCGTTTGATACACGGGATTCGAAACGGGATTAAAATGACCATAGAAATGATCATTACATTCTTATGTTCGGTAAATGTGATTAAATTCTATTTTTATTACCAAGAATTCCCTAATCCCACAAAACATGAGATTAACCAATACCAAAATAAACTTGGTATTAATCAATCCCAATAATATAAGATTAGGTTTTAATTCTTTATTGGCCAAAAAATGAGACCAAATGCTAATTAAATATTTGAATTGAAATGAAATTTAATTAAATTAAGTATTATACCGTTTGAAAATTTAATTATATTACGATTTTACCCTGTGATGTCATTCAATACCTCATGCAATTCCTTTTGTTACCAAATATAGGAATGGTAATAATTATTCCTCCATTACCATATTAATTCTAATCATATTGTCATTTCATTTCACTACATTCCATTTCAGCGTACCAAACACAACGTAAGTTCTTTCATGTTACAAAGTATTCAAGATTTAGAGACCAGTTTAAAAAATTAAAACATAGATAATTTATCTATACAATGGGACTTTCGAAACACATAAGTTTCATCTATCAATCTTAAAGTTTGGCCGATTCACAACTGCTAAATCAGTTTCAGACTTTTTAGCAACACAATACTCTATTGTCGATCTTGCTCTGTAACCTGGGGTGACTTGGCCGAAAAGAAAGAGAACATTTTGCGTCAGTAGTTTCGTTCCTTGTCGGTACGTGTTCACTTCTTTTTCGCCATACTCGTAGGGTCGTCAAAGCAGGACTTATTTGGGAAAAAGAACTTAAAGAACTTTGTTTTTCTAAAGCAATACTCTTCATTTTATATCAATTGATTGCATTTGGATTGAGGAAGTGAAGTTGTTGTTTCAAAATGTAAATTGTGGGCTCTTATTAGGGTAAAATAGCCAAAGGGGAAGAGGCCAAAACAAGAGCTATTTTAGAGCAAAACAAGAGCTAACCCTGAACTGAGTTCTTCGGCATAAAAAACAAAGGTCGCTTCATCGGATGAGAGGTGAAACATTTATATTAGCAGCACCCGCGTGCGCCATCTTTTTCTTGTTGTTGTTCTTATTTGAAAGTGATCTTTGATTCAAATATTTGAATAACGTTTAGACGTAAGAAAATATTTAAAACGAATCTCAAAAAGGCTACAAGTACTAAATGAAGAAAAAATATTTCAAATAAAATATTTATAAGAAACTCTTATTATAGTTTTAGGAACAAATTATTCATCACAAATCCAACTAATGAGATCCTTGTTGACCTCCAAAAGGTTGTAAAAAAATCTTTGACAAAACCAGGAAAAGAGATAAAACTAAAGTATAAAATGAAAGAAATAGAAATGAAAGAACAACCACTTAAAATGAAAGAAATAACTATACCCTGAAACTGAAGGTTTTAGGTCACCAAACAAACCACTAAGTGGTAGAATCGTTTGTCCAAAGTGGAAAAAATATTTGAAAATGATGAAGATAAAATAGAATATATAAAAAAAAACAAGGAAGAATACAAGTATAAACAAATAGAAGAGGATGGTAAAAACTTTACAGCTCCTGATTTTGAATTAAAATAGATTTAACGAATTTCAACATACATGATTGAAATGGTATCAATAATAGTTTCTATAATTTAGGGAAAAATTAATGCTTATGAATAAGCAACAACTACTAAAAAAAAAAATGACTACAGTCACATAGGAGTTGCACAACTTAGAATAAAACATTTTTTGGGAGAGAGAAAATGAGTGGATCTATTTTAGCAACGATACAAGAGGAATAGAGTAGAAGATTTTGAGCAAAATGTGTTAGGAGCAATCCAAGCAAACTTAGACAAGCAAGTTGTTTACTTCAACAGTATATCCAATATTGTAGCAGATATAGGGGATGCCCATGAACTCCTTAAACTTACAATAAAAACTAATAAAATTAACTACAAAGAGGGGAGATTTAGTCTCTCAATTTAATATGGGGTTTACAATAAGTTAATGGATAGTAATTGTGCACATTCTAAATTAGTACAAATAGGAAGAAAAGTGACATTTGTTTGAACTGAAACCTGCTATAGCACTATTAGACCAAACAAATCATGCAAAGCTAGAATAGTATCCAAATTCCTACTATTAGTAGCTTAAAACCCAACAAATAAGTTAATCATTAGAGCTCTACTGACATAGATGAAAAAGGTATTATACACTTGACGTTTATTAAACTACCCTTTAAGTCTACACTATCAAATTCTGGAGTTATAATATATGAAATTAACCAAGAAAGTTTGGAAGTAATTGAAGAAGAAAGTCTAGAAAGCTTAGAAAATAATTTAAAGAAACACGAGATCTAGATAGAATCCAATATGTATGAAGGAAATTCAGACTTGGAACATCGATAATCGTTAACCAACAAGTTACCAAGAACAAAATGGTCCAAAAGAAAGTGATATAATCGAAGGAAATCCACAAAATATCCTTTAAGAGGTTACTATTATCAATACAATAATTTACCAACTAGTTTTCATAAAACTAGAGAACCATATCCCTGAACAACTGGAATGAATAGATGACAAACAAGAGATAGACATTTTCAAGATTATAGCTCATTAAGATAAGAATTATCCCTAGTAAGTTTGACAACACAATACGTAAAAATAGGTTGTGTAAAAGACCCTTATTTGACCATCCAAAAACAAATAGATAGTCGTACGCTAAGTAAACAACTTGGTCATTGTGATGTCTTCGATGAGGATGTCACTTATCTAACACTTAGTCGAAACTTTAGAATTTTAGTGACCAAATAATCAATGGTACAAGGAAGTCCTAACCCAGGCAGAGCGGGATTAAAGGCATTGATAGGGCCAGGCGCGCTGTTAATTCTACGTGATGACTAAAGAGTCATCGTAGTGCATGTGAACAAAGTATTGAGAGTGATGGCATCCCTCTTCATGAGGGACTTCTTTGACACCTGGAACACATATTTCTCAGTTGGGCGTTTGTCTCACTGAGCATATACCTTGTGCTCAAACTTAGTTAGCACTCCCGAAATGAATCCACCATGGATAGTGTGGATGTTCCCTCGAACCTCGGGTCATTCTCTTTTCTCGTTGGGACATTGTTCGTCCTGATCTCTTTCAATCATTAACCTCTTGAGGTGACCATCCGAATTAACTACTCGATATTGTTTCTCAAGTCATAGCAGTTGTCGGTGGTGTGCACATGATCTTGATGGAAGTTACACCATTTATTTGAGTTGGTTGTTTTTTCTCGACCCTTTATTAGCTGAGGCCACTTGATCAGCTTCTTGTCCTGAATCTGTATCGGGACCATTCCTGGTAGGGCATTGAGGGGTGTGAAGTTGGTGAAACATCGGGGAGACCTATTCCTCCCTGACTTTTTGTCAAATCAACCCCTTTTTGCCTTATTCCTCATTTTCTTTAACCAAGAGTCATCTCAATCAGGTTTTTCTGTAGTTAGGCTCGTTGAATTTCCTTTTTCCTTTAACATATTATTCTCCTTCAAGCCAAGACCGATACCACAACGATTAACTCAGTGGAGAGGGCGAAAGATGTGACTAAAGTCTTCCGCGGTGCACGGGCCATGTCGTGCAAGAATGGACCCGTTCATACCCCTACTATTAGGGCGACATTACCATCCCATCATTAAGTTATTTCACTTAATCGGACTCACGATGGAACCTTTCAATGTAGGCTTCCAATCTCTCATTTTTACTCTTCCTTATCGACATGAGATGTGACGAGTTTTTAGCCCGTTGCTTGCTATTTAAAAACCTGTGTGCAAAGGCAATTCTAACAGATTTAAAGAAATCAAAACTACCTAGTTTTAATGCCTTGCACCATTTTCGATTGTTCTAGATTTCCCAACGCAACTCATCTCTCTCTTTCTAAATCCTCTCCAATTTTTTATGGAGATCGCCCTACGCTTAGCAATGTTCCTCTTCCTAGCGTTATTCCCACCAAACTTTTCACCCATCGACCATAATGAGTTGCGCCTCACTGACAAGTGGAACGTACCTTGAGGAACGGGCGATGGTGGAGGTAATTGATTCTGATCAACCTGTCTCGTTGAATACCGACAGTTTGAGAAAGATCTTGGATCTCTCTCATAAGTTTTATTAGGAGTGTAGGTGACTCCACTGAAGAACTAGCTTCATGATCAACCATGCGGATCGACAGTGTTTCACTCTCATTTTTGTTGGTCATGATTCCAAATCTCTGAGTAACCATAGATATGGTTGGATATAGGAACAACTATTAGTTGTTCCCACAGATGAAGTAAATTTGAAGATAACCCAAAATGGCTCACTAGACGCATCACTCTATGATCCAAAATATTGAATGTCCCCCAACTTAACTTTCTTTTTCTCATCTTAGGTTTTTACAAAACAAATTTATCGAGGTTAGGCCCACCGGCATTGCACCCCTGATATGAGAATCTGTCAAGAGTTTTTCAGCAAAATTTAGCAAAACGGTAGCTAGAAAAAGTATGCGTACCTGGTCTGACCCAATTATTGGTATTTATAGGTGTGGGTGGACTTGTTCAACAAGTCTTCCCATGATTTCAGCCAGTTGCCAGTTTCACGGCATTAATGGAAGGATATGGGAGGAAGAGTCATTATTGAAAAGTGATGACTCTTTCTTGTATGAGCGATGTTCTTTGTAACCATCTTAGTGGCCATGTCATGCCCTAGGTTCGTGGAGTCAATCCTCGTTAATTATGGTGATGATCACATAGTCAAAGGGTGGCATATGGTCACTCGGTGCTTTTCTTCGCAGGTAGGAGGTGTCTTGACCTCTCTCGATTAGTATCCCTAACGGAGCGGGTTAGACCTCTCCTAGTTAGGTTGATGCTATAGACATCTTGGTAGAGATGAAGAGTTTCTCGTGCTTGCCACGTGTTAAGGACACATAGCTGAAGATTGAGTTGTGTCTGATTTTCTCTCCATGAGTAAATAGAATGATTAAATTAGATTCAATATTGTAAAATACTTAATTCTTAAAGGTAAATTTATTCCTTTCCAAATTTATTTGAACAACTAAGGTTCAATTAAAAGTTTAAAGGAAGACATTCAAATTTATAATTTAATTACATTTCAGTTGTTGGCCCAGTAATTTACCCAAGAGGGGAAGTGAATTGGGTAGTCATAAAATTAAAACAAATAATTATCTTTTCAACACTTAAATTCAAACAATTAATTTAATCCTAATTAATTATTATCTCTTTATATAACAACGAATAAGTGTAGTTAGCTCTAGATGCACACCCAAACAACATAAAATAAATAAAGTAAAAATGTAGCACACCATGATGTATACTAGTTCACCAAGTTATTCTTGGTTAATTCAGTCCTCTGAGTCCCACGGAGAGTCACACCCACTAAACCACCAAGATTCCTTTAACCAGGTAGAAACCAAACCTTTACACAATGATTATTTTCACAAACTCATAATCAACCTTTACAATTCTCTTTTCACAGCCTAAGGAAGAACTTCTATCTTTTTAACAGGTTAAAGATTAACCTAATTATTTTATACTTAGGTTAAGAATCAAACCTCACAAAAAAAATCACTCCAAGTATCATTTTCACCGGTAAGAATGGAACCGTTACAAAATAACACAAACTAATTCTATTCAGAAAGAATTAACACCTATCTATTTTACAAAAAATAGTAACCTAACCTTTTTATACTTTAGGTAAAGATCAAATCTCAATCTTTTTACCAGAAGAGATTGAAACCAAACTACCCCTGATTAGATATTCCCAATAATATCTAATCCGCACACAACTCATCAATTACAACAAATTGATAAGTCTTTTCCCACTCGGAGTTTCAACTACCTTAAATTAATTTAAACTCAATTAATGTCCCAAATTTACTAGTGATAGAATTTTACGTGAGAAATTTAAATCTGATTATTAAATATATGGGTAGTACACAAATAAGCATGTAATCGGATTAACACAGAAATCATTTTTAAAATAATTTTATGCACTTTAAAGTTCAAAAATGCTTTCAGAAGATCTTATAACCAAGAAAGCAATGATAATATAAATTCACAATTAAAAATAAAAGCTTGGAAAGATCTCACTAGTATAACACCAAAAGATTGAAAATTGAATCGCTTAGACAGCTCAGATCGGTGAGGCCAAATCAATTAGTGCTTTAACTCAAGAACTTTCTCACAATAGATCTCACAAATGTTCGCTCAATAAAATATCAGAATAACAACTCTTGGAAAGCTCAGGAATATTTAGTTTTTGATTGATTGAGATTTTGATATGTGAAATCTGCATGTCTATATAAGTTGATTTAAAAGAAGCTCTCCAACGGCTAGTTTTCACAAGATAAAACTTTAAAGAGCACTTATAGACCCCATGTAACATAACCATTTAATCCTGGTCAATTTTACTTCAATTTGACTTTTAAATCATTCAATTTAGTCCCCAAATTATTTCTCATTCTCAAATCGAAAGGATAAGAAATATTAAATAGACTAAATTGAGAAACACTTAAAATAAGTTTACCGTATCTATAGAGATATCCAAATATGAGAATTATATCTTTAATATATCCATTTCCCTAAAATATCTCCAAAAGATATTCCAAAAAAGGGCTAGTAACGGCCAGTTTTAGATTTGATCTTAAAATCCATGAAATTCTAACAGAATAGTCGGTTGACCGACCTCTGCACCATCGGTCGACCGATCGACACAGGATGCTGACCAAGCCAATTTCAAACACTGGTCGGTTGACTGATCAATTCATGATGCAATCTTAAGCCATTTTTTGGCCCTGGTCAGTTGACCGATCAATTCAAAGACTTTCAATTCTTCCATCCCTTACCCATCGGTTTACCAAACCTCCTTGGTCAGTTGACCGATCCTTGCTAGAACACTTTCACCACAATTCATTTCAACTCCAATCTTCGACGTTTTAGACCCTTTAACTGATTTGTTTTCTCGGTTAACTAAATTAACACTATTAATCAATTTTAAACACTAATCTTGCTTAGGTCCATTTTTCTTTTTCAATTTTACATTAGAGCAAATATTTGAACTTAATTATAACCTTAATTTAAACACACATAAATATAAATTATTTAATTTGTATCGTGTGTGATTCTAATCGGGATATATTAAGACTAAAAGAGATTTGAGTTGTTTTCACCTAGTATCTTCAGAATCTTCAATCTCTTCATCTCTATATTGTCCGTCTCTGTATCCTTCATAATTACTTCATGATATTGTCTCTGTATCCTTCAAAATTACTTCATGATATTATCTAGAACTCTTAAACTGAAACATTCAACAAATTCATTAGTTCCACCAAAACCATCAATACTTAATTGTCCATCAAAATCTTGGGATCAACAGTGTTGGACTTAATTGATTATTTTTTAACTAATTAACCTTGGGATGAATTAACTTAAGGATGGAGTTCTAATATAATTACTTTTACATCATTCCTGATATCATCCATGGCATTTTAACGACCCAGTTTTTCAAGACTGTCACTCGGTTTCTCCCTTTTATTTACGGAAAAATATTAGGAAAACACAAATCACTCCACCGTCACGCTTCCCGTTGCACCACTATGATAAATAAAATAATAATAGATAAAAATATAAACTAATTGTCAACTGACATTAATGTTAAAATTTACTAACTCAAAATTTAACTATACCAATCCAACTTTTTCTGTAACACTACAAAAGTCTGAACAACTTATTACCACAACTGTCCCAACTACCTCCAAAGTAACACCACCCTCTAACCCTATCTAATAGAAGTAGTGGACCCGTCTCTACTTGGAGTACCAAAGACAAAATATTTTATCGGTGTACTATGAATCAAGCATAATTATCAAACACCACTTTTCAAAACATAATATAAGTATAACCGCACACTAAGCCGAAATAAAATTTCACAGCTATCATCACAATAAAACAAATGCATTTAAATTAGCTAATCAAATTATTTTGGTGTATAATAAAATATCGCACACATATTTTCCTACTAGCCATGGGATCGTTTTACTTCACGATCGGGAGTTATAACGATACCCTAACCTATACAACTGTGTAATCTAGGGTTGCCATTAGTATCAGGGTTATTCAATATCCCCAATGATAGGAGCTAACACGTGGTATAAACCACCATATCATGATGATAATCATCATCGTCAACAACAACAACAACCACCGCCTGCAGGACTTGCCCTCATGTCAAGTCACAACACAACATCCTATAGGACATGCCCTCCTGTTAAGACCAACAACATCCCGCAGGACATGCCCTCCTGTCGGGATCATACTATGGCATAGTAGTATAATAGTAAAAATCACTTTTCCACAATCAACTTTTTACTCGATTCGTTTAAAGTAATAAAACCATTCATTTTAATGAATCTTTTATTTTTCACAATTTGGTATGAAAATATAATTTGACAATTTATATAGAAGACAATACACTTACCTCGGTAACTACACCACTGACATACTATTGTCGAAAATTAAAGTAGAGGGGGTCGTTTAGAAACCTAACACACGATAGGATCTAAAACTAAGAAATTATCAAAATATGAAATGAAATGCATGGAAATTAATCAAATATATTTATTTTAAATTTCATCTTTACTAAATAAAAATAAATACCTAATGAATTATAAATAAAATAAATTACCAGTTATTAATTTATGAAAATAAATCTTACACTAATCAAGAATAAAAATGACTAAAAATTAAATAATAATGAAAGTAATATTTAGAATAATTTATTATTATTATTTGTACATATATCTATATATTTATGTATATATACATATATATGTGTGTGTGTGTGTGTATTTAAAACAAAAATCCATTACACGAACTAAACTCAATTCTAAATGTATACATTAAAAAGAATAAAAGAAATAGATTACCTATTTGTAGGAGGATGAAAAGATAATGTTAGAAGCTTATATCCTCTCCATATCTCTATGCATATATGAAGAAATGATGAAAAATATTCTCTTTCTATTTGTGAGCACATAAGGATTAAATAAGAACATCAATTGCCTAAGATTTCTTTTTTTATTTATTATTATTATTATTATTATTATTATTGATCTTGTCACAAATCTACCTCTTATAGATAAGAATAAGTTGATATTTTGTATTAATTACATATATAACCCTAAAACAATTAATCACACATATAACCCCTAAGGTAATTAATCACCTATATAGATTTAAGAAAGTTCATAATATTTACTCAAAACTTCTAAAAAAATAAATTGCAAAATTGCAAAATGACCCCTCAAAATCTTTAGGTGAAAGTAAAATAACACATTAGACCCAAATATTTTCTAAATATTATAAACAAACATATGAAAGTTGGACATTACAAACATCATCCACGACATCACTCCAACTTATCTTGGAAAACATATCTAGCCATTAAGATGAATTTTACAAGGTTTCTTAGAGGAGTAAAGTCAACTAGAAAAATTGTTACAAATGTTGGTGTCCCAAAGTGGTCAGCATTTCAAGTATAGTCCAGTTAGGTGACAAGTATCATTTTGCTGAGGTGGAGTTGGCGGTTGAAAATTCTTCACTTAAGTTTGTACTGGGTCTTAGGAGGACTGACCTACTGTGTCCAGAGTCCTGTTCCCCAGGGAATAGTACTGATAGAAAACTCGGGTCAGGATTTGTCTTGATGAAGCCCCTGCGGCATGAGAATAAGAGCTTAGACAAAAGAGGTTCAAAAATGTGTCAAGTAAACAAATAAACTCAAAGCATTCACGTAATAAAGCGTACATTGGGCTGTCATAGCCCCTAATATATATAAGCGTCAGATATGATCAGTCGGACCTAAACACAGTTAATTCGATAAAACTATGTGTTTAGCCGATAATCTGGAGCATTTAGGATGTCACATCCTACCCCGGGCACCCATCAACCGAGGCCGGGCGTGATGTCGACATGACGCTACCTGACCAATCAACCAAATACATATATACATATTCAAACGCACGTGCACCGCTATCAATATTTTTTTTCTCAAAAATAATACCTTCCACAGTTCGTCTCTGACCGGCCCACTCCTAAATGACACTACTTCCGAACTCTACCTAGTGTCAGTAGTGGACCAACTCCTAACCACGGTACCTGAAATAAAATATTGTTATCTGTGTATTGTCTTCATAATAAAAATATTTAATGGATCAAGAACAATTGTTAAATACCAACTTTTAAAATATAATATTTTATAATCACATACCAGGTTGAAAATCCAGTCCTACTGTCACCAATGTAACGAACTAATATATTTAAAATAAGCAGAAGTGTTAAACACCACGTTTCAAAATATAATAATATAACTGCATACTATATTGAAAATCCAGTTCCATTACCACAAATGAAATGAAAAAATATAATTAACTCCCAACTCAAATATTTTAAATCAACCCCTCCAAACATTTTAAATCAACCACACCAAAGCATTTTAAATCCACCAATTGAAATATTTTAAATCCAGCAATCCAAATATTTTAAAACCAATCAATCCAAATGTTTTAAACTAACCAATCCAAATATTTTACCCCAACCAATCAAAATATTTTAAACCAACCAATCCAAATATTTTAAATCAACCAGACCAAATATTTTAACGTATAATAAAATACACTACACCTCATCTCCTACTAGTCATAGGATCGTTTTTACCTTACGATCGGGAGTTACGACGGTACCGTAACCTGTACAACTGTGCCATCTACAGTGACTAATAGTGCTAGGGCCATTTATTATCTCCAATGGTAAGGGTACCATCCGCAGGATTTGCACTCCTGACGGGTCAACCAAACTACTTGCCGGACTAATCCTCCGGACAGGTCATCATAATCAACCACCTGCAGGACTAATCCTCCTGACAGGTCATAATATCATCAACCACCTGCAGGACATGCCCCCTTGACAGGTCATAATAATCAACCACCTCTAGGATTAATCCTCCTAACAGGTCAAAACCATCCCGCAGGATATTTTCTCCTGACGGGATCAAAACTATGGCATAATCGGACAAAAAGAATCATTTTCGACCCTTAAAACCAACTTGATCCAAAAATCATTTTCCACTTTTAAAACCAACTTGATCCAAAAATCATTTTCCACCTTTAAAACCAACTTGAATCAAAAATCATTTTCCATTTTTAAAACCAACTTGAACCAAATACATCGCAAAATCATCCATTTTAAATAAACACATTTTTCACAATTTATATGAAAATAAAATTTGTAAATTTATATAGAAGACAGTACACTCACCTCGATTTTCGCACTGCAAAACTAGCACCGTTCAAAACCTACCAGGACACTGGCGCTTGCGAACCTAATAGCGATAGGCCTAAATTAATATTTTATTTAAAATGACCTAGCATGCAATGCAGGCCTTAAATTTCATAATTCCCTATTTCCGAAATTTCATTATGAAAAATTTATTATTTCGTCCATTTCGCTATGTTAATATTTACTGTACCAATTTATTTAGATTAGCAAGTAATAAAATATTATCACGATTACGAAATTTACTATCACAATTGTGATACTTTTAATATTAACAATTTAATGTAACGAAATTAATACCTGATTCAAATTTTACCTGTTTCTGAATCGCTCTCAGGCCGAGAAATTGAATTTTTGGATTTTGATTTTGATTTGATTTTTCCTCATGTTTTCTGTGCCTGGACTCACCGCCACGGCGATACGCCACCGCTGTGGCGACGCTACAGCTGTTCTGTTTCTGCTTGCTGGATCTTCATCGTCGCAGCAGACTTTTTTTATTTTTATTTATTTATTTATTTCTATTATGGTTTTCTGGTTTCAGCCGTCTCTCTCTCCTGTTTCTATTTTGGTTTCAGCCCGACGCTACTCTCACCACGCTCACCGTCCAACCACCCTTAACGATCAACTCACATCTATACACATGATACCCACGCACTTGCTCAAGTTGATTGATTGGACACCCATACACATACACACACACGCACGGTCGGCCAAAATAGAGCACACATACACACATACACAACTGACGAACAAAATGCACATACACACCCAGCAGCGACTGAACAACAACACACACACACCGAAGGACAATACCATATCTAACAACCACCGTTGGACCAAACTCACACCACCCTCATCAGCGATCACCCACACACCACGCACACACGCCGAACAGGACACGCACCTACGAAGTCGCCAGCACTCACCCACTCACACACCAAACACCTACACCACATCTACTCTCGTCGGAGGAATGCCCACCGCCGGACGATCCCCAACCTCGCCGACCGAGTACTCTCTCTTTCCTATCTGTTTTCTTTTTTTTTTGGGATTTTGAGATATATAGTATAATTTTTTGGTGTATATATATATATATATATATATATGCATGGAGGAAGTGGTCTCACTTTGATCTTTTAATTGCCACATTTTTATCTTTTTTTTTTTTTTTTTTTTTCAATTTGATCTTATCACCCTTTTATGTGTGTGTGTGTTTGTGTATATATATATATATATATATATATATATATATATATATATATCATTATTATTTTAGTTTTAATTACATAAATCTCCCCCTAAATTATCTTTAAGTTTTTATTTGAACCCAAATAAAAAATTGATATATTTTTTTAAAATTGCTAATTGATCCCTAAAATTTTAAATTAAATTAGAAATAACACATTCTATCCCATTATTTCCTAAATGTTCTAAAATGCAACTAATGATTATGCGTTCGCGAAATTTCGAGTCTTACAATCCTTCCCTTCTAAAAGAAATTTCGTCCCGAAATTTTAGTTACCTTAACCGAACACGTGCGGATATTTATCTCTCATACCATCTTCTCGCTTCCACATCGCTTCCTCCACGAAATGATTGCGCCATAACACTTTTACTAATGGAATCGTTTTTGTTCACAACACTTGATCTTTACGATTCAAAATCTGGACTGGCTCCTCAACGTATGTTAAATCCTCCTCTAATTCGATTAGTTGAGAAGTCAACACATGCGAAGGATCTGACACATGTTTCCTAAGCATCGACATGTGGAAAACGTCGTATAATCTCAATAATTCTGGCGGTAAGGTAAGTCGATAAGCTGTCATGTCAACCCGTTCTAAAATCTCGTATGACGCGATATATCTTGGACTTAACTTTTCTTTCTTCCTGAATCTCATTATGCCCTTCCACAGGGATATATGCAAAAATACAAGATCACCTACTTCAAATTCCAACTCTCGCCTACACCTACTAGCAAAACTCTTTTGCCAACTCTGAACAGTTTTTAATCTTTCTTGAATCCCTTTCACCTTGTCTGCCGTCATTTGGGCTATATCCAACATTAGTAATTTTCTTTCTCCCACTTCAGTTCAGTCTGTTGGACTGGAGTCCTGCATCTCTCGCCATACAACGCTTCATACGGTGCCATCTCGATTACCGAATGGTAGCTGTTATTATAGGTAAATTCCATCAACGTTAAATGATCATCCCAGCTACTAGGAAATTCTAGAACACAACCCCTCGGCATATCCTCCAACATTTGAATTGTACGCTCTAATTGGCCGTCAATCTAAGGATGAAAGGCGGTACTGAATTTCAGCTTGATACCTAAAGCAGTTTGGAGACTCGGCCAGAACTACGAAGTAAATCTCGGATCTTTATCCGACACTATGAAAATCGGCTCACCATGTAATCGAACAATCTCGTCAATATACGATTGGGCATACTTATCCAGAGAGTACGCTGTCTTCACGGTAAAAAAATGAGCAGATTTAGTAAGCCTATCAACAATCACCCAAATGGAATTATGTCCCTTTTGAGTATGGGGTAATCCCAAAACAAAATCTATCGTAATATGTTCCCATGTCCACTTTAGAATAGGTAGAGGCTACAATAACCCACCTGGACGTTGGTGCTGGATCTTGACTTACTAACAAACGAGATACCTTGCGACAAATTCAACAATTTCCCGTTTCATTCCATTCCACCAATAGTGTTCTTGCAGATCTCAATACATTTTGGTACTACCTAGGTGCATTGCATATGCTGAGTTATATGTTTCCTCCAAGATATCTTTATTCAGATTGATATCATCAAGCACACACAATTTATTTTCAACCATCAAGGCTTCATCATTATTCCTAACGCGATAGTCAGCTCTGTGACCATTTTTCACTTCATCTCTAATATTTCCTAATTGGACATCCGACTTCTGCGCTTCTATAATATGGTCTATCAATGTTGGTCTCAACGTCAAAGTCGCAAGCAACATTGTCGTCTGACCAACTGCTAACTGGACTTGCAAAGATTTCAATTCGACATACAGATTAGTAAGAACAACTTGAATGTATGCAACCGAACCTGCCGATTTCCGATTCAGCGTATCCGCTACAACATTGGCCTTTCCTGGATGATAGTGGATAGTACAATCATAGTCCTTGATCAATTATATCCAACGTCTCTGCCTCAGATTTAGTTCCTTTTGAGTAAACAAATATTTCAAACTCTGGTGCTCGGTGTATATCTCACACGTCTCGCCATACAGGTAATGCCTCCAAATCTTCAAGGCAAACACAATCACCGCCAACTCCAAATCATGCTTCGGGTAGTTACGCTCATGATTTTAATCGCCGAGAGGCATATGAAATCATGTGCCCATGTTACATCAGTACATAGCCTAACCCCTGGTGTGACGCATCACTGTAGATCACAAAGCCACCGCCTTCTGTCAGAAGGAAAAGTATTAGCACAGATATCAGTCTACTCTTCAGCTTTTGGAAACTCTACTCACATTTGTCAGTCCACTCAAATTGGGACTCCTTGCGGATTAATCGGGTCAACGAGGCAGCTATAATAGAAAATCCCGGCACAAACCGATGATAATAACCCGCCAATCCCAAAAAAAAACCTTCGAACTTCGATTACACTTTTCAGCCTTTCCCATTGAACCACAACTTCGACTTTCTTTGGATCCACTTGAATACTATCTCCCGAGATCACATGCCCCAAAAATACAACTCGATCCAACAAAAACTCACATTTTCTGAATTTGGCATACAATTGCTTATCTCACAAAGTCTGCAACACAATCTTGAGATGCTCTGCACGGTCTTCTTTATTTTAGGAATAGATCAATATATCATCAATGAACACGATAATAAATTGATCTATATGGGGTTGGAAGATTCGATTCATAAAATCCATGAAAGCAGCAGGGGCATTCGTCAACCCGAATGGCATAACTAAGAATTCGTAATGCCTATACCTCGTCTGGGATGCCGTTTTTGTCATATTACTGTCTTTGACTTTCAAATGATGATACCCTGATCGAAGTTCTATCTTGGAAAACACCTTGGCCTTCTGCAGTTGGTCGAACAGATCATCAATTCTAGGCAATGGGTATTTATTACGAACCGTCACCTTATTCAATTGCTGACAATCGATACACATTCTTAACGTGCCATCCTTTCTTTTTACGAACAACACTGGGGCTCCCCACGGAGAAACATTGGGTCCGATAAAACCGCAGTCTAACAAATCTTGCAACTGAATTTTTAATTCCTTCAACTTGGTAGACGCCATACTATAGGGTGGGATTGATATAGGAGTAGTTTCTGGAAGTAACTCAATAGTGAATTCCATCTCCCTATTCACTGGTAACCCTGATAATTCTTTTGGAAATACATCGGAAAAATCCTCGACCACTGGAATATATGTTATCTACACCTCATTCCGATTGGTGTCAATCACATACGCGAGGTATCCCTGGCATCCATTCTTTAATAATTTTCTGGCTTCTAAAACCGAAATCAAACTGACAGGGGTAATAATTCTATCCCCCGAAAATTCAAACTCCGGCTTGCCTGAAACTCGAAAGGTAACTTCATTTTTAAAACAATCCATCGTGGCATGATAACCTGATAGCAAATCCATACCCAGAATCACATCAAAATCGTGAATACTTAGAGGTAATAGACCCACCGATAATTCCCTATCACCATACTAAGTGGACTATCTTTACACGCACTATCTATCAATACTGACTCATAGTTCTCGGCCGCTTCCCGCACATCATTCTCTATTAATTTCATTGTGTTTATTAATTCCGCATGACTTTTGATCTGCGTGCCCGTCAACCTGGAATGTATTACTAAATCAAATCCTTTCTGGAATCGTCTACATCTTGTCTCTTCCGTTTTTACCAAATCAGGAGCAAATTGGGACTAGACATAGAATTTAATTTCATACTACCGAACGATCATCTTTTCCTATTTCAGTAATATGAACTCCTCCTCTAATAAAATTACAAGGTTTCCGTAGTATTGCCCAGAAGACAGTTTTATGCACACCCTTGGATGTTGTACGCTATGATAAAATCCATGTATATCAAATTGTAGCGCAAAGTATTGTGTAGTCCCATAATATAAGTAAAGTGTTGTCTAATAATCTAACCTAAGTGTGCTTTGTCACACTATTGGTTTAACAACTAAAACATTAAGTGCTACCGACAGTAAATTGCATTGTCAAGTAATATGAATATGATTACCTATCAGTTATAATTTAACATTTAAAACTACTAGAACTACTACAATCGTAATCCATCCATCACCACTACCAACAACACCACCCAAACCACCGACTAGCAGTATCGCAATTACATCGCACCACTATTTGCCAACTTTATAGTTCTTCAGGTTAACGGAAAACGGGACTAAGAAAAGAATGCAACAACTTTAACTAGAGGTCAGGCTCTCCTATTTATCTATTACTAATTCACTATATATTAAGGGAGGGCCAACTAGATAACAAACATGCACGATACCAATGTACTATCTAATGCAATGCAATAATTATCACTCACGTGCCGAATCCACCTATTGACACCCTATCTCCTGGCCCACCACTGGCTCGACAAACTGACATGTCTACATAACCTATAACCTAGGATCGGATACCACAAATGTCACATCCCACCCCGGGCATCCGTCAATCGAGGCCGGGCGTGACGTCGACATAACGCTACTTGACCAATCAACCAAACACATACATACATATATATACATATTCAAACGCACGTGCACCGCTATCAATATTATTTTTTTCCAAAAATAATACCTTCCACAGTTTGCCTTTGACCAACCCACTCCCAAATGACACTACTTCCGGACTTTACCTAGTGCCAGTAGTGGACCAACTCCTAGCCACGGTACCTGAAATAAAATATTTTTATCGGTGTACTGTCTTCATAATAAAAATATTTAATGGATCAAGTACAATTGTTAAATACCAACTTTCAAAATATAATATTTCATAATCACATACCATGTTGAAAATTCAGTCCCACTGTCACCAATGTAACGAACTAATATATTTAAAACAAGTAGAAGTGTTAAACATCATGTTTCAAAATATAATAATATAACCACATACTATGTTGAAAATCCAGTTCCACTACCACTAATGAAATGAAGAAATACAATTAACCCCCAACTCAAATATTTTAAGTCAACCCCTCCAAACATTTTAAATCAACCACACCAAAGCATTTTAAATCCACCAATTGAAATATTTTAAATCCAGCAATCCAAATATTTTAAAACCAACCAATCCAAATGTTTTAAACCAACTAATCCAAATATTTTACCCTAACCAATCAAAATATTTTAAACCAACCAATCCAAATATTTTAAATCAACCAAACCAAATATTTTAACGTATAATAAAATACATCACACCTCCTCTCCTACTAGTAATAGGATCGTTTTTACCTCACGATCGGGAGTTACGACGGTATCGTAACCTGTACAACTGTGCCATCTACAGTGACTAACAGTGCTAGGGCCATTTATTATCTCCGATGGTAGGGGTACCACCCGCAGGATTTGCACTCCTTAAGGGTCAATCAAACCACCTACCGGACTAATCCTCTGGACATGTCATAATAATCAACCATCTGTAGGACTACCCTCCTGATAAGTCATAATAATCAACCACTCGTAGGATTACCCTCCTGACAGGTCATAATGTAATAAACCACCTGCAGGACTAATCCTTCTGATAGGTCATAATATCATCAACCACCTGCAAGACATGCCCCCTGATAGGTTATAATAATCAACCACCTCTAGGACTAATCCTCCTAACAGGTCAAAACCATCCCGCAGGACATGCCTTTCTGACGGGATCAAAACTATGGCGTAGTCGGACAAAAAAAATCATTTTCCACCCTTAAAATCAACTTGATCCAAAAATAATTTTCCACTTTTAAAATCAACTTGATCCAAAAATCATTTTCCACCTTTAAAACCAACTTGAACCAAAAATTATTTTCCACTTTTAAAACCAAATTGAGCCAAATACATCACAAAATCATCCATTTTAAATAAACACATTTCCCACAATTTATATAAAAATAAAATTTGTAAATTTATATAGAAGACAATACACTCACCTTGATTTCCGCACTGCAAAACTAATATCATCCAAAACCTACCGGGATGTTGGCGCTTGGGAACCTAATAGCGATAGACCTAAATTAATATTTTATTTAAAATGACCTAACATGCAATGCAGACCCTAAATTTCATAATTTCCCATTTCCCAAATTTCATTATGAAATATTTATTATTTCGTCCGTTTAGCTACGTTAATATTTATTGTACCAATTTAGTTAGATTAGCGAGTAATAAATATTATTACTATTACGAAATTTACTATAACGATTGCCAAACTTTTAATACTAACAATTTAATTTAACGAAATTAATACGAGATACAAATTTTACCTGTTTCCGAATTGCTTGCAGGCCAAGAAGTTGAATTTTTGGATTTTGATTTTGATTTGATTTTCCCTCCTATTTTTTGCGCCTAGACTCATCGTCGTAGCCATCACCTCACCGCTGCGGCGACACTACAGCCGTTTTATTTCTGCTTTCTGGATCTTTACCGCTGCAACGACGAATCTCACTACTGTGGCAGATGTTTTTTTTTTTTTTTTTTTTTTTTTTTTTTCAGTTCTGGGTTTTTGGTTTCAGCCGTCTCTATCTCTTGTTTCTATTTTGGTTTCAGCCCAATGCCACTCTTACCACGCTCACCGTCCGACCACCCTTAACGATCAACTCACATCCATACACACGATAGACACGCACTTGCTCAAGCTGATCGATTGAACACCCATGCACACACACACACACACGGTCTGCAGAAATAGAGCACACATACACACATACACAACTGACGAACAGAATGCACACACACACCCACCAGCGACTGAACAGTCGCACACACAAACAACACACACATATCAGAGGACAATACCACACGAACAACCACTATCGGACCAAACTCACACCACCCTCACCGGTGATCACCCATACACCATGCACGCACGTCGAGTAGGACACGCACTCACGAAGTCGCCGGCACTTATCCATTCACACACCAAACACCAACACCATACCTTTTCTCGTTGAAAGAACGCCTACCGCCAGACGATCCCCAACCCCGCCGACCGAGCACTCTTTCATTCCTCTCTATTTTCTTTCTTTTGGGCTTTTGAGATGTATAGTACAATGTGTATATATATATATGCATGGAGGAAGTGGTCTTACTTTGATCTTTTGATTGCCACATTTTTATCCTTTTTTTTTCTTCATTTGATCTTATCACCCTTTTATATATATATATATATATATATATATATATATATATATATATTTTAGTTTTAATTACATAAATCTCCGCCTAAATTATCTTTAAGTTTTTATTTAAACCCAAATCAAAAATTGATATTTTTTTAAAAATTGCTAATTGATCCCTAAAATTTTAAATTAAATTAGAAATGACACATTCTACCCCATTATTTCCTAAATGTTCTAAAATGCAACTAATAATTATGCGTTCGTAGAATTTTGGGTCTTACAACCTTTCCCCTCTAAAAGAAATTTCGTCTCGAAATTTTAGTTACCTTAACCGAGAACGTGCTGATATTTATCTCTCATCTCGTCTTCTCGCTTCCACGTCGCTTTCTCTATGGAATGACTACGCCATAACACTTTTACTAATGGAATCATTTTTTGTTCGCAACACTTGATCTTTACGACTCAAAATCCGGACTGGCTCTTCAACATAGGTCAAATCCTCCTCTAATTCGAAGAGAAGTCAACACATGTGAAAGATCTGGCACATGTTTCCTAAACATCGACACGTGAAAAACGTAGTATAATCTAGATAATTTTGGCGGTAAGGCAAGTCGATAAGCTATCTTGCCAACCCATTCTAAAATCTCGTATGACCCGATATATCTTGGACTTAACTTTCCTTTCTTCCCGAATCTCATTATGCCCTTCCACGGGGGTATATGTAAAAACACAAGATCACCTACTTCAAATTCCAACTCTCGCCTACGCCCGCTAGCATAACTCTTTTGCCAACTCTGAACAGTTCTTAATCTTTCCTGAATCCCTTTCACCTTATCTGTTGTCATTTGGGTTATATCCAACATTAGTAATTTCTTTTCTTCCACTTCAGTTCAGTCTGTTGGATTGGAGTTCTGCATCTCCTTTCATACAACGCTTCATACGGTGCCATCTCGATTACTGAATGGTAGCTGTTATTATAGGTAAATTTCATCAACGTTAAATGATCATCCCAGCTACCAAGAAATTCTAGAACACAACCCCTCGACATATCCTCCAACGTCTGAATCGTATGCTCTGATTGGCCGTCAGTCTAAGGATGAAAGACAGTATTAAATTTTAGCTTGGTACCTAAAGCAGTTTGGAGACTTAGCCAGAACTACGAAGTAAATCTCGGATCTTTATCCGACACTATGGAAACTGGCTCACCATGTAATCGAACAATCTCGTCAATGGAATAGCATTTAATGCACGCATCAAATCTTTGTTGAATTCTGCAATGTTTATGAATATTATTTTCAGAAGAGACTAGAATAGTAAGAAAAAAAAATGGTGTTTAATGTCTTCTATGTAAATTATCAAATTTAATTATTGTACTAAATTGAGAAAAAAATTATTGATAAAAATGGACTTTTTTATGATATTAAATGGATCAAGTAAAATTTTAAAAGTGGAGAATGATTTTTATTATCCTGTTATGCCATAATTATCTCGTTAAGAGGGTATGTCCTACGAGATGTTGTTGATCTTTACAAGAGGCTATATCCTATTGGACGTTGTGTTGAGATCTGACAAGAGGACAAGTCCTGCAGGTAGTTGATATATATTATTGTTGTTGACGATGATTATCGGTATGATATAGTGGTTTTTACCACATGTTGTTGACTATCAATATAGTGGAGTTGAATATAATATTGATTATTAATATGATGGAGTTGAATATGGTATTGATAAGATAATGTGGTGGAGTTGAATATGGAATCAATTATGAATATGTTGTTAGACTTGACAAGATGGCAAGTCCTGCAGGCGATGGTTGTTGTTTTTATTGACTATTAATATGGTGAAATCGAATATAATATTGGTTATCAGTATGGTGGAGTTGAATATGGTATTGACAATATAATGTGGTAGAATTGAATATGAAATTTATTATGAATATGTTGTTGGACTTGTCAGGAAGGCAAGTCTTGTAGGTGATAAAAATACGTTGTTGATTTGATAGGAGAAGTTGAATATGGAATTGAGTATCAATATATTGTATTGAGATCTGTCAGAAAAATAAGTCCTACATATAGTTGATATGATAACTCCCGATCGTGAGGTAAAATGATTTTATGGTTAGTAAGGAAGTTTAGTATTTTATTATATAAAAGTGAGTTGATCTGTCGATTTAAATTTGGTTGTTCTATGATATTTGTGAAATTTTGATATTTCCAGTGTAGTATATTTGTTAAAAATGGGTTTTAAAAAAAAGAAGATAATACTTGATTCATAAATTGTTTATGTATTATGAAGACAATACATCGATAATATATTCCAGTAGATATTAATAGGTAGGGTCAGAGTATGGGATAATTATTGAGATTTTTGGGGGACTTTATATTATATACATTTTACGTTAATTTTTACTTTGAGGTTAAATGATATTTTAAAAATTCAAGTGGAGGGTTTTATGTAATATTTTATATACACGTTACATGAGTATTGAACTTTTGAGATGCATTTATATGTTTGAGGTGTATTTATGTGATTGAGATGTAATTATGTGGTTTTTAACGTATTTGTGTGTTTTAGGACGTATTTATGTGGTTAAGACATATTTATGTGTTTTGAGACGTATTTATGTAGTTAAGAGGTATTATATTAAACTTATGTAAATGTATTTTCAGACATATCTCAGAAAATCCATTTTTGGAAGTTTGGGTTGTGTTGATATTTTGAGTTACAAGATTATGGAATTTAATTTGGATTTTAATGTGGATGTTGGAATTGATTATTTTTACTCTCATAGGACAGTTCATAAGGAATTGAGTTATCTACTGATTATGATGCTAGTTGCGAACATGCTGATTTGAATGTTGGATGAAATTGAGCAATGTTAATTAGGATATGGCAGTGGACTTTAAAAGTCATGTCAAGTGGGAAATCTATTGAGGTCATGGACATGTTGAAATTGAGATAGACCCAATCCAAGTGAGACTACCATGATATTTTTAAAAAAAAAATATTTGTTGGTTACAAATATAAAAATATATTTATTGTTATTTTTATCAAAGTATCGCAGCGGAAACATTTAGAAATATAAGATTCTTTGACAATTGGTTATCTATGTTAGGTATTACCGACCAAATAGCACCATGTCAGTATATTATTGGATATAGAGTGGGCCACCGCATATGCTGAAGTAATAGTTATAAATTATGAGTGACTTTCGGTTATGGAATCGTACATAGAGACCAATTGTTCTAGAATCAAGTGTGACTAACATGACCGTGCAGTGCAATTATGAATTAATATTGTTTTGAATGAAATTTCGAGAATAAAATTGATTTAAGGGGGATAGATTGTGATACCCCGAGAAATTTATATTTTGAAATATTATTTTATATAGGTTTAATATTTTTGAGATTGTTTTGTAAATTTAGGGTATAATTATATTTGATGATATTTGGGGATTGAATGTTAATTTTAAATTGACTTTTAAATTTTTGGGACTATTGTGTTATTTAAAATATAATTTTAAAAGTTTTGGAATATAATCAATATTTTCTTTATTTCAAGATGGATAATTACTGTAAATAAATAAATAAAGTGGTCAAAATTATTTCATTCGTAAAGAAGAAAGCCAAATCAACCTAGTATATATATATATATATATATATATATATATATATAGAAAATAAAAGTGACACGTGTATGCTTTTAAGATCTAGAATATTGATTGTGTTTTTTCTGTACAATTGATTAAGACTGTAACTAGAGATAAATGATTTTGGTTTTTTTTTTTTAATCTTTGAGAGTGTTAGCAATTAAATACTTTTGGCAAGTGGATGATAGAACTATTGTTTTCGTCGCCGACCCAACAATTAGTAAAACCTACTGGCCTCTATGGGAGCATTTGTTTAGTGTTTCTCGTCCTAGATTTCAGGTAGAATTTTTAACTCTTTTAATATATGTATTTAATCTCTCTATTGTGTGATTTATGTTATTATTGTTATTGAATCATAATTTGTAATTTTCATGAAATGATTATGATTATGTGAAAATTATGTGTGATACATGCCTACGTGTTTAGTTGTTATATTAATTAGATATATGTATTATAGGAGTGGAAATGCTACTGAGCGTTGACTCACAACCCTACAATTTTTATAGCATGTCTGAAGAAAATGGTCTTGCGCATGAGATTTTATTTAAATATTTATTTAATTTATAATAATTGTATTTATTATCTACTGTTGTAAAATTGACTCGATAATTCAATAATTATAATTGCCACCAGAGTCTGTAAAATTTCTCAGATTTTATAACATGAAATATTGGTCATTCGATTTTAATGTTAATTCTCCTTAGGGAGAAACTGCGTGGTAGCCTTGGGAAATCAGGTCGTTACATTGGCGGCCTTAGAAAATCGGGCTGTTACCATAAATACCCTTTCCACTTTGTTCTTGGGGAAGACCTTTGCGGATGCAAAAAATCCCCATATGTGATTTTCAAGTGAGCTTTCCCCACTACAAGCAATTTTGAGAAATTCTAAGGAACAATTCAAGTATTAGGAAAGATAACCATCCTGGAGAAATTCAGAATTAGTGTGTGAACATTATCCAGGTTAGTGCCTCTATTCATCTTTAATTTCATGTTCAAGTTTCAATGTAATGGAATCTAAGGATTCGATGATATGCTAGGAAAGGGATGCATATTCTATTCTACCCCTGGAGCATTAGAAGATGATGTTTTATTTTGATTTATCATTGGAATATCCTTCTATTCTAAAAATCATAAAATGCATTTTTTTATTCTAAAAAGAAAAAAATCAATTTATTTGTTTAAATAACTTTTATAAGCTTGTGACAAATTCAAAAATATAACGAGTAGAAGGAGAAGTTTTCATACCATCATTTTGATTCCCCAAATATGCGTGGAATTTTGAAGTGGTAGGTTTAGGAGATTTCTTCCATTAACATGTTGTCTCGTTGAAGTCAACATTAGTCTTATAAGAGTTAATTTCATTGAAACTTCTATCCATGACATCTCCTCAATTCTCATTCCATAGAATTCGGGGAGATGTCTTATTTAAATTTCTATAATATAAAGGGATGAATTAAAATAAGAGAATAATAGGTATCTAATTAGATTCATTTAGTTCATATAACAATCATGTATTCTTTACATTTGTATTGTTTATAAACATGTCGACGACATTTTTTCACTACACCTAATCATCATTCCATACTAATAAATATCAAATTCATATTTATTTTTTTCAAAAATCAAATCATTTTACCATATATCTTTGCACACTTAGGATATATAGAATAGTTGATTCACATCATTTTGAAAATCTAATCATTTTATCATAAAGTTTCACATGTTTAAAATATTTCATCACTTGTACTTTTTATTCTCATATTCGTAATCATGTAAATCATGTTAGATCACATTCTCATCATCTAAATTATATCATAAAAATCATGTGGCACTCACTTTTCATATGGTGGTAAAATCGTATTAGAATGCACTTTGTAAGACACATTTGTATCACGCTAGTTAGTATCACAGTCATTTGCATTTGCATCCGTAGGATCATTCCCTATACGTTATTACTTATGTTTATTTGCTCTTCTATATTTAAGGAACTTAGGGATAATATTAATAAACTATTCCCCCATGGATTACCTTCATTGAATCTTCAATATTTGATAAGAGATCATACTGTGGGGAACTTTACATAAAAATGTCAAAACTTGTTTTACCTTATTTCTAAAAGTACCAAAATGATTTTCTTAATGAAAGGGAAAATATTTCTAAATAAAATAAAGCTTTCAAACTTGGACCTAATAGATTTAATTTCACACAAGATAATCATTTTTGGACGGGCATCTTGGGATGCCTAACATATTCCCCCAGCATAAAATACACCAGAACCCTTTAAATGAATCTTTACATAGACCGTGTTTTGGAGTCAACTTTACTTAGGCCTTCTAAAATTTTTTTCTAAAAATCTAGTGACCTAACGCACCTATTAAACCCAATGTTAGGTGGTGATTCTTTGATTTCTAAAACGGCCTAAGTCTTTTAAGAGAACACCGGCGCGATTCAAACTGTTGCTCTTAACTTGTTTCTGAAAATGCATCTTCCACCAATCCCTTACAGATGTGATATGTTTTATAAAGGACTGATGTCATTGTTTTACTCACATGCTTTTATACTAGATTATTGGATGAATCCATTGGATGTATGTCCCTGAGGCTATTTAAGAGTCTTTGAGAAAATGCCAAACCCCCTTGCCCATGTAGAGTAACCACCAAATGAAATTCATTTCTTCTATGACATCTTCATTATCCAAGGTTAATGTTTTTTTAATGTTAGTTTTTTTACTAATATGAATTCCAATTAAAAAAAAAAACAATTCCAATTTGAAATTTTAATTTTCAAATGAATTCAAAAATTCATCCTGTTGAAATCAAACAACAATCATAGATCCTATCATAAATTAAAAACGTTTTGACAACAAATTTGATCAAATCAATTTTTTATTTTTATTTGGACCCTTTGAAATCAAATATTCCCTTTGAATAATTTCAATAATAAAGTATCAAGAATTTAATTTACAAATATAATATTAATTATTACTCATGTTGGCCCACGGATCTACCAATGAATGGGGATGAATTATGTAGTTACAAAAATACAAACAAATAAATTATCAAACAAGCAATCACAAAATTCCCCTATCCAATTATTATCTTGAGTTATAGAGGAAACATATTTATTTAAATGCATAACCAAACAGATAGGTATAGAGAAATTGAACACATAGATTTATCTTGATTTGGCAAGTCACTCTTGCCTACATCCAATCCCCTGAGTTCTTGCAGGGATTTCACAATCCACTAACCCTAATTCCTTTCTTAGGTACGAACCAAATTGTGACAATCCTTTTCACAAGATAAGAACTAACCTAATTATTTTCCTATGCTCATAATCAAACCTTTACAATTTTTTTTACCAGACTCAGGAATAATCTAATTATTTTGTAGCTAAGAATCAAACCTATTTATCTTTTTACCAGACTAAAGACTAACCTACTTCTATTGTAGGAAGAATCAAACCTAATCCTTTTACAGGCTAAGAATCAAACATAAATCCTGATTAGACACCGACCGAATATGTCCAATCCTTTCACACTCACCAATACCAAAAAAATATTATGTTTCTTTCCATAGGAGCTTCTACCATTTCAATACAAATATACTCAATTAATGTCCCGATATCATAGAACTACATGAGAATAAAAATATGATTTTACTCAATTATAGCACAAAGATAAAATAAATCAGATTTCATAGGCAAAAATCGTTTCACAAGATTTTCAAGATATTCTAAATAGAAAGTGATTTTTCACACAAATATACTACAAGCTCAATTAAAATATATAACTCAATTACAACACACCTAATTTTGAGCAAATAAACAAGAATAATCTCACTGGAATTTCTTTTAGAAGATTGGGCATAAGACTTAAACCTTGTAAAATAAGAACAACAAATTTTTCAAAGTAAAACTTTTTCTCTCAAATAAATTCTTTGCAAAATGACACTCTCTTTATGAATATGAAAAATTTAAACTCTTGCTCTTGATTGATGTATATTCAAATTCACAAGTCAATATTTATAGATTTCAAACTTTGCCTATAATGGTTATTTTTCAAAACACAAGACCGTTAATGTCACATATAGACCTCATATAAAATACTCTTTTAATACATAAATATTTGACTCAAAAATACTCTTTGAAAATGATTAATTAATAAGATCTTCAATATATATATATATATGAAATATAATCAAATCCTTTTAAAATTAGATTGTATATCTGGTAGCGCGTAAATATGTCGCTACTTTTACTCGCAAGTATACGAGGTCAAGTTTTAGTATAGATCGGGAGAGTAAGGGTATCGTGTCCACAGGGATTGGTTATGATTATTATTGAGTACTGCGTTTATCATGACCTAACTTTATCTAGGCTAAAACAAATGTATATAAAATTAATATAAACTAAATAATAATTAAACTATACTAATACTATTATAAGATGTTTTAGGGAAAATCTTGCATAGGGATTAACTTTTGTTTACAAAAATGTGTTTGGTCTTGTTTTAGTTTACGTTAATGGCGTTTGGGTATCCGACAATCTCGGTTCGTAAACTCAGTCGCCACCTCTCCCGAGTGTAAGACGAGTGAATACATGACTTCGCGTCAACGAAGAAGTCCCCCTCAACGTCTTAACGACACTAAGTCACGTAAGTCTCTCCCTAACGTCATTGATTGCACACTTTCTAACGCCCTCCCAGGTCGTTAGATTGTTGTGTTGTGTTTACCCTAGTCCGAATCAGGGGTTACCTCTCCCGAGTGTCAAACCCCGTATTTTCTAATTATCTAAACTAGTATAATAACATAACAACACGGCAAACACAATCGAAATTATTATAAAACACACATTAACGAAACACAAACTCAAACAAAACAACACTTTTATAAATTATATTAATCCCTAGACAAAAACTCATTTAGCTCATGGCCATAGCTGGTTATACGATTAAAATAGAGCTAAACATACTCAAACAACAATCCAAAGTTAAGAAATAAAGAAAGAAACGAGAGAAACTTAGCCTAGTCTGAAGATTTGTCCCTAAAAACGTTTCGAGATCGCTCTCCCTTCTTTACTTTGTGATCTTCTCCTTAGGATTTGAATGAGCACTCCCAAAACCTCTCTCTAAAATATACTAACCCTAATGGTGCTCGTATGGATGAAGGATAGGAGAGGAAGGGGTATAAATAAGGAAAATATCTAAATAAATATCTAAATCTATGCAGAGGTGATCGCTGCGGTGGTGGCTAAGTCGGTTCATTGATCGCCTAAGCGGTGGAGTCAATAGTGGATTCAGGGACTATCCTGTATTTTCACCACTGCGGCGGTGGATGTTCAGCAATAAAAGTACCTCTCTACATTTTCACCGCCGCGGCAGTGGTTTGGACATCGTGGTGGTGGGCTTCTTTTCAGAATTTTGCTTCCGAGCTTGTTTTTCCACCGTTCTCGATCCGATATCATCGTTTAGCATCCGTTTTCATACTGTTTCACCCCACACACCTGATTTAGTACAAAAAGAATAAAAACACATTAAAATATATTAAAACATAATAAACGTACTCAAAAACTAACAATTTCGGTTTGAAATATATTAGTAATTTACACCTATCAAATACCCCCAAACTCGGAATTTTGCTAGTCCTCGAGCAAAACACCCTCACAATAAAAGAAAATATAAAAACTAATTACGAAATTGAAAAAAACGAAAAACAAATATCTGCAACTTTTGAGTATCATCTACCGGCCAAACGAATTATCCCTCATCGGCCCCCAATCCTATCGAGTTCAAGCCTAAAAACACATAATGTAATGTTCTAAAATTTCAACGTTTATAATAGTAAGTGCCTTTATAGATCCTGTCAAAGTGTATGTGCTTAAAACTCAAATATATAACTGTCCGTTAATCGGATTGGATTATCCACCATATAAGCGTACGACATAAAAAACCTGAAGGTATAGGGAATCCATAGGCTTGACCCAGGATCTATTCTCCACTAGAGGTTCAAAAAGATCAATAGGTCTTGGTTCGGTTTAGGAATATGGCCAAGGGTATATTGGAAATGGAAAACAGGTTAACATCGTTAACATGATGTTACCCAAGGCACATTGCTTGGTACACTCACACTCGAAACCCCACAGATAAATTGTAAAAAATCCTGAACAAACTTTTTAAGACTGACGTACTCACTTGTAAAAAAGAAACGTAAATAAAAATCGTATTTACATTTGATTTACTTTTTTTTTTCAAGCAAACACACCACCAAACTTATTTGATTTGTACAATTTAAGGGGTGTGTGAAATATAAACGAAAAATGACAAGTGAGTACTCGAATATTGAACCAATTAATAGCTTGCCCAAAACCCAACCACTCACATCAAGTAGTATTTGCAACTGCTAGCTTGATTCACTCAAAATTGTGCCTTCGGTTTAGCCATAAAGGACTAGAAGAAATTCAATTGGCCATGGTATTGGTTAAGTGTATTCAGAATTGAAACGGCTATTAGGCTTCGACAGGGTAACGAAGGATAATGATTTAACAAGGTTAGCTTAAAAAGACTCCAGCGAGAAAAATGAATGCCTAAATCATATCTTCCGAACTACCTCGCCTAGGATTTTGCCTCGAATTTCTCCCAAATCAAGTTCTAGAAACCCTAATGTCATGAATTTAGGTGACAGATAATCTTTTTCAAATCAATTAGACGATTATATAATGAGTTTACGTGCTCGTGCAAGTAGGATCTATAATAACTGTTACTAAAACATAACGTTGAGCACACAGAACATACATTCATGAGCTTTACGCTCGACCTCAATAAACAACCAGGAGATAGACTCATCATCAGGTAATAAAGTCAAAACTCAGCATATGCACAAAAACTACCCTAAACAAACATGCACACGTAAAATAAAACATAAACTACAACTAAACACATAATACTATACTAATACATCACACCCAACTTAAATAGGTAATGATAACAACAACCCTATCAACAATCTCAATGACAGTTTATAGCATGATAATGAAGATAGGGGTTTAGAACACATACCTGGGAGGTGAGAGAATCTTGCCTCCGACTCAAATTGGCGGCGATGGATCTAACTTATTCTTTTCCTTGGGTTGCCTCCCAAGAAACACTTGGTTTATGGTCGTCAGCCTGACACACCGAAGTGCTCGTTAAAGAGCGGCTTCCGCCCATAGTACGTGTCAAATAACACTACAGACGGGTCTTGGTTGTGCACGCCCTCAAACTTGGCGAGATGTTGCTTTGGATGGCTCGGGCTTTCAACGACAAACCTCACCAGTTCATGTACTTGGTGGGCATGAAAAGACGTTGCTATCGGCAGTGGAGGACAAGTGAGCCACGTTGGATCCTTGTAGATGTGATCGTCTTGGATCAACTGCAGCGTCACGAGCTGGAATTCGAACAGTGAAAATTCACAACGATTAATATGTGAATTTTCATCGCCGAACCACACTTTGGGTCTCCTCTTCATTTGAATCTTCAATATATTCTCCTAAGCTTCTCCTGCTTGTCTCTGGTTCCTCACGGTGGCTTTCATAATTGGATTCGGCTTGCTTGCCTCTCAGTGCCATCACTTCCATCTCAGCCTCAACAAAGCAAAGAAGATGACTGATTTGCGTCTGCAAAGACGTTACGGTCTCATAGATGTTGGCATAGACCGTCTTGATATGATCAAGACGATTCTCATGCTCGTTGATCCAGTCATGCATCTCCCTCAATAATCTCTGAGTCTCTCCCATAACGGTTGCGAGCATTTCTTCCAGATTGGGGGAAGACTCCTCATCGTGATTCGGAATGTCTAGCCATGGCACCGTGGTATTGGAAAAATCCCCCGAGCTTTGGTGACTCGGTGAATGATTCCAACTTTGATAATCATAGGTCGCCATTTTCTCCAACGAGCAAATGGCTTCGTCTGCGATTAGGTCGTAGAAATATGGGGTACCATTTCCTCCTTCCACCCATATTCTGGTTGCGGCTTGTAACCCGTCGAGGAAATTCATAAGCTGACATTCCCTTGGGAAATCATGGTTCAGAAACCAGAACAACAATTCCTTGTATCGATCCCGAGCACTATAAAATGGCTCGGAATCCCATTAAAAGAAATGCATCAATACTCGTTGATCTAACATCGTTGAGTACCCTACATAAGAAATAAAAATAAAAACTACAAAGAAAAATTATAAACACTAAAAATGCGTAAAGTAAAATCGGGTAATTTACTCACAATATCAATAATAATTGAAAACACAATCCCTGATGACGGTGCCAAAAACTTGGTAGCGTGTAAATACGTCACTACTTTCACTCGCAAGTATACAAGATCAAGTTTTAGTATAGATTGGGAGAGTCAGGGTATCATGTCCACAGGGATTGGTTGTGATTATTATTGAGTACTGCGTTTATCATGACCTAACTTTATCTAGGCTAAAACAAATGTATATAAAATTAATATAAACTAATACTAAAATACTAATTAAACTATACTAATAGTATTATGAGATGTTTTAGGAAAAATCTTGCATAGGGATTAACTTTTGTTTACAAAAACGTGTTTGGTCTCGTTTTAGTTTACGTTAATGGTGTTTGGGTATCCGACAATCTCGGTTTGTAAACTCAGTCGCCACCTCTCCCAAGTGTAAGACGAGTGACTACACGACTTCGCATCAACGAAGAAGTTTCCCTCAACATCTTAACGACATCAGGTCATGTGAGTCTCTCCCTAACATCATTGATTACACACTTTCTAACGCCCTCCCTGGTCGTTAGATTGTTGTGTTGTGTTTACCCTAATCCGAATCCGGGGTTACCTCTCCCGAGTGTCAAACCCTGTATTATCTAATTATCTAAACAAGCATAATAACATGACAACACGACAAACACAATCGAAATTATTATAAAACACACATTAACGAAACACAAACTCAAACAAACCAACACTTTTATAAATTTTATTAATCCCTAGACAAAAACTTATTTAACTCATGGCCATAGCCGATTAAACAATTAAAATAGAGATAAACATGCTCAAATAACAACCCTAAGTTAAGAAATAAAGAAAGGAACAAGAGAAACTTAGCCTAGTCCGAATATTTGTCGCTAAAAACGTTTTGAGATCACTCCCCCTTATTTGCTTTGTGATCTTCTCCTTAAGATTTGAATGAGTACTCTCAAAACCTCTCTCTAAAATATACTAACCCTAATAGTGCTCTTATGGCCGGAGGAGAGGAGAGGAAGGGGTATAAATAGGAAAAATATTTAAATAAATATCTAAATCTGTGTAGAGGTGACCGCCGCGGCAGTGGGTAAGTCGGTTCATTGATCGCCTAGGCGGTGGAGTCAGCGGTGGATTCAGGGACTATCCTACATTTTCATTGCCGTGGCGTGGATCTTACCGCTGCAGCGATGGATGTTTAGCAAGAAACGCACCTCTCTACATTTTCACCACCGCGGCGGTGGTTTGGACGCCCCGACGGTGGGTTTCTTTTCATAATTTTGTCTCCGAGCTTGTTTTTCCACTGTTCTTACATGGCACGCATAATTTTATTACTTTAATAAGTGTTGTGCGTGATGTTAATCGGGTTGCATTAAGAGTATAAAAGTATTGAGTTGTTTTACCAAGAAATACAAAAAAAAAAAAAAAAAAAACTACTCAAAAATATCTTCAATGTCTTCATTTACAACCATCTTGAATCCTTTGTCAATCATCATCTTGAAAATCACCATTAAGTACTATCTTTAAAATTCAACATTTATCTCATTTGCTCAAAAGGAACTCAATTTTGAAATCACTCAATAAAACATTAGTTCTGTAAAACATCAACGTTAATTTGTCCATCAAAATATCTAGGGTCAATAACTCCATCATCCATGACATCATCACTATAACCAATGAAATTAGGACATTTGGCATTTCATAAGGTAAAATGTTGATTTTTCTCATTTTCATTAAAAAAAATTCATGAGTTTTAAAAGTTCATTTATGGGTCAAATATTACTGATTTAAAGGTTTTGATATATGGGATTAATATATGTTTTTTTTGGGCATATCTTTAAAAAAAAAAAGTCGTTATAGCCATGGTTTAAAAACTATATATATACATCTGCAGATTTGTACTAAAAGGAATCAAGAATACATATAATTTCAGATTTTTGAAAAAAAAAATATCATATTTTATTCTGAACTATTTTTGAGAGAAAGTTTTTTGAAATATTATTGATCAAAGAAACCATTGTTTTGCTAATACTGGCTTTGATTCTCGTTTTTGATCTTCTTAAGGAAATCCCGGTTAGATCGTTCTTATTTTTACTTGCTCAAATTTATGTGCTTTAATTGATCAATATATTTTATTTGAGCTTTTAGTATTTTTTAATGAAAAATCGTTTACTTTGTTGAATATTATGAAGATCTTGTGAAATGATTTTTTCCTAAAAAGCTGATTTCTGCAATATCTATGCTCTAATTGTTTATAATTAGATTTGCATTCTCAAATATATCTATCACTTAGTATAAGGCCATTAATTGAGTATATTTTTTTACTGAGGTGATAAAAGCTCATGTGAGAAGAAACAATTTTTTTTTTTTTTTTTTTTTTTTTTGTGAGTTCTAGCTTGGACCTAAATGTATTTGGTCTGACTGAGAGTGGATTAGTCATAAAGGCAACTTGCCTAATTGGGGTTAATATTTAGCCTGAGAAAAAGATAGGGTTAGTTTTTAGTTTAGGAAAAAGATAGGATTGATTGTGAGCCTGTCAAAGAATTAGGTTATTCCGTCGCATTCGAAAAGGAAACTATAAAGGTTTTGATTCCTACCTGGGGAAGAGATAAAATTTGGCGGATTGTGAAGTCCCTACAGAAGCACAGGGGACTAGACGTAGGTAAGGGTATCTTACCAAACCAAGATAAATCTGTTTGTCAAATTTCTCTATCCTTATCTGTTTGGTTGTGAACTTAGCCAAATAATATGATATATAGAGCACGTAGACAAATAATGATGTATCAGAGATACATTAAGTGTAGTTCACGTGATACAAAAGAATTAAGAAATCAAGTAAGATCATACATATCAAGTATGATTCTTTTTGAAAATGAAGATCAAACAATTTTCAAGATAATGATATGCTCTCAGAAAGTTCAGTGAAAATGTTCATGATTTAGTTCCTTCGAGTATTAGACTGCCAATCGTGGCTAGCCTAACCTTAAATTATCTTTGAGGCTTTTTAGGGGCACCACTCTTTGTAGGACCTGTTTGTAGACTATGTTTACCTTACCTTTTAAACTTACTTTTTTTATTTTTTATTTTTTTATTTGTAGAGTTAGACTGTGGATTAGATTAACCAGACATTTGCTTAGTTGATTCCCTAGTTGATTCTTTAGTCATTTGAGTTCGTTACTAAACTTTACCTCAAGGAACTTGGGTCCAGATGTTGAACCTTACTTTTGCAGTTTCCTTAGGCGTTTGAGTTCGTTATTGAACTTAGCCATGAGGCACTTTGGTTATAGGTTAAACCTGACCTCTGTAGTTTCCTTAGTAGTTTTCTTTCATTATTGAACTTAGACTTGAGGTACTTGGGTCCATAGGTTGAACTCGACCTTTACAGTTTTCTTACCAGTTTCCTTAGGTATTTGAGTTTATTATTTAACTTTGCCTTGAGACAATTAGGCTCATGGGCTAAACCTGACCTCTGCAGTTTCTTAAGTAGTTTTATTAGTAGTTTTCTTAAGCGTTTGAGTTCATTATTAAACTTAGCCTTGAGGCACTAGGGTTCATAGTCTGAACCTGACCTTTGCAATTTCCTGTTCAGTTTTATTTCTCTATAATGCGATATTAACTTTGCACCAACATGTTTATTAATATCCTTCAATGATAGAGTTTAACAATAAAATTTAAAACAATTTCAAACAAAATACTTTCTTAAATGTTCAAAGTTCTAGGTTCTTGGTATTTAAGGCCCATCAAGCTTTTTCGACTAATACGTTCCTGACCTGTTTATTTTAACCACCTTGTAAGGTCCTTCCCAGTTAGAAGCTAACTTCCCTAGTCTTGCTTCTGGCCTATTAGGCATCACTCTTCGAAGCACTAGGTCTATAATGTTGAAATATTTGGGTTGAACCTCTTTGTTGAAATTCCTTACCATTTTTGACTTATATGCTGCCATTCTCATCAATGTTTCATCAACTTCTCGTTTAACAAATCTAGGTTTTATTTGATCTGGGCTGTATTCCGTTTTGGATCAAAAGGACAAACCCTATAACTAGATAATACAATTTCCATTGGAACTACTATGTCAGATAGGTCAGTGAAAATAGGGTTTCCCTAGTAGACCCCCTTTGAGTCGTCTTGTGAAACTATAGTATTGTAATACTCTCTTCCAACCAATTTCCCTTGGTTTTGTCCAACCTCTTCTTTATCGGCCCCTTAATTACCCTGTTCATCACTTCCACTTGACCATTTGCTTCAGGTTAAGCTGGACTGCTCTATCTGTGATCAATATTTAATTCCTTACATAGCCTTTACACTTTTCCTCCTTTGAACGTAGTTCCATTGTCAGAGATCAATACTACCAGGATGCCAAGTTTACACATGATGTTCAACCATAAAAGGTTTATTGCCTCATTCTCCCCAACTATAGTGATTCTTTTTGCCTCCACCTATTTCGTGAACTAGTCTATGACCACAAACAAAAACTATTTGTTCCCTTGTGCTGGGGTATATGGTCATTGGATGTCCATTCCCCATTTTGCGAAAGGACATGGACTTGAGATGGGGTATTTCAACTGACCTGGTACATGAATATCTCTAGAGAACCTTTAGCAATTATTACATGTTTGTACAAACTTCTTGGAATCCTTCCCCATCGTGGCTCAGTTGTATCCAATTGACAAAGCCTTTTGTGCCAGAGTTCTTCATTTTTGATAATTTATACATATTCATTTATGTATCTCTTAGATCACATAGTTAGCTTCTCTTGCCTCTAAGTAGAGTAGTAGTAGTTGAGAGTAGGATCCCAACGATTATGTACTTTGCACCCTTATATTTAACCTTTCTTGTTGATCCTTTATTCTCTAATATAGCTCCAACTTTTAAAAATCAATGAGAGGCTTTTTCCAATCACTACTCTCATTAATTTGCTATATTTCTGCACATAGGTTAGTTGATGCTGCTATGGATGGGAATTCTGGAAACCTTACCAAGTTGCAGCTAAACCCAGCACCTTTTAATGATGAAAGAATTTCAAGTGCGTTTGTTCTTGAGTTTTCTGCCCTTGGGATCACCAAGAAAGAGCATTCCTTGAATATGGTAATCAATTCTTTAACCTTTTCCAAGTAGAGCTATAGACATTCTTTATTGACCATGAAAGTTCCAACTATGTGGTTCACCACCAACTGAGAGACTAATCTGATGCTCACTTTTTTCGCTCTTAAAGACCGAACTAGGTTCAGTCCAGTTATTACAGGGTTGTACTCAGCTTCGTTATTATAAGTCTTGAATTCGAACTAAACTTCTTGATCCTGTTCATCTCCTTTAAGGATGGTAACCATTATTCCAGTTCCACATCCTTTTGAATTTGCAGCTCCGTGAACCTAAAGGTGCCAGAGATTCAAACTTGATTCTAAGGTTCCTGGACAATCTTCTTCTTCTCTAGGGGCCAATTCCACTAGAAAACCAGCTAAGGCCTGACTTTTGATTGTAGTTCTTAGGATGAACTTGATGTAAAATTCTCCAATTTATACAGTCCACTTCATTAATATCCCCAAAGCATTAGGTCGGTGCATCACTACTCTCAAAGGGTATAAAGTTATTACATTGATAGGATAAGCATGAAAATAACACCCGAGTTTCCTGACAGCAGTTATTAGTGCCAATACAAGCTTCTCCAAATCTATTTATCTGGACTCCGTTGGAAGCAACGTTTTGTTGACGTCATGAACGGGGTGCTAAACTTTACTTTTCTCCTTGATTAGTATTGTACTGACAGCCCATTCAGATATTGCTAAGTATAAATAGAGCTCTTCTCCCTGCTCCACTTGGGAAATAGTTCGATCTTGCTCAGTTATTCTTTTTATGATTGGAAGGCCTGCTCACATTCGTTAATCCATTCAAAATTTTTATTACCTCTCAAAACTTTAAAGAAAGGGTGGTACTTATCTGTAAATTTTGAGATGAACCGATACAGAGCAACCAACCTCGCAATCACATCTGCACTTCTTTGACACTTGTTGGAGACTTCATCTTTGTAACAACATCCAACTATTCTGGGTATGCCTTTATTCCAAACTAGTCTACCACGTATCCTAGAAATTTACCCAAGGAGACCCCAAATGTGTCTTTTTCTGGGTTTAGCTTCATCTTTTACTTTCGTAGCACCCTCAATGCCTCTTTCAGATGTTTTACATTATTGGTCATCTTCTTGATCTTCACTAGCACGTCATCGATGTAAACATCCATTGTATCTCTAATGTACTCTTGGAACATCTGGTTTACTAACTATTAGTACGTCGCTACAGCATTCCTCAGGCCAAGGGGCATTACTTTCTAACAGTAAGTCACTGTGTGTGTGATAAACGACACTTTATCTTCATCTAGTGGATCCATTTGATCTAGTTATAACCAGAGTAGGTGTCCATGAATCTCATGACCTTATGCCATAAACGAAGTTTACCAGGTGATCTACTCAGGACATTGGGTATTAGTCTTTTGGGCATGTTTTTTTTAGGTCAGTGAAGTCTATACACATCCTTTACTTTCCATTCTTTTTATTCACCAGGACTAGGTTTGCTGGCCACTTAAGGTGCACGATTTCTCTAATATGACCAATGTTCAATACTCGATCTACTTTTTCCTCTATGACTATCATCTTGTTTGTACTAAAGATCATCTATTTCTGTTGTACTGAACAATGTGAACTCATCATGTCAAGCTGATGTGTTGCAATGGAGGTATCTATTTCCTTCATATCACTTGAAGTCCAAGAAAACTCAGGCTCGAACTCTTTTAGTAATTGGATGATCTTCTTCTTCTCTTCTTTTGACAAAGTTGCACCTATCTTCACCTTTCTTTTGTTTTCTTCATCCAGGTATACCTCTTCTGTTAGCTCAACAAGGTGAGTAATTCCTGAATTTTCTTTGAAGTCATCTATTTTAGTGTCTATTCTTTCTTCTTCATAGTGCTTGCCCTACTTATTGATTGCTATTGAACTTCAGATTTCCCCTTTAGATCTACCGTAAAATAGTTTTGAGAGGCAACCTGATATCTTTTTATAACCTCTTTCCCTTGTGACTTGAGAACTCAAGGCATTGGTAAAACGTGAAAGCCATTGTCCTCATTACATGCAGCCAAGGTCTTCCCATGATGGCGTTGTATGGAGAACTATCGGTCATCACCATAAACTCTGTTGCATGAGTTATCCTCGATTCTTCTTTGCTAACAAACACAAATAACACCACCTTTCCTTCTGGGGGAGCTCAATTCCCCAATGAACATAACCATTTACGCACCTTAGATTTTGATAGCGGAAAAAGTATAAATTCGGGAAGAACAAGAAACAAGTTTTCATTTATCTCTTTCTAAGTTCTCCAAATTTGTTAGTTTTGAAATGGTTTTTTAAGGGTTTTTTTAGGCGTCAGTTTTGAAAGACTTCTTAGGTCAGGATTTTATGTATAAAAATGAGTCTCCATCTAGCATGGGTTAAATGGTGTGCTAGGTTACCGGGGTTTTATAAATTCATTTTTATTTTAAAATGACCCATGTTTTGACTTCATAAGGTCTATGTACTAGAGATATTCTTAAAGTTAGGGGGTCAATTATGCTCGGGGAAGATTTTACGCACCCCAAGACGCCCATCCGTAAATGGTACCTTAGTCTAAATGAATATTCACTATTAAACATTACCTGGGTAACTTTATTTGATTTACTTAAACAAAGCAATTCCCTTTCTTAATTTTTTTTTATTTTTTATTTTTTATGTATTTTTGACATGATATAAGCAATAAATGTTATCTATTATGCAACTACAACTATAAATGAGAAAATATTTTTTTGTGTTTTTAACATAATGAAAGTAGTAAACACTATATACTATGATATACTATTCTAGGCAATGACAACCCAATAGCAGTTTATAAGAGACATGAACATAAATATGCAAGCTATATGAAAAGCAAATATTTTTTGTATTTTTAAGGGACTGAACTTTATATAGGTTGCTTACGTATCTTTGTTTTGACAAGGAATCAGGTCGACCGAACCCGCATGTGGGTTGCCTGTGTATCTCAGATCAATGAGAATTTGGTCTTCACGTAGTTCGATTGTTTAAGGTTAAAGGATATGGTTTATGTTATTAAATGTGATCAAATCTTTATGTGGGTTGCTGAAAAATACAACAAACGGAAATAAATAACAAACAACCTAAAAACAATCTAAACATAACAACATGCGAGTTTTGACTTCTTCTAACGGCCTATTTATTGTCTCTCAACAACCGCCAGTTATATCAAGTTCAGGTAGTAACACACATCATGAGGTTCTAGATTTTTGACATGCAATAATGGTAAACGCTATTCTAGATCCTTTAAACGTGTTAGTGCGAGACTCAATAATATAACTATACAACGGTCGGATTGGATTATCCACCAACAAAATTCATGATATAGACCTTAAAGGACTAGGATTTCCATAGGCTTGATTGGGGTCCACTCTCCACTAATGTAGGTCATAGTAGTTCATGAAGATCATTAGGGCTTGGTTTGGTTTGGCCAAGGGTAATTTGGAATAGAAAATGGGTTAACGTTGTTAACTTAACGTTAACCAAGGCTCAACGCTTGACACATTCACACTCGAATCCCCATAGGAAGATTGGAAACAATCTCGAACATGCATTTAAGACCAACGTACTCACTTGTCAAAAGAAACGGAAATAAAAACCGTATTTACATTTGATTCTTTCTTCTTTTTTTTTCTTTTTTTTTTCTTTTCTTTTCAACGAACACACCCCTAAACTTATTTGGTTATTACAATTGAAGGGGTGTGTGAAATACAAATGAAAAATGACAAGTGAGTACTCAAATACCGAACCAATTTGAAGTTCACCCTAATCCCAACCGCTCACATAAAGAAGCCTTTGCAACGGCAAACTTGATTCACTCAAATGTGCCTTTGGTTTAGCGATAAAGGACTGGAAGAAATTCAATTGGCCGTGGTATTAGTTTATGTGTTCTGAATTGAATTTGCATTTAGGCTTCGACAGGGTAACAAGGGATAAACATGTAACAAGGTAGGCTTCAAAGGCTCAAGCGACAAAGAGAATGCCTAAATCACGTCTCCTGAACTACCTCGCCTAGGATTTCGCCTCAAGCTTCCCCTCAATCAAGTTCTAGAATCCTTAATGTGTCATGAATTTGGTTAATCGATAATCGTCCTCAAATCAATTAAATAACTATACATTGAGTCTATGTGCCTGTGCAAATTAGGATCTACAATAATTTTTATCAAAAAGCATAGTCAAGCACACAGAATCACACATGCATGGGTATTACCCTTGACTTCAAAAACAACCAAGGGTAATTTTCGTTATCGGGTGATGGCCCAGATGAATGCAAAACTCAACATATAACAACAACACAAAAACATAAACACATTCTAACCTAAACACACATGCAATACGCAAAAGGGTAACACATAAACTAACATACTACTAAATACAGCACATCACCGCCAAACTCAAAGTGGACAATGTCCTCAGCGAACCCAATCATCATTCTCAACATATGAAATTTAAAGCATGCTAACAAAGGGTGTTTAGAACACTTACCTGGGAGGCGAGATGATCTCGCCTCCGAATTAAGTCAGATGTGATGGAACAAAAAGAATTGCTTGGGTTGCCTCCCAAGTAGCACGTGGTTTAATGTCATCGGCCCGACATTCCGAATGCTCTCAAGATTGGCGAGGTTTTGCTTTGGATGGCTTGATCTTTCAACGAAACGCCTCACCGGCTTATGTGCTTGGGTAAGCACAATAAACGGCTTGGAATCTCGTCGAAAGAGATCTTCAATACCCGTCGATCTAACATCGCCAAGTACCCTGCATAAGAAACAAAAACAAAACTACAAACAAAAATTATATACAAAGAAATGCCTAAAGTAAAATTAGGTCACTTTTACACAATATCAATAATAACAACTTTGCCAATCCTGGGAATACGAAACACTTGCTTCTCCTATCTAAAACTCAAGTCCGGAGCCATTACCGTGTCTTTCTGACAATAACATCAAATCAATCCCCGGCAACGGTGCCAAAAACTTGGTAGCGCGCGAAATAACACGCCGCTACTTACACTCGCAAGTATACGAGGTCTAAGTTTTAGTATAGTGTGATCGTTAAGATCAGGTTATCGTATCCACAGGTATTGTTGTCATTACTATCGAATACCGCGTTTGTCGTGACCTAATTTTATCTAGGCGAAAAACAAATGTAATTAATTAATTAAACTAATACTAATATATCCTAAATTAACTACACTAATATGTTAATATGTTTTAGGGTGAAGAATTGTATAGGGATTAACGTGTTTACAGATACGTGTTCGATTCCGATTTACTCCTGTTTACGTTGTTCGACCTATTTGACAACCTCGGTACGTAAACTCCGCCGCCACCTCTTCTGAGTGTAAGATGGGAGAATACATGACTTCGAGTCAACGGAGAAGTCCCCCTCAACGTCTTAATGACCCTAGGTCACGTGAGTCTCGCCCAGCGTCATTGATTGCACATAATCCAACTCCCTCCCGGGTTATTGGATCGTCGCGTTGTATTTACTCTATTGACAATCTCCGTTCTAAAACTCCCTCGCCACCTCTTCCGAGTGTAAGACGAGGGATATAACGCAACTTCGAGTCAATGAAGAGGTCCCCATCAACGCGTCTTAACTACCCTAGGTAGCGTGTGTCTTGCCCTACGTCATCGATTATCCACGATTTAAACCCCGACCGGGTTATAGAATCGTGGCGTTTGTTTACCCTATTCTGAATCCGAGGTTTGTAAAAATCCCGTATTCTCCATTTATCAATCCAAGCATAATAAACAAACAATACGATAAATACAATCAAACTATGAAGAACAATCACAAACGAAACACCGAAATCACCCAAACGACGTATTTATAAATATATTGTTAATCCCTACTACAATCCATATTTAACTCGGGGCCATAGCCACATATACAATGAAATAACGAGCTAAATATGCTCACATGCTCCTAAGATAAATAAATAAGGAAAAACGATCGAAGAACTTAGTCTCGTCGGAAGATAAACCGCTAAGAACGCTCCACGATCGATTCGCCGTCTTCTCCACTTCGGGATGCGAGCTCCACCACTAAAATTCCTAACCCTCGGCTTAACTATAGCCTAAGGGGCTCAAAAATGCAATAGAGAGGAAAGAGATCCGGCCAAAGGGGGAGGAGAGGGGATATTTATAGAAAAAATATCCTAAAAATATCTCAAGACAGTGCAGGGCAAATCCGCCTAGGCGGTGGAAATTCCGCCTAGGCGGAGTTAGGTCGGTTAAGTCTGATCGCCTGGGCGGTGAAGTAGGCAGTGGACTGGAGAACATTCTGTTGGATTTTCTCCTAGGTGGTAGAAATTCCGCCTAGGCGAGTGGCTGTCAGTAGCCCTTCTACGTCCTCTGCTGGATTTTCGCCTAAGCGGTATAATTTCTGCTTAGGCGGTCGTCCGTCAGTAACATTTTTCTCTTTTCTGCATCTTCACCGCTTAAGCGGTGGTCTGGACGCTTAAGCGGTAGGCCTGTTTCGTCTTTTAGCCTCCGAGCTTGTTTATTCACCGTAACTTCGAACCACTTTGGTTCGATATAATCATTTTAGCTTCAGTTTCCTATCTTTTTGACCCACACACCTGAGTTATACAAAAAGTATAAATACTAATTAAAACATAATAAAAATAACTATAAATATATTCGAAAACTAACAAATTCGAATTGAAAATAGATAGGTTTTTCACACCTATCAGTTGCCTATGTACTTTGGGCATCACGTAGTTCATTCTTGTTAAGTTGAAAATTGGGTTGGTTTTAGTTGATTTTAGTTGATTATTAGTTGGTTTTAGTTGTGAATTACATGATATGGACATGACCTCTTTGATTTTGTCAAGAACACCTTAATCGAATTCTTTTGTTTTGGTTAGTTAGTGTTAGTATGTGATTTTGTTAGTTGAAATTGAAAAGAAATACCATATATTTCTGTTAGTCCTACTTGTAACAAAGAAACACGGGAAGGTTGCTGAAGAAGAATCACACATATCCCCGAAGGAATAAAGGCCCTCCTATTATCCCAAGTTTTTAGCAACATGAGTCTGTCGGTGTAGTATATAAATGTGTGTGTGTGTGTGTGTGTGTGTGTGTGTGTGTGTGTGTATAGGTGCCAATCCACAAGCCTACCAGAATGTGATCTTGATGTTTAGCAGAAAGTAAATCAATTATTAATAGTTATATGGTTAGATTAACAATTAGTAAAGAGTTGGTTCGAAGTGTTCTTGAGAGAATTGTAGAGACCATGCACAACTCATGGTGTGATAGTTATTTTGTTTGGATCATCATATGTTCTCAGATGTTCTTGATGTTCTTGACATGATCTTGAACAGTTTTGATATGGTTTGGTTTATACAACATAAATTTAACGTTATTTAGTTATTATTTAGGTTATGTACATGAAATGAAAGCATGATATCTACATGATCCTACTATGTACAAGTAATATGCATGAAATTTAAGACAAGATTAAGGAATCTCAAGGCACATACCTAGTTTAGGGGAGTGGTCTTTCCCTAAACAAGAACCTTATTCTCCTTCTTGATTTTCTTGGTTGGAACTCGATTGATCACCATCAATCTCTTGAGTTCTTGCTCCAAGAACCCCAAGAACACCCTACTTAGGAGAAGTAGTCTTCCCTAAGTGATTATCTCCTTTTTCTTCTTGATCTTCTTGGATTGTCTTTGATCGGTGACCGTCTTCCTCTTGAGTTCTTATTCCAAGAATCTCAAGAACACCCTCCAAGACCGGATTTTGATAGAATAATGGCGTGTTATTCAAGAAACTTGTTTAGGAATCCTAGTACCTGAGACTTGGCTCAAGTTTTAGAGAGAGAAGTTAAGACTTCAAGTCTTGGAAAAATGAGAACCCAACACCCCTATTTATAGGCTGGGAGCTTGCGCATGGGTGAGTGCGCAGGATATCCTAGCCTCTTCCTTGGGGTGTGTTTGGCCTAGGAGTCTTGGTCTCTTGTTTTTTTTTTTTTTTTTTTTTTTTTTTTTTTTTTTGGTTTTGAACAAATTTTAGGTGGAAGAGAGGATTCTTAAAGATTTGGTAATCATTACCAAATCTTTTCTTAGATTTGGTAATGATTGGCAATCATTACCAATCATTATACATCCTCCAATCCTATTGGTTGCACATAGGTGCATTAATGGCTTGATGTGACACTTTCAGTTTGGTTTAGCTGATAAGTACCGATTAGTTTCACTATTTCAGTTTAATTCCCATTAATGCTTTCAAGGTGCAATGTATGTAGTCTTGATGTGTCACTTGGAAATTAATGCATTGTGTTGAGTCATGACTTGGTGATCACTCATCTGGTTAGCTTTGGACTAAATCGTGTTAGTTTGCCTTGTAACCGACGGTTGGATTCCAATGATTCCAATTAACCCTAAGATGTTTTGAGAAAATATTAAGATTCAATGCATCCACCCATTCCATGTCATCCCTAAGCATTTAATTCTTTATGGTATATGTATTTAATGATCATTAAATTCATGGGTTAGGTGGAAAACCAAATTGGTTTGGTTTCGATAACGAATAGTCATATTTCAAGGTTTTCAGTTAACTCAAAGATATTTTGCTCAAAATATCTAGATCCCTTGAATGTGGCCTATATATGTCATCCCAAGCATTTAATTATTTATGGGATGGACATTTAATTCACATTAAATTCCAAACTTAGGTAGCGAACCAAATCGGTTTAGTTTCGATAACGGTTAGTCATATCCTAAGTGTCTTGGTTTCCTTTCTTAGATTCTTGTGTAGTGAATATCTAGGGTCTCTTTGGTTATTTCAAGGCTTCTTTTTGGGCCTTTTAATGATGGTTTGGTCCCTTGATTCATTAGGCCTAGGGTGGTTTGTCAAGACAACTTGGATTGGTGTAATTTCAAACCAAACCCAAGTCCTTAATTACCTTGATGATTTAGGGCCTGTCATGACCTTTCCAAGCCTTGATGAAGGTTTCTTGGATTGTTTATAGGTGTTATTTGATGTAATATGCATAATTAAAATAAATATTTTTGTTAAAATTCAGTGATAACAAATGTTTCAAGGACAAGGTAGGTAACCCAAGTAATTGTTGAAATATCCTATAATTAAAGGGTATTAAGTAATTATACATTTTAGTTATACTAAAGATGATTTAATGAAATCAACTTTTAATAAATTGATTTTAGACCCCCTTAAATTTTTGGATTTTCGAGATTGACCCGAAACTTTTACTTAGTTGAATTTAGTCAAATTTAACAGTTTTCGTGTTTTCTTATGTTTTTTTTGGAATTTCTGTATATTATACAATGTGATCTAAATTATAAATTCATTCATTTTAAACCTAACTTTAAAGTTTATCTGAACTTGTACTTGATCTGATAGTGACTAGGCGGGACAAAATACGGTGTTTACAACCATAACTGTCTGGGTTGACTTAAATTTTGGCTCTGGTACCCCTATTTGATGTAGGGAAGTATCAAATATGTATATATGTGCTACCAATATCAATTAAATTTCTTCTTACTTGGAAGCTTGAAATCCACAACGTCATCATCAACGCATCATCGTGTGGCTGAACGATTCTGTGAATATCTCATTCAAAAAAATAAATAGATCCTTCCAGGATTGGCTGAACTGTGAAGACCTTTCCATAATCTCTCTCCAAGGACGTTTCTTGTACCTTACTTTTTCTAGCTCTACTGGATTCTCTGGTGAGAGTTGAACCACAATTGATCATGTAGATTACTTCACATTTCCAATTAGTTTTGTCCTCTTTTCTTCTTGTGTCCTGGTTATCATCTTTAGGCTCACTTCCATCATTCTTCTCCTTATCCCTACTTCGATAATTATTCAAATTCAATTTCTCTATCAATCGTTTGATCTATCTTTTCAAGTATATACATTCATTAGTATCATGACCATGATCCTGGTGAAAATGGTAGTACCTATTTTTGTCCCTCTTATCTGGATGATCAAGGATATTTCTAGGTCAGGTCAACTTATTTGAATATCTTATCTCTTGTAGGATCCTTAAAATAATTAGAAAGAGAAAGTTCCTACTCGTTTTGAGAGCTTATTTCTTTTATTCAATTGTATTTATGACTCTCATCCTTTTGTTTCTTGGGATGATCTTCTTTTCACTCTTTATTCTGACCTTCATTCCCTAGCTTTCCTCACATCTTCTAGTTTTATTTGTGGCTTTACCCTTTCCATCAACTCTGTCATATCTATAGGTGGGTGCTTCATTAGATAATCCTGGAAGCGTGCAAGTCGTAGCCTAGTCCCAAAGGAGTTTACAATTGAGTTAGATCTGCACTGTTCAATGCAGTTCAACTCCTCACTGAATCTTGCTAAGTATTGCCTGATAATTTCTCATTTTTCTTATCTCAGTGTCAGCAGATGCTTTGTTTACTTATTCATCCTTTGACAAGTGATGAACTGATTGATGAACTACTTTCCTAGTTCAACAAATGAACTAATTAATCGAGGAAGTAGCCCATAAAACCACTTTAGAGTTGACACCTTCAATGTGGTAGCAAATTCTCGACGTATAATGGAGTCTCCTACTTCATACAGTACCATCATGTGCCTGAAGTGCCTAATGTGATCTGTCATTCTTTTCGTATCTGTCTAATTTTGGCTAGGTTAAACTTTGGTGGGAAGGATCTTTCATTATTGCTTCCACGAACAGAGGTTCTATTGTTCCGAGCAACTCATCCAGCTCATTCATGTATCGAACTTCATCTCATCTCTTGCTAACCCCATTTGATAAGAGTTGATGGACTCCTTCACACGATTAACCTTGCTAATGTGGATCTTCTTCCTACTCTAGATTGATACCCAATCTTCTTTAATTTTCAAGATTCGGGGCAGATTGTGTTGATCTGCCTCTTGCTCCTTAGATTGTTCCTTCTACACCTGTGTTTCATATGCTAATCGACCTACTAGAGCTCATAATTCCCTAATCTGGGATTAAAAGTACGGGTGTGAACGGGTTAGGTGGGGGGTATTTTGGCCAAATCTGAGACCCCAACTAAAAGTCATTAGGTAAGGATTTTCATCATCTGTTTCCAACCGACAGTGATGAAGAATCCGATGTTGGCGGGTGGTTTTGAATGTCGGTCGAAGACGATTGGGTTTGGAATCAAATAGATTAAACATAAACATCACAAAAATAATGAATAGATAGATCTACTCATAGAAACCGAAAAAAAAAATTGAAAACAAAAAGTTGAAAAAAATAATATCTACTCACCATTGTGGTTACCGGCATACCAACGCAGGGTGACGGTGCCAGTGAGCATGGGCCAAAACTTGTAACAACTAGAATGTGGCAGTTGGATATAAGGTTTCCTTCTTCAAATGGGCTTGTCGATTATGCTATTGCCGCTGATATTGGAAAAGAATCGTCATAGAAATGGGGCAGAAGTGAAGAATCGAATTTGCTCAGTCGACATGAAAAAGAACGAGTGATGACTGATGAGGAGTGGAGTAGTAAAGGCTGAGTCAGTGTGAGAAATAAGCCCAAGAAACCTTAAAATCCTATTTAAATAATGAAGAGCCGGACGGGTCGAACTGTCCTAGTCTGGGTGTGAAAACCTGCCATCCAACCAGAAACCTGCAAAACACATATAACTCAACCTGCCAACAGACCCTATTGAGCTCAAATCCAATTGGTTGCGGATCGGATTAGTCGGGTCATTCGGGTGGGTCGGGTATTTCGAGTTCCTTGCACACCCCTAATTAAAAGTAGTAAACCCTGCGATATGATTGTTCCCTACCGTTACATCATTATTTGGCATTTCATCAATGGTTTTACGTCCTATCCTCAATTGTGGCATTGCTATAAACCTTTTGTTAGCTTCCCACAAACAACGCCAAATGATAAATTCTGGAATTTTGATGATGCTCTTAGTTCCCAAAACCCTGATTAACACCTACAAAATTTAGGATAAGCACGTGGGATACTAGAGTGGTATCGGTCAAATACCCTCATGCGTGAGAATAAATTAATCAAGTCTTTAGTGATATAAAAAAAGTTGTTTATGCAACTCGTAAATTACTATATTTATAGAGTAGAGCTTACCTGAATTCTCTTATTTTGTCGTATCTTAATTGATCATCTCTTTCTCAAATATACCCAATCTTTAACGTTTAGATGAATAATTTGAATATTTAGACCTCTTTTGATCGTTTCAGATCTCCTATATGCTGCTTTAACACAGGCCCATGTATGACTCTCCTTATAATAGAAGATGAGCTTACTCATTTGAGCCCATTATGTTATATTTCTAGATGATCATTGGGCCCACTCTTGCTGAGCCCATTATTGATCCTTTATTAAATGCTCGTATGGATCGTGAGAAAATCACCCACATCAGTAGACATGGAAGAAGAAGCTAAATCTACCTTGTCTCCTATGGAGAGACATTCATTCTCAATCAAGCACCAAGATATGATGGTGGCTCTAATGTTGGCTAGAGGTGGTGGTGACCGGAAGTGAGAAAAGGTGAAGAGAAAAAAGAAAAAAATAGGAAAAAAAAAAGATTTTTTTTTTTAAATAAAATTAAATGTAAATATGAAATTATCTTCCATTTCATATAATTTAATAGCTAAATTTGACGGAACGACTAATTAAAATCGTAATTACAGATACTAAGTCCAGAGTGAAACAAACTAAATTTGTTGGATCACATAAAAATTGGTTAAAAATAAAATTTATCCAATTTTATAATATTAAAATGTGTTGACTTTTACCGCCTCCAAAACCCCCAAGCTCAACCGAAGAATCCCACCGAATGTGGCATTACCGCTTGATAGTTTCTGCTACATTCTGAGAAGATTTTATTTTTAGAACACAAATACGGAGTGACCCGAGACAAATGGTATAAAACAATATTCTAACAGTTAGGTTGTGTTTAGGTAAGGGATTTGGGAAATGGATTTCATTTGTTCAAAGGATTTTACAAATTCTTTTTAGTAAATTCTTGATTTGGGCACTATTAGCAGGGAATTATAAAATCCATTCAATTGTAAAATAGTAGAATGAGAGATATTTATAAACACGTTCAAACACATGTTATTTCCAAATCATTTCAAGACAAAATTTATTATTTTTTTCAATTTCTCATCCATTTCACTTCAATTCCACTTTTTATTTTGTAGTTATATAAATTTCAAAGTTCTCTTATCTCTATATGTTATATTTGTAATAATTAAAGTTATATTATTAAAATTATATTATCACAATTATATTACTAAAATACGTCTAAAATTATATTATTAAAATTATACTATTAAGTTACCAAACAAAAATCATATTATGAGATATATTTTCACATTTATTATTGTTAAAGAGATAAATGAATGCGATAAAAATGAGAAGACATAACAATTGTGTTAGTCTCTCCCTCTATTTATAATAGTAATTAGAGAACAATACAAGAAATCCTAAATAATATGGGAAACCCTAAAAAGTACTGGAAAGACATAATTATCCATTTAATGCTCCCTCTCAAGTTGAAACATATATATTGTATACTTCTAACTTGTTACAAATATACTTTATCCTTGAGCCCCCTAACGGTTTAGTGAATAAATCAGCTAACTGGTCAATTGACTTTACATGTTTAGTCTCAATTTGCTTCTGTAATATTTTTTCTCAAATGAAGTGGTAATCAACTTCAAATTATTTTGTCCTCTCATGAAAAACTGGATTGGATGCAATGTGAAATGCCGCTTGATTATCACATACCAGATCTATCAGTGAAGAGTGTTCGAATCCAAGTTCTTCATATAAGTGTTTCAACCAAGTTAACTCATAATTGGTATGGGCCATCACCTTGTATTCTAATTCTGCACTTAATCGCGCCACAATTGTCATCTTTTTACTCTTCCAAAAAATGATATTACCTCCAACAAACAAACAATACCCTGTAGTAGACTTCCTATTCAAGGGAGATTCGACCCAATCTGCATCTATATATCCCTTAATTTGAGTGTAACCGAAATTCTGATACAACAAATCACATCCTGGAGAACCTTTTAGATATAAAAGAATACGAATCATTGCATTCCAGTGATAGGTCGTGGGACAATCTAAGAATTAACTAATAACACTCACAACAAATGAAATATCTGATCTTGTAATTGTAAAATGGTTCAACTTCCCAACTAACCATCTGTATTGCACTGAATCTGTGAGTGACACAACTTGATCTGCCAATAATTTACTGTTTAGATCTATAGGTGAATCAATCGGTTTAGCTCCTAGCATTCCTATTTCACTCAACAGATCAAAAACATATTTCATCTGACACAGGTAAATACCTTAACTTGATCAAGTAACTTCAATCCCTAAGAGATACTTCAATTAACCCAAATCTTTGGTTTAAAACTTGATATGCCAAAACGTTTTGAGTTTTTGAATACCTTAGTGGTTGTCCCCCAGTAATCACGATGTCATCTACATACACAATCAACAATATTCTCTCGACTTTATTGTGCCTGTAGAATACATAATGATTCTCCACAATGACAAATACCAAATTCAGTTACCACTTCACTGAATCTCATAAACCATGCTCAAGGAGACTACTTTTGGTCATAAATGAATTTCTTCAAATGACATATTAAACCAGACTACCCCTGAGCAACAAACCCAAGAGATTGCTCCATGTATACTTCCTCAATCAAATCGCCATTTAAGAACGCATTCTTGATATCAAGTTGATGCAACGACCAACGAAAGATGGCAACAAAAGAGATGGGTAAGCGAACAGAAGTGAGTTTGGCAACAGGAAAAAAAGTCTCAAAATAATCACGACCATATATCTGAGTGTAACCTTTGGCAACTAAACGAGCCTTGAGTTGCCATCCGGGTGAACTTTGATTGTGCATACTTATTTATATCCAACTATTGTTTTGTCAGGCGGAAGCGAGACAAGATCCCAAATACCATTATAATGTAAAGCTAGCATTTTCTCTTCCATTGCGGTTGTCCAACTAGGGTGAGTGAGAGCCTCTATGACAGACTTAAGAATAAAAATAGAGGATAAAGAAGCAACAAAAGATGAATATGAAGGAGATAGATGTGCATACGAGACAAATTTAGAAATAGGATGTTGAGTACATGTGTGCTCACCCTTTCGGACAGCAATAGGTATGTTCAAGTCAGACATGGACGGATGAACTGGAGAAGAATCGGAAGACACAGAGACGATGGGCTTGATGGCAGAAGCTACCTTTTGGCGAGGAAAGTATACCTATAAAAGTGGTGAAAGATGACTAGGCGGGACAGGTTCTGGAGCAGAAGGAGATGGTGTTGGGTCTGGGAGACTTGGTAAATGAAATGTGACATCGAGATCATTCCGAGAGGATGGGGAAGAAAAGTGAGGGGTGGACTCAAAGATGGTGACATCTGAACAGATGAAAGAGCGACGTAAAGAATGACTAATAGCCCTTTTGTGTGCGAGAATAACCGAGGAAGACAAATTTTATAACACGAGGATCTAACTTATCCATACCGAGAGTTAACTAGTGGACAAAACAGACACATCCAAAGATACGGTGAGGAAAATCAAACCAGGGTGATTCAGGAAAAAGAATATAATAAGGAACTTTACCATTCAGGGTAGAAGTTGGCATTCTATTGATCAAGAAACAAGCTGTACGAACTGCATCTGCCCAGAAGTGTTTGAGAACATTCATCTCAACCATCAAAGTTCGAGCCACTTCTAGGAGATGTCGATTTTTACACTCAGTGACTCCATTTTGCTGCGGTGTGTGAGGACAAGAAGATTGATGGAGTATATCAGTTTGTGACATAAAGAAAGTAAAGAGTTGAGAAAAATATTCTCGAGCATTATCACTACGAAGTATACGTACGTGCACATTAAATTGTGTTTTAATTTTAGCACAGAAGGTAGAGAAAATGGAGAACAATTCATAACGATATTTTATTAAATAGAGTCATGTAACCCTGGAGAAGTTATCAACAAATGTGACAAAATAACAAAAGCCTAATGTAGAGGCAATACGAGAAGGACCCCAAACGTCTGAATGAATTAAACTAAAAGGACTCGATGCACGAAACAAAGTCGGGGAAGTAAATAAAGCACGATGATGTTTTCCCAACTGACAAGACTTATAATCTAAGGAGAACAAACGATGTAAACTAAGAACAAGTACCTTTAGATTGACAAGAGAGGGATAGCCTAGGCAATAATGAATTTGGTGGATAGATGCAACAGTAGGACATGCAGTGGGGGGGATAACAAGTGTCTCATCGTGATCATCGAAGTAATAAAGGCCATTTTTCTCGCACTATGCCAATCGTATTCTGTGGTTTCAAATCCTGGATAATGACAAAATCAGGAAAGAAACAAACATAACAATTAAATTGTTGAGTAAGCTTATTAACTGATATCAAATTAAAAGCAAAAGAGGGAATATACAAGATAGAGGATAAAGAGAAAGATGGTGAAAGTTCCACCATGCCAATACCACAAATAGGGACGGTAGAACCATCAACAACAATAACAGGGGACAATGAGGGAGATGACTGAATATGTGTAAATAAAGAAGAGGTACCTGTCATTTGGTTAGTGGCAGCGGAGTCTATGATCCCAGATGTAGACGGGGAAAAATGAAATGAAAGACATGCCGTAGGGTTACCTCGTCGAGCTAGCGAAGTAATAGAGGTATATGTCTGCTTGGACGCCTTAAACTGGAGGAACTGAACATATTCATCATCAGAAATTGCCTTGGGAGTTGAAGAGTTGGATGATGAAATGTGAGAGACTTGATTAGAAGTTGTTGCATGAGCATACTTAGGAGAACTATCAACTCTGTACCAACAAGTATCTTGGGTATGGTTTCCCTTGTCACAAACTAAGCACTGACAATGTTAATCACGACAATGGGCACCTTGGCCACCCCGAAAGCCAGTACTATGACTACCTCAACCACCTTGTTTCCCTTTATCAGTAATGACAACTTGTACAACTTTGGACCCATTCAACTTATGAGTGGATAACAATTGATGCTCCACAATCGACATTAATAACCTGTAAAACGAATAGAACAGTACAACCCAATACAACAATTAACAATAATGATCAAGGGAAACAACACCCACAAATAATTTTAAGAATGAGAACTTAATTTTTATTTTTTATTTTTTTTAAGAATGAGAACTTAGCTTAACGCAGCTAATTGAGGCAGCTCACGTTGACGATGGCAGTGGTGACGTCGGATTTGGACGGTGGTGGCTACGACGGCGACTATTGTGTCTCAAAAGTTCGACAACACTTCAAATGAGCTCGCAAAGTTCTGGATCTGGACGACGAATTGTAGCGACAAACAAATCTGGCCGAAAGAGCCGTTCAGCGTGGTTATATGTGATCTGCGAAGCTCCAATGACGATCAACGAGATTGCACAGTGGTTGCAATGGAGGTTCAATTGGTGATGGTGAAGGTTAGAACTGTAATGTTGAAGTGGGATCTGGCCTGGACGACACCGGATCTGAGTGATAGGTGGACGGCAACGAGCTAAGGTTTCGGAGGCGATGGGCATGTGTGGGTTGTAAATCTAGGGTTTGTTTTGTGTGTTCTTTCTTCTTTTTTTTTTTTTTTTTTTCCCTTGATGGAGGGAAGAAAAAAAAATTAAATCATGGTTGAACAAAACTACGAAATTATAGTCCCATAACTTGGTTTTGTAACCATGTTAAAGAGAGAAATAAATACGAAAAGAATGAGAAGATATAATTGTTTTAATCTCTCCTTCTATTTATAATAGTAATTAGAAAGGAATACAATAATTCCTAAACAATATGAAACACCTTAAATAACACTGGAAAGACATAATTATCCATTTAATAATAATTATTATTAAAATTTAATAAATTTTAAAATTCTACGTCCAAACACTTATCTATCCAAATAATTTATTAAATTATAAAATTACACAATCTATTTTTCATCTAAAAAAAATCATCCAAACTTTGTGAACGATCATTGAAAAATTCCATAGATTTATTCCCTTGTAAAAGCAACAGACCGATAAAATAGAACAAGTATTGCATCAACACACTATTTTGGTAGGAGTAAAACGCATTCCGAGTCCCTTGATATTCCTTTCATAATAAATACAAAAAGAGAGAAAACGTGAAACATCGACAGAACACATAATAAAGATCTAAATATCTAATCGAGCTACCCTGATTTCTATTTTACAAAGATATGAAAAAATTAGAAAGCAATAAACCAAAACAAAACAACTATAACAAGCAGTATAGCCCATCAACAATCCACCCGTCCAGCAGCTAGAAATCGGCAATCCCTGCATCTGGAATCCTCTAAGGAACAAAAAACTCTTTACCTTGCCCAAAGAAATGGAAAATAGAGAGAAACAGACAGAGACTGAAGAATGACACTACGAACATACGTCTTTTAAGGCCCATTAATATATGAACGATCGAATTTACCAGATTCTCTTTACCCATCACATGGACTTTAGCTTTATCCAGCAATTCAATCCTTCAATTATTGCTGCAAATCATCATCGATCCTAACTATGAACAATCGGAGTGAAAACAGTCATCAACTCTCAAGTGGTTGGCAAGTTGGAGGATAGCTGATTGTACTATTTTTGAGTTTGGAGAGAGCGAGTAGGGAAGTTCGGGTAGACAAACAGGCAAATGATTAACACTATCTTCCCCGTGGCGAAATTGAGTAAGCACCGAGCGGCAGAAGATAAATCTGAAGAGAGGACATTTGAAAAGCGATGCTTCAATTATAAGCCACGAGCCCAAAACATAAGATTTTGAGAAAATATTTAAGCAGATAATCAAACCACGTAGATAACTATCTGAAATGTCAACATCTTTTAGTATGAATCAGCTCATGTCAATCCAACCATCAGATAGAATGTCACATATGTTCCAATGAAGAGCTGTTCTCTAAGTGAAATTTTAAGTAATGGCTAATTGATCATACTTAACTTTAGATGAGATAGCCGTACACGGGGACAGAGCTAGCTTGTCTACTTGGAAATTGAAAAGTCTACTCCCTATAATTTGAAGTTCTTGTTTTATTTTATTTTTATTTTTTTAACTTTACCCCTCCACAATTATAGTTTGTACAATAAATTTTATCCTTTTCTCACATTTGCTCACGAAAATTGGGCCCCCATCAGAGTAAATTTTCACTCCATCCCTAGCTATGGATACACAACTTTGAATTATAAGATATATCTGGAAGCACGAAATTTGAGCCTCAGAATTGGATTTAGAAATTAACGCAATTGGGTATTTACCTAAGAATAAGCCGCCGTAGAAGTGGTTCAGACAATACTTGAGCCCAAACCAGATTTACGCTTTTAGACGTACAGAGTATGACTTCCCACTCAGAGAAGGCTTTGGAGATGATGTTCTCAGCTTCATTGTATACATCCTGAAAGCATAACAAATGGATAAACCACAAAGGCTAGAATGTTTCTGTAATTTTTGGATGATGTCCTGCAATCAGCTTACCGCATCATTATCGGAGGAGGTGAGGCCAACCAATTGGCAGAAGGCCTGCAAAGGAGCCGTTAAGAACAAGGTAAATTGGCTTCCGTTTTGTGTAACATCCGGATGGCACTTATATGTTGGCCTCAAGGGAGACAGTAGCAGTGCAGCTGGTTCCCCCCTTTCTGCACCATGCAATACCTGTAAATAGCAAAAGGCATAAATAACTAGACCATGCGAGAGAGTAATTATTCACTCTCAATAGGCCATCATGCACACAAAAACTGCAAATAATAGCTGCCTTAAAAGAAGTGCAACTATAAAACTATTCCCTTTGGTAGTTTATTCAATTTCAAACACTGGTACTTTATCTTCAACAGAATAAAATGATTTAGAATCATTCCTCCTCATCCTTCTCATTTTTGGGTGGGGATTAAGATATTTCTCATCTAGTCATTTTCTTGCTAAATATTGTAACTACAATAAAACTTTTAATCTCATAAATCTGCACTTGGGATTGAGGCTGCCAGAATTTAGTACAGAGAGAACTAATTTATTTATCACAAAAAGTAATCAACATTGCCAAGTATAAAAAAAAAAAAGAGAAAAGAAACAAGCAAAATGAGGGGTTCAAAATAAACAAGCAAGATGAGGAAACATTTTCTTGTCAAACAAATAAAAATTCAATGCAGTCATCAACAAATACAATTTTAGTACGAGTAATCTCATGCGGATATTATGCATCTTGCGTTGAGTCTAGTGGTTATTTTAAAACAAGAGTAAGTGGTATTTAGTAGTTTTTATTGATGTAGTATTTATGCGGTTATCATGGGGCTTGTATCTAGTAGCGGTTTTTAGTATATACTAAGTGGAATTAGTATGTTTTAAATGATTAAATAAGCAATTGCAATATAGCTATCTGAGCATGAATAATACCCAAAGGTCCTGATTCCTGTAACCATGCAACATAGGAATGGCGGCGGATTGACACAAAATATAAATAAATAAACATGCAGTAAATCAGATTCTGAGGAAATTGTTATGACAACAATATGGAAACTGCGATACTAAAATGAAGGCGTGATTCAAAAAGCTCTGACAGCACGATGAGGTCACCAGACCATCTTACTTTGTAAGATCATGTAGAAATTGTTACGTTATTTTAAAGGCACCATTAAATTACCAGTTCACTGAAATTGAATAGGAGTTAGAGAAGCGTTAATTGTACTGTGGTCTTGTTTCATTTTAACCTCTCCCCTTTAAAAATCTACACATCAACCCCTTCTACTCAACTAAAGGGAGAAACTCGCATTTTATTCCAAAAAATAATAAAATGAATTAATTGCCCTTTAGTTTTTCAATTTAAATTTAACATTAGAACGTAATAAAAGAGAAAAACTAACATTTTCTCTCTCTACCGCTCTTTCTCTCTCTACTTCTATTTTTCTTTACTTTTTTTTTTAATAAAGAAAAATAAAAATAAAGGGTAATTTTGTCCATTTTATGTAATTTTACAAGAAACTTTAATTTCACCCATTTTTTAGCACATCCGGTTAAGCTAAACCAAAAAAAGTTAATTTTCTAACTTCCTATCAGCAAAGGTGGGGGGGGGAAGGGAAGAGAGTAAAGCATAGGGTAATATTAAAGTATAAGGGAGAAAATGAAACAAGATCAAAGTACAAGGAGGTAAAAGGCAATCACCCCTTTAGAGAACAAACAAAGGCACAGTTTGCTAGGAGATTTTATTCAACAAAATACAGGCTGGAGTAGAACTGTAGTAACTTTTATAGAATTGTGCAACCTTCCAGCTGCTGGGTTCCAGAGAAGATAGAAAAAAAAAATCAAAAAAGTTGTCCCATTTGCTCACAGCCATTAATATCTATTCTGGTAGAGTCCAACAACTCTCTTCTCTCTCAGTTCATTATAATCTGTTATTAGTATAATGGCAAGCATCAATGATCGACATCATACATGAATTATTCACTTCATCAACCCAAAATTTATAACAAAATCAACTAAATGGCATGTCTTTTACTAGTGGCCACATTATAGCACTTAAAGAGCAATAAATATGTAGTTTAACCAAAATAAACCAAGGTACTGATACCAGTTATAAACAAGTTTTGACAAACCTGCCTTGAATGCATGGCTGTTGTCGCTGTCAATAATCATGAAAAGAGGTTTTCTGGTAAAAGGAATTAAATCCCCAGGGAGAAGGTCATTCGAACCTGAAAATACAAATCAATATTTGTAGGGTGAGCTGAGAGATATAAAAAGACTTTCAGGGCATTAAATCTTCAAGAGTTTAACAAGAGCCCCCTAGATTAGTCATTAACTTTTACCTCCATTTCTGCTGGGACCTAACCACAAGCAACTGTCAGAACAGTGACTTGAATCTCCTTTGCCATTAACAAGATAAGCAGATGTAGAGCTATTCTGCTCAGGAATAGTGCTTGAAGCAATGTTAAGATTTGATGATTTTTTGGAGCTCACAGAGCTTTCCATTTGTGAAACACTATTGCGACCAGCCTTTCCTGCACAGATTGCCTGTGTTAGATAAATGTGATAATGGGGCTACCTCAGCACATTTTTGAGCTAAACACAAAGTTACAAAATAGACCTGTGGCAGATAAATAGATTAGCATAACACTATCAGCAGGTAGCTCTTCGCAAATTGTTGCCATGACCTGCCCATTCAAAGGTTGCCACATATTAGAAATCCATATTAAATATCCATAGAAGAAAAGGTGTAAATATACATAAACCGTGAAATTTAAAAGGAAACCATTCAACTTAGCTTGCTACCAGCAGATAGCTGTAGCCTTTTAAACTACATTACAACTATCCATTCACATATTTAACTTCAGCATATAATTGGCTTTTCATGCATACACAATATTTAAAATAAGCAGGCATATTTGTTATAACCAACCAGCATAGCAAAAGAGCTTGTTTTCTCTGTTTTTGGATAATCAAGAAAAAGAGGAACTGGCATTGTGAAGGCTCCATTTCCAATCATTTCACTAAATTTCATGGTACTTAATCGCGATGCAACCTAAATATAGCAATTGTATAAGAAGGCAAGTTCAATGTGATATGAAAGATTGAAATGAGCAGTATCAATTTTCCAATGAGCAACATGAATTTTACATGTCTAACTCTGTGACCAGAAGACGCGTGTAATGCCAATGGGCTGATTCCATTTTCCTGAGTTCTTGACTAGAAGCAGCATCTCAGTAACAAAAAACCACAAGTTGGATAGAATGCGGGCATATTTGTCAGAAGCAACCAGGAAAGAGAGAGATGATCTTTTCCTTTTCCAATAAGCAACAAAAATAGGATCTGAGATGGTGAGGGCTCCATCCCCAATCATGCACTGAATTCTGGTACATAGTCATGATGCAACCCTAATATAGAAATTGTATTCAAAGTCATACCCAATGCGATATAGAACAGCATAAATTTTTCCAATGAGCAACATGAAGTTTACATGTCTAACTCTAACCAGAAGATGGGCAAAACAAATGAGCTGATTCCGTTTTCCTGATTTCTTGACCAGAAGCAACTTCTATGTGGACTATTAGATACTTTTTGGTACGTCAAAGAATAATATGAACAGAAAATGGACCGATGTAGGACAAGGATTGTGGTCATTCTCCAGCTAAAGATTTAAAAATCAGGAAAAGAAGTATTCTGGGCTGTTTTATGTTTGGAATTACAACTTAAAATCTGAAGGGAAGATTGGGTATTATCTCGATAGGGTCAAACTGGAGTAGAGTTTGTTCAAACAAGAGGGAAACATGAGTAAATACTTAGTGTAGTGGTGATACCATACTGTTACTAACACCTGACATCTCCAAACTCCAGCCAATTATAACATCATAAGAACACTGCGAACGGATATCAGGGGGCCCAACATCAACGTGGGATTCAACATGCCCACGCCCTTTCACGCGCAAGGTAAACTTTGACAAACCACTGCGAATGGATATCGAGTGTCCAACATCAAATGTGGGATTCAACAAGTACAAATTGCTTTTAGTATTTTACAGATGCTCTGTACTTCAAATGTTTGGACGTGGTATACTTGGCCTAGTTAAATATGATTTTGAGCGCAAAAATAAAGTGTGGTCACTGGTTAGATCATTGTAGTTGTAAAACATAACATAGGAGAAAAATTAAGAGAGAAGTGGAGAGGGCGAGGGGCGAGGAGGGGGAGAAGAAGACCACGCATTCTATATTGGACTTATTTATAGAAGTTATAAAATTTATTTTTCTTCTCTCTTCCTTTGGGTGGTGGAGGGGGCAGGGGAAGGAGAGGGTGGGGTGGGGGGGGGGCCTATTTATGCTATATTGGAATTAATTACAAAAAAAAAAAAAAAAATCTTTTTCTTCCTTCTTCCATTGGGTGGGGAAGGGTGGAGGAGAGGGGGAATGTGTTGGATATATTATGCGGAAGGATCAACATACACTACACGAGCCTTGGCGGTCTTAAACCTCTCAATAATTTTTTGTTGAATTTACATTTCACAAATTCAACCGCTAGAATGCACGTTTTCACAATATTTATAAAGTAAACAAAAAAGTCGAAAGAATTAAGGTCATTAAGTACAACATTAATTTAAATTTTAAATTAAATAGTTCATGTGTGACTAAATTAAGTGAATTATGAAGAGATATTAAATGCTTATCAACCTTGAATAGCTTCAAATTTTAGTATGAATAAAAAAATACAAAAGGAATATCTAATCTAATCAATTGGCATAGAAAAGAAAGGAAAAAATAAATTATTGAGGGCTGTAACTCTAATGAGTCTTGCAACAGGTTTAACAGTTAAAGTTGGTTCTGTTTAAATGCTAAAATGGTAAATTATTGAAGTAAACAAATCGAAAAGCATTTGGTTATGTACTAAAATTCAAGTGTTGAATCTGATCAAACTATTTGATAAATAAAATTTTGATGAAGAGTGAACCTTTTTAATTTGTCAATATAACTTGCACTAATTGAAATTAAAGGATGCAAGGAATAGCCTGTGGTAAGGCTTACTACCCCCCCAAGTGAACTGAATTTGTTAAATTAGTTGAATTAATTCATGAAACTAGGGGTATTTTCAAATTCAATTGAATGCTAGATGGGGACATTTAAGCATTTTAAAATATTAAAATTTGACTAAATTAAGTTTTACTTGGTGGTATTCTAGTATTCATAAAAACTTATAAGTGCATTAAGTTGAATATTGCAAAACTTAGTTGAACATGTTCAATGTTAAGTATTTTGGTAATTCAATTGAATGCCTTTGAAGGTATTTTCAGTTATTTTAGAAGATGTCAACTAAAAGTCGAATGTTACTCATGGATATTGTTGTTATTATAAATTTCAATGCAATATTACTCAAGGGTACTATTGGTATTTTCAAAATACTTCAAAAGTTAGAAATGTATGCCTTATGTTGTTGTAAGATTTGGTAACAAAAACTGAAACTAAAAAAGTTGGAAATGGATATTAAAAAAAAAAAAAAAAAATTCTCAAATTATAAAGCATTGTTTAGTAGGGAATAGGAATGTTTAAATTTTTAGTATAAATTTAAGAGGTAAATTTTTTATTATGTGAATACTTTGCATTATCAAACGTTCTTAATTTGAGAAGCACAACACTAATTCAATTTAAGAGGGCGGGGTTAACTATTGTGCACACGTGCACATGCATACAATGTATGTATATATGTATGCATGGGTGTATATATACTTTGACATAAATAAGTGTGTGCTCTTATTTTACAAATCATTTATAAAATGTTGAAAACTATAAGTTTTAGTTTCCCTTTAGTTCTCTCTATCCTGCTGATGGACGATGATGCTCTTCTCATCCTTTGTCATCTTTCCAAGTTCCAACCAAATAAAAAAAAATGGAAAAACTAGTTTCTTTCTTCTCAGGACTCATGGTACTTTTCTCTTATTCTTCCTTCTAAGAAAAAAGACCAATGGCTAAAATATTCATAAAGATAAAGCTCTAACACTCACAGCTAACAACTGTGTCACAGAAGGCCGATAGAGGATGGCCTTCCTTGGATTTGGTGGCAAACTTGGATCTGTCATATCTGCCACCAAGCTCATGTTGATCTGTCCAGATGTACCAGAGTAATCAATGAAAGCACCATTTTCATGTGGTTCAGTTGGATGCTTCTGGTAAAGAGATCCACCAGGTTCCCACTCCAAACATTGAAACATTCTAAAAGTGTCAAGGGTAAGTTCTGCAAATTTAATCTGCAATCATAATGCATTAAAAGACAGAAATATTACAAATAAAGATTGTTTCAAATCATTGATAAGTCATGATAAAATCCATTCATGTAAAAATGCAAAATTATAACCTCATTACGGTGATAGCTCGTCAGCAGTGCATCTCGAAGTTTTAGAACCTTCTTCGCATGGAACCGAGCAACATAGGGTAGAGAAGCTGGATGAGAATCAAAGGTGGCACAATACCTCAAGGGCCTAACATTCACAAAGGCCGTATGAGCTTTCATAAATCGGACAATTTCTTGCTCCACTAACTTCCATTCTTTAAAGTTGGTTTCCTGGCAGAAATGGTTCACACATCAATAGTCATTCAATTAAGACAAATAAGTTAAAGAAACAACCTTTTTTTCTTTTTCATCCCAAAGGATTTAAATGGTAAGGTAATGCACTGAATAATCCTCACATAAGCTGAACAAAAGGCAACAAACAGAAGAGGCAACTGTCATCATACCCTTCCCCATAGAGAGAAGGGTTGATGTTTGAAAAAATACCAACATGGCCTTCATATGGCTTCCAGCAATCAGATAACAAATGATAATACGGCTCAGCCAACCAATTGTTTGAACGAAATAGTTGAAAATTATGAGAAGTTGTGTGAATGACAGCTAAACCATTCCCACGTTCCTTTCCTTTCGTTTTCCCTTCATCGACAAGTTTCCCAGGGGACTCTGGGGCCCTAGCATAATATATGGAGGGAGAAATTATAAAAATTGGAGATCATGATACATAGGGTTACTCATTTACTCATTTTACTTGTTTATGGTTGTTCGATTTGCAAATTGCAAAATAGTTCTATGAGAAATCCATAAACCAATTTCAGAAAGTAATGTAAAGTTCCTGTATTAAATAAACAAAAACTCAATTAATATTGTATTAAAAATATATAATATAATCCAATAAATCATCCATTTTTTCCATTTTATTTTTCATCTCACTTTCCCCCTCCCTTTGCCTTATTTCTCTTTACTTCCTTTTTCCCCTTCTCTTTTATCTCCATCACCAGGAAGCCTCACCCCAACCCCAACCCCAACCCCAACCCCAACCCCAACCTGTAAATGGATCAAATTCAGACTGAGTCTCTAAATCAAGGTTTTAAATTGTGGTATCAGGTTACGTAAAGGTAACGGCCACGGTGTAACAGTATAGGGTGTATCGGTCTGTCTGTAACGGGGATCAGCCGTAACGGCAGTAATTTTTTTTTAAATCACCAGAACATCCTCAAAAATTGAATAATAGTAATTGTTTTACTCATTTAACCATTGATAAATAGATTCTAATAGATATTATGACATTTAACTACATATACATAAAACATAATAAAGATATGAAAACAAACAAATTCTTCATTAAGGCTAAAGAAAGGCTAAAATCTAAAGAAATGATGACTTTCTAGTCATCACATGGCCTCTGCACAGGGCTGAAATTACAGTTTGTTGATGGGAGGGGTGTTTTTGACAGGAGAGGATCTGCACAAGGTTGAATACAACCTGTATTTGATGGGAGGAGGCCTGCACAAGGCTGAATACAGCCTGTATCAACCATAACAACCTGTAACGGTCATTACGCCTCACTGTAACGGGAAAAGATCCCGTTACGGACCCATATCGGCCCATAATGGGCTGAACGGTGTGAATCGGCCCAAGCACAAAATATCGACTCGTAACCATAACGGCGGGCCGATTTTCCGTTACATATCGTCCGTTACGGTACGTAACGGCTGATACTTAGAACCCTGCTCTAAATTCAATCCATTTGATTGGATTACCATATTACGCTTTCATCTAGACCCAAATTGGATGGATTCCATCCGGATCATAAATAATTAATTTTTTTTTTTTAAATAAACAACTTTAAATGTGTTGATAGCTAATATACATTAATTAACATATGGCTTTAATTATCTTAAGTTAAACATGTTTAGGTGTGCGTAAAGAGTTAATTATTTATATGCAATATACACATGCGCGGGCACGCACACTACATTAAAAAAAAAAATGCAATAACAATTCGAAACTATATAGAATTACTTGTATCAAGTTGTTCTCATATTAAACCCCCTGAACCATATCTGGGAAAATGAATCAGATTCAAATCAAAATCAGATCCATTTACAGGTTACTCCCAATTACCAGTAGATTTGGAGATGACACGAACCTTGATACCAGCGCTCTAGGTGCACTAGCACATACCACTTCATACCGCCACACAAATGTCTTACGGTTTAGGGGATTTGAGAGTGGGGACTATAATAAGACTCAATTTGATGATGGATGTAGTAAGACTCAATTTGAGAGTGGGGGTCAGAAGATTTAAGGTTCAATGAAGAAGTTTTAAATTAGAATTTGATAAAAAAGGATAAGATTGGTGAAATATGGGATTTTTAGATCTTCCCCTATTATTTGGTCATTTTTACTTTTGCAATTTCTTTTATTTTCCCATACTTTAAATCTTGTTGAGCTGTCCAATGGATGAGGAAGGAGATGATGATAGAACTAGAGGTGGCCGTGGAGGAGATGGGTGGGGTGACATAGGTTGGAAAGGTGATGATCCAATGATTTGTTTGTAGTGATTGAAAGTCGAGGTAAGGTGCAAGCGATTGAAAAGTGTGAAAATTGTTATGTGGGATAGTTTTCAAATTGCATTGCAAAAACAAAAACCAAATGAATTTTTTGTTTCCAAAAATGAAAAGAACCTTTTGAGATGATAATCAAACAAGCCCTTAGGTTATATAAGTGTCTTAAAAGGGCATTGTCTGGACTCATGGGGCTTTCCCTTAGGCGAGGCCGTCCAAAAACGTCTCATGCCTCGTGAGGAAGGAACATACCCTTTAATGCATACATTGTTTTGGTCTCGGGGTACATTGAGACAAAAAAGGATAATTTTTTTACGGTTTTGCGTATTGACTTTAGGCTTTAGAAGAAAATTATCTAGTTTATTGTTGACATGTGTCACATATTTTTAGGCTAAAACATTTTTAATGGGTATATTAACTAGACCATATAATTTTATCATTTTAGTTAATAACTGAGAACCTAATACTGGTCTAGTTAATAATATTGTTGTACTTTTAATATTTTTGATATGTTTTTCTATTTTTATAATTATATGAATAAATATAAAATATTACTAAAAAATCGTGAGAGTCACGCCCCACGCCTTCGGACTTATGTCTAGTGACTTTCAATGCCTCGCCTTTTAAAACACCAAGTGATAAAGAGAAATTGAGAAGGACAACACATAAAACCAAGGGAAGATAATTAAAGTGGAGATGTAGATGGTGCATAAGAGAGAAAGGTAAGGATTAGCATAAATGGAGGATAAGATATAGAAAAATTGTCTATGATGGTTTGTGCATGTATACCAATAACCTATGGATGCATAAGTTCAGAAGTACGAGTTGATTCACGTATAATGTGTGACAAGAGGGAGTTAGACCACAAAAAAACCCTAAGAAACAAACAATCAAAAGAAACTTAAATGCATACAATCTAATGGAAAGAATTGCCCTAAAATGAGCTCTTCACCGTAAACAGATTCATGTAATTGAGCTTACTTAAGTAGAACAAGGTGGTGTTGTTATTGTCATATACTTATGTGTTCATACACAATCTATGGCATATTGAAAGTCAATAGTCAATTCTAACATTATGTTTCAAGAATCTCTCTTTTCTCATAATCATACATGCTCTGCATGCACACAGACCCACGCAGAGAGAATGCCCCATATTTTCAGTGAGGTAGTAAGGGAAGTTCTCATCAGAAAATTGCATCTTTAGTAGACAAATTGAATCTATACAAGAAAATTAGAATTCTAAGTATGGCCACAATGATTAGTAAGAATCACTAAAATATAGTTCCTCGTTAGAAACAAAACTGTGTGCATTGCAAATCTGAAAATAAACTTCTAGGGAAGCTTCATAATTACTAGTGTGGGACCAAAAAACATTTCATCTACAAGAGCAACTCATACATCAGTTCCAACACAAACTTGAATCTTCTTCAATTACATGTGAAACTGCAGTCCCAATTGAACTAAAAAAAATTAGCTAGCATAGAGTCCTAATATTCACATTGAAAATCAAAATCTTAAAGAGAAGGGAAAAAAAGTGAAACCATACTCATTTAACCTGAAAATTTTTGGGCAAGAAAAGAAAAGGAAAAAAAAAAAAAGAATTTTATGTTCATAACGTATATATGGGAGAAATGAAATTTATTACAAATTTCTTATCCAAGAATGAAATTTCTCACCAGGTACGATTAATTCAGACGAATAGATGTAGAAGAATGATTATCATAGGTTGGGATAGTGGGCCAAAGTCTGATTAGGTAAGGAATTTTCAGTATTTTGGAGCTCAAAAAAGGGCAAATTTGGATAAAGAGTAATCCAAAAATAAATAAATTACGTGCACAATACACAGACAACGACTTGGATACCGATAAAAAATCAAATTAAATCTGGTCACAACTTGCTTGGAAGAGTAGACTTTAGTGTATCGTAAATTGACTGAAGCATATAAAATACAGAGTTCTTTAACAATGAAAAATCACATTACACTCAAATTTGGGAAAGCAAAATCATAAACATATCACTAATCATGTATTATGATGCAAATTTTAAATCCATTCGTACCCGAAAAGAGGTTTTGCTATCGTCCACAAGAGCTCTGAATCGCTCCACCAGAACATTTACCATCTCCAACCGGTTCAAAATTAACGTAACCAGCAGAAACCTTGCGTAAAACCTCAATTCCTTGAACCTCATCCCTCGATCCTCGGTGGAGCCCCCGAAATAGCCCCTTTTCAGTATGGCCTCATAGAAGATGTATGACTCGAGCAAGAACCTGACCTCGCTGGTTCTCATGTACTGGCTGAAATAAAGCTGTCCGATCCGAGATGCGATCTCGCCAATTTCCCATCGCTGGAGGCCTGACTCCACCAGCTTCAAACGGTTCTCCTGCTGGTACTTCCACAGCCTCATGTACGCCTTGAAAACCTTCTGGAAGTAGTGGCTGTTGAAGCCGCGTCCGTAAACGGGAACGTCCCGGACCCTGGCGAATTTTCGGTCCGCGCTCTCCACGAGAGCTCGGAAAGTTTTAGAGACGTCGTCGTCTGCCATCAATTACGAAGGTCTTCGTCGCCGGAGCTCATCCGAATATTCTGCGACGCCGGAGTAGTTCTCCCTCGCTGTATTTGCAAATATACATATAGAGAGAGAAAATAAGAAATTGGCTTTCTTCGTAAGGTATTTAGCTGTCTGATCAGAATGATCTGTATTTTAATGCTTCTTTCTACAATATTTTTTTCGATTCATAAACTGGCGGCCTGAGAGGCGATGGAGAGCGTGTGTTTCTGCGTTAGAGAGAGAGTGGAGAGAGAGAACTGCTTAGAGATGTGGCATTTTGTGTTAATGACGTGGGGCAATGTACGACTGCCGGTGAGAGCGAAATGGTGAAAACTTTTGGTCCCGACCCCCTATTTTTTATTTATTTTGTTTTCCACCCCTATTCTTCAAAAACTATTTCAATTGCATCCCTAGAAAACAAGTACTTATAGACATTAAAAGAAAAAGAAAATGTTTTACACGGGTATAATAGGATGGGGGGGTGTTTGGTTTTAAACCTGCCGTTTTACTTCTCTACGGTCTTACTTTTGTAAAGTGTGGTAGAAAACTGTATTACTAATTCTAATTGTCTGTGGTTGATTTTTTTTCTTTTTAATAATTGCAACTTTAATCCATTTTGAATTATTTTTACCCACCAATCAACATATACAAAATATTTGGAGAATTTTATTATTTAGTCTTCTATAGATATAGAAACTATATATATAAAAAAAAAAAAAAAAAAAAAACCCAATTAATATAATTAAGTTTTTAGTCCCTAGAAATTTTCAAAAAATTGTCCCTAAACTTCGACCACATTTTTCTACTGAAATTATGAACTCATGTCATTCTGACCTCCAATTACTTTAATTAAGTTTTCAGTCACAAAGATATTTTAAAAATTTGTTTCTGTTCTTTGAGTATTGTTTTTTCCTAATTTGCATAAAATGTCAATTCTGTAAAATATAACAATATGTTAACATTCACATAATTATTTTACTATTTTTAAACATTTAATACATGTTAACGGGGGTTTATTGTACTGTTATAAATGTTCACAATGTTTATGTGAACAATTACGTTCTTCTGTTATATTCACACGTTCTTTTGTTACTATGTTATTTTATTATGTACACAAAAACTGCAGAAAGAACATTTACATTATTTTGTTATGAGCATTCATAAAGAACAATTCCAAAAAAAAATAAAAAAATAAGGCATGAAACGTATGAACTGATGGAAATGCTTCGAGAAGATCATGGCGACAATGAAATTAAGAAGCGCAAAAGCAATGACCATCGCCAGCGCCATCATCACCTACCCGAGAAATCACATCGGGATCTCATTTGGGACCACTTTGTCAGCGATGTTAAGGCTTAGATCTTGACGACGAGTAAGAAAATCAGTGAAGATTGAAGAAAATGTGGCGAGTAAGAAGATCGGAGAAGAAGAGACGAGTTTGGGGTTCCAGACGGTGGTGGATATAAAGACGAGTGGCGTCAAGGCTCGTATATGGACTATTTGAAGTTCACATGCTGAACGATGTTTTGGAAGGAAAAATCGTTGTTCGAAGCAAAGGTCATCCACAACGATGGTGGTGAGATCTTGGCTCTTAGATCTAAACCCTAGATCTAAAAATCATTGTTCGAAGTAGGGGGTGGTATCCATGGCATCTTTTTTTCTCTGAATTACGATAGAGATAGAAAGCTAGAGAAAGAAATGAGTGGTGATAGTGAAAAGTTAAGGGGAGAGAGCGAAATTAAAACCCTAAATGTTGAACTTTCGATTGTAATTCCACTTGATTTATGCAAAGGCATACTGGTTCATCTTTTGTCTCCTTTCAACCATCGAGGATGAAAAAATAAATTGTTTGTAAAGATTGGATTATTAGACAACCTAAGTATTTATTTGGTTTTATTTCTACATTAACTTTTAAATAAGATTTAGACAATAAACACCTCCAATATTTATTATTATTATTATTATTATTATTATTTAACCACTATAATAAATAATAATATAATTAAATTTGTATATTATTATCTAGTTGTGAACAAAATATGACTATTTGTTGGATTATGGAGTAGGTTGGGTCATCTCGTGGAGTGTTTGCATGGGCTCTAAGTTCACCCTATGAATAGATATGACTCTTGATCTAAAAAATTATGTTTATTGGCATCCATTGGAAATAACACACCTTTTAAAGTAGGTATTGATGTCTATAAGGGCTTTTAATTCCATTGAATTACGGAAAATTAAAGTAGCATTGGCTAGTGTGTGTGTGGAGATTATCAGAAAAAGTTCTTGTAACTTTTCTTACCAACAAGAGAAGGAATGAAGAAATACGAATTGTAAGCGAGTCTTTCGAATCCTAAATATAGGCTTTTGTTTAATGTTTTTCCATTAGTTTACACAATGATTAGTCAACAACTAACAATTTAACGTGAACCTAATTTTTAAATTGTCGATAGTATATTTATATTCATGTTAGATTTGTTTATTTCTAGGGAAAGCACAAAAAACTGAACCGATAGGTAATCATGAGAAATCGAACCTAATGGTTCGATTTTAAAATCGACTAAATGGTTTGGTTGCGGTTTTGGTTTTTATAAATTAAAAAATCTTAAATAGTTTTGCAATTTTAGTTTTGGTTTTGTATAAATTTAAATGATTTGATTTTAAAACCGTTTTAAAAAAAAATGGCGGTTTTGATTTAATATATTTCTAATGGTTTATGTTTTGATTTTATATGGAACCAATCTAGTGACATCCTATTTATTTCTTTATATTTCAAGATTAAGAATAAATATAAAAATAAAATAAAATCTGAGAATAAAATCTTAGAAAATAAAATAGAATTACTCTCACTTATTTTATTTTTAGTCTAAATTACCACAAAAATGGGAATAAAAAGAGGAAATAAATTGTGAAATTGCCACCTATTTGGTAGGAAAGTTAATGCCGTTGCGAATACTGCTGCAAACTGTTGTGTGTTCTTTTGGAATTTATGTTATTCTATTTCTATGTAAATTCCATCGGTGAGATGTTGACTTCATAATTAATTGGATTCTCTCTCTCTCCCCCCCCCCCCCCCCCCCCCCCCCCCCCCCCCCCTTTTTTTTTCATTTATACTTGATACGCGCATTAATTAGATAAAATTAAGATATTATAGTAATAATATTATGGAAAATATATAGCAATATGGATATAAAATACATTGATTTTGCCTGCTCATTTAAAATTAATTTTAAAATCGAGATTAGCTTTTGTTGGAATTTATGAATTTTTTAATTTTTTTTTTTTTAAAAAAAAGTGCCATAGAGTTTCCTTCTAATTCCTCTATTCCACATTGGTTGGAAGAAGAATTGATAAGATATATAATTAAGGGCATGTGGGATACTTAGGGTGTGCCCTAAGCGGTACCCACATTTTGTGGAGGGGAGAGGTGCTACATCCCTACTTGTTTATCACACGCGCGGCGCCGTGTCATGTCGTGTCGAGTTGAGCGTGCAGTGAGGTGGTGAGATAACACTTATATATATTTTTTTGGACAAAACTTATTTAATAAAATTAATCAGATTAGTTTTTTGTTTTCAAATATGAATTCAACAGTTTCAAATCGTTGTTTTTACTGATCTGTTTCAAAACAACATCTGATTTTTTTTTTCCAATGTTAACAATTATTTTCTGAAACGTTTCAAATTCTACAATGAAGTTCTGATTCGGTTTAAAAAAAAAAAATCAAACGTTTGGATTGATTTTCAGGTTATTTCATGCCTATAAATACAGATCTCTACATTTGTTTTAAGCACACAGAACAGAAGATCAATCTGCAATTGGAAAAAAAAAATCCTCTTCCATCAGCCTGTTTGTTTATTTTTATTTTGATTTTCTAGCAAATTTGTTTGTTCATTCAAACGAAAAGTGGGAGTTTAGTATTCAAACCTTCTGTTGTGCAAAGAAGGTCCTAAACAAAGGTGATTCTTGGTTGTTTTATCTTGGGGACGACGAGACTGTTACACTGCTTGCATGTTCTTGGGAAGAGCTGCAAAACATCTTAAAGAGAGCGACCTAATCCGCGACTCAACCTAAGAAATTTCGGTAAACTCGTTCATTATTTATTTTCTGTTTCAACAATTTTAAGATGATTCAATTTCTGCCGATTATCTGATAAGATATCTACTAATCACGAATTTAAACAAGTCACTGTTGATCTCAACAAACCCTTTCGATTCGAAGGGTTTCATTTTAAAAAATAGAGACAAAAAATGTTATTTTTCCTAACTATCGAAAAAGTAGCATATGTCTGTACAACCGAAAAACCTCAAGTACCTCAAGTTCCTATTGACGCTCAGATTCAAGAAATTAAGTCTTGGGAGGAAAATGATTTTTGTTGTAAGAATTTCATTCTTAATGGTATGTCTGATGATCTGTATGATTATTACTGCTCTAACAAAACTGCAAAAGAAGTTTAAGATGCTCTTTTGAAGAAATATGACACTGAGGAGGCTGGAAGTAAAAAATATGTTGTTAGTCAGAATCTAAAATACCAAATGACCGACGACAAATCTGTGGAAGTTCAGTCTCATGAACTTCAGAAAATCGCTCATGAAATAATTGCTAAAGGTACGTCACTTGATGAACAATTTCAAATTGCTGTTTTAATTGACAAATTACCCTCTTCTTGGAAATATTTTAAGAATACTCTGAGGCACAAAACTAAAGAGTTTTCTTTATAAAGTTTGATCACTCGTCTTCGGATTGAGGAGGAAGTCCGAAAACAAGATTAGAAAGATGAAGTGCTCGTTGTTTCTAACAACACTAAAAAAAAATCATCTTATATTGTTCTGAAACCTAAAGGGAAAAATATGAAAAATCAAAATCAAAATCACCATCACAATAACCAGAACAGAAATGTACATCAAAATCAGAATAGAAACAAACCCCATTCAAGAAATAATTCTGAATAGTTTACTTGTTATAACTGTGGGAAGGCGGGCCATTTGGCCCGGAATTGCCGACAAAGACATCGTCCTACTTCACAGGTAAATCTTACCGAGGACCAACTTATAGCTATGATTTCTGAAATCAATATAGTTGGTGGATCCGAAGGGTGGTGGGTAGACATTGGTGTTTGACGCCATGTCTGCTATGATCGTACTATGTTCAAGTCTTATTCTGAAAGTGAAAACAAGAAAGTGTTGCTGGGTGATTCCCACTCCACTATTATTACCGGTTCTAGTGAAGTGGATTTAAAGTTTACCTCTGGAAAGACAGTCATCCTTAAAGATGTTCTGCATACTCTAGAGATGAGAAAGAATTTGGTTTCGAATTATCTTCTTAACAAGGCGGGGTTCACTCAAACTATTGGAGCTGATTTGTACACCTTAATCAAAAATAATGTTTTTGTTGGGAAGGGTTATGCAACTGATGGAATGTTCAAACTAAATGTTAAAATTAATAAAATTTCTTCTTCTGCTTATATGTTGTGTTCTTTTTATATTTGGCATGCTAGACTTTGTCATGTTAACAAATGCATTAATAAAAATTTAAGCAATTTAGAACTAATTCCTAAACTGTCTTTGAATGATTTTGAAAAGTGTGAATTTTACAGTCAAGCCAAGATTACTAAAACTCCTCATAAATCAGTTATTAGAGAATCTGAACCTCTTGATTTAATACATTATGACATTTGTAAATTTGATGGTGTCATGACTAGAAATGATAAATGCTATTTTATTACTTTTATAGATGATTGCTTTGATTACACTTTTGCTTATCTCATGAAAAATAAAAGTAGAGCTTATGAATGTGTTTTTATTGGTTATGCGGTAAATAGCAAAAAATAGCAAAGCTTATAGATTTTATGATTTGAAAGATCAAGATATCATTGAATCAAATGATACTGATTTTTATGAATATAAATTTCCTTTCAAATTGAAGAATAGTGGGGGCTCGACATCTAGTAATGAACCTATCATTATGATTAATGAATCTGATAAGGAATTAGATATTGAACCTAGGAGTAAATGGCTTCGTATTGCTAAGGACTTTGGTTCTGATTTCTATGCATATACCTTAGAGGAGGATCCGCTCACCCTCCAAGAGGCATTGTCCTCTGTAGATGCCAATTTATAGCAAAAGGCTATAGATGTTGAATTGGTCTCTCTCGAGTCAAATAGAACTTGGCATTTAGTAGATTTACCTCTTGGTTGTAAAACAATAGGATGTAAATGGATTCTTAAGAAGAAATTGAAACCCAATGGAACCATTGATAAATATAAGGCTCATCTCTTAGCCAAAGAGTTTAGACAAAGAGAGAATATAGATTTCTTTGATACTTTCTCACCTGTCTCTATAATTACATCTATTCGTGTACTTTTATCTCTTGCTGCAATTCATGATCTTATTGTGCACCAAATGGATGTTAAAACTACTTTTTTGAATGGTAAATTAGAAGAAGAGACTTATATGGACCAACCTGAAAGATTTGTAATTCTCGGTCTAGAAAACAAAGTGTGCAAATTAGATAAATCTCTTTATGATTTAAAACAAACACCTAAACAATGGCATGAGAAATTTGATAATCTAATTATTGCACATGGTTTTAAAGTAAATGAAAGTGACAAATGCTTTTATTATAAATCTGAAAATGATGTTTGCACTATTATATGTCTTTATGTGGATGACTTGCTGATTTTTGGTTCCAATATTCATGTTGTGAATAATGTGAAATCCATGCTATGTGCTAATTTTGACATGAAAGATCTTGGTGAAGCAAGTGTAATCCTTGGTATTAAAATAACTAGGTCTAAACATGGAATTTCTTTGGATCAATCTCATTATATAGAGAAGATTATAAAGAAATACAATTATTTTGATTGTAAACCAGTATGTACTCATTGTGATCCTAGTGTGAAGTTGTTCAAGAACACTGGTGATGGTGTTAGACAATCTAAGTATGCGAGCATCATAGGCGGTCTTTGATATGCCACTAATTGCACTAGACCCGATATAGCATATGTTGTGGGATTACTTTGCCGGTTTACAAGCAGACCTAGTATTGAGCATTGGCATACTATTGATAAGGTCATGAGATACCTAAAAAGAACTATGAACCTTGGATTACATTATCAGAAGTTTTCCGCTGTTTTGGAAGGATATAGCGATGCTGATTGGAACACCCTTTCAGATGACTCCAAGGCAACTAGTGGCAATATATTTAGCATAGTTGGTGGTGCTGTTTCTTGAAATCTAAGAAACAGACTATTTTAACTCAATCTACTATGGAGTCTGAGATGATTGCACTAGCTTCAGTTAGCGAGGAAGCAGGGTGGTTAAGAAGCCTGCTTTTTGATACCCCTTTATGGGAGAGATTGATTCCAGCTGTCTTGATCCATTGCGATAGTACCGTGGCTATTGCAAAGATTCAGAACCATTATTATAACGGAAAAAAATAACAAATACGTCGCAAACACAACACTATTAAAAGTATATCTCGACAGGGGCTGTGAGAGTAGATCATGTATGGTCTGATGATAACCTAGCCGATCTTTTGACGAAAGGATTAGCTCGAGAAAAGGTTTACAAAACCTCGAAAGGAATGGGACTTAAGTCCATAGATTGACGAGTCACTTGTAAAGGAAACCCAACCTATAGACTGGAGATCCCAAGAAATAGGTTCAAAGGGTAATAACAACTCATAAAGTGATATGAGAAGAATCATGCTATAATAATAATTTTGAGTTCTATTTCATAAATGTGTTATTTGAAGCATGATATCCTGAAACGATAGAAGGTTGAGTTTTTATTAACTCTTAATGAGATCTATACTCTATTCGGAGTGGAGTACCTAGCTACAGGAGTACTCTTGATAGACTTACCTATGTGAATGTGGAAGTGTGACCGCTTTCTATGGAATTTTGGGCAAAATTCTTTAGAGCATTTACTATACTGGGATATACGTGTATGGCCGTAAAACACGGGCTTTTGGACTACACCCTGATAGAGTTGTGTGTGTGATGTTGTTAGAGATAGAGTTCAAAACTACGAGTTACTCTAGTATAATCTAAATCATCTTCACTATGTAAAGGTTCAAGTCGACAGACACCTTTACTTATGCACAATCTTATATTGTATTAAACTGCCCGATGAAAAAAATTATTTTTAAAAATTCAACTGGGGAATTGTTGGAATTTATGAATTTTAAATTATTTTTTTTTTTTAAAAAAAAAAAGTTTCATAAGGTTTCCCTCCAATTCCTCTATCCCACATTGGTTGGGAGAAGAATTGATAAGATGTATAATTAAGGGTATGTGGGATACTTGGGGTGTGCCCCAAGGGGTACCCACATTTTGTGGAGGGGAGAGGAGCTACATCCCTACTTGTTTACCACACACGCATGCGCAACCGTCGTCGTCCGTCCGGCCGTGTCGAGTCGAGCGTGCGGTGAGGTGGTGAGATGACACTTATATATTTTTTTTTGGACAAAACTTATTTAATAAAATTAATCAGATCAGTTTTTTGTTTTCAAAAATGAGTTCAACAGTTTCAAATCGCAACACAATAAATTCAACAGTTTCAAAACGCTATTTTTACTGATTTGTTTCAAAACGTCGGATTTTTTTTTCCAACATTAACAATTATTTTTTGAAACGTTTCAAATTTTGCAATGAAGTTCTGATTCGATTTAAAAAAAAAAAATTCAAACGTTTGGATTGATTTTCAGGTTCTTTCATGCCTATAAATACAGATCTCTACATTTGTTTTAAGCACACAGAAAAGAAGATCAATCTGCAATTGAAAAAAAAAACATCTTCTTCCATCAGCCTGTTTGTTTATTTTTATTATGATTTCCGAGCAAATTTGTTTGTTCATTTAAACGAAGAGTGGGTGTTTAGTATTCAGGCCTTCTGTTGTGCAAAGAAGGTCCTAGACAGATATGATTCTGGGCTGTTTTATCTTCGGAACGACGGGGCTGTTACATTGCTTGCACGTTCTTGGGCAGAGCCGCGAAACGTCTTAAAGAGAGCGACCTAATTCGCGACTCAACCAAAAAAATTTCGGTAAATTCGTTCATTATTTATTTTCTGCTTCAACAGCTTTTGTATTAAATCGTTCGGATTTCGAAAAATTATTATCATGATAAGGTAAAAGCTTTTTAAAACGATTTTAAAAAAAAGAAAAAAGAAAGAAAAAGAAATTGTAGGCATGCATGGCTATAAATGAGTGATCATTATAGCTCTCATATTTGCAATTGAATGTTTGACTTGATTATTTATCGTTTGGCTGAATTATTTGGCTATCAACAAAAAGGTTGTTCATTAATCATGTACACAACACAGGTTGTTAAGTAGGTCGAGCAACAAGGTGCATGAGGTTTTGGTTAATTATAATATATTTTTTTTTTCAAAAGTTATCAACCCTTAAAAGGCCTTCAATATCCCTGTTATTGAGGTTTCAGTTTAGAAGAAATTGTTTTTAATTTTGGTAAAAAGTGATTATTAGATACAAATTGTAAAAGCAATTATTTTGAAATCATTTGGTATTAGTTTATTAATTTAAATGTTTAATTTTTTTTTTTTAAATAATAACGCTGTAAATATTTTGTAACAAAATTTTCAAGTACCCTTGCACAACAAATAAATTAATATTTTAATTATTGTATTTAATTTGATTACTTGAAAATTTAAAGATAGATTACTATTCTTAATTGGATAATTTTTAAAACTAAATTAATTATATTTTTAAATATATATATCTATATCTATATATATATATATATATATATAGAGAGAGAGAGAGAGAGAGAGAGAGAATTTGCTAATGTTTAAAAAACAAGATTAATTTTATAATTTATTACTTTTAATTGGTTTATATTAATGTTATGGCTAAAAAGTATAAGGATTAATTTTATAGCGAATTATGTTTATTTGATTAGTAAAAAATTTAGGGGTCAAATTTATAATTATAGAGTATATCTATTAAATAATTTAAAAATGGTAAAATGAAAAATGGCAAGGGTTGGGATGTGGTAGAATTCATGTACTGTCTACAATTAGGTTGCTTAATTGAAAGTCTAAAATTGTCATTGGGTATGGTGTGATGAGGGGTATTTCCACTGCCCACTAAGAACTACTCACAATGTCATACATGACAGGAAGGAGGCTTTAAGGCGACCGTTTGACCAGTCCACATTCGCCACGCACGCTGACTTGACCACTTCATAGAGTAGAGACCAACGAACACCTGTCCCTTCACGACCACCGCCTAATGACCTCAGCTACGACGTTTCTCTGACCTCCCAAGTGCCAATCACTGCCAATCGACCAAAGTGGTGGGGTCTTCCATGGTGGGCTCTGATCCTACCTCTGCCTAGCGGCTACCGACTAGGATTTCCATGTCACCAATCAAGCTCCTGTATGTCCATGGGCTGAGCCTAATCTCTAGATCCTTGTGGGTTAATCCATGGGCTGCTCTTGATGGGCCAAAGTTCAAGGCCCACGTGCCTAATTCATGCCACATGCTTCCTCATTGGCCACGCTCTAGATTATGATTGTTAACCATGCTCAAGATCCTAATTGACATGACTAATCCAACTCCACTCTTATAAATAGTAAGAAATTAAATGCTCCAAGTAATGCCAAATATTTTCACTAAAACAAATACCTTATCTTTTTTCCCGAACTCTTATTTTCACGCTGGATGGACTTCGTTGACACACCCTAGCGGGTCATTGTGCAAGTGCAAACTTGGGCATAAGGATTTTGACCGTTGACCATTAACTGTAGACCGTTTACTGGGCACCAATCATCGACCTCAAGATCTCTATCTGAACAAGGAAAATTCACCTGGACCTTAACCGGACCAACTGTGGGTATTAGTCAATTTTCGACAACAAAACATGTATAATTGTTAATTGCACATGAAATTTTTTATTAGAACATGTATTGAGAATGTTTATGACCAACACATTAGAGTTTATCTATCACAACCTCTTTCCCTTTGCCCCTGATCTTTGAGGCAATTTGCGTCCACTTTGAGATTAATCCTGTTGATCCTAAGATTTTGATGGACAGTTAAATGTTGATGTTTTTGGTGAAACTAATAGATTTATTGAATGTTTCAGTTTATAAGTTCAAGTAAAGATATTATCATGAAGAAAATGAATGCTGAAGAGACTGGCAAAGATGATGGGCGTTAAGAGACTGAAGAAATTGAAGAACCTAGGGAAAACAACTTAGGTTAAATTTTTACTCTTAATGTATCCCGATTAGGATCACACACGACACAAAATATTTTTATGATTATGTGTGTTTTTAATAGGATCCTAATTAGCTAATATATTTGCTCCTATGTGAAATTGAAAAAGAAACATTGTTTTAAGAAAGATAATTGATTAAAATTGAATTTAAGGATTTAGTGGAGCTAACCGAGAAAAGAAATCGGTTAAAGGGGCGAAAACGTTGAAGAAATTGAATAAAATTTAATTAAGGAAAGATGTTCCAACAATGGTCGATCAACTGATAAGTCGACCTATGGAAATTAGCTGAACTCTCTGAATCAGCTGGTCGACAGGTAGGTCGACCTGTGGTAATAAGGCGAAGTCTCTGGATCTTACAGTCGATAGGTAAGTCAACCTGTGAATGTCTTTGAATCGTCCAGTCGACAGATAAATAAGTAGCGGTCGACTTATGGGCGAGGAATTTTGGCTTGGGCTATGTCCTGAATTGGGCGATCGACCGATGGGTATTGGTCGGTCAACCGATGGCCAGTTTCAAATTTTGTGGAATTTCGGGATTTATTCAAAAACTAGCTGTTAACTAGTTGTTATTTATTTACTTGATTGAGAGATCTTAAGGTATGGATGTATTTAATATATGATGCACCTAGTTGATAATACATATCCGCTGCTATAAAAATAATAATTAATTTTAGAATAAAATTAATTGCTTAATTTTTAATACTACCCAATTTACCCCCCTCTTGGGTAGCTCACTAGGCTAACAAATCCATTTCTCAAGAGAGCTTGTGTTCACTTTTGGGTTATTTTTAGATAAGAGATTTGATAAATTATTAGAATTTATAAATGAGGTAATTTGATTTTGAAATCCGATCATTTACAAATTTCTAGGTTGAATAACTATTTTAGAGGAATAATTTAATTGTGTAATTTCATAATTTATTTATTTAGATAGACAAGTATTTATAGGCAAAATTTTGAAATCAATTAAATTTTAATAATAAAAATATGAAAATATACCTAATAATATAATTTTTATACCTATTTTAATAATAAAATTTTAATAATATTATTTTGCCTATTTTAATAATATAATTTTAGTAATTTCATCATAAGTATACCTAGTGGGAGAAGTGAAATCCCTTTTTGGAGGGATTTGAAAATAACACATGTTTTGAAGAGATTTAAAAATCCCATTTTCCTCTTCTGAAATTATATTTTACAAATTCAATCGATTTTACAAATCGTTTTTATTAGTACTCAAACAAGGGATTAAAAAAAAATTGTAAAATTCATTTTCAAAATGAAATCCCTCCTTGAATTGACTTACCAAACACTATCTTAAACTTCTCATGGTAACAATTGAGGCATGAAAAACTTGAACGTGAATTATTAGAGTAAATCTACACACTCGCTTTGAAATGTAATTAAAATTTGGGTAGCTACCTCTTATTTCCCTTATTATTTTGTCTACAAGCACAAAATTTTCCTATCATTTGGAAAACATTAATCACCCCCTTTAACCATTTTTTTTTTATTTTAAAAAAAAGACATGAATTACCTTTCTTTTATTTAAAAAAATATATTACTTAGTCTTTTATTTTTATAAAAATTCTCTAACACGCTATCTTAAAAAATATATATATATTTTTACCCCTTATTTTGAAAATATACCTCCCACCCCACCCACCCCACCCTCTTACTGCCACCGCCCCCTACCGATCCACATCCATCATCTCCCACCCACCCACCTCCACCATCTTCCACCCTATCGGAATCTTCTTCTCTTTCTTCTTCCTCATTATTCTTATTTCTCCTTCATCTTTATCTATTTTCTCTCTTTTTTTCCCCCAGATCCATATTAAATCTGTGATTGTCGGCATAGACCCGTTTTTCACAAATTAGTTGTGATGTCACTGACCACATATTAGGTTGATGGATTGGCGGGTTGTGATTCATTAGCCTAGTCGGTGGTGGATCTATGTTAACCGGAGATCCAATTGTTATTGGTGCATTACTGATAGGTGGAAATAAACTATTTACTTTTAAACTGAATTTGTTAGTTTTTGAGTGTATTAGTTATATTTAATTTAATTTTAGTTTATTTTAGTGTAAAACAGGTGAAGGAATGAAAAGAAGTGATAAACAAGCGAAAACGGTGGAGAAACGATGAACAAAACGTGAAGAACAAGGTTTCGGTGCATAAAGACCACTGCCTAGGCGAAGATTCTACCGCCTAGGCAGAGAAGAGGCAGGAAGTTGGGTTGTTAAACCACCGCCTAGGCGGAGATCCTTCAGAATGTTTGTGCCAGCAACTACTGCCTAGGCGAACATTCCTCCGCCTAGGCGAAGATTCGTCAGAAACCAAACCGACTTAACCACCGCCTAGGCGGTGACACTCTGCAAGAAATATCTAATTTTAGATATTTTGAAGATATTTTCAAAACCTTTATTTTAACCCTTTTCTTCCCTATTTTTGTCAAATGCCCTATGATATTTGGAGAGCTCTTTTCACCTTAGATAGGATTAGATAATTTAGGAAGTAGATTAGATTAGTTTTAGGAAGTGATTTTGGTCAATTCTTGAAGAGCTAGAAGAGGAAGTTCATCAATGGAGAAGAGGAAGCTTGGGAGGTTCGTTCTTTAGCGAAGATGGACTACTCTACTTTAAGATTTGGCTTTTCTTTCCTTGTTTCCATCTTTGTACTTAATGTTTATTATAGATAATGAATATCTCCTCTTGGTTTAATATTGTAATGGATAAAATCATGTTAGATTAGGTAGATTTTAGCTATGATTAGATGTAATCCATGTAAATATCTCTTTGGTTGAATTTAAGTTATTTTGATGGTTTGTTATCCAAATTCCAATTGTGTTTACCGTTATTTCACGTTTATTATGCTTATTACGATAAACCGAGAATACGGGGTTTGACTATCGGGAGAGGTAACCCTGGATTCAAACTAGGGTTAAACAAAACGTGACGATCCAATAACCCGGGAGAGAGTTGGATTGTGTGCAATCCATGAGGTTGGGTCAAGACTCACGTGGCTATGTGTTCGAAAATGCATTCTAGGGAGACTTTGGCGTCAATGCGAAGTCATGTATTTGCTCACTTTTCACTCGGAAGAGGGAGCGAGTGAGTTATAGATACTGAGATTGTTGGATGTGATAATAACGGTTATTGATAACTAAACTAAGCCAAATAGGTACTAAGTGAATGAAATCGATCCCTAGTTAATTAGTGTAATTAGAACTAATCCTTAAGAGTAGTTTTAATTAGTTTAATTTAAATAATTAATTGAATCGTTAAGATAATATGAGACTACGTAAATTGCGGTATTCAATTATTGACACTTTCCCTGTGGGAACAATATCCGATCTTCAAAGATCCACTATATTAAAACTTAGACCTCGTATACTTGCGAGAGTAAGTAGCGGCGTATTTCACGCTCTACCAATCACCACTATCACCACATCGTATGCCTGAGTTACCTTTTTGGCATTTATTTTTTTTATTTTTCTTTTTGCTCCCATTTGTACTGATGCCGACGACGTCGCTTCCATTTCCATTATCGCCAGTGACGTTATTTGTTTGAACAACCTCCACTGTCATTGCCATTTTCTCCCAAAACCTGTAACTGACCACAACCAATGATGCTTTTCTTGGATTTTTCTATCTCGGCTACTTTTTCATTACCACTTCCTTTCGTGGAATCTGTTGGAATAAAGTGAATTTTTCACTTGTAAAAGAAAAACCAAGTGCCAAGTTTTCCTTCTATTACCTTTGTCCCATATTGCTTGGGAATAAGGGTTTAGAGGAGTATATTTTGGGATGGGTTGGATCATTGGGGTGTGGCCCAAGGGGTAACCACATTTTGTGGAGGGGAGATGAGACACATCCCTATTGGTTTACCATACACATGTATGCGCGCGCTGCCGCCACCGCCATCCGTTTGACTGGCCGGCCGTGCCGTGCCAAGCGCTAGTATGAGGTGGAGTTTATTTTTTGGATAAAATTTATTTAATAAAATATTATTTTTTTATTAAATAAGTCTATTTTTTGACTTGGTAAAGATAATCTTAATATATTATCTGATTTCTCTCCCACGATTCTCTTGACTATTTCCCACAAATCTCTCCACAATTTTCTCCATGATTATTCGTATCTCTCCATGATTTTCTTACCTGCATTCCCACATTTCTGATTTGATTTTACCTATATAAACCATGGATTGCCTTAGCTTTTAAAGACACCAAAAAATTGAGAGCCTCTCTTACTATTTTTACTTAGAAAAATATACTTTCGTTTTCCGAGCAGTGTGTTAGGGTGTGTGGTTTTCAAGTCTTCTACCATGCAGAAGAGGTCCTAGATAGATGATAATTCTGGACTATTTTATCCTGGGGACGACGGGATTGTTATACTGTTTGCACAATCTTAGGCAGAGCCGTGAAAAGTTTCAAAGAGAGCGACCTAGTCCGCGACTCAACCCAAGCAATTTTGATAATTTTGTTCCTTCTTTAATTTCTGCAGCAACAATTTTAAGACATTTTTCTTCTTCCATGTCTACTGAAAACGATTCTGCTACTGTTGATCTGAACAAGCCCTTTCATTTAGAAGGGACTAATTTTAAAAGATGGAGACAGAAGATGTTATTTTTCCTAACCATGAAAAAAGTTGCATACGTCTGTACTTCTGAAAAATCTGTGTTACCTAAAGAACTAATTGATACTCAGATTCAGGAAGATACGTCTTGGGCTAAAAATGATTTTCTTTGTAAGAACTTTATTCTTAATGCTCTGTCTAATGACTTGTATGACTACTACAGTTCTAACAAAACTGCAAAAGAAATCTGTGATACTCTTAAGAAGAAATACGACACTGAGAAGGTTGGAATGAAGAAGTATGTTGTCAGTCATTATCTAAAATACCAAATGACCGACAACAAATCTGTGGAAGTTCAGTCTTATGAACTTCAGAAAATTGCTCATGAAATTATTGTTGAAGGTATGTCACTTCATGAATAATTTCAAGTTGCTGTTTTGATTGACGAATTACCCCTAGTTGGAAAGATTTTAAGAGTACTCTCAGGCATAAAACAAAAGATTTTTCTTTAAAAAGTTTGATTACTCGTTTTCGTATTGAGAAGGTAACTCGCAAACAAGATAAAAAAGATGAGGTGCTCGTTGTTTCCAACAACGCTCACAAGAAATAAACCTCTACTGTTCTGAAACCCAAAGGGAAAAATATGAAGAATCAGAATTGCAACCACAACAATCAGAATAAGAATGCTCATTAAAATCAGATGGACAAAAAATCCCTTCAAGAAATGATTTTGGACAGTTTGCTTGTTATAACTGTGGAATGTCAGGCCATTTGGCTCGGAACTGTCGACTTAGGCGTTATCCTATTCCGCAGGCGAATCTTACCGAAGACCAACTTGTGGCTATGATTTCTGAAATCAACATAACTGGTGGATCCGAAGGGTGGTGGGTAGACACTAGTGCTTCTCGCCATGTTTTCAATGATCGTGCTATGTTCAGGTCATTTTCTGAAAATGAAGACAAGAAAGTGTTACTGGGTGATTCCCACTCCACTATTGTTGCTGGTACTGGTGAGGTGGAATTGAAGTTTACCTCTAGAAAGACTGTCATTCTTAAGGATGTTCTGCATATTCCAAAGATGAGGAAGAATTTGGTTTTGGGCTATCTTTTCAACAAGGTTGGATTTACTCAAACTATTAGGACTGATTTGTACACCATAACTAAGAATAATGAATTTGTTGGGAAGGGTTATGTTACTGATGGAATGTTCAAATTGAATGTTGATGCTAATAAAATTTCACTTTTTGCTTACATGTTGTTATCTTTTAATATTTGGCATGCTAGACCTTGTCACATTAACAAACGCTGTATTAAAAATATGAGCAACTTAGAACTTATTCCTAAATTGTCTTTGAATGATTTTGAAAAATGTGAATTCTGTAATCAAGCTAAGATTACCAAAACTCCGCATGAATTAGTAATTAGAGAATCTGAACATTCTGATTTAATACATTCTGACATTTGTGAATTTGATGGTGTCTTGACTAGAAATGGATAATGCTATTTTATCACATTCATTGATGATTTCTCTGATTATACTTTTATCTCATGAAAAATAAAAGTGAAGCGTTTGATATGTTCAAATTATTTGTGACTGAAATTGAAAATTAATGCAATAGGAAAATTACGAGGTTGCGTAGTGATAGAGGAACTGAATATAATTATGATATTTTCATTGACTTTATAATTCTCATGGGATTATACATGAAAAAACTACACCTTATTCTCCTGAAATAAATGGCAAGGCTGAAAGAAAAAATAGAACTTTTACTGAATCTGTAGTTGCTATTTTACTTAACTTTGGTGTTGTTTCTCATTGGTAGGGAGAAATTTTGTTGATTGTTTTCTATGTGCTTAATAGGGTTCCCAAATAAAAAAGTAAAATTTCACCTTACGAAATTTTTAAAAATAAGAAACCAAATTTGTCTTATTTTAAGACTTGGGGTTGTTTGACATATGTTCATATTCTTGATCCTAAAAGAAGAAAACTATCAAGTAGAGCATATGAATGTGTGTTTATTAATTATGCATTGAATAGAAAAGCATATAGTTTTTATGACTTGTATGATCATGTTATTATTGAATCTAATGATGATGATTTCTATGAACATAGATTTCCTTTTAAATTGAAGAATAGTGGGTGCTCGACATCAAGTAACGTGTCTATCATTAGAATTAATGAGTTTAATAAAGAATTAGAGTTTGAACCTAGAAAAAGTAAACGTACTCGTATTGCTAAGGATTATGGTTTTGATTTCTATACATATACCTTAGAGGAGGATATGCACACCCTCTAAAAGGCGGTGTATTCTATAAATGTCAATTTGTGGCAAGAGGCTATAGATGATGAAATGGACTCTCTTGAGTCAAATAAGACTTGACGCTTAGTAGATTTATCTCCAGGTTGTAAAACAATAGGATGTAAATAGATACTCAATAAGAAATTGAAACCCGATGGCACTGTTGATAAATATAAGGCTCGTCTAGTACCTAAAGGGTTTAGACAAATAGAAAATGTAGATTTCTTTGACACATTTTCAATTTACCTCTAGGTTGTAAAACAATAGGATATAATGGATACTCAATAAGAAATTGAATCCTGATGGCACTGTTGATAAATATAAGGTTTATTTTGTACCTAAAGGGTTTAGACAAATAGAAAATATAAATTTCTTCGACATATTTTCAACTGTCTCTAGGATTACATCTATTTGTATGCTTTTGTCACTTGCTGCTATTCATGATCTTGTTGTGCACCAAATGGATGTTAAAACTGCTTTTTTGAATGGTGAATTAGAAAAAGAGATCTATATGGACCAACCTGAAGAATTTGTAATTCCAGATCAAGAAAACAAATTGTGCAAATTAGATAAATCTCTTTATGGTTTGAAACAAATACCTAAGTAATGACATGATAAATTTGATAATCTTGTTATCTCACATGGTTTCAAATTGAATGAAAGTGACAAATGCATCTATTATAAATTTGAAAATGATATTTGTACTATTATATGTCTTTATGTGGTTGACTTGTTGATTTTTTGGTTATAATATTTATATCGTGAACAATGTGAAATCTATGCTCTGTGTTAATTTTGACATGAAAGATTTTGGTGAAGAAAATGTAATCCTTGGTATTAAAATAACTAGGTCTAAAAAGGGAATTTCTTTGGATCAATCTCATTACATAGAGAAGATTATAAAGAAATACAATTACTTTAATTGTAAACCAGCATGTACTCCTTATGATCCAAGTGTGAAGTTGTTCAAGAACACCGATGATGATGTTAGACAATCTGAGTATGCGAGTATCATAGGCAGTTTACGATATGTTGCTGATTGCACTAGGTCCGACATAACTTATGCTGTGGGGTTACTATGTAGGTTTATAAGCAAACCTAGTATTGAGGATTGACATGCTTTTGAAAGGGTCATGAGGTACCTAAAAAAGACTATGAACCTTGAATTACATTATCAAAAGTTTCTCATTGTCTTAGAAAGATATAGCGATGCTGATTGGAACACCCTTTTCAGATGACTCCAAGGTAACTAGCAGCGATGTATTTAGCATAACTGGTGTAGCTATTTCTTAGAAATCTAAGACACAAACTATTTTGGCTTAATCTACTATGGAGTTTGAGATGATTGCACGAGCGTAGGCTAATGAGGAAACATGGTGGTTAAGAAGTTTGCTTTTAGTTACCCCTTTGTGGAAGAGACTGATTCCAGTTGTTTTGATCCATTACGATAGTACTGCAGCTATTGAACAAAATTTAGAATCGTTATTATAACGGAAAAATGGGACAAATGTCACAAACACAGCACTATTAGAGAGTATATCTCGATTGAAGCTGTAAGAGTGGACCATGTACGTTTTGATGATAACATGGTTGATCCTTTGACGAAAGGATTAGCTCGAGAGAAGGTTTACAAAACCTCAAAAGGAATGGGACTTAAGCCATAGATTGACGAGTCATTTGTGAGGGAAACCCAACCTATAAACTGTAGATACTAAGAAATAGGTTCAAAGAGTAATAACAACTCATGAAGTGATATGAGGAGAATCATACTACTACAATAATTTTGAGTTTTATTCCATATATATATATATATTAATTGAAGCATGTCATCCTGAAATGATAGAAGGTTGGGTTATTTCTTAACTCTTAATGAGATCTATACTCTATTTGAAGTTGAGTACCTAGTTATAAGCGTACTCTTGACAAATTTACCTGTGTGAATGTAGAAGTGTGGTCGCTTCCTATAGTATTTTGGATAAATTCACTAGAGCATTAACTACACCGGGATACACGTGCATAGCTGTAAAGCATGAGCTTTTGGACTACGCCCTGATAGGGTTGTGCGTGTGATATTGTTAGAGATAGAGTTTTAACCTACGAGTTACTCTAGTGTAATCCAAATCATCTTCATGATGTAAGGGTTCAAGCCGATAGACACATTTGCTTATGCATAATCTTATATTATATTATGCTGCTTGATAGGTTGAAAATACCTATATACTTTTAAGCTGAATTTGGTAGTTTTTGAGTGTTTTAGTAATATTTTATTGCATTTTTGTTTATTTTTATGTAAATCAGGTGTAGGGACGTAATCGAGTGATAAACAAATGAAGCAGTGGAAAAATGGTGAAAGAAACAAGGTTTCAGGATAACAAACCCACCACCGAGGTGGTGGAGATGTAGGGAGAATTGTGCTAGTACTCACCGCCGAGGCAGTGAAAGTTCAGAGAGCCTAGGTTTTGTTTCACCGCTGAGGCGGTGAAAGTACAGAGAGTTTAGGTTTTGGTTCACCATCGCAGCGGTGAAGTTAACTGACTTAACTCATCGCCATGGTGGTCTCTCTGTGCAGAAAATATATATTTTCTAGATATTTTGAAGCCTTCTATTTAAACCCTTATTTTCCCCATTTGTGAAAGATGGTTCTACACTTGACATAAATGATCTTAAGCATATTTTGAGAGCTAAAAGAGGAGATTCAACATTTGGAGAAGAGGAATCATTTCAGAATCGATCTTTAGCGATAGTGGACCACTCCACTCTAAGATTTGATCGTTCTTCCTTTTTTTCTATCTTTTTAACTTAACTTTTTATATAAAATGATGATGAATCCTTCTTGTTTTAATATTTGTATGGTTAAGATCATGGTAGGCTAGATAAATATTATCTAGGGATTGATGTAACTCATATAAATACATGTTTGATTGAATATATGTTACTTTAAAGATTGTTTGTCTAAATTTGATTGTGTTTATCATTTTATTACAATTTTAATATGCTTGTTAAGGTATTAGGGTTGGTTTTGAGAATATGGGGTTTGACACTTGGGAGAGGTAATCCCGGATTCGGATTAGGGTTAAACACATCACGACAATCTAATGACCCGGGAGGGCGTTAGAAAGTGTGCAATCCATGAGGTTGGGTTAAGACTCATGTGACTATGTGTTATATAAAATGCTAGAGGGAGACTTCGGCGTTAATGCAAAGTCATATAATCGCTCATTTTACACTTAGGAGAGGTAATGAGTGAGTTTGAGATACCTAGATTGTCGGATAGGATAAACACCGTTATTGTTAATTAAACGAAGTCAAACATGTATTAAGTGAATGAAATCAATCCTAGGTAATCCATTTAATTAGAATTAACCCAATAGTTTTTAGTTTAACTTAGTTTTTAATTATTCAAACTCAAACATTTCTTGAACCGTCGAGATAATATAAGACTATGCAAATCATGGTATTCAATTAATCAAACACATTTCCCAGAGGACGATATCCGATCGAAAGGTCCATTATATTAGAACTTGACCTTGTGCACTTGCAAGTAATTTAAGACGTGAGAAAAAACTAGGAGCGTCCAAGTTTTTGGTGCTGTTGCCAGGGATTGGTGTTTTGATTTGCTTGATATTGTGACCAAGTAATTGAATATTAATCCATACAATTATTTTGTTTTATTTATTTTTCAATTCATTATTTTTTTTTTAATTTGTTTAATTTGTTGTGATTAAGCAGTGTATGCGACATAGTAGAAGATTAGAATTCTCTACTCTTGATCCCGAGATCGAACGTACTTTGAAAAAGATAAGGAGAGAGAGAGAAGAAGCCAAGCTCACAATATGGCCCACGGTGGAGGCGATTGTATGCCACATATGCCTTAACAACTGCCGGTATTGCAGGCACTACCGCAGTAGCCTCTGGAACAAGAAGTTCCACAACGGCTCCTTAGGGACTACTATCGGCACGTTATGTTCGATAACTACTCAAGAATTTAGAGGTAGCCGATCCAAGCCAACAACTTCGAGCTAAAGCCCGTCCTGATCAATATGGTGCAACAAAACCAAGGGCGGCAATCTGCATGAGGACCCCAATGTCTATCTGGTTACCTTTCTGGAGATATGTGATATAGTAAAAATCAAGGTGTTGCTGAAGATGTAATACAATTGAGGTTATTTCTGTTTTCACTTTGTGACTGAGCACGGGGTTGGTTACAATCAATCCAACTAGGAAGTATCAATACTGGGGAGGACCTTACTCAAAGGTTCCTTATTAAGTTTTTTCCGCCTTTGAAGACTTCTCAACTCAGAGGTGAAATAGCGCAATTTCGCCAGAGGGACTACGAGCCACTGTTTGAAGCATGGGAAAGATTTAAGGATCTATTACGTCGGTGCCCCCAACACGGGTATCAAGATTGGTTTCAAACCCAACTCTTCTACAATGGGTTGGATGGCCAAACAAGAACCATAATTGATGCCGCCTCGGGGGGATCATTATTGTCAAAAACACCTGCTGAAGCAAATCCGTTATTGGAGAAAATGGCGGCCAATGATTACCAATGGCCAAACGAGAGGAACACGGGACGAAATGTAGCTTAAATTCAAGAAGTTGATCATATTGCTACCTTATCGGGCCAAGTCTCAAAACTCTCGGATTAATTGGTCGCCTTCTCAACTAAAGATGCTTCGTCTAGTCATAAAGTTGAGAACGTTACAAGCGGTTCTCAAATGGAACATGTTGCGACCACCTCCTAGTTATGGAACACAAGCTCAAGGTTATCCTATGCAACAAAATTGCCAAATGAAACAACCTCCAAATCTAAATTAAAAGCCAAACTTAGAAGAAATGATGAGTTCTTTCATGAAGGAATGCAAACAATATTGCGTGAGACGCACAAAAGGCTTAACAAGCACGAGACAAGGCTTGACTCGATTAAGACCACATGTACAAACACAAATGCTACTGTGAAATCATTGGAGACTCAGATCGGGTAACTTGAAAATGCGATCCAAGAGTAGACCATGGGAAAATTTCCTAGCAACACAGAAACTAACCTGAGAGAATGCAAGACTATTACGTTGAGAAGCGGAAAAGAGGTTGAAGTAAGAAAATCGATGGAGGAAGAGCCGGGGGTATGCCATGATGTTGACCAAAATGAACCAAAAATATATGTGGAGGAAAAAGTTGATGAAGAAGTTGACGAGAGAAAGGATGAGAAGAATGAAGACAAGACGAAGGAGAAAAAAGAGAAGAAGAAAGAAGAGAAAGTGGAAGAGAAGAGAGGAGATCAAAAGGTGATTCCGGGGAGAATTACATTCCCGGACAATCCACCGATTCTAACCACACATTTGACTTATCCGCGATGATTCCAAAAGAAGAAGTTGACCATCAATTTGTAAAATTTCTTGACATCTTCAAGAAAATACAAATCAACATACATTTTGCTGATGTGTTAGAACAAATGGCAAGTTCTTGAAATACATAATGATGAAGAAAAAAAAGTTAGAGGAATACGAGACGGTGAAAATGATGGAGGAATGTAGGGCTATACTGCAAAGGAAATTGCCTGAAAAGCTGAAGGATCTCGGTAGTTTCATGATTCCGTGTACTATCGAGAAATCTTATTTCGACAAAGCACTATGTGATCTTGGTGCAAGTATCAACTTGATGCCATCTTCTGTCTACTAAAAGTTGGGGCTAGGTAATGCTAAACCAACCACAATTTCCCTTCAAATGGCAGACCGATCGTTAACCTATTCGAAAGGAATTATTGAGGATGTCTTGGTGAAGGTGGACAAGTTTATCTTCCTGGTGGACTTTGTCGTGCTAGAAATGGAAGAGAATAGGGAGATCTCAATCATCCTTGGAAGGCCTTTTCTTGCAATGGGAAAGGCTTTAATTGATGTGTATAATGGCAATTTGAAGTTGCGAGCTAATGAAGATGAGGTAAAGTTCAACATTTTCAAAGCTATAAACTTTCCGGATGAATGTCTTGAATGCAACCGAGTAGAGTTGTTGACTCATGTGTGAGAGAATTCTTTCATGAAAATGTGGATATGGATCAATTGGAGTATACATTCACAAATTCCTTATCTATAAGGGATTTTGGTGAGGAGGGCTCAACTACGAAAGTTGGTGTTGTGGACTACGTTCTTACTATGGAGGCTTAATCTAAAGACGTAGGTGATCCGATTCATGTGGCTATGATGGAAGAAGAAGTTAGTTCTCCCACCCTATCCAATCCACCTCACGGTGGATTAATACTCAAGCAATTACCGAATCACCTCGGGTATATATTTTTGGGGGAGAATTTAACTAATCCGGTGATAATCTCATCATCCTTGATGGAGTAGGAAGAATACAAGTTGTTGAAAATTCTGAAACGGCATAGATCCGCCTTTGCGTGGTCTATTTTCGACATTAAAGGAATTAACCCAACCATATGCATGCACAAGATCTTAATGGAGGATTTGTTCAAACCTTCCATTGAGCATCAACGGAGGCAAAATTCAGAAATAAAAGAAGTCATTAGAGCAGAGGTGTTAAAGCTCTTGAACGCATGAATTATTTATGCTATATCCGATAGCGAGTGTGTTAGTTTGGTGTAAGTGGTGCCCAAGAAAGTTGGCATGATGGTTGTTAAAAATGAGAATAATGATCTTATTTTGACACAAACCATCACTGGGTGGTGAGTGTGTATTGACTATCAGAGGTTGAACAAGGCAACAAGGAAAGATCATTTTTCGCTTCCATTCATTGATCAAATGCTTGATCATCTTACCGACTATGATCATTATTATTTTCTTGATGGCTACTTGGGGTATTATCAAATAGCCATAGTACTGGAAGACCAGGAGAAGACGACCTTTACATGACCGTATGGGACGTTTACCTATCGACGTATGCCGTTTGGCCTATGCAATGCACCGGCCACATTTCAACGGTGTATGATGGAGATATTCTTGGATATGGTGGAATACATTATGGAGGTTTTCATGGATGACTTTTCAGTTTTTGATTCATCCTTTAATCATTGCTTACACAACTTAGCATTTGTTCTCGATCGTTATGAAGAGAAACACTTGGTTCTCAACTAGGAGAAGTGCTATTTTATGATTAAACAAGGAATAGTCTTAGGTCATTGAGTCTTTTTGAAGGGGCTCGAGGTAGACCGAACCAAGATTGAAACAATTGAAAAACTTTCACCTTCGATAAATGTGAAGGGGGTCCGTAGTTTCTTGGGGCATGCCGGCTTCTATCGGTGCTTTATCAAAGACTTTTCAAAGACGATGAAACAGTTGTGTCACTTACTTGAGAAAGACGCCCCATTTGAATTTGATGAAGCTTGCTTGAAACTTTTAATGCAATGAAAGAAAAGTTGATCTTATAATAGTTGCTCCGGATTAGAATGAGCCATTTGAAATAATGTGCGATGCTAGTGACTATGCGGTTAGAGTGACTTTAGGCCAACGCAAGGAGAAGATCTTTTGACCCATTTATTATGCAAGCAAGACTTTGAACGATGCACAAGAGAATTACACTACAACCGAGAAAGAGATGCTGACGGTTGTTTTTGCATGCAATAAGTTCCAATCCTACATTATAGGATCCAAGGTGATCATCTATACGGATCATGCCACCATTTGGTACTTATTTGCCAAGAAAGACGACAAACCACATCTAGTCAGGTGGATTCTCTTGTTGCAAGAGTTTGATGCAGAGATAAGAAACAAGAAATGGAGTGAAAATGTTATTGCTGATCATTTGTCATGGCTGGTGCAAGAGGACGTCGGTGACGAGTCCTGTATTACGGAGGTGTTCCCTGATGAGCAATTGTTCAAAATTGACACTACACTTCCATGGTTTGTGGATATCATCAATTTTCTAGCTTGCAAAGTGTTACCACCGGATCTTACAAGTTCCCAAAGGAAGAAATTCCTGTTCGATTCGAGGCACTATATGTGGGATGAGCCGTTGCTATTCAAAAAATGTGCTAATCAGGTGATTTGGCGATGTATTCTAGACGAAGAGATGTCGAGTATTCTTTATTACTGCCATTAATTACCTTGTGGTGGTCACTTTGGAGCGGCTCGGACGGCCGGAAAAGTGCTTCAGTCAGGTTTTTACTGGCCATCATTGTTTAGAGATACTTATACTTTTGTGAAAACTTGCGATCGATGCTAATGGGTGGGTAACATTTCAAGGAGGCATAAATTGCCGCTGATGTCTATTCTTGAATTAGAATTGTTTGATGTATGGGGTATCGACTTCATTGGACCGTTTCCATTGTTATTCGGTCAGGAGTATATTCTACTGGCGGTGGAATACGTGTCTAAGTGGGTCGAAGCTGTGGTGACGCCTTCAAATGATGCCAAAGTAGTTCTTAAGTTCCTTAAGAGAAATATCATGACACTGTTCGGGATACCTCAGGCCATAATTAGTGATGAAGGAACCCACTTTTGTAACAAAATATTCAATACTTTGTTGACAAAATATGGGGTGAGGCATAAGGTTTTGTTGCCGTACCATATGCAGATAAACGACTAAGCCAAAGTATCAAACAGAGAGATCAAACAAATTTTGAAGAAAACTGTTCATTCTAATCGCAAGGATTGGGCGGTGAAGTTGGATGATGCTCTGTGGGCATATCACATGGCTTTTAAGACACCGATCAACATATTACCATGTCGATTGGTGTTTGGAAAAGTGTATCACTTGCTAGTCGAGTTGGAGCACCGTACCTTTTGGGCAATAAAGAAATTGAATTTCAATCTAAAAGCTTCAGGTGAACAACGTCTCCTCCAACTCATTGAAATGGAAGAATTTTGAAATGAAGTATATGAAAATGCCAATCTCTACAAAGACAAGATGAAGATGTGGCATGATAAGAAAATAGAAAGGAAAGAGTTTAGCTCGGGTCAGCAAGTTGTGTTGTTCAATTCATGACTAAGGCTCTTTCTCGGAAAGTTGAAGTCCTGGTGGTTCGGACCGTTTCGGATCAAGCATGTATTTTCATTCGGCTCCGTCGAATTGGAAGGTGATGACGGACGAATTTTCCAAGTCAATGAGGAGCGGATCAAACATTACTTTGAAAATGAAGAGTGAGTTGTGGAGAGTGTCTCCCTTGTTGACGACTGATCTTGGTATTCCCTAAGTCCAGCTGGGGATGGTAAATCAAGCACTTTTTGATATAAAACCGAGGGTATGATCTTATCCCACTTTTGCTATTACTTACTTTTTGGAGGCTGGAATAGTCTCGGAGCGTGTTTGGAGGTGAATTGAGGAGTATGGATACTCGGGTGAGTGTTTCGTATTTAAAATCGTTGAACTAGCAAAGTGGAAACGTGTGGTGTGGAGCCTTATTGTGAAAACTTGAAGAAATCATGAAAATTCAATAGGCATCTCATCGTTGATGTGGTAAAAATATAGGATATAAGGGTTTAAACAAAACGTTTCACCGCTGAGGCGGTAAAACAACATAATGTATGGGTTTGAAAAAAGGCGCTCCACCGTCAAGGCGGTGATCCGACCGCCGCGACGGTGAAGCCTCTATTCGAATAAAAAGAGATCGCTCATTTAAACCGCCACAACCACCCCTAAAACCCCAAATCTCTCCATTTTCATCCTCCTAAACCATTTCCAACCCTCAAATCCATCATTCCATTTTAAAAAATTTGTGATTTCCACCACGAATCATCCTTTAAAAATCAATTTCCACCCCATTTTCGAATCGTAGGGTTTAAGGAACAAAAGGGGCGATTTCTCCTATTTTCAATTGTTTGGACTGAATTTTTTCAACAAGTAAGTACTTTTGATCCTACATTTCATCTATATATTGAAATCTTTGGTTGATTTACATATTCATATCAAGAATGGTTGAATTTGGATTGTGGCCTAAACCCTTGAACCCCATTTTCGCGATTTTCTTTATCACTATGGGATTTTGGTTAGATTTTTGGTGATGACCACGGTTTCTATGGATTGCTACATTGTGTGATACAAAAATTTCATGCTACATTGTTGAAATTTTGTTGAAATTGTTGCGATTGGTGTGTGCGTATTGCAATTGTGTCATGTTATTGACGGTGTTGATTCGGGGGATTATTTTCCATTGTTCATATATGATTGGGCTGCCGTGTTTGTAATTGTGTTTGATAGTAACCATGACTAAGCGAGCCGCATCAAAAAGGGCAAGGCGAGAAGGTTCGAGTTCTCACACCGGGGGTCCCGCCGCTGACTATGATTCCACCCGGTTTGTTTCCAAACAGGCCTTGGAGTATTTCAACCGTTTCGAACATAAGTGCACGTGCATTCGACAACGAGAATTTGGGCAATTAGAAAGTCTCCCGGTAGAATTTCAGGATGTGATACGAAGCCGAGGTTGGGAAGGTTTTTACAAATCACCACCCAGGGGCGAGGTAGCTTTAGTGCGGGAATTCTATGCAAATATTGTTGAAGCAAATGACAATCGGACAAGGGTCCAAACTCTCCCCATCTCGTTTAGTCCTGAGCACATTAACGAAGTTTTGGGATTGGTGGCCCCGGTACCCACTGACAAACCATATGGGGGTAGAGATCCGTGCATGGAAACTGTGATCCAAGGCATAACTTGAGGCAACGTCCAATGGACTCACATAGGTTCGGGTCTAGCCACTTTCCCGGCTAAGTTTGTAAGACCCCGAGCACAATTTAAGTAGTATTTGAAAATATTTCGGAAATAACGAGGTGGATGGCGTTATTATTTGATTTAAAAGTGTAGGGGTCAATTTATATTTTTTAAAATATTAAATATTAATTTGGGTTTAATTCAAAACTTAACAAAATAGAGGGGGGATTAGTGTAATTTAACTAATATATTTTTTCTTCGTACCTCCCTGACCGACAGTTTGCATACACACACACACACACACACACACACATATATAAATGCAACGTGTAATCAAACGGAGCTCGGAGAGGACACACGGTCGATCTTTCATATATATATATACATACACACACACACATGCACACACGCGAGAGAGGAAAAAAAGAAAAGAAATCGAAAACAGAGAAAGAGAAAGGAGAGAGAGAGAGCGTTAGATGATGGGGAAGTCGGTGGGTCGTCGATCGTCCGGTGGCGTGGGGTTGTCACATGTTCATCGTGTGTGTGTGTGTGATGCTGTGTATGTGTATGTGGTGAGTTCGGTCAGTGAGTTTCGTCGACGGAGGTGTGTGTTTAATCGTCATCGTCGTCGCCGGAGTTTGTATGTGGGTCTGTTTGTTTTGTCGGCAGTGGGTCGTCGCTGTCCGTCTGTTTTGGGTGTGGCAGTGTGCCTATGGTTTGTGAGGATCATGGGTGTTGTGTCGTTCGAAGGTCAGTTATTCTTTAGGTGAAAGGGTGTGTGTGCGTTTCGACACTGTGTATGTGCTCTGTTTACAGTGTGTGTCGTTGTGTGTGTGAGAGTTTGATTAAAACGTGTGGGTTTGTGTGTGTTTATGTGTTCTGGGTGTGTATATGTGTAATCAATGTGCATGGTGGTGTATGGTGGTCATCGGAGTTGGCCGGAGTGTAGTTTAGAGAGAGAGAGAGAGAGAGAGTAGTGCATGCGTGTGTGTGTACGCCTGCTGTTTGTGGGTATGTGTATGTTTAGTTGTGGGTACGTGAACGGTGGTGTGTATGTGTGTTATCAGTGTGTGATTGTGTGTGCATGGTGGTGTAGGGTGTCGCCGGAGTGGAGAGCTAGTGAGAAAGAGAGAGAGAGATGCCGGTATGTGTGTGTGGGTGTGTGGTTGTCTCTGTTTCATCGCTGGTGTATGTGTGCTGTGTGTGGGGGGGGGGGTCGACTGTTAGATCGTCGGAGTTGGGAGAAAAGAAGAGAGACGTCAGTCGGGAGCGCAAACAGCAAAACAGAAACAGGAAAATAAAGTAGAAAAAGAAACGGGAAGAAGAAAAAAGAAAAAGAAAGAAAGAAAAAGAAAATTTCACAATCAGCCCCAATAGAATCCAATAAATCCATCTCGTGGCAAACAGAAAATCCGAGGAAGGTAGAATTCCGAACTTCTTCAATATATGTATTTAATTGTCTCAATGTAAAATGCATGTTATCATTATCGGTGAATTTAGCGTTATTTGTTCGTATGAAATATGCTGATATTGTTTGGTATATTGTGTGAAGTGTTACCTGTGAAAATTATATGAAATGATCTAGACGATGCGGAATTTATGTGACGAGCCTATTTACGTGGTTTACGTGTTATATAAATTAAATGTACGTATTAGAGGGGTTGGACTTCTACTAAACGTTGGCTCACAAACCCATAGTTTTTGGATTGCAGGGTCGACTGGGAGAAAATGAGAGAGAGAAGAATTTATTTAAAATTCGAGTTGTAATAATTATAATTATTATTTATTGTTGTAATTGGAGAAAACAATAGTTATAATTATCGTAGTTGTTGTAGCATATTTCTCTCAATAATAATGTATCGAATATTCGATAAATGTAACTATTAAATATAACTGGTTTGATTTAATGTCGGGAAGTCGATTGTTATAAAATTATGATGGAAAAATCTGATTTGATGAAATATGAAAAAAATTGGTTTTTAAATTATAAATTCGAGATCTTTTTAATGGGTCGCCGTTGCGTAGAAAATAAGCAGATAAATTTTAAAATAGATGAATGGTTTTACTTGGTGATACTTTAAATGGTAATTATTGTCATAATAACGATTCCCGTCATAATTATCGAACGTTGTAAATTGGAAGTTTGACCAATTGGGTTTTAGGTTTAATAATTTCTCTATAGGAGAAGCCATAGTCCGACCCTGGGAAACTGGGTCATGACAAAGTTCCTCAATCCGATCCCCAAAATTTAGCACCATTTTGTTTGCGGAAGCCTTCTACCAACATCTCACTTGTTGGACGTCACCAAAGAAAGGGCAATAACGCTATATTCGATTCAGACGGGTAAGTCGCTCAATGTCAGGTTCTTGATCTATTCCTCTATTCTTCATGTCGTCCAAACAACAAAGGCCGGTCTTCCATTTCTATCGCTCTTAACTGACTTATTCCGACGAGTTGGTGTATCAATAACCGGGGATAGCCCTTGCCCCCCTATCATTCCGTTCGATTTAGCTATGATAAGTCGGATGTGAAAAAGCGAAGCGCAAGGGGCGGGGGAGCCAGAAACTGAAAAAGAGGAAGGGCCCGAAGCGGAAGAGGTGGCGCTATCTGAGGCCCCAATTCCAGAAGAGCCCGGCCAGTCCTCGATCACTTTGGAGAGGGTCTGTAAGGAGCTCCAGGAGGTCTGGCTCGACAATCGCGTTCTTCGCCAAGGGCAATATTATTCGGATCTCCGAAATGCCGAGCTTCGGATGTACCTGGATCAATATATGTGTCAACAAGATCAAGTCCAACGGCTCATTAGTGAGTGCCTCGGTATCGACATGAGTGCTTATCCACCAAAGCCATAATTATTGCCGCTCCTCTTGCAACCGCCACACTTTCCTTTTCGACGAGATAGTGGTGGCGATGACGTTCCTCCAGGAAGACAGGAGGAGGTGAGACTTCTATGTCTTATCTCCTAGGTATGTGTTCAAAACCCAATATTTTCTCATGAATGCTATATACTGTTATTGGGTTCGCTGCTCAGTTAGTGTGGACATTACCTATTTCAAGTTTGGGGGGGATGTTCGTCCAATTTTTGTTTTTGTTAGAAATGGATGAACAAAATTTTGATGTATTATATTTGGATGTTTTATGTATGTTTAATTACGCTTTGTAGAAGCTTTGATGTATGTTGTAGATTTTAGCATATAGTTAAGTTTTATTTTAATTTTTGTGTTTATGCATGTGAAATGCTTAGTTTAGTGTATGTATGTTAATATTTAGATTTAATGTAGAGATATTTGTGTATGAAGTAGTATTTGCGTGTTGAGTTGTTGAGTTCATCTGGGCCATTTCCCGATGATGAAAATTATCCCCTAATTTTATATCGAGGTTGGGGGTGATGCCATTCATGTGTGTTTTGTGTGCTTGGCATATCATTAGGTAAAAATCATTTTGATCCTAAAATCGCACGATATCATAGACTCCCTGTATAACTATTCGAACGATTTGACACCGATTATTCAGTAATAAGTTCATGAAAAATTTGAGGAATCTAGAACTTGACTGGGGAAAACTTGAGGCGAAATCCTAGGTGAGGTAGTTCAGGAGGCATGATTTAGGCCTTCATTTTTATCTCTTGAACCTTTGAAGCTAACCATGAAATTTTTATCCCTCGTCACCCTGTCGAAACCGATAGCCTTTTCAATTCTGAACATATATCAATACCCTAGCCAATAATTTTTTTTTTAAACCATTGTCGCAAAGCCAAATGCACAAATTGAGTGAAATCAAGTTAGCATTATTTTGTGCTACTTGAAGTGAGCGGTCGGGTTTCAGACGAATTTTTATTGGTTCGGTATTAGTGTATTCACTTGTCATTCTTTGAATTCTATTTGCACGCCCCTAAAATTGTACAAAATTGAATAAGTTTGGGGGTGTGATATGTCTAAAACAAAAAAAAAAAAAAAAAAAAAAAGGAAAAATCCTATGTGAATATAGTTTTTATTATCGTTCTTTTGGCAAGTGAATACAAAGTTCTTAAAGTCTTATTCAGGGTTGTGTTTTAAATAGTTGGGGTTACGAGAGAAATATAGCGACAAGCGTTTGTGCCTCAGGTATCGTTGAGTTATCATAATTAAAACGATTTTCTATTTTCTATTCCTATGATACCCTTGCCCGTTCTCCAATGCCGATCCAAGTCCTATTGATCTCTATGAATTTCCGAACTTACATTAGTGGATAGTCGAGCCCAATCAAGCATATGGTTTTCCTAATCCTTAAATGGTTTAAGTCATGAGCTTAGATATTGAATAATCCAATCCGGTGTTTGGATAGTTATACATTTGAGTTCTCTCACACATACTTTAAATGGATCTAGAATAGTTTTTATTGTTATTGAGTGTTGAAATTCTAGAACACCACGTGGTATGTGTTATTTCTCGAACTTGATCTAATTAGGGGCTGTTGAGGGAGGAACAACTTGGTTTCTTCGATTGAACTTGGTACTCACATGTGTTTACTTCTTATTTGTTGAAGTTTTTTTCATTTTAAGTAGTTAGTTAGTTAATTAGTACAGTTATTTTATTTTAGTGTTAGAATGTTTTGCTCGAGGACTAGCAAAATTCTAAATTTGGGGGTATTTGATAGGTTGAAAAAACCTATCTACTTCTAAGTCGAATTTGGTAGTTTTCGAGTGTTTTAGTAATATTTTATTGCGTTTTTATTTGTTTTTATGTAAATCGAGTGATAAATAAGCGAAGCGGTGAAAAAACGGTGAAAGAAACAAGGTTTCAGGACAACAAACCCACTGCCATGGCAGTCAGGCCATCGCCGAGGCTATTGAGATGCAGAAAGAATTGTGCCAGTACTTACTGCCGAGATGGTGAAAGTCCAGAGAGCCTAGGTTTTGTTTTATCGCTACAGCGGTCATTCATTGCCGAGGCGGTGAAAGTACAGAGAATTTAGGTTTTGGTTCACCACTACAGTGGTCAGTCACTGCTGCAACGATGAAGTTAACCGACTTAACTCACCGTTGCAGCGGTGAACCATCACCGCGGCGGTCTCTCTGTGCAGAAAATATCTATTTTCTAGATTTTTTGAAGCCTTCTACTTAAACCCTTGTTTCCCCCATTTGTGAAAGACGGTTCCACACTTGACATAGATTATCTTAAGCATATTCTGAGAGCTAAAAGAGGAGATTCAACATTTGGAGAAGAGGAATCATTTCAAGACCGATCTTTGGCTACAGTGGACCACTCCACTCTAAGATTTGATCATTCTTCATTTGTTTCTATTTTTGTAATTTAACTTTTTATATCAAATGATGATGAATCCTTTTTGTTTTAATATTTGTATGGTTAAGATCATGGTAGGCTAGATAAATATTATCTAGAGATTGATGTAACTCATGTAAATACATGTTTGATTGAATATATGTTATTTTAACGGTTGTTTATCTAAATCCGATTGTGTTTACCATTTTATTACAATTTTAATATGCTTTTTAAGGTATTAAGGTTGGTTTTGAGCATACAGGGTTTGACACTCGGGAGAGGTAACCCCGAATTCGGACTAGGGTTAAACATATCACGACATTCTAACGACCCGAGAGGGCGTTAGAAAGTGTGCCATCCATGTGGTTGGGTCAAGACTCATGTGACTATGTGTTATATAAAACACTAGAGGGGGACTTCGGCGTTAACGTGAAGTCATATAATCGCTCATTTTATACTCGGAAGAGGTAATGAGCGAGTTTGAGATACCTAGATTGTCGGATAAGATAAATACCGTTATTGTTAACTAAACAAAATCAAACATGTACTAAGTGAATGAAATCAATCCCTAAGTAATCCATTTAATTAGAATTTACCCAATAGTTTTTAGTTTAACTTAGGTTTTAATTATTCAAACTCAAACATTTTTTGAACTGTCGAGATAATATAAGACTGTGCAAATCGCGGCATTCAATTAATCAAACATGTTTCCCAGAAGACGATATTCGATCGAAAGGTCCACTATATTAAAACTTGACATCGTGCACTTGCGAGTAATTTAAGACGTGAGAAAAAACTAGGAGCGTCCATTGCTCGATGAAAATTGTTTTAAAAGTTCAAGTTGGGGATTTTTGGATCAAAGTGAATTTTTTTACTTGTAAAATTAAAACCAAGTGCCAAGTTTTTCCTTTATTTCATTTGTCTCACATTACTTGGGAATAAGGGTCTAGAGGAGTATATTTGGAGATGTGTTGGATCCTTGGGGCGTACCCCAAGGGGTATTGGTGGCCGCAAATTTAGCGTTGCCACTTTCACCACAAGCGTACGGATCAAGTTTTAGTATAATGGACCTTTAGGTCGGGTATCGTATCTACAAAGATTGATTGAGATTACTATTGAGTACCGCAATTATCATAACCTAATTTTATCTAAGTGATAAAAATGGAATATAATTTAATACTAATACTAAAAATACTAATTTAATTATACTAATACTATATATAGATAGTTTTGAGAGAATAGATTGTCTAGGGATTAGTTTCGTTTACGAATACGTGTTCAATCTCATTTTAGTTTAGGTTAACGACGTTCGACTTATCCGACAATCTAAGTTCGTAAACTTTCCCGCCACCTCTCCCGAGTATAAGATGAGGGATATAACGCAACTTCGTGTCAATGAAGAAGTCCCTCTCAACATCTTAACAGCCCTAGGCCGCGTGAGTCTCACCCCAACGTCATTGATTGCACATAATTTAACTCTCTCCCGGGTTATTTGATCGTCGCGTTGTGTTTACCCTATCGACAATCTCAGTTCTAAAACTTCCCCGCCACCTCTCTCGAGTATAAGACGAGGGAATACGGGACTTCACGTCAACCCCGAAGTCCCCTTTAAAGTCTTAACGACTCTAGGTCACGTGAGTCTTACCCCAACGTCATCGATTGTCCACAATCTAACTCTCAACCGGGTTGTTGGATCGTGGCGTTCATTTATTCTAGTCCGAATCTGGGATTTATCAAATCTCGTATTCTCATAACATCATTCTAATCATGATAAATGAACAATATGACATACACAATCAAAATAACGAAGAATATCCGCAAACGAAACACAAACTCAACTAAACAACGTATTCATAAATTTATTAATAATTCCTAAATAACCTATGTTTAGCCAATGACCATAACCATGTATATAATGTAAAATGGCGTAAACATGCTCAACAACTACCAAAATGAAGAAAACAAAGGAAAAAAAAGAAACGAACGACTTAGCCGATATCCGAAGATTTGACGTTAAAATCGTTGATCGATCGCTTCCTCCTTCATTTTCTACCAAGGGTTGAGAGCTCTCCCTCAAAAATCTCTAAAACTCACCCTAAAATATAGCCTAAGGGGTTGGGAGATGATTCCCCCAGAAGAGAGGAGGAGATGAAGGGTTTAAATAGGCAACAAAATATCTAATAAATATCTAAACTGTGCAGAGCTGACCGCCTAGGCAGTGGGATTCACCGCCTAGGCAGTGGGTATGTTGGTTCAATGTTTGCTGTGACGGTGGAGAAGACGGTGGATTTCAAGGACAGTCTGCAGTTTCACCGCCGCGGCTGTGGATGATCAGCAAGAATAGCCCACTCTGCATTTTCACCACCGCGGCGGTGGTTTGGATGCCGCGGTGGTGGGCTTCTTTCAGAATATTGTCTCCTTGCTTGTTTTTCCACCGTTCTCTGACCGTTTTTGGTCTGAATTGATCGTTTGTGCTCCGAGTTCATATCTTTTCACCCATACACCTTTTTTAATAGAAAAAGAAATAAAAACATATTAAAACTTAATAAAAATGTACTCGAAAACTAACAATTTCGGTTTGAAAATATATAGGTAATTTACACCTATTAGGTACCCACATTTTGTGGAGGACAAATGAGATACATCCCTATTGGTTTACTACATACACGGGCGCGCACGCCGTCGTCGTCTGGGCGGTCGTGCCAAGCTGAGCGTGATTTTTGGATAAAATTTATTTAATAAAATATTATTTTTTTATTAAATAAATCTATTTTTTGACATAGTAAAGATAATCTTAACAAATTATTTGATTTCTCTCCTACGATTCTCTCAACTATTTCCTACGAATCTCTCCATGATTTTCTCCACGATTACCCGTATCTTTCCACGGTTTCTCACCTGTATTCCCATGTTTCTAATTTGATTTAGCCTATATAGACCAAGGCTTACCTTCGCTTTTAAAGACACTAAAAAATTGAGTGCCTCTCTCGCTATTTTGACCTAGAAAAAAATATTTTCGTTTTCCGAGTAGTGTATTAGGGTGTGTGGTTTTCAGGTCATCTACCGTGCAAAAGAGGTCCTAGACAGAGGAGAATTCTGGGTTGCTTTATCTTGGGGACGATGGGGCTGTTATACTACTTGCACAATCTTGGGCGGAGCCGCGAAGCGTTTTAAAGAGATCGATCTAATCCGCGACTCAACCCTAGCAATTTTGGAAACTTCATTCCTTCTTTAATTTCTGCAGTAAAAAAATTAACTGAATTCTTCTTTGCATGGGCAATATCTTTGGGTTCTTTAAATTTCGTTTTCTTTTTCGACTGCCTGACTTTTTCTTGACACCGCTTGAGTTTTCTGGACATTTGTCCAATGTAGAGCATACTAAATTTAAGACCCATTCAGCAAACAGAGAGAGAGAGAGAGAGACCATCGGCGCTTTGAAGAACTTTATTGACATTTCTTTTTGCAGCCTTCGCAGTAGATGGAAACTTTCAAGACCCATATCTATTGAAATCGAACATTAGAATTACATGAAAAAGATAACAATTTCAAACAAAAAACTAATGGCATATAAATAATATATATATATATATATATATATATATATATATATATATATATATCAACTACTATTTTAGGAGTTTTGACACTTCATCACTTGGTTTCTTCGCCATCTCAGAAAGGGGGAGAGATAAAGAACCTATTTTAAGAGAGAGTGAAGTGAAAGAGAAGAGAAAGATAAAGAGGAAGAAGAAAAAAGAGAAAGGAGGAAGAAAATTCCGATAGGTTGTGGTGGGTTTTCGAGCGAGGTGGAGGGTGGAAGGGAGAGTAGTTTTTTTTTTTTTTTTTTTTTTTAAATAAAGGGGTGAAAAAAAAAATATTTTTTTCAAAATAGGAATATTAGTGTAAAATGATGAAGGGGATAAAAACACGTGCGCACACACATATATATATAAATTTAAAGGGATATTTATGTAATTTTTAATTATTTTACAATTTTTAAGGGTAAATTGTCATTAATAAGTTTTATTTTTTATTTTTAACCTATAAGAGAATTAAATGGTATTTAACCAAAATGATAAATGGACGATCTATATTTTTAAAATGACAAGGAGATTTGTGATTTTAAACGGAGGAGTGAGTGAATAAATACCCATTAAAATTATCCAAAAGATGGGATGCGTGAAATTTGAAGAACAACTATCATAGGGGCCCAAAGATGTCCAAGAATCCAAAGCAATCAAACGATTTTTTGATCCTTCACAACTATATTTTGACTTGATAGCGAAGTTAGGGTCCATAAACCAAGCTCCTAAATTATTTGAAAACTAGTATTAGACTCATATAAAGTCTAAAAAAGATTATATTAGTTTATATTTTTTATTTAAATATTACATGACGCAATTAATCTTTTAATTTTATATCTTGTATATTTTATAAAAATATATAAACTACTTACTTTAATCTGGTGTGATTGCTGTAAAATTCGAAGTTCAGAGGTGCAATTAAAGAATAACTATATGACTCTTCAAATCGAGACAATAGTTTATAACAAAACATTGGAGCAGGAAAGACCATGTACAATGAATTAGAAGTTGAAGAGGTAATTGAAGTGGAGATAATTAGTTAGAATGTTAGAGGTGGATGTTCTCAAATTTAAAAAAATATATTTTATTAAAAAAGAAAAAAAAAAAATAAATGAGAAAAACTATCCAAATACAAACAAATGTGTCTCTAGGAACATCAAGAATTAAAAACAAACAATCCTCCATCCTCCTCTGTTCATTCTCTAAACTTTTGCTTTTAAATATTCATATTAAATTGTATAAATGAAATCAAAATTCTTGGGAAGTAAGCATTGGGTATCTATTAAACCAACTTTTAATTTTTTAATTGTCGATTTAGAAAACAAATAAAAATAATTCAAAATGTCGTTGAAAAAGGAAGAGAGAGAACTGAATATTTGGTCAATTTTCTTAGTTTGAATTTATCCTTTTCTTTTTAAAATAAAAATTATAGTAATTTTTTAATCAAGGGAAGATCGATTGCCTTAAAAAAAAGAATAAATAAATAAATAAAATTGGTGGTGATGTTGAATTTGTTGGATGCCTAAAAAGTCAAACCCATTTCACCCACTTTTTTCTTTGATTTTCGTTCAATCAATCTCTCTCATTTTTCTCTCCAACCAAATGCTCTTCCGTTGATTTTCATCAGAAAAATGGCCAAGCGTGGGACGGACGATCACCAACCTCCTCATATATAAATATACATATTTTAAAAACAAAATATTTGCCCAGAGCATCTCTAATATAACAATGTTATATAAGATAACACCAAAAATTAATTTTCAATTTAAATTAAGGTTCTCATAAATGCAGCATTTATTGTGCCAAAATGCTACACTCTTTTTATGTAGGCCATATTTATTATAATTAAAATTTAATGTAATATTAAGTAGACGAACTGTTAGAGATAGTTGTTATTTTTATAGTCATAAAAAAAATTAAAATTAAAAAATATTAATTTTATTTTATTTGGGTTGGATTAGTTTGTTCATTTTATGTTATTTGTATTAATTTTAATCTATTAATAAGTTAGACTATAATTTAATTTGAGCTAATTTTTTAGTTTAGTTTGGATTTAAGTTGGCCTAATTTATTTTGTCTAACTTGATACATATAAATTTGGAATCTAATCATTAATCTGATATGCAGATATATAACACTAATTCAAGTTCAAAGAAAAAAAAATTAAAATTTTGAAAATTAAATTAAAATGGGTTAATTATACTTTATCCCTGTGATTAGGTCGTTTTGCACTTTGTCCCCTATAGTATTTTCGTCATCACTTTGTCCCATGTAGTTAGCTTTTGTTGCAATTTTTTCTTCTATAATTAGGCTTACATTAAGAGGTAAAGTGCAACAAGACCTAATTACATGGGATAAAGTGGTGATGAGAATACTACATGGGGACAAAGTACAAAACGACCTAATTACAGGAGATAAAATATAATTAACCCAATTAAAATTTAAAATCAATTTAAATTTTTTATTCAAGTCAATATCTATTTTTAATTTTAAGGTAAAATACATTTAAAAAAATAGCAATACTGATTTTACCACAAATGTTAGAATACCTACTCTAAATTGTTGGAGTCCCTATCCTCCAATGTCATAATTCATGTGTTTAATAAATTTAACTCATTTATTAAAAATGCTCAAAAAAGTAGCGTAACTATGACATGAACTTCAATAACACGAGTAATAAGTCTCCATATATCTGAGAAATTAATTGTTGACTTTCATAAAGGCAGTGTGGTCACTTTTTCCTTACTTTGAACTCTCAAGGAAATAGTAATTGGTACCCTCTGACCTTTAAATTTTTTAGTGCAAATTAAATTTGATAATAACTTTGGTACATGTATAACCAAGGTTACTTTTGAGTTTAGACACAATTGTATTATACATTTCTAATGTTTTATTTTTATTTTTAATTTATATTTTCAAATTTGTATTATCAATTAATTTAGTTCAATTAACTAATTTCGATCAATTTTATCATCAAATTATTCAAGTAACTTGCAAATGAGATAAAAATGCTGTAATATACAAAAAAAAAAAAAAAAAAAAGAAAGAAAAAAAAAGAAAAAGAAATTACACTCCAATTTATAGTCTTCAAGTTTAAATATAATAAAACTTTAGCTCTTTTCTCGTGATAAATTAACAGAATTTGTTAATATAATTTAAGTATTCGAGTTGTGTCGCATCTATTTTTCGGAAATATACACGAGTGGGGGAGTAGGTGATTGTCAACTGTCTGTTTTTCTGATTTCATATGCTCATAAAAATAAAACTATATATATTTTTGTAAGCTTGAATTTATGGAATTATAAAAGATAAAGTTTCCGTGGCTTTAGTTTTTGATAAACGTGGCTTTATGCCTTTATCCTCTTTCTCAATTTTCAATGGAAGTCCTTTTCTTTTGCTTTATTAGGTGAAAATTGTCTACTCAGTCACTCTTTGTTTTTCTTTTCTCTTGGATACTTCATTTCATGCCAAAAATACACTTGAAGTTTTACTTATTTAGATTTGTAGATGACTACATAAATTTATGGGTTCTTTTTAAGCAGTCCTAAAAATATTAGTTTTAATTTTTTTTGTCCCGTTAGTTCAAATTTTCTTTCTTTTCATGGCACGAGTATCCTCATAAGGCGGATAGTACTTTATGAAAATACCCTTAATTTTGCCTCCTCCTTCTTCTTCTTCTTCGCTTCAAACTATTGGAAAATGTCCAGTCATTAGTCTGTTTTTTCCTTGTAAAACCTATTCTCTTACTTTCAATTAAGATTAGTTGAACTTCAATATAATAATAATAATAATAATAATAATAATAATATATTCATATTCATATTCATTTTCTTCTTACAAAAAATTTAAAAAATGATATCTAATTCTACATTTTTTGTTGGATATATTACCATTTTAGTTGAAATTCACCGTCTAAAATAAATAAGTGATTAGTGAGAACTTGAAGTCTTTGGGTGTAAATAGATAGTTGTTGGAAAAACTGTAGGCTTGGGTACTAGACAATGAATAAATCTATATTATTTTCCTTTATTTGATTAGCTTGATGATCTTTATTATAATATTTAACAAAGAGTCAAGCGCAGTTGGTTGTTTAACAACTGAAAGCAAGGGAGAAACGAAGATGCACAAAAGAAAATGGCTACTTCATAAAAAGCAAGGCTAAGTGTTGGTGTTGGCAGCTAATCATGTTTCTCGCGTCGGTACTCATTTGAAGATTATTCTAGATCGTTTGATAAACAATGTTAGTCTTCTTGTAGCTCAAGTTGACTACAATTTCCTCGGTAAGATCATGGAAAGATGTCGAGACCAATTCGATGAGGCATCTACGAGTGTGAGCTTTTCATTACATACAATCCCCTCCCTTATCTACTTGAAAACCAACAAGAAAGTCTTTTTTAAGATATACGGAGTAGAGACCAGCATTTATGTTAACCCTAAATGGTTTAATCTTGATTTGATGATCACATTAACTTGATGATTTTTCTAAACTAATCCTATTGCTTGCGACGTGTTACAATTTAGTTGATTTTTGTCTGAATAGAGTGGCACTCGGAGCGAAAAAGGCAATGTAAATTAAATAGATAATTAAGAGTTTTTTCAAAGAATTTTGTTTTTGGTATCTTATAAGGTAAATAACACTTATATTTGTTAGCTTCATTTCAACTCAATTAGGATCATATACAACACTCAAACTTGTTTTAAATGCTTTATTTTATGTTTGTTTATCTTCAGCCACACATGTGCATGTGTATGAATATAATTTTATTAAGTTAATTTTCATGCATAAGGAGATTTGTTTAAATTCCAAATGGGTAACCAAATTGCTAAAATGATCAATTGATTGCAATTGATTTTTGAAATTAGAAGTTTCTAGTTCAAATGGAAGACCAATTTAAATGGGTTATTGACTAAAAATTACAGAGACTGTTCTGGTTAAGTTCTAAGTAAAACGGTCAACCGATTGTGTAGAACGATTGACCTGTTAAAGCAGAGAGTTGTATTGTTTAAAATCTGATCAAGTTGGTTGATCGACTTGACAAGTCAGTCGACTGCTGGTTCCAGAGAGTTTAAATTTGTTAAGTCTTGACCAGATAGGTCACCCAAAAGGGGCCTCCAATTGACTGATTGGTTCTAGATTTGAATTTTGTTGAACATTTATTTTGAACTGTTTTTAACGAAAAATATTTCTAAAATATTTTTAATATTCTTAAATCATATATATTTATTAGAAATATTTAGTCTCTATATTTTCAAGTTTTATAAATCTTTCGGTATGACTTTTTGACTCAATTGAAAGTCAAGTCTAATTTGCTTACCTTTGAAGTGTATATAGGCTTGAATATTGTCCATATACGTTGGCTAAAGTTGAAATTTCTTGGGCAAAAATTTAGTGGTCAAAGTCTTCAGTCAAAGGGCTTTATTTTTGGCAAAAGATCAGATTTTAGTGACTGTTGGAGAATTCTGAAAATTCAAGTTTTAAATATTATGAAAATTCATTAAAATATCAAGAAAAAAGAGAGAGAAAATCATTGGGAAAAATTCAGAGAATTCATCTTCTTGAAATACTGTTCTAAGATCAAAATTCTGTGAAAACATTACGTGATTGAGTTGATTTATGTTTTTGGGCTAAAATTCATTTGATCATTGATCTGCATCTTCAAATCTGGGTAAGATCTATCCTTACTTACATTGTTACAAACTTGTATTTTAATATTTTTATCTTTCTGAGTTGTATATGTGAGTATATGTGATCAGATTTTAGTGTTTCAAATACTCAATACTGAATCTAAAATATTTGAATTTAAGTATTATCAGAAAATTAAATTGAAGATTTATCAATTGTTTTTTCAAAAGTTGTGTGCTTCAAAATAGATTTTCATAATTGATTATTGAGTTAAATGATTTAATTATTTTATCTGGATTATTTGTCTACGTGCTCAATCATTTAACTAGATAAATTAATACGACATTGAAATGTGAATATCTATTAATCGTATTAACTTCTATCACATTTAGTTGAGTTCAAATTCAAATTGATTTTTATAAGTGTTGGTAGAAACTCGGAGAGTTGTTTGTATCTGTGAGAGTTACATCTTAGATTTAAGTGTAATTAGTTCAAGTGAGAGTGTGTTTGAGTATAAGGGAAATTTACTCAAACAGGGTGTAAAGTTTAATTCTCACTTTCGGAGAGGATCTAAATTTAGTGAATTTAATTCCCTGCAAGAACTTAGGGGAGTAGACATCGACAAGGGTAACTTGTCAATCTACTATAAAATTTAGTGTGCCAATATCTCTATCCCTACTCTATTTGGTTTTGCTTGTGTATGAATACATTAAAATGTTTTGCTAAGAAAGATGAAATTTGGTAAAAATTTGAATAGGCCACAAACACTTAGATCTAATTTTTAAACTACTTTATTCACCCCCCTCTTAGGCAGTACTTTGGGCCAACAATTGGTATTACAACTGAATTAGCTACCTAAGTTTAAAAACCAACTAATCAATCACTATGGTACACAACTCACTTAATAATCTTTTATATGTATCTGCTTTTGAATGTGGTAGGTCTTCATGTGGCAATTTGGATAATGATTCTTATAGTACTAGTGACAGTGATAATGATGAATGTGTCCACATTGCTATAGAAAAATTATTTGTTTTCACACATTATTTTTCTAAAGAAAATCTTCATTTAAAAAGAAAAATCGATTCTTTTGTAAACAAATGAAAGGGATTTCAAAAATCTAGAATGCCATTGAATATAGAAAAATATTGTGAAACAAACGAGTTTTTTGATGTTATTTTGAAAATAAACAATTTGCTTTTTAAAATAGATTGCCTTGAAAATGGAAACATTGTTTCTTAAAATGACATAAATGCTTTAAAAGAAAATGTTTCTATTAACGCGCCCCATTTTTTTTAAAGGTTCAAAAAAATGAAAATTATGAAATGCTAAGAGCGTAAAGAGAAGGGGTTCTTTAAAGTGTCGATTTTCTCAAAAGTACATAGGTTATTTTGAAAATAAAGAGACCCCACCTAGCATTGGGTTTAATTTGTGTCGTAGGTCATCAAATTTTTTTAGGAAAATAATTTAAAATACTTAAGTAAATTTGACTCCAAAAATAAGGCCAAACCAAAGGTTCAGTTAAAAGAGTTCGGCGGTCGGTTATGCTCAAGGAAAGTGTTAGGAATCCCAAGACGCTCGTTTGAAAAATGATACCTTATATCTAATTAAATCAAATTAGTTTAAGCCCGATTGTTTTATTTTATTTTAAAAATCTTTTCCTTTTTATAAACTATATTTGGTGTTTTCCAAATTAGGATGGGACAAGTTTTTGTTATTTTCTGGAATGTTCCCTCAGTATGACCTCTTATCAATATTAAGGGATTTACTAAGGATGATCCCCTCGTGCGGGTGTGTGTGTGTATGTGTGTGTGTGTGTGTGTGTGTGTGTGTGTGTTATATGTTTCTGAGGAACTTCTAGTTTAAGTGGGCAAACCACTGTAAGTAAATTACAATAATTTTGATGAAGTATGAATGAAAAAATACAAAACTATGAGGGTAATGATGTAAACTAGCATGACATGAATCTAACTTTATATATGCAAGAACATGCTTATTTTGTGATGAAATGATCTAAGCTAATGAAACAACATGTTTATAATTTTTATGCAGACATTTTAATTTAAGCATATATGCCGATGCAAGGGATATGAATATGGGAACAAATTATGGACCTAAATGAATTAACATAACTATATGAGTTAAATATCTAATGTCTAATATAGCTAACATGATGTACGTAAAAGGCCTATATGAGAATGGATATGCAAAGTGTAAGTAGTGTGCGTGTCCTAAACATGCATATACTAAATGGTAAAAAACATGGTTTGATTGCATGAACTACGGGTCTAAGATAGTATATATGATGGAATAAAAGATGGAAAATGTAGGTGGAGAAAAGTGTCCTGAACATATGTTCTAAGCGATGCCAAAGGCAACATGCAATGTGGTGTGGAATATTACATTACTTACAACATGAATGTGATGTCATGGATGCCTACTTTATTAATATGCCCAATTAAATCAAACAAGTCTTGATTACACATTCCCTTAATTCCTATGGATGTGAGAATTAAGGGAATGTCACATAAACAAATTTTGTCAGAATTAACCCCTCCAAGACTTGAGCAGGACCCAGCGAAACGACTAACTAAGGGAACTAATTTCCTAAACCGATCGTTTTTGAATTCTAGTATGTTTGTGGAATCAAATCAGCAATATATAAATTTCTCCTTTAATTTATCGAATTGTTGAATTATCCCTAGGGCTTGTAGGAATTAATCCTTTCAAAACAAAACTTGTATATATATATATATATATATATAAACTATGAATTTGGGTATAAAAATAATATAAGTAACAATATTATTTAGATGCAAAAAAAATTAAAAAAAGAAGTCATCATCTAACGCTCGAAGGCTAAGCCTGAAAAGGAAAACCTTGTCCTAGCGTTTTCATCAAATAATCGAATGATTTTAACAAAAATTAAACTTACAAGAATTCAAATTTTGACAACTAAAAAAACAATAAGAAGAGATCTAATATTAAAAGGGAAAAGTGTACCTATTTTAGCAAGGATCCTTGACAAACGTTTTATTTCCTGTAAGATTATCCCAGTTTTCTGATATTGCTCGCCGTGCGTCTTTCCTTGTTTTCTCTCTCTCTGCTTCCTCCTCTCTTCTCTCTATTATCATCTATGTTGTATCCTGTTTTTTGTCCTTATCTTTTTTCTCTGTTTGTTGTTCTGTATAATCCACAATGTTGAATTCTTCCCCTTTTTCCATCCGCTGTTTGAAAATAGGCTTTGTCATTTTGGGGATATTATCAATCAGATAATTTATATCCAAAATGAAAGGGAATCTCTTTATTCTGTCCAAAAAAAAAAAAGGGGGAGTACACATTTGTTTGAAATATTTTCGAAACACCAATTTTACACCTTTGTCCCCAAAGGGATTTTCTTTTGAGAACTGACTCTTAGAAGAGTTTTTCTCTGAATTTCTGAGTACCTAAACCATGAGAATGAGGGTTTTTATTTATAGGAAAAAATGGGGGATAAAAAAACATTTACAAATCCTAAAACCTTTGTTTTGGCCACTTACCCTAGTCCATCTTCGACAAATAAAAGGAAAAAACAGACAAGAAAGGAGACTATAACTGGAAAGGGCGCGCAATGTGTGTGTCCCTTAGCTTGGGGATGAAGCTTCCGCATGGATAATTGTCTATTTTTTTTTCTCTTTTTTATATGTGGCGCCTGTACAATGGGCGGGCGCCTTTTTTTTCTGCTGGCCACATTGTCTCTATTTCTATTTTCTTTCTATCCCCCCCCTCTCTCTTTTTCTCTCTCTTTCTTTCTTTCTCTTCTTTCACGTCTCTCTCTGTCTCTCTTTTCTCTTTTGTTGTTTTTTTTTTCTATCCTTTTATTTTTTTTATCTTCATTTTCTGAAATAAAATAACATAAAAAATAAAAATAAGTTGCAAAAGAAATTTTGGGGCAGGCAAAATTGTGTGTTTACAACTGCTCCTCTTTATTATGCGAGTTTCACTCGATTAATAAATACAAGAGAGTACATAATTTTGACCGCCATTCTATTTTAAAAAATTTCAAAAACCTTTTCTTTTTAAAAATTTACTACTAAAGGAAGTAATTTAAAAATATCCCTTTTAGGGGGAAAAATATGGGAATGAAATACGGATGAATTGCAACCGAATCCTAAAAGGGTTTTTTACGTATCTTAACAGCGTTAGGAATTAGGATGCGTAGTTCAACTAATGCCCCGGCGTGGTAGGAGTGGGTACTCATGATGAACTTATGATGAACGATGTTCGTTTAGTGGAATGTTTAGAGAAAATGGATGACAAAGACACTTTAATGAATTCATGATGAAAAACGTTCATTTAGATTATCGTTTAGTGAAAAACAAAAGAAAACACTTTAACGAATTCATAACGAACACTATCCATTTAGAGGATCGTTTAGTGAAAAGACAAACAAAAACACTTTAACGAATTCATGACGAACAATGTTTGTTTAGAGAATTGTTTAGTGGAAAGATGAAAAAAAACACTTTAATGAATTTGTTATGAACAATGTTCATTTCGAGGATCATTTAGTGAAAAATATGAAGAAAACACTTTAATGAATTCATAAAGAACAACGTTCATTAAGAGGATCGTTTAGTGAAAAGATGAAAATGAAAGACTTTAACAAATTCATGATGAACTACGTTTATTTAGAGGATCGTTTAGTGGAAAGATGATGAAAAACACTTTAATGAATTCATGATGAACAATATTTGTTTAGAGGATTGGTTAGTGAAAAGATGAAGGAAAAAACTTTAACGAATTCATAACGAACAATGTTCGTTTGTATGATCGTTTAGTGAAAAGATGAAGAATAACACTATATGAAAGCTAAAATACCTCCCTACCTTTGGCAAGAGAGAATTGACATAAAATGAAAATTGACATACATACATGCTCGAGAAAAAGGAGGATTGACACAAAATGAACAATCTTTACAAAATGAGAAAATAGAAGTATACAATGGGGCCCTGCCCGTAGTTGGGATGAAGATGATAGGGTAAAGTATAAAATATGCCTCAGCCTACGGTTGGGGCAAAAAATTAGAGATCAAAGATATAAAACAAGTCCTAGCCTATTGTTGAGGCTGACAATTGGATGACTTAACCTTAATAAGTTGCCTACATACCTTAGCATTACGCTTAGGATTAGTTATAGCGTAGTTTACTAAACTTCCCTTTTAGGCAAGACACAAAAACTCATGAAGATTCTTATTTAGGACAAGGCAAGTACTGGAATGCTTATTTAGAAGCATCTTTAAGGTATTATGTATGACGGACAAATCTCTCGATGTCAAAATATTTTTTAGGATGATGGCGTTGTTTTATGACTAATATCTTAGCCGTTGGATGAATCATTTGAGTAATAGATTTTTGGATGATGGTTTTTGGGAAATGACTTTGCTCTATGACGGATTACCTAGCCGTTGAATATGTCATTTGAGTAATGAATTTTTGGGGATGGATTTACTTTATGGTGGATTACCTAGCCATTGGATGGGTATTTTTGTTGGTGGCTATGAAGAAATTACCTTTCTATTGTGTGTGGGGTTTGGTAATCTATATCGGGAGTTGCCATAGGTTGAGAGATGAATTTCTAGCTAAGATGAGTCACCTTGTTTCACTTTCTCTTAGATCAATGTTTTTTTAGCATCAAAATCATATTCATCATGTCACACCCCACCTCGGGCACCCGTCACCCGAGGCTAGGCATGACGTCGACCTGACGTTACTTGACTCATCCATGAATATCCATCCATACATATATACCTACATGCTTGTGCTACCATTAATTTTTTCCCAAATATATATATATATATATATATATATATATATATATATATATAAATACCCATTTCAAAATTTGGGAATATACCGGTCCCAAATATTCACAACTAAAAATACAAAAATATCTAAACCTTCCATGGTTCACATCCGACAGGCTCACCTCTAAAACGACACTACCTCCAGACTCTACCTAGTGTCAATAGTGAACCAACTCCTAACTGCGGTACCTGAAACCAATTTTTTTTTTTTATCGGTGTACTGTCTTCATAATAAAAAAATCATTTAATGGATCAAGTACAATTGTTAAATATTACCTTTCAAAATATAATAGTTTATAATCACATACTAGGTTGGGAATTCAGTTCCACTGCCACCAATGTAGTGATATTAATATGTTTGAAACAAGCAGAAGTATTAAACACCAATAAAATGAAGTAATATAATTAACACCCAACTCAAATATTTTAAGTTAACCACTCCAAACATTTTAAACTAGCCAATTAAAATATTTTAAATCCACCAATCCAAATATTTTAAACCAACCAATCCGAATATTTTAAACGTTTAATAAAGTACACCACCCCTCCTCTCCTACTAGCCATATGATCATTTTTACCTCATGATCGGGAGTTACGATGGAACCGTAACTTGAACAACTATGTCATCTAAAGTGACTATCAGTGCTAGGGCCATTTATTATCCCCAATGGTAGGGGTACCACCCGCAGGATTTGCACTCTTGACGGGTCAATCAAACTATCTGCCGGACTAATTCTCCGGACAGTTCATAATAATCAACCACCTGCAGGACTACTCTCCTGACAGATCATAAAAATCAACCACCTGCAGGACTAATCCTCCTGATAGGTCATAATATCATCAACCACCTATTGGACTAATCCTCCTAACAGGTCAAAATATCATCAACTACCTTTAGGACATGCCCTCCTAACAGGTCATAACCATCCCGCAGAATATGCCTTCCTGACGAGATCAAAACTGTGGCATAGTCGGACAAAAATCACTTTCTACCTTTAAAACCCATTTGATCCAAAAATTATTTTCCACCTTTAAAACCAACTTGATCCAAAAATTATTTTCTATCTTTAAAACCAACTTGATCCAAAAATTATTTTTCACCTTTAAAATCAACTTGATCCATATAAGTTGCAAAATCATCTGTTTTAAATAAACACTTTTTCTACAATTTATATGAAAATAAGATTTGTAAATTTACATAGAAGACAGTACACTTACCTCGATTTTCGCACTACAAAACTATCACCGTCCAAAACCTACCAAGACGCTGCCGCCTGCGAATCTAATAGCGATAGGACCTAAATTAATATTTTATTTAAAATAACCTAACATGCAATACAGGTCCTAAATTTCATAATTCCCCATTCTCCAAATTTCATTATGAAAAATTGTTATTTAGTTAATTTCGCTACTTTAATATTTATTGTATCAATTTATTTAGATTAGCGATTAGTAAAATATTATTACGATTGCGAAACTTTTAATACTGACAATTTATTTTAACAAAAATAATACCCGATTAAAATTTTACTTGTTTTCAAATCGCACGCAGGCCGAGAAGTTGAAATTTGGATTTTTATTTAATTTTCCTCTTTTTTTTTTTTTTTTTTTTTTTTTTTTTTTTTTTTTTTCTTCTTTTCTGTTTTCTGCGTTTGATCCGCTTCAGCCGACCGGCGCCTCCGACGCCCCTCTCACCCACTCACTTAGCCGCCCCTCTCCACCGGCGATACCTATACACACCTACACCACCGAATACCAGGAAAATACACACCTACAACCTTCGAATGAACACCTGGAGACACGCCCACATACACGACGAACACATGCACGCCCACACTATTGACGACATACCACTAGACCGATGACTACTACCGACGATGACACACGCACGCAGCGGCACACCGTTGATGTACTTAACTCACACCACCGCCACCGCCATTGATCGACAACCAACCGAACCCACATATATACACACGCCGGAATAAATAGAGGAACACACATACACACACTTACCGTCCGACCAAACGGCACACAAATGCACACACGACGTTGTCGAACTGAACAGAACACACACACCCACGCAACCTCATTTGAACCATACACATAGTAGTACACACCCACACGATCGCTTAGAACAGAACACACACACAAACTGACATCGAACTGAGCACACCATCGACGACATACACAGCTACACCGCCGGCTGCTAAATGCCTACCGCTGACGATTGCTAAACAACACACACATACACTGTAGAAATTGAACACACACATACACACGACGCTCACACGATCAACACACCTATTGCTAGAGCGAATGGTAACACTACTCCCACACGAACGACGATCACTGATCACCCCCATCGCTGGCGATCGACACCCCATGCACCACCGACACACTCACCGCCGGTAGCACATACACTGGACTGTGGTTACCGTCAACAACATACCGTTGACCCACCTTCTTGTGTTCTGGGTTTTTCTTCTTTTCAGGCCCTCTCTCATGTATACGTATGGATGTATATATTTATAGGTAGAAAATGTAGTGGATCATGACCTCACTTTCCATATTTGTTTATTATTATTATTTTAGTGTTAATTACATAAACCCCCCCTAAATTATCCTTAAGTTATTAGTTAAACCCAAAATCTAGAATTTATATTTTTATAATTGCGAATTGATCCCTAAATTTTTTAAAATAAATAATAAATGACACAATTTACCCCGTTATTTTCTAACTGTTCTAGAATGCAACTAAAATGATATGTATGAAAAAAAAATTAGGGTCTTACACATTAAACTCCGTTATTGTTAATTAAATGAAATCAAACGTGTATTAAGTGAACGAAAGTATATTTACGCTCGCAAGTATACGAGGTTTAAAGTTTTAATATAGTGGATCTTTGAAGATCGAATATCGTTCCCACAGAGAAAAGTGTGAATAATTGAATTGAATACCGCAATTGACGTAGTCTCATGTTATCCTGATGACGGAAGACATGAATTGAAATTAAACTAAGCTAATCTATAATTAGTGAGTTAATTCTAACTAGGTTTATTAATTAGGGATTAATTTCGTTCACTTAATACACGTTTGATTTCGTTTAGTTAACAATAACGGAGTTTAGGTATCCGATAATCTCGGTTTGTAAACTTATCCGCCACCTCTTCCGAGTGTAAGACGAGGGAATACGCGACTTCGTGTCGATGAAAAGGTCCCCCTCAATGTCTTAACGACTTTAGGCCGCGTGAGTCGTAACTATGTGTTTACCCTAGTCCGAATCCAGGGTTACCTCTCCCGAGTGTCAAACCCTAGATTCTCAAATCCAACCCTAATATCGTTACAAGCATATTAAGATCTTCATCAAATGATAAACAAAATCAGACTTAAAAGCAACAACCGTTAAAGAAACATATATTAAACCAAACGAGTATTTACACAACTACATCTTTCTCTAACTAATCTCTAAATTACACTAACATATTCTTAGCCAATACAATATTAAATCAAGAGGAGATCATCATTATCAACAATAAACATTAAATACAAAGATTGAAACAAGGGAAGAAATGCCAAATCTCAAAGTGGAATAGTCCACTTTGGCCAAAGAACAATCCTCCCGAGCTTCCTCTTCTCCGTTGATGAACTTCCTCTTCTCCGTTGATGAACTTCCTCTTTTAGCTCTTCAAGTATTGGCCAAGAACACCTTCTAAACTAATCTAATATACTTCCTAAATTACCTAAACCTAACTAAGGTGGAATGAGAGCTCTCAAGATGTCAACTGGAGTCTCCTCTCACGTTTAAGGCTTTTTTGAGGTTTGGTGGAGAAAGGGGTTAAAAGGAGGGATTTGGAAAATATCTTCAAAATATCTAAAAATAGATATTTCTGTGCAGAGTGTCACCACCTAAGCGGTGGTTCACCGCTTAGGCTGTGGCTTTAAGTCGGTTATGCTTCTGTCGGTAACTTCGCCTAAGCGGTGGTTTTTCTGCCTAGGCGGTGGCTGCTGGCATAATAATCTATCGTTTTCTCGTTTAGGCGGTGGTTTTCTCACCTAGGCGGTGGTTCAGCCCTTCAGCACTCCAACATTCTGCCTCTTTTTCGCCTAGGCAGTGGAACTTCCGCCTAGGCGGTGGTCTTCATTCACCGAAACCCTGTTTTGCACATTTACTTCAACGTTTCTCCACCGTTTTCACTTGTTTCTCGCCCTTTGACGTCCTTTCCATGTTCTACACTAAAACACACTAAAACACAATTAAATATAACTAAAACACTTGAAAATTAACAAATTCGGTTTAGAAATAGATAGGTTTTTTACACCTATCAATACCCTCAAATTTAGAATTTTGCTAGTCCTCGAGCAAAACACTAACACTAAACTAAACTAACTAATGAACTAACCAACTAAAATGAAAAACTAAACTAACACGAAAGAAGTATATGCATGTAAATATAAAGTTCAATCAAAATGACCAATTTGTTCCTCCCTCAACATCCCTAAATCGGATCAAGTTTGGGAAGTAACTCACACCAAGTGGTGTTCTAGAATTTCAATGATCAATATCAATAAAGACCATTCTAGATCGATTTGAAGTGTGTGTGTGAGAACTCAAATGTATAACTAGTCAAATACCGGATTCGATTATTCAATTGTTAAGCTCATAACTTAAACCGTTGAAGGATTCAGGAAAACCATACGCTTGATTGGAGTCTACTATCCACTAATGTAGGCTCAGATATTCACATAAATCAATAGGGCTTGGTTTGGCTTTGGAGAACGACCACGGGTATCATTGGAATAAAAATAGCAAATCGATTTAATCGATCGATACCCTAGGTAAAATCGCTTGTTGCTATCCTCTCTCATGACCCCACATTCTTAGAATATAACTTTGAATAAGAAATGGAAATCCTAGTATTCACTTGTCAAAAGAGAAGAAAATGAAAAACTATATTCACATTTTTTTTAACATATTCCTAATTTAATTCGAATTGTTACAGTTTTAGGAGAGTGCAAAAAGAAGTTAGAGAAACACACCCCGAAACTTATTCGAATTTATAAAATTTTAGGAATATGTAAAAATAAATGATAGAAACACACCCCCAAACTTATTTTAGGAGCGTGCAAAAAGAAATATGAAAGTGACAAGTGAATACACTAATACCGAATCAATAAAAAATTATCAGAAACTCGACCGCTCACTTGATTTCACTCAATTTTTAAAATTAGGCTTAGCGACATTGGGTTAGGAAAAATTTAATTGAAAGGAATATTTGAACGTTTTTAGAATTGATTACGTTATCGGCTTCAACAGGGGAAATAAGGAATTAACATTTTCAGGTTAGCTACAACGGTTCTAGCGAAAAATTGACGACCTAAATCACGTCTCCGGAATTACCTTACCTAGGATTCCGTCTCAAGTTTTCCCCAAATCAAGTTTTAGTTTCCTCATTTTCTATCATGAGCTTAATATCGAATAATCAATGTCTAATCGTTCAGATAATTATTCATTGAGTTCACATGTCGTGCAATTTTCAGATTGAGATAATTTTTACCCAATCGACATGTTAAGCACACAAAACACACAAGGAAGGTATTACACCCAACCTCAATATGCAATTAGGGGATAATTCTTATAATCGGGTCTTGGCCCAAATGAACTCACATCTAACATGCAAACACAACTTTATACATACACGAATCTAAACTAATTCTAATACTAACATACATAATTTAATCTAACACTAAACATGCAAAAACAAAAATTAAACCATTCTAAACTAAAAATTTAAAAACTAAAACATTCATAATAAAATACATACATAAACTTAAATTTGTACATCAAAAATTTTCCATTTTGTTCAAAAAATAATAATTGTTCATCATTTTCTACAAAAAATCAAAATGGATGAACATCCACTAAACTATCATCCATTCCATACCATTCAGTCCTGAACATGGCAGTGTTCCAACATCAGGGAACCCAAGGCCATCATCACTTTGGGAAGGAGAGCGTGGTCTCTGGAGGAGATGTGGCGGCACATATGGCATCGGAGGGTAATCGTCTATCTCAAAGCCAAGGCCATCCCAAATCTTCCGTTGGACTCGATCTTGTTGCCTCGAAAATTGGTCCAGGAAAGAAGCAATCTCATATTGGTTCTGGAGGACGGTCTGAAGCTTGTTATTAATCCTCTCTTGGGAGTTTTCATCTCGGGCTCTAGAAGGTCCAGCCGTCTCGTCTGCTTGCTCTTCCCCTTCCTCAGACTAAGGCTCGGTTGCCTCTTGCGGCCCAGTCTTCCACAACCAGTTTATCGCTGACAGATTAAGTGGAGTGATAGGGTCACACAGGCTTCCCCCGGATATAGTCACATTAGCTAATCTGAAAATATGGGTCAATAGTGACGGAAACGGGAGTCCAGCCTTCACCGCCTTCGTAGCATGTATAATCGATGAATAGATCAGAAATCCAACGTTGATTGGTTGTTCGGTCTGAATTTTATAGATCAAAAAGGCCCTGTCCTTTGAGACGTTTGACAGATGTGACGTCGGTAGGAGGCTTCCACAGATGAAGTGGTGCCAGATTTTTGAAATTAGCTTGAGGCATTACACTGAAAAGGTAGCGACGTTCGGCCCTTGGTGTTTCCACTTTACCTTTCTAGATGTGATCTTTTGAATGACCCTATGCAAAGTAGGGTCTTGGCTTTCAAGGGACTCCGATGCCGACAGTCCAAAGAGATGGTTGATAAAGTCTGAGCTGAAGATGATAGGTTGATTCTGAACCCTTTCTAGGTCATCAATGGCCTCTGTAGCATTAGCATAAAACTCTTTGACAAAAGCAATCTCGCCTGGGGGTGGCGATTTACAGAATTACTCCCAGTGGCGGCTTCGGATTTCATTTTGAAATTCCACTGGGAGATCTTCAATCTGACCGAAACCCCGTTGACGTATGTAGGAATGATATTTTTCGTGTTCTTTAAAGTGTTCATCCGCTTGTTTTGACAAAAAGCGGGTGGCATCGTAGTCAACGTCGGTCAGCACCCTAGGGTGTGCACTTGACGTTTCTCCTTTGGCCCTCTTCTTTGCTGCTCTTTTCGGCATTTCCTACAATCACAATCACAAAAATCTAATACAACCTCATCATATATGAACAATTGAAAAACATAAACCTCCCTAATTACTTTGTCAAGAACACATACATCCCAAAACGAACACCTATTTGAATTTTTCAAACAAATTTCACAAATGTGACATCCTATATTAGTTCACACACTCAACCAATCCAATTAAACATGTTTATCACCAAGAATTAAACCAAAAACCCATGGAACTTTGAAATCGCGAAACTAGGGTTAAGGGGTTTTGGGCAAAATTTCAAAATCCATTGATTTCTTTGATATAATCATGCAAACCAACCAATAATTTCAACAACTAGACTAAATTTAATGTAAAATAAACTTACTTTTTGAGAATTAATGGTCCAATCAAAAGAAAATGAAGAAATCGCACCTTTCACGCAAAACCCTAAATTTAAATAGGGGTGGAGATCTGATTCTTGGAGGTTGAATCATGATACAAATGACTACTTTTGGTAATGGACGAATGATTTTTGAATATTGGAACGGTTTGGAAGTGAGGTTCTAGAGAGAAGGTGGAGGATTTGGGGAGGGAACCTTGCGATTTTAATTTTGAACGAACGGGCTGTTTTTAACTGCAGAAGGTTCACCGCTTAAGCGGTGGAACTCTTTTATTTAAAATCAAACCTTTTGATGAAATTCCGCCTAGGCGGTGGTTTTCCCACCTAAGCGAAATTACACCAGTGTGAAAACATTTTGTTCTGCTGTTAATCCGCCTAGGCGGTGGTTTTTCTGCCTAAGCGGTGGAGCGTATTTTGAAAATTTGGTGCATCTTGTATTTTTACTGCCTAAGCGGTGGTTAACCGCTTGGGCGGTAGGCCTTTTTTTGCGGAAAAACACCCATTCTGTATGTTTACCGCCTAAGCGGTGGGCTTGCAGCTTCCACTTTCATGTTTTTCTCAAATTTTCAAAATACGGCTCCACCCCGTATGTTTTCACTTCGCTTGTTCAACATGTTTAAACTTAAAATACTTCCCCAAGCGTCCACATTCCTAAATTCACTTCCGAACACATTCCGAAGCCATGCTGGTTTCCAAAAAGAATAAATAATCAAATAAATAGTAACAAAAATTGGGTAGTTTGATACCCTAAGTTTCATTTCAAAAAGAATAGCGCTTGAGTTACCGTCCCTAGCTGGACTATCGTGTCACTAAGTATTTTTCACCAAAATTCCCCATAGACAAGGAATTTGGGCTCAAATGCTCAGTCGGGTCAAGATCATGGTTTGAAGTCGGCTTCTCCTCTCAGTCCTTAACATTTGTAATAAGCTCAATCTCGGGATTGAGAATTAAGAATTCCAATCTTCTTCATCTTTTCTTGCACCGCTTGATCTCATCAACACAATGAAACAAAAATAAAAATTAAAAACAAAACAAAAATAAATGTCAGGATTAACACTCGACTACTTAGTCGCAATATCAACTTAGAATTCGCACTAATCCCACTTCAACAGTGCCGAAAACTTGGTGTGTTGACAGAACTAGGATACGATACATTTGCTTTTCCTATTTAAAACTTAAGTTCTGAGCTATTACCGCGTTTCTTTTTCAATATTCAATTAAAATTCAAACTAATTCCCCGGCAACGGCGCCAAAAACTTGCGAGGGGCGCGAAATATGCACGCCGACTTACGCTCGCAAGTATACGAGGTCTAAAATTTTAATATAGTGGATCTTTGAAGATCAGATATCGTTCCCACATAGAAAAGTGTGAATAATTGAATTGAATACCGCAATTGACGTAGTCTCATGTTATCCTGACAACGGAAGACATGAATTAAATTAAACTAAGCTAATCTACAATTAGTGAGTTAATTCTAACTAGGTTGATTAATTAGGGATTGATTTCGTTCACTTAATACACATTTGATTTCGTTTAGTTAACAATAACGGAGTTTAGGTATCCAACAATCTCGGTTTGTAAACTCTTCTGCCACCTCTTCCGAGTATAAGACGAGGGAATACATGACTTCGTGTCGATGAAGAGGTCCCCATCAATGTATTAATGACTCTAGGCCACGTGAGTCTTGAACCAATGTCATCGATTTCACACTAACTAATGCCCTCCCTGGTCGTTAGGTCGTAACAATGTGTTTACCGTAGTTCGAATCTAGGGTTACCTCTCCCGAGTGTCAAACCCTAGATTCTCAAATCCAACCCTAATAAAGTTACAAGCATATTAAGATCTTTATCAAATGATAAAAATAATCGTACTTAAAAGAAACAACCGTTAAAGAAACATATATTAAACCAAATGAGTATTTACATAATTACACCTTTCCCTAACTAATCTATAAATTACACTAACATGTTCTCAGCCAATACAACATTAAATAAAGAGGAGATCATCATTATCAAAAATAAACATTAAATACAAAGATTGAAACAAAGGAAGAAAAGCCAAGTCTCAAAGTGGAGTAGTCCACTTTTGCCAAAGAACAATCCTCCTGAGCTTCCTCTTCTCCGTTGATGAACTTCCTGTTCTAGCTCTTCAAGGATTGGACAAGAACACCTTATAAACTAATCTAATCTACTTCCTAAATTACCTAAACCTAACTAAGGTGGAAGGAGAGCTCTCAAGATGTCAATCGGAGTCTCCTGTCACGTCTAAGGCTTTTTTTAGGTTTGGTGGAGAAAGGGGTTAAAAGGAGGGATTTGAAAAATATCTTCAAAATATCTAAAAATAGATATTTCTGTGCAGAGTGTCACTGCCTAAGCGGTGGTTCACCGCTTAGGCGGTGGCTTTAAGTCGGTTAAGCTTCTGTCGGTAACTTTGCCTAGGCGGTGGCTGCTAGCATAACAATCTGTTGTTTTCTCGCCTAGGCGGTGGTTTTCTTACCTAGGCAGTGGTTCAGTCCTTCAGCACTCCAACATTCTGCCTCTTTTTCGCCTAGGCGGTGGAACTTCCGCCTAGGCAGTGGTCTTCATTTACCGAAACCCTGTTTTGTACATTTACTTCACCGTTTCTCCACCGTTTTCACTTGTTTCTCGCCCTTTGACGTCCTTTCCCTATTCTACACTAAAATACACTAAAACACAATTAAATATAACTAAAACGCTTGAAAACTAATAAATTCAGTTTAGAAATAGATAGGTTTTTCACACCTATCACACATCATGCTCAAGTTTATTTTTAACACAGATCACACACAGATAAATTTAGAATATTTAAAAAATAAGAGTTAAATATTTGAGACTACTTTAGGTAACATAGTAGCACTTATCAAATGTTTTAAGCCATCTACAAAGCAAGTCCTCTACTGTCTAGAAGAACAAGTAGAGAGAGAGGTGAATTTTAGAGTTTTTCCCAATTTTAGCGAAATACATCTTAGTAGACCAAGTTCACAAGTGGTACTTTTAGGTCAAGATTTGGATTTTAATGGGATAGTATCTTCCAATAAAGCTTAGGAGTGTCATGGTTTCAACCTAGGGTGGGTTAGCTAAAATTTTCTCCGTTAGTTGATGAATTTACTTAGAAGATGGGGTATTGAGAGTTTATAGCTATTTGGAGTGGATAGGATGGTATCACAGGATGGTGGATGAGAAGATTTGGGATATAAAGAAATGGGTATTTGCGGTCAACAATTCAAGGTATTTGGAGTGGGGTATGGTTCTAGTTTTGAGAAAATTACAGGGGTATCAAGTAGTTAATTCAAGGTATTGGGTTTGGAGGTTGGGGGATATTTACTAAGTATGGTTCGGATTATTGATTTTGGTACAACTAGAAGGGTATCACATGATTTGAGATCATGGGTTAATGTGATTTCCATTTAGGAGGGAAGCCATTTTTTTTTTTTTTTTCGTTTTTTTGCACAGTTCACTCTTGGATGACCAAATTCTCCCAAATAATAGTAATAATAAGGGCAAGGATGGATATATGTTCAAAAAATAAAAACCCATCACAACTAACACTTATTTACAAAATGGAAGTAAAAGACAACAAACTAAAATACAACATTTTGACTCAGATTGTTGGGACTTATTTGGACATTTTAGGCTTGACCCTCTAACTATCCCCAGCAAAGTTGCCAACTAACGCTTCCCATTTTTTCGAAAGGTTGAAAAAATATGAAATGGTAAAAGCGTAAAGAGAATAAATTTTTTAAAGCGTCGATTTTCTCAAAAGTACCTAGGTTATTTTAAAAATAAGGACTCGCCACCTAGCATTGAGTTTAGTTGGTGTTCTAGGTCACCAAATTATTGTAGGAAAATAATTTAAAAGGCCTAAGTAAATTTGACTCCAAAGACAAGGTCAAACCAAAGATTCATTAAAAGAATTCGGGGTTGATTATGCTCAGGGAAAGTGTTAGACATCCCAAGACATTCGTCTAAAAACGGTACCTTATGTCCAATTGAGTCAAATTAATTTAAGTTTAATCATTTCATTTTATTTTGAAAATCTTTTTCTTCTTATAAACTCTTTTTGGTATTTTCTAAATTAGGATTGTTGATCCTAAGATTTTGATGGATAATTAAAAGTTGATGTTTTTGGTGGAACTAACGGTTTGATTAAGTGTTTCAGTTTATTTGTTCGAAATGATGAAGATATGATAACAAAATAATAAAGGATTAAGAGGTTGAAGAATTTGAAGAATCTAGGAAAAACAACTCAGGTTAAATTTCAACTCTTAATATCCCAACTAGGATTACACATAACACAATTTTTTTTAAATGAATTTTATAAATACGTGTGTTTTTAATAGGATCCTAATTAGCTAAATTATTTGCTCCTAAGTGTAATTGAAAAAGAAATATTAATAATTGATTAAAATTGAATTTAATTATTTAGTGTAGCTAACCAAGAAAAGAAATCGGTTAAAGAGGTGAAAACGTCAATGAAAATAGATTAAAAATGAATTGAGAGAAGTGTTCCAGCATTAGTATGTCGACAGGTAAGTCGACTGGAGCTTAAATGTGAACTCTCTGAATCGATAAGTCGACTGGGCGGTCGACCTGTGATAAGAAATGTAACTCTCTAAATCTCTAAGTCATCAGATAGGTCAACCGATAGGCACAAAATTTTTGGCTTGGCTACATCTTGAATCGATCGGTCGACAGGTGATCTTGGTCGGTCGACTTATGGCACTGTTTCAGGATTTTGTAGAATTCTGGATTTTATTATAAAAGTAGCCGTTACTGGCTGTTTTACGGTTAAGATTCACGATATATTTTAGGGATTTAATGTTATTTGAGATATGCTACATATATTATGATATCCCTATAGATTTGATTCATTAAGTTTGAATATTTCTCAATTTTGTACATGTAATTCTGTCTATCCTATTTAATTATAATTGAGAAATATTTGGGGGGGCTTAATTGAGAAGTTTAAAAGCTATAACTAAGTTATTTGAAACATGATGAAGTCTTAATGATATAAGTGGTTTATAAGAGCAATTAAATGTCATAACATGTGAGAACTAGCCGCTAGAGAATTTATTTTATTCCCATTTATATAGACTTGCGTTTTTCATATTAGAGAGAGAGATCAAGAGAAATATACTGAGTTTTTCTAAGAGAAATCATATTGAGAGAATTGTGAGAGCTTTTCTAACTGTTATTCTTGAGAATTATTTACTGTGGATCATTGTTGCTACCGAATCTGAAGTGACATTGCTATAATTATTCTTTCAGTAGATTTCGGGTGATATCTTGCCAAATTATTTTCTATTTAGTATTGCTCAATTATATTTGGAATTTGATCTTTAGAAATTATTTTCTAATTTTTTATTGAAAAATATTTTTGAAATAATTTATTGAATAAATTTGATTACGAGCTCAATTATGTGCTACCTATTTTTTGTTTAAAATTAGATTTTGAATATCTCACTTTTCTATCACTTGTTTTAGGATATTAATTGAGTTCTAATTTATCTAAGGTGTTAGAAGCTCCGAGTGAGAAAAATTACTTATCAATTTATAATTGGTGAGTTGGGTGATAGATTGAATACTATTGGGAGTATTTAATCTAAGGGTAGTTGGTTTCAGTCTCTTCCTGTAAAGAGATTGAAGTTGTAATTCTTTTAGAATTGAATTGATTTGTGAGTAATTTTGTAACGGTCCAATCTTTTTCAGGTAAAAGAATATTTGGAGTGTTTGTGAGGTTTTGATTATTTAGCCTTAGTTTAAAAAAAAAAAAATAGATTATTCTTGGGTTTGTAAAAAGTAGAGGTTATTCTTGAGCCTGTGATTTCTTTTTTGTAAAGGTTGATTCTGAGCTTGTAAAAGAATCTTTATGAGAGTTTGGTTCCTACCTTTAAAGGAATCTTGAGTTTAATGGGTACGACTCTCCAGGGGACTCAGAAGATTGAATTAGCCAAGAGTAACTTGGTGAACCAGTATAAATTTTTGGTGTCCTGCAATCTTTACATTATTTATTTTTATTGTTTGGTGTGCACCTAGTTGAAGAATGACTCGGTGCACATTCCACGAGAGAAGAAACCTCAACATGATTAAAGTGGAGTGTTACAACTGTCATAGGACTAGTCACTTTCAAATTGTCCTGAATCGAAGAAGAATAAAGAAAAGAAAACGAAGTAGAAAGAAAAGAAGAGAGCAAAGAAGAGTAAGAAGAAATCTATGAAGGCTACTTGGGATGATACTGAATCAATCAAGTAGCTCAAAAAAATCAGATAGTGAAGATGTGTCCATGTTTGCATTGATGGCCACTGGTGGTGAGGTTATTCTAAAAGTTTCAATAAGTAAGAACAAATGGTTCCTAGATAGTAGTTGTTCTCGACAGATGACAGAAGAGAAATGAAAATTTACATCTTTGACACCTAAGGATGGAGGTCATGTGACTTTTGGAGACAACGCAAAGGGTAAAATTATCGGTATAGATAATATCGGTAATGGTACTACTATTATTAAAGATGTATTACTAGTTGATGGACTTAAACATAATTTGTGTATTATTAGTCAATTATGTGACATGGGCTATAATGTTATATTTGATCATGATAAGTGCATTATTAAGAATAGTCATGATAGTAGTATCTTGTTAGTTGCATCACGTTTTGAGAATGTTTATACTTGCTCATTTGATGATTTTAATTCTCAAAATTTATCCTGTTTGAACGCTTTATCTGAAAATAGATGGTTATGGCATAGGAGACTTAGGCATACTAGTATGGAGTTAATCTCTAATTTATCTAAGAAGAGTCTCGTATGTGACTTACTTGATTTAAAATTTGTGAAAGATCAATAATGTGATGCATGCCAATTAAGCAAGCAGGTTAGATAATCATTTAAGAAAAATATGCACACGTCCACGTCTAGATGTCTTGACTTGTTGCATCTTGATTTGTTTGGTCCTAACTTTGTTGCTAGTTTTGGTGGTAAGTTTTATGCTTTCGGTATAGTTGATGATTATTCCAGACTTACCTGATCATTTTTTCTTGCTAAGAAAAATGAGGTTGCTTCTGTTCTTGCTAAATTTTGTAAACGTGTTTAAAATGAGAAGCAATGTTCCATTATTAACATTTGAAGTGACAGAGGAAGAGAGTTTAAGAATGATGATGTGGTAAGTTACTGTGATGAGCATGGTTATACTCATAACGTTTCTGCACCAAGATCACCACAACAAAATGGTGTAGTGGAAAGGAAGAACTGGACGCTTCAAGAGATTGCCAGAACGATGGTTAATGAAAATCGCTTACCAACCTACTTCTGGGCCGAAGTAGTAAGTACAATTTGCTATGTGGTGAATCGGGTATTGATTCATAGAGAGTTCAACAAAACCCCATATGAAATCTGGAATGGTAAGACTCCTAATATTTCTTATTTTAAAGTATTTGGATGTTAGTGTTTTACTTTGAATGACAAAGACAATCTTGATAAATTTGATGCTAAATCTGATTATGGGATTTTTCTTGAATATGCTACTAACAGTAAGGCTTATAGAGTTTATAATAAACGTACGTTAGTAGTAGAAGAAACTATGCATGCTGTTTTTGAGAAAGCTGATCCATTCTTGTCAAGAAAGGTTTTGTATGATGATGATACAGGTATTTCAAATAACCAAAACCAAGGTGATAATGTACCTAAGTAGTCCCAACAAGAGGAGAAACCTAAGGAAAATAATTCGACTTTACCACGAGCTATAAAGACAGTATCGGGATATTCGATAAAAGAAATTATCGCTAATTTCGAAAGAGGTGTAAGTACTCTTTCTTCTCTTAGGGATATAATTAATCTTGCTTTCTTATCTCAAATTGAGCCTAAGAATATAGATGAGGCATTAACTAATGAATCTTGGATTTCCGCAATGCAATATGAGTTAGTTTAATTTGAGCGGAACAAAGTATGGTGTTTTATTCCGAGACCGAATTTTCATCCAGTTATTGGTACTAAATGGGTTTTTAGAAATAAAAAGGATGAATCTGGCATGGTAATTAGAAACAAAGCAAGATTAGTAGCACATGGCTTTAATCAAGAGAAAGGAATTGATTATGATGAAACCTATGCTCCTGTTGTTAGACTAGAAGTAATTAAAATGCTAATCGCTTTTTCATGTTCACATAATTTTAAGTTATATCAAATGGATGTAAATTGTGCATTTATAAATGGCTTTCTAGCATAAGAAGTTTATGTGGAACAACTCCCGGAATTTGAAAGTAATACATTTCCCGATCATGTATTTAAACTTCGCAAGGCTTTGTATGGGCTTAAACAAGCTCCTAGAGCTTGGTTTGAGAGACTTAGCCGATATTTGATTGAAAACGATTTTCGAAGGGGTATTTGTGATATAACACTGTTTGTGAAACAAACTGATTTTGATATCCTATTAGTAGAAGTGTATGTTGATGATATTATTATTGAATTTAATAATGAGGATCTTTGCCAAGAGTTTGCTAAGATAATGCAGGTTGAATTTGAAATTAGCATGATGGGAGAGTTGAATTTCCTTCTTGGATTGCAAATTAAGCAAACTAGATAAGGGATATTTATAAACCAATCTAAATACATGAAGGATTTTTTAAAGAAATATAGTTTGGATGGCGCTAAAGAGTAGAAAACTACTATGGAAACGACTATGAAGATAGACAAAGATAATACGAGAAAAAGTGCTAAAGAAAAAATATATCGATGTATGATTGGTAGTCTATTGTATTTAACTGCTAGTAGTCCTAACATTATATATAGTGTTTGTCTTTGTGCTAGATTTCAATCTTGTCCTAAAGAATCGCACTTGACTGCGGTTAAGTGAATTTTTTTATACTTAAATCGGACGACTAACATCGGATTATGGTATCCTAGGGGGAGTGATTTTAAATTGGTAAGTTACTCCGACGCTGATTTTGCCGGTCGCAAAGTTGAGCGAAAAAGCACAAGTAGATCATTTTTATTTGTTAGGACATGCATTAGTTTCTTGGTCAAGCAAGAAACAGAATTCAATACCTTATCCACTACTGAGGCTAAATATATGGCATCCAGTAACTGTTTTGCTCAAATTTTATATATTAAGCAACAGTTAAATGACTTTGGAATTTACATGGAGGAGGTGCCGATTTTTTGTGATAATAAAAGTGCTATTTGTCTAAGTAAGAATCCTATACAACACTCACGAACTAAGCACATAGAGATTAGACATCACTTTATTCGTGATCATATTAAGAAAAAGGGACATTGTTATTGAGTATATTGATACCTTTAACCAGTTTGCTGATGTTTTTACCAAACCACTAGTAGAAGATCAGTTTGTGAAAATTGTTGATTCTAAGATTTTGATGAATAATTAAGTGTTGATGTTTTGATGGAACTAATGGTTTGTTTAAGTGTTTCTGTTAATTAAGTTCCTGTGATGAAGATGCAATAACAAATTTATAAATGGATACTAAATGATGATGTCAAAAATGATGAAGAATTAAGAGTGTGAAGAAATTAGGGAAAACAACTCAGGTGAATTTCAACTCTTAATATCCCAATTAGGAACGGACACGGCACACAAAGTTTTTATTGTTTATGTGTGTTTTGATAAGATGAAATTATTTTCCCTTATGTGTATTTGAAAGAGATATTTATAATTGACTAAAATAAAATTTAAGAAGTTTGTGGAGCTTATTTAGAAGAGAAAATAGTTAAATAGGCGAAAACAAAAAAAAGAAAGAGTTAAAAATGAGTTCAGAAAAGAGATCCAATAGACATAAGTCGACTGATAAGTTGACCGGACCAAGCAGCATGAACTCTCTGTATCTCTGAGTTGACTGGTAGGTCGACCGACCAAGAGAAAATGAACGATGAACGCAGTAATGTTGGCTTGGCTACATCCAGAATTGGGCAGTCGACTGACCGGTCGACTGGGGGCGCTGTTTCAGGATACTGATGATTCCAAAATTATATCCAAAAGTAGTCGTTTTTGGTTGGAATTTGAGAGAGATTTCAGGGTTTTTATAATATTTAAGATATGCTTAACTTAATATTTAAATCCTATTGATTTGTTTCATTAAATTTTAATGTTTATCAATTTGGTACATAAAATTGTTTTAATTATAATTAATTGAGATTGAGAAATATTTGGGGGACTTAATTGAGATATTTAAAAGATGTAATTAAGTGAATTGAACAAAAATGAAGTCATAATGATATATGGGGTCTAAGAGAGCATTTAAGTGTTATGATACATGAGAACTAGTAGTTAGAGAGCTGATTTAATTCCCATATATATAGACCTGCGAATTTAATTAATGATTGAAAAAACATTAAGAGAGCTAAAAGAGTTACAATCATTTTTGAGTTTTTATAAGAGTTATCATTTTGAGATATTGTGTGAGTTATTCTAAGAGGCGATCTTGAGAATCAATTGCTATTAATCTTTGCTACTACCTGATCTGAAGTAACATCGTGTTATTTATTTTTTCTGTGGATTTCGGGTGAGATCTTTCCAATTATTTTCTATTTGTGTATTGCTTGTTTATATTTGAAAATTGATCTTTAGAAATTGTTTTTGATTTTTTGTTGAAGAAAATATTTTATAAACAATTTCTTGAATTTGATTACGTGCTCAATTATTTGCTACCCATATTTTGTTTAAAATCAAATTTTCAATCGCATATTTTTGCATTACTAGATTTGAGATATTAATCGAGTTTTAATTTATCTGAGGTGGTAGAAGCTCCGAGTGAGATTTTTTTCTTATCAATTTGTATTAGTGAGTGGTGTGATGTATTAAATACTGTTGGGGGTATTTAATCAAAGGGTAGTCGACTTCAGTCTCTTCCTGTAAAGAGATTGAGGTTGTAATTCTTCCTGGATAGAATTATTTTGAGTGAATTTTGTAACGGTTCAATCCTTACCGGGTAAAATGATATTTGGAGTATTGGTGAGGTTTTGATTGTTTTGCCTTAGTGTTAAAAAGAATTAGGTTATTCTTTAGCCTGTAAAAAGTAGAAGTTCTTCCTTAACCTGTGAAAAAGATTTTGTAAAGGTTGATTATGAGTTTGTAAAAGAATCATTGTGAAGGTTTGGTTCCTACCTTTAAAGGGATCTTGAGTATTAGTGGGTGCGACTCTCTATGGGGCTCGGGGGACTGAATTAGCCAAGAGTAGCTTGGTGAACCAGTATAAATCTCTGGTGTGTTGTAATATTTACTTTGTTTATTTTTGCTGTTTGGTGTGCATCTGGTTGATTATTTAATTCTGCTGTGATATAAAAATAATAATTATTTTAGGATTAAAATTAATTATTTGATTTATTGAAGTGTTATTCTGATAAATTTTTAATTACCCAATTCACCCCCTCTCTTGGGTATTCCACTGGGCCAACAATTGGTATCAGAGCTGGTTTAGTTCGAAATTTTTAGCTAACAAAGATCACATGGAGTGTCTTGATTCTAAAGTTATGTGTACTACTGTTGATTCTACTTCTCCTAATGGTCATTATTCTGATCATGAATTTGACATAATTTGTAATTATGAGAATACAGATAAGGCTATTGAGACTCTTATTGCTCTTACGTATGTTTTTGGAAAAGAAAATTTTAAACTAGAGCAAAAGATTTCAACTCTTGAAAATAAGAAGTTTAGTATTGTCAAATCTCTCAAGAAAAAGAATTTGGACAAATATTTTGAAATTGTTGAGTTTAAAAATGCTTTATCTGAAATCCGTAAGTTGTATGATAAAATTGAGTCTCTTGAGGATAAAACTGAGGTTTTGAAAAATAATTTTTATGATCTTCAGCAGAATGAATTTAAAAGAAAAAATTGTGAAACCTTGAATGAGGCCTTGAGTATTGAATTGGATAATACAAAATGTGAGCTTGATAGAGCTCGTGTGAAAATTCATTATGTTGAAAATTAGTGCCAAATTCTTAAAAATGATCTTGAATTTATGCATAAAAAGAATTTTGGTCTACAAGTAAATGTTAGCACCAATGAACGGTTATTTGAGAAGACTCAAAAAGAGCTTAAAGAAGCAATGGATAAATTCAAGAATGTTGAGAATACTAAATCTTTTGAAAAACCAATAGTTACTAAATTGCTCCTCAAAATCGTAGAAAATATTATGCTCCCATAAGAAATACTGACCATTCGAAAAAGCGTGCTAACAGTATTAAGTGTTTTTATTGTGGTAAATTTGGTCATTATGAAAACTTTTGTTATTTATTACATGGTTAGCCTGTCAGATCCAAAAATAACTAGATACCAAAAAGAGAAAATTTTGGTACAGGTACAAATCAGAAATTCAGACAAAGGTATAATGAATACTACATGCCGATATAGAGATTTGAATAGACAAGAAAGTAAAATGAATATACCATGCCAAAGAGGGAATCAAGGTTCAATGTACCTAATAAGAAGAATCAACACGTGCCAAATACAAGAGTACAGAAGCAAAAAGCTCAATATGTGAGAGCTGACAATGCTTATTCACAACAAACGGCAAGATACCTGTACAAGAAAAGGTTCATTTACAAAGTTTTGCCAAAGCAGCATAAAGTATAAAACAAAGGTAAGGAAGTTCTTGCTGAATCAGTTCAAAGAATTGTTGTTCCTAAGAAGGAAGAAATTAAGGTGAAAAATCAAGCATTGGTGGAATCAAAGAATGTCAAGTCAGAAATTAGTAATCCACCAAAGGTACACACACCACTTGCTCCCAAAGATGATCCAGGTATGTCAAAATTTTTAAAGTTTAAGTTTATTAATTTTGTTAGGGAGACTGAACCTGTTCATTTTGAAATTTAGATGTTTGCAATACATATGTATGTGTGTGTGTGTATTTAAATGTGTAAGTAAATAAATTTTTAAAATATATGTGGATCAAAATAAGAGGTAAAAATTGAGCTAAGTGGATCAAATTAGGTTTAAATGCACAAAATCAAACAAATCAGAAGTGAGCAGTCGACTCATAAGTCGACCAATAGTTTCAGGTTGAAATATCGAGAGTCACGCTGAGTTCAGCTGTCGACTGCTCGGTCGACCGATCCTATCGGGATATAAATATCCTGACTTCTTTATTTCATTTCATTTGATTTGATTCATAAAACCTCTCTTCTCTAAAAACCCTTTATCTCCTAAGAGTTCAAGTCTAAATCTCACAAAATCAGTCCGTTTCGGCTCGGATTTGAAGAATTTTTGGTTGTATCAAAAGGTCTAAGGCTCGGATCTGTGTGTTGGAGGCTGTTCTCTTGTGAAACAGGTTGGTTTGTCCTCTCTCATTCTAGGGTTTCGGTTGGTTTTCTGTTTGGCCTTAGTCTCTTGGGCTATTTTTGGTTGATTGGTTTTAAGATTGTGTGAAAGATGCCTAGAATCAAGAATCATGCTAATAGAGCTAAATTTGACAATGTATTTTTTTGAAGAGAAGAGGATGAGAAAAAATATAATGAGGAGTTTGTTAATCGTAGAGTTTTAGGTTGCAAACCTATTGACTTTGTTGATTTGAAAAGAAAAAATATTGATATTGAAAGATAATTTAGGAATTTGGGATGGGTTGATTTTGTCACCCAAAGACATGAGTGGATGCTGGTATGGGTACGGATGTTTTATAACAATATGACCCACAATAATCATGAGATTACCTTTTTTGTTAAAGAAAAAGTAATTCGGTTCAATGCGGTATTACTAAGCCATATTTTGGAAATATCTAGAGGAGACGTAGTTCTGTACAATAACCCTCGTTGGCTTTCGATAAATTTCAATAGAAGGGCAATTGCTGAAAAATTTGATTTAGAGGGAGACAAGGTAGGATCATTGTCTATTGAGCATCGATTCCTTCATTTGGTGCTAACCTATTCGGTTGTGCCTAAAGGGGAAAGTCATGCTAATGTGAATGATTTTAATTTGTATTTGATGAATGAGATTATGAAAGGGAAGAAGTTGGATTTGGCTCATATTATGATGGATCATATGAAATATCATGTTCAGAAACCCTCTGGAATACTACCCTATGCTGATGTACTTCAAAGAATATTTGATCACTTTGGAGTTATAATTGATCCTAATGAGCAAATGTTTTTGACAATCACACCTGGATGGATCAATGTACAAAATGCTTCGTTAATGGGGTATGAGTACAGAGGAAATGGATGGGTGAAGAAGAGGACTCAGAAAAGGCAGAGAATGCAGGTTGTAGATAAGGAAGAAGAAAATGAAGAAGAAATGAGCATAGATCAGAAGATGAATTTTCTCCATGATCGGATTGATGATTTGAGAATACATGCGGATTTAAAGGATGAGAGGATGACTGGGCTAGAAAATAAAATGGTCCAGATAAATATGAATATAGAAGCTGGGTTTGGAAAAGTCATAGGAAATTTGGAACAAATGTTTCAGTTTATGCAGTCATTTCATCATGGATACCAGTAGCAGTATAGTGATCAACCACACTTTACCGGACATCCTATGTTTGGAGCACAACAATCATTTGGAGGACCAACTGCAGCAGGACCATCTGGAGTAAGACCGTCAACGCCATTTCATCAGCAGATAACTCCAGGACCAATTGTTCAGTCAGGTGTTCCGTGTCTGCAGCAACTAGCTACTAGTCCGATGGGACTGTACAATCACTTTTCTGGACAAAGCCCACACTAGACTTTATCATTTAGTCTCTTTTGATTTGTTATTCAGACAAGTTCATATTTTACTCTTTTAGTCTGTAATAGTTAATCTAGGTTATTTGGTTTAACTTGACTTCTAGTGTTTGGATTTTGATGAATTACCTAGATTTGGTCTAATTGGTTAGATTTTTTTTTTCTCTAATGATGATTCACATCGTATTTGTTGAAAATAATTTTATTATATAAACTTTATTTATTAAAATGGATTTTATTTCTTTCAAAAAAATTGAGTAGATTTGATATTTATCTATAGTGTTAATATTTTGTGCTTAAAAAGTAATTTGTTAAAATGACTTTTGATTTTGAAAGATTGATTCAATGTGTTTTTATTATATGATTGCCTAGAGTGAGTTATTTGTGTTCCCCCCTCCCTAAATTTTGTTTTTGAAGATGAAAAAGGGAGAGAAATTAGATGATGTTTTATTAAGGGGGAGTATTTTTTTGTGCTTTATTGATTATTTTTTGAAATCTTCATTATGATACTTAAAATGAGTTATAAAACCCGTCCTCGGATTCAGGGGGAGTGTGGTTATATTTTTGTTTTGAAGAAAACATCAAAGTTAATTGTCATCATAAAAAATGGGGAGATTGTTGATCGTAAGATTTTGATGAATAATTAAGTGTTGATATTTTAATGGAACTAATGGTTTGTTTAAGTGTTTCAGTTAATTAAGTTCCAGTGATGAAGATGCAATAACAAATTTATAAATGGATGTTAAATGATGATTTCAAAGATGATGAAGAATTAAGAGTTTGAAGAAATTAGGAAAAATAACTTAAGTAAATTTCAACTCTTAATATCCCAATTAGAAATACACACGGCACAAAAAGTTTTTATTGTTTGTATGTTTTGATAAGATGAAATTATTTGTTCCTATGTGTATTTGAAAAGAAATATTTATAATTGACTAAAATAAAATTTAAGAAGTTTGTGGAGCTTATTTAGAAGAGAAAATGGTTAAAGGGGCGAAAACATAAAAAAAAAAAAAAAAAAAAAAAAGAGTTAAAAACGAGTTCAGAAAAGAGATCCAGTAGACATAAGTCAACTGATAAGTTGACCGGACTAAGCAACATGAACTCTCTGTATCTCTGAGGCGATCGGTAGGTCGATCGGCCAAGAGAAGATGAACTATCTGTATCTCCAAGTCGACAAGTAGGTTGACTGGTGAAGGTAAATCAAACTCTCTAAATTTTCAAGTCGACAAATAGGTCGACCGATGAACGCAGCAGCATTGGCTTGGCGACATCCTGAATTGGGCAGTTGATTGACCGGTCGACTGGAGGTGTTGTTTCAGGATACTATTGATTCCGAAATTATATCCAAAAGTAGCAGTTTTTTGTTGGAATTTGAGAGAGATTTCAGGGATATTGTTATATTTAAGATATGCTTCACCTAATATCTAAATCCTATTGATTTGTTTCATTAAATTTTAATGTTTCTCAATTTGGTACATAAAATTATTTCTATTTTAATTAATTGAGATTGAGAAATATTTGGGGGACTTAATTAAGAGATTTAAAATATGTAATTAAATGAATTAAATCAAAATGAAGTCATAATGATATATGGGGTTTAAGAGAGCATTTAAGTGTTATGATACCTGGGAACTAACCGTTAGAGAGCTGATTTATTTCCCATATATATAGACCTGTGAATTTACTTAATGATTGAAAAAACATTAAGAGAGCTAAAAGAGTTAAAAACATTTTTGAGTTGTTATAACAGTTATCATTCTGAGATATTGTGTGAATTCTAAGAGGCGATCTTGAGAATCAATTTCTATTAATCTTTGCTGCTACCGGATCCGAAGTAATATCGCGCTATTTATTTCTTCTGTAGATTCCGGGTGAGATCTTTCCAATTATTTTCTATTTGTGAATTGCTTGTTTATATTTGAAAATTGATCTTTAAAAATTGTTTTTGATTATTTGTTAAAGAATATATTTTATAAACAATATATTGAATTTGATTACGTGCTAAATTATTTGCTATCCATATTTTATTTAAAATTAAATTTTCAATCTCACATTTTTCTATCACTAGATTTAGGATATTAATCGAGTTTTAATTTATTTGGGGTGGTAGAAGTTCCGAGTGATATTATTTGCTTATCAATTTGTATTGGTGAGTAGTGTAATGTATTAAAAACTATTGGGGATATTTAATCAAAGGGTAGCCAATTTTTAGTCTCTTTTTGTAAAGAAAATGAGGTAGTAATTCTTTTTGGATAAAATTGTTTTGAGTGAATTTTGTAATGGTTCAATCCTTACCGGGTAAAAGGATATTTGGATTGTTGGTGAGGTTTTGATTCTTTTGCTTTAGTGTTAAAAGGAATTAAGTTATTCTTTAACCTGTAAAAAGTAGAGGTTCTTCTTTAACCTGTGAAAATAATTTTGCAAAAGTTGATTCTGGCCCTGTAAAAGAATCGTTGTGAGGGTTTGGTTTCTACCTTTAAAGGGATCTTGAGTATTAGTGGGTGCGACTCTCCGTGGGGCTCGAGGGACTAGATTAGCCAAGAGTAGCTTGGTGAACCAGTATAAATATCTGGTATGTTGCAATATTTACTTTGTTTATTTTTACTGTTTGGCGTGCACCTAGTTGATTATTTAATTCTGCTGTGAAATAAAAATAATAATTAATTTAAGATTAAAATTAATTATTTGATTTATTGAAGTATTATTCTGATAAATTTTTAATTACCCAATTCACCCTTTCTCTTGGGTATTCCACTAGGCCAACAATTGGTATCAGAGATGGTTTAACTTGAAAATTTTAGCTAATAAAGACCACATGGAGTGTCTTGATTCTAAAGTTATGTGTACTACTGTTGATTCTACTTCTTCTAATAGTCATTATTTTGATTCTGAGTCTGATATAATTTGTAATGATGAGAATGCAGATAAGGCTATTGAAACTCTTATTGCTCTTACGTATGTTTTTGGAAAAGAGAATTTTAAACTAGAGCAAAATATTTCAACTCTTGAAAATAAGAAGTTTAGTATTGTCAAATCTCTCAAGAAAAAGAATTTGGACAAATATTTTGAAACTGTTGAGTTTAAAAATACTTTATCTGAAATCAGTAAGTTATATGATAAAATTGAGTCTCTTGAGGATGAGATTGAGGTTTTGAAAAATAATTTTTATGATCTTCAACAGAATGAATTTAAAAGAAAAAATCTTAAAACCTTGAATGAGACCTTGAGTATTGAATTGGACAATACAAGGTGTGAGCTTGATAGAGCTCATGCGAAAATTCATTCTATTGAAAATGAGTGTCAAATTCTTATGAATAATCTTGAATTTATGCATAAAAAGAATTTTGGTCTATAGGTAAACGTTAGCACCAATGAACGGTTACTTGAGAAGACTCAAAAGGAGCTTAAAGAAGCAATAGATAAATTCAAGGATGTTGAGAGTACTAAATCTTTTGAAAAACCAATAGTTACTAAACTGATTCTCAAAATCGCAGAAAATATTATGCTCCCATAAGAAACACTAACTATTTGAAGAAGTGTGCTAATAGTATTAAGTATTTTTATTATGGTAAATTTGGTCATTATGAAAACTCTTGTTATTTATTACATGGTTATCCTGTCGGATCCAGAAATAACTGGATACCAAAAATAGAAATTTTTTGTGCAGGTACAAATCAGAGATTCAAACAAAGGGGGAGATTATTGATCTTAAGATTTTGATAGACAATTAAATATTGATATTTTTGGTTGAACTAACGGTTTGATTAAGTGTTTCAGATTATTAGTTCCAAATGATGAAGATATGATGACAAAGATGATGAAAGATTAAGAGGTTGAAGAATTTGAAGAACCTAGGGAAAACAACTCAGGTTAAATTTGAACTCTTAATATCCCAACAAGGATCACACACGACACGAAAAGAGTTTTAAATGACTTTTATAAATATGTGTGTTTTTAATAGGATCCTAATTAGCTAAATTATTTGCACCTATGTGTAATTGAAAAAGAAATATTAATAATTGATTAAAATTGAATTTAAGTATTTAGTGGAGCTAACCGAGAAAAGAAATCGGTTAAAGGGGTAAAAACGTCAATAAAATAGATTAAAAACGAATTGAGAGAAGTGATCCAGCATTAGTAAGTTGACAAGTCAGTCGACCGGAGCTTAAATGTGAACTCTCTGAATCGATAAGTCGACTGGGCGGTCAACCTGTGGCAAGAAATATAACTCTCTGAATCTCTAGGTCGACAAATTAGTTGACCAATGGGCACAAAATTTTTGGTTTGGCTACATCCTTAATCGATTGGTTGACAAGTGATTTTGGTCGGTCAACTTATTGCACTATTTCAGAATTTTGTGGAATTCTGGATTTTATTGTAAAAGTAGCCGTTACTAGCAGCTTCATGGTTAAGATTCATGAGATATTTTAGGGATTTAATTTTATTTGAGATATGCAACATATATTATGATATCCCTATAGATTTGGTTTATTAAGTTTGAATATTTCTCAATTTGGTACATATAATTCTTTCTATCTCATTTAATTGTGATTTAGAAATATTTGGGGGGCTTAATTTTGAAGTTTAAAAGCTATAATTAAGTGATTTGAATCATGATGAAATCTTAATGATATAAAGGGTCTATAAGAACAATTAAATGTCGTAACATGTGGGAACTAGCCGTTAGAGAGTTTATTTTATTCCTATTTATATAGACTTGCGTTTTTCATATTAGAGAGAGAGATCAAGAGAAATATACTGAGTTTTTCTTAGAGAAATCATATTGAGAGAATTGTGAGAGTTTTTCTAAGAGTTATTCTTGAAAATTATTTATTGTGGATCATTGCTGCTACCGAATTTGAAGTGACATTGCTATAATTGTTCTTTTGGTGGATTCCGGGTGAGATCTTTCCAAATTATTTTCTATTTAGTATTACTTAATTATATTTGGAATTTGATCTTTATAATTTGTTTCTGATCTTTAAAAAAAAAAATTTGAAACAATTTCTTGAATAAATCTGATTGCGTGCTCAATTACGTGCTACCGATTTTTTTGTTTAAAATCAGATTTTGAATATCTCACTTTTTTATCACTAGTTTTGGGATATTAATTGAGTTCCAATTTATCTGGGGCGGTAGAAGCTTCGAGTGAGAAAAATTACTTATCAATTTGTAATTGGTGAGTTGAGTGATGGATTGATTACTATTAGGAGTATTTAATCTAAGAGTAACTGGTTTCAGTCTCTTCCTGTAAAGAGATTGAGGTAGTAATTCTTCCTGAATTGACTTGATTTGTGAATAATTTTGTAAAGGTTCAATCCTTACCGGGTAAAAGGATATTTGGAGTATTTGTGAGATTTTGATTTTTTAGTCCTAGTTTAAAAAAGAATTAGGTTATTCTTGAGCCTGTAAAACGTAGAAATTATTCCTAAGCTTGGGAAAAAGAATTTGTAAATGTTGATTCTAAGCCTATAAAAGAATATTTGTGAGAGTTCGGTTCTTACCTTTAAAGAAATCTTGAGTTTAGTGGGTGTGACTCTCCATGGGGCTCGGAGGATTGGATTAGCCAAGAGTAGTTTGGTGAGCCAATATAAATTTCTAGTGTGCTACTATCTTTACATTATTTATTTTTGTTGTTTGGTCTGCACCTAGTTGATTTCATATTTCCGCTGTGATATAAAGATAATAATTAATTTTGAATTAAAATTAACTATTTGAATTTTTGAAGTATTATCTTTGATAAATTTTTTTATCTACCCAATTTACCTCTTTTGTTGGGTAGAAAGATAATAATTAATTTTGAATTAAAATTAACTATTTAAATTTTTTTTATCTACCCAATTTACCTCTTTTGTTGGGTAGATCACTAGGCCAACAAAGATGTGACAAATTTTTGGTATTAATGTATGACCTCTTATCAAATATTAAGGGATTTGATAAGGATAATCTCCTGGGAGAGTTTTATATATGTTTCCAAGGAATTTCTTTAATTTAATTGGGTAAATCACTATAAGCGAATTACGATAATTTTTATTAAGTACGAATGAAAAATGCAAAAATATGAGGGTAGTGATGTAAACTAGCATGATATGAATCTAACTTTATCTATGCAAGAACATGATTATTTTAATATGAAATGACATGAAACAACATGCTTATAATTTTTAATGTAAACATTTTAATTTAAGCATGCCGGTGCAAGAGATATGAATACGGGAAATAATAGCCAATCTAAATAAATTAACATAACTATATGAAGAAGAGATCTAATGTCTAACATAGCTAACATGTCATATGTAAACGACCTATATGAGAATGAATATGCGAAGTGTAAATGGTGTGCGTGTCCTAAACATGCATTTACTAAATGGTAAAAAAGTGATTCGATGGTATATATTATAGAGTCTAAGATAGAATATATAATGTAAGAAAACATGAAAAGTATAGGTGGTGAAAAGTGTCCTAAACATCTCTTTTGAGTAATGCCAAAGGCATCATGCAAAGTGGCGTGGAATATTACATTACTTACTGTGATGCTATAGATGGCTACTTTTATAAGTTGTCCAATTAAATCAAAGAATACATTCCCTCAAATCCTATGGAGATGAGAATTAAGGAAACATAACGGATAGTAATTTTGCCAGAATTAACCACTTCAAGACTGAACGGGACCCATCTAAGTGACTTAACGAGAGAAGCGATTTCCTAAATTGACCATTTCTAAATTCAACTCTATTTGTGAAATCAAATTGGCGGTATAGAAATCTTTCCTTCAATTTATCGAATCATTGAATTCTCCCTAGGGCTTGTAGGAATTTTTCAAAACAAAAATTATTGTTTTTTTATTTTATCTTTCATATTTTTTTAAACTATGAATTTAGGTATAGAAACAACATAAATAACAAGATTATTTAAATGCAAAAAAAAAAAAAAAAAAAGTCCTCATCTAACGCTTGAAGGCTATGACTGAAAAGGAAAACCTCATTCCGTCATTTTCATTGAATCATTAGATGATTTTAACAAGAATTAAACTTACACGAATTCAAATTGTGATAACTGAAAAAACAACAAGAAAAAAACTATATTAAAAGGGAAAGTGTACTTGTTCTAGAAAGGATACCCGATGTTGACCCTATATATTTTTATGGACAATTTAATGTTGATATTTTGTGAAACTAATGTGTTTATTGAGTGATTTCAGATCAAAGTTTCGTTTAAGCAAATGACAAAAAGATTGAATCATAAAGAAAATGATTGTTGACAATGTAGAAAAATGATGGTTTACAAAAAGATTCATGATGGTGGAAATCAAAGACGTTGAATATTTTTTGGAGCAAAAGAAAGATTTTTGTATTTTTAGATATAACAACTGTAGACACCGCATGTTGTCCCGTCCGTCTTCGCATTTTGTAAAAGCGTCGGGACTAAAGTACAAATTTAGATAAACTTTAATCTATGTTTATAATGACCAATTCACATCTTAGATTCATATATTTCATTTTTATTTAATTTTTTGAAAGAAAAAATGTTTTTACCAAAACTCAACAATTTGATTAAATTTGGCAAAGAAATAAAGTTTCGGGCTAAAATAAAAAAAATTCAAAGTTAATTGGGGACTAAATTGATTAAATTAAAAGTGTATTTTCATATAATATCACTTTGGATATAGTTATTTTCATTTCTAATCCCTTAATTTTAAGATATTTCACTAATTCCACCTACTTTTCAATTTAGCCTAAAAACTGTATTGTTATCCTGTTTTGTCAAATTGAAGATGAAAATATTTTATTTTTCGAAATTGGGCAATCCAATATTAATTTGGATAATTTAATTTCACTTTTTTCATTTCAATAGTAAGAAAAAAAAAACATATGTAATTGACAAAAAGTACTTAAAACACAAAAATCACTTAACGTGCACCTCTTGGGAATAAGATGGAGTCTTGCTTGTACACTCTCTAGTACATTGTCAAGAACACTTTCTCTATCTAGAAATACTTCCCAAAAATTAGAAATTAGTCTCTTACAAGTCTAAGAATCTCTACAAGAAAAGAGATCAAAAAGACAAAAAAAGAAAAGGACTACCTTCCATAGAAGTATGGTAAGTTCTCAAAATTCCCTCGCATTTTACATTTTTTGTCTAACAAAAGATAAACAAAAAAAAAGCGGTCAAAACCCGGAAAAAAAAAATTACAAGCTGTTCTTCGAGATGGCAAAAAACAAATCTTTTTTCTTGTATTACTTTTTTGTCATTTACTTTGTCACTCTACGCCTTTCCGCACTTTTACTTTTCTGTATTTACTTTTCTATTATTTACTTTACCACTCAGCATCTTTCTTATCTTTTTTCCCTTATTTTTATTGTCAATACCTTAGCCTGGCACTGATTCAAGTCCTTGGACTGGTACTATACAAATAATTCAAGTCAATCTTGGATTGGCACTGAGTCGAGTCCTTAGACTGGTATTAGACATATGTAATATATATATATATATATATATATTCCCTCTTTTCTTTTCTTTTTTTACATAACAAAAAAAAAAAAAAAAGCAGAAGATCAAAAAATGAAAAACTCAATAAAATAAAATAAATAAAAGGGAAGTTTACCTAAGATAAAAAAAACCTGTAAAAGCATGATCTTCTATACCTCGTTTTTAGGTTTCTCGTCTTATGAGAAACTTTAAGTGAGGATTAAGGAAAATATTTCCCCCAAGTGGTTTTAGTTAAAGTTATTATGGCAAAAAAATATATGTGAAATTTTATTATTTTATTTTTGCTAAAAATAAGAAAAAACAAGTCTTATTGCCTTCTTTCGAAAAAGGGAAACTTAAAAAAAAATGTTCTTGTTTTTCTACGTTAAAAGTTCTTTCCGTAATATATATATATATTTCTTTTTTTTTTTTAAATTTCCTTTCTTAATCTAAGAAAAACCCAAAGCGATCTTTCCAAATTTTTTCTTTGAATAAAACTATAAATTTTTCTTTCATCTCTAAAGTAAAAAATATTTTCCTAAGAAATGATTTTCTTATTTGCAAATAAAGCAAGAAATTCTTTACTTTTATCAATAATGTTTCTTCACTAAAAAATATTTTCTTTATATAAAATGTGTTTCCATCTCTAAAAAAAAAAAAAAAAAAAAAGAGGAAAAACAAATCTCTTGAAAATGTTGTTTTCTCAAAAAAGTCTTCTTCAAAAAATTATTTTTCTTCCATTTGTTGTAAAACAAGTTTTGTTTTTTTTTTTTTTAAGAAAACAATTTTTTTTTCCTACTTAAAGTGTGTTTTTCAAACAAAATTCTTTTCAAAGTTTTCTCAAACCCTTGGTTTTTTTAAAAATATTTTTCGAAAATAAAAAATGTTTCTTTAAGAAAAAACTTTAAATAATTGTTTTCTTTATTTTCTTAATCATTTTTCTTCATTAAATAAAAACCACAAAAAACATTTCTTAGTCTTTAATTTTTTTCTTAAATAAACAAAAATCTCTTTCATAAAAAAAAAAATTGTCTTAATGAAAAGTCTTTTATTTTAAATTTTATTTCTTTTTCTTTTAAATACATAAGTTTTCGTTGTAGTAACTTGAAATAAAATCAAAACTCTTCCCCCTGAAACCAAATTTGTCGATTCTTCCATTGTCGATAGATGGTTTGAAAGGGAAACATTTTTTTTGTATTTTTTTTTTACTCTTTTATTTTACTTGCTTGTTTTATTTTGCATATGTGCTTATAGCTTTACTTCATTTGCATGTCATAAACATGAAAAAAAGATAAGGGAAAAAGATTATGTTAACCAACCAAATAAAACGAAACTTGGACTTAGTTTAATTTAAAATATTTACACACTGGGTACCATTTTTGAACGAGTGTCTTGGGGTGTCTAACACATTTTCCGAGTATAACTGACACCCGAATTTAAACAATACTTTGGTTAAGACCTTTCGAGTCCAAATTTCGGGCCATTTAAAAAAAAAAATCTTTATTTTATTATTTTTTCTTTAAAATCCGGTGACCTAGCATACATTTTCAAAATCAGTGCTAGGTGGCGACTCCAAATTTTCATAAAATTTAGCTCGAGTAAATTTGTTCAAAACCGATGCCTAGAAAACCCCTTTGAACTTATTTTCTAAAAAATATTTTAAAAAATAAAGCTTACCGAAAAGAATTTTCAAAAGGGTAAGTTTTTTTTTTTTCCAAAAATGAACAAGATTCCAAATATAATACCGACAATCAATTGGTGTTGTTATTCAAGAACAATCCGGGGAGCGTCAACAACTTAATACGCTTATGCTCTTAATGCAAACCGATTAAGATCACGCACGACACTTAAAATTGAGCATTCTTATACGTGCCATAGTAAGAAGTAATAAATTTAAGATCCTAAATGTTTTTCATAAAGTGTTAATTCGAGAAAATATTCAAAATACGAAAAAGAGGAACTGTTCTAGGCCGAACGGTTGATCGGCCAAGTGGGTGGTTGATTGAGAGAAGAAGTGCATGAAAGCAGAAGTTTCTGGTCCAATCGGTTGACCAACGAGAAGTCTCATTTGACTTGCATGACCAGTGGCTTGTGAGGATGTGTTTTTGGCCAAAATGTTAGTCCACCATTGAGGTCGGTTAACTGACTGAGGCTGCAAATGGTTATAGAATGTACCGTTGCAAGTAGTCGGTTGATCGATAGGGTATTAATCAACCGACGCGTCATGATTCCATTTTGGTTTGACTGATAATTTTTTTTCAAGATCTTAACCAAAATTTTTAGCATTTTGAACGTTAGAAAATCTGATTGTAAGGGGATTTGAGTATATTTTATTTATCTATCATATATTTTGAAGATTCTATTAATTGGTCCTTATATTAATTGATTCTCACGTAGTTCTATCACATAGTTTATTGGAACATTACTTGAGCATACATTGTATTGAGGTGGTAGAAGTTTCAGTGGGAAAAAACTTGATATTTTTGTATTGGTGAGTGTAAGTGGATTAGACACCTATGGGTCGGTTTCTAATCAAGGTAGATAGGTTTTATTGTTAGGCTGTAAAAATGATTAGGTTTGTTTCTTTCTGTAATAGAATTATGTTAGTCTTTAGCCTGATAGGTTCTTCCTTAACCTGTGAAATGAAAAATTATAAAGGTTTGATTCTGAGTCTAGAAAAGAATTAGGTTAGTCTTCAGCTTGTGAAAAAGATTGTAATGGTTTGTTTCCTACTTGGGAAAAGAATTAGGGATTAATTGATTGTGAAAACCTTGTTGAGTTCGGGGGACTGGACGTAGGTGAGAGTAGCTTACCAAACCATGATAAATTGTTATGTGTTTTTCTCTTTATTTATGGTTGTTTGGTTGTGCACTTCGTTAAATTTGTTTTTGCTGTAGTTCAAGATAATAACCAGTTAGAAAAATTAGTAATTTGTGTGTTTAATAATTAATTATTTAAATTTTTTTCACTATTCAATTCACCCCCTCTTGGATAGATTTGTAGGCTAACACTTGAAAAATAGGTTTGTTTTTCTCTCGAAGGCGGCTCCCCAAATGGATTTTCTTTTGAGAACAGACTTTGAAGGATTTCTCTCTAAATTTCTCACCTCTTAAACTATGAGAATGATGGTCCTATTTATAGAGAAAGGTGGACAATGAAAACACACTCAAAAACCTTAAAGCCCAAGTTCTGGCCACCTACCCTAGTCCATCTTGGGTAAGAAAAAAGAAATACAGACAATAAAAGAAGCTACGATAGGAAGAGATACACAATGTGCACTGACCTTAATCTCTCTCTCTCTTCATTTTTCTTCTCTCACATCTTAGTCTCTTCCTATTTTTTTATTGTTTTTTTTTCTTTTAATTTTTTTCTTTTATATCGTATTTCTTTCCTATTTTGTTTTCCCTCTTCTTGTCTATTCTTCTATTTTCTATTTTTTTTTTTGGATTTTTTTCCAAAATAAAATAATATGAAAAATAAAAATAAGTTGCAACAAAAATTTTGGGGTGAGCAAAAATTGCATGTCAACATCTATTTTTATGAGGTTTTGAAATTGGATCTTGAGATTTTGAAAACTGAACAAGAAAACTAATTTTAAAAAATTAAATTGATTAAAAATGAATATCGATTTAAAAATAAAATAAAATTATATGGTTTCTTCACGAAGGTTAGATCTTAAAATGAATATGGAATTAATTGAAAAAATCTTTAAAAATCCAAATCTGACCTCAAGGCTATATTAATCAAAATCTGACCTCAAGGCTATATTAAGTAAATCTTAGGTTGCATTTGGGTAAGGGATTTGATAAATTCAAAGGATTTGTAAAATAAAGGGATTTCAAAATCCTGAATTTTGAGATGCTTTCATTTCACAAATTTCTTATTTGGATATCTGTTTAAGGTAAAGTATTTAAACGTGTAATTTAGAATTCCCTTATTTGGATTGGTAAACAAAAGTTATAGGCAGAATTTGTAACATTGACGACGGCGAAATGCAAAAATTGACAAACAATGAACGAACAAGCCACGATCACCTCAGTCTTCTTCTCTCTCATCCAGATTTCATCTGAATTGCAACCCCAATCGCAAGCCATCACAACTGATTCGAAACCTTTATCATTGTCCTCTTCCTCCAGCCGAACCCTAGTAGCCGCAAGAACACTAATCGCAAGCCCAATCGAAACCCTAATCGCAAGAACACTAATTGTAACCCCAATCGCAAGCCATCACAATCCCAATTGAAACCCTAATTGCAACCCTAAACATATTTGTAACCCCAATCGAAACCCTAATTGCCATAGCAACCAATTCGCAACTGATGGACAACGACGAAGGATGAAGATGCAAAGAAAGAAGTTACGATGGACGAAGCTACGATGGACGGTGACGACAATGGCGGTTGTGGCTGCAAGACGATTGACGACGTAAGGAAGGTTAAGGAAGAAGATGGCTCTGGTGCAAAGAGAAGAGGTGAGAAGAAGGGTCTTAATCAGCCGCGAAGAAGAGATGCGAAAAATTGGAAGAAGTGGTGCAAAGAAGATGAGGGCTCAATTTCACAAATCCTCTCTTTGATGGATTTGGAAAATGACACCTAGATCAAATGAATTTTCAAATCCCTCTCTCACTACTATTTTTTCATTTAAAGGATTTTACAAATTCTTTCTCATAATTACCCAAACAAGGTATTTGTGAAAAAAGAGATTTTGAAATCTCTTACCCAAATGAAATCCCTCCTCAAATCCCTTACCCAAGCACAACCTTAGTATGTTCACTCGTCTTTCAACACAAACTATAAAAGTAGATGTGATTTATTGTCTCACTATTCATCGAAAGCCTATGATTGTAAATTAGCTAATGTTGGAAATGATACATGTCTACTTCTCAATCTATTTATCGTGGTAATATATATAATGAACAATCAAAGTTGAGATGCAATTATTACAATAGAGTTGTATATTATAAAGTGTCTTGATCTTTCGAAAATGCTAATTTCTGATAAATGTGGATCCAAAATGAGATGGATACCAAAGAACAACACAAATAAATATTGGATACCATGGAAAAATATGAATGAGGATTAATCTAAACATATAAAACCAAGCATTGGGAGCTTGTTTCAATCCATGAAGAGCCTTGTTGAGTTTGAAAACACGGCTTGAAAAACAAGGACGAACAAAACCTTTAGGTTGTTGCATATACTATTACTCCTCTAGGTTACTATTCAAAAAATGTATTAAACACATCATACTGTATTAAATACTATTTCTTTTTGTATATTCAAGGATAAAAACATCCTTAAAGTTAGATGCTTAACTACAGGGTTTGAAAGTCTCTAAGTATCAAACCCATACTCTTGATGAAATCCCTAGGCTATAGGTTTTGCATTATACTTGGGTATAAACTCATAACCATTGTGTTTGAACTTGTATATCCATATGAAGCTAATGGGTTTTCTATGTATTTGTGGTGCCATTTTGGATGCTTAAGTTCCTAGGCATACAATTAGGTTCACACACTACTTCAGAAACATGTGTTATAAATCTTAGATTTAGTTTAGACTTTCTGTTTTGGATATAGTAACCATGGTATGAATAGGATGAAGACTAAAACTAGGAGAAATATGAGGAAGATTAGGTTATGAAGGTGTAGAAGTGAAAACATGAGTGGAAGGAGGATTATGATGGGAATTAGGAATTGGAGAGGGAGAATTAACATGAGAATTAGAGAAGGATAGACAAGATAATAAAAATGAAAGACTGAGATTTAAGAAAGAAAAAACAAGGTACTGATGGGTGGAAATAGAGAAAAAATGAGTAAAGGATAGCACATGTTGTTGTTCTGAAGGAAGAAAATAGGATATGATATGGTATATTAGTATGAAGCAAAGAAAACAAACATTCATAGAATTTTACATACCTAGACAAGTAAACCCTATTGGATTTTAAATATGTACATCTATAGCCCTTTGTGTTTGGACAATAACCAAGACAAATATATTTAGAGGATCTTGCTTCAATCTTGCTATGAGTATATGGTCCAAAAGTTTTTAATTGTGTATAATTCGAAATAGATTTATAGAGAGATTGAAAGGAGATTGGAACTATAAAGTAGGTTTAGGAAGTACGTTTACCAAAATATTGTTGTAATAACAACATCAATCCAATAAGTGAGAGAAAAACCAGTTTGACTTAAAAGAGCAAATGTTGGCCCACAAATCGACCTAAGAGGAAGGGTGAATTGGGTAGTTATAAAAATTTAAACAATTAATTATTCAAACACACAAGTTATGAATTTTTCTAATTTATTATTATCTTGTATACCAGCGAAAATGTTTTTAACTAAGTGCTCAACCAAACAGCAGAAATATAAAAAGCAACAAACAACGATTTATCCTTGTTCGACAAGCTACTCTTACCTACGTCTAGTCTCCTGAGCTCCATAAGACTTTTGCAATCTACTAATCCCTTTATTCCTTTCCCTGGTAGAAATCAAACCCTTACAATCCTTTTTACATGTTTAAGACTAACCTAATTCTTTTCACAGGCTCTAAATCAAACCTTTACGCATTTACATTATTCCTCTGTCACAAGCTTAAGAAGAATCTTATTTTTTTTTCAAACTAAAGACTAACCTAATTCTATAACATAAATAATCAAAATCTATTTATTTTAACAAGCTAACCATCAAATCTAATCCTTTTGCAAGCTAAAGATCAAACCCTAACTACCCAATTAGATACCGTCCCAAATATGTCTAATCCACTAATACTCGCAAATACAAATATTTCACGAGTTTCTTCTCACATGAGTTTCTATCAGCTCAAAATAATTATGCTCAATTAATATCGCAAATACTACATGATAGAACAATGTGAAAAATTTAAATCTGATTTAACTCAATTTAAAGCACATATAATTTGTAATCAGATTTCACATGCAAAAATCGTTTCTTGAGATATGCAAGATTTTCAATAAGGAAAATGATTTCTCTAAAATAAATATTGCAATTAATCAATTAGATAATCTAATAAAAGCACTTAAATCAACTTGAAAAGATCTCACTCGAATTTCTTGAAAATAGATAAGATAGCTCAGTTTGGAACAGAATTGGTGATGAAAAACTTTTGAGTGCTTGGATCAATAAATCTTTCAAAATAACTCTCTTAAAAATACTTCATCAAAATCTCACTCTTTTTAAAAGCAAAGCTTGATTTGAACTCTTTGTTCTTGATTAATTCTTTGAAAAACACAGGTCTATATAAACAGAATTCAATTTATGCCTATAACGGCTAGTTTTCAAAAGATATATAAAAACAATAGCACTTATGCACCCTATATATCATATAAATTTACAATGGCTATATTTGACCAATTATATAACTTTTAAAACTCTTAATTTAGTTAAAAAATAATTTGATCTAAGTCAATTAAAGTATAAGAAGAATTTTATCACAAAATCAGAAAGTATATGGACTAAATCGTAAGGTCAAATAAAATCACATAAATCTCTCTCATATCTTTGACCCCAAATATTCTCCCCAAAAATAGTAATGTTTAAACTTAAAATTCGCAATAGTATTTATAGGAACTTTAAATGTATCCGATAGCGGCTATTTTTCAAAAGATATTATCAAACAGTACTTTTTTAGACCCCTTACTTAAATCTTGTTTACAACGTTTAGTTTGACCATATATTAGCCTTAAAAATATCTTTAAATTAGTTTTACAAAAATATTTTGATTTAAACCTCATAAAATATGATCTCCTAATGTTTAAATCCATCAGAGTAAGGTAGAAGATTTTTTAAAATTGAAACAATCAAAGCAGATTGAATCTGCTGCCATCGGTCAACCAGACCTATGTTGGTTAACCGGCCCTGCTCAACATTCGAAATTGAGGCTATTTTTCACTTACCATCGGTCGACCACTTATCTTGTTGGTTGACCGATTTTCCAGTAGCTTTCACTCTCAATTTTCTTCAAGCTTCTATTTCTGTTAGCAAAAACCAACCATTTTCGTCGGTTGACCAAATCAACCATAAACTTCTTATTAAATGTAATAAAAATATTTTCTCAATTTAACACTTTATCAAAAATATTTTTGTGATTTTAGCAATTAATAATATCTTTTTAGCATCTTAAATTTGTCATTTTTTATGATAACACACATAAGATTACTCATTTTAAAGTTTTGTGTGTGATTCTAATTGAGTTACATTAAAAGCATAAGAGTAATGAGTCGTTTTACCTAAAATTACAAAAAAATCTTCAATACTTCAAAGAATCTTCAATATCTTTTCTTTGCAACCATCTTGAATCTCTTATAAAACCATGTTATGTAAATCTTCAATGATTAACATAATTTTCAATTCAACATTTTTCTCATTTGTGCAAATGGAACTTCTAATATAAAATCACTTAATAAACACATTAGTTCCATAAAATATAAGATTAACATCATTTTCAATTCAACCTTTTTCTCATTTGTGCAAATGGAACTTCTAATATAAAATCACTTAATAAACACATTAGTTCCATAAAATATCAACGTTCAATTGTCCATCAAAACATCTAGGGTCAACAATCTCTCCCTTTTTGAGGATGACAACTAAATTTGATATTTTCTCAATAAAAATATGTAAGTATACTCCCCCTGAATAGAAGTGTAAGACCCTAATTTTGTTTTCAGTCGTATTTTAAAATATTTAGAAAATACCAAGGTAGATGGCGCTATTAATTATTTTGATTTAAAAAAATCTTGGGGTCAATTTGCAAATTCGAAAACATTTATTCTACACTTTGGGATTCAATTTGTCATTTAATTATTAAAATTAAAATTTAAGGGATGAAATCATAAATTAAGAAACTCATAAAGGTGGTAATTGAACTAAAAAGAAGACTTAAAGAAACTTTAGGAGATGATACTGTAAAATGGGGAAAAAAACCTTTAAATATATATATATATATATATATATATATATATATATACACATATATGTTGTAGGAGGATCGATCAAACACACCGAGAGAAAAAGGATCGAGATCACGACGTGGCAAGCGGGGATTAAGTTGATCCACTATAAACATGCATATAAATTACCCCATGCAAATCGTGATCTCAACTCTCAAAAGAAGAAACGCAAAATAGAGAAGGAAGAGAGAGAAAGCGAAGAGAGAGAGAGAGGTTCACCGGAGGTGGGGTGCAGTCCGTCGTGGGTGATGGCCCTCTGTTCTATCGGATTTGTGTATGTGTGTGGTTTATCTGTCATTCAGACCATCATTCAACATGAGGTGTATGTGTTCTGTTCCATTTCATCATTGAGTGTGGGTGCTCTGTTTTTGTACCGACTGTGTGTATGTGTGTATGTATGTGCATGTGGGTTGCGTGGGTGTGTGTGTGGCTCATATGTTGCTGTGTGTGTGGGTATGTGATCAGGTTGTGGGTGTGTTCCGTTCAGTCAGATGAGGGTATCAGTGTGGTCGCCGTCGTCGCCGGAGTAGAGATTAGAGAGAGAGAGCAGTCGGTAGGTCCCTGGTGGCTGTCTGTTCACCGGTAGTATACAGACGGTGCGGGAGGGGTGCCGTCGACGTTGCCGGAGCGTGTGTGTGTGAGTGTTCGGTCAGATAGGTGTTTCAGGTGTATGTTGTTCACACATGGAGCGTATGTGTGTGTGTTCTGCTCATCCGGTGTGTGTGTGTGTGTGTGTGTGTGTGTGTGTGTGTGTGTGTGTCGTCGTTTGTAGTTGTGTGTGCGTGTGTTGTTCGGCCGGTGGTGTTGTCATTCGGCGATGTGTGTGTGTGGATCGCCGGAGTGAGAGTGTGAGTTAGTGAGAGAGAGAGAGTGGCGGCAGGCTAGATTCAAACGGAAAACAACAAACAGGGAGGCAGAATAGCAAACAGGCGGGAAAAAAAAATTAAAAAAAATAGGGAAATTTGCACAAACCACCCCACTAAAATTAATAATCCAATCTCACGTCCGACGGAAAAATTTGGAAAAGGTAGAATTTCGAACTTCTTTAATATATATATATATATTGAAGTGTCTAAATTGAAAATGGCGATAGGAAATAGATCGATATAATAAATTTCATAATAAAGCACGGGGAATTGGAAATTACAAAATTTAGGGTATACAATTCATGATTAAGTTATGTTTACATAAAATATTAATTTTAGGCCCTGTCACAAATAGGTTCACAATTACCGGAGAATTAGAAGCGGAGAGTCGAGGGAGCTTGTGAGTGCGGATTATCAAGTGAGTGTACTATCTTCTTGCCAAACTATTTGTTTGTATATATATATATATATATATATATATATATATATATATGCGTGTAAAATAGTTTTACTTAAATTGGATGGTTTTAAAATTATGTGGATCAAGCAGGTTTTTGAGTAAGTTGGTGAAATGGATTTTTGTCGAATTATGTTGATTTAAAAAAAAAAAAAAGGATTAAAACTAATTTTCATTGGATATGGGTGGTTTTGAAAAGAGAGGAAAATATATGGTTTTCAAAAAAATGCTTGTTTTCTAAAAACAAAGGTGGAAAAAACTATTTTTACTGAAATCGATGGTACAAAGGTGGAAAACTGGATTTTTTTTTATTTTTATTTTTTTACTGAAATTGGTGGTACTTTTAAAAAGGAGAGTGAAAAACGTGATTTTGAAAATTCTCCCCGAAAGGGATGTGGATTATATTTCTCCCCGTAAGGGGTGCGGATTTTTCCCATGGGATATTGATATTTCTTCCCAACAAATTGATATGCCAAATATATTCAAATTGTTTGTCCAATGAGCTACCCATGAGGGGGAGGGTGAATTGAGTAGTTACAAAAATTTAAACAAATAAATCTTTAACACTTAATTATCAAATAATCAATTTTTTAAAATTAATTAGTATCTTCGTTATGCAGCGGATAAGTGTTTAATTCTAGGTGCACACCCAAACACAATATAATAAAAATAAAGAATGGAACACACCAAGATATATCTTAATTCAACAAAGTAGCCTTACCTAATCCAGTCCCCCGAGCTCCATAGAGATTCACAACCTCTAAACTCTTGATTCTTTTACTAGGTAGGAACCAAACTCTTATAAAGATTCTTTTACCAGGCTCAGAATCAACTTTTACAACTATTATTTTCCTAGGATAAGGAAAAACCTTATCTTTTTACTAGACTAAAGAATAACCTAATTCTATTACAGGAAGAATCAAAGCCTAATTCGTTTAACAGATCAAAGATCAAACCTCACCACACTCTCAAGTGTCATTTTCCCAAGTAAGGATGAAACCGTTACAATTTATTCAAATCAATTCAATTGTAGGGAGAATTAAGACCTAGTTTTTTTCAAGGGAAAACAATAACGTAACCTTTTTACTTAGGTCAAAGATCAAACCCTAATTTTTTCATCGGAAAAAGATCAAAACCTAGCTATCCTGATTAGACACCGGCCCAATTGTGTTTAATCCGCTAAAACTTACAAATACAGAAAAATATGAGTTTTTTGCCACAAGAAACTTCTACCACCTCAATACATATATACTCATTAATGTCCTGAAATTTACTACGTGATAGAGACAATGTGAGGCAAATTAATATCTTATTAATAAACAATGTGGGTAACACAAATTAAAGCACGTAATCAAATAAACATACAATCATTTTAAAAAGATTTTTAGGCTCTTAATTTTGAAAACGATTTTCTAATGATCTTAACACCAAGCAAATAATAATAATATGAAATCAAAATTAAGAACAACAACTTGGAAAGATCTCACCGGGAAAATACCGAAGATTAAATCAGAATCGCAAAATAGCACAAAACAGTGACGCCAAATCAACAGCGCTTTACATCAAGAACGTAGCAAGAATATCTCTTGAAAATTTCAGCGTAAAAATCTCTCTTAGAAAATCTTAGATTTGATAACAATCTTTTCAACGACTACTTTTCTGAAGATATGCCTTTAAAAAATACTCTTAGACCCCATATAATAATATCATTCATTTCAGGGATAATCCAATTAAAAAAATAATTTTTAAATCTCTCAAATAAGTTTATAAAATATTTCTCAATTAACAATCATAAAGATAAGAAGTATTTAGCTATTTAAATTGAGAGAATCTTAAATTATGTGGACCAAATTTATAGAGATATATAAATATATGTACCATATCTTTAATAAGATTAAATCTCCCAAATCTCTCCCTTGGATTCATAAAAAATGGCTATATTTTTACAAGGAGACCAAGTTCCTCGAAATTTCAACCAAACAGGTTGTTGATCGATCCCTGGCAGTCGATTGACCGATTGATACAACATTAAAAGCCAACCAACCAAAACCCCAATCGGTTAATTGATACCCTCATGTTCGGTTAAATGATTGATGAAGAGACTTTTCCTTGCCAAACTTAAACCCAATCAGTTAATCGATTAACTGATTAATTCAAAGCCATTCCCTGCCAAATCCTCAAATCCAATCAGTTGATTGATTGCCTACGTTCGGTTGATCGATCGATGCATAAACTACCCATTTTACTCCCAACACTTCACAAATTCAAACAATTGACCGATCATTTTCAATCAGTTAACCGATTGATGTTGGGTGGTCATTTCTTTCACCAATTCTGCTCCAAAACTTATTGTTTGATTCAGTTAACCGACTGCTTTTCTCGGTTGACTGATTGTCCTAAATTATAACTTTTTATACTTTAAACCTTATTTACAATTAGTTCAATTATCATTTTCAATTTCACATAAGGATCACATATCAAATATTTAATTAGGATCTTAACTTCTATCATGTCAATATCCAAACACACATAAGATAATTCATTTAATAGTGTAGTGTGTGATCCTAATTCGAGTTGCATTAAGAGTATACAAATATAGAGTTGTTTTCACCTAATTTCTTCAAGGTCTTCACAGCTCTTCATTTCTTCAATGCATCTATCTTTGCACCCTTAACGTTTTCTTCATAATGTCTTCAACATAATCAAATATATGGAACTCATTTTTTGAAATACTCAACAAATATATTAGTTCCACCAAATTATCAAAACTTAATTGTTCATAAAAAACTAGGGATCAACATAGATGATCATACATAACTTCATAAAGCAATAGAAACCATGTAACCTTAAATTTATATGATATATCATCAATAAGATGATGCTAAATACTGATTTTATCAAATCTTTATTAATAACATGGTATAAGATAAATATAATAATTATTACATGACTCAGTTTTAACCAATAAAATAGTATTAGCTAACAATAGAATTTCATATAGGTATATAATCGAAGCATGTTATTCATAAAGATGCGAGTTAATTTCTATGAATAAGATTTTTCAACGATAATTTCACATCATATAAATTTTGTATATAATCATGTACGAATGAGATTATTTACCACTGAGTTGAATGAAAATTCAACTCTAATCAATATCACTTTGGATCAATCCCGTTCTAATTCTTAACTTGAACTTCGAATTTCGGTATGAATGTATGTTTCTCCATGGATTAGCTTATAACCCGAAAATCTTTGAAATAAAATCACCAATAGAGATCAAGTATATATATATATATATATCGGTTATTCTCAAAACCATGCAAGATCACTATCCAATTCCAAGCAATTTTGATCCTATATATCAATATGTGATAATGATTCAATGCAATGTATAATAATAGAATATCATGATTTATATGGCGAAACAGCTTATTGATATACTATTTATAGATATATCAATTCGATACAATAGATCAAACAAAACTAAAATCACCACATACGAGATATATGATGCTAACAAACACATTTGTCAAGATATAATTCAATAAATGCATCATATAAAAAGACATGCGATGATGAATCATTTTACCATATGAAATACTTCAATATGTCAAATAAATGAATATACCATTTCAAGATGCATAATAAACAGTTCAATTCAACATATTTGTATAAAATATATATTACATGACTAAGAGCATATTATATAAATGGTCTTGCTAATATGCATATGCAATAATGAACAAGTCATAAAACCATATTGATGATAACAAAATAATTTAATCAATTTAAATCACATAACATGTTTCATATGATCAAATACATGAAAAATTTTAGATATAACCAGGTCATATAAAAATATTTTAAAACACTTTAAATAAATATGTTTTTCAGAATCACCATACAATATTTCTAAGACAACAAATAAATACATCATTAATATAAATTTTAGAAATCATTACCGACTTACCTAATTGGCAAGTTTAACACCTTCTTTTTTAACAAATTTAATGAAGTTAAACTGCAAAGAGTTAGGAGTACTGCTAATATCCTTAGGGATGACTTTGCTTGTTACCTCATTTGTACCAATGATTTATTTGGGTGCATAATATTTTGTAGCATGTCTGTATCTTCAAAGCCTTTGATAGTTTCCATTTGTTTCAATGATATTTTTATTTGCACATGTTGCTTGTAGCTTTTTTGTGACATCCCATCTTGGTTTTGGTACATCTTTTCTATTTGTTCATTTTGTTCTAGTTCTGACAGTATGGATTTGGTACATATTTCCTTTTGTTGCATTTAATCATTTTCTTAAAAAAAAAAAAAATTTCATAAATTTCATTTGGACACACACACACACACTTGGGCTGCCTTCTTGTTTCTCTTTAAACTTGGGCATGGAAATGCTTGAATACCTCTAATATCTGGTCTTTAGTTTTCAAAGAATAGAAAAACATTTTTCGAGAAAAATCGTAAATAAATGTAACAAAATATGAAGCACCACCAAGTGTTTTATCTTTCATGAAACAAACATCTGTATGCACAAAATCCAAATAATGATGTCTTCTAGAGAATTAAAATTTTAAACTGCAACTCTATGCTATTTACCGGCAAAATAGTGCGTGCAGGTTATAAGATACGTACCTTTTATACCTGTCAGAAGTTGTTTTCTGCTAAGCATGTGAAGGTATTTGTCACTTAGATAACCAAGTCGACGATTCCATAACTCCATAAAAGAATCCTCAACTGCATTTGACCTCTCATTTACCTAATTTTGGTTGCATCATATACAAGCTGCTTAGTTTATTACCTCTGGCCAACACCAAAGAATCTCTGGTGAGTTTTCATTTTCCTTCACTAAAATAACTATTGTAACCTTTGTCGTCTAGCTTTTCAGTGAAAATCAAATTGAGCCGAATATTTGGAACATGTCTGACACCTTTAAGTACCAATTTGCATCCGATACCAGTTTCTAGATAAAGAGTCACAATTCATCAACCTTGATTTCATTAATAACATGTTAGTACACACTTCGATCAATCTATTGATGAATGTAACCAAGTGTTTTCATATGCATTATCTCCCGTTTTTCATTATTTTTATCACTTGGTTTACCTGCATTACCTTTTAAAGGCACATAAAAATTCTTACAGTAAAGGGTATCCATCATTGTATATTTTCAAATAGCATAATTGGCTAATGCCAATTTTACCATGGCCCCACCACTATCTTTCATTTTAAATCACACAAATAAATATATCCCTAATAACCTGAAGCTCTGGTACCACTTTATTGTCACCAAGTAATTAGATTTTATTTTCATTCTTTATGTGATTAAAATGAGATTACAGATTTCAAAACCCACAGTTATTAACCAAGATAAAAGCAAATAATAAATAAAGTAAGAGACACAATTTTTCCGTAGAAAACCCCAAGGCAAGAAAAAAAAATACGAGACTGAAGTCTGATCTCAACTTTCACTATCACAATAATAATGAGATTATAATCGTTCACAATTTCAAGAGAAAAACTTGGATTACCACATAAATATCATAAAAAATTATAGATACAACAAAAAATGTTAAATACAAGTTTAGAGAGGAATACTGAATCACCAATTAAAAGAGAGTTACCGAAGATCTAGACTAAATAAATGAACTAATTGATGTTAACAACAAACCCCTGAAATTTTAGCCCAATTGGAATACGAATCGCCGTCCGAACATCATGCCGAAATAGTTCTCATTCTTTACCTTTTCTTTATCTAAACTCACTGATGCATGTAATCAATCCCAAAGGAGCTGATGTCCATTTTTTTTTTCTTATTCCACTACTGGTAGTGTGTTGTGCTCTTTAATTTCCAAGACAATTACACACTTATAAAAAAAAAATCTCCTTTGACAAAGTTAGCCTAAATGGGTCTTTTCTGTTTTCTTTGTTAATAAAGCCTACTTTGGGCTTTTCGATTTCTTACTTTCATAAGGCCCAAATGACCATTTGGGTTTGGTCTATCTCCACATGTGTTGGACCTACCCAACACTTTGGACAGTTATGAAGAGGACTATCAAATTAAATTTATACTAAAAATTCTCAATTTGCTAAAAAGTGACCTAAGTATTTTACTATATGATTCATATTTTGATGATTTCACCATTTGTGGAGATGTATATTACAATTTGTTCAATTTCTAAATAGTGGCTTTATGCAACAGTTAAATATGATTTGGAAAAACGTTCTCTCACAACCGTCATAGGTATGAGAGCCTTAATGGGTTGGATGGGGTTAGTGATCTGACCGAAAAGATGTAAACTCGATACACTATTTGGGCTGAGCATATCAAGCCCATCGGGGAAAAAGACCTTAGTGGTCCACTATACAAACAAATAGGTCTCACAAGGAGGCCCATCAATGGGCGATCAAAGCCCACAGTGATCAAGCCATGATTAGGTCAGCCCACGACCTCTACATCCCCTATGTGTGCAGAATGCTTCATCCTATTAACTATAACGACCCATATTTGATGAGAGCACGTTACATAAATCTCTCCCTGGTTTTATGGAGAAGAACATGGTTATTTCTCATGCCGTTAGGAGAAGATCACGTAACGGGCGACCTCACCAATGAAATGACAAAGATTTACTGGGCCTATAAGGAAAGGTATCATTGTTTGTTCTTTACAACTAATTAGAGTGATTTACCTTTCTCTACAATCGGATTAACTTATTCTCACTTCGGAGGTTTTTTGGCCGACACTACACCTGTGTCTTCCCCCAATAATTAATTAGTTTTGTAGGTTGAAAGGTGAAGTTGAAGAGGTTTTTGGCAGGTGAAAAGTTGATTACACGTGCTGAGAACTTTTGGCAGCATAATTTTGTACCGTTTGCGGGAAACGCTTATAGAAAAGCATTCTGTAGAAACAATGAGACAACCATAAGCAAGGGGATTAAAGGAGCAGCACCAAGTCATAGAAGAGACTTGCCACCACCAACTGATAATGAGGTTCCCATGGGAACGTCAGAGGAGATTCGGGTTCATCATCCCCCAGAGGTGCAGAGCACTGATGCGAAGATCGATGCCCTTACGGGGAAAATCTCAGAAATGGTAGACATTATCAAATATATGGCGAAGCTAATAGCTAAAAACAGGCCATAATCTCCTATCGTTAATAATGGTTTGGAGGAAGATGTAGAGTCTCCAGGGTCTGTAGACCCACTATCCCAAGAGGAAAGAGTTTTCTAGGGAGAGACTAGTAATCAACAATAGTAGAGAAGGGTATTCAGTAGAACTGAGACTGTTGATTCACGTCAACAACTCAAAAGTAGATAAAAGAGCGATCTACCCTCGGATGAACTGGATACGCTGCTGAAAGGAACTGAGATACCTTTTACCTCAGACATCTTGGCTGTACCACTCTCTGAAAAGTTTGACCCCACCAAGTTCGAGAAGTATAATGGGAAATTAGATCATGTGAACCACACCCGCCAGTTCAGGTATGTCATGGCCTTATATGGAGCAGGTGACTCAGTGTTGTGCAGAACTTTTGCTACGACCTTGAAAATCTCTACCCTAGAGTGGTTACACAAGCTTCCACCCAACTCCATCTCATCGTTCAAAGACTTTGGGAATATATTCATCAATCGCTTCATAACCTACCAAAGGTTGATGAAGGGCCTAATTATCTATTGGCCTTGAAACAAGAGAAGGGAGAGTCTATACACCAGTATATGAATCGATTTAATGAATACCTGACGTGCATTGAGGGGTGTGACTCCAACCTCATAATCAATGCGTTTACTTTAGGGTTGCGTCATGGCAAGTTTCAAGACTCGCTCACCAAGCACAACTACAAGATCATGTCTAAGCTAAAAGCCCTATGTGAAGCTAGAGGACATCAAAATTGTGAGAAAATGAAGGGGATCTACCAAAGATCATCCAAGGCAAAGCGAGAAGGACCATGACAGAACAAAGGGCAGCTACTCAGACAGGCGTAAAGATCAGCCCAAGAGTTCAGGTCCTAGACTAGATGCTCGTCAAGAACCAAATCTCTCAGGTCTATGGATGCTAATCTCTAGAATTTTTCATGAAATCCATTCGTTTGAGGCGGTTCAATGGCCTCCCAAGCAAAACATCAAGTCCAATAGAAAGAATAAGTCAACGTACTGCGACTTTCACAGGGACTATGGCTATGACATAAATGATTGCTGGGAGCTCAAAAAGGAAATCAAGTGACTAATTGACATGGGTCAGTTATGTGGCTATCTACAAGAGTGCTCTAGGGACAGAAAGAGACCTAGGAGCAAAAGCCATCATGAAAACTGTGACAAAGAGTGCAAAGAGGATCATCCCAACAATAATCATAAGGTCATCTACATGATTAATGCTGCTAGGCTTGCAACTGGAGAAACCAATCATGAACGAAAAAGGAAAGTTCGTGAGGTAGTACTAAAGCGCTACTGTGGAGAAGCAATGTCAATAACTGCAAAACTCGGAGTAGTCATCTCCTTCTCTGATAAGGATTTTAAGGGTATTGTCCATCCCACGAAGATGTTCTGGTCATCACCCTCTGGATCTCTAGTTTCGAGGTAAGACGAATTTTGGTTGATATAGGCAGCGCAACTAATATCATCTTTGTGAACATGCTAAAGAAAATAGGAATGCCCAGCTCGGATGTTAGTTCAACTTAGACTGTTATGGTGGGTTTCAATAGAGACCTTAGCTCTCCCAAAAGAAAGATCACTCTGTCGATCACAGCAAATAAAGAAGAGAGTGGGTACACAAAGGCCACAGAGTTCATGGTGATGGCTGCATGCCATGAAGGTAGTAGTGTCAACATACCATCAGTGCATCAAGTATGTGAAGGATGGCTTGGTGGCAGTAATACTTGGGGACCAGGTGGCATCAAGGCAGTAATTCACAATAGCTATAAAGGGGAAGAAGAAGACCTTATAGCAATTAAAGCCGAAGCAGCAACAAGCTCTATCTAGTAGCTCTGCTCATGAGATTGATGACTTCAGGGAAAATCCCAACGTTCTCCAACCTGCTGAATAAGTACGGGATGTCACTTTTAAAAACGGAGCTTAGAAGGTGATGATAGGGGAATCCCTAAGCCCGGTTGAAGTATAGGAGATCAAAAAATTGCTCAAAGAAAACTTAGACCTCTTTTCCTGGTTTCCAAAAGACATGAAGGGCATCAGTCTTGATGTGGTGGTCCAGCGTCTTTATAATTCTAGCTCTTACCCACTGGTTAGGTAGAAGAGGACGACATGCAGCCCTGAAAGAAAAAGGTGATTGAATCTGAGGTGAGGAGGCTATTTTCCATTGGCCACATAAGGCAGGTGATATACCCATAATGGTTGCCTAACCTAGTTCTTGTGAATAAGAAGAATGGAAAGTAGCGAATGTGCGTAGACTTTACTGACCTCAACCAAGCATGCCCAAAGGATTACTATCCAATGCCTAGGATAGACCAGATGGTAGATGCAGCAACAGGGCATCAACGGCTGACTATGATGAATGCGTGTGTAGGCTACAATCAAATTCGCATGGATAAGCCGGGTAAAGAAGGGACAATATTCATCACTCTGAGAGGTACTTATTGCTACAAAGTAATGCCATTTGACTTGAGAAATATAGGAGCAATCTATCAGCAATTGGTGAACCGTATCTTCCAAGGCCAGATTGGGATAACTATGGAGGTCTACATAAACGACTTGCTGGTCAAAATCTCTAAGAAGGAGGATCACCTGATGCATTTGGTAGAGGCTTTTGCTATACTGAGGAGGTTCAACATAAAGTTAAACCTAGAAAAATGTGCTTTTGGAGTTGCATCTGGCAAATTTTTTGGCTTTGTGGTGAACCAATCAAGCATCATGGTGGATTTAGGATAGATAGAAGTTGTCTAAAGAATGAAGTCTCTTACAACCATAAGAGAAGTCCAAGTTCTAACAAGAAGATTGGCGGCCATAAACAGATTCATTTCCAAATTTACTGATAGTTGTGCCCATTTCTTCAAAATCTTAAAGGGAAACAAAAACTTTCAGTGGAATGAAGATTGTGAACAAGCACTGCAGTCCATCAAAAACTACCTGGGCTTCGTTGATACGCCAGCTAGAGTAAACCCAAGAGATGAGCTCTATCTCTACTTGGCGGTAACACCCGTTGCAGTAAGTATAGCACTAGTGAAAGGTCACTCTAGAGGGAAGAGGCCAGTTTATTACATCAGTAAGTGGTTGGTCACAGCAGAAACTCGCTAAACTGAATTAGAAAAGCTCACCTTAGCTCTAGTAACCGCAGCACGAAAGCTCAAGCCTTATTTTCGTGTACATAAGATCAATGTGCTAACCTCTTACCCCCTCAGAGCTATAATGCACAAACCTGAGTCTTCCAGATGTCTCATGAAGTGGGCAGTAGAGCTTGGTGAGTTCTTTATCAAGTACAAGCCCAAAACTATAATCAAAGGGCAAGCCCTAATAGACTTTATTACTGAGCTTACTCCTCCTGGAGAAATTATAATGGAAGATAGAGAGTTCTCTGATTAGCTAGCTGAAATGTGTAAGTTGTAGGTAGATGGAGCCTCAAACATGAAGGGGTGTGGTGTAGGTATAGTCCTGGAAACACCTAAAGGAGATAAGATTGAAAGAGCAGTGCATCTTGGTTTTCGAACCTCTAACAACAAAGAAGAATATGAAGCGGTAATCATTGGGTTGACGCTTACCAAGAAATTAGGAGTCCAACACCTGGAGGTGAGATCAGACTCCCAACTGGTAGTCAACCAGATAAATGGAGTTTATACTATGAATGAAGAAAGGTTGTGCATTTATGTGAAGAAGGTAAAAGAGCTAATTTTCTCACTCTACAACTACAGATTCGAAACTGTTCCAAGAGCTAAAAATTAGAAAGCATATGTACTCTTTGTGTTGGCTTCTTCATTTGGACCTGATCAACAATCTAAATTGGTGTAATTTCTTGAGCAACCATCCATAGTAGCACCAGCTAACCATTGTGTATGCATAGGCCAGCTAGATCAAGAAGAAGACTTGAGAACACCTTTAGTTCAATATCTAAAGGAAGAGATTATGCCAGATGACAATGATTCATCCAGGAAATTCTTATACAAAGTATCAAGGTATGTGCTGACCAATGATAAATTGTATATGAGATCCTTTTCCCAACCTCTACTACTTTGTCTAGGACCAAAGGAGGCCACCTACATTCTGTTAGAAATCCATGAAGGGGTTTATGGAAATCATTAATGAGGGTGAACGTTGGTATACAGGGCAATAATAATTGGCTATTACTGGCCAACAATGCGCATTAATGCGCAACAATATACCAAGAAATGTGACAAGTGCCAGTGGTTCTCTAATGATATTAAGGTATCTGCTCAACAGCAGACACTAATAACTAGCCCATAGTCATGTTCTCAATGGGAAATAGATGTGCTAGGGCCATTCACCTCAATGCCGAGGAACAAAAAATACTTACTGGTGGTAATTGACTACTTTACCAAATGGGTTGAAGCTGAAGCCTTTGTGACAGTAGGAGAAAATGAAATGAAGAACTTTCTTTGGAAAAATGTGATATGTCATTTCGGCATCCTAGCGGTTCTCATATCTAATAACGGAACATCATTCACTAGTGGAAAAGTTGTATGGATGTACAACGAATTGAAGATTCATCACCATACATCTTACCCATTGTTGCGATATTTTTACGCTTTGATTTTACTCGCAAGTGCACGAGGTCAAGTTTTAATAAAGTGGATCAGAAGATTGAGTGTCATCCACTGGGATTTGTCGTTAGAACTAGTTAAGTACTACAATTGTCATAGTTTAATATTATCTAGACGTTTCAAGATTTGAAATGTGTTTGCTAATTGAAAACTAATTAAACCTAAGAACTTGGAATTAATTCTATGAAAATGGATTACCTAGGGATTAATTTCGTTCACTAATACATATTTGATTTAGTCTAGTTTACATTAGCGATATTCAATCTATCCGACAATCTAGGTATCGAAAGCTCACTCACTACCTCTCCCGAGTGTAAATTGAGTGAATATGCAATCGTGTCAACACCGATATCCCTATCTAGCATCTAAATGATCACATGAGTCTAGCCCCAACCTCACGGACTGCACGCATTCTAGTAATCTCCCAAAACATTAGAACGTAATGTTGTGTTTAACCCTAGTCTGAATCGGGGGTTACCTCTCTCGAGTGTCAAACACCTTATTCTCAAACCAACCACAATATCAAACAAAGTATACTATAGATGTAATAGAACGGTAAACACAATTGAATATAAATGAACAACCGTTAACGAAACACGGATTCACTCAAACATATATATTCATGAACTAATCAATCCCTAGATAATAACTACTTAGCCACACATGGTCATAATCGAATATTCAACAACAAATGAGAACAATATCACCATTCAATCAATAATGTATAGAAACAATGATAGAAACAAAGAAGGAATGACAAATCTATAAAGTGGATAGTTCTACTTCCGCAAAAGCTGCTCTAAGATTGTTTTCTTTTTTCTAAATGTGCTCTCCTCTTCTTAGGTCTGATCTAGGGCTTCTAATAAGTCTAAAAAGGTTTTTTTTTCAAGGTTAGAAGTGGATGGATACTAATAGGGATAAAAAAAAATCCTAAAAATATCAAGAAAATGCGTTGTCAGTTGTTGTTTGGTCGTTGCAGCAATAAGGAGTTCGCTGCAGCGATGGAAAGTCAATAGGGCCTCTGCCCTTCTATCATTGTAGCGATAAAGGGCATCGCTGCAGCGAAGGGGGCCCAGTGGACCTCTGACCATTTATCACTGCAACGAGCAATGTGCTCACTGCAGCAATCAAAGGCCAGTGGCCTTATGATACTAGCGCTGCGGCGATAAATATATCGTTGTAGCAAATAGGTTGCAGGATCTTTTTTTTTTTTTTTTAGTCTTTTTTCAATGTTTCTCTACCAACGTCCTATCGATTAGCTCGATTTTCAACCATTTTCGTCCCTAACACCTGATTTACATAAAAACGAATAAAAATAAATTCGTCTTGGAATTTATAGGTAAATTCAACCCATCACCTATCGTATTCGCAAGCCAATGGACAAGTAGAGGTGACAAACCATTCTATCAAGGAAGCACTCAAGAAACGACTAGATGATGCTAAAGACAAGTGGGTGAAGGAACTACCAGGAGTATTATGGGCCTATCAGACCACACCAACATCTACCACAAGGGAAACACCATTCTCCATGACTTATGGAGTTGAAGCTGTTGTTCAAGTGGAGATTGGGTTGCCGTCAAGATGAGATGGAACAATCAATCTTGTGGAAAATGAAGAAGCCATACGACAGGAGATGAACTAGTTAGAACAGAAACGTGACAAGGCAGTAATGAGGATGGCAAGCTACAAGTCAAGGATGGAACGGATGTTCAACCATGCAGTACGTTCACGACACTTTACAGTAGGAGACCTGGTACTTCGGAGGGTAGTGCTACATCGCCCAGAGGCTCGTTTGGTAAAACTAGCTCTTAACTAGGAAGGACCTCACTGAGTCACCAAGGTGAACAAGCCAAAGACCTACTGGCAAGAAGATCTGGATGACATGGCGATCCCAAGGCCTTAAACATCTCTCTCTTGTGAAAATACTTCGTATGAGATTTCTTATCATTCTATATTTCATGTTTTATTGATGTTTGAAGTTGTTTTTTCTCTTATGTGAGACATTCTTTGAATAAAACAAGTAAACAATTTTTTTTTTCAATCTTTGAACATTATTCTTGTCATCTTAACTACGTGTAAGGAACACTTAGTGAATTGAAGCTAAGTGTATAGCAAGCATTTGGCGTTAGAACCAGGTGTAAACCAACTAAGCAAATCAGCTTAGACATGAGCAGAGCCAACCAACTTACTTATTCACAATTGAGCAGAGTAAATCCGCTTTCTCCTATGACACTTAGAATAAAACTAAGTGAACGACAAAGTGAGGAGGACATGTCAGCTCACTCACAACAAACTAAACAGATCAACTTAGACATGAGTAGAGAAAATCAGCTTACTTATTCACAAATTAGTAGAGTAGATCAACTTACTCATACAACACTTAGAATAAAAGTAAGTGTACAACAAAGTGAAAAGGGCAAGTCAGCCCACTCACAGCAAACTAAGCAGATTAGGTCAGACATGAGTAGAGCAGATCAGCTTACTCATTTACAAATGAGCAGAGCAGATCAACTTAGTCATACGACCCTTAGAATAAAACTAAGTGTACGACAAACCAAGGAGGGCAGGTTAGCCCACTCACAGAAAACTTAGCAGTTCAGCTCAGATATGAGTAGAGCAGATTAGCTTACTCATTCAAAAATGAATAGAGCAGATCGACTTACTCATCAAAAAATGAGTAGAGAAGATTATCTTATTACTCATAACAAATGAGTGGAGCAGATCAACTTACTCATAAACACTTAGGTGGTGTTTGGTAACGATTCCCATCCCAAGAATTCTCATCCTATTCCTAGATTTTTGGAATTTATTTTTGGGCATAGCATTTGGTAATCCATCCCACTTTTTTGTTTCCATTCCCATTCCACTCCCAAATAAGAATCCATCCCACATTTTGTATAGAAATGAGAAAAAAAAAAAAAAACCATTCCCAACAAAAAAAAAACCATGATCACCTTTATCACCTCCGTCACTTTCGTCACCTTCGTCGTCCTCCATGATCATCATCTATCACGTTCGTCATCGTCGTCGTCTTTTTCAACCGTCATGTTTGTTGTCTTCGTTCGTCGTCTTCTCCATCACGTTCGTTGTCATCATCATCTTCGTGTCCTCCATCGTCATCAATTTCATCTACTTATAGGGTTTTGATTTTGAAATCGAAATCGAGATAGGATTTTGATGTCGACCTTGTTCGTCGTCTTCAACCGTGTTCGTCTTCTTCTTCAACCGTGCTCAATCGTCGTCGTCTCCTTCAACCGATTTCGACCGTCGTCTTCAACTGTGTTCGTCATCTGCTTGGTTTCGATTTCAAAATATGAAATCAAATAGGGATTTTAATTTTGAAATGTGGTTTTGAATCGATTTCAAAATGTGATTTCCATTGGGGTTTAGGGTTTGATTTCGGTTTCAATTTCGATTAGGGTTTATTATTTTGATTTCGATTGTGGTTTAGGGTTTGATTGCTTGATGATTTTTTTATTGTGATTTAGGATTCGATTGTTTAATTGTAGCTTAGGGTTCGTTCTTGATTTCTAGGATAAAATCGTTACTAAACGCAATTCTATTCCCAAAACAAAAAATTATTATCGTTACCAAACCTGATTCTATTCCTAAGAAGGAAACAAAATTCTCATCCCATCTCATTCCCATCCCACTACATAGGATGGGCACGAAACGGTTACCAAACGGGCTAGTATAAAATTGAGTGTAAAACCAACAAATTGAGCAGATCAGCTAGCAACGAACTTCAACTTACTCATTCACAAATGAGCAGAGCGGGTCAACTCACTCATTCACAAATGAGCAGGGCAGATCAACTACTAGGAAAGATCAGCCCAGCTAACGACACAACACCTCAGTATGTGAAAGAGCATATCAGTTCGCCATCTGTAACTTCTAGTTGTCCAAATCAAGGGAGGCCAATGTAGACTTATTAGTCACCAGATAAACTCCTACAAATACTACATCATGTATGGTACCGTGTCTTCAACACATAACTTAATCAGTCAAGATTAAAGTCCAAAACACTTTTTTCGTCTACACCAACTCCATGATAAGAAAGGCTAAGTTCAAAACTGGATAATATCTTGAGAAGGATGTTATAGAACAATACGAAAGAGAAATTCTCATTGGAAGGATTCTTGTGATGGTAAAATCTGATTTTTGACTTTGATTATGGTGATTATGTTCAAAATCAAATGCCTTATTTCCTAGCAAAAGTCTATATTAATTCATAACTAACTTAGCATACTAACAAAGTTATGAAAGAGGGCAGGCAAGAAGAGAATAAACGGATAACACAGAGGCAGCACAAATGAGCACAGAGATATCAGAACCCAAATTTTATATTAACAAAAAGAGAAGGGGGTACATCGTCAAAAAAAAAAAAAAAAAAAAAAAAAAAAAAAAAAAAAAACTGAAAACTGATCACTTCAAAAAAACAAAAGAAAAAAAAAAGTCTATAGCTTCTTCTAATAAACCAAGTTGAGTGGGTGGAATCATTTCAACCCAGGAGAAGGAGGCAAACCCAAGCCTTCAAAATCCGAGTTGGAGTGGTAGAAACCGTGCTCTTCATATTGTTTGATCTTACAGACCAACTCTCAGATCTTGGCCTTTTTTACCTCGCTTTCTCCCAAAGCTTATCTCGCTTCGCTTTTATAGAATCGGGGAACACCTTATGGAAGCGAAAGTCAATGGCCAGATTACGCCGATCTCTCTTAGAATTCTTCAACTGCTCCCTGAGTTTATGGAAATGCGAGATGACACGAAAATGGGTTGCTTCTATAGTATAGAAAAGAGCGTAGGAATTATCTAAAACTCAATGATGAGAGTGCTCATTGGTAGCAATTTTGGTTGTTGTCATCAGGGCACGGAAGTTCTCACCTAACTCAATATCTTTTTACCTCTCAAATTGAATCGCTTCAAAAGAAGAAGGGGATGGCCACGATATGGTTGCAAAGAAATGAAAGGAAGAAGATAAATAAAAAAAAAACTCTGAAAAAGTATAAAACAGAGGAAGAGAAAGTGTTTGGATTTGTGAAAAATATCAATGTTTGGTTTGGCTTTAAATAGCCAAACTAAATAATAGATAGGAAGATGAGACGTCAAAAGTATGCATTAATGTGCAAATGACATGTGCTGATGGAATACGTACTGTAATTATGATATTATATTTCTAAGACTTAATCGACGACTACTGTTTAAACAGGTCATGATTACAAAAAATGTTATCATTGCAAAAAATTAATTACGGGCGTAAAAAAGAAATTAAAAACAAAGAAGGTTAAATCAAGGAGCAACACTCTAATCATCAATATTTAGTTGATTAGAGGTTTATAGATGAGCAGCATCATCAGGCAGAGCTTGAGTTATTACTTGATCTGAACTTAAGGCAAGTTGACCAGGAGGGCTTGGAGCTGAGCTGTCCACAGGCAACTCAGCAGCTGGTATGGATGAAGGCTCTTCACCTTAAGCATTTTATTTCTTTTCATCAATAGCGTCATCTCCTATTGTATCTTTCAACTCAGCCTCCAAGAAAAAAAGGTCTAAGTCTATATATTCTTCTGACACCTATTGCTGGCAATAGCTGATAGGTGTGAAAACGTATCTATTTCTAATCTGAATTTGTTAGTTTTCGAATATGTTTATATAGTATTTTATTATGTTTTAATTAATTTTCATACATTTTGTATAAATCAGGTGTGTAGGGAGAAATGATAGGAAACTGGAGCTAAAACGATGAGATCGAACCAAAGCGATTCGAAGTTACGGTGGATAAACAAGCTCGGAGGCTAAAAGATGAAACAGGCCTACCGCTTAGGCATCCAGACCATCGCCTAAGCGGTGAAGATGTAGAAAAGAGCAAAATGTTACTGACGGACGACCGCCTAGGCAAAGATTCTATCACCTAGGCAGAAATCCAGCAGAAGACGCAATGGGCTACTGACAGCCGCTCGCCTAAGCGGAAATTCTATCGCCTAGGCAAAAATCCAACACAATGTTCTCCCAGTCCACTACCTACTTTACCGCCTAGGTGATCAGACTGAACCAACCTAACTCCGCCTAGGCGTAATTTCCACCGCCTAGGCGGATTTGCCCTGCACAGTCTTGAGATAGTTTTTAGATATTTTTGTTATAAATATCCCCTCTCCTCCCCCTTGGCCGAAAACTCTCTTCCTTCTCTTACATTTTTTATCCCTTTAGGCTGTAGTTAAGCCTAGGGTTAGGAATTTTAGTGGTGGAGCTCACATCCTGAAGTAGAGAAGACGGCGAATCGATCGTTGAGCATTTTTAGTAGTTTATCTTCGGACGAGGCTAAGTTCTTCGATCGTTTTTTCCTTATTTCTTTATCTTAGGAGCATGTGAGAATATTTAGCTCATTCTTTCATGTTTATACGGCTATGGCCACGAGTTAAATATGGATTGTAGTAGGGATTAACACTATATTTATAAATATGTTGTTTGGATGATTTCGGTGTTTCGTTTGTGATTGTTCTTCGTAGTTTGATTGTATTTATCGTATTGTTTGTTTATTATACTTGGATTGATAAATGGAGAATACGGGGTTTTTGACAAAACCCCGGATTTGGATTAAGGTAAACAAACGCCACGATTCTATAACCTGGTCGAGGTTTGAATCGTGGACAATCGATGACGTGGGGCTAGACACACGCTACCTAGGGTCGTTAAGACGTTGAGGGGGACCTCTTCATTGACTCGAAGTTTCGTTATATCCCTCGTCTTACACTCGAAAGAGGTGGCAAGGGAGTTTTAGAACGGAGATTGTCGATAGGGTAAATACAACGCAGCGATCCAATAACCCGGGAGGGAGTTGGATTGTGTGCAATCAATGATGCTGGGCGAGACTCACGTGATCTAGGGTCGTTAAGACGTTGAGGGGGACTTCTCCGTTGACTCGAAGTCATGTATTCCCCCATCTTACACTTGGAAGAGGTGGCGGTGGAGTTTACGTTCCGAGGTTGTCAAATAGGTCGAACAACGTAAATGTAAGTAAATCGGAATCGAACACGTATTTGTAAACATGTTAATCCCTATGTAATTATTCACCCTAAAACATATTAATGATGCTGGGCGAGACTCACGTGATCTAGGGTCGTTAAGACGTTGAGGGAGACTTCTTCGTTGACTCGAAGTCATGTATTCCCCCATCTTACACTCGGAAGAGGTGGCGGTGGAGTTTACGTACCGAGGTTGTCAAATAGGTCGAACAACGTAAATGTAAGTAAATCGGAATCGAACACGTATTTGTAAACACGTTAATCCCTATGTAATTATTCACCCTAAAACATATTAACATAATAGTTTAGTTAATTTACGTTATATTAGTATAAGTTTAATTAATTAAATACATTTGTTTTTCGCCTAGATAAACTTAGGTCACGACAAACGCGGTATTCGATAGTAACGACAACAATCCCTGTTGATATGATAACCCGATCTTAATGATCACACTATACTAAAACTTAGACCTCGTATACTTGTGAGTGTAAGTAGCGGCGTGTCATTTCCCATGCTACCAAGTTTTTGGCGCCGTTGCCGGGGATTGTTTTGATGTTATTGTCGAAGAAACGCGGTAACGGCTCTGGACTTCAGTTTTGGATAGGAGAAGCAATTGTTTCGTACTGCCAGGGATTGGTGAAGTTGTTATTATTGATATTTTGTGTAAATGACTTAATTTTACTTTAGGCATTTCTTTGTATATAATTTTTGTTTGTAGTTTTGTTTTTATTTCTTATGCAGGGTACTTGGCGATGTTAGATCGATGGGTATTGATGTATCCCTTTCGACGGGATTCCAAATTGTTTTATGCTGCTTGGCCAAGCAGATGAGCCGGTGAGGCATTTCGTTGAGAGATTGAGCCATCCAAAGAAAAACCTCGCTAATCTTGAGGACATTCTGAATGTCGGGCCGAAGACATTAAACCACGCACTTCTTGGGAGGCAACCCAAGTAATTCTTTTTGATCCATCCCGTCCGACTTGATTTAGAGGCGAGATTCTCTCGCCTCCCAGGTAAGTGTTTTAAACACCCTTCGTCAGCATGCTTTAATTCCATACGTTGAAGAATGATGATTGGGTTTGCTGAGGACACTGTCCACTTTGAGTTTGGAAGTGATAAGTAGTATGTTAGTTTATGTGTTATCGTTTTCCGTATTGCATGTGTGTTTAGGTTAGAATGTGTTTATGTTTTTGTGTTGTTGTTTATATGTTGAGTTTTACATTCATCGGGCCGTCACCCGATGATGAGATTACCTCTGGTTGTTTTCGAAGTCAAGGGTAATACCCATGCATGTGTGATTCTGTGTGCTTGACTATGTTCTTTTTGTAAAAATTATTGTAGATCCTAATTTGCACGGGCACATCGACTCAATGTATTTTTATTCAATTGATTTGAGGCCGATTATCGATTAACCAAATTCATAACACATTAAGGATTCTAAAACTTGACTGAGGGGAAGCTTGAGGAGAAAACCTAGGCGAGGTAGTTCAGGAGACGTGATTTAGGCATTCTCTTTGTCGCTTGAGCCTTTGAAGCCTACCTTGATATATGTTTATCCCTCGTCACCCTGTCGAAGCCTAAATTCAACTTCAATTCAGAACACATAAACCGATATCACGGCCAATTGAATTCCTTCCAGTCCTTTATCGCTAAACCAAAGGCATATTTGAGTGAATCAAGTTAGCCGGTGCAGAGGCTTCTTGAAGTGAGCGGTTGGGTTTAGGGTGAACTTCTAATTGGTTCGGTATTTGAGTACTCACTTGTCAATTTTTATTTGTATTTCACACACCCCTTCAATTGTAACATTCAAATAAGTTTGGGGGTGTGTTCGTTGAAAAGAAAAGAAAAAAAAAACAAATGTAAATACGGTTTTTATTTCTGTTTCTTTTTGACAAGTGAGTACGTCGGTCTTAAATGCATGTTCGGGATTGTTTCCAATCTTTCTATGGGAATTCGAGAGTGAATGTGCCAAGCGTTGAGCCTTGGGTAACGTTAAGTTAACAACGTTAACCCATTTTGTATTCCAAATTACCCTTGGCCAAATATACCAAAACCGAACCAAGTCCTAATGATCTTCATGAACTACTAAACCTACATTAGTGGAGAGTAGACCCTAATCCTTCTTATGGTAATCCTTAACTCATGAATTTCGTTAGTGGATAATCCAATCCGATCGTTGTATAGTTATATTATTGAGTCTCGCACTAACACATTTACAGGATCTAGAATGGCGTTCACTATTATTGCATGTCGAAAATCTAGAACATTACATGTTGTGTGTTACCGCCTGAACTCAAAATAATTGGCGGTTATTGAGGGAACAAGAACTTGGCCGTTAGAAGAATTTAAAACTCGCATGTTGTTATATTTAGATTGTTTTTAGGTTGTTTGTTATTTAATTCCGTTTGTGTATTTTTCATTTTAGTGTGTATGTTTGGCTCGAGGACTAGCCAAATTTTGAGTTTGGGGGTATTGATAGGTGTGAAAAACCTATCTATTTTCAATCCGAATTTGTTAGTTTTCGAATATGTTTCTATAGTATTTTATTATGTTTTAATTAGTTTTCATACTTTTTGTATAAATCAGGTGTGTAGGGCGAAATGATAGGAAACTAGAGCTAAAACGATGAGATCGAACCAAAGTGGTTCGAAGTTACGCTGGATAAACAAGATCGGAGGCTAAAAAATGAAACAGGCCCACCGCTTAGGCGTCTAGACCACCTCCTAAGCGGTGAAGATGTAGAGAATAGCAAAATGTTACTGACGAACGACTGCCTAGGCGAAGATTCTATCGCCTAGGCGGAAATCCAGTAAAAGACGCAATGGGCTACTGACAGTCGCTCGCCTAGGAGGAAATTCTACCACCTAGGCGAAAATCCAACAGAATGTTCTCCCATTCCACCGCCTACTTCACCTCCTAGGCGATCAGACCGAACCGACCTAACTCCGCCTAGGCGCAATTTCCACCGCCTAGGCAGATTTACCCTGCACAATCTTGAGATATTTTTGCTATAAATATCCCCTCTCCTCCCCCTTTGGCCGAAAACTCTCTTCCCTCTCTTGCATGTTTGAGCCCTTTAGGCTATAGTTAAGCCTAGGGTTAGGAATTTTAGTGGTGGAGCTCACATCCCGAAGTGGAGAAGACGGCGAATCAATCGTTGAGCGTTTTTAGCGGTTTATCTTCGGACGAGGCTAAGTTCTTCGATCATTTTTTTCCTTATTTCTTTATCTTAGGAGCATGTGAGCATATTTAGCTCGTTCTTTCATGTTTATACGGCTATGGCCACGAGTTAAATATGGATTGTAGTAGGGATTAACACTATATTTATAAATACGTTGTTTGGATGATTTCGGTGTTTCGTTTGTGATTGTTCTTCATAGTTTGATTATATTTATCGTATTGTTTATTTATTATGCTTGGATTGATAAATGGAGAATATGAGATTTTGACAAAACCCCGGATTCAGATTAAGGTAAACAAATGCCATGATTCTATAACCCGGTCGTGGTTTGAATCGTGGACAATCGATGACGTGGGGCTAGACACACGCTCCCTAGGGTCGTTAAGACGTTGATATGGACCTCTTAGTTGACTCAAAGTTGCGTTATATACCTCGTCTTACACTCAGAAGAGGTGGTGAGGGAGTTTTAGAACGGAGATTGTCGATAGGGTAAATACAACGCGACGATCCAATAACCCGGGAGGGAGTTGGATTGTGTGCAATCAATGACGCTGGGCGAGACTCACGTGATCTAGGGTTGTTAAGACGTTGAGGGGGACTTCTCCATTGAATCGAAGTCATGTATTCCCCCGTCTTACACTTGGAAGAGGTGGCGGTGGAGTTTACGAACCGAGGATGTCAAATAGGTCGAACAATGTAAACGTAAGTAAATCAGAATCGAACACGTATTTATAAACACGTTAATCCCTATATAATTCTTCACCCTAAATATATTAACATAATAGTGTAGTTAATTTAGGTTATATTAGTATAAGTTTAATTAATTGAATACATTTATTTTTTACCTAGATAAACTTAGGTCACAACAAATGCAGTATTCGATAGTAACGACAACAATCCCTGTGGATACGATAACCCGATCTTAACGATCACACTATACTAAAATGTAGACCTCGTATACTTGCGAGTGTAAGTAGCGGCATGTCATTTCCCGCGCTACTAGTAGCGTAAGTCCACTAATTGGATGTTCTTTAACCTCTTTCTAAATTTAGCTCAGAGATCCTTAATCTTCTACTCAGATTGTTTCCCCTTCACCACCAGCTTTGCAGTCAACCTTTCCACCATCTGTGCTTAATTAGAAGACATCATCTTATCTTGGTCCAGCTCAGCTAAAAGTCAATCCCTCTCACCTGAAGTTGCTGGCAGGAATCCTCTTTCACTTTGAGGGTAGCATCCTAGACTTGAAGATCAGCTCTCTGATGATCTACCTATGTGCGTGCTGAGCTGATCTCGTTTTTCAGGGAAAGGGTTTTTTCCCTCAGAGCTGAGCTTTCTATTTTCAAAGCAGTGCTTTCTACTTGAAGTCTGCAGTTCTTTGTGCTGTAAAGATCATTGCTTCTCCATAGCACTTCGTGTTGCTCATTGGTAGAACGCAACTCCATTTCAAACCTTTCTTGAGAATACCTCGCCAGTGCTAAGTTTGTCTCAAGAGAGATCTTCAGCTCTTGTAAGATGTGTAGGTCTTCTTCCATCCATCTAGAATTAGTTAACTGAAACATAAGTTGATTATCTAACTCACTGTCATCATCAGCACTTCCAGCCAGCACAGAGGATATATGGATGCTCTGTAACACAGGAGCAAGAAATCAGAAATCAACTAACGGCTCAGGAAGTCATAACACTTGTTAAAAATAAAAATGATTACCTGAAGGAATGCACGGATGAGCATCTTGAATATTTCAGCTTTGTTGTGACCTCCAGTATTTTCCTTACCTTTACTCTAGGACTCTTCGTATAGGAACTTGATAGCGTTGTTGAAGATTTCCTGATGGCTATGGACTGAGGGCCTAACCTCCTAGATTAGCTGGCATATCTACTGTTGGGACATACCACGACCACTTGACTCTCCTTGGTTAGAAGCAGATGCAGGAGGAGGTTGGTGACTAGTAGAAGTGGGCTCAGTAACAGCACGATCAACAAGAACACCGACTGCTATTGTGGCAAGTTCTAGCCCCCTGATCTCTATGGGAACATGGACTTGAGTTGCTGGAACTATCACGAAGATGACCCTACGCCTGCGAATGCTCAAAGGTTGAGAATCGTTGTCAGATTCAGCAAACCGAAAGAAGAATAGGCTGAGGTTGAAGAGCTGTTGATGGTTGTGTAGAAGACTGAGCTAGTGGACTGACCGGTGCTGGAATAGATGGTTGAGCAGCAAGACAAATTGTAGATCTGGAAGCAGTAGGGGCAGCAGGCTGAGCTACTGACTACCCAGCTGGCTTTGAGGATTTTTTTACAAAGCCTTTTCCTCTTCTTCCCAATCTGCAGCTCTTCCAAGTCATTGAACTGAGATGTGTCCGTTTCTGGTTGAATGAAGGGGTGGTGAGCAACAACTTTGTAGGAATGTTTGGCTGGGACCAACAACTTTTTTAACTCTTCTTTAATCTTGGTCATAAGGCCAAGGCTCTTGCAAGCTTCTCCACCTACATCTGACAACCCAAGAAAATGTCAAGACAATTCTTTAAAAATTCCTAAATTCAAGTCGCACAGAAAGCCTAAGTAAAGAAAATTACTCAGGGAATTAAAGTGTAACGACCCGGTTTCCTAGGGCCGTCACTATGGTTTCTCCTATAGAGAAATTCCTAACCTAAATCCAACTATCTAACTTTCTAGTCTACAGTATTCAGAAATTTTATAATAATGGCAATAATTTCAGTTGCCAATTTACGACGGTAATTATTAAATCTAATAATCACCATTTAATTACGACCACAAAACCAACTGTCTATTTTCTTAAATAAATTCGCGAATTATATAGGTAATGGCGCCAAAACTAATAATTTAATGATTTATAATTTAAAACAGGATATTTCCATCTTTTATCAAACCAATTTTATTGATCGCATATTTAATACATTAAAATCGAGAGAAATATTTTGCAATAACTACGATAATTATATTTACCATTTTTCTCAGATTATAACAATAATAATAATTACAATTATTACATCTCAAAATTTCAAATAAAATTCTTCTCTCGTTTTGTCCTAGCCAACCCTGCAACTAAACACTGTGGGGTTGTGAGTTAATGCTCAGTAGAACTCCAACCCCTCTAATACGTGTATTTAATTTATCACATAAAACCACATAATCATGCTCGTCACATAAATTTAACAGATAAACCACACAGGCATGCTCGTCACATAAATCCCGCATCGTCTAACATATTTCACATAATTTCGACAAATAAAATATTGCAACAATATACTAAATAATTTTATAATCACCCACGAGACAGTTAAATACAATTAAATGCATATATTAAGAGTAACAGGAATTCTACCTTTCCCGAATTTTTTTATGGCCATGAGATTGGATATTATATTTTTGGTGGGGTGGATTGTGAAATTTTCTCTTTTCTTCCTTTTTCTTCTTCTTCTTCTTATTATTCTTTTTCTTCTTCTTCTTCTTCTTCTTCTTTCTCTTTCTTCTTTTCTGTTCCTTCTTCATTTTCTGTTTTGTGCTCTGATCCGCCACCGCCTCAGCGAGATTTCCACCGCCTTGGCGACTTCCCTCCTTTTTACTCTATTATGGCACACTGACCCTCCTCCACTGAGGTGAATGCCTCACCGCCTAGGTGAACGCGCTCCTCTATTTTTCCCCGTTGAACCTGCTGACTCTTTTTTTTTTCTCTCCCTCTCTCTCCTCCGACGATCACCCCCTACACCGCCCACCAACAAAACCCACACCAAACAACCACCGTCGAACCAACCGAACGACGGCACAACATACACACACATGCGCACAACAAACACACACACACACACACACACACACTGCTTTCTCTCTCTAACTTACCGCCGGTGAACTCCTGCGACACCCACACAACCAAACCAAACGGTCACACATACACAACCGACGCAAGACACATACACACCCATTGCTCTCTTTCTCTCTCCGTTTTTCATTTCTATTCCATGTTTCTGTTTGAACTAGTCGCCGACCAATTCTCTCTCTCTCTAATTCTCTACTGCCGGCGACGCTCAAACCACACACACCCTCAACAAAACCCACATCGCCAGTGACCAAATATACACACAAAACACACACACCCAGTAACCGAACACACACACACAAACACTAAATAGAAAACACACATATACATGGCAACGAGATACCCACACACACATATTCACGTCGAAACACACACAAAGCCATCGATGAATGGCAACACACATACAAACTTTACCCACACATACTTACCGGCGACCATTGAACGACGACACACACACAACATACACCCACCAAATTGTACCCCACCACCGGCGAACCTTTCTCTTTCTCTTCAGTTCTCATATCTCTTTCCCGTTTCTTTTTCTCTCTCTCATCTTCTCGATTCTTCTTCCCTTATCTCTATCTATCTATCTATCTATCTATCTATCTATCTATCTATATATATATATATATATATATATATATATATATGTATGTATATATAATTACACTAAGCCCCCCTCTTATTTTTAGTTAGGATATTAATTAAACTCATTCTCAATTTTAATGTTTATGTAAATTACAATTTAACCCCTAAAATTTTAATTCACATAATTAATATCACAATCCACCCCGATATTTTTAAAATATTATAAAATACGACTAAAATTGTTCGTATATAAAAATCGGGGACTTACATAAAGTGCCTCCGCACAACTGGAGGCAACCCTATTTCTTTAGGAGAAAACTCCCAATCACCTTTAAAGAAGAGGTACCGCCTTTGCCAGTCTCCTCTCAACCCAGTTTGGAGGTCGATGAAGAATGAGAACCTCTTAGGGAAGGAATAGTAGAATCTCCCTAGTTCAGAAATAAAATTAAGGGAAACTGTACTCCTAATTATATCTACAGTAAGAGGGACTTGATTTACACGAGAAAGAGCAATAGCTCCTGTGATCTGATGGAAACTATTGGGGGTTAACTGAGTAGGAGTAATTTTTAGTTGACGAAAGAAATTGCGAAGAAAAGAAGTAAATAGGAGAGTGAATCCATACTCAAACATCCAAATGAAGAGGCATATTTCACCCTCTTTGACATCGTATGGGCGTTCATCCTCGGATAAAACCCTAATCAACATTGAGGAATGAATGTCGTACTGTTCTCCAAACGGTTCAAGCTATTCTTATGGAATGGAGCTCCCTCCATGATCTCCCCAGTTAACTGGGGAATGGGTGAGCTAAGTAGCCAGGGCTGTCGTCGTCTGTTCCGCAAAGAGATTTGACGACAAACCAGCCTCAGTAAAACTGTTTGATTGACTCAACAACATCTCAAGCAGAACAAATGAAAATTTAAATGAAGAATGTGAAGTAAAGGAACACAATCAAAATATTTGAGGAAGACAAAAACTTACGCAAAATGGAAGAAGTTTTCTTTCATCCCTCTTCTCTTGAATCGTCACAAAAAGTCAGGAGGGCAAATAATATGGGAAAACACCTGCTCACAACCGTCATAGGTAAATGATATAAACCTGATACACTATTTGGGTTGGGGAAAAAGACCTTAGCGGTCTACTATACAAACAAATAGGCCTCACAAAGAGGCCCATCAATGGGCGATCAGAGCCCACAGTGATCAAGCTATGAATAGGTCAGCCCACGACCTCTACATCCCATATGCATGCGGAACGTTTTAACCTATTAATTGTAACATCCCATATTTGATGGGAGCACATTACAAAGATCTCTCATTGGTTTTATAGAGAAGATCATAGTTATCTCCCATGCTATTAGGAGAAGATGACATAACGAGCGACCTCACCAATGAAATGGTAGAGATTTACTGGGCCTATATAAAGGGAAGATACCATTGTTTGTTCTTTACAATTGGTTGGAGTGCTTTAACTTTCTCGATAATCGGATTAACTTATTCTCATGCTAGAGGTTCTTTGGCCAACACCACACTAGTGTCCGCCCTAAGAACTAATCGATTTTGCAGGTTGAAAGGTGAAGTTGGAGAGGTTTTTGGCATGTGAGAAGTTGATTGCATGTGCTGAGAACTTTTGGAAGCATCAAAATCCTAGTATTTTTAAATGGACCAGCATATTTTTTAAAAATAAATTCAAAAATGAACTGGTGAAAAACCAATAGTTCAAAATGGTTTGAGAATTTGGTTATACTCGGGGAATATGTTAGGCAACTCGATACATCCAATTAAAAATTAGTTACCTAATATTTATTTGAATATAATTAATAAAGTTAATTTTAAAATAAAAGTTTATTAATTTTGTGTACCATATATGTATGTATATTTGTAAAATGTCCACCAGCATGATCAATTTTCAAATAGATAAAAATGACAAGATTAACCCCTTAGGAAAGTCTTATTGAATAATTAATCTTTTATTCTTAAAAAATTAAACTAATAATGAATGATATGTTTTGAAATAATCATGGATCTAGAATGTGGATATGTTCTATGCGGCTTACTTCTAATGACATATTGGTTAAAAGTTTTTTTTTTTTTTTAAACATGATTCCAATAGAAAATACGATGTCTAAATTAATTGACATATTCATCATTATATTAGCTTATTACCCTTCTAGATGAATTTATATACTATATGGCTTATTTCAATAATATATTGGTTAAAAGAATTGGTAATTTTATTGAAATTTTTTTATATGTTTTTTATGTTGTCGGAAAATGATAACACATTGAATTTATGAATCTGCCCTTGGTAGCCTCCGTTCTGCTACTTTCAGGGGTTCATGCACAAATTCTTAACACCGGGGTAGATCCCTGCGAAGAATCTCTAGCGTGAAAGTAAATATAGGATGGAAAAAATGTATGAAATCAAATATAGGGATGTAAATACAGAGTAATGTTGCCTAAGAGACACAATATGGTGTTGCCCAAGAGTTGCATAAGGTAGTATCGTATAGCGTCACGTACCAGGGCTCATGATATACTTGGGTATTTATACAGTCATTTGCTTGGGACAGAGAGAGGATGGAGTACCTAATCACTACATCTGTTATGATGTAATGATACTTTTGTTATTTGCGCATCCTCCAAGCCAAATGAATATTCTCTACCGATTTGGTAGTGATTCAATCTATGACACTAAGTGTTGCGCTTTAATTATCCCATTGACCCAATCCCCACCTTGGATGGATCTCAGGCTTCTTCAAAGTCGTCGCTCATTTCTAGGGTTTGGCCTTCTCACGGCGATGGGCCTGGGCCCAAGAGATTTTGGGCGCAACGCAAGGCCTTTTTTGATAGGTTTTCTTGCTGGCCGGTCTAGGACCAAATTCACCACCATCAGTTTTTATTGTATAAAAATGAATCTCTTAAATTGAATATTGGTCATATGAGATATTTATAGCCTAAATGGAATTTTAATGGCAGTGATAAAAAATAATGATTGAAGTTTTTGACAATACTTTTTTTTTTCGGCATTATTTTTTTTTTTATTTTATTTTTATAAAAATACAATCATACGAATGTCTTTCTTACTACGTGTCCTATGTTTGCGCGCACACACACACAGAATCAATTGAAATGATTTTTTTTATGGAAGAAATGACATCTATAATCTAAATGATATGGAGTGAAAATAACTTATTTTTTCTTTTCTAAACTAAGAGAATTTTTATCTACATTCCTCTGATATCTTATTAGATTGAAATATGAAAAAATTAATGGATCTCTTTTCTCTTTTATTCTTTATCAAATTAATTTTTTTTTTTATTTTTTCGAATTTGTTAAAAGGCAAGGTGATCTCCTAAACCTATCATGTTCCAAATTTCACTCTATTGGTTAAAGATCTCTCCTGTAATTTACTAATTTAACAAACTTGTCCAAAATCATGTTGAAATTAATTTTAACAAAAAACGTTTTGAGATTTTTATTACAAAATTTAAAGGAAAAAAATAATTACTTAATTTTTAAGAACGGCATAATAATAACAGAGTTAAAAAATCCATCCTCATATTGCTCAAAAGAGTTAAAATTTTGACATGATAAAATCCCCTTTTAATTGTAAATCATAAAGTTCTTTGGGTATAACAACAATATATTGGCCTAGTGATGATATTTTATTTTAATAATATAGCAATCATTTAAGATTTTATTAAAAGGGTATCAAAAGAAATTTGGCGCAGTCGCCACCCTTATCATCGTAAAAGTCATTTGGATGTCACAAAATATTTTATATATTTTTTAAGGACATATACAAAGTATAGATACAAAAACCTACCAATAATGAATGAACTCCATCTATTGAAACGACATCTGTAGGTGGTGGTTTTGTTTTATGACATATTACATTGGCCATTTGATCTTAGGTTTGTTTATTTCTCTAACTATTTTGGTAATTTTACTTTCTCAGAGATGTGGAAAAGAAAAATATTAAATGGTCTTGAGTGAAACAGAATACAATACAACCTTTGATAATATAACTAACCACCGTGAAGTGTATCTTTCTAATTGACGTGGTTGAATAATATTCTTCAGATTTTCTTTTGATCTCACCTTCTACTGATCAGAGTGGTAGCCTCATAAGCTTGATTAAAATGATCCATTGATAGTAGGTGGAGTTTCGTCACTCTTCACTTTTGGATTCTCTAAAGGCTCTCTATCTGAATATGCATGATGCTTAGGATTAGGCGTCTCCTAAATTTCGGAGACTCATTAAATTCTTTACATACGTTGGTTAAGATGATTCATATTGCTTTATTTTCTTTTAGCTAAAAATTCCTTATAGTATTGAAATCCTATTATTCATAATCAAATTATTTCCTAACACCTAGATCACACACACAGATAATTTAAAATTCTTAGAAAAATAAGACAATAACTTTTAATACATTTAAAGCAAAATATTTAACGAAAATACAAAGCTTTATAGAATGAAATTTCTTTTGTATCTATAAGGCTCACTAGATGGAAAGTGGATCCAAAGTGTTCTCATTTTTATCGAAAAAATCCCAACAAACCAAAAGAATTAGAATCCAAATCCCCAATTCCTCACCCATATTCGGGCCTTTAAATCATTTTCAAATATTCATTCTCCAAATCCATATTCATAATTGGCTTGACAAGAGTAGGCGAAGGATTGTGCTTAATAAAATCTGAAAGTAAATTTCATAGTTATTGGATGGTGCTTCGCAGGTCTTGTGGCTGTGACGACCAATATGGCCCAGACCAACCATATCATCTCTCTTTTACCTCCCCACATGATGGTAAAATAACCTTCCTTAGTCAACCTGATTGTTTTTTAGACAACAGAGGTAAAATAACAGGCTTTGCCTCAGTCCAAGGTGGACGTTCATCATAGTTATCGCATAAATATATTTTGATTAAAATTCTATGTAATAGTTAATGTAAAATAATTTTTCAACATGTTCATAAATATTGTGTCCAGTCCTCTGAAATGTTGTACATGCCTGTACGAATTGAAAACCTTTTAGCTTCCCTTGGGCACACGAACACGTGCGTGTTGGATGTAATCCTATAACAATCTTATATTCATACATTGAACTATTTTTATCTGTAAAATATTTCAATTTCAAGTATTAATAAAAAGTATTTTTCTATTATTATTTGTTTTATAAATATTTTTGTAAACCTCGAATATAAGTTGAAATGTCTTAACTCTTTAAAGATATTAAAAAGTGGAGATCAAAGACATCTGGTAACTTGTATTCTAAATATTCATAATTCATTTTTGAAACTAGTCTTAAACAATTTAGGCAATCTTGTTGGGGTGTTTTCCGTTTATGAGAGTAGTGAGTCTCAAACCATTTGTAGGAGATACTAGAAACAATCACAAGGGGGATTTATTAGTGAAGTAAGGGACCGAACGCGATGAACCTTAATATCCTACATAGTAGTTATGCTCAATATTAAAGTATGATGTCAGAGATAAAATTGTGTTTGTGAGATATCTAGACTTGAGATATTATATATTACACGTATGAGTTGTTATACTTCGATAATATTAAGTGTTGTATTCCAGTCACAAAACTTTAGAGGTATTCATTTGGTATAGTGGGATGGGTAGCGGAATATTATGTCGCTACTTTCACCGCAAGTATACAGGTCAAATTTGAGTATAGATGGGGAAAGTAAGGTTATCGTATCCACAGGGATTGGTTGTAATTATTATCGAGTATCATGTTTATCATGACCTAACTTTATCTAGGTGCTAAAAATGTATTTAAAATTAATATAAACTAAACTAAAATAACTAATTAATCTAATTAAACTATAAATATTATATTGAGATTGTTTTGAGAGAATAGATTGTCTAGGGATTAACTTCATTTACAAATGCGTGTTCGATCTTGTTTTAGTTTACATTAACGGCATTCAATTTATCCGACAATCTCAGTTCGTAACTCACTCGCCACCTCTCCCGAGTGTAAGACGAGGGAATACACGACTTTGCATCAACGAAGAAGTCTCCATCAACGTCTAAACGACCCTAGGTCACGTGAGTCTCGCCCCAACGTCATTGATTGCACACTCTCCAACTCCCTCCCAAGTTATTGGATTGTCGCGTCGTGTTTAACATAGTCCAAATCCGGGGTTACCTCTCCCAAATTTCAAACCCCATATTCTCTATATATCATTCTAAGCATATAAACAATACAAGAACGATAAACAAAATCAAACATCGAATAACAACCGCTAACGAAACACAAACTCAAACAAATCATAGTTTCATAAATATATTATTAATCCCTAAACAATCCATATTTAGCCAATGGCCATAACCGTATATATAATGTAAAATGAGCTAAACATGCTCAAACAATAATACTAAGTTAAGAAATGAAGAAAGAAACGAGAAAAACTAGTCGTGGTCCGAAGATTTGTCACTAAGAACGTTCCAAGATCGCTTCTCCTTCTTTGCTTTGTGTTCTTCTCCTTAGGATTTGCTTGAGCTCCCCAAAATCCTCTAAAAAAAATTCCTCTAATATGGTAGGAGGTCTAATTGCCGAAAATGAGGGAGCAGGAAGGATTAAATAGAACAAAATATCCTAAAATATCTAAATAATATTTAAATCTGGTGTAGAGTGACCGCCTAGGCAGTGGGACTCACCGCCTAGGCGGTGAGTATGTCGGTTTGATCTTCGTCGCAACGGTGGAGGAAGCGGTAGATTTAGGAACCTCTCTGTAGTTTCACTGCCTAAGTAGTGAGCTTCCAGCAGATTTAGGCATCTCTCTGCATATTCACCGCCTAGGCGATGGGCTACTCTTCTGAATATTGCCTCCGTGCATGTTTTTCCACCGTTCTTGATCCGATTACATCGTTATTGATCCATTTTCATACATTTTCACCTCAAATACCTGATTTATACAAAAACACATAAAAACATATTAAAACGTAATAAACGTACTCAAAAACTTACATTGTTCGGTTTGAAAATAGATAGGTAATTTACACCTATCATGGGACATACATGTGAGTGCACGATTATTGAAGATATGATCTATCATTCTCATTGAAGATAGACGTGTCCAATGTGATTCAATTTAATTTAGTTCGCCTAAACCTCTAGCTAGATAAGTGTGATGCCTGAGGTGAGATTCCAATTGGTGTTACAAGAAATTATATTATCAATCAATATACTTATGATTGTACTAGATTTTTTTACTTTATTCATACCATATTGGTCCTTTTAGGAACACAAGATAGAGAGATTCTATTGGTGAAATTCCTATCAACTAGTCAAGATTATGACAAGTAGGTAGACGTGACTCTTAATTGGAGGAGATGCCTTGGAGAAAATGTTTCTCCTAGAAGGACAAAATTGGAATTGCTATAATTTTAATTAGTTAATTACTATATTAATTAATTAGTTCCACCATCTATCTTTTGGTATGAACCTAATGAGTCACACAAAATAGAAAATAGAAGTTGGGAAAGTCCTTGGAAAATGAATAGATTGTAATGTTGAACAATTTAAAAGTTCAAGGGCTAAAGTGTAAATAAAGAAAGAAGGGATCCAAAATTTGAACCTTGGACAATAACTATATAAGGGGAAGGCCAATTTGGCTACCACTAATGTGAAAATTCTGCCACCACTGTTGTTTTGACTATCTTCTTTTCTTTCATTCTTTGTTTTGTTGATTTGATTTTTATCTATCATATAGAATCAAATAAATGCTAACTTAGGATTTTGAGATTCGAATATGATTCTTAGAAATCTCATGAGCACTTTCCATGTTGAATTTTTTGTGTGGATACTATTAGAGGTAAGACATTTATGTTGCTTTAGGGAGAACTGTTTCTTTGCTGTCGGAACAAGATTATATCTAGCCTCTCTGGGAAAAGTCTAATCAAATCACGTCTCGGGAACCACCAACTTTAAGGCTGAAGAACTAGAAGAAGTAATCCACTAAATTAGGTTTAATCTTTATAATGTTTTATTTTTTTTTTAAGTTGGAACAAATAGATCCAGCTTTAAGGAACATAATGTTATATGTGATTTCAATTTATTTATAGTTCATTGCATAAATCTTATAATATTAATAGCCATTTCCTTCAGTATGCTCCCCTGTGTTCCCATACATACATGGATGTGAATGAACTTGAAATTCCCATCGTTTGATTCACTAGCATTCCCTGCACATCCTTCTTTTATTAAGGCAAACAATTTCTTATCCTAGACCAATGTAATCACTCCCTGTATTTGTGTAGCTTCATTTCTCTTCTCGGTCATCTGACCTATTAGGAATACCCTTATCTTGTCTATTAGTATAATGACCGGCATGTGACGATGCTCACATATCCACTCATTAACACTCTTGTCTAAGTTGAGAGATATCTTACCAGAATGCTTTCCCCTAAAAAATGTTTTGCTAAAATTAGCTACTAAGAGGTCACACCCAAAAAATCTGGAAACTAATTTCCACCATTTTGCAAATATATCTTTTGTTCTTTTTTTATTTTTATTTTTATTTTGGAGAAGATGAAGTTTGGATTCTCAGGGATACAAAGTGTGAAATAGTGTTTTCGATGATTGTTTCTAAGAAAACATCGTTTTATACAATGATGAGCGGCTAACTTCCTTCAATCAGGTTATGATTGTGGTATTTTATTGTTGAGTTTATGTAATATTCTACTTTTAATTTAATTTTGGATTTATATAAACAATTGTGTGACGATGAATATTGTTCTTGAAATCGATTTTATTATTGGATTTATTTTCAAAAGGTTCTTGTGAAAATTTTGATTTTAAGTTCAATTGTTTCGTTAGATTTAGTAATTGACGACTAAATCTAACAATCATATAATAGTATTCACAGGGGCTGATTAGTAAATTTGATGGTTTATGTTTCGATTTTAATTTACCCTAGATTAGAGTAATGTAAGAATTAAATATCGAAGATATATCATGCTTGAGAATAATCAATATAATATTTCTGAGTAATTCCGGCTTAAGGTTGGGAACGCTTGTTTTCACAAATCCAAGTGAGAGGAAAAAATATAAAACCACATATTGCCCAAAATACGAAATCCACAATTCCTAACCTAGTTCCTTCTTTTAATTCTTATTTTATTTCTTCTTATTGTTTATTTAATAGTATTTTAATTTATTTTGAAAAATCTAAACAAAATTATTTTGAATTAGATTATAATTAAATTAACTTGGATAGATTAAGTATTTTTCCTCTGATAGTAATTCTCGGGGGATCAACCTCGCTACCGTTACTCTTTGTTACAACTGATTCATGTGCTTGCGAGTAATTTAAAATGAGACACAAGTTTTTGTCACAACACTTCTACGAACAAACCACATGCATTCTCGTGACTCACTCAATGAATAAGCAGCATAGACATGTACCCTATCATTTTTTATGCAATGGAAATAAAATTCTACGTCAAATGCGTATTTGTGTAATATCTCTCTAAACTCACATGTGCCATCATAGTTTTTTTTTTTTTTCGTCTTTTCCCTAAATTCAATTTGACCAATTCTTAGAAAGCAATACTTTCTTTAGTGTTGAAATCCATATTGTGGAATTCAACGTCAAAATATGAAACAATAAGCTTTTCGTTACATTTACAAAGTCATGATATGTAATGTGTTAATAACACTATTCTTCCGAAATTACGAAAAATGATTATTTAAAGAAATTGTAAAATTTTAATTTGAATTCTATACTTTTTCAACCGATAATATGGATACCTTCAACATTTATACTGAATATATATGTGATAATTTTCGAAAAGTGATATGATATTTAGCATTAATTCTACAGTCCCTACCCGATTAATGCCTGAAGCCAAGTTTTTGATTTATGAGCTACACATCTTATTCACCTTTGATCGAGCAATGCATTAATCTCGTCCATTGGATTGTCTTATTTTTTGTTTGTTCATATTTAAATGTTATTGTCATACCTACTTCAATTATAGAAAAAATTGGCTTAGCAATTGAGTGGTTTTTGGAAAAGAGAAAAGGTTTTAGGATCATCTCTCTTGTCAAAGAAAAAGAAAAAAAAAGAAGGAAGAGAAAGAGAGAGGCAGAAAAAGGAACCAATGGGCAACTAATGAAAGAGCAAAAGCTCCCTGCCAGGTCTCTCTTTGGGATTCTTCTCCACTAAAATCTCCAATCCATTTAAAGGTCAAAAGGAAATAAGAGTGATAGAAAGCAAGAGAAATGATGATAAAGAGACAAGAAGCTTCAAAATTTGACACTTCTCTGTGCGCCTTACAATGTGTTTTGAAGTCCAGTGGTTTGGTATGGCCCAATTATAGAGTGCTGGTTTACAAGGGGAAAAGGCATTTAGAATATTTACACTTTCCTCCCTCATAATTTTAAGTGGTTAAATACCATGGGGGAATCGATGAAACGCATCGATTGGCAGGATCTAGAACTTCTATACAGGGGGATTAATTTTCCTCTGATAGTTTAGAAATAAGAATAATTGGTCAATAGCTTAATTCATAATTTAATTTTGACTTAAGTATAAATCTCTTAATTATATTTTGACTTGTGTTTTAAATTCATAGTCAATACTTTCTTATATCTCCAATAAAATGCTACCAATTAAGGTTTGCATCGTCTACCGCCAATGTCATTCTTCGTTGTTAGAAGCAGCCGCCTGACGTCAAACCTCAGGACTGCGGTCGTCAAAGTCCGACCACCGGTTGTCAAATCTTTTTTAAGTTACAAGTAACCATTTATGTGTTTTTATGGTACATGTCACTATTTTTTAATATATTTTTAGTTACATTTTTTAAGTGTATTTTTAGTCACATTTTAGTATATTTTTAGTTACATTCACGTAATTTTCTGACAATAGCCAACCAAAAAATTAGTTGAATGTGACTAAAAAAATATAACTAAAATGTATATTAAAAAATATTACTAAAGTAGTTGAAGTAAAAATAATTCCGACAATCGGTGGTTAGAATTTGACAGTAGGTTGCGGTGAGGCGGCCGTTGGTGATGCAACCCTATTTGAAACATTAGTGTTTCCATAAACTCTAATAGATGAGACTAAAAATAAAGTAATTTTTACTTTAGCACTTTTTCTTAATTTGGTATCATTGTTATGATCTTTCACCAATTGTCCCTTTGAAAAATTATGTATATTAACTTAAAATAGGGAAACACTCTTAAGTACTTATATAATTTTTTATTTTATTTAAAGTCAAATTACTAAAAGTTCCCTTAATAATAACTTTGAATTTTGATAGGGGTGAAAATATTGCCTATTGACACACTGGCTATAAGAGAACGTGATAGATTGGCCTAACTGCAAGCCAAATCATTAATGGGCAGAATAGACCATTAGATCTTGGTTAGTCTACCCAATAGACCATATGAAGAATCGGGTGCAAGTGTGATGGGAAATTAATTTGACCTAATTAGTACTTGGTCCGGACCGAGAAGAAGGGGGCCCATCAGATGTTCTCACTCTACTAGCAAGAATCATCGTTGACCAGTTAAATTGGTTTAAGTACGTGGGCAAAGTGGGAGGGGGTTCACTATAAAGCCACATTCAGCCATATTTTTCGTAAAATGAAGAACATGGAGATAGTTTGCAATATAAATATGAATGTGGAACTTAGCTTTGATTTAATGATTACTTATACTTCTCATGCTTTCAGAACATAGTAATTTATTCTCATGTTAGAGGGTCTTAAGCCAACACCACATCGATTCACATTAAACGTTTTTGGTTGTTGCACGTTTTTATTCGACTAGAAGTGTAGTTTCTGACTACATCATTTGGCTTTGTCAGTGGGAAATGAGAAAAAATATTTTGTGTACTTCATGCCATAGTTGAGATCGAAGCAAGAAACTAGCAGAGACATGATTCAAAATGATGCAAATAACAAACCTCGCAGAGGATCACCCAGCTACCGAAGAGTTTGGGCCCTGAACCATCAAGTCAAGGAATTGCGAGCTTGGGTGGAACAAATGGTAGAAGTTCAAAAGAAGCAATCCTTTGCTTGAAAATGGCCTAGATGAAGAGGTGAATAAATGGATCAAATATTAAAGTCCCAGATTTATGCATTGAAATATTAAAAAAAAAAAAAAAAATCACAATAATATCCAATTCCCTAAAGATGTATCTAACCGTATTAAATTAAAACAATAAAATACATAATATTAAGTCACATTTAATATAATTCTTACCTTTTTCGGCGCTTCAGTCTCAAAACTGGTAATTCTGGATGCGTGATCTGAGTAGGCTCTTCTGAGAGAATCTTTACACGAAAAAAACTGGAGGTTTGATTCTCTTATAAGTGATACAAATGTCTCAACTCTAACAATATCTACACAAAAGATCTACAAAATAAAAGTGTTCTTGGAATTTTTAATGATTAGATCAAATCCCACGACTCTAGGATAATTCTGATTTTTAATATAGGGGTAGTAAGATTCAAATCAGTGAGTGAATATGGAAAACAAAATATTATAGATACAGAACAATAACTACAACAAAAAATTCCATAGGGGCGGTTGAATTTATTAAGTGGGCGGCCTTAAGGGGTTTTCAACCTTATAATTACTATATGTGTCATATCTATTGTAATCTCATCTCAATCATCACATTATTATGGCCAGAAGGTTGGGTGGATTATTTTTAATTGAATCATATAGGTCACGTATTTTTCGCTAAGAATGATAGATCATTTCTTAGATATTCGTATATTTACATGTTTGTCCTACTATACCCAATAAATACTTTTGAAGGCTCGTGGCTAGAGAACAATACTCAGTATTATCAAAGTATAGCAACCCATACATTTAATATACAACACCTCAAATCAAAAGATCACAAATTATAATCAAACTCCAAATATCATATTTTAACTTGAGCAAAACTACCTTGTAAGATATAAAGGATGATCACTTTCAGTACCTTAATACTTTTAGTAAGTCCCCATTGTAGATTTTCTAATATCTCATACTAATGAATTGAGACTCTCCATTCTCGAGGAGAGAACGGAACAAGCTAACCTAGATTGTTGAATAACATTTTCAACAAGTCAATACTAACTAGAAATAATTTAGAAGATAGAATTATCAAATGTCTTTGATCTCCTCCTATTTAATCTTATTAAACAGCCAAACATTTTGCTTAACATCTAAGGTCTACATCAATATTGATACAATTAAATAATAGTATCAAATTATCTTTTCTTTGGAGACTATCACTAAAAATAAGCCCGCATACGCTTGCCTATATGGCATATCTCTAATAATCTCCCACTAGTATTATAACCAATTTGGTAAAGTATTTAATACTTTGTCTGACTAACCATTGTAAAGTCAAGGACTTAATGAATGGATCTGTCACATTTTTCGCTGTATATGCTCTCTAGTTAGGTATATTTACTTTCGATAAATACATGAAAGCACTGTTCCTGGTATTTAGATGTTGATGAAATCTAGGTTCTTTGGCCTGATCTGTAGCCTCATTGTTGTCACAATACCCAAATATCATAACTCAATGGTTGAAAGCAATTTCGTTAAATGAACTTCCAAATTCTTGTACTTTCATTAGTGTTGCATATGATGCAGCTATGAATTTGGTCTCCATAGTGGAATTTGATATTTTGGAACTCATCAATTTCTTGCAGAACAAAAACGATTTTTAATAGTTGCGTTCAATTCAGTGCATAAATACAATTTTTAATTTATACAATTTAGTGACCTATCATTTTCAACACTTAAAATTCAACAATCAAATATCAATATTTAATTTTAGATTTTACCAGAACAATTTTTTTCTCAACTCAAAACTAAAATAAGTCTAAATATTGATTACGCAATCTAATTGGGAGATTCGAGCAATTAGCACTTGTTTTTTAACCTTTTCATTTTCAAGGGCAGTTTTGGAAGTTAAAATGGAAAAACTATTCATCCTTGGGAGTTCCTATGTGTATATCCTTTTTTGCTGAATGCATACTCCTTTCAAAAAATAAATCATTTTTTTTATAAAATTACTCCTTTACCCTTTGTAAAATAACTTTACATTTTTTTTCTATTCTAAAATTTTTACAACCCCCCCCCCCCCCCGAAAAAACCCACCCCACCAGGTCACCATACCCTCTCCACCCCACGCCAGCCACCTACCCTCGTGTCCACCTCCTCCTCTTCTTCTTCTACCTTTTCTTCTTCTTGTCAACTTCTCTCTCTATATATATATATATGAGAGAGAGAGAACAAGAAGAAGAAGAGGCATTGGACAGGGGGGTGGGGGCAGCTGGTGCTAGGTTGCTGGCGCCGGTGATAGTTGTTCGCTGAAGAGGGGAGGAATAAGGAGGGGGAGGAATGTGTAAAAACAAAAAATCAAGGGGATATATGTGTTAGTAAATCAAAAGATAAAATAATAATTTAATTAAATAATTTTTATTTATTTTTTATGGGGTGTGTTTTTAACAAAAAAGAATGTACATATAGAAATTATGTTCCTACTTTTTAAAGAGTACTTAAATAGATAATAGGAATATTTTACATAACCTCGTTGTTTATAATTATTCAATGAAAATCCCACCAATTATTTTTTTTCAAAAGATAATTTCACTTTTTATTTTTGTTAGTTTTTCTTCTCAAAACTATCTATAGAGAGAATTGAGACACATTTGAAAACATGAAAATCGATATGAAATTAGAGGGTGTTCAAATTTTGACCACACAAATCCAAAATTGACACAAAACTTTTGAATTTGGTTAAGTTCAACTCAGAAAATTTGACCAAAATAACCTATTTTTGACGATATTTGTTCTTAGCTTATCAAACTACGGATTCTTTATGGGTTTGATACTTCTATTCAAGGTTTTTGTGACCCTTTTGTTACTTTATTTATTTATTAGTTTGTTTGTTTCCTTTTAGATCTCTTCTACGTTGTGTTATTGAATGAATCTAGTGTTAGATGTCTTAGAAATAATGACTTTTGAAACTCAATAATTGAGGCATCCTACACTAATTTATTTATTTTTTAAAAAAATTTGAGTGTTTTTATCAATTTTTTCAAATATATCATTTGAACATATAAAAATATGAAAAATGCAACAAATTATTTAGTAATGATTTTATTTAATTCAAGTAGAGTAAACCAAACACAACTTGTATGTAAACGAATAAAACGGTTAATTCGTGGTGACCCAAAAAATAAAATGGCTATGTTAGGAACATAATTTTTGACAAGGTTACTACTATGTCAACATGAACCCGAACATGAACTAATATCAAAATGACACAATAGGGTTGCCATCCTAATATATATGGAGAGAGAGATTAATATATATGGAGAGAGAGATTAAGAGAGAGAGAGCGCAACATATAGTAATTACCACAAATTAATTTTTTTTTTTAATACATACGTTGAGAAATGGAGTTGAACTCTAAATCTTCCACAACAGAAGTGGGTTATATATCTACTAAGGTACAAGTCTTGGAAGACTAGAAACTAAACTTATGTAGATACTAATTTTAAAGATATTTTAAAAAACACCAAAATTGAAATTTAAAACTTTCCTTTTCTTTTCTTTTTTTTTTGGCAATTCATGTTTAAAAAAAACATTAGTAAAAAAAATTTGTTTGTAATTTTAAAATATAGTTTTGTGTTAATTGGGTGAGAGAGTCCTGTAAAATAGATCTTCATTTTCAACTAAGGGTGTTTTCAAAAATGCAGGGGTACAGTGAACTAGTTATAGATTATAGAGTCCAAACAAAATTTCCCTAAATATTATTCCAAGCATAGGCATAGGAGTGAAATGATAGAATCTTGGATATTGCTTAGTTGCAGCCATATTCAAAGGTTGCTGCTGATTGAACAGTTAATAAAATGATGTCTATTTGTTACGTTTTGCAGCGCGCTTTCCTTGTCCCTTCTTCGGTGGTCCCTTCCCACGACGCTTCAACATTTCAAGCTTGCTTAAGCGCCTACAAAAGTAAAGACATACAAAACCATGTTATAGATTTCACGAAGGTATATAGCATCAGGTCTCTTTCCTTTATCGTACACATGAAAAAAAAAAAAAAAAAAAGGGAAAAAAAATAAAAAAATAATAAATAAACACCAATATGGAAAATGAATAGAATGGTGGTTAGTTACACTGCAGTACCCGTGTTATTGGAGCATCTCCACATTGTTCTTTTACCATAATCAATCTTAACTATATGAAGGTAAAGTTTAACGCCACAAGTCAGAGATGCCCTCCAGTGAATAGACAATGACGGTTTTGTCCCTATGTAGAATTAGCAACATAAATCTATTTATACCAAACAACTCAAATTACTTGCGTATTCACAATACACGAGAATTCGTGGGGGCGAGGGGGGGGGGGGGTGCATTTTGGTTTCAGATTTGGGACAAATGGGTTCATTTTTACCTCAACATTATCATTTGCAACTACAATTAGGTTACGAACACTGTTTATTTACCCCCCAACACCCTAATCCGTATAACCAAACTAGTCTTACAATAGTCTTATAAACAATTCCCCATTCAATTAGGCATATGACTGAAAATGACTCAAACCGCCCTTCTTTAGTTTAATCATCCTTCCTAGATCTTATGGTTCTCAATTTAACCATTACACTTGGGTATTTGAAAATATTATTCTTACACACCTTGTAATCATAAATTTCCGCAGGAAATACTTTTTCAAGAGTATCGCACTTTACCCCAAATACTACAAAAAGCTTACACTGAATCCCCATGAAAAACAGAAGTACAGTGGTCTACTTTTTTCATCAAAATTGAAATGAAAAAAATACCCCTTCAAATCGCCCAAACAACCCTATTAATTACAAATTCAGAACATAGACGACTAAAATGCAATAATAAAAGCGTTCAGGTTTAATATCTAATATACCCAAAACATTAAGATTGCAAACAGTGATTTATCCTTCGACTTCTCTATTTCTACAACTCCCCTGCCACCAACATTGCCAAACCCAAATGAATTTGTTGTATGTGTTTTCATGATGTCATTAGTGCATTTATGATGTCATAAATATAATGTTGTTTTTAAGTGAATGAATTACATAATGACACAAATTATAGGTGAAAATATGTCACTATGTGTTTATACGTGATGATATATTCTTTAACTGACAAAAAGTATACGTGCGTACGTCACTATATGCTTATATGTTGAATTGTGACAGAATATGTACAAGCAACTGTGGCACGCAATGTGTAACATTTATTCCTTAATATAATAGAAAAAAAAAAAAAAAACTAATTTTTTTATGAATATTTCTAAAAAATAAGTTAATGGAAAAAATAAAAAATAAAACATAGAGAGGTAGTTATTGGTTACACCAACCACCACCCCATGTTGTCCCTTTATATATAGTATTGACGTATTTATGTCATATATGCTTATACATAGTTATTTCACCATGAGACATTGTTAGTGCATGAACAATCACTAATCTTAAATGATGATGTTATTGCATACGTGCATTATAGAATGATATTGAAACTCGGCATTACATTTTCGCTGACATAGACGTGCAAAATTGGATTAATGTTTGTATATGATACACTTGACATTAGCTATGCTCTAAATGCCTAATTGCTCCTTAATTGACATATGTTTGTATATGATAAACTTGTCAATGGATTTATATTTAATATATGCTAAGCAACGTTATTTGGTATTATCTACATGCCTAAGAGATCATTAAGTGGTCATAGCATATTCTTGGCATTTATATGTTCTTGTGCTAATTAAGTTGTGATTTAAATCATGAAAGGAGAGCCCAAGTTGAGAATGGTTCAAGTGGTAAAGGATTCAAGTGAAGGAGATCAAGAAAAAGAAGAGTTCAAGAATTGAAGTAATGAATATTGAATTCTTTCCCTTTCTAATTAGAACACTCTTATAACAGGATTGATACATTTTGGACTCCCTAGGATGAGCACACACATTTACATTGCATCGAGTTCAAAATCAATCAACCCTCATAAACACTTTAAAATGATTTTATTCTTGAAAGGGAGTATATACTGATGATTTGTTAAAATGAGGCCAAATATTTTGGAGTTGATTAATAGATCATTTACATAGACCTTCAAATGTTTATATATTCGTTTAGAAATGAAGTGTTCACAAACATGTCCATAACTTGGAACACTTTAAAAACACTTGAAACATGTTTTCAAACAATGTTCAGTCCCTAAAACACTGTTAGTTGACTAAAGTAGCTTAAGAGGCTAATGAAGAACTGCTAAGTCAACCAAATCCATGTATGGTTTTAAATCACGGAAACGGTAACTGTAATGTTAACGGATGTGGTGACGCAGAAACAAGGTGAAGCGGGTATAACGTAACAGTAACGGATACCACAATCGTGAAATTTTATTTTCAATTCACGATATCTCTAAATATAATATATTCAAGCCCTTTAGTTTAAAATAAACTATAATCAATGTAAGTAGGTTAATTTTAGAAATTTATTTGAAATTATTATTCATTATACAATAATTTATAAATTAATATTATTTTTAAAGAGTAATAATAATTGTTTTATTCTATCTTTTGAAATATTATGAATAAAATAGTTTATAATTTGAATTTAAATCAAGTTAAAATATTAAATAAGTCATCAACAATAAATTCTCAAATTACTTATATGTGAAATGTTGATGTCACCACCAAACAGAGTGGCGAGGAGGATCTAGCACCTGATCCTGATCCTGATCTTCATTTTGTTGTTGGGGATAATATTGTTGGGGGGGATTGTATGAGTATTGTTAAACATGTTGAGAAAAATAATATGAGGGCAACATATGGCTTGTACAGCGTCGATGGATTGACCGGGAAATTTTGGAAAACCAGGTATAGATAGAGTGGCTCATGAGATGATACTTGACTTCCATAGTTACCTCCTCGAGTATCAGAAGCACTATCATGAGATAATTCATTAAGATTACAACTTCCCAGAGATTGCTGCAAACCAGATGTATGACCAGTTTGATTTCTTTTTTGGCTGATCGAGGTCTACTAGTAACCCATTGCCTTTGAATATTCCGGGGATGTTCTACAACATCATAATCATCTCGAGAAACATTAAGTCCATAAACCACCAAAATAAACATCAGCACGACTAGGATTAACATAAGTTGCACCTCTTCCACTCGATGTTGCCCCCTAATCACCACTACCTTGACCAATGTCACCTCAAGACCCCGAGCTAGAAATATTTGCACATTCTAGAGGGGGTTGTAATCCTTGGTCTTCAGTATCATCAGAATCAATAATCCAAGTTCGAACTCTCGAGTCTCCATCCAACAAAGGGACCTCTCATTCTTTCATCCAGGGGCTCAATAGATCATCCTCCTAAAAAATATAATCCAAATTAATTATAGTAAAACTCTAATCAATTTGTTCTTGATTTCTCCTCATGGTATTGCGAATCTTCAACTTCATGTCGTACTGGATGAAAACTAACTTTTAAAGCTTAATATACTTCAACCTATTTCTAATTTTTGTATGAATTAAGCTTCAAATACACCAATTTCGTTCGCGATTTCATGAAGACATAGTCTGACTTAATACCCTTACGGCTACGCGCCAAAGTTCAAGTACACATGAACTATACAAAACCTACCATTCAACTGTAAAATAAGAACTTTGACACCACGACTCCTAATTTACTTCTTCTATCCTTCATTTTTTGTGGATTGATTTTTTGTTATTTCGGACCTCTTCTCTTTTCTATTGCAAGATCCATTACCCTCAATCTACTTTCGGAACCTTCAAGATCTATCCATTCAGATCCACTCTTGAAACTGGCAAAGTCAGTTCTACCAGTTTGCCAAGTAGACATTGATCAGGCAAAGAAAGATTTCATTTTACTAGTCAATCCACGCTTCGGTGGTATTAATCCGGATTCAGAACCACTGCCACTTTCATATTGAGATCCTTGAGACCTATAATGTCTCCTCAATCTTTCTCTTTCTTTAGCCTCATGTTGTGCAGCTAAATTTTGTTTTTTAACTATTGTCAATTTCGGATCATCATCGGAAGAATCCTCGAGATCATCACAGTCATAACTGCCCTAAAGTTGGGCTTCCAATTCTTCTTTCCTTTTTTGTTTATCCAAGTGGCTCTTTTTGGGTTCTTTAAGGTGGTTTATCATTTATTCTCTCACTTTCACAATTTTTGGAACGTGTGTAGACGATGCCACGGTTCCCTTTTTATGTGCTAAATGTTCTTTACCTCATGTAATCCACCCTTAATTACACGGTTACAAAATTTGCATTGAGTATCATGGCGATTATTGTTGACAAGGGTGGCAAACTTCCATCTAATATCATCACTGATATTGGCACTGGCACTATGTTCCGACACATTAAGCAACATTCTGAAAAAATTAAATTACATTACAATTAGTTTGCTAAATTTTAACATTTTGTCACATTTTAATTAATCTAATTATTAAAGCTTTTATTTTTAATAAAATTATTGAATTAATTAACAAAACAATATTTGTTTGTTCCATTATCTAAAAAATAATTAATTCATATACATAATCTATTTTCTTTTAAAACATAAAATAGAAACCCTAATCAAACCCACCTTATATTTTCATCTTATTACAATTCTCCAACCAAATAACACTAAAAAAAAAACTTTCACAAGATTTATTTTGGTTTAACTAGGTAGTGCGACTTGAACAATGATGTCACAGGCCGAGCCTTTCGAGGCTGGAAAATGGACCGTGCAGCACTAACTAGAGGATCGCTTAGTAGCAAGTCTAAAGATCAGAGGATCTTGAATAACGGAAACGATTTTAATAACGAATTTCACTACAACAACAAATGCCGATAATGTAGTGAGACTACAATTACAATAATAACAATTGTATTAATATCAAATGCCACAAGGTGTGAAAGACTTGAATGACTTCAAAAGCATGTCCTCCCACATAGTACTTTATGCAAAAAAAATACAAGTGACAACAATAGACGTCATTATGCTCGAGGAGACATAATGGGATTTTTTTACAAAAAAAGGAATGAAATAAACTAAACTAACTTAAACTAAGCTAAACTAGTCTAGAAAACAAATGAAAAGGGTCACGGGCAAGTGGCCATGTGCGAGAACAAGCACTGGACAAGCTTAGACCGTGACATTCTCCTCCACTTGGGCAGTCAATATCCTCGTAGACTTTTTCTGATCGTACTTTTGATTTTGTCTGCGGTTTGCTGCGTCTTCTTCTTTCTCGCAGATACGTTAACTTGTAGGGTTTATCAACCGAATGAGGATACAGTGGCTGGTCTGCGATAATCTCACTAGAACCCATGTTGACATCAAAGTGATTGTGTAGATTGAAGCAAAAATCAATACTCCTCAAAACATTCTACAACTGAGTATCATGCTTGAGAAACTGTGCATTGGTGTCCTTAGAATAACGAAATTGAAGTGATGGAGATAAGGTTGTAGAACTCAAAGCTTTATCCACCACGACAACTGTTGTGCCTTTGTACCCTGAAACTCCGACTCTCAGCACACAAAGTCGGTACCTCCGTCTTTCTAAATGTAATCTCACCGAAAGCAAGTAGGTCTTTGCACCATTTGATAACATGAAAGCGGATTGGCCAATGGAAACTTGATTTCTGCAGATTTTTCCCTGTCCAGATGAGTCTCTTGGAGAAGTAATTTGAGCATAGTCAAACAACCCTTTTGCTGAGATCAAATGTGGCACTTGTGGATTAGTGTTTCCCTCACTAAGCATTGGAAGGTCGTCCTGATGTTCACCCATCACAGGCTGTAGAGTCGAAACGAATCTGTCTTCAATCAAATAACGCGTTGTAGGAATAACACACGAACGATCTCCCATCATACAAAGTGAATCTGCAAAAGGTATTAGGACCTCCTTAGTGTCCATAAAGAATTTCAACCCCAATATCACTTGAAAATCATCTATGGGAACAATGGTGAAGTTGAGGAATCCATCTCACGGTGCAATCTTCGTGTGTGTCGTGTTGGCCACTCCAACCACGGGACACGCTTCAGAAATCACGGCCTTCAATCTCCTTGAGTACTTCTCGCTACGTAAGCCCAACCAATTAGCTTCCTTATTGGACATAAAATTGTGTAGAATCAGTGCCAACTAAAGCACGAGAATTCTGTCCATTAATTAGAAGATCTACCAACATGAGGTTCTTATTTGAGACCTTCTTTGCGACTGGTTGCCACTTCATAGCATTCAACAAACGAATTGTACCCATTTGATGGGTATCAAACTCATCTGAATTTTTCTCTTCCTGCTCTACGATATACTTTTCCCGACATTCCTTTTCTTCCTGAATCGATGCTTGCAGTATGAACAAAGCATGTTTGAGAGGGCAATTGGATACATAGTGATTCTTGTTGCATAAAAAGCAAAGAGTAAGATTTTTATGGGCCTGATTGCCGCAATGAGGCTTTTGGTTTGTTGGACCAAATGATTCCCCTAAGTTGCTGAATGATTAGCCAGATTACGAGTGTTAGACCCAGCGCAGACTCCTCGGAGGACTCCTTGAAGTAGAATTTGAGTTGGAGTTACTCCAACATCTTGGCGGGCTTCCCCGAGATGATTGACCTCCACTTCCATCATTGTGTGAGACATTCTTGTCTTTCCTCTTGTCATGGTTAGTGGTAGGTTCAAGAGAGAAATTGCTGGATGTTGCCTGGTATATACCAGTTTAAGTGGAAGTAAACACATCTGGTGTAATGGCAGAGAGAGGAGAAAGAGAATGCGGCAAATGCTGGACAGAATCTTATTTAATGCTGATTGGGCTCAATCTGTTGATAATTTGGAAGTGATTCACTTGTCTAGGACAACCTCACACCATGACCCTCTTCTTTTGAAGATCACTTGTAAACTGGATGGTGGCCCATCACATTTAAGTTCTTAAATATGTGGCACTATCACTCTTCTTTTGAGGCTCTAGTGAGGACAAACCGGAACCTTTCACTTAATGGCACTCATATTAAAGTTTTGGTTGCTTAACTTCAATTATTACAAAAGGCTCTTAAGGATTGGAACAAATACACTTTCGGTAATATTTTCAACCAGATTAAAGCAGCAGAGGATACTGTCTTACTGTGTGATGTTGCCCTGCGAGAAGATAACAATGCTGATAATATAGCTCAATTCAACTGTGCTGAAGCAAATCTTAAATTTGTTTGTCTACATGAGGAAAGATTATGGAGGCAAAAGTCTTAGTATGAAGTGGTTGAAGGAAGCAGATTGTAACACCAAATTTTTCCACTTGAGTGTTGCTATTATGAGGAATAGGATGGCTATTCATCAATTAAAAAACAGAAATGGAGACTGGATTTCTGCTGCAGATGACCTAAATAAATTGAAAGTGGCCTCATAAATTGAAAGTGGCCTCCTTCAGAGACCAACTTATCCAGGATAATTTAATGGGGGTGGCTATAGCCTCCTTGACATTATTCCTCATATACTGACTGCATAAGATCAAGAGTTGCCTTCAGCTTTCCTGCTTGCGCAAGAAATCAAAGACGCTGTTTTAGAGATGAATGCTGACAGTTCCTGGTCCTGATGAATTTCATGGTTTCTTTTTTCACAGATGCTGAGACATCATCCATGTTGATGTGGTTGATGCTGTGAGGAGTTTATTTGCTGGTGAGTGCCTCCCTAATGGTATGACCAGTAGCCTTATAGCTTTAATCCCTTGAGTTCCAGCTCCTATCTCATGCAATAATCTAAGACCAATAAGTCTTTGCAATTATTGTGCATAAAATTCTCTTAAGTGTCGCCCAATAGATAATCTAATATCTTGCCAAATTTGATCTCCGATGATCAAACTGGTTTTGTGAAAAATAGAGCCATCACGATAACATTCTCCTTTCCCAAGAAATGATTGATAGAATAAATCATGTGAATTATGGAGCATATGAACTTATTAAATTAGATATAAGTATAACTAAGGCATTTGAGATTTGACAGAGTAAACTAGTTGTATCTTCTGCAAGTCCTTAGGAAATTTGGATTTCTGGAGCAATTCATTGACATGATCTGGAGACGCATCGCTAGTGCTCATTGTTTTGTTCCTGTGAATGGTCAACTTAAAGGCTATTTCACATCTCCTAAGGGTGTTTAGACAAGAAGATCCACTCCCACCTGCTTTATTTATAATTGGGGCAGAAGTTCTCTCCAGAGGTTTGAATAAAATCGGTCGTGACCATCCCCATCATCTCTTTTATCATCCCTCTTCTTGCCCTATGGTTTCTCATTTATCATTTGCTGATGATATCTTAATTTTTTTGTAATGGTAGAAAAAATAGTCACAAAATTATTTGGGATTTCTTGTCTGGTTATGAACTTCTCTTGTCAGAACATTAACAACTTAAGAGTGCCTTCTATGTTGTCCCTAAAGTGTCTTCAGTCCAGAAAATCTATTATTGCTCATTCCCTTGCTATAAAACATAAAGAGTGCCTTCTACGTTGACACTAAAGTGTCTCAATCCAGAAAATCTATTATTGCTCATTCCCTTGCTATAAAACACTCTGATTGGCATCTCCTTTATCTGGGCTGCCCTCTCTTTGGGAGGAAAATAATCCAACACTCTGCAGGGATGTTGGATAAAATTAGAAGTAGAATTAACAATTGGCCTCCTAAACGGCTGTCAGCTGGAGGTAAATTAATTTTCATGAAGCATATTATCCATGGCCTAATTTTTCGAGCTTGATAAGTCCAATTCAAATCCAGCCAAAGTACAATGGGAGGCCCAACCAAAGGAGGCTCTCCAGTTTCCGAAAGTTCCAGACAACTCTACGGAAGACTAGAGTAGGTTTTCTTGTATTTGTATAGAATATTTTAGAGATTCTTTGTATAGAAATATAGAGGACATTCTAGACGAAGATTCTACAGCTTGAATCTCGACCATATGATCAAACTGATCTTGATTGTCTATTCCCAAGGCCTATAGAAGGGGAGGGGCTTCATTTGCTCCAAACCATCCAAGAGTTTAGCATTCTTATACATTTTCTCACTAGAGATATAAAGAGTTCTTTCTCCCAAATCATTGCTTTTCCCCAAATTTATTCCCGCTCTACTCAGATCTTCTACTAGCAATAGACTTGGTTAGGCTTACTTACGTTAAGACTGCATGGGTTCATGGGGAAAACTTAATCGCGTGACAACATGCTCCAAAGCCTACTCTTATGCATTCTCTGAGCCGTCTTTCCCCCAAAAACAATTTTAAAAGAGTAGCTAAAATATTTTCTGAATTTTTCAGGGCTAACACAGAAAATGGTAAAAGGTTGCACTGGAAATCTTTGAATTCTATTTGTCTGCCCGAAGTAGAAGGTGCTCTTGGAGTGATGTTGCCAAAGCCTTCCCATACAAATTGTGTTGGAACAAGTAAGAGACTCTCTTGGCAAGATTTATCCAAGCCAAATATTGTAAATCCAAGCACTTCAATGACCATTTGCAATGCCTACTGGTCTGGAAAAAAAAAATGGGAGGTGAAACGATATTGTGGAAGATCAAATCACATGGCTTATTGGCAAGACTGGCCTGAATTTCTAGTGGGAACCATGGCTTTCTGACATCCCTGTTGGCTATTTACAACATATCCCAGAAGAATCGAAACACTTGAAAGGTGTCCAATGTCAAAGCACAGGATGGGAATCAGAATCTAATTTCCTGCAGACCCTGGTTCTTCCAGATATCTATAACCAGATTGCTAGTCTCAAAAGTGATGAAGCTGTAATTTGGATGCCAACCACTAATGGGCAATCCTGTGTACAATTGGCTTGGCATTTGGTAATATCCACCCAACCTTTTCACTGGATTGTTTCTGAGTTTTGGAGAAATTTCTTCCCAAAGAAAATTCCATTTTTTGGTGGAAACTTCATATCAATGCTCTGCCTAGAGGGAGTCAAGTAGTTCCTAAATGTTTCCACTGCAAACAAAATCTTCTCCAAGATAACAAAGACCATATTTTCCTGTTTGGTGATGTTGCTCAAGAAATGTGGAAACACTTTGCCTCCAGGTTGGTTATGTTTTTCTCTGCAGCTTCTCTCTTTTTCATTTGTTCGTTCAGTGGTGGCCTGTTTCATTTGGTTTTCAGCTGCACAAGCATCTTTGACACATGATTACTCTATGGTCATGCTAGGACATCTGGAAAGCCCACTGTAAATCGGTTTTTTAAGGAACTAAGGTAAATACTCAGAATTTTATTTTTTTCCAATTACTAAGTCTATTTCAGTTTTGCTTGATCATTATTCCATTTCAATTTCTGGTGTGAGTGATGATTGGCACTGCAGCAGGGTTGGCTTCTCCAGAAAGGATGATCCATAGAAAAGGCCAAAGGTCATTTTCTGGACTCCTCCCTCTAACGTTCAGCAGTTCAGCACTGATGGGGCTTCTAGGGGAAACCATGACACTGCAGGTGGTGACAGCATTCTCACAGACTTCAAGGGGCATCTTATTTACTCTTTTTTTGGCACATTTTGGTATTTGCACTTAATTTAATTGCAGAACTCAAAGCCCATCTTTTTGAATTACAGTTGTGTATTAGTCATACAAGTGATATGCGGTTTGTGGTGCGCATTGATTCTAAAGTGGCTGTCAACATGATTCAGAATTCTTTTCTAGTTCCATGGAGGGCTACTGTCTCTCAAATTCAGCATCTCATGTGCAGGGTGCACTTATTGCCATACTTTTCATGAGCTTAACTCTGCTGCAGACTTCTTCATTGATTGGAGTTGCAACCATGGTTTTAAGGAATGGTTCTCCATCGCTGATCTTCCAACTATTAAGTATTATATATTTAGATCATGGTTTTGAAAAATAAGTAATGGCCGTTACATAACGGGATAGGTGACTAAAGAGGTTCACAACAGTAATGGCTCGTAACGCCCGTAACGGCAGTGTAACGGCCGTTACGGACGTGTAATGGACGTGATATTAGCTGTTGAGGAATTTAACCCATTTCCAACAAGTATTCAGCTTTTTTAGCCTCGCCAGTCCCTTTTCAGCCATGGCAGCCCCTTTCCAGCTTTCAGTGGGAATTGATCATTGAATTTTCCAACCGAACACTAGTGTAGAGTGTAACTAATCCGTGAACTCAGTTCCTCTATATATTGGACCTCATTCCTCTATATATTGGAAACATATCTTAGAAGAAGTATAAAATTCTCTCTTAAGTTCTTCACTTTTCTTTATTTTATTACACTTTTCTCTCAATTTATCTAAGTGATATACTTAGTTATACATTTTCTTGTTTTATATCTACCGATTTATTATCTTTAGGCGAATTACTTGAACATTCAAGCCTTCCAAGGGTAGATCTATTTGTGTTTTACTGTTATGGGTGTTGTTTATATTGAATTGTGCATATCATTGTTTTGTTAATTGATTATACATTTTAAATTATGGAGACTTTAAAAAAAACTAGATTATTTATATGAATTAATTATTTTTGGGCAATGATTCTCATTATGTATGCGTTTGAAATAAAATAATTTTGAATATTGGAGCTAACACTATGATTCCCATTTTTAATAATGAAAAATAAAATTTTAACCTTTTATGAATAATATTGATATTTATTATTTAATATCTATAAATTTTTCGTAATAAGAAATAATAGAGTTACTAATTTAGAATGATTTACACGATTAGATATTTAAGAGTTTTAAATTGAAAATATAGAAACTAAAATGAAATTTCTCTAAAACTTTAGAGGTATAAGTAAAAAATTGAGTGTTTTATTATTATCATATAAATTATTTAAAATGTAAATAAGATTTATAGTTAAAAAATGAATATAACCAATAAATATTAGTACTAATTACAGAAAATTTTGTTAATTATACTTCTAACACATTGACTTAATTAATAATTTTTAAAATTATTAATCAAATAAAAAAATATTATAAAGCATTTTCTTTAAAACTTTTCATGGTTTCATTTTTTATAACTCATTTGGAACTTTAAAAAAAAATACTTAAACCAAGTGGTTTGTCATTCGAGTGTTCAAGTCTCACTACCTAGTTAAACCATAATAAATCTTGTGAAATAATTTTTTTAGTGTCATTTCGTTGGAGAAATGTAAAAAGATGAAAATATATGGTGGGTTTGATTAGCGATTATGTTTTGTGTTTTAAAAGAAACTAGATTATTTATATGAATTAAATATTTTTTAGACAATGAAACAAACAAATATTGCTTTGTAAAATAATGCAATCATTTTATTAAAAATAAAAGATTTAAAAAATAGATTAATTAAAATGTGACAAAATGTTAAAATTTAGCAAACTAATTGTAATGTAATTTAATTTTTTCAGACACCAATATCGGTGATGATATTGGATGGAAGTTTGCCACCCCTGTCACCAATAGTCGCCATGTGCTCAATGCAAATTTTGTAACCGTGTAATTAAGGAGGGAATTACACGAGTTAAAGAACATTTGGCACATAAAAATGAAAACATGGCATCATGTACACACGTTCCAAAAAGTGTGAGAGAATAAATGATGAACCACCTTAAAGAAACCAAAAAGAGCCACTTGGATAAACAAAAAAAGAAAGAAGAATTGGAAGCCCAACTTCAGGGCGACTATGACTGTGATGATCTCGAGGATTCTTCCGATGATGATCTGGAATTGACAATGGCTAAAAAACAAAGTTTAGCCGCACAACATGAGAGTGAAGAAAGAGAAAGATTGAGGAGACATTACAGGTCTCAAGGATCTCAATATGAAAGTGGTGGTGGTTCTGGATCTGGATTAATGCCGCCGATGCGTAGATTGGCTTGTAAAATGAAATTTTTCTTTAGCCGATCAACGTCTACTCGACAAACTGGTAGGAGTGACTTTGGCAATTCCAAGAGTAGATCTGAATGGATATATATTGAAGGCCCCGAAAATAGATTGAGGGCAATGCATCTTGCAATAGAAAAGAGAAGAGGTCCGAAACAACAAAAGATCAATCCACAAAAAATGAAAGATAAAATAAGTAAATTAGGAGTCATGGTGTCAAAGTTCTTATTTTATAATCGTTTTCCATTTCATATTGTAAAATCTCTATGGACACAACCGATGTTGAATACTGCAGCAAAATTAGGGTTAGGTCTGAAGGGTCCTACATCTCATGAAGTGTCGAAGTATTTTTACAAAACGAGTATAGTGAGATGAAGGATTGGATTAAATCTTTTCAAGGAATATGGAAGGAGAGAGGAGTCACAATTATGTGCAGCGGATGGAGTAGCATAAAAAAAGAATCATATCATCAATTTTTTTGTATACTGCAATCGGGGCACTGTTTTTTACAAGTCCATTGATGTATCTCATGTGCCAAGTCAAACTGATGATTACTATTTTGTGTTACTTGACACCGTGGTAGAAGAATATATGGTTCAAGTAGTCACCGACAATGAGACAGCAATGAAAACTGGGGGACTTAAGTTAATGCAAAAACGAAAAAAATTGTATTGGACGGCATGTGCTGCACATTGCACTAACTTAATTCTTGAACATATAAGCAAGAAAAAAAGTGTGTCAAAGTTGATAGAAGAGACTGAATCAATAACTGGATTCATCTATAATGCCCCTAGTCCCCTACAGTGTATCACATAATGAAAAAATATAACACTGACAGAGACTTGCTTTGCCCTGTGTTAACTAGATTTGCCACAATTTTTTTGGCAGCGAAAGTTTGGTAAGATATAAAGATAACTTGAGGACCATGTTTTCATTCGATGAATGGAGAAACTATAAGTGATCTCGTAGTAATGCAGCGGCTAAAGTTAAAGACTTGATCCTCAGAAATCATTTTTGGAAGAAGGCACGTGATATATTGAAAGTGCAAGAACCACTGGTTAAGGTGTGGCGATTAATTCATGGGGATGAGAAGCCAACTATTGGAAAATCATTGATAAACAAAGTTGGCAATTCAAAGAGACTCTCGTTATTACCAAGATTACTGGAAAATCATTGATAAACGATGGGCAACCTAATTGCATCATGTGTTACACGCTGTCGGTAAAGTCATACTTTCTCTTAGTTATATTTGCTTTAAGTAAAATTATTGTTTAAATTTATTAATTGTATTATTATTAACTTTTATGTAAATGTAGGTTATTTTTTGAATCCGCAATATCAATATGACGGCTCTCATGCTGAAGCAATTGCTAGGGATGTATGAGAGGAAACAAAAAAAATTATTCAAAGATTGAATCCGGATTTAAATTCTCAAATTAGAGCGATTAAACAAGTAAGTAATGACAAAGTTATTAAGAACTTGATTTAGAAAAAAAAAAAATCTAATTTAATAATAATTTTTTTAGATGCTACTATTTCGAGATAAAAGAGAGATACTTGGTACACCTTTGGCACAGAGAGCAATCCGTCATACGAATCCCGGTAATATATATTTATTCATTTTAGAATATGCCATTTACTTTTTGTTTTATTTAGAATATATAAACTAATTAATTTAGTATACTGGTTATTCATTTTACAGCTGAATTGTGGGTTTTGTATGGTTTATGTGCACTGAACTTCAGCGCATAGCCGTAACAGTATTTAGCCGACTACATTTTCATCAAATTGCAAACAAAATTGGTGTACTTGGAGCTTAATTCATACAAAAACTAGAAATAGGTTGAAGTCTATTAAGATTCAAAAGTTAGTTTTCATCCTCTACAATATGAAGTCAAAGATTCGCATTACCATGAGGAGAAATCAAGAAGAAATTGATTCGAGTTTTAATCCAAATAATTTGGATTATATTTCTTAGGAAAATGATCCATTGAGCCTCTAGTTGGAAGAAAGAGAGGCACCTTTGTTGGATAGAGACTCGAGAGTTCGAACTTGAATTAATGATGAAGACGAAGGATTACAACGCCCTCCACAACGTGCAAATATTCCTAGCTCGGGGTCTTCAGATGACATTGGTCAAGGTACTAGTGGTGATGATGATGATGAGGGGGCAACATCGAGTGGAGGAGGTGAAACTTATGTTCATCCTAATCGTTCTGATGTTATTTTGGTGATTATGGACTTCATGATTCTCGAGATGATTATGGTGTTGGAGAACATCCTGAGAATATTCAAAGTCAATGGGGTACTAGTAGTCCTAGATCAGCCAAAAAAAGAAATCAAACGAATCATACATCCGGTTTGCAACAATCTCTGGGAAGTTTTAATCTTAATGAATCATCTCAATGTAGTATTTCTGATAGTCGGGGAAGTAACTATGGCAGTCAAGGACTATCGAATGAGTCACTCTACCCGTACATGGCTTTCCAAGATTACCCGGTCAATCTATCGATGCAGTACGAGCCATACGTTGCCCCATATTATTTTCCTCAACATGATCAACAATACTTGTACTATCCCACCCCCCCAAAAAAAAAGAATCTTATCCCCAACAACAAAATGAAGATCAAGATAAAGTGCAAGAACCTCCCAAACACTCTTTTTGGTAGTGACATCACCGTTTCACATATATGAAATTTAAGGATTTGTTGTCAATGACTTATTTAATATTTAACTTGATTTAAATTCAAATTACTTTTGAGCATTTTTTTTCTTCTTATACAGGTTTATAGACTATCTTATTCATAATATTTCAAAAAGACAGAATAAAAAGATTATTATTACTCTTTAAAAATAATATCAATATATAAATTATTATATAATAAACAATAATTCAAATAAAATTCCAAAATTACCCTACTTACATTGATTATAGTTTATTTTAAACTAAAAGGCTTGAACATATTAGATTTAATGATGTTATGAATTGAAAATAAAATTTCATGCCTGCGGTATTCGCTACCGTTACGTTACACGCACTTCACCCCCGCTTTTGCGTCACCGCTTCCGTTACCATTACGATTGTCATTACCTCGATTTAAAAACATGATTTAGATGCAACGGGCTTAGGCATCATTGGATAGCTCTTTGGATTTGTCTAGTTCTCATTCATTCATTTTTTATTATTTTAGTTGAGTCTTTGCTTGAGAGGTTTTGGTTTATGTCCTTCTCCTTCATGTATTTCCCTATAAATCTCGTCTAGCCCCCTGATAGAGCCTACTTTCTGGATTTAATAAAACTATCCTTGCTCTGTCGGATTTTTTTTTTTTAATAAAAAAAAAAAAAAGGGTAAGTGGCATGTGAGAATGAGGTAGAAAAGTATTTGATTGTAACTGAACTACGAAGGATGAAAATTTTGATATATTGGAATGGAATAAGCCTTGCATTAATAAGGTGTTATTGGACTTGGCAAAAGATGTATTGGCAGATCATAGTGGTGTTTGAAGCTGCATTAATTTCGAAGGTATAGGAGGATGCATTCAATACCATATGCAGTTCTTTTTTGTCCTCGGTTGATTTAACACTTGTATGCACTGCACAGAGACGTCTTCAATCTTAGGTGGCAAACTTGCATCCCCTTTTCCAAATCTAATGGATGATGTAGAAGACTTTGAAGATAATGAATCAGGTTAAAATTCCTATATCATTATAATATGGTGTACTCAATTACTAACATTTATTTTAAATATAGGTAGCTCAAATCTATTTCAACATCAAGTCATCAACGTCAAGCATGGCTATGAAATGGTGATTTACTTCTATTATTTTACGTGTTAGCTCAAAGGGTTCAACCCAAGGGCGATCTCGGTATTTTGATGATAACAATTCATTGTGGTCTTGTGCTAATATATGTGCTTCATGAGATATCTTGAGTTAGGTAAAATGATCAAGTGACAATCGAGATTTTAAGCACAATCTATAACCTGGGACAACGAGTATTTAACTTAAAGATGGAAGTTCTTATGTTACAACATTCCATGAAGTGAACATGAAGATCCAATTAAAAGAACCAAAAACTGGATTGAAGATTTTGAAGATTCAACGAGTGACAAGATTCTCATATAAGCTATTTATCTTCAGATTTCAGTAATGTTGGCTCAAAATGTCTGCCTTCTACTTAAAAACGGTTTTGAACCGTCGTATAAACCTGACAGGAACATTGATCCAGAAAAGGTAAGGGATCATGAGTAACCAATTACTCGATTCGAAGGGAAATCGTTTGGTTCACGCTGGGTTGACCCAGCCCAGGAGCAGAAACGATACATACTTGGCCTAGACTTGCCCAGTTCACCGGTTATCCGGTTAAACTGGCTGGACCGGCAGATTTTGATACCACAGTTTCTCACTACTTCGAATAACTAAAGTATTTTAAAAAGGTTCTGCAAAATGGTGCTGTAAAAATTAGTGCATTTCAGCACGACGTATCACTTAGTACTTTTACTAAGACTTCAATCATCTAATTTTCAAATTTTATTTACTATTTCTACAAGATAGCTTAGGACAATTTTCATCTATTTTATCAACCAGTTAGAAAATAGGGTATTCCTAACATACCACGTTTTTGCGTAAGTGAGGAACCACATTTCTGATTCCCTTCCATGTTCTACGTAATAAAGGTTCGTAGATCGTCTCTTCATTGAAGCAAAACAAAAAACAACACACAAACCTAAAGGATATTACAAACCAAAAGATACTTTCCAAAATCACGATAAGGGAACAAACAAAAGAAGCAACATGTGTGCTTTGACGAACAAGCACCAAGTGAGGAAAACATTGTGGCGCAGAGTGAAGAGCAATATGATCTAATATTCATCCAAGTATTTATATACCTTACAAGTTAAAGCTTTGTAATAGAATGTTAACTGACAATAGATATGCAGATACAGTTTGACGTTAAGCTGCACATGATACAAGTACAACAAAATCAAGTTTTTTAGCATAATTATGAAGTGAACAGCATGTCATTTAGATGGTTCTTTACTCTTATTAGCATGGATGTACAATTTGTTTACAAGTAAATGGAACATATATAACTAAAAAATAGGTAATTTGTTTATCTCATCACAAAAGTGAAAAAACACTCCATGCTCTTTTCTCCGCACATAGGATGGCTCCGTAACATTTTGACGATACACTGATGTATGCCATCAAAAAAGTCCTAATATAGTGGACATCATATTGGTTCACAACATTTGGTAAACACTTAAAAATGCATATTGATCATAAAGTAATTAAATTAGCCAAAAAGACATCATAAAATCAGAAAATCTAGGACCTTGAGTTTTGTGTGTGCACAGTTGTATGCTTGTGCATATTCATGTCAAATAGAGAGAGAGAGAGAGAGAGAGTACTCTTGTTCTTCTCGGGCCATAACGAGAGGGTCATCCTTCTTAATGTCATAAGGGTACCACGATGCAACTTTCTGACCAATGAGTTTCTTTCGTAGAATCTTATGGGGGGATCTCTTTCCAGTTGGATTAAGCACGTGACCAAATATCCTAGCCCTTGCCTCTGTCACTCCTACAATAACTGCTTCGGACACCAAGCTCTTCAAACTGCCAAAGCTCATCTTCTCTCCTTTTTTAATTCAAAGAGGAGAAGTTTTTGTTCAGTACATATTTTCCCACTGCTTGCTCAGAACCCTCTCTAATAACATTAATTACATCAAATTAAGTGGAAAATATATGGTAAGTACACTCAAAGAATAAGGATGTTATCTTACTATCAATAATCACCATTCTGAGTATATAAATAACATGGTAAGAAGTTTTACCAAAATCATAAAGTTCTCATCCACCTTTATTCCCTTTCTACTCATCAATTTTCCCCTTAACAATACTAAATATATGTAAAGCCACACAGGAATAAGATATTGTTAGGCCCCATATTCTAGAAGAAAGGGTAGTTTGGGTAGATCTTATTAATAGTTGTTATTAGGCATCTGTTATGGTTTGTTCTACTATTTCGTTAGGGAGTGAATGGTGAGCATAAAAAAGGGTAGCTAAGGTTGAATGGGAGGATTGGAAAATTGATAATTGTTTTGGATTGAGCTTAGCTCATTTGGAGAGTCTCAAGTCTCTCGAATTACTTGGTTGGAGAGTTCCCAAGCCTCTCGAATGCTTGGTTTATCTCTGTAATCGTTAGTTCGTTCAATAAAATTCATAGTACCGATTTGGTGCATATCAAATTGGTATCAAAGCAATTTGATACCTGGGTAGGATGGTAGCCAAGAATGTTGCTCAAAGACTCGATGCGATGAAAGAAGAAATGTAGAATATGAAAGAGGAGATGCCGAATATAAACAAAAAGTTGGATAAACTCCTTAGGCTCAAAGAAGAATCAGCTCGAATCACAAAGTCGTCGTCTATCAGAATGCCGACGGCCATGGTTCTCAAACCAATGGTGAGAGAATCACAGGCAGCTGACGGCAACATTAGGTCGCGCCAAGATTTCCGATCTCGGAAATCAGAGATGACACTTGGCAATGGAACGACTCCCGACGGCTCTTCCAAATGTGGCGGCGACCATGAACAATGGCTTTCGTCGTCTTTGTACGACAAATCTGAAGACAGCACCAGCGCCGCCGCCATCCGACAGCTCCAGACCCTCCGTGATGATATTCTCACCGGCAAGGCCAAATTCGAAGACGTCGCTTCTCCGTTCTCCGATTCTAGCTCCTCCAAACGTGGCGGCAATCTCAGCGAAGACAACACTTCTCCTTTCTCTGATTATAGCTTTTCCAAATGGGGCGGTGATCTCGGTCATTTAGGGTGTGGAGTGTATTGGGGATTGTATTTCAAAATGCAAAAGCCCTTCGAAGAAGAAGATGCAATTGCTTTGTGGTTTGTGGGCCAAGCCATGGAATTGGGCCAGAAAACGAAAAATAAATTGGTGGGCCATTCAATCATAACAAAGTTTTGGATTCATGATAAATTGTTGGGCCATTCAAACAAGCCCAACAACTCCAAAAGGATTCAGCCCAGCAGCTCAAAAGGGAATCCTTCTTGGGCCCAAAGACTGGAAAAATTATTGGTGGCCCATTCATTCAAGGCCAACAGCGAGCAGCGTACTGCTCCAAGCTCTCAAAAATCATCGGGATCAATCTAAAAGAATGGTGTGGGATCCCGGGAAGCAGTCAAATAACAAAATTGATAAATAATAAACTTTAGTTTTTTGAATTTCACCTTGAGGACAAAGTGAATGTTTGGGCGGCGGGTAATGTTAGGCCCCATATTCTAGAAGAAAGGGTAGTTTGGGTAGATTCTATTAATAGTTGTTATTAAGCATCTTTCTGTTATGGTTTGTTCCACTATTTTGTTAGGAAGTAAATGGTGAGCATAAAAAGGGGTAGCTAAGGTTGAATGGGGGGATTGGAAAATTGATAATTGTTTTGGATTGAGCTTAGCTCATTTGGAGAGTTCCCAAGCCTCTCGAATGCTTGGTTTATCTTTGTAATCGTTAGTTAGTTCAATAAAATTCATAGTACCGATTTGGTGCATATCAAATACAAAAGGGTATTGAGGTAAATAATGGAATTAGAGTACAAATAGAGCTTTTCTGGAGTGCTAATAGATCTTCGCCCCAATTACAAAGTAAATATGTAAAAACAATAGAAATCTAAGTATTTTATATGACTAACCATTACCATGCTCCTTAAGACACTGAAATATCCAACATGATGTAATATAGCATATAACCAGTGCCAAAGGCACTAATTTAAAGTTTAAAGTAAATATATTGAGTCTAAACTGATACCCCATGCGAAAAGGCACAAATCCCATCTCAACACTTTTTTGTCCAATACTCTAATCCTACCACATAAGGCATGGTAGCCCATAACATAGGGCTATGAAAACTTTAAAACCCAAAGCCAGTGAAATCTAGAAAAATAAAATGCCTTATTCACATCAACAAAGTTCAAAAGGAGCCTAATAATGGAATGCAAAAGAGTTCGTTAAAAAAAAAAAAAAAATCTACAGAAGATTGGTAAGGAAGGAGTCAAAAAAAAATAAAAAGAATAAATGGCTCGACTTCAGTTAATTGAATAGATCAATAAAATGAATGACATGACACAGAGAGAAAATATGAGAAAATAAACTAATGATATCTTACCTTTTATTCATTGAAGACAAATAAGCCATTGCTGCAAGATGACTAAGATTCACAAGAAGTTCTATAAAAACCATCAAAAACTTACCAAATACTGAACCAAAAGGGAAATAAGAGATTTTTAATTGTAGTAGGGAAATTAGAGAAATTGTAATTGTTGGTTGAATTAGGTCTACAAGTTTGTTACTGCGTCTTTCAAATTGTTGTTAATCGATAATCAAATAGATACAAATCTAAATTTCATGCATTATTCTATTTATAGTTCACATTGTGTGTCAAGAGAAGTTGTTTTAATATACATATGATCCGACTAAAAAAATATCACCTGTAATTCTTTATCAAGCACATAACTAAATTCGTTGGCAAAACCGCACCTCTAAAATACTTTACCCACCTATATTTTGATGCAATACAATGAAAATCAAGGTATAATAAGTTTTTTAATGAAACCGGATTGTGAAAAGCCTAGAAAATAATATTCCAAGATGTCCTACTAAATAAATGCATTGCAAAAATATTGAGAATTCAATAGGGAATTCTGGATTGATCTTTGATATTGGCTCTTTGACAACAAATATTTTCTATGATTACTGCAATATTTTGGAAACTTCACCTGGCTTTCTTTTTTCTTCGAAAACTTCTTGCTCTTCATCGACGTAAGTTTAGTCATGGATGACAAATTCTTATAATCTTGTGAGGTGTAATTTCTACATTTTTCATTTATTGGATGAACAAAAATACTCTTTGTCACATGTTATGTGGATAAAAGTATTCGGTTACCACTCATACTAAATTACTCAGTCCATTTGAAAGATGCATGCATCCACATATAGTAAATTTGGAATTTCACACCTTAATTTTTAACTAACCCAAAAATTGAAAATTCCCAATTAGCGCATGTTTTATCTATTTAACCCTAAATTTTACACAAACCTAACAGTTGAAAGGTGGGGCAGCTCGTGATTGGCGACCTGGAGAGCAGGGCTATGGTCGGGAAATTGGGGAAGGAAGGAGATGGAGTGTGGGAAAGAGTAGGTGAAGCGAAGAGGGAGGAAAGGGGGGGAACAGTGTGTTAGTGTGGGTGCCGAGGCTGGGGGCCGTGGTGGAGTGAGGGGGAGAGGGCGGTTGTGCGGGCGGCATGGTGCGTTGGTCGGCGGCGTGGTAGTGTGGGCAGCCATGGTGTTGTGCGTGAGTGCTTGAGGGAGAAAGATGTAAGAGAACTCACCAATGTTAGAGAGCAAGCGGGAATGGAGGAGAGCAAGCCGGAGGTAATTGGACCAGACGACGGAGCGTTTGTTGTTTGGCAAGAAAGCCGGCCCGTTTTACCTCATTGAATTTTAGAGGTATGCCCATTCGAGTACTAAAATAATAGTCCATACCAATGTTTTAACAACCGGATCGGACCAGCCGGTTCGACCGGTTAAACCGTAGACCGGTCCAAAATCCGGTCCGGTCACCCACCAAAAACCGTTTAGGGTCAAAAATTGCCAAAACCGTTCAAACCGACCGGTTGAACCGGTAACCGGTGAACCGGAGCGGTTTCCTATAAACCGGCCGGTTTTTTTAATTTTTGGCTTTTAAGTGTAAAAGGCACCTGAAAAATGCTAAAACCCTAAATTTTCATTTCATCTGAGTTGCAGCGACCCTTTCCAGAGGAGAGAGAAAGGTTAATCATTGATGTTGTTTCCTTTCCAGCGTAAAACGGTATTAATCTCGAACTAATATATACTAACTACGAGTTTCGGATCTACTATTACAGATCCAAAGGCAGAGAGAGAGAGAGAGACCGACGTAAATCGAAGTGGGTTTGTTGATTTGGGGGAGAGAAATGGAGTATATTTTTGAAATTGCAGTTTGGGGAAGAAGAGAAGAGAATCGCTGAATTAGGTCTCATCCCTCTTTTTACTCCCCGACTCTGCAATTTATGAAACTCTACAGATGACAGCGGTGGATATACTTTGTTTAATGGAGGGTTAATAAAAACCTATTTTTTCATTTACCCTTTTTTTTTTTTTTAGTCCACTTTGCTTTTGATCTTTTTTCATTTACCCTATTTATTCTTCACAGTGTGTGTATATATTTATAATATTTTTATTTAAATAAATATAATATAAATATTAATTATGTAATTATGACGTCATCGGTTCAACCACAGTTCCCCTATCGGTTGAAACGGTGATCCGTGACCCAGTGACTTTTCCGGTTCGATGTCCGATCCGATTTTAAAAACATTGATCCATACCTTCTCCCACTTGGACTCATACCACCAAGTGGCCCAAAGATAAAATCCCGGACCGATGAATTGGATAGTTTCAAAAATTAATGATAGTTTCAAAAATTAATCTCATAATTTATTACCTATTCAATCTTAAACTAATTTTATTATTTTCACGATAGCATTTTAACAAGACACACACAAACACAATCACAAAAAAAATAAGAAATTGAGGAACTGACATCGTGATTTTATAGTAGTCCGAAAACCTACTATTGCCTACGTCTATTCTCCTCAGCTCTCACAAGGAATTAATCCATTAATTATAATCCTCTTCCAAGTGATAATCAAACTCGTATACCCCTTTGAGTAAATTTCCTTTTATACCCAAACACTTTTTCACTCAAATTAGACAAGTTTAAGTCTAATCTATAATCTCACAAGGAAAAAAATGATTTTCTCTCAGAGCTTCTACAAACACTTACAAATATCAAATTCAAAATTTGGTCCAACCTAAATGTGATACAAGTACACATGATTATAAGATATTCAATTTCAAAATCATGTTAAGTATATCTAGAATTAAAACAGTGCAGCACAGAATCAAATAACCCAAATAAATCAAATCGTTTAACTCGTTTTAATAGAAATAAATTCAAAGTTTAAGATTGCGAGTTTTCAAAATGATTTTCAGAACTAAAGTTCAATTTCAATTTCTCAACACAAGATCTAATTATATATAAATATCAAAGTATTGACAAAATAGATCAACAAGCAATTCACAAAGACAATGTAATATTAGAGAATGATCTCACCGAATATCGAGTAGAATGTATTAATCAAAGCAATATGGCCCAGTGATTCAAATCAACTTCAAAAGATCAATAGTTTTTCCCACATAAAAACTATCTTCGGTTTCACTCAAGAGTTCTAAGATTTTTTTTAAGAATTTTTGCTTTCTCTTTTTTCCTCTCTTGTATCATTTGAATATCTTAATATTTCACACTTGAGATCTGATGAGATATTCCCTAGATTTAAACCCTCGGGTCCTAACCATCAAACCCTAGCTTATCTCCTACAAAATCAACCTTTTTGACCGATGAATGAGGACTAAATATAGTCCAGGTTCGAATCTTCGATCATCTTATTTGACCAACGAAAATATAGGTTCAACAGGTTTTACCGATCAAAAATGAAATCATGAATAGAAAGGATCGGTAAGGAATACTGACAAACTATCATTTTCAAAACAAAATCTCATAGAAAATATTTTTAAAATATTTATAATAAAAGAATATCAATTATAAATATTAAAAACTATTTTAGAAATATTTGACGTTGAAAACGATACAAGAACATATTCAAAAAGCGTTTAAAATTTTTGAAAATTTAAAGTCATTCAGTTGACTGACAAAGTAATTCGGTCAACTGAATTGAGTGTTTTGAGAAAAACTCTGGAAACCTAAAACAACAAATCAACTATTTTTGCAAATCAGTCGACTGAATCAAACCAAGATTTGGTCTGTAAAACAACCAGTTGACCGGATTAGCCATTCAGCCGACTATTTTAATTCCCTTTTAGAAACTTATGGAACTTGCTTTAATTATTCGACTGATTTAATCATCTAGTTGATTATTTTGATCGTTTTTTACATTTCTCTTGTCCTTGTATTATCTAGTCAACTTATTTAACAAGAATTTTAAATTTTAAAAAATTTGTTATAACCAATTGATTGTTTTAGCAATCGAGTTGACTGAATTGAACACTTACAACCCCAAATCATGCAAGGAAGTGATTTCAACACTTTTAAACACTTAGGCAAGCATTATAATCACTTAATCACACACAATTAAAGCATTTAAGTGTAGTATGTGATCCTAATAGGGTTGACATGAATTTAACTAGTATAACCATTATTTTTACTTATAAATACAAAGAAATATCATCTTGATTGTTCATTTTTCATCCAGATTTGTCATTTCTTATTCTCAGTCCATCATAAATCTAGATAATATTCTTTTCACACTATCATCACATCTTAACTAAATTATGAGTCCAGACAAACCATCAAGTTAATTGACTAATCAAAATCATTAAAACAAGAATTAAATCCTTTAAGATTGACAACTCCCTATCATTTTCATAAGGTTTTTTATTGTTTAGTCTTAGACTAAGAGATATGTTAGTAAAAAATTCTTTAATAAAATTATCTTAGTACATAAACCTTTGTTAATTATTGTTTAGAGTTTAGTCCTCATTAAAGCCCTTTTCCTCAACAGATTGACCATTATAATCTGACGTAAAAAGTGATTAAACTTCATCAATAAACCACCAAAAAATAAATAGCAACAAAAAGTTCATTTTGTGAACGTTCAAAATGGATTAAATTTACAAAAAAATATATATTATTTTAATCAACATATTATGTTCTTATATTGATTATTTCTAGTGGGAAAATTAAAAAAAAAAAAATGAACGCTTACTAAAATGGTTAACATCACTTTCTTAATAACTTACTAACTATGAAATAAACACTAACAAACGAACTCATTTTATGAATCACAATATATTAAATTCATGAAAATTATACAATTTTAATCTACATTTCATGTTCTTCATTTGACATCCATATTTATTATTTTTTTGTGGAAAGAAAAAACAAAAGTAATGTAGACTAAAAACGATTTATAAATTGTCAAAGATCTTTACAAAATTCAAAATTATAATTGATACTTCCTAAACACATGAATGAATAAATGATTAAGGATGGAAAGTTCGTTGTTTTCCAAGAACATACCATGCAAAGTTTCAATAGTGACACTTCACCAATGAACATTTAAAGAAAAAAATGTTAATATTGAACATTCAATAATGAACGTGCACTAGCAAATGTCAGTTATTTGAGTATTTAAAATTGAAGGTTTACTAATGATCATTCAGAAAAATAATGAAAACTTTGTTAATAATGAAAGTTCACCACCAATTATTATGATCACCATTCTCAATAGAGAAAATACCCACAAACTAGTCTAACTGAATAATTAAGTACCAACTTAACACTTATAAAGGACTTGAAATATTTTGGATATTAAGTACAGTATGTCTACGATCTCACGACTTTAATCACCATAAAAAGATAAAATATTTCAACTATATATCCATGATGTCTGACAACAATATAATGCAATAAAATAATCAAAATTCCCTTTTATTTATAAATACTTGAGATTATAATTTTATAAAAAATACACTAAAAGGATAAAACCGGATTGACCATAGAGTTTATCTCCAACAACCTCTTACTAACACTATATTTAATTGATACAATACCTAATACTTGACGCGCCCCGTTATTTCGAAGAGGAAAAGAATATTAAATAATATTTAAGCTTAAGGAGATGAGGTTTTTAAAGCGCCGGCTTTCTCAAAAAAATATACTTTGGCCGTTTTAAAAAATAAGGAGTCGTCACCTAGCACTGGGTTTAAATGGTGTGTTAGGTCATCGAATTTTTAGAAAAATAATTTAAAAGGTCTAAGTAAAAAATTGACTCCAAAAAATACCGTCAAACCAAAGATTCATTTAAAGGCTCGAGGGTCGGTTACACTCAGGGAAGGTGTTAGGCACCCCAAGACACTCGTTCCGAAATGGTACCTTATGTCCAATTAAGTCCAATTAGTTTACTCCGAGTGTCTTATTTTATTTTGAAATCATTCCCTTCTTATAATTTTTTTTTGGTATTTTTCACAAATAAGGTGAGACAAGTTTTTGAATTTTTGGGAATGTTCCCCCGGTATAATCTCTTATCGAATATTAAGGATTCAACAAGGATGGTCCCCGGGGGGTTTTATGTATGTTTTCGATAGACTTTTTTAATTTAAATTAGGAAAACTAAATAGATTAATGAGAGTAAAATATGAATGCAAAACTAATATCTATATGAATTTATTTTTTATGCAAAAATGACTAAAAAATTAAAGAATTTAATTGAAATGTGTCAATGCGAAACGATATGAATAACGAGAATCGAATATGGAAACACTACATGAATTAATATGATTATGCATGACAACAATTTAATTATTTAATATAAAAAAATAAGTGGTGCGCGATGTCGTGACTAAATAAAAAGTAGCATGAATTATGGAAATAATAAAATAAAAAATAATAAAAGTATAAGTGGTGAAAGTGTCATAAATATGTCGTTTAAATGATAAAAAAATAAATATGCTAAAAGAATGAAAAATATTTATTTTAAGTTTACCCAATTAATTTAAAGAAATCCTGATTTGAAATTTTCTCAAATTCTATGGATATGAGAATCAAGGGGGGTTCGCAAAAATAATTTAGTTGAAATTAATCTTTCTGAAACTTAAACGAAATCCCACAAAAAATCTATCAAGGGAAGAGATTTCCTAAAATCATTCGCTTTTAAATTCCACTCAGGTTGGGGAATAGAAACGAGGCCACAAAAAACTCTCCCACGATTTATTGAATCGTTAGATTCAACTTAAGGTTCGTAAGGATTAATTCCTAGCAATAAAATATTTTTTATTTTTTTTTATTTTTTAGGGTTTTGATAAGAAGAATAAAAAAAAAATGCAGAAAAATGAAAAAAAATGAAAAAAAAAAAAATACAACAAAATAAATAATAAAACATCCTTCACCTAATGCTCGGAGTTAAATTTAAGTATGAGAAACCCACCCTGGCATTTTCATCGGATCATCAGACGGCTTGTTTTTTTAGCTTTTCCTCTTTATTATAATAAAATAAAAAAATACAAAAAATAAAAAAATAGCGAGATACGGGTGTCCTCGTCTAAACGCTCAAAAATTCAGATCGAAAATGGGGAACCTTATCCTAGCGTTTTCATCAAGTCATCGGACAATAAAAAAAATAAAGCTCTCAGGAATTTAAATTGCGAAGAGAATAAAATAAATTAAAAAAAAAATTACAAATAAAAAAACATACCTATTCTAGACCAAGAATCCCGATGCTCAGGTTTTTTTCTCTCGCGGACAGCTTCCCAACAGGGTTTACAATGAGAATCACTCTCTAAGGATTTTTTTCTCTCAATTTCTGAATGAATAAATTAGGAGAATGAGGGTCTTATTTATAGGAAAATATGGGGCATGAAAAACACGTGAAAACCCTAAAAATTAGGTCTAACCGCCAAAGCCCAGTTCAAATTGGACTAGGAAAGGATAAAATTGAAAAAAAATACAAAAATCGCGTTCTAGGGTTGCGAGCGTGTGTAATCATGCGCCCAATCACCGCCTTTGCCACACTGCGACACGTGCCGGCTGAACAAGGCACAAGGAGGGCCTTGACTTTTCTCGGATGATATGGCGAAAGGACCCACCGCACACTTTCTTTCTCAATTCTCTCTCTCAATTTTCTCTTTTCTTTTTACGGTACACACACACATACATGGACAAAAGGGGCCCACAATCTCTCTCCTCCCAATTTCTTTTTCCTCTATTTTTCTTTCTCTCAGCTCTCTCTCTCTTCTTTCTCCCTTCTTTCCTTTCTTTCTCTTTCTCTCTCAATTTTGACAAAAAAAAGGGTCACTCTCTTTTCTCCTCTTTTTATTTTACTCCCCTTATTTTTTATTCTTTCAATTTCAAACCCCATTTCTTTATTTTGATTATCTTGAACTATTTTTGTATTTTTTTGGAACAAAATAAAACAAAACAAAATTAAATAAAACAAAGTTAGCTATAAAATAAAGCATAATTTTTTTTTAAAGGGCGGTCAAAATGCCGTGTCTACAATACCCATCCATTCTAGATTGTGATTTAACTATTGTAAGGTTAAAGACTTAGTGTTACGATGTCCGTTGCATCTAATATCTTAATACAAATATCATATATTCCAATTATTTCGTGAATCAAATATAAGCGTCGCTCCATGTGTTTATATTTATGATGAGATTTGAGTTTCGTTCTCTTGTTAGAATTTGATATGCTGAATTGGTCTAACATCTTATCCATGTACATGGATTGTGACAATTAAAGCATATTCCCTAGTCTATTCATATAGCCTTTTATACCTAGTATAAATAACACTTCTCCTAAATTCTCATATAGAAAGTTTAAGAAAACTACACTTTAATCGATGACAACATCCGTATGTCATTTCCAATTAGTAGAATGACATCAACGTACAGTACCATGAAGCTAACTACTTTACCATCCATTTTCTTATATACACATGGATCATCTATATTTCAGAGTTAGCCAAATGATTTAACTGCCTCTTCAAAATTGATTTTCCAAATTTTAGAAGCTTGCTTGATTCCATAAATGGACTTTTGCAACTTGTACATGTTTTGGCTTTCGTCTTAGGACATAAAACCTTTTGGTTGATATATGAAATTCCATTTCTCTATTTTTTTTCGTTGCAAAAAGTCATATTCACGTACATTTTCTTGATTTCACAATCATGGTATGCAACAATAGCCGGTAAAATTCTAATGGACTATAACATGGAGAATGACGAAAAAGTATCCTCGTAGTCAATCCCTTGACTCTGAGTATACCCTTTTGCACCAGTCTTTCGTTGAACTTGACAACCTTACCATCTGAGTGTAGTTTTCAATTTATATCTATTTGCAGAATTGATAACCATTTACACAAAATGAGAACATTCATTTAGGCGTATATACAAATGTTTGGACTCAATTAGCACACATAGAGCCTATTTTAGATTTCATTGCTTCAAACTACTTTCCCTTATCAATGTAAGACATTGTCTTTGAAGGAGATTAAATCTATATGAATGTAGCATAATATAAAATTTTTAATAAATTTCTTTTCACAAATAATTTTCAAAGCCCAAATTAGTGTGACAATACGAACTAATAAATAAAACATAAAGAATAAATTACATTTACACTCCATACCTTTTTCGATGCTTCAACTTTATAATCAGTGGTTCCTAAGGCGTAATTTAAGAAGGCAGTTCCAAAAGAGATGTCAAGAGATCTTTTTACAAGTAATGATCTCCAAATAGCAACACAAGTGTCCCGCCTCTAATAGTATTTGTTGGACCCTACCCAAGAGGGGGTGAATTAGGTAGTTTAAAATTTTAAATCAATTAATTATCCCCAAACCTCCATTTCTCCGACCTGTTACCCACCTCGCTTGGCCCGAAATCTTCCATCTTAGCCTTCAATTACATTTGAAAACGACTTGTAAACTTTACTATAATTGATTTTATCTTATTTTATTGCAAAAACGTGAAAACTAATACACATACAAAGAGTCAAAATATAGAAAATTGACATGCAAAAGTTTTTATCTACTATTGCCTATGTCTACTCTCTTGAGCTCTTGTAGGGAACTCGAATCCACTAAACCCTCCTTGAAACTTTGTTCTGCTATTCTGCCTACTTCTCCCCTCTACTACCCAAAAAACCCTAAAAACATTCCTAAATCCCATTTCCAAGAAAGAATCTTGCAGATTATGAGGGTAGGTATACATTTTTACTATTTCATTTAAGTTTTAAGTTCATCTCTTGGTCCAGAATTATCCATTTTTTATGATTACAAGAGAGGGATTTGGGGGATTTGAGTGTAATTCAAATATGGATGACCTACTATGTGATCCCTATTGATTTGGTCCATATATTTTGATATTCTCTTAAAACATACCTATATTGATATGATATGTTATATGGGGTCTTAGAGTGATATTTTATGACATATCTTTGAAAAACTAGTCGTCTGAGTACTAATTCTAGGTCTATTTTATAAGACATGGGGGAATAAGATTAAAGACATCAAGCACATCAATTTTGAGCTATTATAAGAGTGATATTATTGCTGAGATTTCTACGAGAGATTCTATTCAAGTTCTTAATCGAAAGCGCTTCCTATTTGGCTTTCCTGAGATATCTTTCCTGTCTTCGATGTTTCTCAGTGAGATCCTTCTAAGTCTTATTATTTGATTTCTAAGATATATTTATATTGATTGCTTGGTTTAGGATAGTTTAGAAAATTGTTTTGAACTTAAAAGCTTGAAATTATTTCAAATGGTTTTTCGCTTGATTATTTGATTACGTGCTTAATTTGTGTTACACACTTTATTATTTAATTAGATTTTATTTACCTCACATTGTACATATCACATAGTAATTATTCGGGCCATTAATTAAGTATATCTGTATTAAGGTACTAGAAGTTCCTTGTGAAAATAAACTCACATTTTTTTATTTGAGAATTTGGGAAGATTAGACATGTTTGGAACGGTGTCTAGTCAGGGTAGCTAGGTTTCTATCTTTTTCTTGTGAAAAAAATTAGGGTTTAATATTTGTCCTATAAAAATGTTAGGTTGTTTTTTTTCCTTGAAAAGAATTAGGTTTTGATTCAGTCTGTAATTGAATTAAAGAGCGAATTGTAAAGGTTCGTCTTAACCCTATAAAAATGATAAGTGAGGGAGTGTTAGGTTGATTCTTAGCCTGTGAAAAGAATCAGTATATTGTAAAGGTTGATTATGAGCCTATGAAAAAAATCGAGAATTGTATGGGTTTGGTTTCTACGTGGTAAAGGAATCAGGGGGTTTAGTGGATTGCAAATCTCCATGGAGCTCGGGGGACTAGATGTAGGTAAGAGTAGCTTGCCGAAGTAGGATAAATTCTTGTGTGTTGTATTGTTTATTTTCATATATTGTGTTTGGGTGTGCATTTATTATTAAACACATTTCCGTTGTGTAACAAGATAATAATTGATTTAGAAAAATTAATTATTTATATTTAAAGGACTTAATTGTTTAAACTTAGTAGCTACCCAATTTACCTCCCCCCTCTTGGGTAGCTCTTTGGGCCAACATTCTCTTTTAAGGCCACCATAACTCACTTAGTTTTGGTTTTCCCATTTAAGTTAAGAAAATCCATTTTATACAAAACTACCATCGGGAATCATATTTGTTAATCTTCTCATAGTTGGTAAGAGGTCATACGGGGGAGTAATTCAAAAAATATCAAAAATTTGCCTCAACTCAAACCAAAAACCCAAAAATATTTTTTTAATTAGAGGAAAATAATTTGAAAATAAAATCATACATTTGGACTTAGATTCATTGGATTTAATTGGACAATGTACCATTTTCAGATGGGCGTCTCAGTGTGCTTAACAACTTTCTCGAGCGTAATCGACCCCGAACCTATTTTAAATGAATCTCTAGTTGGACTGTGTTTTTGGAGTTAATTTGTTAATTAGGCCGTATTTTCAAAATTCATTTTTATAAAATTCATGTGACCTAACACACCATGTAAATCCAATGCTAGGTAGCGACTCCATTCTTTAAACATTTGACTTAGGTATTTTTATGAGATTATCAAAATATTTCAATACAACATGAAATCATATAATTTCAAATAAGTCAACATGCTTTATTTTATGATACTAATTGATAACTCTCCTTTAGATAGAAAAAATCATTTCAACAATAACGCGCAAAGACATAGAGCATGTCTCAATGATAATATAGGTCATTTATGATACCAATGACATAACTCTAATCGACACTTTTAAACATGGATAAGTCCATATTTATCTCATAAAATTTAAGCTTTTTTCCAGTATAATAATCATTTAATAAAAAACAAATGAGACATTAGATGTATGCTAGACACTTAAATGCCTACATGCTGTATTGAAATATTTTGATGATCTCTTGAATTTGCCTGAAGATGATTCATATAGAAATTAATCTTAAAAATTGTTCTCTTCATGATCTCCACTTTTTGATGTGACAAAGGGGTAAAGAATATGATATTTTTATTCTAATATTATTGGGGAAGAGGATATGATACTATGGGGAGAAGTTGATGTGTAGGGTATTTGTTTGTTCGCCTAAGGATTACAATTATAAAGGGGGAGAAATATGTTGGAAATTATACTAAAGATATTTAAATAATTTTTGGTTTTCACCACTGGTACTTAAATGAGTTTAAATACCCATCCTCGGATTTAGGGGGAATGTACTTATATTATTTGTGAGAAAATACCAAAGTTAATTGTCATCATAAAAAAGGGGAGATTGTTAAATCCAATGTTTTGATGGATAATTAAGTGTTGATATTTTTATGGGACTAATGTTTTTACAAATTGTTTTCAGATTTATAGTTCCATATATTTGATTAAGAAGGAAAATTGTCGAAGACAATGTAATAGGTGCAAAATAGAATTGATAAAGACGTGAAGAGTTTTAAAGACATTGAAGACAATTAGGTGAAAACAACATTATACTTATATACTCTTAATGCAATCCGAATTATGATCACGCACGATACTTTAAAATGAATTAATCTTATATGTTTCGTGGTTAATTTATGTGTTTTATAATGTGCTAAGTATGTTAAATGATTTTGGTTAGTGACCTAAATGAAAAATGGGTTTTAATGCATAAAATGATGAGCTTTCAGGTTAATTCGGTTAACTAGCAAAAGGGGTCAGTCGACTAACCAAAATAGTGTGTTTTGAAAATGGGATGTGAGATATATTGGTCCATTCGTTTAACCGATGAAAAGGATTGGTCAACCAATGAAAATAGTGACTGAAATAGGAAAATAGAAATGGACCCTGAACCAATCGGTCAACTGACCATGGAGGTCAGTCAACTGACTGAAAGCAAGCCAACGAATAGTTTCTGCCGTTGGAAAGGGGCGGTCGATCGATGGAGAAGGGGGGTCAAGTGTTTCAGATTTATAGTTCCATGCATTTGATTAAGAAGAAGATTTGATGAAGAAAACATAAAGGGTGCAAGATGGACATGACGAAGATGTGAAGAGTTTTGAAGACGCTGAAAAAAACTAGGTGAAAACAACTCTTTACTTTTATACTCTTAATGCAACCCAAATTAAGATCACGCACGACACTTAAATGAGTTAATTCTATATGTGTCATGATAAGAAGTTATGAGTTTAAGATCCTAACTTAGATATTTTATGTGTTTCTTATGTGAAATAATTTTGATAATTGACCTAATTGAAAAATGTGTTTTAAAGTATAAAATAGTGTTTTCGTATCAATTCGGTCAATCGGCAAAATAGGTCGCTCAACTTAATGAAACAGTGAGTTTTTGGAGTTAAAATAATGTTCTAACAATGCAATTGGTCAACCAAGAAAAGCAATCAGTCAACCATTTTGGAAGAGTGGCTAAAATGGATGTGGAAGTGAGCACTCTGATCAAATCGATCAATTGAATGGTTAGGGTCAGTCAACCGTTTAATTTAGTGGATGCAGTGGGTGAAAAGGGGAAAACCCACTAATCCAGTCTGTAAACCAACTAGTGTAGTGCTAATGACTCAATTGAAGCCTGGTACTAAGCGGTCGACCGAATGGAGTGGCTCGATCAACCGATTGCTTCAGTCAGCTATTCGGCTGATTTGGTCTCTTGGTAAAAAACTATCAGTTTTTTATAATTCCAAGAGAAGAATTTGGGGGATTTGAATGTATTTAAAATATATCAATCTATTTAGAAATCCCTATTGATATGGTCCATATATTTTGAGACCATCGTAATTTAAATGATTTAATACTTCCTATTCTTGTGGTTTTAAATTGGGAATAGTTTTATAGACTTAAAAGTGAGATTTAAAAGATATTTTTAAGTGGAATATACCTATATTGATAGAATATATTATATGATGTCTTAGAGTGTCATTTAATGGCATATCTTTGAAAAACTAGTCGTTGGGAGGCTAGTTATTAGTCAAACCTGCAGGAATTGAATTAGATACCTCAAGAATATTAGTTTGAGCTATCATAAGAGTGATATTTTTGCTAAGATTTAAAAGAGTGATTCTATATAAGTTCTTGATCTAAAGTACTTACTTTTTGTCATTACCGATTTGAGTTCTACTTGCTCTTCGGTATTTTTCCGGTGAGATCCATCCAAACTTTATTAGTTATTTTTTAAAGTTATATTTCTCTTGATTTCTTGATTTAAGATTACTATAAAATGATTTTAAACTTAAAAACGTGAAAATCTTTTCTTTTTCTTTTTAAACGATTTTTGCTTGATTATCTGATTATGTGCTAAATTTGTGCTACTCATTTTATTTGTTAATCCGATTTTAATTGCTTCATATTTTATCTATCACATAGTAATTATTTAGGATATTAATCGAGTATATTTGTATTGAGGTGGTAGAAGCTCCTTGTGGGAAGAAACTCATATTTTTTGTATTTATGAGTTTAATTGGATTAGACACGTTTGGGACGGTGTTTAATCAGGGTAGCTAGGTTTTGATCTTTTTTCTATGAAAAAATTAGGATTTGATCTTTATCCTAGTAAAAATGTTAGGTTATTCTTTTCCCTTGAAAAGAATTAGGTTTTAATTCATCCTGCAATTGAATTATTTTGAGTGAATTGTAAAGGTTCATTATTTCCTGTAAAAAGGATAAGTGAGAGAGTGCTAGATTATTCTTTAGCCCAGTAAAATGATAGGGGTCATCCTTGGCTTGTGAAAAGGGTAAAATTGTAAAGGTTGATTCTTTGCCTGTAAAAGAATCGTGAGTTATAAGGGTTTAGTTTCTACCTGGTAAAGGAATCAAAGGTTTTATGGATTACGAATCTCCATGAAGCTCGAAGAACTGGACGTAGGCAAGATTAGCTTGACCGAATCAGGATAAACTTTTTTGTGCTACATTGATTTATTATTTATATTGTGTTTAGGTGTGCACATAGTATTAAACACATATCCTCTGCATAAAATGATAATAATCTATTTTAGGGAATTGATTAATTGTGTTTAAAGCAATTAATTGTTATTTTTAGTACCTACCAAATTTAGCCCCCTCTTGGGTAGCTTTTTGAGCCAACAATTGGTATCACAGCTATTGATCCTAAGATTTTGATGAACAATTAAATGTTGATGTTTTTGGAGGAACTAACGAGTTTATTGAGTATTTCAATGTAAAAATTCCATTGACGATTTAATCATGAAGAAATTATTGAAGATGGTTAAGGATGCAAGAGTCTGATAAAGAGACAAGCATTAAGAGACTGAAGATTTTGAAGAATCTAGGTAAAAATAACTCAAGTTATTTTTTACTCTTAGTGTATCCCAATTAGGATCACACACGACACAAAAATAATTTTATATTTATATGTGTTTTTATTAGGATCCTAATTAGTTAAAATATTTGCTCTAATATGAAATTGAAGAAGAAATATTGACTTAAGAAAGATTAGTGCTTAAAATGATTAATAGTGTCAATTAAGTTAACCGAGAAAAAAAATCGGTCAGAGGGGCAAAAACGTCAAAAGTTGGAGTTAAAATAAACAAAGGAGGAAGTAATTCCAACACTGATCAATCGACTAGCTTGGGAGGATTGGTCAATTGATGGGTGAAGGTTGGAAAATGGTGAAGTCTCTGGATTGATCAGTCAACCGACCAAGAGGAATTGGTCGACCTGTAAAACTCTCTGAATCGATCAGTCGACAGGGCATGAAGAACCGGTTGACAGACCCTGGTCGAGAAACGGCCTGGGGAGTATCCTTAATCAATTGGTCAACCGATCTAGGAGTATCGGTCGATCGATGGGTGAGTATTTTTGGCTTGGGCTGTAACCTGAATCGATCGGTCGACTTATGGACTTTTTTCGGTCAACCGATAACTCTGTTTCAGGATTTGAGAATTTCATGGATTTGATAAAAAAAATAGCTATTACTAGCTGTTTTTTGGTTAAAATTAAAGAGATATCTTAGGGATTTGATGATATTATAAATAGATGGTTGTTATTTTGTTATCCCTAAAGATATGGTATATATATTTTAAGTATTTCTCAAATTGGTACATTTAATTATTTCTATCCTATTGATTTGAGTTTGAGAAATATTTGAGAGACTAAATTAAATGATTTAAAATCTATAATTAAGAGAATTGAACCATGATTGAGTTATATCGATATAAAGGGTCTATAAGAGCAATTAAGTGTTATGATATGTAGAAACTAGCTGTTGGAGGGCCTATTTCAAGTCCTTATATATAGACCTGCGTTTTTTAGATCTAAAAAATTCCAATCAATCAATTTTCAAGAGTTATTTAGTTTCTGAGCTTTCTGAGAGTGATTATTTTGAAATTATACTGAGAGTATTGTGAGATTATTCTTGAGGAAATTATTGTGAATTGTTGTTGTCACCGATCTAAAGTCTTATTGTAATTCAATTTACATTCATTCGGTGGTACCCTGGTGAGATCGTTCTAAGTCTTTGCTTTTAATTGTTATTTAATAATATTGTTTATTGCTTGGAATTTTGTTATTTGAAATCGTTTTTTTGAACTTTAAATTGATTAAAAATATTGTAAAGCGATTTCTTGTAAAAATTTAATTACGTGCTAAATTGTGTGCTACCCGTCTATATTAAAATCAGATTTTGATATTCTCACTTTATTTCTATCACTAGTATATATCGAGACATTAATCAAGTTTAAATTTAATCTGATGTGGTAGAAGCTCTAAGTGGGAAAACTTATCAATTTGTATAATTGGTGAGTTATGTGCGGTTTAAATATTATTAGGAATATCTAATCAGGGGTAGCTGGGTTTCAATCTCTTTCGGTAAAGAGATTGAGGTTTGATCTTTATCTAATGCATAAAATGATTAGGTTACTCTTTTCCCGTGAAAAGAGATAGGTGTAATTCTTCCTGACTAGAATTAATTTTGAATGAATTTGTAACGGTTCAATCCTTACCGGGTAAAAGGATACTTGGAGTGTTTTGTGAGATTTGATTCTTAGACTAAGTATAAAAGAATTTGGTTAATCTTTAACCTGTGAAAAGATAAAGGTTCTTCCTTAGCCTGTGAAAAGGAATTGTAAATTTTGGTTTTGAGCCTACGAAAAGAATCATTTGTAAGGGTTTGATTCTTACCTTATTAAAGGAATCATAGTGATTAGTAGGTGCGACTCTCCGTGGGGCTCAGAGGACTGGTCTAGCTCAGAGTAGCTTGATGAACCTGTATAAATTTTGGTATGCTACTATTTTACTTTATTTAATTTCAGTTGTTTGGGTGTGCTTCTAGTTTACTTAACACTTATCTGCTTCTATAAAGATAATAATTAATTTAGGATAAAATTAATTATTTGAATTTTCAAGTGTTATAGTTTAATTTAATTGTATTACTACCTAATTTACCCCCCTCTTGGGTAGATTACTGGGCCAACAAATGCTCATTTAGCTGGTTTAGCTTAATATCATAGCTATGAAAGATCACATGGCGTACCCCATAGGCACTCTAGGTGAGGGGCAGTTTATGTACCATCCACCTTTATTTGCAGGTGATAATTATTAATTCTGGAGGGACTGAATGATTGTTTTTCTTCAAACCACTAATTATGATGTGTGGCTGACCATTGAGGATTGTCTATTCATTCCTAAGGAGGATAGTCCCTTCATTCCTATAGTGAAGGAACAACTAGTTCTTCCAATAAGCAGAAATTGTCCATTAATTCTCAAACTATTAGCATTTTATTTTACTCTTTAGATGCCAATAAATATACCAGTATTTTAAGTCATGGATCGACAAAAGAAATGTGGGATATATTGCAAATCACACACGAAGGGATAAATCAGGTGAAACTGTCCAAGATCAATGCATTAGTTTGACATTCCGAGCTATTCAGAATGGGTAAAACAAAATCAATTCCAGAAATATACATGAGATTCAATAATATCTGCAACAACCTTGGTTAACTCGGAAAGCCTTATTCAATGGAGGATAAAGTATGAAAAATTCTGAGATCATTGACAAAAGTCTGGGAACCAAAAGTGACTGCAATAGAGGAAGCTAAAGATCTCACAATTTACACCATTGATGAGCTCATTGGCCACCTAATGACCTATCAGACAGCTATACAGGGATATGAGGATGAAATATGAAAAATAAGTCCTTGGCATTGAAAGTTTAGAAAAATGAGGAAGAAGATGATAGTGATGACATCAATCTTGACAGCGAGCAAGAGAAAGATGTGACACTTCTCACGAACAATTTCATAAAGATGACTCAACGAACGTTCGGTAAAAAGAAAAATTTCAACATGAGTAACGTGGAATGCTTCAACTGCCACAATAGCAGGCACTTCCAATTCGACTGTCCCAAACCAAAGAAGGAAAAATAAAAAAAATAAAAAAAGAGAAAGGAAAAGAAAAAGTTGAAAAAGAGTTAGAAGAGATCAATGAAAGCCACCTGGGATGACTTGGAGTCGAGTAGTATGGAAAAATCGGGTAGTGATGGTTCATTTATGCTTGCTTTGATGGTTATTGGAGATGAGGTAACAAAATGTTCTAGTTGTTTGCCTTTAGATTTTGATGGTTTATGTGATGTTTATCATGAACTAACGCATTATTATAAAAACCAGTGTTCTCAAATTAATACCCTATAAAGTACAATTAACACACTTAACAAGCAAGTGGTGAAATTCAAATATAAAAACTTTGAATTGAAATAAAACATTTTGGATTTACATTCGATAGTTCTCAAATTCACCGGTGGTAAAAATAATTTAAAAATATTTTTAGGGAGTTCAAGAAGCATTTTCGATAAAGTTGGAATCGGGTCTCAAAAAAATCTTACTTAAAAGAGATTTCATAAATTCTTTTCTGAAACTAGGAATCTTGTTAGATATTTTAAATGTAACATTGTGGGGGTATACTATTAGTAAATATTTTTCTAAAGTTTCTAAATGCAGGCAAGTTTGGGTTCCAAAAGGAACTAAAATTTTCCTGACTAACAAGGTCAGATCCACTTAGATTGGATACCACTTAGGAACTTTCTGAGGTGCTCTTTGTAGGTTATTCTAAAAGTATCAATAGGTAATAAAAATGGTTCATGGATAGTGATTGTTCTAAACACATGATGGGTGACAAATATAAATTCACGTCTTTGACACCTAAAGATAGATGTCATGTGACGTTTGATGACAACACGAAGGGTAAAATTATTAGTATAAGTAATATTGGTAATGGGTATACTACTATTTAAGATGTTCTTTTAGTAGACGATCTTAAACATAACCTGCTTAGCATTAGTCAATTATGCGATAAAGGTTATAACGTGATTTTTGATCATGATAGATGCATTATTAAGAATGGGCTTGATAATAGCATATTACTTGTTACATCATGTTTTCAAAATGGTTACACATGTTTATTTGATGACTTATCTTCTCAAAATTTGTAATGTTTAAATGCATTATCTGAGAATAATTGATTATGGCATGCTTGGTAGCGGAATTATTTGTCGCTACTTTTACCCCGCAAGTATACATGTCAAGTTTTAATATAGTGGGAAGAGTAAGGGTTGTTGTATCCACAAGGATTGGAGTAAATTGTCATTAAGTATTATTATTGTCATAACCTAATTTGATCTAGGCGATCTAATTTTATGTTTTTTTTATAGAAATAATAAAACTAAACTAAAATAATAACTATTTAAACTATAATACTAATATGACGTTAATAGGAATATATTATCTAGGGATTAACTTCGTTCACTTAAATATGTTCGTTTTAGTCTAGTTTACATTAACGGTATTTAAACTATCTGACAATCTTGGTATCGAAAACATACTCACTACCTATCCCGAGTGTAAAGTGAATGAATATGCGACTTCGCGTCAATACCGATATCCCTATCTAGCATCTAAATGACATTGATCACATGAGTCTTGCCCCAACCTCACGGATTGCATACTTTCTAATACTCTATCGAGTCATTAGATTGTCACGTTGTGTTTAAACCCTAGTCCGAATTCGAGGTTACCTATCCCGAGTGTCAAACCCTGATTTCTCAAATCAACCAATATATCATAGCAAGCATATAATGGAAGTAATAAAATAGTAAACATAATCGGATACAAATGAACAACCGTTAACAAAATATCAATTTATTCAAATAACGTTTTCATGAACTACATCAAACCCGAGACAATATATGTTTAGCTATACATGACCATAACCAAATATTCAACTACAAACAAGCTAAACAACATCAAATACCAACAAGGGTTTAAGAATAAAAGAGAGAAGCAAGGGAGAATAGCCGTTATCTGAAGAACGGGTGATTCCACGTTAGTGATTTCTGCTCCGATCTCGTTTTCTCCTCTCCAAATTGATGATCTCTCCTTGTTGGTATGGTCTTGGAGCTCTTAATAAGTCCCCAAAAACATCCATCAAGTGTTGGGGAAGAAGGGATATTAAATGAGATCCAAAATATCAAAGAAAATATCCCAAAATATTTTTGTCTGGTGGTGTCGGACTGCTGCAGTGGTGGGAAGCATCGCTGCACTGATGAGGAGTCAATAGGCCACTAACTTTTGACCGCTACGGTGATGAAGGCCACAGCTGCAGCGGTGGAGGCCATCGCTGCAACGGTGGTTGGGCAGAAAGTCTTTTGCCCTTTGATCGCTGCAGTGGTAGTTTGCACTGCTACAGCGATAAAGCTGCAGTTTTTGAACTTGGTCTTTTTCAACTTTTCTCTACCGACGTCCTACCGATTTGCTCGATTTTCAACCGTTTTCACTCATTTTCGTTCCTAACACCTGATTTACATAAAAACAAACAAAAACGAATTAAAAACATATTAAAACATAACAAGAAAACTTGAAAACTACCAAAATCGGTTTGGAAATATTTAGATAAATTCCAACTATCAATGCTATTATGGAGTTAATTTCAAATATGTTTAGGAAAAGTCTAGTATGTGGCTTACCTACATTGAAGTATGTGAAAGATAAAGTAGGTAATGCATGTCAACTACGTAAGAAATCTAGATCATAATTTAACAAGAAGTTGTATACATCTATGTCTAAATGTCTTGAATTGTTGCATCTTGATTTATTTGGTCCGAATGTCATTGCTAGTTTATGAGGTAAATTTTATGGATTCATAATTGGGATGATTACTCTAGATTAACCTGGCTGATTTTCCTGGCTAAGAAATGTAAAGTTGCTTCTATATTTTCTAAGTTTTGAAAATGTGTTCAAAATGAAAAGTAATGTTGCATTATTAACATCCTTAGTGATAGAGGTTGAAAGTTTAAGAATGATCAGATTATTAGCTATTGTGATGAGCACAAGTATAGCCATAACTCTTTTGCACCAAGAACGCCACAACAAAATGGTTTTGTGGAGAAGAAAAAACAAAACGCTTTAGGAAATGGTTAGAACGATGCTGAATGAGAATCGTCTTCTTAAATATTTTTGGGTCGAAGCTATAAGTACTGCTTGCCATGTTGTTAATAGAGTTTCTATTTAAAGGGGTTTTAATAAAACTCCTTATGAAATTTGGAATTGTAAGACTCCAAATATATCCTACTTTAAAGTTTTTGGTTGCAAATGTTTTTTCTTAAATGATAAGAATAATTTGGGTAAATTTGATGCTAAATTGACTATGACATTTTTCTTGGGTATGTTTCGGATAGTAAAACTTATAAAATATATAATAAACGTACTTTAGTAGTGGAAAAATCTATGCATGTTGTTTTTGAGGATCTCATCTACTTGTGTCGAGAAAGGTTTTGGATGACGATGATACAGATACAATGGCTAAACAAAATCAAGGAGCTAAGACAGCTAATGAACCACAAAAAATAAAAAAATGAGGAGTTAAAAGGCAAAGAGACAAATTTACCACGTGCTATAAAGACAATTCTGGGACACTTGGTAAAAGAAATTATTAGTAATTTCAAAAAAAGGTGTAAGTACAAAATCCACTCTTAGGGATATAATTAATCATGTTTTTTTGTTTTTTCTTAATCTCAAATTGAGCCTAAAAATATTAATGAGGCGTTCACTGATGAGTCTTGGATCTTTCGATGCAAGAAGAGTTAGTTTAATTTGAGTGCAATAAAGTATGGTATCTAGTTCCTAAACTTGATTTCCATCCTATCATTGGTACTGAATAGGTTTATCGCAATAAAAAGGATGAAATGGGTATGGTGATAAACTACCTGATCATGTGTTTAAACTTCGAAAGGCTTTTATGGACTCAAACAAGCTCTGCAAGCTTGGTATGAGAGATTTAGCTGATATTTGAATGAAAATAGTTTTCGACGTGGTCTTAGTGACATTCCATTATTTATCAAGTAAAATGAGTCTGATATCCTATTAGTACAAATATATGTTGATGATATTATATTCAGATCTACTAATAAAGATTTTGGTCAAGAGTTTGCCAAGATTATGCAGATTGAGTTCAAAATGAGTATGATGGAAGAATTAACATTCTTTTTTTGGTTTGCAAATTAAGCAAAATAAAGAAGAGATTTTCATTAATCAAACCAAGTACACAAAAGAGTTATTAAAAAAATATAGCTTGGATAGCACTAAAGAGTACAAAATTCACATGACAACAGCTACAAAAATATAAAAGGACGATATAGGCAAAAATGTCTGGGAAAATGTATCGAGGTTTGATTGGTAGCTTGTTATATCTTACTGCTAATAGACGTGACATAATATTTAGTGTATGCTTGTGTGCTAGATTTCAATCTTGTCCAAAAGAATCGTATCTAACAACTATTAAGCGAATCTTTGGATATTTGAAAGGGATACGTGATCTAAGATTATGGTATCCTAGGGGGACTGATTTTAAGTTAACTAGTTACTCTGATATTGATTTTAACAGATGCAAAGTTAAACGTAAAAGCACAAGCAGGTCATGTCGCTTTTTAGGACATGCCTTGGTTTCTTGGTCTGGCAAGAAACATAACTCAATTATCTTATCTACGACTAAGGCAGTGTATATAACAACTAGTAATTGTTGCCCTCAAATTCTATATATTAAGCAATAATTATATGAGTTTGGAGTATGTGTGGAGGAAGTCCTTATTTATTGTGATAGTAAAAGTGTTATATGCTTAAGTAAGAATCCAACACAATACTCACGAACTAAACACATAGAGATTAGACATCATTTTATTTGTGATCACATTTTGAAAAGGGTTGTTACTATTGGATATGTTGATACCTCTGATCAGCTTGCTGATATTTTTACTAAACCTCTAGTTGAAGATCAATTTATAAAAAGTATTCGAGATTTAGGTATGGCTAGACATAACGATGTATGCCTAGAGTGATATTTTTGGTTCTCCGCCACCACTTTTTGAGATGATAAAGGAAGAGAAGTTGATATTTAATGAGTAGTTCATGTTTAGGGTTTTGTTCGCCTAGGCATTGCAATAATTAAAGGGATAAGTTATTAAAAGCTTTTGCTCAATATCTTTATTATGGTTTAAATATGTTTTCGTTATTGTGCTTAAATTAGTTTAAATACCCGTCCTCGGATTTAGGGGGAGCGTGGTAACATTATATTGTGAAGAAAACATCAAAGTTCATAGTCACATAAAAAATGGAGAGATTGTTGAACCAAAGGTTTTGATAAGCAATTAAGTATTGTTGTTTTTTGGCAAAACTAATGGTTTTATCGAGTGTTTTAGATTTATAGTTCTATTCATTTTATTAAAAATAATATTTGATGAAGAAAATATAAAGGATGCAAGATGGATATAACGAAGATGTGAAGAGTTTTGAAGACACTGAAGAAAACGAGGTGAAAATAACTCTTTACTTTTATTCTCTTAATGCAATCCGAATTTGGTTCACGCACAATACTTCAAATGAGTTAATTCTGTGTGTCTCATGATAAGAAGTGATACGTTTAAGATCCTAAAATGAGATATTTTTTGTGCTCCTTATGTGAAATGTTTTTGATAATTGACCTAATTGAAAAAAAGTGTTTTCAAGTATAAAATATTGTGTTTTCAGGTCAATTCAGTCAACTATCAAAAGGGATCGGTCGACTTAATGAAACAATGAGTTTTTGGAGTTAAAATAAAGTTCTACTGATCCAATCGGTCAACCGAGAAAGGTAATCAGTCAACTGTATGAAACAATGGCTAAAATAGATGTGGAAGTAAGCACTCTAATCAATTCGATCAATCGAATGGTTAAGGTCGGTTTACCGTTTGATTTAGTGGATGCAGTGGGTGAAATGGGGAAACCCCATTGATCTAGTTAGTCAACCGACTAGTGTAGTTCCAATGACTCAATTGAAGTCTGGCATTGGGTGATCGATCGAATGGAGTGGCTTGGTTAACCAACTGCTTCAGTCAGCAATTGGGCTGATTTGGTCTCTTGATAAAAAAAGCTATTCATTTTTTATGATTCCAAGAGAGGGATTTGGATGATTTGAATGTATTCCAAATATGAATAACCGATTTATAATCCCTATTGATATGGTCCATGTATTTTGAGATTCATTTAATTTAAATGATTTAATACTTCTGATTCTTGTGGTTTTAAATTGGGAATAGTTTTATGGGCTTAAAAGTGAGATTTAAAAGATATTTTTAAGTGGAACGTACCTATATTGATATGATATATTATATGAGGTCTTAGAGTGTCATCTGATGACATATCTTTAAAAAATTAGCCGTTAGAGGGCTAGGTATTGGTCCAATAGAGACTTGTGGGAATTTAATTAGATACATCAAGAACATCAGTTTGAGCTATTATAAGAGTGAGATTTTTGTTGATATTCAAAAGAGTGATTCTATATAAGTTCTTGATCTAAAGTGTTTATTGTTTATCATCACCTATTTGAATCCTACTTGCTATATTGCTATTATCTTCAGTGTTTTCCTGATGAGATCCATCCAAGATTTATTACTTACTTTTTAAAGTTATATTTATCTTGATTGCTTGATTTAGGATTGCTAGAAAGTCGTTTTAAACTTAATAGCCTAGTTTTTTTTAAACGATTTTTGCTTGATTATCTATTTACGTGCTAAATTTGTGCTATCCATTTTATTTTTTAATCAGATTTTAATTGCCTCACATTGTATCTATCATATAGTAATTATTTAGGACATTAATCGAGTATATTTGTATTGAGGTGATATAAAATCTTTTTGGGAAAAAAATTTATATTTTTTGCATTTGTGAGTTTGAGTGAATTAGATACGTTTAAGACGATGTCTTGTTAGGGTAGCTAGGTTTCAGTCTTTTTCCTATGAAAAAAAATAAGATTTGATCTTTATCCTAGTTAAAATGTTAGGATATTATTTTTCCTTAAAAAGAGTTAGATTTTGATTCATCCTGCAATTGAATTATTTTGAGTGAATTGTAATGGTTCATCCTTCTTTATGAAAGGGAAATGTGAGAAAATGTTTGGTTAGTCTTTAGCCTTGTAAAAAGATAGGGTTCATCCTTAACTTGTGAAATGGATAAAATTATAAAGGTTGATTCTGTGCCTATTAAAGAATCGTGAGTTGTAAGAATTTGATTCCTACCTGGTAAAGGAATCAAGGGTTTAGTGGATTGCGAATCTTCGTAGAGCTCAGTGGACTAGACGTAGGCAAAAATAGCTTTACCGAACCAAGATAAATTCTTTTGTGCTGCATTGGTTAATTATTTTTAATGTGTTTGAGTGTACACTTAGTATTAAACACATATCCGCTGTGTAAAAAGGTAATAATTTATTTTAGAAAATTAATTAGTTGTGTTTAAAGGAATTAATTGTTATTTTTAGTAGCTACCCAATTTGTCTCCCTCTTAGGTAGCTCTTTGGGCCAACATAATTTTTGACTGATTCGGTTTCTTGATCAAATCATTTTTTTTAATGATTTCAAGAGAGATTTTTTAGGGATTCAAGTATATTTCTGATATATATGAAATATTTAATGATTCCTATTTAAGTGGTCCATTTAATTAAATATTCTTTTTAATTAAAGTGATTTAATACTTCCTATTTTGATGGATTTCAAATTGAAAATATTTAAGGACCAAAATGAGTTTTACTAAGAGTATTTTTTATTGAAACATATCTATTTTGAATATATAGGATATATGGGGTCTTGGGATTATATTTAATGACATATGTTTTGAAAACTAGTTATTGAAGGTCCAATTATAGGTCTATTAATAGAGACCTGCGGGATTAAGTTTAGATACATAGAGAACAATCAGGTTTTAGCTTTCTAAGTGTAAGATCATTGCTGAGATTTCTCAGAGAGATTATTATTCAAGTTTTTTTTTTCTTTTCTAAAGTGCTCTTTGTTTGGGTAACCAGTTTACGTTGCTTATTGTGAAATTATTTTTGCTTTCGGTGAATCTCGGTGAGATCTTTCCAAGCTCTATTTATTACTTTCTAAGAATATTTATAATTCATTTCTTAGTTAAGGAATATTAGAAAAGTTATTTTTGAACTTAATTTCTGAAAATTTAAATGATTTTGATAATCAAATTTATTTGCCTCACATTTTATCTATCATGCAATTTTTATTCAGACCATTAATCGAGTATATTTGTATTGAGGTAGTAGAAGTTCCATGTGGAAAGAAACTTGAAAATCTTTCGTATTTCCAAGTTGGAGTGGATTAGACATATTTGAGTCAGTGTCTAATCAGGGTAGCTAGGGTTTTGATTTTTTTTCCTTTAAAAAACATTAGGATTTGATCTTTGCCCTACAAAAAGGTTAGATTATTCGTTTCTCTTGAAAAGAACTAGATTTTGATTCTTCCTATAGTTAACTTACGTGTGATTGTAAATATTCATCCTAAACCTATAAAAACAATATAGTAGTAGGTTCTTGTGAAAAGAATCAGGGATTATAAAGGTTAATTTTGAGTCTGTGAAAAGAATCGAGATTGTGAGGGTTTGGTACCTACTTGGTAAAGGAATTAGCGGTTTAGTAGATTGCGAATCTCCATGGAGTTCGGAGAACTTGACATATGTAAGAGTAGCTTGCCGAACAAGGATAAATTCTTGTATGCTGTGTTGATTATTTCTTTATATTTTATTTGGGTGTGCATTTAGAATTAAATATATTTCCGTTGCTAATCAAGATAATAATCAATTTAGGAATTTTGATAAGTTGAATTCAAGTGTTTAAATTGTTTTAATTTTTTATCTACCCAATTCACCCCCTCTTGGGTAGCTCTTTAGGGCAGTAGGATTGATATGCTTTGATGATGTTAAGTGTTGTTATATAACCACAAGACTTCAAATGTATTAATTGGGCATAGTTGGACATACATGTGAATATACGAGTATGCAAGAAATGATTTATTATTCCCAACAAAAATAGACGTGCCCTATGTGATTTGATTTAATATAATTGACCCAAATTCCTTGTTATAGTAGTGTGACGCTTGGGATGAGATTTCGATTGGTGTTTATATTATCAATCAAAATATATATGATTCAACTAGGTTTTTTTTTTTTTTTTTTACTTTTCGATACCCTATTGATCTTTTTAGGAACATTGATAGAGAGATCGTACAATAAAAAATTATTCATGATGGGGTTCTCTTGGTTAAATTCTTGCTAACTTGACATTGTTGTGTTGTGGGGGTACACATGACTCACAGTCGGATGAAATACCTTAGAGGAAAGATATTTTCTTCTATAAGGGCAAAATTAGAATTGTTCAAATTTTTATTAATTAATGGCTTAGTAAAATAATTAATTAATTTATTATTTTCACCATCCATCTTTTGGTATAAACCTAATAGTTCACACAGAATGAAAAATTTAAGTTAGAAAGTCCTTGAAAAAAGAATGAATAGTAATGCTAAAGTTTAGAAGTTCAGGGGGGTTAAATCACAAATACAAAAAAGAAGGGGTGTAGGGTTTTAAAACCGAGACATATTTTATAAGGTGGGAAGACCTAATGATTTTCGGCCAAGCCTCTCAGTTTGTATATGATCTTTTGTTTTATGTATCTTTACTTATTGATTTGAATCTTACTACCACCTAGGTTCAAATCAAAGCTATTTTAGATTCTTGGGATTCGATTCAATCCTTAGAAATCCTAATAATTCTTCTGTTCCTTAATTTATCTGTGTGGTTATTGTTAGAAGTAACACACTTGTGTTACATCTAAGATATTCGTTCTCGTTAGTCGATTTTCAATCGTGTTTAGACACTTTCGGAAGAACCTACTTAAATCACGCCTTAGAAACTACCATATTTGAGACTAAAGTGCCGAAAGAGTTAAATTTAATTAAATTCCATTCAATGATGTCTGCTTTTATGGTTTTAATGTTGATAAAGATAGATCTGGCTTAGAGGAACAATATATTAAATGTGATTTATTTTTTTTTATTTTTTTTATATATTCCACTATATTAATTTAGTGATTTTAATATCTTGTTAATTAAGATTTTGTATCAGAGCCAAGTCCACAATAAAGTTAAAATAATTTTTATTTATGTTTTATGAATTGTTGGGTTATAGAATTATTGTTGACACATCAATTACATGTAAATCCGAAAGATTTTTTGAAATTAATTTTATAAAAATTAATTTTAAAATGATTAGAAAAATTAGTAATCGATAAATTTGAGAAAACAACATCGTGGTAAAAACCACAACGTGACTGGTAGGCACAATGGCCAGATGACAAGGATATTGACATCACTATGATGCACTCCATTTTGGGTTACTAACGAGGCTAAATAGGTAGCGTACTGCCTATTTGTACAACACACACTATCTCAACGCCTCGGCATCGTGGTGGCGTGAACCACATGGTGGCACAATAGTGGTTCACAATACAACCATTCATTTTTTTCTCTGACGGAATTCGAATGCCTGAGATTCCGTTGGATTTTACAAGATTGTCTTTCAGATATTTAGGGATAAAAAGTTAGATATTGACACGGTAATATAATTTGAATTATAAATTGATCCTCTATTAGAGTTGATATATTTTGACAATATCTTTGAAAATTCCTATCAAATCAGATTTGGTATCTTATTTAAATTTAAATTTTAAAATTAATAAATTAAATATTGAATTAATCATTTTAAATTATTATTAGATAATGATTTATTGATAATGATTATTATTAATTAATTAAGTTTGATATTATTGGTTGGATATAAGCCGATTGTCAAGCTTGTAATCTTATATTTATGGCTTGTAGCTGTAAAACTTTTTAATCTCAAGTATTAATAAAAGATATTTTTGATATTTAATTATATCAATATTGTTGTAGGCCTTGAATATTAAGTTGAAGTGCCTTACCTATTTAATATGACTAAAAGACGAAGACCAAAGACATTCAGTAACTTGATATTCTTAATTGTTCTTAGTTGGTAATGGATTTCTAAAAATTAGCCTTCAACAATCAAGGTTCTTTTTTTTTTTTAAAAAAAAAATCTTTCAGAGTGGTGTAGACATCGTATTTTGTCCCTCTCATTTTCGTATTCTGTAAAAATGTTGGGTTTAAAGTGCAAATTTGGACAAATTTTAAACCACGTTTATAGGGACAAATTTTCACCTTAGATTCATGTGTATAAATTTAATTTAATGTTTTAAAAGAAAATAAATAAAAAAATCAACAATTTGATTAAATTATGCAAAAATAAAGTTTTGGGCTAAATCGATTTTTTTTAAAATTAATTGGGATTAAATTGGTTAAATTGAAAGTCTATTTTCATAGAATATCACTTTGGATATAATTAATTTTTTTTTTCACCCATTATTTTAAGAAATTTCACCTATTCAAACTATTTTTATTTTAGCCCAAAAACTATATTATTTGCCTATTTTATCAAATTGACGGTCAAAAATATTTTTTTTCTTGAATTAAACTTTTCAATATTTATTTGGATATTTTAATTTTATTTTTGTCATTTCAATTTCAAGAAAAATCAAAGAACTCATGTGTAATTGCCAAGAAGTGCCAAAATTACAACAATCACTTAATAAACACCATACAGGAATAAGACGGAGTATAAGATCCTAATATTAGAGTGCTCAAAGTATCCAAGAGAGTTCCCAATGCCATTACCCAAAATGGTATGAGTAAGAGATATCAAATCTATTGAGTTTTTTACTCAGTACCATAAGTAGGGGCTAAAATATAAATTTCACGCAATAGGAGGGTAGACTCATCATTAGAGTAACATGGGGTGAAAAAAGGAACACTCCAAAGGGCGTGCACCCTAGGGAATGCATGAAAATCCTCCCCTATAAATTACAGAGGTCTTCTTTCCATTTTCTTTACTAATTCACTTCCAAACTCTTACATATTTTCTCTCTAGATCACAAGATAACTTTCTCTCTCTAAAAATATTTCTCAAATTTAGATTTTAGTTTTACAAATCTTAGATTCTCTACACAAAGAGATCTAAGAAGAGGAATAAGCAAACAAAGGAGAAGAAAAATTATGATTCCAAAAGGCAAGGTAAGTTTTCAAACCTTATAATATTTTATATACTTGTTTAAAACAAAGACAAATAAAGAAAAACAAACACAAGAAATGGCTAAAATTCAACAAAAAAACAAGTCGTTCTTCGAGAACGCACTTTACTTTTCTTGCATTTACTTTACCATCATTTACTTTTCTGCACTTTACCTTTCCGCATTTAATTTACTATCATTTACTTTACCGCTCTGAGCCTTTTTGCGCTTTACATTTCCACAATTTTTTTCTTTTTTAGCCTAGGCCTTGCACAGACACTAAGTTTTGGTCTTTGGCCTGACACGTTTTGTTTTTCTTTTTTTAGTCAAGTTCTCGAATTGGTATTATACCTGTACATATTTATTGCTATACTAACATATCTATATACATACTATACTATACACACACACACACACACACACACACATATATATATATATCTCACTCACCATCTTCTTTGTTTACATATCAAAATAAAAATATTGAAAAAATAATGAAAAGTTTTTACTTAAACTAAAAAACTATTTGAGGGAAGGATTTCCGTAAACCCTTACTTAAAATTTCTCACAAAAAATGATTTTTTTTTTTTACGTAAACTAAAAAAACATAAGGGATGGTACTCCATACCTTACTTTTAGATTTCCCATTTTGTGAGAAACATTAAGTAAGGGTTTAAGAAAATTCTTCCCTCAAATGATTTTGGTTAAGGTTATTATGATAAAAAAAATTATTTTTCTTATTTTGAATAAAAACCAAAATTCAAGTCTCATTATTTTCTTCCAAAACAAATGATACTCCAAAAATATTTGCTTCAATGAAGTTCTTCTGATAAAAAAATAAAAAATGTTTTTCTTCATCTAAGAAGTTCAAAAAAAAAAAAAAAAGGCTTTTTTTTTCTAAAAATTCCCTTTAAACAAAACTTTGAATAGTTCTTTTCTTCCTAAAAAATAAAGTATTTTTTTAAATGATTTTTCTTTCCTTTAAATAAAACTTTTCTTCCCTTAAAATGTATTTCTTTTTTCAAAAATCAAGATTTTCTAAAATATTTTTTCTAAAAAAAATATATTCTTTTCTTTGAAAAATATTTTTCACAAAAAGACAAAATGGTTTAATAAATGCTTTCTCCACTAAAAGAGAAAATTTTCATGAAAATGTATCTTTCTTCTTAAAATGATTTTATTCACTACAAGACAAAATTTTTCCTAAAATATTTCTTTATTAAAATATATTTTCATAAATATTTTTATTTAAAAATAAATTTTTATATATTTTCTCTCGAAAAAAGTATCTTCCTCACAAGAAGACAAAAAAAAAAAAAAAAAAAAAAAAAAAAATCTTAAAAAGACTTAGTTTCAATTTTTTTTTTTCCTAAAAATTTTCTAAAATTTTTATTTTCTATTTCAAATTGTTTTTCTTAAAGTTTTTCCAAAACTTTTGTTTTCCATTTTTAATTAAAAAGTGTTTTAACTTCATTTATTTCATTCTTTTCCTTCTCTTTTAAAATATAAAGTTTGCCATCATATATTAAACTAAAATAATAACAAAAATAAGTAAAATAAATATATAAAAAGGAAAATAGAATCTTCCCCCCAGACCAAAACTTGTCGATTATTTCATAATCGATAGGTGGTTAAAAAGGAAGAACATTTTGACATTTTAATTACTATCTTTAATTTGCATGTTTCATTTTACTTGCTTGCCTATTAACTTTACTTTAACGAACCCGATATAATAAATTAAATTAAGGAAAAAAGATCATGTTAACCAACCAAATCAAATAAACTTAGACTTGATTTATTTTGAAATACTTAGACACTGAGGTATTGTTTTCGAATGGGTGTCTTGTGGTATTTAACACTTCCTCGAACATAATCGACCTTCGAACCTAATCAATACTCTGCTTAAGGCCATTTTGAGTCAAATTTGTGTCATTTTCAAAAATATTTTCCTTTCTATTCTTCTCATTATTTTCTTTGAAATCCTGTGACCTTGCACACCTTTTCAAAATCAATACTAGGTGGTGACTCAAAGTTTTTCATAAATGTTTAGCCCAAGTAAATTAGGTCAAAATCGACGCCTAAAAAAAGCCCTTGAACTTTTTTTTTCTTAAATTATTTTAAAACACAAAGCTTATCTAAAAACATTTTCTAAAGGATAAGTTGTTTTCAAAATGAACGGGATTCCGAATATAACACCACCACTCGATTGGTATTATCATTTGGGAGCCAAATTCAGGGGGCATCAAGTGCTGAGTCTCAGCCACTAGTATAAGATACTAGAACAACCATAAGGAGACTTACTAATATAGTAAGGGACCAAACATGATAATCATTGATACCTTACATGATAACTTTGCTTAATGTCAAAATAGGATGCTTGAAGTGTGATTGTATTTGTGATATTTTGACTTGAGGTGCTGTATATTATATGTATGTATTTCTATACTTTGATAATACTAAGTGTAGTTGTTTAACCATGAGAGATATTCTTTAGGTATAGTGGGACATACATGTGACTATACGAGTATGCGATAAATGATCTATCACTCTTAGTAAAGAGATATATGTTCTATGTGATTAAATTTAATATAATTTCTCCAATTCTCTAGCCAGATCAATCATAATACATATGATTGGACTAGATTTTTTTTTTACTTCACCATACCATATTGGTCATTTTGGGAACACTGGTAGATAGATCCTATAATTCAAAAATCATACCAGAGGATATCATCTTTGTTAATTCCTACCAACTGGACATGACTGTAATATGTGAGTAGATGCAACTTATAGTCGGAGAAAATACCTTAGAGGAAATGTATTTTCTTCTAGAGGCCAAAATTAGAAATTTTCCAATATCTATTGATTAATTGATTAGTAAATTAATTAATTATTTTCACCATCTAGCTTTTGGCAAGAGCTTAATGAGTCATATACAATGTAAAATTTACAAAATATGCATTGAAAAAGGAATGGGTAGTAATGTTGAACTTTAAAAGTTTGGGATCAAAGTGCAAATATAGAAAAGAATTGGTTCAGGATTTTGAACCTTAGACAAACTTTATAAGGTAGGAGGACCTAATGGCTGCCCACTTCAATAGAATTTGGCCCCCCCTTGGTTTTTTAGCCAGAGCTCTTTGTGCTGTCTGAGATTTTCATTTTCTATTTTTCTACTTACTCATTTAAGTCTTACTACCAACTAAATTCAAATCAAAGACACTTGAGATTCTTGGGATTATAGTCAATTCTTTGAAATCCCAAGAATGTTTTTCTTCCTAATTTATTGTGTGTAGATACTATTTGAGGTAATGCACTTGTATTACTTTTAAGAGAATCATTCTCGTTTGTTGGTTACGGATCTTCTTTAGATGCTCTTGAAAGAGTCTACTCAAATCACGTCTCAGGAACTACCAGCTTTGAGGTTAAAGCACCAGAAGCGGTATCCATATTTCGATGTGATTTTTTTATGCTTGTATTTATTATTCTGATGTTAATACGTATAGATTGGGCTTAGAGAAACAAAATATTAAATGTGATTTAATTTTTTTTTATACATTCCATTGCGTTAATCTTGTGATTTTAATATCCAATTCTTTCAATTTGTATCATAGCCACCTCTGTAATTAACTTGAAATAATTTTTATTATATTTTATGAATTAATGTATCATAATAATATTGATGAAATATCGCTTTTGTGTGAATTCGAAAGAGTTTTTGAAATTAATTTTATAAAAATTATTTTTGAAAATTATCTAAAAATAAAAAATTTGAGAATTTGAGGGAACAATATTGTGGTAAAAACTACAATGTTGGTGGGAGTCAATAATCGTCGTCGTCCATGATGGTGCCTCTTTGTATGGGGGCACTAGTAGTGCTATCAGGCAACGCGCTACTCAAGTGGGCAGCGCATGCCGTCACGATTCCTCGGCATCATGGAAAGGTTCTCATGGTGGTATTAACCACCATAGTGACACAGTAGTAAAGTGGTGGTTCTCAGCCTTATGGTTTGTTTTTTGTTCCTGTAGAACTCAAATGCTTGAGATTCCGTTACATATTGCAGATTTTATCTTTAAGATATTTAGGAAGAATATTCAAAATTTGACTCGATAAAATAATTTGAATTTTAAATTATGTCTGAATCAGATTTGATATCTTTGAAAACTTTGACCAAATCAGATTCGGTATCTTATTTAAAATTTAAATTTTAAACTTCCTCCATTAAATATTTAATTAATTATTTTAAATTATTATCAAATAATAATTTATTAATACTTATTATTATTATTATTAATTATTTAAGTTTGACGATTATCCATATTTAATTTATTATTGTTTGAACTTTATTTCATAAATAAATATTTAAAATTTGAGAAATTAGATGATTTTAAAAGTTTACATGTTTATTGTTTAATTGAATTTTAATATTATGATATAATTTTAATAGATATGGAATTGTTATAACTCAAAATTTGTAGTAGATATAGAGTTTAATTTAATTTGAATTAACATTCTTATGAGATATAATTATTTTTTAATTAATTGGGGAACGTCAATATTTATTTATCCAATCAGATTTCATAATACGATTAATCATTTTTTATATGTTACATATTATGTATTATATATGTTAGGGGATAACCGTGGAATAAATCCGTTTCATCTATTTGATTAGTTTGTGGATTGATCGTAATTTTGTAAATTGGTTTTCTTAATTCCATTAGGATTGTAATTAATTTTTGATGGTTTTTCAAGGGTTATGCTTTGCCTCATTCCTTCTAAATCGTTACTGAAGATTTTGAAAACAGTTTTAGGCCAATTTTCCTAAAAAATAGAGTCTCTACCTAGATTGAGTTTGAATGGTGTGCCAGGCGATCAAGATTTTTGAATAATAAAATATTAAAATTTGAAATGACCCAAATTTCACTTGAAATATTATTTGGCCTAACCAAAGAATTCTTCAAGGTTCGGTAGTTTGTTATGCTCAGGGAAGGTGTTAGGCACCCTAAGACACCTATTTGAAAATGTTACATTTGTCTAAATAATCCCTTGAATTAAATTAAATATAAGAGAGTGAACAGAATCGACAAGTTTGGCTCTTAGGTGATTTTGTTTGTTTTTTTAGTTTTGGTTATTTTGGCAAAAATAAATATTAAAATGAATGCAAGAAAAACTTTCCTTAGTAGAAAGAAGAGAAAAAAAAATGTAAAATAAAATTCAACAATTTTTTTGGATCCTTACTGAATAAATCTATTTTATATTTTCTTTTTGAAAAACTAAAAAAACATTTTTAAAATTATTACTGAAGAAGTTCCTTAGGTAAATTAAAAAAACAGTAATTGGACGATCCTTGAAATCCTTAGGAAAGTAAAAATAAATTTTTGGGAATATCTTGAAGAAGAAATTCCTAAAAACAAAAATAAAATGGTTTGAGGGTCCTTGAAACCACCAGGAAAGTAAAAAAGTAGTTTTTTTTTTTTTTTTCTAAATTTCTTGCTGAAGAAATTCATGGGTTAAAATTTGAAAAAAATAGCTTTAAGGATCCTTTAAATCCTCAAGAAAGTCTAGATGAAGAACTTCCTAATGTTTTATTAAAAAAATAGTTTGAGGGCCCCTGAAAGTAAAAATATTTTTATTGGAAAATTTTAGTGAAGAAATTCCTTGAGTTAAAGTACAAGCAGTTTTGAGGATGCTTGAAATCCTCAAGAAAGTAAAACAGATTTTGGGAAAAATCTTACTCAAGAAATTCCTAAGTTTAAATTGAAAAAAACAATTTGATGACAAGTGAAATGCAGTGTTTTACTTGACAAATTAACCTTAATTAACACAAAAAAAAAAAAAAAAAAACTGTTCTAGGGAAGTGCCTCCCTTAAACCGGTATTTAAAATTTCGCACCAAATCAAAAAAACCTAAAATGTGGTATGGGCGACTCTCTCCTTCCAGATTTTAGTTAAGACATTTTTTTTTCTTTTTCAATGAAAACGATAAATAAATGCAAAAAGTAAATTGTAACAAAATTTAAAGCTAAAAAAAAAAAAGCATTAACAAGAAATAAAATTTGCTGAAAAAGTAAATAGCGAGGAAAGGCACAGAACAGAAAGTAAAATGCAAAAATTAAAAGCGCAGAAAGGCTCTAAATTAAAAAATAAATTGCATAAAAGTAAATAGCACGGAAAGGTGCAAATCTGGAAAAGTAAATAAATAAAAAGTAAATGCTAAAATGTAAATGACTTAACAGTAAACTTGTTTTTTAATGTTCCTTTAGGAAAATTCTCTTAGTGTTTTTAGTCCATCTTTTCAAGTGGTTTTAGAAAAGTAAAGCGGGTCTTGGAGAGTGTTTAGAGGAATTTACCTTAGTTGTGAGGAAGTCCATTTTCGTCTTCTTCTTTCTTTTTTTCTCTTTTCTTTCTCTTTTAGATTTTTTTCCCTGTGATGGAACAGGGTGAAATATTCCCTAAGGCTAAGAGAGTTTTTGGTAGTTGGGAGAAAGTGCGAATGAAATGCGTTCCAGTCTATGGATAGGAATGAGAAATAGAGATAAAATGTGCTTTAGTCCAAAATAGGGGATGGATTGAGAAATGATTCTCAAGAGAGAACCTAATTATAAAAATGTGTTCCAGATCTTAGTTTAAGACACAGAGATATGGGATTAATGAGAGAGCTAAGTCTAATATAAAATGTGCTGCTATCTATGGATGAAGGTAGTGAGAACTGGATCTCATAGGAGAGTCCAATTTAACAACATGTGTCCCATTCCATGGCAGGAGACAATAAGAGATAATATAATCTACCTCGGCCCAAGGCTGGGAACAGTAAGAGATGATCCTCATGAGAGAGACCAAACCTATGATAATATGAGTCCTAATTTATGGTTGGGATAAGAATGAATGGACTTCATAAGAGAAGTCAAGTTAGGAAATAATGTGCTCTAGTCCATGAATAGGGTGAGAAAAAAGGGACTTCATAAGACAAATTAAGTATAAAGTATAATGTGCCCCAGTCCATGGTAGGGGTATGCATGATGAAAAGTAAACTTACCTGGGTTTAGACCTGGCTTGATATTAATATGTGACCGAACTCATGTGAATTGCCAACGTATCCTGAATCTTAGGTCAGGAATCAGGTCGAAACATAGTTCGTTGTGTGAGTGCTTCCTAATATTCAATAGTAAAGAAAGTGAAAGGTGTTCCCTCGGGAAAGTCATGAGACTATCCTAAGATAAAATGCACCCCAGCCCATGGTTTCAGAATATATGTGTTTTCCACCACACGGGGTAAGGAACGAATAAAATAAATATGGATTTTTTCGTCGCTCGGACAAGGAAATAATATGGGAATCTTTGGTCGCTTGGGCAAGGAAAAAATATTAGAATCTTCGTTGTCCATTTAGACATGGAAAGGATATTAGAATCTCCACCCATTTAGGCATAGAAAGTATATTGTAATCTGTAGTTGCTCGGGTGAGGAAAGAATATTAGAATCTTCGGCGATTTGGGCAGGGAAAAGATATTAGAAAATCCATCTATTTAGGCAGGGAAAGAATATTAGAATCTCCCGCCATTCAGGAAGGGAAATTATATTATATTCTCCTACCATTCAGGTAGGGGAAGTATATTGGATTCTCCCACCATTCAGTTAGGGAAAGTATATTAGGGTCTCTAGCTAATCGGGCAAGGAAAGGATATTAGAATATCCATGCATTCAGGCAGGGAAAGAATATTAGAATCTCTCACCAGGGAAAGTATATTAGGATATCTCGTCATTCAAGCAAGGAACGTATCTGAGGATCTCTAGCAATTTAGGTATGAAAGTATATTAGAATCTATCGCCATTTGAGTAGGGAAAGTGCATTACAATCTCCCACCATTCGAGTAGAGAAAGTATATTAGAATCTCCAAGCGCTTTGAGAATGAATAAATATTAGAAGCTTTGGCCATTTAGGTAGGGAAAGAATATTAGGGGGTGGCTTGAGAAAGTTAATGATGACATAATTATCAAGATGAGTGTTTTTTCAATACTATTGGGCTATGGTGATGAGATAGTGATTAGTTTTCTTTAATCAAATATAAAAAAAAAAGAAATATTAGTTATACGAGCCTAAACATGATAATGCCTGATGCTTATGCAGTGTTGGATGATGAGATATGATTATGAATTGCATAGAAAATACAATATCTACATGATGAGATGCAATTTTTTTAATACTCATTGATGACACATGTCACATGTTTTTCAAAACCAAAGATGACGTGATTACATGTCTCATTTTTTTATTGGTCATGTAGACTTGTATGATGTACAAGATTTTTATGAAACCTTAACTGAAGTCATCATGGCTTGACAATGCAAAATTTCTATGATGCTATGAAAAACAAATTCTTTTTTTTTTTTTTTTTTTAGGGAGTTCTTGATCTTGGTTCCTTTGCCCGCAATTACCCTATCGGTACTCTAGCATGTCTATAAGCTTACTGCAATTATCGATTGTGGTGACCAGATCTGATAGTGTTGTCTTGAATTTTGGCAGCTGAAGGCCTGGTGCTTGGTGGGCTCGAGAAGTATTGAATTTTCTTCAATCTTGAAGAATCCCATTTGATATAAGGCTAATCTAGTTGTGGTGTCAATAGTCATTTGCACTTCCTGAGAGTGACAGTCATGACATCTTTAACACAAAAAAATCGGTTGTGTTTTTTTGTATATTTAAGGCTTCTAAAATTCTTCTGACTTTACGACTTTAGTAAACTAAGAGGGATTTTGAGATGGAAACAAATTTTTTAATCAGATGGTATGCTTGGTAGAGCACTTGGGATACCCTTCCCTTTTAATGATATCACGAGATCAACCAAACTCTTTTTTCTCTTTCCAATTCTAGACTTGGTTCCAATGGTTGAGGTGTTGTACCTCTATATGTTCTGTATTTCTTTCAAATCCGAAAATTGTTTTGGCTCAAATATATATATATATATATATATATATATATATATATATATATATATATATATATATATATAAATAAAATCAACATAAACAATTATATTTTTTGTTTTCTAACCTTTATATATTAGATTGGTCCAAGTTGTGATAATATAATTCTAGTTTATTTCTTCGTAATTCTTAACCGTAGATTTGATTCCTTCAGCGACATCTTCTAACACCACTCGAGACGGTTTAAAAAAAAACATATACAAAAGAAATAATCAACCAATATAGTTTGATTAAAAAAAAAAAAAATATAACTGCTCAATATTAAGTAGCATTAGGAGCAGTCTCTCTACAACTCTCAATTTTTTTTACACAATTCTGTTGACTAGAGTCACGACGTTTTGAGTAGTCCATGTATTGTGTTTGGGGCAATGATCCTAGTCTAGTTGGCCCCAAGTCGTTAGGTGTTGAGACACCTTTGTAGGTTAGTGCTCGAACTACTCAAATCCCTAATTCGTTAATCCCCCTGTGTGTTTTTTTTTTCCCCCCTTTTTCCTCTCAAGATATACATCTTTACAAAAAGTAAGTACAAAATATAAAATAGCCATCATGAGGTGTTTGATAAAAATTAACCTATTTTGGATATAATCTTCTTTGGTGTGGCTTCAGTTGGTCTTCCTTCATCTTGTAGATTACACCTTATCTTCAACAAATCTTTTGACTGAAGGGAAGCTCGTATTATGGTTCTTAAGGATTAACTGATCTGCAGCTCCCATATTCTTTGATTACTTCAATGGCTAGATTCTTTGGTTGGAATTTTGAGATCGCTCTCACTTTTGGATTTCCTAGAGTCCCCTAATTATCTTAGTCATTTGTTGCATCTCACCATCATTTGGGCAAGATGGGTCATTTATATTTCTATCCCTCTTGATTATGTTCTAATTTAATTTTGAAATTAGATTATCACAACTCAAATCATTCTTAGTACATTTAACTGATTATGGTTCTTGAGGATTAGTTGATCTTCAGCTCCCACATTCTTTGATTACTTCAATGGCTAACTTCTTTGGTTCGAATTTTGTGATCGCTCTCACTTTTGGATTTCTTTGAGTCCCCTAATTTTCTCAGGCATTCATAGCATCTCACCATCATTTGGGTAGGATGAGTCATTTCTATTTATGTCCCTCTTGATTATGTTCTAGTTCTGTTTTGAAATTAGATTATCACAACTCATATCATTCTTAGCACATTTAATTTTGAACAAACAATTTGATTACTAGAGTAATTAAGAAAATAAATATTTGAAAATTAATTGATCGAAAATAACATGTATTTCATCAAAAGCTTAAAGCCATCATAGAACAAATCCCCTTGAACTTAGAAAGCTAATCTAATCTCAGAGGTGGGCACAAGAGGCCTTAATTTTAATATAATAGCTCCAGATTTGGAAAACGGTTAAGATACTAGCAATAATTACTCATTCCCAATTGTTTTGTCTTGCTCCAAAGATTGGGATTTACTATTATTGGCTTTATTTCTTCCTTTATACATGTAAAAAGTTACAATACCCCTATGAATAAAGTCCTCGATCCTGTGTCAGAGATGGTAATATTGGTCAATATGATGGCCAGCCCCTTTAGAGAGGTATCTACAAAAAGTGGGGGGGGGGGGGGAGGGGGGGGGGGGTTAAACGTTGGAGCCTAAAAGTTCTCCATGTGATAGGGAATTGTTTCTATGAACTCTTTTTCCATGCAGTGGTTAAAGATTTGGGAAAGTAAAACATGAAGTGGGGTGAATTGTTTCTACATTTGAGATGATTTGGTGAGATTAAAGGTTCGAAAAGAAGGATTGCATGAGCTAAGAGCATAGGCTGCCGGTGGTTCCTGGTAATCCGGGTATGGATGTGACCAAGTGGGTGGGGATTTGCTGGTATATGATGCATTTCATTCCGAATTCTGTTCAACTAGAGATAACTCTGAATATTTTTTTCTTGGGAAAGCTGACTTCATAGCTTAACTTTCCATAGGCTTTTGTATTCTACCTGTTCTGATACCTTCTTTCACATATTCTTCTCAGAGTATCACGTTTGAGAATGGTCCATTTAGAGTGTTGACCTAGGGCTAGTAGTATAGACGAGGCTAAGCTTGTAAGAATATTTGGACTATTTCTGTTTCTTTCATTGGTGGTATTGGTGGCCACTATTTAGGCTCTCCTACTTTCACCGCAAGCATACGGATCAAGTTTTAGTATAATAGACCTTTCGGTCGGGTATCGTATCCATAGGGATTGGTGTTATTACTATCGAGTACCGCGATTATCATAACTCGACTTTATTTAGGCGACAAAAATGTAATTTAATTAACTAATACTAATACTAAAATACTTCTTTAACTATACTAATTACGAATACGAGATAGTTATGGGATGGATTATCTAGGGATTAACTTTATTTACTTAAATGCGTTTGATATTGTTTAGTTTACAATATTGGTGTTCGACCTATTTGACAATCTTGGTATCTAAAACTCCTCCGCCACCTCTCCCGAGTGTAAGACAGAGGATGTAACGAAATTTTGTGTCAACGAAGAAGTCCCCCTCAACGTCTTAATGACCCTAAGTTGCGTGAGTCTTACCCCAACCTCATTGATTGCACACAAAACCTTAATCCGTAAACTCCCTCGCCACCTCTCCCGAGTGTAAGATGAGGGATATAACGTGACTTCGTGTCAACGAAAAAGTTCCCCTCAATATCTTAACAACTCTAGGTCACGTGAGTCTCGCCCCAACGTCATTGATTTCGTGCGTTGTGTTTACCCTATTGACAATCTCAGTTCTAAAACTCCCTTGCCAACTCTTCCGAGTGTAAGATGGGAGAATACGCGACTTCGTATCAATGAATAAATCCCCCTCAACGTCTTAACGACACTAGTCGCATGAGTCTTGCCCGAACGTTATAGATTGTCCACAATCCTAACCCCTACCGGGTTATTGGATTTTGGCGTTTGTTTATTCTAATCCAAATTTGGGATTTGTCAAACCCCATATTTTCCATATATAAATATAATTACAATAAACAAACAATATGATAAACACATTGAAAACGGCGAAGAACAATCATCAAGAAACACAACTCAACCAAAATCACGTTTTTATAAATGATATTTATCCCATACATAATCCATGTTTAACCTATGGCCATAGCCGTTTATACAATTGAAACTAGGCTAAACATGCTCAAACATACATAGAAGATAAGAAATAAAAGGAAAAACGGGTGAACTTAGCCGATATTTGAAGATTAGACGCTAAAACCGTCCACCGAACAATTCTCCTTCTCCGTTTGTTGATCTTCTCCTTTGGATATGTTTGAGCACTCCCCATATTCTCTCTATATCCTAACCTAAGCCTTAAGTGCTGTAATGGCCGGAAGGGAGCAAAGGAGGAAGGAGGAAAGGGGTATAAATAGACAAAATATCTAAATAAATATCTAACACTGCGCAGAGGCCACCGCTGCGGCGATGGTCCATCAGTGGCCTTTGATCTTTCTTAGCATCTTCACCGCCACAGTGGTGGTCTGAACGCCGCGACGGTGGGCTTGTTTACAGAATCTTGCCGCCGTGCTCATTTTCACCGTTCTCGATACGAATTGATCGTTTACGCTCCGATTTCATACCTTTTCACCTCATGCACCTGTTTTAATACAAAAAGAATAAAAATATATTAAAACATATAAAAATAACTATAAACGTACTTGAAAACTAACAAATTCCGTTTGGAAATAGATAGGTATTTTACACCTATTAGGTATTACTTGTGATGGCATATCTCTCCACTAGACAGTGAATTCTAGAAAATTCTTACCACCCTTATTTATTCGTATTTGAATAGATATATTTTTGGGAAAAAACTATCGGTTGTACCCATACTGGTTGTAGAATACCTTGACCACATCAAGGGATGTATTCAACTATCCTTCTTCTAAGTTTTTGTAACATCGAGTAGCCGACCCTTCAAAAGATTGTTGGAAGAACCAAACAACTAGCTTCTCGTTATGGATGTATTCAACCATCTTATTATTATATCTATGAATATTGTAGTCTAGGCACCCTGAGCCATCGTATTTTGTGAGGTTTGATATTTTGAAGTTATCTGGGAACTTCACTTGCGGCATTGATGATAGCCTCGATGTATCTGGTGTTAATTTCCAATTGTCCTATTTTTACTTCTTTCAACTCTTTTTCCATTTGTTGCAGCTTTTCTATTAGGAGGAAAGGTTTCTTGAATTACTTCTTTACTTTTTTCTCAATATGCTTGGTCATTTTGGGGACGACCAAAATGGGGTGGTGAGTATTGCCGATGTTGGAACCAGACTCAGACTTTCCATGCTAGGTCCACTTAGGGTCCTGATGTCAGATGTAATGTCTAAGGAATGGCTTCTCCGACCAACAGACTAGGGCCCCAAGAGGTTGATGGTATGTTTGGTGATGATGTCCTAACAGAGTCCAGTGTTTGCATAGGAGCAGCAAAAGCTTGTTGTGTTTGTCGGATTAGTTAAAGGAACTCAGTTATCTGGTCAACATCCATCTTTAACGAAGTTACCTTTTTTCTTAACCATGACATTTGGTAGACCCTTGCGAGCCTTCATCGACATCTTCCATTTGATCGAGACAGCAAATCGGGGCACAGTTAAAACGAGAACAGAGGGTAAGAACTCCCTTTTGAGGAACAATACCCTTAAATTATTGATGTCGATATATTTTTATGGATATAAGACTTAAATCCTAATTCATGAATTATCATGGCTTATTACATAAACTACTTCTAGGATGTATGAATGTCATGTGATTTTATTCTAGTATATATATGATCCAAATACATAAACCTACGTAAAAGAATGACTTAGGACATGCAACATTTATGATATGACATGATGTCTAATTATACGTGCAGGTAAATTTGGCAAGCCTATGGATATATGTTTTTAAAACACAAACCTTGCTAGATCTTGATAAAAAAAAAAGTCTTGGATTGGATTGTGGTTAGTTATGCATGAACAAGGTGATGCGAAATTTCCATTTGGGTTGGATTGGATTGTATCATATTAAACTATGACACTATTATCCTAGGATGTGGGAAGTATTTCACATTACAGACTCAATGACATTCCTTCTTAGGAGAAAATGAAAATATTGTTTCATCCTTTTGTCATTATCAAGTTTAAACTAGGTATAAAAAATGTCTTGGATCCGTAAGAAATGACATCTCTTGGCCCGATAACGTGCAACATAGACAAAATAGAGATTATTATTCATTCCTTATGACTTGTTCGTAGTTATTTTTTTTTTTTTTTGAAAAAGAACTTTTAACTTTGACCAAACTCATGAAAATGTGGAAGAAAGTAAAAATCTCTGTGTTGTCTATTTCATTCTTTATTGGCCTTAAGGATTTCCTTTTGTCCAAGTCCAAAGTATAAGAATTTAAACAAGATATTTAACAACTGAGATCTCTCTCTATTTCCTAATAGTGTCATGAGGTTCACGACTTGTACTAATGTATCCTAAAAAGGCTCAGTTCTCAAACCTCCGGCATACCGAGGGAACATCTATCGTTGGTTGGTGATCAAAGCGAGGTGAGTTTTCATATCGGTCCGACAGATAAACCACACGGCCTAGCTCCTATTATCGACTTCTTTCTAGTCATATTGGGTTTTTCTTGGCGTTTTTGTAATGCAAGAAATGTTCAGTGCTCGTGCCTTGGAGAGAATCACAAGTTGGATAAAGAATGCAATGAATAAAATACAGGAAATGAAAGAGTAATATGTAGGAAGTAAAGTACATAAAGTAAAAGCGAAAAGTAAACACATTCACATACCCTTACATACATATTTATAGTTAACTATTTGAAGGAAGAAACAATATATATATATATATATATATATATATATATATATATATATATATATATATATATATATTATAAAGGGGAGTTACCAAACAAAGAAGTTTCTCAAACTTAATTTCAATTCAGAGTTATTTAGGCATCTAAGCCTGAGCCTCCAAAAAGGTCCTCATCGAAGTAGCCAGCTGATGCACCTCGAAAGAAAAAACAAGTGTTATTTTCCCTTCTAAATTGCTTGCTTAGAAACAAAAACTCTTTGGTTTGAAAAATACTTTTGATAAGTTTTATTTTTTAAATAATTTTTATTTTTATGTAAACAGATTTTGGTGCATTTCTAGGCACTGATTTTAAAAACAATTTTGGATCGATTTCTTAAAAAAATTGAGTCACTACCTAGCATTGAATTTAAATAGTGTGCGAGTTCACTGGGATTTTGGAAGAAAAAAAAAAAACTTAAATTTTGAAATGACCCAAATTTTATTTCAAAACTTATTTGGCATAATTAGAGATGGGCATCCTAAGACACGCGTTCAAAATGAAAATAATCCTTTGAATTAAATTAAGTCTAAGAGGGACTTTTTGTTTTGGTTTGGTTAAGATGATATTGCCTTTATTCTCTTTTATTTAGAAGGACAAAAAACTTTTAAAAAAAATAAAAGACAAAAATGTCCCCCTTTTATACCACCTATCTATTATGAACAAAATTAACAAGTTTGGCCATCAGGCGATTTGGTTTGATATTTTTTAGTTTTGGTTATTTTGGCAAACATAAATATTAGAATGCATGAAAGAAAAATTTTCATCGGCAGAAAAAGGTGAAAAAAATAAAAATATTTTTTTGGGGATCCTTACTCTAGAAATCTATTTTATATTTTTTAAGAAACTAAAGAAACATTTTGGAAATCATTATTGAAGAAGTTCTTTAGGTAAAGTAAAACAAAGCATTTGGAGGAGCTTTTAAATCCTTAAGAAAGTAAAACAGACTTTTGGGAATGTCTTGCTGAAGAAATTCCTAAAAATTAAAGAAAAACAGGTTGAGGGTCCTTAAATCCCTCAAGAAAGTAAAAACATATTTTTGGGAATGTCTTGGTAAAGAAATTCTTGGGTTAAAATTAGAATAATAGTTTTGAGGATCCTTGAAATCCACAGGAGAGTAAAACAAATTTTAGAAAATGTCTAGTTGAAGAACTTGATTTTTTAATTTAAAAAACAGTTTAAAGGTCCTTAAAACCCTTGGAAAAGTAAATAATTTTTAAAGAAAATATTACTGGAGAAATTCCCAAAATTAAAGTAAAAGCAGTTTTGAGGATCCTTGAAATCCTCAAGAAAGTAAAATAGATTTCTAACAAAAAACTCACTGAAGAAATTCCTGAGTTTAGATAGAAAACACAGTTTGATGAGAAATGAAATGCAATGTTTTATGGGCCAAATTAACCTTAATTTTGAAGGGAAAAAAAAAATGAACTGTTTTGGGGAAGTGCCACCCTTAACCTGTCATTTAAAGTTTCGCACCAAATTGGAAAACCTGAAATGTGGTATGGGTGACTCTCACATTGCATCTATTAGTTAAAACTTTTTTTTTTAAATAGTTAATAAATGCAAAAAAAGTAAATTGCAAGAAATTTAAAGTGCAAAAAGGCATCGAACAATATATGTAAATTGCAGAAAAAGTAAATAGCACGAAAAGCCACTCGACGGAAAGTAAAGTGAAATGAATTTAAAGCACGAAAAGACACAGAATAGAAAAATCAAATGCGATAGTGCAGAAAGGCACAGAACTAGAAACATAAATGACTGGAAAGTAAATGCTAAAATGTAAGTGACTGGAAAGTAAATTTATTTTTTAATGTTCCTTTAGGAAAGTTCTCTTAGTTATATATATTGTTGGCCAAGTGAGCAACCCAAGAGGGAGGTGAATTGGGTAGATAAAACATTATCAGAAAAAATACTTCAAAAATCCAAATAATTAATTTTAATCCTAAATTAATTATTATCTTTATATAACAACGGAAATATAATACCAACTAGGTGCACAAAAAACATCAAAAATAAATAATGAAAAATAGCAGTACACTAGAAATTTATATAGGTTCACCAAACTACTCTTGGCTAATCCAGTCCCTTGAGCTCCACGAAGTGTCGCACCTACTAAACTCAAGATTCATTTAAAGGTAGTAACCAAACCCTTACAATTATTCTTTTCGCAGGCTCAAAATCAACCTTTACAAATTTCTTTTCCCAAACTCAGGAATAACCTCTACTTTTTACAGGGTAAAAAATAACCTAATTCTTTTTATACCTTGGGCTAAATAATCAAAACCTCACAAATACTACAAATATCATTTTACCCGATAAGGATTAAACCATTACAAAATTGCTCACAAATCAATCCAATCAAGTAAGAATTACTACCCAAATCTCTTTACAAGAAGAGACTGAAATCAGCTACCCTTTGATTAAATACTCCCAATAGTATTCAATCCGTCACTCAACTCTCCAATTACAAATTGGCAAACGATTTTTCTCACTCGGAGCTTCTACCACTTCAAATAAATTAGAACTCAATTAATATCTCAAAACTAGTTATAGAAAAGTGAGATATTCAAAATATCATTTTAAACAAAAATTGGGTAGCAAGTAATCGAGCACGTAATCAGATTTCATAAAGAAATTATTTTAAAAAATATTTTTCAATAAAAAATCGAAAAACAATTTCAAAGATCAAGTTTTAAGTAAATAATAATTTAACAAATAAACAAATAACTTGGAACAATCTCACCCGGAATCTACTGAAAGAATAATGATTAGAATGATAATGACACTTCTGATCGGTAGTAGTAACAATTCACAGCAAATATTTCTCAAGAACAAATCTCAAGAAAGATCTCATAATACACTCAGTATGATAACTCTTAGAAAGCTCAAAAATTGAATAGCTCAGAATAATTCTCTAGATGTGTCCCTCTCAAATGTGAAAAAACACAAGTCTATTTAAAAGGGAATAAAATAAACCCTCCAACGACTAGTTCTCAAGAATCATGACGTTTAATTGCACCAATAGACCCTCTATATCATAATGATTCATTTATGATATAATTCACCAAAAAATATCTTTTAAAACTTTCTATAAGTTCCTCAAATTTTTTCTTCAAACACAATTGAATAGGATTGAAAGAAATATACGTACCAAATTGAGAAACATAAAAAATACTTGAACCATATTTATAGGAACACTAAGATATCATTTAAATAACTAAAAAAACTTCAGATTCCTAAGATATCTTGGAGATCCTAACAACAAAAGGGCTATTAACGGCTACTTTTAGAATAAAATCAAGAATTCCACAAAATCCTGAAACAATCCCATAAATCGACTGACCAAAGATCACATGTTGACCGATCGATTCAGGATGTATCCAAGCCAAAAATGCTTCGCCCATCGGTCGACTGCTCATATTTCAACTGTCAACCAGACGATTCATAGAGTTTCATGAGTCGACTTATCTGTCAACCTAGAGATTCAGAGAGTTTCACTTTTGGTCACAAGTCGACCTCCCCGTCGACTGATCGATTTAGAGAATTCACCATTTAAGCTCAAGTTGACCTACCTGTCGACCGAGATATTCAACAACTTTACCTTCTATACTCTGGTCGACTTACCTGTCGACTGGTCAATGCTGGGAACCTCTTCTAAATTCGTTTTTAATCAATTTTCTTCAACTCGCCCCTTTAACTGATTTCTTTTTTCAGTTAGCTCCACTAAATTCTTAAATTCAATTTTAATTAATTATCAATATTTATTTTTCAATTACACATAGGAGCAAATAATTTAACTAATTAGAATCCTAAAAAAAACACACATATTTATAAAAATCATTTTATGTCGTATGTAATCATAATTGGGATATTAAGAGTTAGAATTTAACCTGAGTTATTTTCTCTAGATTCTTCAATTTCTCCAAACTCTTAATCTTCCATCATATTTGTCATCATCTTTAGCATTGCTATAATATCTTCATGATCATTTTCATAACTGGAACTAAAAAACTGAAATACTGAATAAAATTATTAGTTCCATAAAAAACACCAACCTTTAATTATCCATCAAAATCTTAGAATCAACAATCTCTCCCTTTTTTATGATGACAATTAACTTTGATATTTTCTTCAAAAAAATAATGTAACCACACTCTTCCTAAATCCTAGGACGGGTTCTTTAACTCATTAAAGTAAAGTAATGAAGATAATCATAAGATTTTCAACAAAGAACAATTTTCAATATATAATAAACTCCCATTTAAGTTATTCAACAAGATAATTCAAACTCCTCCTTGAGATATTCATTAAAACATCAACTAATTCTCCCCCTTTGTCATCTCAAAAAAAATTGGGAAGAGTGGGGAAACAAAGAAACACTACTCTAGGCAAACATCATTATGCCTAGCCATACCCAAATCGCGAATGATTTTCATAAACTGATCTTCCGATAGTGGATTGGTAAAAATATCAGTAAGCTGGTCGGAGGTATCAATATACTTAATAACAATGTCCCTTTTCTGAATGTGATCACGAATAGAGTGATATCTAATCTATATGTGCTTAGTTCGTGAGTGTTGTGTAGGATTCTTACTCAGACAAATAACACTTATATTATCACAATAAATTGGGACCTTCTCCATGAAAATTCCAAAGTCATTTAACTGTTACTTAATATATAAAATTTGAGCACAACAATTACCAGTTGACATATACTAAGCCTTAGCAGTGGATAAGACTATCGAATTCTGTTTCTTGCTTGACCAAAAAACCAACGCATGTCTTAACAAATTATATGACTTACTTGTTCTCTTTTGCTCCACTTTGTAACCGGCAAAATCAGTGTCAGAGTAACTTATCAATTTAAAATCACTTCCCCTAGGATACCATAATCCTAGGTTAATCGTCCCCTTTAAGTATCGAAAAATTCGCTTAAATGCAGTCAAGTACGATTCTTTAGGGCAAGATTGAAATCTAGCACAAAGACAAACATTATACATAGTGTCAGGTCTACTAGCAGTTAAATACAACACACTACCAATCATACCTCAATACATTTTTTCATTAACATTTTTGTCCGTATCGTCTTTGTCTATCTTCGTAGCCGTTACCAGGGGAGTTTTGTACTCTTTAGCGCCATCCAAGCCATATTTCTTTGACAACTCCTTGGTGTATTTATCTTGATTTATAAATATCCCTTATTTGGTTTGCTTAATTCGCAATCTAAGAAAGAAATTCAACTTTCCCATCATGCTCATTTCAAATTCGACCTGCATTATCTTAGCAAACTCTTGGCAAAGATTCTCATTAGTAGATCTAAAAATAATATCATCAACATACACTTGCACTAATAGGATATCAGAATCAGTTTGCTTCACAAACAGTGTTATATCACAAATACCGATTCGAAAACTATTTTCATTCAAATATCGGCTAAGTCTCTCATACCAAGCTCTAGGAGCTTGTTTGAGCCCATACAAAGCCTTGAAAAGTTTAAATACGTGGTTAGAAAATTTATCACTTTCAAATCCCGGGGGTTGTTCCACATAAACTTCTTCTGCTAGAAATCCATTTAGAAATGCACTTTTAACATCCATTTGATATAACTTAAAATTTCGTGAACATGAAAAAATGAGTAGCATTCTAATTGCTTCTAGTCTAGCAACAGGAGCATAGGTTTCACCATAATCAATTCTTACCTCTTGATTATAGCCCTATGCTACTAATTTTACTTTGTTTTTAATTATCATGCCAGATTTATCCTTTTTATTTCTAAAAACCCATTTAGTACCAATAACTAGATGAAAATCCGGTCTCGGAACAAGACACTATATTTTATTCCGCTTAAATTGAACTAACTCATCTTGTATTGCGAAAATCCAAGATTCATCAGTTAACGACTCATCTACATTTTTAGGCTCAATTTGAGATAAAAAAGCAAGATTAATTATATCCCTAAGAGAATAACGAGTACTTACACCTCTTTCGAAATTACCGATGATTTCTTTTACCAACGTCTCGGTACTGTCTTTAGAGCTCGTGGTAAAGTCGAATCATTTTCCTTAGGTTCCTCCTCTTGTTGGGACTCCTTAGGTACATTATTACCTTCGTTTTCATTATTTGAAATACCTGCATTATCATTATCCAAAACCTTTCTCGACAAGAATGGATTAGCTTCCTTAAAAACAACATACATAGTTTCTTCTACTACTAACGTACGTTTATTATAAACTCTATAAACTTTACTGTTAGTAACATATCCAAGGAAAATCCCATAATCAGATTTAGTATCAAATTTACCAAGATTATCTTTGTCATTCAAAATAAAACGCTTACATCCAAATACTTTAAAATGGGAGATATTAGGAGTCTTACCATTCCAAATTTCATATGGGGTTTTCTTGAACCCTCTACGAATTGATACCCAATTCACCACATTGCAAGCTGTACTTACTGCTTCGGCCCAGAAGTAGGTTGGTAAACGATTTTTGTTAAATATCATTCTGGTCATCTCTTGAAGCGTCTTGTTCTTCCTTTCCACTACACCGTTTTGTTATGGTGATCTTGGCGTAGAAAAGTTATGAGTATAACCATGCTTATCACAGCAACGTACCACATCATCATTCTTAAACTCTCTTCCTCTGTCACTTTGAATGTTAATAATGGAACATTACTTCTCATTTTGAACACATTTACAAAATATAGCAAAAACAGAAGTAACCTCACTTTTCTTAGTAAGGAAAAATACCCAGGTAAGTCTGGAATAATCATCAACTATAACGAAAGCATAAAACTTATCACCAAGACTAGCAACAAAGTTTAGACCAAACAAATCAAGATGCAACAATTCAATACATCTAGACGTGAACGTGTGCATATTTTTCTTAAATAATGATCTAGCCTGTTTTCCTAATTGACATGCATCACATACTTTATCTTTCACAAATTTCAAATCAGGTAGGCCACGTGTGAGACTCTTCTTAAATAAATTAGAGATTAACTCCATACTAGCATGCCCAAGTCTCTTATGCCATAACCAACTATTTTCAAACAAGATAAATTTTGAGAATTAAAATCATCAAATGAGAAAGTATAAACATTCTCAAAACATGATGCAACTAACAAGATACTGCTATCATGACTATTCTTAATAATGCACCTATCATGATAAAATATAACGTTATAGCCCTTGTCACATAGTTGACTAATACTAAGTAAATTATGTTTAAGTCCATCAATTAATAACACATCTTTAATAATAGTAGTACCATTACCAATATTACCTATACCAATAATTTTACCCTTTGCATTGTCTTCAAAAGTCACATGACCTTCATCCTTAGGTGTCAAAGATGTAAATTTTCCTTTGTCTCAGACTTGTGTCGAGAACAAGCACTATCCAAGAACCATTTGTCCTTGTTTATTGATACTTTTAGAATAACCTGCAAAGAGCACCTCAAATAGTTCCTAAGTGGTACCCAGTCTAAGTGGGTCCAATCTTGTTAGTCGGAACAATTTTAGTTCTTTTTGGAACCCAAACTTATCTATAGTTAGATATTTTAGCAAAACATTTACGAATAGTATGTCTCACAACATTACATTTAAAATATCTAACAAGATCCTTAGTTTCAGAAAATAATTTGTGAAAATATTTTTGTTTAAGATTTTTCTGAAATCCAATATCAGCTTTATCAAAAATTCCATATGAACTTCACAAAAGTATTTTCAACTTATTTTCACCACCGGTGAATTTGAGAACAATTGAATGCAAATCCGTCAACTTGGATTTCAATTCATTGTTTTTAGATTTGTAGTCTATCACTTGCTTGTTTAATGTATTAATTGTACTTTGAAGGGCATTTATTTTAGAACACTGGTTTTTATAATTATGAAAAAGTCTTTGATAAATATCAAATAATTCATCAAAATATAAAGGACAAGAATTTGAACATTTAGTTACCTCACCACCAGTGGCCATCAATATAAACATGGATATATCTTCACTATCTGATTTTTCGGAGCTACTTGATTTAGTATCATCCCAAGTAGCCTTCATGGATTTCTTCTTACTCTTTTTTCCTCTCTTTTTTTCTTTCTTCTTTTTTTTATTTTCTTTATCCTTCTTCGGTTTGGGACAACTATTTTGAAAGTGACCGATCTTATGACAGTTGTAGCATTCCACATTGTTCATGTTGAAGTTTTTTCTCCTGCAGAATGTGCACTAAGTCATTCTTCTAAAATTCTTTGTGAGAAGCGCCACATCTTTCTCTTGCTCACTGTCAAGACTTTCATCATCACTATCATCATCTTCTTCAATTTTCTGAGCTTTTAGAGCCAAAGATTTTTCTCTTGCTATTTCCGATGTCATCCTCATATCCTTTAATTGCCGCTTCATAAGTCATCAAGTTGGCTATAAGATCATCAATTTCGTATTTTCCAAGATCCTTAACTTTGTCAATTACCATCACCTTTGACTCCCATACTTTTGCCAAAGATCTTAGGACCTTTCGAACTCTATCCTCCCTAGAGTATGGCTTTCCAAGTTGACTCAAGTGATTGCAAATGTTGTTGAAGCGAGTATACATCTCTTGAATCGATTCAGTTTCTTCCATTCTGAACAATTCAAATTTCCTCATAAGAGCGTTGATTTTTTATTACTTTAATTGACTTGTCCCTTCGTGGGTAACTTGTAGCTTGTCCCACATCTCTTTTGTTGATTTACAACCTGAAAGTCTCGAGTATTCATTAGCATCCAAAAAACAAAATAAAATATTAATAGCTTGAGAGTTCATAGAAAGTTTCTGCTTATCAAAAGCAATCAACTACTCTTTCGTCTTCTCGACTCCGTTTTCCATTGGAACAGACGGACCATTTTCGATTGTTAGCCACACATCGTAATTTGTAGCCTAAAGGAAGGCTATCATTCTGTCTTTCCAGAACGAATAATTTTTACCTGCAAACAACGGTGGTTGGTGCATAAACTGCCCCTCAGCTAGTGTGCCTATTATGTGCACTATGTGATCTTTGTTAGCTAAGTGTGTCGAGCTAAACTAGCTCTGACGCTAATTGTTAGGCCAATGAGCTACCTAAGAGAAGGGTGAATTAACTAGATAAAAAATTATCAGAAAAAATACTTCAAAAATCTAAATAATTAATTTTAATCCTAAATTAATTATTATCTTTATATAACAGCGAAAATATAATACCAACTAGGTACACACCAAACAATAAAAATAAATAATAAAAAATAGCAACACACCAGAAATTTATACAGGTTCACCAAGTTACATTTGGTTAATCCAGTCTCCCGAGCTCCACGGAGTATCGCACCTACTAAACTCAAGATTCTTTTAAGGTAGGAACCAAACCCTCAGAATAATTTTTTCGCAGGCTCAAAATCAACCTTTACAAATTCTTTTTCCCGGGCTCAAGAATAACCTCTACTTTTTACAAATTCACGAATAACCTAATTTTTTATGTACCTTAAGCTAAAGAATCAAAACCTCACAAACACTCCAAATATCATTTTATCCGGTAAGGATTGAACCGTTATAAAATTGATCATAAATCAATTCAATCAAGGAAGAATTACTATCTCAATCTCTTGATAGAAAGAGACTAAAATCAGCTACTCTTTGATTAAATACTCCCAATAGTATTCAATCCATCATTCAACTTACCAATTACAAATTGATAAGCGATTTTTCTCACTCCGAGCTTCTACTACCCCAGATAAATTAGAACTCAATTAATATCCCAAAACTAGTGATAGAGAACTGAGATATTCAAAATCTTATTTTAAACAAAAATTGGGTAGCACGTAATCAGATTTCTTAAAGAAATTATTTCAAAAAATATTTTTCAATAAAAAATTAAAAAACAATTTCAAAGATCAAATTCCAAGTAAATAATAATTTAGAAAATAAACAAATAACTTGGAACAATCTCACCAGGAATTCACTGAAAGAATAATGATTAGAATGACAATGACACTTCGGATCGGTAGTAGCAACAATTCACAACAAATATTTCTCAAGAACAAATCTCAAGAAAGATCTCACAATACACTCAGTATGATAACTCTTAGAAAGCTCAAAAGTTGAATAGCTCAGAATAGTTCTCTAGATGTGTCCCTCTTAAATGTGAAAAAATACAGGTCTATTTAAAAAGGAATAAAACAACCCCTCCAACGGTTAGTTCTCATGAATCATGACGTTTAATTGCACCAATAGACCCTCTATATCATAATGATTCATTTATGATATAATTCACTCAAAAATATATTTTAAAACTTTCAATTAAGTTCGTCAAATGTTTTCTTCAAACACAATTGAATAGGATTGAAAGAAATATACGTACCAAATTGAGAAACTTCAAAAATACTTGAACCATATTAATAGGAACACTTAGATACCATTTAAATAACTAAAAACACTTTAGATTCCTAAGATATCTCGGAGATCCTGACAAAAAAACAGGTAGTAACGGCTACTTTTAGAATAAAATCCAGAATTCCGCAAAATCCTGAAACAGTCCCATAAGTCGACTGACCAATGATCACCTATCGACCGATCGATTCACGATGTATCCAAGCCAAAAAAATTTCGCCCATCGGTCGACCGCTCATACTTCAATTGTCGAACGGACGATTTAGAGAGTTTCATAAGTCGACCTATCTATCGACCTAGAGATTCAGAGAGTTTCACTTTTAGTCATAGGTCGACCTCCCTGTCAACTGATCAATTCAGAGAGTTCATCATTTAAGCTCAGGTCGACCTACCTGTCGATCGAGAGATTCAGCAACTTCACCTTCTATGCTCCGGTCGACTTACCTGTCAACTAGTCAATGTTGGAAAACTCTTCTAAATTCGTTTTAATCCATTTTTCTTCAACGTTTTCGCCATTTTAACTGATTTCTTTTCTCAGTTAGCTCCACTAAATTCTTAAATTCAATTTTAATTAATTATCAATATTTCTTTTCCAATTACACACAGAAGCAAATAATTTAACTAATTAGGATCCTATAAAAAAAAACACATATTTATGAAAATAATTTTGTGTCATGTGTGATCCTAATTGGAATATTAAGAGTTAGAATTTAACTGGAGTTGTTTTCCCTAGATTTTTTAGTTTCTTCGAACTCTTAATCTTCCATCATCTTTGTCATCATCTTTAGTATTGCTACAATATCTTCATGACCATTTTCATCACTGGAACTAAGAAACTGAAACACTCAATAAATCATTAGTTCCATAAAAAATATCAACGTTTAATTATCTATCAAAATCATAGGATCAACACACACACACACACACACATACACACACACATATATATATAGTGTCTTTTTAATCCATCCTTTCAATTGGTTTTAGAAAAGTAAAGCGGGTTTTTGAGAGTGTTTAGGGTAACGTACCTTAGCTACAAAGAAGTCCCTTTCCTTTATCTTCTTCTTCTTCTTCTTCTTTTTTCTTTCTTTCTTTCTTTATTTCTTTTTTTTTTTCCCTCTTTTTTTCCTCTTTTCTTCTCTTTTGTTTATATTTTAGATTTTTTTAAGGATAGGATAGGATCAAATATTCCTTAGGGCCAAGAGACTTTTTGAGAATAGGGAGAAAGTTAGAATATTGAGAGTTTGTGTAAAATCGATGAGGGGGTTTCCCTTAAATAAGAAGCCATTTTTCGTACACTCAGGAGAAAGTGTGTTCTCCTAAGTGCACAAGCTAGCCAGAGCTCCTGGTCATCTACCCTATTACTGGGTGGCTACCCCTATTTCATGAAAATTACTCAATAAGCCCCCCCAAAAGCGGTATTGTGTACTTGAATTTCCAAACTCACCTTCCTAAGTTTTACCATGTCTTGAAAATGAACAGGGAGTACTTTTAGGTTACCATATCCTCTATCCAAAGGTATCCTAGGTTTCGTTTTATTCTCGGGAGGTGTACATGAAGGAATTTGGGTGTTATGGGAACTCTTTATTAATGAAAATGTAATTTGTTTTTTATTTTGCTTAAACGTTAAGTTGAAAAAGTGAAATCAAATAATTCAATATATGATTGGTGTATTTAATTTGAAAAAATAAAGTAAAATTGATGCAATTGGCAAAAAATAAAGTTTTTATGGTCAAAATAGAAATATGAGCAAAGAGTGCAATTTCTTAAACTTGTAAATTGGTAAAAAAAAAAAAAAATAAACATTTAAGAAGCGATACCATTTCAAAATCCACACTTAATTTAATCAATGTGGCCCTAAAACAATTTTTAAAAATTTTAAATTTGACCTCAAAACTTTCAAAACCTTTGGAACCCACTGGGAGCTCCTATTTCTTTTTAATTTTATTAAAGTAAAAACTTTTTGAAAAGTAAAATAAAATCTAAAATTGAAACGGGTCCCTTTAACCACGGATTTAAATTCTCTCAAAATTTCAATTTAGACACGAAAACTTTTAAAAATGAAAAAATGGACAAGACAAAATACGGTATCTACAGATCCTTTTCTCAATATCCCTTTCTCCCTTCCAAATGTTTTCCCTTCTTTATATTAATTTTTTTTGTATTTTTAATTTTAAGGAAATGAATATGAAGCCCAACAATAACAAAAAAGTCAAGGAGCCCAAATCCGGAGCATGGAGTGATAGAGGCAAACAAATCGGAAGCCCAATAAGGAAACCCATATGATGGGTCATCTTCAGTTTAATTAATTAATTACATAACTAAATTAAACCTAAGTATTTTACCTATTGGCTTGGGAGGAATCAAACTACAAGTCCATAATTATCCTCACCCATTTATATACGTGTATGGGATAATTTATTTTATGTTACCATATTTTTTTTTTCCAATTAGCATACATGCATGCGGCATTCATTGATTTTGTTATATGTGTTTGATGCATGTTAGCAAACTAAATAATTTAAAAGATGAGATCAAAATAAATATCACTCAAAGAAAATATTAAGTTGAAAGTGGGAGCATATGAAATATGTATCTCCGTGGTCTTGCACTAGAGGATTTGTTCAAGTGGGGATTTTGTAAGCCTAAAGTTGATACTTAGCTGGCAATGTAGTACCATGTGTTAAAAATCGAACTCACGATGAACTTATCTTTGTTACAGGATGTAGTGTGTTCCTTTAACTGGCGATGAGGGGGCACATTGGAACTAGCGTGGACCATGCCGAGTGGGTGTAACTTAGTGGGAGGTATATCTTTAACTAGTGATGTAGGTCTGTCGGCATTTATAACATGTATTTAATGACTAAATAACGAATTGCATCTTAATAAAAAAGTAAGTGGAAAACGTTATATGTTCTCGATGTTCAGTAGGCCTTTACACTCATTTGACATTTAGAATGGATCCATTTGATCCAAAATTTATGTGTATAACTTTTCTGCTTCTCTTATATGTTGTTATTTAGATTTCATTATGTCTAAACCATTAAAAAATGTTCTTGAGAAAAATACTTTAACTGGACCTAATTTTTTGATTGGTTGAGAAACCATAAGCTAGTTTTGGATTCTCTAAAATTGGACTATTTTATAGATGGTCTAGTACCTCTGGCATATGATGCCAACATTGAGGAAGAACGTGTCACAATCCAAAAATGGATGGACGCTGATAAGAAGGCTTAGTGCTATAGGAATAGATGAGTAATGGGGCTCTAGAAATAGTTCAAATGGCTGGAAAACATATATGTGATTGTGCAATGCCTAGAATCTTTCTTCAGAGTGCGTAGTCGTACTGCTAAGTATAATGTCTCTAAGTATATTTTCAAATCGAAGATGTTAGTAAGGTCATTGGATAGGGACCACATCCTTAAGATGATCAGTCAGGTTGAGGACTAAAGAATTTGAGATCACCTCTTGATCACGACTTAGTTGTAGATCTTATTCTACAGTCACTTCTTGACGCATTCCATTAGTTTGTGGTGAGCTTCAACATAAAAATAAATAAATAAATAAATAAATAAATAGAAGTCACACTTTCTAGGGTTCTTAACATGTTGGGAACTGTTGAGATGACTGTAACAAATTAAAAGGGTATGTTGCTCGTAGAGGACATGCCTTCGACCTCAAAAGGTACGAAGAAGAAGAAGTAGAGCAAATTGAACTTATCTTTGAACGTGAACAAAAAGCCAACAAAGAAAAAGATGTCTGATAACGGAGGTTTCACTATAGCCAACAAATGCATTGGAAAAAGAACTGTCCTCAAAACCTAAGTTCCAAGGACAAAGGTTTTGAAAATAAATCAGATCTAATTGTTGTTATTGGTTGTTTGACAACCTGATCTATTTCATATTAGATTTTAGACTCTTGTTCTAGTTCACATGTGTGTAATACTATGAAGGGTCTAATGGGAAATAGATAACTAACCAAAAAAGTCATCTCACTACACGTGAAAAATAGAACAAGAGTTGTTGCATTAGACATGGGAGACCTTCACTTGAGGCTACCATCTTCACATGTTTTAAATTTAAGAGATTGTTTATTTATGGCTAAAGTTTTCAAAAAAAATATTTTTATTCATTGTTTAATAAAACATGGTAATTCTATTTTTTAGGAATAATAAATGTACTATTTATTTTCATTCAAAGTTGACCGGTTTGGGCTTATGCTGTAACAATTTTTATTATTTAAAAACTCATGGTGAAATAAACGAGATGGTGTTAATCCTAAATCTATTCGATGGTTTTGATGATAGAATTAACTGGGATGTTTGGTTGGACAAATAGATTTATTGAAGATATGTTTACAAATAATTAGTCAAAACCAAAAGGATGGCCAAATTATTAAGGAAATAAAATGAGAAACATCCATAAACAATCAAAGGAGATATCAGCGAAAGAAATTATAAAGAACAAATATTTGGAAAAAGTTTTGTATGCCTAAGGTAAAACAACACTAACATTTATAAACTGCTAATATAACCCGACTAGGATCACACATTGCATATAAAAATGAACTTATATCATTATATGTGTTCAATTATGTGGTTACGAGTGTTTATAACATGTTTTGAAAGCATTTTTATGATAAAAATAGTTAGAATCGGTCAACTTATTTGAAAAATTAGTCAACTGATTATAGTTGTATTTTAAAATTTTATTATAAGATGAAAAATGATTAAACGGTTGACTGACTAGGGAATGGTCGGCTGAAAATTATAGGTTCCTAGAAATTGTTGAGAAATAAGGGAATCGGTCAACTGATAGATACACGTTCCCAAAACATCAAATTGGATGATTGAACTAGTGAACCAACCACCCCAAACATTTTTAAAATTATTGAATATTGGCTACAAATGATCGACTGAAGGGGAAATCAACCGACCGTTGTGTTTAAAAAATTTAAATTTTTTGAATGTTATATTTGTATTGGTATTTACGATAAAATAATTATAAATTACTTTTAAATGGTCTCCAATATTTTTAAATAGTTGGAAATATTTTTCCATTTGAAATCGAAGGTTTTCCTTAAAAAACGTTTCACTCCGTACTCTTTTCGATCTTTTAGTCTTATCTACCAAATTTTATTTCCATATATCTTGGGGCTAATATACGAATTATTTTGAGTTTGTATTTGGACTTAAATTGGGCTATATTCAATGTCAAAGTAGTCGTTATAGGCTAGATCAAACCTTGAGGGTTTAAAGAAGGGATTTTAGCCAATATTTTTTAAAACTAGCCTTTGAAGCCTATCTTTAAAATTGTCTATTTATTGTCAACATTTTTTAGTGGTAAATCAGCAAGGAAAATCATATTTTTTGAGATAAAAAGTAAATAATTTTCTGAAACATTTTAGACACAAAATGTTTTTGAAAGTCTAGATTATAAGAGTGCAAAGTTGCTTGTGAGAAAATTATGATAAAGACACCTTGATCATTTTGAGAAATCAAGGTTATTGCATTCTTGCTCGAATCATTATAAAGGATTCCCAGTGAGGTTGTTTCAATCTTTGTATTATAGATTTGTTTGTGTGCTCAATTTTGTGCTTAAACGTTATCTAATTATCTATCGTATTTTGAGTCTATGTTAAAGATTCTTTGAAAACATTGTAAAAATTCACTTTTTGAATAAATCTTTTGATCTTGTTGTTGAAAATATTTTTTCTAAAGATCAAAATAATTTCTAATATTTGATTTACCTGATTCTGTACTTATCAGCTAAAAACCCAGATTAATATTCTCACGTGCTTTAAATTTGATATATTGTGAAAACACATCTATCACCTAGATAGGGCTATCAATTGAATTTATTTCTGTTAGCGTTGGTAGAAGCTCTTTGTGAGTAGAAAATAATTTATTTATTTTTTATATTTGTGAGATTAGCTCAAATCTAAGTGTAATTAGTTTGGGTGAGAGTGTAATAAGTGTTGAATCCAAGGTTTGGATGAACAATTAGGTATTGATTTTTTTGGTGGAACTAATGGTTTTATCGAGTGTTTTAGATTTATAGTTCCATGCATGTGATTAAGAAGAAGACCACATGGTAAAAACATAAAAGGTGCAAGATAGACGTAATGAAGATGTGAATAATTTTTAAGACTTTGAAGAAAAATATGTGATAACAACTCTCTACTTATATACTATTAATGCAACCCGAATTAGAATCACACATGACATTTGAAATGAGTTAATTATATGTGTGTCATGATAAGAAGTGACAAATTCAAGATCCAAAAATGAGATATTGCCTTATGTGAAATGAAATTGATTATTAACCTAATTGGAAACTATGTTTTAAAGTATAAAAAGTTGATTTTTTGGGTCAATTCAGTCAACCGAGAAAACAATAGGTCAATTGAATCAAATAGTGAGTTTTGGAATGAAAATGAAGTGTTACTAATTCAGTTGGTCAACCGAATGAAAGTGGTCGATCAATCGTTTGAAATAGTAGTTGAATTGGCAAATGAAGTAAGCACACTGATCCAATTGGTCAACCGAATGAAGAGGGTCAATCAACCATTTGAATCAATTGGTAAATTGAAGGAAAATTGGATCACTCTGATCCAATTAGTTAACCGATTAGAAAAAATCGGCTAACTGACTAGCCTTAAGCCAACGGTTGAATCCGTAGCTGGATAGGTTGGTCAATCGACCTATGAGACTTGGTCAACTGACTAAGTTAGTTGAGATTTCGAGAGATTTGGTGTCTGGATAAAAAAAAATCCATTTTTTTTATGATTCCAAAGGAGAGATTTGGAGGATTTGAACTTAATTGAGATATTATCAACCTATTATGTTATCCCTATTCATATAGTCCATATACTTTGAGATTTTCCTAATTCTTCGATTTTAAATTCATAATAGTTGTATAGACTTAATTGAGAGAATCAAAAGTTATTTTTAAGTGAAATACTCCTGAAATTAAAGGTTATCATATATGGGGTCCAAGAGTGTCATTAAGAGACATATCTTTGAGAAACTAATCGTTGGAGGACTTGATATTTGTTTATTAAAATAGACCTGCAGGAATGAAGTTTAGTACATCAAGAACAATTAGTTTGATCTATTATAAAAGTTATATTTATGCTGAGATTTTTGTGAGATATTTATTTTAAGTTTTTTTTTTTTTTTTTTTTATTTAAAATGTTTATGGTTTGGCATCGCCAACTTGAGTTCTATTGTTGTTCTGTCATTATCTTCGGTGTTTCCTTGTGAGATCAATCCAAGCTTTATTATTTACTTTGAAGTTATGTTTTTATTGATTGCTTGGTATAGGGTTAGAAAATCATTTGAAACTTAAAAGCCAGAAAATCTTTCTAAATGATTTTTGTTTGATTCCATGATTACGTGCTTAAATCGTGCTACCCACTTTATTAATTAATTAGATTTCATTTGTTTCACATTGTATCTATCACGTAGTAATTATTCGGGTCATTAATTGAACATATTCACATTGAGGTAGTAGAAGTTCATTGTGAAAATAAACTTACATTTTTTTATTTGTGAGTTTGAACGGATTAAACACTTTTGGGACAATGTCTAGTTAGGATAGTTAGGTTTTGTTCTTTTTCCTATGAAAAAAAAATTAGAATTTGATCTTTGTCCTGTTAAAAAAGGTTAGATTATTCTTTTCCCTTGAAAAAAATTAGGTTTTGATATTTTCGGTAATTGAATTAATTTTAGAGTGAATTGTAAAGGTTCATCCTTCCCTATGAAAAGGATAAGTGAGTGTTAGATTTTTCTTTAGCCTAGTAAAAAGATAGGGTTCATCTTTGGTCTGGAAAAAATGTAATTTTTATAGGTTGAATCCGTGCTTGTAAAAGAATCATTGTAAGGGTTTGGTTCCTACCAGGTAAAGGGATCAAAAGGTCAAGTGGATTTGCCAATCTCTGTAGAGCTCGGAGGGCTAAACATAGGCAAGACTAGCTTGGCCAAATTAGGATATATCATTGTGTGTTGCATTGTTTATTTTCATATATTGTGTTTGGGTGTGCACTTAGTATTGAACATATATCCACTGCGTGACAATATAATAATTAATTTAGGAAAATTAATTATTTAACATTAAGTGTTTGAAGGAATTAATTATTTAATTTTAGTAACTACCCAATTCACTCCTCTCTTGGGTAGCTATTTGGGCCAACAATTGGTCCTAAGCTGGTTTAACTCGTTTGACTTAAAATCCTAACTAAGAAAGATCACATGGTGTACACTATAAGCACTCTAGGAGAATGATAGTCTATGCACCATCCACCTTTGTTTACGGGTGATAACTACTCATTTTGGAAGGACAAAATGATTGCTTTCTTCAAGCCACTAATTGTGATGTGTGGATATCCATTCAGGATAGTCAATTCGTTCCTAAGGAGAATAGAGTGATTAAGAAAAAATAACAGCTGACATCTCTGATAAATAGAAACTTTCGATTAATTCTCAAGCTATTAATATTTTGCTTTTTTTTAGATGCTAATAAATATGTCAGGGTTTCAAGTTGTGATCGTCTAAAAAAATGTGGGACACATTGCAAATTACCCACGAAGGGACAAATCAGGTGAAACAATCTACAATCAATGACTTAGTTCGTCAGTTCGAGTTATTCAGAATGGGTGAAACATAAACAATTCCGGGAATGTACACGAAATTCAATAATATCTAAAATAACCTCAATCAACTAGGAAAGCCTTATAATATGGAGGACAAAGTATGATAGATTTCAAGATCATTGACTAAAGTCTGAGAGCCAAAACTAACGACAAAAGAAGAAAAGCTAAAGATCTCACAATTTAATGCGTTGATGAGCTTATCAGAAACCTAATAACCCATGAGACGACTATATAAGGTTACGAGGAAGAAATATAAAACTTAAAAAAGAAGTCATTGGCATTTAAAGTTAAAAAAAAAAAATGAGAAAGAATATGACAGTGATGACATCAGCCTTGACAACGAGCAAGAAAAAAATTTGACGCTTCTCACAAAACAATTCAAACAAATGACTCAACAAATATTCCGTGGAAAGAGAAATTTCAACTTGAGTAATGTGGAATGCTTCAACTACCACAAGAATGAGCACTTTCAATCCGATTGTCCCGAACTAAAGAAGAAATTTGAGAAAAAAAGAAAGGAAAAGAAGAAAGTAAAGAAGAGTAAGAAGAAATCAATGAAAGCCATCTATGCTTGCTTTGATGGCCACTGGAGATGAGGTAACAAAATATTTTAGTTCTTTCCCTTTAGTTTTCAATGATTTATTTTATATTTATCAAAAACTAACACAAGATTATAAAAACCAACGTTCTCAAATTAATGTTCTATAAAATACAATTAATACACTTAATAAGCAAGTGATAAAGTTTGAATATGAAAACATTGAATTAAAATCCAAAATTTCGAATTTACATTTGACAGTTCTTAAATTCACGGGTGGTAAAAATAATCTAAAAATACTTTCAGGAAGTTCACGAGGTATCTTTGATAAAGTCGAAATTGGGTTTCAAAAAAACTTTAAACAAAAGAGATTTTATAAATTCTTTTCTGAAATTAGGAATCTTGTTAGATGTTTTAAATGTAACATTGTGGGGCATACTATTAGTAAATACTTTTTTAAAGAATCTAAATGCAGACAAGTTTGGGTTCCTAAAGAAACTAAAATTGTCCCGAGTAACAAAATCGGACCCACTTAGATTGGGTACCACTTAAGAACTATTTGAGGTACTCCTTGTAGGTTACTCTAAAAGCATCAATAGACAAGGGAAAATGGTTCCTGTATAGTGGTTGTTCTTGGCACATGACGAGTGATAATCTAAATTCACATCTTTGACACCTAAAGACAGAGGTCATGTGACATTTAGAGACAACGTAAAGGATAAATTATTGGTATAGGTAATATCGGTAATGAGTCTACTACCATTAAAGATGTTCTCTTAGTAGATGGTCTTAAACGTAACTTGCTTAGCATTAGTTAATTATATGATAATTGTTATAACGTTGTTTTTCTATCATGATAGATGCATTATTAAGAATGGGTATGATAATAGCATATTACTTGTTGTATCATGATTTGAAAATGTTTATACATGCCCATTTGATGACTTCTCTTCCCAAAATTTATCATGTTTAAATGCATTATCTGAGAATAGTTGATTATGGTATAGGTGACTTGGGCATGCTAGTATGGAGTTAATTTCAAATCTGTCTAAGAAGAGCCTTGTACGTGACTTACCTGCATTTGAAAATGTTTATACATGTTCATTTGATGATTTCTCTTCCCAAAATATATCATGTTATTAGTTGGTTATGGCATAGGCGACTTGAGCATACTAGTATGGAGTTAATTTCAAATATGTCTAAGAAGAGTCTTGTACATGGCTTACTTGCATTAAAGTATGTGTAAGATAATGTATGTGATACATGTTAATTAGGTAAGCAATCTAGATCATCTTTTAAGAAGACGTTGCATACATCTACATCTAGATGTCTTGATTTTTTTGGTCTAAATGTCATTGCTAGTTTAAGAGGTAAATTTTATGCATTTGTAATTATGGATGATTATTATAGATTTACATGAGTGTGTTGCATCTATTTTATATAGATTTATTTACCATTTTATCTTTATTTTCTAGTATATTTATTAGTAAATTAAAATAATTATTAATAATTTTAGATAATTGCTTACATAATATCCGTAAATTTATATTGGGGGTTATTTTGCGTATGTTTGAAACTCTGGGGTCTTAGTAAATATTAATATATTTATATAGGGTTAAAAATGTATTTTGGTATAAAATAGGGAATAGTATTTTCCACTATTAACCTAATCGTGGAAAGTTGGAGTGGAAAGTTGGAAATAATCAAACATGATCTTATATATATATATATAATAATAATAATAATAATAATTATTATTATTATTATTATTATTATTATTATTATTATTATTATTATTATTATACTTTGATAGATCTAGTTCATATCACATTTGACCATTTATTTCTTTCCTCTAGCTCAAATTCAGAGCAATCCAAACAGTCTAAATTTGACCCGTAGCTCAAATTCTAGATCTAGAAGATTTAATTTCACACTCCAAAGAAGAAGAAAGAAATAGCTGGAAGGGATGAGAAAGAATTGGAAATGAGACTTAAAATATAAGAAATGAGAAGAAGATAGAAGAAAATAAACAAATAGTTGGAAGCGAGTGCTAGAAGGAAGAAGAAGATGTGAAATGAAGAAAGAAAGAGGTAGAAGTAAGAAACGTGTACACAATATCTACATCTCCTCAAGCCTATAAATAAGATAGAAGAGGCTGAGAAAAAAGGAGAACTGACTTGAGGACCGTACCAAGCAGAACAAGAGAAGAAGGAAAAAGAAGAAGGAGCAACAACGTCCAAATTGGTGATTTCTTTTACTTCTCATTTTCTATTTATCATGTCTTTCTCTATGAATTCTATCAAATTTATATTAGTTATGTGTAATTAAATTATTTAGGTTGGGGTTAAGTCTTGAAACCCTAGACATGATTTAATTGTTGTTATGATTATTCAGATTATGTATGATGAAATTCAATTCATTGTTTTAATGAACATTGTTAATATTTGTTTTAGTCTGATCACCTATTATGCATGTTAGGATTGTTTTTGTTGGGGAGATATGTGGACCATCATATCATCATATGTTCCAAAGCAACAAGTGGATATTTATTTTCATATGAATTAATTTCGTGGATACCTACAATACACATCATATTTTATGGTCCTTATGATGCTCAGATTCTCTTCGTGCTTAAAGGATTTTTAATATGTTGATCATTGCACTTTAGGTTCTTATTAAGAACACACGTTTTATGTATACGCCACGCCTATCACATACTTCAGAGAGAATATTATACATCATATTGACGGTACATCATGGATATGTTGTGAGCATCTTCATTAATACACACCAAATTATAAACCTAATTATAACTTTATTAAATTATTATTTTGGGGTGGATAACTTGATCCTCGCCTTACCTTTCATTATTTATATTTAAAAAAAAAAAAAAAGAATTACGAAAATACATTATTGTTATATTTATTTTAATTCTTAAAAATTTGTGATTTAGTTCAATCCTTGTGGAGGTGACCCTTGCTTGAACCATTATATTATAAATGATTTGCGTACTTGCAAGGTTAAAATTATCGGGAATTTTTATAACTTATTTTAGCTACTAGAAAACAACCAACAAATGTTTGGCACCGTTGTTGGGGATTGCATTCTATGTTTCCATTTCTATTTATTTACTCATTCATTTTGTTATTATTTAAAAAAAAAATCCATTAAAGTTTTCTTTAGAAATGTTTTACATGTAAGGTAGACGATCACTCAGTTCTGAATGTCTACCTCTTGATCTCGAACTTGAAAATACTCTTTGCATTCACCACAAACAAGTCCAAGAGGTTTAACCTCACCACAATCAATGGGAGATCAAGATATCATGATCGATAACATGGTGCGCCCATTGAAAGATTTCACAGTGCCGCAAGTAACAAATCAACCTTCTTGCATTGTGTACCCCCAAATTAAGGTCACTAATTTTGAGCTAAAACCAGGTATGATCCATTTATTACCTCAATTTTATAGATGTCTTGGGGACGATCCGCTTTTGCATAAAGATTTTCATGAGGTATATTCAACTTTGAAATTAGCTAATATGGGGAAGGAAGAGATAAAATTGAGAGTTTTCATTTTTCATTAAAGGAAAAGCAAAAGAATGGCTTAATTCTTTACCTTCTGCTTCAATTCATGCATGGACTATTTTGGCTTCAAAAGTTTTGCAAAAATTCTTTCTAGCCCAAAAGACAAATATTTCAACAACATGATGGAGACGTTTTTCATGAATACTGGGATAGTTTTAATCAATTGCTTCATTCATATCCTCACCATAATATTCAAGAGTGGTTATTAATGCAATATTTTTATGAGAAGTTGCTTGATTCTGATAGGATGATGGTAGATGCCACTTCTGGTGATGGTTTGATGAATAAAAATGTTGAGCAAGCTAAAAGCATGTTTAAAAATATAGCAGCTAATTCTCGATAATTTAATTATCGTGGGCCAACACCAAAGAAGGCATATAAGATTAATGCATCAAATGTTCATCTACAATTCATAAATAATTTTTCCAATCTGATGAAATCCATAATGTACTAGCCTGCCAAAATTTGTGCCATTTGTTCTATGCCTGACCACATCACTGCATCATGTCCTAGGATGGTAGACCAAGAACATGCAATTTTTTTACCAATGTACCAACCTAATGAAAGGGTTAGGAATTATCCATATTCCCAGACTTATAACCCAGGTAGGCACAATCACCCAAATTTTAGATGGAATAATAATCAAAATCTAGAAACTGATAATAATTCTAAATTTTTAGAGCAGCCTAGACAGTTGTTTCCATCTCATCCAAATCCTCAAACTAGTCAAGATGATTCTCTTAAAGATATAAAGAAAATGTCCATGCAGGAAACTAGAAGTTATATGCAGAAAACTAACAGTTATATGTAGAAAAATGACAGTTTTGTGCAGGATACCTTGCAATTACATGCTAAAAAGGACAAAACTATTGCTAATTTGGAACGTCAACTGGGACAAATTACTTCAACCATCACTCAAAGAGAACTAGGTAATTTGCCAAGCAAGTTGTTATTAATCCTAATAATCTTGAACATATGCGGGCAATCGCATTGAAGAGCGAAAAAGAGATGTAAGGAAAAGTAGAGAAACAGAAAGAGAAGGAATATTATTCTTTTTTCAAAGAGAGACAATACCAATAAGTCAACTTCTCCAAAATTGCATAACAAGGATAAGGTAAGTCCCAAACCTCCTCAAGAAGAATATGACATCTCCAACGCTCCATTTCCCCATAGACTGATGAAAAATAAATTGGAGCAACATCAAAAAGATATTTTTGAGATTTTTAAGAAAGTACAGGTAAATATCATTTGATAGATGCAATTAAGCAAGTTTCCAGTTATGAATTGTTTTTAAAAGACTTGTGCACTAATAAAATGAAATTTAAAGAGCAGGAAATGGTGGCTCTAGGGGAGGAGATATATGTTGTACTACAAAGAAAGTTATCTCCTAAGATGAAAAATCATGGTAGTTTTACAATTCCATGCATCATTGGAGATCACATGTTTAAAAGGGCTTTACTTGACTTAGGAGCTGCCATTTATTTGATGCCTAATTCTGTGTATGAGACACTTAGATTAGGGGAACTCAAGGAGACGTCGGTTAGTTTTCAACTAGCTAATCATTTGATGAGGTATCCTTAAGGTGTGCCTGAGGATGGTTTAGTTAAAGTAAATGATTTAATTCTATCTGCTAATTTTTTAATTCTTGAGATAGAGGATGCTCCAATTCTAGGTAAAGAACTCCTAATAATTCTTCGGCAGTCATACATGGCTATTGCCAAAACGAAAATTGATGTTAAAAAGGGAACTTTAACTATGACAGTGTATGGCAAAACAATTGAATATAAAGTATTTGATGCTTTAAAATTTCCTGATGAGGAACTCACATGTTTTGTTGTTTATATAATTGATGAAATTGCTCAAAGTACTTTTAATGTGACTCATGGTAATGATATTTTAGAGAAGGCTTTGACAATTAATGTTGAGGATAATGAACATGCTGATGCTATAGCAACTCTTGAGGTTGTACCTGCTATATCTGGTAAAATTCCTTATGAGTCTCTCTTTATAAATGAATCGAGTGTTGTTTCTTCTATTGTTAAGGCTCCAAAATATGAACATAAATTGCTTCTTGAACTCTTTAAGTATATTTATTTACGAGGTGAGAAAACTCTTCCTGTCATAATTGAATCAGACCTATATAAACTAGAAGAAGAGAAGTTGGTTAGGGTTTTAAAGGAACATAAAACTGCATTAGGATGGAGCATAAATGACATTAGGGGAATAAGTCCAACCAACTGCATGCATAAAATTCTATTAAAAGGTGACTAAAAACCTACTAGGGAGGCACAAAGAAGACTTAATCCAGTAATGAAATGTTGAAAAGAAAAAAATTTTGAAATTACTGGATGTTGGCCTATTTTATCCAATTTTTGATAGTAAATAGGTAAGTCCAGTTCAAGTAGTTCCAAAAAGGTCTGGTATCACTGTTGTGAAAAATGATGCCTATGAAAGTGCTAGAATTTACAAAGAGAAAACAAAAGCTTACCATGACAAGGTGATCTTGAGAAAGAGTTTTGAGGTAGGACAAAAGGTTTTATTATATGACTCACGACTCAAACTTTTTCTTGGTAAGCTTCGTTCTAGGTGGAGTAGTCCATTTTTGGTCACCAATGGCACGGTGGAAATTTGCAACATGAAAAATGGCCGAAAGCATTTGGAGGTCCCTCCTAGTTGACCGAATGATGAGGAATGTTCGGCTGAAGACATTAAACTTAGCACTGCTTGGGAGGTAACCCAAGAAACCACATAGCAGGCAGAGCACAATCATTGGCAAGTCCTTATCCAACTAAGTTGTCCTCCTTATACTTGTTTAATTATTTGTGCTTTTTTCCTTTCTTTCATTCTTTTGTTTGACATTGGGGACACTGTCAGATTTAGATTTGGGGGGTAAGGATAGTTTCTTAATTTTTGAGTATTTATTATTTTCAAAAATAAAAAATAATTAAAAATTAAATATAATAAAATATTAATCTTGTTTTGATCTTGTTTTTTGTGCTTTTTGAACGCCTATGATGAATTGAATTAATCTTAAGTATGACCAGAATATGATATTACAGTATAAGTGTGACTTATCAATTTAACATTTGATAGCATTTTTTTGAAAAAATGAAATGATATACAACAATCTACATACTAAGTCATGGTTAATAAGTTTATTATAATTAGAAAAAGAATGTTGAAAACTGTGTGAATTTGTTCATTTTCACATTTACTTTATCTATAGAACTTGTTCTATACCACTTACAAACATAAATTCATAATCTCACACATGACTTATGGGAATAAAATCTTTAAACAATATTGCATGTGTTTGATCCTAAAATTTTGTGGATTGAATTAATTGATGGATAGTCTTAGCATACTATAATAATAAGTTTATTTTTCTGGTGGCTAGTTTAGCTTCGTAGCCTTGTTGACTCGAGCAAGTTCGTAGGGGTATTTTGATACCTAATGCCCTAAGGTCTTTTATGGTCTGGGAGTCATTGGCCCAAAACTCGCTACACAGGTCAGTTAGAAAACTTAAGGGAGCTGAGCATAGTTACATAATTCATTGTTTAAAAAAAAAAAAAAGTATATGTATATTAAAATAAACAAATCTATGCCATGGTTGTTCATTGGTTAAGGATGTTGATGGGATGTAAGAGATTTGACTGACTTTGTTGTCCTCTTTATAAAATCCACAGTCGTGTGTTGGTTAATTCATTCTTAAATATCTTAAGCGGTAAACCAACAAGCATATGGAAGTATGAAAGTTAGAAAATACACAAGTTTGCATCATCCTAAATGTGCACCATCTTTATTACAATAAATTCTATTAGTATGTTGACTTCCACACACCACACTGCAATCATACTGAAAAATCAAATTTTTGCTATCTCTTGTCCATTTATTGATGACACTGCTTGCATTGTGATAGATTGCTTAAGTTATGTTCTAGAATGATTCCCTTAGGGTAATGTTAGGAAAATAATTTTATTTGTTAGTTTTTCAAGTATGTAATTATTAACAATATATGTATATATATATTTGTGGGTAACATGTTGTAAACCCTTAGAAGACTATAACTCATCATCTAAGGATCGCCTAGAGGTTTAAAGACTTACTGAATACGCTAAATGCAGTCGTGTCATCTACGGAAATGATTTTTTTTAGATTGTCTTAATTTATTTTATCTTTTTGTTTTATTCGAGGACTAGCAAAAATTAGATTTGGAGGTATTTGTTGGATCTATTTTATATAAATTTATTTACACTTTTATCTTTATTTTCTAGAATATTTATTAGTAAATTGAAATAATTATTAATAATTTTAGATAATTGCTTATATAACATCCGTAAATTTATATTGCGGGTTATTTTGCGTATGTTTGAAACTCTGAGGTCTTAGTAAATATTCATATATTTATATAGGGTTAAAAGTGTGTTTTGTTATGGAATAGTAATTTCCATTATGAATCTAATCATGGAAAGTTGGAAATAATCAAACATGATCTTATATATATATATATATATATATATATATTATACTTTGATGGATCCAGTTCATATCACATTTGACCATTTATTTCTTTTCTCCAGCTCAAATCCAGAGCAATTCGAGCAGCTCAAGTCTGACCAGCAACTTCTAATAAACTACAACTCCAATTCGGCCAGTTCAATTCCAAGATCCAAAGCAATCCAAGCAGTCTAAATTTGACTTGCAGCTTAAATTCTAGATCTAGAAAATTTAATTTCACACTACAAAGAAGAAGAAAGAAATAGCTAGATGGGTTGAGAAAGAATTGGAAAGAAGACTTAGAAGAAAAGAAATAAGAAAGAGTTAGAAGAAAATAAAGAAATAGCTAGAAGGAAGAAGAAGAAGATGTGAAATGAAGAAAGAAAGAGGGAGAAGCAAGAAACATGTACACAATATCTACCTCTCCTCAAGCCTATAAATAGGATAGAAGAGGCTGAGGAAAAAGGAGAACCGAACCAAGGACCGAACCAAGCAGAATAAGAGAAGAAGGAAACGGAAGAAGCAGTAACAACGTCTAAATCAATGATTTATTTTACTTCTCATTTTTTATTTATCATGTCTTTCTTTATGAATTCTATCAAATTTATATTAGTTATGTGTAATTAAATTATTTAGGTTGAGGCTAAGTCTTGAAGCCCTAAACATGATTTAATTATTGTTATGATTATTCAGGTTATATATTTTGGATTTTGTATGATGAATTTTAATTCATTGTTTTAACAAACATTGTTAATATGAATTTTAGTTTGATTATCTATTATGCATGTTAGGATTGTTTTCGTTGGAGAAATATGTGGACCATCATACCATCATATGTTCCAAAGCAACAAGTGGATATTTGTTTTCATGTGAATTAATTTCTTGGATACCTACGATAGACATCATATTTTAGGGTCCTTGTGATGCTCAGATTCTCTTCATGCTTAAAGGATTTTTAATATGTTGACAATTGCACTTTAGGTTCTTATTACATGATTTATATATACGTCATGCATATCACATACTTCAGAGAGAATATTATACAGCATATTAATGTACATCACGGATATGTTGTGAGCATCTTCATTAATACACACTAAAATATAAATTTGATTATAAATTTGTTAAATTATTATTTAGTAGTGGATAACTTAGTCCTCGACTTTTCATTATTTATATTCTAAAAAAATCCAAAAATACATTATTTTTAGATTTATTTTAATTCTTAGAAATTTATGATTTAATTCAATCTCTGTGGAGATAACCCTTGCTTGAACCACTATACTATAAACGATTTGTGCATTTGCAAAGTTAAAATTATTGAAAATTTTTATAGCTTATGTTAGCTACTGGAAAACAACCAACAAGGTGTTTTTCCTGTCAAAGAAGAGTGAAGTTGCTTCTATATTCTCTAAGTTTTGTAAACGTGTTCAAAATGAAAAGTAATGTTGCATCATTAACATCCGTAGTGACAGAGGCAGAAAGTTTAGAAATGATGAGGTAATAAGTTATTGTGATGAGCATGGGAATACTCACAACTTTTCTGCACCTAAAACACCACAACAAAATGGTGTTGTGGAAAGAAAAAACAAAATGCTTCAGGAAATGGCCAGAACAATACTGAATGAGAATCGTCTTCCTAAATACTTCTGGGCCAAAGCTGTAAGCACCGAATGCCATGTTGTAAACAGGGTTTTCATAAGAAGAGGTTTTAATAAAACCCCTCATGAAATTTGGAATGGTAGGACTCCAAATATATTCCATTTTAAAGTTTTTGGTTGCAAGTATTTTATCTTAAATAATAAGGATAATTTGGGTAAATTTGATGCTAAATCTGATTATGGTATTTTCCTTAGGTATATTTTTAAGAGTAAAGCTTATAGAATATATAATAAACATACCTTAGTAGTGGAAGAATCTATGCATGTCGTATTTGAATAATCTGTTCCACTTGTGTCGAGAAAGGTTTTGGATGATGATAATGTAGGTACACAAAATAATCGAAGCCAATGAGGTAATACGACAAATGAACCACAGAATGAGGAACTAAAAGGAGAGGAGACGACTTTACCATGTGTTATAAAGACAATACTAGGACATTCAGTAAAAGAAATTATTGGCAATTTTAAGAAAGGTGTAAGTACAAGATCCTTTCTTAGAGATATAATTAAGCTTTTTTTTTTTTTTTTTTTTTAAATTGAGCCTAAGAATGTGAATGAGGTGTTAACTGATGAATTTTGGATCTCCGAGATGCCAGAAGAATTTGTTCAATTTGAACGTAATAAGATATGGTCTCTAATTCCTAGATCAGATTTTCATCCTCCAATTGGTACTAAATGGATTTTTCGTAATAAAAATGATGAAACAGGTATGGTAATTATAAATAAAGCAAGATTTGAAGCACAGGGCTATAATCAAGAAGAGGAAATCGATTATGATGAGACGTATGCTCCTGTCGCTAGATTAGAAGCTATTAGAATGTTACTCGCCTTTGCAGGTTCACATAATTTTAAATTATATCAAACAGATATAAAGAGTGTATTCTTGAATGGCTTTTTATCAGAAGAAGTTTATGTCGAACAACCATTGGGATTTGAGAGTGATAAACTTCTCAATCGTGTATTTAAACTTAGGAAGGCTTTGTATGGGCTCAAACAAGCTCCATGAGCTAGGTATGAGAAACTTAATCTATATTTAATCGAAAATGGTTTTCAACAGAGTCTTAGTGATATAACGTTATTTATCAAGCAGAATGATTCTGCTATCTTATTAGTGCATATGTATGTTGATGATATTATATTCAGATCTACTAAAGATGATTTTTGTCAAGAGTTTGCCAAGATTATGCAGGTTGAGTTTGAAATAAGTATGATGAGAGAGTTAACCTTCTTTCCTGGGTTGCAAATCAAGCAAACCAAAGAAGGGTTTTCATTAATCAAGTTATGTACACAAAAGAGTTATTGAAAATATATGTCTTGGATGGCGCTAAAGAGTACAAAACTCTCATGGCAACAATTATGAAAATAAAAAAAGGACAATACGGGCAAAAAATGTAAATGAGAAAATGTATCGAGGTATGATTAGTAGCTTGTTGTATCTTACTACAAATAGACATGACATAATATTTAGTTGTATGCTTGTGTGCTAGATTTCAGTCTTGTCCTAAAGAATCGCATTTAACGGTGATCAAGCAAATCTTTTGATATTTGAAAGGTACAAATGACCTAGGATTATGGTATCTATCCTAGGGAAAGTGCCTTTAAGTTAACTAGTTACTCTGACGTTGATTTTATCGAATGTAAAGTTGAGCGTAAAAGCACAAGCGGGTCATATCACTTTTTAACACATGCTTTGGTTTCTTAGTCTAACAAGAAACTGAACTCAATCGCCTTATCTACTACAGAGAACTGAGCACATAGAGATTAGACATCATTTTATTTGTGATTACATTCAGAAAAAGGGATGTAACTATTGAATATGTTGATACCTCCAATCAGCTTGCAGATATCTTTACCAAATCTCTAGCAGAAGATCAATTCATGAAAATTATTCGAGGTTTAGGTATGGCTAGGCATAAGATGTACGCCTAGAGGGATATTTTTGGATCTCCACCCCTTCTTTTTGAGATGACAAATGGAGATAAGTTGATGTTTATGAATTCGTTCGCCTAAGCATTGCATTGATTAAAGGTGACGTTAATTATTGGGCTTATATTGAATATCATTATTGCTTAATTGGGCTTATGTTGAATATCTTAATTATTGTTAACTTAATTTATGTGTAAATGAGTTGAAATACCTATCCACGGATTTAGGGGACCGTGGTTACATTTTTTATTAAAGAAAATATTAAAGTTAACTGTCATCATAAAAAAAATAGGAGATTGTTGAATCCAATATTTTGATGACGAATTAAGTATTGATATTTTTGGTGGACCTAATGGTTTTATCGATGTTTCAGATTTATAGTTCCACGCATATGATTAAGAAGAAGACCACATGAAGAAAACATAAAGGGTATAAGATCGACATAATGAAAATGTGAAGAGTTTTGAAGATTTTGAAAAAATAAATTGGTGAAAACAACTCTCTACTTATACTCTTAATGCAATCCGAATTAGGATTACACACGACACTTGAAATGAGTTAATTATATGTGTGTCATGATAAGAAGTGATAAATTGAAGATCCTAAAAAGAGATATCGTATGTGCTTCTTATGTGAAATAAAATTGACAATTAACCTAATCAGAAAATATGTTTTAAAGTTTAAAAAGTTCAATTTTTGGGTCAATTCGATCAACCGAGAAAATCAATCGGTTAACCGAATCAAACAATGAGTTTTGGAGTTAAAATGAGGTGCTACTAATCCATTTGATCAACCGAATGAAAGTGGTCAGTCAACCATTTGAAACAGTAGCTGAATTGATAAAGAAAGTGAGCACACAGATCCAATCAGTCAACCAAATGAAGTGAGTCAGTCAACCGTTTGAGTCAGTCAAAGCTGGACAGATCGGTCAACCAACTAAGTTAGTTGAGATTTCGGGAGATTTGGTCTCTTAGTAAAAAACTATCCATTTTTTATGATTCGAAATGAGAGATTTGGGGGAATTAAACTTAATTGAGAAATTATTAACCTATTATTTTATCCCTATTGATATGATCCATATACTTTGAGTTTATCCTAATTTAAATAGTCTAATACTTCATATTTCTTTGGTAAATTGAGAATAGTTGTATGGACTTAATTGAGAGAATCGAAAGTTATTTTTTAAGTGAAATACTCCTAAAATAAAAGGTTATCATATACGGGGTCTAAGAGTGTCATTAAGAGACATATCTTTGAGAAACTAGTTGTTGGAGGGTTTAATATTTTTCTATTAAAGTAAACCTGTGGGAATGTAGTTTAGTACATCAAGAACAATCAGTTTGAGCTATTCTAATAGTGATATTTACGCTGCGATTTTTGTGAGATATTTATTTTAAGTTCTTGATCTAAAGTGCTTGTGGTTTGGCGTCACCGACTTGAGTTCTTTTACTGTTCTATCATTATCTTCAGTATTTTCCAGTGAGATCTATCCAAACTTTATTATTTACTTTGAATTTATATTTTTATTGATCGCTTGGTATAGAATTGATTATAAAATCATTTTAAACTCAAAATCCTGAAGAAAAAAAATTAAACGATTTTTGTTTTATTATCTGATTACGTGCTTAAATTGTGCTCTCACTTTATTAATTAATCAGATTTTATTTGTCTCACGTTGTATCTATCATGTAGTAATTATTCAGGTCATTAATTGAGCATATTCGTATTAAGGTGGTAGAAGCTTCTTATGGGAAGAGTTTTACATTTTTTGTATTTGTGAGTTGGAACGGATTAGACACATTTGGGACGATATCTAATAAAGGTAACTAGATTTTGATCTTTTTCCTGTGATAAAGATTATGGTTTGATCTTTGTCCTGTTATTCTTTTCCCTTGAAAAGAATTAGATTTTGATTCTTACGGTAATTGAATTAATTTTTGAGTGAATTGTAAAGATTCATCATTCCCAGTGAAAAAATAAGCGAGAGAGTGTTAAGTTTTTCTTTAGCCTAGAAAAAGATAGGGTTTATCCTTGGCCTAGAAAAATGGTCATTTGTAAAGGTTGATTATGCACCTGTAAAATAATCATTGTAAGGGTTTTGGTTCATACCTGATAAAATGATCAAAGGGTTTAGTAGATTGCAAATCTCCGTGGAGCTCGAAGAACTGAACGTAGGCAAAACTAGTTTGGCTGAACTAGGATATATCGTTGTGTGTTACATTGTTTATTTTCTTATATTGTGTTTGGGTGTGTACTTAGTATTAAATACATATCCGCTATGTAATAAAGATAATAATTAATTTTAAAAAATTAATTATTTGACATTAAGTGTTCAAAGGAATTAATTGTTTAATTTTCGTAATTATCCAATTCACCCCCCTTCTTAGGTAACTCTTTGAGCCAACAATTAGGTATAATGGAATTTGCCTAATTGGAACTATAAAGGGTTTGATTATTACACGTGAAAAGGATCGACAATGGTTTGATTCATACATATGAAAAGAATCAGTGTGGTTTTAGTAGATTTAATTCCATGTGAGAGCTCAAGGGAGTAAACGTAGCCAAGAGTAGCTTGCTTGTCACACCCCACCCCAGACCCTATGCCCGAGGCTGGGCGTGACCTTGACATGACATTGCCCAACCAATAACAAATATAACATGAATAACAAACATACAATTAACTGTCAAGTGACATAGATTTTTTTTTAAAATTTTACCAACCTAAATTCAATTATACATATCCAACTATTTCATAACAAAACTACAAAAGTTCGAACCACTCATTACCAACGACTGTACTGATAGCCTTAAAAGTTACACAACCCCCTGGCTCTATCTAACGCCAATAGTGCACATGTCATTATGTAGAGTACCTGAGACAATATTTTATCGATGAATTGTCTTCATGACATATAAACAATTTATGAATCAAGTACATTTTTCGGAATCCACTTTCCAAAACAAAATACAACTGCACACATACTTTTCTTCTAGTCCTAAGATCATTTATCTTATGATCGAGAATTATAACAGTGTCGTAACACATACAACTGTGCAATCTAATAATATTAGTGTCAGGGTTATTCAATATCTCTAATGTTAGAAGCCAACAAGTGGAAAAAACCAGCATATCATACCAATAATCACAACTCATAGTAAAAATCATCATATCAAACTGATAATCATCAACAACAACAACAGTAACAATATATATCAACTACATGCAGGACTTGTCCTCTCGTCAAGTCACAACACACCCGCAAGACAATGCCCTCCTTTCAGGTCATAATACATTGTCCTACAGGACATTCTCTCCTGTTAAGACCAATAACATCCTGCAGAACATGCCCCCCTCTTTTCAAATTATATTTTTCGTACTAAATTGCCAAAAAGAAAATATTTATTAAAATAGATTGTTTTATAATGTTAGATGGATCAAGTAAAATGTTGAATGTGGAAACTGATTTTTATTATTATCCTACTATATCATAGTGCTTGGATGATTGAATTGTTTTTTTATGCTACCATTGAAACACTGACATAATCGGCGTTGCCTGAGAACCCATTAAAAGATATGACATAAATTAAGAATTTATCTAAATAAATCTAAATTGAAATGCAATGCATGAAATGCGTGACAAAAAAATACATTGTTTACCATCTCCAAATTTTCTTAATTATATGAAATTTATTAGACACCCTACTTTTTACGTCAATATTAAGTGTACAAAAATATTATAACAACAATTATAAAAAATTTCTAATTAATAGTTTAATCTACAGAAAAATATGAACTAATTGTTAATATTATTTATTAGTCAACGAAAAACTAAAAAATGTCATTTTAATAAAATTTATAATTTTTTACTTTAAATTAAATTCTTCTCAAATTAGATATATCTATACATAAGAATAAACCTATTATATTTCCCAAGCCCATATATATACATTTTTCGCATATATGTAAACTTGTATGTATATATATATATATATATATATATATATATGCAAGTTTAATATACTTAATATTAAACTTGTATATAAAATATACATATACCATTCTTTTGGAGAGAGAGAACGTAAATGAGAAAGCCCATATATATATACATTTTTCTCATATATGTAAACTTGTGTGTGTGTGTGTGTCTATATATATATATATATATATATATATATATATGCAAGTTTAATATACTTAATATTAAACTTGTACATAAAATATACATATACCATTCTTTTGGTGAGAGAGAACGTAAATGAGAAAGCCCATATATATGCATTTTTCTCATATATGTAAACTTGTATGTGTGTGTGTGTGTGTGTGTGTGTGTGTATGTATATGCAAGTTTAATATACTTAATATTAAACTTGTATATAAAATATACATACCATTCTTTTGGAGATAGAGAACGTAAATGAGAGAAAGAAAGTCTCATTTTTTTCTCTTTTCAAACATATATCCTTCCGTATATATGTATATGGAGAGCAATGCCACTTTACCGCCTCATTTCGCCATTTTTCATTTCATTCATTTTTTTATGTGCGCTTTGTGGCTTGTTCTTAATCACATGACCATGCTTTGTTGGCTTGATTCTACAAAGCCAAGTTTTTCTCCTTTTTTTAAAAAAACATTTATAACATTATCAATTCACCACCTTAAGTTGATAAGGATTAAATGATCTTTTATCTTAATTACACATATAACCCCTCAAAACAATTAATTACATCCAAGACAAATTTATAAATATTTATTAAAACCCTAAAACTTTTAAAAAAGTAAATTTTTTAAATTGAAAATTAATTCCTAGTTTTTTTTTAAAGTCAAAATAAAAATTAACATGTTAATCCCCCAATTTCTTAAAACTAATTCTCAAATATCATGATAACCCTCAAAATTTTTAAAGTGAAATTTAAAATAACATAGCAGACCCAAATATTTTCAAAATGCTACAAAATACAATTAAAAATATACACATGCAAAAATTAGGCCTTATAACCCTTCTCTCCAAAAGAAATTTCGTCCCAAAATTTAATTATATCAAATAAACAAATGCGGGTATTTATTACTCATTTTTTTTTCTTTCCCCACGGAGCGACTGGGCCATATTACTTTTACCAATGAAATTGTTTTCGTTTGCAATTCTTGATTTTTTACGATCTAGAATTTGTACTAACTTCTAAATGTAAGATAAATCTTTTTTCAATTCGATTGGTTGAGCAGTCAACACATGAGAATTTGAAACATATTTTCTAAACATCTACATGTGAAAAATATTGTGCAATCTAGACAATTCTGACAGTAGGGTTAGTTGATGCGCTGTTGTACCAACCCTTTCTAGAGTCTCGTACGGCTCGATGTACCTCGGGCTTAGTTTTTTTTTTTTTTTTAAATTTTATTATGTCTTTCCACAAAGATATATGTTAAAATACATAATCACCTACTTAAAATTTCAATTCACATCAACGCTTGTCAGCATAGTTCTTTTGTTGACTCTGATCAATTTTCAATCTATCCTGAAACATTTTTACTTTTTTGTTGTCATCTGAGCTATGTCAAGTATCAACAATTTCTGTTCACCAACTTTAGACCAACATATCAGAGTTGTACATCTTCTACCATACAACGCTTTTTACGATACAATTTCAATTGTCAAATGGTAACTATTGTTGTAGGCAAACTCTACCAAAGTCAAATGATCATCCCTGTCATACCCCACCCCAGACACCTGTCATGTGGGGACGGCGTGACGTAGACATGACACCGCCCAACTGACTAGCCAACCTCAATACGTTAATAACAAAATTGTAAATCTATATAACACATATAATAGTCCCATCTGATAGGGATACACCGTCCCGAATATAAATACAATCAAACAAATCCCCTGAACCTCACTTAAATTTCATTTATGATATCTCGTCTCCAAAATTTTCCTCAAATGACTCATTTGCGTGACCCGGATAACTCTATCTAGCTCCAGTAGGGGACTGACCGACTCCTAGCTATTTTACCTGCGAGTGTACTGCCTTCTTAGTAAAAATATTTTTAAAATAATAATTCATTCTACAATATCTAAATGGATCAAGCGTGAGTATAGAAACAACACGTAACTAGTAAAATTCTCCATAATATAAGTAGTGAAAATAAAGCAATAAATATAAGTTCCATTCCAACCCATCTAGTAAAATAATACCAATCACCATAATAAATAATAAATCACCCAATATAAGTAAAACATCACATCTTAAACACACATCTCAAATCACCACTCTACCACAACACGCACTGGCTAGCCATAGTGATCGTTTGAACCTCACGATTGGGAGTTGCAACGGTACCATAACATCCGTAGGAATGCCTTCCTACAAAATATCTACACCCCTTTTGGGGAGAACTATAATCCACACCCTTTACGGGGAGAAATAAAATCTACACCCCTTTCGGGGAGAAACCACACCCCTTGCGGGGAGAACAACTATAGCATCGTCAAAATCATCAGTATAGCTAAAAATCCACATCCTTTATGGAAAGAAATATATTTTCACTCCATATCGTCAAAAATTCGCACCCCTTTATGGGGAGAATATAAGCCACACCTCTTTCGGGGAGAATTTCCAAAATCACATTTTTCACTCTCCTTTTTAAAAGTACCACCAATTTCAGTAAAACCTATTTTTCCACCTTTGTACCACCGATTTTAATAAAAACCATTTCTCCCACCTTAGTTTTTAGAAAGCCAAACATTCTTAGAAAACTAGTTATTTTCCACTCTCTTTTAGAAACCAACACAATACCCCGAAAATTCATTTTATCAACTTACCCAAATACTTGTTTGATCCATATAATTTATAAAATTGTATAGTTTAAGTAAACCAATATTTCATCATACATAAATATATAAAAATAGTTTGGCAAGAAGACAGTACACTCACCTCGTTAACCGCTCTCTAAAACCTCCACTGACTACACTCTATCGGGACACCGGTGCCTGCGAGCCTAATAGTGACAGATCCTAAATTAATATCTTATCTAAAACATCCTAATCATGCAATCCAGACCCTATATTCTGAATCGTTACTATTTTATGTATCACGTAATTAAAATTAATTAATCGTTACGAAATTATTACGATTTTAGGATTTATAATGCTAAATGAAATTTAATTTAATGAAAATTAATAATCGATTGAAATTTCACCTGTTTTCAGATCGTTTGGCGACCACAAGATGGGTTTTTGATTTTCAGTGGGGTGGTTTGTGCAATTTTTTTTTTTCCTTTTTTCTTCTTTTTCTTTTCTTTTTCGTGCCTGTTCCATGCGTCTGATTCAGTTCCACCGACGAACTCTCTCACTCCTCCTGCCACTGTCCGCCGGCCACCCTGCACCGTTCTGCACACACGCACACACACCGCAGCAGCAACATACACATACCTGACAAAACACACACCGGCGACGCCACACCTCTGATCACAGCCCCACGATTACTGTCGGCCCATGCCCACTTGCGACACCCATATGCATACCTACACGACCGACACACATACCACCGGAGGAACACACCCACACTGTCAACACTAAAGAATACCCACACGCATACGTCCACCATCTGAACACAGCAACCCACGAAATCGACGACGTCCACCGGTTGACGACACCCTCTCTCTCTACTCTCCATTTCGGCGATGACAGCGACCACACCAACACACCTATCTGACCGAACAATCATACACCGGCGACGCTGAACAAACCACACAGAACACGTACACACACTTTACCGAACGACGGCGATGATTATGCACCACCGGACGAACGGCGATCCCACACCCACCGAAGCGACCCTCTCTCTCTCTGAAATTTGACGACGACACACACCCACACGAAGAACACGAACACCAACCCACGTTGCATTTCTATTTTCTGTTTTGAATTTTCATCGCCGGCGAGCTCTCTCTCTCTAACCCACCGTCGACGACGAACACTGACTGTCCGACCCTGCTCTCTCTTTCTCTCTCCATTTATCTCTTTTCGTGCTTCTCATTTCCTCCCTTCAGATTGAGTCTACATGCAAGTATATAATGCATGAATCAAGTGGGCTGAAGAGTTGATCTAAAAATGCCACGTCTTCCACTTCCCGATTCTTCTGTACCTCCGGCGGATCTCTATGGCACACAGCACACACGCACAAAATGGGTTTATATATATATATATATTAAAATAAAGTTTTTTGTTTAATTACTCTTTCTTCCCCCCCCCCCCCCCCCTCCCAATTCTTAAAATCTCCTTTTAGTCCAATATCAACTTCTTTAAAAGTTCTAAAAATTAAAATTTCACCGCTTTTAAGTTTCAATTTAAAAAGTTAAATGCTAATTTTGGATAGAATGTTTTTCCTAAATTTTCAATTTAACCCCTACACTTTGTAATTTGAATTTTTAATTGACTCAAATTCCCCCGAATTTTTTTCAATTAATCTAAAATGCAACTAAAATGACGTACGTGCTACGATTGAGGTCTTACAATCCCAACTACTAGGAAATTTAAAAACGCAATCCTTCAACATATCCTCCAATGTTTGAATTAAGCTCTAATTGGTCGTTAGTCTAAAAATGAAAAATTGTACTGAATCTTAATTTGGTATCTAGAGTAGCCTAAAGACTAGGTCAAACTTTCAATGTAAATCTCGGATCTCTATCTGACCATGTAGAAATTGACCCACTATGCAACTTAATAATCTCGTCAATATATAATTTTACAAAATTGTCCATCAAGTACATGGTTTTTACAGGCAGAAAATGAGCTTATTTTGTAAGTTTATCAATAAAAAACCAAATGAAATTATGTCCCTTTTGAGTATGGGATAATCCCGAAACAAAATTCATTATGATATGTTCCCACTTTCATTATAGGATAGGCAGAGTGCAATAACCCTCTTGGACTTTGGTGCTCAATCTTCACTTGCACAGACAAGAAACCTAGCATAAATTCTGCAATTTCTCATTTTATTCCATTCCACCAGTAATGTTCTCGCAAATCTCGATACATTTTGCCTCCACTTGGATGCATTGCATACACTGAGCGGTAAATTCCCACCAATATATCTTTCTTCAATCAATATTTTTAGGTACACATAATCTATTTCCAACCAACAAGGCTTTATTATTTTCTCTCACGAGGTAGTCGGTTCTCTGTCAAGTTTTCACTTCATTCCTAATCTTTTTCAATTGAGCATTTGATTTCTGCACTTCTATAATACGATTAATTAACTTTGATCTCAATGTTAAAGTTGCAAGAAATGATGCAGTCTGACCCACTACTAGCTAGGTTCAAAGGGATCTCAGCTTGACATATCGGTTAGAATGAATGACTCAAAGTTGTGCAACCGAAACTGTCGATTTTTTGACTTAATGCATCTACTACAACACTAGACTTTTCAGGGTGATAATGCATAGCACACTCATAAACCTTGATCAATTTCATCCAATTCCTCTGCCTTAGATTTAATGTTTTCTAATTAAAAAAATATTTTAAACTCTGGTGATCAGTGCATATCTCACATGTCTCACCATAAATATAATATCTCCAGATTTTCGAAGTAAATACAATTGCCACTAACTTCAAATTATTTGTAGGGTAGTTACGTTCATAATTCTTTAGTTGCCAATGAGCGTACACACAGAACAATATCATATCGATACACATTTCAAACCCCAATGTGATGTATTACTATATATCATAAAATCACCATTTTTCGTATGAAGAGAGAATAGGAACGCTGATATCAATTTATTTTATAACTCTTGAAAACTCGATTCAAATTTGTGAGTCCACTTACATATAATTTTATTGTTAGTCAAACGCGTCAGTGGTGTAACTGTTGGCCCAATGATCTACCCAATAGGGGGTGAATTAGGTAGTTATAAAATTTAAAGAAAGTTATCAACTTATAACACTTTGAAAATTCAAATAATTAATTTTATCATAAGTTAATTATTATCTTTATAGCAGCAAATATGTGTTATGTAAACTAGACACACACTCAAACAACTGAAAATAAATAAAGTAAAATCGTAGCACACCAAGATTTATACTGGTTTATCAAATTACTATTGGCTAATCCAGTCCTCCGAGCTCCACGGAAAGTTGCACCCACTAAACTCAAGATTCATTTCCCAGGTAGGAACCAAACCTTTACACAATAATTCTTTTTACAGGCTCATAATCAACCTTTTATAATTTGCTTTTCACAAGCTCAGGAATAACTTTTATAATAATTTTTCACAAATTCAGGAATAACCTTATATTTTCTCAGGCTCAAGACTAACCTAATCTTTCACAGGCTAAGGATCAAACTTAATTCTTTTATACCTTAGGCTAAAAATCAAACCTCACAATCACTCAAAGTATCATTTTCACCGGTAAGGATTAAACTGTTACAATTCACACAATCTAATTCTAATCAGGAAGAATTACGCCTATCTCTTTTCACATGAAAAGAGTAACCTAATCTTTTTATACATTAGGTAAAGATCAAACCTCAATCTCTTTATCAAAAGAGATTAAAACTCAGCTACCCCTGATTAGATATTCCCAATAATATCTAATCTACATGCAACTCACCAATTACACGAAATTGATAAGTTTTTTTACTCGGAACTTCTACCAGCTCAGATTAATTTAAACTCAATTAATGTCCCGATAAATATTAGTGATAGAAATAAAGTGAGAATTTCAAAATATGATTATAAATAAATAACAAGTAGCACACAATTTAGCATGTAATCAGATTTTCATAAGAAATCGTTTCAAAATATTTTCAAGCAATTTAAGTTCAGAAAAACGATTTCAAATATCTAAATTCTATGCAGTAAATAGTAATCTCAAATATCAATAAAAAGCTCAAGCTGGGAATGATCTCACCAGGATACTACCGAATGAATGAAAATTGAATCGCAATGAAACTTTAGATCGATGACAGTAACAATTTTCACACTTTTTCAACAACTTTTCTTAAAGATAATCTCACAATACTCTCAGTATAATTTTAGAATAAAAACTCTCAAAAAGTTCAAGAACTGAATAGCTCTTGAAAAATAATTGATTGGGATCTTTTCAAATGAAAAAACGCAGGTTTATATATAAGAATTTGAAATAGGCCCTCCAACGGCTAGTTTCCACATATCATGACACTTAATTGCTCTTATAGACCTTTTATATCGATATGACTCAATCCTTGTTCAATTCACTTAATTATAGTTTTTCAATCATCCAATTTAATCCCTCAAATATTCCTCAATCTCAAATAGATAAGATAAAAATAATTAAATGTACCATTTTGAGAAATATTTAAAATATATGAACCATATTTTTAGGAACATCAAAATAGCAACCGTATTTCTTAAATAATATCAAATCCCTAAGATATCTCTCAGATTTAAACCATAAAATGGCTAGTAATTGCTACTTTTTGATCAAATCCACAAAATCCTCTAAATCTAAAACAGACCCAACGGTTGACCGACCAAATGTCATAAGTTGACCGATTATTTCAAGTTGTAGCCCAAGCCAAAAATATTCGCCAGTCAGTCAACCGATCCTTCATGTATCGGTTGACCGATTAATTAAGGATGCTCCCCAGGCCATTTCTCGGCCATAGTCGGTCGACCGATCCTCTATGATCTGTTTACTGATCGATTCAGAGAGTTCATGTATCGGCCATAAGTCAACCGATCCTCCATGATCTTTCAATTGATCGATCCAAAGAGTACATCATTTCCAACATTCACCCATCGGTTGATCGATCCTACTTGGTCGATTGACCGATCAATGCTGGAACAACTTTTCCTTAGTTCATTTTAACTCCAATCTTCAACGTTTTTGCCCCTTTAACTGATTTCTTTTCTCGGCTAACTTAATTAACAATTATTAATCAATTTTAAATACTAATTTTTCTTAAGTCAATATTTCTTCTTCAATTTCACATTGGAGAAAATATGTTAACTAATTAAGATCTTAATAAAAACACACATAAATATAAATTCATTTTGTGTCGTGTGATCCTAATTGGAATACATTAAGAATAAAAATTAACCTAAATTGTTTTCTCCTAAATTCTTCAAAGTCTTCAATCTCTGAATGCTCGTCTTTTTGTCAGTCTCTTTGCATCCTTAGCATCCTTAACCATTGCTTCATGATACTATCCTCAATGGAACTCTTACATTGAAACACTCAATAAACTTGTTAGTTCCACAAAAAACATCAATATTTAATTGTCCATCAAAATCTTATAATCAATAGTAACTATAACATAATAACCCTTAACAACCCTACTATAATAACATACCAATATCAAGAAACTATAAATCCATGTCACATTATTAATCCTTTCTCACCCACCAACTTCAAAAAAAAAAAATTGCGTCGACTTGTATACTGTAGACACTACATTTTGTCCCACTCAATCAATGTTAAATCAAGAATACAAGTTTAATTTTAAACTAAACTAAGGTTTAAAGGGAATTAATTTCTATCTTAGATCGCACTAGATAACTCAGAAAACAACAAAAACATAAGAAAACATAAAACTATTAAATTGGACTGAATTAAGCTAAGTAAAAATTCTGAATCAACCTCGAAAGTCCTAAAATTAAAGGGGGTCTAAAATGACATTTATTAAAGGTTGGTTTTCATTAAATCACATTTAATATGAATAAAAAGTAGTTACTACCCTTCAATTATAGGATATTTCACCAATTTACTATCACTGGTTTTGCCAATTTAACACTAAAAATATTGTTTCATTTATTCATGTTACATCAAATACATTCAAGAAACAAATCCAAAAGAACTAAATTAAGGCATGGAAATGTCATGACAAGTCTAAGTTACACAAGGTAACTAAGGATTAGTACTCGGTTCAAAATCGATCAAACCGAAGTCATCTTCACTAACCTTCAAAGTCCATTGAAGCAAGGCCTCGACCAACCATTTAATAAATCACTAATGAACATTAAATGACCAAGATACCCCTAAGATATTCTCTACCAAAATATCTAGGGAAGGAACTAAGCTGCTTAGGAAGTAACTAACCGTTATCAAAACTAAACCGATTTGGTTCACCACCTAGCATACACTTAATCAAGATATTAAGTGTCCATACCATCAAGTATTAAATGTTTGGGATGACATGGATAGACCATACTTAAGGAATTAAGATATTTTGACCAAAATATCTTAAGGTTAATCGAAATCCTTAAAATGTGACTACCCGTTACAAGACAAACTAATCCGATTCAATTCAAATCCAACTGATTCAAATTCCATCAAATCAAGGGTCTCAATCAAGCATTGAATGTCAAATGACGCATCAAGACCAAATTAAAGAACCTTGGAAGCATTAATGGTAACTAAACCAAAATAGTAAATGTAATTAATATTTAGCCCCTAAATCAAACTGGAAATGTCACTTCAAGCCATAAATGCTCTCATGCTCAACCAATCATATTCAAGATTGTGCAATGATGACTAATGATTGCTCAAGATTGCAAATTATTTGCAATAATTATCAATCATCGAACTTAGACAAGTAATCATTACAAAATCTTTGGAAGATATTTGAAAATCTAACAGAATCTAGCAAATTCAGCTAAAGCTATTCAAGATTAAGACAAGAAGATATGACCCTTATGCCAAACATACCCTAAGGACCTAAGATGGCCTGCACATTGGCCAATGCGCAGGCCCTCAGGCTTATAAATATAGGGGTCTATTTTTATTTTTTAAAGGGTTAGAACCCACAACACTTCTCTCTAGGTTTGTTCCAAGCTCTTAGGTCTTCAAATTTCTCAAGGCTTCTCTTCTAAAAACATCTCAAAATTCTACTGAAATACCGTCCTGGAGGAGTTTTCTTGGAGGAAAAACTCAAAGAGTTGACGACAACCGGTCGAGGACAACGAAGAAGATCCAAAGAAGGAAAAGAAGGTAATCACTTAGGGAAAACCACTTCCCTTAAGTTAGGTATGTCTTCCTAAATCTCCTCTAATCTTGTCTTAAATATAGTTGTGTTACTTATATATAGCATGTTCATGTAGTTATTAGACTTATATTTTATGTAAATAGCATATATAGCAAGTAATGAAGTCAAAAACGTCGGGAACATGTCAAAATCATCAAACTATGTCAAAAACATCCAAGAACATCAAGAACACATCAAGAACATGAAGAACACATGCTAAACTTAAAGCAAACTATGTGATCACCTGATCCTTAGTTATTCGTCAAGGTACGTAGGTAACCCATATATGGGTTCAATCACCTTTAATAATAAAATCATATCATTTTGCATAAATGAACTACGTGCTAACATGATCCTTCGTTATTCGCCAAGGTACGTAGGCAACCCACATATAAGTTCGGTCACCAATAATAATAAAAACCAATTCATCTTTGAACAGTGTAACTACATGTCGACCTGATTCCCTATGGTTACCAGGACATGTAGGAAACCTTTATAAGGTTTAGTCATTAAAAAATACAAAAAATATTTTCATTTCATGTATCTTGCATGTTAGAACTATGTCAACGTAATTCCCTGTGACAGCAGAAATGTGTAGGCAACCTTTATAAGGTTCAGTCGTTAGAAAAATTACAAAAATATTTATGTTTCTTATATATTGTTATTGGGTTGTCACTGCTAGTTTAGTTGTAATATTTGCTTCTTTTCATTACATCATATAAAAAATGCATAAAAAAAATACTTAAGAAAAGAAATTATTTTGTTAAAGCAAATCAAAGAGAATTACTTGGATCTTGCTTAAAGGTGAATATTCATTTAAACTGAGTTACCGTATTCGGACGGATGTCTTGGGGTGCGTAAAACCTTCCCCAATCATAACCAACCCCCGAACTTAAATAAATCTCTACTACAAGACCTTTACGAGTCAAAACACGGGTCGTTTCAAAGTAAAAATGAATTTCTAAAATTACCGGTGACCTAATACACCATTTAACCCCATGCTAGGTGGCGATTCCTTTTCAAACATAAATCCTGGCCCAAAAGAAGTTTTCAAAACCAACGCCTAGAAAAGCCCTTAAAAACCATTTTTCAAAAAATTAATGGATTTGGAGGATTTCTAGAGGAAGGAATGGAAAACTTGTTTTCCTCTTTTTCCCGATCTCTACTGCCTTACTTTCAAACAAAATCCAAGGTGCGCCATATACTATCACCTGAGATAACTTGCCCCAAAAAATACAACTCTATCTAGCAAAATTTTGAGATTCTTTGCCTGCTCTTTCTTCATTTTGGGAGTAAATCAGTATATCATCCATGAATAAACTGATCTAAAAAAGGATGAAAGATCATATTCATCAAATCTATAATGTAGCTGGGACATTCGTCAACCTAAATGGCATAACTAAAAAAAATCATAATGCCCATACCTCATACAAAATGCTATCTTTTAGACATCATTGTTTCTAATCTTCAATTGATGATTACCTGATCGAAGATCTATTTTGAAAAATACCATGGCCTTTTTGTAACTGATCAAACAAAGTATCAATTCTAGCCAACAAAAATTTGTAACGAACCGTCACTTTGTTTAGTTGTCGTTAATCGGTGCACATTCTCAAAATCTCATCTTTTTCCATACAAACAATACTGGAGCTCCCCATAGAGAAACACTTGATTTGATAAACCCATGGTCTAACAGATCTTGCAACTAAATCTTCAGTTTTTTCAGTTCGGTAGGTGCCATATGATAAGATAGAATTAATACAGGAGATGTACCCAGAAGTAATTCAATGATAAATTCAATCTCCCTATCCACTGGCAATCCTGACAATTCTTCAAGAAAGACATATGCATAGTCCTCGACCACTGGGATATTTATCAATTGTACCTCATTCTGATTGGTGTCAACTACATAAACTAAATATCCCTGACACCTCTTTTTTTTAATAATTTCCTAGCTTCTAGGAATGAAAGCAAACTAATAGGGGCAATGATTCTAATTCCAAAAAACACTGACAATGACTCACCTTGGACTGGAAAAGTAAGTTCCTTTTTAAAACAATCGACTGAGAGACATGAAAACCAGATAAACGATCGCATCGAAATTGTGAATAATTAAGGGTAATTAATTCAGTGAAAAATCCATATCACTTGCATTGTATTCATAAAACTCCGTGCATTTTTTTCCAGTTGTCAGTCTTGAACATATCACCAAATATGAAACCTTTTTTAAACCATTTGCATCTGACATCCTTAGTCCTCGAAAGGTCTAGACCAAATCAAACAACTCATCAAATTTGATTCATACTAAAAACTACCATCATCCCGGATTAAATTTATAAATTCAAAAAAAAAAAAAAAAATCATAATCAATTCAAGGAAATAATTTTCCTTAAAGACAACAAAACTGACCCCAACTAATTTTTTTTTTTTTCAGCCATAAAATCCTCTATCGTCTTACAAATAACCATGGTCCAACATGATATCTCTGTATCTTTCTTAAATCCATCGATTCTTGAGCCTATAATCAATTTTTAAATTATAACATAATCGTAGCACCCATACACCATATATAGATATCGCGCATTATATTCCAATAAATAATAGTATATATATAATTCAATAATAATGCAAATAATGCTCATGTTCTACCTCTAATAAGCATCATATCGTACCAATAGTTACAACCCGTGGTAAAAACCATCATATCATACTGATAATCATCATTATCAACAACAACAATATACATCAATTATCTGCCGCACTTATCCTCCTGTCAAGTCACAGCATACCTGCAAGATAATACCCTCATGTTAGGTCACAACACGATGTCCTAAAGGACATTCCCTCCTCTTAGGACCAACAACATCTCGCATGACATTATCTTCCTATCGGGACCATATTATGGAATAATAGAATAATAATAAAAATCAATTTCCACATTCAACATATTACTTGATCCATCTAATTGTAAAACAATTTATTTTAATAAATCTTTTCTTTTCCACTATTTAGTACGAAAATATAATTTTGTAATTTACATAGAAGACAATACACTTACATTGATAATTATACTATTTTTTTACACTACCGTCTAAACACTAACATAGTTGGCATCGCTTGAAAAACTGACAAACGGTATGACCCAAACTAAGAATTTATCTAATAAATCTAATATGAAATACAACAACAAAATAACAACAACTAAGTCTTTATCCCATTGAAGTAGTGTCAACTACATGAATCCATTTACGCCATAAATAACGATCAAGGGTCATCCTCTCAATCAGGTTCAATGTCGTCAAATCAATTCAAATAATCTCATACCACATCTTCTTAGACGTACCTCTCCCTTTAGTATCTCCTTACACTTAAACTAAATCACATTTTTTTCACTGGTACTTCTGTGGGATTTATATGCACATGGCTAAACCACCGTAAATGATTTTCTCTCATCTTCTCTTTGAATGACACTATTCCTAAAGTATCTCTAGTAGTTTCATTCTTAATTTTATTCATTCTCGTTTTCTCACTCATCTACCGTAGTATCATCATTCTTGTCACATTAATTTTTTGGACATACTTTATTTTTACTACCCAACGTTCTAAACCATGCAGAAATACCAGTCTTATTACAGTTTTGTAGAATTTTCCTTAGATTTTTAATGTTATTCTACGATTACATATCACCCTAATTGCACTTCTTTATGTCAACCATCCTGTCTTGACTCTATGAGTAATATCCTTCTTGATTTCGCTATTACTCTGAATCATTGAACATAAATATCTAAAATGATCAACCTTTCGAACCTTCTCATCTTCAATTTTGATCGCACAATCATCTCTTTGAGCATTACTAAAATTGCAATACATGTATCCATCTTACTTCTGCTGACTTTCAAACCTTTAGACTCTAAGGCTTCTCTTTTTCTTTCTAACTTAGCATTAAGACATGTTCTATTTTCATTAATTAGTATTATATCATTCACAAATAATATACTCCAAGGTACCCCATCTTGAATATGTTTTTGTGAGCTTAGACATCACTAAAACAAAGTGGTAAGGGCTTAAAGATGATCATTGATGTAAGCCTACATTAATAGGAAATGCACAAGTATCGCCTCCTCTTATTCGAACACTAGTGACTATATCTTCATACGTATCCTTAATTATCTCAATATAAACATTGGATACATGTTTCTTTTCTAGCACCCACCATAATACTTCTCTGGGTATTCGATCATAAGCCTTTTCCAAATCCACAAATATCATATGTAAATATTTTTTTTTTCTCTATATTTTTCCATTAATCTCCTGAGTAAATAGACAATTCTGATGGTTAATCGGCTAGATATAAATCCAAATTGGTTATCTTCTATGCTCGTTTTACGTCTTATTCTATATTTTATCACTCTCTTCCAAAGTTCATAGTATGACTCTTTAGATTTATGCCCCGGTAGTTCGTGCAATTTTGAACATCCCCTTTATTTTTATAAATGGACACCAATATGTTCATCTTCCAATCATTAGGCATTCTTTTAGTCCTCAAAATGTCATTAAAAAGTCTAGTCAGTCACTCTATCTCAAGATCTCCTAAACATTTTCACACAATTATAGGGATTTTATCTAACCATACTACTCTTCTAATCTTCATCTTTCTTAGTACTATGCTAACATATAAGACCTTTATTCTTCTATAAAAACCTATAAATTCTATTTGAATGTAAACTAGGCAACTCAAATTTAGATTCTCAGCGTTGTTTTCATCAAATAAGTTATAAAAATAACTTCTTCATCGTTCCATAATATCTTCATCCTTCACCAGAACCTTCTTAGCAACATATTTGATACATCCGACATTTTCTATATCTTTAATCTTTCGCTCACATCGCTTAGCGAGTTTAAATATGTCTATTTCTCCAGCTTTCATATCTAATGTTTGATACAAATTATGGTACGCCCGAAATTTTGATTCTTTAATTATTTTTCTTGCCTCCATTTTTACATGTTTATATTTCTCCCAACTTTCTCGGCTTCGACATTTTTACCATTATTTACAAGCTATTTTCTTATCACGAATGATTTTTTAGACCTCCTCATTCCACCACCAACTTTCTTTATATTGTGGTCTCCCTCCTCTTAAAACTCCTAAAACTTATCGTCCTATCTCTCCAATACGACTTATCATATCACTATATATTTTGTTCACTTCCTCATGTCTCTTCCATAACTCATCATTACTAATTTTATCCTTAAACAATTTCATCTTCTCACATATTAGATCTCTCCAACATATCTTTGTACGCTTACTTATCTTAAATTCCCGCTTCTACCCATCAAACTTCATATCAGTTACCATGAGTCTATGTTGGTTAGCAATACTCTCTCCGGATATGATTTTACAGTTTTTACATATTAAACGATCCCTTATTCTAGTAAGGATAAAGTTTATTTTATTATTTCTCTGTCCACTCTTAAATGTGATAAGGTGTACATCTCTCTTCTTAAAACACGTGTTCAAAAGAACTAAATCATACACCATAACAAAATCTAAAATCATCTCACCCATTACATTCTTCTCCCCAAATCCATAACCACCATGTACTTTCTCAAAAGTCCATCTTTCTTTCCCTATATGTCCATTCAACTCCCCCAATAAATATTTTTTCTTGGTTAGGTATACTTTAAACAACGTCATCCATATTCACCTAGAATTCTTGTCTAACATCTTCTTGCAGTCCTACTTGGAGAGCTTACACACTAATAACGTTAATGATCTCCCTTCCAACCACTACTTCATGACCATCATCTTATCTCTAATTCTCTTAATATCGACCACATTATTCTTTAAATCTCTATCTACCATAATACCAACCTCATTCATATGTTTATCTTTTCCCGTATAATATAACTTATATCCCATATTCTCAATTTCTCTAGATCTCTCTCCAACCCACTTAATTTCCTACAAGCAAATAATCATAATCCTCATTTTGCTTATCACATCCACCGATTCTCTTGTCTTATCCGTCAAAGTACCTATATTCCAAGTTGTTAACATAAATCTATTCTCATGAAGTAGCTTTTTTATCTACACCCGTCTACCATAATGTAGCAACTCTTACTTATTTGAGACCGTATTTGAGCAAAAACACGGTGCGTCGCTTTCGAGCGGCGCCCTAGCCCACCCTTGCTCATTTCTCACTACATTCAGGTGGTAGTAATGTAGTGCGTTACTAGTAGAAGACACCCCAACATTTAATGTATTCATATCCACCAATTCTCTAGTTTTACCCATGACCAAAAAAAAAATGCATTATTTTTCATCCTCAAATTTCCTTAATTACATGAAATTTACTAGATGCCCTATTTCTTAAGTCAATATTAACTGTACAAAAATATTATAATAACAATTACAAAAAATAATTAATTAATAGTTTCATCTACAGAAAAATATTAATCAATTGTTAATAATATTTATTAGTCAACGAAATACTAAAAATTATCATTTTAATAAAATTCATAATTTATATTTTAAATTAAATTCCAAAAAAATTAGATATATCTATATATAAATATAAACTCACTATATTTTTCAAACTCATATATATACATTCTTCGTATATATTTATATACCTATCTTTTTTTTATATATTAAACTTACATATAAAAAAAATATATACCTGTCTTTTTTTTTAGAGAGAGAAAGAACACAAATGTGAGAAATAAAGTGTTTTTTTTTTTTTTTTTTTTGGTTAGAAAATTAATTATTTCTTATTATGGGCTCGAATGTTTAATTAAATATTTATATTATGGGCTATCAATTTTGTAAAGGACCAAATAAGTGATCTAATTAATTGGACTCAGGAAACATTAAATAAGTATGGGCATTGTAACATGTAGTTATCCATATTAGACAAGTAGGGTTAATGGGTCCTGAGTTGGCCTAATATATAAGACTCTTAGGGTTATGGTCCCCGAGACTAATCAAACGGCTACTCATATCTTGTTTCCTATCTGAGATAGAGAACCTATTGAGGAACATCAAGTGATTAGTCTGCGGAAGACCTCTATCCCAACGATTCATCACCATGGATTCAAGTATGTTTGTTTTATGTGTTAAAGAACTCTTGACGATTTGACATGTTGATTTAAGACTTAGAAATCTATGGAGATTTAGGGAATCATTTCCAATAAGTGGTATCAGAGTCCGCTTCATGTTAAATCATTTAGGTTCTTAAAACCTTCATCTTCATGGCAATTTTAAGATTTGAGTTTTCTCTCTTAAGGTTTGATTTCTTATAGAATCGTAAGAGAAAACATTGAGATTATGTATTAATTGATCTATAATTGTTGAAAACTATTGATTTGAGGAAAGAAAAATGCTATTTTTCGAAATTTTAGGGTGGTTTTTTTGTCGCAGAACATAATTTCTCGATAATGGTCAGTCGACGGACCAAAAGGTCGGTCGACCTATGGTGTTGTATTGGCAAAAAAATTAGATACAGAGAGAAACGATTAACAAAGACCAATGTCAGTCAATCGATAAGGCCACTGGCCGAATCGATCAACCGACCGTCAAGGGTCGATCAACCAACCGATTACGAGCGATCAACTAACCGATTGAGGGACGGGCGATTGATTTGGCCACTGGCCAAATTGGTCAATCGACTAATTAGGTGCAGTCGACTAATAAGGCCTATGGCTGAATCCGTTAACTGAAATTCAAGGCCGGTCGACAAACAGGTATGCCCAACGTCAAAAATTTAACTCGTTACATGACATTCGGTCAACTGATCATTAGAGCGGCCGATTGAAAAAAAATTATATCTTGAAACAAAACTAAATGAAGCAATATGTTGCCAAAGTAACTTTTATTATGTAGTTTTTTTTATTTATTTTTTTATTTTGGGATATTGAGATGCAGATATGTGTTATTTACGCGAACAATAACCGGCCCAAATGAAGGTTATTGTTTGGCCAAATAATAGGCATTAATTTGATATGGAAATATGTAAGGTTGTTATTTATGCATTTAGCAACTGGCCTAAAGTAAAGTTATTATTTAGTCAAATAATAAACGTATATGTGGTAATAAATGTGTGATGATTGTCTAGTTTCTATGTGAGCAGTAAGGTGGTCTAAAGAAAAACTTATTATTTGACAAAATTTATTATCGACACTTGATTACTGCGCTGAAAGTACCAATTACAAGTTGGTGTTTCTATCCAAAGACTAAACATCAATAGTGTTAAATATCTTGTGATGTGGCTCACCAATACAATTGTTTTGTTTATGTCGTGCATATAAATATGTGTTGATGTTTTGATTAACAATTTGACATAAACTTTTATATTATGAGCTTATTATTCGTCATTATTTTCTGTTTAGTTATTACTTCTGCTGCTACTATTACTACCAGCATGAATTTCATTTTTGTGCTTAATGGCACAAATTTTAAGGGTTGGAGGGAGAATATTTCAATTGTTCTCAACTGCATGAATCTTGACTTTGTACTAAGGAAAGAACAATCTTCACCTCTCACTAAAGAAAGTGCCCTTGAGGCTAAAAGAGAAAATAAGAGGTGAAAGCGTTTTAATCGCATGAGTCTTATATGATCAAACGCAACATTTCAAAAACATTCAGGGGAGGTATATCCGATGAGGTAACTGCTAAGACGTTCCTTGAGGAAATAGAGAAACATTTTGTCAAGAACGAAAAAGTAAAGACAAGTACGTTGTTGGTTAATATTTTCTCAATGAAATATAAAAGAAAAAGGAACACAAGGGAGTACATTATGGAAATGTCTAATGTCACTTCAAAACTAAAAGCACTAAAATTAGAATTGTCTGGGGACTTGATCATGCATTTATTACACGTTTCTCTTCCTGCAAACTACAGTTAATTTACAGTGAGTTATAGTACTCAAAAAGATAAATGAACTCTTAATGAACTCATATCTCACTATGTGTAAGAAGAAGAAACAATTAAACTCAAAAAAACTGAAAGTGCTCACTTAATCATTACCTCTAAGGGTAAGAAACGACAATGAGAGAGGTCAGGAAGTTGTAGTTAGAATACAACAATCCAAATTGCAAAACAATCAAGATCAAGAATTTACCTGTTTCTTTTGCAAGAAAAATGCTCATATGAAAAGGGAATGTTCCAAATACGTCGCATAACGTGTAAAGAAGGGTATGTTTTTCACTCTCGTTTGTTTTGAAGTTAATTTAACTTCTGTACCAAGTCACACTTGGTAGGTAGATATTTTGTGCTACTACTCATGTAAGTGTGTATATACAGAGTTGCTTATGGAGCCGAAAGCCAAATGATACTGAAAGATTTATCTATGTGGGCGATGGCAAAACAATTGTTGTGGAAGCAATACGGACTTTTAGATTATCTTTATAGACCGATTATTTTTTGAATTTGAAAGAGACATATATAGTACCGTCATTGAGACAAAAATTGGTTACTATTTCTAGTTTGGATAAATTTAGTTTTTCTTGTTCATTTGGAAACAATAAATTTAGTCTTTTTCAAGATTCAAATATTGGTGCGACTAGTTCTTTGATTGATAATCTATATTTATTAGATATTATTGCTTCGCATAATGAAACCTTGCAAACAACTACTTGTGGTACAAAACGCAAATTAACAAATAAGAATTCTACCATGCTTTGACACAAGCTTCTAAGATATATCTCTAAACAAATGATAGAGAGGCTTGTTTCTGACGGAATTCTTGATCCCCTTTGATTTAACAAATTTCAAAGTTTGTACTGAATGTGTAAAGGAAAAATAGACAAACATTAGAAAATTGGGTGCCAACAGAAGTTTTGGTGTCTTAGAACTAATACATACCGATAACTATGGACCATTTCTTGCGGCATCTTGGAATGGAATGTTAAATAGCTTCGAAACAATGTTAAAATTTGATACGGAAAGCAGAAGCCAACTCCATAGGGCCTACAAGTGAAGAAGCTTAATGATTTTGTTTGTATGATCATTGGTTTATCGAAGACAATAAGATTCATAGTTTTTTTCATGTGTAGGTATGGCTTTGTTGAGATTTTAGAGAGAGAATAGTGAGTGATCCATTTGGTGCATTGTCAATTTCGCTTTGCCATTTGGAGATGAACGCGAAATTGTTTGTCAATTTTACTTTACGGTGGATAATTAATGGTGTTCGATGATTCTATTTCTGCGTGATAGACCAATTAGTTAGTAAGGGGTTGAGAAGGTTCTAATCCTCTCTTCCTCGGTCCATCTTTGAGCATGAAGACATGAAGAGACTTCAATTAACTGTTTTGTCTCACCAGTTCTCTTGTCCTCTTAGCTACCAGAGTTGCCTTAAGAGCATTTAGGGACTTGAAAAGAATAGATTCAAGTACATTTGAATGCAACTTTAAATATTTAGTAAGAAATTATTGTACAAATTGATCAACAATCTTTCGCACCTCAAGATTTCCCAATTGATCAACAATCTTTCGCACCTCAGGATTTCCCAACCATGTCTTTGTCTGCCCTTCATACTCTGGATTTGGAATCTTAACAGAGATCACACATGTTAATCCTTCTCTTACATGCTCACCACTTAACGTTATATCTTTTTCCTTGATTATCTTCGACTTCTTCCTCTGATCTGGTCCAGCAAGCACGAAGACTGTCATCGATGGTGATACGAAAGTGTTAGCAAGTCTGGTCGTTGTCGATGGTGGTGCAAAATCGATCGGTGCTCGCGTCATCGTGTGAATGGTGGACGTCATCGATGGTGGTGCGAATTTGATCGAACCTTGTGATGTCGTCGTCGCAAAGTTCGTCGTATCGATCGAAGTTCGTATCGGCTCTCCTGCGAAGCTCGTTGTCATTGCGAAATTCATCGAGAACCTACGGCTCGAATCAGACGAACCCAACCCAGAGCCCAAAGGTTTGCTCCACAACCCGACCCTCGTGACCTTTGATATCCGATACTTATTTTTGAACCACTGCGTTGCTTGACTTACTTCCATCATCTCCCTCCAACATTTTGGTCGCAGTAATCGAACCTAAGCGAAGGCTTGAGACCATGGAGATAGGTGCTCTCGAGTTCTTCGTCCGACAATCCCTGCAACTTCAACGCCAAGATCTGAAATCGTTCCTGGTAATCTTCGATGGCGGTCTCTTGACGGATAGCCACGAATTCCTCACGCAACAATCCTTCCATGCTCGATCGACAACGGGACTGAGAAATCAGCTTGAACTCCTTCCAGGTATGTGATTCCTTAATCTTTGTTTGCTTCTTTTTTTACATGATCTTCGATGACAAACTCGTGTTGTTCCTTCACACCAACTGATCAATCTTCTCCATCATAAGAGCCATTGGCTTCTCCAAGCTTCCGATCTTCTGAACTTTAGTACGCATAGAGTCGATATCCTTACAGACAATATCCGTTTTCTCCTCCAATACCTCAACCTTCTTTTGCGCCATTTTACCCCAGAGTGGTCACTGCTCTGATACCAATTTGATAGATCACTCTCAACAATTTAGTAATTAGACAATTAGAATAGAGAAAATGAAAGGTATAGTGAAATTTAGATGGACTGAATTGGAATTAATCAAAATATAGAACGGAAATATAGGAAATAGTAAATTGGTTCTAGAATTTCGAGAGCCTAGTCTCTCCCAATTTTCAGATCATCTACCCCAAGCCCTCACTGCTATTTATTCACTTCAAACTAATAAATACTCTAACAAACTCCTTTAATAAATAACTCTCTAACAAACTCAACAACTAATCTAGAGAGGACTAGAACCTTCTCAACCTCAGTCGGCGACAACTTGGTAGAGTTGAACAACAGTGAGTGGAACTGCAGTAATATTCTGAACAATCTCGTTTTGAATATAACACGAGACCCTAACAAACTCAACAACTAATCTAGAGAGGACTAGAACATTCTCAACCCCTTACTAACTAATTGATCTATTACTACATTTTGCCTAATTTTGGATGTTCGAAGGGGTTGCAATGCAGTCGGCGGCAGCTAGGTAGAGTCGAACAGAAGTGAGTGGAACTACAGTAATATTCTGAACAATCTCGTGTTGAATATAACACAAGATCGTGTTATATTTAAAAGTGCGGAAGGAAAAAATTATCACAAAAAACAAAAAAAAATAAATTGTAACATGTGTTTTAAAAAAGTATATTTGGTAGTTTTGTCCTCTTATAAGGACTCCTCGGTAACCGCCCATTTATTTGTCGTCACCTATTCAATTTTTATTCTTTGTAGCGATGGAGAAAGAGAGACAAGTGGAGAAAAAAGTAGCAATAGAAGAAAAGACGATAAATGTTTTGGATCGAGATGAAACAACTCTATAGAAGGGAGGGAGAGAAAGAAAGGAGATTTAAAAGAGAAAAAAAATGCAAATATAATAAATCAATAAATATATATAATTCCTGAAAGCCATTGTAAGAATTATGGTGGAACACAAGCTTCAACAAAATCTGCAACTAATAAGTTCAGTGCATCATATTTTACCGCTTTAATAGAAACTCCAATCCTTGAAAAAACGCAAACAAACAAATCACAACGTGCTACGAATCAACCATTCAACCGTCATCCCCGTCTTTAATACAAAAACATACCGACCAAAAACTGAACAAAAACATGCATCATCTCGCTAACATATTTACATGTAAATGACACATGCATAGGTATGTGAGTTGACCCAAAAAGAAAAAATGAAAAATCAAAGACCAAATTGACACTGAAAGTAGAAACAATATAAATAAGTAAAGGGAATATGGAATGAATACCATGTTAATGTTGGCCGAGCAAGGAAGGTCTATAGAAAGCATGGTTTTGTGCAATCTCAATGCGATCTCGGGGATCATTCATGGTTTGATCCCTCAATGCCTGAAGAATAGCCTCACAACTAACCTCCCTGTAATAACATTACATATATATAGTCAGATTACAATCTGTATAAAAAAAAAGGTTAAATCACCCTTTTGCTTTTGCACCCCTCAAGTTTATGTGTGGTCTCCCTAAATTTTCAAATCTTGCACATTTCTCAGAGTTTGTTTTTCGCCTATTGGTCTCATTGACCGTTGTCTATCAATTTTCTAGCTCAACTTAATCATGTGACTTGCAATTTTCTACAGCCAAGATCTCTTCAGTCTAAGTATTAGCCCCGATTCTGTAAGTTTCTTGTTAGAGTCTTTAATTTTTTATTTGTTAGCGGTCGTTGCCGTCTATTTGTGCAGGCTGCAAATACATCTAATCTCATAGCAAAAACAGGATGGTTCTTTCTTTCTTTTTTTTAAAAAAAAAAATAAAACTCCAAAAATTAAAAAATAAAACCTAAACCCGCCTGTAGCACCCTTACCCGATCAGATGACCGGGTTCGATCAGATTGGTTGTTCTCAATAATGTTCGAGTCGGCCAGAAAATAGGCCTTGCCCCCCGACCCGCCCGAATTTCAGCCCTAACTTCAATCAACACTTGCATGAGAAACAAAAATTACAAAAATTGAATCACTTTATAAAATATATATATATATATATATATATATATATATATATAAAATAAATTTCTAGTAAGTGAAGCATTTATAGTTTTTTGCTATTTATTTTAAAAAATAATCTTTTATTTAAAAAGTGATAGAATTGCAATTCTATGAATAGAATAAATTACAAAAGGGTGAAAATATCAAACAAAATTAGATATTATCCGTTCGCAAGAGTTTGGGGGTGTCAGTCGTTGGATTCCTAAAATGACAGGGGGGCGAAGATATTTTCCAGATGACATAGGACATCATTATAAGTTTTCCAAATAACAGGAGGTATCAGTAAAATTTACCCATCAAAATATTTACGTATTGAATAACTCACTATTTCAAATATAAAAAAAAAAAAATTAAAATTCATTTAATCCACTATATTAATAATAAATGAAAATTAAATTCACTCAAATCACTATATTAATAATAAATAATATTTAAAACTCATTTAAATAAAATGTTAAAGAGAGAAATTGACAAGAATCAAGAGATGGATTTTGTGAGTTCTCCTAAATTCTCAAATGTAGTCTTCCAATTTTAGTTTTTTATATACATATTTATCCTCTCTTGGTTTTTCAATATCATTCAAGCAAAACATTTATTTAATTCTATTTCGATTTAATAAAATCAAAATATCTTGCATTCAAGCATGGGGATTGGGGAATCACTAGTGTTAACAAAATAACTAGACTGATTCTAAAGAGAAGACCAAAGAGAGATTCAGAAGAGAAAACCAAAATGACGTGGTATTGTAGGAAGTACCTCAATATTAGTATCTTGTATAACGTCTTCAAAATAGGACAGATCTCAACTGAAGCAACAGGTTTCTTTTCTTCGGGATGTATAACACTCAAACTGGATTGACTAAGTAGCTCATAGAATGCTTTTACCGCAGAGACTCCCTGCAAAATTGACACCAGAAACTCTGCCATGATTTAATAACAAACAAAAGAAACTAAGTAGCTCATAGAATGCTTTCACCGCAGAGACTCCCTGCAAAATTGACACCAGAAACTCTGCCATGATTTAATAACAAACAAAAGAAACACGGGCATGTAGGAAGATCCATTTTACTTTCTGAACGTGGATATAATGTATTGTACTTAATTGCTTTTAAATCTAAAAGAAGTACACATAGATACATATATTCTTCCTGAGTTTAATATTACCATCAAAATAGACTTGTGGACGTGGCTGCATATATTATCCTGATTTTAACGTTACAAAAAAAAAAATCAAACAAAAGCCTTATTCACAAAGTTTCTTGTCTTTAACGAAGTGTTAGGTGGTGTTTCTTTGGTATTCCTATTCCAGAAAATTCGGAACACAAACAAAAATCTGGGTGTTCCCAGAATTTGGTTCTAAAAATCTGGGAACAAAAATATTAATAGATTTTTTTTGTTCCCAGATTTTTGTTTCTATTCTCATAAAATTGGGAACAAGAACATATATATGGGAACAGATTCACATGTGGCTTTTCTTTAGGTGGCATTCTATTAACATTTAAGTTTTTTATTTCTATTCCCATGAAAATGGGATGAGTAATTTTGGGAACTGAAATATGTTTGATAATGATGACTGTTCTTAAATATTTTTATCATTTTTTAGAATAAAAAATAAAGAAACAGTTTAGTTGTAATAATAGGTCTCATGTTTTTTTAGGGGACAAATTGAGATAAACATTTACATAAGGGTAAAAAGTGTGATTCCGGGAATAGGTTGGGGAGCCCCTGTTTTCTTCCAGAATAGGAAGAATGCCATAGCAGTTATCAACAGTCCTAATCCCCTCCGGTTTTCCTTAAAGTTGGACTGAACATACTGCTCTAATTGTGCCAATACCAGAGGATCTAAGCTTCTTTTTGGGTCTGTCTAAACTGCCTTCACCGACAAGATGGGAAGTAGGTCTCCATCTAGCTAAATCCCTTTCATTTGCCCCATTGTGTAAGTGGTTAATTTGGTTTTCCCATTTCCTAGTCTTCTTCTACATGTCTCAGATCAAGCGACATTACTCCATTCTCCATCCCATGAGAAAAACCATTGGCAGCCAATGAAAATTGGAATATTCGGCATCTTCATCATATGTGTTCTCATCTGAAAACTCTTCATCGTCATCGTCTCCACCGGCCAAAATAGGCTGGTTGAATCCTGGCGCATCGACGGAGTTCAGAGTCGCTTCCTCTGAATTTCTCATGGATGATATCGGTTGTAGAGTTCGACACAAGGATTTCAATTGAAATCAATCTCTCTACTCTTCTAGATCTAACTTACCTGTCTTTGCCTTTGTAGAGAGAGAGATGAAAAGAACAGAAAAAAAATCTCCAACCGCTGGCAAGAGTACTTAAAAATTGAAAAAATCCATGCGTCTTATATGTGAGAGTAAGGTAGGAATGTTGGGTGGGAATGGAAACAAAATATTTCTGTTTCTCAAAATTCCAAGAATTTTGGGATTGATCTCATAAAATGGGAAAATTTGGGAACAAAAATAAGTTTACCAAACATGTTTTCATTCTTAAATTTTGAAAACTTGGGAATGAGAACAAGAATTTGAGAGAAGAAACAACAAATGGGGCCTTAGTATTCATGTTTATGTTGTTTTTCATTTTTTTTTTTCACATACTCAGAAAATGTTGGAAAATTTTAGGGTAGGCTTGTACTGTTTTGTTATTATATCATTTTATATTAGTAGTTGGCTATTTGCAAAGCTTGCTCCTCACCAAACCGCCTAAAAGTGTGTTTTATGTCACAAAAAATAATGAGATTATTATCATATAGTCCTTTTTGCTTAATGTTTTTTACATTTTTCGTCCTATTTTAAAGCAATTTATTTTTGAATCATTTCTAACTTATTTTTAAGTCCTAGTTGATATTAACTATATAAATTTAATAATCAGTTGTTATTAACAGAAGAGTTAAAGAACTAGTTGATATTAACTGAAAGACAAAAACTTATTCATAAGAACTAATAAATAAAGAGAAAAAGAATTAAAAATGATAAGTAAATAAAGAGAAAAAGGATTAAAAGTGATAAGTGACTTATTTCAATGACAATCAAACAATTTCCCAAAACAATATTAAGTTCAATTCATGACCACTTAATTAAAATTACATTAGTAAGTTTTAACCTGGTGGATTATTGAAGAAACTGACCTGAATCATTCCCTTTCCCTTGATGCTATCACCCATATCAAGGCTTAATTCTCCTTTGGCCAGCTTTTGACCATACCATGCATTGCGACCTTTCAACAATGTCACGTATGTGTCGGCCAACAGAGGACCCGCAAGCCTCTCTGGTTCTTCTGCCAAGAGATGAGTGATGAATATCATCTCTGATGTGCAGTGGGCAAAGTATACCGATTTACTGGTGGCACTCTCATTAGTTAACGCCGCAACCATACCTGTCAAATCCAAATCAATATATAAACATGTATAAGAAATTACTGAACTTATTGTTTTGAATTTTTATAGCAAGAGTAAATACTATTTCTCTATACTAAGGCACCATTCAGTAACCTTTTTTTTTTAAGTGCTATGGAAATCAACAAAAGTAATTTTACTTAAAAGCAATAACGATGGATCAGTCAGCCCGGTCTACGAATCTATTCTAACTATTAATTGTTTAATTTGGAAAAAATCGATTTCTAATGATACATTAACTATTCGTTGAAGGGATGTCTTGGTTGCATGGAGCCTTCTTAAATCATAATCAAACCCTAGACCCAGTCTCTTGTTTGCAAACCATTTTGGAGTTATATGGGCATAAAATTTTACAAAATTCAATTTGCACCACCTAACACACCCTTTTAAAAATCAAGTCTTAATTGCCTAGAAGCAAGGAGTATGCCCGCATGTTTCAACGAAACACCAAAAAAACCTAATTCAGGTCTCTACGTAAGATAGCCAAAGTTCGGTGACACAAATTAAATATTCAATTTCTCATTTTCAAAAGAAAAAGTTATCCAAAAAAACTTAAATCTCTAGGAAAACCATTGTCATTGTTAAGCGACTCATCGCCCTTGCGAGGATAACTGATAAGTTACCATAGGTCAGCTCCTCTACTAAATCAAAACAAAAATGTCCGAGGGTTATCTAACACACAATTTGTTTGTGTGACAATCTAAGATATAAAACCAAGAGCTCTAGCGACTAAAAACTCAAAGAGAACTATTCCAACTCAAATATGATCTCCAATGATATTTGAGATCCAAACAGAAGTATCCATATCCTACCTATAGGTTATAGGGTCCAGTATTTAGCAGAAATCTAATGCCTGCATCTATGTTAAGCCTTAATAGCACATGTGCTTCAACCAATATGGCTGTCCCATTTAACATGAATTACTACTAGTAACAAAAGTGAAATGATCACTAATTCACCACTAAAAAAGAAATCAATTTCTTTTCCAAAAATTATGAACCACATGAAAAGAAATAAAGTATAACACCATCCATAATATCCATGTGTCACTGCCAGCATTCCAAGTTCTAACACACTCATCTCTATATGAATCTCATGATTAATATTTTCTTTTCATGGACATGTGCTAGCCGTGACAACAGTCAGCCATGGCCAGTCATCTGTGACCTTTTTATTTTCTGCATCTAAAGTGCGTTCATAGCGGCATAGATCCCACTTAAACATCTACTTTCTACTGTCAACTGACAATCGTTTTAAGATACAAAGCTTTTGGTGGAAATGGTACTGTAATCACACATGACGAAAAGATTTGGGATTCTGTTAATAAGTCACACAATATGGAGATATTGTTAGCCCCACGGGGGAAGTTCCCCTCAGCTATAACCATGAAGCGTTTCTCTGGTTTACTTGTTAAACAGAGTGCTTGCAGCCGAGGCATACACGGTACAATATGCAAGATATCGAGGACCAGAATCAAACCTTACTCTGCTCATTCGAGTTGGTCTTTGAAATAAAACCAATAAAAAGTCTGTGTATATATTAACAAGGCATTTAGGGATATCCTCACCTAAATCATAAGCAAATCAAGAATATTGAGTATAATAGTAGCTGTAAATTTCAGATGGATTAGATGGAATAGCGATATACATGTCCTCATATACTGTTATCTTAGCATTCCTTAACTCATGATTTTCTATGTATTTATTGGATGAAAATTAATCCAAGGATTCACCAAATCAGATAAATTTCGAATTACAAGTTGAAAAAAGAAATACAATTTGTTCACCACATTTGACTGTCTTAGACAAAGCAGATACTCATTTTAGGTTCAAAAGTATGTTGACATAGAAATGACGCATGTTGTTGAACATGAACTGCCTTATTGTCAAGCTTGAAGATTGGCATTAATTAAAATGGTAATTTTTTAAGGAAATACCAACAAGTAACACAACCATATATCTGATTTTCAAAGGAAATACCACCAAGCAATAGATACATCTAACTAAACTCCTATAGACCTACTTATTAGGAACGAAATTGCATCTTACCGGCACCAATAGCATAGACATTTTTCAAGCCACCCATAACTTCATGAGTGATAAGGTCACCATTATCCCATACAATAAAATGTGGCTGCCTCAGAAACCTTGCCAGCGGTTTCCTCCACTTTTCAGATCCACATATCCGGGCATTAGCATATTCTTTGTTGTATATCTCTGATGCAATATTAGGTCCTCCAAGATAGAGAATGTTCTCCATTGGAACTCCAGCTGTGAATTTCAAGCAGTTGAGTAAGGGGAAAAAATACAATGACAAAGCAAACCGAAAGTAAACAATTCAATAAAGCGTGAAGGTGCATCGAAGCAGCGAAAGTAGCCAGGCATCAGCACATGTACATATGTCCTCTATAGTACATATGCCCTATATATTTGATCCCTATATATTGCACGTGATAGACAAAAAAAAAATGCTAAAAATTCTGGTCATATTATGCAATAACCCAGCCCCATGTTACACGAATTTGGATTTTAATTAGATTTAATTATTTTAATTAATCCCGTGATTAGTGTTAAATTTTAATTATGTTTCTTATTTGTGATATTTTATTTGTTAGGGACCAAGTGATTTATGGATTAATTTTTTCGGTTTAAAGGGCACTTCAAGATCATGAGAGGTTTCAATGAGTCCTCCTCTCAAACATGCATGGAGATTGATGCTTGTTATCCAGTATGCACTGCATCCTCTTGGCCTTTCATGTGGACGGGAAAATGCAACTTCCCAAGTCTCATTGTTCTATGAGGCCCTTTCTTGAGCCTCTAAAAGGTCATGTTTAGCACACAGGGATGAAATGCAATCCCACGGGCATGGATTAAAATTTTGAATATACAAGTCTTCTCGAACACAGAACATCATGTAGAAGCCTAAATAAACCTCTCCCCTGACTTCTCTCTTAACTTTGGGCCTCGGCCTTCTTTCTCATTCCCTCATCAAAGACTTGTGTGAATATATATAGCTCTCAGCTCAAATTATGCTCCATTTGGTTGGGAGAATTTAGGTAGCAATGGAATCGCAATTCTAATGGAATAACCATTCGTATGTTTGATACCTCATTTATTAATGGAATCCTAATTCCTTTGAAAAGGTGAATCCCTCTTTTTGATGAAAACACCATTCCGTAAGACTTGGTAATTGTAGTTCCATTCCACCTTTAAATGTAGTTACAATTTACACAACGGTAAACTCAACACCATTTCTAAATTATAAAAATAATATAGTTAGTAATAATATAAATTACTATAACTCACAAATATATATATATATAAATGAATAATATAGATACATTGAGTCTCTGGACACTTATATATATATACATTATAAATAATACATATGTTTATTATATATATTTGATAAGGGATATACTTCGGCATGGCTACCTGCACATACCAGAAACCTTCAAGTGGCAGTAGGGGCACTTGTCATCAATCACCACAAACGGGTCATTCTTGACCGACCAGACCATTTGACCCCGTCCGGCCACGTTGCTGCTTACTGAGGATCGACCGGCAAGGTCTGGGAGCCGGCCACCCCCTCTGATCAACCGAACACACCATTTGGTCCAATTAGTGACCAACGAGGACCAGCCACATTCTCCACGCCACCAGAGGGCCTCTACACTCCCATGGGTTTGGCCCTATCTCCTACATCTCTCTAATAGGCCCATGGCTCCACTTAATGGGCCAAAAGGCAAGGTTCAAAGGATTAAATCATGCCATGCGCCACCTTATTTGCCACGCACCAAACAAGGCTGATGATTCGATCTCAAGATCTTAATTTTTGGGGGCTAATCCTACCCCCTCGCCTATAAATAACGATACATTTTTTTCCCCGAGCTCTTACTCTCATGTTGGAGGGACTTCGTTGTCTTTGTGAATGTCTTTGCTCGTACTACGAACATATTGGCGAGGACCACTCACTAGACAGAACACTCTGGACAATCGAAACACCACCTCAGCACACAACCACCCTCAACTCTCTAGAGGGACCAACTGCAGGTGTTAGCCATTTTTCGACACAAACAATTGGACGTCATCTATGGGAACACTACAAATAGCCTCACATTGATCATTACTCATTGGCCTGCTAGAACTTGATGATCATAAGGTCTAGTCAGTTAATTGGACGTGTGACAATGAAAGAATAGTGAATATCCCATTGAAAGTATGACCCCTAAGAGTACCTACAAAAATGTCGCCTAATACTCCCCTCCCCACCTTGGGCAACCGACGACCTTAGCAATCTACTACCCCCCACTAGCCAAACAGACCCATCAATACCGCCCTCTGGTCACTATATTGGTCAGACCTTGGGAGCCAGGAAGACGTCCCGAATTGATAATTTGGATTGCCAATTTGGAGAGTTTCAGGGCTACATCAGAGCCCTCCTAACCCGCCAGTCATTGGTCCTCGTAGCGGAGGAATTAGCTCGCCTAACTGGAGGGCACAAAGAGCGGGCACAACAATCCGAAGATCGGATGATCAACTCCAACGGATATGGCCCCGAGGACTGCAACCCTCACACATTCCCAAGCAGAGGGATAGGGAATATGCCCCCCCTTCCCCACTTGCCTCTAGATCCCCATCTCCACCACTGAGACGCTAGCACACCTATGACCGTTTACAATCGCCCATGGAACGGTCACCTGGGCCAGTGGCAAAGTCCAGCCGTAGGGCACAGTGTATTGGGATGTCTCATATTCACCGTCCTCACGATACCCTGGGCCCTGGGCTCTAATGGACGGAACGATGGAGCACCGCATTGCTGACAAGGAGGCACTTCTTCAAGAAATACACCAAGGTAGAAGTGCATCTGGGCTCCCTAACTAAGTGTGGTCCCCATTTACCGAAGACATCCTCGAGGAGGCAGTCCCACACGCCTCTATTTACCCGTAGATAACGATGTATGAAAGGTCTACCAACCCCATCGACTACATGTCCATCTCACACATGGTAAGCAAGAAGCATCCAAGGCGATAAGGTGCAAGCCTTTCCCGCTCACCTTGACTAGGACGGGGAGGACATAGTTTCAAGGCATCCTCCCTTCATCCATCGCTACCTTCTGTGAGCTAAAGCAGCAGTTCTTGTCTCGATTCAACCTCCCACAACTATGGTCGAAGTCTGTCACTCACATGCTCACAATCCGATAAGAGACCGGAGAGTTCCCTAGGGGAATACGTTGACCGCTTCAATAAGGAGGTGAACAGGTGTATGATGATCTCTAAGAAGGCATGGCAATGCAACATTCATAGATGTTTTGTGCCACTTGAAGCTGTCCTACGACCTCTATACCACTAACTATCTTGGAAGGGCCCTGGACAGAGGAACCTGATTCCATTTGGTCGATTTCCAAGTAGAGGCTCAGAAAGAGCTCGAGAGAGGGGAAAAGGAAAAATGAAAGGGAGAGCATGAGGGCCCGAGCAAGGCGTAGGGCTCAAAAAGACTCCAATAGATGGTCGCCTTGATCTCTACCAGAGGACCAACGACCGTTCCCGCCACCCAAGCACCAAGCTTACAACTTCATCGCCCTCACTGCTTCTATGTCTACCATTTTCGCAGAGAATTCTGAAAGGGAATTCTTTCCGCCTCCCCCCATGAAGGGAAGACCTATGAGAAAGGCCATGAACAAATATTGCGAATTCCACCGCGACCGAGAGCACGCCACCGAGAATTGCTTCCAGCTAAGGGAGGAGATTGAAGCCCTCATCCAGAGAGGGTTCCTTAGAAATTATGTCCAGAGTGGAGACAGAGGAGAAGACCAAAGAGATGATTGCTAGGATAATCACCGAGCATGTCAGAGGAAATGAGGGGATAGTGACCCGCCACGCACAAGTCGAAGATCCTTGAAGGGGATGATCCTCCGAGAGTAGACGGCCAAATTAACGTTATCCACGACGAGTTCAGCTCAGGAGGACGTGTACGAGGTCAGCACACTGTCTTGCATCACTTGATCTCATTCACCGAGGCAGACCTGAAGGGTGTCCACGTGCCCCACGACGACGCCCTTAGGATTACCGCCCTAGTCAATCACTATAAGATGGGCCAGATCCTAGTGGATGGAAGCAGCTTAGCTGACATCCTTTCAAGTGGGCCTTTGATAAAATGAAGATAGACCCCTCACACCTACAGCGCATCATGTCCCCCTAGTCGGCTTGGGGGGAGACATCATCAACTCGGTGGGTTGGGTGTCTCTGTCTATCACAGTCAGCACGTATCCCTATACAGCCACTATGTGGGCAAAGTTTCTGGTGGTGGACCGGCCATCACCCTATAACGCAATCATAGACCGGCCACGATTGTCACTCTCAAGGTGGTGGGTTCCCCTTACCAACAAGTTATGAAGTTCCCTACCAAGGAGGGGGTTTAGCTTGGTGAGGGGTGACCAAGAAGTAGAGAGGGCTTGCGCCTTCAGGTCTCTGGAGAAAAAGAAATAGCAACTAGCGAAAAGGACCAAAACACACGGTATAGGGCAACAAGCTCGGCCTTGTCCCGATTGTGGTGCCCCGCAACGACGAGCCCAGTCCTCAGACCAACGTTGACTTGGTGGAGTTGCCCATCCATCCGACCAGAGAGGAGCACACTGTCTGAATAGGGGCCCGACTGGATGCTGACCTCCAGTAGGCACTCACCGACCTCCAAAAGAAGTAGAACTACAACATGTTTGCATGGTCACACGATAAGCTCCCAAGGGTAGACCCCAAAGTGGCCATACACCAACTCACGCAAGCCCTCACTGCCCACCCGTCGAGCAAAAACAATGGAAGTTCCATCTTGACTAACAAGTAATCATTGAGGAGGAAACGGACAGGTTGATCAAGTTCCATATAGTGGAGGAGGTAAAGTTCCCGGACTCGCTCTCCAACTTGGTCTTGGCACCGAAGGCCAGGAACAAGTGGCGGCTATGTATAGACTTCACATACCTCAACAAGGCATACTCCAAAGACTTTTTTCCTCTGCCTAGGATGGATATATCATCAACGCCACAGCAGGCTACGAGTTGTTGAGTTTCCAACACGCATATGCTGGGTATAATCAAATACCTATGTATCCTCAGACAAGGGCAATACCCCGTTAAACTAAGACTGAGGGACGTACTGCTGCAAAGTCATGCCATTCATGCTGCAAAACGCTGGGGCCACTTGCCAGCGCTTGGTGAACAAAAATGTTCAAGGATGAGATTGACAAGACCATGGAGGTCTACATAAACAACATGCTAGCAAAGAGTATTCGGGCAGCGGACTACCTACACCACTTACAAGGCTGCTTCGACAAGCTTAGGCTCATTCGGAGAAACTAAACCAAAATAAATGCATCTTTGGAGTTTCAACAAGGAAATTCCTAAGGTACATGGTCCCACAGGGCAACATCGATGTCAACCCCAACTAGATCCAAGTGATGCTCGACATGTTGTAACCTTGGAACAACAAAGAGGTTTAAATGCTCACCAGTAGACTTGCAGTCCCGAACCGATTCATCGCACGTGCCTCTGATCAATGCCTCCCGTTCTACAAGGTGCTTAGAGTGGATAAAAACTTCATATGGACAGAAGAGTGTGAGATAACCTTCCAAGAGCTCAAGACCTACCTCAGCTCATTACCCCGGATCAACAACCCAAAGGGGGAAGAGTTATACCTGGCTACATCTCCCACTGCCGTCAACGCTACCCTGGTATGAGAAGAGGACAGTGTCCAGAGCCCGATGTACTACTCCAGCAGAGTCCACTTGGATGCTGAGATGAGATACTCGAGGTTCGAGAAGCTGACCTTTGTCGTGTTGGTTGCATCGAGGAAGTTGCGGTGGTACTTCCAGGCTCATGCCATAGTTAATCCTCACCGACCAAACACTTCAACAAATCCTAACTCGTCGGATGTGTCGGGCAACCAATTCTCAAGCGTCAATGGTTACGGGGCTAGGATGGTCCTAGTGGCACCAGACAAGGAAGAGGTGGAGTAAGACTTGCGGATCAGATTCAGGGCAACAAACAATAAGGCCGAGTATGAAGCCTTGCTCACTCGGCCTTTGACTGGCCTAAGATTTCAATATGGGGACCCCTCCACGTATTTTGTGACTTTCAATGTGTAGTCAATCAGGTCAATAAGGACTACCTAGCCAAAGACCCAAGCATGACTGCATACTTGGAGAGGGTAAAGACACTAATGGACAGGTCAGAAAAAGTCCAAGTATCCCAAATTTACTGGGAAGAGAACAGGCACATAGATACTCTGGCCAACCTAGCATTCGCGGTGGAATGGGAAATGAAGAGATCGGTGCCCGTGGAGTTCCTGGATAGCCCGAGCATTGCCAGGGCCAACCAGGTGGCACAGATTTGTCTACTTTCCGACAAAACGACCTGGATGGACCTCCTCCTTCAGTATATCTAGCCCAATACCTTGCCCGGGACCGAGGAGGCTAGAAAATTGCGGTACCAAGCAGCGAGGTACTCTATAGAAAATCTTTCCTGGGACCCTACTCTCATTACCTCTGACCTAAGAAAGACGAATACAAGCTAAGGGAGACCCATAACGAGGATGCAGTAACCAATAGGGGCAAAGCCCTGGCACGCAAGGTCATCCATCACAGATATTATTGACCGAAGTAGAGAGACGACAAAGTAGAATTCATGAAGAATCGAGACAAGTGTCAAAGGGTTGCACCCTACGCCCATCTGCCACTAACTAGCTTGGCACCAATGTAAAGCCCCTAGCCGTTTGTTAAGAAGTATGAATAACACTCTAAAAGGTGCAAACTGAGTTTCAGATGTATGAAGTAACAATTATTTGAGGGAAAGAACGTGTATATAATGTGCAAACTTTGTAACACTTTTTGCCAATAAATAAATAAAAATACGAACTTACAGCCAGGAACCCAAAGCTATTATAAACATCCTTTTCCAGATACTAGAATACCTATATAACTCCATTACAACTTGAACAAGTGAGAAGTTACTGATTTCGGGGCAAACATACCAAATTGTCTTCTATCAACTTCTAATTCACAAAACTGCATGAAATGTTTCAGTCCTTTCAGTAATCATAATAATCAAATACAATTATCAACGAAAGACAAAAAACAATATTGTCAACAATTGCAAGCAAACAGCACCTATATCTTTGTCACGCCACAATATTCACCTAATAAATGATCGGCCGCATATCATCTGCATGCTAATAAATTGGAGTAATATTTTTTTGGAAAAATTACCGGCTAGACCCAGATTTAACAGTAATCTACCAATAAACCCCGCTCCTTAATTACTGAACAGAACAGTCTCTCGCCGGTTTTTTTGTGCACCGATCAGTCCTAAATTCGTCATCCGTACATTTTCCGGTGACCGATTTGCTCCTCCATTATACGAGCAAAGAGATTCCATTCTTGAATTGCCGAGCATCGCCTTGCTGCCGTGCCAACGCCTTCGTAACTCAGATTCCCACTCTCGTCGTTATCGTCCAGATTCGATGGCTTTTCCATCGTCGCCGACGCCTTCTCCACCATTGTCGTTCAGATCCGGCTTCTTCACCACCTTTGCAACTCAAATCCAAGCATTTCAATGGATGTCGTCACCTTATTTATGCTCTATTTCAACCTGGTGCGATTTTTTTTATTTTTACAAAGAGAGAGAAATTGTGAAGTGGGTATTAAAACCTTTGGAGTTCCTTTTCTGACTATCTACACATTGCACCCTGCAATGTTACATTAACATCCCCTTGAAATATTGTGAGAGAAAATGTAGGTATGTGATAATGTGGGCCTATGGTAGTAAGAAAAATTGAAAATTGCATTGATGTTACATGTAACATCCTCTGAAATATAGATGTTACATGTGTGTTTGAAGTTCCCTTTTGACTATCTACACATTGCACCCTGCAATGTTACATATAACATCCCCTTGAAATATAGTAAGAGAAATGTGGGTATGTGATAACATGGGGGTGTGCTAGTGAGAGAAATTAGAAATTGCATTAATATTACATGTAACATCCTCTGAAATATAGATGTTACATGTGTGTTAGTGAGAGAAATTGGAAATCACATTAATATTACACGTAACATCCTCTGAAATATAGATGTCGCATGTAACATCTACATAAAAATATGTTTTGCATGTAACATCAATTGAAAATAATTATCGATATAGATATTACATGTAACATCTATTGAAAATTTGTTTTAAAATAATCACTCATTATAGATGTTACATGTAACATCCATTAAAAATATTTTTTTTGAATTTCGACAATATTAGACAGTGTTATATTGTTACATTTGATGTTACATGTAACATCCACGCATAATACGATCCACACGTCCAACAAATATGATTAACATATCGTAAAAAAAAATGACATTTTACTGATTAATACAATATAAAAGTATTAATTTTACAACATCAGAAACTACAAAAAAATCCATGTGTTTTGACGTTAGCATTGAAAGTTACACAGGAACGGTATTTTCGTCACAGAAATGGCAAAAGGACTGCTTAGTGCATGGAAAGAAGAGCGGGTTTAATCGATAGTTTCTAGCGCTTTTTAAGACCTCCTGGTCACCGTCCCTATTTTTTTCCCCAAGTAAGAAAGATGTATGTTAAAAGGACGCAAAGCATGTCAAGCCATGCACACAGATCAAAGGTGGCACAAATTCCTCAAGATAAAACTACAGTAATTTTGTTGTGTTGCCCAAAAATGAGTATAGAGTTTTCAAAATGATATTCTTATTACTTATTGTATTTTAAGATCATCACGAAGCTTAATCAAGGTCACCCACCCACCCCGACATTCCCCAGTGCTCACTTCTCTCAATTGGAGAGAACAAAAACTGAACCACGGAAGAAAGTGCTACAGGAGGGCACATACACAACAATAACTTGGTAGAAAATCGAAGCTAATGGGGAACTTTGCACAGAATAAGGTTGCTGATTGTGACAACAGAGTAACCAGTATATGTGTATGGACAAAAATATTTCAAAGAAAAGAACATCTCAAATATTTATGAACCATTTAATTTCAATCAATAGATTATACCTTCGGAATGTTTTAATAACCGCCATACTAGAAGCTTACAGCAAGAAATTTTGCAAGGGAAAGCAAACAAAATCGCTGTCACAAGGGATTAATACACAAAGACGATGACAGAACAGTTTTGTCACATTAAGAATTCAACAATCTTCTTATCATTTTAAGGGATTGAGAGGACAAAAAAGCCACCTGTGTAAGACCACTATAATTGTACAACTAAATGAATTCGTTAAAAAAGTATCAGTTGTGAATAAAAAAATTATTTACCTTGACGAATTAAGAATATGCATAGAATTGATTCAGAAAGATAAAGTAAACAACTCAAAAACATTTTTAGTCTTACTTGCTCGATTGATCATTTGAGTGGGAGTTATAATACGGGGTTGCGGCTCCAACTCGGCCTCTATCCCCTTTGCCAAAGATACGATGACAGGAACTGTAATTTTCTCCTTCCAGTATCTACTGATTTCATCGAACACCTCACGGGTTTCTGTCGATGGCAATCCATTCATAACTATATCGGCATCCCATACCGCCTCCTGTAAGTTGGTAACAACCTTTAAAGGACAAAGTGGTGTGTCAATCATATTCAAACAGAACCCATCTTTCAAAATCTCGTCTGCATAGAGTGTTCGATCACCTAATCTTGCCTCCACATATTTCAAGTAAGCACATCGCCTAATCAATCTCCTCAACACATCTTCCCTCGCATTGATCACTTCAAATAGATGCTCGGCTGTTGCTCTATCAATAGATCTCCCTGATCTTCTCCATATCCTAATTTGAACCCTCTCTCGAAGATGACCATAGGCGTCTTGCAACATTGCAGCAAAAACACTACCCCATGCACCCGCCCCAACACATACAATCCTTAAAGGATCACCTTCAGCTTTAGCGAAAAGAGCACGAAGCTCATCCACTTTTTCTTCTAAAAAACCATTCGAGTTCTGAATCGACCCATTTGAGTATACATCGTTCGCTACCCCCTCAGTATTTCCATCCATCACTTTGAATCAGAGATGACCTTCAATTGCTTATGACAACAAAAGAAAAGATTCAAACACCGTATCTAGTATACTTACGAAAAATCTTATGGATTTTCTTTTATGCTACAAAAAATTAAACGCCTACACAGTTCCAACCTCCGATGATGAACTAACAGCTGCGCTGCAGGTTTAAAACAATCTGGTGTTGAAATTTTTGCGAACTTGGGGCTTTTACCAAAACAGAATGGAAGTTCTCCAATTAGGCTTTCAGCAGGCAATTGACCTCAGGTCATTTAATTCTAGAACAAGTCACCAACAGAATGAAGCGTTTACCATTTACGCCGGGTTTTCCTCCTCTCGAAGATCAATCAACAGTACTAAGGGAAAACCCAAGGGAAAGCTTTGAATTCTCAAATCAGCATACACCAAGAAGTGCTAAAAGGGAAAATGAGACTGGCGGGGTTTGAAAAATTCTACATTTACCCTCTTAACTTTTACATTTGTTTTAATCTCTAATTAATTATTTAGTCCATCAATAAACTAGAACCTAACATTTTAATTCAAATAATTAAGTTTATAATCCTCACAAAAATTATAAAAAAAAAAATCATCGACAAATGTCCCAATTTTTTTTTATTTACGAACTATGTCATTGGCACCTCTATGTAAATGTCTACTTAATATTTCAAAACCATTATTAGTTTACTCAAAAATATGATTCACACGTTCTGTGTGAATATTTACTCAAATTTTCAAAATAAAAAATTTCAATTTATTCAAATTCCGCTCAAATAATAGTTCACACGTTTTTGTGTGAATGTCCATGCAGTATTTTAGAATAAACATTTTTAATTTACTAAAATTTCACTCAACAATAGTTCACACTTTCTGCATGAATGTTCATTCAATATTTGAGAACGATCAAAACACATCGTGAATAAACGAAAATTCCCCACAAATCAACAAAAAAAAAATCACATGAAACAAAAAAAAAACAACTCAAATTCACAAATCTGAAAACCATCATATGAACATTTACGCGAAAACATCAACAAAAAAATCACATGAATATCCACATGAGAAAAAAAAACTCAAATTCACAAAATCTAAAAAACAATCACATGAACTTTTACGTGAGAAATCTGGAAATTCCGGATCTAAGTTTTCAAATCTAAAAATATTAGATTGTCGTTGTTCAAGTGAAACAATAAAGAAAGAGAGATAGGCCTTTACTACATGTATAAGGTTTTGCCCTTTGATAGAGAACACTTCTTTACGGAATTTCCACTAGCATGTATTAACCTTAAGTCAAAATATCATAAGTACAATCATAATTCAGATATACTATTTTGACATTGAACAAAACTACCATATGAGATATCTTGGATGATTACGTTCAGGCCCTTACTACACCAATAAATCCCCTTCTGGTTGTTCTAGTATCTCATACTAATATTGTGAGACTTATCATTCTCATAAGAGAAAACACCCCTCAAACTAATATAGATTGTTAAAGACTTTTTTTAACAATCCAATATTGGCTGAGAATATTTTAGGATACAAGTCACCAAATGCATTTGGTCTTTGCCATTTAATTACATTAAAGAGTTAGGACACTTAAGTGGCGTTTGATAACCGTTTTTGTTCCCATCCCAGTAGTGAAATGGGATGGAATGAGAATTATATTTCCTTCTTGGGAGTAGAATCGTGTTTGGTAACGATAATTTATTTTTATTTTTATTTTTATTGTTTTGGGAATAGAATCGCATTTGGTAACGATTTTATCCTAAAACCATTTATTTATTTTTTTGAGATTTTCTTTTTGTTTTGGTCGGACGGCCTGCGGGTGACAGTGGCGTCGGGTGGGTGACAGTGGCCGAAAAGTTACCGGCGGCAGCAGTGGCCGGACAGTGGGCGGCCGACGACGGTCGCGGAGATGGCCAGGGACAACGGCAGACGGTAGTCGGCCGACGGATAAATAGTGATAAGTGGCTTTGGGAATGGAATGGGAATAATGAGAAACAATTTTTTTCATTTTTCATTTCTTAAGAAAAAAGTAGGCACAATTCTCAAATAGAAATGGAATGGGAATGGGAACAAAAATTACCAAATGCTATTTCCAAACAGAATTCCCAAAAATCTGAGAATGGGATGAAAATTTCTGGAATGGAAACGGCTACCAAACGGGGCCTTAAATTTTATAAGTAGGGTCTACAACGATATTGATATAATTCAAGAATGATATTAAAATTATCTTTTATTACTACTTGAGGTTGTAATTTTACAGATAAAATCCACTAAATGTATAACTACAAGATTGAATGTAGAGCTTACATCGAACATGATCCCCCTACCTTCTCTTCTAAATAGGGACCCCATCCTATTGTTTTAAAGGAGCCAAATCAAAGAGAAAAACTCTTAGGAGCAATTTTGTGAGAATTTTTTGGGAGACAAGAAAAGCAATTATTTTTGGATAATATATATATATATATATATATATATATATATATATATATATATATATATATATATATATATATATATATATATATATATATATATATCTCAATGATCTTTTCTTCGACGTCTTCTTCTTTTATTTAGGATTTATAATTCTATTCTAATTGTTGTAATAAGATAATGGATTAAGGAAAAAATATTTTTATTTTTTTGAAATCACTTGCGTTTTCTCCATATTTCAATCCAATGAAATAATGGAGATGATGTTAAAAAATGATTGTTTTGTTTTTTGGTATTTCAAATCGATGAGATAACAGCCAAAAAAAGGATGAAATGTATTTTTGCCTTTTCTCCATATTTTAATCCAATGAAATAATTGAGAAAAATATAAAATAAAATCCACATTTCAAATTGAAGAGATAACATAGGAAAAAAAAGAAGATGAAATGCATTTTTATATTTCTGTATATCTCAATCTCATAAGATAGCAGGGAATGTTAAAATAAAATACAATTCTCTATATTTTGATTCAACAAGCTAATAGACAATTCTTAAAAATAAAAAAATAAAAAAAATTGCATTCTTCTATATCTCAATCTCATGAGATAGTAGGGGTCAGTTAAAAAAATCGTTCACTCTCTATATTTCAATTCAATGAGATAAGGGACAGTTCATGAAGAAAAAAAATACTCTTTTTTTGTTCTAAAATTGTTAAGGAAAAATCGAAAAAAATATATTTATTAAAAATAATAATTTCAAATTATTTTGAACAGATTTGTAAATTAATAAGTTAAGGGAGAGAACTTATACTATTATTTTTTATTCCCCAAATAAAGTACAATTTAGACATGGTAGGTTTAAGAGATCACTTACCAAAAGCAAACAATATTTGTATTTTCTACATTTCAACCTAATGAAATAATAGAGAAATATAAATAAATAAAATATATTTTTCCATATTTCGATTCAGTGAGTTATTAGAGGAATATAAATAAATACCCCCGAGGATTTATCTTGTCATTTTTCCATATTTGATAAATGATCATGCTGGGGAACATTTTAACAAAAAAAAAAAAAAAGTGCAAAAATATTGTTTTTTTGCAATTTACTTAGATTAATTATAATCAAATGGATATTAGGTAACCAATTTAACTTGGATGTCTTAGGATGCTTGATACCTTTCTCGAGCATAATTGAATCAAACCATTTTGAACTCTTTTATTTTAACTAGTTTATCTAGGAGTCATTTTTAAATAATTTAGGCCATTTAAGAAAAAGTAAGTTTTTCAATAAAATTAGGTGACCCAACACACCTAGTTAAATCCAATGTTGGGTGTTGATTCTATTTTCCCTTTATAAGAATCTAGTTTAAATTTACTTTAAGAAAATTGGCTAATTTAAGCCCATTTAGAAAAATCCAAACATATTCCTAAAATTTCTCTTCTTTTAAAAAAACAGAGAATTATGTTATTACAATTTGAATTATGTTATTACAATTTTTAAAGCATGTAAGTGAACTCAAAACATATATGGGGTTAATGGGACGAAAAGGCAAGGAAATTAGAGAGATCTTAAGGATCTGATGGGAGGCCGATTCAAATTGCGAGGCAAAAACCTGAAGTGAGCAAGAATTTGGATGTGCGATTCAATGAATTGAGCTTATTGTTGAAGACTTGACCCAAGAGAGGGGAGTGAATTGGGTTATAGAACCTTTTGACTTTCTTTAATTTTCACAAGTTCAAATCATTTCAACCAATCCCTGTAGTAGATAATGAATATAACGATAATATGAAATGATTCTATTGATTGAATATTTGTCTCATTTTAGTGTGTGTGATTTATTTAACAATATAAGATCATTCTTCCTATGTTTCTAGGGTAAAAATGTTATTTTCTTCCTCAAGACAAGGGTCATGACTCCTGGGACTTACATGGCAGAATTATCCTTTCTTTTTCTTTTCAAAGTAGGGATAATTTCTCATAGAACTTGGTGATAGACTCGTATTTTCCTTTCAAATTGATCATAGTTCTTAGGACCTAGTGAAAAAATTATCCTAGATTTTTCCTATGGATCATTTCTCTTAGGACTTAATGATAGGATTGTCCTATTTTTCTTCTCAAACATAGAGCATGGCTCCTAGGACTTGATGACAGAATTATCCTCTCTTTTTTCTTTTCAAAGTAGGGATAATTGCTCCTAGGACTTAATGATAGACACGTCTTTCTTCCTCAGAAATGGATTATTGTTTTCCTAGGAACTAAAGGTAGAACTATATTTTTTTTCTTCCTTAAAAGATGGATCATCATTCTTGGGGCTTGAGGAAGGTTCTAAGACACCTTTGATTTTATGTGAGGGTGACTTTGTGTTGGACAGTCTGACTATTAAACCTCAGGTAGCCTCTTTTCAGGATATATTTTAACCTACCTAAGGCATTTTGAACCTAAAATAAATGTCTTTCCTGATGGTGTATAGTTCCTTCTTTATAGGATTTATGAAAAATACATTATGCTTAGGATAAAACACTTAAACCCTAGGGGAAACATGACCCAAAGTATGGTTATTTTTGGATCACACAATCTTGATTTGACTGTGAAATGACACATTTTTTATGCCTTGGTAGGATCAGCGTGATTTGCACAATCCGAATAGATTCTCTCACGTTGTCTCAGGGGACAGACTTTAGACAACTTTGCTTAGCAAAAAATGTTATTATATGTTTATTTGAGATGAACTTTTTGTTAATTTAATAGACATATGAATTTGTGACTTAAAGTGAGTTTTAAATATATTATCATAGAGGAAATGGGCATTTATGATTCAATGTTTTGTATTAAGAACTTATTGTACAAGAGATTTTTGTTCTCATATAGTTTATTATGCCCCTATTTGTCCTTGAAGTTTTTCTACTTATCTAGCATTGCTAAAAATGAAATTTCTAACAACAAAAGAGCCCAGGGATAGGATAATCTCAACTATCTGGTGTCTAGTCAGATATTGAGATTGAGCTTTCTGCTTTCTGGTCACCAAGCTCCCTGGTGCACCATGATTTGACAAACCCTCTAATTACCAAGGTTGCTGGCTAATTTCGTTGTTCCGACGTTGTACCCTTTACTTTCATTTCCTTTTTTGATACTGGTGACTAAACCCTTTGGCCACAACAAGGGTAAGCTAACTTTGACAGGTTCGGGATTAGTTATAATCCTGACTCGCTCAATCATGCTGACAGTCATAGCTGAGTTGTTATGTTTTGGGAACGGATTTTGTTGGTAATTTGGTTGGGAGGTCTCCCCCTCCTTCAGGAAGCATATTGCCTTATCTTGCATGAGATTCTCTATCTTGTGCCTCAGTTTGTAACAGTTGTCGATGGAGTATTGGACTGCCCCAGAGTGATATGATTAGATTTGGTTAGGGTTGAATTTTTTATTGTTATGGTTTGGATGATTTTGGAGAATTGGTACAAGCAAATTATTCTTGATGCACTCTTCAAAGATTTAAGAGAGTGGTATTGGTAGAATGATGAATTATCATTGCTATTTAGGTGGTCGGGTAGGTTTGAAAGTTCGACGGTTTTGGTTGTAGCTAACATGAATTTGGGTAGATAGTGGTGGAGCTACATATAGAGCTGGATATGGGTAAGGATTGTATATGGGTGCTTGAAATGGTGCCAACCAAGAGAGTTCCAAATTTCGCAGGGCTTGGTTTGGGTATCCCGGGAGGTTAGACTGCTGATAAATGGGTCAAGTTTGGACATTTTGCTCACTTTTCTGACCTTGGTCATTTGTTAATACCTTATGGTTTTCTTTTCTTGGAGGTGTTGACTTTTTGACTTCATCATTAGTTAATTTTTGTATCCTACCAGTTCATTAGCCTTCTTCCATGTATTTTTCCCAGCGTATTATGTTGGAGAATGGGCCATCTAGGGTGTTTAGTAAAGGCTCATAATAAGGGTGAGGTTATGCCTGGACAAATATTTGGACCGTCTCGGCCTCCTTTATTGGCAGTACCACCTGTGCGGTTCTATCTATCCATCAAACGACATATTCCTGGAAACTTTCCCCACTCTAGGGTCTGGAGAAAGATTTTGTTAGGCGAGACCTCTTTATTGTAGCCATATTATTCACAGAAAATATTGACTATATCGAGAAATGTCTTCACCTTCGATTGTTCTATCGTTGCATACCAACAGGTAGCGGGTCCGTCTAATGACTATTGGAAAAGATGGACGACCAATGCTTCGTTATGGATATACGCCCCTATTATAGTCTTGTATCATTGGATGTGCCAATCTAGACATCCTGATCTTTCGTACTTCGTGAGTGTGGGTATGGTAAACTTGTCAGGGAATTTTATATAAGGTATAGATCATAGGTCAAGATATTTTTTTACTTCATGGAGTTCCCTTTCCATCTGTAGTAGTTTTTCGATCAGTCGGGATATTTTCTCAAATTGTTTTTCAAATCTCTTGTAAATTAGTCATTGGTTTCTGGTATATCTGGGCTAGTATTTGGTTTAGTTGAGGTGGTACTTGGGTTTGGGCCATTCACAATCAGAGTGACTTGTGGCTACGGTTCAACAAGGATTGTTTCTCTAGTAACCGGGGTAAGGCCTTGGGAACCAGAGGGCTGATGGTTCGTAACTAGTTCCATTGGGTTTGAGGTTTGAATAGGGGTTACAGGTTTCTATTGAGAGTGGTAGAGATGCTGCAGGAGTTCAAACATCTAACCAATAGACTGTTTTAACAAAACCATATAATTTTTCAGTTGGACTACCCCGATAGGTTCATTCGGTTGTTCCTTTATCTCTTCCATTTGGATAGGCTGTCAAGCTTGCGTACGAGTACAAACTGGCGAATGGGAGACTGGAGTTTTTTTACGCTGAGTAATTTTCTTAATTAACTTAGGTCGTGTTATTATTATTTACTTACAATAGCGTTTGGGGTTTTGACTATGACTCAGTTTGAGACGAGATTTCCATTAGTTCTAAATTTTATAATTTACAACCATATCAAATTTTGTCATGACTATTCCATAGACGGATTATACTTTACTTATAATTATAATCTCGATTTGACACTTTTATTTTGGTTTTAATGGAAATCTCATATCAATTCTAAGTTAATGTCGACCTCAAACTGAAGAAAGACCTGAATCCGAACAAAATAAAGTTTTTGAGTCTAAGAAAGCCTCGTATAGTCATAATAAGGATTCTCTTTACTCTTTCCTATGGCTTGTTCAATAGTCAAGTTATTCGAATACAATTAGAGACTATGAGCAGGCTTATCGGTAAAGAGGAATGAAAATTCTTAATTGGCTATCCCATTCTTTATTAGTCCTAGAGGCACTTCTTCTTGTAAGGTTTCAGGGTAATGATATACTGACAACAAAATTAAATATCTTTCTCCAACATTTGTCCTAAGTAGAACAGGGTTTTAACTTTCCTATATCCTAGGCTCACTATATGTGATTTTGGCTTTTCTTCTATCGCATCCTAAAAATCTCAGTTCTCAGACCTTCAAACCTCTGGCGTCCTCTCAGGGGAAACATCCATTTCAGGTTTGTGGTCCGACTGAGAAGAGGTTTGTAGCTGGATCCCAAAGGTGAAACCCCCCAGCCTTGCTTCTACTAACTTTTCTTTCTAACTTAAGGGTTTTCAAGAATTAGATTGGCGTGATGAAATCACCGACTTTAACCCCTACTACCGGCCTCTCTATCCCGACGAGGGTTACAGCTCGGGTTTTCCATCAATTATATATAAATATGAGTGCTCGTACATTGGAGAGAGTATACAGTAATATAAATACAGAAATATAAAGTGTTGGCGATATTGTAATCACTTTGAATTACTCGCAAGTGTAAAAGGTCAAGTTTTAATAGTATAAGAAAAGTAAGGTTATCGTATCCACAGGGATTGGTTTAAATTGTCGTTAAGTACTGTAATTATTGTAACTTAACTTTATCTTCGCGATCTAATTTTAGGTTTTTGTTATAGAAATATAAAACTAAACTAAACTAATTAAGCTGGAATACTAAGAATAACATTTATGAGAATAAATTATCTAGGGATTAACTTCGTTCATTTAAACGTGTTTGATTTAGTCTAGTTTACATTAACGGTCATTAATCTATCCAACAATCTAGGTGTCTAAAACTCAGTCACTACCTCTCCTAAATGTAAAGTGAATGAATATGCAATTCATCTCAACATTGATATCCCTATCTAGCGTCTAAACGATTACATGAGTCTTGCCCCAACCTCAAGGATTGCATACGTTCTAATAATCTCCCAAAACATTATAATGTCATGATGTGTTACCCTAGTCCGAATTCGGGGTTACCTCTCTCAAGTGTTAAACCCCGTATTCTCAAATCAACCCAAATATCATAACAAGAATATAATGGAAGTAAAAGAATGGTAAACACAATCGAATAAGGATGAACAACCGATAACGAAATAACGATTTACTTAAATATGTATATTTATTAACTATATCAATCCCTAAATAATAAATGTTTAGCTCATGACCATAACCAAATATTCAACTAAAAATGATATATACATGATCAAACAACAAATAAAAGTTTAGAAATAAAGAGAGAAACAAGGGAGAATAACCGATATCTGAAGAATGGACGGTTCCATGTCCGTAAAATCCGTTTCAATCTTATTTCCTCTTCTCCAATTGATGAAATGTCTTGCTTGGTATGATCTTGAGATCTCAAAAAACTCCCAAAAATGTTCTTGGTCTTGTGGGAATGAGTAGATACAAGTAGAGGTACAACATATCCAAAAAAATATCTAGGAGTGCCAACTGGTGTCGGGTCACTGCAGCGGGGCAGAAGATCGCTGCAGTGATCAAGGGGCCAAAAACACATTGACAGACCACCGCTGTAGTGATCAACTCATCGTTTCAGTGATCTATTTTACTGCATTGATCAAATTATCGCTGCAGCGATATAGGGACAGTGTCTGGCGCCGAATTTGTATTTTTGCTGTAACATTCTTGTCCGAACTCCGATTGAGGTGATTCAAAAACCTATAGAAAGATAAGGCACACATATACAACTTTGTTTTTTTGAGATTTTCTAAATTGGATTGAATCATTGTAAAAAAATGGCCTTATAGTTACTACACCTGAGCCGATTTTGCATCTCGTTTCCCATTTATTTATAAACCTACAAAATAATATAAAAACATATTAAACTAACAAAAATGATTGAAAACACACAAATATTTGAACCTAAAATTCTTGATTTGTTGGTAAATACACCACTGATCAAATACCCCCAAACTCAAACGTTTGCTTGTCCTCAAGCAAAAATGCCCACACAAGAAAACAAACTACTACAACGAAATAATGAACACAGCTTACTAAAAACGAAAGACACTAACGAACTAAAAACAATGATGTATGAGTTTTGAATTTTAACTAATTGACCAAAAAGTTTTTCCTCAACGACCCCCAATCATATCGAGTTCAAGAATAAAATCGCATTATATGGTGTTCTAGAATTTCAACATTCAATAACGATAAAACGCCATTTTAGATCCTTTCCAAGTGTGTGCGCGAAAACTTTCATTACACAACCATACAAAGACCGGATTGGATTATCCAACAACAAAGTTCATGGATTAAACCATAGAGGTGTAGGATTTCTATAAGCCAAATTGGGTTTCACTCTCCACTAATGTAGGCTAAGCAATTCTAAAAAATCAAAATGACTTGGTTCGGTTTTTATCATTAGCCAAGGGTATATCGGGAATATAAAACAGGTAAGCGTCATTAACTCAACGATACCCAAGGCACAATACTTGGCAATATATCACACTCGTATCCATAAAGATCAATTTCGAAACAATCTCGAACTCATATTTTAAAACGTAGTACTCACTTGTCTAAACAAACAAAAATAAAACCATATTTACACATGTTTTTTTTAACGACCACACCCCCAAACTTATTTGATTTGTACAATTTCACAGGTGTGGAAATATGATAGAAAAATGACAAGCGAGTACTTGAATACCAAACCAATCAAAAGTTCGCCCAAAACCTAACCACTCACTTCAAGTAGTATAAACAAATGATAACTTGATTTTTACTCAAATCGTGCCTTAGGTTTAGCGACAGTGATTTAGAAAAAAATTAATTGGCCAAGGTATTTATTACTTGTTCAAAATTAAAATAGCTAACAGACTTTGACAGGGTAACGAGGGGTAAACATATTACATGGAAGGCTTAAACGGCTCAAGCAATCAAAATGAATGCCTAAATCATATCTCTTGAACTACCTCGCCTAGGATTTCACCTCGAATTTCCCTCAATTAGGTTCTAGAATCCCTTAAATTATCATGAACTTGGCTACTGGATAATAAACGTCAAATCGATTGGATAGCTAGTACATTGAGTCCACGTACTCATGAAAATTAGGATCCATAATGACTTTTACCAAAACGAGATGTCAATCACACAAAACACACATGAATGGACATTACCCTTGACCTTGATAAACAATTAAGGGATAATATCATCATCGGGTAATGGCCTAGAAGAATCACAAAACTCAGCACACAAAAACAACAAGCTACAAACATAAACACACTTACACTAATACTAAACAAACATGCATGAAGTTCACTAAACAACATTTAACAACTATTTAAACTTAATTACACAACTAACTAAAAATCATTAAATCAGAAAACATACAAAACATCCCCCCAAACTTATAACAGCCAGTATCCACAGTGACCCAACATCAAACTCAACAAATAGAATATAACATGATGACGAAGGGGTTTTTGAACACATACCTGGGACGAGAGACAATCTCACCTCCGAGTGTAGTCGGCGGTGATGGATTGATTTATTTGAAAACTTGGGTTGCCTCCCAAGAAGGGCTTAGTTTTATATCCTTGGCTTGACACGGAGAAGGGCTCGTCAAAGAGCGGCTTCCACCTATAGTATGTGTCATATAACACAGCATACGGGTCTTAATTCTCAACGCCCTCAAGCTTGGAGAAATATGGCATTAATTGGCACGTGCTCTCATCTTGATTCTTCTCTGGCTCATGTGCTTGGGAAGCTTGAATGAACGGAGTTAAAGGTGGTAAAGGACAAGTGAGCCACATCGGATTCTCATAGATGTGATCGTCTTGGATCATTGATGGTAACACCAATTGGATTTCAAGAGGTGAGGACTCAAAATCATCTTCTGATTTGTCATCAGCAAACAATTCTCGAGCCTCGTCCTCTTTCGAATCATCTTCATAATGCACCTCCAAAGTCCTTCCACTTGCATTTGGTTCCTCATAGTGGCTTTCACAGATGGATGTGGTTTGTGCATTTCTCAGTGCTACCACTTCTGACTTGGCCTCAATAAACCAAATAAGCTGACCGATTTGCGTCTCCAAAGACGTTACGGTCATATCAATTTCAACGCAGGTCATCTCAATATTGTCAAGACGATCCTCAAGCTCATTGAGATGGTCATGCGTTTCTCTCTAGAAAACCTGAGTCTCTCCCATAAATTCAGCGAACATCTTTTCTAGGGTGGGGGGAAGACTCCACATGTTGGTCCAGGATGTCAATGCAAAGCACCGAAACGATGGAACTATCCCCCAAGCTTTGGTAGCTTGTTGAATAATTCCAACTCTGACAATCAAACTCTGCCATGTTTTCCAACAACCAACAGGATTCGTCCGTGGTTTGTTGGTCGAATGAGGTGGTACTATTTCCTCCTTCCACTCAGTTCTTGTTGTGACTTGTAACCCATCGATGAAGTTCAGTAGTTGACACTTCCTCAAGAAACTATGATTGGGGAACCGAAATAGCAACACATTGTATCGTTCCCAAGCACAATAGAATGACTTGGAATCTTGTTGAGAAAAACTCAATAGGACTTGTTGATGAGACATCTTCAAGTACCTCGCAAGACAAACAAAACTAAAAACAAAAATTAAAAATAAAATAAATGCCTAAATAAAAATCAAGTTACTTATTCACAATATTAACAACAATCTAAAACGTTAATCCTCGGCAACGGCACCAAAAACTTGTTGGATGATATTTAAATCGTTTTGAATTACTCGCAAGTGTATGAGGCCAAGTTTTAATAGTATAGAGAGAGTAAGATTGTCGTATCCACAGGGATTGGTTTAAATTATTGTTAAGTACCGTAATTATCATAACTTAACTTTATTTAGGCGATCTAATTTTAGGCTTTTGTTATAGAAATATAAAACTAAACTAATTAAACTAAAATACTAAGATACCATTTATGGGAATAAATTATCTAGGGATTAACTTCATTCACTTAAACGTGTTTGATTTAGTCTAGTTTACATTAACGGTCATTAATCTATCCGACAATTTAGGTGTCTAAAACTCACTCACAAATTTTCCCGAGTGTAGTGAATGAATATGCAACTCATGTCAACACCGATATCCCTATCTAGCGTCTAAACAATTACATGAGTCTTGCCCCAACCTCACGGATTGCACACGTTCTAATAATCTTCCAAAACATTATAACGTTGCGATGTGTTTAAACCCTAATCTAAATCCGGGATTACCTCTCTCGAGTGTCAAATCTCGTATTCTCAAATCAACCAAAATATCATAACAAGCATATAATGGAAGTAAAAGAACGGTAAACACAATCGAATAGGGATGAACAACCGATAATGAAACAACGATTTACTTAAACATGTATATTCATGACCTATATCAATCCCTAAATAATAAACGTTTAGCTCATGGCCATAACCAAATATTCAACTAAAAACGGTATATATATGATCAAACAACAAACAAGAGTTTAGAAATAAAGAGAGAAACAAGGGAGAATAGCCGATATCTGAAGAATGGATGGTTCCACGTCTGTAAAATCCGCTCCAATCTTGTCTTCTCTTCTCCAATTGATGAACTCTCTTACTTGGTATGATCTTGAGCTCTCAAAAAACTCCCAAAAACGTTCTTGGTCTTGTGGGAATAAGTGGATACAAGTAGAGGTGCAAAATATCTAAAAAATATCTTGCCAGCTGGTGTCGGGTCACTGTAGCGGAGCAGAAGATCGTTGTAGTGATCAGGGGGTCAAAAACACACTGACAGACCACCGCTGTAGCGATATAAGAATAGTGTCTGGCGTCTGATTTGTATTTTTGCCATAACTTTCTCATCTGAATTTCGTTTGAGGTGATTCAAAAATATATGGAAATATAATACATAGATATACAACTTCCATGTTTTGAGATTTTCAAAAATCGGATTGAATCATTGTCAAAAATGACCTTAAAGTTACTGCACTTGAATCGATTTTGCATCTCATTTTCCATTTATTTATAAACCAACAAAACAATACAAAAACATATTAAACTAATAAAAATACTAGAAAACACACAAATATTTTAACCTAAAAATACTTGATTTGTTGGTAAATAAACCACTCATTATAAAGATAGTATTTAAATGTAGTATTTAAAGATAGTAAATGTAAATACAGTAAATAAAGACAATAAATATGCATGTATGCTGATGTACACATGAAATTATATGTTTATTATTGTTTGTTGTTGTTATTATTATTTTATTGTTACTGTTATTGTTATGACGATGTATTTTGGGTAGGGAAATGTTTATGCTTGAAATCAAAGACATAACGCTTAGATGTTATTAAATAGTGAATATGGATTTAGACTCCAAAAAGGCCTGACTCTCTTACAGTCCCCATCAGAGTCTTCAACTGATGCACCTTGGATTTCGTTAGTAGATGATGTAAAGAATCGGGAAGAGGGAGAAAAAAAGTTTCACCCCTTCTTCTCCAACTCGTCCAAATCCGTTTATTTTGAAAATAATTTTTCAAGGGTTTTTCTAGAGACTTCTTGGGCCGAGAGTTCTTGTTAAAAAGAAAGTCACCGGGATTTTGAAAATTCATTTTTTCTTTTTAAATGGCCCGCATTTTGACTTTCATCGGTCTATGTACCAGATATATTATTTGCGTTTGGGAGTTGATTATGCTCGGGAGACACCCCAAGATACCCATTCGAAGGCGGTACTTCAGTCTAAATATAAATTCACTATTAAACACTATCCAAGCAGTTTTCTTTGATTACTTAAACAAGAATAATTTCCTTTTTAAAAGCATTTCCTCTTTTTATGTATTTTTAACATGATATAATGGAAAGTAAGTAAATACTACAACTATTACTACTCAACGACACCCAATAACAGTTTATATATTGGCAAATATGTAAATATGCAAGCTATACTAAATGAAATGCAAACTAAGACTAAATTGTTTAGATATGCGACTGAACCCGGACATGGGTTGCCTACTTATCTCAAATGAGAATCATGTCTTTACGTAGTTCATTCTAGTTAGGGTAAATGATATGGTTTATGTTATTAAAAGTATGACCAAACCCTTATGGGTTGCCTACGTACTTTGGGTGGTTACCAAAGATCAAGTCAAATGTAGTTCATTTATGGTTAAGTTAAAAACTGGCAGGCTAGGTTGGTTCGATTAAAAGGTTAGTTTGTTTTAGTTAATTTTAATTGATTATTAGTTAGTTTTGGTTGTGAACAACCTGAATCACAACCTTAGTTAGTTTATTATTAACAGTTTTTAAAGTTGTAAACAACCTCAATCACAACCTTACTCAGGGTTATTATTGATTGTTTTTAAGTTGTGAACAACCTAAATCACAACATGATATGTACATAACACTCTTTGATTTTGTCAAGAACATCTTAACCAAACTCTTTTGTTTTGGTTAGTTAGTGTTAGTGTGTAAGTTGTTTGTTAAAAATGAAAAGAAATACCATATATTTATGCCAATCTTACTCGTAACTAAGGAAAATGAGAAGGTTTCTGAAGAAGAATCACAAATATTCCCGAAGGAATAGAAGACCTCCCTTTAACCCTAGTTCTTAGCCACAAGGGTCATCGGTGTAGTATATAAGTATATATATATATAGGTGCCAGTCCACAAGCCAACTTGGCTGTGATATTGACATTTAGCATAAATTAAATCCAATTATTAGTTGTTATATAGTTAATATGATTTGATGTTTTTTAATGTTATTTAATGTTCTTGAGTGTTCTTGAGATGCTTGGAATGATTTTGTATGATTTGAACATGGTTTGGTTAATATTGCAAAAATTAAGTGTTTGTTTGGTTGTTCTTGACAAAATCAAGTGTTTGTTTGGTTGTTTATGGGTTTTATGTGTTATGTATGTGAAATTAAAGTGTGTTATCTACATGATTATTCTATGTACAAACAATATACACAAGTTTAAACCAAAATTGTAGGGGTTTTTGAAGAACTATATCGACTTAGGGGATGTGGTCCTCCCTAGGTGTTTACCTCCTTCTCCTCCTTGATCTTCTTTGTTGGTGGATGATTGGTGATCATTGATCCCTTGATTTATTAGCCAAGAACTCAAGAACACCCTACTTAGGGGTTGTGGTCATCCCTAAGTAGCTAATCTCATTTCCTTCCTTATTCTTCTTGGCTCGGTGTTAATCTGTAGTCATCGATCTTTCAATCTCTTGCCCTAAGAACTTAAATAACACCTTCCAAGACCAATTTTCAGTATAATAACAGTGTGTTATTTGAGAAATATGCTGGAGAGGCCTAGGACCCGAGAAAGTTGATTAAGTTTAAAGAGAGAAGCTAGCCATTCCAGACTGGAAAAAATTAGAAGAGGGCCCGTGTATTTATAAGCCTGGAGGCCTGCGCATTGGCTAATGTGTAGGCTATTCCAAGGCTTTCCTTAGGCAGTGTTTGGCCTTGGGGACATGGTCTTTTTCTTTGGTTTTGTTTACCTTTGAACGAATTTAGAGTGGAAAGAAGGATTCTCAAAAATTTGGTAATCATTACTAATGATTGGAAATTATTACCAATCATTACTTATCCACCAATAAAATTCCTTGCACATTGGTGTATTTCTGACTTGATGTGATGCATCCGATTCGGTTTAGGGGCTAAGTATCGATTAAATTCACTATTTAGGTTAAGTTGTCATATATGCTTCCAAGGTGCTTTGAACTTACTCTTGAAGTGTCATTTTGTATTTATTGCTAAATTTTGAGTCATTACTTGGAGGCCACACATTCGGTTCATTTCGGATGGAATCGGGTTAACTTACCTTGTAACCGACGATTGGTTTTCAAGTTCCTAATTAACCCTAAGATATTTTTGTAAAAGTATCTACATCCTTTAAACCTATACATTCCATGTCATCCCAAGCATTTATTTCTTGATGGGATATTTATTTAATGCACATTAAATGCCTTATTTTGGTGGCAAACCAAATCAATTTAGTTTCGATAACGGTTGGTTGCACTGTAAAAGTGTCTTGGTTCTCTTCCTTAGCAATTTGGTTGGAAAGTTCTAGGAAGGTTCCTTGATCATTTCAAGGCTCCTTATTTGGGCCTTAAATGATGGCTTGTCCCTTAATCATTTGGGCCTAGGGTGGTTTTGTTAAGACAAGCTTAAATTGGTGTAAACCCAAATCAAGCCTAGCCCCTTAATCACCGTTGTGATTTAGGGCTTTGTTATGACGTGTCCAAACCTTGATTAAGGTCTCTTGGATTATTTTTGGCCAAAATTTGATATAATATACATAATTAAAACAATTTGTTTTTGGTGCTAAACCGACAAGATTCAGTGGAAGTATATGTTTCAAGGTCAGGGTAGGTAACTAAGTTAATTGTTTGAAATATCATATAATTTAAGGGTAGCAGATAATTTTTATCTATATTAAATATGATTTAATGAAAAATCAAACTTTAATAAAGTCATTTTTGTCCTTCTTAAATTATAGGAATTTCAAGGGTGACCCGAAACTTTTACTTAGCTGTATTTTTTCAAATTTAACAATTTTGTGTTTTTCTAATGTTTTTGGGTATTTTTGTATATTATGTAGTGTGATATCAGGTAGAAATTCATTCCCTTTAAGCCTAAGTTTAAAATTTATCTGAACTTGTACTTGATCCAACAATGATTGGGCGGGACAAAATGCAGTGTCTATAACAGGTTCGAGGGTCTTAATCTTGTAGGCCACTTTGCAAATGACAATGCCATTATAAGGGGTAGCCCAATGATTAGCCACAATGTTATGAAATTCAACATGTTGACACCAAAAATGTTGAAATTTGAAAGGAATAGGACCAGAGAATTTGATGGGAGAAATGGAAATCAACTGAGAAGCATGATTAGATTCTGTTTTAGCCAGGTTATTGACAAAAGTACTAGGAAGAGCCTTAATCCAGTTAGAATTTATGAATGCCCAATCCAACCTACTCCATTTTCTAGTAATAACATGCTTGTGATTGCACCAAGTGAATTTAGAACCAAAGATTGGAACACTGATATTGCCACAATATTGAATACAGGAGTTGAATTTAAGAGAGCTAAGAGATTAGTAACCCTAGTATTATTTTCTATCCTTACCACAAGAGTTAGAGTTAAAATTCCCAGAAAAAATGCAAGTTTAGAAGAGTGGATTTGATTTTTCAGGTCCAACATTAAAGGCCATCTTTCTTGGGGAATGCATTTAGCATAAATAACAACTATAATCACAAGAGAATGAAACATGCTATGAGAACAAGAGGCAAAAACTAGTTGGGATGGGGAGTAGGTGATGGAACAAGAAATGAAATTATTCCAAAGCAACCATATTTTGCTAGTAGCATTGGAATAGGAATGATCAAATTTCAAGAATTTGGCAAATGAAGAAATCGCTTTGGAATCGAGCATGGGCTTAAGGATAACAAGGAATTGTAGTGAGAGAAAATCAATTTTCTCAATCAAATTTTGGAAATTTTTATAGTGGCCCCTCTTATATTCCAAACTAGAAAATTAATCATTGAATAGATAAAGGGGAGAAAGCTTGACTTTTAAAAAATGACCTTGTGGCTATTCTAGAATTGGAACTAAGTTTAGCTAATTTGTTTTCCTTGGGAATAATCCAAACCAAGTCTTAAGGCTCAAGGAAAACAAATTCATCAATAATTTTTAAGGAAAAAAGTGTATTTATGAGTTATTTGATATGAGGAAGAAGACTGATTAGAGGATAAGGTTGAATCTATTGATTCTAAGATTTTGATGGACAATTAAATGTTGATATTTTTGGTGGAACTAACTGTTTTGATTAAGTGTTTCAATTTATTACTTTCAATGATGAAGGTATGATGACAAGTAATGAATAGATGCTAAAAGATGATGATAAAAGTTATAAATGATTAAGAGGTCCAAGAATTTGAAGAACTTAGGGAAAAAAAACTCAGGTTAAATTTCAACTCTTAATATCCCAATTAGGATCACACACGACATAAAAAGATTTTTAAATGATTTTTATAAATATGTGTGTTTTTTATAAAATCCTAATTAGTTGAATTATTTGCTCCTATGTGAAATTAAAAAAGAAATATTGATAATTAATTAAAATTATATTTAAGAATTTAGTGGATCTAACCGAGAAAAGAAATTAGTTAAAGGGGCGAAAACGTCGATGAAAATGAATTAAAAATAAATTTAGAAGAGATTTCAGCAATGGTAAGTTGACAGGCAAGTCAACTGGAGCATAGAAGGAAAAGTCTCTGAATCTCTAAGTCGACAGATAGGTCGATAGGAGCTTAAATGTGAACTCTCTGAATCTATAAGTTGACTAGGTGGTCGACCTGTGACAAGAAATGTAACTTTCTAAATCTCTAGGTCGACAGATGGGCACAAAATTTTTGGCTTGCCTATATCTTGAATTGATCGGTCGACAAGTGATATTGGTCGGTCAATGATAGGTGTGATCTACTTATATATTTCTAAACCGATTTTGTTAGTTTTAGAGTATTTTTTATAGCGTTTTTATTACGTTTTAATTAGTTTTTATTCTTTTTGTATAAATCAAGTGTATGGGTGAAAAGGTATGAAACTGGAGCGTAAACGATTAGATCGAACCAAGAACGGTAGAAGAACGGTGGAAAAATAAGCTCGGAGGCAAGATTCAGAAAACCAGCCCACCGCCTAGGCGTCTAAACCCCCGCCTAGGCGATGAAAATGCAGAAATGGCCTATTCTTGTGGACACTCATCGCCTAGGCAGTGAAACTGCAGGATGGTCACCTAATCCACTGCTGTCTTCACCGCTGCAGTGAGTTTGAGAGATTTTTTAGGGAGAGCTCTCAACCAGAGGAAGAAGATGAAGGAGGAAGTGAGCGGTGAATAGTTTTAGTGCCAAATCTTTGGATATCGGCTAAGTCGTTCGTTACTTTTCTTTATTTTCTTCATTTCAGTAGTTGTCGAGCATGTTTAAGCCATTTTACATTGTATACATGCATCTGACCATTGGCTAAACATAGGTTGTTTAGGGATTATTAATAAATTTATGAATACGTTGTTAGTTGAGTTTTATTTCGTTTGCTGTTGTTCTTCGATGTTTGATTGTGTTTATCATTCTTGTTTGTTGATTATGTTTAGATTTATATATCGAAAATTCGGGGTTTAACAAACCCCAGATTCGGACTAGGGTAAACGAACGTCGCGATCCAACCCTGGAGGGAGTTGGATTGTGTACAATCAATGATGTTGGGGCAAGACTCCTGTGACCTAGGGTCGCTAATACATTGAGAGGGACTTCTCCGTTGACTTGAGGTCACATATTCCCTCATCCTACACTCGGGAGAGGTGGTGGGGGAGTTTACGAACTGAGATTGTCGATAGGGTAAACATAACGCGACGATCCAATAACTCGGGAGGGATTAATGACGTTGAGGAGAGACTCACGCGACCTAGGGTCGTTAAGATGTTAAGGAGGACTTCTTCATTGATGCGAAGTTGTGTATTCCCTCTTCTTACACTTGGGAGAGGTGTCGGGGGAGTTTACGAACTGAAATTGTCGGATAAGTCGAACGCCGTTAACATAAACTAAAACGAGATTGAACACGTATTCGTAAATGAAACTAATCCCAAGAAAATCTATTCTCTCAAAACTATCTAAATGTAGAATTAGTATAGTTAAATTAGTATTTTAGTATTATTATTTAATTAAATTATATTTTTAGCGCCTAGATAAAATTAGGTCTTAACATACACGGTATTCGATAGTAGCGACAACCAATCCCTGTGGATATGGTACCTGATCTTTAAAGATCTATCATGCTAAAACTTTGACCTCATACACTTGCGAGTAGTCAATACGCGAGCGTGTAACAAACGCTCGTTGTATGGTCGACTTATAGGACTATTTCAGGATATTATGGAATTTCAGATTTTATTCTAAATGTAGTCGTTACTAGCCATTTTTTTGGTTAGGATTCACGAGATATATTAGGGATTTAATGTTATTTGGGATATACAACATATATTATGATATCTCTATAGATATGGTTCATTAAGTTTGAATATTTTTCAATTTGGTACATATAATTCTTTCTATCCTATTTAATTGTGATTGAGAAATATTTGGGGGACTTAATTGAGAAGTTTAAAAGCTATAATTAAGTGTTTTGAATCAGGATGTCTTAATGATATAAGAGGTCTATAAGAGCAATGAAATGTCATAACAAGTGGGAACTAACCGTTAGAGAGTTTATTTTATTCCCATTTATATAGACCTGCGTTTTTTATATTAAAGTGAGATAAAGAGTATTATACTAAGATTTTCTAAGAGAAATCATATTGAGAATTGTGAGAGCTTTTCTACGAGTTATTCTTGAGAATTATTTGTTGTGAATCATTGGTGCTACTGAATCTGAAGTGACATTGCTATAATTATTCTTTTGGTGGATTCCGGGTGAGATCTTTCCAAATTACTTTCTATTTGGTATTTCTTGATTATATTTGGAATTTGATCTTTAGAAATTGTTTTATGATTTTTTATTAAAAAATATTTTTGTAATAATTTCTTGAATAAATCTGATTACGTGCTCAATTACGTGCTATCCATTTTATTTTATTTTTGTTTAAAATCAGATTTTGAATATTTTACTTTTCTATCACTAGTTTTGGGATATTAATTGAGTTCTGATTTATCTGGGGTGGTAGAAGTTCCGAGTGAGAAAAACCACTCGTCAATTTTTAATTGGTGAGTTGAGTGACGGATTGAATACTATTGGGAGTATTTAATCTAAGAGTAGCTGGTTTTAATCTCTTCCTGTAAAGAGATTGAGGTAGTAATTGTTCCTGGATTGAATTGATTTGTGAGCAATTTTGTAACGGTTTAATCCTTACCAGGTAAAAATATATTTGGTGTGTTTGTAAGGTTTTGATTCTTTAGCCTTAGTTTAAAAAGAATTAGGTTATTCTTGAGCCTGTAAAAAGTATAGGTTATTCCTGAGCTTGGAAAAAACAATTTGTAAAATTTGATTATGAGTCTGTGAAAAGAATCTTTGTGAGGGTTTGGTTCTTACCTTTAAAGGAATCTTGAGTTTAGTGGGTGCGACTCTCCGTGGGGCTTAGAGGACTGGATTAGCTAAGAGTAACTTGGTGAATCAGTATAAATTTTTGGTATGCTACTATCTTTACATTATTTTTTTTGTTGATTGGTGTGCGCCTAGTTGATTTTATATTTTCGTTGTGATATAAAGATAATAATTAATTTAGGATTAAAATTAATTATTTGGATTATTAAAATATTTTTTTTTATAATTTTTTATCTACCCAATTCACCCCCCTCTTGGGTAGCTCACTGGGCTAACATAATCAATTGAAACAACCTGTCTGACAAGATTAATAAATTTAACTGTCATCTTGTCAGGTTGCAATAATGAAGTCAGAATGAGGGAAAGATGGGAAAAAGAAGGGTTGGTAATGATTAGAGGGACATAAAATATGGGATCAAAGGCTGAAGAACTGATTTGCGGAGCAGTAATTTCAGAATTAGGATATTCTCCAAATTAAACAATTTTAATCCTATCAGGAAAATTGTCAGACTTGACAATCTCAGAGGAAGGAATTGAATTCTGATCAGAAAGAGAAATGGAATTTACAGGATGAGTGATTTTCACAATAGAAATAACATCAAAGCTTAAATAATTTTGAGCAGGCTTTAGAGGAGATTTAACAAAAGGTTTGGGAAAGATGAAAATAAGGTAATCTCGATCAGAATCAGAAGAGTACTCTTCAATGAACCATTTAGGAATTTTCTTGGAAATCTTAGCTGAAACACTTTTAGAATCTTTGAGAAGAAGAATATGAGAGGAATTACCAACTTTATTTTGAACCATCACCTTTTTCGAATCAAGAACCATGCTCCATTTTCTGGTAACTGGAACAAAGCCCTAAATGGCTGATGGATCATTGCTAGGAGGATTCTTGATCTTACAATTTTGCTCAAAATAACCTTGCCTTAAGTAGTGATTACAATAGGAAGGGGCAAGATTCGTAAGTAATGGCCTGCCAGAAAATATTGAGCCCATTTTCTATCCAGATTCGTTGGAGAAGAAGATGTTGTAATCCACTTCAATACATAATCTTGTTTTTCTTGGCTTCAAAAGATTGGTTGTGGCTTAATCAATTTTCAAAGACGTACCAATTGCTAACGCAATAGTGAACAAATCTTCTTTATTATGAAAATGTAAAAAAGGAATTCAAATTGAACCCAAATAGGCACCAACGGAGATTCCATATTAACTCCAAAATCAGAAGTCCATTTGAACATACACATAGAATAATGATGAAGAAACCATTGATCGCTTATCCAAAGATGTTGGAAATCGTCGTCAAAGTTGAGTTGAATCAAAAGGTGCTTTTAATCTAAAAGTTCAATTTCGAAACGAAAGAAAAGAGATGTATCGTGGAACATCTTAATGATGGCTTCAAATAGAGCCCTGCCATGGGAAAATTTTCCCACCTGAGAAAATGTGAATGGGGAAAATAGTTTGGAAATCTCTTCCAGTGAAAAAATGATTGCAGGCTTACCTCTGTACTGATTTGCGAACAATAACCTAGTTTTTCTTTTGAAAAAGACTAGCAAAAGACTTTTGAGCAAATGAACATTTGAAACAGATACATTGTGTATAAGAAGAGAAATGGATGAGGAAGGAAGCAAAATAGAAATAATCTATGCTAGAACCAAAGAAGGACCACTTTCATTAGATGCAACCATGGCATATTGAGAAGAATTAGAAAGAATTATCTGAATCTTGAACTTCGTAGAGCAAAATCATAGAGAGAGAAATCGTCAACACTATAAGAGAATTTTTCACTTGATCTATATGGATAAACAAAATATAGTTGATCACATGAATCATTTTCAAGGCCTTATTACTCAATTAAATACTATGAAACTTGTTTTGGAAGACAAGGTGCATGCATTATTACTTCTTAGCACATTACTTGACCGTTGGGAAATACTCAGAATGTCACTCAGTATTTCAATGCCTAATAGAAAGTTAATGATAAATACGATCAAAGACAATCTCATTAATGAAGAGGCAAGGAAGAAAAAACATAGCTCATCCTCAAAGTAGGAGGCACTGGTTACTGAAAATCAAGAAAGACGAGTAAGAAACAAAAACAATAATCCTCATAATAATGGGTATATTGAATCCAAGGTTTTGATGAACAATTAAGTATTGATATGTTTGGTAGAATTAATGGTTTTATCGAGTGTTTTAAATTTATAGTTCCATGCATATGATTAAAAAGAAGGCCTTACGAAAAAAACATGAAGTGTGCAAGATGAATGTGATGAAGATATAAAGAATTTTGAAAACCTTAAAGAAAAATAGGTGGAAACAACTCTCTACTTATATACTCTTAATGAAACCCGAATTAAGATCACACAGGACACTTAAAATGAGTTAATTATATGTGTGTTATGATAAGAAGTGATAAATTTAAGATCCTAAAATGAGATATTGTATGTGCTTTTTATGTGAAATGAATTTGATAATTGACCTAATTGGAAAATATATTTTAAAGTATAAAAAAGTTAAGTTTCTAGGTCAATTCAGTCAACTAAGAAAAGTAATCAGTCAATTGAATTAAACAGTGAGTTTTGTGGTTAAAACATGGTGTTGTTGATCTAGTTGGTTAACCAAATAAAATTGATCAGTTAACCGTTTTAAACAGTAGCTGAATTGGCAAAGAAATTGAGCACACTGATCCAATTAGTCAACCAAATGAAGAGGGTTGATCAACCGTTTGAGTCAGTAGATGAATTGGTAGAAAAATGGATCACACTGATCCAATCAGTCAACTTGTTAGGTATGATCAATCAACTGTCTGACTTTAAGCCACTGATTATATTGGGAGCAGGATAGGTCAGTCAACCGATTTGTATGATTCGGTCAACCGACTAAGTCAGTTGAGATTTTGGGTGATTTGGTTTCTTAGTAAAAAATTATTCGTTTTTTATGATTTCAAGAGAGAGATTTGGGGGATTTGAACTTAATTGAACTATTAACAACCTATTATGTTATCTCTATTAATATGATTCATATAATTTGAGATTTTTCTAATTTAAATGATTTAATATTGCTTATTTCTATGATTTTAAATTGAGAATAATTTTATGGATTTAAATGAAAGAATTGAAGTTATTTTTAAGTGAAATATACTTGAAATGAAAGGTAATCTTATATGGGGTTTAAGAGTGTAATTTTATGACATATCTTTGAAAAACTAGTCGTTGGAGGACTAGTTATTGGTCTATTAATATAGTCCTGCGGGAATTGACTTGAGCACATCCAGAACAATTAGTTTGAGCTTTTCTAAGAGTTAGATTTATGCTGAGATTTTTATGAGAGATTGTATTCAAGTTCTTGATCTAAAGCGCTCGATGTTTGACATTTTCGATTTGGGTTCTAATTACGATTCAATATTTGTCGTTGGTGTTTTCCTGGTGAGATTCTTCCAAGTGTTATTATTTACTTTAACATTATATTTATCTTGATTACTTGTTTTAGGATTGTTAGAAAAATCATTTTTGAACTTAAAAGCCTGAAAAATCTTTTTAAGCGATTTTTGCCTATTTATCTAATTACGTACTAAATTTGTGCTATCCACATTATTTATTACTCAGATTTGAATTGCCTCACATTGTATCTATCACGTAGTAATTATTTGGGACATTAATTGAGTATATTCGTATTGAGATGGTAGAACCTCCTTATAGGAAGAAACTTATATTTTGTTTTGTATTTGTGAGTTCGAGTGGATTAGACACATTTAGGATGGTGTTTAGTTAGGGTAGTTAGGTTTTGATCTTTTTCTTGTGAAAAAGATTAGGGTTTGATCTTTGTCTTGATAAAAAGGTTAGGTTATTCTTTTCCTTTGAAAAGAATTAGGTTTTGATTCATCTTGCTATTGAATTATTTTTGAGTGACTTGTATAGGTTCGTCATTCCCTGTTAAATGGATAAGTGAGAGAAAGTTAGCTTTTTCTATAACTTGGTAAAAAGATTGGATTCATTATTGACCCGTGAAAAGAGTAAATTGTAAAGGGTGATTCCGTGCCTGTAAAAAAATCGTGAGTTGTAAGGGTTTGGTTTCTACCTGGTAAAGGAAACAGGGGTTTAGTAGATTGTGAATATTCATGGATCTCAGAAGATTGGATGTAGGTAAGAGTAATTTATCAAACCAGGATATATTGTTGTGTACTGCATTACTTATTTTCTTATATTGTGTTTGAGTGTGCATTTAGAAGTAAACATATTTTTGCTGCTTAATAAGATAACAATTGATTTAGGAAAATTGATTATTTGTGTTTAATTGTTAAATTTTAGTAACTACACAATTCACCCCCTCTTAGGTAGCTCTTTGGGCCAACAATTGGTACTAGAGTTGGTTTTGCTTATTTAGCTTAAAATCTTGGCTAAGAAAGATCGTATGGCATATTATATGGGCTCTGTAGGTGATGGGCAATTTATGCACCGTCTACCTCTGTTTACAGGTAGTAATTATACTTTTTGGAAGAACATGATGATCACATTTCTTCAAACCACTACCTATGAGGCATACATGGTTATTGAAGATGATCCATACTTTTCTAAAGAGAATGGAGTAATTAAGAAGAAAGAAAAATTGAGTCTTTTGATAAACAGAAATTGACTATTAACTCTCAAGCTATTAATATTCTACTTTGTTTCTTAGATGCAAATCAGTGTAGTGGAGTTTTAGGTTGTGGATCTACAAAAGAAATGTGAGACACATTGATAACCACATATGGGGGAACTGATCAAGTGAAGCAATCCAAAATCAATGCATACACTCATCAATATAAAGTGTTCAGAATAGGTAATGCATAAATAATCTCGGAAATATTTGTGAGTTTCACCAACTTATACAACAATCTTGATTAGCTTGGAAAATAGCATTCCATGGAGCAAAAAGTATAAAGGATTTTGATATCATTGACCAAAATCTGGGAATCAAAAGTAATCACAATCAAGGAAGCCAAAGATCTCACCAAATGTACTATCGATAAACTCATCAGCAATTCGATAACCCAAAAGACGGACATGCGACAATATGAGAATGGATCATAAATAAAGTTAAAGAGGAAAGAAATATCTATGAAAGATACATGGGATGATATGAATTCTAGTAGTTTCAAATCTTTGAGCGATGATGAGAAAACTCCGACATTCGCCCTAATTGCCAATGAGGTTGAGGTAATTGAATGCTCTAGTTCTTGTCCTTCAAATTTCGATGAGTTATTTTATATCTATCAAGAATTATTGCATGATTATAAGGATCAATATTTTTAAATTAATGCTCTACAAAGTACAATGATTACGTTAAATAAACGTATTGAAAATTTCGAGGCCGAAAATACCAATTTTAAAAATCAAATTTCAAAACTTGTTTCATGTGATTTAGAAAAGGAAAACAATGAATTAAAATGCAAAGTTATGGATTTAGATTATATTGTTCTCATGTTTATAAGTGGTGAAAATAATTTTAAAATACTTTTGCGAAATTCTAAAAGTGTTTTCGACAAAGTTGGTTTTAGCTTTCAGAAAAATGTCAAGCAAAAGAGATTTTAATTTTTTTTTTTTTGAAACTAAGAAAGTTGGGGAATGTTTTAATCATAACATTGTGGGGGCATACTGGTAGCGCGTAAATACACTACTATGAGTTAGGGTTATCGTATCCATAGGGATTGGTTTAGATTATTGTCGAGTACCGTAATTATTATAACCTAATTTTATCTAGGCGATAAAATTATAATTTTATAATTAAATATACTAATACTAAAATACTAATTAAGCTATATTACTATATTGAGATGTTCAGGGAAATGGATTATCTAGGGATTAACTTAATTTATTTAAATGTGTTTGATCTCGTTTGAGTTATGTTAACAGTGTTCAACTTATCTAACAATCTCTGTATCGTAAACTTATTCACTCCCTCTCCCGAGTGACAAGTGAATGAAAATATGACTTCGTGTTAACGTCAAAGTCCCCCTCTAGAATTTTTTTTAGAACACATAGTCACATGAGTCTTGCCCAAACGTCATTGATTGTACACTTTCTAACTCTCTCCCGGGTTATTAGATCGTCGCGTTGTGTTAAACCCTAGTCCAAATCCGGGGTTACCTCTACCAAGTGTCAAACCCTGATTTCTCAATATATCTAAACAAGCATATAAACATGATAAACCGGTAAGCACAATCAAATAACAAAGAACAACCATTAACGAAACACCGATTTAACACAAATAACATATTCATAAATTTTTATTAATCTTATCGATAATCCATGTTTAGCCAATGACCATAATCATATATACAATGAAAAATGAGCTAAACATACTCAACAAACTACCGAAGTTAAGAATTGAAAGAAAGAAATGAAAGACTTAGCCGTTGTCCGAAGATTTGGTGCTAAAACCGTTCAACGATCGCTTCTCCTTCTTTGCGTTGTGTTCTTCTTCTTCGGGTTATGAGCTCTCCCTCTATAACCTCTCAAAACTATCATCCCTAAGTGTATGGAGGGTTCTATGCTAAAAAATAAGGAGGAGAAAGAAGAAATAGGGCACAAAATATAAAAAAAATATCTAAAATTACACTTTACAGCTACAGGGGCCACCGCCGCGGCGGTGGGCATGTCGACAAGGTTACCACTGCAGCGATGACCTGTCGTTGCGGTGGTGGGCACAGTAGGAAATGTCACACCCCACCCCGGGCGCCAGTCACCCATGGGGCTAGCGTAACGCTGACACGATAACCCCCGGCGACATCAACAAAACCAGAAAGCAACAAGAAGCATTCATCATTTTTTTTTTTTTTTTTTTTTTGTACAATCACAAAATCAGGTCATAAAGCGGTTTCTTCTACTAGGGACACACTCGTCCCTGAGATTCTAAATACAGCAAGAGGAAAAACGACAATGAACCTCTGCTAGGTTCGCCTCCGACCGCACCTCCAAAAATACCCCCAGTCTGCTAAACCGCCGACAGATTCTACCCAGTGCCAGCAGGGGACCGACTCCTAGCTACTTCGCCTGCGAGTGTACTGCCTTCTTTTAGTAAAACATTCTCATATAATAATAATATACCGTAAAAAGAAAACATTTAAGCACAAACATCTAGATATATATGGTGGAAATAAAGCAATTGTTTATAGGTTTCATTGCAGAATTACCCATCATAAATATCCTACTGACCATTATCATAAAGTAATAAAACATCCAGTACGAATAAATACCACATTCCAAACCACCACACACGCACACTGGCTAGCCATAGTGATCGTTTTAACCTCACGATCGGGAGTTGCAACGGTACCGTAACATTCATAAGAATGCCTTCCTATGAAATATCCACACCCCTTTTTGGGGAGAAATACAATCAACACCCCTTACGGGAAGAAATATAATCCACACCCTTTTCGGGGAGAAATATAATCCACATCTCTTTCGGGGAAAAATATAATCCACACCCCTTTCGCGGAGAACAGCCATGACATCGTCAAAATCAAATACAATATCATCGAATCGCAACTCAATAAATATCACTTACTCAAAATCGTCAACCCACCACGTCTACCACTTTTCTCAAACCAGCTTTTAAATTCAAAAATCATACTTTATATCTTCTTTTAAAGAACCGTCTGATTTGATCAATTCCACTTTTTCACCATTTATTTTTAGAAAATCAGGCATTTTTAGAAAAATAGATGTTTCCTATTCTCTTTTGAAAAACGCTGTCTAATTTCACCAAATCCAGCGGAAATTCATTTTCAGCTCCTTTTCGAAAACTATCGAAATTCAGTTTACCACCTTATTCAAATCGTGCGTGATCCACATCATTTATAAATTCATATAGTTTAAATATTCACATATTTCATCATATACATTCGTAGAAAAATAGTTTGGCAAGAAAACAGTGCACTCACCTCTCTTCTTGTGCTACCGTAACTGCACCGTCCAAAGCCTTCCGGGATGCTAGCGTTTGCGAACCTAGTAACGATAGAGTCTAAATTAATATTTTAAAATAACCTAACATACAATGCAGACCATTATTTCCATATTTCTCATTCCCCGAATTAATTATACCAAACTGTTATCTATACCCTTTTTCCTATATCTATATTAACTATACGATATTACTAGAATTAGTGGTTACGAAATTATCATAACGAATATAAAATTTACTGCCAACAATTTACTTAGATGGGGATAATAATTAATGATTTAAGATATTAATCCATGAAGTCATTATTTATTCCGAATCACTCACCGGTCTCTAATTGGGTTTCTGATTTTTCTGCTGGGGTGGTTTGTGTAATTAGTTCTTTTTTTTTTCTTTTTCTTTTCTTCTTCTTTTTTTTTACTCTTCTTCTTTGTTCTCTTTTTTTTTTTTTTTTTTTTTTTTTTTTTTGTGCTCTGTTCCAGACTCCCCTCGTCCTCGCCGCCGACGACACCGTCCCTGCCTCACCAGCCCCCTTCACCGGCGACTCGCCATCCACAAACAGTGGACGGCCCACACACCCGAAGCCCCTACACCAACGACGAACGGCCAAACCACCCGGCATCCACACACACACACACACACAGTTTCGTCAACGTAACATCGCCGCAGCTCCGGCCACCACTATCGTCTACAGCTGTCGCCGGCGACCCGAACAGACACGCACACACAGTCCCTTCCCGCACACACACACTCCGCCGGCGACCCAACAATGCCGCCGACGACCCTACATGTCTACCCACCTAATGGCCCATGCACCCCCTGCCCGTTTAACCTCTGTCGACCGGCAACCAAGGGCTGATCACCTACCAGAAAGAAATAGAAACAAAATACTTATAAGGACTTACCGAAAGATGAAGCCGAACGGCGATCGGTCACGCCGTTGACGAACTCCCCCTTCCCACGGCCGCCGCAGCAAACTACCGGGAATTCCACACGATCGTTCTCACAGCAGTGGCCACAGGAACATACCCAGGCCGTCACAGGACACACGCCCTGCCTTCTCGCCGGCGGCACGTCGATCATGGAGGTCCGACGTTTTCCTCCTCCTCTCTCTCTCTCTAGATTTTCGAATTTCCCTTTCTCTTCTTCCCTGAATTCTCACCTCAGCACACGAAAGGGGCAATTTAACGCATGGATCTAGTGGTTTAGACTGATTTGAGCCTACCATATTGCCCCTCGATCGTCGCTCCTTACCGGTGAGTTGCCGTTGATGTGCCGGGTGTTGGTGCACGTATATATATAAAAAAAAAAAAAAATTACACTCTCTTCCCCTTGTTTTTTTTAGGATTTTCGGTTTAGTATATTTTGATTTAAAAAAAAATTCCAAAATTATAATCCTTGCCCCTAACATTTTTGTTACATTTTCTTTTTTGAAATTTAATAATTTATTTACCCTAAAATTCTCTAACGTCCTGTAATGCAGTTATTTATGACGTACGTTCAACAACTCGTGTTTTACAGGAAACTTCTCTACATTTTCACCGCCATAACGGTGGGTTTTCTGCATTCCCAGTATTCTCACCGCCGCAACAGTGGTCTGACTGCCATGGCGGTGGGCTGCGGCTTTGAAACAATTTCCTTTTTGCTCGTTTTTTCACCATTCTTCCACCGACTTGGATTAGCTTGATATTCCATCGTTTTAGCTCCTTTTCACCCCAAACACTTGTATAATACCAAAACACATAAAAACTTATTAAAACGTAATAAACATACTCGAAAACTAACAGATTCGGTTCGAAAATAGATAGGTAAATTACACCTATCAAATACCCCCAAACTTGAAATTTTGCTAGTTCTCTAGCAAAACACCCACACAATATGAGAAAATACAACAACTAATTACGAAATTAAAAACTAAGAATGAAAAACACTAAAAACAATAATGTGCAAGTTTTGAATATCATCTATCGGCCAAATCATGTGGTGTTCTAGAATTTCAACATTCGATAATTGTAAGTGTTATTCTAGATCCTGTCTAAAGTGTGTGTGTTAAAACTAAAATATACATCTATCCGTTAATCGGATTGGATTATCCACCAAATAAGCTCATGACTAAAATCCAAGGGTATATGGAATCCATAAGCCTGACCGGGTTCTATTTTCCACTAATGTAGGCTCAGAAATCCAAAAAGATCATTAGGACTTGGTTCGATTTTAGAAAAATGACCAAGGGTATATTGAAAATAGAAAACAGGTTAATGTCATTAACTTGACGATACCCGAGGCATATGCTTGGCACTCTCACACTCGAAACCCCACAGATAAAATTGAAACAACCCTAAACAATCATTTAAGAATGTCGTACTCACTTGTAAAAAAGAAACGAAAAATAAAACCGTATATACATATTTTTCTCTTTTTTTTTGCTTTTCAACGAACACACCCCCAAACATATTCGATTATTACAATTTAAGGGGTGTGTGAAATATGAATGAAAAAATGACAAGTGAATACTCGAATACTGAACTAATTTAAAAGTTCTCCCTAAACCCAACCGCTCACATTAAGTAGCATACACGAATGCTAACTTGATTATCTCAAATTTGTGCCTTCGATTCAATGATATAGGTTTGGAAAAAGTTCAATTGACCATGGTATTAGTTAAGTGTTCAGAATTGAAATGGTTTTTAGGCTTCGACAGGGTAACGAGGGATAAACATTTAACATGGTAAGCTTCAAAGACTCAAGCTAATTAAATGAATGCCTAAATCATATTTCCCGAACTACCTAGCCTAGGATTTCACCTCGAATTTCCCCCAAATTAAGTTATAAAATCCCTATTGTCATGAACTTAGCTAACGGATAATCGTTATATATTGAGTTTACATGCTCGTGTATTTAGGATCTACAATAACGTTTACTAAAACGATACGTCAAGCACACAAAACACACATGAATGAGCTTTACGCTCAACCTCAATAAACAATCAGGGGACAGACTCATCATTGGGTAGTGGCCCAGATGAAGTCAAAACTTAGCGCATAACAATAACTAACCTAAACAAACATGCACACAATAAAAACAAAACAATATAACTAACAATACTAACACATACTAAATATACTACACATCACCACTGTACTTAAATAGATAATGTCCAAAACAATCCATTAGCAATCCCAGTAGAAGCATATAGCATGATAATAAAGACGGGGGTTTAAAACACGTACCTGGGAGGCGAGAGAATCTCGCCTCTGAATCAAGTCGGCTGTGACGGATTTAACTTATTTTTGGCTTAGGTTGCCTCCCAAGAAGCGCTTGATTTAAGGTCTTCAGCTTGACATGGAGAAATGCTTATCAAAGAGAGGCTTCCGCCCGTAGTACGTCTCAAACAACACCACGTACGGGTCTTGATTTAATACGTCCTCAAGAGTAGCAAGATATGGCTCTATTCGGCTCGGGCTTTCAACTCGATTTTGATCTGCCTCATGTGCTTGGGGATCATAAATGTACTGAGCTGGAAACGGGGTAGGATAGGTGAACCACATCGGATCCTCGTAGATACGATCGTCTTGGATTGAGTGCGGTATCACCAACTGGAATTCAAAAGGTAAAAACTCACAACGTTTAATATGTGAATCTCCATAGCCATTCCACACTTGGGGTTCTCTTCTTATCGTGATCGTCTTCACTCTCACCCAAGTGCCTTCTATTTACATTCAGTTCCTCATGGTGGCTTTCACATTCAGATATGATTTGTTCGCCTCTCAGTGCCACCGCTTCGGACTCGGACTCAATAAAGCAAAGAAGTTAACCGATTTGCATCTGAAGAGACGTTACAGTTACATTGATTTTAGCAGAGACCGTCTCAATGGTATCAAGACAATCATTTTGCTCATTGATCCGGTCGTCTCCCGCCAATACACCTGAGTCTCCCTAATAAAATCAGTGAATATTTCTGCAAGGGCGGGGGAAGACTCAACATATTGGTCTGGGGTGTCAATCTATGGCACCGGGGTGGTGAAACTATCCCCCAAGCTTTGGCGACTTGGTGAATAATTCCAATAGTGATAATCATAGGCTGCCAGTTCCTCCAACAACCAAATGTCTTGGTCCACAATTAGGTCGTAGAAAGATGAGGTACCGTTTTCTCCTTCCACCCATATTCTAGTTGCAGCTGATAATCCGTTGAGGAAATTCAAGAGTTAACATTCCCTCAGGAACCCTTGATTTAGAAACTAGAATAGCAGCTCCTTGTATCGATCCCAAACGCAACAAAATGGCTCAGAATCTCGTTGAAAGATATGCATCAATACTTGTTGATCTAGCATCTTTAAGTACCCTGCATGAGAAATAGAAAACAAAACTACAAACAAAAATTATAAACAAAAAAAAATGCCTAAATTAAAATCAAATCATTTACCCACAATATCAACAAAATCTAAAACACAATCCCTAGCGACGGCACCAAAAACTCGATAGCGCGTAGATACGCTGCTACTTTCATCGCAAGTGTACGGGTCGAGTTTTAGTATAATGGGAAGTGTTAGGGTTGTCGTATCCACAGGGATTAGTTGAGATTATTATCGAGTACCATAATTATCATAACCTAATTTTATCTAGGCAATAAAAATTGTAATTTTATAATTAAATATACTAATACTAAAATACTAATTATACTAATTAAACTATATTACTATATTGATATGTTTAGGGGAATGGATTATCTAGGGATTAACTTCATTTACTTAAATGTGTTTGATCTCGTTTGACTTACGTTAACGGTGTTCAACTTCTCTGACAATCTCTATATCGTAAACTCATTCACTCCTTCTTCTAAGTGACAAGTGAATGAATATGTGGCTTCAAGTTAACGTCGAAGTCCCCCTCTAGCATTTTTTTAGAACACATAGTCACATGAGTCTTGCCGCAATGTCATTGATTGCACATTTTCTAACTCCCTCCCGGGTTATTAGATCGTCGCGTTGTGTTTTATCCTAGTCCGAATTCAGGGTTACCTCTCCCGGGTGTCAAACTCCTATTTATCAATATATTTAAACAATCATATAAACATGACAAACCGATAAACACAATCAAATAACGAAGAACAACCATTCATGAAATACCAATTTCACATAAACAACATATTCATAAATTTATATTAATCCCATCGATAATACATGTTTAGCCAATGACCATAACCATATATACAATGAAAAATAAACTAAACATGCTCAACAAACTACTGAAGTTAAGAATTGAAAGAAAGAAACAAAAGACTTAGTCGTCGTCCAAAGATTTGGACCTAAAACCGTTCAACGATCGCTTCTCTTTTTATGCGTTATGTTCTTCTTCTTTGGGTTGTGAGCTCTCCTTCAAAAACCTCTCAAAACTACCCTCCCTAAGTGTATGGAGGGTTCTATGCTCGAAAATGAGGAGGAGGAAGAATAAATAGGGCTCAAAATATCTAAAAATATCTAAAATTATACTTTACGACTGCAAGGGTGACCGCCGCGGCAGTGGACATGTCGGCAAGGTTACCGCTACGATGGTGACTTTTCGCTACAGTAGTGGGTACAGTAGGAAACTTTTCTATTTTTTCACCGCCATGGTAGTGAATTCACCGCTGCGACCGTGGGTTTTTTGCATTCCCAGTATTCTGATCGCCGCGGCGGTGGGCTGCAACTTTGAAATAATTTTCTTTTTGCTCATTTTCCCACTGTTCTTCCACCGACTTGCTTTGATTAGTTTGATATTCCATCGTTTTAACTCTTTTTCACCCCAAACACCTGTATAATACAAAAATACATAAAAATGTATTATAACGTAATAAATATACTCGAAAACTAATAGGTTCGGTTTGAAAATAGATAGGTAAATTACACCTATCACATACCATTAGCAAATGTTTTTTTTAAAGAAATCTAAATGTAAGTAGGTATGGGTTCCTAAAGGAATAAAAGAGGATCCAACTAACAAAATTAGACCCACGTAGAATGGGTTTCATCTAGGAACGTTTTGAAGTGCTTATTGCAGGTTATCAAATAAACATCTATTAGCAAGGACAAATTATTCCTAAGAAGAGGATGTTCTCAGCACATGACATGAGATAAATGCTAAAATTATGTCTTTGACACCTAAAGATAAAAGTCATGTGAGTTATGAAGAATACGCTAATGAATGTCACAACAAAATGGTGGTGCGGAGAGAAAAAATAGAATGCTTTGGGAAAAGATCAAAATGATGTTGAATAAGAAATGTCTACCAAAATACTTCTGGGTTGAAGTTGTACAATAAATAATTACAATGAGGAACCAAAAGGAAATGAGAAGACTTTACCAAGTGTTATAAAGACAATGCCAAGACATTTGGTAAAAGAAACTATTGGTAATTTCGAGAAAGGTGTAAGTACAAGATCCTCTCTTAGGGGATATAATTAATCTTGTTTTTCTATTTTAAATTGAGCCTAAGAATGTGAATGAAGCGTTAATTAATGAATCTTGGATCTCTGCGATGCAAGAAAAATTAGTTCAAGTTAAATGTAATAAGGTGTGGTCTCTAGTTTCTAGACATGACTTCCATCATGTAATTGGTACTAAATAGGTTTATCCTTGTAAAAAGGATGAAACAGGCATGGTGATTAGAAATAAAGTAAGATCATTAGCACATGGTTATAATCAAGAAGAGGGAATTGATTATAATAAAACATATGCTCTTGTAACAAAACTAAACTCTATTAGAATGTTACTTGCCTTTGTATGTTTATGTAACTTTAAATTATATCAAATGGATGTAAAGAGTGCATTATTGAATGACTTTTTATCATAAGAAGTTTATGTTAAACAACCACCGGCATTTGAGAGTGATAAACTTCTCGATCATCTGTTTAAACTTCTGAAGGCTTTTTATGGGCTCAAACAAGCTTCGCGATCTTGGTATGAAAGACTTAGCCGATATTCGATCGAAAATGATTTTCGACAGGTTCTTAGTGATATTACTCTATTTATTAAGCAGAATAATTGTGATATCGTATTAGTACAAATATATGTTGATGATACTATATTCAGATCTACTAATGAGGATTTTTGTCAAAAGTTTGCCAATATTATGCAGGTTGAGTTTGAAATGAGTATGATGGGAGAGTTAACCTTCTTTCTTGGGTTGCAAATCAACAAAACCAAATAAGGGATTTTTATTAATCAATCTAAGTACACAAAAGAGTTATTGAAAAAGTATGACTTGGATGACGCTAAAGAGTACAAAACTCTCATGACAACAACTACAAAAATAAAAAAGGATAATACGAGTAAAAACGTAAATGAGAAAATGTATTGAGGTATGATTGGTAACTTGTTGTATTTTATTGCTAATAGACCTGACATTATGTTTAGTATATGGTTGTGTGCTAAATTTCAGTCTTGTACTAAAGAATCACATCTAACTGCAGTCAAGTGAATCTTTTGATATTTGAAAGGGATAAATAACTTAGGATAATGATATCCTAGGGAGAGTGACTTTAAGTTAACTAGTTACTTCGACACTGATTTTGCCGAATGAAAAGTTAAGTGTAAAAGCACAAGCGGGTCATGTCACTTTTAGGATATGCTTTGGTTTCTTGGTCTAGCAAGAAGCAGAATTCAATTTCCTTATCTACTACTGAAACTGGGTATATGGTAGCTGGTAATTGTTGCGCTCAAATTTTATATATTAAGCAACAATTATATAATTCTAGAATATGTATTGAGGAAGTCCCTATTTATTGTAATAATAAAAGTGTTATATACTTAAGTAAGAATTTGACACAACAATCACGAACTAAGCATATAGAGATTAAATATTGTTGGCCCAGTGAGCTACCCAAGAGAAGGGTGAATTGGGTAGATAAAAAATTATCAGAGAAAAAATACTTTAATAATCTAAATAATTAATTTTAATTATAAATTAATTATCATATTTATATCACAGCGGAAATATAAAATCAACTAGGTGCACACCAAAAAAATAATAATAATGTAAAGAAAGCAGCACATCATAAATTTATACGGGTTCACCAAGCTACTCTTGGCTAATCCAGTCCTCCGAGCCCCATGGAGAGTCGTACCCACTAAACTAAGGATTCTTTTAAACGTAGAAACCAAACACTCACAAAGATTCTTTTACAGACTTAGAATTAACCTTTACAAATTTCTTTTCACAGGCTTTGAAATAGCCTCTACTTTTTATAGGCTAAAAAATAACTTAATTCTTTTTTAAACTAAGGCTAAATAATCAAAATCTCACAAACACTCCAAATATCCTTTTACCCGATAAGGATTGAACCGTTACAAAATTGCTCACAAATCAATTCAATTCAGGAAGAATTACTACCTCAATCTTTTTACAGGAAGAGACTGAAACCAGCTACTTTTAGATTAAATACTCCAAATGGTATTCAATCTGTTACTCAACTTACTAATTAAAAATTGACAAGTGATTTTTCTCACTCACAACTTCTACCACCTCAGATAAATTAGAACTTAATTAATATCTCAAAACTAATGATAGAAAAGTGAGATATTCAAAATCTGATTTTAAACAAAAAAATGGGTCGCACGTAATTGAGCACGTAATCAGATTTATTCAAGAAATTATTTTTAAAAAATATTTTTCAATAAAAAATCAGAAAACAATTTCTAAAGATTAAATTTCAAATATAATCAAGTAATATTAAATAGAAAGTAATTTGGAAAGATCTCACCCGGAATCCACCGAAAGAATAATTATAGCAATGTCACTTCAGATTCGATAGCAGCAATGATTCACAACAAATAATTCTTAAGAATAACTCTTAGAAAATCTCTCACAATTCTCAATATGATTTCTCTTAGAAAATCTCAGTGTATTTCTCTTGATCTCTCTCTCTCTAATATAAAAAACGCAAGTCTAAATAAATGGGAATAAAATAAGCTCTCTAACGGTTAGTTCCCACTTGTTATGACATTTAATTGCTCTTATAGACCCCTTATATAATTAAGACTTCATCCTGGTTCAAATAACTTAATTATAACTTTTAAACTTCTCAATTAAGTCCCCCAAATATTTCTCAATCATAATTAAATAGGATAGAAATAATTACATGTACCAAATTGAAAAATATTCAAACTCAATTAACCAAATATATAGGGATATCATAATATATGTTGCATATCTCAAATAACATCAAATCCCTAATATATCTCTTGAATCCTAACCATAAAACAGCTAGTAACGGCTACTTTTAGAATAAAATCTGGAATTCCACAAAATCATGAAACAGTACCATAAGTCGACTTACCAATGTCCACTGGTCGACCGCTTGATTCAGGATGTAGCCAAGCCAAAAATTCATAGCCCATCGATCGACTGATCTATCGACCTAGAGATTCAGAGAGTTATATCTTTGGGCACAGGTCGACCGCTCTGTCGACTTATTGATACAGAGAGTTCATATTTAAGCTTCGGTTGACTTACCTGTCGACTTAGAGATTCAGAGACTTTTCTTTGTATGCTCTGGTTGACTTACTAATGCTGGAACACTTCTCTCAATTCGTTTGTAATCCATTTTCAATTACGTTTTTGCCCCTTTAACTAATTTCTTTTCTCGGTTGACTCCACTAAATACTTAAATTCAATTTTAATAATTAATAATATTTCTTTTTCAATTACACATAAGAGCAAATAATTTAACTAATTAGGATCTTATAAAAAGCACATATATTTATAAAAATCATTTAAAAAACCTTTTGTGTCATGTGTGATCATAATTGGGATATTAAGAGTTGAAATTTAACCTAAGTTGTTTTCTCTAGGTTTTTCAAATTCTTCAACCTCTTAATCCTTCATCATCTTTGTCATCATCTTTTAGTATCCATTCATTACTTGTCATCATATCTTTATTATTGGAACTAATAAACTGAAACACTCAATTAAATCGTTAGCTCCACAAAAAATATCAACCTTTAATTGTCCATCAAAATCTTAGGATTAACAATCTCCCCATTTTTTATGATGACAATTAACTTTAATGTTTTCTTTAAAACAATAATATAACCACACTCCCCCTGAATCCGAGGACGGATTTTATAGCTCATTTAAGCATAGTAGTGAAGATATTCATAAAATAATCCGAGGACGAGTTTTATAACTCATTTAAGCATAGTAATGAAGATATTAATAAAATAATCAATAAGGCACAAATATAATAAACTCTCCCTTAAGATATTCAATAAAATATCTACTAATTCTCCCATTTTGTCATCTCAAAAAAAAATTGGGGAGAGGGGAAACACAAAAAAAACACTACTCTAGGCATACATATACTTTAAAAGAATAAACCTAAAGTAATTGAATTAGAATATTTATATATATAACTTTTAAAAAGAAAAAACACATTGAATCAACCCATAAAATAAACTTTATGCATTAAAATCATTTTGAACAAATACCATGTGGATCATCATTTGGGATAAAAACAATCTAACTAAGTAGATCAAGTCTAGCTAATTCATCAAAATTCATATACTAGAAGTCAAGTTTTACTAAAAACCTAAATTAGCTATTACAAACCGTAATAGTAAATATGGAACTTGTTTCAATAACAAATTCAAAGAGAGAATAAAAGATAAATTCTAATGAGGGATTTGTCTAGAAAAGTGATAATAAAGTCCCATCGGACTAGTGGTTGGCTGCTGAGGATACTGAACTCTTGGCTGAACAATTGGTCCTAGAGTCATTTGCTGATGAAAAGGCGTTGACGATCCTGCTCTAGATGGCCCTACTCCAGATGGCCCTGCAGCAGTTGGACCTCTAAAAAACTGTTGTACTCCAAACATAGGATGTCCTATAAAGTGTGGTTGAGCACTGTATTGCTGCTAGTATCCGTGATAAGATGACTGCATAAACTGAAACATTTGTTCCAGATTTCCTATGATTTTCCCAAATTCAGCTTCCAAGTTCATATTCATTTGGACCATTTTATTTTCTAACCCAGTCATTCGATCATCCATTAGATTAGTATGTACCCTTAGATCATTATTCTAATAATGAAGAAAATTCATCTACTGATTTATGCTCATTTCTTCTTCATTATCTTCTTCCTCGCCCACAACATGCACTCTTTGCCTTTTCTGATTCCTCTTCTTTACCCATCTGTTTCCTCTGTACTCATATCCTATTAATGAAGCATTACCTACATTAATCTATCTGGGTATGATTGTCACATTTTTTTTTTTTTTTTTTTTTTTTATCATGATCAGTTTCAACTCCAAAGTGATCAAACAACCTTTGGAGTGCATCAGCATAAGGTAATACTCTAGAGGGTTTCTGAACATGATACTTCATGTGGTCTATCATGATATGTGCTAGATCTAATTTTCTCCCTTCAACAATCTCATTCATCAAATAAAGGTCAAAGTCATTTACATTAGCATGACTTCCCCCTCTAGGCACATCTGTATAGGTTAGCAGCAAATGAAGGAATCGATGCTCAAGAGATAATAATCCTACTTTATCTCTCTCTAAGTCAAATTTCTCAGCAATTGCCATTCTATTGAAATTTATCGAAAGCCAGTGAGGGGTATTGTACGGAACTACGTCTCCTCTAGGTATTTCCAAAATATCACATAATAACCCCCTATTAAACTGGATTTCTTTTCCTTTAACATAGGATGAAATTTTAATATTATTGGAAGTGAGATTGCTATAGAACATTCTCACCTACATCGGTATCCACTAATTCATTTGGGTGAAAAAATTGATCCAGCTCAAATTTCTAAAATATCCTTCAACATCAATATTTTTCTCTTTCAAACTAACAAAATCTATAGGTTTGCAATCTAAAACATTTCGGTTGACAAACCCCTCATTATATTTTTTCTCATTATCTTCCTTTCGAAAAAATTCATTGTCGTACGTAACCCTTTGAGAACGCTTCTTGATTTTAGGCATTTTCACACAAATTTAAAACAAACCAACCAAAATAACTCAAGAGATTAAGCCTAAACAGATAATCAACTGAAACCCTAGAAATCAGAGAGAACCAACATTTTTTTGCAAGTAATGAGTTACCAAATCTCAGATCGACCTTTAGATTCAACCCAAACATCTTCTAATCCAAGTCGAAATGAACTGATTTCATGAAGTTTATGCTTGAACAAACTTGGGAGATGAAGGGTTTTAGAGAAAAAAAGGTTTTAGTTTCGGACAAAATGAAATGAACAAGTGAAGGGTATTTATATCCTGTAACGACCAGTCGACTGCCAACTTAGAGACGGTCGACAGATGAATGCAGTGCATCTCTCTGTATTCCAACCTACTACTATCGGTCGACTAATGAATCATTATAAGTCAACTGCCCATTCTGAGCTATTTTACTTTTAGTGCATTTATACCCTAATTTGATCAACTTAGCGCAATTATTTTACCTCTTATTTTGATCCACATGTATTTTATAAAAATTTAATTGCTTACACATTTAAACACACACACACACACACATACATATGTATCACAAATATCTAAATTTCAAAATGAATAGGCTCAGTCTCCCTAACAAAATCAATAAACTTAAACTTAATTTTTTTTTACATACTTGGATCATCTTTGGGAGCAAGTGATGTGTGTACCTTTGGTGGATTACTAATTTTGGACTTGGTATCCTTTGACTCCACCAATACTTGATTTTTCATCTCAATTTCTTCCTTCTTAGGAATGGCAATTTTCTGAACTGATTCAGTAAGAACTTATTTGCCTTTGTTTGGTGCTTCAGGCTGCTTTGGTACAACTTTGTAAATGAACGTTTTCTTGTACTGGTATCTTACCGTTTGTTGTGGATAAGCTTTGTCAGCTCTCACATATTGATCTTGTTGCTTCTGTACTCGTCTATTTGGCACGTGCTGATTCTTCTTATTTGGTACATTGAACCTCGGTTCCTTATTTGGTAGGGCATATTCATTGTACCTTCTTGTCTGTTCAAATCTCCTTATCCGCACATAGTATTCATTGTACCTTCGTCTAAATCTCTGATTGGTATCTGCACCAAAATTTTCTTTTTTTGGTATCTAGTTGATTCTGGATCCGACAGGGTAACCATGTAATAAATAACAAGAGTTTTCATAATGACCAAATTTACCACAATAAAAACACTTAATACTGTTAGCACACCTCTTTGAATAGTCAGTGTTTCGTATGGGAGCATAATATTGTTTGCAATTTTGAGAAGTTGTTTAGTAACTATTGGTTTTTCAATAGATTTAATACTCTCAACATCCTTGAATTTATCCATTGCTTCTTTAAGCTCCTTTGAGTCTTCTCAAGTAACCGTTCATTAGTGCTAACGTTTACCTGTAGACCAAAATTCTTTCTATGCATAACTTTAAGATCATTCTTAAGAATTTGGCATTTATTTTCAACAGAATGGATTTTTAAACGAGCTCTATGAAGCTCACACCTCATATTGTCCAATTCAATACTCAAGGTCTTATTCAAGGTTTCAAGATTTTTCCTTTTAAATTTATTTTGTTGAAGATCATAAAAATTATTTTTCAAAACCTCAGTCTCATCCTCAAGAAACTCAATTTTCTCACACAACTTACTAATTTTAAATAAAGCATTTTTAAACTCAACTGTTTCAAATATTTGTCCAAATTTTTTTTCTTGAGAGATTTGACAATACTGAACTTCTTATTTTCAAGATTTGCAATTTTTTGCTCTAGTTTCAAATTATCTTTTCCAAAAATATACGTAAGAGCAATAAGCGTCTCAATAGCCTTATCTGTATTCTCATCATTGCAAATTATATCAGTCTCATAATCAGAACATTGACTATCAAAAGAAGTAGAATTAACAGTAGTAGACATAACTTCAGAATCAAGACACTCTATGTGATCGTATTTAGCTATACTGTGAAGTATATTGAGCTAAAACCAGCTCTGATGCTAATTGTTGGCCATGTGAGCTACCCAAGAGGATGGGTGAATTGGGTAGATAAAAAATTATCAGAGAAAAAATACTTTAATAATCTAAATAATTAATTTTAATCATAAATTAATTATTATCTTTATATCACAACGAAAATATAAAATCAATTAGGTGCACACCAAACAAAAAAAATAAATAATGTAAAAAAAGCAGCACATCATAAATTTATACGGGTTCACCAAGCTACTCTTGGTTAATCCAATCCTCCGAGCCCCACGGAGAGTCGCACCCACTAAACTCAGGATTCTTTTAAACTTAAAAACCAAACACTCACAAAGATTCTTTTATAGGCTCAGAATCAACCTTTACAAATTTCTTTTCACAGACTTTGAAATAACCTCTACTTTTTACAGGTTCAAGAATAACTTAATTCTTTTTTAAACTAAGGCTAAAGAATTAAAACCTCACAAATACTCCAAATATCATTTTACTCAATAAGGATTGAACCGTTACAAAATTGCTCACAAATTAATTCAATTCAGGAAGAATTACTACCTCAATCTCTTTACAGGAAGAGACTGAAACTAGCTACCCTTAGATTAAATACTCCCAATAGTATTCAATCCGTTACTCAACTCACTAATTAAAAATTGACAAGTGATTTTTTTCACTCGCAACTTCTACCACTTCAGATAAATTAGAACTCAATTAATATCCCAAAACTAGTGATAGAAAAGTGAGATATTCAAAATCTGATTTTAAACAAAAAAAATGGATCGCACGTAATCAAATTTATTCAAGAAATTATTTTTAAAAAATATTTTTCAATAAAAAATCATAAAACAATTTCTAAAGATCAAATTTCAAATATAATCAAGCAATATTAAATAGAAAGTAATTTGAAAAGATCTCACCCAGAATCCACCGAAAGAATAATTATAGCAATGTCACTTCAGATTCGATAGCAGCAATGATTCACAACAAATAATTCTCAAGAATAACTCTTAGAAAATCTCTCATAATTCTCAATATGATTTCTCTTAGAAAAGCTCGGTGTTTTTCTCTTGATCTTTCTCTCTAATATGAAAAACGCAGGTCTAAATAAATGGGAATAAAATAAGCTCTCTAACGGCTAGTTCCCACTTGTTATGACATTTAATTGCTCTTATAGACCCTTTATATAATTAAAACTTCATCCTGATTCGAATAACTTAATTATAGCTTTTAAACTTCTCAATTAAATCCCCTAAATATTTCTCAATCATAATTAAATAGGATAGAAATAATTACATGTACCAAATTGAAAAATATTCAAACTCAATGAACCAAATCGATAGGGATATCATAATATATGTTTCATATCACAAATAACATCAAATCCCTAATATATCTCTTGAATCCTAACCATAAAACAGCTAGTAACGGCTACTTTTAGAATAAAATTCAGAATTCTACAAAATCCTGAAATAGTGCCATAAGTCGACTTACCAATATCCACCGGTTAACTACTCAATTCAGGATGTAGCCAAGCCAAAAATTCATAGCCCATCGATCGACTTATCTATCAACTTGGAAATTCAGAGAGTTACATTTCTAGTCACAGGTCGACTGCTCTGTCGACTTATCGATAAAAAGAGTTCATATTTAAGCTCCAATCAACCTACCTGTTGACTTAGAGATTCAGAGACTTTTCCTTCTATGTTCCGGTCAACTTACATGTCGACTTACTAATATTGGAACACTTCTCTCAATTCGTTTTTAATTCATTTTTATTAACATTTTCGCTCCTTTAACCGATTTCTTTTCTCAGTTAACTCCACTAAATACTTAAATTCAATTTTAATCAATTAATAATATTTCTTTTTCAATTACACATAGGAGCAAATAATTTAACTAATTAGGATCCTATAAAAAGCACACATATTTATAAAAATCATTTAAATTTTTTTTTGTGTCGTGTGTGATCCTAATTGGGATATTAATAGTTAAAATTTAACCTAAGTTGTTTTCCCTAGGTTCTTCAAATTCTTCAACCTCTTAATCATTCATCATCTTTGTCATCATCTTTTAACATCCATTCGTTATTTGTCATCATATCTTCATTATTGGAACTAATAAACTGAAACACTCAATTAAACCGTTAGCTCCACAAAAAACATCAACCTTTAATTGTCCATCAAAATATTATGATCAATAGACATCATTTTATTCATGATCACATTCAGAAAAGTGATATAACTATTGAATACGTCGATACCTCCTATCAGCTTGCCGATATTTTTACCAAACCTCTAGCAGAAGATCAATTCATGAAAATTATTCGAGATTTAGGTATGGCTAGGCATAATGATATATGCCTAGAGTGATGTTTTTGGGTCTTTACCCCAACTTTTTGGGATGACAAAGGGGAAGAAGCTGATGTTTAATGAGTTAATTGATGTTTAGGGATTTATTCACCTAACCATTGCATTGATTAAAGGGAGAAGTTATTATTGGTCTTATGTTGAATATCATTATTGTTTAATTGGGCTTATATTGAATATCTTTATTATTGTTTGCTTATGTTTTAATATTTATGCTTAAATGAATTTAAATACTAATCCTCGAATTTAGGGGGAGCGTGGTTATATTTTTTATTGAAGAAAATATCAAAGTTAATTGTCATCATAAAAAATAAGGCAAATTGCTGAATCTAAGATTTTGATGAACAATTATGTATTGATATTTTTGGTAGAACTAATGGTTTTATCGAGTGTTTTAGATTTCTAGTTTGATGCATGTGATTAAGAAGAAGACCTTATGAAGAAAACATAAAGGGTGCAAGATGGGCGTAATGAAGATGTGAAGAGTTTTGAAAACTTTGAAGAAAAATAAGTGAAAACAACTCTCTACTTATATACTCTTAATGGAATCTAAATTAGGATCACACATGACACTTAAAATGAGTTAATTATATGTGTATCATGATAAGAAGTGATAAGTTTAAGATCCTAAAATATGATATTGTATGTACTCGTTATGTGAAATAAATTTGATAATTGACCTAATTAGAAAATATGTTTTAAAGTATAAAAAAGTTAAGTTTTCGGGTTAATTCGGTTAACCAAGAAAAACAATCGGTTAACTAAATCAAACCGTGAGTTTTGGGGTTAAAACGAGGTGCTACTGATCCAGTTGGTCAATCGACTGAAATTGGTCGGTCAACCGTTTGAAACAGTAGCTGAATTGGCCAAGGAAGTGAGCACATTGATCCAATCGGCCAATCGAATAAAGTAGATCGGTCAACCATTTGAGTCAGTAGATAAATTGGTGGAAAAATAAATCACACTGATCCAATCGTTCAATTGATTAGGTGTGATCAGTTAACTGACTAGCTTTAAGCCAACGATTATATTGGGAGCAGGACAGGTTAACAGACCTGTAGGATTCGGTCAACCGACTTAAACACTTGAGATTTCGGGTGATTTGATCTCTTGGTTAAAAACTATCTAGTTTTTATAATTCCAAGAGAGGGATTTGGGGGATTTTAACTTAATTGAACTATTAACAACCTATCATGTTATTCCTATTGATATAATCCATATATTTTGAGATTCTAATAATTAAATGATTTAATACTTCTTATCTCTATGGTTTTAAATTGAGAATAGTTTTATGAACTTAAATGAAATAACTGAAAGTTATTTTTAAGGAAAATACACCTGAAATGAAAGGTAATCATATATGGGGTCTAAAAGTGTTATTTTTTTGCTTATCTTTAAAAAAATAGCCATTAGAGGGCTAGTTATTGGTCTATTAATATAGACCTGTAGTAATTGAGTTGAGTACATCAATAGCAATCACTTTGATCTTTTCTAAGAGTGAAATTTACGCTAAGATTTTTACTAGAGATTTTGTTCAAGTTCTTGATCTAAAGAGCTAGTTGTTTGGCGTCACCGATTTGGGTTCTAATTGTGATTCAATCTTTGTCTTCAGTGTTTTTCCAGTGAGATCCTTCCAAGTTTTATTATTTGCTTTAAAGTTATATTTATCTTGATTACTTGGTTTAGGATTATTAGAAAAATTGTTTATGAACTTAAAAACCTAAAAATCTTTTTAAGTGATTTTTGCCTATTTATCTAATTATGTGCTAAATTTTTACTACCTACATTTTTTATTACTCAGATTTAAATTGTCTCACATTATATCTATCACGTAGTAATTATTTGAGACATTAATTGAGTATATTCGTATTGAGGTGGTAGAAGAAACTTACATTTTTTTTGTATTTGTGAATTTGAGTGGATTATACACTTTTGGGATGATGTCTAGGTAGGGTAGTTAGGTTTCGATATTTCTCTTGTGAAAAAAATTAGGGTTTGATTTTTGTCCTAGGAAAAATGTTAGGTTATTCTTTTTCCTAGAAAAGAATTAGATTTTGATTCATTCTGCAATGGAATTATTTTTGAATGAATTGTAAAGGTTCATCATTCTCGATAAAAAAGATAAGTGAGAAAGACTTAGGTTTTTCTTTAACCTAGTAAAAATATGGGATTCATCATTGACCCGTGGAAATGGTAAATTTTAAAGGTTGATTTTGTGCCCTTAAAATAATCTATACCTGGTAAATGAATCAGAGGTTTAGTGGATTGCAAATCTCCGTGGAGCTCTAGGGACTGAATGTAGGTAAGAGTAGCTTACCAAATTAGGATATATTATTGTGTGTTGTATTGCTTATTTTCTTATATTGTGTTTGAGTGTGCATTTAGAAGTAAACAGATTTTTGCTGCGTAACAAGATAATAATTAATTTTAAAAAAATAATTATTTGTGTTTAATTGTTAAATTTTAGTAACTACCCAATTCACCCTCTCTCTTGGGTAGCTCTTTGGGCCAACAGGGTGGTTAGATAAATCAAAAGGTAGATCGAAAAATAAAAATGACTTCAGGTAATTCCACTGTGACAAGCCAGGACACATGATCCGAGATTGCAAAATATTGGAAAGGAAACAATTTAAGGACTAAACTGACAAGGACAGAGAAGATTAGGAGACCCATGTAGTTGTTGCTGATGAAGATATTGTAATTTTTTATGAAGATAGTTGTGTCGACCTTACATGCTAGGATACCAATTGGGTGATTAATTCAAGTGCATCATTTTATATTACTTCTCGAGGTGATTTCTTCTCGTCTTACACTAGTGGTGACTTTGGCTATGTGAAGATGGGGAATGACGATGCATCAAAGATCATTGGTATGGGAGATATTTATCTAGAAACCGATATCAGTTGGAAATTGGTACTTAAAGATGTCAGACATGTGCCAGCTTTTCACTCAACTCGATTTTCACCAGAAATCTAGACAACGAAGATTACAGTAGTCATTTTGGTGAAACGAAATGGAAACTTACCAGAGATTATTTGGTGTTGGTCAAAGGCAATAAACTAAGCACCTTGTATGTGATGCAAACGATATTGGCTAAAGAAGAGGTTACTGTAGCTAAGGATTTTTCTATAGAGTTATGACATCGATGACTTGGTCACCTAAGTAAAAAGAGCTTCACATGCTTGCCAGAAAACAACCCTTGATAGGTAAAAAAAATACATCTCTTAAAACTTGCATGCATTGTTTTGTTGATAAACAACATAGAGTTGCATTTCAGAACATTAATCCATCTCTTAAAATGTATGCTTTTTGACACAAAGTTGCCTAAATCATTTTGGAGTGAGGCAATGAAGACCGTAGTTGACTTGATCAATTTATCTCCATCAGTTCCTTTGGATGGCAATATCCTAGAAAGTGTGTGGACCAGAAAAAACATCTCCTGCAAGCATTTGTGGATATTTGGATGCCAGACGTTTGTTCATGTTCCGAAGGATGAAAGGTCCAAGCTTGATGACAAGACAACATATTGTATATTCTTGGGCTATGGGTATGAGGAATTTGACTACAAATTGTGGGATCCAGTTGATAGGAAAGTAAGTGATTCGTAGTAAGGATGTGATATTCCTTGAAGACCAAATTATCGAGGATGTTGAGAAATGTGTAAAACCGAAATTCTCTATTGAGTATCCAGTCAACATAGATCCAGTTCCAACACCCGTGACAGTTCCACCAAAAGAGCAGTTCCATGAGATTATCGATGATGCATATGTTCGTGATGAAATAGTGCAGCCACCTCTACTTCCTCCGATTGATGTTTTGTTGAGAAGGTCCAATAGGGATCAAAAGACTTCTACAAAATATTAGTCTAATGAGTATGTGATGCTTACAGATAGGGGAGTGCTAGAAAGCTATAAAGAAGCCGTGTTGAGTAAAAACAAAAATGAGTAGAAAAAATCCATGCTAGAAGAGATGAATTCTTTGGATAAGAAAAGCACTTATGATATGGTACAACTTCCTAAAAGAAAGAGAAGTTTGAAGAATAAATGAGTTTACAATTTGAAAATTGAAGATAATAACTCACGTCCGTGGTACCATTGGATTCGCGATGTGTTGGATATGAAGTTACTATAGTTCAAGAGAATACACACAAATAAGAATGGTTCAGTATGATAACTAAAGTTCTTCTTGTATAGAGGTTTGAGAGTTGCAAAGAAAGAGAGAGAGAGAGAGAGAATATGTCTCCTGTATTTCCCTACATGAGCTTGATGGAGAGAGTTGTTGGGTAGGTCCAACCTATGTGGGAATGGACCTAACCCAAAAGGCCATTTGGGTCTTATGGAAAAAAAAAAAAAAAAGGCCCAAAGCTATTAATAAAAGCCCACAACTGTTGGTAAAGGCCCATTAGGGCTTAAAGTTTGATCAATTATAAGACACAAGTAGAGAAGTCTTGTAGTAGTGAGTGAGCAAAAACAAGGGCAACAACTTCTTTGGGCATTGATTCAGCAGAAACACTCATACGACAGTGAGTGTAGAGAGAGAAGGAAGAGAAAAGAGATAACGACACTTAGACTTGACGATCAGACGACAATTGGGATTCCGATTGGGCTGAAATTTTAGTGCTTCATTTTTGGCATCTAGTATTTTGTTTCTATTGGTCTTGATCTTCGGTAACTCTTTTCTAATTGATGATTTGGTATTCTGCTCTAAACCCATAGTTATCGTTTCTTGCTGTATCCATCATTTTCGATGATATTTCAGTGGTGATCTAGGAGTTTTCTCTTGAAAGTGTGAACGATTGTAATTCCATTATTTTTGTGATTGTAAAAGCTGAGATCAGACTTCAGTATCGTAGTATTTTTTTTCCCTGCCTTGGGGTTTTCCACGTAAAAAAATGTGTTTTCTGTTTTATTTGTTATTTGTTTTTATCTTAGTTAATATCTGTGGGTATTGAAATCAGTAATACTATTTTAATCACATAAAGAGAGAAAATAAAATCTAAGTAATTTGTAAATTTTTTCAACAAGGGTAACACTTATATTTTTTAATATGTAACCCAAAAGGGATGAAAAACACAGCTTCTTTGTGATAGGGTATTGCTGATAAAGTCAAAGGTGGTACAACTACAATAACTACGCACTTCAAGACTTACATTACCCGGCTTCCCCCTGAAGACTTAAGAGCACTACTTCCTTCATCCAAGTAGTTGCTTGTTTACATTCTCAAACTCAATTCTCCTTTGGGAAAATTATCAGCCACTCGGCTTCATAACTCTTGTAGGTCACTTATCTCTTCTAAAAAAAAAAACGAGTAAGCTCAACTTTCAACATGTTCGATGGTCGAGTTGGTGGTGCTTTCCAAAAACTCTGGATTCAATTATACATTAAAGAGCAATATAATATATGAATACAGGCGAGAGAGTTTTGTTTATTTACGCTTCAATAATTTATCTTTTTCAAAAATTTCTACAATTACATGAGAATAGGAAGACTGGGTTTGTTTAAATAGATAAGGTGGTGTTTGGTTAGTGTTCCCACGTTTTTCAACCCAACTAGGATGGGTTAGGTTGAGAATTTTGTTTCTTACTGGGAATATAATTGCGTTTGGTAACGATAATTTTTTTTTTGTATTGGGAATAGAATCATGCTTGGTAACGATATTATCCTAGAATTGATTTCATGAACCAACCCTAGAATTGATTCAAGCAAACACTAAAATTCAACCAAAATTCTCAAATCAAGAATCAACTCTAGAATAGATTTCATAAAATTCAACCAAACCTCCAAATCAAGAACCAACCCTAAACCAAAATTAAGAATAAACCCTAAACCAAAATTAAGAACCAAGCCCTAAATCGATTTCGTGATGAAATTGAAATCGAAAAGAGAAATCGATTTCGAAATCGAAAATCGAAATGAAAATCGGAATAGAAATCGAAAATCGAAATCGATTTCTTGATGAAATCTAAACCAAATCGATGTCATACCAATTGAAGATGACAGCAAACAGATCGAAGAGGAGGTGGATGGTATAGACGAGTTCGAAATCAATGTCGAACAGATCGAAGACAATGGTGATGGTGATGCAAAGTACAAGGAAGACGACAGCGATGGGTTGGAGAGGAGGAGGAGGAACGATTATGAAAACGAGGAGAGGGGGGGAGAAGACGATTGCAACGAGAGGAAAACGATGAGCTGGTGGTGGACAGCGAACGAGGAGTTCGGCGAAGATGAAGAAGATGATCGAAATAGGAGAGAGAAAAATGAAAAATAAAATTTTCTTTGATTTGAGCTTAACAAAAGTCAAACACAGGGCTTACTAACATCTCTAATATTTCCGAGCGTGTCCCCTCCTTTGGGTTCAGTTTTTTTAGCACAAAAAAAAAAAACAAGTGTTTTTTGTTTCTCATTTCCTTAATATTTTAATAATCAAATATCATTTTTTGAGTTGGGTTGGATTGAGTTTTGTGTTGCCAAACGCATTCCCAAAAATCAATCCCTGAATTTTTGGGTTAGGTTGGGTTAGGTTGGAATGGAAACACTAACCAAACGGGGCCTAAGAAACTCGAAAGCCTAGACTTTTAAGTCTGTTAAAATTCCTAAAATAAAAAAATTAAGGAAAGAATCTTGCACAATCAGTGAGATAATGATTAGACCGTCTAGATACAGGCCAACCCCGTTTGAACGATTTCTAGTCAGTAGATAGGACGTACGAACGGTTAACCACCCAATCAGGACGCTAGTCCTTCTACCCGAAAACCGTTCGGATGCCTATGAAGATCTGGATGCTCTTAACATCCATTTTCTAAAATTTAAATTTTAAGTTGATTTTAACTTTGAAAAATATGTTGGGTGGCGTGCGTAATTATACTTTTTACTCTGTTGGACTAGGTCAGAGTACTTGATTTTATTTATATTTTGATAGAATCGATAATCTTCATCGTCATCATCCCTCTAATATCTTTTAAGCTTGTTTTTTTTTTTTTTTTTTTTTTTAAGAACTATTTTGACTTTCTCTCTCCTCAATTAATTTTTTAAACAAATAAGTTATTATTCAAATTTTTTTTAAAATATTTTTAAATTTAGGTCATCGACAATTAAAAAATAGACATGAATAGACATTTGTACTACTTATATAAAATAAAAAAACTCTAACCCTAATTATTCATTATTCAAAATAAAGGCAATGGTTGTGTTAGACCTAATTTTTTTAGTTTGTTCAATCATTGAACACAACCGCAATATCCCGTATTTTTCTTCACGAAGGTGGTTGTATTAGACCTAATTATTTTAGTTTGTTTAATCACCGAACACAACCACAATATCCCACCTTCTTCCTCACATAGGTGTTCAGTTTTGCTGTCGTAATATCTCCGCCTTCTTTTTCACGAAGGTGTTTAGCTCCACCGCCGTTCAATTTCCACCTTTCTCACGATTTATTCAGTTCCATTGCTGCCGCGTCTGTTCGCCATCGCCACCATCACATCTTGTTGTGCTTGCCGTTATTGTTGTGCCCCTCATCTCTCTCTTTCTCCCTCTCTCTCTATCTCTCTCCCATTCCACCTTATTTCTCACGATATGTTCAGTTCTACTGTCGTTCAATCTCCACCTTCTTCTTCACGATCTGTTCAGTTCCACGACCACCGCGTCTATTGGCCATCGCCGCCGCCACATCTGTTCTTGTTCAGATATACGTCGGTAAACCGCTAACGCCTTGCTTGTCCCCTCTCTCTCGTTCTAGAACTGATGGTGATAATAGCAAGAACAACTTCATTTTTGTTGCTCAGATCTGAAAAATTTCAGATCTAGAATGTTCAACAGTATACAAACATTTTCTCTCTCTCCAGTCTGAATGTTTACATTATTCCTAGATCTGAATGTTTATTTTGAATGAGTGCTTTGGTGGATGTTTATTTACGATTTAATGAATATTCGTACTAATGTGTTTTCGTTGATTTTTAGGATTTTTTAATGTTTTTGAACTGGGGTTAGCTCTGTTTTGGAATTGTTGATTTTTCTAGAGTTTTTTTTATTCACGTGAATGTTCTTTTCGTCGATATTACGTTTATTTCAATATTCTTGATGTGTTTTTTGAATGTTCACATGGGGTTCAGATCTATTTTGATTTAATTTTTGAGGGGTGAATGTATCAGTTGTGGTAGGTGGATGTTCATGCCGATTTTATTTTTTGTTGATCTTAGGGGGATTTCGATGTCTTTATTTGTTGTCGTGGTCTTTGGGTGAGCGTTCATGTGGTTTAATGAAATTTTTACACCAATTTGTTTTTATTGATTTTTGTTTTTTTTAATTTTTTTTTGGGTGATTTTTGGTGAAATTTCATATCAAGATAGTGTTTTATTGATTTGTTCACGTAAAGAATAATGAACATTCACTGTAGTAGAATCAGAGTTAAAATATTTAAAAATAACAAGATGAAAAATGTGAATATTTATGTCTTGATTTTTTAACATAACAACATTGTACCTAAATAATGAAAAAAAGATGGTCAAAGAAAAAAATATTATTTTCTAAAAATCTCTAAGGACTAAAAACTTTATTATGGTAGTTGAAGGCTGATTTTTTTATTTATATATTTAAGACTATAAAATAAATTTATCTTTAAACTTTACACTATCAAAAATTAAAATTCCATTAGGCACTGAACTAACTCAATAACAATGAGTGGATAAGGAAAATTTGATTTTCTTTTAGATTTTTTATTTGGGGATTTCATTATTTGGTTCTTATAAGAGAGTGTACTGAGAAAATAATCATACAAATGCCTACATTAAGTTTTTGGTCCCCGTGATCTTCTTAGAGTTTAGGTCCTGATCATTGCCCCTTATTTGTATTGTATTTACAATTTATGTCATTCTATTAAAAAATGTGAGTGCTTACTTTTTCAAAACTCACCAAATCACCAAAATCATTTCACGCGATTTACCGTTGATAGAAATTTAAAAAAAAAAAAAAAAAATACACCAAATTAATCTACGAAAAATCATTTTTCCGACGATATAAATTTCAATTTTTTTGGGTAACTTTTTGTTAATTTGTGAATCTTCATTTTTTTGAAAAATTAATCTACGAAAAATATTTTTCCCAACAACATGAACATGAATTTTTTTATTTTTATTTATTTTTTGAATATTTAATAAATATTTATACTAATTGTATTATTGAGAATGTTCATACTTTCACAAAAAATGCATCAAAATATATACTTTCGCCAAAATACCAAAAATACTACGACATGAGTAGAGCCAAACAACATTCACATGAACAAAACTCATTCCAAAAACCTGACACAAATCACAGAGTTGACCAAACGCCAATGATGTTCATGATCTGGTGGATGGGACAATTGGTATATGTGAATGTTCAGATCACATGAACAAAACTCATGCCAATATACTCTCTTCATATCAGTGAGTTGATCAATCTTCCGTCCACCAGATCTAATGATGAATGAATAGATCTGCCAAAGCCGAAGAGGAATTGAATCGAGAATCAAAACAGATCTTACTTAATTTTTCAACCAAGAACTTATTGAAACAAAACTCATGCCAATATACTTACAATGTTGTATTCAAAAGACCACCAAAGGTTTTGTTTCATTGTCCTCATGGTTAATTTGTTAAGCTCTAAAGCTTTAAGTAACTGTAGGAAAGTAAAAACGTCGATTCGATATCACCGAATGAGAGAACAACTCGATTGCACAGAAGCAATAAAAGCGATGATTGATGAACATCGAAACAGTTACCTCAAACAGTCAATAATCAAATCGGATCAAGAACAGAAGAATCAAAACCCAACCGATGAATAAACAATCGTCAAACAAATCTCGGATCGAGAACTGACCTGGAAGAAAAACGCAGATCAAAACGCAATGTGTTTGTCAATTGTAATTGTAGACATGGAAGAACAACATAGATCTAGAAGAACAATTGCAAATGCACAGTTCAATGTGTTCGTCAATCTGGAATAGTGTTCGTTGATGCAGATCGCAAATGATGAGATCAATCAAAGCAACATCAATGATGATGAATAGATTGATGAACAAGCAACAACGAAATAGATTGATGATGAACAGAAGCAATCAATCTTGAATCGTGAATTAGAAAGAAAATGGATTTTTTATCGTCTTTGTCTGCAGGGGCGGCGGTGGTTGGAGGCTCTCATTCGGCAGCGGCGGTCGTGGCAGCATAGGAGATGGCAGTCGAAATATGCGTGCCAGTGGTTCGCAACGGTGGTTGGTGGTCGTTCGGCGATTGAGAGAAAGAGCTTAAATCGGTGATTGAGAGAGAGGGGGTTGGGAAGGCGGGTGAAGGTTGTGTAAATCTTATTGATATTTAGAAATTTAGGTTATATATATATATATAAGGGTATAGTTGTCTATTTATTTTTATTTTTATTTTTAATTTTGAAAAGGACTTTTTTATAAGAATGTTTTTTAAAAGGGTTAAAAAATAACGTTTTTCAAAAAAAGAATTAGTGAGGAAAAAGAAAGTTAAAAAGAGTTATTTACACTTTTATTGTATTTAAAAAAAAAAAATACTGAAATAGACTTACTTTTAACTTATTTACGAAATTAATCTTACCCGGGGATGTAATCCCCGGGTTTGGGGGTCTGGCCATATTCGCAACCTCGGGTATACAATTTTTTTCTTCTTCTATTTTTCCTTTTAAACCCGAGGTTGTGTACCCTAGGTTTACCCCCCCCCCCCCCTCCGCAAAAAGAAAAAACAAACAAACAACGTTTTGGCCCAATAAATTTTTAAAATTTTTAGCAATTTTGAGTTTATTAACAATGGTTTATCGATATTTTAAATAAATCTATTTTTTTTGTGCATAAATTAAGTTCAAAATACTCCATAATTCTTTTTACAACACTAAAAATGAACAAGTGGATGAATTTTAAAAAATCGTCAAAGTTGACCAGATGAACTGTTTCGATAACGGTGGAATTTTTTCAACAATTTGGAATTAATAAAAGATTGCATGTCTGTAACAAAAATGAACCAAATTTTTTGTATATAAATTATGTTCATAACACTACATTACAAAACTTAGAACACTAAAAACGAACTAGTAAATAATTTTTAAATAATCGTCAAAGTTGGTCAGATGAGTTGTTTAGTTGTCTCGATGACGATGCAGTTTTTTTGAAAACTTTGAGTTAACAAAAAAAGGTCGTCTATCCGTAACAGAAATGAACCTGATTTTTTTGCATAAAAACTATGTTCATAACGCTAAATAATAAAATCGAGAATACTAAAAATAGATAAGGGAATAAATAGTGTTGAGAAAAGAGAAAACTTATGTAAGATAATAGAAAAAGTTTGGATGAACATAATTTTACGCTTAGTGGTCCATTCGGGGTGATTATTTTTTTATTTTATTTTATTTTTTTTTTCGGGTATTTTTTTCAAGATTTAGGCGTAGAAAACGCCATAGGTGGTTTGATCGAGTATTTTTTCAAATAAAGTCCATTTTCACCTTCAATTTTGGATTTGAATGTTGGGTGACTAAATTTGTAATCTTCATCACGAGCGTGTGCCTTGTCTCATTGGTAAAATTGAAATCTTCAAAAGTCAGAGTGATGACTCAGATTAGACCCAACTTTCAAAAAAAAATTCGTCCCCAATGGACCACCGAGTGCAAAGTTGTGTTCATCCAAACTTTGAAGAGCAATATAATATTTTTGAAACGTTAAAGAGCAAGAAAATATTGTGGCAATAACTATTATTTAAAAATTATTCACTAATCCATTTTTGGTATTCTCGATTTTATTATTTAGTGTTATGAACGTAATTTGTATATAAAAAAATTAGGTTCATTTCTGTTACGGATAGACTATTTTTTGTTAACTCAAAGTTTTCAAAAAAACTTCATCGTCATCTAAACAACTCATTCGACCAACTTTGATGATTATTTAAAAATTATTCACTAGTATATTTTTAGTGTTATAAGTTTTGTTATGTAGTATTATGAATATAGTTTATATACAAAAAAATTGATTAATTTTTGTTACGAACATGTAATCTTTTGTTAATTCCAAATTGCCGAAAAAATTTCGGCGTTATTGAAATAGCTCATCTGGTAACTTTAGCGATTTTTTAAAATTCATCCACTTGTTCGTTTTTAGTGTTGTAAAAAATATTATGGAGTGTTTTGAATGTGATTTACGTACCAAAAAATTAGATTTATTTAAAATATTGATAGACTACCGTTAATCAACTCAAAGTTGCCGAAAATTTTAAAAATTTATTGGGCCAAAACGTTATTTTTTTTGGGGGGGAGGGGGGTGGTGGTAAACCCGGGGTACACAACCCCAGGTTTAAAAGGGAAAACGAAAAAAATAAAATAAAAATTTGTATACCAGGGGTTGCGAACCCATGTGTTTCCACGCCCTTTGAGACCCCGAAAAATGGACCCCTTTTCTTAGGAACACATACAAGATTCGTCACTACAAAAATAAGATAATGGAACCCCCGCCATTAACTACTTCATTTATGAATTTCATAGTAATAGAAATACATGTCCTACCGAGACAGAATTTGTAACTTGCTATCCTCTTGCCTAGCAGGCAAAGATGGGTATACGGCTAGACTCCCAAACCTGGGGATCATATCCTGGGTAAGATTAGTTTCGTAAATAAGTTAAAAGTAACTCTATTTCAGTTTTTTTTTTTTTTTTTTTTTTTTTTAAGTACAATAAAAGTGTAAATAACTCAGCTAAAAAAAGTCCAAATAATAAAAAATCCTTTTTATTTTTGGTTTTACACGGTGTCCGAGTCAATTTACAAACGTCTTGACCTGGGTCATTCATAATTGTTGATGCCAAAAAATGGTGGCGGGTCAACAGTATGGTCCGGGAGGATATCGGGGACACAAGACGGCCATCAACACTGCAACTAGTTGAGTTCAGGGTTGGTGAAAATCTCCGAGCTGAGCTCCACTCTTCTATTCCAAGCACCTGCACAAAGACCCACCGGGGCTGTACCCAGTAAAGTCCCTCCGGCGTGAGAGTAAGTATTCAGGGGTGAAGGGCTGAAAATATATTGAGTTCAGTAGTAGTCACGTACCTATGGGGTAGTGGGTGCCCCGGTGTATTTATAGGCGTTAGTGCTTGATTAGTGCCGCGAAATTAGGGGGTCAGCTCAGGTTAATTAACATAATTCGCTGAACAGCCAATGAGCAGGCAAGTTAGCCCTCTAAACGTCTGGGCTGGCTTTTGAGCCCATAAGTAGAGGCCCATGGGCCAGTACCTCACAACGGCCCGGTGAACTCCCGAGTACGAAGGTGGCGAGCAGAGGGTGCCTCAACCCGTCAGTTCGGCAAGTCGAATTTCAGCTTGCCGGTCCAGATTTCTTCACTGAGACGACCGTCAGCTCGGCTGGGGGCATCCCAGCTCGGTACTGAGGGGATTTCAGCTCTCATCCCGGCCACTCTTCTATAATTGGACGGATTTTGACCACGTGGTGTACCTGACGAGATTCCCCTATATCAATAATTAAATTTAATATTCATGTTTTCAGAATTAAATATTGCTTGACAAAGAAATGAGCCTACCTGCCAATCGGATTAAAAAAATGTTTTAATGTTATACAACTCGGTTGATGTATTACTTGGGAACCAATGTTTTTACGCGAGCAAAGCAATTGATGTCACTTTGTGATCTCAGTATCTCAAATTCACTTTTAGAGCCAATATTCGAATTCAAGAAATACAACTGATTTTGAACAGAACGTAAAAAATTCTGGCTTTGCTCTCCCGGACCTCGGTTCGTCCAAACTTTCGACCTCAAATCCTAGTTCTTTATGCCTGTTCCATGCATTTCACTCTCCAAATTAAGCTCTTCTATCCGTCTTGTTAACCGCTACTTCGCCCGCCATTTCCATCTTCAACCCCTTAACTTCTATTCATACCGCCATGTTTACGCTTGCAATGTCAAGATTGGTGCCCTTTCCCGAGCTGGAAAAATCGAAACTGCACGACAGCTGTTCGACAAAATGTCTAGCAGAGACGTTGTCTCCTGGAACTCCATTATTACTGGATACTGGCAAAACGGGTGCCTTAAGGAGTCAAAGTGCTTGTTTGAAGTAATGCCCACGAAGAATGTGGTGTCTTGGAATTCGCTGATCGCTGGTTGTGTCAAGAACGAGAGGATAGATGATGCTCTCATGTACTTCAACATGATGCCTCATCGAAACACTGCCTCCTGGAATGTGATGATTTCGGGCTTTGTTAAATATGGTAGGATCGAGGAAGCTAAAATTCTATTCGAACAGATGCCAAGGAAGAATGTGATTTCTTATACCGCAATGATTGATGGGCATGTGAAGAACGGGATGATTGAGCAGGCGAGGAAGTTGTTCGACAGTATGCCTCTGAAGAATTCCGTTTCTTGGACAGTGATGATTAATGGGTATTTGGAGAACGGAGGATTCGAAGAGGCTAAGGAATTGTTTGATCAGATGCCAGATAAAAACGTTGTTGCATTCACGGCCATGATCACTGGTTTCTGTAAGGAAGGGAAAATGGAAACTGCAAGGAGTTTGTTCGATGAAATCCAGTTCAAAGATTGCATCTCTTACAATGCGTTAATAGCAGGTATGAAAAGCACCATCTAGTTGTGTAAGTTCAAGGGGTGTTTGCTTAGTGTTTTTGTTCGTTTGGTTTTTGTTCAAGTTTCCACTAAAATTGGGAACTGAAACAGATTTATTTGTTCCCCTGTTTATGTTTCTTAATTTCATGAAACCATTTGGGTATCTATGCTTCTTTAAGGGTTTTGTGGACTCAGGAGACTGAATTTTTCTGTCATAGGTTATGCACAAAATGGACCAAATACAGAGGCACTGAAATTACTCGTTGAAATGCTTAGGAGGAGTATGGAACCTGATCAATACACTCTTGTGTCAGTCCTTAGTGCTTGTTCGAATCTGGCAATCTTAAAAGAAGGCAAACAGACTCATTCTATTGTCCTAAAAAAGGGATTGGATTCGCATATCTCAATATGTAATGCCATAGTTATAATGTACGGGAAATGCGGTGTAATTATGGATTCGGAGTTAGCGTTTAGGCAAATTAAAACTCATGACCTTGTTTCTTGGAACACCATGATATCTGCTTATTCAAACCACGGCCTCTATGAAAAAGTGGTCTCTTTTTTTAAGCAAATGCGAATCAACGGAGCTCAACCCGATGGAGTAACGTTTCTTAGTCTATTATCAGCCTGCGGCCATTCGGGAATGGTGAACGAGAGTGTGTTTTGGTTTTCCGAGATGGAGAAAAATTATGGAATTGCCCCTAGAACTGAGCACTATGCTTGCCTAGTTGACATATTGGGCCGGGCCGGGCTGGTGGAGAAGGGTTATGAGATGATCCAAAAAATGCCGTTCGAAGCTGATTCAGGCCTTTGGGGGGCGCTTCTTTCGGGCAGTCGGGCATGTCTAAATGTGGAGCTGGGCGAGGTGTCGGCCAAGAGGGTTGTGGAATTGGATCCGAATAATTCTGGGGCTTATGTTGTGTTGTCTAATATATATGCGGCTTTGGGGATGTGGAAAGAAGTTACAGAAGTGAGAGGTTTGATGAGAGAGAAAGGGGTTAAGAAGCAACCGGCGTATAGTTGGATGGAGCCAGGAAACGGCATGCATTGTTTCTTGGGAGGGGATGTAAGTCATCCGGAAATTCGAGGGATTCATTTAGAGCTCAAAAAAATTTACTCACAAATGAAGGTTATGGATGAGATTGAGGAGATCGTTTCCACTTGGAGCTGTTTTGGATGAAATGCAAATCTTGAAATCTGAATGATATTCTCCATGGAATTTGGAATTGAATCGATATTCTGGCAATACATAAGGGAAGATGATTGAACATTCTAATTTAGAGAAGAAAGGAAAGGCAGCCAAAACGGGTACGACCGTTTCACGAGTATTCATCAAGTCATGCCTAACTTGTTAATTATTTGTTTAGATTAACACTTAGTTACCCGTTTGGTGAATTGTTAGGAGGCCATTTCGGTTTCCTAACTGCAATTTTAGGGTCTCTAAACTGTGCGCCAAACGTAGCTTAAAAGAAATTTTGATTTATAAGGTGATTTAGGAGAAAACAAGTGCTCTCTCTCACAACACTTAAATAGTTGTTGACTTCAACTTAAAGCAGGATTGCTTCTGAATTCTGACGAAGAACTCTCACTCTTGAAGGAACTTCAACAGCAGCAGTAGCAAGGGCAGACTCAGTAACCCAAGGTTAGTTAAATTCAGCTGCTTTAGTTACTTGGATTCTTATGCTATGTGTTCATGGTTGTCTTAAACAAAGATAATCATGATGTCACGGATTCAAAATTTTGATGTGCAAAACTCACTCTTTCAATAACTTCTCTCCTGTGAATTATGATCCATAGCCCTTAATTTGTGTAGAAACCCAATGGGCATAACTCAGTCTTGTAAGATGAGAATTGCCTTTTCACTCATATATAACTCACGATTAGGTAGCACAAGCAATGTGGGATTCAACACTCCCCCTCACGCGTAGGGTGGACTTTGACAAACAATTGCGAACAGATATTGGGGGGCCCTACATCAGTGTGGGATTCAACACATTCCCTCACGCACATGGTGGACTTTGACAAACCAAAGCGAATGAATATTGGGGGTTCCCAGCATTGATGTGGGATTCAACACACGCAACATCAAATAAATGCTCTGATTTTGATACCGTGTAGAAACCTAATGTGCCTAATTCACTATCAAAAGAGGCCTTGTAAAATGAGGATTGCCTCTAGACTTATATATAATTCAGGATCAGGTAGTTGTGTGAAATATGCTTGTGCGATACTGATAGGATTTTATTTTCAACTAAATTTTAATTCAGCATTAATAAATTGACGAAAATGATGAACTCTTGCCTTATAAGTTAGATTTTGATGCATTCTTTTCATCTCCTTTCATTAAGCAATTGCCATAACTACCCTGTCCAAGTGCTTCTCATGTGTATATCACATCCTTTGTTCTACTTGGAAAATATGTCAATATAATTTTTGTTTTGGTAAGAAAATATGTTGTATTATCTTGAAGTTACTTAAAAAGGAAGTATACATTCACAGATGCACTTGCTACATATAAATTGAACGCGGAAAACATATTTTTATGTTTTAACTATAAAAGATAATCTTTATTTGAAAAAACAAACCGATCAACTTTAATATTTAACACAATATTGTTATATAAAATATCTTTAGTTTTGAGAGTATAGTTTGAATGCATATTTTTTCATATTCTATTATATAAATATGTAATACACTGTTTTGCTATTTCTTAAAAATAAAATTAATCATTTTGCACAAAATATTTTGCAATTTATTGGAAAAAATAATAGTTATATACCAATCCATGCCAATTAGTGTGAAAAAAATAAATATAATGCATATGTGATATTTTGTCCGACTAACAAAAATTAAAATAATATTGGTGCTAATGCTATTGTGGAATCTTCTATCTAATATTTTACCTTTCCCTATTTTAAATCAATTTATTTTTTAGTCATTTTCAGTTTACTTTTTAAGGCCTAGTTGATATTAATCGTAAAAATTTAAAGCTGAATTTTAATCAAATCATATGTCTTTTACAAAAGTAACAACCAGATCGCTTGTTATTAATTTGAGACTCCTTCTCATTTGCTAAAAGTAATGTCGGGACCCCGATTAGATTTTTTTTAGGTTAATTGGCTGATATTATTATTATTTTTTTAATAAATTTGCCCCTATGTTGCGAAAAAATAATTTTTTTTTTCCTTACTAATTTGTTTTTTTCCTTCATTAATATCTTCTTCTTTTTTTTTCTAATGGAACTTTTTAGTTTACGGGTTTTTTTTTTTCTTTATTGTTTCTATTTTCAATATCTTTTTTTCTATTTTTATTCTTTTATCTTCTATGTGACCAATTTGTTTTTTTTTTTTTTTATAATGTAACTTTTTAGTTTACGTTGTTTTTTTTTTTTTTTTTCCCTTTATTGTTTCTATTTTCAATATCTTTTTTTCTATTTTTATTCTTTTATCTTCTATGTGACCAATTTGGCTTCGAAATATATATATATATATATATATATATATATATATATATATATATATATATCTATATATATATATATATATATATATAAATAAAAAAATAAAAATATTGGAAGCAAAAAACATTAGATAATATAAAGAAAAAAAAAAAAGAAAAACAAAAACTAAAAAATAGTAAAAAAAGAGGTGTATGGAAAATAAATAAGAGAGAACTAGAGAGAGAGAATGGAAGGTTGTGGGGAATGAAAGAGAGAGAGAGAGAGAGAGCATATTATATCATAAAATAATTTCTCAAAATATGGAGGCAAAAATATAGTTTTCATATTTATATATAATTAATGGGATGATGACCGTATGGTCTCATTAGGAGTATCATTCTACCAAATTATCCCGCAACTTTCTAACTAAATCAATTAATCCTCAATTTCGGAAGCATATTACCAGGTAATCCCAAATTCAATCCATGACATAAAAGTAGGAACAATTACCAAATTAAAACCAAACTACTTTTATATTTTTAAAATAGTGATTTATTTTTTTATTTTTTTTGATAAATCGTTTGCTTGATTTGATTACAAATTTTTGATTGATGGGTCATTAGTTTCAAAGTAACATCCATTTGTATAGATTTTGCTATATGATTTAAAATTTGTTGAATTCAACACGATGATGAATTTGTGCTGAATTCAACATGATGATGAACTTTTTAATCTATTTTTCATTTAATTACATTTAATGTTTTTTACAATAAAAGTAAAGTACCTGTCAAGGAATAAGAGATTCAACCAAAATTAGTTAACCTAATATTGTAAATAAGTGCAACCTAAGTGTTCGAGGCTATGTCCTCAGAATTCAATGCCTTATTAAATCAACAAACATGGAGTCTTGTCCCTTCCCTTTCTGACAGAACACCTATTGGATATAAATGGATTTTTAAAATCAAACGACATGTAGATGGCACAGTGGCTAGGTACAAAGCTAGGTTGGTTGCTAAGGGATATCATCAAGATCATGGTGTGGGCTATCATAAGACATTTAGTCTAGTGGTCAAACAACTAACTGTAAGAGTTGTTCTATCTCTAGCTTTTCAAAATCAGTGGTCTATTAAGCAACTTGATGTCAACAGTGCTTTTTTGCATGGTTGAGTATAGAGCTTTCTTGCATGCTCTTCCACAGAGGCTGAGTATGGAACTCTTGCTCAAGCAGCTTCTGAAATTACTTAGATTCAATATTTTTCTTTAGGATCTTCATGTAGATCACTGTACTCTATCTATTCTATGGTGTGATAATATTTTTGCCTTATCATTGGCTGTCAATCCTGTTTTTCATGCTCGAACAAAACACATTGAGGTTGATTACCACTTTATTTGGCAACTTAGGTGTTTGAGACTATGCCTCAGTGAATAGAGATTACAACCAGCTGATGTGGCCAAACAGTAAAGAGTTTGTTAGCCTATTTGTTTCTCTGGTTTATTAGTATAGTTAGCTCAGGTTGTTGGTTTGTTATGACCATTTTTGCTATTCATTATGTGTATATATGAGCTCTTTTGTAATCCTTGATGTATCGATCAATGAATAGAATTTCTTTGAATTTTCTCTCCATTCTCTCATTACTCTTCTCAAGTTCTTAGCTATTATGAACTTCATCTTCCAAGATTTCATAGTACCATGTTGAATTCAACACGAAATTGAAAAACTATGAAAATTCTGGAAATATTATATTTAATTCAACACGAAATTGAAAACTAATGAGAAAAATGGTGAATGTGATATCATTTTGAAAATCTTATTTAGATGAATCTGATATATAATTAGATCTTAAAAAAATACCATGTTAAATTCAATACGAATTTGAAAAGTTATTAAAATTCTGAAAGTATTATATTGAATTCAATACGAATTTGAAAATTAATGAAAAAAAATGTGAATGTGATATCATGTTGAAGATTTTATTCGTACAAACTTAATATATAATTAGATAATGAAAAAACTTCTATATTGAATTCAACACGATGTGAAAAATTGTGAAGAGCGTGTTGAATTTAACACGAATGTGAAAATTTGATTAGATGTAAGATAAAAACGTTGTTGCATTCACAGCTATGATCAATAGTTACTGTAAGGAAGGGAAGATGGAAACTGCAAGGAGTTTGTTCGACAAAATCCAGTTCAACCATTGCTTCTGAATTCTGACGAAGACCTCTCACTCTTGAAGGAACTTCAGCAGCAGCCGTAGCAAGGGCAGACTCAGTAACCTAAGGTTAGTTAAAATTCAGTTGCTTTAATTACTTCGATTCTTATGCTATGTGTTCATGGTTTTAAACAAAGATCATCATGATGTCATGGCTTTCCTAATTTTGATGTCCGAAACTCACTCTTTCAATTAACTCTCTGCGGTGAATTATGATCAGTAGCCCTTAATTTGATAGCCTTTGATAACGCTGGAAATTCATCAATGATTCCAGCTCCCAATTCACTGATCAACACCTGCAAAATTTATGAGAAATACTTGAGATATCGGTGTGGTGTCTGCCAAACAACCTCCGGTGCAAGAATAAATTAATCAGGAATTGCGTGATATCTCATAATCATACATGTAATCTGTAAATTATCATATTTATAGATTAAAATTTACCTGACTTTTATTTATTCTTTCTATATTCTGACTGATTAAACGTCTGTCAGATTTCTTCAATCTTTAACATTTAAGTTCAATTATTTGAATTTTTGGCCTACATTCCATGGGTTGCTTTAATATAAGCATACATGTAATTCTTGTTAAAATCAGAGGTGAATGAACTTATTTAAGCTCATTACCTCATATATTTTTCGGATGGTCACAGGCTCACTCAAGTTAAGTCCATAACTATTCCTCCATTAAAGTCTCGACGTGAGTTGTGGAAAAATCACCCAAACAAATCATCATGAAGATAGAAAATTAAGTGTGGTAGTTGTGAAATATGCTTGTGCGATATTGATGGGATTTTATTTTCAACTAAATTTTAATTCAGCATTAATAAATTGACGAAAATGATAAACTCTTGCGTTAAAAGTGAGATTTTGATGCATTCTTTTCATCTCTCCCATTAAGCAATTACCATAACTACCCTCTCTAACTGCTTCACACGTTTATATCTTAACCTTTGTTCTATTTGCAAATTCCAAAAATAAATATTTGCTAATCAAATGAGCGGATCCGGCTCTTGGGATTTTGGAAAATATGTTACAATATAATTTTTGTTTTGGTAAGACATATGTTATATTATCTTGAAGTTACTTAGAAATATGTTTTGGCTCTAGGCTTGGGAATGCAGCTGCATTAAAACTTAGTAAGGAGAGTTTTGCCGCCCTTGTGATTTGATCCGACTCGATCCGGATTAGTCGAAACCTAATGTGATTATCGGATACCGGAGGTTTATACCAGAAAAGAAAGGAAGTGTACATGAATAATAAAAAAATAATTTTAATTTTTTTTAAAAAAAATTAATACTTGAAGATCAACTTTAATATTCAAACTATTGTATACAAAATATCTTTGAGTATGGTTGAATGTATATCTTTTCATATTATATTATATTATATAAATACCTAATACACTACTTTGCTACTTGTTAGAAAGAAAAATCAATCACTTTGCATAGCTTTTTTGCAATTTGTTGGAAAAATATAATAATTCTATACCAACCTATGCCAATTAATGTTAATAAATAAATAAATAAATATAATGCAGATATGGTATTTTGTCTGCCGAACAAAAATTAAAATAATATTGACGGTGATGTTATTATGAAGTATTCTATTTAATATTGTATCTTTTTCTATTTTAAATCATTGTATTTTTTTACAATTTTTCATCTTTTATTAAAGCGTAGCTGATATTAACCATAAAAAATTTAAAGGTGAATTTTAATCAAGTCATATGTCCTTTACAAAAGTAACAACCAGACTCCTTGTTATTTGAGACTTTATTTGAGACTCCTCTTCATTTGTTAAAAGTAATGTCAGGATTCCAATCATATTTATTTTCAGGTTAATTGCCTGATATTATCGTTTTTTAATGAATTTGCTTCTATTGAAGTCATTGTTGCGGAAAACTAATTCTTTACCCATACTATTTTTTTTTTTTTTTTCTTTAATTTCTATTTTTTATTTATTTTTTCCTTTCCAATAGAACTTTTTTCACATTTTTTTTGTTTTTTTTCTTTATTGTTTCTATTTTCGATATTTTTTCTATTTTTATTCTTTTATCTTCTTTGTCACCAATTTTGGCTTCGATATATATATATACTATCAAAATCAAATGCGAAAAAAGAAAAGAAAAGAAAGAAATAATAAAAAACATAAAAGAAAAATTAAATCAAAAAAGAAAAATAAATGAAAAATAAAACTAACAAATAAAATAAAAACAAAAACAAAAAATAAATTAAATTAAAAAATAAAAATATTGAAAGCAAAAAACATTAAATAATAGAGGGGAAAAAAAGAAAAAAGAAATCAAAAACTGAAAAATAGTAACAAAAGAGAGGAGTTTGGAAAATAAATAAGAGAAAACTAGAGAGAAAATGAAAGGTTGTGAGGAACGAAAATGATCGTGAGAACATATTATTTCATGAAATAATTTTTCAAAATATGGAGGTAAAAATATAGTTTTCATATTCATATATAACTAGTTTTAGACCCGCAAAATATGCGGGTCTAGAAAAAAATATTATTTGAGTATTGTACGTGGATACAATTAATCGTTTTATTTTATATTTAATACATTTTAAGAGAGTATAGAAAAAATAAATTTATTGAGAAATGTGGAAAAACATAACTTAGAAAACTATTAATGTCGTCCTTTAAAATTATTAACGTTGACTAATATTTATTTTTTCGAAATAGTAAATATTAAGTAAACAATTCCTAGAGGATTTTTTCAATTGTTTAACTTTATGGTTTTTCAGATAATAATTTTAAAATAATATAAGAAGCCTTTTTATATATATATATATATATATATTATTTAATAGTTTCTATTATTTGATTAGAATTTATTAGAATACTCTTTTAAGCAAATGAAATTTTATATGTATTTAATAGATGGAGAGAGAATTTTATTAAATAGTACGACAGAGAGGAGAGGAAGAGATAAGTCACATATAATTAAGGGGCGCGTATCGGTAGTTCCTATTTCACGATTACATGTACCGATCCAACCCAATGACTTTTTTTGCACCAAGAACTCCTTTTGCCATTTTCATTACCAAAATACATCTCATTCAATTTTGACAGGCCTAATTACATATTCCATTTTCGCAAAACATATCCACCGTCACTGTTTGCTGTCCACCGTCTGCCGTCGCTGCCACCGATCGCCGTCGCCATGTTGTCCGCCATTCTTTGTTCGCCCGTTGCCATGCCGTCCGCGTATGCCGTACACCCATCTCCGTTGCCGTCCCCGTCTCTTCCCCCATCGTTGTGCCATCCACCGTTCGCCATCTGCCGTCGCCTTTCGACTTCGTTTTCGCCGTCGTTGTTAGCCATTTGCCATTGCCGTTTGGCCACAGTCGCAAGTTTGAAGAGGGATGGTAATGATGGAGAAGAGAGAGGAAAACAAAAAGAGAAGGGAGGGAGAATGAGGAACATATTTTTTTGAAGATGTATTTTTTAGAGAGAGAGAGAGGAAGACGAAGAGAGGATATGTAGCATATTTTTTTGGAAGATGTATTTTCCACTATCTCTGCACATTTTTCAGCATGATAAGAAACCCACTCTCTCTGCATATTTTTTGGAAGATGAATTTTTCACTATTTCTCTGCACATTTTTCAACATGATAAGAAATGCACTCTCCCTACACATTTTAGTGGGTGACAATTGTCTTGCAATTCAAAAAATCTTGACAAAAAATACATTTTGCACCCTATAATTTGTGATTTCATGGCAACCAAAAAAAAAATTATTGTTCAAATTATATTTTGCACCCCACAGTATATTAATTGCAGACTGTAAAGGGTTCCAAAATTGCACTTTGCACCCGTCAATTGCCAAAAATTCAAATTTTTATATGCGTGTTGAATGTAACATTGTCAAATATTGCCAAGATTCAAAACAATATGTGTATTGAATGTAACACTGTCAGTATTTCTCAAATATCATTTCAGAAATGTTTGTTGAATGTAAACATTATTTAATATTACCAAAATTCAAATTTCAATGTGCGTGTTGAACATAACATTGTCTAATATTGTCAAAATTCAAATTCCAATGTGCGTGTTGAACGTAACATTGTCTAATATTGTCAAAATTGAATGTAACATTGTCTAATGTTGCCAAGATTAAAAAATAATATGCGTGTTGAATGTAACACTGTCTACTATTTTCAAAAACAGTTTTTAGAATGCTTGTTGAATGTAACACTGTTTAAATATTGTCAAAGTTCAAAATTTTAATGTGTGTGTTAAATGTAACACTGTCTACTAATCTCAAAAATCGTTTTCAAAAATACTTGTTGAATGTAATATTGTCTAAAAAATTGCCAAAATTCAAATTTCAATGTGCGTATTGAATGTAACACTGTCTAATGTTACCAAGATTCAAAAACAATATGCGTGTTGAAATGTAACACTAGCTATTATTCTCAAAAATCACTTGACATACTTCTATTACATAAAAGACTAATACTTCAAGGAAAATGAAGAAAGAAAAATGAAAGCCATGAAATAAGAATATGATAATTCTATTACTAGGTTGGCAATATGAAGCCAAAGTGAGAAACTGGAATAAACCATAATAGAAGATGATCATTTTATTGAAATAGTTCTTAAATATGCAACACAAATTAATCACACCTTGCAAGTATATCTAGCAGACATATTTTATCAAGCAAGTATATCTACCAGACATATTTTATCAAGCATCGCATACGTGTTGAATGTAACAATATCTAATCTTGTAAAAAATTCAAAAATAATATGTGTGTTGAATATAACATTGTCTGATCTTACATACGACACGCATATTGTTTTTGAGAGTTATCACAAGACAATATACGTGTTGAACGAAATAGACAAACTTATCTCCAAATCCTAAATAATATGCGTGTTGAATGTAACATACATGCGTGTTGAATGTAACATTGTCTAATAAATATAAGGAATAAGATGATTGACAAAGGAACCCATCATAGGATGTAGAATCCTCACTAAATGCTTTGACTGCTTAATACCATTAGTGATTAGTCTAATGCCATGCAGAGCATTAAGGATTTGATTTTCCTAGGTTCGATTTTAGAGGTGGAAAGATCGGCTGTATTTTTAATTCTTCCTAGTTATGTTTGGTGCTTATTTTCAATTTTTAATATAGGGTGTGAAATTTGATCCTCAAACTGGGTCTATTTTACATATTGAGTTGGCTAGATCAAACTCAACAGGAAAACGTAAACCAGGCAAGTGATATTTGCTCCATTAGCATTTCAATACAAGTTCATCTCAATCCCTAGCTGGTGTGAAATGAGCTTTGCATTTCACAGTAAGCGGACCTTATATTGTTATTGACAGATGAACCCAGGCTTCCGCTGAGGCCCGAGAAACATCAAGCAACGATGGTAATGCGGTGTTCAAATTCAAATTTTAAAATCAGGTGACATGGAGAATTGCTTTTGTGTTGTTTTTTTTTTTCCTTCGAAATATTTTATTCAATCAAGCTTTTTAAGCAATATGCGTGTTGAATGTAATAGTATCTAATAAATCTAAGGAATAAGATAATTGAGGAGGAAACCCGAAACCAAAAATCTAAGAATAGATTACATTTTGAAGAACATATTACATTTTCAAGAACAGAATGTAGCTATGAAAACCCTGAACCAATAAATCTGGAGCAATACTAAGCATGAACAGAGATATGGAAACCTAAATAAAAAATCTGGAACAAATAATAAACAATAAATAGAAATATGTAAACAAAAATCAACGAAATCAATGAAAATTAACGAAATACATCAACCTCAATCTGCATCAATGATTCGGCGACCTGCGAAATATGCGATGACATTGATGATTCCCAAAATTTTAGCAAACAAACAAGACCTAATACAACAGGAGAGGGAGGGGAGGGGGAGAGAGAGAGAGTTGAACCTCTTCATTGAGTTTTCCCAACAATTCAAGCAGTTTCGTCTGGGTTGCATGATGAAACTGCTGAATTCTAGTCCATTCTAGAATCAATGGAGACGCCATTGTAGCTGCTCTACACAAGAACAACAACAACAATAGCACAAAATCAAAATCTAACGAACGCATATAGAAGTGTATAATGATAAGAGCTTCAAGGCAAACGCATATAGCTCCACTATCAAGAATTGTAACTAAAACCTCAGTTTTTAGGGTTTTTGGAGCTCAATTATGGAGGATGAGAAACTGCAAATTATGAACACTAAACCTATATTCATTAAAATTAGTATCATTCCATAACTTGAAGCTCAGAATGAAGAATCGAAATTAAAAATTCAAAAGTAAACAACATATTTAAACATCTAAAAGAAAATAAGGGGCACAGATTGACTCTAATGTGATGAACTCACCCATCTCTATCCGTAGCTCAGGCTTCGAGAGAATCCTAGAGAGAGAGTGAAGGCGAAAATACGAGAGAGAAGAATGGCAAGCTATATAAGCCGATATGAGACAAGATGAGACGAGACGGCGGCGACGGACGACGATGAATTAGGGGGAAAACGATTGGTAATGGCGGCGACGGCTGAATGGCGAGGCAGAGAAGAGAATGGAAGATTACGGTGGCGAAAAACGATGATGAACCATGGGACAATCGAACTGCGACAGCCGACGATATCGCTCGACACGGAAATGGAAATGTAAGGGAGCAAGAGCTATTAGGGTTAAAATACCATCACGGGTAGCACGGTAATTTGACATTTGAGATTTTTTTTTTTTAAAATGGGATTAATCAATTCAAAGATTGATTAGGATGAGAGTTTTTTTGTTTAATTTTAACTAATTAGGCTTTATTGGTAGAAGGAAAGCTATTTTGGTACTTGGTGGTAATTTTCTCTATAATTAATTATAATAAAAACAAAGATAAACTATATGAGTAAATTTTAGTGATATCCCTAGTCATTTGAAGAACTTACAACGTTAAAATTTATTCAATCTACTATATTAATAATAAATAATAATTAAATGCACTCAAATTACTATATTGATTATAAATAATATTTAAGATTATTTAAAGAAATGTTAAAAGGGGAGAAATAAATAAGCTTTAAAATTAAAGATTATTATTTATTTGCAGTATTTTTTGTGTGTTTTTAATGTTTTTTTTTTAACCAATATAATAGTTCCCATTTTTTGTTATTTAGTACTCGTTAAAAGTACAATCCAATACACGAAGACTCACGCCATTATAGGGTTTGTTTAGTACTTTTATTGTCTAGTACTTATTATAATTATAAATTTTAATAATGGTTATCAACAAAAAAAAAAATATATCAAGAGAGAATAAAATAGAGAATGTAATTATTTTGTCTAATTTAATGTCATATTTATTAAAAATCATAGACATATATAGTTTTTTTATTTATCATTTAAAATTTATTTAAATAAAATGTTGAAAAAGAGAAAAATTTAGAAGAATGAATTTTGTGAACATTAATGGAGGAAAATGACAGATTGTTTACGATAAATAGGAGCAAAAAGATTATCTTTGTTGAGCTCTCTTTCGGTCCAAGTAGGGATGACAAAAAAAACTGAACTAACGTGTAATCGAGAGAAACCGCACCAAATAGTCAGGTTTCAAAACCGATTAAATGGTTTGGTTGCGACTTTACTTTTGAAATTAGCAATCGAAATAATTTTGGTTTTGGTTTTGGGATAGTAATTGTGAAACCGAACTGCGAAACCGATATTTTAGATATATTTTTACGACATATATACCTAACTTTTTATATATTTACAGTTTAACCCCTAATATATATATATATGTATATGTATATGTATGTATATATATTGTTAACAATTGAGGTTACAATATTTTATTTTAAGTATCATTGAATTTTAATTATGGTTAGAAATATTTATTGTAACAATTAATAGTTTTATTGTTTGGTTTTAATTTTTAGAATTTTACGTTTTATATTTGAGTTATGTTTGTGTTTATATATTAAAAACAATGGTCTGCAGATTCGTGGTTTTGATTTTGGTTTTGGTTTTTACTTTTTATAAAATTGAAAAATCTTAAATGATTTAACGGTTTCACAATTTTGGTTTTGGTTTTGGTTTTGTACAAATTAAATTGGTTCGGTTTTAAAACCGTTTAAAAAAACGGTCGGTTTGGTTTGGTATATGTCTAACGATTTTGGTTTTGATTTTATATGAAACCGAATCATTGACATCCCTAGGTCCAATGATTAGATTTTCAATTTTAGTTTTTCCTATTAGATTGTATGCCTGCGTTATACACAAGCCATCAATATTTTTTTTCCACACTTCGATATAATTATATATACATTTAACATTTTTGATTTAGTGATTATATTTTTATTAATAAATCGTACATTATTGTTAATTAATACTTGAACTAATATAAATAATGTCGGTATATTCTTTGCTAGTATAACTAATGTTTGAACTATTGGAGTACAAAAATACTAAATCAGTAATATTAGTCGAGTGTCCATTATCAAACAATAAGAGATCTAATAATTGGAAGTGTGTTTAGTTTGTAAATGTAAAATATTTATTTATTATATTTCTTTTTTTAGCTGCTTCGATTAGTTAGTGCAATTTTGCACATTATCAAAACCCACATAGGTAAAAGAAAATAACAAAATAAAAAAATATATTTAGGAAAAAAAAAAGGAAACAAAAATAGAAAAATAAATGATATACAAAATACAACAACAAAAAAAAAAAAAAAAGCAAAAATAAAAAATAAATAAATATAAAAAAGAGAAGGTGTCAAGCTAGAAAATGCTAATTTTTACTATACACATAGTGAAAATGTAGAATGAAAGATTATTGGTTTTGCAACTAATTTTTTTTATGTCATTATTATAATAATGAACAATAAGTAGTGGTTATTATTATTTCTATTATTATATAGATAGTGAAAATAAAAGAAAGATGAGGTAATAGGTAAAGTTATTATGAATTTTGGTTGAATCGTAACCCTTCATTTTAAAGGGAGAATAGGATTGGAGAGATTGATAATACTTGATTGTAGTTCATTCTGAACCCTTGGCTTCCACTTTTATATATAACATATAGATTAATTTAAGGAAAAAATACAAAAAAGTCCACTTAAAAGACTAAATCTATAACATGGCCCCAATTTTTTTTTTTGCACCCAATAATCCTACAAAAAATGCTACTTTGTATCAAATAGTCCTAATTTTTTTAAATTGACCACTTTACCCTTCTTTTCACTATCCCTTTTCTTTTTCCTTTCATTTAAAGCCCTAGTTAGCATTGGGAGGAGGCGCCGAGCAAGCCCCCAATGCCTCTGAATCTGTCACCAATGGCGAGCCCAACTAGAAGCGCGGGTGAGAGAGAGGCGATGACTGAAAAATTGGAGGAAGATAACAGTGGTTTAGAGAATTTGAAGAGCAAAAATTTGTGGATTTGGAAGGTGAGGAGCAGAAAGAGCCGACTCGGGTTACCTTGGGCCTGAAGAGCTTTAGATCTTCAGTGGAGCATCTCTCTGATCATTGGCACTTCTTTTAGGGTTTACGGTCATCTTTCTTTTCATCTCCCCCGTGTATACTTTCTCTTGTTATTTGCAAAATATCAGGAACAAAAGTCTCTTTGAAAATTGCACGGATTTGCCTTCACTGAATTTGTCTATCCATTTGAACCTAGGTCTCATTTGTTTGGATTTATTTAGCTGGATTGATATATATATATATATATATATATATATATATATATATATATATATATATATATATATATATATATATATGTGTGTGTGTGTGTGTGTGTGTGTGTGTGTGTGTGTGTGTGTGTGTGTAGAATTTAGGATTATTTTGGTTGGATTGATTTGGTTTGTATTAGGGAAAATCAAGCATATGAATGTAGGTAAAGAATTATCAATTTGAATAAAAAAATAGAATATAACACGATCTTGTGCTATATTCAACACAAGATTATGTTGAATATAACACGATGACTGTCGGCCTCGAACTCGTCGCCCTAAACAAATGAGAGAGGGAGAGAGAGAGAGAGAAGACTTGGTTTATACCCCTGGTGGAGTGGAGTTTTGTGTTGGTATATTGTATGGTTGTTTTAGTGAGATGGGTACGGCGGCTTGGTAGAATTTAAATGACGTGAAAGTGGAATATAACACGACCGTGTGTTATATTCAATACGAGATTGTGTTAAATATAACACGAGGGATAAAATCGTCACAAAAAGATGAAATGACTATTTTGTAACATGTGTTTAAAAAAAGTGTATTTAGTAGTTTTGTCCTCATATAAGGACTTCTTGGTAACTACCCCTTAATTTAAATTAGTAAATTATTAAAGAATAAAAAATATAAAAATCAAATTACCACCCGGACCTACTTTTGGACACAAATTACTAATCAATATCTATTAATTAAAAATGAACCAAATAATCCCGTTAACTTGACTGTTTGAATATAACAATCTTATTTTTAAAATTTTTGGATTTTACATAATAAAAATAGTCACCACTGGTTTTCGAGATTGAAAAGTGATTCAAATTTCCTTATTAAGTTGAATTCAAATAAAATAGTTATGGTAAATAAAGGTAGTAGGGAAATTCCAAAATATCTATTCCCAAAAAGAAAAGAAGAATAATACCATAATTAATTATATTAAAAACTCTTGCAAATAATTTCACAAAATAAATCAATTTCGTTTTGCTCTTTACATGATTAAATTATACAACCATGACTCTCTGTTTTAAAGCTTTAAATCTTACATGGAAGAAATATAATCTGTGTTGAATTTAACAAGTTAAATTATATATGAAATCCGTAATTAGTTATTTATTTTGTGTGGAATTTAGCATGGTTAATCAATTAGGAAAGTTTGATTACTATGATTCTAAACTTGTGTTAAATTCAATATGCGTAAAACCATTGCATTCTGTTAGATACAAAGCCAAGGACAAATGAGGGATATGATGTTATATTCAACATAATAATATTATGTTTCATCTTACATATTTATTGTGTTTCAGTGTTATATTCAACATGATCATGTCTAAAAACACAGTCACGTTCCAAAAAATATAAACCCTATGTAAATGTGAGTTAATCTGTTGAATTCAACATAGTTGGATTCAAACACTAAAACAAATGCACTATATTGAATTCAATGTGAACGTGGTTTTTTTTTCTTCTTTCCAAAATACACGATCAGAATCTAATTTTAAAGATAAAAAACGCGTGATTATTTTAGTATAATTTTTTAATGACAAAAAAAATATTATAAAATGATTAATTGGATAATTTCACGATAAACGTTTTAAATTGGTCGATTATGGTAACTGTCTAAAATTTTGGAATACAAATTTGTAAAATTATTGGGCTGTTAATATGGAATGTTACTAATGTTCAAAGCGGTGGATTTGTCCATATATTCCAAAAAGGTTGCTCGGTTTATAGAAAAAACTTGGGGTTCATTTGGTAGTTTTGAATATAAAGAAAGACCCTCTAGTAAATAACCCTATTTTTTTTTTTAATTATTAATTTAATTGAAATTTCTATAAATAATTTCTCAAAATATGATTACAAAATTTATAACTAAATTATAATTTTCACATTTACATATAATTATTAAAGAATAAAAATAGTTTCTATACTTTCTTTAAATAATTTGTCAAAAATCTATTATATAAAACAAGATAACTTTTTGGTTGATTAGGATAAATTTATGATTAGGACAAAAAAAATATGATTAGGACAAACAAAGTTACTGACGATGCCAAATAAAAATTGTTGACTAGGACAAACAAATTTGATTATTCTTTATAACGATTAAGTAATGCTAACGATTAAGGAAACAAGCGTGGATTGAGGCACAAATTCCAGAAATCAGTTTAATTTAGGCATTTACCCAATTTAGTATAATTATAATACTAATTAGAATTTAATTAATCATTCCTTAATTAACCATTTTCTCATTTTCACCATAATCTATTACTCACTCTATAACTTAGACTTATCTGTCTTCGTCTTATATTCATTGCAAACCCTCGCTTCAAAAACCCATCGCAAAGCATCACCATCACCGTGTTTGCGTTCATTGCCGTCATGGTGGATCCACCGCTGCTGATCATCACTCATCGCCATCAAGCAAATCACTTCTGCCGTCGAACAAAGGTGAGTCGTTGTCATCTAATTTTTTTGTTTTTTGTTTTTGTTCTCCGTTTCTGTTTGTCAACTACATCACCGATTTGTAGATCATGACTATGTTTTTCTTTGTTTGAAATAAGGATTCAATTGACAACTTTTGATGTTTTTACATTACTATTCTGTTCCTGTATTGTTGTTCCCAACATACTGTTTCTGTTATGTTCCCAAAATAGTTTTGTTTTTGATTATCTTGGCTGCATCTACAATTGCAAGGTCTTCAATTTCACTTTGAGTGATTTATCGGTATGTTTAAACCTTAACCAGTGAGTGTTTTTTTGCTTTTGATTATCTCTTGGGTAGTGTTTAGAATGTTTAATTTTTTTTGATTTTGGGTTAACAACCGCCCCTTATAGCTGCAACAGATCTCCTTACTTCTCTCAGCAACCCTCAACATTGCAGCTCTCATGTAAGTTATCCTCCATCTCCTCTCTTCATTGTTGCCATCCAACCACCCTACAGGCACACACAACGCCGCCACCGTCCTTTTTCATTGCAAACGGTAATCTTCAAATTGCTCCATTTTTTTTTTTTTTTTTTAATTTGTTTCTAAGGTTTTTCGAAGATATATGGGATTTGCTTTTAGAGTTATCTTCAATTGGACTCTTTTCAAGTGACATTTTGCTTAATCGTGAATGAATTTGATCAAAAAGACAATTTTTTTTTTTTTCCTATTTGACATTATCTTTTCCGGAAATCATTAATGTTTTTGTTATTGTTTTCGGTGAGGTTTGTTTTGTATTTTTTTTTTACCTTTTAATGATTACTAAAGCGGAAAATAGAATTTATTGGAAGCTCTATGTAGGTATAAGAAAAACATGAATATTTTTTTATTAGTGTCTTTCTGTTTCTCTTTATCTTTTCTTAATTTAATATTTGGTTTGTTATGTGATGTTGATCCGATTGATAACAAAATTTGTTATGGCTAGCAAAAAAATGGCACTGTGGCTTCGTCCAAACGGGAGTATATGTTATTTAATGATCTTTTTCCTCTACATTATTTTTTTTGTTCCTAAAAGTGTGGGAACATCAACAAAAATAATAATAATCAAATAGTGTGAGCATTATGTTCTTTGTTTTTGTTTTTTGTGTTTAATATGTTTTATTTATTCTATTATTCAAATTTTTTTTTTTTTTTATATCAACCTTTGTTTATTTTTTCCTATTTTTTGAAGCAAAAATAAAGACCTCATAAAAATGCTTGAGGATTTTATATCTAATGAAAAGGTTTATTAAGTAGTTTTATGAACTAATTTTTTTTTTTTTTTTTATCCATATCTCAAATGTTTGTGGTCAAAATTAATTGTTATGCTTAATCGTTGCCAATGATCTTCTAAATTCCATCTTAGCAAACCAAACAATGCTTCATTATATTTGTTTTAAAAGTTTTTTTTTTTTGTTTCTAGTTTTGTGTTTTTCATCTTCTAATGGTGGATTACGATTTTCTATGTTAAACATTTTCTTGCTCTCCCTCTGTTTATTGGATTCATTTACTTAATCTATCATACCATTTTTCATTTTTTACAGAGATAGTTGGCGGAGTTTATTTAAATGTCATTTCAATTATTGATAACATGGTTGTGGTAACTCAAATGCCATTTCAAATATTGACGGAAGGAGGTGAATTTTGAATCCATTTTATAGGAGTTTTTGTTTGGCTGCATTTTTCTTGAAGTGTTTTTTTTTTAATTGTTTGTATTTGTAATGAGATTATTTCTTACTGAAACATAATAATACTTTCAGGCATGTTTTTATCCTATTTTCTATCCCATTTCCAAATAGATTTTTAGGCATGAAATACTACTTATGAGAAGTTATATATCTACAATTGGAGGGGTAATTTCTTTTTATGTCAATCTGCTTATCCTCTCACATCTCTTTTTTCTAATTTTTGTTTCAAATGAGATTAAAGTGGTTAGTTGCATTTTTTTTTATTTGCAATCGGGTTCAATTGATGTCATTCTATTTGTATTAGATTTTTGTGCACAATAAGCGTTTTAAATGTTGTAATTGACGGGAATATTGTATAAAGAAAGATTGTCTTTTCTTTTGAAAAAATTAGTTAACTTTAAATTATTAATTATTTTTATGTTGGTTAAAAAATTGGAGTGTTTGGGAATGTTGTATTATTTTTTTGAAATGTTGGATATTGTTGTGTTTGCTTGGAAGTTTAGAGTTGAGAATTTGGGAAACAAATGGTGTTTGCCATTTTTTCGAATTGTTGGCGAACTTTTATTGAATTGTTAACAGTTGGATTTTGAATATGTTGTATAAATAATTGGAGTTGTCATTTTTTTTTTTTAAATTTGTATATGTATTATTAATTTGTGTCTAATTGTGGTTCATTAGAATTATTTGACAACAAAAAAATTTAACAATTTGATGGTTTATTTATTTTATCATCAGTAAATTTTTCATTCACTGCAAGTTAGTTAATAACTCTTATGTATTTTGGTTGTTCTAATTTATGGTCAAAGTAGTTAATTTCTATGACTATGATTCATGTCTATTTTTTTATTTTTTTTTTGTATCTTAAACATTTTTTACGGTGTAGATGAAACAAAAAAGATAATCTATCAAACGCTCTATGTAGGTATATAAATAATGTATATTTATAAAGAATGTATAATATTTCTTTTTCTTATTAGAGATCGATAATATGGATGAAATGATACTTATTATTTTCTAATGATTTTCAATGCAATTTAATTATTATTATTATTATTATTATTATTATTATTATTGATGTTAAGATGAAACATGTATAAATGTTGTATAAACAGAAGAAGTAGTGTCAAAAAATCTATTTTTTTTTTAATCTTTTTGTTATACACCCGTGTCTTCAGGCACGAGTTATACGCTAATATAAGGATAAAATATGTAGGATATATAATGTTAAGAAAAAATATTACCTAAATTAGATATAAGATATATAAAATTAAATATAAATATAAATATATACCTATTTTAAATATATATTATATTTTAATTTAATTTAATTTAAATCGTTATTTGTCTTTTCACATATCGTGAGGTCAAAAATATTTAAAATTCTTCTCTTTTATCATATAGATTTTGAACAAGTGATGGTAATATTTTTAAGTCAATGAAAATCATTACCTAAGCATTTTCCATATTATAATCTTACAAAAATATTTAAAATCCGAGTTTGAGGCATTAAGCGGTGAAGCAAGTTTTGACTAATGGCAGCAATTACCAAGGTCATGTTTGCCGGCTCCAGGACAAGGTCATGGTCTTTGCATTTTCCGCAATAAACTAGAAATGTCATGGCGTGATCTACGCCTGCAAATGACGATCACCACCCCCACCAAGTTAAAAAAATTAACTATTTTCTCTCAAAATATTTTTTAATCTGCTCCTTAAATGTCAAGACAGCTGATTATGTCAATTTTAAAGAAATTTCACACGAAAAAGTAAAGCATTTTCTTGGATGAAATTTGAAAATGCAACAAAAATTGGCAACTAAGGTCCCATTTGATTGATTACTGTTTTCATTTTCTGATTTATATTCTCGCTCTTAATATTTTAGAATTAATGTATAAAAATACGTTTGGTAAATATATTTCTGTTCCCATAGTGTTGAAAGTAATTTGGGTGTAATTCTTGAATTTTTTAAGAACGTGCAAAAAAAAAAATTTGATTCTATTCACTCCAACAAAACTATTCTCAGTATTATCCTATCGGCCAACACCACCAACATACTGACCACCATACATTTAAGAGAAGAAAAAGAAGAAATGTTGCAACCAAACATATTTTTTTGTTTTTGTCTCACATATTAAAAAAATTAAAAATTCAGGACAATGATCATTGTCAAGCATGTTTCTATTCCTAGAATATTTTAAAGCGAAAATATAATTCTCATTTCAATTTATTGTAAATAGAAACACTAACCAAACGCCACCTAAAATTCCCAAAAAGAATACATCAATTAAAAATTGAAAATTTAGGATTTTAATTAATTCAAAAAAAGAGAAAAAAGAAAAAGAAAAAGAAAAAATGGGATCCATGTGTAACAAATGGTAAATTTCAAGTGCACCTAATATAGTTTGACAATGAAATTGACATTTTATTTTATTTTTTCAGAAGAGATATCTATAATATTTTATTCTCTCAATTTTTTTATATATTCATACATTTGACTCCTAAAATTCAACTTTATGAAGAGGTCGTTTATATTAAAATATATATTTAAAAAAAAAAAAAAAGGTAACAGAAAAGAAAAGAAAAGAAAAGGTCATTAGCGACCTTTCATGAAAGAAAACGCGAAAAGTAATTAATTGAAAAGGAATAGGCCGTGCCACAAGGTCAATTTGGTCAATTCATCATGAATTGTTCTAAAGTCGGCCAAAGGACCACTTCCCCCATTGCACCATTCTCCCCTTGTCTTCTTCCCCACCTCTCTCTGTCTCTCTCTACTGCTTCTGCCGTTACGGCAGCGCGCCTAACGAAACCCGTCAACCTCGGACTTTGTCATAAACAGTCGGTATTATTAACGAACCCTTTCTCGCTCTGCGTGTGCTTCGTCCTATTTTTATCCGATTTCTTGTTTCCTGATTTTCCAAAGATAGGCAGGGATTCACACAGCCGGACAATACGCAATGTCACGCTCCAAATCAAGGTACGCCAACAAAACAAAAACATATCCGTTCTACTGTCTTTTCTCTAATTTTGTTTCATCCATATTTCATTGTACTCTCCGACACTCGAGGTTTTATTTCCTTTCATGGGTGCTCTTTCTTTTAACGGTCATATTTCGTGGTCGATCAAACAAGCATGTTTTCTCCATTGATTCAGCATTGATTTCTTTTGATTTGGGTTGTTTTTAGATCTGGGTCGTTTCGTTTCGGACCAATCTCTGCTTCCAAGTTATGCCGGGACTCGGATTCTCAAATTGACCGAAAAGCCCTCATTTCCGTTGATCAAAAGCCCTCCAAGGTTGACATTTTTTTTAATCGCTGCATAATAGTTTGCTAAATTTAATTTTGCATTTGAAATTGATTTGATGATGGGTTTTTGTTCTGTTTGGTGATACAGAATAGGAAAGAGATATTGTTGATGATGCAAGAGAGGATGGGTGAGGTGGAGGAGGAGCTGAAGAGGACAAAGCATCAATTGGAAGAATGCAAGGGAGAGAGAGATGAAGCCAAGAGAGAGAGCGATGAAGCCCTAAATGAAGCAAACATCAAGCAAAATCAGGCCTTGCCACCTATGAAGGCAAGGGAGCTGTTTTCAGAGCTCAAAACCATGAAAGAAATGATGTCCTATTCAAAACGCGAATTGGATACCAAAGAGAAGAATATCGATTCCTTGAGACTTGAACTTGAAAGGGCAAAGCAGTCCGAAATCAAATTGGCGGAGAAAGATTTGTATATAGAACGGTTGAAAGAGGAATTGAGTAATTCTAGAGCCTCTGAGAGGAATTTATTGTCCGAAAGCAAGAAAAAAATCCAAGAACTCGAAGAAAAGATCGAAAAGTTGGAGATGTCATCTCGAAAAAGCATAGAAAATAATGGGTTTCTCAGTAATTCCAAGAAAGAATCAGACGAAAATCTTGAGTCTCAACTCGAATTAGCAAAAGAGAATTTGGGTTTTGCTCGGGAAGGCGAGAAGATAGCTTTAACGAAAGAAAAGACTCTACAACATGAGATGGTTTTGCTTAAAAGCGAGTTGAAATTAGCTCTTGAGGCAGAGGAAAAAAGCAAGAAGGCCATGGATGACCTGGCGTTTGCCCTGAAAGAAGTCGCAACAGAAGCCAACCAATCGAAGGAGAAGCTCCAAACTGCGCTTCTTGAAGTCAGTCACTTAAAATCTGAGCCTGAACAAGTGAAGGCAATGCTGAGGAGTACGGAGGAAAGGTACCGGAAGCTTCTAGAAGAAGCGAAGAAAGAAACCGACCTCTATAGGAACACCTCGGACAGGCTAAGATTAGAGGCAGAGGAATCGCTTTTGGCTTGGAATGAGAAAGAAATAGGGTTTGTTAATTGCATAAAGGAGGCCGAGGAGGAGAGGGCATTGGTGCAAAATCAAGTTGTTCGGATGGGCGAATCGGTAAAAGCGGCTGAGAACGCGACGAGGGCTGCAAGAGAAGAGTGTTCCAAATTGAGGGATATACTGAAGCAGGCGATGAATGAAGCTAGTGTTGCTAAAGAAGCCGCTAGCATTGCTAGGGATGAAAATTCACAACTCAAGGACTCCGTTATCGAGAAGGAGGAAGCTTTGCTTCTTCTTACAAGAGAGAACGAACAATTAAGGATTGATTTGAATCAAATGGTTTCCAAAACGGCAATGGATAAAGAGAATCGAGGGATGTTCAATTCGCCGAATTCCATGGTTGAGATGAGAAAAGAGAAGAAGAATATGAAGAGTTCTTTTAGTTTTAATCTCAAGGAATTGAAAACAAAGGAAAATGGAGATAATTTATCTGATGAGAGCTCTGAAAAGGAAGAGGCGCTCAAGGGTTCCATACTGGACAAAATTTTTTCACCGAAATCAGAGCTGTACACACCGAAATCAGCTTCTTATCATCACCGTAGGACGTTTTCTTCAGCTTTAACGGATGATGGGGAAGTGATAAATTCGGTTGATTTTGATGATTCAGACAGTGATAAAAACTCCCAGAGGAGTAGGAGAGCTTTGTTTCGGAAATTTTCGGATCTCATAATAAGGAAAAGATTATCATGAGGCGGAATTAATGGATTCCCGCCCCCTTTATTCATACAGATTATGCATAATTATCAAAGGTTTTAACTTTGTATCTTTTTATCTTTTTCAACAGCATATTTCACTATGTCTGACATACTCCATTTGGTTTTTGGTTCAAATTATACTGTCATTTACATCCAAATGAGAATAAAATTTCAGAGCATCGTAGAAGAAATTTAAATCACTTTTTGCTTGAGAAAACATTCTGCTTCATGCTTCTGGCTTATTCTTTGGGATGCATGTTCCAACCAACTCCTGTGAAGTTTACTAACAACATTTGTTTAGGAGAGTTTATTAAATAGTTTTTCACCCATTATAGTAAAAACTAAACTTATTTATTACAATCTCATAGGGTTTAAGAAAACGATAGAAGTCCAGTAAAACGGGGTTGATAAACCCATTTTTAATGAAAACAGGGTGCCACACTCGTTTGCTTGAAAACGGGAATAGCAAACTCGTTTTTTAGGCAAATAAAAAAAATATTTTATAGGGAAAAATCGGGTAGCCAAAGCCATTTATTCCTTTTTTTTTTAAAAACGTACATGTAGAAGATGAGGAGTGCCATCCTTGTTCTTTCTTCATTTCTCCTTTGTTTTCTTTGTCATCAATGGCTCCCTAGACAACTCTCTCTTTCTCTCTCTTCTATTCTTCATGCGTAGCTCCACTTCACTTCTTCGAATCCAGGCAAGCCTCCACCCCTGCCTCACCTTTACCAAAAATGGCCACCCACTCTGCCAGCAACTGTCACCTATTCGGATCCACTGCGTTTCTTCATCACCGCCATTCCTCCCCCGTTGCTTCACAGATGAGTAATTTTATAATATATTTACTGGGTTCATACAAAAACGTTTATACAAAAGCCTTCCCTTGTCTTTTGTCATTATATTAAAAACCTCCCTTGTCATGTAATAAATACTAATTACCCCATAAAATTTTATAATTTAAATCAGATATCTCCCTTAGTTGTAAAAAAATTACTGACATATTATTGTTATTGACAATATTACCCTCAGAATAGTTTGACTTAACTTAAATTACATAAATGTCCTTTTCTAATTTAATTTATTTGACAAATATACGCCGCTTATTCCTTCCTTTTCCTGCATTTTTTCATCACCAGCTTTTGCTATATCATCGTCGCCATGGAAACGCCGACTATGGAGGCAACAACAACATAGAAGTAAAATCAATAGGAAAAAAATCCCAATCAACCCAATGCCTTCAACAACAATGAATCAACTAAACTCCAGAGTAAGTCTCACAAAGCCGTGATCTAATTGAAAGATAGTAGTGAGAAGTCGACAAAGATCTGCAGTTGAAACAAGAAAGATTGTTTCGATCGATTGGATGGCCTATAAGATTTCTTTTTCCTTTTTCAAAACTCATCGGATCTACGTCGCGGAGTTCAGGAACAAAGACGATGAGATGAACACTCTCTCTCTTCCTCTGTTTATTCCTTTTCTTTTTCATTGCTAATGGCGCTGACCATCCGCCACGACATCTTCGCCCCAGCGCGTCGCCAACGGAGGATGAGGTCTGTCGGATGTGCCGTTCAAACACGTGGCGATCTCAGTGGGGAACAGTTGCCGTCGATTCGTGGTACGAGCTTCGTATTTGAACCATCCGATCTTCAGGAAGCTCCTGGTTGAGGCCGATGAAGTGTACGGGGTTTGGCAACAAGAGACCGCTGGCTATACCTTGCGACGAGTTGGTCTTCAAATAGATCTTGCGGTTCGTGGCGAAATCCATCGCCGCCGCGACGGATCTGCACTAGATTCGTTGATGTCCACGATCGATCTTCCTCCGACCATCCTCCGATAATGAATACTGGAAGTAGAAAAACAAGCAGCAGAACCAGACGACGGAGAATAGAAATTACTTACGCGCATTGATCACAAAGTTTGGCGAACTCGTCGGTCCAACGACGCCAACCTTTCCGAGGCCGTTCCAGCACTTGTTTGCAGCTATAATTAAAGCAAGCCTTCGTCGAAGAACACAATGACACCGAAGCTTACAGAAATTCAACCTTGACGCAGAACATAAACATTAAACCCTAACCGAACCTATAAACAGAAAATATATCGACAGCCACAATTGAACAGAGAAATTGCTCCGCCGTATTCCGAATCGAAGTGAATCTTCATCGAATAAGAAACAGAGAGGAAGTGGAAGAGAGAGAGAGAGAGAGAGAGAGAGAACAAAGGCAGAGGTGATGAATTTGACAGGGCTGCTGATGAATTTAGATGGGTATTAGGGAGGATGATAGATGCTATTTACATTTTGCACCCTTTAAGTTTAACAAAATATTTAAATAGATCCCATTAAATTAAGGTAAGGGTAAATCGGTCATTTTATTTAGTTTATTGTATAAAATTTGACAAAAGCAAAGGGTATAAGAGTATTTTCACACACAAAAATCAACAAATAGAGTTGACTGATATTTATCAAATGATAGATGAGGTTTCTGGTATAAGTGTAAAAGATAAGGGAGGTTTTTGGTATAAACCCTATATTTATTGATGAGGGTGATTTTCCTATTCCGCCCGCCTGTCATTTAAAATTGGTAGAGTGGGCCTCATTGGATAGGCCAGGCCCAATCGAGAAAGCACGGGCTTAGGTGGGGAATTAACCTGGTCCTCGGCCTCTTCAGAAAGCATGGAGAGTGGGCTTCAATAAAATTAGCCCAATAGATAAGCTCGTGGGCTTCGGCCTAGGTGGTAAGAGGTCGAGAATGTCCCAGAAGTTTTATGCCCTAAAAGTGGTTAAACTATCCACTATGCCATATTAAGGAGGTTAAGGCATTAGATGAGGTGGTTGGCATCAAAGGAACCGACCACAACACCCACCAAGAAGATGAGGAGGAGAGGCCTAAGGCAGTGGGAGCAGTGGAAACAAGGACGATAATCAGGTAAACTCCCATATATATACATCACACATGATAAAGTAAGATAGGTTGGGATTTTCTTTAAGAGATCCCCTCTTTTCGAATTTTGGCAGAAGTCGATTTGTATAAAATCAAATGGGTACAACAAAGACTCGACCAACTATGCCTAATAGATGAGAAGAGACTCATTGTTGTTTGCCATGGGTAATGTTATCAGCAATGTTAGCCGGCCTTAGTGAAAACCCGAAATGGCATTAAGGGTAAAAATGCCAAAGATATAAATAAAAAGGGGAAAAGAGATGAGGAATTAGATTTCGGTCATTTTTTTGTTATCTGAGGAAGCTTTGGGTTCGTCTAAAGACAACAATTCCGAATTTGGGTCGAGAAATCGAAGAATTTGACTGGTAATTCGGAATGCTTTGGATTTTGAAGGAAGAAATGTCAAAAGTTGCTACGATAAATGACCAAGTCCAAGATTGCACTCCTAAGGATAAAGTATTTATAAAAAAAATGGAAATATACCCCGATTATGCAAGCCTTTACTTAGTAATTATAACCTCTGATTGTCTATATGTAATTTTTCTTTCATGACTAACATTTCAATGCAGATAGTAAAAATGAAGAATGATATAAGAGTAATGGGAATGAGCTAGAGAAAATTGAAAAATATCACTCTTTAAGCAAATTTGTTGCAAGGACGTTTGATATCATCACTAAATTTTCGATATGCAAAACATCAAAGGTCAACACCCTTATCAAGCCTCGATTCCCAATTCTGAAACCAGACTTCAATAGCAAGTCGTGGACCAGGAAACTATCATGCCTATGAAGTAGCCCACAAATCTGATATTAAGAGTCGATTTCAGTACAAGCTTGGTACACCATAGTTATGGACTCCATGATAGAGCCTTCAGTCGAAAGGAAAGTCTAGCAATAGAGGAGAAGTTGGCAGATTCTAAACTAAGAGTAAACAGATGCCATTTAGATGACGAGATAGAGAAGGCAGACGAGAGTTCTTTCTCTATAACATTAATTTGATTCTTAAAATGTTGGAAAACATAAACGAATGGCTAAACAACAACATTCAAAATGGAAATACCTGAAGTGGTAACCTGAAAAGAAGGAGGGGGCTCACCCTCGAATTCCTACAACTGATCTATGAGCCTTTGCGCCACAGGTAAATTATTTCAACCAATTCTATCTTGGCATGATGCCAAATCAAATAGCTCGGGTGTTACATTGGCTGGTGAATCCTAGAAAGTGGGTAATCCTTTCATAAACACTTGTGTTTGCAACCAGGTAATGTGCCGACATGTGTCTAGAGATTAACACATTTATTGCAAGTTTGTTTTTCATTACCGCTATTTAAAGCTAAAATTTACTAAATTAGCTTATCTTACAGCGACTATTGTACGTGCGGAGAATTCGCGTCCTCGGTGTATATGACTACTTGCAAGTGTACGAGGTCAAAGTTTTAGTATAGATTGAGAGAGTTTGGATCGGGTTATCGTATCCACAGGGATTGATGTCGTTACTATCGAATACTGCGTTTGTCGTGACCTAACTTTATCTAGGCTAAAAACAAATGTATTTAATTAATTAAACTAATACTAATATAACCTAAATTAACTACATTAATATACTAATATGTTTTAGGGTAAAGAATTACCTAGGGATTAACGTGTTTACAAATACGTGTTCGATTTCGATTTACTCACGTTTACGGTGTTTGACCTATTTGACAATCTCGGTATGTAAACTCCACCGCCACCTTTTCCGAGTGTAAGACGGGGTAATATATGACTTCGAGTCAACGAAGAAGTCCCCCTTAACGTCTTAACGACCCTAGGTCACGTGAGCCTCGCCCAGCGTCATTGATTGCACACAATCCAACTCCTGACCAGGTCATTGGATCGTGCGTTGTATTTACTCTATCGACAATCTCCGTTCTAAAACTTCCTCGTCACTTCTCCTAAGTATAAGACGGGGGATATAACACAAATTCGTGTCAACGAAGAAGTCTCCCTCAACGTCTTAATGACCCTAGGTCGCGTGAGTCTTGCCCCAACGTCATCGATTGTCCACAATTCAAACCCTGACCGAGTTATAGAATCGTGGCGTTTGTTTATCCAAATCCGAATTCGGGGTTTGTCAAAATCCCGTATTCTCCATTTATCTAACTAAGCATGATAAACAAACAATACGATAAACACAATCAAACTACGAAGAACAAACATAAACGCAACACCGAAATCATCCAAACACATATTCATAAATTTATTCGTTAATACCTACTACAATCCATGTTTAGCTAAGGCCATAGCCGCATTTACAATGAAATAACAAGCTAAACATGCTCATAATATCCTAAGTTAAAGAAATAAGGAAAAACAATCGAAGAACTTAGCCTAGTCCAAAGATAAACTGCTAAAAATGCTCAACGATCGATTCGCCATCTTCTTCACTTCGGGATGTGAGCTCCACCTCTAAAACTCCTAAACCCTAGCCTAAATATGGCCTAAGGTGCCCAAATGGCCGGGGGGTTCAAAGGAGGGAAGAAGGAATGGTATTTATAGATAAAATATCTCAAAATATCTAAATAAATATCAAGGTTGTGCAAAGGCTTTTTGCCTAGGTGAAGGAATCCACCGCCTAAGCAGAGACTAGGTCGGTTTGGTTATCGCCTCGACGATAAAGACATCGGTGGACATGGAAAAGTTTATGCTGGATTTTCTCCTAGGCGGTGGAATTCACCGCCTAGGCGGTGGAATTCACCGCCTAGGCGGTGGGCTGTCAGTAGCCATTTGTCTTTCTCAGCTTCTTCACCGCCTAGGCAGTGGTCTGGACGCCTAGGCGGTCGACCTATTTCACAATTCTGCCTCCGAGCTTGTTTTTCCACCGTTCTTCGAATGATTTTGGTTCGATCTCATCGTTTTCGCTCCAGTTTCCTATCTTTTTGCCTCATACGCCTAATTTATATAAAAAATATGAAAACTAATTAAAATATAATAAAATACTATATAAACGCACGAAAACTAACTTAATTTGGTTTGAAAATATATAGGTATATCACACCTATCAACTATTCCGTTTCCTCCTCAACCCGCAGGTTGAGGCATATTTAAATCCGTCTCGTTCCCTACCTTACATCGGGAGGTGTTGGATTTGATCCCTAACGAAACCCATCCATTTACTGCCTCAGTTAGAGATTGGGGCATATTTTACCATATTTAGGATCTCCTACGAGAGTCCGTGTTCATCTTTGTCCCGAGTCTTAGACTGGGACACCTTGTCTAAAAATCTTTCTATTAGCGAACTACGTTTCGACCAGATTCCTAGTGAAGACTAGGATACATAGGCAACCTATATGGGTTCGGTCATCCGATGAAATAAAACCGTCACAATGATTATTTTCTCAGACTCAGAATCAACTTTTATAATTTTCCTTTTCCTAGTTTTTTTTTTTCAAGAGAAAAGAATAACCTAACATTTTTGCAAGACAAAGATCAAACCCTAATATTTTTCATACGAAAAATATCGAAACTTAACTACCCTACTAGACACCGTCCCAACCGTGTTTCATCCACTCAAACTCACAAGTACCAAAAAATATGAGTTTCTTCTCAAAAGGAGTTTCTATTACCACAATACAGATATATTCGATTAATATCCCAAAATTTATTACGCTATAGATACAATATGAGACAAATAATATATGATTAATAAACAATTTGGGTAGCATAATTTAGAGCATGTAATCAGATAATGAAACAAAATTATTTTAAAAAGATTTTCAGGCTTTTAAGTTTGAAAACGATTTTCTAACGATGCTATATCCAAGCAACCAATAATAATATGAAATCAAAATAAAGTAAAATAGTTTGGAAAGATCTCACTGAGAAAAAATCGAAGATTAAAATAGAATCGCAATATAGCACAAGTTGGTGATACCAAATCAACAATGCTTTAGATTAAAATAATATCTTTCATTTCAGGGTTAATTCACATTAAAATAACTTTCTAAATCTCTCAAATAAGTCCATGAAATATTTCTCAATTCATAATTACAAAGATGGGTAGTATTAATTAACTTAAATTAAAAGAATCTTAAATTATATGGACCAAATCGATAGGGATAATTAAATACATGTACCATATCTTCAATAGGTTCAAATCCCTCAAATCTCTCCCTTGAAATCATAAAAACAAATAGTTTTTGACCAAGTGATCAAGTCTCTCGAAATCATAACTGAAACAGTCGGTTGATCGACCCATATGATTCAGTTGACTGAATGAAAGAACACTGCCAAACATTAATGCCAGTCAATTGACCGAAATACCCCATTCGGTTAACCGAATAGTTCAGAGCCCAACCACTGCCAAACTTAAAGCCTAATCAATTAACTGAATTCTCTCACTTAGTTGACTGAATACTTAAGAGCCTTACTGTGCCAAAGCCTTACTCCCAATCGGTTAACCGAATTCCTCCATTCGGTTGACCAATCGTTACAAGGACATTCCAATTTGCTCCAAAAACCTCACTAGTTCAAACAGTTGACCAATTGCTTCTAATCGATTGGCTGATTGCTTTAGGGTGGTTCTTTCCTTCACTAATTTTGCTCCAAAACACACTGTTTGATTCAATTAACCGATTGTTTTTCTCGGTTGACTAAATTGATCCTAAAATTTAGTTTTTTATACTTTAAACCTTATTTTCAATTAGGTTAATTATTATTTTCAATTCACATAAGAAGTACCAAATCAATAATTAGGATCTTAAATTCTCTCATATCACTATCAAAATACACAAAAAGATAACTCATTTAATAGTGTCATGTGTGATCCTAATTTAGTTTGCATTAAGAGTATAAGAGTATAAAGTTGTTTTAACCTAATTTCTTCAAGGTCTTCAACTCTCTTAATTTCTTTATTGAATTCGTCTTTGCACCCTTTACATATCTTCATGATGTCTTCAACATAATCAAATATATGGAACTCTTTTTCTGAAATACTGACCAACCGCATCACTTCCACAAAAAATATTAATACTTAATTGTTCATCAAAACCTTGAGATCAACAATCTCTCCCTTTTTTATGATGATAATTAACTTTGATGTTTTCTTTAATAAAGAATGTAACCACGCTCTCCCTAAATCCGAGGATGAGTATTTAACTCATTTAAGCATTATCATGAAGACATAATCATATAATTCAATAGATATTCAATACAATCCCAAAAATCAATTTAACGATAATGATATTTAACAAAGCTCAATATAACCAATTCAACTAATGTTGGCCCAATGAGCTACCCCAGAGGGGGGGTTGAATTGGGTAGATATAAAAATTTAAACAAATTTATTATATTTCAACACTTAATAACTCAAATAATCAATTTATCCTAATTCAATTATTATCTTTATAACACAGCGGGTAAGTGTTCAAATCTAGGTGCACACCCAAATAACAAGAAATAAAGTAAAGAAAATCAACAAAATAGAACATATATCTTGGTTCGTCAAGTTAATCTTGGCTAATCCAGTCATCTGAGCCCCACGAAGATTCGCACCCACTAAACCACTGGATTCCTTTAACAGGTAGAAATCAAACCTTCACATAATGATTCTTTGTTAGGCTTAGAATCAACCTTTACAATTTTCTTTTCACAAGCGAAGAAAAAATCTCTTTTTTTTTTATCAGGCTAAAGATTGACCTAATTCTTTTATACCTTAGGTTAAGAATCAAACCTCACCAAAAAACACTCCAAGTATAATTTTCTCTGGTAAGGATGAAATTGTTACAATTTACTCAATTTTAATTCTAATCAGAAAGAATCAAGCCTATCTCTTTTCATGGGAAAAGAGTAACCTAACCTTTTTATGCAATAAGTAAAGGTTAAACCTCAATCTCTTTACCGGAAGAGATCGAAACCCAAGTTACCCCTGACTAGATACTCCCAACAGTATCTAATTTGCACAAACTCACCAATTACGAAAATCAATAAGTTTATTCCCACTTGGAGCTTCTACCACCTCAAATCAATTAAACTTAATTAATATCTTGAATTTACTAGTGATAGAATTTATGTGAGGAAATCAAAATCTAATTATAAAAAAAGCGGGTAGCACAAAATTAAGCACATAATCAGATTATAACAAAAATCGTTTTAAAAGAATTTTTATGCCTTTCAAGTTTAAAAAAAAAAAAAAAAATGATTTCACAAAGATCTTTCAACCAAGTAAGTAATAATAATACAACTTCACAATTAGGAATAAAAATTCGGAAAGATCTCACCAAGATACCACTGACAGAATGAAAATTGGTTTGCTAGATAGCTCAGATCGGTGACGCCAAAATAATTAGCGCTTTAACTCAAAAACTTCTCAAACAATTGAACTTGCAATTGATCTCTCGATATAATCTCAGAATAATGAATCTTAGAAAGCTCATGAATTGTTCTTGATAGATGTGATGTATTGATCTAAAAAAATGCAGGTTTATTTAAATTGATTTGAAACAGGCCCTATATATTAATACCATTTAATACTGGTCCAATTCACTTAAATATGACTTTTAAAATATTCAATTAAGTCTCCAAATTAATTCTCAATCTCAAATCAAATAGATATGAAGTATTAAATGTATTTAATTGAGAAACACATCAAATATGTGTACCATATATATAGGGATATCCAAATAAAAGTATCACATCTAAAGTATATTCAGATCCCCAGAAGGTCTTCTCAAGATCTGCAAAAAACGGCTAATTTTGATCAAATCCCGAAATTCCTCGAGATCTACAACAGCACAATCGGTTGACCGGCCTCTATCCATCGATTGACTGATCGATATAGGATGCTAGCCAATCCTTTCTCAAATATTGGTCAGTTTACCGATCCCCCATGGGTTTATTGACCAATCGATATAGGATGCAATCTCAGGCAAAATTTCGACCCTGGTCGGTTGGTCGATCAATACAGGGAGTTCATATTTCAGCCATCGGTTGATCAATCTCCTTTGGTCGGTTGACCGATCAATTCAAAGACTCTCTATTCACTAGCCAATGCCCATCGATTGACCGAACCTCCATGGTTGGTTGACCGATACTTGTGGGAACAATTTCTCCTCAATTTGTTTCAACTCCAATCTTCAACGTTTTCAACCCTTTAACTAATTTATTTTCTCAGTTAACTAAATTGACACTATTGATAAATTTTAAACACTAATCTTATTTAGGTCAATTTTTCTTTTTCAATTTCACATTGGAGCAAATGATTGAACTTAATTAGGACCTTAATATAAACACACATAAATATAAATAATTTAATTGTGTCGTGTGTGATCCTAATCGAGATATATTAAGGGTAAAATAAATTTGAGTTATTTTCACCAAGATTCTTCAGAATCTTTAATCTATTAATGTCCGTCTCTGCATCCTTCACAATTACTTCATGATATTATCTTGATTGGAACTCTTTAAACTAAAATACTCAATAAAAACGTTAGTTCTACCAAAAATATCAACATTTAATTGTCCATCAAAATCACAGAATCAACAACTAAGATCTCTCTTTAATTAGTGCAATGCCTAGGTGAACAAATTCTTAAACATGAATTAACTCGTTTAAACATCAACTTCTCCCCCTTTGTTATCTAAAAAAGTGGAGGCGAAGACCTAAAAAAATCACTCTGGCATACATCGTTACGCCTCCCATACCTAAATCTCGAATAATCTTCATGAATTGATATTCCGCTAAAGGTTTGGTAAAGATATTAGCAATCTTATTGGAGGCATCAATATACTCAATAGTAATATCCATTTTCTGAATATGATCACAAATAAAATGATATCTAATCTCGCTGTGCTTAATTCATGAGTATTGTATCGGATTCTTACTTAAGCATATAATACTTTTATTATCACAATAAATAGGGACTTCATCCATACATACTCAAAAATCATTTAATTATTGCTTAATCTATAGAATTTGTGCGTAACAATTACCAGCTGCTATATACTCAGCCTTAGTAGTTGATAAGGAAATTGAGTTCTATTTCTTGCTAGACTAAGAACCTAAGTATGTCCTAAAAAATGACATGACCTGCTTGTACTTTTACGCTCAACTTTGCATTCAGCAAAATCAGTGTCGAAGTAACTAGTTAACTTAAAGTCACTCTCCCTAGTATACCATAATCTTAGGTCACTTGTCCCTTTCAAATACTGAAAGATTCGCTTAACCGTAGTTAAATGCGATTCTTTAGGACAAGACTGAAATCTAGTATACAAGCATACACTAAACATTATATCAGGTCTACTAGCAGTAAGATAGAATAAGCTAACAATCATATTTCGATATATTTTCTCATTTACGTTTTTGCCTGTATCGTCTTTGTCTATTTTCGTAGATGTTGCCATGGGCATTTTATACTCTTTAGCGCCATCCAAGTCATACTTTTTCAACAACTCTTTAGCGTACTTGGCTTAATTAATGAAAATCCCTTATTTGGTTTGCTTGATTTGTAACCCAAGAAAGAAGGTTAACTCTCCCATCATACTCATTTCAAATTCAATGTGCATTATATTGACAAACTCTTGACAAAAATCCTCATTAGTAGAACTGAAAATAATATCATTAACATAAATCTGTACTAATAGGATATCAGAATCATTAATTAATAAATAATGTTATATCACTAAGACCTCGTCGAAAATTATTTTTGATCAAACATTGACTAAGTCTCTCATACCAATCTCTCGGAACTTGTTTGAACTCATACAAAGCCTTTCGAAGTTTAAACATATGATCAGGAAGTTTATCACTCTTAAATCACGGTGGTTGTTCTGCTTAAACTTCTTCTTCTAGAAAGCTATTCAATAATGCACTCTTTACATATATTTGATATAATTTAAAATTTCGTGAACATGCAAAGGCGAGTAACATTCTATAGCTTCTAATCTAGCCATAGGCGCATACGTTTCATCATAATCAATTCCCTCTTCTTAATTATAACCCCGTGCTATTAATCTTACTTTATTTCTAATTACTATACCAATTTCATCCTTCTTATTACGAAAAACCCATTTAATATCAATTACAGGATGAAAATCCAGTCTAGGAACTAAAGACCGCACCTTATTACGTTCAAATTAAACTAATTCTTCTTACATAGAAGTGATCCAAGATTCATCAGTTAACGCCTCATTCACATTTTAGGCTCAATTTGAGAAAGAAAAGTAGTATTTATTATATCTCTAGGGGAAGATCTTGTACTTACACTTCTTTTGAAATTACCTATAATTTCTTTTACCGAATGTACCGGTACTGTATTTATAGCCCGTGGTAAAGTCTTCTCTTTTCTTTTTGGTTCCTCATTATGTGGTTCATTTGTCGTATCTCCTCCTTGGTTTTGGTTATTTTGTGTACCTGCATCATCATCATCATCATCATCATCCAAAACCTTTATCGACACAAGTGGATCAAATTTTTCAAATACGATATGCATAGATTCTTTTACTATTAATGTACGTTTATTATAAACTCTATAATCTTTACTGTTAGTAGCATACCCAAGAAAAATTTCATTATCAGATTTAGCATCAAATTTACCCAAACTATCTTTATCATTCAAGATAAAATATTTGCAACAAAAAACTTTAAAATAAAAATGATATATATATCTTCTCTCTAGAATTAATTAGAAAGATGATTATGTTCTGTCCATTTCCTAAAGTGTTATTTGACATATTCTTCATCACTCACATGACCGTCGTCTTTAGGTATAAATGACATAATTTCATCGTTTATCTCTCATCACGTGCTGAGAACAACCTTTTCCTAGGAATAATTTGTCCTTGCACATAGATTTTTATTTGATAACCTGCAAGAAGCACCTCAAAATGTTCATAGATGGTACCCATTCTACGTGAGTCTAATTTTGTTAGTCGGATCCTCTTTTGTTCTCTGTTCCTACATCTGCTTACATTTAGATTTCTTTAAAAAACATCCACTAGAGGTATGCCCCATAATATTACAGTTAAAATATTTCACAACTTTCTTACTTTTAGAAAATAATTTTTTAAATCTCTTTTGCTTGGCATTTTTCTGAAAGCCAAGATCAGTTTTGTCGAAAACACCTTTAGAGTTTCCCAAAAATATTTTGAAATTATTTTCACCATTTGTAAACTTGAGAACAATAGAATCTAAATCCATAACTTTGGACATTAACTTATTGTTTTCTTTTTCTAAATCATATGAAATAATTTTTGAAAATTATTTTTTAAGATTGGTGTTTTCGGCCTTGAAAATTATGCGTTTGTCTAATGTAATTATATTACTTTGTAGAGCATCAATTTGAGAACATTGATCCTTATACTCATGCAATAATTCTTGAAAAATATAAAATAATTCATCAAAATTCAAAGGATAAGAATTAGAGCATTCATTTATCTCAACCTCTTTGCCAAAGAGGGTGAACGTTGGAGTTCTCTCATCATCAAAGAGGGCCAACCTCATGTTATTGCATAGCTGTATCATGGGTGATTAAATCACCCATGAGTTCATCGACATTGAATTTGGTTAGATCTTTGGCCTCCTTGATTGCAATCACTTTTAATTCCTAGATTTTGGTTAATGATATCAAGATCTTATGCACTTTTGGTTCCATGGAATACGGCTTTCCAAGCTGATCAAGATTGTTGTCTATGTTGGTAAATCTTACAAACATTTTTGAGATTATTTCTACATCTCCTATTCTGAACACTTCAAATTGATGAGTGTAGGCATTGATTTTGGATTGCTTCACTTGATCAATTCTTTCATATGAGGTTTTCAATGTATCCTACATTTCTTCCACAGAATCACAACTTGAAACTCTACTGTACTCATTTGCATCTAAAGAACAAATGTTTATAGCTTGAGAGTTAATAAAAAGTTTCAATTTATCAAAAAAACTCAGTTATTTCTTCCCTTTAATTACTCTATTCTTTTTAGGAATGCATGGTCCATCTTCAATAACCAACCATGTCTCATAATTAGTGGTTTGAATAAATACCTAAATGCTATCATCCTATTCTTCCAAAAAGCATAATTACTAACTGTTAACAACAGTGGACGATACATAGATTGCCCTCCACTGATAGAGCCAATATAGTACGCCATATGATCTCTCTTAGCTAGGATTTTAAGCCAATTAAGCTAAACCAGCTCTGATGCCAGTTGTTAGCCAGAAGAACTACCCAAGATGGGGTGAATTGGGTAGTAACAAAAATTTAAATAATTAAATCTTTTAACACTTAATATCAAATAATTAATTTTTTCTAAATCAATTATTATATTTGTTATGCAGTGGATAAATGTTTAATTCTAAATGCACACCCAAACACAATATAATGAAAATAAAGAATGCATTACGCCAAGATATATCCGATTTTAGCAAGCTAGCCTTGCCTAATCCAATCTTCCAAGCTCCATAGAGATTCGCAATTACTAAACCCCTAATTCATTTATCAGGTAAGAATCAAACCCTTACAATGATTCTTTTCTCAAGTTCAGAATCAATCTTTACAATTTTTCTTTTCTCAGGCTCATGAAGAACCTTATCTTTTTACCAAGCCAAAGACTAACCTATTCTACTACAAGAACAATCAAAATCTTACCACACTCTCAAGTATCATTTTCAGAGATAAGGATGAAACATTTACAATTTACTCAAAATCAATTCAATTACAGGGAGAATAAAAGCATAGTTCTTTTCAAGGGAAAAAAATAACCTAACATTTTTGTAGAGCAAAGATCAAATCCTTTTTTTTTTTTCTCAGAAAAAAGATCGAAATCTAGCCACCCTGACTTGACACCGTCCCAACCATGTCTAATCTACTCAAACTCACAAATACAGAAAAATATGAGTTTTTTTTCTCACAAGGAGCTTCTACCACCTTAATACAGAAATACTCGATTAATGTCTCAAAATTTATTACGCGATAGATACAATGTGAGACAAATAACATATGATTAATAAACAATTTGGGTAACATAATTTAGAGCACGTAATAAGATAATCAAATAAAATTATTTTAAAAATATTTTCAGGCTTTTAAGTTTGAAAACGATTTTCTAACGATTTTAGATCCAAGCAATCAATAATAATATAAAATCAAAATAAAGTACAATAGTTTGAAAAGATCTCACTAGGAAAAAAACGAAGATTAAAACAGAATCACAATATAGCACAAGTCGGTGACGCCAAATTAACAGTGCTTTAGATCAAGAACTTAGAATGAATCTCTCACGAAAATCTCAGCGAAAATATATCTCTTAGAAAGGTTTGAATTGATATTCTTGATGTCGTTCTTCTCAATCCCGCAGGATAGACTGATAACAAGCCCTCAAACGGCTACTTTTCAAAAGATATGCCGCTAAAAAGCACTCTTATACCCCATATAATAAAATCAGGGATAATTCACATTAAAATAACTTTCTAAATCTCTCAAATAAGTCCATGAAATATTTCTTAATTCATAATCACAAAGATGGGTAGTATTAATCAACGTAAATTAAAAGAATCTTAAATTATATAGACCAAATCGATAAAGATGATTAAATACATGTACCATATTTTCAATAGGTTCAAATCTCCCAAATCTCTCCCTTGAAATCATAAAAAACGGATAGTTTTTGACCAAGAGATCAAGTCTCTCGAAATTATAACCGAAACAATCGGTTGACTGACCCAAATGATTCTGTTGATTGAACAAAACAATACCAAAACCAAGACAAACATCAACGGCCAATCGGTTGATCAAAATACCCCATTCGGTTAACTGAATGGTTTAGAGCCCAACCACTGCCAAACTTCAAGCCTAATCGGTTAACCGAATTCCCTCACTCGGTTGACTGAATATTTTAGAGCCTTACCTTGTCAAAACCTTACTCCCAATCGGTTGACCGAATATCTCCATTCGGTTGACCGATCGTTACAAGGACATTCCAATTTGCTCCGAAAACCTCACTGATTCAAATAGTTAACTGATTTCTTCTAATTAGTTGACTGATTGCTTTAGGGTAGTCCTTTGCTTCACCAATTATGCTCCAAAACACATTGTTTGATTTAGTTAATCGATTGGTTTTTATACTTTAAATCTTATTTTCGATTAGGCCAATTATTGTTTTCAATTCACATAAAGAGTACCAAATCAATAATTAGGATCTTAAATTCTATTATATTAATATCAAAACACACAAAAAATACAACTCATTTAATAGTGTCATGTGCGATCTTAATTTGGGTTGCAATAAGAGTATGAGAGTATAAAGTTGTTTTCACCTAATTTCTTTAAGGTCTTCAACACTCTTTATTTCTTCATTGCATCCGTCTTTGCACCCTTTATATATCTTCATGATGTCTTCAACATAATCAAATATATGGAACTCTTTTTCTAAAATACTAAACAACCACATTAGTTCCACTAAAAACATCAATACTTAATTGTTCGTCAAAACTTAGGGATCAACACACTTTATTCAAGATACGTAGGCAGCCTATATGGGTTTTGTCACATCTTCCCAAACATCTCAGGATATGCTCCTTTTCCCCAGTCTAAGGCTGGGGCACATTATATTAGGTTTCTCTTTCAAAATTCCTTAACTTGATTCACCCTAGCCTTGGGCTGTAGCAAATTTAAAAGTTGTGATTGAATTTCTTTGGGAAGTACATGCTATCGAGCCCCAGGTCTTGGACTAGTACATATTTTATCCAAGTTAACTTCTTTCTAGAAGTTCTCTAAATTTTGTTTACAGTACCAGGCGGGATACTACTATGAAACTCTATATTACTGAATGCCAAGTTTCTCTTTTGGGTTCTTTTCTTAGAACCAATTAAGTCATCTTCAGTCTTAGATTGAGATGACACCCAGGGATCAGTTTCTCTAACAAAAAACCTTTGCGCACTCATTACTTATTTATTTATTGTCTGTGAAGCGTATGTGTAACCCTGGTTTACCATTTATCATTTACTTACTATCGGTGATGCCTAGGTGCAACCTTGGTTCACCATCCATCATTTACTTACTATCGAAGATACCAAGGCACAACCCTGGTTTTTCATTCATCATTTACTTGATACGGTTTTGCCATGGCACAAACCTGGTTTCACCTTCTAAATTCCTTATTCTAGTGACTTCCAAATTAAAACCCAAAAAACTATTGTTGTTAGAACTATATTTAACCTGATTCTTACCTTGTTTGAGATATGAACGGAAGCCCCTGGTTGGGTTTGGTCAAACCGAGGAGGAGTTGATGATCAACATTCTCTGCCACTACGTTGTAACGTATTTCTCCAAGATTGCTTCGCTAATCCTCCATAGAGTGTTTATTCCTTGTTATTGATAGCGGAAGAGTTAAATTACCACCTCTGATGGTGGACGCGTTGTTTTCCCGGCTCTTATGACGAATGCGTTAAATTTCCACCTCTGATGGTGGAAGTGTTAAATTCTCGCTTCTGATGATAGATGCGTTGCTTTCCCGCCTCTGATGACGGATGCATTAAATTTCTGTCTCTGATGTCAGATGCGTTAAATTCATGCCTCTAACATCGGACGTGTTAAATTTCACTTTTCTTTCCTGCCTCTGATGGCATACGCGTTGCATTTTATTTTCCTTTCCTTCCTTTGATGGTGGATGGGTTGCTATTTACTTTTCTTTTCCCGCCTCTGATGGAGGATGCGTTTGTCTAGTGCTTTTAAATCGAGGAAAGTTGCCGAGACTTTTCCTCACCAATTTACTTGCTTTTGATAGTTCCAGGCACACCCCTGGATCACTATTTTAAATTTACTATTTTCAGTGTTTCCCAGGCACCCCCTTGGATCACCTTTTAAATTTACTGCTTCTAGTGTTTCACAAGCACACCCTTGGATCACCATTTAAATTTACTGCTTTTGGTTTTTCCTAGGCATGCCCCTGGATTACCATTTAAATTTACTTGTTTCCGGTGATTTTCAAGTTATCTTGGAAAATACCTTTTTCATTCTCTTCCTTGTCAAAGACCAACCTAAACTACTCTAGATTAGGTTCCGTTCCTTTTCATGCCTCGCAAGACAAAATGGTTGTGTCTTCTATCCTTGTCATTACGAATAAAGTTGCATGATAAAGAGGGGCAGTTGTCAACACCGTATTTTGTCCCTCTCGTTTTTACTTTAAAATAGTTTTGGGTTTAAAGTGAAAATTTAGTCGTACTTTAAATCGACGTTTAGAGGGAATAATTTTCACTTTAGTTTACTTGATAAATATTGAAAAAAAGAAAAAAAAAAGAAGAAAATAAAAACAAGAAAAATAGAAAAATCGCTAATTGGATCGAATTCGAGCAGAAACAAAAGTTTCAGGCCAAATTTGAAATTTGTAAAAATTAATTGGGGGACTAAAATGAAAAAATTGAAAGTGATTTTTCTAGGGATATCACTTTTAATAGGTTTAATTTCACTTTCCATCCTTTAATTTGAAGAAATTTTACAAAATACACATACTTTATGTTTTCAACCCCCAAAACTTTCTTTTTCTCCGATTTTATCAAATTGATGACCGGAAAATTTTATTTTTTGAAATTGAACATTCCATTAATATTTTGGATAGTTTAATTTCATTTAAACCTTTGATTTCAAGGAAATCAAGAGATAAGTCTTTAATTAGACAAAGAAGTGCCCAAAGCACAAAAAATGCTAGGAACACACCCTCCGGGAATAAGACGAAGTATCAAATGCTTCTTGGGAGTTGCGATAACCGAAATTGAGCGTCCCTAGGTTATTTCCATAAGTGGTAGTCTTTGATTTTGTCAAAATGTAAGATTCCACACGCAATAACATAAGTAGAGGAGTCTAAAATGTAATGATCACGCCCTAGGGTGTAGCCCCCCATCAATTACGGACATTTAATGCCCACTGGTTGGCCTGTGCATGCTTGAATGTAGAGGCCATCCAACAGTATAAATAGGTGGTCTTTTTTCCAAAGGAAGACACCCTTTGATCATCACTCTCTGTTTAGGATAAAAAACTCTCTTGGGTTGCCTAGTTTCTAAACTTGAAACCCTTTCATAAGCTTCCAAAAATCTCTATAAAAAATTCCAAAAGAACCTTCTTAAAACCCTGAGGCCAAAAAACAAAATAAGTAAAGAAAACAAAAGAAGAAGAAGGAGGACGTAGGAGAAAGAAATCCTCCCTAGCAAGGTAAGCTTTCCTGAACCCCCTCTTAGACCATCTTTGCTTGTCAAGTAAAAAATCACAAAAAAACCTAACCCAAAAACCTAAAACAAACCCCTAACATAACACTAACCACTAACTCTATTTACTTTTTCGTTATTTATTTCTCTACTCTGCGCCTTTTCGCGCTTTACTTTTCTCTCATTTACTTTCCTGTTTTGCGCTTTACTTTTCTTGCACTTTTTTTTCCCTCTTAGACTGGGTCTTGGATTGGTACTAAGTCACAAACCTTGGCTTGTCTTGTTTTTTTTTTTTTAGTCTAGGCCTCGAGTTGTCACTAAGTCACTGACCTTGACACAACACCTTTTTTTGTTTTAGTCTAGGCCTTGGACTAACACTAAGTCAAAGACTTTGATTTGACATGTTTTTTTTTTAGTCTAGGCCGTGGACTGACATTAAGTTACAGACCTTGGATTGACACATATTTCTTTTTTAGTCTTGGAGTCTGGCACTAAATCATAGACCTTGGCCTGGTGCCATTTTTCTTTTTTTTTTAGTCGAGACCTTGAACTGGCATTAAGTCACAGACCCTGAACTGACACCCTATATATATTATATTTAAGTCAAGTCTTCGGATTGACACTATGTATATGACCTTAGTTAAGTCCCTCATGGAATTTCTTAAAAAATATTTTTTCAAACTTGCGTTTGTTCTAAAAATTCTTCTTAACTTTGCCTTATTATTATTTTTTTTCTAATAATAATTCTTCCAAAAAAGGCTTTGTTAAACTATTTTTTTTTTCAAACAGAAAGTGTATTTACCAAAGTTTTACACAAAAATGCTTTCTAACTTACTCTACAAATTTGTTCTAGGGCAAATTACAATTTTGGTTCTCGTATTTGCACGTATTTTTCTGTTTGGCTCTTTAATTGTTTTGTTAAAGTGGTCCTTGTATTTGGACACATTTTTTTAAGTGACCATTCTGTAAAAAAAGGGGTTAAAACTAATGGAATTTGCGGATGTGGTCAAATTACAATTATAGTGATCAAATTTAGATAATGGTCAAACTTTAGGGGTGCAAGTGTCAATACCCTTTCTAGGTCTTCCAAATCCATGCCCAAATCATCGCCCGCGTCCACCATTCTCCTTTCCTCCAACCTCTTCATCCTCATCCTCTGCTCCTTCGCCTCCCTCCTCGTCTCTTCTCCGCCGCCGCTTGCCCACCGACGCTTTTCCGCCTAGATGAGCGCAGGCTGAGAGAGCCGCAACAATGGCGACACTGTCGGGGTGAATTGATGATGATATCATTGAATCGAAGAGTTTTATGGCGTCTTTGAACTGGTTTGTCTGTGAATAACCGGCCATTAAGGTGCCCCAATACACTGAATCTCTCTCAGGCATTTCTTGATAAAAAATAAAAATTACCTTGTGTGAGCTGTTGGAATGAGCTCTCAACCACTTTTAAATAAATGGGAAAAACATGTTTGTTTGTAAACACTTGATTGGTTAGTGTGAAAAAAAAACACGAAAGATCAAATGCCCGAAAAGGAGTAGGGAAAAAAATTATTAAAAAAAAAAGTTAAACCCATGACTCACTTTGTCAAATTTCTTCAAAATCTTTACAAAAGCAAGCATATTCAAGTTCCTGAAAATAAAAAAATAAAAAATAACTTTTTTATTTTTTAATTTTATTTTATTTTACAGTTACCAAACAGGCCCTCTTAAAATTGTGTTTTTCTTAACTTGTAAGTTCGGAGATAACCCAAGTTTTTGTACAGCTCAATGAGAGCTCCTTTAATCATCTTCTCAGCATGATGAAGCTTTCCTCTGTTTATATGAAGCTTATAATTGCAGAAAATGTTTGAGTCGGATTCGTCAGCGGAATGTGGATTCTCAGATTCTTCCCCTGACAAATTTATAGTACCCGCCGTTAAATTCTTGGATTTTACATTCTCCCTCTTGATCCTCATTGATTTCTCTGTTTCATCGGAACAGTTCAGTTCCAACTCCTCCGTTTCTGTTTTGTTCTGCTCCCCCTGTTCTTGCTCTGTTCTGTCCCTCACTGACTCTTCATCTGTCGCAAAAACCTATAAAATTTAGACAAGAAATGATGACCCTTTCGGACAAATAATCTATTCAAATGAGAGATTTGGGCAATTTTGTTTTTTTATTACCACATGAGATTGTGCTTGAAATGGAGTCATCCTCGTCCTGTTTTGCTCCTCTCACATTCTGGTTTTTCAGAGCAGTTTTTGAGCTCAATCAGAATCACCATTTGTTTCTTCAAAGAATCGCCCCTCTTCATGAATTCCTTCTCTTTTGTTCTGAAAAATTGGTTCACTTTGTTGAGTTGAAGGTCCAGACATGCAAAGAACTCGCTTGCGGATTCAACATCGGAAAACTGTTCTAAAAGCTCTGTTTCGTACATGTCTCCCTTACTTGCCGATGAAACCAGATCTTATGAACCTTTTAAAAAGAAAAAAAGAAAAAAAAAAGGGTTTTTAAATGTGAAAAAAACCATGAAAATCGGAAACGCATCGGTGGGCAAGCGGTGGCGGAGAAGAGAAGAGGAGGGAGACAAAGGAGCGGAAAATGAGGATGAGGAGGTCGGACGAAGGAGAATTGTGGCCGCCAGCGATGATTTGGGTACGGATTTGGAAGACCTAGAAAGGGTATTGACACTTGCACCCTTAAAGTTTGACCATTATTTCAATTTGATTCTTATAATTTTAATTTGACCACATGCACAAATTCCGTTAGTTTTAACTCCCTTTTTTGATAGAAGGGTCACTTAAAAAAACGTAAATACGAGGACCACTTTGACAATTTTTTTTTGAAAAGCCAAACAGAAAAAACTCGTGTAAATACGAGAACCAAAATTATAAATTGTCCTTTATTTTAACTTTGTCCCATTAAAAAAAAAATAAAAAAATAAAAATCAATTTGTTGTTAAAAAAGAAAAGCTTTTCTTTAAAAATGATTTTTTAATATTCTTTCTAAACAAAGTTATTTTTAAAAAGGGTTAATTACATTTTGTCCCCTGTAATTAAATCGTTTTGCATTTTGCCCCCTAATTCAATGGATTACTTTAAAAAGTTATCCAAACGTTAAAGGTAAAAGGTGTATTTTTTTCCACCATGTTTTTCCCAATCCTGTGCAACTTTCCCCTCCCCCCCATCTTCGGAAGCCTCCATCCACCCATCTTTGGCGGTGAGGATCATTACACACACACACACACACACATATATATATATATATTATTTCCGTGGTCCTTGTTCGTCACTGCTAGTAAGGGAAATTAGTTGTTCTCAGGAATGAGATTGATACCCAATTTCTAAAGAATCTCAAGAATTAGCTGGCAGAAATGGTGTCTAGAAATTGAAACTATGAAAATAATGATGAGTGTAAAAATGGTCTCCCACGCAACACCTGAAAGATCGCCACGTGTCAACGACTCTCCAATAGGACTTGTTCCTACCAGCGACTAAGTATGAAAATTGTGCTAGGCAGAGGCATATCTCAGCCCATACCTGCTATTCCAGCACGATTCTCCACACTGGCTCTGCCCATCTCAGAAATCGACTCTACAGACTCTTCAACAAAATGCCCTTTTTCCCGTCTCCGATTGTTCGGGAAAGGCAGGGGAAGAAACCCCTAAGAACTCCCCCCCCTTCCAGTCTCCGGTTATCCGGGAAGGGTAGGGGATGGAACTCCTCATCTTGTGGGCAACATAAAGAGTCTTCCTCAGATCATGGGTCATGCCACTTCTCCACTTGCTTATATTCTCTGCCATAGGCCTTAGCAAAAGTGCCAAAAAGCCTAGGCTCACCAAATTAAGCTCTCCACTCGCCCTTTGATTGGCTATGCGCCGAGATGGCACGTTAATCCTTACTTAAGCTGTAAGACCCTGACTTAGCAAGTACGTCATTAATAATTGCATTCTAGAGCATGAAAAAATTCGGGGAGAAATTAGATTAATTAAAATTCAAATCAAACATTTAGGGGTCAAATTGGAAAATTTAGAAACATTAAATTTAAACTTGAGATTTAAATTGATAATTAAAAATCAAAATTTGAAAATATTAAGGATGAAATTATAATTTTAGAAACTTTTAAAAGTTAAAATTGATTAAAATAATGATTGAAAGAAGTTAGGGGGGAGGAAAGTGAAATTTAACTAAAATTTATTTTAATATATATATATATATATATATATATACATATATGTAATGCATAGATTAATGATTAAAAATCCCCCAAGAAAAATCCAGAACCGAAGAGAGAAATCTAGAGAAAGAGAGAGAAAGGAAGAGAGACAGAGATTCGTCGAAAATTGTTCTAGCGCCGATCGTGTGGGGTTCGCCAACGGTGGGTTGCGTGTGACGTCTATGTGTGTGTGGTCGCTGTTCTGTGCAACTGTTACGTGGTGAATGTGTGTTTTGGAGCGTGGGCGCTGTTGTGTGTGTTTGTTGGCGTGCATGTGTGTGTTTTCTGTTCGTCCAACAGCAGCAGTGCAGATGGTGTGTATGTATGATTATGTGTGTGTTCGGCTTGTTCGTCGATTGTTCGGTGATCCGGTGGTGTGGGTTTTGATCACCGGTAGTGAGTTAGAGAGAGAGAAAGTGGGTTTCGCCTAGCGTATGTGTTCTGTTTTGAGCTGCTGTTGTGTGTGCGTGATCATGGCCTGAGATTGTGTGTCTACTCTCGGTGTGTGTGTGTTGTGCTGTCGTTCAATTGGTCCGATAATGGTCGCTTGGTGTGGGATTTGTTGGTGGTCGCAGTAGAAGGTAATTGTCGGAGGAAAGAGAGAGAGGATCGGCGGTGGATGCTCATCCAGTGGTGTGGGTTGCTAGTTCGGTGATGTGTTTGGTTAATGGTGGGTGTTCGTCCAGTGCCGGGGTAGGAGAGAGCGGGCTTGTGTATATGTTCCGTGATTGTGTGTGTGTGTGTTATGCTGGATAACTGCATGTGTGTGTGTGTTGTTCCTGCTTTATGTGTGTATGTGTGTCCTGTATGTGAGAGTGTGTAAATGGGTCCGGTGGTGTTGTCGTTCGGCGGGGTGTGTGTGTGTAGATCACCGGAGTTGCCGCCGAAGAGTTAGAGAAAGAGGAAGTGGGTATGTGTGTGTGGGTCTGTGGTTGTCTCTGTATGTGTGCTATGTGTGTGTGCTGCTGTGATTGTATGTGGGTGGTCGGTTGTGGGTTGGCCGGTGGATGGTGGCAGGGAGGAGTGGAAGAGGCCAGTGGCTACAGTAGAACAACAAACAGAAATGGAAAGCAGAAGCAGAAAACGGAAAGAAAAACAAAGAAAGAAGAAGAGGAGAAGAAAAGAAGAAATTACATAAAGAACCCCAATAAAAATTTAAAATCCGTCTCGCAACCCGTGAGCGATTCGGAATGGGTGACGTTTTTTCGTTAAGTTTATTTTAGTTTTGTTAAATTAAATTCTAGCATATAAATTTTGTAACTGGAATAATAAATTTGGGATTGGTAAATGAAAAATTAACCGAATAATAATTTTATATAATAAAATGTGGGGACGGAAAAATAACGAAAAATTAGGGTCTGCATTACATGATTAGGTGATTTTATATAAAATATTAATTTAGGCCCTATCACTATTAGGTTTGCAAGCATCGGAGTACCGGTAGAGAATAGGGGTCAAAGTTTTCGAAAACGGATAATCAGGTGAGTGTACTGTCTTCTTGCCAAACTATTTTCTATGTATATATGTGATGACATATGTGTTTACTTACAATATACGATTTCATAAATGATATGGATCAAGCAGGTTTTTAGGGTGAATTGGTAAAATGAATTTCCGAGGAATTATGTTGGTTTCTAAAAAGAAGGATAAAAAATAATTTTCGTTGGATATGGGTGGTTTTGAAAAGAGAGTGGAAAATATATGGTTTTCTAAAAATACTTGATTTTCTAAAAACCAAAGGTGGAAAAACCTTTTTTTACTGAAATTGGTGGTACAAAGGTGGAAAACTATTTTTTTTTTTTAAACTGGAATTGGTGGTACTTTTAAAATGGAGAGTGAAAAACGTGATTTTAGAAATTCTCCTCGAAAGGGGTGTGGTTTATATTCTCCCCATAAGGGGTATGAATTTTTTACGATGTGGTGTGAAAATGTATTTCTTCCCATAAGGGATGTGGATTTTTAACTATACTGATGATTTTGACGATGCCATAGTTGTTTTCCCCGAAAGGGGTGTGGATTATATTTCTCCTCGTAATAGGTATGGATTCTTCCAATGGGATGTGAATAGTTCTAACCGTAAGGAATGTTGATTATATTTCTCCCCAAAAGGGGTATGGATATTTCGTAGGAAGGCATTCCTACGGATGTTATGGTACCATTACAACTCCCGATCGTGAGATTAAAGCGATCACTATGGTTAGCCAGTGAGTGGTGTGGTGGTATGGTGGTGTGGTGTTTTGAGATATAGTGTTTTACTTATATTTGGTGATATATTATATGGTGATTGGTATTATTTTATCCTGGATGAGTTTGAATGAAACTTATATATATTGATTTACTTTCACTGCTTATATTATGGTGATTTATTAGAAATATGATGTTTGTATACTTATGCTTGATCTATATTTAATTGTGGTATTATTTAAAATGTATTATTATTTTAAAAAATATTTTACTAAGAAGGCAGTATACTCATAGGTAAAATAGCTAGGAGTCGGTCCCCTATTAGCACTAAGTCAAATCCGGGGTGGGGTGTGACAATTTTGGTATCAAAGCCCGTGTTATAGGTTCTGTAGACTTGCTAGTGGAGGTGGCAGTAGAAGACCATGAGATAAGAGGGCGTGCCAGTCATTTAGTCTGTAGGGGACATAAGATAGGGTGTCGATAGGTGAGTTCGGTACGTGAGTGTTGGTTATTTAAGTACATTAGCTAGTGCATTGGTATTGTGCATGGTGAGTTGTCTTGTTGGCAGGTGGTGAAGCGATAAAATGGTGATATTGCCAGTTGGTGGATTTGAGTGATATTGTACTGTTAATGGTAGTAATGGGGGGATCGCGATTGTAGGAGTGCTAATAGTTGGAAATGTGAGATTTTAATTGAGAAACAACTATATGTGTATTATGTGACGATAAGATAACTATCGGTGGCACCCAGTAAGTTGTTATTAAAATTTTAAATAGTATCGCAGAGTACACTTAAGTTGGAATGTGAAATGACATTCAAAATAAGTATAAAATCGCCTTTTAGGCAATATGAAAGGAATCTTATGATGTTACTAAAAAGAGAATTGTATTAGTTGGAACTAAGGATGTGAGAAAGTTGTGGTGATATTAAAAAAATGTAATTCGATAGTACATTCTAGGTTGACGAGAAGGTAGAGTAAAAGTTGGTGGAACTAGTAAATATAACAAGCGTAATAGAAAATGATATATAGGAAGTAGCCGAGAATTGTGGGTCTGGGATCATAGTAGGTGCGCGTAAATATAATCCATTTGTATGAGTAATATGGAGTTGCCAGTGGCGTCAAATTTTTTATGAATAAAAGTATGTATTGTTGGGAAGGTGTAACTAGTACCTCAGTTAGTCTAATAGTGGGTCTAGGAGGTTAGAAAAGTGTGAAAGAGAGGATATCAAAATACAGTATGCAGGTGCTGTGCATAAGTTAAAACAAGGTTTGGCGATGGATATTGTAGTAGCTAGGGATTTTCCCTATGTAGTTCCGAAAATTGTGGTTGCTGTTAAATAAGTTCCATTATTTTTAAGGGGGTAAACGTTTGGCTCAGTAAGTTGGTTAAATATACTCGTGTTGATAAAATGTGGGAAATTGAGATTTGAAACTATAACCTTGGGATTTTAAAGGTTGTCATTGTGGTGTAGGAAAACTTGAGTGGATTAATTTAAGTTGACGATTGATTGCACTTAACTGAATTTAAATAATTTCCGTGGTGTAGAAATATTTGGACTTGGAGTAAGTTAGTTTTTGGTTTATAAAGTCTTTAATAGAAGAACCTTGTGACGGCCCTAAGAAACCGGGTCGTTATAATAAATTAGACTATCAACTCATGATTTACGTAGATCTGGTGTGTTTTTCCATAAAGATCCGGTGTTGGGCACTCATCGGTTAGAATGGATGGGTGGTTAAATCGATTGCAAAAGACTACGGTGCTAGATTTTTTGAGTAGGGTATTCTCAGTTGAAGGTTAGAGACTAAAATGGTGATCCAATCGAGAGCAGAGAAGAGCATGTAGAACATCTCCAGAATGTGTTGCTGATACTGTAAGAGAAGCGATTGTGTGCCAAATGCAATAAATATGAATATTGGTTGGATCGAGTGGAATTTTTTTTTTTGGGACGAGTGCTCTTGAGACATAGTATTCAAGTGAATCCAAAAGGAGTGGAAGTAGTGGGTTGATGGAATATGGAGAAGGCTGAGAACGTGTGACTGGAATTCGAAACTTGTGGAGTGGCAGTGATTATGGTTACCTTGACAACTTCACAACATTTCTGGTATGACGGGATTTGTGCTTTGAGGCGAAAATCAGGGAACGTGGTTGTGCATATTTGGGTTGCTTATACTAATGTATGGGTCAAGTTGAGATCCTTGTGAGTTTCGTGGGTAGTTGGTCAGATGACCACGTTATTCTAACTCATTATGAGAAATTGACTTTGATCGATGGTGTGGTAGGAGCTCAGAAGTTGGATGTCTAGTTGGGAAGATTAAAGAGGAAGGAAATAGACAATGGTCACAGGACTGACTATCGTGTCAAAAATAATGATGAAGTTATAATGATTTGAAATAGATTGCGTGTTTCTAATGATGCCCATATAACGGAAGAGACCTTAAAAGTGGTGCATAGAGCAATAGATGTAATGCCCCGGTAGTATCAAACTATATCACGACTTAGTGAGCATTATTGGTCAAGTGGAGTAGAATGAGAAATCGTAGACATTGCTGTTAGATGTATTGTATGTTAGCAAAAGTAAGATCGAGCATCAATATCCAGGTGGGTTGTTGTAGCTTTGACCTATTCCAGAAGGGAAATGAGAGAGTAGTTCGGGGAATGTTTTCTTGATGCGTATGCCAAGTATATATTGACGGGATTGTTCGGTTGCATGAGGCACCGGTTCAATGCAAATGTCGAATAACGTTAGGGGTAAGATAACTATTTTAAATCAAAAGGGAAATTGGATGTTGAATTATGCGTTTCATAAATATTAGTAGCTTCTGGAAAAGAAAAAAAAAAAATGTTGATGAATTATTAAACTCGGTTGATCGGTTATTCGAAATTTTGAAATTGGAATTATGAAATCATAAGTGTTGTCGCCGTATTGTGACTTGGATGATAATTGTTATCAAAGCAAAATAAGTCACCATTGTATGAACAGTCCGTGGAGGAACTCGAAAATACAGTATTGAATGGTGATAACCTAAATCGGCATGTTGTAAATATGGAAAGTGAGGTAGTATTTCCAGGTGATAATCCTCAATCAGAGAAACTGTTTAGGAGAAACTGTAGTACCAGAATTTAATAATTATTTTGACGTTCCAGTCAAGTTTCCATACTGCCTTGAGTGTTAAGTTGAGAGTTCGAAACTCTTTTATTTGAGGATTAACAGTCGTCGAGAAGTGTGATTCAGATGTTGGAGGATATGTCGAAGAGTTGTGTTTTGAAATTTCTGGTAGTAAGGATAATTATGTGGTGCTGATGGAATGTGTTACAATAACAGATACTTTTCAGTGATCAAGGTGACATCGTATAAAGCGCTGTATGCAAATGATGCAAGACTCCAATTGATCGAACCAAGATATGAGAACTCAACCTGATGTATCGATTTCCTACTACCATTAGGCGGAGTCGGCCTATAGAGGTCATTGAGATTTCATGAGAAAAGGATAATTTGAAAGCTCATTGAATTGATATGTACTCGCAATACAATATTTTACAATCAGTAACTAATGATTTTTGAGATATAACAAATTTTTATTGGGACGTATCTATGTCCTTCGATTTATACTTATAAGTGGTAAATGTTTAAAGTGTTTGTTTTAGCAAGATGGAAGCGGAATTTATGCACGTGATCTTGTCAGGGACTTGATTAAAGGTGGGGGCATGAAAGGAATTCTTGTAAATGACCCGTTTGATGTACTTTGAGACGTAATAATGTGATTTGGTAATATCTGTGTGTTTGGAGGGACATCGATATGATTGGGTCGTGATTTAAAACGTAGTTATGTGGTTCTGGTATAGTGCAAAACATTAGCTAGTTAGCGGTAATATTACAAACGCTTATAAGAGTATTGAAGTTAATGATTCTGATTGTGAGTATTGTTGGTTTAAATGTTAAACGGAGATATTGTGATAAACTGGTTGATTGGAAATTGTTGGACAAACTGGACAAATGTTGATTATGAGGAAGATCTGCCAAACTGGAATTAGGGTCGTAGACCTGTTGGAAATAAGATAGACCTTATCCACTGAAACTATCATGATATTTTTAAGAGTATATTGTATTATATTGTTATTGATTGTAATTTTTATCAGAGTAGCGCAACGAAAGCAGTTAGAACCATGAGATTCTTTGACAGTTGGTTGTCCGTGTTTAGCATGACCTGCCAAGTGTACCCTGTTTGTTGGGCGTTGGATATAATACCGACCACTACAAATGAAAATGATGCAATAGGTAGATATGATTTTACGAAAATTGATGATTATAGATTTTGGGCGACTTGTGATTATGGGACCTTACTTGGGAATAAGTATTCTAGAATCACGTAAGGTGAAATGTGACCTTGTGGTGTGAATCTAACGTATTATTGGATTGACGAAAATTTTGAGACGAAATTTCTTTTAGGAGAAAAGAGTTGTAAGACCCTGACTTAGCAAGTACGTCATTAATAATTGCATTCTAGAGCATGAGAAAATTCGGGGAGAAATTGGATTAATTAAAATTCAAATCAAACATTTAGGGGTCAAATTGGCAAATTTAGAAACATTAAATTTAAACTTGAGATTCAAATTGATAATTAAAAATCAAAATTTGAAAATATTAAGGATGAAATTATAATTTTAGAAACTTTTAAAAGTTGAAATTGATTAAAATAAGGATTGAAAGAAGTTAGGGGGGAGAAAAGTGAAATTTAACTAAAGTTTATTTTAATATGTATATATATATATATATCAGTGAGTGTGTGCACAGTGGGAAGCTAGAGACGGAGCAGAGTGATATGGGAGACGTGGCAATCGAATGATCAAGCCTCAACCCACTAGTTTCATGCATATATATATATATATATATATATATATATATATATATATATATATATATATATATGTAATGCATAGATTAATGATTAAAAATCCCCCAAGAAAAATCCAGAACCGGAAATCTAGAGACAGAGAGAGAAAGGAAGAGAGAGAGAGATTCGTCGAAAATTGTTCTAGCGCCGATCATGTGGGGTTCGCCGGCGGTGGGTTTTGTGTGGCATCTGTGTGTGTGTGGTCGCTGTTCTGTGCAACTGTTACGTGGTGAATGTGTGTTTTGGAGCGTGGGTGCTGTTGTGTGTGTTCGTCGACGTGTATGTGTGTGTTTCGTGTTCGTCCAACGGTGACGGTGCAGATGGTGTGTATGTATGATTATGTGTGCGTTCGACTGGTTCATCAATTGTTCGATAATTCGGTGGTGTGGGTTTTGATAACCGACAGTGAGTTAGAGAGAGAGAAAGTGAGTTTGGCCTAGCGTGTGTGTTCTGTTTCGAGCTGTTGTTGTGTGTGCGTAATCATGGCCTGAGATTGTGTGTCTACTGTGTATGTGTGTGTGTGTTGTGCCGTCGTTCAATTGGTCCGACGATGGTCGCTTGGTGTGGGATTTGTTGGTGGTCGGAGTAAAAGGTGATCGTCGGAGGAGAGAGAGAGAGGATCTACGGTGGATGCTCATCCGGTGGTGTGGGTTGCTGGTTCGACGGTGCATTCGGTTAATGGTGGGTGTCCGTCCAGTGCCGGCGTAGAAGTGAACGGGCTTGTGTATATGTTCCGTGATTGTGTGTGTGTGTGTTCTGCTGGACGACTACATGTGTGTGTGTGTTGTTCCTGCTTTATGTGTGTGTGTGTCCTGTATGTGAGAGTGTGTAAATGGGTCCGGTGGTGTTGTCGTTCGGTGGTGTGTGTGTGTGAAGATCGCCGGAGTTGCCGCCGGAAAGTTAGAGAGAGAGGAAGTGGGTATGTGTGTGTGGGTGTGTGGTTGTCTCTGTATGTGTGTTGTGTGTGTGTGCTGTTGCGATTGTATGTGGGTGGTCAGTTGTGGGTTAGTCGGCGGACGGTGGCAGGGAGGAGTGGAAGAGGCCGGTGGCTGCAGCAGAACAGCAAATAGAAACAGAAAGCAGAAGCAGAAAATGGAAAGAAAAACAAAGAAAGAAGAAGAGGAGAAGATAAGAAGAAATTACATAAAGAATCCCAATAAAAATTCAAAATCCGTCTTGCAACCCGTGAAGGATTCGGAATGGGTAATGTTTTTTCGTTAAGTTTATTTTAGTTTTGTTAAATTAAATTCTAACATAAAATTTTGTAACTGGAATAATAAATTTGGGATTATTAATTGAAAAATTAACCTAATAATAATTTTATATAATAAAATGTGGGGACAGAAAAAATAACAAAAAATTAGGGCTTGCGTTACATGATTAGGTGATTTTATATAAAATACTAATTTAGGCCCTATCACTATTAGGTTTGTAGGCACCGGAGTTCCGGTAGAGAATAGGGGTCAAAGTCTTTGAAAACGGATAATTAGGTGAGTGTACTATCTTCTTGCTAAACTATTTTCTATGTATATATATGATGACATATATGTTTACTTACAATGTACGATTTCATAAATGATATAGATCAAGCAGGTTTTTGGGGGTGAGTTGGTAAATCTGGGGAATTATGTTGGTTTCTAAAAAGAAGGATTAAAAATAATTTTCGTTGGATATGGGTGGTTTTGAAAAGAGAGTGGAAAATATATGGTTTTTTTAAAAATACTTGGTTTTCTAAAAAACAAAGGTGGAAAAATAGTTTTTACTGAAATCGCTGGTACAAAGGTAGAAAATTGTTTTTTTTTTTTTTTTTTTTTTTGTTTTTTACTGGAATTGGTGGTACTTTTAAAAAGGAGAGTGGAAAACTTGATTTTGGAAATTCTCCCTAAAAGGTGTGTGGCTTATATTCTCCTCAAAAGGGGTGTGAATTTTTTACGATGTGGTGTGAAAATGTATTTCTTCCCGTAAAGGATGTGGATTTTTAACTATATTGATGATTTTGACAATGCCATAGTTGTTCTCCCCGAAAGGGGTGTGAATTATATTTCTCCCCGTAAAGGGTGTGGATTCTTCCCATGGGATATGGATAGTTCTCCCCGTAAGGGGTGTGGATTATATTTCTCCCCAAAAGGGGTGTGGATATTTCGTAGGAAGGCATTCCTACGGATGTTACGGTACCGTTGCAACTCCCGATCGTGAGGTTAAAAGATCACTATGGCTAGCTAGTGAGTGGTGTGGTGGTATGGTGTTTTGAGATGCGGCGTTTTACTTATATTTGGTGATTTATTATATAGTGATTGGTATTATGTTATACTAGATGAGTTTGAATGGAACTTATATATATTGATTTACTTTCACTGCTTATATTATGGTAATTGTTATTAGAAATGTGATGTTTGTATACTTATGCTTGATCTATATTTAATTGTGGTATTATTTAGAATGTATTATTATTTTAAAAAATATTTTACTAAGAAGGTAGTACACTCGCAGGTGAAATAGCTTGAAGTCGGTCCCTTACTAGCACTAAGTCAAATCTAGGGTGGGGTGTGACATAAGCCCCCAAACTAATCAATTCATTATCTATATAAAGAAGGGCATACCAATACCCAATGGTACACCAAATTTGCTCATCCTTTTCGGTAGCATATTTTTATATTTTCTTCCTGAGCGCTGATTCTCACGTTAAAGGGGACATGCGGGGTCTATCCCTGTAATTCCTTTGTACGGGTGACAGGTTGCTGCCCGTTCTAGCTCAGACCCATCCCATCTTAGATCCATTCCTTCTCGGACCAAGATTCTCCATGGATCAGAGGACTCCCAGGTTGCTTTACCACTCGGAATCCATCCCAGATTGCTCCAGCCTAGCCCAGTCCGGGCCAGATGGGTTGATCCCAGACCTCTCTATCCCATCCTAGTACGAAAGAAGATCTTTACCAACAGTGACTAGACCATATCGTTGGGGTCGTCCAAGATTCGACATAAATGGTTTGGCGCTGTCTATGGGAGCCACTAATAAAAGTCTTCCTCCAATCATCAGCTCCCATCTCGGTTAGAGGCTTGATGATCACAAGGTCTGATCATTTTACACGGCCGAGAGACCCAAACAGTACGGTGGACAGCAACTCGATCGGAGAGATGTCAAAAGTCTCCAGACCGAATGTAAGGACTTTTGTCCCCATCCTAGGAGAAGAAGGAAACATACCTCCAACTAACCAGGCGAGTTTGTCAGCTCTACCCTTGGGGGCTTTTATCGGACCAGTCTCTAGAGCTGTGGATGCAGGGAGAATTAATAATTTGGAGCGCCAGCTAGGCCAATTCCAATCTTGCCTTGAAGTCATCATCTCCTACCTAACACCAGCCTCGGCTTAGGGGGGATTGGTTCTCCAGAATATAGGGAGAGAGGAATGCCATCAAGAATCAGATGGTGTGATTCACTTTGAAGAGCATATCTCGAGAGATCCGCCCCATCATCGTGACCGTCTGACTAAGGAACATGATTTTGTCGGGCTAGCTGTTTTGGACTCAGCATCTCTACCATCTTAGGGTCGCCTAACAGAGGACCACCATGAGTCCCGGTCGGGAAGAACCTACAACAATGTCACTTGTGTCGGGTAGAGGATTTGCTGGGTTCAGGAGGAAGACTCCTACTCCCCCTCCACTGGTAGGCAGGGATCTATAGAGGCTGCCAGCCAAGTTACAACGTCATCTAGGGGAGAGGCCGTCTTAGAGAGGTGCATCGCTGAGATGGAGGTAATGCTCGTGCAAATACGAGGCCTTGGAGGGGCCCCTGGGCTTCTTTCTAGGGTAAGGTCTTCCCTTGTTGATGGGATCGTGCGTGAAGTGGTTTTGCACAGGTTCCCTAGTCCGCATATAGTTCCCTACGACGGGACTACCGACCCTGTCGATGGCCTCTCTATTTTTCCCCCTTAATGGATATGCATACGGACTCTGTGGCTGTTTGGTATAAGTTATTCCCTCTCGCCCTTTCTGGGATGGCCAGCATGTGGTTCCGAGACTTGGCTCCTGCCTCGATCTCAATCTTTGGCCAACTTGAACAGCTTTTCTTGATTCGATTCATCTGTTCCTGGCAAAGGCTTAAAACTACAACCCATGTCCTCGCCCTCCAATAGGAGATTGGAGAGAATTTGGGTAATTTTGTGAACAGGTTCCACAAAGAAAGTTTTGTTGCGAAGACTTTTCAGATGCCGTAACCTTAAATGCTTTCATTGATGGACTAAGGCACCAGAGGTTATCTTATAACCTATGCTCCCGACCTGCGCCCAGCCTGACGGCCTCCTTGGCTAGGGGTATGAGCTTCTACAAGGCAGACCTTAGGGACGCGATGAAGCGAGACTGAGAAGGAACTCAGAAAAAGAAGGGCCAAGTAGAGCAGATTGTTGATCCTAAGATTTTGATGACCAATTAAGTATTGATATTTTGGTGGAACTAATGTTTTAATTGAGTGTTTCAGTGATTTAAAGTTCCAGTGATGAAGTTGAAGATATTGAAGATCAAATTAAATGGATGCTAAATGATGAAGTTGAAGATACTGAAGATCAAATTAAATGAATGCTAAATGATGAAGTTGAAGATTTAAGAGTTTGAAGAAATTAGGGAAGCAATCCAGGTAAATTTCAACTCTTAATATCCCATTTAGGAACATAAACGACACAAAATGTTTTTATTATTTATGTGTGTTTTGATAAGATGAATTTATTTACTCATATGTGTATTTAAAAAGAAATATTTATAAATGGTTAAAATGAAATTTGAGAAAGTTAGTGCAGCTAATTGAGAAAAGAAATTAGTTAAATGGGCGAAAATGTAAAAGAGAAAGAGTATAAAACGAGATCACAGAAAAGATTTAGAAGGGAAAAGTCGACCGAGGAGTCGACTAGCATATGATGGTTGAACTCTCTGAATTTGCAAGTCGACCAAGCGGTCAACCGGTGGAAACTTGACAAACTCTCTGAATCTGCGAGTCGATCGCGCGGTCGACCGATAAACGCAGCAGGCTACTTCCAGAATCTTTCAGTTGACTGGGCAGTCGATTGAGTGCTCTGTTTCAGGATAATGTTTGATCCGAAATCGTATCTAAAAGTAGTAATTTTTTATTAAGATTTGAGAGAGATTTAAGGGATTTGGCGATATTTAAGATATGGTTCATATATTAATTAAATCCTATTGATTTGGTACATTAAATATTAATGCTTCTCAATTTGATACTTGAAATAGTTTCTATGCTTATTAATTGAGATTGAGAAATACGTTAGGGACTTAATTGTGAGTTTTAAAAGTTGTTATTAAGTGATATTGAACCTAAATGAAATATTTATGTTATAAGGGGTATATAAGAGCATTTTATTGTCAATACTTTTGTAAACTAGCCGTTGGAAGACTGATTACATATCTCTATATGTAGACCTAGGAATTTATGATTTAACTAAGCAGAAAAGGAAAAAAATCATATCATATTATATTGAGAGCTTTTATAAGAGTTATCCATCTAAAATATTGTGAGCTTTTCTGAGAGACGATCTTGAAGATCAATTGCTATTAATTTGTGCAGCTACCGGATCTGAAGTTACATTGTTTTATCTATTATTTCTGTGGATTTCGGGTGAGATCTTTCCGTTTATATTCTTTCATTGCATTATTTGATTATTTTTTGGAAATTGATCTTAGAAATTGTTTCTGATATTTGAAGAAAATAGTTTTATAAACAATTTCTTAAATCTGATTAGGTGCTCTAATTTGTTACCCATATCTTGTTAAAATCAGATTTCTGTATCTCACGTTTTTCTATCACTAGTTGGAATATTAATTGAGTTATTATTTATTTGGGGTGATAGAAGTTCCTGAGTGAGATTTACTTCTTATCAATTTGTGTATTGGTGGGTTGTGACAGATTAAATATCATTGGGGATATTTAATCAAGGGTAGCCAGGTTTCAGTTTCTTCCTGTAAAGAGATTAAGGTAGTGATTCTTCCTAGATAAGAATTACATTGTGAGTGAATTGTAAAGGTTCCATCCTTACCTGTGAAAATGATACTTGGAGTGTTATGTGAGGTTTTGATTCTTGAGCCGTAGTGATAAAAAGAATTAGGTCAATCTTTACCCTGTAAAAAGATAGGTTATTCTTGAACCTGGAAAAAGTAGTGGTTATTCTTTAGCCTTTGAAAATGAAATTGTAAAGGTTGATTCTTAGCCTGTAAAAGAATCGGTGTGTGGGTTTGGTTCCTACCTTTAAATTGATCTTGAGAATTAGCGGATGCGAATCTCCGTGGGGCTCGAAGGACTAGACTAGCCAAGAGTAGCTTGGTGAACCAAGATATATCTTGGTGTGTTTCAATATTTACTTTACTATTTTTGTTGTTTGGGTGTGTATTTAGATTTATTATAATTTTGCTGTGATTTAAAGATAATAATTAATTTGGGCATAAAATTAATTATTTGATTTATTCAAGTTTTATTCCTATTATTTTTTAATTACCCAATTCATCCTCTCTCTTGGGTATTCTATTGGGCGAACAATTGGTATCGGAGCTGGTTTTAGCTCGTTAGGCTTAACATCCTAGCTAAACTGGTCACGTGCACATACCGTGGATAATATTTTTTTGTATATCTTCTCTTGATGGTGATAGATTCTTATATGATAATGTGGTTTATGATTCTTGTGATTCATGTGGTAGTGATGTAGATGATGATAATGAAAATGTCCATATTGTTATGGAAAAATTACTTTCTTTCATACTACTTTTTGCTAAAGAGAGCTTGAGTTTAAAAAAAAAATTACTTCTTTTGAAAATGGTGGAAAAAGTGTTCAAAAATCTAAAATACATTTGGATGATTATTGTGGTTCAAAAGATTTTTCGGAAGTTATTTTTGAAATTAATAATTTACTCTCTAAAGTGGATTATCTTAAAAATGAAAATAGAGTTCTAAAAAATTAATTTGATATGATTTCCAGGCAAAGATCAGATTTTGTTTCTAAAATCGATTTACTTAAGAAAATTTTTGAAAAATCAAAATCCGACCTTTAGTCTATTTCGAGAGATTCTGAAAATGATTTTTCTAGGTAAAGTGGATATGCTTTATCATCTCATCTTTCATCACAGGCCAGTGATAGGTATGCTTCTATTGTTAGAAATGATTTATGTTTTACATCTCATGCTTTCTATGATAAATAAGATTTGAGATGTTATTATTGCAATAGGGTTGGGTATTTTAAAGTATCATGTCCGTTTCGAAATCCTAAGTTTATGTCTAACAAGGACGGATCCAAAATGAAATAGATACTGAAGAAAATTGTTGAAATGTCTTGTGCCGAATTACAAAATGTTGGAAGTGGACCTGAAGGAACAGTTAAAAAGTTTATATCAAAGCCAAAACCATAAGTGATGTGTGCAAAGTGAAGAGATGCACCAAAGATAAGAGGCGAAGTTGTAAAGGAACCATAAGAGATATGTGCTAAGAGAAAATCTATACCAAAGCCAAGATTGGATATCACCAGAAAATCACAAGCAATACGTACAAAGGGAATCATCAATGAATCGAACGGCAAAAATCAAAAGAAGAGAGGATATGATCAAGCCAAAAAGAATTGTGCAGGTAAATCAATTATGAGCTCAAATGAGGTAAAAAGTAAGGTCACCCCGAAAGATAGAAAAGGTACTCCTAACCCTCCGCATGTTAAATTTATTAAATTTGTTAAAGAGGGAAAGTCCCGACTTACCAAATAGGTAAGTTGGTAATTGTTTCTAAGACATATTCTAAATGATGTGTTTTCCTGTTGTCTTAGAAACATTCTATGATGATTATGACAATCACATTTTGCTAGGGGATAATTACATATTTTTTATAATGTGCTTATATACTTACATGTTATTGAGATTTAGAAATTGAATTAAGCTATTTTTTTTTTAATTTCGATTTATTAAAATGCATGATATTTTAATTAAGAAGAATTAAATGATAAAAAATGATTTATTTGATTTGAATTGGTCAGGATCATGATTTTATGCTTACATGGATATATCTATATGAATTAATTATCTTGTTATATACATGGTAATAAGTCATTCTTATATGTCTCATATCCTTTAATTTTTAAATAATTATTATTGTGGGATTAAGCTTGTTACAATATAACATCCTTGATATGCATGTTATCGATTGAAATATGGTTCATGTTCTTGAGTGTTAATGATTATGTGTTAATGAGAAACATATTACTTGAGAAGACTATATTTAAATTGATTGGATTAAGATTGCTTGATATTGATTAGTGATCATATATGTTGATGAGAATAATTGATAAATATATGTTCGCTTGATTTCTACTAATGATCTTCTTTCAAGCATATTTCAAAGAGTTTCATGTTATAAGATTATTCGAGGAGAAATTTAAGTATTATGATTTGATTATATGCCTATGCTAAATGAGATCTCGTTAATCTATTTGTGATATCATGAATATGATCATCTCAAAATACATGAAATTTCAATTTGTTGCATGTGGATATATAGGCATAGTGTTTGGGATACAACAAATATCTCTTGTCCTATAAATGATAATCATCATTCTAAAAGAGAAATGAGATTTTTTTAAGAGAAATATATATTTATCCGTATTTATGCATGTACTATTATGATTGATAAAATGCTTAAGAAATGCTTCATATTTTAGTGTGTTAAAGATCACATATTTTGTTTCTAAAAAGGGAAGACATTATTTGGTATCATGAGTAAGGCATGTGGACTTAACTGATAATTATATAATTGCATGCTACATTGTTGAAAGATTTTGATTGCCTCAAATTTATTCTCCTTAGCATGAATTGACTTGTTTAATTATATATGGAGATAAGTGTTTATAAGAGGGGGAAATATTATGTCATGCTTATATTGAAAGACGAGTTTCGTTGAATAATCAAAAGAGTTAATATGCTTGTGAAAAATTAATATCATGCTATATTACTAAAATGTTATGATTATTCACCTATGCATGAATATTATTTGATATATGAAAATTGCATGCTCAAAAAGTTATTTTTGGTGTGGATCTTATTGGTTTGAGTAGACTTGATATTTATCTGATCCACTTAGTGTTGATGTATTGTGCTTAAAAGATTAATTTAGTTAAATAAGTTAAAAGTTGATCCAATGAGGTTTTTATGATGCTTGCTTAGAGTGAGTTACATGTGTGTTCCTCTCCTACCTAAATTTGTTTTTGAAGATGACAAAAGGGGAAAATTTGTTGATGTTTTATTAAGGGGGAGTTTTATTAATGAGTTTATTATGCCTTATTGATTATGCTTTATAATATCTTCATGATTATGTTTAAATTAGTTACAGAACCTGTCCTCGGATTCAGGGGGAGTGTGGTTATATTTTATTTTGAAGAAAACGTCAAAGTTAATTTTCATCATAAAAAATGGGGAGATTGTTGATCCTAAGATTTTGATGAACAATTAAGTATTGATGTTTTGGTGGAACTAATGTTTTAATTAAGTGTTTCAGTGATTTAAAGTTCCAGTGATGAAGTTGAAGATATTAAAGATCAAATTAAATGGATGCTATATGATGAAATTGAAGATACTAAAGATTAAATTAAATGGATGCTAAATGATGAAGTTGAAGATTTAAGAGTTTGAAGAAATTAGGGAAAACAATCTAAGTAAATTTCAACTCTTAATATCCCATTTAGGAACACAAATGACACAAAATGTTTTTATTATTTATGTGTGTTTTGATAAGATGAATTTATTTGCTCCTATGTGTATTTGAAAAGAAATATTTATAAATGGTTAAAATGAAATTTGAGAAAGTTAGTACAGCTAATTGAGAAAAGAAATTAGTTAAAGGGGCGAAAATGTAAAAGAGAAAGAGTATAAAACGAGATTAGGGAAAAGATTCAGAAGGAAAAAGTCGATCGAGGAGTCGACTAGCATATGGTGGTTGAACTCTCTGAATCTACAAATCGACTGAGCGGTCGACCGGTGGAAGCTTGACAAACTCTCTGAATCTGTGAGTCGATCGGGCGGTAGACCGATGAACGCAACAGGCTACTTCCAGAATCTTCTAGTTGATTGGACAGTCGACTGAGTGCTCTATTTCAGGATAATGTTTGATCTGAAATCATATCTAAAAATAACTATTTTTTGTTAAGATTTGCGAGAGATTTAAGGGATTTGGTGATATTTAAGATATGGTTCGTATATTAATTAAATCCTATTGATTTGGTATATTAAATATTAATGTTTCTCAATTTGGTACTTGAAATAGTTTATATGATTATTAATTGAGATTGAGAAATACTTTAGAGATTCAAATGGGAGTTTTAAAAGTTGTTATTAAGTGATACTGAATCTAAATGAAGTATTTATGTTATTAGGGATCTATAAGAGCATTTTATTGTTATGACACTTGTAAACTAGCCGTTGGAAGACTGATTACATATCCCTATATATAGACCTGCGAATTTATGATTTAACTAAGCAGAAAATGAGAAAAATCATATTATATTATATTGAGAGCTTTTATAAGAGTTATCCATATGAAATATTGTGAGCTTTTCTGAGAGGCGATCTTGAAGATCAACTGCTATTAATTTGTGCTGCTACCGGATCTGAAGTTATATTGTTTTATCTATTATTTCTGTGGATTCCGGGTGAGATATTTCCATTTATATTATTTCATTGCATTATTTGATTATTGTTTGGAAATTGATTTTAGAAATTGTTTTTGATTTTTGAAGAATTTTTTTTTTTTTTATAAACAATTTCTTAAATATGATTAGGTGCTCTAATTTGCTACCCATATCTTGTTAAAATCAGATTTCTGTATCTCACGTTTTTCTATCACTAGTTGGGATATTAATTGAGTTATTATTTATTTGGGGTGATAGAAGCTCCTGAATGAGATTTACTTCTTATTAATTTGTTTATTGGTGAGTTGTGACAGATTAAATAGCATTGGGGATATTTATTCATGGGTAGCCAGGTTTCAGTCTCTTCCTGTAAAGAGATTGAGGTAGTGATTCTTCCTAGATAAGAATTGCGTTGTGAGTGAATTGTAAAGGTTCCATCCTTACCTGTGAAAATGATACTTGGAGTATTGTGTTTGGTTTTGATTCTTGAGCCGTAGTGATAAAAAAAATTAGGTTAATCTTTAGCCTGTAAAAAGATAGGTTATTCTTGAACCTGGAAAAAGTAGAGGTTATTCCTTAGCCTTAGAAAAGAAAATTGTAAAGGTTAATTCTGAGTATGTAAAAGAATCGGTGTATGGGTTTGGTTCCTACCTTTAAAGAGATCTTCAGAATTAGAGAGTGCGAATCTCCATAGGGCTCGGAGGACTGGACTAGCCAAGAGTAGCTTGGTGAACCAATATATATCTTTGTGTGCTGCAATATTTACTTTACTATTTTTGCTATTTGGGTGTGCACTTAGATTTATTATAATTTCGCTGTGATTTAAAGATAATAATTAATTTACGCATAAAATTAATTATTTTATTTTTTCAAGTTTTATTCTGAGTATTTTTTAATTACCCAATTCACGCCCCTCTTGGGTATTCTACTGAGCCAACAGATGCCAAGTAGGGCTTTGGGGTCTCGGAGGCTGTAGATTGAGGGACGCTTAGGACCCCTTAACTGGGGATTGGAGGCTTCCGCCACCCCCGGGGACTCATCGGGGGATGAGCCTTTTAACAACATCCATTGCAACAATCTTCGTTAAAAATTTAGGAAGAAGATTATTCCCGCCTACTCTTCTTCCCAAGGAAAGACCCATGGGGAAATTTATCGACAAATACTGCGAGTTCCACCGTGACCGGGGTCACATAACGTACAAATGGTTCCAGCTCCAAGAAAAAATTGAGGCCTTCATAAAAATGGGGTATTTCGGACATTACGCCCATAGGAAAAATACTGGCTAAGGGGAGAGTAGTCGCCTATATGAGCGTAGGGGCCTGCTAAGAAGAGGAAACCACGGTTGATCCCCGCTAAGAAGAGAAGTCAAAGAATACGACGATAACCTGCTGGTAGATGGCGAGATAAATGTGATCCATAGCAACCTCGACCTCTATGGGGAGACAATCTCCTCCTGGAAGAGGTACGAGTGTAAAGCGAAGAGAAAAGCCGACGACAATGTGTATAAGGTTAGCACAATTGATGCTGCTACGCACAACGTCATCTCCTTCCATAAAGTCGACCTCAGAGGGGTAACGCCCCTCACGACAACGCCCTGGTAATTTCAGCCTTGATAAACCATTACAAGGTGGGAAAGATTCTAGTCGACAGAGGAAGCTCCGTATATATCATCTTCAAATGAGCATTCGACAGGATGAATGTGAATTCAGGGTCCGTGCAACCTACTGGCTCCTCCCTTATCGGTTTCGACTGGGACGTGGTGAGCTCTATTAGATGGATCTCTCTTCCCATCACGGTCGGTGCTAAGCCCACCACAGCCACGGTCTAGGCTAAAGTCCTCATCGTGGACTGACCTTCTCAGTAGAACGTGATTATTGGGCGACCAACTTCAGCTGCCTTGAAGGTCATGTCTTCCCCCTATCACCAATCGATGAAGTTTCCCATGGAAGAAGGGGTGGTAGATTTGAGAGTTGACTAGGAGATAGCCAGATCATACGCTAGAAGGGCACTCGAGAAGAGGAAATAACAATCAATAGCTGGGACTAGGAACAGCAGGGGTGAGCTTATGAACCTATTCGATCCCGAAACCATACCGATTGATGACCCCTGAGATGAGGAGCCCCATCTGCATCCCCATAAAGATCTGTTGGAGGTATCCGTCTATCCTACCATCGAGGGAAATATTCTCCAAATAGGCGCGAAGCTTAGCGAAGCGCAGTGAGAAGAGCTCATCGATCTCTTCAGGGAAAATTACGACGTGTTTACTTGGTCTCACAATGAACTTCCTGGGATCGATCCAGATGTAGCCATGCACCATCTCCATATTGATCCTCATCATCCTCCCGTGAGGTAAAAATGAGAAAATTCCACCCAGAACGCCTGAAAATCATCGAGTAAGAAATAGATAAATTGGTGAAATCAGTCGTGGTGGAAGAAGTTGAGTTCCCGAGCCAAGGCCAGGAACAAGTGGCGTTTCTACGTGGACTTCAAGGATCTCAACAGGGCATGGCCCAAGGATGTTTTTTTTCTTTTTCGAGAATAAACTTGGTTATAGATACCACGGCAGGGCTCGAGCTCTTGAGTTTCCTAGATGCCTATGTTGGATATAATAAAATCCCCATGTTTCTTCTTGACTAGGATAAAACCTCGTTCATCATGGACAGAGGCACCTACTGCTACAAGATTATGCTCTTTGGCCTTCTTAATGTCGGGGCAACCTACCAATGGCTCGTGAATAAGATGTTCGAAGAAGAGATCGACTCAACAATGGAGGTTTACATAGATGATATGCTTGTAAAAAGAGCCAAGGTATTTGACCATATTATCAATCTCCAGAACTGCTTTGACAAACTTCGAGCCTATCGTATGAAGCTGAACCCTACTAAGTGCATTTTTGGGGGCTCAGCAAGGAAGTTCCTAGACTACATGATCTCCCAGCACGACATTGATGCCAACCCCGATAAGATCAGCGCCGGTCTCAGAATAGCCTTTCCACGGACGAAGAAAGAGGTCCAAACGCTAATCAAGAGACTGGCCACCTTGAACCGCTTTATTTCTCATTCCTCGGAGAAATGTATCACTCTCTTAAAGATTTTAGAGGGCAACAAAACCTTCAAGTGGACAGTAGAGTGTGAGGCCTCCTTCCAAGAGCTCAAAACTTATCTCTTGTTGGCATCGCTGCTTAGTACCCCCAAGGATGAAGAGGGGTTATTCCTGTACATCACTGCTTTAGACACCACAGTCAGTGCGATTCTTGTCTAAGGAGAGGAGAAAATTGAAATACCCGTATATTATTCAAGCCAAGTGCTGACTGATGTCGCGAAAAGATATCAGCGGTTCAAGAAGTTGTTTTATGCCTTTCTCAATGTGTCAAGAAAGTTGAGACAGTACTTCCAAGTGTACGTGATCGTCATCCTTACTGATCAACCTTTGAGGCAAGTTCTTCACTCCCCAAATATTTTGGTCGGTTCATAAAATACAGCCTTGAGCTTGGCTAATTTCATATTGACTATCGGCCCAGGATAGCCATCAAGGGACAGGTCTTGGCCGACTTTATTACCAAGATGACCTTCCCAGAAGAGCCTATCCTGAATGACCATGACCCTGCCCAGCAAGAGACTAATCTTATCTCGGCAGAGGCGCTGGTCCTGGAAGGAACTTCATCCCATCTCGGTTTAAGCTATGACCTCGACCCAGATAAATGAAATTTTTTTACGGATGGCTCCTCAAACATAGGAGGTTTTGGGATCAGGATGGTTGTGGTAACACCATACCAAGAAGAGATTGAATACACCCCCCGATTGGAGTTCTGGGCCACCAACGACGAAACTGAATATGAAGCCCTTCTCGTCGGACTCAAGCTGGCAAGGGAATTCAACGCAAAATATCTCCAAGTTTTTGCAACTCACAACTTGTGGTAAACCAAGTTAATGGAGAGTACGCGGCTAAGGACCCAAGCATGACTGCTTACCTCGGAAGGGTAAAGGCACTTATGGAAAATTTTGAAAATGTCCAAGTGAACCAAATTCCCTTAGAAGAGAGTAGGCACGCTGATGCTTTGGCTAATCAGGCCTTCGCGGTCGAATGTACCGTAAAGAGAAGCATTACCATTGAATATTTGGAGGGGCTGAGCATAGCAGTCTTCGACCAGGTGTCTATTATATGTGCTCTCTCCGATGGCCCGACCTGGATAGACACGATTGGGGATTATCTCCAACACGGAATGCTATCTTTTAACTAAGTAGAGATTAGGTGGATACGATACTAGGCAGTAAGGTACACCCTTATCAACGGGGTACTATACCGACAATCTTTCTTGGGCCCGTAGTCCTAATGTCTGAGGCCGGAAGAAGCCGATTATGTGATGAGGAAAATTCACGAAGGGGTATGTGGTAACCACTTCGGAGAAAGATCCATGGTCCACAACATGGGTACTTCTGGCCGGATATGAACAAAGACTCTATGAAATTTGCGAAGAAATGTGATAAATGCAAAAGGTTCACCTTCCATCCCCAACTTCTCCCAACCATCCTTGTTCCCACGATGAGCCCTTGGCCCATTGCCTAGTGGGGCATTAACCTTCTCGGACCATTCTCCCAAGGGACTGGGCGGAGGAAGTTCATTGTTGTTGCCATCGACTATTTTATGAAATGGGTAGAGGCTAAGCCCCTTGCATGAATCTCGAAAGAAAGGATCAGAGACTTCATTTAAGAGAGTATGGTTTGCCATATCGGAATACCCAAAGCCATCATCTCTGACAATAGGAAGCAATTCGACAATGATCTCTTCTCGGAATTCTATGTCGAGCTGGGGATTCAGACCCACTATGCCTTTCCAGGGTATCCACCAGCCAACGTACAGGTGGAAGTAACCAATCATACCATCCTTCATGGGCTCAATACTATATTAGATAAATCAAAGAGGAGATGGGTTGAAGAAATATATCCCGTTCTCTGGGCATATCACACTGTGGTAAGAACCCCTCCCACAGGGGAAACCTTTTTTGCAATGACCTTCGTATCAAAGGCCGTGATCCCCGCCAAGATTGGCATGCCCTCTTCCCAAACAATAGTGATCTTTAGCTTGGATGAGAATGATGCCTCCTTGGCTCTTAACCTGAACCTTCTCGAAGAAAAAAGAGAGCGTGCCCATGTTTGACAAGCAATTTATCCATAAACAGTGACCTTGGTGACCGGTTATTTGACGTTGGTAACCTTGTCCTTCGAAAAGTAACCCTGGCCACCAAGGATCAAACCGCAAGTAAATTAGCTCTAAACTGGAAAGGGCCATACCGTGTCACTCGTATTGCCCGTCCTGGTACCTATGAGCTAGAAACAGAAAAGGGTGTCTCCTTGAGACATCCCTGGAATATAGTGCATCTAAAGCACTACTACCCTAGAGAGGAAGATCCGATGGACTTGTAAAAAATTTACTTTTGAAGCTTGTAATGAAACTACCTATCATTAAAAGGAATCTTTGGTTCAACTTGGTCTCCATTCTCCAAATTCAACAAATGGAACGTATATCAGGATGAGCAGCCGTCCGTCTCATCTCGAACAAGCATGTGCCACCCCCAGCCTATCTCTAAGAAGAAACGGCATCTCGACGCATCGCACTGAGGGTGATCTCCAAGAATGATCCTGTCGAGGATGTAACTGGACCCTCTCCATAGGTCGATAGTTTATGCCCAAGGATTGACCATGGTCGTCTTTCAATGGTAGAACATCGATCGGGTCTAAGGACCTACAACTGAACATCCTACCCTTGAAAGTCAAGTTAACCACAGGTGACATAAAGGGCTAAATCTCCAATAAGGGCAAATTGGGATAACCTAAAAAGACTCAGGGATGAGCCCCACTAAGGAGAACCCGCCTATGGCTTACCACAGGGGGCCGATTGACGGTCACCCTTTTAGGGACTGTGAGGGCCAAAGGCCATACGAGTACCACCCTTGGACTAAACCCTACCACCTGAGCTTTGCTCGGATGCTAGGCTGGGGGGCAGGAAAGATATGGATATGGTGAAACAACATAAAAGTATGGCTTAGCCGAGAAAGGAAAGCATGATTTCTTTTTGGCAAAAGTATGATTGTTTCTCGGCGGCTTGGCCGAGAATGTGTATGTAACTTGAATTTTTCAAGCAAAAATTGCAAACACTAGCTTAATATCCAACCTGAGGTCGTGCTGGAACTAGGCTCCGTGACCGAGAAGGGTGCGGTCCAAAAAACTCTCCCCCTAAAGCTCATGCCGAGATGAGCTAAAATGGTGAGATCGGGTCTCATGCCGATCTCAGGACAACCAAACCTTAAACGATGTTTTCGTAAACAAACACCCCTAACCGAACATTTGGCTCAAAGCCTAAAGGAGAAATGGGAAAAAATGAATTAAAATAACTAAGTGATAGGGAGTGTCTATCTAGAGCAGAATACCACCGAGATCGGGAAGAGGTGGGTAGTCAAAACTTTGGCATACATCCCCTTAACTCAGGCAAAGAATAAAAGATGAACGTAATGGGAAAAATGTTCAAGTCCCAAGAATGACCGAGCAGAGCTCAGGTCTATTTATGAGCTAAGCTCGGGAAATTCACTAAGCAAAAGCTAAGCTCCATGCTCAGGAACTTTACTGGGATCAAATTCCTTACCCTCTTCAGCTATTATTGAGATCGGATGGGAGCGAAGCCCCACTAACAGGCAAAGGATTCGTTATTGCTCCAAAGGGGATAACTTCTTAAGGGCAAACAAAAAGCGAAGAAAAGACCAAGTATATAAAATGTTCTGAGATGAGATTAAGATGGGTCTTTATTCATTCAAATTTCCATTACAACCGAAGGGTCCCAAAGCTCGTTACAAAATACCCTTGTAAGGCAAAGGGGCAGGGACGCAAAAAAAGAAAAAAAAAAAAGAAGTACAAGTTCTTGAAATTTTATGGGACTGAGTTTTTGGGGCTGAGATGGAGTTTCCTACTGAGTGGCGGTGAATGGGCCAATTTCGTTTTCTTCAGCTTCGGGCTCACCTTACCCGACCTCGGCTTCTCCCTGTTCGGCCTCAGCGTCGCCTTGGCCGGCATCAGCCTCGCCCTGTCCAGCCTCGATATTCCTCTTCTTGGGTCCATTTGCTCATTCGGAGTTGAAATAGTCCATGTCGATTTGGTCAGTTGGGAAACTCGGATACTGGCGGCACATGTTGTAGATAGTGTACTTGTGGCTGTGGTGAGCTTCTATTCCTCCACGGCCTCTTCCTTGGCCTTACCAATTATTGTATTTTGCTCCTACTCCATCTTCTATATCTTCTCCCGTACAACAGCAAGGTCACCCTCAAGCTTGCCGAGCTGGGATTCGAGCTCCTTCTTCTTGCCAAACAACTTGGTCACCTCCACTCTGAATCCATTTGCGCTCCTCATCAAGTTCTTGTTTTGATCATAAAATCTCTTCAGTTAGGCTACATGCTACGCGCGGTCCCCCTTAAGATCTTTCTTTGTCTTCAACGGTAAGTAAATGAGTGTAGACACTGAGGCAGTCCTGAAATGTACCTACACAGCAAATTCCAAAGGCTTAGCCACAAATAAAGTGCAGAGGGGAATCAAAATAAATTTTGGTTCCATGAAGAATCTTACTGACACAACATCCCTCTACAACACAGTGGTGATCTTCGTGTCTGGCTTAGAGTCCACTTACTCTTGGTCGTGGGGTAGAGTAATGAAGTGAACGTAGTCTGACAGCATCTCAAGATAGTCCAGGATCCTCAGATCAATGGAGACGGCTGTGTCCAGAACTGAGAAGGTTACAAAAGTAGGGACTTTACTTAGCTAGGGAAAGTCAGAAGCTACCCCTCCCTCCGTGGGGATCTCCAATATAATCTTCTTAGCTCTGGATTTATTCTGCCCCTTAGCCCCGGCTTCTTCTACCTTTTTCTTTCTTCTGTCTTAGATCTCTCCTACACCGTCTTCTCGGGTGAGGACATGAGAGCTTTCTCTGGTAAGGATGGTATCTCCTTTCTCGCCGTGGTCCTCACCGCTCTCCTCGGTTGCTTTTTCCTTGTCGTCTTTCTTGGTTCTACTGATAGGTCAATTTTATCTATCTATTTTCAAACAGAATTCAATAGTTTTTGAGTATTTTTATTAATTTTTAATTTGTTTTTATTTATTTTTGTTCAAAATAGGGATTAGGAGTGAAAACGGTCGAAAAACGAGGAAAATAATGGAAAAACGACCGATCAAAAATTCAAAGTAGTAGTTTCACTACTACAGTGGTTATCCCACCAATTTAGTGACAAAACAACAGAGAGTTTTCTAAGTTCTGATCGCTCATCACTGTAGCAGTGATAAAGCAAAAAGCCTACCGACATGCCCACCACTGCAGTGGTCAGGTTTCACCTGTTTTAGATATTTTATAAATATTTTGTTTTGTTCCATTTTTGTTCCCATTTGTTCCCATTGTTCTTAGTACACCTAGGTATTGTTTTTGGATTGTTCTAAGAGAGCTCTCAACTAACCAAAGCGGAGGAACCCAATTGGAGAAGCGAAAACAAAATTGGAAGGATTTTTATGGACGCCAACTTTAGATAACGGCTATTCTCCCTTGTTTCTCCCTTTATTCTTAACTCAGTTTTGGTTGTTTGAACATGTATATATTGTTTACCATTGAATATATGGTTATGGCCATAAGCTGACCACTAATTATCTTTGGATTGATGTAGTTTACTAATATATGTCATTTGTTTAATCTTTGTTTTGTTATCGATTGTTCTTGCCTATTCAATTGTGCTTATTGTTCTCCTTCATTTATATGCTTGTTTAGATATATTCAAAAATTGGGGTTTGACACTCGAGAGAGGTAAGCCCGGATTTGGACTAGGGTGTTTAAACACAATGTGAGGATCTAATAACCCGAGAGGGCATTAGAAAATATGCAATCCGTGAGGTTGGGGTGAGACTCATGTGACCAAGTATTGTATAGATGCTCAAGGGGGACTTAGACATTGACGCCAAGTCACATATTCATTTACTTTACACTCGGGAGAGGTAGTGAGTGAGTCTCGATACCTAGATTATCGGATAGATTTGAACACCGTTAATGTAAACTAGATTGGATCGAAAACGTATATGTAAATGAAGTTAATCCCTAGATAATCTATTCCCATATAATATATTTAGTATTATGGTTTAATTAATTATTAATTTAGTATATTATTTATAAAAATAAATACTTAATTTTTATCGCCTAAATAAAGTTCGGTTATGATAATCGTGGTAATTAGCGACAATTTAGTCCAATCCCTGTGGATACAACAACCCTTCTTGTTAATCCTAAGATTTTGATGAACAATTAAAGGTTGATATTTTTTGTGGAACTAAAGGTTTAATTGAGTGTTTCCGTTAATTAAGTTCCAATGATGAAGATACGATGACAAGTTATGAATGGATGCTAAATGATGATGACAAAGATGATGAAGGTTTAAGTGTTTAAAGAAATTAGGGAAAACAACTCAGGTTAATTTCAACTCTTAATATCCCGATTAGGATCACACACAACACAAAAATGATTTTATGATTATATGTGTTTGATAGGGTCCTAAATTAGTAAAATTACTTGATTCTTTGTGTTATTGAAAAGTAATATTTGTAAATGGTTAAAATGGAATTTGAGAAAGTTAGTGGAGCTAACAGAGAAGAGAAATTGGTTAAAGGGGTGAAAATGTCGAAGTAAATGAATTAAAAATGAGTTTAAAAAAGAGATCTAGCATGCATAAGTCGATCGGACAAAATAGAAGAAACTCTTTGTATCTCTCAATCGACAGGTAAGTCGACTGGTGAAGAAAAATGAAACTCTCTGAATCTCTAAGTCGACAGGTAGGTCGACTAGTGAAGGAAAATTGAATTCCCTAAATCTCTAAGTCGACAGATAGGTCGATCGATGGGCACAAAATCTTTGGCTTGGCTATATCCTGAATCGAGCGGTCGACTGGTCGGTCGACTGATGGCGCAGTTTCAGGATATTGAGGATTCCAAATTCATATCTAAAAGTAGCCATTTTTTTTGGGATTTGTGAGATATTTTAGGGATTTTATGATATTTAAGATATGCTATACCTATTATTTAATTCCTATTGATTTGGTTCATTAAGTTTTAATGTTTCTCAATTTGGTACACAAAATTGTTTCTATTCTATTTAATTGAGATTGAGAAATATTTGGGGACTTAATTGAGATATTTAAAATCTATAATTAAGTGAATTGAACCAAAATGTAGTCATAATGATATAAGGAGTCTAAGAGAGCATTTAAGTGTCATGACATGTGAAAACTAGCTGTTATATGACTTGTTTCAAATGCCTATAAAAAGACATGCGGATTTCACATAGTTAAGTGACACCATATCAAGAACTATTCAGTTCATAAGTTTTTATAAGAGTCATCATTCTAATATTTTTTTTGAGGGATCAAATTGTGATATCAATTATTGAGGTGTTCTTGAGTTAAAGCACTGATTGTGTAAGCGTCACCGATTTGAGATCTTTTCAAGCTATTAATCTTTATCGCATATTTATTTCAATATATTTGCTTATTTGATAAGATCTTGATAAAATCGTTTTCTGAATTTTAAATCGCATAAAAATATTTTAAAAACCATTTTTGGTGAAAATCTGATTACATATTTATTTGTGTGTTATTCATATTTATCATAATCAGATTTATATATTATCTTGGTGAAAGTGTTCTAAGCATATTCTTAATTGAGGTTATTGCTATCATTGTTTGCTTGGTAAATTGATTGTATGAGAAATCATTTTTGAACTTTAAAAGCATAAAAATTCTTTTAAAATGATTTGTGTGATAATATGATTACGTGCTCAATTTTGTGCTACCTGCATTATTTTTATAATCAAATTTTTGTTTCCTCACATTAATTCTATCACTAGTATCGGGGCAATAATTGAGTATTAATTAATTTGAAGTGGTAGAAACTCTGAGTGGGAAGAACTTATCAATTTTTGTAATTGGTGAGTTGTGTGCGGATTAGGTACTATTGGGAGTATCTGATCAGGGGTAACTTGGTTTCAATTTCTTCCGGTAAAAAGATTGAGGTATTAATTCTTCCTTTATAGAATTAATTGTGAGTGATTTTGTAAAGGTTCTATCCTTACTTGGGAAAAGAATAGTTGGAGTGTTTTTGTGAGATTTTGATTCTTGAGCCTAAGGTATAAAAAGAATTACGTTATTCTTGAGCCTGTGAAAACAAGTATATGAGAGTTTGGTTCCTGCCTATAAAGGAATCTTGAGTTTAGTGGGTGCAAATCTCCGTGGGGCTGGGAAGATTGGATTAGCCAAGATATATCAGTGTGTACTGCATTGCTTATTTTCTTTATTTTATCTTGTGTTGTTTGGGTGTGCACCTTGAGTTATTACACTTATCCGCTGCTATAAAAATAATAATTAATTTTAGGATAAAATTAATTGTTTCATTTTTGAAGTATTATTTTTTCTCTGATATTTTTTTAATTACACAATTTACCCCACCTTTTAGGTATTCCACTGGGCCAACACTTTTCATTCACTATTCTATAAAACTTGACCCGTACACTTGCAGTGAAAGTAGCGACGTAATTTCACACTACCAATTTTTTGGTGTCGTTGCCGAGGATTAACTTTAAGATTGTTGTTAGTATTGTGAGTAAATAACTTGCTTTTAATTTAGGTATTTATTTTATTTATAATTTTTGTTTTTAGTTTGTTTTTCATGCAGGGTACTTAAAGATGTTAAATCAACAACTACTGTTGCATTTCTTTCAACGAGATTTCGAGCCATTTTATTATGCTTGGGATCGATATAAGGAGTTTCTATTCCAGTTCCCGAATCATCGTTTCCCAAGGGATTGTCATCTGTTGAACTTTCTTGATGGATTACTAGCCGCAACAAGAAATTGGATTGAAGAAGGAAATGGTATCACCTCTTTTGACCAACTAACCGCGGACGAAGCTTATCGGTTGTTGGAAGACATGGCGGAGTATGATTTTTACAGTTGGAATTATTCAACAAGCTACCAAAGCTTGGGAGATAATTTTACTATTTTGGCACCATGGATTGACACCCTGGACAAACAGGAGGAGTATTCCCACACCCTTGTGAAAATGTTTGCTAAATTTATGGAGGAGACTCAGACTTTCTGTAGGGAGATGAATGACCGGCTAAATGAGCATTGTCTTGACAATATTGAGACGGTCTACGCCGAAATTGATACGACCGTAAGGTATCTTCAGATGCAAATCAGTTAGCTTATCTGCTTTATTGAGGTCGAGTCTGAAATAGGGGCATTGGGAGATACATAAGCCATATCATGTGAAAACCACCGTGAGGAACCGAATATAAGCGGAAGGTACTTGGGTGACATCGAAGACGATCATGCTAATAAGGAGAAAATCCAAGTGTGGATTGGCGATGAAGAATCACATGTTAACAGTTGTGATTTTTCACCGTTTGAAATCCAATTGGTGATGCCACCCCCGATCCAAGATGATCATATCTACGAGGATCCGATATGGCTCACCTATTCTACCTTGTTTCCAGCTCAGTACATTCATGCTTCCGAAGCACAAGAAATGAAGTTGAGTTAAGTTAAAAGATCGAGCCGATTAATGCCAAATCTCGCCAGTCTAGAGGGTGTTTAAAATCAAGACCCATATGTGGTGTTGTATGACACATACTATGGCAGAAACTACTATTTGACGAGCCCTTCTCTATGTCAAGTTGAAGACCCTAAATCAGGTGCTTCTTGGGAGGCAACCCAAGTCCAAAAATAAATTAGATGCATCATTGCCAACTTGATTCGGAGGTGAGCTTGTCTCGTCTCCCAGGTACGTGTTCTAAACCTCCTTCGTCGGCATGTTTTATTTCAAATGTTGAGAACGATGATTGGGTTATTGTGGACACTGTCCGTTTTAAGTTTGGGGGTGATGTGTAGTCTGTTATTATGTTTTATTATTTCATTGTATGAGTGCTTGTTTAGTTTAGTTAGTATGTTATTGTTTGTAGTGGTTGTTGTTGTGTGCTGAGTTTTATAGTTCATCTGGACCATTACCCAATGATGATATTATCCCCTAGTAGTTTTTCGAGGTCAGGGGTAATGCCCATTTATGTGTGTTCTGTGTGATTGACGGTTCGTTGTGGTAAATGTTATTGTAGATCCTAATTTGCACGAGCACTTAAACTCAATGTACTAGCTATCTATTGATTTGACGCTGATTATATGTTAGCCAAGTTCATGACAATAGGAATTCTAGAACCCGATTTGGGAAAATTCGAGGCGAAATCCTAGGCGAGGTAATTCAGGAGATATGATTTAGGCATTCATTTTGATCGCTTAAGCCTTTGAAGCTTATTATGTAATATCATTTATCCCTCGTTATCCTGTCAAATCTTGTAAGCCATTTCAATTATGAACACGTAACAAATACCTTGGCCAATTAAAGCTTTTCCAAACCTTTATCGCTAAACTTAAGGCACAAATCGAGTGAAATCAAGGTAGCGTTTGTTATGCTACTTGAACTGAGCGATTGGGTTTAGGACGAACATTTGATTGGTTCGGTATTCGAGTACTCACTTATCATTTTTCTTTCATTTTAACCGCACTCGTGAAATTGTAAAAATCAAATAAGTTTGGGGATATGGTCTCTTGTTAAAATTAAAAAAAATAAATACCATATGTAAATATAGTTAAATTTCTATTTCTTTTGACAAGTGAGTACGATGTTTTCAAATACAAGTTCAGAGTTGTTTCGATTTGATCTGTGTGGGGTTACGAATTTGATTGAGCCAAGTGTTGTGCCTCGGGTATCTTAAGTTAGTAACGTTAACCTATTCTTATATTCCTGATATACCCTTGGCAAAAACCGAACTGAGTGCTATGGATATTTTTGAATTTCCAAACCTACATTAGTGGAGAATGGAACCCTGTCAAGCATATGGATTTCCTATACCTTATTGGATTTAGTCATGAGATTTATTGGTGGATAATCCAATCCGATCGGTGGATATTTGTATGATTGCGTTTTTGCACACATACTTGAACATGATCTAGAAAGTTGCTTACTCCTGTTGAATGTTGAAATTCTAGAACACCACATGGTGCATTTTGCTTTTGAAATTGATATGATTGGGGGTTGATGAGGGAAATTTTTTTGGTTATTAGATGAATTTCAAAACTTACACGTTATTTTTTAGTTCGTTTGTGTTTTTTTGTTTTTAGTAATTAAATTCGTTAATAGTTGTGGTAGTTTAGTTTATTGCGTGGGTGTTTTGCTCGAGAACTAGTAAAATTTCATGTTTCAAGTATTTTTATTAAGTTTTTAATTTGTTTTTATTTATTTTTGTTCAAAATAGGGATTAAGAGCGAAAACGATCGAGAAACGAGGAAAGCGATGGAAAACCGATTAAGAGGATCAAATATTCAAAGCAGCAGTTTTACTGCTACAATGGTCATCCCACCGCTGTAGTAGTGAAACAATAGAGAGTTCCCTAAGTTCTAATGGCTCACTGTTGCAGCGGTGAGATCCACCGCTGCAACGGTGATAAAGTAGAAAGCCTATCGACATGCCCACCGCTACAGCAGTGAGGCTCCACATGGTTTAGATGTTTTCTAGATATTTTGTTCTATTCCCTTTTTGTTTCCATTCATTCCCATTGTTCTTAGAACACCTAGGGAGTGTTTTTGGATTGTTCTAAGAGAGCTCTCAATCAACCAAAGAGGAGGAACCCAATTGGAGAAGCGGAAACAAGATCGAAGCAGTTTTTACAAATGTCACCTTTAGATAACGGCTATTCTCCCTTATTTATCTCTTTATTCTTAACTCATTTTTGGTTGTTTGAACATGTACATATTGTTTACCATTGAATATATGGTATAGCCAAGAGTTTAACACTGATTATCTTTAAGATTGATGTAGTTTACTAATATACATCGTTTCTTTAATATTTGTTTCGTTATCGGTTGCTCTTTTGCCTATTCGATTGTGTTTACCATTCTTGTTCATTTATATGCTTGTTTAGATATATTGAGAAATTGAGGTTTGACACTCGGGAGAGGTAACCTCAGATTCGGACTAGGGTTTAAACACAACGTGATGATCTAATGACCCGGAAGGGCATTAGAAAATACGCAATCCGTGAGATTGGGGCGAGACTCATGTGACCAAGTATCGTATAGATGCTTGAGGGGAACTTCAGTATTGACTTTAAGTCATATATTCATTCACTTTACACTTAGGAGAGGTAGTGAGTGAGTTTTTGATGCCTAAATTGTAGGATAGACTTGAACACTATTAATGTAAACTAGATTGGATCGAATACGTATACGTAAACGAAGTTAATCCCTAGATAATCTATTCCCATATAATATATTTAGTATTATAGTTTAATTAATTATTAATTTAGTATATTACTTATAAAAATAAAAACTTAATTTTTATCGCCTAAATAAAGTTCGATTATGATATTCGCGGTAATTAGCGACAATTTAATCCAATCCTTGTGGATACGACAACCCTTCTCATTCACTATTCTATAATACTTGACCTATACACTTGCGGTGAAAGTGGTGACATAATTTCACGCTACCATCTACCTCCACCTATCCCGGGGTATCATATGGGGTACTCCGTACAACAGTTTCCTCTCTTCCCTTAGGAGCTCCCCCTTGAGGAGCCCTTTCTTGGGGCTGGGTGACCGGCCCCTTCTTGGCAGCTTCCTTCGTGACTTTCTCTTTCAATATCCTTCTCAGTGCTGCTTTATCCATCTCTGCCAAGGGAGCACTAGGACAGTTAAACAAGCCAAGAAGGAAAAATATACGAAAAATTTGAAGTATTCGAAAACTTTCGAGAATGGGAGAAATCTTACTGTTTTTAATATTCGGGTCAATGTCCCGTATGGGCAGGTATGGGGCGATATAAAAATGGCGATCGTACAACGTCGACTCCAGCTTGTGATCAACATTCTTAAACTCCATGTTGAGGATGATCATTATTTGACGCTGGATCATTGGATTTGGTGGTACTCTCCTTCCACTCACTTTCTCAGGAATTACACACCAAAAAACACAGAAGGATGGTCAAGTTACCAAAGGATTACACAATCGAAAATTGCTCACAAGGGAATTTGTTCTCACCTATAATACCCCACTCCCTTGGAATGGGGTTGATTTTCTCCTCCGTTGGGTCAAATTCCCAATCGGTTCCTCCTAGAAAAAAGAATTGGGGCTTCCAGTTCTTGACAGAGGACTCTAGACCCGTGAGAAACTACTTCCTAGCCACCACATAGCACCAACCCTTCCTGGATGGCATAGTGATAGGTGTAATTTCTCCCCTTATTTTTAAATCGAAATTGATAGTTTTTAAGTATTTTTTATAGTGTTTTAATTTGTTTTTGTATAAATTAGGTGTTTGGGGTGAAAAAAGGGACGAAAATGGTTTATAAACGAGCAAGTCAGTAGAAGAACGGTGGAGAAAAAGAGAAAAACGATCAATATTTAGAACCTACATCTACTGCTGCAACGGTCAAAATGCAGAGAGTTGCTGAATTATCCACTGCTGTAGTAGTCATCCGATAGAAAGCGATTAACTTCTCCACCACTGCAGCGGTGGTCCTACCACTGCAGCACTTAGGCGCCAGACAGTTTAGATATTTTAGGATATTTTGTTGATATTTTGGGATCCCATAAATATCCCCTCTTCTCCCCAATACTAGATAACATTTTTTGGGAGTCTTAAGAGCTCCAAGACCCATCCAACCAAGAGAAGATCATCAAAGCCAAGAGGAGAAAACGTTCTCGAAGTGGTTTTAGCATCGGTTCTTCGGATAACGGCTAGTCTCCTTGTTTCTCTATTTTATTTCCTAGTTTGGTTGGTTGTTTTATATATGTTTAGCTTGTTTCTAGTTGTATATAGGGCTATGGCCATGTGTAGCTAAATATATATTGTCTAGGGAGTGATGTACTTTATGAAAATATTGTTTGTATAAAATTGATGTTTCGTTAATGGTTGTTCTTTTCTATTCGATTGTGTTTACTGTTCTTCCACGTTTATATGCTTGTTATCATATATTGAAAATACGGGATTTGACACTCGAGAGAGGTAACCCCGAATTCAGACTAGGGTTTAAACACAACATGACGATCTAATGAGCCAGGAGGGTGTTAGAAAGTATGCAATCCATGAGGTTGGGGTGAGACTCATATAACCAAGTGTCGTATAGATGATCGATGAGGACTTCGGCATTGACACAAAGTCATATATTCTTTCACTTTACACTCAGGAGAGGTAGTGAGTGAGTTTTTGATACCTAAATTGTTGAATAGATTGGAATGCCATTAATGTAAACTAGATTGAAACGAACACGTTTAAGTGAACGAAGTTAATCCCTAGATAATATTTTCCCATAAACATCATAATAGTATATTAGTAGAATTAGTTTGAATAGTTTAGTTTATAATTATTATAAAAACCTATTTTTTATTGCCTAAATAAAGTTAGGTTATGACAATTACGGTACTCAACGATATTGTAAACCAATCCATGTGGATACGACAACCCTTACTCTTCCCACTCTACTAAAACTTGACCCGTACACTTGCGTTGAAAGTAGCAACGTAATTTAGCGCTACCAAGTTTTTGGCACTATTGCTGGGGATTGATTTTTAGATTTTTGTTGATATTGTGAGTAAATAACTTGATTTTAATTTAGGCATTTATTGTGTTTATAATTTTTTCTCTGTAGTTTTGTTTCTATTGCAAGGTACTTGAAGATGTTAGATCAACTAGTGCTTTTGCATTTCTTTCAACGAGATTCTGAGCCATTTTATTGTGCTTGGGATCGATATAAGGAGCTACTATTTTAGTTCTCCAATCTTCAGTTTCCGAGGGAGTATCAACTATTGAACTTTCTCGGTGGGTTACTAGCCACAACCAAAATGTGGGTTGAAGGAGGAAATGGTACCACCTCTTTTGACCAAGTAACCGCGGACGAAGCCTATTGGTTGTTGGAAGACATGGCAGAGTATGATTTTCAGAATTGGAATTATTCAACAAGCTACCAAAGCTTGAGGGATAGTTTTATCATTTCGGAACCATGGATTGACACCCCGGACAAACATATGGAGTCTTCCCCCACATTAGAAACCATGTTCGCTGAATTTATGGGGGAGACTCAAGCATTTTGGAGGAAAATGAATGACTGGCTTAATGAGCATGAGGTTTGTCTTGACACTATTGAGACAATCTGTGTGATATTGATAAGACTGTCAAGTCTCTTGAGACTCAAATTGGTCATCTACTTTGCTTCATTGAGGCCGAGTCCGAAGTGGTGGCACTAAGAGACAAACAAGCCACATTTATTTGTGGAAGCCACCGGGAGGAACCGGATACGAGCGGAAGGAGCTTGGGTGAGTTCAATGATAATTATTCAAATGAGATGGGAACCCAAGTATGGATCGAAGATTGTGATTTTTTACCATTGGAGATCCACATTCTAATGTGATAGGTGTGATCTATCTATTTATTTCCAAACCGAAAATGTTAGTTTTTTAGTACGTTTATTACGTTTTTAATATGTTTTTATTTTTTTTTTGTATTAAAACAGGTGTGTGGGGTGAAAATATAGGAAAACGGAGTATAAACGATGAAATCGTATCGAGAATGGTAGAAAAATGGTGGGAAATTGGGAAAGGAGGCAATATTCTGAAAGAAGCCCACCATCGCGGCAGTGAAAATGCAGAGAATGGCTATCTTGCTGAACGTCCACTGCCGTGGTGCTGAGACTAAAAGATGGTCTCCATTATCCACCGCCAACTCCACTGCTTCGTCGAACATCAAACCGACCTACCACCGCCGTGGCGTTGAATCCCATCGTCACGACGGCCAGCTCTGCACAGTTTAGATATTTTATTAGATATTTTGAGCCATATTTAAACCCTCCCCCTCTCTCTTCTCTTCCACCCTGGCCATAGGAGACCCCTTAGGGTTCTTATGATTTTGAGAGTATTTCAGGGTATGCTCAACCAATTTTGAAGGAGAAGAATGGGTTGCAATAAAGGAGAAGCGATCATTGGACTGTTTTAGCACCAAATCTTCGGACTACGGTTAAGTTCTTTCGTTTCTCTCTTTATTTTCTTAACTTTGGTAGATGGTTGAGCATGTTTAGCTTGGTTTTTAATTTATAACCAATTATGACCATGAGTTAAACATGAATTGTTTTAGGGATTAACATATTATTTATAAAAATGTGATTTGGTTGAGTTTCTGTTTTGTTTATGGTTGTTCCTTATAATTTCGATTGTGTTGCTGTGTTTTCTATGATTATATGCTAGTTTAGATATATTGAGAATACGGGATTTGACACTCGGGAGAGGTAACCCTAGATTTGGACTATGGTAAACACAATACGATAATCTAACGACCTGGGAAGGCGTTAGAAAGTGTGCAATCGATGACGTTGGGGAAAGACTCACGTGACCTATAGTCGTTAAGACATTGAGGGGGACTTTGGTGTTGACACAAATTCACGTATTCCCCTGTCTTACACTCGAGATAGGTGGCGAGGGAGTTTACGAACCGAGATTGTCGGATACGCCGAACACCGTTAATGTTAACTAAAATGAAATCAAACGCATTTAAGTGAATAAAGTTAATTCCTAGATCATCCAGTCCCCTAAAAAATCTCAATATAGTATTTATAGTATAGTTAACTTAATTAGTATTTTAGTTTAGTATTAGTAGTAATTAATTAAAAACACATTTTTAGCCGCCTAGATAAAATTAGGTTATGACAATCGCGGTATTCGATAGTAATCTCAACCAATCACTGTGGATACGATACCCGACCGAAAGGTCCATTATACTAAAACTTGATCCGTACGCTTGCGGTAAAAGTGATAAGGCTTAAATTGCGGCCACCAAGTTTTTGGCTCCGTTGCTGGGGATTGGTTTGTCGAATTCAGTTTTCGGCGATCACCACCAAGTTTTTGGTAACAATTATCAGGGACTGGTTTGTTGATTACTATTGATATTGTGAGTAAATAACTTGATTTTAATTTAGGCATTTTTTAGTGTTTATAATTTTTGTTTGTAGTTTTGTTTTTGTTTTCTTGCAGGGTGCTTGAAGATGTTAGATCGACAGGTATTCTTGTGTTCCTTTCATTGCAACATCTCTCCAGTCTTGAGGGTATGTGTCGGGCCTAGGACCTTAAATCACGCGCTTCTTGGGAGGCAACCCAAGGTCACAAATAAATTAAATCTATCTCTGTCGACTTGAAACGGAGACGAGATCCTCTCGCCTCCTAGGTATGTGTCTAAACCCCTATCTTCATTATCATGCTATAAACTGTCATTGGGATCGCTGATAGGGTTGTTGTGATAATTTCCTGTTTAAGTCGGGTGTGATGTGTTAGTATAGTATTATATGTTCAGCTGTAGTTTATGTTTTGTTTTATCGTATGCATATCTGTTTAGGATTATTTTGTTTAGTTTAGTTGTTGTTTTGTGATGAGTTTTGACGTCATCTGGGTCTTTACCCGATGATGAGTCTGTCCCCTAATTGTTTGTTGAGGTCGAGCGTAAAGATTATTCATCTGTGTTCTGTGTGCTTAACGTATCGTCTTAGTAAAAGTTATTGTAAATCCAAAATGCACGAGCAAGTAAACTCAATATATCACTATCTAATTGATTTGAAACTGGTTATTCTTTACTCAATTTCATGACAATAGGGATTCTAGAACTTGATTTGGGGGAAATTCGAGGCAAAATCCTAGGCGAGGTGGTTTAGGAGATATGATTTAAGCATTCGTTTTTGTCGCTTGAGCCTTTTTAAGCCTACCATGATATATCATTACCCTTCGTTACCCGGTCGAAGCCTAAATGCCAATTCAATTATGAACATATGAAAAAAAATTCCCTAGCCAGTTGATTTTTGTCCAAACCTATATTGCCGAATTAAAGGCACATTTGAGTGAATCAAGTTAGCATTCATATATGCTACTTGACGTGAGCGGTTGGGTTTAGGGCGAACTTCGGATTGGTTCTGTATTAGTGTGTTCACTTGTCATTTTCTTAAATCATTTGTGCACACTCCTAAAGTTGTAGAAATTCCAATACGTTTGGGGGTGTGTTACTTAATCATTTTTGTCCACTCCTTAAATTGTTGAAATTCGAATGAGTTTGCGGGTGTGTTAAAAAAAATAAAATAAAAACTTACATTTCTTTTGGCAAGTGAATACCTTGGTCTAAAATGATTGTTTGGGATTGTTTACAATTTTTCTATGGAAGTTCGAGTATGAGAGTGCCAATGATGTGCCTTGGGTAATCTTAAGTTAATGACGTTAACCCATTTTCTATTCAAATTTACCCTTGGCCATTTTCCCAAAACCGATCTAAGCCCTATTGATCTTTATGAACTTCTAAGCCTACATTAGTGGAGAATAGATCCCAGGTCAGACGTATGGATTCCCTATATCTTAAAGGTTTTAGTCATCAACTTTAATGAGGGATAATCCCATCTAATCAATGGATAATTATATATTTGAGTTTCGAAACACACACACTTTAAATAGGATCTAGAATGGCGCTTACTATTTTTGAACGTTGAAATTCTAGAGCACAACATGGTGTGATTTATGCTTAAACTTGATAGGATTGGGGGCCAATGAGGGAAAATTTGTTTGACAAGTAGATGATAATCAAAACTTAAAACATTTTTGTTTTTAGTGTTTTTCGTTTTTAGTTTTCAATTTCATAATTAGTTTTTATATTTTCTTGTATTGTGTTGGTGTTTTGCTCGAGGACTAGCAAAATTCTGAGTTTGGGGGTATTTGATAGGTGTGATCTGTCTATCTATTTCCAAAACGAAATTGTTAGTTTTTGAGTATGTTTTTATTCTTTTTGTATTAAAATAGGTGTGTGGGGGTGAAAAGGTAGGAAAACGGAGTATAAACAATCAAATCGTATTGAGAAAGGTGGAAGAACGGTGGGAAATTGAGCAAGGAGGCAAGATTCTAAAAGAAGCCCACCGTCGTGGCGTCCAGACCTCCACCGCGGCGGTGAAAATATAGAGAATGGCTATGTTGCTAAACGTGCACCGTCGTGGCACTGAGATCCACCACCGCGGCGCTGAGAATGCAGGATGGTCTCCATTATCCACCGTCTCGGCGAACATCAAACCGACCTACCACCGCCACGGCACTGAATCCTATCGCCACGGTGGTCAGCTCTGCACAATTTAGATATTTTGAGCCCTATTTAAACCCTCGCCCTCTCTCCTCTCCTCAACCCTGGCCATAGGAGACCCCTTAGGGTTCCTATGATTTTGAGAATATTTCGGGGTGTGCTAAACCAATTCTGAAGGAGAAGAACACGTTGTAATAAAGGAGAAGCAATTGTTTGATGGTTTTAGTGCCGAATCTTTGGACTACCGCTAAGTTCTTTCATTTCTCTCTTTATTTTCTTAACTTTGGTAGATTTTTGAATATGTTTAGCTCGGTTTTCAATGTATAACCGATTATGACCATGAGTTAAACATAGATTGTTTTAGGGATTAACATATTATTTATAAAAATGTGATTTTGTTGAGTTTGTGTTTTGTTTATGGTTGTTCCTTATAATTTCTATTGTGTTTCCATGTTTTCTATGATTATATGCTAGTTTAGATATATTGAGAATACGGGAATTGACACTCGGGAGATTTAACCTCGGATTCGGATTATGGTAAACACAACACGACAATCTAACGACCCGGGAGGGCATTAGAAAGTGTGCAATCATTGACGTTGGGGTGAGAATCACATGACCTAGAGTTGTTAAGATGTTGACGGAGACTTCAGAGTTGACACAAAGTCACGTATTCCCCCATCTTACACTCGGGAGAGGTGGCGAGAGAGTTTACGAATCGAGATTGTCGAATACGCTGAATGCCGTTAATGTTAACTAAAACGAAATCAAACACATTTAAGTAAATAAAGTTAATCCCTTTGCAATCTAATCCCCTAAACAATCTCAATATAGTATTTATATTATAGTTAACTTAATTAGTATTTTAGTTTAGTATTAGTAGTAATTAATTAAAAACACATTTTTAGCCACCTAGATAAAATTAGGTTATGACAATCGCGGTACTCGATAGTAATCTCAACAAATCCCTATGGATACGATACTCGACCGAAAGGTCTATTATACTAAAACTTAATCCGTACGCTTACGGTGAAAGTGGCAACACTTAAATTGCGGCCACCATGATGCCACCACCGATCTAAGACGATCACATTTATGAGGATCCGATGTGGCTCACTTGTCTTTCGACGCCATTTGCAATGTTTTTTCATGCCCACCAAGTACTTGAGCCGGTGAAGAGTCTTATTGAAAGATCGAGCCGATCAGAGCCAAATCTCGTCAAGCTTGTGGGCATTAAAAACCAAGACCCATATATAGTGTTGTATGACACGTACTATAGGCGGAAGCCACTATTTGACAAGCCATTCTCTGTGTCAAGCCGATGACTTTAAACCAAGCGCTTCTTAGAAGGAAACCCAAGTCTAAAATAAATTAGATCCATCACCACTGACTTCATTCGGAGGCGAGATTGTCTCGTCTCTCAGGTACGTGTTCTAAACTCCCTTCGTCGACAATCTATATTTTAATTGTTGAGAACGATGATTGGGTTACTGTGGACATTGCCTATTTTAAGTTTGGGGGTGATGTGTAGTATGCTATTATGTTTTATTGTTTAATTGTATGCAGGCTTAGTTAGTATGTTATTGTTTGTAGTATGTATTGTTGTGTGCTGAGTTTTGTAGTTCATTTGAACCATTACCCGATGATGATATTAGTCCCTAGTTGTTTGTCGAGGTTAAGGGTAATGCCCATTCATGTGTGTTCTGTGTGCTTGGTATGTTGTTTTGGTAAAAGTTATTGTGGATCCTAATTTGCACGAGAACATAGACTTAATATATAGCTATTCAATTAATTTGAGGCCGATTATCCATTAGCCAAACTGATGACAATTGAAGGGATTCCAGAACTTGATTGGGGGAAACTTGAGGCAAAATTCTAGGTGAGGTAGTTCAGGAGACATGATTTAGGCATTCATTTTGTCGCTTGAGCCTTTGAAGCTTACCTTGTAAAATGTTTATCCCTCGTTACCCTGTCGAAGCCAATTAGTTGTTTCAATTCTGAACACATAACAAGTACCCTGGCTAATTGAATTCTTTTCAAACCAATATCGCTGAACCAAAGGAACAATTTGATTACTCACTTGTCATTTTTCTATCATATTCCCACACCCGTGAAATTGTACAAATCAAATAAGTTTTGGGGTGTGGTTAGTTATTATTAAAAAGAAAAAAAAAACCATCTGAAAATATAGTTCTATTTTTGTTTCTTTTGACAGGTGAATACAATGTTTTAAAATGTTAGTTCAAGGTTGTTTCGAATTGATCTTTGGGGATTTGAGTGTGAATTAGTGCTAAGCGTTGTGCCTCGGTTATCGTTGAGTTTATAACGTTTACTTGTTTTCTATTTTTGATATACCCTTGGCTAGTTGACAAAAACCAAACCAAGCCCTTTTGATCTTTTTGAATTTCCAAGCCTACATTAGTGGAGAGTGGAACCTAGTTTGGCATATGGATATCCTAATACTTTATGGTTTAAGTCATGATCTTTGTTGGTGAATAATCCAATCCAATGTTTGGATAGTTGTATCATCCAGGTTTCACACACACACTTGAATGGATCTAGAATGGTGTTTACTGATATTGAATGATGAAATTCTGGAACACCACAGGGTGCGATTCATTCTTGAACTTGATTTGATTGGGGGCAGTTAAGGGAAAAATATTTTGGTTTATTAGTTGAATTCAGAACTCGCATGTCATTACTTGTAGTTTGTTTGTGTTTTTTTCATTTTTAGTATTGAAGTTAGTTAATTAGTAGTGATAGTTTATTTTAGTGTTAGGGTGTTTTGCTCAAGAACTAGTAAAATTCTAAGTTTGGGGGTATTTGATAGACTGAGGTTACCTATCTATTTCCAAGTCGAATTTGATTGTTTTGTAATGTTTTAAATCATTTATATTTGTTTTTATGTAAATTAGGTGTAGGGACAAAAATAGTTGATATTCGAGCAAATCGATAGGAAGTCGGCAGAAAAACGTTGAGAAAGATAAAAGAATCAAGATTGCAGCCTCACTACTATAGCAATGAAGCTCATCAATGCAGCGCCAACTTCAAGGGCTACTGACCCTTGACCGCTACAGCGATGGCCTTCATTGTTGTAGCGGTGAAAGGTCAGTAGCATTTTACCCAACTACCGCTGTGGCGATGGCTCTCATCACTTTAGCGATGAAAGCGCAGAATCCCTATTGATCAACCATCACTACAGCGATCAATCAACCAGCTGACTTACATCTTTTTATATAATTTTAGGATATTTTCAGCCTTAGTTTATATCCACCCTTCCAACCTTGTGATATAGATAGTTTTTACACTTGTGAGAAGCCATATCTCAGACCATGAAAGAGGAGAACTCATTTGAGGAAGAGGAAATGATCTCGGAGCGGTTTTTGCGGAAGTGGAACACTCCACTCTTTAGATTTTCCATTCTCTCTTTGTTTCCATCTTCGTTTCTAAGCTTTGTATCTTGAATGATGAATTTATTTTCATATTTTAATGTATATTTGGTTGTGATCATGGTTGGCGAAGTAAATATTATATAGGAATTGATTAATTCATGTATATGCATGTTTGAGTGAATATAGGTTTCGTTAACGGTTGTTTATTTTGATCCGATTGTGTTTACCATTTTATTGCATCCTTGATATGCTTTGTGTGGTATTAGGGTTGGTTTGAGAATACGGAGTTTGACACTCTGGAGAGGTAACCCCGGATTCGGACTAGGATTAAACACAACGTGACGGTCTAATGTTTCGGGAGATTATTTGAACGTGTGCAATCCGTGAGGTTTGATCAAGACTCATGTACTTGTTTAGATGCTAGATAGGGATATTGGCATTGATACGAGATTCATATTCGCTCACTTTACACTCAAGAGAGGTAGTGAGCGAGTTTATGATACCTAGATTGTTGGATTGGTTGAACACCGTTAATGTAAACTAAACGAAATCAAATATGTATTATTGAATGAAATAAATCACTAGGTAATCCATTTTCATAGATTTAATCCCTAGTTGTTAGGTTTAATTAGTTTTCAATTTGCAAACATAAATCAATTCTTGAAACATCTAGATAATATTAAGCTATGTTAATTATTGTACTTAACTAATCGGTCAACAAATCCTAGTGGACGACACTTAATCTTAGGATCCACTATATTAAAACTTGATCTCATGCACTTGCGAGTAAAATCAAAGCATTAGAAAATAGCGAACAAGTTTTGGCACCGTTACTGGGGATCGAACCTAGGTCACCCGCGTGACAGGCGGGAATACTCAATATTAGCCTTACCAACAATGCATTCCTCTATAATATGGAAACAACCTTTTCATCCGTCTTAGAATTTATTTGTTTTTGATCTCTGGAGAGGGACGACATTACTGAAGTAAGCAGATATCACCTTTGGGTTGTCCAGGGTTCCTTAGCTGAGAAGGGGACTGGCATTTGGGGATGGGAGGGACGCAGAAATAGAAGTTTTGCTTAGCTGGGGGGCTCCAAAATCCCCTTCAGCCCCGTCCTTCTTTGCTCCTTCAATCCCAGACCTTCCTGTTTTATTCTTTCCTCTATCTTGGCTCGCCCCAACACTGCCCTTCGTAGAAGAGGGCGTGGGGGCCTGTTTAGATTTTGACGAAATCTCCTTCCCGACTGTAGTTTCGGCCTCCTGCCGTTACTTCTCTCTTCTAGTTATTCTCTTCATCACGTTCTCCACCTAGCATGGGACTCACCAATAGAGCTCGTTTTGTCAATCTATTCTATCTCCTTGGCAATTGCCCCCTAGGGAACCTCCTCTTGAGGAAGGGAAGCTTACCTGTTCTCAGCTACAACCTTTGCAACCCTCTCCTTTAACAGTGCCACCTTGTCCATCTCTGCCAAGATAGCAGAAAGAACTGGATGAGTAAAGCACAAAGAAAACGGTAGAAAATTTAAAATGTAATAACTTCTGAGAGGGGAGAATCTAAGAGTTTTTGGTATTTTTGTCAATACCCGATACTGGTAGACCTAAAGCACAGTAGAAGTAGCAAAATACAGCGTCAACTCTAGCAGTTCATTGATGTTCTTGTACTCCATCTCTGACACGATTATCCTTCGCGAATTGATCAAAGCATTGGGTCGAACTTTTTTTCCACTAAATGTTTTTAGGACTGTTCAAGGAAACAAAAGAAAATAAAAGGAAACAACAATCAAAATATTAAAAAAAAAACTGTATGATTGGAGAACCACTCACAAATGAAAGCATTCTCACCTACAATACCCCATTCCTTGGGAATTGGGTTGAATCCTTCCTCATTGGGACCAAATTCCCAGCCTAGGGCTTCCACTTCTTCACCAACTCCTCCAGGCCTAAAAGAAACTGTCTCTAAGACACTACATAATACCACCCCTTCCTGAAGGGCATGGATTTTGGAAAGAAGAAGGATTTAAACAAGTCTAGGGATGGATCCAACCCTTCAGCCTTGAAAATGATGAATAAAGCCACGAAGGCCCGAATGCAGTTGGGAGCAAGTTGTGATGGACACAACTTGTACTCTACGCACAAGGTTCTAATCCAAGGGTGGATTGGGAACTGTAAACCCTCATGCAAATGTTCCATGTACACTGTGATAAAACCCTCAGGGAGGGGCGCAAGCTCTATCCTCAGGAAGAAGGAGATGAGTCTCCACCTATTCTAGGATGGAATATTTACTCTGGGCCTCCTGGATTTTCTTTTTCATCATTGTCGATTCAATCTTCAAAACGGGACTCTTTCTCGAAACAACCTTCCCCCTAATTCGGCCTCGTCTTCCAGGATAGGGTTTGCCTCCATAATAGGGCCACTGGTGGTCCTTATACCATCGTCGTCGTCATGACAATCAGAGGGTTCAACACCGCTTGAAGACCCTGCCCGCTCCTCTGGGCAGGGAGACAAAGCCAGTGGAAGATTAACCTATCGAAGGGGAGAAATGTTTAGGGCTTGCCCAGGGGTGGGAGACCCTAATGCAGACTCAGAAGAAGAAGAAGAATAAAGAAACGAATACATTTTGAAGAAGAAAGAGTTACCTATCGGGAAGGGTGGTGCTCCAAAAGTCGCGAAAGTGTGAAAAATGAGCCCACAGGGCCTCTTTTATGTAGGAGGGAACCCATCCACTCTAACCGTTATGCCTGACAATACCTTGAAAGAGTTTAAGAACAATGCGCCGTTTAGAATCCGTGCAACCACGTGTCCCTTTCTCGTTGGTTGGGCTGGCGGTACGTCTGGGCGCATTGAATAGGTGCAGATGGTAGCATGTAAATTATATCGCTACTTTTACCATAAGTGTATGGGTCAAGTTTTAATATAATAGGAAGAGTAAGGATTGTCGTATCCACAGGGATTGGATTAGATGGTTATTGAGTACCGCGATTATCATAACCGAACTTTATTTAGGCGATAAAAATTGTAGTTTTTATAATATAATTAATATATTAAACTAATTAACTAATTAAACTAATTAACCTAATATACTAATATAGACGTTTAAGGGAGTAAATTATCTAGGAATTAACTTCATCCACTTAAACGTGTTCGTTTCAATCTAGTTTATATTAACGACATTCATCCTATTCGACAATCTCGGTATCGAAATCTCACTCATTACCTCTCCCGAGTGTAAAGTGAATGAATATGTGACTTTGCGTTAATGCCGAAGTCGCCCTTGAGCTTCTATACAACACGTGGTCACATGAGTCTCGCCCCAACCACACGGATTGCACACTTTCTAACGCCGTCATGGGTCATTAGATCGTCGCGTTTGTTTAAACCCTAGTCCGAATTCAGGGTTACCTTTCTCGAGTGTCAAACCCCGATTTCTCAATATATCTAAATAAGCATATAAATGTGGAAGAACGGTAAACACAATCGAATAGATAAGAACAATCATTAACAAATTATCGATTTTATATAAACAATGTTTACATGAAGTCAATCAAGCCCTTGACAATATATGTTTAGCTACATATGGCGATAACCCTATATACGACTAGAAACAAGCTAAACATATACAAAACAACCAACCAAACTAAGAAATAAAATAGAGAAACAAGGAGACTAGCTGTTATTCGAGGATCCGACGCTAAAACTGTTTCGAGAACGCTTCCTCTTCTTGGCTTTGTGATCTTATCTTGGTTTATAGGCCTTGGAGGCCCAAGACATTCCTGAAAATGTTCCTTTGGTATTTGGGGGAGAAGATACGACATTTATACGATCCAAAATATCAACAAAATATCCTAAAATATCTAAACTATTTGGAGCCTGACCGCTGCAGTGGTAGAGAAGTCGGTGGGCTTCTGGTTGATGACAGTTGCAACTGTGGTTTCACCGCTGCAGCGGTGGAGCTTTCAGCAACTCTCTATACTTTAACCACTGCAGCAATGGTTTCATTGCTGCAGTGGTGGATGTAGGTTCTGAATATTGTCTGTTTTGCTTTTTTTCTCCACTTTTCTTCCACCGACTTTATTGTTTATGGACCGTTTTCATCCATTTTCACCCCGAACACCTGATTTAAATATAAACAAAAAAAAACATTTTAAAACATATTAAAATGCTATAAAAAAAAACTTAAAAACTACCAAAATCGGATTGAGAATAAATAGATAAATTACACCTATCAGTATACGTGAACACGTGCGTGATATTCACATCTTTCTCGGCGATCTAGGGCAAGTTGTTTATTTTCGTTCTTAGGCCACCCATTTGTACTCTCAGTGCTTCTTTTCCATTCTTGGACTGACTGCTCCCATCCTAGAATCACCCATCTCTTTCTCAAGAAGGAGGCCTGACCCCCATGCAATACCCTTCAAAGGTAAAAAAAAAGGTCATTAACACCCCCAAAAATCTCCAATAGATGCCGCAAAACTCTAGAAGAGGCTCACGATAGAGTCCTCAGTATTTCAAATTTCTTCTCAATACCAGGGACTGGGGGGGGTATTACTGTGTATAAAAATGGTCACTCCAACTCATCCAATTGAAGACCTCTACGTGTCCACAATTCCCCATAAAAATCAAGATCATCCGAAGACTAAGTATTGAAATTACGTCGGACAGAGGAATATCTCCACTTGTTCCAGTCATCCCAAAGGCTTCAACACTTTCCAAGAAGAGTAAAAAAACCATAACCGTGATGGGAAAAAACCATCACTAATCCCGTAAATCAACTCCTCATGGCTCCTTGAGCAATGTCACCCTTCTCGTCTCTAACTATCCGAGAAATTAAGGGCATAATGCTCCATATAACTCCCCATTCCTGTCTCCGATTACCCGGGAAGGGCGGGAATTAGACTTCGCATCTCGGCTACAACAAATTGGTTTATCTCTCAATTTATGAGCTGGTTCAATTTCCCATCCACAAATATCTCCGAAATACCTCCAAATAACCATAAATATCTCAAAATATCTACAAATATCTCTACGGTTCATTTCCCCAACTAAAAATATCACCAAGTATCCCCCAATATGGTAAAGGTAAGAGTAGCTTAGCATCCTCCCATTGGCCACATGCCAACTTAAAACTTTGATATTGTTGATCCTAAGATTTTGATGAACAATTAAGAATTGATGTTTTGGTGGAACTAACGTTTTAGTTCAGTGTTTCAGTGATTTATAGTTCCAGTAATGAAGATGCAAATTAAATGGATGCGAAACGATGATATTGAAGATATTGAACAATTAAGAGTTTGAAGAAATTAGAGAAAACAACTTAGGTGAATCTTAACTCTTAATATCCTAATTAGGAACATACACATGACACAAAATGTATTTTATTATTTATGTGTGTTTTTGTGTTTTTATTAAATGATTATTTGCTCCTATGTGATTTGAAAAGAAATAATTTTAAATGACTAAAATGGAATATAAGAATATTAGTAGAGCTAATTTAGATGAGAAAATGGTTAAAGGGGTGAAAAAGTAAAAGAAAATAAGTTAAAAACGTGTTCAGAGAAGAGATCCAGAAGACATTAATCGACTGATCAGCCGACCGGACCAAGCAACTAAAAGATCCTGTATTTCAACGTCGACCGATAGGTTGACCGACCAAGAGGGCTGAACTCTTTGAATCTACAAGTCGAAAGACAGGTCGACCGGTGAAGGAAAAACAAATTCTATGAATTTACAGGTTGATAGGCAGGTTGACCAATGAACGCGTTAGCTATAACCTGAATCTACCTGTCGACTGGTCAGTCGATCAAATACGCTATTTCTGGATGTTGTTTTATCCAAGATTATATCCAAAAGTAACCATTTTTGTTTGGGATTTGAGAGATATTTCAGGGATATTTTCTATATTTAAGATATGGTTCACATATTAATTAAATCCTATTAATATGGTTAATTAAATATTAATGTTTCTCAATTTGGTACTTAAAATTGATTCTATTTTTAGTTATGGAGATTGAGAAATATTTGGGGGGTTTAATTGAGAGATTTGAAAGCTGTTTTTAAGTGAATTGAACCTAAATGAATTCATTATGATATAAGGGGTCTATATGTGCTATTAATTGTTATGATACATATAAACTAGCCGTTAGAAGGCTGATTTCATAATCCTATATATTGACCTGCAAATTTCTTATATAATGAATCAATCATTATTGAGAGAGCAAAAAGGTTAAGATCATTCTTGAACTTTTATAATAGTTATCATATTAAGATATTGTGAGCTTTTCTGAGAGACGAGCTTGAAGATCAATTGCTATTAATCTTTGCTGCTACCGAATTTGAAGTTATATTGTTCTAGTCATTCTTTATGTGGTTCCGGGTGAGATCTTTACAATTATATCCTTTCATTGCATTATTTGATTATTGTTTGGAAATTAATCTTAGAAATTATTTCTGATTTTTGAAGAAAATATTTTTACAAATAATTTCTTGAATCTGATTACGTGCTCGAATTTGCTACCTATATTTTGTTAAAATTAGATTTTTCTATCTCACGTTTTTCTATCACTAGACTTGGGATATTAATTGAGTCATTATTTATCGGGGGTGGTGAGAGGTGTAAAATACCTATCTAATTCTAAACCGAATTTGCCAGTTTTCGAGTATTTTATTAAAGTTTTAATATCTTTTTAGTTGTTTTTATAAGTCAGGAGTAGGGACGTAAACAATCGATAAACTGAGCGAAATGGTGAAAAAAATGGTAGCCAAAAGATAAAAAAAATGATGTTTCAAATAACAGTGCAAATTCGCCTAGGCGAAGTTTCCACCGCCTAGGAGGAAATCCGTCAAAAGGATGAAATGCTGAAATGTTAAAATCTACCTAGGCGAAGTTTGCACCACCTAGGCGAAAATCCGTCAGAAGGTTGAAAGCGCTGAGAAGTTGAAATCCGCCTAGGCGAAGTTTCCACGGCTTAGGCGAAAATCCATCAGAAAATTGTAAGGGCTGAAATATTGAAATCCGCCTAGGCGAAACTTCCACCGCCTAGGCAGAATTCTGTCAGAATGCTGGACATGTTGAACTGCTGGAAGTGCTGAACTGTTGAAATCCGCCTAGGCGAAGTTTCTACCGCCAAGGCGGAAATCCATCAGAAAGAAAGAAGACGAAGAAGTTAGTCCTCCGCCTAGGTGAATAAACCATCGCCTAGGAGGATTTCTAACCTACTTAAACTCCGCCTAGGCGAAGATTCTACCACCTAGGCTCATTTCGCAGAACAAGTCAAAATATCTATTTAGATATTTTTGAACCCCTTGGCCTATTTATACCCTTTTCCCACGTCTGAAAAAGGTTGTTGATGAACCCTAACCCTAGTAGAGAGTTCTTAAGCTATATTTTGAAGATCAAGAAGGAGATTCATTATTCGGGCAAAGAAGAATCACTTGCAGATCGATCATTAGAGACAATGGACCGTTTCACTTTTAGATTTGATCATTCTTCTCTTATTTTTATCTTTGTAATTACTTTTTCATATCTAAGAATGTTGAATCCCTCTTATTTTGTATGGCATATGGCTAAGATCTTGTAGTATTAGTTAAATGTTACTTAGGTGTAGTTGAAATCATGTAATTGTTAAGTTGAATGAATTAATGTTACTTTAATGTGTTATTTGTCTAAATCTGATTGTGTTTACCATTATTCTTGATATTATGCTTGTATTGATAAATCGAGAATACAGGGTTTGACACTTGGGAGAGCTAACCTTGGATTTGGATTAGGGTAAATACAACATGACGTTCTAATGACCCGGGAAGGCGTTAGAACGTATGTAATCCATGACATTGGCTTAAGACTTACCCGAATTAGGGTTGTTAAGGCGTTGAGGGGGACTTCTTCATTGACATGAAGTCGTGTAATCCCCCATCTTACACTCGGGGAGGTAGCGAAGGAGTTATCGATACAGAGATTGTCAGAATAGATAAAAACTATTATAGCTAACTTAATGATGTCGATTATGCATTATGTGAAAGAAATCAATACTTAAGTAATTAGTGTAATTAGAACTAACCTAATAGTTGTCGGTTATCTTAGTAGATTAAATAGAAAACAAATAGAAAACAAACAAATTTTGATTAGTCAAGATAATATGAAACTATTTAAATCACAATACTTAACCGAATTACACGTCTTTCCCAGTGGAACGATATCCGATCTTACAAGATCCATTATATTAAAACTAGACCTCGTATACTTGCGAGTAGTCAATACCGCGAGGATGATGATGTGAATCCTTGCGCGTACAGGTGGTAGAAGCTCCGAGTGAGATTTTTTGCTTATCATTTTGTATTGGTGAGTAGTGTGACAAGTTAAATACTATTGGGGTATTTAATCAAGGGTAGTTGGGTTTAAGTCTCTTCTTGTAAGGAGATTGAGGTAGTGATTCTTCCTGGATTGAATTGCGATTTGAATGATTCGTAAAGGTTTCATCCTTACCTGGGAAAATGATAGTTGGAGTGTTTTGTGAGATTTTGATTCTTGAGCCTTAGTATTAAAAAGAATTAGATTATTCTTTAACCTGTAAAAAGTAGAGGTTCTTTCTTAGTTTGGGAAAAGAATATTGTAAAGGTTGATTCTGAGCCTGTAAAAGAATCGGTGCAAGAGTTTGGTTCCTACCTTTAAAGGGATCTTGGTTTTAGGGGGTGTGACCTCCGTGGAGCTCGGGGGACTGGATTAGCCAAGAGTAGCTTGGTGAACCAGTATAAATCCTTTGTGTACTGCTATATTTACTTTGCTAATTTTTACTATTTGAGTGTGCACTTAGTTGATTATATTATTCCTCTATGATATAAAGATAATAATTAATTTAAGATTAAATTTAATTAATTGATTTTTTGAATTTTATTCCAATAATCTTTTAATTACCCAATTCACTCCCCTCTTGGGTATTCTACTGGGCCAATAATTGGTATCAAAGCTAGTTTAGCTCGAATTTTTTAGCTAACACAGATCACATGGTATATATAGTAGGTACAATAGCTGAGGGGTAGTCTATGCACCGAGTACCCTTGTTTGCAAGTGAAAGTTAGTCGTTTTGGAAAGACAGAATGATCACCTTTCTTCAGGCTACAAATTATGACGTGTGGCTTACAAACGAGGATAATCCATTCATTCCAATGGAAAACAGAGTTGAGAAGAAGAAGGAACAACTCACTGCTTCTAATAAGCAGAAATTTTCCATTAGCTCTTAAGCTATCAATATTCTCTTTTGCTCTTTAGATGCTAATAAATATTCTAGAGTTTTAGGTTGCACATCTACAAAGGAGAAGTAGGATAATCTACAAGTCACCCATGAAGGGACAAGTCAAGTGAAGCAGTAAAAAATCAATGCTCTTATGAGAAAATTTGAGATGTTTAGAATGTAGGAGAATGAATTGATTCATGAGATGTACACTCGCTTCAACAACATATGAAACAATATGAGTAAACTCGGAAATCCATACTCTATGGAGGATAGAGTACAAAAAGTCCTGAGGTCTTTGACAAAAATATAGGAGTCAAAAGTGACGACAATCGAGGAAGCCAAGGATCTTGGCAAATACGACATTGATGATATCATTGGTAATTTGATGACTCATGAATCAACGATTAAAGGTTATGAGGATGATACCAGAAATGACAAGAGGAAATACTTGGCGCTAAAAGTTTAAAAAATTGAAGAAGAAGATGACAGTGATGATGAAAGTCTTGATAGTGAGTAAGAGAAAAATGTATCACTTCTCACAAACAATTTTAGAAGAATGACTCAGCGCACATTTCGTGGAAGAAGAAACCTCAATATGTCTAAAGTGGAATGCTACAACTGTTGTAAAACCGATTATTTTCAAAATAATTATCCTGAACCGAAGAAAGATAGAGAAAAAGAAAAGAAGAAGAAAGAAAAGAAGAATGCAAAGAAGATTAAGAAGAAATCAATGAAGGCTACTTGAGATGAAACTGATTCAAGTAGCTCGGAAGAATCAAATAGTAAGGATACGTCCATGCTTGTATTAATGGCCACTGGTGGTGAGGTAATTGATTGTTCAAGTTCTTGTCCTTTAAATTTTGATGAATTATTTGATATTTAGCAAAAACTTTCACATGATTATAAAAACTAGTGTTAAAAAATAAATGCCCTTCAAAGTACAAACAAGCAAGTGGTGGACTATGAATCTGAAAACAATGGATTAAAATCTAAATTGATGGATTTGCAATCAATTGTTCTCAAATTCACTGGCGGTGAAAATAACTTGAAAATGCTTTTGGGAAGTTCACGTGGAGTTTTTTGTTAAAGTTGGTATTGGATTTCAGAAAAATCTTAAACAAAAACTCTTTCATAAATTCTTTTTTGAAACCAAGGATCTTGTTAAATATTTTAAATGTAATATTGTGGGGCATACTATCCGTAGATGTTTTGCTAAAATATCTAATTGTAGACAAGTTTGGGTTCGAAAAGGAACTAAAATCGTCCCGACTAACAAGATCGGACCCACTTAGGCTGGGTACCACTTAGGGACTATTTGAGATGCTCCTTGCAGGTTATTCTAAAAGTATCGATAAGTAAGGACAAATAGTTACTAGATAGTGGTTGTTTACGATACATGATAGGAGATAAAAGAAAATTTATATCTTTGACACCTAAAGATGGAGGTCATTTGACTTTCAGAGACAACACAAAGGGTAAAATTATTGGTATTGGTAATATTGGTAATGATACTACTCTTATTAAAGATGTGTTACTAGTTGATGGATTTAAACACAATTTACTTAGTATTAGTCAACAATGTGATAAGGGCTATAATGTTATATTTGATCATGATAGATGCATAATTAAGAATAGTCATGATAGTAGTATTTTGCTAGTTGCATCACGTTTTGAGAATGTGTATACTTGCTCTTTTGATGATTTTAATTCTCAAAATTTATCTTGTTTGAATTCTTTATCTGAAAATAGTTGGTTATGGCATAAAAGACTTGGGCATGCTAGTATGGAGTTAATTTCTAACTTATCTAAGAAAAGTCTTGTACGTGGCCTACCTGATTTAAAATTTGTAAAGGATAAATTCTGTGATGTATGTCAATTAGGAAAATAAGTTAGATCATCATTTAAGAAAAAGATGCACACGTCCATGTCTAGATGTCTTGAATTATTTCATCTTGATTTGTTTGGGCCTAACTCTGTTGCTAGTTTTGGTGGTAAGTTCTATGCATTTGTTATAGTTGATGATTATTCTAGACTTACCGGGCTATATTTTCTTGCTAAGAAAAGTGAGGTTGCTTCTGTTCCTGCAAAATATTGTAAACGTGTCCAACATAAGAAGCAATGTTCTATTATTAACATTCGTAATGACAGAGGAAGATAATTTATGAATGATAAAGTGGTAAGTTATTGTGATGATCAAGGTTATGCTCATAATTTGTCTGCCCCAAGATCACCGCAACAAAATGATATAGTGAAAAGGAAGAACATAATGCTTCAAGAGATGACCAGAACAATGCTAAATAAAAATCGCTTACCAACCTACTTTTGGGCCAAAATAGTAAGTACATCTTGTCATCTGATAAACCGAGTATTAATTCGTAAAGGGTTTAATATGAAATCTGGAATGGTAAGACTCCTAATATTTCTTATTTTAAAATCTTTGGATGCAAGTGTTTCATTTTGAATGACAAGGATAATCTTAGTAAATTTGATACTAAATCTGATTATGAGATTTTCCTTGGATATGCTACTAACAGTAAGGCTTATAGAGTTTATAACAAACATACTTTAGGAGTAGAAGAAACAATGCATGTTGTTTTTGAGGAAGCTGATCCATTCTTGTCGAGAAAGGTTTTGGATGATGATGATACAGGTATCTCAAATAACCAAAACCAAGGTGATAATGTACCTAAGGAGTCTCAATAAGAGGAGGAACCTAAGGAAAAGGATTCGTCCTTACCAAGAGCTATAAAGAAAGTACCAAGACATTCAATTAAAGAAATCATCGGTAATTTCGAGAAAGGTGTAAGTACTCGATCTTCTCTTAGGGATATAATTAATCTTGTTTTCTTATCTCAAATTGAGCCTAAAAACATAAATGAGGCGTTAATTGATTAATCTTGGATTTTCTCAATGCAAGATTAATTAGTTCAATTTGAGCGGAACAAAGTGTGGTGTCTTGTTCCGAGACCGGATTTTCATCTAGTTATTGGTACTAAATGGGTTTTCAGAAATAAAAAGGATGAATCTGGTACGGTAATAAGAAACAAGGCAAGATTAGTGGAATAGGGCTATAATCAAGAGAAAAGAATTGATTATGATGAAACTTATACTCCTATTGCTAGACTAGAAGCAATTAGAATGCCACTCGCCTTTGCATGTTCACGTAATTTTAAGTTATAACAAATGGATGTAAAAAGTGCATTTCTAAATGGTTTTCTAGCTAAAGAAGTTGATGTGGAACAACCCCCAGGATTTAAAAGTGATAAATTTCCCGATCAGGTATTTAAATTTCGCAAGGTTCTGTATGGGCTCAAACAAGCTCCAAGAGCTTGGTATGAGAGACTTAGCCGATATTTGATTGAAAATGGTTTTTGAAGGGGTATTTGTGATATAATACTATTTGTAAAGCAAACCGATTCTGATATTCTATTAGTACAAGTATATGTTGATGACATCATTTTTGGATCTACTAATGAGGATATTTGCCAAGAGTTTTCTAAGATAATGCAGATTGAATTTGAAATGAGCATGATGACAGAGCTGAATTTCTTTTTTGGATTGCAAGTTAAGAAAATCAAAGAAGGGATATTTATAAACCAAACTAAATACACCAAGGAGCTGCTAAAGAAACATGACTTGGAATGAGCTAAAGAGTACAAAACTCCCATGACAACAGCTACAAAGATAGAAAAAGATGATACAGGCAAAAGCATTAATGAAAAAAATATATCGATGTATGATTGGTAGTTTGTTGTATTTAACTGCTAGTAGACCTGATATTATGTACAATGTTTATCTTTGTACTAGATTTCAGTCTTGTCCTAAAGAATCGCACTTGACTGTGGTTAAGCGAATTTTTGGTTATTTAAAGGGGACGACTGACCTTGGATTATGGTATCCTAAGGGGAGTGATTTTAAATTGGTAAGTTATTTCGATATTGACTTTGCCGGTTGCAAAGTTGAGTGAAAAAGCACAAGTGGATCATGTTATTTGTTAGGACATGCTTTGGTTTCTTGGCCAAGTAAGAAACATAATTTTATAGCCTTATCCACTACTGAGATTGAATACATGACAGCTGGTAATTGTTGTGCTCAAATTTTATATATTAAACAACAGTTAAATGACTTTGGAGTTTGTATGGAGGAGGTCATGATCTTTTGTGGTAATAAAAGTATTATTTGTCTAAGTAAGAATCCTACACAGCACTCACGAACTAAGCACATAGATATTAGACATTACTTTATTCGTGATCACATTCAGAAAAAGGGATATTGTTATTGAGTATATTGATACCTTTGACCAGCTTGCTGATATTTTTAGCAAACTACTAGCGGAAGATCAGTTTGTGAAAATCATTCGCGGTTTGGGTATGGCTAGGCATAATGATGTTTTCCTAGAGTAAGTTACATGTGTAATCTCCCCTCCCTAAATTTTGTTTTTGAAGATGACAAAGGGGGAGAAAGTAGTGATGTTTTATTAAGGAGAAGTATTTTTAAAATTGTGTTTTATTGAGTATTTTTTATTTGTGCATTATTGATTATATTTATAAATTCTTCATCACTATGCTTTAACGAGTTAAAAAAACCCGTTCCGGATTCAAGGAGAGTGTGGTTATATTTTTATTTTAAAGAAAACATCAAAGTTAATTGTCATCATAAAAAAGGGGGGAGATTGTTAATCCTAAGATTTTGATGAACAATTAAGCATTGATGTTTTGGTGGAACTAACGTTTTAGTTGAGTGTTTCAGTGATTTATAGTTCCAGTAAATGAAGAAGCAAATTAAATGGATGCTAAACGATGATGTTGAAGATATTGAAGAATTAAGAGTTTAAAGAAATCAGGGAAAACAACCCACGTAAATCTTAACTCTTAATATCCTAATTAGGAACACACACATGGCACAAAATGTATTTTATTATTTATGTGTGTTTTTATTAAGTGAAATTATTTGCTCCTATGTGATTTGAAAAGAAATAATTTTAAATGACTAAAATGGAATATAAGAATATTAGTAGAGTTAATTTAGATGAGAAAATGGTTAAAGGGGGAAAAACGTAAAAGAAAATAAGTTAAAAACGTGTTCAAAGAAAAGATCCAGAAGACATCAGTCGACTGATAAGTCAACCGGACCTAGCAGCTGAAAGATCCTATATCTTTAAGTCAACTGACAGGTTGACTGGCTAAGAGGGTTATACTCTCTGAATCTACAAGTCGACCGATAGGTCAACCGGTGAAGGAAAAACAAATTCTTGGAATCTACAGGTCAACAGGTAGGTCGACCAATGAACGCCTTGGCTACAACTTGAATCTACATGTCGATTGGTCGGTCGACCAGATGCATTGTTCAGGATGCTGTTTTATCCAAGATTATATCCAAAAGTAGCCGTTTTTTTATTGGGATTTGAGAGATATTTTGGGGATATTTTCTATATTTAAGATATGGTTCACATATTAATTAAATCCTATTAATATAGTTAATTGAATATTAATGTTTCTCAATTTGATATTTAAAATTGATTATATTCTTATTTATGGAGATTGAGAAATATTTGGGGGGTTTAATTGAGAGATTTGAAAGTTGTTTTTAATTGAATTGAAACTAAATGAAGTCATTATGATATAAAGGGTCTATATGTGCTATTAATTATCATGACACATGTAAACTAGTTGTTAGAAGGCTGATTTCATAAATCTATATATTGACCTGCGAATTTCTTATATTATGAATCAATCATTATTGAGAGAGCAAAAAGGTTAAGATCATTCTTGAGCTTTTATAAGAGTTATCCTATTAAGATATTGTGAGCTTTTTTGAGAGAAGAGCTTGAAGATCAATTGCTATTAATCTTTGCTGCTACCGGAATTGAAGTTACATTGTTCTAATAATTCTTTATGTGGATTCCGAGTGAGATCTTTACAATTATATCATTTTATTGCATTATTTGATTATTGTTTGGAAATTAATTTTATAAATTGTTTCTAATTTTTGAAGAAAATATTTTTACAAACAATTTCTTGAATCTGATTACGTGCTCTAATTTTCTACCCATATCTTATTAAAATCAGATTTTTCTATCTCACGTTTTTCTATCACTAAACTTGGGATATTAATTGAGTTATTATTTATCTAGGGTGGTAGAAGCTCCGAGTGAGATTTCCTACTTCTCATTTTGTATTGGTGAGTAGTGTGATAAGTTAAATACTGTTGGGGTATTTAATCAAGGGTAGTTGGGTTTTAGTCTCTTTTTATAAGGAGATTGAGGTAGTGATTCTTCTTGGATAGAATTGCAATTTGAGTGATTTGTAAAAGTTCCATCTTTACCTGAGAAAATAATAGTTGAAGTGTTTTATGAGGTTTTGATTCTTGAGCCTTATTGTTAAAAAGAATTAGGTTATTCTTTAACCTGTAAAAAGTAGAAGTTTTTCCTTAGCCTTGGAAAAGGATATTGTGAAGGTTGATTCTGAGACTATAAAAGAATCAGTGTAAGGGTTTAGTTCCTACCTTTAAAGGGATCTTAGTTTTAGTGGGTGCGACCTCCGTGGAGCTCGGGGGACTAGATTAGACAAAAGTAGCTTGGTGAACTAGTATAAATCCTTTGTGTGCTACTATATTTACTTTGCTAATTTTTGTTGTTTGAGTGTGCACTTGGTTGATTATATTATTCCGTTGTGATATAAAGATAATAATTAATTTAGGATTAAATTTAATTATTTGATTTATTGAATTTTATTATGATAATCTTTTAATTACTTAATTCACCCCTCTCTTGGGTATTCTACTGGGCCAACAGATATGATTTTAAGGAGATACTAATCCACGCTTATGCTCCAAATCTGATTCACTCCTTGACTATAAATATAAGGGCATACAACCGCCCAAAGATAAATGATTTTTTCCCCCTCTTATCTGTAATTTCTCTATAAACTTTTCCCGCCGTACGTTGATTCTTATGTCGGGATCATCCCGACAAGTCTTTTGTGCATGTTTTCAGGTGCTCCTCATCTTAGAACAACTCCATTCCAATCTTTGATTCACTTTTCCAAGGATCACAAGGTGTTTTGAACCACCCATTCTCGGCCTAGAAGGCTTTGGGCTCATCTTAATAAGGGTATCTCCTTTCTTGGCCAGGGACTCTTCCACTGATCAGAAGCTCCACGAATTGAAGATCTCCATTCCAAGCCTCTCCAACTTATCTAAGGCTGATTGAACCATACCATTGGAGTCAATCAAAATTTGACATCAACAGATTATATCCAACATAGGCATCGAGAAAACTCAAGAGCTCGTGCCCTGTTGTAGCATTTATAACCAAGTCTATTCTCCGCAGAGGAAAAAAATCCTTGGGGAATACCTTGTTGAGGTCTTTGAAGTCCACAAAAAGACGCCACCTGTTCCTGGTATTGGGTGCAAGGATGACGGTGCAGATCCAATCAGGGAATTCCTCCTCTACCATGGCAGATTTTACTAACTTGTCCATTTCTTACTTAGTGAATGTTTGGCATTCCGGGTGAAAGTTTTTTCTCTTTACCTCATGGGGGGATTATGAGGACCAGTGTGGAGACTATGTATGGCCATACTTAGATCGATCCAAAAAAGTTCATTGTGAGACTAAGCGAACACGTCATAGTTTTTCCTAAGGAGTTCGGTGAGCTCTTCTTGTTGTGTCGTACTGAGCTTTAGTGCCTATCCAGACAGTTATTCCCTCAATGGTGGGATGGATGGGTATCTCCAATAGGTCTTTATTGGGCTGGGGACATGGCTTCTCATCTCGAGGGTTATTGATTGGTCTTGTTGTATTTTACATGCTTTGATTTTACTCGCAAGTGCACGAGGTCAAGTTTTAATAAAGTGGATCTGAAGATCGAGTGTCATCCACTAGGATTTATCGTTAAAATTAGTTAAGTACTACAATTGACATAACTCAATTTTATCTAGACAATTAGAGATTTGATATGTGTGCGCTATTTGAAAACTAATTAAACCTAAATATTTTTGGATTAATTCTATGAGAATGGATTATCTAGGGATTAACTTCGTTCACTTATAAGTGTTTGATTTAGTCTAGTTTACATTAACGGTATTCAATCTATCCGACAATCTAGGTATCTAAAAGTCACTCACTACCTCTCCCGAGTGTAAAGTGAGTGAATATGAAATCGTGCCAACACTGATATCCCTATCTAGAATCTAAACGATTATATGAATCTTGTCCCAACCTCACAGATTGTAAACGTTCTAATAATCTCCCGAAACATTAGAACGTCGTGTTGTGTTTTAACCCTAGTTCGAATCCAGGGTTACCTCTCTCGAGTGACAAACCCTGTATTCTCAATCCAACCATAATATCATACAAAGCATACTATGGATGTAATAAAATGGTAAACACTATCAAATATGGATGAACAACCATTAACGAAACAAAGATTCAATCAAACATGTATATTCATGAACTAATCAATCCCTAGATAATAAACACTTAGCTACTCATGATCATAACTGAATATTAAATAATACATGAGATAAATATCATCATATAACCAACAAAGTTTAGAAACAAAGAGAGAAACAAAGAAGGAATGGCAAATCTATAAAATGGATGGTTCTATTCCCGCAAAATCCGCTCTAAGAATGTTTCCTCTTCTCAAATAGTGTTTTCCTCTTTCTTGGTCTGATCTAGGGCACTCTAAAACGTCCTTGGCAAAGGTAGGGTGAAGGGATATACGTACATATAAAAAAATATTCTAAAAATATCAAGAAAATGCATTGCCAACTGTGCCTGGTCACTGCAGCAAGTTGTAGTCAGAAGGTCCTCTAATCAATGCTCGCTGCAGCGAGAAAGGGATAGTGGCCCTTGGCTGCTGGTGCTACAGCGAGTTGATACTCACTGCAACGAGAGGGCTACTTTTTGGTGGCTTTGATATCTTTTCAACTGTTTCTTCACCAACGTCCTACCGATTAGCTTGATTTTCAACCGTTTTCGTGCCTAACACCTGATTTACATAAAAACGAATAAAAATGAATTAAAATACTACAAGAACACTCGAAAACTACCAAATTTGGCTTGGAAATTTATAAATAAAATCAATCTATCAAATACCCCCAAATTTGAAATTTTGCTAGTTCTCGAGCAAAAACACCCATACAATAAAATAAACTACCACAACTAATTAACGAACTCAAATATGAAAAACAAAAAATCTCAAATGAACTAAAAATAACGACGTGTTAGTTTTGAATTCAAACTAATCGACCAAAAAGTTTTCCCTCAGCAGCACCTAATCATATCGTGTTCAAGAATAAAACCACACCATGTGGTGTTCTAGAATTTTAATATTCAATAATGGTAAATGCCATTCTAGATCATTTCCAAGTGTATTCGCGAAAACTCTGGTTACACAACCATCCAAAGAACGGATTGGATTATCTACCAACAAAGTTCATGACTTAAACCAAAGAGGTTCAGGATTTCCATAAGCCAGACTGGGTTTTACTCTCCACTAATGTAGGCTTAGCAATTCAGAAAGATCAAAATGACTTGGTTCGGTTTTTATCAACTAGCCAAGGGAAAAACGAGAGTATAAATCTCGATACAGTATTTAGATCATCAATACCCATGGCACTAAGCTTGGCACTCAATCACACTCGTACCCACAAAGATCAATCTGAAACAACCCCAAACATACTTCTTTTTTTTTTTTTTTTTTTTTACGTAGTACTCACTTATCTAAATAAACAAACACAAAACCATATTGACACTTTTTTTAGATGATGACCACACCCCTAAACTTATTTGATTTGTACAATTTCACGGGTGTGGAACTACGATAAAAAGATAACAAGTGAGTACTTGAATATCGAATCAATCAAAAGTTCGCCCAAAACCCCATCGCTAACTTCGAGTAGCTGAAACAAATGCTAACTTGATTACTACTCAAATTGTGCCTTAGGTATGGTGATAATGGTTTGGAAAATTTATAATTAGCCAGGGTATTTGATACGTGTTCAGAATTGAAACTGCTAAAAGGCTTCGACAGGGTAACGAGGGGTAAAACATTTGCATGGAAGGCTTCAACGGCTCAAGCGATCAAAATTAATGCCTAAATCATATCTCTTGAACTACCTCGCCTAGGATTTTGCCTCGAGTTTCCCCCAATCACGTTCTAGAATCCCTTAAATTATCATAAACTTGGCTACTGGATAATTAACGTCAAATCGTTAGGATAGCAAGTAGATTGAGTTTAGGTGCTCGTGCAAATTAGGATCCACAATGACTTTTACTAAAACGGATTGTCAAGCATACAGAACACACATGAATGGGCATTATCCTTGATCTCAATAAACAACTAGGGGATAATATCATCATCGGGTAATGGTCCAGAAGAACTACAAAACTCAACATACAAAAACAACTACTACAAACATAAACACAATTACACTAATACTAAATAAACATGCATAAAATTAAACAACACAACATCTAACAACTAAACATGCATGAAACTAAACAACAATTTAACTTAAACTGCATAACGTTTAACAACTATTTAAACTTAACTACATAACCAACATTAAGACTTTAAACTAGAAAAACATACAAAATAAAAACATAAAGCAGACAAAACAACATAACCATCCCCCTAAACTTAAACTGGTCGGTGTCCACAGTGAGCCCACATCGATCCCAATAATAGGCATGTAGCATGATGACGAAGAGGGTTTTAAATACATACCTGGGAAGTGATACATTGAACTCTTACCTCCTACTAACCGTCGAAGACATGTCATCCCCACTGCCGTCGTGATGTGAGGGATTGTATGGTAGTTGCCAAAAATATGTCAGGAACGGGTGCATCGGGGGATAGCCGCTCATGTCATAACTTGCTACCATTCCCAAGTATTGTAGAGCCTGATTTATCGTCTGGTTGTACGAATCTTGGTACATCCAAAATTCAGTGTTTTTATTTCGAATTTGGCATTGTTCATTTCAAATCGCTACGGTTTCTAGATGTAAAGCCTGAAGTTGCTCCCCCTGGTACACCACTTGTTTGTGAAGACTCTCCAATGTGATCTTTACTTTGCCGAGGTCACTAGAACTTTCGGCTCTGGATGGCCTGGCTTCACCTTCATCTTTGCTCTTAGCTTCGTTGCTCCATATTCGCTTCATGGCCGGGATATTCAAATCTCTTTTTGGGTGGCACAAATTATCGTCAGAAATTGCAACGCCAACTTTTCGAAATAGCTCTGTGAGAAGAGAGGAGAAGGGTAAGTCAGTATTGGTATTTCGGATGGCATATTGGATGGAGGAATTGACGAGAAAACTAACATTCACACTACAAGAAAAACAGGATTCAACTATGAATTGTTTTTTTGCGACGACACAATAATCGTTGTCAAATGTGTCTATTGGCTACAAAATGAACAATCGTAGCCAAATGTGACCTCCTTTGGTGATGAAGTGCAATTTTGTAGCCATAGGTTGTTAATAGGCGACGAAATTTTAGAATTTCTCGTTATTGGTTTGATCAATTCTTTGTGCCAAACAAAAAAAAAAAAAGAATTTTTTTCCGCTAGCGTATTGGCGACGAGATATGTTTTTATTTGGCAATGAACCACTTTTTCCGCGATTAATTACCCCCTATTATATCTACGATGAAAGTGGTTCGTCGCCAAAGTGGTTGCCTATATTTGATATTGAGTTACGAATGAGTTTCGTCGCTAATTCACTACAACAAAAACTACCTATAAGGGCACCTCTGTTGGGACACTATATGTATTGTGCCCTATAAAGATATTTTTTGGGTTACAAAATTGAAAGTGTCGTATAAAAGTCAATTTGTTAAGACACTATATGTCTTGTGTCCTATAAAGATACTTTTTGGGACACTATATATATTGTGTCCTATAATCAAATATTTAAAGGACACAAAGTAATGCCCTAATAAAATTTAATTAGTAATTAAATAAATTAATATCTATATATAATGTCAAAGGACAGAAGATAGTGCCCTAAAAACATAAACTATATTAAGGCACAATTTTGTTTCTTATTATAATTTAATTAGTTAATTATAGGTCAATTAATGGTGCCCTAATACATATATTAAAATAAATAAATTAATTAAAATAGAAATTAGAGGTCAATTGATAGTATAACAAAATCAATTGAAAAAAAAAATTAAAATGAAAATTATCCTACAAAAACGACGTCGTTTTGGTTTGTGGGGGAATACATTCACTGAAGGAAAGTAAAAACCCCAAAATCCCCAAACCCTCGGTGCCAATCTTTTCCCACTCTCCCGCTCTTACATTTACTAAGAGCATCTCCAAGAGATGTGCTAAAATTTGGTGTGCCATTTGCCCAAATAGCACACCAAAAGCCCAAATGACACACTTAAAAAAAAAAAAGGACTCCAATAGATGTGCTATTTGTGGTGTGCCATTTTTTAAATTAAAAACTAAAATTAACAAATTAATTTAATTGAATTTTGAGATTTCAATTTAATCGCTAAACATTAGTTTTTAGTTGCAAATTAAAGCGTAAAAATTAAAATTAATTAAAATTTTAAATTTTAATTAATCCGCCAAAAGGTATAATTAATTAATACACATTACTAGCATATAGACTGCTTAACTACATTATTTAAAATAAAAAATACCTTACAAATTAAAGCCCATCTCTCTAATGATTTCCATTTTTAGACTATCATAATACTGAGCAGAGACGGGATCCAAGTTACGAGTATCGATTTGCATTATACGATTGCATTCAGTTCTTTTCTCTATTTCTATTTTTTCTTTTTCAAGTTCTAACTGAATGACATGTTGTCTTTTCTCCATTTCTATTTTTTCTTTTTCAAGTTCTAACTGAACGACATGTTGTAACTGCTGGGCATGTAGATCTAGTGTCTCACGAGTTTGTTTAGCTCTGTTTTGGGTTGATCTTCAAAAAAATCATCTAAAAGAAGACTAGTGTAATAAAGATTTGGTTCAGAACCCATCTGCATATATTAAATTAAAGTAAATAAATCGGATAAATAACAGCTAAACATGAAAAAAAAAAACACAAACATTAATCAATTAAACATAGAAAAAATAATTAAACAAATTAATTAATTCAAAATAAATTAAATTTACATAAACAAATGAATGATTTTTTTATTTTTTTTTAATTAGCCTAGTCCACAACTCATTATCTAAATTAAATTAACATAATCCAATCCCTAATTCAATTAATGTGATTAGCCTACCCCAATCCCTAATCCAATCTAATCAATGGATTAGCCCCGATCCACAGCCATAGCCTTCAACCCACAGGCAACAACCCTTTTTTGGTTTTGTTTTAGAATGATCCACAACCTCATCAATCCACAAATGTATATATGTGGTGTATTTGCCCTAATTCTCACAAATCGATCGATTAAAATATACACACAGAGAGAGAGAGAGAAGATTGATCTTCTGCTTTGTGACGGAGACGACGGTTTGCAATAGAGGCGACAGTTGCGATGTCTCTTGATCTGGTTTGCGATGGTGGAAACGGTGGCGACACTTCTGGATCTGGTTTACGATGGTTGTGGTTTGTCGATAGCTTCTCTATCTGGTTGTGGTTTGCGGAGGGCTTCTCGATCTGGTTTACGACGGCGACTTCTCGATCTGATCTAGTTGTGCGGCTTGTGGTTTGATTTTCATTTGCTTCTTCCTACATTTAATTTATAGACTGTTATTTTTTTATTTTTTTTGCAAATTGGGTTTTGATTTTGAAATTTTAGACCGTTGGAGTAGCCGTTGCTAATCCAACGGTCACTGTGGCAGGAATATGGCACAATAGACCTGGTATGCCAAAAATGGAACACCATATGCCACAGTCGTTGGAGTTGTTTTTAGACTTCAAAACGGCCATTTGAAGGATGGCACACTGGATAGCATCTCTGTTGGAGATGCTCTAAGAAAACACACCCAAAATCCCTTCACCCTCACCCACACCCAAAACTCGATCAGTTCTCACCCTCATCCTATACGCCGATCGACGTGTGCACTCCACCACACCATCGCTGACACTCCCTACTCCCGAACATTTCCATCACCACCTCGCCTTGCCTCGACATCTCATAGACTTCGTCGTATACCATCTCTGTCACCACCAGATCTGAGCCCTATTCTTCTTCTCGCTTTGGTATCGGACTAAATAAGCCCATATCTTGGCAAAATTGGAACTGGATAAGAATAACTCTGGCCATTTGACAGAGAGAGGACGACTCTTTGTTAGTGCACGATGATGATTTTGTGACAAGGGTCATCGGCGGTGATGGCTCGACGATGGTAAAGGAGCGGCAGAGCTGATTCTAGAACTAATTCATGTTCCCAAATTTTTGTATATTATTTCAGTTTGCCTTTGTATATTGTTTTAGTTCAATTTGTTATTCAATTTTGTCTGCTACCAGCCACCACTCACCAGTTTTGTTTTGTTTTTTTCAGTCCATTGTTATGTATTAGGTTGTTTAATTGTTAATTTTTTGTTCACATTTTTATAATATTATTTGTTTGTTGTTTCAGTTCAATTTCGTTGTTTAATTTCGGTGATACCAAGTTCGTTGCTACCAGGTTCGTTCTTTTTTTTCTTTTCTTTGTTGCTTTACAATTGCATGCTGTTATTTCTGTTGATAAGTGTTCTCTCTAAAGATTGTTGCATGTTGTTTCTGTTTCTGTTTTAGTTGAGCTTTCTTATGCGTTGTTCTTGCTCTTACAACTGTAAATTTGAGGTTATAATTTATGCTTGAAATGAAAATTAATTAATGAATTTTCTATTGCACTATTTTGTTATGCTTATAGATCTCGATTATTATGTATATTAGTTTAGATCCATCGCCGTTGATTATTTTTAATCCATCGTCGATTAACAGCTTCGTTGTCGATTCGGTTCATTTTTAGATCGGCATCGATTAATCCATCGTCGATTATGTATTTCAGGTTTGTCATCGATTTGGTTTAGGTTTGTATTTGTTTAATGTTTCTGTTTCCTATTTTGTTCTACTTCCATGTTTTCTTTGATTAATCCATCGTTGTCGATTAATCCATCATTGATTATGTTTCCTAATAGTGTTGCTTGCCTGCCTTCATTTGCAATATTCCAATAGTCGAGTTTTAGTTCGGGAAGTCAGAATCATAATCGACATTTAAAAGCAAGCTTGAGAAGCTCCTCACTTTCGCCATGTCATCATCCGAATCTTCATCGGGTTCCTCATTAGGTAATTGCAGGTGCTCGTTTATAGTATCAACATCAAACTTCACCACATGATTTCGGACCATAGTCTTGTGGTTCTCGAAAGCTATGACATTTGCGAAGAATTCACGAACCAAGGTTACGTCACTAGGGCCCAGTTTCCTACACAAGCACTTCCAACCCCTATCTAGTATTACATTCGCAATTTCGTTCGGAAGGTCATCTATATTAGTGAAGCTGCATTTACGAGTGCAATTTTGTTTTTTCTCAAACTTTTCAAAATGTTGCTCAGCCTGTTTCGAAACGAAATAGCTTAAATCTTAATCGAAGGCAGGATCGTCGGCTCACTAATCGGATCCTTCACCCCTTTGTCGTTCCATAACGAATTTCTTCGGCATGATATCGATTCAAGACATAACAACCCTTCACCAATTCACAATGTGGATCTTCCCAATTCAACAATTTGAACCCACAATCTCACAACAGCAAGAAATCCCTAAACTTCTCAAGAATTCAATGAAAATGCGCAATATTTCATAACAAAAACTTGAATCCAACAATCAAACTACCACAAAGCAATGTTTAATTCACAAAAAACTGACACATATTCACATTTTCTTAGAAAATCGCAAAAGGCACATCAAGGGTTTCATACCAATCTTCAATGTCATATTTTAACCCAATCCAATCAAGAAAATCAACATAAATTTGAGAGAACACGAGTGGAATTGCGCTTTAAACAACTTACTTGAAGAATTTTTAGGGCCCAAATCGTGTGAGATGTTGCTCTCTCCGCTTGAACTCCAGCCATTAGAACCACCGAATCCAGGGTTATTGAACGCGCCCCAATTTTCCAAAGAAAATAAAAAAATAGATATATTCGTTTGTTGACAAAATGAGAAGGGTTTTTTAAAAACTTCGATTTTCTCATTAAAATATACTTAAGCCTGTTTTAGAAAAAGGAGTCGCCACCTAGCATTGGGTTTAAATGATGTGCTAGGTCACCAGATTTTCTTTTTTGAAAACAATTTAAAAAAAAATGGCTTAAGTAAAAATTTAACTTCAAAATAACATGGTCTGACCAGAGATTCGTTTAAAGAGTTCGGGGGTCAGTTACGCTCGGGGAAGGTGTCAAGCACCCCAAGATGCCCGTCCAAAAACGGTACCTTATCCAATTAAGTCCAATTAAAATTTAAATTCGAATGTTTTTATTTTATTTTGAAATCCTCCTCATATACACACACATACACATACACACACATCGAGGGAAATAATCTTCCTTCTAATCCTACACCGTTCTAATGCAGGGTTGGGAATTTTTCACCTCATCTAGTTAGCATATTATATTTAAAACAAGTTAAAGAAACACACACCTTGAAGGGATTATTTTCCTTCTAAACTTAAACCGTTCCAATGGAAGGTCGAAAACTTTCTACCTCGTATTGTCAGCACATTATATTGACCACAAGTTGAAGAAACACACACGCACACACACACTCACACGCATCAAGGGGAGTAATTTCATTCTAATCTTAAACCGTTCCAATGGAAGGTCGGGAGCTTTCCACCTCGTATTGTTAGCACATTATATTTAACACAAGTTAAAGAAACATACGCACACACACGCACGCACACGTCGAGGGGAGTAATTCCCTTCTAAATTTAAACCGTTCAAATGGAAGACCGGAAATTTTCTACCTTATCTTGTCAGCACATTATATTTAATACGAGTTAAAGAAACACACGCACACACACGCACGCACATATCGAAGGGAGTAATTCCCTTCTAAATTTAAACCGTTCAAATGGAAGGTTGAGAATTTTTCACCTTATCTTGTCAGCACATTATATTTAATACGAGTTAAAGAAATACACGCACACACACGCGCGCGCACATCGAGGGGAGTAATTCCCTTCTAAATTTAAACCGTTCAAATGGAAGGTTGGGAATTTTTCACCTTATCTTGTCAGCACATTATATTTAATACGAGTTAAAGAAACATATGCACACACACGCACGCACAAATCGAGGAGAGTAATTCCCTTCTAAATTTAAACCGTTCAAATGGAATGTTGGAAATTTTTCACCTTATCTTGTCAGCACATTATATTTAATACGAGTTAAAGAAAATACGCGCACACATACACACGCGCATTCCTCAAGGGGAGTAATTTCATTCTAAACTCAAGTCGTTCCAATGGAAGGTTGAAAGTTTTCCACCTTGTATTGTTAGCACATTATATTTAATACAAGTTAAAGAAAACACACACACACACGCACATCGAGGGGAGTAATTTCTTTCTAAACCTAAACCGTTCCAATGGAAGGTAGAGATATTTCCACCTCGTTTTATTTACTCAAAAATATAAAATTTAAAAAAAAATAATAATAAGATAAAATAAAAAAAAATGAAAATAAAAAAGATTCTAATCTACAAAAAAAGAAAAGAAAATTAGCATAATAACCACTTATTTTAAAAATAAGAGTAAGATTTACAACAGATGAAAATTTACAACCTTCTTGGAGAGATTTGTTTTTCTGCTTCTTCTTCCAAATTACAATAAAATAAAAATAATATTATTTTCTTTAAAATTTCTCTCCAGATTTCACCTCTCCTCTCCCAAAAAAAAATCCCCCTAGTGTCGTGAGCCTTCATCCTATTTATAGGAATGAAGGTGCGAAACTCGTCCGAAAAAACTAAACGAAAAGGTAAGAAAAAGGGGGTGAGTGCACCGAACTTCGGTGCACCCAAAAGGTGTAGGCAGAGAGCATTTGCTCTTTGCCCACGCTGGCCGCATATGCGGCCAGCAGCACTGGTCACTCTACGACCAAACTGGTCGCACGTGCGACCAGTTTTTTGGTCGCATGTGCAACCTCAATGCAACCTCCCAAATTGGTCGCACGTGCGACCTCAATGCAACCTCCCACCGGTGTTTAGTCCAGGCCTCTCTCGTTCTTGTCTGTTTCTTGTCCATTTTGTTCCGAATTAACGCATTTTTATTCCACTTCGAAAAATCTACAAAACCAAAAAAAAATAAAAAAATCAATTACTAATATTTAATTTACTTAAGAGATTAACAAAACTTAATTTAGCGGTATTAAACCGCACAAATGCGGTACAATCAAAACAAAATAAATAGGGAAATAAAATAAAGGTAACTATAAAATAAAGTATAATTTTTTGCGAGGCGGTCAAAATGCCATGTCTACAGCTGCCCCTCTTTGTCATACAAGTTCTACTTGCTTGACAAAGATAAAAGATCATGTCATTTTGATCGTCCCATTTTTTATTTTTTATTATTTGTTTTTAGTGCTTTTTTCAATAGTGGAACAAATAAAGTAAAATAACTCATGGCGATACTCATGACGAACAAGTGTACGTTTAGAATAATAAAAGAAGACTCATGACAAACAAGTGTCCGTTTAGATAAATAAAAGAATGATTCATGACGATGTTCATGACAAACAAATGTTCGTTTAGAGGATCATTTAGAGTGATAAAAAATTAACTCGTGATGATACTCATGACGAATCAGTGTCTGTTAAGATGATTGTTTAGAGTAATAAAATGACTCATGACGATACTCATGACGAACATGTGTCCGTTTAGAGGATCGTTTAGAGCAATAAAAAAATGACTCATGGCGTTATTTATGACAAACGCGTGTCTGTTTAGAGGATCGTTTAGAGTAATAAAAATGACTCATGACGATACTCATGACAAATGCGTATCTGTTTAGAAGATCATTTAGAGTAATAAAAGAGAGACTCATGACGATACTCATGACGAACAAGTGTCCATTTAGAGGATCGTTTAGAGTAATGAGAAATTATTCATGCCCTAGCCCTCTTGGCCAGGACCCCAAAGAAAATTTAGAAGTATAAAATATGCCCCAACTTGTGACTGAGCCAGAATGAGAGAGCAAAGATATAAATGTGCCCCAGTCGAACTCTCAGATGACCGAACATTTATAGATTGCCTGCGTACCTTAGTATTATGTCGAGGATCAAGTTTAGCGTAGTTCACTTTCGCCCTTTTCAGGGCAAAACGCATACCTGGATGCTCATTTAGAGCTTCTGAACTTTCAGCAATAAAAGTTTCTAATTTGAGCCGGAAGGTAAGAAGTCTTTGTGATAGAGAAATCCATACTTCCATGCCCTTTGAAATCCCTGTAATTGGACAAAAACACATGCAACACAAAAATTTAGTCTGAAAACTTGTCACCATTGACGACTCGCAATTCCGTTCCCCCATTTTCCATCGCAATCTCTCGTTTGATGGCGCTTGACTTTCTCAGGATAGTATCGGGAGATTTTTTTTTTTCGTCTCATCCTTCCGTCAATCTTAGAGATGTACTTTCTAGAGGTTTTCTCTGGGTTGTTGGCGGGGTCTGGTTTTTGGACAACATCCCTATCAGCCTTTATTTCTCTACACTCGCCGATTCTCACTTTCTCTTTTCTACTAGGCATCCTCAGTGCTTAGGAGAATCATATACTCCTGCTTGCTTTGTATTTTTCAAATCCTGTAAAACTAATTTAACCAAATATGGGAAAAACGTGTAAAACCTTACCCCAAACAGGTATCCCAAACAGGTATCTTTATCACCCGATATGTTGACTGCGAGATTTCAAGCCAGATTGTCTGACAAGTATGATTTCAATACAAATTTGAGCCATATTTGATGTTCCTTTTCACAGATTCCAACTCTTGCTCAAATCCATCAAGTTCCGAACACGAAAAAGTCTTACGGTCAATGGAAGTCAACCGTAGTGGAAATTTCAAAAATGTCCCTAGGAGTGATCTAATTGTTCTCTCTCTTTTTGTTTTTTTTGGCGACACGGTCTCTACATTTTTCTCATAGAGCTCTTCCGAGTTTAGGGGCTCGGGAAATATATCACCATCCATTTTCTAGAGAATCAACGCTCCACCGCTCAAAGCCTTATGAACAACAAAAGGACCTTCCCAAGTTGGCGCAAACTTACCCTTAGCTTCATCTTGGAAAGGGAAGATTTTCTTCAATACTAACTCACCGACCTTGAAGACTCTAGGGTATACCCGTTTATCATGAGCTCTGGTAATCCTCTATCTGTAACACTGTCCTTGGCATATCGCTGTTAGCCGTTTTTCATCGATTAAACAAAGTTGGTCCAACCGTTGTTGTACCCATCCAGTTTCATCAAGCTCAGCCTCTATGAGCACTCGTAGAGATGGAATTTCCACCACGGCCGGTATCACCGCTTCTGTTCCATAGACCAAAGAATAGGGGGTTGCCCCTGTCGAGGTCCGAACTAAGGTCCGGTAAGCCATCAAAGCATATGACAGCATATCATCCCACTCTTTATAATTATCAATCATCTTCTAGAGAATTTTATTTATATTTTTGTTGGCGGCTTCCACTGCTCCATTCATTTTTGGACGGTAAGGCGCTGAGTTTTTGTGCTCGATCTTGAACTGCTGACATATTTTCTGTATTTCTGAACCCTTCAGGTTTTTAGCATTGTCGATTATCAATGTTTGCGGCAAACCGTATCTTGACACAATATTTTCTTTGATGAATCGAGCTACTATCTTTTGAGTCACTCAGGTTAAGGAAACAACTTCTACCCACTTGGAAAAATAATCAATTGCCACCAGGATAAAGCGATGACCACTCGACGCCTTAGGGGTAACTTCCCCAATAACGTCCATACGCCACATTGAGAAGGGCCATGGGGCCGCCAAGAAATGAAGGTGCGAAGGTGGGACATGGATTTGATCACCATGAATTTGACACTTATGGCATCTTCGAACAAACTGCACGCAGTCGCTTTCCATCGTTAGCCAAAAATGACCGGTCCTCAGGATCTTCTTGGCAAGCATGAAGCCGCTCATGTGAGGTCCACATATGCCACCATGGACCTCTTTCATCAACTGGATGGCCTCTTTGGCTCCAACACATCTCAATAGGCCCATGTCAGGAGAGCGTTTGTACAGTGTCTCCCCGCTTAGGAAGAATTGGCCTACTAACCTCTGGAGAGTTTTTCGATCAACACTTGATGCCCCTTCCGGATACTCCTGATTTTTCAAAAAGTTCTTTATGTCATGGTACCACGGGTCTTTGGCTGGTTCAAATTCAAGCTGGAAACAGTGGGCCGGTCGGCGCTGAACTCGGATTACCACCGGAATGATATTATCATCCTCCCGAGTGATAGAGATCATAGATGCCAAGGTAGCTAAGGCATCGGCGAAGTCATTTTTGAGCCTCGGTATGCTTTCAAATTCTATCATCATAAATCACTCGCACAACTCTAGGAGGTGATTGTTATAGGCTATCAAGGTCGGATCTCTCGTGGCATACTTATCCGTCACCTAATTGATTATCAGCTCAGAATCTCCGAACACTAGTAATTCTTTGATTTTCATATCGACAACCAGCTGGAGTCCCAGAATATAGGCTTCGTACTTAGATCGATTATTTGTGCTCTGGAACTTCAACTTGGAAGCCACTGGATAATGCTGCTTGCTTGGAAAAACCAGAACGGCTCCGATTCCAGCATCTCGAGAGTTCACTGCTCCATCAAAATACATTTTCCAAACTGTTTCCTCGTTTTCTTCCTCCACCGCATGAATCGACTCGTCAGGGAATAGCGTCTCAAGAGGCTGGTTATCTGTTTGAGCTGGACAACTAGCCAACTAATCTGTTATTGCCTGACCCTTCACTGACTTTTGGGTCTTATAGATAATATTGAACTCCATCAGCAACATTTGCCATTTTGCAACTTTTCCTAACAGAATCGGCTTCTCGAAGATGTACTTTAAGGGATCCATCCTGGCTATCAAGTAGGTAGTCAGTGGGAGCATATAATAGCGTAGTCTTTGAGCAGACCAAACTAATGCACAATAGGTCCTCTCCAGCAAGGTATAATTTTCCTCATACTTCGTAAGCGCTTGCTGAGGTAGTAGATGGCTTGCTCCTTCTTTCCAGATTTATCGAGTTGCCCAAGAATAGCTCCCATGGAGGAGTCGAGAACTGACAAATATAGTAATAACGGAACCTTCTCCCGAGGCGGCACTAGAACGGGAGGGTTCGTTAGATAGACTTTAATTTTTTCCAAGGCATTATGGCAATCTGCATTCCATCGCCCATCACTTTCTTTTCGAAGTAGCTTGAAGATTAGCTCACAAGTGACAGTGAGTTGGAAAATGAATCGGGCTATGAAATTTAATCGCCCCAGAAAACCTCGGATCTCTTTCTCATTTTTCGGTGGTGGCATCTCACGAATGGCCTTCGTCTTTGCAGGATCAATCTCGATTCCATGGCGATTTACCATGAAACCAAGAAGTTTTCCAGAAGCCACTCCAAACGCGCATTTTGCTGGATTGAGCTTGAGCTGGTACTTTCGAAGTCTGTCGAACATCTTTTTCAAATGGCAGAGATGATCCACGTTCTCCTGAGATTTAACGATCATGTCATCTACATATACCTCCATCTCTTTGTGCATCATATCATGAAATAGGGTCGTCATTGCTCTTTGGTATGTTGCCCCGGTATTTTTGAGATCGAAAGGCATTGCCCTATAGCAAAAGACTCCCCATGGTGTAGTGAAGGCTGTCTTTTCTCGATCTTTCTCATCCATCAGAATCTGATTATAGCCAGAGAATCCATCGGCAAAAGAATAGTTCTTTCACCCCGCAGTATTGTCGATGATGATGTGAATGTTTGGTAGTGGGAAATCATCTTTCGGACTTGCCCGATTGAGATCACGATAATCCACGCAGACTCTGATTTTTCCTGAGGACTTTAGCATAGGAACGACATTTGAGAGCCATTTACTGTAGTTATAGACTTCAATAATTCGGGCATTGAATTGCTTCACGTTCTCCTCCTTGACCTCGAGGCAAACAGCGGGCCTCAACTTTCTCAACTTTTGTTTGACTGGTACACTCCCCGATTTTAGCGGTAGCTTATGGGCCACAATACTCTTGTCCAGTCCTACCATGTCATCGTAGGACTAGGCAAAGATATCTTGGTAGGAAATTAAGAGCGTTGTCAACTCTTTCTTTTCTAGAGTCATGAGGGTTGATCCAATCTTTACTTCCTTCAACTCTTCCGAGGTCCCCAAGTTTATCAACTCGGTCTCATCATTACTGGGAATCGGCTTGTTCTCGAACTCCGCAAAAGCCTTTCGGATCTCACCATCATCTGGCTGGCAAGAGTCATCTTTTGTTTCCACTCCTATCAGGTTATGGTCTGGTTCTGCATTGAAATCATACTTATCGCACTCTAGCTCAGTTATATCGCGTGCATCATACACTAGTAATTTAGGCATCCTGAAAGCGTAAAATTTAAACATTTAAACCATATGTTGGATAAAATAGAATTGCATTCATTAAATATAAAAACCATTACAAAGCAAAATCCTTTTCCATCCAGAAGGCTAGGTGGATGGAGAGATGACCAACAGAAAATCTCCTTAAGTTTACCGAAATGCCTGGCGAATTGGGAGAGAACAAGAATCCCAATTCTGCAGCTTTTCTTTTCCCTTGGTTCGAATACCAGACCCATGACTTGGCCCTGCCTCATCTCTCATGATTACATTCACAGCTTCCTTGATCATCACTCTCTCAGGGTGCAACTCGAATCCTGCGGTCTCCTTCCCTTTGTTGATGGTTTCTGCTGGATAGGGGAAAGTGACCCGGATATGCGGAATTTTCATTGGTTGGTTGTCTGGGGATCCATCCATCTTCTTCCGGAAGAACTTCTCCCTGTCTGCTTTTGTCGGCTCGTATCCCAATCCGAATCTCCCCCTCTTCTCCTTGACTTCTATCGGTTCTGTAATTCTGTCTAGATTCTTTCTCAAACCTTTCTCGGGAATGCAACCCCGGGACTTCATTTCTTTAGCAACGAAGGCCACAGTATTAGACAGTGATGGTGTCATCTCGTGTCCTCCTTCCTTCACAAAGGTAGCATTCGCGACGTCGAACATGTGATAGGAGGCTTCAATCTTCTCATTCTCCTTTCTGTGGTCTATTAACGGGACATGCCGACTTATTGCTTGATGGAAAGGTATGATATCTGAATCAGCCCTGATCACGTACAGTGTGTCATCAATGATAAACTTGATCTTCTGATGTAGAGACGAAGGCACTGCCCCAGCGTTATGGATCCACGGCCTCCCCAACAACAGGTTGTACGAAGCACGTATGTTGAGCACTTGGAACTTCGCATTGAACTGTATTGGACCAATTTCAATTGGCAGGTCAATCTCTCCAACGCTATCTTTCCTAGCCCCATCGAATGCTCTGATAACCGTCTTAGACGATCGAACCTGTGATAGATCTATCCCCATTTCTTCCAGGGTCGGCAAAGGACAGATATTTAGTGCCGATCCATTGTCAATCAGCACATGAGCTATGAACATTCCTTGGCTTTCGACCGTGATATTCAAAGGCTTGTTGTGACCTGTTCTATCATCGTCCATCTTGTCATCTGTGAAAGTGATGGTGTTAGATCCTAGGACCAGCTCGACCAGAGTGACAAACTTCTCCGGAGAGATCGTGATAGGCAAGTGGGCTTCATTTAGGACTTTCAGCAGTGCCTGTCTGTGTACTTCTGAGGATAGGAGTAGTGAGAGCATCGAGATTTATGCCGGTGCTTTGCTGAGTTGCTCCACTATATTGTATTCTGAATTCTTCATTGTCTTTAGGAAGTCGTGAGCCTCTGGTTCTGACCCCGGATTTTTTAGAGCCCTTCTTGGTTCCCTTACAGGAATCCTGATCAAATCCTGTGGCGTATACACCCTTCCAGATCGGGTGATTCTACTGGTTTCTCCTACTGAGATTGGTAATTCTTCTCCTTCTCCTGTTTTAGCGATGATCTCATAATTCCATGGAACCTTATTGAGATTTTCTACCAGCTTTTGGATTGGGAAAGACAGAACTAGAGATTTCTCCAGTTTTTTGGCTACCTTTTCTAGATGTAATTCGAATCCTCCGTAGAGAACCTCTGGGTGTAAACAAACACCACCGATATCGATCACATCAAATTCTTCCTCGACCTCCTCTGTGAAAATTAAATTGATGCCACTTCCTGAGGAGGTGTGTTCAGGCAACGGATTTTGCTGATAGTTTGGCATACCGGCCTCAGGTTTTTTAGGAAACATGATGGCTCCTGTCTGTATAAACTTCTGAATTTTGTCTTTCAGCTGAAAGAATTGCTCAGTCACATGTCCTCTGGTTCTCGAGTGGTATTCATAAAAAGCATTTGAAGAAGCTGCTTTACTCCCAGGTTTAACTTCGTAGAATGGAAGGGGTATCAGCATCCCCTGCTTCAAACAATTCCGGTACAACTCGGTGATCGAGACCAGAAGGTCTTGTAGCTCTCTGTTTTCATTCTGGAAATTTTTCCCAGTAGCATAAGGTAGAAGGCCTTGGTGGTATTGGGTTCCTGACCTTGGAGTGCGGTTAGGAATTTCAGATGGGGTGTTTGGGTGTGGTTGATAGATATAGTAAGAGGGTGCTGAGTAGGCTTGAGGATAATATTAGGGAATATGGTTTTGATAAGGGGGAGGTACATTTTGGTAATAGTGGGGGCGGCTTTGGGAATAGGGTTGGTTTTGGCGATTTTGAGGAGGGTAGTTGTGATATTGGCTGTTCTGGTTCAGGTAATTTTGGGGACAAGAAGCTTGGGGGTAGTTCTGGTAATGGGTTTGCCGAGGGAAAACGACAACGGCTACTTCATTTTCTTTCATCTTTGGCGGGGCTGACCTTTTCGTCAGATTGGATTGGGCCCTTTCAATTTTTCCGCTCCTTATTCCTTCTTCCGTCACCTCGGCCTATTTGATCGCATCGCCGAAAGAAACCACTGCTATGCTCGAGAGATCTCGATAGAACGGCGGTGACTGAATTGACTTGAATATCTCTAACTGAGCCTCCTCGCTCAGCCTAGGGACAACTTTGGCAGCCTCTTCCCTCCAATGGGCAGTATACCTCCGGAAACTTTCGTCTTTATTTTTCAGTATCTGGTAGAGGGTATTGCGGTCTGGCGCGGCATCCCTATTGTACACATATTGCTCACAGATCTTCAAATGTTTTAATCTGTGATAGCTCCAGGGTCATGTACCAGTTGAGAGCCGGTCCTTTCAACGATCTCCGAAACATCTTTAGGTAAAGGTCTTCGTTCCGAGCATGAATTCCTAACTCCTCTTTGTAAATGCTGACATGCCATTCTGGAGGGCCAGTGCCATCATATTTTGTGAACTCTGGAACTACGAATTTTTTTGGGTACACAACCCCGGGTGGTGCTGACAACTCCTTGTACGTCGCTTTCCTGGATGGCTTCTCCTTTTGCCATTCTTCCATAGTTTTTTCCAAATTCTCCATTTTCAGAAGCCAAACCGGTAGAGGGCCATTCTCTTATTTGTTTTTAGTTTTAATGGCCGGGGCCGGTTGGCTATCATTTGAATTGTTTGGTGGAGCAATGACCCTCTCCAAGTAAATGAGGATCTGCGGTGCGGTAGGGGCCGAGCCCTCTGGCGAGGCCTGATAGACATGCCCCTGGATGTGATATGCCAGAGCTCATAGGCGAAAGGATGAGGGCCCATTTGAGGTCCATAGTAGATCGGTACTGCAAAGTTCGGGCTAACATGGTTCGGATTCGGCCCTGAGTTCTCCATCCCAATACTTGCAGAGTTTCTATTTGGGGATTCAGTCACAGGAGTCCCGTTGGACGGAAGAATAGGCACCTCCTGAGGTCAGCTAAGTTCGTTGATCCTTTCCATCAACCTGTCAATAGTTTCCTGCATCTGAGCCATCTGGGTCGTTCGGGGAGATTCGGGATTGCTTTCTGATGTCATCCTGGAATGAGTCTGTGCTCGACTGCGTGTAAAGATCGGACTTTAAAAGGGGGGAACTGGATTTGCTTTTTTGGGACCAATTTTCTTTGTCTTGCCCTTTTCTACCAAAAAAATCCTTTTATTAGTTCACGTGGGTCTTAGATGGTCTTAAAGCCCATTCTAGTTCGAAGATTTCAATTTCAATAACGACCAATTAAAACAAATGATGGTTCATGAAAAATCCCTTTTTTTTTTGTCGTTCCCTACCGATATTGAAAACTTTGAACTTGTTTGGTGTGCTTCTTCTTTTTCTTTTTTTTTTTTTTTTTTTTAGGACTTCCCAAGACGTCATCAATCCATCAAGTACCGAAACCCCTTTCCTGTCTTGTATCATAGAATCCTGAGAGGACAATATGGATACAAGACAACTGTGCTTTTGTCAGAGGATTTACAACTATATAAGAGCCTAAGAGGAAAGAAGGAAAATAAGAGGAAAATATATATAAAAAAATAAAAAGAAATATATAAAAAAGAAATCACAACTTATTTACCAAATTGAGGGAAAAGATAATAAAATAAAATTTAACATTCGGACTTTAGATTAATTGGACTTATTCAGACATATTGGGCTCAACCTTCTAACCGTCCCCAGCGGAGTCGCCAGCTGAACGCGCCCTAATTTTCCAAAAAAAATCAAAAAATAGATATATTCGTTTGTTGACAAAATGAGAAGGGTTTTTTAAAAACTTCGATTTTCTCATTAAAATATACTTAAGCCTGTTTTAGAAAAGGAGTCGCCACCTAACATTGGGTTTAAAATATACTTAAGCCTTTTTTGAAAACAATTTAAAAAAAAATGGCTTAAGTAAAAATTTGACTCTAAAATAACATGGTTTGACCAGAGATTCGTTTAAAGAGTTCGGGGGTCAGTTACGCTCGGAGAAGGTGTCAAGCACCCCAAGACGCCCGTTCAAAAACGGTACCTTATCCAATTAAGTCCAATTAAAATTTAAATTCGAATGTTTTTATTTTATTTTGAAATCCTCCTCATATACACACATACACATACATACACATCGAGGAAAATAATCTCCCTTCTAATCCTAGACCGTTCTAACGGAAGGTTGGAAATTTTTAACCTCATCTAGTCAGCATATTATATTTAAAACAAGTTAAAGAAACACACGCCTCGAAGGGAGTATTTTCCTTCTAAACTTAAACCGTTCTAATGGAAGTTCCAAAACTTTCCACCCCGTATTGTCAGCACATTATATTGACCACAAGTTGAAGAAACACACACGCACACTCACACGCATCGAGGGGAGTAATTTCATTCTAATCTTAAACCGTTCCAATGGAAGGTCGGGAGCTTTCCGCCTCATATTGTTAGCACATTATATTTAATACAAGTTAAAGAAACATATGCACACACACGCATGCACACATCGAGGGGAGTAATTCCCTTCTAAATTTAAATCGTTCAAATGGAAGGTTGGAAATTTTCCACCTTATCTTGTCAGCACATTATATTTAATACGAGTTAAAGAAACATACGCACACACACACACGCACACATCGAGGGGAGTAATTCCCTTTTAAATTTAAACCGTTCAAATGGAAGGTTGAGAATTTTCCACCTTATCTTGTCAGCACATTATATTTAATACGAGTTAAAGAAACACACGCACACACACGCATGCGCACATCGAGGGGAGTAATTCCCTTCTAAATTTAAACCGTTCAAATGGAAGGTTGGGAATTTTTTACCTTATCTTGTCAGCACATTATATTTAATACGAGTTAAAGAAACACACACACGCGCGCGCGCACATCGAAGGGAGTAATTCCCTTCTAAATTTAAACTGTTCAAATGGAAGGTTGGGAATTTTCCACTTTATCTTGTCAGCACATTATATTTAATACGAATTAAAGAAAACACACGCGCACACACACACGCGCATTCCTCAAGGGAAGTAATTTAATTCTAAACTTAAGCCGTTCCAATGGAAGGTGGGAAGTTTTCCACCTCGTATTGTTAGCACATTATATTTAATACAAGTTAAAGAAAACACACGCACACACAGACACATACACGCACATCAAGGGGAGTAATTTCTTTCTAAACCTAAACTGTTCCAATGGAATGTAGAGATATTTCCACCTCGTTTTATTTACTCAAAAAAATAAAATTTAAAAAAAAATAAAAAATAAAAAAATAAGATAAAATAAAATAAAATAAAAAATAAAAATAAAAAAGATTCTAATCTAAAAAAAAAAAAAATTAGCATAATAACAACTTATTTTAAAAATAACAATAAGATTTACAACAAATGAAAATTTACAACCTTCTTGGAGAGATTTTTTTTTCTGCTTCTTCTTCCAAATTACAATAAAATAAAAATAATATTATTTTTTTTAAATTTCTCTCCAGATTTCACCTCTCCCCTCCCCAAAAAAAAATCCCCCTGGTGTCGTGGGCCTTCATCCTATTTATAGGAATGAAGGTGCGAAACTCGTCTGACAAAACTAAACGAAAAGGTAAGAAAAAATGGGGTAAGTGCACCGAAATTCGGTGCACCCACCCCCTTTTGGGTGCACCAAACTTTGGTGCACCCAAAAAGTGTGGGCAGAGAGCAAATGCTCTCTGCCCACGCTGGCCGCATATGCGGCCAGCAGCACTGGTCGCACGTGCGACCTCAATGCAACCCCCTCACCCCCGTTCAGTCTAGGCCTCTCTCGTTCTCGTCTGTTTCTTGTCCATTTTGTTCCGAATTAACGCGTTTTTATTCCACTTCAAAAAATCTACAAAACCAAAAATAAAATAAAATTAATTACTAATATTTAATTTACTTAAGAGATTAACAAAACTTAATTTAGCGGTATTAAACCGCACAAATGCGGTACAACCAAAACAAAATAAATAGGGAAATAAAATAAAGGTAAGTATAAAATAAAGTATAATTTTTTGCGAGGCGGTCAAAATGTCGTGTCTACAGTTATGAATGGCAATTTTTGTGGGTGATTTATGGTGAGGATATTGGTTTTTAAGGATTAGGTTGGGGGGGGATGATTTTGAGGTTTTCAAATGGCTTGGGAAAAAAATAGAGAAGATTTTGGGATTTTAGGGTTTTGAAATGGGGAATCATGAAGTGGCGCCCCTATTTAATGAAACAGGGGCGCTCTCGTTGTAGCAAGAAAATGGAAGTGGCCCTTCTGCCTTGTGGTTGCTGCAGGGAGTAAAATCTCACTGCAGCGAGTGCAGGCCTGCTAGCCTTTCTCTTGGTTTTTCTGTATTTTTGCCAATGGTCGGCCACAGTTTCGTTGTCATTCCGCTATTTCCTCTCCTTTAAGATCATTTAGCTTCCCTGAACATACAAGCTCTTCCATTTACTTAACAAACACGCTTCGTGATCTCTTCAACCTCCAAAAAGTTTATTTTAGCAAAAATAGGCGACAACCAATCCCATGGGTTGTATATCAAAAAAGACACTAAATTTAACATCCCTAGCTAGACTTAGGAACGATCCACATCAGTCGTCAACGAGAGAGATACTCTCTACAACGCGTTCTTCATTTCCATAGTAATGCTTGATTCTCTCCCCGTTGACTCGAAAACTTTGTCCGTCGTCACCTTGCAATTCAATAGAACTGAATGGAAATACTTGTTTGATCTGGAATGGTCCGGACCACCTAGACTTTAGGTTCCCGAGAAAGAGTCTCAACGGAGAGTTGAAAAGTAATACTTGTTGTCCCAGGCTAAACTTTCTCCTGACCATTTGCTTGTCGTACCATCTTTTGGTTTTGTCCTTGTATAGTTTAGCGTTCTCATATGCCTCATTCCAGAATTCCTCCATCTCATTGAGTTGAAGGAGACGTTGTTGCCCCGAAGCATTGAGATCAATATTAAGCCTATTTATTGCCCAATAGGCACGGTGCTTCAATTCAACCAGCAAATGGCACGCTTTCCTAAACACCAACCGATACAGAGACATTTCGATCTGTGTTTTAAAATTCGTGCAATATGCCCACAGTGCATTGTCTAGTTTCACCGCCCAGTCCTTCCGATTGGAGTGAACCGTCTTATCTAAGATCTGTTTTATTTATCAATTGGACACTTCAGCTTAGCTGTTTGTTTGGGTATGGTAAGGAAGCACCACCTTATGCCGAACTCCATACTTTGTTAATAGAGTATTGAACATTTTGTTGTAGAAGTGGGTTCCTTCATCACTAATGATGGCTTGAGGAGTTCTGAACCTTGTCATTATGTTCTTTTGAAGGAATTTTAGAATAACTTTGGCATCGTTGGTTGGCGTGGCCCCAACCTCTACCCATTTTGACACGTAATCCACCGCTAGTAAGATATACTCATGACCAAAGGACGGAGGAAATAGTCCCATGAAATTAATTCCCTAAATGTCAAAGAGCTCCAACACAAGAATGGATGTTGAGGGCAACTCATGCCGTCTCGAGATGTTACTGACACTCTAGCATCGATCACAGATTTTTATGAACGTATATGAATCGCAAAAAACATTGACCGGTAAAAACCTAATTGAAGCACCTTAGTGGCCGTCCATGTTGCTCCAAAATACCCCCACACGGCGATGAGTGGCAATGATATATAATTCTTGAGATTTTCTCGTCTATAACACATCGCTGGATGACTTGATCGGTGCATTTCTTGAACAACATCGGGTCATCTCACATATAATGCTTCACATCTAATAGGAATTTCTTCCTTTAGGCACTAGATAGGTCTGACGGTAACACCCTGCATACGAGATAATTGATTATATCCGCGAACCACGGAAGTTTAGCTTCAATATTGAACAATTTCTCATCCGAGAAAACTTTCGTGATACATAAATCATCACCAACATCTTCTAACACGAGCTGTGAGAGATAATCAGCTACCATATTCTCACTCCCTTTCTTGTCTCGAATCTCAGCATCAAATTCCTAAAGCAAGAGAATCCACCGAATTAGACGAGGCTTGGCATCCTTCTTTGTAAATAAGTATTGGTTGGTAGCATGGTCAGTATAGATGATCACCCTGGACCCTATAATGTAAGAACGGAGCTTATCACATGCAAAGATAACCACCAACATCTTTATTTCCATGGTAGTGTAATTCTCCTGTGCATCATTTACAGTTTTGCTTGCATAGTATATTGATAAAAAAATCTTCTCCTTGCATTAGCCTAAAACAGCTCCAACCGCATAATCGCTTGTGTTACATATGAACTCAAATGGCTCAATCTAATTCGGAGCGACTATAATCGTAGCCGAGATCAATTTCTCCTTCATGGCATTGAACGTTCCCATACAAGCATCATCAAATATGAATAGGGAGTCCTTTTTGAGTAAATGGCATAATGGCTTTACCGTTTTAGAAAAATCTTTGATGAATTGCTAGTAGAAGCCAGCACGGCCTAGGAATCTTCTTACTCCATTCACATTAATCAGTGGTGGAAGTTTCTCGATTGTCTCAATCTTTGCCTGATCCACTTCAAGCCCCTTCGAAGAGACTAGATGGCCTAAGACAATTCCCTCCATAACCATAGAATTACACTTCTCCTAATTTAGAACTAAATGTTTTTCTTCACATCGGTTGAGAACAAGTGATAGATTATACAGGTAATGGTCAAATGATGAATCAAAGATTGAGAAATCATCTATGAATACTTCTATTATATCTTCCACCATGTCCAAAAAGATTGCCATCATACATCGTTGGAACGTTGTCGGAGCGTTGTAAAGACCAAATGGCATACGACGGTATGTAAATATGCCGTACGAGCATGTGAACATTATCTTTTCTTGGACTTTTGGTGCAATGGATATTTGATTATAGCCTGAATAGCTGTCAAGAAAACAATAGTGGTCATAACTGGAGAGACGATCCAACAGTTGATCAATGAATGGGAGAGGAGAATGATAATTTCTTGTGGACATGTCTAGCTTTCTATAGTCAATGCACACTCTTCATCTCGTGATGGTTCGTGTAGGAATTAGATCATTCTTCTTATTTTTCACCATAGTCATACCTCGTTTCTTGGGAACCACTTGCACCGGGCTCACCCATTCATTGTCCGATATCGCATATATAATTCCGGCATTCAATAAATCAGGTTAATTTTTACTCTTAGTGTATCTCGATTAGGATCACACACGACACGAAAATGAATTTATGATTTTGTATTTTTATTAGGATCCTAAATAGTTAAACATATTTGCTCCTATGTGAAATTGAAGAAGAAATATGGACTTAAGTTATATTAGTGATTAAAATTGAATTTAAGTTTTAGTTAAGTTAACCGAGAAAATAAATCAGCTAAATGGGCAAAAATGTCGAAGAATGAAGTCAAAAATTAATTAAGGAAAAGTTATACAACATTGTTCGGTTGACCTACCTAGGAAGATTGGTCAACCGATAGGTATAAGTTGGAATATGTTGAAGTCTATGAATCGATCGGTTGTAGGATTGGTCAACCTATGACCAATGGATGAACTCTCTGAATTGTTTGGTTGACTTGTGGTAGAGGATCGATCGACCTCTAGCCAATGGGTGAACTCTCTGAATCGTTAGGTCGATAAACCATGATGTACTGGTCGACTTACCATAGCTGAATTTTGGCTTGGGAAACTCTTTGAATTGATCGATTAATAGAGTAAGAATGAGCAGTCGACTGATGGGCTTGAATTTTTGGCTTGGGCTACAACCTGACGACCTATGGTAATTGGTCGGTCAACCGATGGTTTGGTTTCAGGTTTTGAGAATTTCATGGTTTTGATCCAAAAGTAGCCTTTACTAGCCGTCTTATGGTTAAGATTTGATAGATATCTTAGGGATTTAATCTTATTTAAGATATGCAACTGATATTTGAATATCTCTATAGATTTAGTACATGAAATTAAAGTGTTTCTCAAATTGGTCCTTTTAATACTTTCTATCTTATTGATTTGAGTTTGAATTTTTTTAAGGGACTCAATTGAATGTTTTGAAATATTTATTTAAGTAAATTATGCCTAAAATGAAATATAATGATATATGGGGGTCTATAGGTGCTTTTTAGATACTTATCATTTGAAAACTAGCCGTTGGAGGGCTTGTTTCAATTCTCTACATAAAGACTTCCGGATTTCACATAATAAATAGATAATATCAAGAACTATTAAGTTCCTAAGCTTTTCTAAGAGTCATCATTTTTATATTATTTTTTGAGATCAAATTGTGAGAAGTTCTTGAGTTAAAGCGCTGATTGTGTTAGTGTCACCGATTTGAGCTATCTAGCATTTTAATCTATAATCTTTCGGTGTTATTCAGGTGAGATCTTTCCAATCTATTAATCTTTATTGAATGTTTATTTTTCTATATTTTCTTGGTTGATAAAATCATTTTTTGAACTTTAAAGAGCATAAAAATTCTTTCAAAATAATTTTTGTGATAATCTGATTATGTACTTATTTGTGTGTTGCTCATATCTATTACAATCAAATTTTTATGTTTTCTTGGTGAGATTGTTCCAAGATTATTCCTTATTGAATTTATTAATATTATTACTTGCTTGGTTATTCAATCTTATAAAATCAATTTTTGAACTTTAAAAGCACAAAAATTATTTTTTAAAACAATTTTGGTGATAATCTGATTAAGTGCTCAATTTTGTGCTACCCGTATTATTTGTTATAATCAGATTTTTATTTTCTCACTTACTTCTATCACTAGTATATATCGAGATATTAATCGAGTTTAAATTTAATATGAGATGGTAGAAACTCCAAGTGTGAAGAACTTATCAATTTCTTATAATTGGTGAGTTGTGTACGGATTAGGTACTATTGGAAGTGTCTAATCAGTGGTAGCTAGGTTTCAATCTCTTCCGGTAAAGAGATTGAGGTTTGATCTTTATCTAAATACAAAAAAGTTAGGTTACTCTTTTCCTTTGAAAAGAGTTAAGTGTGATTCTTCCTAATTAGGTTTAATTGTGAGTAAATTATAAATGTTCCATCCTTAGTAAATTATAAATGTTCCATCCTTACCTAGAAAAATAATACTTGGAGTGTTTCTGTGAAATTTGATTCTTAACCTAAGGTATAGAAGAATTAAGTTTGATCCTTAGCATGTGAAAGGATTAGGTTAGTCTTGAGCCTGAAAAAATATAAGATTATTCTTGAGCTTGGGAGAAAGAAAAGATTATTCCTGAACCTAGGAAAAAGAAGTTGTAAAGGTTGATTCTGAGCTACAAAAAGAATCATTTATAAGGGTTTGATTTCTACCTAATTAAAGGGATCATAGTGATTAGTGGGTGTGACTCTCCGTGGAGCTCGGGGGACTGGATTAGCCAGGAGTAGTTTGGTGAACCAATATAAATTTTGGTATGCTGCTTTCTTTACATTATTTATATTTTGTTGTTTGGGTGTGCACCTAGTTTATAACACTTATCCGCTGCTATAAAGATAATAATTAATTTAGGTTAAAATTATTTATTTTATTTTTCAAGTGTTATATATTTGATAATTTTTATTACTACCTAATTCACCCTTCTCTTGGGTAGCTCACTAGGCTAACAGAGTGACTTACACCTAATCACAACCAAAGCTGTATATATATCCATGAAAGAGACAAAAACAGTGAGATGATCGACGAGGTCAGTAGTCGCATCATATGGAGCGATCTGGGGACCAAGGAACCTATATGGAATTACTTCAAGCACCATCTCATCAACAAATGAAGACCTTATCCCTAAAGGGAGCCCTGCGGGCCCCCCACGACCTCGTATCTGCACCAGCGTCGTCTCTATCTCAACCATACGCCTTTCTAAGAAGACCTATCCTCTGGGCGGTGCTGCAATTTGGCTTGCAACCGCTCTAGATCCTTGCCTCCCGATTGGAGGAGAGTGGGAGTCTTCATCTCAAACACGACGAATCCTACGCTTATAGCACGGGTGACATTGTTGTAAGTTCTTCTCGGCCGGGACTCATGGCGATCCTGTAAGAGTAGAGACGTAGAGTCTGAAGCGAACAGTGAGGCAAAATCCTGTTCCCGGATAGGACGGTTGCGATGACGAGGCTGGTCTCTCGGGATATGCCCTTTAGAGTGAATCACACGATTTGATACTTGGTGGCGTTCCTCTCCCCCTGCATTTCGGAGAACCAGTCCACCCTGAGCTGGGGTCGGTGTTAGGTGGGAAAGGATGACATCAAGGCTAGATTGGAATTGGCCTAGCTGGCACTCTAAATTGTCAATTCATACCGCATCCACAACTCTAAAGACTGGCCCGACACAAACTCCAGGGGACGGAGCCGACGGACCCGCTTGGTTAGCTGGAGGTATATTTTTTTCTTCTTCCGAGATGGGGACTGAAGTCCACACGTCTGGCCTGGGGACTCTTGACATTTCTCCGGGCGGGTTGTTGTTCACCGCATTGGAGGAAGGCTTTTAGTAGCGCTTCCTACAAATAGCGTCAAACTGTTGATGTCGGATCTTGGATGACCTCAATGGTACGGTTTAGTCACTGTTGATAGAGATCCTCTTCCGTGGAAAGGTGAGATGGAGAGGTCCGAGATCAACCCATTTGGCCCAGGATGGGTGGGGCTGGGCGATCTGGGATGGATTCCGAGTGGTGAAGCAACTTGGAAGTCTTCTGATCCGTGGAGAATCTTCTTTCTCGAGAAGTCATGGATTCGAGTTAGGATAGGTTTGAGCTGAGATGGGTAGCACCTTATCACCTGTACAAAGGACTTACCAGGATGGACCCAACGTGTCTCCTCTAGCGTGAGAATCAGCGCTCAGGAAGAAGAAATAAAAATATGCTATTGAAAAGAGTAAGAAAATTCGGTGTACTTTTGGGGATTGGTATGCCCTCATTTATATGGGCAATGGATTAATTAGTTCAGGGGTTTAAGTAAGGATTTGTGTCCCATCCCGGCGCATGGCCAATGAGAGGGCAAGTGGAGAGCTTAATTGGATGGGGCCTAGGCTTTTTGGCCCTTTTGTTGAGGCCCCAGACAAGAATATTAGCAAGTGGAGAAACGACATGGCGCATCATCCGAGATGAACTCGTCCTACTACCCACGACATGGGGAGTTCTATCCTATGCCCTTCCCGGATAGCCGGAGACGGGAAGGGAGAGTTTGATGGAGTTTTTTTCCCTACCCATCTAGGATAGTCGGAGACGGAAAGAGGGGCGTTTTGTTGAGGAGCTTGTGGAGTCGATTTTTGAGATGGACAGGACCAGTATGGAGGATCATGTCGAGATGGGAAGAGATTTTCCCATCCCGACAGCGGTTAGCCTGCTACTTCCGGAGGATGTTGTTAGCGAGGTCTCGAAATGGCCAACATGGGCTTGAGATGTGCCTCTACCTGACACAATCTTCATACTTAGTCTTTGGCAGGCACGGGCCCTATTGGAAAGTTGTTTGACACATGGCTGTCTTTCATTGGTCGCGTGAGAGTGACAATTTTTACACTCATCAAAGGGTATACATGTCATTTAATGCTATTTAATAGATTTCTGTTGACTTTTGTACTTTGACTGTTAAAGTTGACGAAAAATTTAACAGTTGCACTTTTGTTCATGACCACAAGGGAAAAGTGGTGACCAAAATACCACAGGATGAAAAAATGCAAAACAACATAACCATAAAGAATAAAGTATAATTAACTCTTTAAAAATTGTCTTCCAAAGGATCTCATTCAAAAATCGTCTTTAAAAGTTCTTTTCTTTAAAAAACGTTTTCTTGAAAATGGTTTTCTTTTGATTTTTCTTAAACAAGATTTTTCCATTTTATTTTTATTTTATTTATTTAATTTTTTCCAACCTCTTTTTACCAACAATTTTTTTTTTTTTTTTTCAGAAAAGATATTTTTGTTTAAAGTCAATTTTTATTAATTTTTTTCTGAAAGTTCTTTTAAAGTTCTTTCTAAACAAACTATAAAAAAAAATAAAAAAATCTTTGTGTTTTCTTTACCTAAAAAATATAGTTTTTTACATTCCTAAAAAATATTTTTCTTACTTAAATTTCTTTTACCCTTTTTATTGGCTTCGAAATGCATGCTAATTTTGTCAAAATGACTTAAACTAAGCAATCAAAACAATAAAAAAACTCCTAAGGTTAGACTTGTCGATTCTTCTATAATCGATAAGTAGTCTCAAAGGGGACATGTGTTGTCCAAAATAACATAGGGAGCAAAGGGCAACCATAGGGACAAAGTGTAATTAACCCTTATTAATTGGTCAATGTATCATCTCAAATCGCGTGATTTAAAATTGCAAAATAGTTTACTGTTTTTATTGACAACAACTACATATATATAAGCACAATTAAAAAGAAAAAACAGTTATATTTGAACCACATCATCAACCATAATCAATACCAATTTAACAGTTGTTAGGTTACAAATAGAGCTGTTAATATTATTGGTTCCTGAAGTGGCGTTTGGTTAGTGTTCCCACTTTTTTGAACCCAACTGGAATGGGTTGGGTTGAGTTGAATTGGGTTTGGTTGAGAATTTTGGGAATAGAATTACGTTTGGTAACGACAATTTTTGTTTTGTGCTGAGAACAGAATGTGTTTGGTAACGATTTTATCCTAAAACTAATTTTATTTTATTTTTGTTTGGTGGCGGCCAGACGGCGGCAAGGTGGCCGAACGGCCGGCGGTGGCGGCGGAGACGGACGTGGCCGGCGACGGTCGCCGGAGGTGGCCGGAGACGGCGGTCGGTCGCCGGCCGGCGGCGGCGGCGGCCGGCGATGGTGCCGGAAGTTGAGAACTTTGGGTTGAATTTTTTGGGTACAAAAAGAAACAACTTTTTTTTGTTTCTGATTTCTTTAGGATTTTGAGAATCAATTCCTATTTTTTGGGTTGAGTTGGGTTGGGTTTTGTGCATTGCCAAATGCGTTCCCAACAATCAATCCCTGAATTTTTGAGTTGGGTTGGGTTGGGTTTGGCTGGGAGCACTAACCAAACGGGGCCTTAAAGTTTCAAAATTACCAATATGAATCTGTGTTTATATGTCAAGGCCATTTTGAAATCCGTCCATTTCGATTTCCCTTGGCTCCGCCGGCTCCGGTGACTCTCACCGTCGAGACGAGACTGGGTAGATCCAGGTTCCTATAGGTGTCACTTTCTCCTCTGCCGTTCCCTATCGTCGTATCTGTTCAAGTAGAGAGAGTTCCAGAGTTTGGCTTTGATTGATCCAAAATACTTCCCCTGTTCCGGAAAAAGAACCAAAAGGGTCCAGTTAAGAGAGAGAAACTGTCTCTTGGGAAGCTTGAATTTGATCCGTTGGAGTGAGGCGTCCACTTCAGGCGAACTTCGCCGTCGGGAGTAGCGTAGATAGATCTGGTTCCTTGTTCGCGTCATCATCTCATCACCAACCCTCAGAAACTCTTGATCATCGCATCAAGAGGCGGAGCAAAAACCTACTCACATCACGGCTATTCCTCTGTTTCCAAACCGTTTGGTGCCAGATTCCGGCGAGTTTCACCTTGTAGGTGAGGGTGGTCAGATCTGAGTTCTCATTGGCGACACCGTAAATAGGGGTATGTTGTTCAGATCTGAGTTCTCGTGGCAATAGGGGTAAGCCGTTTAGTTTACATTATCTCTACAGTGGTTTGTGTTGTTTTCTCACTTCACCTTAATCTAGATTTTGATTGAGTTTGAATGGGATTTTGTCGCTCTTAGTGAGGTTGATGGAGAAACACAGGAAAAATTGGGGGAAGTTTTTCTCCATTTTCGTTGACAATTTACCAGAAAGTGTGAATTATTGGGGCTTGAGGAAAATATTTCGGTGGCATGGGGCTGTTGTAGATGCATTCATCCCTAATAAAAGGAAAGTTGTGGGGAGATCAAAATTTGGTTTTGTTGGGTGTGCCTCAGTCGAAGAAGCTTCAAAAGCTATTAGAATTCTGAATGGTATGAGAATTATGGGTTCAACATTGATAGTTAAATTTTCTTATGGGGTAGAGAGAAGTAAATTCAATAGGATGGGAAGAGAGGAGATTCATGGCAAAAGCACTTTAGGAAAACCAAATGCCTCTCACTAGACCAAAATAGTTGAAGTTGATTGGAGTTCTCTTGCATCAATTGATAGAATTGAGGGACCAAATTTCATTTTAGTAGATTTGGTTACGGATTACTTAGAGAAGGAAGTAAGGAAGTCTTAGAGGTTCGTACACAAAATAGTTAGTTGGAGTGTATTGAATTTGCAATAGATAGGAGTGTGGGTCTAAATTTCAGTTTGGCTATTGAGGTAGTTAATTGTATAGAGATGGAGTTGCCTGAGAAAACGAGGACTCTTAATCGAACTGGGGTTGTGGAGATTAGTGAAGTGGAGACATTTGACTCATTTGTTAAGAAAGTGGATTCTAATTTGTGCATTGATCATCATTTTTGCTATAACAATCAACAGAGCGGTTTGATTCAAGGTGTTGATATTTCTAATAGGGAAGAGATTATCATTGAGAATGGGCAACATGAACTATTGGAACCAAAATCCACGAGGATATCTTCAACCGTTGTTGAGGGGATTTCATCGTTAGTAGAAGTCTATGATTTTTTTTCTGACATGTGGGAGGTAGTGGAAGATGTAGATGAGATTATAGCAGCTAAATTGCAACTCAAGAGCTTAAATTCATCAATAGAATTTTTTGCATCTATTGTTCCAATAAGAAATCTAGAGCTATTGGGGTCATCTCTTTTAACAAGGAAGGATTTTCTAGAGAAGGGTACCACCTTTAGAGATAAACATACTGTCATGATTAATGATCGAGATGTGGTAACTTATTTTTCTAGGAGTAATTCCTTATCTAGACCAAAAGATGAGATTGATAAAATTTTTGTAGAGCTTGATGGGGGGGAGAACCTTATAAGAAAATAGTCTCAATTTCGAAAAAGTAAAGTAAAAAAAAGGACTTGGCGGTATGGGTGTACTAACAATCTCTGTTTTGCGCTTGGGTTTGTGAAGTTGGCTATAATGGGAGGTTCTAGTGCTTGGTTGTTCTAAAATTGGGAGTTTTCATTTTAATGATTGGAGGTGTTTGAGGTGCTCTTTTTTGTTGTCTTTGGAATAAATGAGGAAAGGAGACGTAACTTCTCTATTATAGAGACTCACTCTTGGTTGGAAGAGGTGGGGAGAGTTTGATTTCAAGAATTTTGTTGCACAAGAACTTGGCTTAGAGTTTAACCTTTGGTATGCAGATGGGCACTTGCAACAGGTCAGTGTGGAAGATTGATCCTATCCAATCGAAGTTATCTCTCGACTTCGTCTTTTAAGATATGAAGTATGTGTTTTTATGGTTTTGTTTTTTATGGTTTTATTGTTAGTGTAGATATGGTGTATTTTATCTTGGTATTTCTTGGGATCTTTTTGTATTTTGGGACCGAGCCCCAAGATACCTTATTAGGGTTTGACAGATCTCTTGTTAGGGGCTAGCAGTCCCTATCGGAAACTTTTGGTGGTGTTGTTTGTGGGGTCTTGCAGGCTACACAGTATTTTTCTTGTCGCATAGTAAGGAGACCCTCTCCTTATTAATATATATATATATATATATATATATATATATATATATATATATATATATATATATATATATATTTGCTTTAAAAAAAAAAAAAAACCAACTACATATATACATACAGTACATTTTTTTTGATAAATGTTGTATTCAAAAACCTTTTCCCCCCATTCTAAAAACCGAGAAACGGTTACGGCTCATGATCATATTAAATTAAGAAAAGGAGAAGAGATATATAATTTTGTAAACATGGGGTCTGGAGATTGTGGGGAGACATGATGAATGATGTACCTAAAGTTCCATACACATCTTCTTATCATTTATCAACGAGGAAAGAATGCCAGGCTTAAACCCAAAAAATGTCTCGGTTCCCCTTACATTGTTTATTTCTCTTAAGTTCGAAGATCTAAGAGCTACGCTAACTATATCGGGTATCCAAAATGAAATAAGTTTAATTGCATAACAAACATTGATTATTCAATGGAGTACAATTACATTAAAAAATTTAAGGGTTAATCACTCGTTACCCCTGTAGTTAGGCTTTGTTGTACTTTGCTTCCTGTGATATTTTCGTTAGCATTTTACTCTCAGTGCTTTAGACTTAATGGTTAAAAATTTAACAGAATTAAGGGTATTTTCGGTATTTAATTTCGAAAATAAGCGTAATTTGGTGATTTTATTTCAACTAATTAATTGTGGTCTATTTGTAAAGTTTGAAAAACTTAAAGGGTCAAAAGATTTTTTTTCCTTTAAAACTTGGGGTGCTTACCAAGCACTCAAAAAAAGCGGCCAAAACATATCTCCATCTTGCGAAGCTAATTTAGGTAATAGATAACAATTTTCATGTGTCAGGAAACTACCTGATTCTTTTTATCTTAATCCAAATGTGAAAAAATAAAAATATTACAAAGTAATTATGTGCGAATAATTCTCTTTAAAACGATATATTAATAACATTTTTTGAAGATGTTTGAAGATGTTTGTCGTGTTGATTGCGAATGTTATATGTAACATTCATAGGCTTTGTTGTGTTACATTTGTGTAACAATGATGTTATATTTAACTTCTCTTTCTTTTCATCCATATATGAGTTTACAAAGAAATATTACATCTAACATTGATGTCTACAATTGTATTTGGGATGTTCACGTTGCATCTTATTATAACTTCTTATTTGCGTGTGGAATGTAATATTGTTGATAATAACACAAATAACATTAATGTAACAGCGATGTTACATGTATCTTCTCTTTCTTTTCCTCCATATGTGAGTCTAGGTAGCAATGTTACATATAACATCCATATTTACAATTGTATTTGGGATGTCCGACTCCTTATTTAGTTATTACATCATGTTACATGTAACATTCATTTAACAACGATGTTACATGTAATATTATCATATTTCTACTTATATTTGTATGTTTTACATCTTGTTACATGTAATATTCATGTATAATAATGTTGAATATAACATAATTGTGAAAACTGAAACAAATGAAAAAAAAATAAAAAAAAATAGTGAATTTGACATTGTTTTGAAAATCTTATTTAGACAAATCTGAATATATAATTCGATTGTGAAAAAAATGTATACAATAATATTTATTTTGATTTTAATAAAATGATTTTGTTGAATATGAAAACTTACAATCCTTATTATAGAATCTTCATTGCAGCAAATCTAGTGAGGGCAAATCTGTTAATAGAAAATGTATGGATCGGAATTTTGGGACTACGCTGTGCATTTAATTTGTAACCATAGATTTCTTGGTTTATTATTTAATTAGCGGGTTTAACCGATAATTTGATGATATTTTTGGTCCTCCTATTATTTTTTTCCTTAAAACTTCCCCCAGGTTCATCTTTTCCAGCCCTTCCCCTCGTTTGATGTTCGTGTCATCCCTTCCCCACTCCCACCCTCTCCTTGTTTCGGCGATGGCGAACTGAGCAACCACCGCTGTCATACCTATGGCGAACACCACCACACCACATTGTGCCCCCACCAGTCCTTATCTTTTTATGAATTTCTCTCTCTTCTCTATCCGGCCATAATCGATGCGAACCATAAAGGCCACCCTATAGCTATCTGTTTACCTTCAGCACTACCTGATATGCTTGTTATCTTTGAGATCTATAGTTGTTTTCCATTTGCTCCCAGATCAACGGTTGATCTTCTCTGGTGACAAACTCTTTTTGGGCTCTTGTAATTTAGGTTTGTTTTCCTGTTTCTTCTCTTTTGTAGAGTTCAGATTGGCCTGTAATGACGACTTTTTACCTTGGAGAAGATTCTCTTGAGCAAGTGCCGCTAGGGGTGTTCAACGGATCGGGTCAACTCGCCAAACTCGTACCACAAAAAAGCCTCCCAATACTAACATGCGCATTGCATGAGTGTCAAATCTTGAAACCCGCACATGTATGAGTGGATTACAGTTTGGCCCATGTTCTTACGGGTTTAACCCGCCCACCTGAGTAGACACAAAACCGTATCGTTTTAGACTTTATTACTTATGTTTATAAAAAATAAATAAATCTATTTTTGTGATGATTTGCAAATTACATTATAGTTTTTTTTTTTGTTTTTTGTTTTTTTTTCTTGTTTTTGTGTTACTATAATTTTATCTTAATTTTTTTACAAATTTTTGTAATGTAATGGTTTTTTTAGCAACATTTATTATATTTCAAAAGTAATCTACCGTTTTAATTACCCCAACCCGTATACTATTGAGTAATCCACGGTTTAAACTAACTAACCCGCACAATCCAACCCGCCTAGTATTAGTTTGGTTCGTGGTTTTGGCCCAACCCGTCCCAATCTGCTCGCTGCCCACCCCTAAGTACGGCCCATTTATTTTGCAAAATTACCCGTTTTTTTTATTTTTTTTTAAACAAATAGTTTCCAAATTCGTGAGATCAAATTTGTCAATTTGATGGTCCCATGATTCTTGATTGATCATATAGAAATCCAAGCCACAACCGAGAAATCTGTTCGAATAATTTTACCAAGGTGTTTGACAAATTGCCGCAATGAACAAGAAGAAGAAAAAATCAGGGATGGATCAAAAATTGAAATCTCAAACAACAGAAAGACGAAATGTTGAGGTTCTTCAACACTTTTTTTTTTTTGCTTATTATTACCAATAAAATAAATTTTTGAAAAGTAATAAATTAAGAAAGCAATCAAGCGTATGAAAATTGTTCATCGTCCATTGGTTTCTGATTTGGAAAAATTAGAGAGAGAGAGAGACAGAGAGAGGTATAGCGAGAGATCGCTGGAGAGATAGCCGTTGCCCAAAGAAGCACAGTCGCCATCGATGTGTCCAAGGAATTTGCAGAGAAATAAGATAAAAAGGGATGACATGCATTAAGTCAAATTGCACTTTGCACCCTTAAACTTTTAAATATATTTCTAAAGTATCCCCATAAAATTAATCAAAGGGTATAAATGTAATTTAACATATAATAATTTATTTTCATTGACCTTTTCACTTTGACTGTTAAAGTTAATGGAAAAGTGCTGACGAAAATACTGTAGGGGTGAAAAGTGCAACAAAGTCAACTATAAGGGACAAAGTATTTACGAAAATGTTACAGGAGTACAAAGGGCAACAAAACCTAACCATAAAGGGTCAAATAGTAATTAACCCCCAAAAAATAAATTCAAGACGATTATTGCAAGGGTTAATTACTCTTTACCCCATGTGGTTAGCCTTATTGCACTTTGCCTCCTATGTTATTTTGGTCGTCGCTTACCCCTGTGTTGGTGGACTAAAGTGCATCAATTAAGTTTTCCGTTACTCTAACAGTCAAAGTGCAAAAGTCAAAAGGGATCTGTTAAATAGTGTTAAATGACATTTGTACCCTTAAAATATTTCAGTAAAGATTGTTTTTATATATTCAAAAATTTAAAGGACTATTGTGTATTTTTCTGTTTCATCTTTTTTCTTCCTCGCTCGGACCACGTCGGCGGTATCTCTCTCTCCCTCCCTTCCTCTGCCAAGAATTTTTCTGCAAACTCTCTCTCTCTCTCTAAATATATATATATATATATACACACACACAAATCCATTTAAACACCACCTCCAACACCAACGGCCACTACCACACCCTACCACAAAAGGAAAAAAATAGAAACAAATACAAAAATTTGAGGGCCATTTTGTTATGTTCTCATAAATAAAAAACCTAGATCTTTAAAGAAGCTCCCAATATCCATCTTAATTTATCCTCCTCTACATATTGACGATGATGGACGGATGACGCCGCTACCACTACCATAAGAAGAAAGCACCAAGACCAGATCAACACAAACCAACAATCACACCTTTGAATTGGATCTAAAATCGCGACTAAACTGAACCGCCGCGACGAAGTGACAAAATTTGTATATTGCACAGGTTTTATCGACAACTCACGTGTCTGTTTTTGTTGCTAGATCTGAGATTTTGAGGTGGGTATTTGTATTTTGTATCTCGTCATTTTATTCCTAAATTCCCTTTATTTGAAGGGAAAATCGGCGATTCGTCCTATTTTTTAGGGTGTAATCTGCGATTAATCCTTTCTTAGTATTAGGTTTTGATTTAGTCTCTTAAGTTGGATTTTATTTGAGTTTAGTCCAGCATTGCAGGACTTGTAAGAACATTGCAAATGAACTGAACTGGGTAGTTCGATTGATATTGGCGAGCTGATTTATGTAGACGAATCGAGATAAGCAGTCAGTTGACAAATTGAGCTAGGCAATTATCGGATTTAGCTATGTAGTCAATTGACGAACTGGGCTAGGTGGTCAAATCTCCTCAAGGTTTCTTCATTATAGCGTCATCGTTGTCTGATCAATAATAACTTTATGTTGGGTGGAGAACTCAACAAGCAACAATTCGAGCTTGATCTAAAGAAGATAGAGTTAGATGCTAAAGAAAATGCCCTCTACCACTCAGAGAGAGAGAAAGAGCTGGTCTCCGATAAACTGAGTTGTTACAAATAGCCCAGTCTCCTCGCCAATCTAATCTGATAAGATTCGAGATTTAGCGATTTTCCATTAAGTGCTTTATTGAGTGAATGGATCAGGGTATCTTAGTTGGTGCTTCAAGCAGATCCTGGCAGCTTGAACTGATCTACGCTATTCGGTTAATTTGGTGAGCTTCAGTACTCAATTTGATAGGTGAACTAGAAAGTCATGTTGGTCGATGAGTCGATATGGACAACTTACAGGTAGACTAATGAGCTTATCTGCGAGTGAGCTAATGAGCTGATCTACGGGTGAGTTGATAAGATCTGTTCTACGGGTGAACTGATCTAGGCAATTCAATTTGTAGGTTGTCGTCCTCATCCTTGCTTGGTCCCGCTTCTCCTCTAGGAGATCTAATTCTTGGCGTGTCACCCCCTTATTTTCTACGAGGTTGACCGTGTTATCTCATCTTGAAGGTAAATCGATCTCTACTGGGACTATTGCCTTTGTGCTAAGTAAGGCGTTTCTCCCGTAGTTGTGCTTGAAGTAGTACGGTAAGCCCACAAGACCACAGGCAATTGTTCCACCAATTCGCCCTCGGCATCATCCAACCGCATTTTGAAAGCTTTTTTGATTGATTTGTCTGTTACTTTTTCTTGTGCATTTACTTGTGGATAAACTAGGCTTGGCGTTTGATGTTGCATTTTCAATCTTGTTGTTCATCTAAACAACTTTTCTCCAATAAAAAGAGGGGTCCCATGGTTTGATATCGAATTAGGCTGGGAAGTTGTTAAACTGAGCTTGGCAACTTTGGATGCGAATCATGCTAAGCAGTTCAATCCATGAGCGAACTAAGCTAGGCAGTGCTATTGAGCTGAGCTAGGCAACTTTGGATGTGAACCGTGCTAGGCAGTTCAATCTATGAGCGAACTGAGCTAGGTTGTCATATTGAGCTAATTTAAGCAGCTTTAGATGTGAACCGAGCTAGGTAGTTCAATCCATGAGCAACTGAGCGAGACAGTCCTGTTGAGCAGAGCTAGACAGATTTGGATGTGAACCATACCAGGCAGTTCAATCCATAAGCGAACTGAGCTAGGCAATCCTATTGAACTGAGATAGGCTGCTTTAGATGTGAACTGTGCTAGACAGTTCAATCCATGATTGAACTTAGTTAGGTAGTTCAATTCATGAGCGAACTGAGTTAGGTAGTTCAATTCATGAGCGAACTGAGCTAGGCAGTCCTGTTCAGCTGAGCTAGGTAGCTTTGGATATAAACCATACTAGGCAGTTCAATCCATGAGCGAACTGAGTTAGGTAGTCCTATTGAACTGAGCTAGGCAGCTTTGGATGTGAACCGTGCTAGGCAGTTCAATCCATGAGCGAACTGAGTTGGGCAGTCCTGTTGAGCTGAGTTAGGCAGCTTTGATTGATTTCTTCTTTCCACTTATTATTTTTTTATCACTGCAAATGTTTCCTCATTAGGGAATTTGTGTATTCTTCTCTTCCCCTTTGTAGTTTTAAAATTCTGGGGACTTTGTGAGTTCTTCTCTTCCTCTTTGCCCTCTTTCATAACTGGTTTATTTGCTAAACGAGTTATGAATGTAAAATTATTTCTGCGGTTTGTTTAGAAGTGATCCTGCCCTCCTGCAAAGTCCTCAAGCATTGAGTTCGGAACTTAGTTTCCCTTAGGGCTATGCAAATAATCCAACGGCCAGGCCTGCATGAAATCGTCGGGCCTATGATATTTTCTGTTTAGATCAGGTAAGACCCAATCCGAAAAGCTCCAAAATTCGGTCGGTGGTCGGTTTTGATTCCCCTTACCTGCAATACACCCGACCCAACCATGACAAACCTAATAAATAGTCTACTTCGCGTTTTAGGGATTCTAGTTTTCAAAGCGGCAGCTGCTTCATTCCTCTCATCTCCTCTCAATTACTCAGCCGTCTCCAAATCCATAGATTCGTTTCATAAATCTAGAGGTTCCTCCATCATCTGATTCATCTCATCGACTTGAAAACCTAAGCGACGCTCCATCAACGATGCTTTGATTCACATCGCTAACTCCAAAAAATTCAATTCCCTCAGTTGATTTGTCTTTGTTTCTTTAGTGAGTTCTTCTATTTGTTCGACTTGTTGGTTCTTTAATTTATTTGTCCTGCGATTTTGATTCTGTACGAATTAGGGTTTTCGGATTATTTGCACAGCCCTATCCGTTAGTGTTTCTGTTTTGTTTTAATTAGGGCTGTTTTAATTAGGATTGTTTAATTAGGTTTTTCGCTCAAATTTGGTTTCAGTTAGTGAACTTCATTGACAACCAAAATTCCGTTTCAATTACTTTATTGTTCTTGTTTAGTGTCTTTTTCTTTTTCTTGTTCTATCTTCTTCTTCAACCTATATTGGTAGACCTGTCCAACCCGACCATCAACCCGCCCGGAACCCGTAGACCCGAAAATGTTCGGATTACATAGTCTCACGGCCGGATAGCAGGTCTGATTTTTTCGCACCCGACAAGGTCGGGTCTGGTGGCGGGTTAGGGCCATACTGGCGGGTTTCGACCCGTGCACACCCCTAGTTTCCTTATCACTACAAGTGTTTTCTCATCGGGGAATTTGTGAGTGATTCTCTTTCCCTTTGCAGCTTTAAAATTCCAGGGACTTTGTAAGTTCTTCTCTTCCTCTTTATTTGTAAGTGTTCTTCCTCTTTATTTGTAAGTTCTTCTCTTCTTTTTTATTTTGAAGTGTTCTTCCTCTTTATTGGTAAGTTCTTTTGTTCTTCTTTTCCCTATTTCATAACTAGTTTATTTGCTGAACGAGTTATGAATGCGAAATTATTTATGCAGGTTTGTTTAGAAGTGATCCTACCCTCCTGCGAAGTCCTCAGGCATTGAGCTCGGAACTTAGTTTCTGTCCTGGGTTTTTATTTGATTCAATTTATTCGTAATTAATTCTCTAAGGGAGGGTTGAACTCTTCACCATGGGAGAGCTGATGATCTCTACTCTACGAGAAAGTTGATGAGTTATGTTCTATTGGAGAACTGATAAGCTCTTGTTCTTCGAGAGAGTTGATGAGCTCTGTTCTACGGGAGAGCTACTCAGATCTTGTTCTTCGGGAGAGCTAGTGAGCTCCGATGTTTCGGAGAGTTGGTGAGTTCTGATCGTCGGGAAAGTTGATGAGCTCTGATCTACGGGAGAACTGAGGAGATTTTGTTATTCAGAAGAGCTAGTGAGCTCTTATTTTCGGGAGAGCTGATGAGCTCTTGTTCTTCGGGAGAGCAAGATGAGCTCTGATATTTAGGAGAGCTGTTGAGCTCTTGCTCTTCAGGAGATCTGATGAGCTCTGATCTTCGAGAGGGTTGGTGAGGTCTGATCTTCGGAAAAGTTGATAAGATCTTGTTCTTCGGAAGAGCTAATGAGCTCTCATTTTTTGGGACAGCGGATAAGCTTTGATATTCGGGAGAGCTGATGAGATCTGCCTTATGATTCTCTTAGGGAGGGCTGAACTCTTCTCCTCTTTCTATTTTCTTCCGATTACCCCTTTGTTCACGGGATTTGACCGGGATATGTAACTTTTAAACCTGCTCTTTAAGAATAGCAGTTTGTATGCCACATAATAATCATTAACAAACAAATAGTTGCATTCTTCAAGATGTAATACAAGTTCATATTTCTACGAATATTCAGGATTGTTCCCTATGTAATATTCTAGGGGTAGAATAATTAAATGAAAACATGAATGATTGATTGGTGCCGATCTTAGCAGCACAGTTACGAATTAACTGACCTAGGCAGCTCAGTTTAGACTGATGAGCTAATCTTGGCAGCTCAGTTTATGCCGACTGACATTTTTTGATTTGTCAACTATTTCAAACGAATTTCGGATACTACTTTCATAATATAACTGAGTCATCGAATTTTATACACTTTTGGGCGTACTTGAATATTTCGAAGTGCCAATATTATTCCCATAACATGTAATTCGTTGGGGGGGAAAAAGTTATATAGGACAAAGTGTAATTTTGCTAAGCCCTACGACCTCGAGTAATCCTGGTCAAGTTTACTGGGCGTATTCTGCAATTGTAATATACTTCTTATATTTATTTTTTTAGCAAATGCTAAACTTCATCTATATAGCATCATAATTCATGAATTAAAATATGTGAAACGTAATTCCGATATTTCTTCTAGGTACTTTAAGTATCTATTTCTCCTATTCTTGATTTATCGATATGCCATCAATAAATCAACATGTAATTCTCCAGTATGTTTTGTGTTACACATAGCACGATTTGTAGTACAGTACATAGGGCAATATTCAACAGTCACAAAGTACTACTAGGGCACTAGTTGTTTTCACAAATTACAATGTTTATTGCACATTTATAGCTCTAGATGAAGGGCTGACGTGCAGGTAGAACAAGAATACATTATTTACTTCACAAGTGTCGCAATTCACAAGTAAAATAATCTTGAGGGTATAAACTGTAAATATGGATATTACCTTAGGGGTACTTTAGTGTATTTAGTCCTAGGTTTTTCTTTTGTTTTTATGCTGCTCATTGACATTATAGTCTCAAATGGATTTGTTGTTAAGGATAAATTCGAGGGTGCAACAAACTGTAAATATGTCCATAGGATTTGTCATACCCCACCCCAGACATCCATTACCATAGGGCCCGGAGTGATGTAGACAAGACATTACCTGTACGTCAAACCAACTAGATTACGACAAATGGCATATACCATATATATACAACCACAAATATCACCAGATAATCAACGCTCTACTGAAGTAGATAAAATTAATTGCATTATCAAATCAATAACAACATCGTTAAACTACAAATCAATAACATCAGCCTCTATCTCCAAAACCATTTTAGTCCAAATATCATTTTCCACCCTCTTTTAAAACCAACAAGATTTAATAAATCATTTTTTTCCACTTTTTTTTTTTTTTTTTTTTTTTTTAAAAAAAAAAACCAACGAAATCCACATTTCCAAAACATCCAAATCAGCTTGATCCATATAAGTTATAAATTCGTCCAGTTTTTAAGTAAACACCATTTTCCATCATATATTTGGAAAATAAATTTTTGCAAGAAGATAGTACACTCACCTGATTATCCGTTCCGAAGACTTTTACCGTCTATTCTCTACCAGTACTCCGGTGCCTATGAATCTAATAGTGACAGGGCCTAAATTAATATTTTTTTATAAAAATAACCTAATCATGCCATGCAATCCTAAATCCCGTAATTTCCTATTCCCCATATTTTTTATAAATATTACTATTCCGCTAATATTACTCCGTTTAAAGTTTATTATATCGAATTTATTCATGCAAGCAGTCTCACTATTTCTTATCGCCATTTCAACATTTTCGATGCTAGTAACTAAATTAACATTTACAAATTTAACGAGAAATATTACCAGTTCCGAAACGGTTCCTAATCTCCTTAAAATTCCTTAGTTTTCGTTCCTGCTCCCACTGCCTCGGCGAGAGATCCTCTGGCGCGACGAATACACTCTTTTCCTCTCTAGTCAACCTATTGACATTCTTCCGCCTAGGCAAACACACTCTCATTCTTTCTCTGATTTGGACACTGACCCATTTCTGCCGAGGCGAACACCGTTCTGCCTAGGCAAACTTACCATCGACTGACCTACTCTATTTTTCCCAAAACCAGCCATCTCCCTCTTTCTCTCTCTCCTCGCTAACTTCGGAGACCACCTCTCATGAACATCCATACACATATAATACACACCCACATGCACACCATAATAACACACTCACCCCACAGGATCAACACACACACACACACACACACACACACACACACACACACACACGTGTATGACAACCCTACTCCTACAATGCCACACAACCAAACACTGTCGGACCAAACTGAACGACGGCACAACACACATACACACACACACACACACACACACACACACAGCGTCAGGTATACACATACCCACGGCAATACCACCGTCGGAACCCATGCACACACAGCATCACCAAAACAGAAACAGAAAACAGGGAACATACACATCCATTGGTCTCTCTCTCTAACTTTTACTCACCGCCGGCCAACTAACCAACGGCGATACACACAATCCGGTGATGTTGGTGACGATCAAACCATGCACCACTGCCACCTTAGTCAGACCAAAACACACAAAACCCACGACACACATACATACGCAACAATACACCCACAATCCACTCACACATACCCACATGATCACCGCCGAACAGAGCACACCCATATACCAGTTGCGCCGACACACACACAAACATGCCGTCGGACCAAAACCGACGTTGAACAGCACCTCCAATCCTCTCTCTCCCCTATTCTCGATTTTCTCATCGCTAAACGGCAACCCACCACCGGCCACCTTCTTTTTCTCTCTCACTTTCTCTGGATTCTTCCTGATCAGTTTCTCATCTCTATCTGTATATATATATATATATATATGTGTGTGTGTGTGTGTGTGTGTGTGTGTGTGTGTGTGTGTGCGCGTACGTGTGTGATCAAACGGTCGGCTAAGTGGCCATCTCTCCTCCCCTCATTTTCCACCGTCTCTCTCTCTTTTTCTCTCTCTATATATTATTTAAAGTAATAAATTTACACAATCCTCATCTCTGCTTTGTTAAGATTTTTAATTAAACCCAATTATAATATTTGATGTTTTATAAAATTACAAATTAACCTCTCAAATTTTTAATCAAACAACAAATAACACCATCAACCCCATTATTTTCGAAATATTTTAAAATGCGACTTAAACTATGCGTATAGCAACGGTCGAGGTCATACAACTCTCCCCCTCGAAAAGAAATTTCGTTCCGAAATTTTCATGCAAAACAGGCGGAATTAAAATTTTGTCAAAACGATAGTATTCCAAGTCGCACCACATGGTCACGCTAGTCACACTTGATTTTAGCACAATTATTTCTTGTGTAGGGTCCCATAACCAAAAGTCACCCTTAATTCGTAACAAAAAATTCCCGTCAAAATCATTTCCAGTCATCGCAACACTTCCATTTGCAATGGACAACAATATATCCAACAACCAATAAATAGGGTGCACTTGGTCGCTAACACCTAACATAGACAACCAACTGTCAAGAATCTCATGTTCCTAAATGCTTCCGCTACTCTACTCTGATAAAAATTTACAATCAATAACAATATAAATCCAATATATCCGTAAAATATCACGGTAGTTTCAGTGGATTGGGTCTAACTTATTCCAATAGTAATTTTCAATAACCAACATTTATTCATTTTATTCGACATTTCCAGTCAACCCATTCGCAAAAATATTTTCATCCAATATTTAATCCAACAATGCTTGCAATCAATATTGTAAGCAACAGATAATCCAAACTTCACATGAACTGGCCTCACGGGCCAAAAATCATCAACCTCAATATCTACATCAGAACTTCTATAATCTCATAAACGTTCTATAAATATTACCATAATCCAACGTTAAATAATTTTTATTTTTTTTCCAATACGTCAAGACCACACAGGTACGTTTCAAATCATGACACAATCATATAGACATTCTCAAACACATAGATATCACCAAACCACATCGATACGTAATAAAATACGTCAAACGGATCATCTATAAGAATTCCCTTATAACATTAGCCTTTCCTGAATAATAATGGATGGTACGATTGTAGTCTTTGATCAAGTTTATTCAACGCCTCTGCCTCAGATTTAGCTCCTTTTTGAATAAGCAAATATTTTAAACTCTGGTGATCGGTGCATATCCCTCAAGTCTCGTCATACATGTAGGGTCTCTAAACTTTAAGGCAATCACAATCACTACCAACTCCAAGAATTTCGTATTTCAGTCACACTTTTCAGCCTTTCCCATCAAATCACAGTCTCGACTTCCATTAGATTCACTTGAATACTATCTCCCAAGATCACATGTCTCAAAATTACCACTCGATTCAACCCAACTCATATTTATTGAATTTGACATACAATTGTTTCTCTCGCAACGTCAGCAACATAGTCTGGAGATGCTCTACATGCTCTTCTCTATCTCGACTGGATCATCGTTTCTTGCCACATCACTATCTCTGACCTCCAACTAGTACTATATTAATCGAAAATCTATTTAGGAAAACACCCTGGTCTTCCGCAGCTGATCGAACAAATCATCAATTCTACACTATAGGTATAATTTTACCCGAACTGCCTCCTTATTTTCATTGTCGGTTACCAACACTCATCTTCAACGTGCCTCCCTCTTTCTTTTCGAATAATACTGGGTTTTCATAGAGAGAAACACCAGGTCTACTAAAATCACGGGTTAACAGATCTTCTGATTTCGTCGACTCGGTATGCGCCCTATGATAACATTGTTTTAACTGATGCTCAACACTTGCGCAAGGTATCCCTGATATCACTTCTTCAACAACTTCCTAACCTTCTAGATCAAAAATCAATTTGACAGGGGTAATGATTACATCTCCCAAAAAATACAAACTTTACTTCTTCTAAGATTCGGAACGTAATTTATTTTTGAAACAATCCACCGATAACTCATACGGCACGGACTATAGTTATACACACTTACTATCATCACAGACTCAAAATTCTCAGCTACCTTCTACACATCGTTCATTAGTAAGTCCATTGTATTTACTAGTTTCATAAACTTTTGCTTTGCCTGCCCGTCAACCTAGAACGTACTACCAAATTAAATCCTCTCTAACATCGCCACAGTTTTCACACATCCCTAATTCCAACTAATACAAACTCTCCTTTTGATTTCACCATAAGATCCCCTTAGTTTTTCCTAGAAGACAGTTTTATACTCATCTTGAATGTCATTTCATATTTCAACTTAAGTATGTTCTGCTATTCTACCAATTATTTTAACAACTACGTATTAGGTGCTATCGATAATGATTCCAACATCTAGTAACACCCATATGAAGGTTTATCGGTTATAATCTAACTTTCCCAACTACGAGTACCCCACAATCGCGATCCACCCAAAACCACTACCAACAACACAACGCCACCCAAACCACCAACTAGCAATATCAGAACTTCGTCACATCCACTAGTTGCCAATAAGACAACCAACCATGTAGGATGCCAACGTACTAACTAGCATAATGACATAACTATCCCTCACGTGCCGAACTCACCTATCGACAACCTATCTCATGTCCCCTACTGACTAGACGACTAGCACGTCTCCCTATCTCATGGTCCTCTACTGACACAACAGCTGACAAGTCTACAGAACCTATAACCTAGACTCTGATACCAAAATATGTATATAATATATGTATATATACATATATTATATAAAAAAAATTGTCACACCGACCACAGACACCCATTACCGTGGGGCCCGGAGTGACGTCGACAAGACATTACCCATACGTCAAACCAACTAGATTGCGACAAAGGGCATATACAATATATATATACAACCATAAATGTCACTAGATACAACCTCTCTAGTTGGGGACACACCCGTCCCTGGAAATAATATCAACACAAAATATAAAAACTTAAAATCTCTCACAGGTTCGCCTCAGATAGCTCCTCCCAAAGTACTCCCATGCTACACCAACACCGGACTCTACCTAGTGCCAGTAGGGGACCGACTCCTAACTGTTGTACCTGCGAGTATATTGCCTTCTTAGTAAAAACATTTTAGATGGATCAAGCATAAAACATGTAACTATCACACATCGAATAAAAATCTCATAATATAAATATGTCATCATATAAGGAAAACTTTTTTTCCCTACCACCACAAATTCTACGCGCGTGTGTGTGTGTGTATATATATATATATATATATATATATATATATATATATATATATATATATATATATATCAAGTCAACTAAGCAGTGAAAATCAACCAGAATAATTCAACTAACCATGTAGTATAATGAATTTAGAACATATCAATCCAGTATAAAAGAATATATATAAATGTACACATCTCAATCACCATATACGACAAAATACCACACCACTCTCCGGTTAGCCATAGTGATAATTTTAACCTCACAATCGGGAGTTGCAATGGTATCGTATCACCTGTAGGATATGCCTTCCTAGCTAGACAAATAACCACCAGCCCGGACACCCATTGGAACAGGTCATAATATCAATAACCGTCTGCCGAACGCCCATCGACAGGACATAACAACACTCTGTCGTAGCAGATAATCAACGCTCTGCCGAAGCAGATAAATACTATGGCATCGTCTAAGTCAACAACATCATCTAAGCAACAACATCATCGTCAAACTACAACTCAATAAATAATCAACGCTCTGCCAAAGTAGATAATCAACGCTCTCCCAAAGCAGATAAAATCAATAGCATCGTCAAATCAATAACAACATCGTTAAACTACAAATCAATAACATCAACCTCTATCTCCAAAATCGTTTTACTCCAAATATCATTTTCCACCCTCTTTTAAAACCAACAAGATTTAATAAATCATTTCTTTCCATTTTTTTTTTTTTAAAAACCAAGGAAATCCACATTTCCAAAACACCCAAATCCGCTTGATCAATATAAGTTATAAATTCGTCCAGTTTTTAAGTAAATACCTTTTTCCATCATATATTTGAAAAATAGATTTTTGCAATAAGACAGTACACTTACCTGGTTATCATCTCCGAAGACTTTTACTGCCTATTCTCTACCAGTACTCCGGTGCCTGCGAATCTAATAGTGAGAAGGCCTAAATTAATATTTTTTGTAAAAATAACCTAATCATGCCATGCAACCCTAAATCCCGTAATTTCCTATTCCTCACATTTTTATGAATATTACTATTCCGCTAATATTGCTCCATTTAAAGTTTATTATATCGAATTTATTCGTGTAAGCGGTCTCACTATTTCTTATCATCGTTTCAATATTTTCTATGCTAGTAACTAAATTAACATTTATAAAATTTAACAAAAAACATTACCAGTTCCAAAACGGTTGCTAATCTTCTAAAAATTCCTTAGTTTTCATTCCTACTCCCACCGCCTCGCGCGAGAGATCCTCCGTCACGGCGAATACACTCTTTTGCTCTCTGGTTAACCTACTGACGCTCATCCGCCTAGGCCAAAACTCCTCTGCCTAGGTGAACACACCCTCTTTCTTTCTCTGATTTGGACACTGACCCATTTCTGCCAAGGTGAACGTTGTTCTGCCTAGGCGAACGCGCCATCGACTGACCTATTCTGTTTTTCCCAAAACCAACCATCTCCTTCTTTCTCTCTCTCCTCGCTAACTCCGGCGACCACCTCCCATGAACATTCATACGCACACAACAAACACAATACACACCCACATGCATACCATAATAACACACACACCTCGCGGGATCAACACACACACACACACACACACACACACACACACGTGCATGACAACCCTACTCCTACAACGCCACACAACCAAACACTGTCGGACCAATTTGAATGATGGAAAAACACACACACACACACACACACACACACACACACACACACACACACACATATACAGTGTAAGGCATACACACACCCACAGCAACACCACTGTCGGAACCCATGCATACATAGCATCACCAAAATAGAAACAGAAAACAGGGAACACACACATCCACTGGTCTCTCTCTCTAACTTTCACTCACCGCCAGCCAACTAATCGACGGCAACATACACACAATCTGGCGACGTCGGTGACGATCAAACCACGCACCACCACCACCTTCGTCAGACCAAAACACACAAAACCCACGTCACACATACATACGCAACATCACACTCACAATCTACTCACACAGACACCCACATACCCACATGATCGCCGCCGAACAGAGCACACCCATACACCTATTGCGACGACACACACACAAACATGGTGTCGGACCAAAATTAACATTGAACAGCACCTCCGATCCTCCCTCTCTCCCTTGCTTTCAGTTTTCTTATCGCCGAACGACAACCCACCACCGGCCACCTTATTTCTCTCTCTCGCTTTCTATGGATTTTTCCCGATCCTTTTCTAATCTCTATCTGTATATGCGTACAATATATATATATATATATATATTGTGTGTGTGTGTGTGTGTGATCAAACAACCGGCCAAGTGGCCATCTCTCCTCCACTTATTTTCCATCGTCTCTCTCTCTCTCTCTCTCTCTCTATATATATATATATATATATATATATATTATTTAAAGTAAGAAATTTACACAATCCTCCCATCTATTTTGTTATGATTTTAATTAAACCCAATTCAAATATTTGATGTTTTATAAAATTACAAATTAACCCCTCAAATTTTTAATCAAACAACAAATAACACCATCAACCCCATTATTTTTGAAATATTTTAAAACGCGACTTAAACTATGCATATAGCAAAGCTCAGGGTGCAGGATTTTAACTAATCCTATCGAATTATGGGGCATATTCTGTAATTATAATGCACCTCAACATATCACTTCTCTATCACAAATTAAATTACCTCTAAATATCATACCATAATTCATATACCAAATCCAAAAGATGCCAGTTGAATTTAATAATTTCTTTAGGGCATTCCGAGCTTGTTTTTATTATTGATTTTTTATTTATCACCAAAAGATAAATTATAGGGTAAAAGCTATAAATATGCTTGTTACCTTAGGGGCCCTAGAGTACTTTTCTCTAGACTATATTTATCTTCAAATATAAACTTTAGGGGAGGAAAATGAAAATATAATTGTTACCTCAAGGGCCTTTGTGTAATTAGCCCTAGGTTTAGATTGTTCACCTCCATCATACTATTTTTTCTGCGGCCTCAGTTCTCTCAACCTTGAGACTTCCAATCAGGTTTTTTTACTTGGAGGAAGGGAACTTCCACGCTGTTAGAGCATCTCCAAGAGCTAAGCCATTCGGTGTGTCATCCCAAATATGACATTTTTGAAACCAAAATTGAGCTCCAACAGGTGTGCTATGTGGTGTGCCATTTTTGGCACACCAGCTTTGCTGTGTCATATTTGGCACAACAACCGTGAGAGTAGGCACAGCGACCATTGGAGTAGCTAACGGTCTAAAATTTGAAATCAAAACCCCAATTACAAAAAAATAACAGTGTATAAATTCAGAACATGTAGGAACAAAAAAAATGAAAATCATACCAATCAGATCTAGAAGCATCGCAAGTTTGAATCACAAGCTGCCGGCTCTGTCGCAATGCAATCGCCATCTCCGCAAGCTGCCAGCAATCGTAACTGTTGCAACTATCTCTGTCGCAATCGCTGTCTCCACAAGCCGCCATCGCAATTTCCATATTCGCAAGCCCCCATCGTAATCGCCATCTTCACAATTGTCGTCTTCACAATCGCCGTTTATGTGTTCTCTGTGTGTGTGTGTGTGTGTGTATTTCGATCGGTTTTGGGAGAATTAGGGCAAAACAACCCTTTTTGTGCTGTTGTGTGATGTGATTAGATAGGGGCTGTGTTAATTTAGATTATGGGCTGGCTAATTGAATTAGGGAATGGGATGTGTTAATTTTTAGATTATGGGCTTGAGTTATGGTTTGGTTAACTTAATTTAGATTAGGAAATTTGGGTTGGGTTATGATTTAGGCTAATTAAAAAATCATTAATTTATCAAATTCAAACTACATGAAAAACACATAATACTAATACAAATTCAAATTCAAATTACATGAAAAACACATAATACTAATACAAATTCAAATTCAAACTACATGAAAAATACATGATACTAATACAAATTCAAATTCAAACTACATGAAAAATACATAATACTAATACAAATTCAAATTACTACTCTGTCCCATAACATTGCCATAGGTGCTCCACAAGATCATTCTGGAGCTGGGAATGACTTGTTGCAGATCGAATTTCTTGTGTGGCTTAAACAAAAGTTGAAAAATCTGGAGCATGAGCATGAGATACTTTGATAGGTGGATTTGTGTCACTTCCGTCAAAGTTGATGTTACCAATTGCTCCTTCATCCTCAATGATCATATGATGCATAATTACGCATGCTTTCATAATATCTGCGAGCGTTTCCTCATCCAAAAAACGTGCTGGGCCACACACAATTTCAAAACGATATTGGAGCACTCTGAAAGCACGTTCTACATATTTTCTTGCTGACTCTTGTGTTGCAGCAAAATATTTTTTCTTCAAGCCTTGTGGGCAAGAAATTGTTTTCACAAATGTTGACCAATTTGGATAAATACCATTAGCTAGATAATATCCCATCATATAATCACACCCATTAATATTATAATTAACAACGAGGGCACGCCCCTGGATTAGTTCATCAAAAATAGGACATCGATTCAACACATTAATATCATTAAGTGATCCCGGCAAGCTGAAAAAGGCATGCCATATCCAGAGATCTTATGAAGCAACAGCTTCCAAAATGATGGTTGGTTCATGACAATGACTAGTATACATACCTTGCCATGAGGTAGGACAATTTTTTCACTTCCAGTGCATACAATGAATGCTTCCCAACATTCTTGGAAAGCCACGATTTTCACTAAGGGATAGCAATCGGGAGATATCATTGCTATTTGGTGCTCTTAAGTACTCATCACCAAATATTGCACCAATTGCTTTAACGAACCGCTTTAAGCTCTGTACGGCAGTGCTTTCTCCAATCCTGACATATTCATCTATAGAATCTCCTGCATTTCCATAAGCAAGCATCCTAAACGCAGTTGTTACCTTCTGAAGAGAAGATAAACCTAAAACTCCAGCAGTATTTCTTCTCTAGACAAAATATGGATCATATCGTTCAACTTCATCGACAATTCGACAAAAGAGAGAACGACTCATATGAAACCTCCTTCGAAATAAAATTTCATTATATACAGGAGATTCAGAGAAATAGTCATGAAAAAGTCTTTCATGACCAGAAATTTGATTAAGAAAAATAAAATTATGACTTGGGATAAAACCAAGTCGCGGTGCACTTTGAGGTACGCGTTGATCCGCTATAACCACCATTTCTAATAGCTCGAATTCTTCATTAGAATCTTCATCACTATTGAGGAGATCTAATATGTTGATGAAGGTGGGATAGTTAGACATGAAATGATATTTGTAGGGAATATGTGAAAATGAAAGAGAAAATGAGGCCCCGTTTGGTTAGTGTTCCCAACCAAACCCAACCCAACTCAACCCAAATATTTTGGGTTTGATTTTTGGGAACACGTTTGACAAACATAAAACTCAATTCAACCCAACCCAAAAAATAGGAATTGATTCTCAAAATTCTAAAGAAACCAAAAACAAAAAAAAGTTGTTTCTTTTTGTGCCCAAAAAACTCAACTCAAAGTTCTCAACTTCCGACTTCATCTGCCGGCCGACCACTACCACCCGCCGCCGTCGGCCACCGTCTACTGCCGTCTCCCGGCCACCTCCGCCGCCGCCACTGGCCGTCTGGCCACCGCCACCGCCGTCCGGCCGCCACCAAACAAAAAAAAAAAAAAAATAATAATTTTAAGATAAAATCGTTACCAAACACATTCTGTTCTCAATACAAAACAAAAATTGTCATTACCAAACGTAATTCTATTCCCAAAATTCTCAACCCAACCCAATTCAACTCAACCTAATCCATTCCAGTTGGGTTCAGAAAAGTGGAAACACTAACCAAACGCCACCTGAGTGTATGGATTTGTATTCGTAGGAATATGTGAAAATGAGAGAGAAAAATGAGTGTATTTATAGATAGTTTGGGAGGCAAACTAAAATTTCAAGATTGAAATTTGGCGGTTAAGTTGAAATCTAAAATTTCAATTTTGGATCTTTATTTTGAAACCAAAGTTTAAGATTTGGAGATAAAGTCGAATCTAAAATTCTAATTTTGGCACTTTACTTTGAATCAAAATTTTAGATTTGGCGGTAAAATTAAAATAAAAAATTATACCCTTTGGTGTTAAAAAAAAATTTAGATTTGGCGGCAAAAGTTTAATTGAAAATTTTAATTTTTGTACTTTAGTTAATTATACTTTTTGGTGGATTAATTAAAATTTAAAATTTTAATTAATTTTAATTTTTACGCTTTAATTTGAAATTAAAAACTAATGTTTAGCAATTAAATTGAAATCTCAAAATTCAATTAAATTAATATGTTAATTTTAGTTTTTAATTAAAAAATGGCACACCCAAATGACACATCTCTTGGAGTGCTTTTTTTTTTTTTTTGGTGTGCCATTTGTACTTTTGGTGTGCCATTTGGACAAATGGCATACCAAATTTTAGCACATCTTTTGGAGATGCTTTTATGGCAAAGAATGGCATAGAGGGGAATCACCATGCCATTACGGCGAGGCACGGTGCAAAAATCTCCGCAACTGGAGATAACGATCTTATCTGGAGTGACGATGGCAACAACGGCGTGGATCTGACGGTATCATACTGCGGAGTTTGGAGTTCCACCTACAATCGGAGCGTCGACGGCTATTCGATCGGTCGCCTCCCTACCTGTTTGCCGTCCACAATCTTCTCTCTTCAACCTTGGACGATAACCGTCATCTAGGCTCTCACCGGTCCGTGTTGCCGCCGAACACTAACGCCATTGACGATCCTCACAAGATCGAACTTATCTCTAGAGGGGTGCTAACGCTTCTTTTTCATCATCGGCTTTCCTTCACACCGGGGATTCGCCTCCGGTGAGGCGTCAGATAATCAGAAAATCCTTTTTCGCCGCTGCTGCTGTCGTTGTTTCTGAATCAATGGATGTCTATTTTTCGATTATCCGATGTGCTAGGAATGGAGTGGGATGCCCATTCTCTTTATCTCTAAGCTCGTCCCGTTGTGAACCGTCCCTATGAAGTAGCACAGACACGTCGGTTGGTTATTCTTTATCTCCGTCTCCGATCTGCTGTACTACTTTATCTCCGTCCCTATGAAGTAGCACAGACATGTCGGTTGGTTCTTCTTTATCTCCGTCTCCGATCTGACGGTATCATACTGCGGAGTTTGGAGTTCCACCTGCAATCGGAGCGTCGGCGGCTGTTCGATCAGTCGCCTCCCTACCTGTTTGCCCTCCACAATCTTCTCTCTTCAACCTTGGACTATAACCGTCATCTAGGCTCTCACCGGTCCGTGTTGCCGCCGAACACTAACGCCATTGACGATCCTCGCAAGATCGAACTTATCTCTAGAGGGGTGCTAACGCTTCTTTTTTATCATCGGCTTTCCTTCACACCGGGGATTCGCCTCCGGTGAGGCGTCGGATAATCAGAAAATCCTTTTTCGCCGCTGCTACTGTCGTTGTTTCTGAATCAATGGATATCTATTTTTCGATTATCCGATGTGCTAGGAATGGAGCGGGATGCCCATTTTCTTTATCTTCGAGCTCGTCCCGTTGTGAACCGTCCCTATGAAGTAGCACAGACACGTCGGTTGGTTCTTCTTTATCTCCGTCTCCAATCTGCTGTACTGCTTCGTCAGTGCATCCTCCTTCCACATCGTGAACGTTAAACGTTTCACCACCTTCGAACTATTTGGCGTACCGATCTTTCAAATCTGCCGCCATCTTGAGGTGTAGTTCAGGTTAGATAGGAAGTTCACTTTAGATCGGATCAGATGCATACTTCTGGTTAGACTGGAGGTCTGATTTAGGTCAAGTTAGATCCATTCCTTGTTTGTCAATCGTTTGTTTGTCGATCGTATGCCGATCCTTCTGTTCTTCGATGATTCTTTTTTGATTGACGATTATCCTTTTGCTCCATCTTATTCATCTTTGATTTTTTATTATCATTGACTATCAACGATCGATTCACCACATTGAGATCTATTCAATTCAGATCCGCTGGTTTCATTATTTTAATTTGCAGTCTATTCAGATCTGTTTGCTTTTGTTAACTGTGTTAACATGCCAATAGCGATTGTTGAGCTCGCCGGTGGTCTGTAAGTATCACGACACCAGCGACCATGTCTTCTTGCTCGCTATCTCATAGACGGTGCCAAATGATGTTGCCAAAATTTACTCGGTGCATGAACTAGGGCCACGCCCGCTGGAAAACTCAACAACTCATTACCCCTCCTAGAGTTAATTCCTATAGGAGGGTAAAAATACATTCGAATGTAGAGAGATTTTTTTACCGCAGTAGAGAATACAATTGTATACAGAAAATACAGAGTTGAATCTCATATTGAGAGAGTATCCTCCTCGTGTCTCGTGTGATGCCTCGTTTTTATAGATTGATCACCTCCCGAGAGTTCCTCCATTTTGATCCATGGTTCCGCACTCAGTATATCGTCATTAATGGGGAGTTACACCCCCATTGATGTGGGTATTTAGTGGGGGGAGTCATACCTTAATTGGCTCTCCTTTTTCCCGCACCAGATCTTGGCTGTTCTTCACCCATATTTTGCCCTAAATTAATCATCTCCACACGCGAAAAAGATCAATCAATCCGGATAATCAAAGATTTGTTCTTTTGAAAGCTCAGATTCATGTCGATCTTGTTGTCGAAATATTTTGGAGTGATAGGAAATTGTTGTGCGGTATCATCCACTGGTTGTGAGAAGAAAAAGGGAAAAAACAAGCCAAACCCATTTTCAATCGACTATGGCGTCAACCACACAGATGGGAATGGTGGACACAAGTACAAATTAGACAACCCAACCGGTCATAAAATTGAGAAGACGTGAATTGGGTCGTGAGCTCAGCTGCGGCGAATTTGGGGTTACGTATCTGTGTACGGATATATCTTCCGGCGAAGCGTTTGCCTGCAACTCAATATCAAAGAAGAAGCTGAGGACCCGGGTGGATATTGAGGATGTGAGGAGAGAAGTTGATATAATGAAGCATTTGCCCAAGCATCCCAATATTGTGAGCTTGAAGGATACTTACGAGGATGATCACGCAGTTCATTTAGTGATGGGGCTGTGCGAATGAGGCGAGTTGTACAATATAGTAGAGAGAGAAGGTGAGGAGATAGAGAAGAGACGGAGAGAATTGAGATGTGGAAGAGAGATATGAAGGGTCCACTCTATTAGCGGGTGGGGAGGTGGACGAAGCAGGTGAAGGGAGAACGAACCAGGGGAAGGTAGGCAAAGAGTACTTAACCCTTATTTCAATTTATAAATTAAATGTATTAAATACTTATTCACTTAAAACCTGAATAAAACCAGGGTTGGTCTTAGGCAAGTGACCAAACAGTTGCTTGGAGGTGCAAAATATTATTTAAATTGAATGTAATGAAATTTTAATAAAAAAATGATAAATATAATATCATTTTAAAGATCTTATATAGAAGAATCTAAATATATTAGTAGATTATAAAAAAATAAAAAATACTATGTTAAATTCAGCACGATCTGAAAAACTGCGAACATTCTAAATTAGCACGTTGAATGTAACACGAAATGTAAAATTTCGATGAAAAATGTTAAACACGATATCATCGATGTTAAAGAAATATATATTTGAAATATCATGTTGAATTCAACACGAAAGTGAAAAATCAAAAATTTTGAAAGTATCATGTTGAATTCAACACGAAAGTGAAAAATTGAAAATTTTGAAAATACCATGTTGAAATCAACACCAATCTGAAATTTTGATGAAAAATTATGAACGTGATATCATTTTGAAAGATGTTATTAAGAAAAATCTGAATATATAACAAAATTGTGAAAAAAACCCATGTTGAATTCAACATTATGTGAAACACTAGGAAGATTAGGAAGATTCTGAAGTAACATATTGAATGTAACACAAAATTGAAAAATAAAAAATTCTAAAAGTACAATGTTTAATGTAACACGAATATGAAATTATAATGAAAAAACGATAAACGAGATACCATTTTGAAGATCTTATTTATAAGAATTTGAATATGTAATAAATTTTTTAAAAGAATACCATATTGAATTCAACATGATATAAAAAATTACAAATATTCTCAAGAAGTAGGTTTAATGTAACATGAAATTAAAAAACTAAAAATTCTGGAAATAACATGTTAAATGTAATATTGATATAAAAACTAATAAAAAAAATAGTGAATATGATGTACTTATTCAAATAAATCTGAATATATAATTAACTCGTTTAAAAAAAATATGAAAAATAATACTTATTTCAATTTTAATAAGATGATTTTGAATCCCTATTTTTTGAGAAGTTATATATCGAGTAAGTAGTTGTAGGAGAAAATTTGTCTAAATAATTACAAAGGTAAAAAATGTTTGTTTGGTAATTTTACATTTTATCAGAACCCGCAAGTAATTGCCCCATAAAAAAATCTCAATTCTGGTTCAATTACTATGTTAACTATCTTTTAAATTTTAGATTTTGCCATGGACCTCTGATTTCTCAAGGTTGACCCTACTTAAAAATAGCCCAAAAACGTAAGTGATGTGCACATGACTTATTACTTATCACTTAAAATTATTCAAATTTGATTAATACAAATATCATTAAACAATTGTTAGACAAATATGAATTTTAAGACGATTTTAAGTATAATTATTTATGTGATCTAATGGTTGATTGTGATGTTATCATATCTCAATACGTTCTTTTATTGAGAAAGTGACCATGAATTATTGATTTGTTAAAAAAGCATTAAAATGTGAATAACAAATTGTGTTTCAAAATAGTCATGTGAAATTGATTGAAGTATGTAAATTGAGTAATCCTACATTGGTTTCGAAATTTTTTTAAGCCATATTTGTAATCCATGTTTGGACTTTGGACTTGTATCGGGTCAATTTGGGAGGTTTAAGTTTGAACATGGGTAAATTTAAGTAGAGAAAATTCTTTCTAATATTTTCTTTAAAATGATTCTAGCAAATTTTTTAAGTAAACAAGACTTGTCTTTTCAAATTTATAATTCATTTTTAATGAGTTACATTTAATTAATACTTATAGGCTTTAATTTAAACCTTTTGCGTGTTGGAGTATTCTCTATAAATAGAGAAGTTTTATATTATTATTAAGTCATGAAACTTAGGATATCTTGCACTACATATACACTTTGAGCCAATGTTAGTTTATTCTTGAGACGGGGTTTGGTACTTGTTTTATTTATTGGATCTTTTGCTTTCGAGTTCTAATATCAGAGGATTGCAATGGTAGTATCCTGGGAAGCAAACATTTGAGAAACCTTAATGTTGAATCCAAGATTTTGATGAGCAATTAAGTATTGATATTTTTGGTAGAACTAATAGTTTTATCAAGTGTTTCAAATTTATAGTTCCATGCATTTGATTAAGAAGAAGATTTGATGAAGAAAATATAAAGGGTACAAGATGGATATCACGAATATTCAAAAATTTTTGAAGACGCTGAAAAAAATTAAGTGAAAACAACTATTTACTTATGTATTCTTAATGCAACCCGAATTAGGATCATGCACGACACTTAAAATAAAGTAATTCTATGTATCTCTTGATAAGAAGTGATAAAGTTTATGATCCTAAAATGAGATATTTTATGTGTTTTTTATGTGAAATGATTTTGATAATTGACTTAATTGAATAATGTGTTTTAAAGTATAAAATATTGTGTTTTCGGGGTAAATACTGTCAACCGGCAAAAGGGATCGATCAACTTAATGAAACAATGAGTTTTTGAAGTTAAAATAGAGTTTTACAGATCCAATCGGTCAACAGAGAAAAGCAATCGGTCAACTGTTTTAAAACAGTGGCTAAAATAGATGTGAAAGTGAGGACTCTAATCAAATCGTCCTTCGAATGGTTAGAGTCAGTCAATCATTTGTTTAGTGGATACAATGGGTTAAAAAGGAAAAATCCACTAATCCATTCAGTCAATCAATTGGTGTAGTGTCAACGGCTGAATTAAAGATTGGCACTGGGCAATCGACCGAATGGTATGGCTCGGTCAATCAACTACTTCAATCAGCAATTCGGTTGGTCTTTTTGTAAAAAGCTATCCGTTTTTTATGATTCCAAGAAAGAGATTTGGGGGATTTAAATGTATTTCAAATATGAACAACCTATTTAGTAATCCCTATTGATATGGTCCATATATTTTGAGATTCACTTAATTTAAATGATTTAATACTTCTTATTCTTGTGATTTTAAATTGGGAATAGTTTTATGAATTTAAAAGTGAGATTTAGGTGATATTTTTAAGTGGAACATACCTATATTGATATGATATGTTATATGGGTTTTAGAGTGTCATTTAATGACATATCTTTGAAAAACTAGTTGTTGGAGAGCTAATAATTGGTTTATTAATGAAGACCTGCGGGAATTGAATTAGATATATCAAGAACATAAGTTTGAGCTATTATAAGAGTAAGATTTTTGTTGAGATTTCAAAGAGTGATTCTATACACATTCTTGATCTAAAGAGCTTGCTGTTGAGCGTTACCGATTTGAGTTCTACTTGCTATATTGCTATTGTCTTCGGTGTTTTTCCGGTGAGATCCATCCAAACTTTATTACTTAATTTATAAAGTTATTTTTATTTTGATTTCTTGGTTTAGGATTGCTAGAAAATTGTTTTAAACTTAAAAGTTTGAAAATATTTTTCTAAGCAATTTTTGCTTGATAATCTGATTACATACTAAATTTGTGCTACCTACTTTATTTATTAATTATATTTTAATTACCCCACATTGCATCTATTATGTAGTAATTATTTAGGACATTAATCGAGTATATTTGTATTGAGGTAGTAGAAGGTCCTTGTGGGAAGAAACTCATATATTTTTTTATTTATGAGTTTGAGTGGATTAGACACGCTTGGGATGATGTTTAGTTAGGGTAGTTGGCGTTCGATCTTTTCCCAGTAAAAAAGAGTAGGATTTGATCTTTGTCCTGGTAAAAATATTAGGTTATTTTTTTCTCTTGAAAAAAATTTGGTTTTGATTTATCTTGCAATTGAATTATTTTGAGTGAATTGGAAAGGTTCATCATTCCCTGTAAAAATGATAAGTAAAAGAGTATTAAGTTAATCTTTAACTTGGTAAAAAGATAGGGTTCATCCTTGACTTGTGAAAGAGTAAATTATAAAAATTAATTTTGTGCCTATAAAAGAATCGTGAGTTGTAAGGATTTGGTTTCTACCTAATAAAGGAATCAAGGGGTTTAGTGGATTCCGAATGTCTGTGGAGCTCAGGGTACTGGACATAGGTAAGAGTAGCTTGCTGAACCAAGATAAATTCTAATTCAGCTCATAAGATGACTACACGAGAATATGAGGATGGAACTAGAAATTTCAAAAATAAGTTATTGGCATTAAAATTTTAGAAAAATGAGGAAGAAGATAACAGTGATGACATCATTTTTGACAACAAGCAAGAAAATGATGTGGCGTTTCTCCCGAAATTTTTTAGAAAGATGACTCGACGAACGTTCTTTGGAAAGCAAAATTTCAACTTGAGTAATATGGAATGCTTCAACTGTCACAAGAATGGACAATTGCAATCCTACTATCTTGAACCAAAGAAGAAAAAAGAGAAAAAGAGAAAGGAAAAGAAAAAGGTGAAGAAGAGTAAGAAGAAATCAATAAAAACCACTTGGGATGACTCAGAGTCGAGTAGCTCAGAAAAATGAGATAGTAATGATTCATCTATGCTTACTTTGATGGCCATTGGAGATGAGGTAACAAAATGTTCTAGTTCTTTCCATTTAGATTTCGATGATTTATTTGATATTTATCAATAACTAACACATGATAATAAAACTAGTATTCTTAAATTAAAGCCCTACAAAGTACAATTAACACACTTAATAAGCAAGTGATAAAATTCAAATCTAAAAACATTGAATTGAAATCCAAAATTTTGGATTTACATTCGATAGTTCTCAAAATCACGGGTGGTGAAAGTAATTTAAAAATGTTTTTGGGGAGTTTAAGAGGTATTTTCGATAAGGCTGGAATTGGGTTTCATAAAAATCTTAAACAAAAGAGATTTCATAATTTTTTTTCTTCTAAAAGTAGGAATCTTGTTAGATGTTTTAAATGTAACATTGTGGGACATACCGTTAGTACATGTTTTTCTAAAGTATCTAAACACAGACAAGTTTAGATTCCGAAAGGAAGTAAAATTTTCCCGACTAACATGATTGTACCCACTTAGATAGGGTATCACTTAGGAACTATTTGAGGTGTTCCTTGTAGGTTATTCTAAAAGTATCAATAGACAATAAAAAATGGTTCTTGGATGGTGGTTGTTCTCAAGACATGACGGGTGACAAATCTAAATTCACATCTTGGACACCTAAAGACGGAGGTCATGTGATGTTTGGAGACAACACAAAGGATAAAATTATCGGTATAACTAATATTGGTAATGAGTATACTACTACTAATGATATTCTTTTAGTAGAAGATTTTAAACATAACCTGCTTAGCATTAGTCAATTAATGTGATAAAGATTATAATGTGATTTTTGATCATAATAGATGCATCATTAAGAATGGGCATGGTAGTAGCATATTACTTGTTGAATCATGTTTTGAAAATGTTTATACATGTTCATTGATGATTTCTTTTCTCAAAATTTATCTAAGAAGAGTCTAGTACGTGGCTTACCTGCATTGCAGTATGTGAAAGATAAAATATGTGATGCATGTCAACTAGGTAATCAATCTAGATAATTATTTAAGAAGAAATTGCATACATCCACGTCTAAATATCTTGAATTGTTGCATCTTGATTTATTTGGTCTGAATGCCATTGCTAGTTTAGGAGCTAAATTTTATGCATTCGTAATTGTGGATGATTACTCTAGATTAACTTGGGTGTTTTTCCTGACTAAGAAAAGTTGCTTCTATATTTTTTAAGTTTTGCAAAGGTGTTTAAATGAGAATCAATGTTGTATTATTAATACCCGTAGTGATAGAAGCAGAGAGTTTAAGAATCATAAGATTAGTAGATATTGTGATGAGCACGGGTGTGCTCACAACTTTTCTGTACCGAGAACACCACAACAAAATAATGTTGTATAAAGAAAAAATAGAACGCTTCCGAAAATGGCCAAAACGATGCTGAATGAGAATCATCTTCCTAAATATTTCTGGGCCGAAGCTGTAATTACCGCTTGCCATGTTCTCTGGTATGCTTCAGATAGTAAAGCTTATAGAATATATAATAAACTTACTTTAGTAGTCGAAGAATCCATGCATGTCGTATTTGAGGAATCTGATCTACTCGTGTCGAGAAACGTTTTGGATGATGATGATGCAAGTACACTAACCAAGCAAAACCAAGGAGTTGAGATGAAAAATGAACCAAAAAATTCAAAGAGTGAGGAGCTAAAAGGCAAAGAGAAGAGTTTACTATGTACTATAAAGACAATGTCAGGACACCCGGTAAAAGAAATGATTGGTAATTTGAAAAAGGTGTAAGTACAAGATCTTCTCTTAGGGATATAATTAATTTTTTATTTTTTATTTTAATCTCAAATTGAGCCTAAGGATAGTAATGAGCCATTGACTGATGAGTCTTGGAACTCTATGAAACAAGAAGAGTTAATTCAATTTGAGCGTAAGAAAGCGTGGTTTCTAGCTTCTAAATTTTACTTCCATCCTGTGATTGGTACTAAATGAGTTTAGCGTAATGAAAAGAATGAAACAGGTATGATAATTAGAAATAAAGCAAGATTCGTAGCACAAATTCATAATCAAGAAGAATGAATTGATTGTGATGAGATGTATGCACCTGTGGCTAGATTAGAGGCTATTAGGATGTTACACGTATTTGTTCACGTAATTTTAAACTATATTAAATGGATGTAAATAGTGCATTCTTGAATGACTTTCTATGAGAAGAAGTTTATGTCAAACAACAACCGGGGTTTGAGAGTGATAAACTACCCAATCATGTATTTAAACTTTGGAAGGCTTTGTATGGACTAAAACAAGCTCCGCGAGTATGGTGTGAGAGACTTAACTGATATTTGATTGAAAATGATTTTTGATGTGGTCTTAGTGACATTACATTATTTATAAAGTAGAATAAGTCTAATATCCTATTAGTACAAATTTATGTTGATGATATTATATTCGGATCTACTAATGAGGATTTTTGTCAAGAGTTTGCCAAAATTATGCAGGTTGAGTTTGAAATGAGTATGGCGGGTGAATTAACCTTATTTCTTTGGTTATAAATTAAGCAAACCAAAGAAGAGATTTTCATTAATCAAGCCAAGTATACCAAAAAGTTATTGAAAAAGTATGATTTGGATGGCGCCAAAGAGTACAAAACTCCCATGACAACAACTACAAAAAATAGAAAATGACGACACGGAAAAAATGTCAATGAGAAAATCTATCGAGGTATGATTGGTAGCTTGTTATATTTTACTGCTAGTTGACCTGACATATTATTTGGTGTATGCATGTGTGCTAGATTTCACTCTCATCTGAAAAAATCGCATCTGACAACTGTCAAGCGAATCTTTCGATATTTGAAAGGGACAAGTAATCTAGGATTATGGTATCCTAGGAGGAGTGAGTTTAACTTAACCAGTTACTTCGACGCTGATTTTTCCAGATGCAAATTTGAGCGTAAAATCTCAAGCAAGTCATGTCACTTTTCAGGACATGCCTTGGTTTCTTGGTCTAGCAAGAAACAAAACTCGATTGCCTTATCTATGAATGAGGCAGTGTATATAGAAGTTGCTAATTATTGCGCTCAAATTCTATATATTAAGTAACAATTATATGATTTTGGGATATATATGGAGGAGGTCTCTATTTATTATGATAGTAAAAGTGTTATATGCTTAAGTAAGTATCTGACACAACACTCATGAACTAAGCACATAGAGATTAGATATCATTTTATTCATGACCACATTATGAAAATGTATATAACTATTGAATATGTGGATACCTCTAATCAGCTTGCTGATATTTTTACCAAACCTCTAGCTGAAGATCAATTCGTGAAAATCATTTGAGGTTTAGGTATGGCTAAACATAATGATGTATGCCTAGAATGATGTTTTTGGTTCTCTGACCCCATTTTTTGAGATGACAAAAGGAGAAAAGTTGATGCTTAGGGATTTGCTCGCCTAAGCATTGCATTGATTAAAGGGAGAAGTTATTAAATGCTTTTGTTGAATATCTTTATTATGTTTAATGAGCAGTTGATGTTTAGAGATTTGTTTGCCTAAGTATTGCATTGATTAAAGGGAAAAGTTTTTAAGAGCTTTTGTTGAATATATTTATTAGGGTTTAATTATATTTAGCATTATTGTGCTTAAATGAGTTTAAATGTCCATCCTAGGATTTAGAAGGAGCATGGTTGCATTATATTTTGATGAAAATATCAAAATTAATTGTCATCATCAAAAAGAGGGAGATTGTTGAATCCAAAGTTTTAATGAGCAATTAAGTATTCATATTTTTTGTAGAACCAATGATTTTATCGAGTGTTTGAAATTTATAGTTCCATGCATTTGATTAAGAAGAAGAATTGATGAAGAAAACATAAAGGGTGCAATATAGATGTGACGAAGATGTGAAGAGTTTTGAAGACGCTGAAGAAAACTAGGTGAAAACAACTCTTTACTTATATACTCTTAATGCAACCCAAATTAGTTTCATGCACGACACTTAAAATGAAGTAATTTTATGTGTTTAATGATAAGAAGTAATAAAGTTTAATATCTTAAAATGAGATATTTTATGTGCTCCTTATATGAAATGATTTTGATAATTAACCTAATTAAAAAATGTGTTTTAAAGTGTAAAATATTGAGTTTTTGGGTTAATTCGGTCAACTGGAAAAAAAGGGTTGGCCAACTTAATGAAACAATGAGTTTTTGGAGTTAAAATAAAGTTCTACTGATCCAATCGGTCAACTAAGAAAAGCAATCGGTCAACCATTTGAAACAGGGACTTAAACAGAGGTGGAAGTAAGCACTCTAATCAAATAAGTCAATTGAATGGTTAGGGTCAAACAACCATTTGATTCAGTGGATGCGGTGGGTAAAACAAAAGAAACCCGTTGATTCAGTCGGTCAACTAACTGTTGCAGTGCCAATGACTCAATTGAAGCTTGACACTAGGCGGTCGACCGAATGGTGTAGCTCGGTCAATCGACTACTTAAGTCAGCAATTCGGTTGATTTGGTCTCTTGGTAAAAAAACTATCCATTTTTTATCAGTCCAAGAGAGGGATTTAGGGGATTTGAATGCATTTCAAATATGAACAACCTATTTAGTAACCCTATTTATATAGTCCATATATTTTGAGATTCTCTAAATTTAAATGATTTAATATTTTCTATTATTGTGGTTTTAAATTGGGAATAGTTTTATGGACTTAAAAGTGAGATCTAAGAGATATTTTCAAGTGGAATGGTAGCACGTAAATACATCGCTACTTTTACTCTCAAGTATACGAGATCAAGTTTTAGTATAGATCGGGAGAGTTAGGGTTATCGTGTCCACAAGGATTGGTTGTGATTATTATCGAGTACTGTGTTTATTATGACCTAATTTTATCTAGGCAAAAATAAATGTATATAAAATTAATATAAACTAGTACAAAAATACTAACTAAACTATACTAATACTATTATGAGATGTTTAGGGAAAATCTTGCCTAGGGATTAACTTTATTTACAAAAACGTGCTTGATCTCGTTTTAGTTTACGTTAATGGCATTCGGGTATCCGACAATCTCGGTTCGTAAACTCACTTTCCACCTCTCCTGAGTGTAAGACAAGTGAATACATGACTTTGCGTTAACGAAAAAGTCCCTCTCAATGTCTTAATGACGCTAGGTCATGTGAGTCTCACCCCAATGTCATTGGTTGCACACTTTTTAATGCCCTCCCTGGTTGTTAAATTGTCGTGTTGTGTTTACCCTAGTCCGAATTTGGAATTACATCTCCCAAGTGTCAAACCCTATATTCTTTAATAATCTAAACAAGCATAATAACATGACAACACGGCAAACACAATCGAAATTATTATAAAACACACATTAACGAAACACAAACTCAAACAAACAACACTTTTATAAATTATATTAATCCCTAGATAAAAATCCGTTTAGCTCATGGCCATAGTCTGTTATACAATTAAAATAGAGCTAAACATGCTCAAACAATAATCCTAAGTTAAGAAATAAATAAAGGAACGAGAGAAACTTAGCCTAGTCTAAAGATTTGTTGCTAAAAACGTTTTGGGATCACTCCCCCTTCTTTACTTTGTGATCTTCTCCATAGGATTTGAATGAGCACTCCCAAAACCTCTCTCTAAAATATCCCTAGTCTAATGGGGCTCTCATGGCCCGGGGAGAGGATAGGAAGGGGTATAAATAGGAAAAATATCTAAAATAAATATCTAAATCTGTGTAGAGGTAACCGCCGCGGCGGTGAGGTAAGTCGGTTCATTGATCGCCTAGAAGGTAGAGTTGGCGGTGGATTTAGGGACTATCCTGCATTTTCACTACCGCGGTGGTAGATGTTCATCAAGAAAAACACCTCTTTGCATTTTCATCGCCGCGGCAGTGGGCTTCTTTTCAGAAATTTGCCTCCAATATTGTTTTTTTACTGTTCTTCCATTGTTATCGATCCGATATCATTGTTTAGCATCCGTTTTATACCGTTTCATCCTACACACCTGATTGAGTACAAAAAGAATAAAAACACAATAAAATATATTAAAACGTAATAAACGTACTAAAAAACTAACAATATCGGTTTGGAAACATATCAGCAATTTACACCTATCGTGGAACATACCTATATTGATAGGATATATTATATGGGATCTTGGAGTGTCATTTAATGACACATCTTTGAAAAACTAGCCGTTGGATGACTAGTTATTGGTATATTAATAGAGACCTGTGGGAATTGAATTAGATACATCAACAACTTCAGTTTGAGCTATTATAAGAGTGAGATTTTTGCTGAGATTCCGAAGTGTGATTCTATATAAGTTCTTGATCTAAGGTGCTTGCTATTTAACGTTACCGATTTGAGTTTTACTTGCTATATTGCTATTGTCTTATGTGTTTTCTTGGTGAGATCCATCCAAGTGTTATTATTTGCTTTCTAATGCTATATTTATCTTGATTGGTTGGTTTTGGATTGCTAGGAAATTGTTTTAAACTTAAAAGCCTGAAATTGTTTTAAACGATTTATGTCTGATTATCTAATTGCGTGCTAACTTTGTGCTACCCACTTTATATATTAATCATACATTGTATCTGTCACATAGTAATTATTCAAAACACTAATTGATTATATTTGTATTAAGGTGCTAGAAACTTCTTTTGGGAAGAAACTCATATTTTTTTTGTATTTATGAGTTTCAGTGGATTAGATATGTTTGGTATGGTTTCTAGTCAGGGTAGCTAGGTTTCAATCTTTTTTCTGTGAAAAAGATTAGGGCTTTATCTTTGTCTTGGTAAAAAGGTTAGATTATTTTTTTCCTTTGAAAAAAAATAGGTTTTGATTCATCCTGTAATTGAATTATTTTGATTGAATTGTAAAGGTTCATCCTTCCTTGAGAAAAAGATAAGTGAGAAAGTGTTAGGTTAGTCTTTAGCCTATTAAAAGGATATGGTTCATCCTTAGCTAGTGAAAAGAGTAAATTGTAAAGGTTGATTTTATGTTTGTAAAAGAATCGTGAGTTGTAAAGGTTTGGTTCCTACCTGATAAAGGAATTAAGATGTTTAGTGGATTACGAATCTCTGTAGAGCTCGAGGGACTGGATGTAGGTAAGAGTAGCTTACCGAACTAGGATAAATTCTTGTGTGCTGCATTGATTTATTCTTTATATTGTGTTTGGGTGTGTGCTTAGTATTAAACATATTTCTGCTGCGTATCAAGATAATAATTTGTTGGTGTCAAAAATTGGTGAACACCCTCAGTATGACTTGGACAGGTGACATGTGTGAGTTTGTTGGTGGTGTGGAGGTGATACACTGGAGAATTCAAGCTCTAATCTGGTTGAACTTCTGATGCTTTGGAAATATTTGCAATACAACCTGAGTGCTTCAATTGAGTTCGAGATCATGTTCAGACTCTGAGCTAAATTCCTCTCTAAACTCTATTCCAATCTCTTAGCCGAGCTCCAAGTCTACACTTTGAGCACTTGCACAAAGGCCTATCGGAATTATGCCCAGTGAGACCTCTCCGACGTAAGAATAAGTATTCGAGGTGAAAAGGCTAAATATGCTCTAGAGTGAAATAGAAGCAAGTACCTTTGGGCAATGGATGCGAATGGGTATTTATATGATGTAGGACTCAATTAGCACCGCGAAATTAGGGACCTCAGCCCAGTTAATTAGCCTAATTCAATTGACAGCCAATGAGCTTGCAAATTCTGGCTTTTAAACAGCTGGGCTGATCTTTTAGGCCTATTTGTAGAAGTCCATGGGCTGACCCACTTGAAATAGAGAGTAATGGCCTATTTCTAGTTCTTCTGGATGATCAGAGGTGGAGAGGGCATCAAAACAGTGTTGGGAGCTTCAAAACGACCTTAAGGAGTTTCATATATATGAGAATCCAAGTTGAGGGTGCTCGGACCCCTCAGCTCGGCTCGTTGGTCTTCAAGGAGAAAATGTGAGGCTTCATTTTGGATAAGTCCGAGTTGAGGGTGTTCGGACACCCCAGCTTGGCATTGCATCTTCAATCGCATTTAACTCCCCATCTTGTGTAAATCCAAGCGGAGGGTGTTCAGACACCCCATCTCAGTAGTATGTCTTCAATTCTGCTTGAAGGTCCCCCTATTTGTGTAAGTTTGAGTTGAGAGTGCCTGAACACCTCAGTTTGGCTGTGCATCTTCAGTTATATTTGAGGGTTCCCAATTAGATGTAATCCAAGCTGAGGGTGCTCAGACACCTTAGCTTGGCCATGTAGCTTTAATCTTTATTAGAAGGCCCCTTTATTTGTTTAAGTCCGAGCTAAGAGTGATTGGACTCCTCAACTCAGTAGTGTAGCTTGAATTCCTTTTTGGGAGGCCCAATTCTTCATAAGTCTGAGCTGAGTGTGCTCGAGCACCTCAACTCGACGTTGTGTCTTTAGTTCTATTTTGAGGGCTCTCCATTTGCAGATAATCTGATCTGAGGGTTCTCAGACACCCCAGCTCGGCCAGGAGACTTTCTTATTCATTTGAGATGCCCATTTGGAGAAAGTCTGAGCTACGGGTGCTCGGACTCCTCAGCTCGATCATTTAGCTTCGGTCTTTCTTTAAGGGTCCCTATTTGGACGATGTCCGAGCTGAGAGTATTCAGACACCTCAACTCGGTATTGTATCGTTATTGTTTCTTTGAGGGTCCCTATTTTGAATATATCCAAGTTGAAGGTGCTTGGACACCTCAGCTCGGCTATGTTAGTGGATTATCAATTGAGGAGCCTCATTTTGCACATATCCAAGCTGAGGGGGCTCGAACTCCTTAGCTTGGATCTTTCTTCACACTTGGAGATCCTGGATGAGGGGTTTCAAGTTCTCACCTTCTGCACATGTTCGAGCTAAGGGTGCTCGAACACCATAGCTCGAACCTTTCTTCACCTATGGAGATTGTAAAGGAGATGGGAGGTTTAGAGGCTCTCCCTTTTGCACATGTCCGAGTTGAGGGTGCTCAAACACCGTAGCTCAGATCATTTTTAACACTTGGATATTCTAGAGGAAGGGTTTGTAGGTTTGGAGGCTTCTCTTTTTGTATAAGTCCAAGTTGAGGGTGCTCGGACACTATACCATACCTGGGAGGCTTAGGGATGATTCTTCATGCACGTGTGATATTCATTATCAAATTTACCTCCATCAGTTATCCCCCAGTCTTGAGCATCCGCATGTAGAGAAGGATGTTCAGGACTTTGATCTCCCCAGCCAGGGGAATTTGAGACAGTTGCGTTTTAGGAAGTTTCTCTTAGGGCCCTTGCGTTTGGCGTGTGAGTAGCACGTGCGCCTATCCAGGCTTACTAGGGAATCCAAATCATATGACAGCTAGATGAATGCCACATGGCACTAGGCATAGGGATCAATGCAACAGTGACCATTGGGCTTTGCGACACTTCGTGTGGGCACCTTTATTTTTATAAAATAGGGGTCCCTTTTATTGATTCTACACTTGAATTTTTTTTAGAGTTCTTCCTCTTCTCGGTCATTGGTACCTTTTTTCTTCTCTGCCCGAACAAAAAAATGTCGTTATCTTCTTCTTCTATTTCTTTTTTATGGTTTGACCTCATGCTCAGGATCTAATTCTTCAGAATGGACTTCCTCTACCTCTATCCTTCAAGGTTGAACATCGTCTTGCTCTTGGGGACATTTTCTCTTTTGCTCGAGCTAGGCTCTATGAGTCTAGTAGTGCCGTCTAGTCCAGTCTAGCTGACTACATGAACGTGGTAAGCCGAGGTGATAAGACTGATGGAATGTCTTCATCCCATGATCCCGGTGCCAGGGTTCCTCCTAGTACTGTCATCGTGACTAAGTTTCTTCACGCCCTTCCCTTATCGCAGGTATTTCGTGATAACGAGGTGCATAACGCTGGGCCGGAGAAAATTTATATCAAAGTCTCGATCATGAGCCCACTCTAGATTACTAAGATGATCATGGATGAGGCCTCCATCGTTAAGTGCCTGAGTGAATATTGCTTCTTGGACTCAATTAAGACGATCGTTCCAAAGCCCGATAATCGGGCGTGTATGCTGCCGTTGGGTTACTTGATCGTCTACAAGTATCATTTAGAGGTGGGTCTTCGGTTCCCCATTCATTGGAGCATTCGAGCTGTCTGTATAAAGTACGGATTGTGTCCATCATAAATTGCTCTAAACGGTATGCTGGCCATTGTGGCGGCATTTATCATTTTTCGGGCTGAGAGAATCTAGTCGAGCATAGACCCCTTCAAGGCTCTTTTCTTCCTCGAGCCTTTTCCACGAGGTGTTGGGTGGTGTTACATTGCATCCATGTCAACTTTCCTAAAAGACCTAGATTATTCTATTCACAACTAGAAGCCCTAGTTTTTCTATCTCGGAAGTAGTGGTTGGTAGTTCGGCCCAGAAGACGTAGGGAAGTATCCCGTTCAGATGGAATAGAAAAAAGTTGGTAAGACTATGGCCCTTCGGGGTGGGGGGGGGGGGGGGGGAGGGGATTTGGGTTGTCTGATTTCCTTTAACACTTGGATTAGTTTTATCTTTTTGTCTTTTGTGAAGAGAATGAGAAACTAAAGAAGCAAAGACCCGAACTGATGAAGGAGATTATTGAACAGAGGGATAGGGTTCTGAAAATGATTTACAATAAGGTGAAAACGCTCATCGATCCACATTTGTTCGATATTGTTTTTGTATAGACCATCAGGCCTTCCATACATTCTTGAAATCCAAAAAGATTTAGACAATAGTACGTTATTTGTCCCAGTGAATTTTTTACACTTTGTAAATTCTTTTAAGCTTAGCTCAACCGTGCAGGCCATCTTATGTAGAGTTGGATGTTGCCGACTTGGTCGAATGAACTTCTTAACACTTTGTTGAATATTACAGCTATGGACAAGGCGATGGTAATCCAATGACTGAGAGAACGTCTAATGACAGTAATATAACAGCAACGTCTAAAGACATCGGCTCGGAGTTGACCATCAGCACTTTTCTGCATCTGCGTAGTGATTAGGGAGCCCCCGAGATCGAGATCAGTATCCCACCAGTCCATCCCATTTGGGAGTGGTGACATTTTTCCCCTGACCCATCTGGCAAGGGAAAGAGAAAGGCATATAAAAACAAGCATAAAAAGCATGAGTCCTCAAAAAAGGTAAAGCTGGTGGTTGGGGGCTTGTCAGAGCTACCTGCTGATGCAATGTTCTTCAGCATCGCCAAACATGGGGCTTACGATTGGTCTTCCACTGATGAAGTCTCCCAAGGTGATGCCAAATTACCTCCGCTGCATCACCACTCCTAACGACAAGAAGCTCATGGCTGACCAAGATACGAGGAGTCTTATGCACCATCTCGTCTGTGACCAGATCTCAGTATGGACCCATCACCTTAAATTTCAATTCTAATTTTAATTTCCAAAATTTCATCAAGTATATTCATTTGACCGTTCTCATGCAGAGCATGCTCCGTTTGTCCATTGTTTACGACAGACTTGCTAAGAGTACCATGGTTTAATCTATTCTTTGAACTGAGAGGAATGTGGCCATTGAGAAAGCGAACCGTTTGAATGAAGACCTCAAACTCGTTGCCCATGTATACCCATCTCTCTAGGCCAAGCATCAACTTGTTACCACAGAGCAAGATGCCTTAGAAAAGGAAGAAGAAGACCCCAAAATTTGAGTGCCAGGAGAGGAATACTGGGGTAGAGGACCTGAGGAAGAAGTTAAAGAAGAAGGATCTCTCGAAGGAGAAGGCAATCTATAAGGCCGAGAAGGAGGCCATTGATAAGTACAAGGCCAACAGAGAATTCTGGGATCTGAAGTATGACTTTGATGCCGAGTACATGGACGACTGTTTCGATGCCACGATACACTTCTTTTGATGAATTTTTCTTAAGGTGGACTATACGCAGATCAAGATAGAGTTCCCCAATGAGGGGCAACCAATTGTGGTGGAGTAGGTGGTTGAGGAGGCCAGCCCGGAGGAAGATTAAGAGGCCAGGGGAGATGAAGGCGGTGAAGAAGAGGTTGAAGCCGAGGATGAAGAGAGCGATGAGGACATGCACGCCGGCATTGTGGACGTCAAGCACTACTCCGGGGAGGAGGAGTCGAGCTAGATGGTCCCCCAAGACAGCCATGGGCGTGGTAGCCAGATCCTGAGTTTAAGACCTTAATTTTCGTATACGCATAATTTTAGCTACATTTTAGAACATTTAGAAAAATAACGGGGTGGAATGTATTATTTCTAATCTAATTAAAAACTTTAAGGGCCAATTAGCAATTTTAGAAATATTTATTTTAGAATTTGGGATTTAAATAATAACCTAAAGAAAATTGAGGGAAGGTTAGTGTAATTTGGGAAAAAGATATTATATATATATATATACACACACCTATATATTCACTCATACGATAGTAGGATCAAGAAACCAAAAACTAGAAGAGGAACTTTGACATGGCAACGCAAGAGATCATGAACCACTACTATTTTCATGCGTATAAATATGGTTTCATTCTTGGAAATGGGGAGGATGAGCCGCAAAAGAAGAAAATCAGAAAAAAAAAAAAAAAAAAACAACAACGAAGAGATAAGGGGAAGTGGGTCGCCGACGGTGGGGGTTCTATTTGTCGTGGTTTCTCCGGCGTGGGTGTGGGTGTGGGTGTGTTTGTTGTCGAGCATCCAGTGATCATGTGCGTAGGTGTGTCGTCGCCGTTTGGTGTGTATGTTCCGTCGTGTATGTGTGTGTGTGTGCTCTGCTCCGTTTCGTCGTCATGTTGGTGGGTGTGCTCTGTCTAAGTTGGTCTGGTGGTATGTGGAGGTGATCAGCATGTGCAAGTGTGTGGTTAGTCGAGTGTATGTTGTTCTATTTTGTTGTTTTTGTGTGTGTCTTGTTCAACATTCGCTCAGTGTATGTGTATGTATGTGCATGGCAGCGGCGTCCGGTAGGTGTATGTATGTGTGAGTGTCGTTGTTCTTTGGTGAAGTGTGTATGTGTCGAAGTAGTATGTGTGTGTCGTCATGCATAGGTGTGAGTTTGATAGCCGACATGGGTGGGTGTGATCGCTAGTGGTGAGTGTGGTGGGAGCGCCGATCGGTTGAACCCAAAATAGAAACAAGAGAGAGAGAGAGAACTGAACCAGGGATCAGAACAGAGGAGAAGGGCGTTTGCCGCGGCGGTGGCGCTCACCTTGGAAGTGGGGTTCAACAACCTGTAAGCAGAAACGGAAGAAGGAAGAAAAAAAAAGAAAAAAAAAAAAAGGGACATCAAATAAAAGAACCAAAAATTTGAAAATCTAATTTCTCGGCCTGCAAACGATCTAGAGTAGGTAAAATTTTAATCGAATATTATTATTGATTAAATTAAATTGTTAAGTATTAAAATTTTTGCAATCAAAATAGTAATTTTCGTAATCAAAATAATATTGCCATAATCGTTAATTTTGAATAAGTTGGTACGGTAAATATTAACGTAGTGAGACAGACAAAATAATAATTCTTCATAATGAAAACTTGGGAAATGAGAAATATGAAATTTAGGGCCTGCATTTCACGTTAGGTTATTTTAAAATAAAATATTAATTTAGGCCTATCGTTGTTAGGTTTAGAGGCGCCAGTGTCCTAATAGGTTTTAGACAGTGACATTTTTGTAGTGCGGAGAACGAGGTGAGTGTACTGTCTTCTATGTAAATTAGAAATTTTATTTTCGTATAAATTATGGAAAATGTGTTTATTTAAAGAATGGACGAATTTGTAACTTATATGGATCAAGTGGTTTTGGTGTTAAAGGTAGAAAATGGGTTTTGGACCAAGTGGGTTTTAAAGGTGATTTTTGTCCAACTATGCCATAGTTTTTCTTCTCGTTAGGCAGGTATGACCTATAAAATATGGATTTTCTTCTCGTTAGGCGGGTATGACCTATGAGAGGTGAATTTTCTTCTCGTTTGGCCGGTATGACCTACGAGATGTGGATTTTCTTTTCGTTAGGCGGGTGTGACCTACGAGATGTGGATTTTTCTTCTTATCCGAAGGATATGTCTTGCGAGATATGGATTACCTGCTCGGTAAAGTCCTGCAGGGTGGTTTGACCCGTCAGGAGTGCAAATCTTACGGGTAGTACAGTACCATTGCAACTCCCGATCGTGAGGTAAAAACAATCATATGGCTAATAGGAAAGTAGTGTGGGGTATCTTATTATATGATGAACTGCCTGGATTGATTTGGTATAGATATATTATGTTAAAATAGATTAGCGTCAGTATATTATTTTGTTGCTGTAGTTGACTTAAAATATTTGGATTGGGTGTTTTAAATATATGAGTTATTTCAATGGTGGCAGGAAAACTGGATTTTTGTACGGTATGTGATTATATAATATTATATTTTGTAAAGTGGTGTTTAAATTCTTATACTTGATCCATACAAATTGTTTTTATTATGAAGACAGTACACCGATAAAAATATTTGGTTTTAGGTGCCGCAAATAGGAGTGGGTCCACTACTGGCACTAGGTAGAGTCCGGAAATAGTGTCATTTTGGAGAGTGGGCCGGTCAGAAGCGAACCGTGGGAGGTTCAACATTTTTTTGTTGATTTTTATTATATATATACCTAATACCCATTTCCAAAAAAAAAATCTCATACTCATTTCCAAAAATATGGGACACACCCATCCCCAAATATATATATATAGATGTGTTTGGTTGGTTGGACAAAGAGTGTCATGCTGACGTCCCGCTAGCGTCACGCCTGGCCTCTAGTGACAGGCGCTCGGGGTGGGGTGTGACACTCAGCCTGGCCATTTATCAAGAATTAGAATTTTTTCAACCTTTTTCAATTTTTTTTAATTATAATTTTTTATTTTGATGTAATCTGGCACTAACTCTGTGTTGCTAGGCATGAACCCCTCCGATAAGCTTCTTTTTGAACATAATACAAACACAAATTAGGAGGGGTTCATCCGAGTTGAGGGTGCTCAGTAAAGATTCCATACTTAGAGACTTGAGATTGTTTGGTTTTAGGATCTTGCAAATTGACTAATCTGAGCTGAATGTGCTTGGAGAGCGAAGCTTGTCCAATTTTTCATACTTGGGAATTGCTTGGCGTTATTTATTTTCGGGACCTTCCAAATTGACTAATCCGAGTTGGTGGTGCTTGGAGAGCGGAACTCGACCAACTTTTCATACTTGGGAATTGCTTGGTGTCATTTAGTTTTGGGACCTTCGAAATTGACTAATTCGAGTTGGTGGTGCTCAGAGAACGGAACTCGGCCAACTTTCCCAAATGATTTATTCTTATTGCCAAGGCTGTATCCACCTTACCCCCCCAGCCCGGAGCATGAGAATGGTATATGCTCGTGCTGTTGGCTAGACGCGTGGTTTTAAAGAATAGTCCTTCGTCTTCATGGTTTGCGAGGCACCATGCAAGCATTGGGGCCTATGGATGGTCATTGGTGGGTTATTCATATTTGGGCTCATTCTTAAGCCTTTTCAGGTTATCCCGATTTAGTCCATGCGGGAGCATCTTCTCCTTTAAGTTGCCTAACCTTTGGTTGGTGAGGACGGGATATACACTTATCCGCTGGCCCTCAGACCCGATCGATGCCCAACCCTTGGCGAATGACCTTAGTCCATCCCCGGGTACGGACTACCAACCTATTTAGGGGATCTGGTGATATGGGTAATTTGTCTATATATTCCTAATACACTTTTGGTAGTTTTTTAGTATTTTTATTGTGTTTTATTATGTTTTAATTAGATTTTATTTGTTTTTATACAAAACAAGTGTTTGGGGGTGAAAATGAGCTAAAACGATTGAAAATCAAGCTAATTGGAGCAAGTTGGTAGAAGAACGATGGAAAAACGTGCAAAAAGACATTATTCAGAAGCTTGCATCCACCGCCGCAGCGATCAGGCCACCACCACGGTGGTTAAAGTCCAGAGAGTTTTTCTATTATTCCATCGCCGCAGCGGTGACCCAATCGACATGTCCACCGCCGCAGCGGTGACCTAGCCGATGTAAAGTAATTTTTTGATACTTTGTTCCCTTTATCTTTCTCCCTTCTCTCCAATTCCCGATATGAGCTCATATAGAGATAGAATAGATTAGAGAGAGTTTTGGGGGAGTGCTCAACCAAATCCGAAAGGAGAAGAACACAAAGCGAAGAAGGAGAAACGATCTTGGAGCGGTTTTAGCGGCAGATCTTCGGAATACGGCTAAGTTCCTTCATTTTTTTCTTTATTTTCTTAACTTTAGTAGTTGGTTTGAGCATGTTTAGCTCGTTTATCATTGTATATACGGTTATAACCATTAGCTAAATGGATATTATCTATGGATTAATATAATTTATGAATATGTGGTTTGTTTGAATTGTGTTTCATTAACAGTTGTTTTTCGCTATTCAATTGAGTTTACCGTTCTTGTATTTCCATTCTATGCTTGTTTAGATATATTGATAAATTAGGGTTTGACACTCAATAGAGGTAACCACAAATTCAGACTAGGGTTTAAACACAACGCGATGATCTAATAACCCGGGTAGGAGTTAGAAAGTGTGCAATCCAGTACCGCGATTGATTTCGTTTAGTTTACAATAACGATGTTCAACTTATCTGACAATCTTTGTATCGTAAACTCACTCACCACCTCTCTCGAGTGTAAGATGAGTGAATATGCGACTTCTTATCAATGAATAAGTCCCCCTCAACGTCTTAACAACACTAGGTCACATGAGTCTTGCCCTAACATCATTGATTGCACACTTTCTAACTCCCTCCCGGGTTATTAGATCGTTGTATTGTGTTTATCCTAGTTCGAATTCGGAGTTATCTCTCACGAGTGTCAAACCCTGTATTCTCTATATATCTAAACAATCATATAATCAAAGAATAATGGTAAATACAATTTAATAACAAAGAACAACCATTAACGAAACACAACTCAAACAAACAACGATTTCATAAATATTATTAATCCCCAGACAAAATTCGTTTAGCTCATGGACATAACCATTTATACAATGAAAATAGAGATAAACATGCTTAACAAACTACCAAAGTTACGAAAATAAAGGGAGAAATGAAAGAAACTTAGCTGTAGTCTGAAGATTTGGCACTAAAACCATTCAACAATCGTTTCTCCTTATTCGCAACGTGTTCTTCTCCTTTGGATTTGGTTGAGCACTCCCCAAAACAATCTCAAAATATTATAAACCCTAAGGGGTATTTGTCTGGAATAGAAGAGATGAGAAGATATAGGGAGCAAAATATCTAAATAAATATCTGAAACTGTGGCCAGAGTGACCGCCGCGGCGGTGGGTATGTCGGTTGGGTCACAGCCTCAGCGGTGGATACGGTGGTGGGTATAGAGACCTCCTGTTCTTTCACCGCTATGGAGGTGGATGTCATAGCTCTAGCGGTGGGTTTTCAGCAACTTTAGGGCCTTCTCTACATTTTGATCGCCGCAGCGGTGGGCTGCAGGTTCTGATTTTTTCCATTTTTCTTGTTTTCCCACCGTTCTTCTACCATTCTTGATTTGATTTGATCGTTTATGATTCATTTTCATGCATTTTCACCCCACACACCTGATTTATACAAAAACAAATAAAAATGTATTAAAACGTATTAAAATGTAATAAACATACTCAAAAACTAACAAGTTCGGTTTGGATATAGATAGATAAATTACACCTATCAAATACTCCAAAACTTGGAATTTCTCTAGTCCTCGAACAAAACACACACACAATACAAGAAATATAACAACTAATTATGAAACTAAAAACTAAAAATGAAAAATACTAAAAACAATAATGTGCAAGTTTTGAAAATTATCTACTAGCCAAACGTTTTTTCCTTCATCGGCCCCCATTCCTATCAAGTTCAAGCATAAAACACACCATGTGGTGTTTTAGAATTTCAACATCTGATGATAGTAAGCTCCATTTTATATCCTGTCCAAAGTGTGTGTGTTAAAACTCATATATACAACTATCCATCAATCAGATAGGATTATCCCTCAAATAAGCTCATGACTAAAGCAATTTAGGTATAGGGAATCCATAAGCCTAACTTGGGTTGTATTTTCCACTAATGTAGACTCGAAAATTCAAAAAGATCATTAGGGTTTGGTTTAGTTTTGAAACAATGGCCAAGAGTATATCGAAAATAGAAAACAGGTTAATATTATTAACTTGATGATACCTGAGGCACATGCTTGGCACATTACACTCAAAACCTCACAGATAAAACTGAAACAACCCCGAACATACATTGAAGATCGACGTACTCACTTGTAAAAAATAAACGGAAATATAACTATATTACATTTGTTTTTTACTTACCACACCATCAAACTTATTTAATTATTAAAATTTCATGGATGTTGTTGAAATGAAAGAAAAACAAAAAGTGAGTACTCGAATACCGAACCAATTAAAAGTTCGTCCTAAACCCAACCGTTCACTTCAAGTAGCATTTGCAACGACTAACTTGATTCACTCAAATTGTTCTCTCGGTTTAGCAATAAATGTTTGGAAAAAGTTCAATCGGCCAGGGTATTAGTTAAGTGTTCAGAATTGAAATGGCTTTTTAGGCTTCGACAAGGTAATGAGGGATAAACATATTACAAGGTAAGCTTCAAAGGCTCAAGCGATGAAAATGAATGCCTAAATCATATCTCCCGAACTACCTCACCTAGGATTTCGCCTCAAATTTTCCCCAAATTAAGTTCTAAAATCCCTATTGTCATGAACTTGGCTAATGGATAATCGTTTTCAAATCAATTGGATAGTTATACATTGAGTTTACGTGCTCGTGCATTTAGGGTCTACAATAACTTTTACTAAAACGATATATCAAGCACACAGAACACATATGAATAGATTTACGCTCGATCTCAATAAACAATTAGGGGACAGACTCATCATAGGGTAATGGCCCAGATAAAGTCAAAACTCAGCACATAATAACAACTAACCTAAACAAACATGAACACAATAAAAACAAAACAACATAAATTAATAATCCTAACACATACTAAACATACTACATATCACCACCGTACTTAAATGGGTAATATCCACAACAACCCATAAGCGATCCCAATGAAAGCATAAAGCATGATATTAAAGACGGGGGGTTTAGAATACGTACCTGAGAGACGAGAGAATCTCACTTCTAAATCAAGTCGGCTGTGATGGATTTAACTTATTTTTTCTTTGGGTTGCCTCTCAAGAAACGCTTGATTTAAGGTCGTCGGCTTGACATGAAGAATTGCTCGTCAAAGTGAGACTTTTGCCCGTAGTACATGTCAAAAAACACTATGTACGAGTCTTGATTTTGTACGCCCTGAAGATTGGCGAGGTTTGGCTTTGATCAACTCGATCTTTCAACGTGACTCAGCTTTGGATTATGTGCCTGGTTGGCATGAATGTACTGAGCTAGAAACAAGGTAGGATAGGTGAGCCACATCGGATCTTCATAGATGCAATCGTCTTGGATCGAGTGCGGCATCACCAATTAGAATTCAAATGTTCAAAACTCACAATGATTAATATGTGAATCTCCATAGCCAATCCACACTTGGGTTCTCTCCCAATTAGCTTGATCATCTTCGATCTCACCTAAGTGCCTTCTGTTTGCATTTGGTTCCTCATGGTGGCTTTCACATTCGGATGTAATTTGTGAATCTCTCAGTGCCACCATGTCTGACTCGTCCTCAATGTAGCAAAGAAGATGACCGATTTGCGTCTGCAAAGATGTTTTAGTCGCATCAATTTTGGCTCAGATCGTCTTAATATTATCAAGATGATCCTCGTGCTCATTGATCCGGTTATGCGTCTCCCTCCAAAATGCTTGAGGCTCCCTAATAAAATCAATGAATATTTCTTCCAAGGCAGGGGAAGACTCAACATATTGGTCTGGTGTGTCAATCTATGGTGTAGTGATGGTAAAACTATCCCCCAAGATTTGCTGACTTGGTGAATAATTCCAACAGTGATAATCAAAGTCAGCCAATTCCTCCAATGACTAAAGGGCTTCGTCTGCGGTTAGGTCGTAGAAAGAGGAGGTACTGTTTTCTCCTTCCACCCATGTTCTGGTTGCGGCTAGTAACCCATCGAGGAAATTCAGAAGTTGACACTCCCTCGGGAGACCATGAATGGGGAACCGAAATAACATCTCGTTGTAACGATCCCAAGCACAATAAAACGGCTTGGAATCTTGTTGAAAGAATTGCATAAGTACCTGTTGATCTAACATCTCCAAGTACCTTGCAGGGAAAATAAAAACAAAAACTACAAAGAGAAAAGATTAGAAACACTAAAAAAATCCTAAATTAAAATTAAGCTATTTACTCACAATATCAACAATAATGTAAAACACAATCCCCAGCAACGGTGCCAAAACCTTGGTGGTTGAATATTACGTTGCCTTTTTCACCTCAAGTGTATGGGTCAAGTTTTAGTATAGATGGGAAGGAGTAGGGGTTGTTTTATCCACAGGAATTAGTTGAGATTATGATCGAGTACCGCGATTGTCATAACCTATCTTTATTTAGGCGATACAAAATAATTTATAATTAATTAATATTAATACTAAGTAAATTAAACTAATTATACTATATTACTATATTGAGATGTTTAGGGGAAAAGACTATCTAGGGATTAACTTTGTTTACAAAAACGTGTTTGGTTTCGTTTAGTTTACAATAACGGTGTTTAACCTATTCGACAATCTCTATATCGTAAACTCACTCACCACCTCTCCCGTGTGTAAGATGAGTGAATATGAAACTTCTCATCAACTAAGAAGTCCCCCTCAATGTCTTAATGACACTAGGTCACATGAGTCTTGCCCCAATGTCATTGATTGCACACTTTCTAACTTTCTCCCTGGTTATTAAATTGTTGCATTGTGTTTACCCTAGTCCGAATTTGGCTTACCTCTCCTGAGTGTGAAACCCCATATTCTTTATATATATAAACAAGCATAAAATCAAAGAATAATGGTAAACACAATTGAATAACGAAGAACAACCATAATGAAATACAACTCAAACAAACAATGATTTCATAAATATTATTAAGCCCTAGACAAAATCCGTTTAGCTAATGGCCATAACCATTTATACAAAGAAAATAGAGCTAAACATGCTCAATAAACTACCAAAGTTAAGAAAATAAAGTGAGAAATGAAATAAACTTAGCCGTAGTCTGAAGATTGGCGCTAAAACCGTTCAACAATCGCCTTTCCTTGTTCACAATGTGTTCTTCTCCTTCGGATTTGGTTGAGCACTCCCCAAAACACTCTCAAAATATTATAAATCCTAAGGGGTCTCTTCGTTGGCTGGAAGAGAGGAGATGAGAAGATATAGGGAGCAAAATATCTAAATAAATATCTAAAATTGTGGGTAGAGTGACCGCCATGGTAGTGGGTATGTCGGCTGGGTCATGGCCTCGGCGGTGGATACGATGGTGGGTGCAGTGACCTCCTGTTCTTTCATCATCGCGATGATGGATCTTACCACTACGGCGATGGGTTTTCAGCAACTTTAGGGCGTTCTCTACATCTTAACCGCTTCGATGGTAGGCTGTAGGTTCTGATTTTTGCCCTTTTTCTTGTTTTCCCACCGTTCTTGATCCGATTGGATCATTTATGATCCGTTTTCATGCCTTTTCACCCCCACACTCCTAATTTAGACAAAAACAAATAAAAACATATTAAAACATAATAAACATGCTCAAAAACTAACAAGTTTAGTTTAGAAATAGATAGGTAAATTACACCTATCACTATGTGTTCTAAAAAACGCTAGAGGGAGACTTTGGCGTTAACATGAAGTCACTTATTCATTTACTTGTCACTCTAGAGATGAAGTGAATTATTTTCTAAAACAGAGATTGTCGGATAGGTCGAATACCATTATTGATAACTAAACGAGATCAAACACATTTAAGTAAATGAAGTTAATCCCTAGATAATCCAATCCCCTAAACATCTCAATATAGTAATATAGTTTAATTAGTATAATTAGTCAATTAGATTAGTATTTATTAATTATAAACCATTTTTTATCGCCTAAATAAAGTTAGGTTACAATAATTACGGTACTCGATAATAATCTCAACTAATCCCTGTAGATACGACAACCTCTACTCTTCCAAACTATATTAAAACTTGACCCGTACACTTTTCGTGAAAGTAGAGACGTATCTACACGCTACCATCCAGTTATCACTCTTGACTGATAGCACCGGAGTATCTCTTTGGAAGATACGTGTATGGGCTAGTAGATCGATATATGTGAATAGCCATTTCATTCATATGAAAATTCGTTACACTTAGTAGAAAAATGGAGTATTTACAAAGCGACCTCTTCCCTATATTAATATTTCTTGAGGTAGTTAGCATTCTAGGAGGGGTCGCAGTAGAACCCCCTTTTCAGTCTCGAGCTCATATGTGCTCGGTCTTGCAATTCTTATTACGTGGAATCCCAAGTAGGGGCTAGCGTTCGAGCATTTGGTTTGTTGGTTGCCAAGGTGACCTCCTTGAGAACAAGGTCACCGACTTTGAAATAGCAGGGACGTACCTTTCTATCGTAGTAACGAGTTGTGCATTGTTGATAGGACGCTTATTGGAGTTTAGCGTTTTTCCTTATTTCCTCTAGCAAGTTGAAATTTAGAGCTAGTATGGTATCATTTTGTCCTTGGTTGAGATCCCTTCTTACCATCATGAAGGTTGGCATTTTGATTTTCGTAGGAATTACAGACTCTTCCCAATCCCTGTGGATACGACAACTCTTACTCTTCCCAATCTAATGCCATCGAGAAGGGTGTTTCCCTTTGCTTTATCAAGTCTAGTCTTCAATCCGTGCAAGATGGTCCAATTCATAATTTCAACCTAACCATTGGCTTGGGGATGACCCGGAGAGGCGAAATGAGTTCGAACACCAAGGCCTGAGTAGAAGTCCGTGAACAAGTCATTGTTGAACTGAGTTCCATTATTTGACATGATGGTTCTTGGAATTCCAAACTAGCATATCATAGATTTCCAGACGAAGTCTTGAATTTTTTCTTTCATGATGCACGCTAGGGGCTCTGCCTCAACCCACTTGGCGAAATAATTGATGGTGACGACCAAGAATTTTCTCTGGCTGATACCCTGAGGAAAAGGGCCAATCAAGTCAATCACCTACTGAGAAAATAGTGGTAGCGCATAAATTAACATCGCTACTTTCACCGCAAGTGTACGGGTCAAGTTTTAGTATAGATTGGGAAGAGTAAGGGTTGTCGTATCCACAGAGATTGGATTAGATCGTTGCTAAGTACCACGATTATCATAATCTAACTTCATCTAGGTGACTCAATTTATATTTTTGTTAATATAATTAATATACTAAACTAATTAACTAATTAAACTAATATACTAATATAGACGTTTAATGGGAGTAAATTGCCTAGGGATTAACTACGTCCACTTAAACTTGTTCGTTTCAATCTAGTTTATATTAATGGTATTCATTCTATTTGACAATCTCGGTATCGAAATCTTACTCACTACCTTTCCTAAGTATAAAGTGAATGAATAAGTGACTTCGCGTTAACACCGAAGTCCCCCTCGGGCGTCTATATGACACTAAGTCACATGAGTCTCACCCCAACCTCATTGATTGCATACTTTCTAACGCCCTCCCAGGTCATTAGATCGTCATGTTTTGTTTAAACCCTAGTCCGAATCCGGGGTTACCTCTCTCGAGTGTCAAACCCCGTGTTCTCAAAATCAACCAAAATACCATAACAAGTATATTAAGATTGTAATAAAACAGTAAACACAATCGGATAAACATGAATAACCATTAACGAAACATTGATGTATTCAAACAATATTTTCATGAAGTACATCAAGCCCTAAATAATATATGTTTAGTTTTTCATGGCCATAACCACATATACAACAAAATACAAGCTAAACATATACAAAACTATCAACCAAACTAAGAATAAAAGAGAAAAACGAGGAGACTAGCCGTTATCCAAAGAACCGACGTTAAAACTACTCCGAGAACGCTTCCTCTTCTTGGCTTTGTGATCTTCTCTTGGTTGATAGGCCTTAGAGCCCTCAAGACACTCCCGAAAATGTTCTTTTTTGTGTTTGGGGGAAAAGAGACGATATTTATAGGATCCAAAATATCAACAAAATATTCTAAAATATCTAAACTGCTTGGTGCCTGACCGTTGTAGCGGTGGAGAAGTCGATAGGCTTCTGGTGGGTGACCGCTACAATGGTGGTTTCATCGCTGCAACAGTGGAGAGTTCAGCAACTCTCTACATTTTGACTGCTACAACGATGGAGAATTCAACAACTCTTTGTATTTTCACAACTGTAGCGGTGGATGCAGGTTCTGAATATTGATTGTTTTGCTCTTTTTCTCTACCGTTTTTCCACTGACTTGCTCGTTTATGGGTTATTTTAGCTCATTTTCTTCCTAAACACCTGATTTATACAAAAACAAATAATTTTTTTAAACAAATTAAAACACTATAAAAATACTCAAAAACTACTAAAATCGTTTTGGAAATAAATAGATAAATTACTCCTATCAAATGGCTACTGGCTCGTCATTGGAACTATGTTTGTTGAAAGGAGATGAGGGTGGGAGGTGAATCTTTGACATTTATTATGCTTTTTTATGATGTTTGTCATGTCCTCGAGCATCTTTGGCTAGAAATACCATTGTCGGAGTAGCTTGCTTGCAAGTGATTTGGCCTCGAGTGGTTGCCACAGATGCGCTCATGGACTTCTTTTAGAACGTAATCAGCCTCTTCTGGACGAATACATCTATATTAAGGGCCTAATAAGGAGTGTCGATATAGGACCCCATCTGTGATGCAATATGATGCGGATCGTAACGTAATATTCTGGCCTCAGCACGATCTTCTGGTAGTGTCCTGTCCTCCAAGTAACGTCGTATCAGATCCATCCAAGTGGTCTAGTTGTTGAGCTTGCAGATTGATTGCACCTGGTTGGATATTGTAGTGCTTGGATAATCGAGGTATTCCCACCTTTCTCTTTAAGGTCCACTCCACGACCAAAGCGAGGTTAGCTAAGGCATCAGCGTGCCTGTTTTCTTCCTAGGGCATTTGGGTCACTTGGACTTTGTCAAAATTTTCCATCAGCACCTTGACTCTCTCCAAATATGCAGTCATGCTTAGATCCTTGGAAAAATACTAGTCATTGACTTGATTGACGACGAGCTGGGAATTATAGAATATGACCAACGTCTTTACATGAAAGTCTTGGGCTAAGCGAAAGCTGACGATGAGTGCTTCGTACTCAGCCTCGTTATTGGTCGTTCTGAACCCCAACCTGAGGGCGTACTCGATCTCTTTCTTATCTGGGGCTACAAGGACTATCCCCACTCTATAACCATTGACATTGGAAGATCGGTCATTGAAAAATTTCCAAGGGGCCAGCTTGAATTCATGAGGTGGGTTTGTTGATGTTCTCTATTCTCCATGGACCTCTTGCCCAAGTCATCAGCAGTGATCTCTGTGTCTTCGGGAAAGGTGAGCTCAGTAATAAAGTCAGCTAGGACTTGGCCCTTGATAGCACTCATTGGCCTGTACTTAATGTGGAATTGGCCGAGTTCGAGGCTATATTTTATCAGTTACCCCGAGATGTTAATAAAATGTGAAATTTGCCTCAACGGTTGGTCAGTTAGGACTATGATGGTATGTGCCTAGAAGTATTGTTTCAGCTTCCTCGAGGCCACCAACAAAGCATATGAAAACTTTTTAAACGTGGTGTACCTCATCTCGGCATTTGTGAGGACTCTGTTGAAGTAGTACACCGGGTGTTGGACGCTGGCGTCTTCCCTCACTAGAGCTGCGCTAACTACTGCTAAAGAAGCAGAGATGTACAGGTACAAGTCTTTACCTACCTTCAGGGTGTTGAGCAAAGAAGTAGAGAAGAGATACCTTTTGAGCTCCTGAAATGTTGTCTCATACTCCTCTGACCACTGGAAGCTATTGTTACCCCGTAACATCATAAATAAGGGCAAACACTTGTCTAATGCTTGTGAGATGAACCAGTTTAGGGCGGCGAGCCTTCCTGTAAGCATCGACACTTCCTTCTTGTTCCAAGGAGAAGTCATCCCAGTATAACATTTATTTGGTCGGGATTCATATCGATTCTGCGCTGGGAGACCATATATTCGAGGAACTTCTCGGTAGAAAATCCAAAGATGCACTTGTTGGGGTTGAGTTTCATGCGGTAAGCCCTAATCTTATCAAAGCAGTTCTGGAGATGTTAGATGTGGTCAGGAGCCTTGGAGCTCTTGACCAACATGTCATTTATGTAAACCTCTATCGTCTGCCCTATCACTTCTTTGAACATTTTGTTTACTAGCTGCTGATAAGTCACCCCAGCATTGTGTAAGCTGAACGTTATGACCTTGTAGTAGTACGTCCCTTTGTCCATGATGAAAGATGTTTTACTCTTGTCCAGAGAGAATATGGGTATCTAGTTATATTGGGCACAAGCATCTAGGAACCTTAGGCGCTCCTAACCTGCTATGGCATCGATGACTATGTCGATCCTCGGTAGGGGAAAGAATTCCTTTGGGCATGCTTTGTTCAAGTCCTTGAAGTTGACACAGAGGCGCCACTTGTTGCCGGCTTTAGGGGTTAGGACCACAGTCACGAGCTAGTCTTGGAACTTGACTTCCTCCACCACTTACAGTTTTATCAACTTGTCCATTTCTTATTCGATGATCCTTTGGCGCTCAGGGTGGAATTTCCTTCTCTTCTGCCTTACGGGTGGGTGGTACGGGTTAGCATGTAGGCAGTGCATTGCCACACTTGGATTGATTCCCGGCACCTCATTATGCGACCAAGCGAAGATGTCATAGTTTCTTCGGAGGAGGTCAGTGAGTTCAGCTCTCTCCAATCCTTATTGACCTTTCCTTTATTGTATGGTAAATCGAAACCTCCACTAGTTCTTTTATGGTCGGGGACCATCTTCTTCTTCATGGGGGTCCGTCGATGGGCACAAGTCCCGATCCCCCTTCTAGAGCCATGAGCTTCGTGGTGCTGAGCTTTACCTCTGTCTTTAATTACTATTTTTGGTTCTCCAGTACCCTCCAGCCATAGGCCCTGGAGGTCTCCTAGTCTCCTTTCACTTCTTCTACCCCTTTTTCGATGGGGAAATTCATTGTCTGGTAGTAAGAAGAGTATGCTACCTTGAGGGCTGCCACGGTAGGTCATCCCATAATAGCATTGTAGGGGGTAGCCTGTCAACGATCAAGAATTTAGTCCATACTGTTGAAGTCCTACGGTGAGTTCCAACCATAATGGGAAAAAAGACCCATCTTAGTGCATTGACCACGTTACCCCTAAAACCGACCAGGGCGCTGGGGTCAATCTTCATCTTTTGGAATGCCCAATTGAAGATGATATCAGTAGAACTTCCCCCATCCACCAAAATCCTTCCTATATTGAAATGATTTACAAGGGCAATGATGACAAAGGCGTTGTCATGAAGAAAATGACATTGTTCTTGGCGGTCAGCTTCGTTGAAAGAAATGACATTATTCTTGGTGGCATCGATTGTGCTTACTTCAAAGATATCTCTGTCCACCTTCCTCTTGTCTTTGTACTTATACCTCCTTCTAGAGGATACTGTCTCCCCTCCATGACTAAGTCCATCATAGATGACGTTGATCTCACCATCCACCATTTGTTCATCCTTGTCTCTCGTTCATTCATCTCTGGGTGAAGGATAATTGTGGTTTCCTCTCCTCCTCCAACCCCTATAGTCTTCGTGGGGATCGTGCTCTTCGTGCCTTGGTGCTTGGCCACCCCTTCGGACATAGTAGACCAGATACCCCGACTGATGAGAGCTTTGAATTTCTCCTAGAGCTGGAAGCAATATTTCGTCGAGTGGCCTCTGGCCTAGTGGAATTCGCAATATTTATTTAAAGATCTCCCTGTTGGCTTACCTCTTAAAGCTAAGGGAAAAGGAAAGAATTCTATTTCGATGTTCTCGGCATAGATAGTGGTGACCAAAGCCGTGAGCGGAGTGGATCCCCACTTACAATGTCCTAAGGGTGGAAACGATCTCCGGTCCCTAGGCAGTTGGCCCAATCTCTCCTCGGTATGCAGCTTTTTGACCCCTTTCCTCCGCCTTGCCTTTTTTCTTTTGAACTCATTCACGATCCTTCTTGGCCGCTTCTCTTAGGCTGGTATTATGGAATCGTGTACCCCTTTTGGGTGCATCTTCGAGATTTGGGACAGGGTTGGAGTAAAGGTCATAAGATAGTCTCCGCTGCTTGAGGCTGTCAATGAAGTCATTCATTGCGACGACATCGGAGAGCTCATCGTAGCCAATGACCTCCAAGTTAAATCACTCCACATAATCTTCTAAGGACTTTCCAGGTAGCTATTAGAGAGCGATGATATATGCCATAGTTTTCGGCTGACGTCGTGAGCGTCCGAATCGGGAGAGAGAGTTTCTCCAACTCTCAAAAACTAGAAATAGACGTTGGGGCTAAGGTCCTGAACCATGATCCTCTAGATCCCATGAGTATGAGGGGAAAATCTTTGCACCTCATGGCCACTTAGGCAGCGTGTAAATCCATGGACGACTTGAAGATGGACAAGTGATCCATTGGATTGGTGGTTCTATCATAATGGATCATTTAGGGGCAAGTGAACCATACTGGCAAGGGTTCTTCTAGGATCTTATCAATAATCAGGGATCTTACATCAGAGGGGAGCCCCGTTGAGCCCCTTATCCTCTAAATTTGATACAAGGTAGCCTCTATGTCGGGGAGCCGCCTTTTTACCATTACTTCACCTCTTAGAGGCCTCTGACCTAGCTAGTGGCAGCTCGGGCAACACACTGTCTGTTGGGTGGGGAATGAGAATCTACTTCATGAACATGCCAGGACCTATGCTCTGATCAAGCGACATAACTCTAAGCTCTACTCAGAGGAGACTCTATTCGGTTGTCTCTTCTTGGCCTCGGATGAGGTGGGTGGAGACAGAGATCCAAATGCTTTATGGGGTACCAGATCAACCTTCTTCCATCTGTTGTTGCGGAATCAAGGACGAGCTCTCGAGGTATGTCTATTGAAGTGAATCACGTGATCATCCAGCTCTGATGCCCGTTCCTGTAGGTTAGAGAGTCGGTACTCTTTCTAGATGGGACAGTGGTAGAAGGGCAAGGAGGATCTAAAAGAAGGTTTAGAATTCATTGAGCTGGCATTCCAAGTAGTTGATGCGAGAAGGTGGATAGGCCTGTCTGGCTGGAAGATGGCAAATGGTTTTCCATAGTTAGGACTCGAGAGTTCAGCCTTGGATCCTTGGACATGGCGTTGGCAGGTTAGAGTGTCGGAATATTGTTCACGGTGGGCATTTGATCTTCTTCTCCGATAAACTAACCAAACCTTTTAATAATCAAGCCTTAGCTGCTCTGGGAGCTGAGGATCAGGGGAGGCTTCTCGCATATTCCACAGATGACACCAAACTGTTGGTATCAAAAACTGGTAAACACTCTCAGTATGGTTTGGACAGGTGACACGTGTGAGTTTATTATTGGCATGAAGGAGATGCAATGGAGAATTTGAGCTCTGATCTCGGTAAACTTCCGACACTTTGGAAAAACTTGCAATCCGACCCGAGCTCTTCAATTGACTCTGAGATTATGTTCAGACTCCAAGATAAATTCCTCATCGGACTCTGTTACAATCTCTGAGCCGATCGCCAAGTCTGCACGCCAAGTACTTGTATAAATACCTACCAGGGTTGTGCCCGGTGAGACCCCTCTATTGCAAGAATAAGTATCCAGGGAGATAAGGGTAAATATGCTCTAGAGTAAAATAGAAGCACGTACCTTTGGGCAATATATACCAAATAGTATTTATAAGATGCATGACTCAATTAGCTTTGCAAAATTAGGGACCTGAGTCCGGCTAATTAGCTTAATTCAATTGGCAGCTAATGAGCTTGCAGAGTAAGGCCTTCAAACACCTCGACTGGGATTTTAGGCCCATTTGTAGAAGTCTATGGGCTAGCCCACTTTAAATTGAGAGTAATGGTTTGTTTCTAGTGCCTCTAGATGATCAAGAGGTGGATAAGGCGTTAAAACGACATCGGGAGCTTCAAAATGACCTTAAGAGGCTTCATATATATTAGAATCCAAGTTGAGGGTACTCAGACTCCTTAACTCATCTCGTTGATCTTTGAGGAGAAAATGGGAGGCTCAATTTAGATAAGTTTGAGTTGAGGGTGTTCAGACAACCCAGCTCGACATTGCATGTTTAATCGCATTTAGCTCCCCATCTTGTGTAAATCTGAGCTGAGGGTGCTCGAATACTTCAGCTCGACGGTGTGTCTTCAATTCTGCTTGATGGTCCCCCCTTTACATAAGTCTGAGCTGAGAGTGCTTGGACACCCTAGCTCAGAAATGTAGCTTCAATATTCATTAGAAGGCCCCCCTCTTTGTATAAGTCCAAGCTGAGAGTGCTCGGACACCTCTGCTCGACAGTGTAGCTTAAATTCCTTTTTGAGAGGCTCAATTCTTCATAAGTCCCAGTTGAGGGTGCTCGGGCACCTCAGCTCGGCGTTGTCTCTTCAGTTCTATTTTGAGGGTTCCCCATTTGTAGACAATCCGAGTTGAGGGTGCTCAGACACCCCAACTCGGCCAGGAGACTTCATTCTTCATTTGAGATGTCCATTTGGAGAAAGTCTGAGCTGAGGGTGATCGGACTCCTTAGCTTGGTCATTTAGTGAAGCTAGTCTTGTTTACGTCTAGTCCTCCAAGTTTCACATAGATTTGCAATCCACTAAACCCTTGATTCCTTTGCTAGGTAGGAACCAAACCCTTACAACTCGATTCTTTTATAGGCACATAATCAACCTTTACAATTTACCATTTTCATGGGCCAAGGATGAATCCTATTTTTTTACCAGGCTAGAGAAAAACCTAACTCTCTCTCACTTATCCTTTTCACAGAAAGGGATGAACCTTTACAAATTACTCAAAAATAATTCAATTACAGGATGAATTAAAACTTAATTTTTTTCAAGAGAAACAAATAACCTAACCTTTTTGCCAGGATAAAGATCAAACCCTAATTGTTTTCATAGGAAACAAATCAAAACCTAGCTACCCTGACTAGACACCATCCCAAACGTGTTGAATCTACTCAAACTCACAAATCCAAAAAAAAAATGTTTCTTCCCACAAGGAGTTTCTACCACCTCAATACAAAAATACTCAATTAATGTCCTAAATATTTACTAAGTGATAGATACAATATGATGCAATTCAAATTTGATTAACAAATAATGTGGGTAGCACAAATATAGCACATAATATAAACATGCAAAAATCTCTTAAAAAGATTCTCAGATTTTTAAGTACAAAACCAATTTTTCTTACAATTCTAATCCAAGTAATCAAGATAAATATAATTTTAAGAAAAATAATAAAACTTGGAAGGATCTCACCGGGGAAAACACCGAAAATAATGATTGAATCGCAATTATAACTCAAATCGGTGACGCCAAACAGCTAGCACTTTAGATGAAGAACTTGGAAAAAATCTCACGTAAAAATATCAGCGCAAATCTCACTCTTAGAAAAGATCAAACTGATTGTTCTTGATATGCTCAACTGAATTCCCGCATGTCTATATTAATAGACTAATAACTAGCCCTCCAACAACTAGTTTCTCAAAGATATGGCACTTAATGACACTCGTAGACCTCATATATGATTACCTTTCATTTCAAGTATATTTCAGTTAAAAATATCTTTCAATTCTCTCATTTATGTCCATAAAACTATTCTCAATTTAAAACTATAGAAATAGGAATTATTAAACCATTTAAATTAGAAAAATCTCAAAATACATGAACCATATCAATAGAGATAACATAATAGGTTGTTAATAGTTCAATTAAGTTGAAATCCCCCAAATCCTTCTCTTGGAATCATAAAAAATGAATAGTTTTTAGCCAAGAGATCAAATCACCTAAAATCTTAACTGACTCAGTCGTTTGACCAAATGCTACAGGTCGGTTAATCGACCTGTCTTGCTCCAATATAACCATTGGCTTAAAGCTATTTGCTTGACCGATCACACCTAATCGGTTCATCGATTGGATTAGTGTGATATATTTTTCCACCAATTCATTTACTAACTCAAATGGTTGATCGACCCTCTCCATTCAGTTAACCGATTGGATCAGTGTGCTCACTTCCTTTACCAATTCAGCTACTGTTTCAAATGGGTGACCGACTAGTTTCATTCAATTGACCGATTGGATCAGTAGCACCTCATTTTAACTCCAAAACTCACTATTTAATTCAGTTGACCGATTACTTTTCTTGGTTGACCGAATTGACCCAAAAACTCAATTTTTTATACTTTAAAACATACTTTCCAATTAGGTCAATCATCAAATTCATTTCAAATAAAGAGCACATACAATAACTTATTTTAAGATCTTAAACATATCACTTCTTATCATGACACACATATAATTAACTCATTTTAAGTGTCGTGTGTGATACTAATTCAGGTTGCATTAAGAGTGTATAATTAAAGGGTTGTTTTCACCTATTTTTCTTCAAGATCTTCAAAACTCTTCACATCTTCGTTACGTCCATCTTGCACCATTTACATGTCCTTCATAAGGTTTTCTTCTTAATCATATGCATTAAACTATAAATCTGAAACGCATGATAAAACCATTAGTTCCACCAAAAACATCAATACTTAATTGTTCGTCAAAACTTTGGATTCAACAATCTCCCTATTTTTTTATGATGACAATTAATTTTGATGTTTTCTCAATAAAAACAATGTAACCACGCTTCTCCTAAATCCGAGGACGGATATTTAAACTCATTTAAGCATAAATATGAAAACATAAGTAAACAATGATAAAGATATTCAATATAATCCCCATAACAACTTCTTCCTTTAATCAATGAAATGCTTAGGTGAACAAGTCCCTAAACATAAACAAACTCATTAAATATCAACTTCTCCCCCTTTGTCATCTCAAAAAATGGGAGTAGAGGCCCAAAAACATCACTCTCAGCATATATCGTTTGCCTAGCCATACCTAAATCTAGAATAATTTTCATGAATTGATCTCCTACAAGAAGTTTGGTAAAAATATCGACAAGCTGATCGGAGGTATCAACATAAATAGTTACATACATTTTCTGAATGTAATTATGAATAAAATAATGTCTAATCTCTATGTGCTTAGCTCGTGAGTGTCGTGTCGGATTCTTACTTAAGTATATAGCACTTTTATTATCACAATAAATAAGGACTTCCTCCATACATATTCCAAAATCATATAATTGTTGATTAATATATAGAATTTGACCACGACAATTACCAATTTCCATATACTCAGCCTCCGTAGTAGATAAGGTAATTGAGTTATGCTTCTTGCTAGACCAAGAAACCAAAGCATATCCTAACAAGTGACGTGACCCACTTGTACTTTTACGCTCAACTGTACATCCAACAAAATCAACGTCAGAGTAACTAGTTAACTTAACGTTACTCCCCCAAAGATACCAAAATCCAAGTTCACTTGTCCATTTCAAATATCGAAAGATTCGCTTGACCGCAGTTAGATGTGATTCTTTAAGACAAGACTGAAAGCAAACACACAAGCATACACTAAACATTATGCCAAGTCTACTAGCAGTAAAATACAACAAGCTACCAATCATGCCTCAATACATTTTCTCATTTACGTTTTTGCCTGTATTGTCCTTTTCTATTTTGTAGTTGTTGCCACGGGAGTTTTATACTCTTTAGTGCCATCCAAGCCATACTTTTTCAGTAACTCTTTTGTGTACTTGGCTTGATTAATGAAAATCTTTTCTTTGGTTTGTTTGATTTACAACCGAAGAAAGAAGGTTAACTCTCCCATCATACTCATTTCAAACTCAACCTACATAATCTTGGCAAACTCTTTACAAAAATCCTCATTAGTAGATCCGAATATAATATCATCAATATATATCTGTACTAAGAGGATATCAGAATCAGTTTGCTTGATAAATAAAATGACATCACTAAGACCCCGTCGAAAACTATTTTTGATCAATTATCGGCTAAGTGTCTTGTACCAAGCTCACAGAGCTTGTTTGAGTCCATACAAAGCCTTCCGAAGTTTAAACTCATGATCGGGAAGTTTATCACTCTCAAATTCCGGTGGTTGTTCGATATGAACTTCTTCTAATAGAAAGCCATTCAAGAATTCAGTCTTTACGTCCATTTGATATAATTTGAAATTACGTGAACATGCAAAGGCGAGTAACATTCTAATAGCTTTTAGTCTAGCTAAAGGAGCATATGTTTCATCATAATCAATTCTTTCTTCTTGATTATAGTCCTGTGCTACTAATATTTCTTTATTACTAATTACTATACATGTTTCATCCTTTTTATTACAATAAACCCAATTAGTACCAATTACAGGATGGAAGTCCGGTCTAGGAACTAGAGACCACACCTTATTACATTCAAATGGAACTAATTCTTCTTGCCTCGCGGAGATCCAAGATTCATCAGTTAACGCCTTATTCACATTCTTAGGTTCAATTTGAGATAGGAAAGCAAGATTAATTATATCCCTAAGAGATGATCTTGTACTTACACCTTTCGTGAAATTACTAATAATTTCTTTTATCGAATGTACTAACATTACCTTTATAGTACTTAGTAAAGTTGTCTACTCTCCTTTTGGTTTTTCATTCTGTAGTTCATTTGTCGTATTACCTCCTTGGTTTTGATTATTTTGTATACCTACACCATCATCATCCAAAACCTTTCTCGACAAAAATGGATCAAATTCCTCAAATATGACATCCATAGATTCTTCCACTACTAAGGTACACTTATTATATATTCTATAAGCTTTACTATTAGAAGTGTACCCAAGAAAAATACCGTAATCAGATTTAGCATCAAATTTGCCCAAATTATCCTTATCATTTAAAATAAAACATTTGTAAAAAAAAAAATTTAAAACCTTTTCGGATAGAAACCCTATTTATAACATAGAAAGCAGTGCTTATGGCTTCGGCCCAAAAGTATTTAGGAAGATGATTCTCATTCAGCATTGTTCTAGCTATTTCCTAAAGCGTTCTATTTTTCCTCTCCACAACACCATTTTGTTGTGGCGTTCTAAGTGCAGAAAAGTTGTAAGCATGCCCGTACTTATCACAATAACTTATTACCTTATCATTCCTAAACTCTCTACCTCTATCACTATGGATGTTAATGATGCAATGTTGCTTCACATTTTGAACACGCTTACAAAACTTAGAGAATATAGAAGCAACTTCACTCTTCTTAGCTAGGAAAAGCACCCACATAAATCTAGAATAATCATCCACAATTACCAATGCATAAAATTTACTTCCTAAACTTGCAATGGCACTCAGACCAAATAAATCAAGATACAATAATTCAAAACATCTAGATGTGGATGTGTGCAACTTCTTCTTAAAAGATGATATAGATTGTTTACCTAGCTGACATACATCACATATTTTATCTTTCACATACATTAATGCCGGTGAGCCACGAACAAGACTCTTCTTAGACAGGTTTGAAATTAAATCCATACTAGTGTACCGCAGTCGTCTATGCCATAACCAATTATTCCCTATTAATGCATTTAAACATGATAAATTTTCATAAAAGAAGACATTAAATGAACATGTACAAACATTTTCAAATTGTGATGCAACAAGTAATATGCTACTATCAAACCCATTCTTAATAATGTCTCCATCATGATAAAAACAATGTTATAACCTTTATCACATAATTGACTAATGTTAAGCAGGTTATATTTAAGACCATCTACTAAGAGAACATCTTTAATAGTAGTAGACCCATTACATATATTACCTATATTGATAATTTTACTCTTTGCATTGTCTCCAAACGTCACATGACCTCCGTTTTTTAGGTGTCAAAGATGTAAATTTAAATTTGTCACCCGTCATGTGCCGAGAACAACCTCTATCCAGGAACCATTTTCCCTTACCTATTGATGCTTTTAGAGTAACCTACAAGGAGCACCTTAATAGGTGCAATTTATCTATTTATTCCCAAGTCGATTTTGGTAGTTTTCAAGTATTATTATAGTGTTTTAATATGTTTTTATTTGTTTATGTATAAATCAAGTGTTTGAGGTGAAAAGAGATGAAAACGGTCCATAAACGAGCAAGTTGGTGGAAGAAATGTAGGAAAAGTACAAAAAAATGCCTTCCAGTATCTGCAGCTCGACCGCTGCAACTGTAAAACCACTGCTGCAGTAGTCAAAATACAGAGAGTTATTTTTTTTCCACTGCTGTAGTGGTCACCAATTAGAAAAGGCTGTTGCCTTCCATACCAATGCAACAGTCTGACACTAGATCTTTTAGAATATTTTGTTGATATTTTGGGATATCAATATAACACCTCTTTACCCACAACACTTAGGATATTTTAGGGTGTCTTGAGAGCTCCAAGACACTATCAACCAAGAGAATATCATCAAATGCAAGAAGAGGAAACATTCTCAGAGGGGTTTTAGCGTCTATTCTTCAGATAACGGCTAGTCTCCTTGTTTCTCTCTTTTATTCTCAATTTGGTTGATATTTTTTATTATGTTTAGCTTCTTTATTGTTTTATATGTGGTTATGGCCATGAGTTGCTGAACATATATTGTGTAGGGCTTGATTGACTTCATGAAAACGTTATTTGTATAGACGGATGTTTTATTAACGGTTGTTCATTTGTATTCGATTGTGTTTACCATTTTATTAAAATCATAGTATGCTTGCTATGGTATTGTGATTGGTTTGAGAATATGGGATTTGACACTCAGGAGAGGTAACCCTAGATTCAGACTTGGGTTTAAACACATTGTGACGATCTAATGACCCGGGAGGGCGTTGGAAAGTATGGAATCCATGAGTTGGGGCGACACTTATGTGACCAAGTGTCGTATAGATGGTTGAGGGGGACTTTAACGTTGACGTGAAGTCACATATTCATTCACTTTACACCCGGGAGAGGAAGTGAGTGAGATTTCGATACGTAGATTGTCGGATAGATTTGAATACCATTAATGTAAACAAGATTGAATTGAACATGTATTAGTGAACAAAGTTAATCCCTAGACAATAAAATATCATAAACGTCATAGTAGTATTATAGTTTAGTAATTAATTTAGTTTAGTAGATTATAATTATTATAAAAACTACATTTGAGTCACCTGGATAAAATCCGATTATGAAAATCGCAGTACTTAATGATAATCTTATCCAATCCCTGTGGATATAACAACCCCTATTCTTCCCATTATACTAAAACTTGACCCATACACTTACGGTGAAAGTAGAGACGTAATATTCCGCTACCAAGTTTTTGACGCCGTTGCCGAGGATTAGTTTTTAGATTGTTATTGATATTGTCAGTAAGTAACTTGATTTTAATTTAGGCATTTATTTTGTTTATAATTTTTTTTTTTAGTTTATTTTGTTTTTTGAGGTACTTGGAGATGGAGCATCAACAAGTCCCCTTAAATTTTTCTTAGCGAGATTCCAAGCCGTTTTATTGTGCTTGGGGTTGATATAAGGAGTTTCTCATCCAGTTCCCAATCCATCATTTCCCAAGAGAGTGTCAACTACCGAACTTCCTCGATGGGTTACAAGCCGCAACAAGAAATTAGATTGAAGGAGGAAATGGTAACACCTCTTTCGACCAACTAACTGTGGACAAAGCCTATTGGGTACTGGAAGATATGGCGGAGATGGATTTTCAGAGTTAGAATTATTCAACATGCTACCAAATCTTGGGGGATAGTTACACCATTTTGGCGCCATGGATTAACATCCCGGACCAAGAAGAAGAGTCTTCCCCCATCCTGGAAGAAATGTTCGCTGAATTTATGGGGGAAACTCAAGTTTTCTGGAGGGAAACGATTAACCGGTTCAACGAGCATGAGGATTGTCTTGACAATATTGAGACAACTTGCACTGAAATTGATGCGACCGTAATACCTCTTCAAACATAAATCGGTCAGCTTATCTGATTAATTGAGGCTGAGTTAGAAACGATGGCACTGAGAGACACAAGCACTACATGTATTGACAGCCACCGCGAGGAACCAAATACAAGTGGGAGGACATTGGGTTTGATTGTTGACGAAGATTCTAATGAGGAAGAGACCCAAAAATTGAGCAACGATGAAGAATCACAAGATAACACGTGTGATTATCCACCATTGGAGATCCACGTTGTGATTTCGACATCGATCAAAGAAGAACATTTCTATGAGGATCCAATGTGGCTCGCTTATCCTTCACCATTTCCAACTCTGTTCATCCACGCCTACAAAGCCCAAAATCCGGAGAAGAATCAAGTTGGGAATTCGAGCCGAGCAAATCCAAATATCGTCAAGCTTGAGGGCATTCAAAATCAAGACCCATATATGGTGTTGTACTACACTTACTATGGGATAAAGCCTCTCTTTGATGAGTACTTCTCCATGTCAAGCCGAGGACTATAAACCAAGCGTTTCTTGGGAGGCAACCCAAGTTTTCAAAATAAATTAGATCATCACTGCCGATTTCATTTGAAGGCGAGATTGTCTCGCCTCCCAAGTACATATTCTAAACCTCCTTCATTGGCATGCTATATTTTCATTGTTGAGATCGATGATTGGGTCATTGTGGACACTGACCATTTTAAGTTTGGGGGTTATGTTTAGTATGTTTAGTATAAATTACTTGTTGTTCGTTGTGTAGTTTAAGTTAATTTGTTTTTATGTATGTTTGTTTAGTTTTGTAGTATGTTTTTGTTTGTTGTTGTTGTTGTGTGCTGAGATTTGAGTTCGTCTGGGCCATTACTCGATGATGATATTATCCCCTGGTTGTTTGTCGAAATCAATGGTAATACCCATTCATGTGTGTTCTGTGTGCTTGACATCTCATTTTGGTAAAAGTTATTGTGGATCCCAATTTGCAGAAGCACGTAGACTCAATGTATAACTATTCAATTTATTTGAGGTCGATTATCCATTATAAAAATTCATGATAATTTTAAGGATTTTAGAACCTAATTGGGGGAAACTTGAAGCAAAATCCTAGGCGAGGTAGCTCAGGAGATATGATTTAGGCATTCATTTGATTCTCTTGAGCCTTTAAAGCTTACCTTGTAATATGTTTATCCCTTGTTATCCTATCGAAGTCTATTTGCCGTTTCAATTCTAAACACATAACAAATACCCTAACCAATTGAATTCTTTCCAAACCTATATCACTGAACCGAAAGCACAATTTGAGTGAATCAAGTTAGTATTCATTTAAGCTACTTAAAGTGAGCAGTTGGGTTTAAGGCGAACTTTTGATTGGTTCGGTATTTGAGTACTCACTTGTCTTCTTGTCTTCTTTTTTTTATTTTTTTTTATTTTTATTTTTTTTAACCACACCCGTGAAATTGTAAAAAAAAAAATGGAATAAGTTTGGGGGTGTGGCTCACATTAAAAAATAAATCGAATAAGTTTGGGTCCGATTTTGTTAGTCGGGACAATTTTAATTCCTTTAGGAACCCAAACTTGTCTACATTTAGATACTCTAGAAAAGCATTTACTAATACTATGCCCCACAATGTTACATTTAAAACATCTAACAAGATTCCTGATTTCATAAAAGAATTTATAAAATCTCTTTTGTTTAAGGTTTTTCTAAAACCCAATTCCTACTTTATCAAAGATACCTCGTGAACTTCCCAAAAGCATTTTTAGATTATTTTCACCACCCGTGAATTAGAGAACTGTCGAATATAAATTCGACATTTTGGATTTCAATTCAATGTTTTTAGATTCGAATTTTATCACTTGCTTATTAAGTGTGTTAATTGTACTTTGTAGGGAGCTAATTTGAGAACACTATTTTTATAATCATGTGTTAGTTCTTTATAAACATCAAATAAATAATTAAAATATAAAGGGCGAGAACTAGAACATTTCGTTACCTCATCGCCAGTGGCCATCAAAGAAAGCATAGGTGAATCGTCATTGCCTTATTTTTTCGAGCTACTCGGCTCAGAGTCATCCCAGGTTGCTTTCATTGATTTCTTTTTACCCTTTTTACTTTCTTCTTTTCCTTTCTCTTTTTCTCTTTTTCCTTGTTTGGTTTGGGACAGTCAGATTAGAAGTGTTCGTTCTTGTGACAGTTGAAACATTTCACATTACTCATGTTGAAGTTTCTCTTTCCGCAGAATGTTTGTCGAGTCATTTTTTCAAATTTGTTCGTGAGAAACACCACATTTTTTTCTTGTTCACTGTCAAGACTGATGTCATCACTGTCATCTTCTTCCTCATTTTTTTGAACTTTCAATGTCAAGGACTTCTTTATGATGTTTATTGTTTCATCTTCATATTCTCGTATAGTTGTCTTATGGGTCATTAGGTTTTCAATAATGTCATTAATGGTGTAAACTGTGAGATCTTTAGCTTCCTCTATTGTCGTCACTTTTGTCTCCCAAAGTTTAGTCAATGATCTCAAAATATTTATAGTTTGTCCTCCATGTTATAAGGTTTTCCGAGATGACCAAGGTTGTTGCAGATATTATCGAATCTTATGTACATTTATGGAATCGATTTTGCTTCACCCATTCTGAATAGCACGAATTGACAAACTAAGGCATTGATCTTGGATTATTTCACCTGATTTGTCCCTTCGTGGGTGATTTGCAATGTGTCCTACATTGCTTTAACTGATCCACAATTTAAAACCTAGGTATATTCATTAGCATCTAAAGAACAAAATAGAATATTAATAACTTGAGAATTAATAGAAAGTTCATGTTTATCAGAGGTTGTCAGCTGTTCTTTTGTCTTAGTCACTCCATTCTCCTTATGAACGAATAAACTATCTCCAATGGCTAGCCACATATCATAATTAGTAACTTGAAGCAAAGTAATCATTCTGCCCATCCAGAATGAATAGTTATCACCTTAAAACAAAGGTGAATGGTAATATAACTTTAAAGCAAATAATAAAATTTGGAAAGATCTCAACGGAAAAACACTGAAGATAATGATTGAATCACAAGTAAAACCCAAATTGGTGATGCCAAATAGCTAGCGCTTTAGATCAAGAATTTAAATGGAATCTCATGTAAATATCTCAGCACAAATCTCACTCTTTGAAAAGCTCAAACTGATTGTTCTTGATGTGCTCAACTTAATTCCCGCAGGGCTATATTAATAGACCAATAGTTAGCACTCCAACTGTTAGTTCGTCAAAGATATGCCACTTAATAACACTTTTAGACCCCATATATTATTACCTTTCATTTTAAGAGTATTTCACTTAAACATATCTTTCAATTCTCTCGTTTAAGTCCAACAAAATATTCTCAATTTAAAATCATAGAAATAGGAAGTATTAAACCATTTAAATTGGAAAAATCTCAAAATATATGGACCATATCAATAGGTATAATATAATATGTTGTTAGTACTTCAATTAAGTTTAAATCCCCCAAATTCTTTTCTTCGAATCGTAAAAAACGAATAGTTTTGTGACCAAGAGACAAAATCACACAAAATCTCAACTGACTCAGTCGGTTTACCAAATCTTGAAGGTCAGTTGACCGACCTATCCTGCTCTAATATAACCGTTCACTTAAAGCCAGTCGGTTGACTAATCACACCCAATCGGTTGACTAAATGGATCAGCGCGATCCATTTTCCCACCAATTCATGTACTGACTCAAATGGTTGACCGACCTTCTTCATTTGGTTGACTGATTGGTTTAGTGTGCTTACTTCCTTCTCCAATTCAGCCACTATTTCAAATGGTTAACTGACTAATTTCATTTGATTGACCAACTAGATCAGTATCACCTTATGTTAACTCCAAAACTCATTGTTTGATTCAGTTAACCAATTACGTTTCTCAGTTGACCGAATTGACCCAATAATTCAACTTTTTATACTTTAACACATACTTTCCAATTAAGTCAACTGTCAAATTCATTTCACATAAGGAGCACATACAATAATTCATTTTAGGATCTTAAACATATCACTTCTTATCATGAGATACATATAATTAAAACATTTAAGTGCCGTATGTGATCCTAATTCGGGTTGCATTAAGATTGTATGAGTAGACTGATGAGAACCAACAAACACCATCAAAGGATTTATTGCATGTTCCAGTTGGGCCTATTACTAGGGTAAGATCCAAAAAGATCAAAGAAGCACTTAATAGGCTAATTTAAGAGCCTTGGGTTGAGTCTAAAATGGTGAAGCACAAATTAGGCCCAAATGATGATTAAGGTCTAGTCCATCTCATAAAAGTAAGCAAATGGGCCTAAGCATGAGAGCCACGAAATTTTTAGCTTATTTATTTTATTAATTAGTCTTTTTAATTTTAATACAGGTAATTTATTTGATGATTTGTAAGTCATGATTGCCAAATAGTCTCTTCCTTCTTAAACTAAGAGTGTAAGGCAAGTCAGGAAGCTTTCTTATTCTTTTCTTTTGTCTTGTAGTGTGAGACACTAGGATTTTCTTTTATTTTTTAATTTTGGCTGCCACTATTCACGCGTACTGTTCATAGCTAGGTTTTTCTTGTATTCCTTGGCTACCTATTTAAAGAGGAGGTGTAAGGATGAAACACTACTTTTGATTAATATAATTATAAAAATTTTCTCTTAAGTTCTTCGGAGAACTTTTCCTAAATTTGTCAATAATTTCTTGTGTCGTTCAAACTCTATACCTTTGGTTCGTGATTCAATTATAATCATTGGATCAAGGTTTTCTACTTTATAGCTTTGGTTTGCTTTTCTGTCATAAACGATTGGATCGAGGTAATCTACCAAACATTTCTATATTTTCGTGTTCTTCTTTTTTTGTTTATAAATCTGAAATTAGTTTGATCCTCGCAAAGAAACCCTAAATTAGTTTCGGGTCTCACAACCCTTGGTGAGGTTCTCATCATTTGGTAATTAGAGTAAGTTCTAAATCAGGTTTCATATATCCTTTTATTTTTTCCTTTGTTCATTGTAATCAGTTCATTCCGACATTAAAATTTTATTAGTTAAAATATATAATCAAATCTAGTCAATTTTTGTTGTTTCTTAGTACTATGCATCTTCAAATCTAAATTTAAAGTTGTTGTATTTAAAAAAAAAAAAATGTATAGAATTTCTATATACAAAAAAACATCCAGCAACAAAAATTTGAAATTTATTTGTTCTTATTCTATTCCACAAACTTATCTTTGTGCTTTTCTTGTTTGCCTTGCTTTCTTTCATAAGAATCTCATTCTTAGTTCGATTTGTTGAGTTTAGATTGCTACAAGAAATTTATTGATTGCAGTTGGTTAAGCTTAATAAAGAACTAAAAGGGAAAACTAAAGAGTGGAAAAAGGCAAGAGTGTGTGAGCTTGTAAGAGGTTAAAAGATGAATTTGAGTGAAACACGAGGATGAGTGCCATCAATCTTGAGGGAAACACATGAGGGAGTGTTTGTGAGGTTTAACGACTTTATTTCGTAGGTTATTAAACATGTCTCAAGAGACAAACATAGGATCGTTCAATGAAGCACCGAAAAAGATGGACGTCAAACTTTTCTACAAGGCCTTGAACTAAAAGTTTCAACGGTTGAACTCTTTGATGAAGTACATGAACAACTGGAAAAAGTTGAGTTTAGTTCACAAAAGGGGCATCCACCTAAATCTCCTAATGTGAAATGAAGAGAGAGAAATTCACATTGGTTTGAATATGAAGATGATTATGGGGATGACATAGATAAAGAGGATCGCATATCTAATTGCAAGCTTGGGCAGATTTGAGTATGGATGTAGGAATATAGGAGATAGGTATGGGAAACAGATTAATAATATCTTCAAAACCATTAATATGAGGATACCATCATTCCAAGGGAAAAACGATCATGAAGCATACTTGGAGTAGGAGAAGAAGATGGAATTGATCTTTGCGTGCCGCAACTACTCTGAGGAGAAAAAGGTAAAACTTAATGTAATTGAGTTTCTTGACTATGTTATAATATAGTGGGATCAACTTGTGATGAACAAAAAGAGAAACAATGAGAGACCTATTGACACCTGGGCAGAAATGAAGCCTATCATGAGGAGGCGGTTTATCCTTAGTCACTACTATCAGGACTTGTATCAGAAATTACAAATCCTTATGCAAGGTTGTAGGAGTGTGGATGATTACTACAAGGATATAGATATCCCCATGATCCAGGCTAATGTCGAGGAGGATAGAGAAGCTACCATGTCAAGGTTCTTGAATGGGCGGAATTGGAAAATTACCAATGTGGTGGAGTTGCAACATTACAAAGAGTTGGAGGACATGGTTCATATGGGCATAAAGGTGGAACGACAGCATAAAAGGAAAGGAACTCGGTCATTTCAAAATTTGAGCTCATCTACTTCATGGAGGCCAAATAGGAGAAAAGACTAAGAGGTTATTTCAAAGTCCAAAACCGAACTACCAAAAAGGAGAGATGACGTGCCCAATGCCAACAAAGGTAAAATCGAAACCTAAACTCATAACCATAATATTAAATATTTTCGTTGTTTGGGAGTAGGTTACATAACTTCACAATGCCCAAATAAGAAGACCATGATAGCACGTGTTGATGGAGAGGTAGAAACTAAAAGCGAGAGTGATGATGACCATATGCTGCCACTTGAGGATGTTTATGATGACGATGTGGAGTACCCGGTAGAGAGAGAGTCACTTGTGGCAAGGCGCGCATTAAGTGCCCAAGTCGCGGAGGATGATATGGAACAAGAAAGGGAAAATAATTTTAATACTAGATGCCACGTCAACAACAAAGTATGTAGTATGATCATTGATGGGGGAAGTTGTAGTAGTATGATCATTGATGGGGGAAGTTGTACTAATTTGGCTAGTATTATTTTAGTACAAAAGTTGAATTTACCTAGCTCAAAGCACTATAGACCATATAAGTTGTAGTGGTTGAATGATTGTGGGGAGGTTCGGGTAAATAAGCAAGTGTTAGTTTCCTTTTCAATTAGCAATTACAAGGATGAAGTACTTTGTGATGTTGTTCCAATGCATGTGGGTCATCTATTGTTGGGAAGTACATGGCAATTTGACAGGAAGATCACTCATGACAAGTTCAAAAATAGGCACTCATTTGTCAAAGGCAATAAATTCATTACTCTTGTGCCATTGACTCCAAGACAAGTATATGAGGATCAAATGAAATTGAAAATAGACAATGAGTTGAAAAAAACTTGTGACATTGAGAGTTCAAAAAAAGAAGAGAAAAAAAAAGTGAAAATAGAAAAAATAGTGAAAAGAAAAAAACGGTGTGAAAAAATTAGGGAAAAATAGAGAAACAAATGAGCTTTTATACTAAGGCGAGTGAAATTAAGAGTGTTTTTTATACAAACCAGCCTATATTTGTACTACAATACAAAGAGACGTGTTTTAGCACTAATGAATATGTCTAATATTTGCCTAGTGTTGTTGTTTCTTTGCTGCAAGAATTTGAGGACGTGTTCCTTGATGACGTGCCTAGTAGATTACCACTTATTTCAGGCATAAAGCATCAAATTAACTTTGTGCCAGGTGAAACAATTTCTAACCGACCAGCCTACAAGAGTAATCTAGAGGAGATGAAGGAACTTAAAAGGCAAGTAGAGGAGTTTTTGTCCAAAGGACACAAAAGAGAGAGCATGAGTCCGTGCGCGGTATTAGTACTACTTGTGCCTAAGAAGGATGGAACTTGGCATATGTGTGTTGATTTCTGAGCTATTAACAACATTAGGGTAAAGTATTGATTTGAAAAATGGGTATCACCAAATTAGGATGAAAGAGGATGATAAATGGAAAACTGCATTTAAAACTATGTTAATCCTTTTGAGCTAACTAATTCCCCAAGTACATTCATCATGTTAATGAATCACGCATTGCGTACGTTTATAGGCAAGTTTGTTGTGGTATATTTTGATGATAGTTTTTTTATATAGTAAGAGCTTAGATGAGCATATTGATCTCTTGCATTGTGTGCTTGATGCTCAAAGAAAAGTATGAAGTACTTTGTGATGTTGTTCCAATGCATGCGGGTCACTTATTGTTGGGCAGTCCATGGAAATTTGACAGGAATGTCACTCATGATGGGTTCAAGAATAGGCAATCTTTTGTCGAAGACAATAAATCTATTACTCTTGTGCCATTAACTCCAAGACAAGTGTATGAGGATCAAATGAAATTCAAAAGAGAGAATGAGTTAAAAAAACTTGTGAGATCAAGAGTTCAAAAAAGATGAGAAACAATAGAGTGAAAAGAGAAAAAAAATGGTGAAAAGAAAAAATGGAGTGAAAAAGTAAGAGAAAAATAGATAAACAAGAGAGTTTTTATGCTAAGGCAAGTGATATTAAGAGTGATTTTTTCTGCAAACCATCCTATATTTGTACTACTGTACTAAGAGGCATGTTTTAGTACTAACGAACTTGACCAATTTTTCCTAGTGTTGTTATTTCTTTGCTACAAGAATTTGACGATGTGTTCCTTGATGACGTGCCTAGTGAATTGCCTTCTATTCAAGGCATAGAGCATCAAATTGACTTTGAGCCGAGTGCAACAATTCTTAACTGACCAGCCTATAGGAGTAATCTGGAGGAGACAAAGGAACTTCAAATGCATATGGAGGAGTTACTGGCTAAAGGACACAAAAGAGAGAGCATGAGTTAATGCGCAGTACCAGTAGTACTTGTGCCTAAGAAGGATGAAACTTAGTGTATGTGTGTTGATTGCCAAGCTATTAACAACATTTCGGTAAAGTATTGTCATCCTATTCCTAGATTGGATGAGATGTTAGATGAGTTGCATGGGTCATGTATTTTCACTAAAATTGATTTGAAAAGTGGGTATCACCAAATTAGGATGAAAGAGGGTGATGAATGGAAAATTTCCTTTAAAACAATGGTAATGCCATTTGGGCTAACTAATGCCCCAAGTACATTCATGAGGTTAATGAATCATGCATTGCATGCATTTATAGGCAAATTTATCGTGGTCTATTTTGATAATATTTTGTTATATAGTAAGAGCTTAGATAAGCATATTTATCACTTGCATTGTGCGCTTGATGCTTTGAGAAAAGAAAAACTATATGCAAATTTGAAGAAATGCTCATTTTGCTTGGACAAAGTTGTGTTTCTTTGCCATGTTATTAGCGCGAAAGGGATTCCGATGGATGAAGAAAAGGTGAAGGCTGTCAAAGAATGGCCTACACCTAAGTTAATCATGGTGGTAAGAAGTTTTCATGGTTTGGCTAGTTTTTATCATTGATTTGTTATATATTTTAGTACACTAGCCGTACCACTCACTAAAATTGTAAAAGAATATGTGGGTTTTAAATGGGGTATTGAGCAAGAGCATGCATTTAATGATATTAAAGAATTATGCTTCTTTATTAGCAATATCTTATTCTTCTAAAACTTTTGAGATTGAGTGTAATGCTTCAGAAATAGGTATTGGAGCTGTTTTGATGTAAAGAAAGTAGCCAATAGCGTATTTTAGTGAAAAGATAAATGTAGCAGCGTTTAACTACCCGACATATGACAGAGAGCTTTATACATTGGTAAGAGCACTAGAGACTTGGCAACATTACTTGTGGCCGAGAGAGTTTGTCATACATATCGACCATGAGTCCTTAAAGTACTTGAAGGGACAAGGTATGTTGAATAAAAGGTATTCCGAGTGGATGGAATTCATTGAATCCTTCCCTTATGTAATCAAATACAAACAAGGTAAGGAAAATATTGTGGTTGATGTATTATTCAGAAGGTACGCCCATGTCTCTATTTTAAATGCAAAGTTATTAGGGTTTAAATATATTAAAGAGTAGTATGCTAACGATGATGACTTTGCTAGTGTGTATGGGGTATGTGCAAAAACGCCTTTTGGTAAGTTCTACAGAATGGATGGGTACTTGTTTAGAGATGTTGATCCTAAGATTTTGATGGACAATTAAAGGTTGATATTTTTTGTGGAACTAACGGTTTAATTGAGTGTTTCAGTTTATTAGTTCTAATGATGAATATATGATGACAAGTAATGAATGTATGCTAAAAGATGATGACAAAGATGGTGAAGGATTAAGAGGTTAAAGAATTTGAAAAACCTAGGAAAAACAACTCAGGTTAAAATTCAACTCTTAATATCCCAATTAGGATCATACATGACACAAAAAAAAAATTCAAATAATTTTTATAAATATGTGTTTTTAATAGGATCCTAATTAGTGAAATTATTTGCTCATATGTGTAATTAAAAAAAATATATTAATAATTGATTAAAATTAAATTTAAGTATTTATTGGAGCAAAGAGGGAAAATATATCGGTTAAAAAGATGAAAACATCAATGAAAATGGATTAAAACAGAATTGAGAAAAGTGTTCCAGCATTAGTAAGTCGATAGGTAAGCCGACCGCAGCATAGAAGGAAACGTCTCTGTATTTCTCGGTCGACAGGTAGGTCGACTTGTGCATAAATATGAACTCTCTGTGTCGATAAGTCGATAGAGCAGTTGAACTATGACTAAAAATATAACTCTCTAAATCTCTAAGTGGATAGATAGGTCGATCGATGGGCTGTGGATTTTGGCTTAGTTACATCCTGAATCTAGCAGTCGACGGGTGGTCATTAGTAAGTCGACTTATGGCACTGTTTCAGGATATTGTGGAATTGTGAATTTTATTCTAAAAGTAGTCATTACTAGCCGTTTTATGGTTAAGATTCAATAGATATATTAGGGATTTAATGATATTTGAGATAAGCAACATATATTATGATAGCCCTATGGAATTGGTTCATTAAGTTTGAATATTTCTCAATTTGGTGTATGTAATTATTTCTATTCTATTCAATTGTGATTGAGAAATATTTGAGAGACTTAATTAAAAAGTTTAAAAGGTATAATTAAGCGATTTGTACCAGGATGAAGTCTTAATGATATAAGGGGTCTATAAGAGAAATTAAATGTCATAACAAGTATGAACTAGCCGTTAGAGAGCTTATTTTATTCTCATTTATATAGACTTGCATTTTTCATATTAGAGATTGAGATCAAGAGAATTATACTGAGATTTTCTAAGAGAAATCATATTGTGAGAATTGTGAGAGCTTTTCTAAGAGTTATTATTGATAATAATTTACTGTGGACCATTGCTTCTACCGAATCTAAAATGATATTGTTATAATTATTCTTTCGATGGATTCCAGGTGAGATCTTTCCAAATTATTTTCTATTTAGTATTGCTTGATTATATATGGAATTTGATCTTTAGAAATTGTATTCTAATTTTTTATTGCAAAATATTTTTGAAACAATTTCTTGAATAAATCTGATTACGTACTCAATTACATGCTACCCATTTTTTATTTAAAATCAGAGTTTGAATATCCCACTTTTCTATCACTAGTTTTGGGATATTAATTGAGTTCTAATTTATCTGGAGTAGTAGCAGCTTCGAGTGAGAAAAATCACTTATCAATTTGTAATTAGTGAATTGAGTGATGAATTGAATATTATTGAAAGTATTTAATCTAAGGATAGCTGGTTTCAGTCTCTTCCTATAAAGAGATTGAGGTAGTAATTCTTTTTGGATTGAATTGATTTGTGAGCAATTTTGAAACGGTTCAATTCTTACCGGGTAAAAGGATATTTGGAATGTTTGTGAGGTTTCGATTCTTTAGCCTTAATTTAAAAAAGAATTAGGTTGTTCTTGAGCCTGTAAAAATTAGAGGTTATTCCTGAGTCTGAGAAAATAAATTGTAAAGGTTGATTTTGAACCTCTGAAAAGAATCTTTATGAGGGATTGGTTCCTACCTTTAAAAGAATCTTGAGTTTAGTGGGTGCGACTCTCCGTGGGGCTTGGTGAACTGGATTAGCCAAGAGTAGCTTGGTGAACCAGTATAAATTTTTGATGTGATGCTAGCTTTACATTATTTATTTTTGTTGTTTGGTGTGCACCTAGTTGATTTTATATTTTCGCTGTGATACAAAGATAATATTTAATTTAGGATTAAAATTAATTATTTGAATTTTTAAAGTATTTTCTCAGATAATTTTTTATCTACCAATTCACCCCCTTTCTTGGGTAGCTCACTGGACCAACAATTGGCATCAAAGTTGGTTTAGCTCAACACACTTAGCTAATAAAAATCACATGGCACACATAATAGGCATAATAGCTGAGGGGCGATCTATGCACCGACCATCGTTGTTTCCAGGTGAAAGTTATTCACTCTAGAAAGATAGAATAATAGCCTTTCATCAGGCTACAACTTATGATGTGTGGTTAGAAATCGAAGATGGCTCGTTTTTTCCAATGGAAAATGGAGTCGAGTAGACGAAGGAACAACTAATTACTTCTGATAAGCAGAAACTCTCTATAAACTCTCAGGCTATTAACATTTTATTTTACTCTTTAGATGCTAATGAATATTCGAGAGTTTTAGGTTGTAAATTTGGAAAGGAGATGTGGGATAAGCTACAAGTTACCCACGAAAGAACAAGTCAAGTGAAGCAATCGAAAATCAACGCTCTTATGAGAAAATTTGAATTATAAAGAATGGAAGAAACTGAAACGATTCATGAGATGTATACTCGCTTCAACAATATTTGCAATCACTTGAGTCAAATGGGAAGCCATACTCCATGAAGGATAGAGTTCAAAAGATCCTAAGATCTTGAACAAAAATATGGGAGTCAAAGGTGACGGCAATTGAGGAAGTTAAGGATATTGGCAAATAAGAAATTGATGATCTCATACGCAACTTGATGACTTATGAAGCGGTGATTAAAGGATATGAGGATGACACTGGAAATAGCAACAGGAAATCTTTGGCACTAAAAGCTTAGAAAATTGAAGAAGATGATGATAGTGACGATGAAAGTCTTTGACAGTGAGCAAAAGAAAGATGTAGCGCTTCTCACAAAGAATTTTAGAAGAATGACTTGGCTCACATTCTGCGGGAGAAGAAACCTCAACATGACTTAAAAGTAGAATGTTACAACTATCATAAGACTGGTCACTTTTAAAATAATTGTCCGAACCGAAGAAGGATAAAGAAAATAAAAAGAAAAAGAAAGAAAAGAAAAGAGCAAAAACAAGTAAGAAGAAATCCATGAAGGCTACTTGGGATGATACTGAATCAAGTAGCTCGAAAAAGTCAGATAGTGAAGATATGTCCATGTTTGCATTGATGGCCACTAGTGGTGAGGTAACAAAATGTTCATGTTCTTGTCATTTAGATTTTGATGAATTATTTGATATTTATCAAGAACTTTCTCATGATTATAAAAACCAGTGTTCTAAAATAAATTCCCTTCATGGTACAATTAATACATTAAACAAGCAAGTGATGGACTACGAATCTTAAAACAATGAATTGAAATCCAAGTTGACGGATTTGCAATCAATTGTTCTAAAATTTATCGATGGTGAAAATAACTTGAAAATACTTTTGGGAAGTTCACATGGAATTTTTTATAAAGCCAGTATTGGATTTTAGAAAATTCTTAAACAAAAACGTTTTCACAAATTCTTTTCTAAAACCAAGGATCTTGTTAGATGTTTTAAATGTAATGTTGTGGGGCATACTATTCATAGATGTTTTGCTAAAATATCTAATTGTAGACAAGTTTGGGTTCCAAAAAGAACTAAAATTGTCCCGACTAACAAGATCGAACCCACTTAGACTGGGTACCACTTAGGAACTACTTGAGGTGCTTCTTACAGGTTATTCTAAAAGCTTCAAAAATAACAGAAAAATGGTTCCACGATAGTGGTTTTTCGCAACACATGATGGGAGACAAAGAAAAATTTACATCTTTGACACCTAAGGATAGAGGTCATGTGACTTTTGGAGACAACGCAAAGGGTAAAATTATCGGTATAGGTAATATCGGTAATGGTACTACTATCATTAAAGATGTGTTACTAGTTGATGGACTTAAACATAATTTTTTTAATATTAGTCCACTATGTGACAAGGGTTATAACGTTATATTTGATCATTATAAGTGTATTATTAAGAATAATCATGATAGTAGTATCTTGTTAGTTGCATCACGTTTTGAGAATATTTATACTTGCTCATTTGATGATTTTAATTCTCAAAATTTATCTCGTTTGAATACGTTGTCTGAAAATAGTTGGTTATAGTATAGGAGACTTGGGCATGCTAGTATGGAGTTAATCTCTAATTTATCTAAGAACAGTCTTGTACGTGGCCTACTTGATTTGAAATTTGTGAGAGATAAAGTATGTGATGCATGTCAATTAGGCAAGTGGATTAGGTCATCATTTAAGAAAAAGATGTACACGTCCACGTCTAGATGTCTTGAATTGTTGCATTTTGATTTGTTTGGTCCTAACTCTGTTGCTAGTTTTGGTGGTAAGTTTTATGCTTTTGCTATAGTTGATGATTATTCCAAACTTACCTGAGTATTTTTTCTTGCTAAGAAAAGTGAGATTGCTTCTGTTCTTGCTAAATTTTGTAAATGTGTTCGAAATGAGAAGCAATGTTCCATTATTAACACTCGAAGTGACAAAGGAAGAGAGTTGAAGAATGATGATATGGTAAGTTATTGTGATGGGCATGGTTATGCTCATAACTTTTCTGCACCAAGATCACCACAACAAAATAGTGCAGTGGAAAGAAATAACCGGACGCTTCAAGAAATGGTCAGAACGATGCTTAATGAAAATCGTTTACCAACTTACTTCGAGGCCGAAGTAGTAAGTATAACTTGTCATGCGGTGAATCAGGTATCGATTCGTACACGGTTTAACAAAACCCCATATAAAATCTGGAATGATAAGACTCTTAATATTTCCTATTTTAAAGTATCTGGATGTAAGTGTTTTATTTTGAATGACAAGGATAATCTTGGTAAATTTGATGCTAAATTTTATTATGAGATTTTCCTTGGACATGCTACAAATAGTAAGACTTATAGAGTTTATAATAAACATACGTTAGTAGTAGAAGAAGCTATGCATGTTGTTTTTGAGGAAGCTGATCCATTCTTGTCAAGAAATGTTTTGGATAATGATGATGTAGGTATTTCAAATAACCAAAACCAAGGTGAAAATGTACCTAAAGGAGTCCCAACAAGAGAAGGAACTTAAGAAAAAGGATTCGACTTTACCACGAGCTATAAAGACAATACCGATACATTCGGTAAAAGAAATCATCAGTAATTTTGAAAGTGGTGTAAGTACTCGTTCTTCTCTTAGGGATATAATTAATCTGGATTTCTTATCTCAAATTAAGCCTAGAAATATAGATGAGGTGTTAACTGATGAATCTTAGATTTTCGCAATGCAAGATGAGTTAGTTCAATTTGAGCGGAACAAAGTATGGTATCTTGTTCCTAGATCAGATTTTCATCTAGTTATTGGTACTAAATGGGTTTTTCGAAATAAGAAGAATGAGTCTGGTATGGTAATTAGAAACAAAGTAAGATTATTAGCACAGGGCTATAATTAAGAGGAAAGAATTGATTATAATGAAACCTATGCTCTTGTAGCTAGATTAGAAGCTATTAGAATGTTACTCACTTTTGCATGCTCACGTAATTTTAAGCTATATCAAATGGATGTTAAGAGTGCATTTCTAAATGGCTTTCTAGCGGAAGAAGTTTATGTGGAACAGCCCCCAGGATTTGAAAGTGATAAATTTCCAGATCACGTATTTGAACTTCGTAAGGCTTTGTATGGGCTCAAACAAGCTCCTAGAGCTTGGTATGAGAGACTTAGCCGATATTTGATCGAAAAAGGTTTTCGAAGAGGTATTTATGATATAATAGTATTTGTTAAGCAAATTGACTCTAATATCCTATTAGTACAAGTTTATGTTGATGACATTATTTTTTGATCTACTAATGAGGATCTTTGCCAAGAGTTTGCTGAGATAATGCTGGTTGAATTTGAAATGAGCATGATGGGAGAGTTGAATTTCTTTCTTGGATTGCAAATTAAGCAAACCAAAGAAGGGATATTTATAAATCAACCTAAATACACCAAGGAGTTGTTAAAGAAATATGGCTTGGATTTCCGCAATCCAAGATGAGTTAGTTCAATTTGAGCGGAACAAAGTATGGTGTCTTGTTCCGAGACCGGATTTTCATCTAGTTATTGGTACTAAATGGGTTTTTAGAAATAAAAATGATGAATCTGGCATGGTAATTAGAAACAAAATATGATTAGTAGCACAGGGTTATAATAAAGAGGAAGTAATTGATTATGATGAAACCTATGCTCATGTTGCTAGACTAGAAACAATTAGAATGCTACTCGTTTTTGCATGTTCACGTAATTTTAAGTTATATCAAATAGATGTAAATAGTGCATTTCTAAATGGCTTTCTAGCAAAAGAAGTTTATGTGGAACAGCCCTCGGGATTTAAAGATGATAAATTTCTAGATCACGTATTTAAACTTCACAAGGCTTTGTATGGGCTCAAACAAGCTCCTAGAGCTTGGTATGAGAGACTTAGACAATATTTGATCGAAAACGATTTTTGAAGGGGTATGTATGATATAACACTGTTTATGAAGTAAACTGATTATGATATCCTATTAGTACAAGTGTATGTTGATAATATTATTTTTGAATCTACTAATGATGATCTTTGCCAAAAGTTTGCTAAGATAATGTAGATTGAATTTGAAATGAGCATGATGGGAGAGTTAAATTTCTTTCTTGGATTGCAAATTAAGCAAACCAACGAATGTATATTTATAAATCAAGCTAAATACACTAAGGAGTTGCTAAAGAAATATGGCTTGGATGGCGCTAAAGACTACAAAACTCCCATGACAACAACTACAAAGATAGACGAAGACGATACGGGCAAAAGTCTTAATGAAAAAATGTATCAAGGTATGATTGGTAGGCTGTTGCATTTAACTTCTAGTAGACATGACATTATGTATAGTGTTTATCTTTGTGCTTGATTTCAGACTTATCCTAAAGAATCGCACTTGACTGCGGTTAAGCGAATTTTTTGATACTTAAAGGGGACGACTGACCTAGGATTATGGTATCCTAGGGGGAGTGGTTTTAAATTTTTAAGTTACTCCAACGCTGATTTTGCAAGTTGCAAAGTTGAGCGAAAATGCACTAATGGGTCATGTCATTTGTTATGACATGCATTGGTTTCTTAGTCAAACAAGAAACAGAAATCAATAGCCTTATCTACTACTGAAGCTGAATATATGGCAGCTGGTAACTGTTGTACTCAAATTTTATATATTAAATAACAGTTAAATAAGTTTGGAATTTACATAGAGGAGGTCCCGATTTTTTAGGATAATAAAAGTGTTATTTGTCTAAGTATGAATCCTACACAACACTCAGACATCACTGTATTCATGATCACATTCAAAAAAGGGACATTGTTATTGAGTATATTGATACCTCCGACCAGCTTGCTGATGTTTTTACCAAATCACTAGCGGAAGATCAGTTGTGAAAATTATTTTCGGTTTGGGTATAGCTAGACATAATGATGTTTACCTAGAGTAGAGTTCTTTAGTGTTCCCCCCCCCTCCCCAATTGTTTTTTTTTTTTTTTTTTTTTTTTTTTTTTTTTTTTTTTTTTTTGAGATGACAAAGGGAGAGAATTAGTTAATATTTTATTGAATATCTTAAGGAGGAGTTTATTATATTTTGAAATTTGTGTTTTGTTGGATATTTTATGATTATCTTCATTACTATGATTTAATGAGTTATAAAACTCGTTCTCGGATTCAGGGGAAGTGTGGTTAAATTATTATTCTGAAGAAAATATCAAAATTAATTGTCATCATCAAAAAGGGAGATTGTTGATCCTAAGATTTTGATGGACAATTAAAGGTTAATATTTTTTGTGAAACTAACGGTTTAGTTAAGTGTTTCAGTTTATTAGTTCCAATGATGAAGATATGATGACAAGTAATAAATGAATGCTAAAAGATGATGACAAAAATGATGAAGGAGTAAAAGATTGAAGAATTTTAAGAACCTAGGAAAAACAACTCAGGTTAAATTTTAACTCTCAATATCCCAATTAAGATCACACACGACACAAAAAAAAAATGAAATAATTTTTATTAATATATGTGTTTTTAATAGGATCCTAATTACTTAAATTATTTGCTTCTATGTATAATTGAAAAATAAATATTAATATTTGATTAAAATTGAATTTAAGTATTTAGTGGAGCTAACCGAGAAAAAATATCAGTTAAAGGGGCGAAAATGTAAATGAAAATAGATTAAAAATGAATTGAGAGAAGTGTTCCAGTATTAGTAAGTTGACAAGTAAGTCGACCGAAGCATAAAAAGAAAAGTATTTGTATCTCTCGGTTGACAGGTAGGTCAACCTGTGCTTAAATATGAACTCTCGATATCAATAAGTCGACAGAGCGGTCGACCTGTGACAAAAAATATAACTCTCTGAATCTCTAGGTCAACAGATAGGTCAACCGATGGGCTGTGGATTTTTGTCTTGGCTATATCCTTAATCTAGCAGTTGACCGATAGTCATTGGTACATCGACTTATGGCATTGTTTCAGGATATTGTGGAATTTCAGATTTTATTCTAAAAGTAGCCGTTACAAGCCGTTTTATGGTTCAAATTCACGAGATATATTAGGTATTTAATGTTATTTGAGATATGCAATATATATTATGATATCCCCATAGATTTGATTCATTAAATTTGAATATTTTTCAATTCGGTACATGTAATTGACGCACCTCGATTTTTCAAGAAAGAAAAAATAATAAATAATAAATAAGCTTAAGGAGAGGGAATTTTTAAAGCGTCGGTTTTCTCAAAAATATACTTAGGCTGTTTTAAAAATAAGGAGTCGCCACCTAATATTGGGTTTAAATGGTGTGTTAGGTCACTGAATTTTTAGAAAATAATTTAAAAGGCCTAAGTAAAAAATTTGACTCCAAAAACACAGTCAAACCAAAGATTCATTTTAAAGGCTCGAGGGTTGGTTACGCTCGGGGAAGGTGTTAGGCACCCCAAGACGCCCGTCCAAAAACGGTACCTTATGTCCAATTAAGTCCAATTAGTTTAATCCGAGTGTTTTATTTTATTTTTAAATCATTCCCTTCTTATAAAATCTTTTTGGTATTTTTCACAAATAAGGTGAGACAAATTTTTGGATTTTTCAGAATGTTCCCCCTGGTATAACCTTTTATTGAATATTAAGGATTCGACAAGGATGGTCCCCGGGTGGTTTATGTATGTTTCCGAGAAACTTCTTTAATTTAAATAGGCAAACTAAAATAGATGAATGAGATTTGAAATATGAATGCAAAACTAACATCTAAATGGTTTTATTTTTTATGCAAAGGTGACTAAAAAAACTAAACAATTTAATTTAAATATGTCAATGCAAACTAATATGAATATGGGAATCGAATTAGGAATACTACGTGAATTAATGTGATTATGCGTGACAATGATTTAATAAATTTAAAAAAAAAAAAAAAAATGTGGTACACGTGTCATGACTAGATGTGAAAAAGTAGCATGGGTTCATAAAAAAAAATGTATGAAAAGTGTAAGTGGTGAAAGTGTTCTAAACATGTGGTCTAAATAATACGAGAAATAAACATGCTAAGTGGATGCAAAAAAAAAATAAAAAATCTATTTTGAGTTTGCCTGATTAATTTAAAGAAATCCCGCTTTGAAATTCCCTCAAATTCTATGGATAAGATAATCAAGGGAGGTTTGCAAAAATAATTTAGTTGAAATTAATCTTTTCGATACTTTAAAATAAATCCTACGAAAAATTTACCGAGGGAAGATATTTTCTAAAATCATTCGTTTCTAAATTCCACTTGAGTCGAGGAATGGAAACGAGGTCACGAAAAATTCTCCCACAATTTATCGAATCATCGGATTCACTTTAAGGTTCGCAAGGATTAATTTCCACAAATAAAAGATTTTATTGTATATATATTTTTTTTAGTTTTTGATTTTATTTTATTTTTTATTTTTTTTTTATTTTTTGATTTTTTTTTAGGGTTTTGATAACAAAAATAAAAATAAATAGAGAAAATATCGGAAAAAAAATAATGAAAACATCTTTCACCTAACGATCGAGGGTTAGGTTTAAGCACGAGAAACCCACCCTAACTTTTTCATCGGATTATCGAACGATTTTATTTTTTTGTGTTTATGAATTTAGAAACAAAACAAAACAAAACAAAATAAATAATAAAAACGTCCTTCACCTAACGATTGGGGGTTAAGTTTAAACATGAAAAACCCACCCCGACGTTTTCATCGGATCATCGAACGACAATACATAAATAAATAAATAAAACTTATAGAAATTTAAATTGTAAAAAGAATAAAATAAACTGAAAGAATAATTAAAAATTAGAAAAGCATACATGTTCTAAACCAAGAATCTCGATACCCGTATTTTTCTCTCTCACAGACGGTTTCCCAAAAGGGCATTGAGAATCACTCTTCTAAAAGGGGTGACTCCTCTTAATTTTTGAATGTTCCCGAAGGGTTTCTCTCTGAATTTTTTTATCTAAACACTGAGGGGGAGAGTCATATTTGTTGGAAGGATGTAGAGTACAAAATCCTAGAAACCTTAGAAAACCCTAGTCCCAATTCGATGAGGAAAAGGAAACAAAACCTAAAAGGAAAGAGAAAAAGGAAACTTAATTCCATCTTAACAAGGAAACCTTTTCTTTTCTTTTTTCTTTTTATTTTTTTTCTTTTTTTCTTTTTTCTTTCTTTTCTTTTTTCATTTTTTCTTTTCTTTTTTCTCTATTTTTTTTTTATTTTTTTGAAAATAGAGCATAAATTTTTTTTGGGACGGTCAAAATGTCGTGTATTGAGAAATATTTGGGGGACTTAATTGAAAAGTTTAAAACCTATAATTAAGTAATTTAAACCAGGATGAAGTCTGAATGATATAAGGGGTCTATAAAAGCAATTAAATGTCATAACAAGTGGGAATTAGCCGTTAGAGAGCTTATTTTATTCCCATTTATATAGACTTGCGTTTTTCATGTTAGAGAGTGAGATCAAGAGAAATATACTGAGATTTTCTAAGAGAAATCATATTGAGATAATTATGAGAGTTTTTCTAAGAGTTATTCTTGGGAATTATTTACCGTGGATCATTGCTGCTACTGAATCTAAAATGATATTGCTATAATTATTCTTTCAGTGGATTCTAGGTGATATCTTTCCAAAATATTTTCTATTAAGTATTGCTTGATTATATTTGGAATTTGATCTTTAGAAATTGTTTTCTGATTTTTTATTGAAAAATATTTTTGAAATAATTTCTTGAATAAATCTAATTATGTACTACCCATTTTTTGTTTAAAATCAGATTTTGAATATCTCACTTTTCTATCACTAGTTTTGGGATATTAATTGAGTTTTAATTTATTTGGGGTGGTAGAAGCTCTGAGTGATAAAAATCACTTATCAATTTGTAATTGGTGAGTTGAGTGACGAATTGAATACTATTGGTAGTATTTAATCTAAGTGTAGTTGGTTTGAGTCTCTTCTTGCATAAAGATTGAGGTAGTAATTCTTTTTGGATTAAATTGATTTGTGAGTAATTTTGTAACGGTTCAATCCTTACCAGTTAAAATGATATTTAGAGTGTTTATGAAGTTTTGATTCTTTAGCCTTAGTTTCAAAAAGAAATTGGTTATTCTTGAACCTGTAAAAAGTAGAAGTTATTCCTGAGCTTGAGAAAATGAATTGTAACGGTTGATTCTAAGCCTGTAAAAAGAATATTTGTGAGGGTTTGGTTCCTATCATTAAAGGAATCTTGAGTTTAGTGGGTGCGACTCTCCATGGGGTTCGGAGGACTGGACTAGCCAAGAGTAGCTTGGTGAACCAGTATAAATTTCTAGTGTGTTGTTCTCTTTACATTATTTATTTTTGTTATTTGGTGTGCACCTAATTAATTTTATATTTCCGCTATGATATAAAGATAATAATTAGTTTAGAATTAAAATTAATTATTTAAATTTTTGAAGTATTTTCTCCGAGAATTTTTTATCTACCCAATTCACCCCCCTTCTTGGGTAGCTCACTGAGCCAACAAGAGAGAATAGACTTTGTGTGCCTAATAGTTCTATGCATAAGTTGGTTATGCGTGAAGCACATGGGGGAGATTTGACGGGTCATTTTGGTGTGAGGAAGACTTGAGACGTATTACATGAACTTTTGTTTTTTGGCCAAAGATAAAGCGTGATATGGAAAGAGTTTGTGTTAGATGTGTTATGTGCAGACAGGCCAAATCTAGAGTCTTACCACATGGATTATACACTCTTTTGCCCATACCTAATGTGCCTTGGGTCAATATTTCCATGGACTTTGTTTTAGGCCTACCAAGGCCAAGTTTGTTGATAGATTTTCTAAGATGGCACATTTCATATCTTATAATAAAACTGATAATGCAACCCACGTTGCGGATTTGTTCTTGAGAAAGATAGTATGACTCTATGCCGTTCCAAGGAGTATCATGTCTGAACGTGATGTTAAGTTCTTTAACTATTTTTGGAAAGTCTTGTGGGGAAAGTCAGGAACTAATTTTTTTTTAAGCTACTTGTCACCCCTAAACGAATGGACAAACCGAGGTAGTGAATCGAACTTAATCTACTTTGTTGCGTACTATAGTTCAAAAGAACTTGAAAAAATAGAGGATTCTTTGTCGTTCATTGAATTTTCTTATAATCGAAGTATTTATTCTACTACTGATTTTTCACCATTTGAGATTGTTTATGATTTTAATCCACTATCTCCTTTGGATTTGCATCATTTGCCAGTTAATGAGAGGGCTAGTTTGGACGGATAAAAGAAAGCTGAGATGGTGAAGAAACTCCAACAAAGTGTGCGACAACATATAGAGCAAAAAAATGAGCAATATGCAACCAAAGCCAATAAGGCTCGTAGACAAGTCATCTTTGAAATTGGGTGATTGGGTTTGGGTGCATATGACGAAAGAATGATTTCCAGCCCCGTAGGCAGTCCAAACTATATCCTAGAGGGGATGGCCCATTTCAAGTCCATGAGAGGATCAATGATAATGCATATAAGTTGGATCTTACAGGTGAGTATAAAGTTAGTGCTACATTTAATGTTTATGATCATTCTTCGTTTGATGTAGGTGAAGATTCGAGGTCGAATCCTTTTGAAAAGAGGTGGGATGATGAGAACCAACAAGCATCATCAAAGGATTTGTTGCATGTTCGAGTTAGGCCTATTACAAGGGTAAGATCCAAGAAGATCAAAGAAGCACTCAATGGACTAATTCAAGAGACTTTGGCTGAGTTTAAAATGGTGAAGCCCAAATTAGGCCCAAATAACGATTAAGTCTAGTTCATCTCATCAAGACAAGCGAATGGGTTTAAGCGTGAACTTGAATGGGCCTAAATATAAGAGCCACAAAATTTTTAGCTTATTTATTCTATTAGTCAATCTTCTAATTTTAATTTAGGTAATTTATTTGATAATTTGTAAGGCAAGATTGTCAAATAGTCTCTTTCTTTTTAAACTAGAAGTGTAAGGCTAGTTATGAAGCATCATTAGTCTTTTGTTTTGTCTTGTAGTGTAAGACACTAGGGTTTTCTTTTATTTTTTAATTGTGGCCGTCATTGTTCATGTTTACTAGTCACAGCTACGTTTTTCTAGTATTCCCTGGCCGCCTATTTGAAGAAGAGGTTTAAGGATGAAACATTATGTTTAATTAATATAGTTGTGAGAGTTTTCTCTTAAATTCTTTAAAAAAAAATTCCTTAACTTATCAAGAATATTTTGTGGCGTTCAAACTGTATACCTTCGGTTTGTGATTGACTTATAATTACTGGATCAAGTTTTGTTACTTTATACCTTTGGTTTGTATTTCATTCATAAACGATTGGGTCAAGGTATTTTCGTGTTCTTCCTTTTTCATTTGTAAATCTGAATTTAGTTTGATCCTTATGAAGAAACCAAAATTGGTTTTGGGACTTACTAATTCTTGGTGAGGTTCGCATCATAGAGAGTTGCTTTCACCTATTTTTCTTCAAGGTCTTCAAAACTCTTCACATTTTCTTTACATCAATCTTCCACCCTTTACGTTTTGTTCATAAAGTCTTCTTTTTAATCACGTGTATGGAACTATAAATCTGAAACATTTGATAAAACTATTAGTTCCACCAAAAATATCAATACTTAATTTTTCATCAAAACCGTGGATTCAACAATTTTCTTTGTATAAATTCTTGTGATAGAATTATAAATGGTTATTGAGACTAATATTAGTCCACATTTTAATAGGTGAATAAACAATAGTATTTGAAATTAGGGCTAATCACATTTTGCACCCGTATGGTTAGGTCTAATTGTATTATGCACCCGTGTGGTATTTGCGTCACCAATTACACCCCATGTGCTTCTGACTTAAGTGCAATGGTCAAATTTTTCATTAACTTTAACAATCAACATTTAAAAGTGAACAAAAATCAAGTAATTGATGTTAAATGATGTTTATACCCTTTTAAAAATTAATAGGATTTATTCCAATACCAATCTAAAAGTTAGGGCTACAAAAGGGTACGAGAACTGCATTTTCTGGTGGGGGGTCACCGCGAAATGAACAACCAAGAATGAATATCTAGGTTATAAAAGGTTTCCTATACCGCAATGATTTTTCCAACCTCTGCCATACATATAACATCGACAACCATATAATCCAACTTATCCGTGGGGAAACCAGAATCAAATAGGAATCTTTGGTGGGATCAATGTCATCCAAAAGTTTGTGAAATGAAGGTAAAACCGTGTTACCGAAGGATTGATCTTCAGTCTACACGGGATGATTTTATCTCATGATAATCGAAGACGTCCCAATCGATGTCCCAGCTTGAGCCTTGACCTTTGTTTGGGGATGGTTACCAAATCCCACTATATAAGGAAAAGGGATCGTGTATCTAGTTCAACGAGCAAATCCCCTCAATCCCACGAACCTACCGGTCATTAATGGGGATTGACAAAAATATTAGGCCAAAAAAATCTTTCCACACTTATGAATACTAGGAGATTGTCTGGTTAAGGTAAACATATTTTCTAAACAAAAGTCTATAAAAATTCTACTAGAAACACCACTGATTTTGACACTAGAGGTATAATGTCAGCAGACTCACTCGCGTCGCATTATTTTGTAGGACCCGAACCTTAGCAAGATCATACTTCGTGATCAAAATGAACCATATCTAACGATCCAGATTCGGACCTCATCAATTTTAACTCTTTGTTAATTTATACCAATTACCTCCCCTGTCTTTTGACCAAATTTTTCTTAGCAAAAGACAAAAATACCCTTAACAAAATACATTTTCTATTCTTTACTTTTTTAATATTCATAAACACCCCCCCATCATTTAAAAAGACATTTTTTTTACCCGTATTTGTTGAACAATTACATTTACCCTACCAAAAAAAAAAAAAAAAAGCAACGGGTGAAGATGGAGAATGGTGTGGTGAGAGAGACCTCTGGCGCAGTGATGTTAAGTAAGGAGGAGGAAAAAGAAACAAGTAGGCAGGCGACGATCATGTGGAGGTCACGTGTGGCTGCATGAGCCATCGCTACAGTGATGCGATTGGTCGGCTTAGGGTTTTCATTGGTGGTGATCTCGAAATCAGCTGCGAATTCACCCCCAGTTGTCAGCAAGGCCCCTTAATACTCTATTATTTCTCCTATTTCTCTTTTGCCGGTTATCAAGAAGGCTTAGGGTTCAACTATTTTTTTGCATGTCATTCACGTATTTATCTATGTTTTCTAATCGAGTTGCAATGAAATGTTTTTCTTACAAATTTGTAATCATGTGTTTGAAGGGAAATTTGTGATTTCTATTCAGTTAAACACCAATTTTATGATTCAGTAAACAAATCACTTACATAAACACACACTCTCTCTCTCCTCTTCTTCTCTCTACTATCTATTTATATTCTGTGCTAGAAATATGCCTGGTGCAAATGTATCGCGGCAATGACGGATCGGATCTGCACCAGGTCCCTCACTGCTACAATGGATCCTAAATCGTCCATGCAATAGATCCGTCATCGACAATGGAGAGAGAGAGAGAGAGAGAGAGAGCGGCGGGGGGGGGGGGGGGGGGGGAGGAGGAGAATGATGAAGTATGTAGATGGGGTGTTCTCCAGCGAAGCAGGAGGAGGAGGAGGAGAAAAAGGAAGGAGGTGTTTGTCTTAGTTTTTCGATGAAGAAGTAGTAAGGTGGGTGGGGAAAATGGAGGACTGAAGAATACAGGAAAATGAGGCCAGGGTGGGATTTTAGGAATTTAGGGGTGTTATTGTAAATATGAAAAGAATATATATATATATATATATATATATATATATATATATATGGTTAAGTAAAATAAATCACAGATATAAATTTATAATAGGTTTAAACTCTAGTAGGACAAGAGAAAGTTGTCCAAGGAATACTGTCTTTGTTCATTTTTATTTGCCAAAATCCTGATTTGCAATCAAATTTGCTAAAAATTGTTTTTCCTTGTATTCAATTTATTAACATATCTTTGTCTGGTATTGGGTATTTGTCTTCTACGGTGTTAGGCGTTTATAATTTATAACCATTCTAGTTTTTCCTCTTTTTATTTCTACATGATTTCTTACAGTCGAAAATTGTTTAATGCATTAATTACTCCTAACAATTCTTAGTCTATGCTAGTTAGTGTTGTTTCTTTTCCCTTATACTTTCCTGATCCATATCTAATTACGAAACAGAAGAAAATGCATTAGAACAAGAACTTCAAAGTAGTAAAATTCAATATGAAAACTACGATTTAACAACTTCACTAATACCCTCAACCTACTTATGAAATTTAGTATGTAGAATAAAATTTAAAACAGGAAACACTCTAGACATCACAGGAATGATTGACACATGAAACACAAAATCACATTTAGACTTTACTTGATTGTATCAATAAACAGGAATAACTGAAGTAACTAAAAACTTTTAAACATACATATTATTGGGAAAATAAGAGAGGTTTTCCCTTTCGGGAAGCCCACAAAGGGATAAACACAAAGATTTTTACACAACGTAAGAGTAGAGTTTTACAAGACTAACCTTAAAATATTTCCCTTCTAAGTATCAATGGCTAAGGATTGATATCTGGGCTCAGAGAATTCTTTGGATGCTCTCTGTTCTCAAACCTCTATCACTTCTCCACTCATACCTAGTAAAATGGGTACTCATAATATTTATAGACTCTAACCAGAAAACAGGTTGCTCCGGATGATTACCGAGGGAATCGGTAAAAGGCAAACTTAAAAATACTCATCAGCAAAGAGATAAGGTTAAAGGACGGTTAAAAAGACCAAAATTTTAAAAAAGTGTACAGTAAAGGCTGTGGGCTATTTACTATCCGCTTTATGAAATTGTCCTGAAAAGAATCTTCTGCTGATGCAAGGGATGACGTATTTTGGACTCAAATGTTCAAATTGGTCATACCAAACATGGACGGTGGCCTTTGGGTACTTTAGTACATAACCAATTTTTTATTTTAGTCTAACATAGATCTTGTCTTAAAAGAGGCAATACACGAGTTAAAACAACCAGTTATAACAGAACAAATTGATGGAAGTACATTACAATATGATAAATGTCTTCGAGATAGTCAAATAGCATTCTTAACAGAAGATCACTTCAACATATACTATCCACTACCACAAGTATGGTTAAGTAAAATAAATCACAGATATAAATTTCTAATATGTTTAAACTTTATTAGAAGTCAAGGTGGTAGCATCACAATAACAAATGATTTTGTAACAATATCAAAAAAGGCAAGTGTTATCATCACTCTTTCTGTGGGTTGGCTAAGAGTAAAATTGTCATTACAATTAAAATTTTATTAATTTTTTATCTATAAAGGAGGTTAGTGGTCTTTGACTAAAATGATAAGTAGGTTGATTAGTATTTGTAAAATGACAAGAGAAATATCTGGTTTAGGACAAAATAACAAGAAAAAAGGTAAGTGGTATAAACCATTTTTAATATATACATTTGAGTTTAACTCAAATAAATTTTGAAATAACTCCTAAACATATTGATATGAATATGAAAATATATTGGTACAATTTCCCCAAATTCAAAAAAAATGTATTTTTTTTAGAGAAATTTATTATTTAGTTGTCCAAAGATGATAAAATTGTAAAAAAGACCTTTAACTTAAATAATTAAGTTTATAGTCCTCAAAGAAACTATAGAAAAATGTCATCACTATTTATTCTTATTTATAAAACGTGTCATTCTGACAACCGTGTGAATTTTCACTCAATATTTTAATTTACTCAATTCCATATTCGCTCAATTTTCAGTCAAATATTATGTGTGAATATTCACTCAATATATCATAACTATATTTTTAGTTCAATTAATTTCATGTTCACTCAAATATTTCAGAAGAGTAATTTACTCAACGTTCACTCAATATTTCACTCAATAATAGTTCACACTTCTGTGCTAAATATTCACTCAATGTTTCAGAATAAATCAAAAGATATTGAAGAAATCACATTACAAGTGTAAACTTCTGTGTGAGTGAATGTTCACTCATTATTTCATATTAATAAAACAAAATTGAAAAAATCTAAAATCAACAAAACAAATTGATGTGAACATTCACCAAACTAGATTTTGGCATGAATGTTCATAAAATATTCACAACGACTAACAAAAATCATGTGAACATTCTCGTGTTTTCCAGATCTAAACACAAATAAATTTTCAAGAAAAACAAATTGGCGAAATCAAATCAAGAATAATGAAGAATAACCATCAGCAAGAATCAAATCGCCGAACATATCTAAAAAATGACATTTAGAAAACACACGTGGAAAAATAAAAAAAATGGAACTCCAACAGAAATGGAGTTCAGTTTGTTGTTGCAATTGCCTTAAAAGTGTCGAATATGAAATATATTTAACAAATAAGGCCATTAAATAAAATATAGAACTCCAACAAAAATGTTCAGTTTTGTTGTCGTAATTGCCTTAACGCTAACGTGGACTTCCCATTCCACGTTTACGTTAATATTGAAGGTGCCAAAGGGAGAGAGAGAGAGAGAGAGAGAGATTGAGGTCGGGTTTCGGACCTGACTCAGTAGTCACTTAATTCCTTCATCCGGCCAACTATGGACACAAAGCAAGAGCAAGGGTGGTGACGGTGTTTAGATCTACAGTGAAGAATCTATACAGTGGGTTACCATCCAGATCTACCACGACAAATACAAGCTCCGCCTAGGGTATTACAAAACATTAGTAGGCCCGAACCCAGCTCTGCCCTATTGTCATACCCAAGCCCAGCCCTATCAAAAAAATTAGGGCCCACGACCCTAAGCCATGCCAGCCTGGCCCTATAATTCAACACATAAGTGGCAACACAAAACAAACTGATGAAATACAAAAATGAGATGTGATGAAATATGAATCTAAGGTTTGTTTAAATCCAGGGTTTGTTTAACAATAAAATATGAATTTGAAGCATGAATCATGAACAAAAATCAAAATATTGTTACCTGAAATCCGTCGCGACGGCAATCAACGACCAAGAGAGGCTCGTGGCGAAGAGAAGTAGAAGCTGCAAACAGTGAGCATCGATAGACAACGAAACAATGATCAACGGCGAGATAGCGATCGACATCAACGACGAAGAGAAGCGGAAGTAGGGAAGAGTGAGCAGCGATTGACAGCGAAGCATCGATCAATTGCAAAATGGAGATCAACAGCAGCGGCAAGACAAGGCTGTAGGCAAAGGGCAGCGGCGGATAAGATGACGAACGGAGGATACAACGACGAACGATGGAGATAAAGAGGAACGATCGAGATAATCGGCAGCGGCGACTATGAATGATCGGCAACGCGAGTCTTTCTTTTTTTTTTTCTCTTTTGTTTGGTCAAGTAGTGAGAGAGTATGAGGGAGGGAGGAAGGAACAACCATAAAAATGAGGGGTGAACGTCCAAATGAGGGTCTTGATAGATGTGACAATATTAACTTTTCCTAGAGAGAAGTGAAACATGCAAGGACCTAAGGAGAAGTGAAAGCATGTGAGGACAGCTAAGTAAAACATTATCACTTTAGGACTAACTTATATATATATTATATTTTTAAAAATGTTCAAGTCGGATCGGGCCGGTCCTAAACAAAAATAGCAAAGCCCTAGCCCGGCCCTAAAAATGAATAGGCCTTAGTCAATGGTCAAAAGACTATACACTAACAATATTTTATAAAAAGACTATATTACAACGTCATTGTTTAAAAATATTTTTTTCTCAATGAACTATTAAATAAGGGCTACTAAAGAAAAATCTATATTTTTTATTATTATTTGAATGGGTTTTTTAACTTGGACCCCAAGACCAACCCATTTATTAGAGTTCTCCCCTAATAACAATGAAAAATTAAAATAAAACCCGTTTCTCAACTGTGAGTTTCATTAGGGAGGAGAGTCGCGTGAAGAGGTCTAGAATTGGAAGGCAGCTTTAGGGGGGAAAGCTTCAATCAAAAGTTGAAATCAATCAAAGAAACAACCATTTTTTTTCTGCAATAATAATTCCTTAGCAGTGCAGGGTCTTTCATCCTCCATGAGAAGCATCCCGTCGCGGTTGTCACCTAGTCCAAACATCGTCGTCGGCGTTGCTACTGCAGTTGTTGTCGTCGTCTATTGCAGTTGTCGTCGTTGTCCTTGTTACTCGTCCTTGGTGTCCTTTCCATTCTAGTAAGTTGCAGCTTCTTGGTCTTTTATTTCTTCATATCTATTTCTTCAATTGGTTGTAGTCAAATTCAGGAGTGAACAAACAGGTAATAAAACCCTAACAACAATTTCAGTGAGCAGTTTTGAATTTTCCTTTCCTTACTTTTCATTGTTCATGTTTTGTTTGTTGAGATGATTAATGTATAGCAAAAATCCCATATTGAAGTAATGTTCTTCATAACCTGATTGTATCGCTAAATTCCTTTTGAAATTGTTAAATAAAATTAGGTTATTGTTTTATTAAGATGGTTAATGTGTAGCAAAAATCCCACTCTGAAGTAATGTTCTTCCTAACCTGATCAAAGACTACTTGCAAAACCAATTTCAGAATATGTAGCAAAAACCCCATAGAAAATATTTCTCTCATGCTTACTTATTTGTCAATTATGCTTCATAACCTTGATATTGAATTTGAAATGTTCAAAAAATTCTAGTTTACTGTTTAGTTAATTGTTAGGTTATTGCGTGGTTATTGTTTGGTTACTGTTTTGTTAATGTTTGGTTATAAATAGTTTGGTTACTGTTTATGTTCTATATTTTTGTTCCCACTCCCAAAATATTGGAATATTTACTGTGTAGCAAAACGCGATGTTGAATTCTTGGTTTAAATTTTCATCTTCTTCCTCTAGTGATCCTAAGATTTTGATGAACAATTAAATGTTGATGTTTTTGTAGAACTAACGATTTTATTGAGTGTTTCAATTTATTAGTTCTAGTGATGAAAATGATCATGAAGATATTGTGACAATGCTAAAAATGATGACAAAATGATGGAAGATTAAGAGTTTGAAGAAATTAAAGAACCTAGGGAAAATAACTCAAGTTAAATTTTAACTCTTCATATATCTCGGTTAGGATCACACACGACATAAAATATTTTTCAAAATTATGTGAGTTTTTATAAGATCCTAATTAGTTAAATTATTTGCTCCTATATGTAATTGAAAAAAAATAAAGATCATTGATTAAAATTGAATTTAATATTTTAGTAGAGCTAACCAAGAAAAGAAATCGGTTAAAGGGGTAAAAACGTCAAAGAAAATGAATTAAAATTGGATTAAGGAAGAGATGTTCCGGCTTGAGCAGTCGACTGGTTATTAGACAAATGCTAAAAAGGAGAAGTTGTTGGATCGTTTGGTCGATAGGTAAGTCGACCTATGGCCAAAAGATAAAGTCTTTGAATCTTTCGATCGACAGGTGAGTCGACTTGTGTAACTCTCTGAATTATCTGGTTGATAGATAAAGTATGGACAGTTAAACGCTGGGCGAAAGATATTTAGCTTGGATACTTCCTAAATGGGGTGGTCGACAAATAGGTCTTGGTCAGTCGACTGGTCAGTCTGTTTCAAGTTTAGAGGATTTCGAGGATTCTGATCAAATAGTAGTCGTTACTAGTCGTTTATGGTTAAGATATGCAAGATATCTTGGGGATATGATATATTTTAATCTATTTAATTAATATTTAAATATCCTTATAGATATGGTTCAAGTATTTTTTATATTTCTCAATTTGGTACATGGAATTTTTTATATCTTATCTAATTGAGTTTGAGTAAAAGTTTGAGAGACTTAATTAAATATTTTAAGAGATATTTTAACAAAATTATACCAGGAATGAATCATTATGATATAAAGGGTTAATTGGTGTAATTAACTGTCATGATTTATGGGAACTAACCGTTGGAGGGCTTGGTTTATTCCCTTATAAATAAACTTGTGTTTTTTAGGTTTAAAAAAAGACAATAATCCAAAATCAATCAAAATTCAAGAGCTATTCAGTTTCTGAGCTTTCTGAAAGTCATCATTATAAAATCATATTGAGTGTATTATGAGATCTTTCTTGAGATTTGTTCTTGAGAAACATTTGTTGTGGATTATTGCTACAACCGATCTGAAATGTCATTGCTATTCTAACCATTATTCTTTCGGTCGATTCCTAGTGAGATTGTTCCAAGTTATTTGCTTATTTGCTATTATTATTATTTTCTTGGAAGATTATCTTTGAAATTGTTTTCCGAATTTTTATTAAAAAATATTTTTTGAAACAATTTCTTTAGAAAATCTGATTACGTGCTAAATTGCTTACTACCCATTTTGTTTAAAATCAGATTTTGAATTTTCTTACTATATTTCTATCACTAGTTTCGGGACATTAATTTAGTATCAATTAATCTAAAGTGGTAGAAGCTCCGAGTGAGAAGAACTTATCAATTGTTGTAATTGGTGAATTGTGTACAGATTAGATACTATTGAGAGTGTCTAATCAGGGGTAGTTGGTTTCAATCTCGTTCAGTAAAGAGATTGAGGTTTTGATCTTTACCTAGAGTATAAAAAATATTAGGTTTTAATTTTTCCTTTATAGAATTGTGAGTGAATTGTAATGGTTCAATTCTTACCGGGTAAAAATATATGGAGCGTGTTTGTGTGAGGTTTAATTCTTGAGCCTAAGGTATAAAAAGAATTAGGTCGTGATTCTCCCTGTAATACAATTATGTTAATCTTTCGCCTGGTAAAAAGATAAGGTTAATACTCAGCCTATGAAAATGAATTGTAAAAGTTGATTCTAAGCCTGCGAAAAGAATCATAGTGAGGGTTTAGTTCCTACCTTTAAAGGGATCTTGAATTTAGTGGGTGCGACTCTCTGCAGATCTCGGGAGACTGGATTAGCCAAGAGTAACTTAGTGAATCAGTATAAATTTATGTGTGTTGCATTATTTATATTGTTTATATTTTGTTGTTTGGGTGTGCACCTAGTTGATAACACATCCGTTGTAATAAAAGATAATAATTAATTTTAAGATAATATTAATTGTTTGATTTTTAAGTATTATATTCTGATAATTTTTAATATTAATTGTTTAATTTTTAAGATCACATGACGCACATAATAGGCACACTAGCTGAGAGGCAATTTATGTACCGACCACCATTGTTTGCAAGTGAAATTTATTCATTCTAGAAAGACAGAATGATAGCCTTCCTTCAGGCCACAAATTATGATGTGTGACTAACAATCGAGGATGGTCTATTTGTTCCAACAGAAAACGGAGTCGAGAAGAAGAAAGACCAGCTGACAACTTCTGATAAGCAGAAACTTTCTACGAATTCTCAAGTGATTAATATTTTATTTTGTTCTTTGGATGCTAATGAATACTCGAGAGTTTCAAATTGTAAATCAGCAAAGGAGATGTGGGACAAGCTATAAATTACTCACAAAGGGACAAGTCAAGTGAAGCAATCGAAAATCAACGCTCTTATAAGAAAATTTGAATTCTTCAGAATAGAAGAAACTGAATCGATTCAAGAGATGTATACTCGTTTCAACAACATTTGCAATCACTTAGGTCAACTTGGAAAGCCATACTCCATGGAGGATAGAGTTCGAAAGGTCCTAACATCTTTGAGAAAAGTATGAGAATCAAAGGTAACTGCAATTGAGAAAGCTAAGGATCTTGGCAAATACAAAATTGATGATCTCATAGGCAACTTGATAACTCATGAAATGGGGATTAAAGGATATGAGGATGACACTGAAAATAGTAAGAGTAAATCATTGGCGCTAAAGGCTCAGAAAATTGAAGAAGATAATGACAGTAATGATAAAAGTCTTGATAGTGAGCAAGAGAAAGACGTGACACTTCTCACAAAACCTTTTAGAAGAATGATTCTGCGTACATTCCGCGGGAGAAGAAACTCCAACATGAACAATGTGGAATGCTACAACTGTCACAAGACCAGTCACTTTCAAACTGATTGTCCCAAACCGAAGAAGGATAAAGAAAATAAGAAGAAGATGAAAGAGAATAAAGAAGGAAAGAAGAGCAAGAAAAAGTCTATGAAGACAACTTGAGATGATATTGAATCAAGTAGCTCCGAAAATCAGAAAGTGAAGAAATGTTCATGTTTGCATTGATGGCCACTAGTGGTGAGGTAACAAAATGTTCAAGTTTTTGTCCTTTAGATTTTGATGAATTATTTGATGTTTATCAAGAACTTTTGCATGATTATAAAAACCATTGTTCTAAAATAAATACCCTTCAAAATACAATTAATACATTAAACAAGCAAGTAATGGATTACGAATCTAAAAATAATGAATTGAAATCTAAGATGTCGAATTTACATTCAATTGTTCTCAAATTCACCGGTGGTGAGAATAACTTGAAAATTATTTTGGGAAGTTCACGTGATATTATTGTAAAGCCGGTATTGGATTTCAGAAAAATCTTAAATAAAAACGTTTTCAAAAATTCTTTTCTGAAACCAATGATCTTGTTAGATGTTTTAAAAGTTATGTTGTGGGTCATACTATTCGTAAATGTTTTGCTAAAATATCTAATTGTAGACAAGTTTGGGTTCCAAAATGAACTAAAATTATCCCGACTAACAAGATTGGACCCACGTAGATTGGGTACCACTTAGGAACTATTTGAGGTACTCCTTCCAGGTTATTCTAAAAGCATAAGAAAGGACAGATGTTCCTACACATTGATTGTTCTCGACACATGACGGGAGATAAATCAAAATTCACATCTTTAACACCTAAGGATGGAGGTCATGTAACTTTCAGAGACAACGCAAAGGGTAAAATTATCAGTATAGTTAATATCGGTAATGGTACAACTATTATTAAAGATGTGTTACTAGTTGATGGACTCAAACATAATTTTCTTAGTATTAGTCAACTATGTGACAAGGGCTATAATATGATATTTGATCATGATAAATTACTTATGAAGAACGATCAAGATAATAGTATCTTGTTAGTTGTATCATGTTTTGAGAATGTTTATGCTTGCTCATTTGATGATTTTACTTTTCAAAATTTATCCTGTTTGAATGCTTTATCTTAAAATAGTTGGTTATGGCATAGGAGACTTGGGCATGCTAGTATAGAGCTAATTTCTAAATTATCTAAGAAGAGTCTCATACGTGGCCTACCTCATTTGCAATTTGTGAAAGATAAAATATATGATGCATATCAATTAGGCAAGTAGTCTATATCATCATTTAAGAAAAATATGCATACATCCACGTCTATATGTCTTGAATTGTTGCATATTGATTTACTTAGACCAAATTTTGCTGTTAGTCTTGGTAGTAAGTTTTATACCTTCGTAATAGTTGATAATTATTCTAAACTTACCTGGGTATTTTTCCTTGCTAAGAAAAGTGACGTTGTTTCTGTATTTGCTAAATTTTGTAAACGTGTTCAAAATGAAAAGCAATGTTCTATTATTAATATTCATAGTGATAGAGGAAAATAGTTTAAGAATGATGGTATTATTAGTTACTGTGATGAGCATGATTATGCCCATAACTTCTTTGCACCAAGATCACCACAACAAAATGGTGTAGTCGAAATGAATAACAGTGCTTAATGAAAATCGCTTACCAACCAACTTTTGGGCTGAAGTAGTAAGTACAGCATGCCATGTGGTGAATTGGGTATCGATTCATAGAGGGTTTAACAAAACCCCGTATAAAATCTGAAATTGTAAGACTCCTAATATTTTCTATTTTAAAGTATTTGGGTGTAAATGCTTCATTCTGAATGACGAGGATAATCTTGGTAAATTTGGTGCTAAATATGATTATGGGATTTTTCTTAGATATGATACTAACAGTAAAGCTTATAGAGTTTACAACAAATGTACATTAGTAGTAGAAGAATCTATTGTATTTGAGGAAGTTGACATATTTTTGTCGAGAAAGGTTTTGGATGATGATGATGTAGGTATTTCAAATAACAAAAACCAAGGTGAAAATGTGGCTAAGGAGTCTCAAAAAGATGAGGAGGCTAAGGAAGAGGATTCGACATTACCATGAGTTATAAAGACAGTATCGGGATATTCGGTAAAAAAAATTATTGGTAATTTTGAAAGAGGTGTAAGTACTCGTTCCTCTATTAGAAATATAATTAATCTTGCTTTCTTATCTCAAATTGAGCCTAAAAATTTAAATGAGGTGTTAATTGATGAATCTTGGATTTCCACAATGTAAGATGAGTTAGTTCAATTTGAGTGGAACAAAGTATGGTATTTTGTTCCTAGACTGGATTTTCATCTTGCTATTGGTACTAAATGGGTTTTTCAAAATAAAAAGGATGAGTCTGTATGGTAATTAGAAATAAAGCAAGATTAGTAGCACAGGGCTATAATCAAGGGAAAATAATTGATTATAATGAAACCTATGCTCCTGCGGCTAGATTAGAAGCTATTAGAATACTACTCGCTTTTGCATGCTCACGTAATTTTAAGCTATATCAAATGAATGTTAAGAGTGTATTTCTAAATGGCTTCTTAACGGAAGAAGTTTATGTGGAATAGCCCTTTGAATTTGAAAGTGATAAATTTCCCGATCACATATTTAAACTTCGTAAGGCTTTGTATGGGTTCAAAAAAGCTCCTAGAGCTTGGTATGAGAGACTTAGCCGATATTTGATCGAAAAAGGTTTTCGAAAGGGTATTTATGATATAATACTATTTGTTAAGTAAACTGACTCTGATATCCTATTAGTACAAGTTTATGTTTATGACATTATTTTGGGATCTACTAATGAGGATCTTTGCCAAGTGTTTGCTAAGATAATGCAAGTCAAATTTGAAATGAGCATAATGGGAAAGCTGATTTTTTTTATTGGGTTGCAAATTAAGCAAACCAAAGAGGGGATATTCATAAACCAAGCTAAATACACTAAGGAGCTATTAAAGAAATATGGCTTGGATGGTGCTAAAGAATACAAAACTCTCATGGCAACGGCTACAAAGATAGACAACGATGATACTGGTAAAAGTGTTAAATGAAAAAATATATCGAGGTATGATTGGTAGCCTATTATACTTAACTACTAGTAGACTTGATATCATGTATAGTGTTTGTTTATATGCTAGATTTCAGTCTTGTCCTAAAGAATTTTACTTGACTGCGGTTAAGCAAATTTTTTGATATTTAAAGGGGACAACTGACCTAAGATTATGGTATCCTAGGGGGAGTAATTTTAAATTAATAAGTTTCTTTGACGCTGATTTTGTCGGTTGCAAAGTTGAGCGAAAAAGAACAAGTGGGTCATGTCATTTGTTAGGACATGCTTTGGTTTCTTGGTCAAGCAAAAAATAGAATTCGATAACCTTATCTACTACTGAGGCTGAGTATATGGCAGTTGGTAACTGTTGTGCTCAAATCTTATATATTAAGCAACGGTTAAATGATTTTCGAATCTGTATGGAGGAGGTCCCGATTTTTTGTGATAATAAAAGTGCTATTGGTCTAAGTAAGAATCCTACACAGCACTCACGAACTAAGCACATAGAGATTAGACATCACTTTATTCGTGATCATATTCAGAAAAGAGACATTGTTATTGAATATATTGATACCTCCAACCAGCTAGCTAATATTTTTACCAAACCATTAGTGGAAGATCAGTTTATAAAAATTATTCGCGATTTGGGTATAGCTAGGCATAACAATGTATGCCTAGATTAGTGTTCCTTTGTAGTTCCCCTTCCCCATTTTTTTTGAGATGACAAAGGAGGAGAATTAGTTGATGTTTTAATGAATATCTTAAGGGGGAGCTTAAATTATTTTGTTGAATATCTTAAGGGGGGTTTATTATATATTGAAATATGTTCTTTGTTGAAAATGTTATGATTATCTTCATTATTTTGCTTTAGCGAGTTAAAGAACCCGCTGTCGGATTTAGGAGGAGTGTGATTACATTTTTGTTTTGAATAAAATATCAAAGTTAATTGTCATCATCAAAAAGGGGAAGATTCTTGATCCTAAGATTTTGATGAACAATTAAATGTTGATGTTTTTTATGGAACTAACAATTTTATTGAGGGTTTCAATTTATTAGTTCAAGTAATGAAAATGATCATGGAGATATTGTGACCATACTAAAGATGATGACAAAGATGATGGAAGATTAAGAGTTTGAAGAAATTGAAGAACCTAGGAAAATGATAGGTGTAAAATACCTATCTATTTCAAAACCGAATTTGTTAGTTTTCAAGCGTATTAGTTATATGTAATTGCGTTTTAGTTTGTTTTAGTGTAAAACAGGTAAAGGGACGTTAACGAGCGATAAACAAGCGAAAATGGTGGAAAAACGGTGAACAAAATGTGAAGAACTGGGTTTCAGTGCATGAAGACCACCGCCTAGGCGGAAAAGAGGCAGAAAGTTAGAGTGCTGAAGTGCTGAAGTGCTGAACCACCGCCTAGGCGAGAAAACCACCGCCTAGGCGAAATAACGTCAGAATGTTATGCCAGCGGCCACCACCTAGGCGGAGAAACCACCGCCTAGGCGAAGATCCAACAGAAGCTTAACCGACTCAACCACCGCCTAGGCGGTGACACTCTACGCAGAAATATCTGCTTTTAGATATTTTGAAGATATTTTCCAAACCTTGCTTTTTAACCCCTTTCTACCCCAATTGTAAAAGACGACCAATCATGTTTTGAGAGATTTCTTCCACCTTAGTAAGGATTAGATAATTTAGGAAGTACATTAGATTAGTTTTAGGAAGTGTTCTTGGCCAATTCTTAAAGAGCTAGAAGAGGAAGTTCATCAATGGAGAAGAGGAAGCTTGGGAGGATTGTTCTTTGGCGAAAGTGAACTACTTCACTTTGAGATTTGATTTTTATTCCCTTGTTTCCATCTGTGTACTTAATGTTTATTATTGATATTGATGATCTCCTCTTGATTTAATATTATAATGGCTAAGATCATGTTAGTTTAATTAGAGATTAGTTAAGGTTAGATGTAATTCATGTAAATACTCATTTGGTTTAATATATGTTTCTTTAACGGTTGTTTCTTTTAAATCCAATTGTGTTTATCATTTGATGATGATCTTAGTATGCTTGTAATGGTATTAGGGTTGGATTTGAGAATCTAGGGTTTGACACTCGGAAGAGGTAACCCTAGATTCGGACTAGGGTAAACACATCGTTATGATCTAACAACCCGGGAGAGCGTTAGTTAGTGTGCAATCGATGACGTTGGGTCAAAACTCACACGGCCTAAAGTCGTTAAGACATCGAGAGGGACCTCTTCATTGACACGAAGTTGCGTATTCTCCCGTCTTACACTCGGAAGAGGTGGTGGAGGAGGTGGCGGAGGAGTTTACGAACCGAGATTGTCGGATTCCTAAACTCCGTTATTGTTAACTAAACGAATTCAAACATGTATTAAGTGAACAAAATCAATCCCTAGTTAATCAAATTAGTTAGGATTAACCCACTAATTGTAGTTTAGTTTAGTTTAATTTTAAATCATTTCTTTAATCGTTAGGATAACATGTGACTACGTAAATTGCGGTATTCAATTATTCACACTTTTCTCTGTGGGAACGATATCCGATATTCAAAGATCCATTATATTAAAACTTAGACCTCGTATACTTGCGAGAGTAAGTAACAGTGTATTTTACGCCCTACCAAGTTTTTGGTGCCGTTGTCGGGAAATTGTGTTAATTTTAAGTTGATATTGCGACTAAGTGGTCGATTGTTAATCCTGACATTTATTTTGTTTTGTTTTTAATTTTAATTTTGGTTTGATTATGTTAATGTGATCAAGCCATGCGAGAAACAATGAAGAAGATTGGAATTTTTAATTCTCAATCTCGAGATCGAGCTTATATTGAAAATGATAAGGACTGAGAGGAGAAGTCGACTTCAAGCCATGGTCTTGATCCAACTGAGCATTTGAGCCCAAATACCTTGTCTATGGGGGATTTTGGTGAAAAATGCTTAGTCACACAAAAGTATAGCTAGGGACGGTAACTCAAGCGCAATTGTTTTTGAAATGAAACTCAGGATATCAAATTACCTGATTTTTGCTACCATTTATTTTATTATTTATTCTTTTTAGAAGCCGGCATGGCTTCGAAACGTGTTCGGAATTGAATTTAGGAGTTTGGATATTTAGGGTTTTGTTTTGTGCTAAACACTGTTTAAGGAACGAAGTGGAAGTAAGTGGCGTAGAGAAAAGTTGTAAAAACATGAAGAAATCCAGCAAAATTTCACACTGGCGTAACTTCGCCTAAGTGGAAAAACCACTGCCTAGGCAGAAATAGTGCAGTTGGCTGAGTTTTTACACTAGCGTAAATTCGCCTAGGCGGATTAATGTCAGAACCCAATATTTTTCACACTGGCATAACTTCGCCTAGGCGAAGAAACTACCGCCTAGGCAAATAAATGTTAGAAAGGTTTTTTTTTTTTTAAAGGGCTCCATCGCCTAAGCGGTGGACCTTCTACAGTTAAAACAAACCCGTTCATTCAAAATTGAAAATCGCAAGGCTCATTCCCCAAAAACCTCCACCTTCTCTCTAAAACCTCACTTCTATACCATTCCAATACTCAAAAATCATCCTTCCATTACCAAAATAAGTCATTTCCATCACGAATCAACCACCAAGAATCGGATCTCCACCCCTATTTTCGAAATTTTAGGGTTTTTGAACGGTGCGTTTTCTTCATTCTCTTTCGATTGGACCGTAAATTCTCAACAAGTAAGTTTCTTTTACCTTACATTTAGTCTAGTTGAAATTATTGGTTGGTTTGCGTGATTATGTTAAAAAATCATTGGATTTTGAAGTTTTGCCCAAAACCCATTAACCCTATTTTCGCGATTTCAAAATGTTCTTTGGGTTTTTGGTTTGATTCTTGGTGATGAGCATGTTTAAATGGATTGGTTAAGTATGTGAACTAAGATAGTATGTCACATTTGTGAAATTTGGTTGAAAAGTTCAAATGGGTATTTGTATTGAGATGTATGTGTTCTTGACAAAGTGATTTAGGAGGTTTATGTTTTTCAATTATTTATATATGATGAGGTTGTATTGGTTTTTTGTGATTGTTATTGTTAGGAAATGCCGAAGAGGGTAACTAAGAAAAGGGCGAAAGAAGAAGGGTCGAGTTCGCAACCCGGGGTACCGACCGAAGTTGACTATAATGCCAACCTTTTTGTGTCAAAACTAGCGGAGGAGCATTTCAAAGACCACGAAACCTTTCGAACATGCATACGCCAACGTGGTTTCGGTCTGATAGAGGATCTCCCGGCGGAATTTCAACAAGAAATTCGAAGCCGCCAATGGGAGCAATTCTATAAATCGCCACCCCTAGGCTAGGTAGCTTTGGTCAAGGAATTTTACGCTAACGCTACGGACGCCGTAGACTACCAAACAAGAGTTCAAAATCGGCCGATCATTTGTGGAAACCTCCTACCAACGTCACATCTTTCAAACATCTCAAAGGACAGGGCATTTTTTATCTACAAACTTCAAACAGGAAAAGTAATCAACGTTGGATTCCTTATCTACTCTTCGATCATGCATGCTGTGAAATCGGTAAAGGGTGTGCTCCCGTTTCCATCACTTTTGACCCACATTTTCCGACTAGCTAGTGTGACGGTATCCAAGGAAAACCTGTGCCACCCTATCCTTCCACTTGATCTAGCAAAGATAAACCGTTTGTGGAAGACTGGGGCGCAAGAGGCAGCTGAGCCCGAGCCTGAGGAAGGGGAAGAGCCAACCGACGAGACGGAGGGACCTTCCAAAGCCCGAAATGAAAACTCCCAAGAGAGGGTATAAAATAAGCTTCAGATCGTCCTCTAAAACCAATACGAGATTAGTTCTTTCCTAGACCAATATTCGAGGCAGCAAGATCAAGTCCAACGGATGATTTGGGAAGACCTTGGCCTTGAGATGAGCGATTACCCTCCGATGCCATCCGTGCCGCCACATCTGCTACAGAAACCACACTTTCCTTTCCAACGGGATAACGATAATTACTCTTCGTCAGCTGAATAGTAGGGAATAAGTTTTATTCCCTAGGTATGTGTTCAACCCATTTTGATTGCATTAATGCTATATGTTTATTGGGTTCGCTGACAGTGGAACACTTCTTTTGTCAAGCATGTATTGGTATGGAATGGATGTTAGTTTAGTGGATGTTCATTCATTTTGAGTTTTTCTAAAAAATGATGAACCATTATTATTTTTTGAATAAAATGCAAAAACTTTTATGTACAAAATTATGTTTATGTATGTATTTTATTATTTTAATGAATGTTTTAGTTTTTAAATTTTTAGTTTAGTTTAGATTAATTTTTGTTTTTGCGTGTGTAGTGTTAGATTAATTTATGTATGTTAGTATTAGATTTAGTTTAGAATTGTGTATTTATGAAGTTGTATTTGCATGTTTAGTTGTTGAGTTCATTTGGGTCAAGTCCCGATAATGAGAATTATCCCCTAATTGCATATTAAGGTCAGGGGTAATACCTTCTTTGTGTGTTTTGTGTGCTTAACATGTCGAATGGATAAAAATTATCTCGATCCTAAAATCGCACGACATTTGAACTCAATGTATAATAATCTGAACAATTAGACGCTGATTATTCAATATTAAGCTCATGATAGAAAATGAGGAAACTAGAACTTGATTTGGGGGAAACTTGAGGCGGAATCCTAGGTAAGATAATTCTGGAGATGTGATTTAGGACGTCATTTTTCGCTTGAACCGTTGTAGCTAACCTGAAAATTTTCATTCCTTATTTTCCCTGTCGAAGCCGATAACGTAATCAATTCTGAAAATGTTCCAATACTCTTTTCATTTAAATTTTTCCTTACCCAATGTCGCTAAGCTTAATTTTCAAAATTGAGTGAAATAAAGTGAGCGGTCGGGTTTCTGATAAATTTTTATTGATTCGGTATTAGTGTATTCACTTGTCACTTTCATATTTCCTTTTGCACGCTCCTAAAATAAGTCTGGGGGCATGTTTCTATCATTTTTTTCTTTTACATATTCCTAAAATTTTATAAATTTGAATAAGTTTGGGGGTGTGTTTCTCTAACTTCTTTTTGCACTCTCCTAAAACTGTAATAATTCGAATTAATTTAGGAATATGTTGCTTTAAAAAAAAACAAAAAAAAAAAGAGATAAACGTGAATATAGTTTTCATTTTCTTTTCTTTCGACAAGTGAATACAAGGATCTTTAATTCTCATTCAAAGTTGTACTTTAAATGTGTGGGGTTATAAAAGAGGATAGCGACAAGCGATTTTACCTCAGGTATCGTTCAATTAAAACGATTATCTATTTTCAATTCCAGTGATACCCGTGGTCATTCTCCAAGGCCAAACCAAGCCCTATTGATCTCTGTGAATATCCGAGCCTACATTAGTTGATAGTAGACTTCAATCAAGCGTATAGTTTTCCTGAATCCTTCAACGGTTTAAGTTATGAGCTTAACGATTGAATAATCCAATCCGGTATTTGAATAGTTACACATTTGAGTTCTCACGCACACACTTCAAATGGATCTAGAATGATTTTTATTGATATTGATCGTTGAAATTCTAGAACACCACTTGGTGTGGGTTACTTCCCGAACTTGATCAGATTTAGGGATATTGAGGAAAGAACAAATTGGTCCTTTCGATTGAACTTTATATTTACATGCATATACTTCTTTTGTGTTTAAGTTTTTCATTTTTAGTTGGTTGGTTCATTAGTTAGTTTAGTTTAGTATTAGTGTTTTGCTCAAGGACTAGCAAAATTCTAAGTTTGGGGTTAACAACTCAAATTAAATTTTAACTCTTAATGTATCCCAGTTAGGATCACACACGACACAAAATATTTTTCAAAATTATGTGTATTTTTATAATATCCTAATTAGTTAAATTACTTGCTCCTTTGTGTAATTGAAAAAGAAATAAATATAATTGATTAAAATTGAATTTAAGATTTTAGTGGAGCTAACCGAGAAAAGAAATCGGTTAAAGGGGTGAAAACGTCAAAGAAAATGAATTAAAATCGGATTAAGGAAGAGATGTTCTAGCTTGAGTAGTCGATTGGTTGGTCGACAGATGCTTAAAAGGAGAATTTCTTGGATCGTTCGGTTCACAGGTAAGTCGACCTATGGCCAAAAGAGGAAGTCTCTGAATCTTTCGGTTGACAGATCAGTCGACTTGTGTAACTATCTAAATTGTTTGGTCGACAGTTACAGTATGGGAGGTCGAACAATGCGAGAAGGATTTTTGGCTCGGCTACATCCTGAATCAGGCGGTCGACAAACGGGCCTTGGTCGGTCGACTAATCAGTTTGTTTCAAGTTTAGAGGATTTCGAGGATTCTGATCAAACAGTAGCCGTTACTAGCCATTTATGGTTAAGATATGCGAGATATCTTAGGGATTTGATATATTTTAAGCAATTTACTTAATATTTAAATAACTCTATAGATATGGTTTAATTATTTTAGATATTTCTCAATTTGGTATATGAAATTCTTTTTATCTTATCTAATTGAGTTTGAGTAAAGTTTGAGGGACTTACTTGAATATTTTAAGAGATAATTTAAGTGAATTATACCAAGAATGAATCATTATAATATAGAGGGTCTATTGGTATAATTAAATGTTATGATTTATGGGAAACAGCCGTTGGAGGGCTTGTTTTATTCCCTTATAAATAAACCTGCGTTTTTTAGGTTTAAAAAAAGACAATAATCCAAAATCAAACAAAATTTAAGAGTTATTCAATTCCTGAGCTTTCTGAGTGTCATCATTCTAAAATCATATTGAGTGCATTGTGAGATCTTTCTTGAAATTTGTTCTTGAGAAACATTTGTTGTGGATTATTACTACCACCGATCTGAAGTGTCATTACTATTCTAATCATTATTCTTTCAATGGATTCCTAGTGAGATTGTTCCAAGTTATTTGCTTATTTGCTATTATTATTATTTTCTTGAAAAATGATCTTTGAAATTGTTTATCGAATTTTTATTAAAAAATATTTTTTGAAACAATTTCTTTAGAAAATCTGATTACGTGCTAAATTGTTTGCTACCCATTTTTTGTTTTAAATCAGATTTTGAATTTTCTCACTTTATTTCTATCACTAGTTTTGGGACATTAATTGAGTATCAATTAATCTGAGTTGGTAGAAGCTCTGAGTGGAAATAACTTATCAATTATTGTAATTGCTAAGTTGTGTGTGGATTAGATACTTTTGGGAGTGCCTAATCAAAGGTAGTTGGTTTCATTCTCTTTCGGTAAAGAGATTGAGGTTTTGATATTTGCCTAGAGTATAAAAAACATTAGGTTTTAATTCTTCCTTTATAGAATTGTGAGTGAATTATAACGATTCAATCCTTACCGAGTAAAAGAATATTTGGAGCGTGTTTGTGTAAGGTTTAATTCTTAAGGTATAAAGAGAATTAGGCCATAATTCTCCCTATAGTAGAATTAGGTTAATCTTTCGCCTGATAAAAAGATAAGGTTATTCCTCAGCCTATGAAAAGGAATTGTAAAGATCAATTCTGAGCCTATGAAAAGAATCATTGTGAGGGTTTGGTTCCTACCTTTAAAGAGATCTTGAGTTTAGTGTTATTTATATTTTGTTATTTGGGTGTGTACCAAGTTGATAACACATATCCGCTTCTATAAAATAAAATAATTAATTTTAGGATAATATTAGTTATTTAATTTTTAAGTGTTATATTCTGATAATTTTTAATACTACCCAATTCACCCTCCTCTTGGATTGCTATATTCTTCCATTACATGTGTGATGTTTGATTTCTTTGAATTAGTTATTGTACAACAACCCCCCACTATTCCACTCAACTTTTGGATTGTTATATTCTTTCGTTACATGTGTGATGTTTGATTTCTATGAATTAGTTACTGTATAGCAAAAATTCACCATTCCACTCAAGTTTTATATTGTTATTTTCTTTCATTGCATGTGATGTTTGAGTTCTTTAAGTATGTTACAGTACATAAAAAAAAAAATCAATATTCAAGTCAAGTTCTTATTACCATTTTCTTCCATTATTTGTGTGATGTTTGATTTTTTTGAATTAGTTACTGTGCAGCAAAAATCTGCTATTCTAGTCAAGTTTTGGATTGTTATTTTCTTCCATTACAAGTGTAGTGTTTGAATTCTTTGAGTTTGTTATTGTACAGCAAAAATACATTATTCGAGTCAAGTTTTGGATTGCTATTTTCTTCAATTTTATGTGTGACGTTTGATTTCTTTGAATTAGTTACTATACAACAAAAATCCACTATTCCAATCAAGTTTTGGTTTGCTATTTTCTTCCATTACATGTGTGATGTTCGATTTCTTTGAATTAGCTACTGTACAGTAAAAATCCACTATTCCTTTCAAGTTTTGTATTGTTCTTTTTTTCCATTACATGTGTGATATTTGAGTTCTTTGAGTTTGTTACTATAGAGCAAAAATTCACTATTCGAGTCAAGTTTTAGATTGCTATATTCTTCCATTACATGTGTGATATTTGATTTCTTTGAATCAGTTACTCTACAACAAAAATCCATTATTCCACACAAGTTCTGGATTGCTATATTCTTCCATTACATGTGTGATGTTGGATTTCATTCAATTAGTTACTATACAGCAAAAATCCACTATTCCACTCAAGTTTTGTATTGTTATTTTCTTTCATGGCATGTGTGATGTTTGAATTCCTTGCGTTTGTTATTGTACTGCAAAAATTCACTATTCGAACCAAGTTTTGAATTACCATTTTCTTCCATTACATGTGTGATGTTTGATTTCTATGAATTAGTTACTGTACAACAAAAATCTATTATTCCAGTTAAGTTTTGGATTGTTATTGTCTTCCATTACAAGTGTGATGTTTGAGTTCTTTGAGTTTTTTTATTGTACAGTAAAAATCCATTATTCGAGTCAAGTTTTGAATTGCAATTTTCTTCCATTCCATGTGTGATGTTTGATTTCTTTGAATTAGTTACTATACAACAAAAACTCACTATTCTAGTCAAATTTTGAATTTCTATTTTCTTCCATTACATATGTGATGTTTGATTTCTTTTAATTAGCTACTATACAACAAAAATCCACTATTCCTGTAGAGTTTTGTGTTGTTATTTTCTTCTATTACATGTGTAATGTTTGAGTTTGTTACTATAGAGCAAAAATTTACTATTCAACTTAAGTTTTGGATTGCTATTTTCTTCCATTACATATGTGATCTTTGATTTCCTTGAATTAGTTATTGTACAACAAAAATCCACTATTCCACACAAGTTTGGGATTGCTATATTCTTACATTGCATGTGTGATGTGTGATTTATTTTGAATTAGTTACTGTACAACAAAAATCCACTATTCCACTCAAGTTTTGTATTATTATTTTCTTACATTGCATGTGTGATGTTTGAGTTCTTTGAGTTTGTTACTGTACAACAAAAATTCACTATTCGAGTCAAGTTTTGAATTATCATTTTCTTCCATTACATGTGTGGTTGATTTCTTTGAATTAGTTACTGTACAGTAAAAATCTACTATTCCAGTTAAGTTTTGGATTGTTATTTTCTTCCATTACAAGTGTGATGCTTGAGTTCTTTGAGTTTGTTATTTTACAGCAAAAATCAATTATTCGAGTCCAGTTTTAGATTGCTATTTTCTTTCATTCCATGTGTAATATTTAATTTCTTTGAACTAGTTACTATACAGTAAAAATCCACTATTCTAGTCAAGCTTGGGATTTCTATTTTCTTCCATTACATGTGTGATGTTTGATTTCTTTGAATTAGTTACTATACAATAATATTTAAAAAATAGGCATAATGGACTAGAGCTGAAAGGGCTAGTGCCTTATGACTTTAGATGCTGAAAGGGAAGAAACAGCATGCCAATAGCCATGCATAACACGAGGAATCTGAAGAACTATATTTATATCTATATATAGGAATTATTATCAACATCATTTTTTTCCCTTTGAATTTATGTATTGTAATGGTGTAACAAACAAAAAGTTACATTAACAAGTTTGTGTTCAAGAATTCAAACTTTTGCTAATGAAATTGGAGAGCTCTTTAATAAAATGAGCTTCTTTGTTTTTGTTTTTTTTTTGGTTTATGGATGCATAATTTTGAAGGAATATGCTTTTCACTTGGCCATCAAATCTTTGCATGGTGTTCAATGGGTAATGTTATAAAAAGATCTATCCTTGATGCTGATAGATGTGTCCATATTTTCTATTGCATGATGAAGAAACAATTCATACTTACTTCATTCATGATACTCCTACTATGTCAAATTTATTGTAAAAAAATGCACGCTCCCATTATTGCAAGACTTGCACTTCAATCCCTAAACTATCAATTTTTCCATAGTATTTGGTTAGATTGTTTAACCTCCTTTTCGGCAAAATGAGCAGTTTCCATTACAAGATGCTTTAACCTCTTTTTTGACAAAATGAAATTTTTTTAATGTACAACCAATTTCACAACAATTACGAGGTAGTAAAATTTTAAATCACGATTAATTCTAGCAATGCAATTAGAACCCTAAAATTTTAGTGAACAGGAACTTTTTCACAAAAATGTTAATGTATAATATTCTACTGTACATAATCTTTTCACCAATATTAATATGAAATGATTATTCAAAAAAGTTATGGTGTAGCAAAATTCAACAGCACGAGCAACACTACTAATGTATTTAGAACCCTAAAAGTTATTTCCAAAAATGCAAAAAATTGACTCAAAATGTGTTGAAACCAAATCAAAACTTGACAAATTTGTTAAAACAAAATCCAAATCCTAGACTAGGTGTCGCAATGCTGTGATTTTAGTTTGCAGTATCCCTTTTCACAAAATATTATTGTATGGTAACCTTTTCACAAGTCCATCCCTAAATTATAACTTTCCCAATTACGACAAATATGCAGTAAACATTACAACAGTAAAGGGATTTATAGCATCAACTAATTCAAGAACTCAAACATTAACAATGTAAAGGAAGAAGCGGAAATTCAAAATAGAACTTTAAGTTTGGATTTTTACCACACAGTAACTAATTTTACAACTCAAACATCAACAATGAAAAGGAAGAAGAGGGAAACTCAAAACGTGGCTTCAAGTTTGGATTTTCGCTACATAGTAACTATCTCAAGAACTCAAGCGTCAAAAATGAAAAGGAAAAAAAGGAAAATTCAAAACAACTCATTGAAATTGGTTACTCATGTAATGGAAGAAAATAACAACTCAAACGCGACTCAAATAGTTGATTTTTTACGATACAATAACAACATCCAAAAATACAATATACAACAAATGCAATTGAAGAAAATAGCTAACCAAAAACCAAACTGAAATAATGAAATTTTACTGTATAGTAACTAATTCAAGAACCCAAATATCACCACTGTCAATAATATTAAAAATTGTTGTACAACAATATTCAAATCAGGAAGAAATACAACAAGCTTGAAAGTTGTTGTACAACAATATTCTACCCCTAAAAAATGCAACGACATTGAACTATGAACTGAACTCTCAGTTTTTATCAATATTTAAATTAGGAATATTAAAAATAGTTGTACAGCAATATTAAACCAGGAAGAATGTGGAGATTTGCAACCTTAATCCATTCTTTCTCTCCTCTTTTGTATCTTACCTCTGTCACCGCCATAGCTACAAACTATCTTATGGGTCTTGGTTCTTGGGGGATTAGACACCACTATTGCTTGCCTCTCATCATGTTTGTGCCCACCATGTGATGGCTCTTGAGGGCATCCTTGTTCATTGGGCATACTAAAATCACCATACCCAAAGTCGTCATGGCTTTGTGACTCGCCATAGCTGCAAGAAGGAACTTCACTAGGAAGAAGCTGGCCGTTCTCCATCTCCACGAAAGTAGGTTGGCCCAACAAGTTTTTCCTTTCCTTCTCCTCCTTCGACACCAGCTTCCCTTGGTTGCTTTGAAAGGGAATAATCTAGGGTTACCCACTTGGTTACTTTGCAATTCAGGGCAATGAGAAATTGGAATAGAAAGATTAATCACCCAAAAATCTTCTATTTTTGTAGCTTGAATCAAGGGCCTTGGTACAGATTTTCCTTGTTTGTATTGATGCTTGTTTCCAAATATACATGAAAGTTCCACAAGCAAAGTGGAACGTGAGAGAGATGGTGTTTGATTTGGGGGTTTTCTTAAAACATAAATAATTGCTTGAATTTTTCATTATTTGAGTTTATTTATTGAGGCTCATACAAATATCTATTATAAAAATTGATGTTTGATTAAAAAATTCATATTTAATATTAAGATCATCATCCATCAAGGCCAACAAAGATATAACTTTTTTTTTTTCTTTTTTAATAGTAAGACTAAATTGGTGAAAATTCAAATTCTAAACGATAGAAGAAAAAAAATAGAAACATTAAAAAGGGTAATTGTTTATTTCTTTTTTGGGACAATACAATAATTTTCGCTTGGGCAAATTTGGCTTATGAAAAGGGTGTTGTCCCAAGTCCCACGAGAGGAAAAAGTGACAACGATGCATTTAATATGTAAAGGCAATCCATCTTTAATTCGCCGTCCAACGTCGTTTTGATGTTCGACTTCGTGGATGCAATTCGAGGATTGCAACGTCGTATAGTGCTGCTACAGAGCATTCCCTCCGCACACCCAATTTCAAAGGGACCCACTATCCAACCGCGCTACCCCACGGATTTCTCACCGTTGATTCGTTCTTGTGTGCGCCGTCCATGTCAGTTTTAGTGGCTACCCTATTCTTTGTCTTGGGAAAAGCAATAATTTCTCACTCGCTTTGTCGTCCTCATAGCATACGCGCTTTCATTTGTGTTTTGACATGAAATACCCCGTAATTTTTCAATTATTATGGGGAGATCCCAACAATTTGTTAAAACTACTAATTCCACTAATAATTTAGATTAGAGTGAGCCCCGCTAAGATGATTGCATTAATTATTTTAGAAATTATAAGAATTGATTGGTGTTTGATCTCTAATAAGTAGTTATCTAATTAAGTCCCATAGGCCCTCATCTATAAAAGATATCTGAATTCCATCAATAAGGATAGGGTGTTACTATGGAAAAACTCCAACTCACAACTGACATAGGCATAAAGCCTTAACAGGTCGGATCGAATCAGTGATCTAACCCAAAATAAATAGATCCGATGTGTTATCTAAGTCGAGCACGATTAGCCCATATGGGAAAAGATTTTAGCAGTCCACTGTACAGGTTAAACTGCCTTATGAAGAGGCCCATCAATGGGCCATCTAAAGCCCACGGTGTTTAGGTCCGAAGAATGAATAGGTCAGCTCATCGTAACCATATTTCCTAAACATGAAGAACGTTATAACCTGTTGACTATAACGACCCATGATTGATGGAGTACATTACAAAGATCTCACCTTGGTTAAAGGAAGAAGATCATGGTTATCTTCCGGGCAGTTAAGAGTGGATCACGTAACGGGCGACCTCACCAAAGAAACGACAAAGGATAACCGAGCCTATATAAAGGGAATGTATCATTGTTTATTTTTTACAATTCAATCAGTGCATTAGCCTTCTCCATAATCAGATTAACTTACTCTCACGCCGGAGATTCTTTGGTAGACATCACACCGGTGTCCCCCCCTTAGAACTAAATGATTTTTGTAGGTTGGAGAAGGAAGGCGAAGAGGTTTTGGCATGTGAGAAGATGTTTGTACGTGTTGAGAATTTATGACAACATCCTTTGACGCTGTCTATGGGAAACATTAACGAAAAAGATTTTCCTCCTTTTCGTCGCAATAATGAAGTAACCACAAGCAAGAGGAGTAGCGCCAAGCCAATGTAGTGACCTGCTACTGCAGGCTGACAATGAAGTTCTAGCAGGAACGCATGAGGAGGTTCATGTCGATCCTCTACCAGAAGTACAGAGCACAGATGCAAAGATTGACGCTCTGACTGGAAAAATCTCAGAGATGGCGGATATGATCAAGTACGTGGCAAAGATAATCGCCAAAAGTAGACCGCAACCTCCAATCGCTGATAATGGTTTAGGGGAGGAAGCAGAGTCTCTGGGGTCTGCAGACCCACAATCCCAAGGGAAACAAGTTGTCCATGGAGATACCAATAATTAACAACAGGAAATGCGGATTGGTAGCGGAATTTCACATCGCTACTTTCACTGCAAGTGTACGGGTCAAGTTTTAGTATAATGGGAAGAGTAGGGGTTGTCGTATCTATAGGGATTGGTTGAGATTATCGTCGAGTACCTCAATTATCATAACCTCACTTTATTTAGGCAATAAAAATTGGTTTATAATTAATAAATACTAATCTAATTAACTAATTATACTAATTAAACTATAATACTAATATGATATGTTTAGGGGAATGGATTATATAGGGATTAAATTCATTTACTTTAATGTGTTTGATCTCGTTTAACTTACGTTAACGGTGTTTGACTTATCTAACAATCTCTATATTGTAAACTCGCTTACTCCCTCTCCCGAGTGTAAAGCGAGTGAATATGTGACTTCGTGTTAATGCCAACGTTCCCTTCTAGCGTCTTTTCTAACACATAGTCACATGAGTCTTGCCCCAACGTCATGGATTGCATGCTTTCTAATGCCCTCCCGGGTCGTTAGATCGTTACGTTGTGTTTAACCCTAGTCCGAATCTGGGGTTACCTCTCCTGAGTGTCAAACCTCATATTCTCAATATATCTAAACAAGCATATAAATGAAGAATAATGGGAAACACATTCAAACAACAAAGAACAACCATTAATAAAACACTAATTTCAAATAAATTATATATTCATAAATTATATTAATCCCTAGACAATATCCATTTAGCTAATGGCCATAACCGTATATACAATGATAAACGAGCTAAACATGCTCAGACCAACTACCAAAATTAAGAAAATAAAGAAAGAAATGAAAGAACTTAGACGTATTCCGAAGATCCACTGCTAAAACTACTCCAATAACATTTCTCCTTATTCGATTTGTGTTCTTCTCCTTTGGAGTTTGGATGAGCTCCCCAAAAACCTCTCAAAATACTTCCTAATATCTTCTAAAACGTGTTGGGGATTAAGTGATCAACTTAAGGGGTGTAAAATATCCCAAAATATCATGAAAAACTCTTTACAGTTGGTGTCAAACCACTGTGATAGTGGAAATGGAGAGAGTTTAGCAACTCTCTACTGTTTAACCGCCGCGGCAGTGGTGTCACCACTGCGACGGTGATACCTTTTCTTGTTTTGGATGTAACTTTCTTGTCCAAACTCTGATTGAGGTGATTCAAAAACCTATAGAAATCTAAGAGAAATATATACAATGTCCACGTTTTGACTTTTTCCAAAATGGAATTGAATCATAGTCAAAAATGGCCTTGACGTTACTGCACCGATATCGATTTTGCACATTTTTACCCTTTTATTCAAAAACCTACCAAACAACACAAAAACATATTAAAACAACAAAAGAGCTTGAAAACACACAAATATTTAAATCTAAAAGTACTTGATTTGTTGATAATAAATCATTTTTCAAGGATGTACAATCGAACTGAGACTATTGATTTACGCCAGCAGCCCAGAAGCAAGGTGGAGAGTGATCAGTCTTTGGACGAGCTGGACACACTGTTGAAAGGCATTGAAATGTCGTTCACTTCAGACATCTTGGTTGTACTACTCTCAGATAAGTTTGATCCCATGAAATTCGAGAAATACGATGGGAAAGCAGATCATGTGGACTATATCCGCCACAAGCATGTCATGAACTTATATGGAGTAAGTGACTCAACTCTTTGTAGAGCTTTCGCCACAACTTTAAAGGGCTCTTCCCTTGAGTAGTTACATACGCTCCCACCTAACTCCATTTCTTCGTTCAAGGGGTTTAGGAAGATATTCATCAATCGCTTCATAACCTGTCAAAGATTTATGAAGGAATCCAATTATCTGCTAGCCCTGTGTCAAGAGAATGGATAATCTTTGCGTCAATACATGAGCTGATTCAACGAAGAGCTGACATGCATTGAGGGGTGTGATTCAAACCTCATCATTAATGGGGTATGATTCAAACCTCATCATTAATGAATTTACTTTCGGGTTGAGCCATGGAAGATTTCAAGACTCTTTCACCAAGAAAACCCCGGAACTATGTCTAAGCTGATAGAGAAAGCTAAGCCCTATATAAAGCTGGAAAATGTCAAGCTTACAAGAGAAGGAAGGGGATCTGCCAAGGATCACCATAGGCAAAGTGATAAGGACCGTGATAAGACAAAAGGTAGTAGCTCAGACAGGCATAAAGATCGACCTAGTAACTTGGGTTCTAGACTAGAAGTGCGTCAAGAGCCGAACCTCCCTGGTCTACGGATGCCGATCTCCAAATTCCTACATGAGAACCGTGAGTCCGAGGTGGTTAAATGGCCTCCCAGACAAACTACTAAGTCTAACAGGAAGAACAAATCAAAGTATTGTGATTTTCATAGGGACCATGGTCATGACACTAACGACTGTTGGAAGCTTAAGAAAAAAATCAAGCGGCTAATTGACATGGGATAGTTAAGTGACTATTTGTAAGAGCACTCAAGTGATAGAAAAAGGCCTAGAAATGAAGGCCTTTATGAAGAAAACTATGACAAGAAGCGCAAGGAGGATCGTCCCGAAGAAAATTGCGAAGTGATCTTCATGATAAACTCTATTGGGCCGGGAACCGAAGAATCCAACCGCCAATAGAAAATGAAGGTTTGTGAGGCAGTACTAGAACGCTGCTATAAAGAAGCAATGATAATAACCACAAATCCAGGATCGATCATCTCCTTCTCCGATGAAGATTGCAAGGGGATTATTCACCCCCATGAAGATGCCCTGGTCATCTCTCTGGATTTTCAACTTCTAGGTAAGATGGATTTTGGTTGATAATGGCAATTCTGTTAACATTATTTTTGTGGACACGCTGAAGCAGATGGGAGTGCCCAATTCAGACGTTAGCTCTACCCTAACTATCTTGGTGGGATTCAATAGAGACCTCAACTTACTAAGAGGGAAGATCACTCTGTCACTCACTATGAACAAGAAGGAAAGAGGATACATAAAGGCCACAAAGTTCATGGTGATTGGCAACGAATTATTTCGTCGCTACAATACCGCAAGGGTACGAGATCAGTTTTAATAGTATAGGGAAGATTAAGGGTTATCGTATCCATAGGGATTGGTTTAAATCGTCGCTAAGTACCGCGATTGTCGTAACTCAACTTTATCTAGGCAATCAAATTTTGGGTTTTTTTAATAACTAAAATAAATATAAATACAAAAACAAAATACAATATGGATTTTCTATACACTAATGTTCTAGGAGCTTGATTTCATCTCATTATTCCCATATTTTCCTATTAAGTAATTACTAGTTAATTTCGTTCATTCAACAATCAAGATCTCTAAAACTCACTCACTACCTTTCCCGAGTATAACATGAGTGAATATGTAACCACGTCAAAACTGATATCCCTATCAAGAGTTTAGATGATTACATGTGTCTTGCCCAACCTTATGGATTGCACAATATCTAATAATATCCCAAAACATTAGAACTTGTGTTGTGTTTAATCCTAGTCTTAATCTAGGGTTACCTCTCCTGAGCATCAAACCCCGTATTCTCAAATCAACCACAATATCATATACAAGCAAACAATGAAAGAATTATAAAGAGAAATACAATTGAATTAGGATTCTCATTAAGAAATCTAGAACTCAATTACCTCCCAGTTTCACAAGATTCTAAATTCTCAATTCGAATACTTAGTTGTTGATTTCTCCCGGATTCACAACAAGCTAAATTATACACTCCCAAGTTTAGTTACGAATTCAACCTCTCCTGAGTATAAAATTTGCAACCTAATATTGTCTAACTCATTGGCCACATGAATCAAACACATTAGGCCTAGAAGATGTACAAAATGGAATTAAATTTAACAATTGACAAAATATTCACAACACGGTTCAAACGAGACAACGTCAAGCCCTAAATCTATATTACGAACACAATATAGACAAAGACATAGATAATTTTCTTAATAAATTAGAAAATGTAAGTAGTTTAACACAATAATACAAATACAAACTCAAATTAAAAGATTAAGGAGAAGAAAAAGGTAGAGAAAAGCTTATTGTGGGTTTTGGCTCTGGATCTTCAACTACATGTGCCACCAATGATGTCTTATTCGTTGATCTCGCATCAAAACGCCATCAATTGGTGTTTTCTCGCCCAAAATTGCCTTTTGTAGCTCCAAAAATCGCCTCCCCTCTTTTCTCCTTTGTCTCTCTCTTTTTTTCCCGTGAAAATGAGCTTAAATAACATAAGTTAGGGTTAAGATGCGGCCGATCTTGCTATAGCAAGCGTGAGATCACCGTAGCAAGCAAAGGGCAGAAACATTGCCCTTTACTTGCTGTAGTGAGCAAAAACTCACTGCAGCAAGCTCAAGGCAGTGCCGATACCAAATTCGTCTTTTGGTCGTATCTTTCTCGTCTAAACTCTAATTGAGGTGATTCAAAAACCTATGAAATGATAATATGTAGATATACAACTTCTATGTTTTGAGATTTTCCAAAATAGAATTGAATAATTATCAAAAAGGGACCTGAAGTTACTGTATCTGAACCAAATTTTCATCTTTTTTCCTATTTATTTATAAACCTACAAAATAACACAAAAACATATTGAAGTAATAAAAATGCTTGAAAACACACAAATATTTGAGTTTAAAAGTACTTGATTTGTTGGTAAATAAACCACTTATTAGTGATGGACTCTTCATCACGTTACAATATGATATTGGGACATCCATAACTGCATGCCATAGAAGCAGTAGCATCAACGTAGCACCAATGCATCAAATATGCGAAGGATGGTTTTGTGGCAGTAATACAAGGTAATCAGGTTGCTCAAAATAGTATTTTGCAATAGTTATGAAGGGAGGGAAAAAGTCTTTATCGCAATTAAAGCCAGAGTAGGGAGCAACTTTGTCAAATAGCCCAGCTCATGAAATCAATGATTTCAAAGAACACCCCAACATTATTCAACCTATTGATCAAGTACTAGAGATCACTTTTAATGGAGGAGCTCGTAAGCTAATGATAGGGAGATCCCTAATCCAATCTGAGACTGAGGATGTAAGACCCCGATTTAGCACGTACGTCATTTCAGTACATTTTAGAGTAATTGGAAAATTCGGGGAAAAAAATTGTTAATTAATATTCAAATTAAAAGTTTAGGGGTCAAATTGGAAGATTAGAAACATTAAATCTAAACTTGAGATTTCAAATTTTTCATTAAATTTCAAGAATTTCAATATGTTAAGGGTGAAAGTACAATTTGAGATAATCATAAATGTGAAGATTGGACTAAAATGAACATTTAAAGGAAGTTAGGGGAAAAATGAGTAATTAAACAAAAACTTTTCTTTAGATATATATATATATATATATATATATATATATATATATATATATATATATATATATTGCATGAATTTAGTGGATAGGTTTGATCTCATGAAGCCACATCGCCTGCGCCTGCTTTCTCTTTCCCTGCCGGCCGATTTGATTTCTCGTTACACACACAACATATATATATATATATATATATATATATATATATATATATATATGCAGAAGAAATGATAAGATCTCAAAATCAAAAATTTAGAAAAAAAACAAAAATTCAGAGAGAGAGAGAGAAAATCGGAAGGGGGCCGTGGGTGTTCGTGATCGCCGGTAGGAGGGGAGGTTGTTCTGATCAGCCGAAGATTATGGGTGAGAGAGGGTGTGATTATTGTTGTTGTGTTCAGGCTATGAGCGTGTGTGTGTTGTTCATACCGTTGTCGTTTGGTACACTCTGTTTCCTTCCGTAGTCACGTGCGTGTGTGCTCTGCTTAGAATTGTCTGACGATGTGTGGAATGATCAACGTGCGTATGTGTGTGGTGGGTTTAGTGTGTTCTGTTCTCTGTTCGTCGTCGATCCTCCGGTGATCGTGGGATGGGTTGATCAGCCGCCGTTCACCAACGTATATGTGTGTGTATTTCGGTTGATTTCATGTATGGGTGTTCCTCTATTTTGATCCGGCGAGCAGTGTGTGTGAGTTGTTCAAATGATTGGGTTTGTCCGTTGTATGTGTGAGTGTGCTATATTTTATGTTGTGTGTGCGACAATGTGAGTGTGTGTGTTTGTTCATCGTGTGTGTTCGTTGTGTATGTATGTAAACAGTGTGTGTGTGTGTGTGAGATCATGTGGGTGTGATGTTCAGATGATCGTCGTGTCTGTATGTGTGTATGAACGGTGTTGTGGGTGTGAGTGCGTGACCGGCGGTATGTGTGTGTCGGAGTGGTGCGTGTTCAGGCTGTCTTTCGGCAATAGTGGCGGTGGCATGAGTTCGGTGAGATGACGGTGGTGGGTGTGCTGTTGCCTGGTCGGGGTTGTTCTCCGGGGGTGTGCGTGTCTCGTTGGTCGGCGTTGTGTGTAGGGTAGTCGCTGGCCGGTTGAGTGAAATGTGTGTGTGTGTCGGCGATGAGAACCCAGCGACCAAAAACAGAGAGAAGAAATTAGAAAAAAATAAATAAATAAATTACACAAACTCCCCAAATAAAAACCAAAAACCCAATTCGCAGCCGGCGGACGATTCGAAACAGGTAACGATTCCGTTGGTTGATATTTTAATCGTTAATTTTTATTTCTGTCAAATTAAAATTATTAGCACTAAATTTTGTAATTGCCACGATAATTTTTGGAAGCGTTAATTTTAATAATCATGGTACGGTGAATATTAACATAACGAAATGAGGGGAAAAAAAAAAAATCTAATGAAATTTGGGGAATGGGAAATATGGAATTTAAAGACTGCATTGCACGTTAGGTTATTTTAAATTAAAATATTAATTTAAGCCTATCGTTGTTAGGTTCACAGGCGCCAGCATCCTAGTAGGTTTCGGACAGTGACGTTTTTGCAGTGCGGAGGAAGAGGTGAGTGTACTGTTTTCTTGCCAAACTATATATATGTGTGTGTATGTGTGTGTGTGTGTGTGTGTGAAAAATTGTTGTAGTTAAATTGAATGATTTCAAAATGATATGGATCAAGCAGGTTTTTGGGTAAGTTGAGAAAATAGATTTTCGATGAATTGTGTTGGTTTCGAAAGGAAGTTGAAAATGGTTTTTCGCTGAAATTTGGTGGTTTTAAAAGAAAGTGAAAAATATCTATTTTTCTAAATATGTATGGTTTTCAAAAAAAAAAAAAAAAAAAAAAAAAAAAGAAGTGGAAAAGTGGTTTGCTAAAATCAAACGTTTCCTTTTAAAAGAAAGTGAGAAATATGATTTTTGGATAAAAGTCAGTTTTTGGAAAAGAGATGTGGATGTGTGATCTGACGATGTTGATTAGACGATATCATTACGTTGTGATTTGATGATGATGTTATTAATTTGACGATGTTGTTGATTAGACGATACTATTGATTCGTAATTTGATGATACTATTGACTTCACAATATTATGGTATTTATCCACTTCGGTGGAGTGATGTTATTCGCTTCAGCGGAGTGATGTTTATCTGCTTCGGTAGAGTGATGTTAGACGTTTATACTGCGCAGTGATTATCCACTTCGGCGGAGTAATGGGTGTCCGTTAGGAAGGCAAATCCTACGGGTGGTACGGTACCGTTGCAACTCTCAATCGTGAGGTTAAAACGATCACTAGGGCTAGCCAGTGTGTGTTTGAGTTGTGTGCTTAAAAAGTGTGTTTGAGATGTGTGCTTGAGATGTGGTGTTTTACGTATATTGGCTGATTTGATATTTATTATCATAGTGATTAGTATGATTTTTATATTAGTTGTATTTGAATGGAACTTAATTATGTCGCTTTATTTTTCCTATTTTTATACTGAGGATTTTACAAGTTATGTGATATTTATAAACTTACGCTTGATCCATTTAGATGTTGTAAAATGAGTTTTTATTATTAAAGATGTTTTTACTAAGAAGGCAGTACACTCGCAAGTGAAGCATCTAAGAGTTGGTCCCCTACTGGCGCTAGGTAGAGTCCTACGATGGAGTCGTGTGGAGGGTTGAGATAAGCTTTTTGAGGCGAACCTGTGAGGGGTTTATGGTATTATATTTTGCTGTTAGTATATTTGGGGAACAGGTGTGTTCCTATAACAGAAATATGTATAGTTTCATATAGATGATGGTTTTTTTTATATATATGCATATTGTCATGTAATAGATGGTTGGTTGGTTGTTTTCGGTGATGTCATGATGTCGTCACGTCAACCCGGGATGTTGGGATTTCGGGACAGGTCAAGACAGAAAAGATCAATAAGCTACTCAAAAGAGAATTTGGATGTCTTTGCCTGGTCTCCAGAAGAAATGAAGAGCATTAGCCCCTATATTGCAGTCCACCGCCTTGATATCTCTAGATCTTATCCTCTAGTCAGGCAGAAGAAGAGAATATTCAACCCTAAGAAGAAACAGGTGATCGAAGCTAAGGTGTAGCAGTTGCTCTCAATTAGACACATAAAGAAAGTAATGTACCTGAAATGGCTGGCCAATCTAGTCATCGTTAAAAAGAAAATTGGGAAATGGAAATTGTGTGTGGACTTCACTAACCTCAACTAAGCATGCCCAAAAGACTAATACCCAATACCAAGGATAGACCAGATGGTGGATGTAGTAACAAGGCATCAACAGCTAACCATAATGGATGCATATGCGGGTTACAATCAAATCCACATGGATAAGCAAGATGAGGAAGGGACAACATTCATCACTCCAAGAGGTATTTATTGTTACAAAGTAATGTCATTTGGTTTGAAAAATGCAAGTGCAACATATCAGCAGCTGGTGAACCGCATGTTCCAAGAGCAGATTGGTGCAACTATGGAGGTTTACAAAGACAATATGCTGGTTAATAGCTTTAAGAAGGAAGATCACCTAACGCATTTGGTAGAAGCTTTCGCCATTCTGAGAAAGTTCAACATGAAGCTGGAAAATTTCTAGGTTCAGCAGCTAGTGAATCACATGTTCCAAGAGTAGATTGGTGTAACTATGGAGGTTTACAAAGACAATATGCTGGTTAATAGCTTTAAGAAGGAAGATCACCTAACACATTTGGCAGAAGCTTTCGCCATTCTGAGGAAGTTCAACATGAAGCTACAAAATTTCTGGGTTTCGTGGTCAACCAGTTTGGCATCATGGTAGACTCAGGTCAGATAGATATAGTCAATAATATGAAGTCCCCTGTAACTGTAATAGAAGTTCAAGTGCTGACAGGAAGATTGGCAGCCATGAACAGATTCATCTCCAAATTTACTAATAGGTGCACCATTTTTTTCCAAAATTTTGAACGGAAGCAAAACCTTTTGGTGGGGTGAAAATTGTGAACAAGAGTTGCAATCCATCAAGGACTACTTGAGCTCTGTTGATACGATGGCCAAAATAAATCCAAGTGAAGAGCTCTATCTCTATTTTGCGATAACACCGATGGTAGTAAGTATATCACTAGTGAAGCATCACACATGAGGACAGAGGCCACTTTACTACATCAACAAATCATTGGTCCAAGCGAAAACTTTCTACACTGAATTGTAAAAGCTCTCCCTAGCTTTGGTCACCGTAGTACGGAAGCTTAGATCGTACTTCTAGGCATATGAGATTAACGTGCTAACCTCCTACCCACTCCAAGTTGTAATGCATAGGCCAGAGGCTTCTAAACGTCTCATGAAATGGGCTGTAGAGCTTGGTGAGTTCTTCATTAAATATAAGCCCAGAACTGCAATCAAATGACAAGTCTTGGCGAACTTCTTTGGTGAGCTGACTCCTTCAGTAGAAATTATAGCGGAATATGGGAAGTACCCTGATCAGTCAGCTACACCGTGGAAGTTGTGAGTTGATAGGGCCACAAACATGAAAGGGTGTGGTATAGGTATAGTCTTGTAGACACCTGAATGAGATCAGCTTGAAAAGGCAGTGCAACTCGACTTTCGTACCTCCAACAATGAAGCAGAATATAAATCAGTGATTATTGGGTTAACTCTTGCCAAAGATTTAGAAGCCTAGCATCTGGAGGTCAAATTAGACTCCAAATTGGTGGTCAATCAAATTAATGGAGTATTGACAATAAATGATGAAATGTTAGGCCTTTACGTTGAGAAGGTGAAAGAGTTAATATCTCCACTCTAGAGAAACAAATTCAAAGTCGTTCCAAGAGCTGAAAACAAGAAGGCAGATGATTTGTTAGTGTTAGCTTCTGCATATAGACCTAATCAACAGTCTGAGCTAGTGGAGTTCCTTAAGCAACCATGTATAGCAGCACCAGCTAACCATTGCACATCATAGGTCAACTGGATTAAGAATAGGACTGGAGAACCTCAATAGTTCAATACCTCAAGAAAGGAATCTACCAGAAGATAAGGACTCTGCCAGAAAAATTCTATATAAAGTATCAAGGTCTATGCTGATCAATGACAAACTGTATAGAAGATCTTTTTCCCAACCATTATTTCTTTGTCTAGGACCAAAGGAAACCACCTATGTTCTACAAGAAATCCATAAAGGGGTTTGTGGAAATCATCAAGGAGGGAGGACCTTGGTTCACAAGGCATTACGTGTGGGACCAACAATGTACAGTGATGCACAAGAGTACGTCAACAAGTACAACAAATGTCAACGATTCTCTAACGATATCAAGGTTCCAACTCAACAACAGACACCAATAACTAGCCAATAACTATTTGCTCAATGAGGGATGGATGTGCTAGGACCATTTACTCCAGCACCAGGGAACAAAAAATACCTACTGGTGGTGATTGACTACTTCACCAAATGGGTTGAAGCTGAAGCGTTCACAACCATGGGAGAGAATAAGTTAAAGAATTTCCTTTGGCATAATATAATCTGTTATTTTGGCATTCAGAAGTACTTATATCTGATAACGAAACCCCTTTCACCAATAGCAAAGTTACATGGATGTACGACAAATTGAAGATCCAACATCGTATATCCAGCCTGGCATACCCGCAACCCAATAGATAAGCTTAGGTAACAAACTGGCCCATGGTACGTGCGATGATTCACGTCATCATCCTTGCGATATTGACTACTCGCAAGTATACGAGGTCTAGTTTTAATATAATGGATCTTATAAGATCGGATATCGTTCCACTGGGAATGACGTGTAATTCGGTTAAGTATTGTGATTTAAATAGTTTCATATTATCTCGACTAATCAAAATTTGTTTGTTTTCTATTTAATATACTAAGATAAACGACAACTATTAGGTTAGTTCTAATTACACTAATTACTTAGGTATTGATTTCTTTCACATAATGCATAATCGACATCATTAAGTTAGCTATAATGGTTTTTATCTATTCCGATAATCTCTGTATCGATAACTCCTCCGCTACCTCTCCCGAGTGTAAGACGGGGGATTATACGACTTCGTTTCAATGAAGAAGTCCCCTTCAACGCCTTTACGACCCTAGGTCGTGTGAGTCTTTAGCCAACGTCATGGATTGCATACGTTCTAACGCCATCCCGCGTCGTTAGAACGTCATGTTGTATTTACCCTAGTCCGAATCCGGGGTTACCTCTCCTGAGTGTCAAACTCCGTATTCTCAGTTTATCAATACAAGCATAATTTCAAGAATAATGGTAAACACAATTGGATTTAGACAAAAAACACATTTAAGTAACATTAATTCATTCAACTTAACAATTACATGATTTCAACTACACCTAAGTAATATTTAACTAATATTATAAGATCTTAGCCATATTCCATAAAAAATAAGAGGGATTCAACATTCTTAGATATGAAAAAGTAATTACAAAGATAAAAACAAGAGAAGAACGATCAAATCTGAAAGTGAAACGGCTCACTATCGCTAATGATCGGTCCGCAAGTGATTCTTCTTTGCCCAAATGATGAATCGCCTTATTGATCCTCAAAATATAGCTTAAGAACTCTCTACTAGGGTTAGGGTTCATCAACATCCTTTTTCAAATGTGGGAAAGGGGTATAAATAGGCCTAGGGGTTCAAAAATATCTAAACAGATATTTTAGCCTATTCTGTGAAATGCGCCTAGGCGGTAGAATCTTCGCCTAGATGGAGTTTAAGTCGGTTAGAAATCCGCCTAGGCAATGGTTTATTCGCCTAGGCGGAAAACTAACTTCTTCGTCTTCTTTCTTTCTGATGGATTTTCGCCTAGGCAGTAGAAACTTTGCCTAGGCAGATTTCAGCATTTCAGCACTTCCAGCAGTTCAGCACTTCCAGCGTTCTAATGGATTTCCACTTAGGCGGTGGAAACTTCACCTAGGCGGATTTCAACATTTCAGTCTTTACAACTTTCTAATGGATTTTTGCCTAGGTGATAGAAACTTCCCCTAGGCGGATTTCAACTTCTCAACGCTTTCAACCTTCTAACGAATTTCTGCCTAGGCGGTGCAAACTTCGCCTAGGCGGATTTGCGCTGTTCTTTGAAACCTCATTTTTTTATCTTTTGGCCACCATTTTTTCCACCATTTCGCTCAGTTTGCCGATTGTTTACGTCCCTACTCCTGACTATTAAAAACAGCTAAAAAGATATTCAAACTTTAATAAAATACTCGAAAACTGGCAAATTCGGTTTAGAATTAGATAGGTATTTTACACCTATCAAATACCCCCAAACTTGGAATTTTGCTAGTCCTTGAGCAAAACACCCTAATGCTAAATAACACTTACTACACTAATTAGCTAATTTCTAAACTAAAAATAAGTAATCATTAACAAATAAGAAGTACACACCTGTGAGATTTAAGTTCAATCAAAGAAACCATGCGATTCTTCCCTCAACAACCCCTAATCAGATCCGATTAAGGAATAACACACACCACGTGGTGTTCCAAAATTTCAACACTCAATATCAGTTAAAATCATTTTAGATCTAATTAAAATGTGTGTGTGTGAGAACTCGGATGTATAACTAATCAAACACCGGATTGCATTATTCAATGAATAACGTCATGACTTAAACTTGTTAAAACATTCAGGAAAGCCATATGCTTGACTGGGCTCAACTATCCACTAATGTAGGTTCGAACATTCACCGAGATCAATAGGGCTTGGTTTAGTTTTGGAGAACGACCAAGGGTATCGTAGGAATAGAAACTCGTTAAAATTTTAATGATACCTAAGGTACAAACGCTTGTCGCTAAATCTCTCTCATAACCCCCCATCTTTGAAGATATTACCCTGAACAAGATTAAGTAAACTTGTATTCACTTGTCACAACAACTGAAATTAAACACTATATTCACATAGTGGTTGTTTTTTTTTTTTGTTTTTTTTTATAAAGCATACATCCCCCAAAACTTATTCAATTTTGTACAATTTTAGGGGCGTGTAAATACAACTAAAGGATTGACAAGTGAATACTCTTATACTTAACCAAAAATATTTAAACTGAAACCCCGATTACCCGCTTCAAATTAGCATAATCTAATGCTACTTCTTTTCACTCAATTTTTACTTTTACTCTTTAGCGACAATGGTTTTGAAAGATTTACTTGGTTAAAGTATAGAAACAAGTTCAGAAGTGAAAATTTTATGGTTTCGACAGGAGAACGAGGGAATAAATTTTCAGGTTAGTTTTAAATGGTTCAAGCGATAAAAATGAAGGCCTATATCGTGCCTCTAGAATTACCTTACCTATAATTTAGCCTCAAGCCTCCCCCAGTCAAGTTCTAGATTCCTCATTTTTGTTATGAACTTATTACTAAATAATCGGCGTCAAATCGTTCAACTAATTATACAATGAGTTTATACGGTCGTGCGATTTTGGATCAAAATAATTTTCACCTAATCGACATGCTAAGCACACAACACACACATCAATGGCATTACCCCTGACCTCAAAATGGAATTTAGGGGGGTAATTTTCATCATCGGGACATGGCTCGAACAAACTCAAAAACTCAGCATGCACGTACAACTATATTTATTAATATATCTACTCTAATTCTACAAACTAACATTACTTATGTTAATGATCCTTACACATGCATAGCTAAACATTACACATGCATAACAAAAATAATTTTAAAATTTACAAAAATTTAACATTAATACCATTATAAACAACAATTTGTCCACAAAAAGAATTTTGTCCCATTTACATCAAAAAATTGTCATCCTTCATATCCTCTAAGAAAAAAAAAAAAAAAAAAAAAAAAAAAAAAAAAAAAACTACATTCTTGTATACCACACACCCCCAAACTTGAACAAGGCAATGTCCTCAATGCCTAGGCAGCAAGCCCAATAGAAGAATAGAAATATATGTATGGAAAACTGGGTCGAACACATACCTAGGAGGGAAGACATACAAGTCTAACCTCCTACCATTCATTGGGGAAGAGATGGTGGTGGTGGCTCATCAGTCTCGAAAGGCGGCACGGGCGTATAACGCGTCATGTCGATTCCGAGGTGCTCATATAAAACTCGTTGATTTTGATCTTGTTGCCGAATGTAGTTATCCATGTAGCTCTCCATCCAAGAAAAAATAGTTTGGAGCTGGGTCATGTCGGATTGGAGACTACGGATATCTCGTAAAATCTGGGTGAGTTGGTCGCGGCGAGTTGTGGGTGTTGGTGGCTCCAAAAGGCCAGCTTCTTCCTCTTCAGGACCTTTTTCTCCCTCAGCTGGTTTGCCCTTCCACAATCTATTAATCATTTAAACATCGAGCGGCTTTATAGGTGGAAAGGGCTTGTGGATGTGACACGAACTCCGGCACTTAGAAAGAGAGCGATGAGGAATGAGGAAAAAGGAAGGTCACCCTTCGTTGTCCTGGCAGTATGAATTATTCATGAGTAAATGTGCCAACCGACATTGACGAACATCCCTCTATCAATGCCATATAGCATAAACACTCACTCCTTGGAAACATCAGACACATGGGAGGTATGGAGTATATTGGCGCAGATGAATTGATGCCAAATCTTGGGGATTGGTTTCAGAAACTACGCCTTGAAGATGGCCTGACCCTGCCATGTGTTCTTCCACTGAGCGTTACCCGTTGTCAGGGCCTGAATCACCGCACTCATTGTTGGTATGGCAGCATCGGATTAATCTCGGGAGGCTTCCAGCCCCGTCAATCCAAGCAACTCGTTGAAGTGGTCCGCACTGAACAGAACTGGGATGTTCCGAACCCTCGTCTGAAATCCAGTGGCCTCGGTAATATTTACATTGAACTCGCATACCAGGGCCAACTCCCCTGGTGGGGGTGAAGCACAGAACTGTTCCCATCTTCTACGTTGAATGACGGTCCTGAATTCTTCAAGGAGTTCATGCAAAGGACCAAACCCCCTCTGGAGAATGCCGAGACGCTCACTTTCATGTTTATTGTAATGGTCCTCGGCTTTCTTGGAGACAAATTTTAGAGAGTTGTAATCCGAGGCAGCTGAGGGTTCTTCCGTTCGTGGTTGCTTAAATGTCCGATGCTTTGCCATTTTGCCTATAAATCACAATCACAACACCAACCACAATAATAACAATAGAACACGCAATTCAAACCCTTGTCAGTGAACACACAATGCACCCTTTTTTATCAAACATATGCCAACCAAAACCAAACAATACAAATTTCACAAGATATCCTACCAACCAAAACCAAATCATTTTTTTTTTTGTCACAATGTAGCCTAAAATAAATTATTCACATTGTGTATCCACACAACAACATGGTAGGGTTTACCAAAAATCATTCCTAAATCCCTAATAACGTGAAAAACGCAATCCTAGGGTTTAAAGAGGTTTAGGGTTCTAGCCAAATCCAATGATTTTTTAAATAACTGAGCAAATGAAGTAAATATTTCAACGATTAAATGAAAAATAGGATCATTGACACTTGTTGAAAAAATTTCGATCAAATCACTTGAAGATGGCGATTTTGCACTATTTACCGCTTAAACCCTAGATTTTCGAAAATGGGAATAGGAATCCAACGTTTCGATAAAGATTCTTGGTGGAAATCCCAGTTTTTCGCAATGTAGGATGAATCTTTAAAGGGAGGAAAGGATTTGGGATGGTGAAGTTGAAAGGTTTCTTGAAAATTTTACGAAGGAAGTGTCGTTTGCGAAGAGGACTGTTGCATTTTAAAACAGGGTTGTTGTGAATTCGCCTAGGCGGAGGTTTTTCCGCCTAAGCGAAGTAGCGCCTTTTGCTTTTTAAAAAACCCTCTAATGTTAATTTGCCTAGGCGGTGGTTTTTTCGCCTGAGCGAATTTACATCAGTATGAAACCCTTGATTCTGTTGTAAATCTGCCTAGGCGATTGTATTTTCACCTAGGCAAATTTACACCAATATAGAAACTCAAGCTTTCTTCATTTTTCTGCCTAGGCGGTGGTTTTTCTAATTAGGCGAAGTTACGGCAATGTAGAAACTCAAACTTTTTCTTCCTATTTTCGCCTAGGCGGTGGTTTTTTTCGCCTAGGCGAATTTATGCCAGTATGTTTTCTCAGTCTTTTATCCTATTTTCACCTAGGCAGTGGTTTTTCTGCCTAGGCGAATTTACGCCAGTGTAGACTTTGGCTGGATTCCTTCAGGTTTTCACATGTTTACTCTACACCTTTTACTTCCACTTCATTCCTCAAACGATTTTTAGCATGCAATTCAATTCTAAGTATCTAGCCTCATCAATTCACCACAAAAAAAATAATATTTCGAGATCAATACGATCTCCAAAAAGTAATTTATACAAAAGTTGGGAATGTTCGTTACCCTCGATGACATATCAAAAGATGTTGCCTGGTTTTACGTCCCTAGCTAGACGTTTATGAATTTCGGCTCTATCCTTCAACGAGGGAGATGTTCTCCACAACTCACTCTTCATCCTTGAAGTAGTGCTTGATCCGCTCCCCGTTGACTCGAAAAGTTCATTCGTCTTCGCCTTCTAACTTGATAGCACCAAATGGATAAATATGTTTGATTCGGAATGGTCCAGACCACTGGGACTTCAACTTTCCAGAAAAGAGTCTCAGCCTTGAGTTAAACAATAGAACTTGTTGACCCAAACTAAACTCCCTCTGGACTATCATTTTATCATACCACCTCTTCATTTTATCTTTGTAAAGTTTGGCATTCTCATAAGCCTCGTGTCGGAATTCCTCCATTTCATTCAACTGGAGGAGACGTTGTGCCCCAGAAGCCTTTAGGTCAAAGTTGAGTTTCTTAATTGCCTAGAATGCACGGTACTCTAATTCAATGGGTAAATGACACGCTTTCCCAAACACTAATCTATACGGCGATATGCCGATCGGTGTCTTAAAAGCCGTGCAATACACCCATAAACCATCATCAAGCTTCATCGCCCAATCCTTACGATTAGTATGAACCGTTTTCTCCAGAATTAGCTTGATTTCTCGATTAGAAACTTCAGCTTGGTCATTTGTCTGTGGGTGGTATGGTAGCGCCACCTTGTGTCTAACCCCATATTTTGGCAACAAAGCATTAAGCATTTTGTTACAAAAGTGGGTTCCCTCATCGCTAATTAAGGCTCAAGGTGTCCCAAACCGTGTCATGACATTTTGTTGAAGGAACTTTAAAACCACTTTGGCATCATTGGTAGGTGTTGCTATGGCCTCGACCCATTTAGACTAATAATCTACCGCTAACAGAATATACGCCTTACCAAATGATGACGGAAATGGCCCCATGAAATCTACGCCCCACACATCAAATAACTCAAGCTCACGAATTAACGTCAATGGCAATTCATGCCTTCTCGATATGTTACCCACCCTTTGACATCTATCACAAGTTTTTACAAACGTATAAGAATCTTTAAATAAAGAAGGCCAGTAAAAACCTGATTGAAGTACTTTCGATGCTATTTGAGTCGCACCAAAATAGCCGCCACAAGGTGATAAATGACAATGGTAGAGAATACTAGTCATTTCCTCCTCCGAAACACATCTCCGGATCACCTGATCATCACATTTCTTGAATAGCAATGGCTCGTCCCATAGATAATACTTTGCATCAAAAAGAAATTTCTTCCATTGGGCTCTAGTCAAATCCGGTAGTAACACATTAAATACTAGATAGTTAACAATGTCCGTATACCAAGGAAGTGCATTTTCAACTGAAAATAGTTGTTCGTCAGGGAACACTTCCATGATGCTAGACTCATCACCGTCTTCTTGAATCAACCTTGAAAAATGGTCGGCAACAACGTTCTTACTCCCCTTTTTATCCCTTATTTCAGCATCAAACTCTTGTAATAGAATAATCCACCTTATCAATCTCAGCTTGGCATATTTCTTTGCAAATAAGTACCGAATAGCCGCATGATCCGTGTAGACGATCACTTTTGACCCAATGATATATGACAGGAACTTATCATATGCAAAGACAACCGCTAGCATTTCTTTCTCAGTCGTGGTGTAATTCTCCTGGGTATCATTCAATATCTTACTTGCATAATAGATTGAGCGAAAGATCTTCTCCTTCCGTTGGCCTAACATCGCACTAACGGCATAGTCACTCACATTGCACATTATCTCAAATGGCACCTCCCAGTCCGGAGCGACCATTATTGGAGCCGTGATCAACTTTTCCTTTATCGCCTTAAAAGCCTACATGCAAGCCTCATTGAATTCAAATGAAGTATCCTTCTCAAGAAGGTGATATAACGGCTGCACCGTCTTCAAGAAATCCTTAATAAAGCGCCGGTAAAAGCCGGCATCCCCCAAGAAACTTCGAACTCCTTTCACATTAATCGGTGGAGGAAGCTTCTCAATCGTTTCAATCTTTGCTCGGTCCATCTCAAGCCCCTTGGAAGAGACTCGATGACCCAAAACGATCCCCTCTTTAACCATAAAGTAACACTTCTCCCAATTTAGAAGTAAATTCTTCTCCTCCCATTGGTCAAGAACAAACGCCAGATTATAGAGACAGTGATCAAAAGACGACCCAAAGACTGAGAAGTCATCTATGAAGATTTCCATTTTCTCTTCCACCATATCAAAAAATATTGCCATCATATACCGTTGAAAGGTTGCCGGTGCATTGCAAAGGCCAAACAACATACGTCTATAAGCAAACGTCCCATAAGGGCATGTGAAATTAGTCTTTTCTTGGTCTCCCGGTACAATGACTATTTGATTGTAACCTGAATAGCCGTCAAGAAAGAAATAGTACTCATATCCGGCTAATCAATCAAGCATTTGGTCAATGAAAGGAAGAGGAAAATGATCATCTCTCGTCACCTTATTCAATCTTCTATAATCAATGCACACACGCTATCCCGTGATGGTCCATATAGGAATAAGGTCGTCCTTATCATTCTTCACCACCGTCATACCTCCTTTCTTGGGCACCACTTGCACCAGGCTAACCCACTCACTATCGGATATAGCATATATAATTCCCGCATTCAAGAGCTTCAACACCTCTGCTCTCACCACTTCCTTTATAGCCGGATTTAGCCACCATTGATGTTCAATGGAGGGTTTGAACGCATCCTCCATCAAAATCTTATGCATGCAAACTGAGGGGCTAATTCCTTTGATATCCGATATAGACCAAGCAAAACCGGATCGGTGCCTCTTCAAGATTCTCAGCAACTTACTCTCCTCTTCTTCTGTCAGAGATGGTGAAATTATAACCGAATTGGTCAAATTCTCTCCCAAAAAGACATATCGAAGATATTCTGGCAATTGCTTGAGTAATAATCCACCGTGAGGTGGATTTGATTTCTCGGGAGAATTTTCAACTTCTTCAATCTCCGCCACATGAATAGGATCTTCTACATCTTTAGATTGAGCATCCAAAGTCAGCACGTAGTCCACAACATCAAGTTCCATAGTAGAGCCTTCCTCACCGAGATCCCCCATAGATAAGAAATTTGTGAGAATATGCTCTAACGAATCCATCTCCATATTTGCAAGAAAGAACTCCCTCACTCAAGAGTCCACAACATCAACTCGATTACAATTAGGAAGTTCATCCGAAAAGTTCATAGTTTTAAAAATGTTGAACCTTATCTCTTCATCATTCACTCTTAACGTCAGATTTCCATTATACACATCAATTAAGGCCTTTCCCGTTGTAAGGAAAGGTGTGCCTAAGATGATCGGGATTTCTCTATCTTCTTCTATTTCAAGCACAACGAAATCCACCGAAAATATGAATTTGTCTACCTTCACTAGCACATCCTCAATGATACCTTTTGGATAGGTTAACGAATGATCCGCCATTTGAAGAGAGATTGTTATCGGCTTTACAATCCCAAGTCCTAAATTCTGATAAATGGAAGAAGGCATCAAATTAATACTCACCCCAACATCACAAAGAGCCTTATCAAAATGAGATTTCCCGATAGTACACGGAATTGTGAAACTACCTAGATCCTTCAATTTGTTAGGCAACTTCCTTTATAGTATTGCACTACACTCCTTCGTTAGCTTCACCATTTCGTACTCCTCCAACTTTCTCTTCTTTGTCATAATTTCCTTCAAGAACTTGTCATAGTTGGGCATTTGTTCCAATGCATCCGCAAAAGGAATGTTGATGTGGATTTTCTTGAAAATTTCAAGAAATTTTTCAAATTGGGCATCCAACTTCCTTTTTTGGAATCTTTGAGGATATGGAAATAGGGTTACTAGAATCGGTGGATTCTCTGAAAATGTTACTCGCCCCGGCCTTTCCCTTTCATCTCTTCTTCTCTCCTCGACTTTCTTTTGGTTCTTATTCTAATTCAAGTCTTCACTCGGCTTCTCATCTCTTTCATCGATTTTCACTTCAACTTTCTCCTCTGTACTTGTTCTTGGTTCATCATGATGAAACTCATGACTTACTCCTGGCTCGTTTTCCATAGGCTTGCTTACTTCCATATCTCGTTCGCTCCTCAACTTAATCGCCTTGCATTCCCTAGGGTTGGTTTCTGTGTTGCTTGGAAACTTCCCCTTTTGTTGTTCTTGGATGGACCTAGAAAGCTGTGTGATTTGAGTCTCTAAAGCTTTCACCGTGGTGTTGGTGTTTGTACAAGTGGTATCGATTAAGTCAAGCCGTGTTTCATGTTTGTTCAGCCGGTCATGCATCTCACGCATCATAGTCTAAGTCTCCTTCATAAACGAACCCAACACTTTATACAAATTTGAGTTTGGATTATGCATTGGTGGTTGTTGCATTTGACGATTGGATTGCATAGGATATCCTGAAGCTTGATTTCCAAATCCCGGAGGTGGCCGCAAAGAGTTCTGATTGCTTGCATATGAGAAGTTCTTATTGTTGCAAAGTCCAGGATTGTAATGAGTTGGAATATTGGTAGCGGGCCTAAAAGTATACGCACGATTGTTTAGAAAATGGCATTCCTCGAACTCATTATCCAATCCGGATTGAGAACAACTTGCTGCAATCTCCTCCCCTTGACTCGACAAAGCGCCTTTTGTAGACATGGCAACCAATTGATCCGAGAGCTTAGACACTTAGGCCGATAACGTTGCAATATGGTCAGATTCTTGGATAAAAGAGACCCTTCTTCCCGTGTTCCTCTCATTCGGCCATTGATAATTGTTAGCCACCATTTCTTCCAATAGTGCATTAGCTTCGGTAGGGGTTTTGGACAATAACGATCCCCCTGAGGCTGCATCAACTATCGTTCTAGTCTGGCCATCCAACCCATTGTAAAATAATTGGGTTTGAAACCAATCTTGATACCCGTGTTGGGGGCACCTTCTCAATAGATCCTTGAATCTCTCCCATGCCTCAAACAACGGCTCAAAATCTCTCTGGCAAAACTGCGCAATCTCGCCGCCTAGTTGAGAAGTCTTCGAAGGTGGAAAGAACTTAGTGAGAAATCTTTGTGCAAGGTCCTCCAAAGTATTAATGTTCCCCAGTTGGATCAACTGAAACCAACCCCTTGCTCTATCTCGTAAAGATAACAAAAATAACCTCAACTGTATGACATCTTCGGCAACTCCATTTATCTTGATAGTGTCACAAATCTCGAGAAAGGTTGCCAAATGGATGTTAGGGTCTTCATGAAGATTCCCGCCATACTGGTTTTGCTAAACCATGTTAATTAAGGCGGGCTTCAACTCAAAATTATTTGCCTGGATTAGCTGCCTCCGGATCCCTGAATAGTTATCCAGCATTAATGGCCGATAATAGTCCCTAAGGACTCATTGTGGCCTCTCCTACTCCAGAGGCTGGAGTGCGTGCGGCTCCAGTAGTTGTGGAACATTTTTACGTCCCCCGGCCATAGCGGTAGCTTTCTCCTCTTTCTGTTTACCAATGCGTTGACTACGCCGCATGCACTGCTTAGTTCAAATAAATAAATCAAATAAACAAATGAATTGAATGAAATTAAAAGCAAAAGAATTATCATGATTAACATTCAACTACTTGATCACAATATCAACTCAATTGAAAAACATTGTGCATTCCCCGGCAACGGCGCCAAAAACTTGTACACGCGAGGATTCACATCATCGTCCTCGCGGTATTGACTACTCGTAAGTATATGATGTCTAGTTTTAATATAATGGATCTTGTAAGATCGGATATCGTTCCACTGGGAATGACGTGTAATTCGGTTGAGTATTGTGATTTAAATAGTTTCATATTATCTCAAAATTTGTTTGTTTTCTATTTAATCTACTAAGATAAACGACAACTATTAGGTTAGTTCTAATTACACTAATTACTTAGGTATTGATTTCTTTCACATAATGCATAATCGACGTCATTAAGTTAGCTATAATGGTTTTTATCTATTTCGACAATCTCTGTATCGATAACTCCTCCGCTACCTCTCCAAAGTGTAAGATGGGGGATTACACGACTTCGTGTCAACGAAGAAGTCCCCTTCAGCGCCTTTACAACCCTAGGTCGTGTGAGTCTTTAGCCAATGTCATGGATTGCATACGTTCTAACGCCCTCCCGGGTCGTTAAAACGTCACGTTGTATTTACCCTAATCCGAATCCGGGGTTACCTCTCCCAAGTGTCAAACCCCGTATTCTCAGTTTATCAATACAAGCATAATATCAATAATAATGGTAAACACAATCGGATTTAGACAAACAACACATTAAAGTAACATTAATTCATTCAACTTAACAATTACATGATTTTAACTACACCTAAGTAACATTTAACTAATATTATAAGATCTTAGCCATATTCCATACAAAATAAGAGGGATTCAACATTCTTAGATATGAAAAAGTAATTACAAAGATAAAAACAAGAGAAGAACGATCAAATCTGAAAGTGAAACGATTCACTATCGCTAATGATCGGTCCGCAAGTGATTCTTCTTTGCCTGAATGATGAATTGCCTTCTTGATCTTCAAAATATAGCTTAATAACTCTCTACTAGGATTAGGGTTCATCAACAACCTTTCGCAGACGTGGGAAAGGGGTATAAATAAGCCTAGGGGTTCAAAAATATCAAAACAGATATTTTAGCCTGTTTTGCGAAATGCGCCTAGGCGGTAGAATCTTCGCCTAGGAGGAGTTTAAGTCATTTAGAAATCCACCTAGGCAATGGTTTATTCACCTAGGAGGAGGACTAACTTCTTAATCTTCTTTCTTTTTGATGGATTTCTGCCTAGGCGGTAGAAACTTCGCCTAGGCAAATTTCAGCATGTCAGCACTTCCAACAGTTCTGCACTTCCAGCATTCTGACGAATTTTCGCCTAAGCGGTGGAAACTTCGCCTAGGCAAATTTCAACATTTCAACCCTTGCAACTTTCTAATGGATTCCGCCTAGGCAGCGGAAACTTCGCCTAGACAGATTTCAACTTCTCAGCGCTTTCAACCTTCTGACGGATTTTCGCCTAGGCGATGGAAACTTTGTCTAGGCGGATTTCAACATTTCAGCATTTCATCCTTCTAACAGATTTCTGCCTAAGCGGTGGAAACTTCGCCTAGGCGGATTTGCACTGTTATTTGAAACCTCCTTTTTTTATCTTTTGGTTACCCTTTTTTCCACCATTTCGCTCAGTTTACCGATTGTTTATGTCCCTACTCCTGACTAATAAAAATAGCTAAAAAGATATTCAAACTTTAATAAAATACTCGAAAACTGGCAAATTCAGTTTAGAATTAGATAAGTATTTTACATCCATCAAAGAGGCACTCAATAAGTGATTGGATGACGCCAAAGGAAAGTGGGTAGAAAAACTCCCAGGAGTATTGTAGGCTCACCAGACCACTCCAACATCTACCATAGGGGAGACACCTTTCTCCATAACTTACGGAACTGAAGTTGTTGTTCCAGTGGAGATAGGGCTACCATCCAGACAATATGGCACAATCAACCTAGTAGAGTATAAAGAATCCATACGACAAAAGATGGACCAACTGGAGGAGAGACGTAACAAGGCATCAATGAAGATGGAAGCTTACAAGTCAAGGATGGCTCGATTGTTTAATCATGCAGTACATCCACGATACTTTGTAGTAGGAGACCTGATAATTCGGAGGGTAATGCCTTATTGCTCAGAAGCTCGCTTGGGAAAGATAGCTCCTAACTGGGAAGGCCCTTATCGAGTTATCAAAGCAAACTGTCCAGGGACCTATTGGCTAGAAGATTTTGATGGTGTGGCAATCCCCAGGCCTTGGAACATCTCTCACCTACGGAAGTACTTCGTATGAGTTTTCTGATCATTCTTTGATTCATGTTTTTCAATGATTATTTTGAAGTTGCCTTTTCTTTTTTTTTTATCTTTTTGAGATACATTCTTTGAATAAAGAAAATAAGTATTTTCTCCATCAATGTTGCGACACTTATTCTTATGATGCTAATTCTAATCACTTTTACAACATTTAGTGAATTGAGACTAAGTGTGAGCAAACATTTGATATTGAAGTCAAAAAAACTGAGAAATTCAGCTCATCATGAGCAGAGATGATCTATTTAATCATTCACAAATGTGCAGAGCAGATCAGTTTATTCACTAAAACTAAGCAATTCAGCTTGGCATGATCAAAGTTGATCTGTTTACTCATTCACAAATTAGCAGAGCAGATTCGTTTACTCACTAAAACTGAGCAATTTAGCTCACCATGAATAGAGCTGATCTGTTTACTCATTCAAAAATAAGCAGAGCAAATCACTTTACTCACTACAACTGAGCAATTCAGCTCAGAATTAGCAGAGTTAATCTACTTACTCATTCTTAAATGAGCAGAGCATGCCAGTTTACTCACTACAACTAAACAATTCAGTTTAGAATGAGCAAATCTAATCTGCTTAATCATCCTCAAATGAGCAGAGTAGGTCAGTTTACTCACTACAACTGAGCACATCAACTTAACACGAGTAACGCAAATCGGCTCACTTATTTTCCAATGGGTAGAGCAGATCAGGTTACTCACCAAAATTAAGCACCTCAACTCAGCATGGGCAGAGCATATTAGCTTACTCATTCATAAATAAGCGAACCAATCAGCTTACTCATTCTCCAATTAGTATGAAAAAAAAAACTAAGTATACCTTAAATAACTAAGCATCTCAACTCAGCATGATCGCCATAATCAAAGCAGATAGGCTTACTTACATAGTGCCTAAAAAGAGAAGGCCAGGACAACTCACCTAGTGTTAGTTGAGTGGATCAGCCCAGTCTTAGATAGCATAGCTCATTCTGAACAGTGCAGAATCAGTTCGCTATCTGTAACTTCTAGTTTTTAAGACTAAGAGAAGTAGCATTTCCCACAGACGGAGCCAAATCACAAGCTCAATCATGATAAAAGGTCTAGAAAACTTACTCAAATTTCCACTAACTCCATGGTAATAAGTAATGAACTCAAGACTAGACAATATCCTAAGGAGGATGTTAGACGAGAAAGAGTTTCCTAATGGAAAGATTTTTATGATGCTGTATCTAATTAACTTACATGTGGTGATGCTTATTATTACAATTAAGTTTGTAACTAAAATGTTTTACTTACTGCCTAAAGCCTAAAAATTAATTCATAACTAGTTTAGTTTTCTAATCAACTTATGAAAGAGGGCAACATAAACAGTCAACACACAGCAACACAACACAAACAAAATCAAGAACCCCATTTTCTATTAAGAAAAAAAAGTGGATGTACATTGTTACAAAATAAAAAAAATAATTAAAAAAAAAAGGCGGAACAAAAGACTGTTCGCCATACAAAAAAAAAAAAAAAAAACAAGATCAAGAGCAGAAAAATTGTTTCCCATACAAACAAAAACAAGATCAGGAATAAAATAATTGTTCATTCAAAACAAAAACGAAAAAGATAAGGTTTTTCTTCATTACACGGGTTAAGGGTGGCTTCATTGAGACCTAGGAGAAGCAGGCAATCCCAAATCTTCCAAATCCGAGTTAGAGAAATAGAAGTCGTGCTCCTCATATTTGTTGATATTGTTGATCAACTCTCGGATTTTGGTCTTTCCGCCTTTTTTTTCTCCAGGACCTTGCCTCGCTTTACTTTAACGGTATCGGTAAAAAACATGTGGTAATGGAAATCAGCGGCCAAGTCACGCTTACTCCTTTTAGATTTCCTCAGCTCCTCCCTAAGCTCATGGAGATGAGAAATTGCACGCAAAATGGTTGTTTCCATAGCGGAGAAAACAGCGGTGGCATCCTCTAAGGCACGGAGATGAGGGTGCTCTTCTATAGCAATCTTGGAATGCATCATTAGGGCACGAAAGTTTTTTCCCCAACTCTATCTCTTTCTGTCTTTCAAACTGGATTGCCTCAAAAGATGAAGGAATTGGCCACAAGGTAGAGATAGTTGGCAACAACATAATTACAGAAGGAAGAAAAAAAAAAGATATTCAAGAATGCAAGATTGAAGAACAGAAAGCGTTTGGGTTTATGAAGGAATAATTGACGCTTGGTTTGGCTTTAAATATCCAAACTAATAAAAAGAGAAAAAACTGAAACATCGAAAAAGCATACATTAAGTGCATGAATAACGTGTACTGACAAATTACGTACTACCATGAATTTTTAAGATTTAAATAGAGGCTATTGTTTTGAATAGATCATGATAATAATAATAATAATAATAATAAATAAAAAAAAAAAAAAAAAAAGAGGTATCGTTACAAAAATTAATTACAGACGTTAAAAAAAATATTGAAAAGACAAGAGGATAGCTCAGAGAGTAGCAATATGATCAGCAACATTTGTCTGGTCAGAGGTCAACATGACAGCAACATCAATTGGTAGAGCTTGAGCCAGGACTTAGATTAAGCTTGTGGAAGGCTGGTCAAGAAGGTTTAGGGTTGGGCTCTTCACTGGTAGCTAAGTGGCTAGTGTGGACGAGAGCCTTTCGTCTTCGGTGATCTCTTCCTCACCATTAGTAGCATTATCGCCTGTTGGCGTATCCCTTAGCTCAACCTCTAAGAAAGAGATATCCAAGTTTGGATGCTCCTCTGACACTCTCCATTGGCATAAACTAAAGCCCACCAGTTAAATCTCTCTAGATCTTCCCCTAAATTCAACCCAAAGATCCTTGATCGCCTGCTCAAACTCTTTTGCCTTGGCTGCAAGCTTAGCTGCCAACCTCCCTACTTCTTGCACTTGATCGGCAACCTTTATTTTCTCTAGATCTAGTTCATCCATTAGACAATCTCTCTCCTTCTGCAATTGCTGGAGGGTATTTTCTTTCTCCTGAAAAACGTTTGGTTTTCCCTAGAAGGCAGCATCCTTGGCCTTGAGATCAGCATCTTGTTGATTGTACGGCGGGGCATTTGTTACGTGCTCACGTATTGACTACTCGCAAGTGTACAAGGTCAAAGTTTTAGTATAATGTGATCTTGAAAGATCGAGTATCGTATCCACAAGGATTGGTGTCGTTATTATCGAGTACCGTAATTGTCATGACCTAACTTTATCTAGGCGACCAAAAGTGTAAATAATTAATTAAACTAAACTAATATAACCTAGATTATCTATACTAATATACTAATATATTGTAGGGGAAAGAATTGCCTAAGGATTAACGTGGTTTACAAATACGCGTTCGATCTTGATTGACTTACGTTTATAGTGTTTGACCTATTTGACAATCTCGGTATCTAAAACTCCTCCGCCACTTCTCCCGAGTATAAGATGGGGGATATAACGCAACTTCGTGTCAATGAAGAAATTCTCCTCAACGTCTTAATGACCCTAGGTTGCGTGAGTCTCACCCCAACATCATTGATTTCACACAATCTAACTCTCGACCAGATTGTTGGATCGTGCGTTGTGTTTATCCTATCAACAATCTCGGTTCTAAAACTCTACCGCCACCTCTCCCGAGTGTGAGACTGGAGAATACATGACTTCGAGTTAATGAAAAAGTCATCCTCGATGTCTTAACGACCCTAGGTCACGTGATTCTTGCCCCAACGTCATCGATTGTCCATAATCCAACTCCCGACTAGGTTATTGGATCGTGGCGTTTGTTTACCCTAATCTGAATCCAGGGTTTGTCAAACCCTTGTATTCTCCAAGAATCTATCTAATCATAATAAACAAACAATAAGATAAACACAATCAAACTGCAAAGAACAAACATAAACGCAACACCGAAATCATCCAAACACATATTTATAAATTTATTGTTAATCCCTATACAATCCATATTTAACTCATGGTCATAACCGTATAAACATGAAAGAATGAGCTAAACATGCTCACAAAATCCTAAGTTAAAAAAATAAGAGAAGAAATCGAGGAACTTGGCCTCGTCCAAAGATTTGTCGCTAAGAACATTCAATGATCGCTTCGCCGTCTTCTCCACCTCGGGATGTGAGCTCTCCCTCTAAAACTCCTCTACCTTACCCTTAGATATATTCTAAGGACCTCAAAATGCCAAGAGAGTACAATAGGAGAGAAGAGGAGTGGATATTTATAGCAAAATATCTCAAAAATATCTAATAAATATCCTAGGCTGTGCAGAGGTCACCGCTTAGGTGGTGGGATTCACCGCCTAGGCGGTGAGTAGGTCGGTTGGTTAATCGTCGTGGCGGTGAAGACAGCGGTGGATTAGGATAACATTCTGCAGTTTCACCACCTAGCCAGTGAGTGTACAGCAAGAATAGGTCAGTCTCAATATTTTCACCGCCGTGGCGGAAGTCTGAATACCGTGGTAGTGGGCTTCTTTTAAAATATTGCCGCCTTGCTCGTTTTTTCACCGTTCTTCGACCGTTTTTTGTTCGATCTCATCATTTTCGCTTCAGTTTCCTATCTTTTCACCCCACACACCTGATTTATACAAAAAGTATAAAAACTAATTAAAACATAATAAAATAAATATAAAAACTACTCTAAAACTAACAAAACCGGTTTAGAAATATGTAGGTAGATCACACCTATCATTGATTGATTACTAAGCGGGCTGATCTCTTCAGTGAAGAAGTAGACTTCATCCCTCGAAGATAAGCTATCTCCTCTCAAGGCAGTGTTCTCCATTTGAAACCTATCGTTCTCTAAGTAGTAGAGGTCATTGCTTTTCTACAATGTCTCTCTCTGCTCGTTGGTGGAACGCAGCTCCAGTTCGTATCTCTCTTGAGAACCCCTCGCTAGAGCTAAGTCAATCTCTAGACTGAGTTTCTACTTCTCCAAAGTGTGGATGCTCTCTTCCAACTTGTTGGACTTAGTTAGTTGTACAACGAGGTTTTTACACGCTTGCGTATTGACTATTTGCAAGTATACGAGGTTCAGTTCTAATATAGTGGATCTTTAAGATTGGATATCGTTCCACAGGGATGGTGTGAATAATTGAATATCGCAATTTACATAGTCTTCTATTATGCAGACAGTTAAAGAAATATTTTAAATTAAACTAATTAAAACAAAGGTAAACTACAATTAGTGGGTTAATCCTAACTAAGTTGATTACCTAGTGATTGATTTCGTTTACTTAATATATGTTTGATTTCATTTAGTTAACAATAACGGTGTTTATGATATCCGACAATCTCGGTTCGTAAACTCCTCTGCCACCTCTTCTGAGTGTAAAACAGGGGAATACGTGACTTTGTGTTAATGAATAAGTCCCCCTCAATGTCTTAACGACCCTAAGTCGCATGAGTCTTACCCCAACATCATCGATTGCACACTCACTAATGCCCTCCCGGGTCATTAGATCGTAATGATGTGTTTACCCTAGTCCGAATCCAGGGTTACCTCTTCCCAGTGTCAAACCCTGTATTCTCAAATCCAACCCTAATACCTTAACAAGCATACTAAGATTGTCATAAAATGATAAACACAATCGGAATTCAAAGTAAACAACCGTTAAAGAAAGATATATTAAACCACACAAGTATTTACCCAACTACATCGATCCCTAGCTAATATTTATCTAATCTAACTTGATCTTAGCCATTGGAACATTAAACCAAGAGGGATTCATCATCATTCACAATAAAACATTAAGTTACAAAGAGAGAAACAAAGATATAAAGATCTAATCTTAAAGTTGAGTGGTCTCCACTTTCGCCGAAGATCGATCTGCTAGTGTTTCCTCTTCCCGAATGATGTATCTCCTCTTTGAGCTTTTAAAAAATGGCCAAAGATCACCTCCTAAGGGTTAGGGATGTTCTAGTGTCCAAGGGGTCTTCAATGGAAGTGGGATAATGGGTATTTATAGGTGCAAGGCTTCAAAATATCTATTTTGTTGTGCAAAGCTGACCGCCACAACAGTGGGTAAGTTGGTTAGCTCACTGCTACGGTAGTGAGATCACACTGCAGTGGTAGGCCAAAATCTTAACTCTCTAATATTGGGCAATTTATAGCATTCATAAATAAAATATTAGGTTTAAACACATACCTAGGAGATAAGACATAGGAGTCTTACCTCCTACTGTCCACCTGGGAAAGCGTCATCACCACCACTATCACGTCGGAATGGAAATTGTGGCAGGTGAAAAAGGTGCGGCGGCACATGCAACAAAGGCGGATAAGTAATCATATCAATGCCGAAGCATTTGCACATGAACCGGTGGATTTGATCTTGATGTCTCAAATACTGATCCAGGAAAGTTCCGAGCTCATATTGCCTTTAGCGACTCAATACGCACATACTAATCGCAACGTTTTCAACAAAATTTCAAAACTGTAGCATGTAATTTTGTTTCAAACAATTTAAGAATCCATAGAAACTTAGTTTATCACCAAAAAGCAAACCAAAATCCCATAGAAATTGAAAATCGCAAAAATAGGGGTTAAATCTAATTTTTGGAGGATGATTTGAGGTGGAAATCACAAATTTTGTAAAGGGAATGATGGATTTGAGGGTTGGAAACGGTTTGGGAGGATGAAAATAGAGAGATTTTGGAGTTTTTAAAGTGGTTGTGGCATTTTTGTATAGCGAGATGGTTTAAATCAAGCAGAGGTCTCACCGCTGCTGTGGTGGAGCGCCTTTTTTAGAACCTCAACATTCTGTCATTTCACCTCCTAGCCAGTGGGATCATCGCCTTGGCGGTGAAGCACCTTTCTTAAAAAAAAATTAACTTGAAGTTTCACCACCGCGGTAGTGGAGTTCACCGCTACGGCGGTAAAGCGTTTTTGCTGAAAACTTCACATTCTGCATTTTCAACACTGCGGCACTACGTCCAGCACTACAGCGGTGAGCCTGCTACTGAATTTTTATTTTTTCTTCAAGATTTCACACAAATGCTCCACTCCATGCGTTTTCACTATGCTTGTTCAATGTTTTTAAGTGCGAAACACATCCCCGAATATCCATACTCCTTAATTTAGATCCAAACAAGCTCTGAGACCATTCCAGCCTCCAAAAAAATAAATAATAGCAAAAATCGGATAAAATTTGATACCCTCGATTTTGGATTAAAAAAAACGTAACTTGCTTGATTTACCATCCCTAATTGGACTCGATTGTGCATTGTTCACCAAAATCCCTGATAGAGAAGGAATTTGGGATAGAATGCTCCGTTGGATCACGATCCATGGCATTGAAGTTGGCTTCTTCTCTCTTTCCTTATCATTTTCAATGTACACTTGATCTCGGGATCAAGAGTCAAGAATTCCAAACTTCTTCTATGTTGCATGCACTGCTTGATCACAACAAATGAAACAAAAAAAAATAAAACAAAATAATTATCTAGATTAATATTCAACTACTTAGTCGCAATATCAACCCATTCAACACCGTCCCCGGCAACGGCGCTAAAAACTTGTACTACGAGGTTTTTACACGCTCGCGTATTGACTATTCGCAAGTATACGAGGTCTAGTTTTAATATATTGAATCTTTAAGATCGGATATCGTTCCACAGGGACGATGTGAATAATTGAATACCGCAATTTGCATAGTCTCCTATTATCCAGACGGTTAAAGAAATATTTTAAATTAAACTAATTAAAACTAAGTTAAACTATAATTAGTGGTTTAGCCCTAACTAAGTTGATTACCTAGTGATTGATTTCATTCACTTAATACATGTTTGATTTCGTTTAGTTAACAATAACGGTGTTTATGATATCTGACAATCTCGGTTCGTAAACTCATCTACCACGTCTTCCGAGTGTAAGATAGGGGAATACGCGACTTCATGTCAATAAATAAGTCCCCATCAATGTCTTAACGACCCTAGATCACGTGAGTCTTGCCCCAACGTCATCGATTGCACACTCACTAATGCCCTTCTGGGTCGTTAGATCGTAATGATTTGTTTACCCTAGTCCGAATCCAAGGTTACCTTTTTCGAGTGTCAAACTCTGTATTCTCAAATCCAACCCCAATACCTTAACAAGCATACTAAGATTGTCATAAAATGATAAACACAATTGGAATTAAAAACAAACAACCGTTAAAGAAACACATATTAAACTAAACAAGTATTTAAACAACAATATCGATCCCTAGCTAATATTTATCTAATCTGACACGACCTTGGCCATTGAAACATTAAACCAAGAAGGATTCATCATCATTCACAATAAAACATTAAGTTACAAAGAGATAAACAAAGAGAGAAAGATCAAATCTTTAACTGGAGTGGTCTCCACTTTCGCCGAAGATCGATCCGTTAGTGTTTCCTTTTCCCGAATGATAAATCTCCTCTTTGAGCTCTTCAAAAATGGCCAAGGATCACCTCCTAAGGGTTAGGGATGTTCAAGTGTCCAAGAGGTCTTCAATAGAAGTGGGAGAATGGATATTTATAGGTGCAAGGCTTCAACATATCTGAAAATATCTATTTTGCTGTGTAGAGTTGACCGTCGCGGCGGTGGGTAAGTCGGTTAGCTCACTACTGCGGCGGTGAGATCGCGCTGTGGCGGTGAGCCAAAATCTTAACTCTCTAATCTTTTACCGCTGCGGCATTAGCCTTCCGCTACGGCATTGGGACATTGTGCTGAAAAACCCCTTCTTTGTATTCTTACCACCGTGACACTGGATTTATCGCCTCGGCGGTGGGTCTTGTGATATTGAAACCTTATTTCTTTATCATTTCTTCACTGTTTTCCCACCGTTTCACTCGTTTGTCACTCGTTTACGTCCCTACACCTGAATTAGATAAAAACTAACCAAAACGAAATTAAAAATTACTAATTTACTTGAAAATTACCAAATTCGGTTTAGAAGTAGATAGGTATTTTATACCTATCAAATACTCCCAAACTTATAATTTTGCTAGTTCTCAAGTAAAACACCCTAACACTAAATTAAACTAACTACCCTAATTAACTTACCACTAATCTAAAAATGAATAACTTTAACAAAGAAGAATTATACGCATGCGAGTTCCAAATTCAATCGAAGAAACCAAGTTGGTCCTCTCTCAATAGCCCTCAATCTGATCAAGTTTAGGAAATAATACACACCAAGTGGTGTTCTAGAATTTCAACACTCAATATCAATAAAAACCCTTCTAGATCCATTTGAAATGTGTGTGTGAGAGAGCTCAAATGTATAACTAACCAAACTTTAGATTGGATCATTCAGTAAACAAGTTCATGACTTAAACCTTAAAGGATTCAAGAAAACCATACGCTTGACTGGGCCCGACTATCCACTAATGTAGGTTCGGATATTCACAGAGATCATTAGGGCTTAGCTAAACTTTGGAGAACGACCAAGGGTATCGCAGGAATTGAAAATAGCAAATCGCTATAATTCAACGATACCGGAGGCACAAATGCTTGTCGCTAACTCTCTCTCATAACCCCACATAAACACAATCCTGAACAAGAATTTAAGAACGTTGTATTCACTTGTTGAAAGAAACGAAATTAAAAACTATATTCATTTTTTTTTTCACCAACATTGTCACACCCCCAAACTTATTTAAATTTGTACAATTTTAGGGGCGTGCAAAAAGAATGACAAGTGAATACATTAATACTGAACCAATAGCAATTCGTCCGAAACCCCAATCACTCACTTCAAGTCAGCATTAGTCTATGCTACTTGATTTCACTCAATTTTGACGTTTAGCCTTAGTGACAATAGTTTGGAAAAATTTAATTGGATAGAGTATTGAAACGTGTTTAGAATTGAAAAGTTTATCGGCTTCGATAGGAGAATAAGGGATAAAAAAATTCAGGTTAGCTTCGAAAGGTTCAAGCGATAAAAGTGAAGGCCTAAATCATACCTCCAGAATTACCTTACCTAGTATTTCACCTCAAGTCTACCCCAAATCAAGTTCTAGATTCCTCTTTTCTGTAATGAACTTATTATTGAATAATCATCATCAAATCATTCAAATAATTATACACTGAGTCCATGCGATCATGCAATTTTAGGATCAAAATAAATTTTACCTAATCGACACGCTAAGCACACAAAACACACATGAATGGCATTATCCTCGACCTCGATATACAATTAAGAGATAATTTTCATCATCGGGAAATGGCCCTAGACAAATTCAACAACTCATCATGCATATACGACTTCATACATAAATATTTCTACATTACTCTAAATACTAGCATACATACACTAATCTAAGCATTTAACATACTAAAACATGAAAATTAAACTATAACTTAGCTATTTAATTAAAGTCCACAAAACATAAAACATTTAAATTAAATAAATAAATAAAAAATAAATTGTTCACCTTTCTTCCACAATAAAACAAAAATGGATGAACACCCTCCCAAACTTAAACATGGCAGTATCCACACTGTCTAGGCAGCGAAACCAATAGCAATTTATAGCATTCATAAACAAAATATTGGGTTTGAACACATACCTAGGAGATAATACATAGGAGTCTTACCTCCTACTGTCCACCTAGGAAAGCGTTATCACCACCACTATCACGTCGGAATGGAAATTGTGGCGGTTGCAAAAAGTGCGGTGGCACATGCGATATAGGCGGATAAGTAATCATATCAATGCCGAAGCATTTACACATGAGTCGGTGGATTTGATCTTGATGTCTCAAATACTGATCCAGGAAAGTTCCGAGCTCGTATTGCCCTTGGCGACTTAATACGCACACACCAATCGCAACGTTTTCAAAACAAAATCAAAAATATAGCATGCAATTTTGTTTCACACAAATTAACAATCCATAGAAACTTAGTTTATCACCAAAAATCAAACTAAAATCCCATAGAAATTGAAAATCGCAAAAATAGGAGTTAAATCTAATTTTTGGAGGATGATTTGAGGTGGAAATCACAAATTTTGTAAAAGGAATGATGGATTTGAGGGTTGGAAATGGTTTGAGAGGATGAAAATAGAGAGATTTTGGAGTTTTTAAAGTGGTTGTGGCATTTTTGTATAGCAGGATGGTTTTAATCAAGCAGAGGTCTAACCGCTGCGGCGGTGGAGTGCCTTTTTTAAAACCTCAACATTCTGTCGTTTCACCACCTAGGCAGTAGGTTCACCACCTCGGCGGTGAAATGTCTTTCATAAAAACTTTTTAACCTGAAGTTTCACTACCGCGGTGGTGAAGCGTTTTTGCTGAAAACTTGACATCCTGTATTTTCAAAGCCATGGAGCTGCGTCCAGCACTGCGACAGTGAGCCTGCTGCTGAATTTTTATTTTTTCTTCAAGATTTTACACAAATGCTCCACTCCATACGTTTCCACTTCGCTTGTTCAATGTTTTTAAATGCGAAACACGTCCCCGAATATCCATACTCCTTAATTTACCTCCAAACATGCTCTGAGACCAATTCGGCCTCCAAAACAAATAGCAAAAATTGGGTAAAATTTGATACCCTCGATTTTGGATAAAACAAAATGTGACTTGCTTGATTTACCGTCCCTAGCTGGACTCGGTTGCGCATTGTTCACCAAAATCCCTGATAGAGAAAGAATTTGGGATAGAATGCTTCGTTGGATCACGATTCATGGCATTGAAGTTCGCTTCTTCTCTCTTTCCTTATCTTTTTCAATGTAAACTCGATCTCGGGATCAAGAGTCAAGAATTCCAAACTTCTTCTACGTTGTATGCACTGCTTAATCACAACAAATGAAACAAAAAAAAAATTAATTATCTGGATTAATATTCAACTACTTAGTCGTGATATCAACCTATTCAACACCGTCCCCGGCAACGATGCCAAAAACTTGTACGACGAGGTTTTTACACGCTCACGTATTGACTACTCACAAGTATACAAGGTCTAATTTTAATATAGTGGATCTTTAAGATCGGATATCGTTCCACAGGGACGATGTGAATAATTGAATACTGCAATTTGCATAATCTCCTATTATCCAAACGGTTAAAGAAATATTTTAAATTAAACTGATTAAATTTAAGCTAAACTACAATTAGTGGGTTAATCCTAACTAAGTTGATTACCTAGTGATTGATTTCGTTTACCTAATACATGTTTGATTTCGTTTAGTTAACAATAACAGTGTTTATGGTATCCAACAATCTCGGTTCGTAAACTCCTCTACCACCTCTTCCAGGTTTAAGATGGAGGAATACGCGACTCCGTGTCAATAAACAAGTCCCCATCAACGTCTTAATGACCCTAGGTCGCGTGAGTCTTTCCCCAACGTCATTGATTGCACACTCACCAATGCCCTCCCGGGTCATTAGATCGTAACGATGTATTTACCCTAATCAGAATCTGGGGTTACCTCTTCCAAGTGTCAAACCCTGTATTCTCAAATCCAACCCTAATACCTTAACATGCATACTAAGATTTTCATAAAATGATAAACACAATCAGAATTAAAAGTAAACAACCGTTACAGAAACATATATTAAACCAAACAAGTATTTACACAACTACAACGATCCCTAGCTAATATTTATCTAATCTAATATGATCTTGACCATTGGAACATTAAACCAAGAGGGATTCATCATCATTCACAATAAAACATTAAGTTACAAAGAGAAAAACAAAGAGAAAAATATCAAATCTTAAAGTAGAGTGGTCTACACTTTCACGGAAGATCGATCCGCTTGTGTTTCCTCTTCCCGAATGATGAATCTACTTTATTGAGCTCTTCAAAAATTGCTAAGGATCACTTCCTAAGGGTTAGGGATGTTCAAGCATCCAAGACGTCTTCAATGGAAGTGGGATAATGGATATTTATAGGTGCAAGGCTTTAAAATATCTGAAAATATATATTTTGCTGTGTAGAGCTGACCGCCGCGGTAATAGGTAAGTTGGTTAGCTCATTGCTACGGTGGGCCAAAATCTTAAATCTCTGATCTTTTACCGCCACGGCGGTGGCCTTCTGCTATGGAGGTGGGACGTTGTGTTGAAAAACCCCTTCTTTGCATTCTTACCGCCGCGGCAGTGGATTTATCGCCGCAGCGGTGGGTCGTGTGATCTTGAAACCTTGTTTCTTCATCATTTCTTTACCGTTTTTTCCACTGTTTTGCTCATTTGTCACTCGTTTACGTTCCTACACCTGAATTACATAAAAACTAACGAAAACAAAATTAAATATTACTAATTTACTCGAAAACTATCAAATTCGATTTAGAAGTAGATAGATATTTTACACCTATCATTAGTTGATGCATGAGTGGGGCATCCAATGCATTTGCATCATCACCGCTGCTAGCTAAAGAAGACAACACATAGATACTCTACAGTGAAAAAGCAAGCAATAAGAAGTCAATAAACAGCTTGGGGAAAGTAGAAAAGTCATCAAAAGGTACAACAATTACCTAAAGGAGTGCACAAATTAGCATCCTGAATAGCTCGGCCTTATAGAGACCATTAGTTATTTCATTGCCTTTTCTCTAGGATCTCTCATACAGAAATTTGATGGTGTCATCAAAGATTGTGCATCACCTTGGTACTGAGGGACCAACCTCCTGGATCAGTTAGCACATTTGTTGTTTAATCATACCACGACCACTTGATGTACCGTGGATGGAAACTTACGCTGGAAGAGGTTGGAGATTGACTGATAAAGGCTCTGCAGTGGTATGGTCATCGACTACCTTTCTGGAGGGCTTTGGTTCTCTGATCTCTGTAGGAACAAGTGCTGGGAGCATTGGGATCGACATTGAGATCACTTTGCACCTATGAATGCTTAAAGGTTAGGAGTCTTCCTCATATTCAGTGACCTCTAGGACAGCAGGCTGAGGATCAACAGGGGGTTGGATAGTAGGCAAAACTGGTTAGCTGGCCTCTAATGTAACAGATGGCTCAATAGCACGGTGAGCTACCGGTCTTGCAGCAACAACAAGCTGGGGATGACGATTGCCTAGCTGGCATGGAAGACTTATTCACAAGCCTCTTTCTCTTGCTTCCAATTTGTAGCTCCACCAACTCATCTAATTGAGAAGTGTTCATTTCTGGTCTGATAAATGGGTGATGAGCCAAAATTTTGTAGGATCTCTCTACTGGTACTAGCAACCTTCTCAACTATCCTTCAACTCTGGCTAGAACACCAAGGCTTTTTCTAGCTCTCTCACCTGTATCAGAAATTTCAGAAAATACATCAAAATTACTAGTGCAGAATTCTAAGGAAAGAAATTGAAAACAATAAGAAAATTACTTAAGAGATTGAATTACCTCGGAACAATAGAAGGTTGCCCCGCTTCTTCAGGAGAGAATTTCCAATCACCCTCGAAGAAGATATACCACTGTTACCAATCTCTCACCTTAACGGGAAAGACGGTAAGGAAAGAAAAATTCTTAGGGAAAGAGTAATAATATCTCCCAAGATGAGAAAGGAATTTAAGGTGTCCTATAATCCTGATTGTATCTACAGAAAGGGACGTTTTATTTGCTTGAGCAAGGGCAATGGCTCCTATGATTTAGTGAAAGTCGTTAGGGGTTAACTGGGAAGAGGTTATCTCCAATTAATGAAAAAGATTACAAAGGAGAGGAGTAAAGGGAAGAGTGTTTTCGTACTCAAACATCCACAGAAAAAAAAAAAAAAAAAAAAAAAAAAAAAAGGCATATTTCATCCTCATTGGCATCGTAGGGTCGTTCATCTTCAAACGAAACCCTAATTAACACAGATTGAGGGATGTCGTACTGTTCCCTAAATGGCACAAGCTATTCCTATGGAACTTTTCTCGTACCAAGATCACCCCAGTTTTCTAAGAAATTGGAGGGCTGAGCAACCTAGGCTATTGCCGTTTGCTCAGTAAGGGGATTCGACAACGAACCATCCTTAGCATCACTATTTGATTGACTCAATGACATCCTAGGGTAGAATAAGCAACAACTAAAATAGAAAATATGAAGAAAAGCAACACAACCAAAGGATTTGGTGATGATGAAACTTATGCGAAATAGAAGTGATATTTTACCTTTCTTCTGTTGAATCATCATGAAAGTCAAGAGGGCAAATGATATGGGAAAACTCTTACTTATAACTGACATAGGCGTAGAGCCTTAACAGGTCGAATTGGGTCAGTGAACCAACCTAAAATAAATAGACCCAATGTGCTATCTGGGTCGAGCATGACGAGCCCATCAGAGAAAGGGCTTCAGCAGTCCACTGTACAGGTTAAATAGTCTCATAAAGAGGCCCATCAATGGGCAATCTAAAGCCCATGGTGTTTAGGTCCAAAGAATGAATAGATTAGGCTATCGTGATCGTATCCCCTAGATATGAATAATGTTATAACCTCTTGATTGTAATGGCTCATGATTGATGGAGTACTTTACAAAGATCTCACCTTGGTTAAAGGGAAAGTATCATAGTTATCTTCCAGGTGATTAGGAGCGGATCACGTAACGGACGACCTCACCAAAGAAACGAGCAGTGGATAACCGAGCCTATATAAAGGAAAGGTATCATTGCTTATTTCTTACGATTCAATCTGTGCATTGGTCTTTTCCATAACCAGATTAACTTATTCTAACACCGGACGTTCTTTGCCCGACACCACACTGGCGTCCTCCTTAGAACTAAATGGTTTTCACAGGTTAGAAGAGGAAGGTGAAGAGGTTTTTGGCACGTGAGAAGCTATTTGCACATGTTGAGAATTTTTGACAACATCTAGTGTGTCTAATAACATATTAGAAGAGGGTGGGCCATTATTAGTCTTATAAGCAGATTTACATAGGGATGTCAATGGTCCGAGTTCGGCTCGGTTTCATACAAAATCAAAACCAAAACCGTTTAACATATATAAAACCAAAACCAAAACTGTTAGTTTTATTTTTAAAAGGTTTTAAAATCAGACCATTTAATTTTTACCAAAACGAAAACCAAAATTACGAAAGCGCAAAACCATTTAAGATTTTTAAATTTTATAAAAAAATCGAAATCACGAACCATTATTTTTTATATATGAACAAAAACATAAATGAAATATAAAGCATAAATTCCAAAAAACAAAAATCAAACTACAAAACTATTAATTGTAAACATTCCTAACGATAAACAAAATAAAACAATAAAATCATAGATAATAGTCATAAATAATACAAATAATCTCCAAATCATTCTCGTACATAAGAAATCGAAATCAGGAACCATTATTTTTTTATATATGAACAAAAACATAACTGAAATATAAAGTATAAATTCCAAAAAACAAAAATCAAACCACAAAACTATTAATTGTAAACATTCCTAACGAAAAACAAAATAAAATAATAAAATCGTAGATAATAGTCACAAATAATACAAATAATCTCCAAATCATTCTCATATATTAATTTTTAATATTGCAAAACCAACTGCATAAGCATATATATATATATATATATATATATATTGATTATATGGTTCGGTCATGTGATTCGGTTACGCGGTCACTATCCCAAAACCAAAATCGCTTTGGTTGCTAAATTTAAAACCAAAATCACGACCAAAACCATTTAGTTAGTTTCAACCCGAATCATTCGGTTTGGTTTCTCTTGGTTATCCATTGGTTCAATTTTTTTTCCCTTCCCTAGATTTACAATATAAGTAGATTATCGATTTTTTGGAATTTTGGTCCATGACTTTTATTTTAAAATTAAACAACCCACATAAATAAAATATTATTTATAGGGCGATTTTAATTGGATCCCAAAAGTCCACTATTTCATATTTTTATTCTCACACATTTTTTTTTTATGGAAACCCCCGTTTAGAAAAAATATTATTTTGTATGGCGAAAATGTCCCTAGTTAGTTTTTAAATGATGAATACTAACCACCACAGTAACTATTTATTAATCACCATTACCCTCACAGCAAATATTTACTACCATAATCGCCGCCACCACAACAAGCACTCCTATCACTACCACCATCACAATAGATTCCTCATCACCATCGACACCATCACAATCAATATTTACAGTCACAACTACACAGTAACAAATATTCACCATTACCACCACTACCAGCACCATAGTATAAAATTTACTACCACCACTGCCACAAATACAGTAAATATTCCATCACAAAGACAATAAATATTCATTTCACCACCTACAATACAACAAAAAATCGTTCTCATCGCTGTAGGCACCGCATTTTGTCTCACTTTTTTTTACTTTAAGAAAGTTTCGGGTCTAAGGTGAAAATTTGGATAAATTTTAAACCAATTTTTACAGGGACAAAACTCCTCCATAGATTGCGTGTTTAAATATTAAAAAAAATAAAAAAAAATAAAAAGTGGAAAAATCGCAAATAGGATTGAATTTTGGCATAAACAAAAGTTTCGAGTTAAAATTGAAATTTTAAAAAATTAATTAAGGACCAAATTCATAAAATTGAAAGTTGGTTTCCTATGGATATCACTTTTAATATGTTTAATTTTGATTTTCACTCTTTAATTTGAAGAAATTTCACCAAATACACTTATTTTCTGTTTTAACCTCAAAAACTTTCATTTTTGTCGATTTTGTCAAATTGATGGAGAAAGATATTTTAGTTTTTAAAATTGAATGATAGTTTAATTTTATTTTTAAACTTTTATTTTTAAGAAAAAATAAGAAATAAGCCTTTAATTCGACAAAAAGTGCCCAAAGCACATAAATTGTTACAAACACACATTCTGGGAATAAGACAAAACATTGGATGCTTCTTGGGAGTGGCGATAGCCAAAATTGAGCTTCCAAATTTTATTACCATAAGTGATATAACTTGATTTAATGAAATTTGAAGATTCTACACGCCACACCAAAAGTAAGGGACTAAAATGTAACTTTTACACAATAGGGATGGTAGCTCCTCATCAATCAGGGTGTTTAATTCCCACTAGATATCTTGTGCATTCTTGAGTGCGCAGGCTTCCAAGCAATATAAATATGGGATAATTGTCATTCCCAACTTGCACCTTGATCATTCTCTGTAAGATTAAATCTCTCTCTCAGGTTTGCTATATTCTAAGCATTACTCCCTTTCTCAAGATTTCTAAAGCTCTCAAAAAATCTCCAAAGTATCTTTCTAAAACCCTCACAAAAGGAGGTCAAAAACAAAACAAAATAAAAGAAGAAGAAGATGGAAACACTTAAGGAAAGACATCCTCCCAAACAAGATAAGCTTTCCCTAACCCCCTCACACCATTTTCTCTTGTCAAGTAATAGACGACAAAAAACCTAACAAAAGTTCTAAGCAAACACTAACAAAACACTTTGCTTTCTTGCTATTTACTTTTATGTCATTTACTTTCCTGTTCTATACCTTTCTACACTTTTACTTTCCTGTCATTTATTTTTCTACTCTACACCTTTCCGCGCTTTACTTTTCAATTATTTACTTTCCCGTTCTCTGTCTTTTCACACTTTAATTTTTTTTGCATTTTTTCTTTTTTTTAGCCAAGTCCCTGAACTGCCACTAAGTCTAGTCCTTGGACTTGCACTATACATAAAATCTAAGTCGAGTCCTCTTTAACTAAAAGGTTGAATAAGGAAGGGCCTCTTATACCCTATTTTAGGTTTTCTGAATCCATTGGAGCTTTAAATGGCGGGTTAAGGGTGGCCATCTCCAGAAACGTTTTACCTTTTTTTAGTTAAGGTTGTGTTGGCAAAAATATTATGCCTTTCATTTTTGTGAATATATTGTCTTTACTTTTCTTCAAATAAAAAGAAAATAAAAAGAAAAAAAGAAGAATTTTTACAAAAGGAAGTTTCATCTCAAAAGTAACTTTTGTTTTACTTTGAAAAAAAAAAAAAAGTGCTCCCTCTTTAAAAGGAATTTTTCTTTCAAAAATGTTTTGTTTTTATATACAGATCTTTTAAAAAAAAAAAAATCTAAAAAACTTGTTTTATTTCCAAAAGGAAACTTTCCAAAAAACTTTAGTTTTTCCTAAAAATAATTTTCAAGATTCTTCTTAAAAAAGGAATTTCATTATAAAATATTTTTTTTCCTTTTCAAAATTGCGATCCTTTGAAAAAGGAATCTTTCAAACTTTGTCTTTAAAAAGTATTTTGTAAAAAATAATATTTTTTTTCCAAAAAAGCTCCCCTAAACTTATTTTCCAAAAAAGTGTCTTTACAAAAGGATTTTTTTTTTTAAACAAAAAATATTTTAACTTACTATTTTCATAATGTCTTTTTACTTTTTCTCATTTCTAAAAAAACAACTTTTTCCAAATTGTTCTTAAAAATAAAGCCTCATCTTAAAAAATAATTTCCAATATTATTCCTAAACAAAGTTCTTTGAAAAATTATTTTTTTCAAACAAAATCATCTTTAAAAGTTCTCTTAAAATGTTTCTTTCAGAAATGGTATTTCCCCGAGAAGTGTTTCTAAAAGAATGTCTTCTTAAAAAGATGTCTTTACAAAACGTTTTTTAGATTGACTCTTTTATTTTGAAAACTTGTTTTTCCTTTTATAAAAAGAAACTTTCTTATATTTATTTTATAATCACTTTCCAAAAAATAGTTTTTATAGACTTTTCCTAATAAAGATTCTTGAAAATTTTATTTCCGAACTCTTTTCACCAACAAATATTTTTTAAAGATATTTTGTTTTAAAGACAAAATTTTCTTTATTTAAAAGTTTTCTAAAGTGGCGTTTGGTAACCGTTTCTGTTTTCATTCCAATAGTGGGAAGGGAATGGGATGAGATGGGATAAGAATTTTGTTTCCTTCTTGGGAGTAGGATTGTGTTTGGTAACGATAATTTTTTTTTTTTTTTGTTTTGGAAAGAGAATCGTGTTTGGTAACGATTTTATCCTAAAATAATTTATTTTATTTTTTTTTAGAGTTTTTTTTTTGGTCGGACAGCATGCGGTGGCAGCGGCGCCGGCAACATTGATGGCAGTGGCGACGGCAACGGTGGCGGTGACGACGATGATGGCAGCAGCGACGATGACGGCGGCAGTAACGGTGTTGGACGGCTTACGGTGGCTGGTGGCCTGAAAATGGACGAAAAGTTATCAGCGGCGGCGGTGGCGGTGGCCGGCCAGTGGGCAATTGGCGTTGCTGGAGGTGACCGATGACGGTAGCCAGAGATGGTCGGCGGACGGCGACGGTCGCCAGAGATGGCCGGCAGACAGCGACGGCAGCGGCGGTGACTGGCAGACGGTGGTGGCCGGTGGATGAATAGTAACAATTGGTTTTGGGAATGGAATGGGAATTATGAGAAACAACTTTTTTTTGTTTCTCATTTCTTAAGAAAAAAAAATGGGCACAATTCTCAAATGGGAATAGAATGAAAACGAAAATAAAAATTACCAAACGCTATTCCCAAACAAAATTCTCAAAAATCTGAGAATGGAATGGAAACAGTTACCAAAAGGGGCCTAAATGTTTTGTTTTTTAAATTCTTGCTAAACAAACTAAAAATATTTTCTGTGTTTTTCTTTACTTAAAAACATGGTTTTCCACATTCTAATTGTTTTTATTTTATTTTTTTACGTATTTTACCCTTTTTCTTTTCTTTGAAATGCATATAAATTTTTCCAAAACGATCTAAGCTAAATATGATAAACAAATAAAAATCCCTCTAGAGGGCAAACTTGTCGATTCTTCTATAATCAATAGGCAGTCTAAAAATGAGACATTTTTTCTTTTTCTTTCTCGTTTTATTTGTCTTTGTTATTTCGTCATTTTAAATGCATTTTTTTTCTTCCACATAAAATAAACATAAAAAAATAAAAATAATAGAAATTAGTATGATAATCAAACCGAAGAAAATTATTTGGACTTATTTTGGTTAAAAAATTTATTTAAACTTAGATATCGTCTTCGGACGCATGTCTTGAGGTGCCAACACCTTTCTTAAACATAACCGACCCTGAACTTTAAAGAAATCTCCGGGTAAGACCAAATATTTTTCGAGTCAAAACTTGGGCCATTTTAAAAAAAATAAAAAATGAATTTTTAAATGCCCGTAACCTGGCACACCATTTAACTCAATACTAGGTGGCGGCTTCATTATTCAAACAAAATTCGGTCCAAAGAAATGTTTTTAAAACTAGAGCTTAGAAAAGCCCCTAAAACTATTTTTCCTAAACATGAATATATTTGAGAGGATGAAACCAAATTGCTTTTCCCTCTTCTCTCATTTTCATATTATGGGATGCATCAGCTCGCCACTCCACTGTGGACTTTTAGAGGGTCAAGCCTAGTCGGAATTTAAATGAATCTTTAAGCCCAAACTAAGTCCAAGAAATTCATTTAAAGCATGATAATTCCCATTTATCTAAAAAAAAAATATAGCTTTCATTTTTGTGCATATTCTAATTTCTTTTATTTGATTTAGCATGCATAAGGATGTGTGAGTATGTTTATTTCCCAATTTATTTTCTGCACTTTTTTCTACCTTATATCCTATTTTTTATTTCCTACACTTTAAATTTCCTATATTTACTTTCTTTACTTTTCCACATTTATTAACAATCTTTTTATTTCTATATTTATTTTCTATAAGCTCTTTTCAAGGCACGATCACCGAGCATACCTTACATTTCACAACCTTATAGTAAGGGCTAAGCTAGAGCGGTTCGCCCAGCAAATTTTGGTCTTGAAACCCTTTAGATTAGAAACATGAGTCAGTAGGATCTAGGCCGCGCGGTTTATCCATTGGAATCGATTTCGAACCACACCTTGCTTGTATCACCAACCAATAATAGATATTTCTTCAGGGACGCCGATTGTTTGAAGATTTGGGAGCTGAACCTTTCTAGGTAATGAGGAGATTATTTACCAACAAATCAAGTACTTGTGAGTTCAAATATTTGTGAGTTTTCAAGCATATTTGTTTGTTTAATATATTTTTGTGTTGTTTTGTAGAAATTATAAATAGTTGGGAGAAAAAGTAAAAATATGGCAAAATGAGATAAATTGGGTTGAAATGGTTCGGCAACAGTGTAAGTACAACAACTTCAAGCCCAATTTTGACTACAATACATTCCAATTCTGGAAAAACACAAAACATGAAAATTGTATATCTCTTTCTTAGATTTACATTTCGTCTTGAATCACCTCAATCGGAGTTCAGACAAGAAATTTATGTCTAAAATACGAACAGGTGTCAATTTTCTGAACCAACCAGAGACACTGCGTAAAACGTGCTCCACAAAGAGCTTTTTCTTCCTTTATCTCACCCTAATATTTTTATTCCTCTTCTTAAAAAAAAATATGAAACTTTAAATCTGAAACACTCAATAAAATCATTAGTTTCACAAAAATATCAATACTTAATTGTTCATCAAAACTTCGGATTCAACACTTTGTTATTTCCATTCAAAGTATAGGTTAAGACAGTCAAGCAATTATTAGAAAAATGGTTTGTCTTGCATGTTTTCTTGTCACTCTAGGCATGTATTTTGTTTTTGTTTTCTTTTTTTTCGTTTTCTTTTCTTTCTTTTCTTTTTTTTTTTTTTTTTTTTGTGAGTTGTAGTATTTTGTTTTAATCTTCTTGCTTTAGATTTGAAAGCGTTTGATTATTTCTTGTAACACCTATTGCAGGGCATTGTCTTGGGTATGTTTGTCTTGAATATCATGAATTTTTGTTAATACTATTAATAGTTATGATTTATTGTTTTTTATGCATGTTTTTTGATAATATAGGTTTATCTCGATGGAGATTAAATTCCAATGGATTAAGATCGCGGAAGGTATGGTATGCTTCTATTTTGTGGATAGAGTAATATAGTTTAGTGATTGAACGTTTGTTGTTGTTAGTTGCAAGAAGGTTAGAAATAAAAATACAATATTGTTGGTTGTTAGATGTAAAATGTTTAAAGATAGAATATTGTTTGGTTAATAATTTGGTTAATGTTCTTTTTGGTGTATGGTTGAACCAAAACAAGTTTGTTCGTAGTTCTTGAATATTACACCTTATTCTATTTATAGATTTATCTTGTTAATTATTTCTTACTTCGTGTATTTTGTGTAATTTGAGTTATTTATGCACTTTCTACTATGATGATTTGTAGTGTTTATTGCTTGAATTTAGAGTATTTTGTTACTTTAAATTTAAAAAGAAACTTAGACACTCAAACTTTTCTCATATACCAAATAAAATATTTATTGTGACATTAAAAAGTGCCATATGAGTAAGTTATTAGAGCATAAATTAGTGCCTTACTATACATAATTTGAAAATGTAAAATGATATAATGTTAGTTTATAGTGCCTAAAAATTTGTACAACTCCTATTTTTTCCTTCACAAGTTTAAGTAAAAGGCTACTTTTAGTGTCCTAATAATCTATTGAGATGGCTGTTAATAGGGTCAGGTACAAGATGTCCCAACAAAGTTTCTTTCGCGACATTTTATTATGTCCCGAAAATCCAATTCTAATGTAGTGTATTATGTTGATCCTAAGATTTTGATGAACAATTAAGTGTTGATGTTTTGGTGGAACTAATGGTTTGTTAAGTGTTTCAGTTAATTAAGTTCCAGTGATGAAGATGCGATGACAAATTATGAATGGATTCTAAATGATGATATCAAAGATGATGAAGAATTAAGAGTTTGAAGAAATTAGAAAAAACAACTTACGTGAATTTCAACTCTTAATATCCCAATTAGGAACACGCATGGCACAAAAAGTTTTTATTATTTATGTGTGTTTTGATAAGATGAAATTATTTACTCCTACGTGTATTTGGAAAGAAATATTTTGTCACACCCTACTCCGGGCACCCATCACCCGAGGTCGGGCATGACGTCAACATGATGCTACCTACCCAATCAACTAAATACATACAGATACACATAAATACACGCGCTACTGTAAATGTTATTAATATTATTATTATTTTTCCAAAAGATCAGAACCTTCCATGGTTCACATCTGACCAGCTCACCTCCAAAATGACCCTACCACCAAACTCTACTTAGTGCCAGTAGTGGACCGGCTCCTAGTCGCGATACTTGAAATCAAAATTTTTATCGGTGTACTATCTTTATAATAAAAACATTTAATTTAATGTAATAACATAAAGCTAAGTGTATATCGTATACCATACTGAAACCAATTTCCAAACTGTCATCCATACTGAAACCAATTTCCAAACTATCACCCATGTAATGAAATTGTATATTTAGCACACCCAACTATTTTAAGTCAATCAGTTCAGGCAGTTTGTCGTAAAAAAAATATAAATAAATAAATAAACCCCACACTCATCTCCTACTAGCCATATGATTGTTTTTACCTCACGATCGGAAGTTGCAACGGTACCGTACCACCCACAGGTTTTGCACTCCAGACAAGTCAATCAACCACCTACAGGACTAATCCTCCTGATAGATCATAACATAATCAACCACTTGCCGGACTAACCCTCCAGACAGGTCATAATATAATCAACCACCTGCCGGACTAAACTTTCGGACATGTCATAATATAATCAACCACATGCCGAACTAACCCTCTGGACAGATCATACTATAATCAACTACCTACTAGACTGACCCTCCAAATAAGTCATAATATCAACAACCACCTGCCGAACTAACCCTCCAGACAGGTCAAAACCATCCTGCAGGACATTTCCTCCTAACGGGATCAAAACTATGGCGTAGTCGGACACACACAACATTTTCACATTTTTCCCTTTTCCATTTTCACAAAATCCACATTTAAAACCCACTTAATCCATATAAGTCACAAAATCATTCATTTTCAAATCAACACATTTTTTTTCCAAGAAACGTATTTCTCCACAATTTATATGAAAATAAGATTTTATAAATTTATATAGAAGACAGTACACTCACCTCGTTTTCCGTACTGCAAAAATACCGACGTTCAAAATCTACTGGGACGTTGGCGCCTGCGAACTTAATAATGATAGGGCTTAAATTAATATTTTATTTTAAACAACCCTAATACGTAATGCATGGCCCTAAATTACGAAATTTTCCATTCCCCAAATTTGATTATGTAAAATTACTATTTACCTCAATTCACAACATTAAGATTTACTGTACAATATTTTAAAATTAGTAGTTGTAAACATTACTATTGTCACAATAATTAATTTTAACAGTTACGAAAATGTTAACACTAAACATTCAATTTTTAACAAAATTAGAAATTAGTCGAAATTTTACCCTTTTTACGAATTGTTGAAGTTCACTGTTTTTTGCCCAGGTCTCTACCGCTGCGATGACGGTCTCACCGCTGCGGCGACGCTACTGCAGTTCTGCTCACAGGACCTCACTGCCGCGAAGACGAATCTCACCGCTGCGGCGACGATTGTCTTCTTCCCTTTTCTGGTTTCTGCTTTCACTTTCAGACGGTCATTTCTTTCTCTTTCCTCACCAGCTCTGGCGGCCTACACTGTTCACACTCACACGCGATACACACACACTCACACGCCCTCACCAAATACCCGCTTCACCCTTGAATCAACAACGACAACACACACACACACACACACACACCTCCACGCTGGACAAATGGTGACTAACCACACCCACACGCGGTCATCGTTGACGATGAGCACATTGCCAATGACGAACAAAACACACACCCACGCTTACACACACTACCGACCGGAACAACACCCTGCCACCACTGTCTACACACTTCAACGATACCATCCACCAACCGAACACACCAACAAGGCCGACAGAAAAGACACCCGCTGACCTACTTCTCTGAATTCCCCTCTCGATATTTTTTTTTCCTCTTTTCAAGGCCTCTTGGTTGCATGGTGTATATATATATATATAGGTAGTGTGGTGGATTACAATTCAAACCCACACCCCTCCTTTTAATATTTTAAAATTCCTAATTACATCAATCTCTCCCTTTTTTTCTTTGAGTTTTTGTTTAGACCCGAAACAAGAATTAGGCTTTGTAAAAAAATTGGATTAGCCCCCTGAAATTTTAAATTGAATTTTATTTAACACAATCTACCCCGTTATTTTCTACATATTCTAGAATGCAACTAAAATTAGGCGCATGTGAAAGGTAGGGTTTTGCATATTTATAATTGACTAAAATGGAATTTAAGAAGTTAGTGGAGCTTATTTAGAAAAGAAAATGGTTAAAAGGCAGAAAACATAAATAAGAATGAGTTAAAAATAAGTTCAAAAAAGAGATCCAGCATGCATAAGTCGACTGGTAAGTCAACCGGACCAAACAGGTGAAACTCTCGATATCTCTAAGTCAACAGGTAAGTCGACCGGTGAAGAGAAGATGAACTCTCTATATCTCTAAGTCGACAAGTAGGTCGATCGGTGAAGATAAATCGAACTCTTTGAATCTCCAAGTCGACAGATAGGTCGACCGATGAACGCAACAGCTTTGGCTTGGCTATATCCTAAATCGAATGGTCGACTAGATACGCAGTTTCAAGATATTGAAGGATTCCGAATTCATATCTAAAAGTAACCATTTTTTGTTAGGATTTGTGAGAGATTTAAGGGATCTTACTATATTTAAGATATACTTCACCTATTATTCAAATCCTATTAAGTTAGTTCATAAGTTTTAATGTTTCTCAATTTGATACATAAAATTGTTTCTATTCTAATTAATTGAGATTGAAAAATATTTGGGGGACTTAATTGAGAGATTTAAAATATGTAATTAAGTGAATTGAACTAAAATAAAGTCATAATGATATACGGGGTCTAAGAGAGCATTTAAGTGTCATGATACATGGGAACTAGCCGTTAGAGAGCTAATTTATATCTCATATATATAGACCTGCGTTTTTCATATATCATTAAGTAGTGAAACATAGAATCAAGAAAAGTGAGCTTAAAGAGATAAGATCATATTGTGTTGTTCTAAGAGTTATCTTTCTGAAATTTTGTGAGAGCTATTCTAAGAGACGATCTTGAGAATCATTGCTAGTAATCTTTGCTACTATCGGATCTGAAGTATCATCGCTCTATTTATTTATTTTGTGGATTCCGCGTGAGATCTTTCCAATTACTTTTTATTTGTGCATTACTTGTTTAATTTTTGGAAATTAATTTTTAGAAATTGTTTCTGATTTTTATTTAAAAAATTATTTTATAAACAATTTCTTAAATTTGATTACGTGCTCAATTATTTTCTACCCATATTTTGATTAAAATCAGATTTTCAACCTCACACTTTTCTATTACTAGACTTGAGATATTAATCGAGTTATAATTTATCTAGGGTGGTAGAAGCTCCGAGTGAGATAATCTGCTTATCAATTTGTATTGGTAAGTAGTGTGACGAATTAAATACTGTTGGGGGTATTTAATCTAAGGGTAACCAATTTTTAATAACTTCCTATAAAGACATTGAGGTAGTAATTCTTCCTGAATAGAATTGGTTTTTGAATGAATTTTATAATGGTTCAATCCTTACCAGGTAAAAGGATATTTGGAGTGTTGGTGAGGATTTGATTCTTTTGCCTTTGTGTTGAAAAGAATTAGATTATTCTTTAACCTGTAAAAAGTAGAGGTTCTTCCTTAGCGTGTGAAAAGGATTTTGTAAAGGTTGATTCTGAGCCTGTAAAAGAATCGGTGTGAGAGTTTGGTTCCTACCTTTAAAAGGATCTTGAGTATTAGTGGGTGCGACTCTCCGTGGGGCTCAGGCGACGGGATTAGTTAAGAGTAGCTTGGTGAACCAGTATAAATCTTTGGTGTGCTACCATATTTAATTTGTTTATTTTTTCTATTTGGTGTGCACCTAGTTGATTTTATAATTTCGCTGTAATATAAAGATAATAATTAATTTAGAATTAAAATTAATAATTTGATTTATTGAAGTATTATTCTGATATAATTTTTTAATTACCCAATTCACTCCCTTCTTGGGTATTCCATTAGGCCAACAATTGGTATTAAAGCTAGTTTTAGCTTGATCAAGCTTAACATCTTAGCTAAACCGATCACGTGCACACACCATGGATGATGTGTTTGTGTATCCTATTTTGATAGTGGTAAATTCGTATATAAAAAAGTGGTTTATGATTCTTGTGGTAGTGATGGAGATGATGATAATGAAAATATCTATATTGTTATAGAAAAAAATATTTTCTTTCACACTACTTTTTACTAAAGAGAGTTCGGATTTAAAAAGAAAAATTGATTCTTTTAAAAATGGTGGAGAAAGTGTTTCAAAATCTAAAATGTATTTGGATGATTATTGTGGTACAAAAGAGTTTTTGGACGTTATTTTGGAAATTAATAATTTGCTCTCTAAAGTGGATTCTCTTGAAAATGAAAATAGAGTTTTAAAAAATAATTTTGACATGATTTCCAGGCAAAGGCCAAATCTCGTTTCTAAAATCAATTTACTTAAGAAAAAATTTGAAAAATCAAAATCCAACCTTAAGTCTATTTTGAGAGATTCTGAAAATAATTTTTCTAGACAAAATGGATATGTTTCATCGTCTCATCCTTTATCACAAGTCAGTGATAATTATGTGGCTATGGTTAGAACTTATTCTTGTTTTACATCTCGTGCTTTCTATAATCAATTGGATTTGAGATGTTATTATTATAATAGGGTTGGGCATTTTAAAGTATCATGTTCGTTTCAAAACCCTAAGTTTATGACTAATAAGGACGGATCCAAAATGAAATGGATACTGAAGCGAACTATTAAAATGTCTTGTGCATAATTACATAATGTCGGAAGTGGACCTGAAGGAGAAAACAAAAAGTTATATCAAAGCCAAAATAAGAAGTCACCAAGGATCCACAAGCGACTCATACAAAGCAAAAAGATGTACCAAAGACAAAATGTGAAATTGCAAAGAAGCCACAAGAGATGCAAAGAGAAAAGTTGTACAAAATCCAAGATGAGATATCACTAAGAAACCACAAGCTATACGTGCAAAGGGAATCATTAATGAATCAAATGGAAAAAATCAAAGAAAGAGAGGATACGAACAAATCAAGAAGAATTGCGCACCCAAATCAATTATGAGCTCAAATGAAGTAAAAAATAAAGTTCCGCCTAAGGATATAAGAGGTACTCCTAACCCTCTGCATTTTAAATTTATTAAATTTGTGAAAGAAGGAAAGTCCCAACTTACCAAATGGTAAGTTGGTAATTGTTTCTAAGATCTATTATAAATGAGTCATTCTCCTATTAACTTAGAAACATTCTCTAGTGATTATGACAATCACATTTAGTTAGGGGGTATTAACATATTTTTACGTGCTTATATCAAGTAGTGATCACGTGTTAATTTTAAAACATGTTATGTGATTTAGAGAATTAATCGAGTATTTGTGATCATACTAAATAATGCTAATTATTTGTTGCATATGTTTTAGTAGAATTATTTGTTTAATGTGCTATCATTCATGCTATTTACTTTTATACAAATAAGTTGTTTTGAGTAAAGTTTTTTATTAATCTTGATTTTTTAATATGTATGTTATTGATTGAGATATGATTCATGTTCTTGAGCGTTAATGATTATTGTCAAAAAATGGAGCTGAAATTTTTATGAATTAAGTATGCATTATATTGATAGCTTCATAAACTATCATTGAGAGATGTTTCATATCTTAGTACTTCAAATATTATATTTTTCTCCTTAAAATGAATTAGTTTGTTTACACTTATATAGTGGGAGATTGTATGTTAAGAATGATGTTTTTGGTGTGGATTTTGATGAATTTAGTAGACTTAATATTTATATATAATAATGATCCATATAGTGTTGATGTTTTGTGCCTAAAAGTTGATTTGTTAAAATGAGTTTTGATTTTTTAAAGTTGAATTTATAAGTTGATTCAATGTGCTTTTAAAAGAGTTATATATATATATATATATATATATATATATATATATATATATATCCGGATTTAATTCTTTTGGTTTACTCTTTCAAGTATATTATGTCTTTGCCTAAAGTAGAATTATTGGTTGTGTTCCGCCCCCCCCCCCTCCTCCTTAAATTTTGTTTTTGAAGATGACAAAGGGGGAGAAATTAGATAATGTTTTATTAAGGGGGAGTTTATTTTTAAATTTGAGCTTTATTGATTATGTTTTATAATATCTTCATTATTATGCTTCAGTGAGTTATAAAACCCGTCCTCGGATTCAGGGGGAGTGGGTTATATTATTGTTTTGAAGAAAATATCAAAGTTAATTATCATCATAAAAAATGGGGAGATTGTTGATCCTAATATTTTGATGAACAATTAAGTGTTGATGTTTTGGTAGAACTAATGGTTTGTTAAGTGTTTCAGTTAATTAAGTTCCAATTATGAAGATGTGATGACAAATTATGAATGGATGCTAAATGATGATGTCAAAGATAATAAAGAATTAAGAGCTTGAAGAAATTAGGAAAAACAACTCAGGTGAATTTCAACTCTTAATATCCCAATTAGGAATACACATGGCACAAAAAAAAATTATTGTTTATGTGTGTTTTGATAAGATTAAATTATTTGCTCCTATGTGTATTTGGAAAGAAATATTTATAATTGACTAAAATGGAATTTAAGAAGTTAGTGGAGATTATTTAGAAAAGAAAATGGTTAAAGGGACGAAAACATAAATAAAAATAAGTTAAAAACGAGTTTAAGAAAGAGATCCAGCATGCATAAGTCGACCGGACCAAACAGGTGAAACTCTCTGTATCTCTAAGTCGACAGGTAAGTCGACCGATGAAGGGAAGATGAACTCTTTGTATCTCTAAGTCGATAGGTAGGTCGACCGGTGAAAGTAAATCGAACTCTATGAATCTCCAAGTCGACAGATAGGTCGGCCGATAAGCGCAACAGCTTTGGCTTGGCTACATCCTGAATCGAACGGTTGACTGATTGGTCGACTGGATGTACAGTTTCAAGATATTGGAGGATTCTGAATTCATATCTAAAAGTAATCATTTTTTGTTGGAATTTGTGAAAGATTTAAGGGATCTTATGATATTTAAATGTTTCACCTATTATTTAAATCCTATTAAGTTGGTTCATTAAATTTTATGTTTCTTAATTTGGTACATAAAATTATTTCTATTCTAATTAATTGAGATTGTGAAATATTTGGAGGATTTAATTGAGAGATTTAAAAGATGTAATTAAGTGAATTGAATCAAAATGAAATCATAATGATATATGGGGTCTAAGAGAGCATTTAAGTGTCATGATATATGAAAACTAGCCATTAGAGAGCTGATTTATATCTTATATATATAGACCTACGTTTTTCATATATCATTAAATAGCGAAACATAGAATCAAGAGAAGTAAGCTTAAAGAGATAAGATCATATTGTGTTCTTCTAAGAGTTATCTTTCTGAGATTTTGTGAGAGCTATTCTAAGAGGCGATCTTGAGAATTATTGCTAGTAATCTTTGTTGCTACCGGATCTGAAGTATCAACGCTCTATTTATTTTTTCTGTGGATTTCAGGTGAGATATTTCCAATTATTTTTTATTTGTGCATTGCTTGTTTAATTGTTGAAAATTTATCTTCAGAAATTGTTTCTTATTTTTATTTAAGATATTATTCTATAAACAATTTGTTGAATCTGATTACGTGCTCAATTATTTTCTATCCATATTTTGTTTAAAAACAAATTTTCAACCTCACACTTTTCTATTACTAGATTTGGGATATTAATCAAGTTATAATTTATCTGGAGTGGTAGAAGTTCCGAGTAAGATAATCTTTTTATCAATTTATATTGGTGAGTAATGTGACGGATTAAATACTATTGGGGGTATTTAATCAAAGGGTAGCCGATTTTCAGTCTTTTCCTGTAAAGAGATTGAGGTAGTAATTCTTCCTGAATAGAATTGGTTTTTAAGTGAATTTTGTAACGATTCAATCCTTACCGGGTAAAAGGATATTTGAAGTATTGGTAAGATTTTGATTCTTTTGCTTTTGTGTTAAAAAGAATTAGGTTATTTTTTAGCCTGTAAAAAGTAGAGGTTCTTCCTTAGCCTGTAAAAAAAAATTTGTAAAGGTTGATTCTGAGCCTATAAAAGAATCGATGTGAGGGTTTGGTTCCTACCTTTAAAGGGATCTTGAGTATTAGTAGGTATGACTTTCCGTGGGGCTCAGGGGACTAGATTAGCTAAAAGTAGTTTGGTTAACCAATATAAATCTTTGGTGTACTGCAATATTTAATTTGTTTATTTTTGCTGTTTGATGTGCACCTAGTTGATTATATAATTTCACTGTGATATAAAAATAATAATTAATTTAGGATTAAAATTAATTATTTGATTTATTGAAGTATTATTCTGATATAATATTTTAATTACCTAATTCACCCCCCCTCCCCCCTCTTGGGTATCCACTGGGCCAACATATTCAATTTGGATTTTTTTTTTTTTTTTAGGTTGATTCGCTGACAGGAATTAACAAAATAGAATTAATTTAAATTTTTATTATCTGTTGTGCAATCCTAGGTATTTTATTTTTTTTCAACATAAGTTATATGGGATTACCTTTTACTTGAATCACACACTTAAACAGGTTTAACAATTAAATACAAGTGTAAAAGTAGAAAAGTGAAATACGCAATAATCAATTAAAGCACAAGCACACAAACAGAGATAGGGATAGTAAAAGCTAGATACAATGATTTATAGTAGTTTGGCCAAGGTCTCTCCTAGCCGACGTCTATTGTCCCGATCTCCTTTAGAGATTTCTAATCTGTTATTTCCCTGATCTTCTTTCCTTATGAAGACCATACCAATACATTAATATAAAGTTCTTCATTACCTATTCACTCTCTTACAAACTCTCACTTAATCAATAGCCTAGTTTAAGCTACAATTCATACCTTCACAGGTTCACTTTTATCTTTGTTAGTTTAATGTCCTAACACTTTGAGGCTTATATCAATCACCTATAAACCAATACATCTATGTTGACTCACTAAGTGCTTATAGAAGATGTGTACAATCAAGATGTGATATGCAAGAAAAATGATCACATTCAAGATATAATCAATTTAGTCCACGTGATATAAATAATTAATTTGATCAATTAAGTTCAATATTCAATAAGTACGATTCTTGACAATGACAACCTAATATAGTTTTCTAGACAGTAATGACCTCTTTGAATAATCACTGAAAACGTGCAATTAGCTTGCCTCATGTTAGATTGATACATGGGGGATTTACATTCTCGGTGAGTAACTTAACCTCATTAGCTAGGAGATTTCTTCTCATGTCTAATATACCAAATCCAATATATTTCGTGATCTTATAGAAAGCACTTTTCAATTATTTAATAAAAGCTCTTTGATTTTTTCAGAAACAATAGATTTTAATGTGTAAGGAAAATTATTCTTATATATCTCAATATGAAATCTTCAACCTTTCTATCACGAAGTCAATTATATACTAATGATCTAGAAATATAGTATGATTAAATTAAGCAAAATCTAGATACGAGTATATACACAACTATTCCATATAAAGGCAATTAAGCCCAAATAATATATAAGCAAGTATGGAACAAACTCACAGGTAACGTTTATGATTTGCGGAATTGATTTGATCTTAATTTAATTTCTCCCGATATAGCACCAATTTGAACGAAATTTTCTCCTATAAAAGCTTACTCAAGTGTGTACCTCAATTCCTTACTCTTATGAAAATATAATAATTTTACAATACTATATCACTCAATGAACTATTAAGGGTGTTTAACACAACCAAAAAAAAATGAGAATCTGTACGATTTGTTAATTTGATCAAATTGAGCAAGAATCTGTTAGGAGACAATTAGCTACAAAAAAAAAAAAAAAAAAAGGCTACAATTTAGGCCTAAAAAATGGTAACTTTATTTTATCTGATTTGCACATGGATTTTTTTCTCATAATTAAATATTATTGATTATATTTATAAATAAAAAATAGAAACATATTTGAATCAATTTGATGTACAATTTTAGATCGAATTGAAGTTTTAGCTAAGGATTCTCAATAGGTGCCTGATAATCAGTCAATTGATTCTCCCTTCGATTAAGCAATATTCATAATCAGTCATCATAAAATTGACATGGATCCAATCTTTTGATTGTATGATTGAATAAATAATATTTTTGGACTTTTTCTCAAATAGATTAATTGGTTATATAAATCAGTTGACCAATTTCCTATACTTGTTTCACATTGGAACTTATTGTCATAATTAGTTGACCAGATGTTCCCATTGGTCGACTGGATTAATATGAATTATTTTTTATTTAGACTATTGTCCTAATTGGTTGACCTAAAGAATGGGTTGGTCAACTAGACTCTGTACTTTTTCAATTTTAAGCCTAATTTCTAACGAACTCAATTATGTTTTCAATCCATATCAACTTAAATTGATTTCCAATAATATTAACCATCTTAAACACCTATCCCAACATAAATATGCCACTGGTATATAAAAGTGTATATATGTATTTATCATAGATGAGTCACTTGTGTACTAGAGTTATAGAGAACGAACTTACCGTATCGTTGAATATATATGAAGTTTATTTTAAACCCTCTCAAACCTTTGGATCTCCATCATACTCATCTTCAACTTGAATCTTCATCTTGATCTTGTTCTTTTTTCACTTGATCTTCATCTTTCATCTTCATCTTGATCTTGTTCTTTTTTCACTTGATCTTCAACTTTCTTTCATATTTTATGACATTCCTTTAATTTTATTTATTGTGTTATGTCTTCGTTGCATCTTTGTTTGTACTTAAACACTTAACACACATGTTAAATGCCAAAACTCAAATATATTGTTGTCATCAAAATCTTATTTATAAGGATTCACACCTTCAAGGTCAACATGTTCTACAAGGGCACTTGATGGAGCTCTTATTTATGGGGTTATTCTTGCTAATAAGCAAGTTCTCTTTATAGGAAAATGGATAGGACAACATTATCAAAACATTCTTATTATTGTGACTTTGATATAATTTTTACATTTTTATGGACTGGTTGAGAAGATATTGCATATGACTCAAGAATATTGTCAGAAACTATCAATAAACCAATGAACAAATTTTCATCTCTATTTGTGGGTAAGTTATGTTTACATTACTTTTCACAATTAATGCAATTTTGTATATAATGAGTTATGCAATTGAATACTATTCTACATAGTAATTTTACAGATAATTATTATTTATGTGACGCTACATATACACATACAAGGGGATATGGCACCACATCGTAATGTAGATATTGGTTGTCTAACTTTAGGAACAATGATCCTAAAACGAAGGAAGAACTTTTCCATAATGCATATGCCATGTCACGGAACAGGATTTTGGGATTTTGAAAATGCATTTTCTAATCTTGAAATTGATGGCATCATATACATTTGAAGTGCCGATAAATATTGTTAGTGCTTGTGTAACTAATTATAACTATCTTCCATAAATAATTTCACAAAAAAAAAAAAAAAAAAATTGACCAATGTACTGAAGGTTATGAAGTAAAGGATTTATCTGATAATGAAATAATTACTTCATAAATTGAAACTAGATGGAAAAACAAGCAAGCATATCAAGCATATATGATTAACTTGAGAGAGAGATAATTGCAATTGAATTTTTTAATTCATGCGTTCAGATGTTTTGGGGTTGAAGTCTATATTATTGTTGACTTATGATAATTGATATATTTGAAGTTTTTAGTATATTATTAGTGTTTTTATTTTATTATTTTGTTCTCGAATTTTTTTTTTTCCTATGGTCTTGATTTTAAATTTTAATTCTAGAGGTTAGTAATATAATTTAAATAATTTTCAATCTTCAAATTTTGTACTTATCAAACAGACAAAAAGAATTTAGTACTTAAAAATCACCACTTTAAAATTTTAATTTTATCAAATAAATTTAAGATATTTTCATCATTTAAAATTTCAGCACATAAAAATTTCAACAATTAGGGTATTTCTAGAAAATACTAGGACTAAGCCCGGCCTGGTTGTAAGCTAGGCCCTATTATCATTGCCCAAGCTCGGTCCTAACACAAAGTTTGAAGCCCAAGCTCAACCCTATAATTTTTTTATATATATAATTTAAAAACTAAACACTTAAAATAACAAATAAAAATTATAAAATACGTTCATTCACATTTTATGCTAAAATAATATACATTCATCCGTATATATATATATATATATATATATATATATATATATATATATATATATATATATATATGTGTGTGTGTGTGTGTGTGTGTGTGTGTGTGACCGACCGGGTTGGCCCTAAAAAAATGATCATGTCTAAGTCCGACCCTAAAATTGATCGGATTTAGATTTCAAGATTCTAACCTTGCCCCTCAAAACTCAAGTCCAAACCCTAAGAAAAGTGTAACAGGTTGGGAGGCATGGGCGGCCCATGACCAGCCCTACTTAAAATAAAGCAGTATCAAACATTACCTTAGTTAATTAAATTAAAATAGAATGATTTTAAAACTTCTTTTTAATTAAATTAAAGTGGACTGATTTTTATTTTTATTTTTATTTTCATATCATCTTGAATGTCAATTTGAATTGTAGAAGATAGTAATGTGATATAAATAATTTTCAAATTTCAAATTTTGGACTTATTAATCTGACAAAAAAATCAGCACTTAAAATTTTAATTTTATCAAATAAATTTAAGATATTTTCATCATTTAAATTTGAATACATAAAATGTTATATACTTAAAATTTAAGCATTATCAAACATGACCTTGGTCAAATAAATTTAAAGTGGAATGATTTTAAAACTTCTACCATGCAGTGGTTGTATCTGATACAACCATCAATGTTACAAGGTTGTGGTAAAGAAATCGTAAGGTTTTAGACGAACTTGTAACTTTTCAGAAAAAAAACTTGCAATTTGTAAAGTTATAAGTTCTTAGTCGAATTTGTAACTTCAATAGAATATTTTACAATTTTTTGGGACGATCTTGTAACTTTTCAAGCTGTATCTCATACAGTCAAAAGGACGGATGTATTGTAGCCAAGCCCTTATGAGTACTAAAATGAGACAAATCCTTAAGTTCTTGAGACAAGTTGAATGAAGAACAATCCTAATCACCCCATAAGGTACGCAAACCGAAGTACTACGCTAGTGGCGACTCTTTCAGTTATGCTGGAGATTCAATCCACTAAGATTTTTCCACGTGTCATATCCTCCACCCTCCCTCTCTCTTTCCCCCGAATAAAAATGAGTCAAAAAATGTAACAGAGCTTCCAGTTTGCGAGAGTGGGACAGTTCATTGATAAGGGGCTTAATCATAGCTCTTTCCAGCTCTCTCTTGACAGCTCCATGAATTTGTGAAACATGTAGATATAAATATGCGTATATATAGAGAGAGAGAGAGTTGTATACATTTGATACGAAGGAAGTGAGAGAATTTTGAGAAAAATGGAACGTTATGAAATTTTGAAAGACATAGGGTCGGGGAACTTCGGCGTGGCCAAGCTTGCGAGAGATATATGGACTGGTGAGCTCTACGCTGTCAAGTACATAGAGAGAGGCCAAAAGGTCATGTATATTTACATAAATTCTCTCTCTCTCTCTCTCTCTCTCTCTCTCTCTCTCTCTCTCTATATATATATATATATATATATCGAACTTGATATGGGTTTTACAGATTGATGAGCATGTGCAGAGGGAGATCATGAATCACAGGTCCTTGAAGCACCCCAACATAATAAGATTCGAGGAGGTAAATTAACTTCTTTTTCCTCTCTCTTCCTTCTGCGATGCCTGATGCTGCCCTGAGCCCTGGCATCGGCAAAATTAATATTCCCGTCAGTGAGAATGAGTTCTATAATACCAAGTACAACTCCCAGATCATCAACAGTTATGACCCCAATTGAACCATGGAAATTTGACTCTGTTCCACCAGTTTTCTCTTCCAAAAGTTTCTACTCGCAAATTGCGGTTTCAAAATTAAAAAATCGAATAATTGCAGCTTACAAAGAGTGAATTAAACTTCAAAAGAGTTAGCTTTAAATGGGTTTGGACCACTGCATTCGATGAACATGATGCCCATCTCGGGTCACAATTTGCAGACCAACTGGTCCACTTGACCTCCTTTTTCATGTTTTTCGTACTTTTGAGGCTTAAATTTCACTTTCCACCCTTAACTTTTAATACAGTTGTACTTCGCGTATCCATGTTTTTTTTTTTTTTTTTTGGGTTGTTGTCCAGGCCAACTTATGCAAACCTTGACTAATTACCTCTCCGAAAAATCTTAAAAGTGCACTCGCCATATTGGCCTAATACATTTAAGATTAAATTTAAGATTTAATTCTCAGAATACTCTCTAAGATATTTGAATTTTGGTTGACAAAGAAATAGAACATCCCATGTTTTAATGTTCTAATTGACTATTGAATTTTCTTCCACATCAATTTAGTCCAATTTTTTTGTTTCTGACTAATTTTTGGTGGGTCTATTTTTTTTTCAATTACTTTTTTCTATTGTGAAAGTAATTGCAATGGTGAAATTGACTCAATTAGAACAATTTGATGAAAAAAAACAAAACAAATTTCATGAATAAATGATAAAAATTAAAACATCAAAGGAAAAGCGAGAACACAACTAAACTTACAGTGCGATTAAACTTACGGCATGTTTGGTTACGCTTCAATGATGAAAATTTTAAGTGTTGAATATATTAAGTATTCAATTTTTAATACTTTTAGTTTCAAAAAAATAAAAAATTGTACAAATTTTTGTTCCTAAAATAATTTGTACAATTTCATTTTTCTAAAATATTCTTTCTCTACAACTTTCTCACTCTATTTTTTTTTTTATGTTATTTTTTTGTAAGACTTTATTGTATTGGTACAAAATACTACTTGTCGTAGTTCTATATTTATGATATTAAGTGAGAAGTCCTAAAAAATTTAGTGAATCACACATCATTTAAAATTTTGAATAATTTTTAAGTGAAGCTTATATTTTAAGTAATTACTTCATTATTTTCTGATCACACACACTTAATTTGATAAGTAGTGAGTTTTAAGTGGTGAATTGTATAATTACAGGGGGCCGAACTGAATTTGACGTCTGTTTGGTATTAAAGTTACAATAAAACAGGTCACTCTGTTTCTTTACTCTTAAGGAGAGGCTTATGCAGGTTCTGCTGACACCAACTCATCTAGCCATAGTGATGGAATATGCTGACGGAGGAGAACTCTTCGAGAGGATATGCAACGCCGGTAGATTTAGCGAGGATGAGGTAATAATACCAATTAATTTTCAACTCTCAAAATCAATTAATTTTCCCTCATTTACTCTTCATTATTTTAGGCAAGGTTTTTCTTTCAACAATTAATATCAGGAGTCAGCTACTGCCATTCAATGGTCAGATTATTTCAATTTTACAATTTTTATTTCCTTTATTTCATCAAATTCAGTAATTAAAATCCAATTTTGGATACAGCAAATTTGTCATAGGGATCTCAAGCTTGAAAACACACTATTGGACGGTAGCTCAGCGCCCCGTCTCAAGATATGCGACTTTGGATATTCAAAGGCAATGAAAATATAAAAAAAAAAAAAAATAGTAAATATTTGAATTTTTTATTTTTATAAAATGTTATTAATTTTTGTTGCCACAATTTTTTGTAGTCATCTGTGTTGCATTCTCAACCCAAATCAACAGTGGGAACACCAGCGTACATTGCCCCCGAGGTCCTATCAAGAAAAGAATATGATGGGAAGGTAATATCTATATGATTTTTTTTATTTTTTTTTTATATTATTTTTAATTTGAATTTAAAAATTAGGAAATATAAATTCTGGTCAACTAAAATTATTTTCATGATTATATAGATTGCAGATGTTTGGTCATGTGGGGTTACCTTATATGTGATGTTAGTTGGTGCTTATCCATTTGAGGATCATGATGATCCAAGAAACTTCAAAAAAACAATTAATGTAAGTCGTGATGTCTAATTTTTAATTAATTATTCACTTGGTGATTATTGTTGTTAACTTAGCATCATTCTTATTATAATTATAATTATTTTATTGTTATTATATATGACTATTATTAGAGAAATGTCAATGGTTAATTGCAGCGGATACTAAGCGCGCACTACTCGATTCCCGACTACGTCAGAATTTCCAAGGAGTGCAAACATCTTTTGTCTCGAATATTTGTAGCTGATCCTGAAAAGGTTATACCTTATTTTAAATCTTAATAATTATTTTTTGGTGTCAAGTTTTCTGTTTTTTTCTATCTATTAATAAATCAGGATGGAAAAGACATTTTAAGGTTTGATACAAATGGCTAGGAAAAAGATTTTGAACACTAGATAAACACTAGGCTATAAACCTTCGGTTTATAATTTTCATTTTTTAATACAGAGAATAACAATACCGGAAATAAAAAAGCATCCATGGTTCCTGAAGAGCTTGCCAAAAGAATTCATAGAAGGAGAGGAAGCCATTTTGGAAGCCAAGAAGAAAGAAGAAGAAGAAGAATTGAATTCACAGAGTATGGAGCAAGTATTGGCCATAATAGATGAGGCAAGAAAGAGAGCATCAGGTAGCACGGAAGAGGGTTCCACCGTTGCAGGGGGCACATTAAGCAGCATGGACCTTGATACCGAAATCGACACTGATATAGACGATGATGACATTGAGACCAGCGAGGACTTTGTCTGCGCTTTGTGAGTGCTTTTTTCTGTATTAAATGTCATGAAAATTGACAACAAAGTGATGCAAGCAGTTGAAGATAAGGTGTTCTTTACTTTTTCATGGCCATGGATTGGAATCAGATGATGTTTCTCCTTTTTATGGGAAAAAGAAAACATATTGTGTCATTGTTGATGCCTTTGTGGCTGATATGCATGCGTGGGTCATATAGAACAGATTTAATATTGATGCTGTTTTGTTTTTATTTTTGAAAACGAAAAATATAAGGTTAAGTTTTGGATGGAATAATGTGTAGGGAATGGACTTAAAAATATTTATGATATAAATATCAAAATCAGACCAAGACCTTTGGTTTAGTGGGGAACTCTCCTTTGTATAGGAGTACATGAGTTTGAGCTCCCTCGCCCAGAAGGCAAGTATTTGTTTGTTCGTTTGTATCCCTATGTACGTGTAGGCGTCGTGGTCTGGGCCCCGGGCCTTGCCTAGCCAGTTTTTTTTTTTTTTCCTTCTTCTTCTTTGGGTTTGGGCTTTATTTTTGAGTCCTTGGACAGTGCTAGGGTTCCAAAATTTAGGTCTGATCATTTTAGGGCCAAACTTGGACATAATCATTTTTGTTTAGATCCGACCCGATCATTTATTAATTATATATATATATATATATAAAAGTGAGATAATCATAATATTCATTTTTCCTTCCTCCTCTCGTCCCAAAAACAATCTCCTCTTCATTTTGCCTCCCAACCTAAGTGATAGAATGTATTTATAATTTTAATTTATTATTTTAGTGATTATTTTTTAAATTATATAAAAAATATATAGAGAACCAGGTTTGAGTTTGAAAAATTATGCTTAGGGCAAAACTTGGGCATGATAATAAGGCTCAGTCATAGGCCTGGATCGTGCTCGGACTTACCATGTTTTTGTAATACTCTAGATAGAGCCTGGCCCGAGCCCAGCCCAGTCCAGTCCAGTCCATGATTGCCCCTAGTTGTAAGTTAGATATAAGTATAATTACATTTAGACCCCTAAGATTTGTCCAAAAGGTAACTAGACAATTTGTCTTTTTAAAAATTACATTTACCCACTAAAATGCTTTCCTTAACATAAAATATGAAATAACCTTTTTACCCTTTTGATTTTTCACCATTGAAATAGTAATTATATTTAAATGTAATTATAACTAGTTTTAGGCCGCGTTAAGCGCAGATTTTGAAATAATTTAACGTGTATTTTATTTAATTATTTAAATATAATTTTATATTTTATATTTTTGAGAAAATATTTTGTATTAGTTAGTAAGTTTTAGAGGGTGTGCTTTTAGTAATCTTGGTATCTTGGAACCCATTTACCTAATCAATACTTTATTACTTGATTTAGGAGATTAACACTTCAAACAAGAATTTAAACAAATATTTTTGGTTGTCAATTTGACAAAATCAGTGAAAACAAAAGTTTTAGGGGTCAAAACGTGAAGTAAATGTAATTGATGAAATTTTCTTAAATTAAAGGGTATAAACTAATTTAAACATATTAAAAGTGAAATTTATAGAAAATCTACTTTCAATATTATTATTTTAATCCCCATTAATGTTTAGAAATTTCGAAATTAACCCGATTCACCCGAAACCTTTGTTTATACAGATGTTTGATCGAATTGATGATTTTATATTTTTTATGTTTTTTTATCCTTTTATAGTATCAAACGTAATATAGGGCAGAAATCTATTTCCTCTAAACCATGGTTTAAAGTTTATCCAAATTTGTACTTTAGATCCGATACTTTTGAAAACTAAATGAGAGGGACAAAATGTAGTATCTACATATATTATAACGAAAATCACAAAATAAACGTAGATTAAAACCAAAACTATAAAAAAAATTCCTTCTTCTTTTTCTATTTTTTTTTTTGTTTGTGTGTCTCTCTATCTCTCTATTTGGCTTGCTTTTGCGGCTCCCCCCTTCCTTTATATATACACATGGGTTAGTTATACTTTACCTCCTCGTGGTTAGGCCGTTTTTTACTTTACTCCTTGCGGTATTCGCATCACCACATTGCCCCTTGTGATTAAGTTTTTGTTGCACTTTATTGCCATCGCCAACATTTTATCCCCTATAATTAGGTTTATATCAAGGAATAAAATACAATAACACCTAACTAAAGAGGCAAAATGATGATGAAAATACTACATGGAGGAAAAATGTAAAACAGCCTAACCATAGAGCGATAAAATATAATTTACCCTATACACATATGAGGTTAAGTTGACTAGGGTTTCCCCTTATTACACAAACATCCCATAAACTTGTACAACACTATTATTATATCACTTAATTATATTTTTAACACACAAGTTAATATAAAGTAATAAAATATTCTTTAACTTACGCTTATAACCCGCAAATTAATATAAATTTATAAAATACTCTTTAAATTGGGTCACGTGAACTCGTTCCAAAAATTACTAGGATAATAGGTGATATGGGACATTACAAATGGTATCAGAGTTAACTGTGATTTGGAGACGGTAGCCTAGTCCATTTGTCTGATATATAAAATATTATGTGTTATTATTAGTATTTTATTTTAAATATTTTGGGTTGCGTGGATTCAATTTAAAAATTAATTAACACTAGACAATTGGTGCATTAATGTACATTTAAAAATAATGGATCCCCCCGTTAACGCTAACTCCAAGACTTCACATCTACGACTACCGTATGTACGTATACGCTACAAAAAGTTGTGAAGTTATAGGGAAAAAAACTATTTTTCATCATCTAAAACAATCAAAGTGGTTCGCTGACCGTTTTCACACTGATATGGACAAGGCACTTAACGTTATCTTGCTGAATATGACAACAAATATCACGATCTCCATATTTAGTTTATTAATGTGATAATTATGCCTCCAATTTTTGTGGAAGCCGGGTGTTTAAACAAGATTCGCCATGCCTCACTTTCAAATGAATAAAGTACTAAAATACTAATATTATTGAAGTGCTACAACTTAAATATTATTGGCACCTTATTTTTAAAACAGGAAAATACAAAAAGAAAACAACAACAAAAGTTGTATCATGGCATGCATCACAAAACAATAGAGTGCATTTTTTTGACATAATTATATTTTTGACAAAAATGACTGATTATATATTATCCATTCATCCCAAGATTTGTAATCTAATGGATATGTAACTCACCTCCTTTGTGAAAGATATAAAGTTCAATCTCATCCCTTGACATATGTACCCAAAAAAATATTATCCATTGATAGTGTATGAGGCACATGCATTGCATTAGAAAAACAATTTGAGGGAGGGAAATTATATTTTTGGAAGGTATAGAGTTCCAACTCATCCCCAACATATGTACCGAAAAAATATATTATCCATTGATAGTGTATGAGGCACATGCATTACATTTGGAAAACAATTTGAGGGAGGGAAATTATAATTTTGGTCCATGAGAAAGGTGTCTATGTGGACCTTCAGATTTTTAAATTGCATAATTAGTCTCCAAAAAAATTTCACATTTGTTTCAATCTCACAAAATTTAAAACATTGATAATAAATTTGTGATGCATCTCGGATTTTTGTGAGAAGTAAAGAATAGCGTTCTCAAAAAAAAGTAATGCGAGGGGTTTTAAATGCGCTAGTTTTTTCATGAAAATACTTAGGCCATATTTTTAAGAAAATGAGTCATCACCTAACATTGAGTTTAACTAGTGTGTTAGGTCACCGGATTTTCAAAAAAAATTAATTTTAAAATAGCCTAAGTAAAAGTTGACTCCAAAACCACAGTCCAACTAGAGATTCATTTTAAAGAGTTCGGAGGTCATTTACGCTGGGAGAAGGTGTTGGGCACCCTAAGACATCTGTCCTAAAATGGTGCTTTATGTTCAATTAAATTCAATTAGTTTAAATTCAAATGTTTTCTATTATTTTGAGATCTTTTTTCTTTTACTATGAAACTCCCCTTTTTTCACTTTTCAAATTAAAGTCGGACAAGTATATTTTTTTATCTTTTATTTTTTAAATGCTCTCCCAGTATGACCTCTTATAGAATATTAAAAGAATTGCCAAGGATGATCTTCGGGAAGTTTTATATTAAAAAAACTTCATCATTTCAAATGGATAAATTAATTTATTTGACTTATAGTTTTTTAATGGAGGTATGAATGCAAATGCTAAATACAAGTGAAATGACATTAGACTAACATGATATGCCCCTATCTTAACTTCAATCATGTGTGAATGAGATGAGCCTACATGGTCTTAATTTTATCACCCAAAATGAACATTACGGTGATCTATATCATATCCTAAGAACCCAAAATGAACATTATGATGATCTCTATCATATCCTAAGTAATTGTGGTGTGTATAGGCGAAGTGAATGTAAAGAAATAAACTACATGAAGTGAACCCATATCATATTGTGCTTAAAATGATATTAAATATAAGATACATGTTAAAATTATCTAATGTGCATGAAATAAACTGAAATTTGAATATAATATGTCTAAAATCATGAGGTATGAAGTCTTAATTTTACTTATGCAAGAATATACTTATTTTCAAATGAAATGAACTAAATTAGTGTGTGTCAAAACACGAGACAACTATTCACAATTGTTAGTCCCTTTTTATGACTTTTCTTTATGCAACATGACTTAATCTAAGCATGCGAATGCAAATGAAATAAATGTGGAATGAATTAATGGTCTAAATTGATTACCAAGTTATTGTGAAAGAAATTATTCTAAATGAGTTCAAAAGTAGGTGAAAAGTGGGTGCCAAGATGAAGGAAAATATGGTGTCTAACCTAAGTATAATGACATATGCATATGATTTCTAATCTATAAGGGGAAGGAATCTAATATCTAACATAGCTATGACATACATAATGGCCTAAACGAGAATGAATATGAAAAGGGTAAGTGGTATACGTGTCATAAACATACATATACTAAATGACGAAAATGTGGTTCAATGTCATAAATTATGCAATCTAAATGACATATATAATGTTATAAAAAGTGAGAAGTGGAGGTGGTGAAAAGTGTCCTAAACGTATCTTCTAAGTGGAGCAAAACGGTAAAATGACAAGATGCAAAATGGCATGGATTGATACTTCATTCACTACATGAGTTTTATGTAAAAGCAATATCAGGAGATGTCTACTTTTTAATTTATTTCAATTGTCCAAATAAAATCAAAAGTCTGGATTTGATATCTCCTTAAATCCTGTGGGATAAGAATCTAGATTTGGTCAAATTACTTATTCAATCAATTGATTTGGTTAGTTGATAAGTTAAGGCTGAATTGGTCAATTGGATTGTGAGACAGTTGACCGAATTGACACTTAGATCATCCTATCAGTCGACTGTTTTTATGGCTATTTTTATTTTATTTTAAAATTAAAACTCCTTCTTCTCATCCCATCTTAGTTGATCAAATCTTAATGATAGTAATGTGTAACAAATATGGTTTTAGATATTTATAAAATAATTGTTATCATGTAGGAAATGCAGAGACTCGTATAACCATTAAAGCCCACTATTTATATTATACTTTAGTGAGAGTGAAATCAACAATTTAACACATTTGAGTCTGAACCACCCGACTTTTTCACAAATTTTATAAACTTAAATGAAGTCATATAAGTCTTACCTCCATCTGCTTTACATCTATTTGTGTTTCTGTTGATAGTATGTAATTTGTTTAAGTCCATTTTCACAGTCTCTTGAGGTTTTACCTTATTTATACAGGGATTGTAAATTACTCCATTCTTTCCTGAATTTTCTTGTTTGTTATGCAGATTGGCATACTTGGTCATCTCATCAATTATTATTGGAATGGACTTGTTATCTGAAACAAAATTTGTGTGTGGTCTCCAAACTAATTTGGATCCATCTATGATTAACATGTGACATCTGTAAATAATAACACCATCAATGTAACCAAATTTACCACAACGACAACACTTGAGGCTTCTGTTAGGATTATTACGTCCATATACCACATATCTATTGTGATGTTCAACATATCCAGATTTTTGAACAAGTACATGATATTGATGATGATATAATGAACCTTCTTTACATTTATTTGTTTGGTAAATCAATTTTTTAGAACCTTTGAATTTTTCAACAGACTCTTTGAGTTCAAGATTTGTCTTTTCAAGAGAACATTCCAAAATACCAATATTAACCTTAAGACCAATTTTTTATTGTTGACAAACTCAAAGTCATTTTTTAAAATTTTATAATCATTTTCGACAATCGAGCTCTATCAAGATCATATTTAGAATTCTCCAATTCAATATTTAAATATTCATTTTGTTTACTGGGAATTCTTAAATTTGTAATACCTTGTTGAAGATTTGCAACACCATCTTTAGAAAATCACTTTCTTCCTCGACAACCTTAATATTATCAGTTAAATTATTTATCTCGAGCAAAACATTTTAAAATTCTTCCATTTCAAATATCGTTCCAAATTAGCCTTTTTCAAGACAAAATTGTGTCAAATGTCTTATTATCAAGAAAATAATTTTTTTGATTAAGTCTTAAAAACACTTTCGCCAAAAAAAATATAAAAACAATTAGTTTTCAATAGACTTGTGAGAACCTATTCTTCATCATCAATATCGTTGTCACTAACATAACACAAGTTATTCGACATATTCAAACAAGCAGATGATACAAGATTATTTGGAGAAACACATAAGATATTATTTATAGTGTGTGCCACCTAATCGTGTAGCTAGTATGTTAAACCTATTAAGCTAATTTAGCTCTGATACCAATTGTTGGTCTAAAGGTGTATCCAAGAGGAGGTGAATTGAATAGTTTTAAAAACTTAATTAGATTAATTAATACCTATTCCAATTTTATCTGAGTTAGTACAAAAGCGTTATATCCAAGCACACAGAAACAGATAAGGATAGAGAAACTTTACGCTTGTTTTTTATAGTAGTTCGTCAAGCTACTCTTCCCTAAGTCTACTCTCTTAAGCTCTTGCAAGGAATTAATCCACTAAGTCTGATCCTTTTCCTAGGTGAGAATCAAACATGTACAATTTCATTTGAGTAAATTCTCTTTATACCCAATCACACTCTCACTTAGAGTAGGTACGTTTAATTATGAGCTACAATCTCACACAAATACAAAAACTTCTATTTTTTTTTTTTTTTTTTATCACAGAGCTTCTACCAACACTTATAGATATTAAATTCAATAATCAACCCGATCTAGATGTGATAGAAGTGTAAATCTAGTTTTAACACAATGATGCACATAATATTCCAGATAATACATATCTTTTCAACTCAGTGTAAAATTAATTTCCAAGATAAAGATCAATGAGTTTTCAAAAAATAATTTTTTCAAAATCAAAATTTCATTTCAAATATTAAGTGAAGATCTAATCAAATATATTTCCAACTATGCCACAAAATAGATCAAAACTATATATTACAAATAGAATATAATAAACAAGAACATCTCATCAAATTTCCAGTAGAATGTATGAATCAAAGCACAATATTTTCGATGACACAAATTAGCTTCAATTAGTTTTTCCCTAAGAAAAACTATAACAGATTTCTCTGAAGAGTTCTATAGATTTTTCACTAGTTCCAAGCACTTTGTCTTTTCTCCGTGAATATTTGAATTTATCTTTTATCATTTCTAAAAATATTGATTAACTAAGCTCTCAAAATATTTATTTTGGAACCAAAAAATATAGCTTAAAATAAGCTAATTTTCAAAAGATCTCCGACGACTAGTTTTAACTAGAAATCCTCGAATTCTAACACTTAAACCCTAACCCATTTGACCCTACTAATTTTGCACATTTGACTACTAATCTGATCACAATAAGGTCCAGATTCAAGTCATAAAGTAATTCAAAAGACTAGCCAAAAATATACGTCAAGAATATTTTGCCGAACAAATCAGAAAATCAGAAACCTTAAGGACGGATATAATTTTTTTATAAATCCCATATTTTCAAAAATGTTTCTCAAGAAAATCTCTTTTAAAATATTTCTAACAAAATATTATCATTTCAAAATATTTAAAAATAATTTAGAAATGTTTCTCAAAAAAATCTATTTAAAAATATTTCTAACAAAATATTATCATTTCAAAATATTTAAAAATAATTTAGAAATGTTTCTCAATAAAATCTCTTTAAAAATATTTCTAATAAAATATTATTATTTCAAAATATTTAGAAATATTTATCGTAAAAAACAAGGCAAAAATATCTTTTGAAAATGTTCAAATAATTTGAAAAATCAAAACATATCAGTCGACTGTCCAACTAATTTAGTCAGCTGTTTTGATTCTAGAAACCTGATTCAATCAGTCGACTGAATTAGCCTAGACAGTCAACCGAATCATCTTATTTTTCAAAACTTCTGGGACCTTGAATCCACCAATCGATCAAATCATTAAGTAATCAATCATTGCAGCCCCTTTCACAAAATTTATAGGAACCAATATCAATCAGTCGACTAGTTCTCCCAATTTGTCGATTGTTTTGACCCTTTTTGAATAATTCTTGTCCCTTCATCAACCAACCAATTGAATCGTCATTTTAGTTGACATATTGAATATGTTTCTTAATTTTTCAAAATTGAGTTAAGACCAGTTAACTGAATTTTCACATGAGCTGACTGTTGTTAGCGTATTTAACTCCTAACTCACGTAAGGAAGGTTTAAGGTAGATTTAATCATAATGGAAAGCACTCTAAACACTTAATCAAATGTAGATAAAACAGTTAATCATTTGTTGAAGCGCAGTGCGTGATCCTAATAGAGTTGACATGAATAACAATAGAAGTGTTGTTTACCTTAGGAATACAAAAAATGATTTTCTTTCAAAATTTATTTATCATGTCACTAAACTTACATCATCTTGATTATTCTTATCTCTTTCATATCGCCTTCTTGGTCCATCTTAAATTTGACTAAAATCTTTAAATAATGTCATCAATCTCAAACACGATATTAGTTTAGACAAACATTCAAGTTAATTAGATCATCAAAATCATCAAATCAGGACTTGAATCCTTTAGGGGTAATAGGAAAATGCTCTTAAAATGGAAATTGTAAGCTTGAGAAAAGAAGATCATATTTGAAATTTCCTAATCGAATCTTCAATGGCGTGTGGGATTTTGGCGACCCAAATTTCGTGATCAAGACGTCGCCGATAGGGATTTGAGTGACGTAAAAAAGGTATCGAATGGAAGTAGATTGAACTTGTGACAAAGAAAGGACCGCGACATTGGAAGTGGTTTGAGCTTGTGGCAGAGGAAGAAAATGACTCTTTGTAATTTCAAAATGGGCTGCTAGTAAGAAGGAAGAACTGGGGATGGTGTTTGCCCATGTGGTTGATAAGAATGGGAGAATGGGCATTGTGGGAATAAGAAATGGCAACCTTGGTGGCATTGGATTAGCATTTTTGCTTTTTTGTTTTAGAATTTTGTTTCCATTTTGAAGTATTTTGAGAATGGAAACATGTTTGGTAGTGATAATTATCCTAAAATATTTTTATAACTTCTTAGAACAAAAACAAAAAAATGTGTTTGGTTACAACTAAACTTAGATCGTTGTGTGTGTGTGTGCGTGCACGCGATAGAGAGATATGAGATGAGAGAATAAGATAAACATGTACAATGTTGGTTGTGGATTGGCGCGATGGTAGTCCTCAACATTTTCTATTATTAAATAGATTGAGAATAGTTTTGTGGGAGTGAATACGAATCAAGATTTTTTTTTATTTTTTATTTTTTTTTCTAAAATTCTTATGGAATTTTGAAATTAATCTAAAAATTTTGAGAATGTTTGTGTAAGACCCTGTCTAAAAAAAAATGATGATGATGAAATGAGAAAAATGAGAAGTTTGGGGGGGGGGAAGAAAGAGTATTTTGATTTAGATATTTTAAATATACATTTATAATATATATATATATATATATGTGTGTGTGTGTGTGTGTGTGTGTGTGTGTTTGTGCCGTAATATATATATATATATATGTGTGTGTGTGTGTGTGTGTGTGTTTGTGCCGTAAGCCATGCCGAGAGAAATGGGAGAGAGAGAGAAGGGGGGGCAACGTGGCATGATTTTGCTCCACTAATCCATATATATATATATATATATATATATATATATATATATATATATATATATATATATATGTATGTATGTATAAACGTGGTAAGGGATGGTTACCATCATTCTAGAAGAAACAACAGAGAGAGAGAAAGAGAGAGAAGCGAAGAAAAAGAAGAAGCTACCGAAGAAGCTACTGGAGATCACTGGTGCGGGTTCAAGGTGTTTTCCCAGGGTTGAGAGTCATTTGGGCTGTAGGAGTATGCAAGTGTGACATATTCTGGGGTCTTATGGAAGTAGGTATGTGTGGGTGAAGGTCTGTGCCCTGTTTTTGCTGTTTAGAGTTACAACCGTTGGTTTTGGGTGTTATTTTAGTGGGTGTTTTAGTTAGAGTGAAGGGAATGGGGTTGGTTATATCAGTGTAAACTTGGGATGGTTGATCGTGAAGGTGGAAGGAAGGATTTTAGGGCCGGAGTTGGTGACGAGAAGGAGGTAAAAGACTGGTCTATTCTATTCTGTTCTGTTAGGGACGAAGCTAGGATCGCTTAGGCGGTGGAATATCGCTTAGGCGATAAAACAACAGAGAGCCAGAAATTTCGTGATCGCTTAGGCGATGGAAGATCGCTTAGGCGGTAAAACAACAGAGAGCTGGAAATTTCGTGATCGCTTAGGCGGTGGTATATCGCTTAGGCGGTAAAACAATAGAGAACCAGGATCGCGTGATCGCTTAGGCCGTGAAAGATCGCTTAGGCGGTAAAACAACAGAGAGTAAGAATCGCCTGTTCGCCTAGGCGGTGTATTCCCGCTTAGGCGGTGGGGAGCAGAAGCATATTCTAGGGGGGCTTGCAAGTACAAATTTTGAGGTGAGTGTACTGTCTTCTTACAAAATTATTTTTCTATATGTTGATCTAAATGTTTATTAAACTGCATGATTTTATAAATATGGTGGATCGAGCAGGTTTTGTGTGAGTTGGTAAAAAATGAATTTTCGTAGAATTGTTAGGGTTTTAAAAAGAAGGATATTATAAATAATTATGTTGGAAATTGACGGCAACTGAATTAACGATGGTGTGGTTGCTTGATTTGTGTTGTTGGTTAGACTATGCCATAGTATATGTCCTGTCCGGAGGGTGGTCCGGCAGGTGGTGATTTATATTATGGTTTATCCAGAGGGTGGTTTGACAGATGGATATTTGTTATGGTGACTGATATAATTGGTGACTTATATTATTGGCCTCCGGAGACGTCCGGTAAGCGGTGATCTGCGCAGTTAGGTCCGCTAGGAAAACATATCCTACGAATGGTTACGGTACCAGTGCAACTCCCAATCGTGAGGTTAAAACGATCACTATGGTTTAGTCGGTGTGTATGTGGGTGATAGGTAAATCTTGAAATAGTGTGTTTTTACTAAGATTGGTGATTTATTGCATATAATGATTGATATGGTTTTACACTGAATGGATTGGTGAGATATATAATTATATAATTGTTTATTTATTTTCACGGCTTATTTTAAGAAGAGATGTTTATATTATGGTATTCGCATAATTACGCTCGATCCCTTTTAAAAAAGTATTGAGAATGTATTATTATTTCAAAAATATGTTTTAAAATTACTAAGAAGGCAGTACACTCGCAAGTGCTGTGGAGAAACATTTGTCCCCTACTGGCCGTAAGTCGATTTCTGAAGGGTTGTAGCGGGGAGTATCTCGATAGTGATTCTTTTGGCTTCTGGTTGTATATGTTAGTTAGAAAAAAATGAACTAGTACTGTTGTTGTAAGATCATAGAGAGTCCCAATGGAAGGGGGTGTATGTATTTTTATTGACCATAGTAAATAATATTCTCTTTTTGTGTAAGATATTTTAATTAGTGTTAGACAGTTGTTCGGATGAGTTGTATTGTTGTCACACCGGCCCACAAATGTTGGGAAAATCGGGGTGGGCTGTGACAAATTTTGGTATCGGGGCCTAGGTTATAGATTCTGTAGACTTGCCAGTGGTGGTGTCAGTAGAAGATCATGAGATAAGATGACGTGTCAATCGTTTAGTCAGTAGGGGACAATTAGGTAAAGTGTCTGGGAGTGATCTTATTAGTCGGATAATAGTAAATTTACGTATGTTTAATACCGGCGATTGTTTTCAGTTGGTTTAGTTAGTGGTTGAGTTGCATTTTATGGTTAGACAGTTGTTCGGATGAGTTGTATTGTTGTCACACCGGCCCACAAATGTTGGGAAAATCGGGGTGGGTTGTGACAAATTTTGGTATCGGAGCCTAGGTTATAGGTTCTGTAGACTTGCCAGTGGTGGTGTCAGTAGAAGATCATGAGATAAGATGACGTGTCAATCGTTTAGTCAGTAGGGGACAATTAGGTAAAGTGTCTGGGAGTGATCTTATTAGTCGGATAATAGTAAATTTACGTATGTTTAATACCGGTGATTGTTTTCAGTTGGTTTAGTTAGTGGTTGAGTTGCATTTTATGGTTAATAATAGGTATGGAGCAAGGTGATGAAAACTCTGGGAGTGTAAGATCTCAGGGGCAGCTCGAACCCCCGGGGCAAGTAGAACCTCAAGGGCAATGAGATAGGCTTCAAGGGAGTTTAGATGCTATTGAAAGGATTCTGCAGGCTACTGCCCAATTGACTGAACAGCAAGCAAGAATAATGGAAAACCAAAGGGCTCAGAGTGAGATTGTCACACCTCAGGCAGTGCGTTTGAAGAGATTCAAAGAATTGGACCCTCCGGTCTTCAACGGGACAGTAGGACCAGCTGATGTGGGGAATTGGCTTAGTGGTGGAGGCCATGTGTTTGAGGCGATGGGGATTGTCGATGAGAGTCGAGTTTCCCTTGCCACTTTCCAATTAAGAAAATAAGCGGAGCACTGGTGGGAGGAAATGAAAATGTTTATTTCTGGTGTTGGTGAGGAGATCTCTTGGGATCGTTTTGTTGCTGAATTTTATAAAAAGTACTTTCTCGAGTCGTATCAATATCAGATGGAAGAGGAATTCATAACATTGAAGTAGGGAGAAATGGCGGTGCAACAATATGAAGTTCGATTTGATGATTTGTCTCGTTTTGCTCCGAACTTGGTTAGAACTGAAGAGGCAAGGTGCCGACGTTTTCAAAAGGGGCTTAACCTAGAAATTCGTACTAGTTTGACGAGCCGACAAATAAGAAATTATGCAGAACTAGTGAATACGACGAAATTAGTGGAGCGAGATGTTCAGGAAGCTATAGAGAGTCGTGAGCAGTCCAAAAAGAGCCGATTTGAGTCACCCCGTGGTTTTTCGGGAGGTGTTTCACGTGGAGGGGTATCTCGATCGCCAGTTGTTCGAACATCATCCTTTGGTCAGTCTGTCAGGGGTCGTGGTCCCCGGCACTTATATTCCGGGCGACAGAAGAATGCATCTGAGTCTAGTGTAGGTTCGCAGAGGCAGGGAAGAAGTCAGTCGCTGAATCGAACTGGGAGAGATAGATGTTATCGGTGTGGGGCACCAGATCATTTTGCTAGAGACTATACTAGGGTGGTTCCAGTGTGTTTTCGTTGTAAAGAGCAGGGTCACATAGCAGCAAATTGTCCGGAATTTGTTTCTACATCTGTATCGTCTACGGGTGGCGTGGGTAGTGTTGGTTCTAGCACTGTCCCAGGGCGCGGGCGAGGATCGGCTGGAAGACCTCCGACACGAGGTCGTGTTTTTGCTACCACTCGATAGGAGGCTCAGGCTACACCTGATGTTATCACAGGTATCATTGCATTATATGCTAGTAATGCTCGTATACTCATTGATCCTGGTTCTACGCATTCTTTTGTCTCATCAACATTTATGATGCGAATAGGCAAGTTTCCTATTTCTTTATCCTATCATATTGTTATTTCCACTCCGGTGGGTAAGTCGGTTTGGATAGATAGTGTGTTCAAAGATTGTCCGCTTCGGATCAGTGATAGGGAGCTGGTGGCAGATTTATTACCCCTGCATATTTCTGATTTCGATGTGATTTTCGGTATGGACGTATTATCTAAATATCATGCCACCATGGATTGTTTTAATAAGGAAGTGAGATTCCAAATCTCAGGCGACCCAGAGTTCGTTTTCGCAGGAAATAGAATCATTACACCTGTTAGTTTAATTTCAACTCTTGAAGCTAGGAAATTGTTGCAGAAGGGATGTCAGGGCTATCTGGCACACGTGATTGATACTAATCAGAGAGAAGTCGCGATGGTAGACATTCATGTGGTTAAATATTTTCACGATGTGTTTCTAGATGAATTGCCAAGGCTACCAATAGATAGGGAAATGGAGTTTATGATTGAGCTACTTCTAAGAACGGTTCCTATATCAATTCCACCTTATCGTATGGCGCCTAGTGTGTTGAAGGAATTGATGGTGCAGTTGTAAGATTTGTTAGAGCATGAGTTTATCAGGCCCAGTATTTCCCCATGGGGTGCCCCAGTGCTATTTGTAAAAAATAAGGATAGCACGATGAGGATGTGCATCGATTATCGGCAGTTGAATAAAGTGACGGTTTGAAATAAATATCCGTTACCTAGGATCGATGATCTGTTTGACCAGCTTCGGGAGGCTAGAGTCTTCTCTAAGATAGATCTTCGGTTGGGGTATCACCAATTAAAGGTCAGAGACAGTGACGTAGCAAAAACAGCATTCCGTACTAGATATGGACACTATGAATTCCTGGTTATGCCCTTTGGTCTGACAAATGCCCCTGCTGCTTTTATGGACTTGATGAATCGAATTTTTCAACCTTATTTGGATCAATTTATTATCATATTCATAGACGATATTTTGATCTATTCCCCAAGCCGAGAAGAGCATCAGAGCATCTTCGAATTGTGTTACAGACGTTACGAGAAAAGAGGCTATATGCGAAATTTAGTAAATGCAAATTTTGGTTAGATCATGTGATATTTTTGGGACATGTCATTTCGGGAGACGGTATTCAGGTAGATCCAAAGAAAGTTGAAGTTGTTGTTCAGTGGGAAAGACCAAGGAATGTGACGGAAGTGCGGAGCTTCTTAGGTTTGGCGGGTTATTATCGACAGTTCGTGTAAGGTTTTTCTGTGATAGCCGCCCCATTGACTTGATTAACTCGTAAAGAATCTAAGTTCGAATGGACCGATAAATGCGAACGAAGTTTCCAGGAGCTAAAAAATAGATTGATATCGGCACCAGTACTGTCCCTCCTAACTGAAGGGGGTGGTTTTGTGATTTATAGTGCTACGTCCCACCAAGGGTTGGGATGTGTACTGATGCAGCATGGTCATGTAATTGCCTATGCATCTCGGCAATTGAAGAATCATGAGCGAAATTAACCGACGCATGATTTGGAATTGGCGGCAATTGTGTTTACCTTAAAGATTTGGAGGCACTATTTGTATGGCGAAACCTATGAGATATACACTGATCATCAGAGTTTAAAATACTTGTTTACTCAGAAATAGCTAAATTTGAGGCAAAGGCGTTGGATAGAGTTGATTAAAGATTATGATTGTGCCATCCACTATCACCCAGGAAAAGCTAATGTTGTAGCAGACGCGTTGAGTCGGAAATCAGCGGGTTCAATCGTATATCTTTGGATAGTTCGTACAAATCTGTATGCCGAGCTGAGATTGATACGAGTTAAACTAGAGGTTGGGCAGACCGTAGCACTGTTTGCGACATTGACTTTGAGGCCGACATTGATAGATCGTATTACCGAAACTCAGAAGTTGGATGACCAATTAGGAAGAATACGAAATGAAGTAAAAGCTGGATTCAGAACAGATTATCAGATTAGGGATGGGGATGAGGCATTAATGTTTGGCACTCGGCTATGCATGCCAAATGATATCAACTTGAAAAAAGATATCTTGGAAGAGGCACATAGCTCCGCGTATGCAATGTATCCGGGTAGTACCAAAATGTACCGAGACCTGCGCGAGCATTATTGGTAGACCAGAATGAAGCGAGAAATTGCAGAATTTGTTGTCAGGTGCTTAATTTGTTAGCAAGTAAAGATTGAACATCAGCGTCCAAGTGGGTTGCTACAACCTTTACCTATTCCCGAGTGAAAATGGGAGCATATTACGATGGATTTTGTTTCAGGGTTACCCCGCACTCAAAAAGGTCATAATTCTATTTGGGTGATTGTTGACAGACTTACTAAATCTGCTCATTTTCTCGCCGTTAAGACGACATTTTCACTTGAGAAATATGCTCAATTGTATATCAATGAAATCTTAAGGTTGCATGGTGCTCCGGTTTCTATAGTATCCGATAGAGATCCGAAATTTACTTCAAGATTTTGGCCAAGTCTTCAGACTGCTTTGGGTACCAGGCTGAATTTTAGCGCCGCTTTTCACCCTCAAACTGATGGTCAATCGGAGCGTACAATTCAAACGTTGGAGGATATGCTGAGAGGGTGTGTGTTGGAAGCTCCTGGAAGTTGGGATGATCTTTTACCATTGATGGAATTTGCCTATAACAACAGCTACCACTCGACAATCGAGATGGCCCCATATGAAGCATTATATGGTAGGAGATGTAGAACTCCAGTTTGTTAGACTGAAGTGGGTGAACAGAAATTGTTGATGACAAATATAGCCCTGATGACCGCAGATAAAGTGAAGATGATACGGAAAAAATTGAAAATATCTCAGAGTCGACAAAAGAGTTACGCAGACAATCGCCGGCGGGAGTTGGAGTTCGAGGTGAGAGAGCATGTATTTTTGCGTGTCTCTCCTTGGAAAGGTGTATTAAGGTTTGGAAAAAAAGTAAAGTTGAGCCCAACATACATCGGGCCATATGAAATTTTGGATCGGGCTGGCGCCATAGCGTATAGGCTTGCATTACCTCCGGAATTGTCTCAACTACATAATGTTTTCCACATATCGATGCTTCGAAAGTATGTACCCGATCCTTCTCATGTGTTGACTTCACAGTCGATTGAATTGAAAGAAAATTTGACGTATATTGAAGAACCAGTTCAAGTTCTAGGCCGTAGGGATCAAGTGTTAAGAAAGAAAATGATTCCGTTAGTCAAGGTTTTGTGGCATAGTCACGCAGTGGAAGAAGCAACTTGGGAGCGAGAAGATGAGATGCGGAACAAGTACCCACAATTGTTTGGTTAGGTACGAAAATTTCGGGGCGAAATTTCTTATAGGAGGGAAAAGGAAGAGTTGTAAGACCCTATTAAAAAAAATAAAAAAATATGATGATGATGAAATGAGAAAAATGAGAAGTTTGGGGAGGGGGGGGAAGAAAGAGTATTTTGATTTAGATATTTTAAACATACATTTATAATATATATATATATATATATATATATATATATATATATATATATGTGTGTGTGTGTGTGTGTGTGTGTGTGTGTGTGTATGTGTGTGTGTGTGTGTGTGTGTGCCGTGAGCCATGCTGGGAGAAATGGGAGAGAGAGAGAGAAGGGGGAACAACGTGGCATGATTTTGCTCCACTGATCCATTGATGTATATATGTATAAACGTGGTAAGGGATGGTTACCATCATTCTGGAAGAAACAACAAAGAGAAAGAGAGACAGAGAGAGAGAGAGAAGCGGAGAAGAAGAAGAAGAAACTACCGGAGAAGCTGTCGGAGATCACTGGTGCGGGTTCAAGGTGTTTTCCCAAGGTTGAGAGTCGTTTGGGCTGTAGGAGTATGCAAGTGTGACATGTTCTAGGGTCTTATGGAAGCAGGTATGTGTGGGTGAAGGTTTGTGCCCTGTTTTTGTTGTTTAGAGTTACAACAGTTGGTTTGGAGTATTATTTTAGTGGGTGTTTTAGTTAGAGTGAAGGGAATGAGATTGGATATATCAGTGTAAACTTGGGGTGGTTGATCGTGAAGGTAGAGTAAAGGATTTAAGGGCCGGAGTTGGTGACGAGAAGAAGGTAAGAGACTGGTCTATTCTGTTCTATCAGGGACGAAGCCAGGATCGCTTAGGTGGTGGAATATCGCTTAGGCGGTAAAACAACAGAGAGCCAGAAATTTCGTGATCGCTTAGGCGGTCGAACAACAGAGAGCCAAAATCGCGTGATCGCTTAGGCGGTGGAAGATCGCTTAGGCGGTAAAACAACAGAGAGCCAAAATCGCGTGATCGCTTAGGCGGTGGAAGATCTCTTAGGCGGTAAAACAACAGAGAGCAAGAATCGCCTGTTCGCCTAGGCGGTGTATTCCCGCTTAGGCGGTGGGGAGCAGAAGCATATTTTAGAGAGGCTTGCAAGTACAAATTTTGAGATGAGTGTACTGTCTTCTTACAAAATTATTTTTCTATATGTTGATCTAAATATTTATTAAACTGCATGATTTTATAAATATGGTGGATCGAGCAGGTTTTGTGTGAGTTGGTAAAAAACGAATTTCCGTGGAATTGTTAGGATTTTAAAAAGAAGGATATTATAAATAATTATGTTGGAAATTGACGGCAACTGAATTGACGATGGTATGGTTGCTTGATTTGTGTTGTTGGTTAGACTATACCATAGTATATGTCCTGTCCGGCGGGTGGTCCGGCAGGTGGTGATTCATATTATGGTCTGTCCGGAGGGTAGTCCGGCAGATGGATATTTGTTATGGTGACTGATATAATTGGTGACTATATTATTGGCCTCCGGAGACGTCCGGTAGGCGGTGATCTGCGCAGTTAGGTCCACTAGGAAGGCATATCCTACGGATGGTTACGGTACCGTTGCAACTCCCAATCGTGAGGTTAAAACGATCACTATGGTTTAGTCGGTGTGTATGTGGGTGATAGGTAAATCTTTAAATGGGGTGTTTTTACTAAGATTGGTGATTTATTGCATATAATGATTTATATGGTTTTACACTGAATGGATTGGTAAGATATATAATTATATAATTGTTTATTTATTTTCACTGCTTATTTTAAGAAGAGATGTTTGTATTATGGTATTCGCATAATTACGCTCGATCCCTTTTAAAAAGGTATTGAGAATGTATTATTATTTCAAAAATATGTTTTAAAATTACTAAGAATGTAGTACACTCGCAGGTGCTGTAGAGAAACGTTCGTCCCCTACTGGCAGTAAATCGATTTCTGAAGGGCTGTAGCGGGGAGTATCTCGATAGTGATTTTTTTTGCTTCTGGTTGTATATGTTAGTTAGAAAAAAATGAACTAGTACTGTTGTTGCAAGATCATAGAGAGTCCCAATGGAAGGGGGGTGTATGTATTTTTGTTGACCATAGTAAATAATATTCTCTTTTTGTGTAAGATATTTTAATTAGTGTTAGACAGTTGTTCGGATGAGTAGTATTGTTGTCACACCGGCCCACAAATGTTGGGAAAACCGGGGTGGGTTGTGACAGTTTGAGAATAGAAACATGTTTAACATGAATCTCTACATTACTTCCAAGATTTTGGGAGAAAGAACATAAATAAGGTGTATCCCCCAAAACCAAAAATTTAAGGTCATGTTTGATGACCACTTAAATTTTAAGTGTTGAAAATTTTATGTACTAGAATTTTAAGTATTGAAAATATAATAAGTTTGTCTGATAAAATTAAAATTTTAGGACCTGAATTCTTTTTGTTGGTTTGATAAGTACAAAATTTGAAAACTGAAAATTATTTAATTTACATTATTATCCTTAAATTTAATTTTTTATTAAAATCAAGATAAGAGGGGAAAAATCAAATGAAAATAAAAATGAGAGATCTGAAAATTAAAAAAAATATATATATATTTTTTACTAAAATTAAGATTTGCTAAGGGTGAGATCTGAAACGGTGCTGTTAAAATAAAAATAAAAAGAGAGTTAGGATTGTGAGGGTAAAATAGTATTAAAAAAAATAAGTAGAAAAAATATGTAAATGTAAAGCCCAATTGACTTAAAATTTTAAGCCCACAAAGTTAAAATTTAAAGTAGTACTTAATCAATCAATCAATTAATCAAGTAAGCAAGTAAGTAATTAAGTAATATTAATTAAAGTTATCAAATAAATTTAATTAAATAAACACGTAATTTTCAATTTTCAACAGTTATTTCCAAAATGTGTGTTAGGTTGCATTTGGATAAGTGATTTAACAAATCCAAGGGATTTGTAAAATGAAAGGATTTCAAAATTTTAGATTTTGAAATCCCTTCTTTCACAAATTCCTTATTTGGATAATTGTTTGTGCTGAAATATTTGAACGTGTAATTTATAATTTCCTTATTTGGATAGGTAAAGTATTTGTAAACAGTATTTCTTCTAATCCCAAATTTCAACAACAAATTTATGAGAACAAAATAAAATTATTAGAATAATTTTATTGGAACTAAAACATAAACCACAAACAACACACAAATATGGTCATAATTGTTCTTTTTTTTTTTTTTTTTTTTTTATGATCCCACTTCTGGGAATTAAAAAAAAAAACACAGAAACAAAGCTTGAATCGACAACCAAATTCCCCAAATCGATGATGAATGACGACCAAATGAAATCAATGACCAAATTCCCCAAATTCGAACTGGTAGACGATGAATTGAAGAATCCTAAAGCAAGACGACGACGAATGAAGAAGAGAAAGACGTTGAGAACCCTAATCAACATGAGAACCCTAACTTGAGATGGAGAAAGGTAGATGACGAATGACAAACGAAACGAATGAAGATGAAGACGATGGACGACGAATGAAACAAACGAAGACGACGAAGAAGTAGAAGAGCACTGAAGATAATCGATTCCCCAAATCTGTCGCGAATGAGAGCTTTGTCGTCGCGAAGATGAAGATGATCGTCGTCGCGAGACTGCTTTGTTGCAATGATGTAGTGAGATTTGTGAAATCCTTCTTTGAGTGGATTTGGCAAATGCAAGCTCTCCCAAAAGTATTTTGAAATCCTTCCTTTCACTATTTTTTTTAAGATAAAAGGATTTGACAAATTCTTCCCTCCTCAAACTCAACCAAGAGATTTGTCAAAAGAGAATTTTAAAATCCTCTAAACAAATGAAATTCTCTCCAGAAATCCCTCACCCAAACACAACCTAATTTTTTTTTTGATGGAGTCTATAACATATCCATATGAGCCGAATCCTAATTCCAAATAATGTTTCAAACACCAATTTATGTTTCAAACTTATTTTAATATTTATATAATTTTAAATTAATTTTTATGAGCAACCCTTTTAACCAAAAGTATAGGTTGGTCAAAGTAAAACTTAAATTTGTATAGTTAACATAAAAGATAGAGTGAAGAGCTTGAGCAGATTAATTGAGTGGCCGTTTTGTAATTAATTTTTCAATTTTTCCGTTTTTGTAAAAAAATTATATTCTTTATTTAAATTTACAAATAATCCTTAAAAGTTTAGGCATATTTATATTTTCTTTCCTAACTATTTGCATATTACTCTAAACTATATATTTCTTTTAACTTTTTAATATTTTTATATTAGTCCGAAATATATCATTTCTAATACAATTGATTGATCTTATTTATTAGTAATCACAATTCTAACAAAATAATTATACTTTTTATTTTTGTAATTTACATTATATTCTTCTATTAATTTCCAAATTAAAAGAAAGAAACTCAAATTAGCTTTATAATTAAGCACATCAATTTTTAAATTGAATAAATTGTTACTTTTACTCTTACGGTATGTTTGGATAGACGGCATTGGGGGCGGAATGGAATCGCTATTCCGCCCTTGATTCTCATTCTGATGTTTGGTTTTCTAATAGAAATCGCTTTTATGATTCCATCAAGGGAATGAATTTTCATAGTAGATAGGCTAAAATCAAGTCCAACCCAATGAAATCAAAATTAAAAATTACAAAAAATTCCATAGTATGATCCAGCCAAATCCATAAATTAGAGAACAAAAACTGAAAATTGAGAGTAGAAGTAGAAATTAGAGAACAAAAACATAAATTAGAAAACATAAACTGAAGTTGAGAACTGAAACAAAAATTAAAGAACAGAAACAGAAATTAAAGAACAGAAACTGAAAAATTGAGAACAAAAACAGAAATTAGAGAACAGAAACTAAAATTAGAGAACCGAAACTGAAAATTGAATGGAATAGTGAAATATAATAAAATGAGAGAATAAATGGAATAGTGAAATATGATAAAATTTTATTATAAGGGATAATGAGAATTTTATTATATTTCACTATTTCATTCATTCTCTCATTCCATACCAATCAAACAAGTGAATGAAATAGTGATTCAATTGACAATTCTATTTCATTCATTCTTTCATTTTATTACTCCTTCCATTCTATTTCACTCTCATTTTTTTCCGTTCAACCAAACGAGCCGTTAAAATTTGAGCGTAATTAGCTTTTACTTCTTAATGTTTTGGTTATAAGATATTCGAAAATAAGCAATCGTCTTGCAAATTACATATTCAAAATAAATTTTACCCTTGCAATTTGATTGTAATTAAATTTCACTTCTTCATATTTCATATTTTCATTTCCTATTTGTCAATGGTCTATAATAAAAACGAAAAACAAAATATTAAAAATAAAATAAAAATATACAATGTAACCAACAAAGAAATATATTGAATAATGGAGACTAAACATAAAAAAACAACAAAATAAAAATAAAGTATCCAAAAATAAGAAATCTAATATAAAAAATTAGCTATCATAAATTGAAACTAGTAAAAAAAATTCACAAATATTTTTTTATATTTATTGTTATTTTTTATGCATGTGATGTATTTATATAATATTTCATAAATTAATAGGCACGCAAGGCAACTAACCCATCCTAGTAAACCAAAAGCCCTCACTTGATCCTTTTGAGTCATGAGCTAATGGCACTAATGCCATTCGGTGAGTTCCATCCGTCAATTAAAGGCCCATCTTAGATCAGCCCAATTTATTTTCAGGCTTTCGGCCCAACAATACTCGTAGTTTCTCAACCCAACAGACGCAATCCCCTAGCACTATTTAATATCCATATAGCCACCTATCAAAACCCTAATACGCGAGGAGGGCACCATAAGCCGAGAAAGTGAGAGCAGCTGCATTTGTTCTACAGCTTGACGATCTCCCTGTGTCCGGTCCAAGATGAAGGTTTGAATCTCATAGAAGAAGTGTGATCGTTTTTTTATGATTTCCGTATGACCTAATCTTACCGTCGATTAACATTATTTCTCGTTTTGGTTCTAGTTCAACATCGCAAATCCAACCACTGGATGCCAGAAAAAGCTCGAAATCGACGATGACCAGAAGCTGTAAACTCTTTCTTCGCTCTTTTTTCGTGTTAAAATTGATTTGCAAATGACATTTTTATATTGCCTTGCTCCTGTTTTCTGTAATAACATTTTGTGGCTATTTTCGTCGAAAAACAGCAAGTTTGGCCAAACTGCGTTTTCTTCCTTCGGCTTTGTTGTGTCAATTTAGTACCTTTGCCTGACTCTAAGCCACATCAATGTAATCTAAGCTTGTTCTATATAATTCACTATATGAATTTGAATTAACATGTGGAACTCAAATTTATGCCGAGGACTCTGACTTTCCCGCATATGACATTCTCTAGGTTGATTGTTGATTTAGTGTGGAAATGCTTCGAGTATTTTGTTTTTGTATATAAATTAAAAGTGCTGCTTTTTAACGAATTTGACTAAACGACTATGTTTTATTCTGTACTGAATTATCAAAACATAATATATAGTATATTCTTCTCTGTGAAGATTGTTGTTGTTGGGCTTATTTTCCAAATGAAAGATTCTTTCCTTTTCATTTATGTATTTCTAATGAGGAGAGAAAAAATGAGCAACAAGGAGAGTTTTTCTTCAAAAAATTGGTAATGATGCTTTTCATAGAGCATATAATGAACTAACTTTTATTGGTTTTCTTTTTCTTTATAAATCGAGACATAATAGTGAATTGACTCAAATATTTCTTCTTCAATTTTCTTTTGACCAGCAATCCAGATGCAATCACCAATGTTTTATACTTCTTTTCTCTTGATTAGATTCTCCTCTATTCTCTCCCTTTCCCTCAATCCTAAAATTGAGTAATTTTTTTATTGAAAATCTCATCCACGGCAAGTGTCCTAATTCAAGTATCGATAACTATTGTTCAATTGAGTTATTTCAGATTGATAGTGCTGTAATTTTTGTAGTCCTCTTAACCATTCTATATCTTAGTATATAACTTGTGCAGTGGAATCTACAAATTTTCAAAGAAATTTAATTTATCATTACTTTTGAGGTCTGTGTTTTAATTGGATTTCCAGCATAATTTTTAGCCCATGCTTTGTTGGATATGGCTCTAGTAGGAAATGTTTTCTTTGTGTATCCTCCCTTGGGAAGGGCTGTGATTTCCTTTAGTTTCCATTTTTCCCTTAATTTTCTTTGCCTATGGTTGGGAGACATTTCTTGGTTCAATTTATCAATTCAACTTGATTTGTGCCCTTTTTTTGCATTCTTTCTGATCTTTATGGTTGTCATTTGTTGAATAAATTCAAATACAGGGTGTTTGGGCATGTTGCTTCATGTTGAATGGTTAGATTTTTGATAGTGAATCAGAGGTCTTTGTAGCTCTCTTATGAAGTAAGACTGTTTGCATGATTGATCTGTAATCTTGCGCATGTCATGTTTGATCCTTCATCCTCACTCTTTCTCAGCTATATGCATTATGTACGACTTAATTGGCTATTTTGGTGGTAGAAAAAGGGATAGAGATCATGATTGGCTTTAGATGTTTCCTTAATAATTGCGGAAAATCATTTTCATTTTCCATATATAAGACCTATCATAATCACTGGGATCTGTCATCGAACTACAGTTTTGATTCCCTCTCACTTAATTTTCATTCTGCAGCCGATCTTTCTATGATAAGAGGATCTCACAGGAAGTCAGTGGAGATGCATTGGGCGAGGTTTGATCTAGATAATTATGTGGCATACAGTACAGTTTATTTGGAAGCCGACTGTTTTAATTTTTGAAATATGTTTATATATATTCAATTATTTATCAGGAGTTCAAGGGATACGTATTCAAGATTATGGGAGGCTGTGATAAACAGGGGTTTCCAATGAAGCAGGGTGTGTTAACTCCAGGACGTGTTCGTCTTCTGCTGCACCGAGGTATTCTTAATGACTTCAGCCATTATGGTGGTTTTTGGTTTAGTTTTTGAAAAATTTCAAAGCAGTGTTGAAAACTGAGTAGTTATGATGTAATTGATTGGAATATGTTACTGAAAGAGATAAGATAATGATGCTTGTTAGGTGAATGTGTAGAGAAATAAAAAAAATATAGCAAAAAGTAAAATTAAATTTGTAAAATAATAGAAAAATATAATATTAAGGATAGGTGATTTGATGTGAAAATTGTTTTTTAAGTTGTGCCTTTAAAATGTTTATTGAATATTTGTTTTTGAAAACAAAACCAAACAGGCCTTATAACCCCATAGCATCATATTCAGACACTTGTTGATTTCAACAGGCACTCCTTGCTTCCGTGGATATGGGAGAAGAAACGGAGAACGTAGAAGAAAGTCTGTTCGAGGGTGCATTGTTAGCCCTGATCTCTCAGTGCTCAACTTGGTTATTGTGAAGAAGGGCGAGAGTGATCTGCCAGGACTCACTGACGTTGAAAAGCCAAGGATGAGAGGTCCAAAGAGGGCATCCAAGATCAGGAAGCTCTTTAACCTTTCCAAGGAAGATGATGTCAGGAAGTATGTCAACACTTACCGCCGAACATTCACAAACAAAGCCGGTAAGCTTTTGTATTTTTTTCTTTTAAGTTGTGCTAAACATGAAGATATATTTAAGACATAGGCGCACTGTTCGGTAACACTTCTATCAACAGGGAAGAAGGTGAGCAAAGCTCCTAAAATACAGAGGCTTGTGACTCCTTTGACGCTTCAAAGGAAGAGAGCTAGAATTGCGGAGAAGAAGCAGAGAATTGTGAAGGCCAAGGCTGAGGCAGCTGAATACCAAAAGCTGCTGGCAACAAGGTTGAAGGAACAGAGGGACAGGCGAAGTGAGAGCTTGGCAAAGAAGAGGTCCAGACTCTCTGCTGCCTCTAAGCCATCTCGCACAGCCTAGGCCGTTTTGCTGCCTCTAAGCAGCCATCTCGCATAGCATAGGTCGTTTTGCTGGCAGTGTTAAATTTGAGCGAATGTTTTTCTTATGAGAATTTATATTCATGGATATGGAGTCGTTTTTATTCTTTTTCATTTATGTGGATTCTAGATGATGGATATTGCATTCAGTTTTATTTATGGTCTGAGGTCTGTTTTTCGATCCAATGTATATTTTCCTGTTAACCATTTACCTACTACTTTGTTCTTACAATTTGGCCCGGTTATGTTCTTCCCCACTGGTTCATCAACATTTTCTTGTTGAGCACTTGCAAAGAAATAGTTCGGACTTCGAGAATATATTTTTTTTGGGTAGTTTAGAAATAAAAAAATAAAAAACAAAAAAACGAAACAAATTACTTGGGCTACATTTCGAAGGTCATTATGTCCATTTCTTCAAATAGAATATTTTCAAGCCAGTAGCAGACGTTTGAGGAACTTGAGTGTGTAATCTCTTTTAGCTCCTCTCTTTGTTAGGATATTTGCACAACGGTTGGTTGTTCTCCCTTAGGACAAATTGCAAGGTGTAGTTATTCAAATCAAGAAGCCTCTTGCAATCCTCAATTAGGTCTTTGAATCTATAATCTTCAGCACATGGATCTAGGATAAGAGTAATAGCATCCGTTGAGTTCGTTTACACCATCACTCTAGGATAGTCTTTACTAGCGAAAATCTTGATTCCCATGGATAATCCTTTCAACTCCGCTTCCAAGGCCGTACAATTTTCTAAGCATCCATAGAACCTCATCTTCGAAAATACAAGGTTATCCTTTAACAATCCACTAAAGCCTCCTTTGCCGGGATTTCCTTTAGCACTCTCATCTGTGTTAAACTTTAAGTATCCTACAAGAAGAGATGACCAAATAAGTCTTTGACGCATTTAATCCATTTAGGAAGTTTGCTTCTAGAAAGGATTAGAGAGGTCTCGATTGTAATTTGCAATCCTAAACATTGTAGTAGTTGCTGAATTGCAAACTCCTTCAATTACTTATTTATTCTTATCTTTTCAAACTTCTCAAATAGTTGCAATAAACAATTACAATTTTTTGTCATAAAAACTCCATTTTTGGTTTGTTTGTTTTTTTTTTTTTTTTTTTTATCCAGTCCCAAATATCTTGGTAGGAAGAATGGTACTTGAAACTCGCATAACCAATTTGGTCCCAAATCACCTTTGCTTTTGGACAAGTTCTGATGGCACGTTCAATATTTTCATTTGCTCCCACGCATCTTTGACATGTGCTAGTTACATCATTATATCTAGTGGCTCTAAACATATTAGTTACCAACCTTTTTTGAAATATGGTCCATAGGAAGAACTTAACATTTTGAGGAATTTTTAACCTCCATATCGAACTCCATTTGCTAAGGGCACCACTATCTTTATTGACATTATCAAAAGAGAATAGACAGATTATATGGAAAATAACTTGGAATTCTCAGGGATCCAAAGGGGCTTATATTCCTTACTAAAATCAAGAGGGAGCATTTCAAGAATTATTTTTTTTCCGTCTCCTCATCAATCTGGTGAAGGATCGGGTTAAAAAACCAAATTCCAAAATCATCAACAATATCTGCAACTTTTAGATCAAAATTATTTTGGACTTCGAAAAAACTATATTAGATAAAATTGTTATACTATATATCACTATGTCACAATGTACATGATATAATAGGCTAATGAAAAACATAATTTTTTTGGTGCTTTTAGATGTACATCCTACTTTGCTAGGCTTACGCTCATTTTTAATGATTTTTATTATAATTTTATTTTTATGTAAAATTATCAATAAAAGTTGTTGGTGTATAAAACCGGTATACACCTCGAGTATGATCTAGTTAGATGACAAGTGAGTCATCTTGCTGAGGTGGAGTCATGTGTTGAAAATTCTTCACTTGAGTTGTGTTGGGGTCTTGGGAGGACTGACCTACTATGTTCAGGGTCCTGCTTCTCAGGGGGTGTACCTACAGAAGGTTTAGATGGGGATTTATCTCGGTGAAACCCCTCCGGCGTGGTAATCAGTGGTTAGAGAGAATATGTACAGTAATGCAACAAGTAAACAAATAAACTCGCACATAATATAAAGTGTACATCGGGCTTGCATAGCTCCTGATATATATATAGGCGTTGGAGATGATTAGTCGAGTCTAAATACGGTTAATTAGGTGAAACCACGTGTTTAGCCGATAATTCGGGGCATTTAAGAGATAATCGGTAGGCTTGGGCTTTTGGGCCCAGTTAGTAAAGTCCATAGGCCTTTGCTAGGCCCATGGTGGTAAGTTAGTGGAGGAGAGAGGGTATCTATGGATTCCTGGAGAGGAAACGAGTTGGAAGGGGAAGCCGGTTGAGGTGAACGGCTAAGCCCCTAAGATTGGTCGCTCAGGGCACGGCGTAGAGCTTAGAGTGGCAGGTCGCTGCTAGGCTTCTCGCTCCTCCCTAGATGCAAATGAGGTTCCAAGGAGGAGCCGAGATTAGCGTATAATTCAACGTGGTGTTGTGGATTTCGGAATGCGTCCCTGTCACTACGACAATGGACATGTGAGTGGGTCCCTGGTGCTGACTTAGAGGTGTCCAAAAATACCCTCATCAAAAGTATTATTTATTAGAATAATCAAAATATTTTCACCATTTTGGATAATTCTTTAACAAATTTGGGAACAACCCAAACACTCATTGTTAAGTTTTTAAGTTGTTTTTGTTAAAAAAAATTTTTCCCAAAGTTTTTGAACTCTTAAAATCATGAGTCGCATGGACATGTAAGTCCATACGAATCGTAATTGGACAAACCTAAAGGTTCTCCCCACAATAAGATTTGCATGGATCTATAGGTCCACATAGAAATATTTTGTATGGACTTATAGGTCCACCCCAATAAAGTATGCACAAAATTATAGGTTTTGTGTGTCATACTAATTGTGTGGATCTATAGGTTATTGAAACTGTTGGCCTAGTGAGCTACCCAAGAGGGGAGGGGGGGGGGGGAGGGATGAATTGGGTAGTATTAAAAAATTATTAGAATAATAACACTTCAAAAATCAAATAATTAATTTCATCCTAAAATTAATTATTATCTTTATAGTAGTGGATAAGTGTAATAAGCTTTAGGTGCACACCCAAATAACACAAGATAAAATAAAGGAAATAAGCAATGCAGTACACACCGATATATCTTGGTTCACCAAGCTACTCTTGACTAATCCAGTCCTCTGAGCCCCACGGAGATTCGCACCCACTAAACTCAAGATTCCTTTACAGGTAGGAACCAAACCCTCACAATGATTCTTTTCACAGATTCAGAATCAACCTTTACAAATTCCTTTTTCTAGGCTTAGGAATAATTTCTACCTTTTACAGGCTCAAGAATAACCTAATTCTTTGTTAAATTAAGGCTGAAGAATCAAAACCTCACAAACACTCCAAATATCCTTTTACCCGGTAAGGATTAAACCGTTACAAAATCACTCACAAATTCAATCAAAGAAGAATTAAAACCTCAATCTTTTGACCTGAAGAGATTGAAACCAAACTACCCCTGATTAGATACTCCCAATAGTACCTAATCCGCACACAACTCACCAATTACAAGAAATTGATAAGTTCTTCCCACCCGGAGCTTCTACCACCTCAAATCAATTTAAACTCAATTAATGTTCAGATAATTACTAGTGATAGAACTAAGTGAGGAAACAAAAATCTGATTATAAAAAATAATATGGGTAGCACAAAATTGAGTACGTAATCAGATTATCTCACAAATCGTTTTAGAAGAATTTTTTATGCTTTTAAAGTTAAAAAACGATTTTATCAAGATTTTATCAACCAAGCAAATATAGAAAAATAAATATGCAATAAAGATTAATAGCTTGGAAAGATCTTACCCAGATAACACCGAAGAATTATAGATTGGAACGCTAGACAGCTCAACTCGGTAACGCTTACACAATCAACGTTTTAACTCAAGAACTCTTCAATAATTGATTTCACAATTTGATCTCTCAAAATAATATCAAAATGATTACTCTTATAAAAGCCTATGAACTGAATAATCTTGATATTGTGTCTCTTAATTATGTGAAATCCGTAAGTCTATTTATATCCACTTGAAACAAGTCCTATAACGGCTAGTTTCCACAAAATATATCTTTTAAAATCACCTATAGACCTCATATATTGATACCTTTCTTTTAAGGTGTATATTTCACTTAATAATAGCTTTCAAAATATTCAATTTAGTCCCTCAAAAGAATTTTCAAACCCAATTTGATAAGATAGGAAGTATTAAAAGGACTAATTTAAAAAACATTTTAATTCCATGTCTCAAATCTATAGGAAGATTAAAATAAGAGTATTATATCTTAAAGATATCCATATCCCTAAAATCACTCAATCAGGTAACCAAATAACGGCTAGTTTTAGATCAAATCCCGAAATTCCATAAAACCTCAAACAAACTTATCAGTCGACCGACAAATACTCATAAATCGACCGCCCAATTCAGGTTGTAGCCCAAGCCAAACATTTCTTGCCTATTGGTCGACCGATAACTTACAGTCTGTCGACCGAACGATACAGAGAGTCTATCCTCCAAGCACAGGTCGACCTTCCTGTCGACTGATCGATTCAAAGAGTTCACTTTCTACGCCAAGTCAACCTATCTGTCGACTGATCGATTCAGCAAGTTTATCTTATACGCTTCGATTGACTTATCAGTCGACTTCTCATTGCTGAACACTTCTCTCCAATTCATTTTTAATACATTCTCATTGATATTTTCGCCCCTTCAAACTAATTTCTTTTCTCAATCAGCTCCACTAAATTCTTAAATTCAATTTTAATTAATTATCAATATTTCTTTTTCAATTACACATAAGAGCATATAATTTCACTAATTGGGATCCTATCAAAACAAACATAAATTTTAAAACTTTTTGTGTCGTGTGCGATTCTAATCGGGATACATTAAGAGTATAAATTAACCTGAGTTGTGTAGACACGATATTTTGACCGTCCCGCAAAAAAAATAAAAAATAATTATGCTTCATTTTATAACTGAATTTGTTTTGTTTTATTTCATTTGCTCCAAAAAAAATAAAATAAATAAAAAGAGAAAAAAATAAAAAAAGAAAAAGAAAAATGAAAAATGAAAAAAAAAATGGTGTGAAATTGAAAAATAAAGGAAGGTTTGAAATTGAAAGAAGAAAAAATGAGGGGAGAAATCAAAATAAGAGAAAAGATGGAGAAAATTAGTAGGACCCCCTTTTGGGTCCAAACCGTGAGGGGTGAGAGAGAGAGAGAGAGAGAGAATTGTATGGGGGGGGGGGGGAACATGTATGTATGTATGTGTGCAACTTGGTGGCCCCACATTATAGTGTAATTTGTGTGAGTGTGTGTGTGCACGTGAGTATGAGAAAGAGAGAGAGAAAGAGAGTGAAAAAAGGATGCCCCCCCCGGTCCACATTGTCAGCCGCAAAAGAAAAAAAAGGTGCCACGTGTCGAATGCTGGTGAGGCGGTGAAGGTGCACGTGTTTTACATGCACCTTGCGTCCAGAACATTCATTTTTCTTCATTTTTACAATTTTACCCTTTCCCAGTCCAATTTGGATTGGGCTTTGGCGGCCAAACCTAGTTTCAGGGTTTCCTAAAGTGTTTTTCACGCCCGATCTTCTCCTATAAATAGGACCCTCCTCCTCCTAGTTTATTCATTCAGAAATTGAGAAGAGTCACCCCCTTTAGAAGAGTGATTCTCAAAGCCCTTTTGAGAAACTGTCTGCGAAAGAAGAAAATACGGATATCGAGATTCTTGACCTAGAACAGATATGTTTTTCTAATTTTTAATTCTTCTTTCAATTTTATTTTATTCTTTTTGCAAATTTAAATTTCTTCAAGTTTTATTTATTTATTTATGTATTGTCATCCAATGATCCGATGAAAACGTCGGGGTGGGTTTCTCACGCTTAAACTTAACCCCCGATTGTTAGGTGAAGGACGGTTCATTATTTATTTTATTTTGCTTTGTTTTGTTTATAAATTCATAAACACAAAAAATAAAGTCGTCTGATGATCTGAAGAAAACATCGGGGTGGGTTTCTCGTGCTTAAACATAACCCCCGATCGTTAGGTGAATGATGTTTTCATTGTTTATTTTTTTGTATTTTCATTAGTTATTTTTATTCTTGTTATCAAAACCCTAAAAAACAAAAAATCAAAATCAAAAATTAAAAAAAAAAAATCTTTTATTTGTGGAAATTAATCTTTGCGAACCTTAAAGTGAATCCGACGATTCGATAAATCGTGGGAGAGTTTTCCGTGATCTCGTTTCCATTCCCCGACTCGAGTGGAATTTAGAAATGAATGGTTTTAGGAAAAAATTTCTTGGGATTTCTTTTAAAGTATCGAAAATATTAATTTCAACTAAATTGTTTCTGTGACCCTCCATCGATTCTCTTATCCATAGAATTTGAGAGAATTTTCAAACGGGATTTCTTTAAATTAATCAGGCAAACTCAAAGTAGATTTTTTTTTTGCATCCACTTAGCATGTTTATTTCTCGTATCATTTAGATGGCATGCTTAGGACACTTTCACTACTTACACTTTTCATACATATAATTTTTATTTTATTTATTTTATTTTATTTTATTTTTATCTACGCATACTTTTTCATATTTAGTCATGACACGTGCACCACTTCTATTTTTTAATTAAATCATGTCACGCATAATCACATTAATTCATGTAGTGTTCCTTATTCGATTCATGTATTCATATTAGTTTGCATTGACATATTTAAATTAAATCATTTAGTTTCTTTTTAATCACTCTTGTATAAAAAAAATAAAACTTATTTAGGTGTTAGTTTTTTTTGCATTCATATTTTCAAATCTCATGCTTCTATTTTAGTTTGCCTATTTAAATTAAATAAGTCTCTCGAAGACATACATAAAATCCCCCGGGGACCATCTTTATCAAATCTTTAATATTCGATAAGAGGTTATACCGGGAGAACATTCCAAAAATCCCAAAACTTGTCCCACTTTATTTGTGAAAATACCAAACAATATTTTATAAGAAGTGAATGATTTCAAAATAAAATAAAATATTCAGACTAAACTAATTGGACTTAATTGGACATAAGGTACCGTTTTCGGACAGGCATCTTGAGGTGCCTAACACATTCCCGAACGTAACCGACCCTCGAGTCTTTAACTAAATTTTTGGTTTGACCGTATTTTTTGGAGTTAATTTTTTACTTAGGCCTTTTAAATTGTTTTCTAAAAATTCGGTGACCTAGCACTCCATTTAAACCCAATGCGAGGTGGCGACTCCTTATTTCTTAAAAAACGGCCTAAGTATATTTTTTGAGAAAATCGGCGATTTAAAAACCCCTCTCTTCTTAAGCTTATTATTTATTATTTATTATTCTTTCCTTTTCGGAAAAACGGGGCGTGTCAGCTGGCGACTCTGCTGGGGATAATTAGAGAGTCGAGCCTAATATGCCCAAATAAGTCCAGCTATACTATATTCAAATGTTATGTTTTATTTTGTTATCTTTTCCTTCTATTTTCATAAATAAGTTGTGATGTTTTCTATTTTCTTTCTTTTCTCTCAGGCTCTTATATTGTTTTAAAACCTCTAACACAAGTATGGTCGTCTTGTATCCATATTATCCTCACAGGATTCTATGAGTACGAGACGTGGAAGGGGGTTTGATACTTGATGGATTGATGATGTCTTAGGAAGCCTTGAAAACCAAACGAGTTCAAAGTTTCTAATACCGATTAAGTAACGAAAGAATTTTCACAAATCATTATCTATTTTGATCGGTCATTATCAGAATCGAAAACTTTGAACTCGAATGAATTTTAAGGTTACCTAAGATCCACGTGGACTACTAAATGGGTTTGTTGTAAGAACATGACAAGACAGGAAAATTGGTCCCATAAAAATAATTTTGATTCCCCCCATTCGAAGTTCGATCTTTACTCGTTGCCAGGCCCAGACTCACTCCAAGATGACATCAAAAGGCAATCCTGAATCTCCTCGTGCAGCCCAGATAGCTCATATGCAGAAAACCATTGACATGTTGAAGGAAATGATCAACGAACTTAGCCGGCCTCAGGTGGTGCATGTTCCCCCATCTAGTGGAACTCCTGTGACTGAATCACCAAATGAAAACCCTCCAAGTGTCGAGATAGAGAACTCCGTGCCGAATTCGAACCATGCTGACCTAAACTTCGCAGGATCATTCTACTATGGACCGCAGATAGGCCCTCATCCTTTCGCCTATGGAGCACCAGTATACCCCAGCCAGGGGCATATCTATCAGGCTCCACCTGAAGGTTTGGTCCCTCGCACAGCCTAGATTTTCATCCACCCGGAGAAGGTCGTTGCTCCGCCCAATAATCTGAATGCTAATCGACTGGCCCCGACCATTGAAACCGCAAACAAAAACGAAGATGGAACCCCTCCGGCCTAGGTTCTGAAAATGGAGGAATTGGAGAAAATCATAGAAGAACTAAAAAGAGAGAAGTCATCCAGAAAAGTGGCGTACAAAGAGTTATCAATACCACCCCGGATAGTGTATCCGGAAAACTTCGTAGTTCTGAAGTTCACGAACTATGACGGTATTGGCCCCACAGAATGGAATGTCAGTATCTACAAGGAAGAGTTGGGGGTTCATGCTTGGAATGAAGACCTTTGCCTGAAGATGTTTCGGCGATCATTGAAAGGACCGGCTCTTAGCAGGTACATGATCTTAGACCTGGTGTAGATTAAGACGTTCGAGGATCTGGTAGAGGCCTTCTGTGAACAGTATGTGTACAATAAAGATGTCGTGCTAGACCGTAATATCCTTTACCAGATATTGAAGAGAAAAGATGAAAGCTTCCGACGGTATATTGCCCGCTGGAAGAAAGAAGCTGCCAAAGTTGTCCCTAGGATGAACGAGAAGGCTCAGTTGGAGATATTCAAGTCAATCCAGACGTCTTCGTTCTATCGAGAACTATCGAGCATAGCAGTGACTTTCTTCAGTGATGTGATCAAACAAGCCGAGGTGATAAAATGGGGAATAAGAAACGGAAAGATTGAAAGGGCCTTGCCTGACCTGACAAAGAGGTCAGCCCCTCCAAAGAAAAGAGAAGATGAGGTAGTTGTCATCGTTTCTCCCTAACAAACCCTCCACCAAAACAATCCCCAAGCTTCTTATCCCCAAAACTACCCGAACCAGAACAACCAATATCACAACTATTCCCCTCAAAATCGCCAAAACCAACATTACCCCCGGAACCAACCCTATTCCCAAAGCTATCCCCGCTACCACCAAAATGCACCTCCACCTTACCAAAACCACACTTCCCAATACTACCCTCAAGCCTACCAAACACCCGCTTACCATACACTCGCATATCAGCCAAACCAAAATCTACTACCTCAAATTCCCAACCACACCTTAAATCCAGGTACCTAATACCACCCAGGCTATCCACCTCATGCTACTGGGGAAAACTTCCGGAACGATGACAAGGAGCCACTAGACCTTCCGGTCTCAATCACTGAGTTGTACCGGAATTGTTTGAAGCAGGGGATGCTGACACCCCTTCCATTCTATAAAGTTAAACCTGGAAGTAAAGCAGCTTCTTCAAATGCTTTCTATGAATATCACTTGGGAACCAAAGGACATGCGATCGAGCAGTGCTTTCAACTAAAGGACAAGATCCAGGAGTTCATACGGACAGGAGCCATCACGTTTCCTAAAAAACCTGAGACTGGTTCGCCAAACTGTCAGCAAAATTTGCTACCTGAGCATGCACTTTCAAGGTGTGGTGAAGTCAATCTTTACCAAAATTTTGGTGGGGATGGGAGTGAGTCATGTGTCTGAGACTCGATTTGAAAAATCTAAAGGTTGCAAAATTGGGTTTTCTTGTTTACTTTCAATTTGCTCGAAGTTTTGATAAAAATGGGACGTTTTTATATACTCACCTCTCCATCCCGTTGGTCTTTTGGATGGAAAAGGATTTGCTCTGTAATGGCTTTCTAAATTTCAATAATGAAATACTGTTTATCTAAAATTGTGGTCTATTGTTTGAATCTTACTATTTCAAGTGCCCAAAATGGTCTGCATATGTTGTATGTGATGCGACTGAGCAAGGATGTGAAGGTATGATTTCAATACAGAGCTAGGCCACGATCCAATGGGACTAGAAACAAATAAATATTTTGTTTAGCCAAACGACGGTAAGATCCAAAAGGCCCCTGACCAAATCCTACAGCAATTCCAGAGTATCGGAGGATTCGAAAGTCAAGATTGGTATCCACTGTCCTAACGATGCTTTGATATATTGTTGCAAGATGATCAAGCTATCTCCAGTGGTCCTTTAGTTATTGATAAAACTAGGTGTGAAAATCCTAGTTCGCCTGCTGTCTGAATTACCCAATGGAGAAAAGAGAACACAATCATCCCAGGCCAATGATCCCAATGAAGAAACTCTCAAATATTGCAAGAAGGTCTTAACTCGCAAAGAAAACCAAATTCATTGATAAGCTCGGCTGCCCCTGAACCATTGTAAGTTCGATCATCTATTTTATTTTATTTTTTTTTAAAAAAAAAAAAAGAAGAAAAAAGAAAAAAGAAAAGGGAAAAAAAAAAAAAAAACAAAAAAAACAAAACAAAAAGTGGGGTAACCAAGCAAGAAGCGCTGCTACAAATGTGGAAGAGATTTGAAGAAAAAAGAAAGAAGATAAATTGATTTGTTCAAAGTTTTTCGCCTCGGTCTAAATTGGCGGGCAAATAACATTTTTCGGGATTAGAACTTGATGGATTTGAATTCAATCAGAATTTGTGAAAAGAAACATTGGTCGTGGTCTGGAAATGTATTGGAACTGTATTCCTCTGCAATCCGACTCAAGATCTCACAGAAAATCATATCGGGCATGGAAGGTACTCGTTTTAATAATTTTCGACATTTGCCCTTTTTTTTTTGGATTAAATCAATTTTGCAAGACTTGAGAAAACACAGAACAAGCAGGAGTATTAAAACCTCATGCATCGAATCACTTAGAAATTTGAAAAGACAAGAATCCAGTCGAGCAAGCTAAAGAGACCTCAATGAAGCATGTTAGACCCTCCCATGAGTTGAAAAGTGAAATATCCAAAGTAAAAAAAAAAAAAAAAAAGTCTCATTGAATCACCCCAAGGCATGTCGGGCCCTGAGTTGGAAAGAGAAGCTTCTAAAATCAAATGGAAGAATATCTTGATTTCGCTCTAATCCAAGCACCATCAGCCGAAGCGATTACGGCCGAAATAGGGGAACAGAATTGCAAGTTGTCAAAGGTAACAAGTTTTTCAAACTAAATTTTTATGTTTGTCCAGTTACAGGGATCTCAAAGGAATTGGAAGTATGGATTTCCCTATCACTAGGACTTCTTACCTTCCGACTCGAGTTGGAGACACTTATTGCTGAAAACTCAGAACTCTAAATGAGCATTCAGGTATGTGTTTTGCCCTGAAAGGGGCATCAAGTGAACTACACTAAACCTGATTCTCGGCATAATGCTAAGGTACATAAGCAACCTATAAAGGTTCGGTCATCTGAGAGTCAGCCCCAGCTAAAGGCTGGGGCACATTTTATATCTTTGCTCTCTCATTTTTGTCCAGCCACAAGTTGGGACATATTTTATACCTCTGGATTTTCTTTTGTCCTCCCCCAGCCAAGAAGGCTAAGGCATGATCCATTTTCTATCACTCTAAACAATCCACTAAACGGACATTTGTTCGTCATGAGTCTTTATTTCATTACTCTAAAAGGACATTTGTTCGTCATGAGTCTTTCTTTCATTACTCTAAACGATCCTCTAAATGGACATTTGTTCGTCATGAGTATCGTCATGAGTCTTTATTTTATTTATTCTAAACGATCCTCTAAACGGATATTTGTTCATCATGAGTATCGTCATGAGTCTTTCTTTCATTTACTCTAAACGATTCTCTAAATGGACATTCGTTCATCATGAGTATCGTCGTCATGAGTCTTTATTTCATTTACTCTAAACGATCATCTAAACAGACATTTGTTCGTCATGAGTATCGTCATGAATCTTTCTTTCATTATTCTAAACAATCCTCTAAATGGACATTTGTTCGTCATGAGTATCGTCATGAGTCATTCTTTTATTACTTTAAATGATCCTCTAAACAGACAATTGTTCGTCATGAGTATCGTCATGAGTCTTTTTTTTTATATTACATTAAACAATTCCCTAAACGAACACTTGTTCGTCATGAGTATCGTCCTGAGTCATTTTATTTTATTTGTTCTATCGCTAAAAATTCACTTTGAAAAAATGGGACGATCAAAACGACGTGATCTTTTGTCTTTGTCAACCAAATGGAACTCGTATGACAAAGAGGGGCAGTTGTAGACACGACATTTTGACCGTTCCACAAAAAAAATAAAAAATAATTATACTTCATTTTATAACTGAATTTGTTTTGTTTTATTTCATTTGCTCCAAAAAAAAAAAAAAAAAAAGGAGAAAAAGAAAAATGAAAAAAAAAAAAAGTGTCAAATTTAAAAATAAAGAAAGGAGTGTTTGAAATTGAATGAAGAAAAAATGAGGGGAGAAATAAAAATAAGAGAAGAGATGGAGAAAATGAGTGGTACCCCCTTTTGGGTCCAAACCGTCAGGTGAGAGAGAGAATTGTATGTGTTTGTGAAAACATGTATGTATGTATGTATGTGTGCAACTTGGTGGCCCCATATTGTAGTGTAATTTGTGTGAGTGTGTGTGTGCACGTGAGTATGAGAAAGAGATAGAGAGAGAGAGTGAAAAAAAGGGTGGCCCCTCCTTGTCCACACTATCAGCCGCAAAAAAAAAAAAAAAAAAAGGTGCCACGTGTCGGATGCTGGTGAGGCGGTAAAGGGACGCGTGTTTTACACACGTCTTGTGTCTAGAACATTAATTTTTCTTCATTTTTACAATTTTACCCTTTCCCAATCAAATTTGGACTGGGCTTTGGCGGCCAGACCTAGTTTTAAGATTTCCTAAAGTGTTTTTCACGCCCGATCTTCTCTTATAAATAGGACCCTCCTCCTCCTAGTTTATTCATTCAAAAATTGAGAGGAATCACCTATTTAGAATAGTGATTCTCAAAGCCATTTCGGGAAGCCGTCTGCGAGAGAAGAAAATACGGATATTGAGATTCTTAACCTAGAACATGTATGTTTTTCTAATGTTTAATTCTTCTTTCAGTTTTATTTTATTCTTTTCGCAAATTTAAATTTCTGCAAGTTTTATTTATTTATTTATGTATTGTTGTCCGATGATCCGATGAAAACATCGAGGTGGATTTCTCACGCTTAAACTTAACCCCCGATCATTAGGTGAAGGACGTTTTCATTATTTATTTTGTTTTGTTTTGTTTTGTTTATAAATTTATAGACACAAAAAAAAAATAAAGTCATCCGATGATCCGACGAAAACATCAGGATGAGTTTCTCGTGCTTAAACCTAACTCCCGATCGTTAGGTGAAGGATGTTTTCGTTGTTTATTTTTTTGTATTTTCTTTAGTTATTTTTATTCTTATTATCAAAACCCTAAAAAACAAAAAATCAAAATAATAATAATAATAATAATAATAATAATAATAATAATAATAATAATAATAATAATAATAATAATAATAATAATAAAATCTTTTTTTGTGGGAATTAATCTTTGCGAACTTTAAAGTGAATCCGACGATTCGATAAATCATGGGAGAGTTTTCCGTGATCTCGTTTCCATTCCCCGACTCGAGTGGAATTTAGAAATAAATAGTTTTAGAAAATCTCTTCCCTCGATAATTTTTTCGTGGGATTTCTTTTAAAGTATCGAAAAGATTAATTTCAACTAAATTGTTTCCGCGAACCTCCCTCGATTCTCTTATCCATAGAATTTGAGGGAATTTTAAAACGAGATTTCTTTAAATTAATCAGATAAACTCAAAGTAGATTTTTTTTTTTTTTGCATCCACTTAGCATGTTTATTTCTCATATCATTTAGACGGCATGCTTAGGACACTTTCACTACTTACACTTTTCATACATATAATTTTTATTTTATTTATTTTATTTTTATCCACGCATACTTTTTCATATCTAGTCATGACACGTGCACCGTTTCTATTTTTTAATTAAATCATCGTCACGCATAATCACATTAATTCACGTAGTGTTCCTTATTCGATTCCCATATTCATATTAGTTTACATTGACATATTTAAATTAAATCATTTAGTTTCTTTTTAGTCATTCTTGCATAAAAAAAAAATAAAACTTATTTACGTATTAGTTTTTTTTGCATTCATATTTTCAAATCTCATTCATCTATTTTAGTTTGTCTATTTAAATTAAAGAAGTTTCTCGGAGACATACATAAAAACCCCTGGTGACCATCCTTATCGAATCTTTAATATTCGATAAGAGGTTATACAGGAGGAACATTCCAAAAAACCAAAAACTTGTCCCACTTTATTTGTGAAAATACCAAAAAATATTTTATAAGAAGGGAATGATTTCAAAATAAAATAAAACATTCGGACTAAACTAATTGGACTTAATTGGACATAAGGTATTGTTTTCGGACGGGTGTCTTGGGGTGCCTAACACCTTCTCCGAGCGTAACCGACCCCCGAGCCTTTAAGTGAATCTTTGATTTGACCGTGTTTTTTCGAGTCAACTTTTTACTTAGGCCTTTTAAATTGTTTTCTAAAAATTTGGTGACCTAGCACACCATTTAAACTCAATGTTAGGTGGCGACTCCTTATTTCTTAAAAAACGGCCTAAGTATATTTTTTGAGGAAACCGGCAATTTAAAAACCCCTATCTCCTTAAGCTTTTTATTTATTATTCTTTCCTTTTCGGAAAAAAGGGGCGCGTCAGCTGGTGACTCCTGATTTCTTAAAAAACGGCCTAAGTATATTTTTTGAAAAAACTGATGATTTAAAAACCCCTCTCTCCTTAAGCTTATTATTTATTATTTATTATTCTTTCCTTTTCAGAAAAACGGGGCGCGTCAAGTTGTTTTCCCTTAGATTGTTCAAAATCTTCGGTCTCTTAATGTCCATCGTCTTTGTCAATCTCTTTAGCATGCATTCATTACTTGTCATCATATCTTCATCATTAGAACTAATAAACTGAAACACTTAATCAAACTATTAGTTCCACAAAAAATATCAACCTTTAATTGTTCATCAAAATCTTAAGATCAACAGTAACTTTTACTTTTGCGGAACTATAGGTCTTAGGTCCATGCATACCTCATTTGGGTGGACCTACAGGACAGTGCAACTTTTGTTTCCGCGGACCTATAGGTTCGTATGTTATGTAATTCCTACAACCCTATTTGTAAATCCATCCAAATGCAATCTCAAATTTTTCCTATGATATTACAGGAACATATTTTCACACCATGTAGAATAGTTGAGATGGCTCTTGGGGCTGATTATAGCAATGAATTCATGACTTATGAGATGAACTTTCCTTTCGGTACCTTGACGTTTTTAAATGATGGTGTTATATTTTGCTATCCTCAATTTAAGTAATGTTCGATTTTTTTAGGTTTTGTCAAGTTGAGAATCTATGCTACGTTGGGCATGCGAAGTAATAAAAGGCTTTGGTTTGTGATCATAATTAGGACTTTTGCGGTGGCTATCAAAAGAAAAAAAAAAAAAAACGCATGTAACACTTGGTTGCAGGAGTAGAGGTGCTTACCAAAAAAGTCAAGAGAAACAAGTTGAAAAGTTGACATACCAAAAATGAGGGAATGAGCTTGGATAAAACGATGAGGTTATCCTTCCACTTTGAAATGAAAGAAGTTAGACACGTTCGACGATTGAGTGTTGGTTGTTTCATGCGGACACAATCATCCCGTGACAGAATTATTGGAGGGCCATGCTTATTTTGGTAGACTGACACCGAATGAAATAGACATCTTGATTGACAAGCCTAATAACTTGGTTCAAGCTTAGGAGATTTTGTACATCCTTAAGACCAAAAATCCGACAAATGTGACAACGAAAACAATCTACAATGGAAGATAGAACTATTGGGTTAACGAGAAGATAGGTAGGTTATTGATGCAAAATAACTATTGGGAAATTTTACATAACCATAGTTACGTAGAGTGGTATCTGACGATCCCGAATTCTGATACAATCATGGATATGTCTTGAACGCATCAGAATATTGTAGAGTTGTTGCTTACTTTTCTAGTAGTTTTGATTATGCATTGCAAATATATCCCTAATCCGTGTTACCATTCTTTTATTAGAGATTGTTGTTGTGATATCTGCTTCCATGGCCTTTTTAGTTGCCTTTGTTTTTCTTCAAAATGAGAAGGTTGAGCACTACAAATTGTTTTTCTTCAAAATGAGAAGATTGAGCACTAAAGATGAATTTTTAAAAAGTTTAGGAGTGAAAAGTTATTTTTTTTTTTTTAAATTGGGGTGTTAGTGAATTTTAAAAAAAAAATAAAAGAATAAAAAATATATTTTAAATAACAAAATGATATTTGTGTATTTTTGTAAAAAAGAAAAAGAATAAAGATTAAAGGGGTTGACTAATACTTGTTAAATGAGAGAAGAGAGTTATAGTTTTAAACTAAATGACCAGTGGTAAATATTATTTTATATATATTTATAGGTGCACATATAGAACTGATTTTTATTTGGATCCGAATTGGGAGTTAGTTATTTGTGGTGGGTTACATGCATTTACATATATTTTTTAGGTATATACCAGGGTATCCTCCGCACCACGATCAGCGGAGACTAATCCCTCGAGGTACAGTCGAGCGCCGAAGTGGAGACCTCTCTCAACAGAGTACACTCCATACACAACTCCAGGTTTCGATCCCTAGACGTTACTTAAGGAAACCCAAACCCTTTCCACTTGAACCAACTCGTTTTGGTTAGAGGTATGTACCATGGGAGACGGGATATTGTGATTAGAGGTATGTACCATGTCTAATTTATACTTGTTGCATCTAATACTTTTCTGTGTAAGTTCTTTTTTCTACAAGACCATCAACATGCTACTATATTTTACCAAGAAGTCCACAAATTCATAGCTTACATTGCCTTTTTCCCTCAAACTACTAATTCTTTTCCTTCTCAAATTCCCCACAAAAATCTCCAGAGACTTGCGCTCAGCAACAAATACTCATTATTTCCCTCAATCCTCCAGCAATATGTCAATTGGCCGGCAGCCATTTGGCACCCTACAGTTCCTCCTAATCTCGCCCGGACGGCCCGAATCCAAATCCCCCATCTTTATCATACCCTCCACGAAAGCCTGAAAAAATTCACCCTCGTTGACACTGAATTGCCACACGAATCCCCTCGTATGTGGGTAAGTATACAATGTTTGATCAGAATTCAGAAACCCCCTCCCGCTCACCAAGTCCTTGAAATACTGGTTATCAAAGGCCTCCGGTGTGGCATCCAAATCTCCGGTCACATTTTGATCTACACTGAGTGGGCATAGCCTGTTGAGCTTCCGTCGGAATTTGGGCTCGATTGCTGGGTCGGGTCGGCCTGTGCCGGATTGGTTGTATAGCCTGAACATGATGGAAAAGCACCTGCCTTTGCCGATGGAGTGTGACCCGGAAAGGGCTACCAAGTCTTTGATGGAGAGATTGTATTTGGAGAAGAGATCAATGAGGAAAGTGGCGTTGGCCCTTGGGCTCGGCATGATGTTATTTGCATCTTCTTGACTTGCGGTTAAGCTGTCTTTCCTACCCAGCTTCACTTCCCACTTGGGTCCTCCACTCTTTTTTTTTTTTTAACAAAAAAAAAAAAGAAAAATTAAAATTTCCACTCGAAAGACTAGTTTAAAGTACCAAAAAAAAATTGATTTATATTGTAATGTGATATGATTTTTTATTATAATGTACTATGATTAAAGTTTAGTAGTTCTTAGTCAATAGTTCACAAATTTAAATTTCTAACTTCTAACCCATGCAGTTCATACGTTATAGTAATTTTTGTAATAAGTCTAGTAATTAAAACGTCATATTGCATTACAATGAAATTTTACTACACTTAATCTTTTTAATAATATAAAACTGTTACAGACATGTTTGGTTTAAAGTAATTTAATATGAATGGAATGAATAGAATATGAATAAAATATAATAAGAGTCCTAGTGTAAAAAATATTTTATTCTATTGTTTGGTAGTCTTGTGTATCTAGGAAGTATGAAATTGTATGTGTAATGATTAAAATTAAAGTTCAAACATGTACATTTTTAAACTATTAATAAAATTAAAAATTAATATACTCATGATTCTAACTATCTATTTTTCCAAAATTTATACTCTCAGTTTTCTCTGTCTAGCACATTTATTTTTCTAAATCATTTTCTTTAGCAATGTTTTCTCTTTAAAATTGACTCTCAATAATGTATAATTAATTGCATAATTTTATTTATGGTATATTTTTTTCTCTTGAAATTTTTTAAATCTAGAAACGTGCTCGCTCAACATTTTACATATGGAATTGTTTTTTTAGAGTGAAAAAAATCATTACAATGGAATGTGTCATTCCACTTTTTGAAGTAAAGAATGTCATTCCTCTATTTTTTGGTACAATAAAAACCAAGTTTTTCATTCCATTTTTAACCAAAAGAGAGAATAAGAATTACTAGTAGAGTTGTAATTCCATTTCACCTTAATTTTAACGAAAAAAACACTCCATTATTGAAATGAAAAACTATTATTTTTCCAGTATAGAAAAAAAATTACAGATTGATGATGTTCATACTTAAGAATTGATGATGGTCAAAACATATTATGACATTCATACTTTGGAATTATTGCGATATAAATTTTCATTATGGTATAAAAAAAAGTTGCATCAAATTTTTATTGTGACATAAAAAGAAAAGAATCAGTGATTTTTCAATATTTTTGAATTTATAGATATGTAGTGATTTTCCTATATAAAAAAATAATTGTAGATTCATGTAATCACAAATCTAGTGATTGATAATGGCCAACGAGTATTAAACTATCATTTATCTTTTTTCATTACAACATTAAATTTTTACTTTGAAAAAAAAAAAAAAGTCAAATGATTATTTATTGTGACGTAAAAGAAAAATATTGCTGTAATTTTTTATTATCGTGCAATGACGTTTTAAATTATGAAATTTTTAACAGAATTTGAATTTTTAAATTATTAAATTTTTAACAGAATTTGAATTTTTTATAGTTATTATAGCGATTGAGTTAGGTAAACACTGAATTACGAAAATTAGTTTGGTACTTCGTACTTCTTAGTTACTTTAATTTAATCTTTCCGTTAAATTTTCTTCTTAGATTTAACGAGTAACCCCAATGGAAGGATCACATTGAAGTAATTAAAAAGTGTAAGAAACATTTTGAAGTGTATGGACTTAATTGGCACAAATCGAAAAATATAAGGTCTCATATATAATATAGTCTATTATCAATTTTTTTTGGTATGCTATAACCTATTATCAATTGATTTCGACGATATATTTTAATGATAATGCAATTATCATTTTATACATTGAATGCATGTCGCAATATTAAGTAAAAATTAAAACAGTATTTGATGTTTTTTTTTTGTTTTTGGTAATTTCATTTCTTTTATATTGTTTGATTTATCCCAAGGTTGTACCCTAATATATATATATATATATATATATATATATATATATATATATACACACACGATGAATGCATGCCGCAATATTAAGTAAAAATTAAAATAGTATTTTATGTTTTTTTTTTTTGGTAATTTCATTTCCTTTATATTGTTTGATTTATCCCAAGTTTTGTACCCTAATAGATATGTCTCTAGCTTTTCTTATGGAAAGTCTAGAGTTCAATTCTTTCTCCCAACATGTATACCAAATATAAATAAATATTATTTGATTTGGTGAGATAACTGTTAGATTGTCAAATGAATTTAAAATAAAAGTTTAAATTTGAGATATTCGATAAATACAAAAATATTTTTTTATTGTTTTAATAATATTTAAAGCAACATTAATTTGTTTCAATCTCATTAACTGAGAAACTTACTACTATATTTTTTTAACAAAAAATACTTTGCATTAGAATATTTTTTATTTTTCTTGTTTCAGATTTTTATAATTTTTATTTTCTATTTTGTATTCTCTCGTTTTTTTTTTATGGTTATTATAGAAAAAAAAAAAAAAAAAAAAAAAGACCTAGAACATACGAAAGTAGAAAAAAAATCAAACATAAAAAGAAAAACCAAAAAAAAATATTTGAAAAAAAAATCATTGTTTTAAAATTTAAAGTGTTTCTTTTCTTTTTAGTTCTGTTTTTTATTTTAATTTTTTACTTTTTAAAAAAAAAAAATTCTTCTATTTTCTATAAACAACATACCTAAAAACTAAATAAAATACGAAACAAAAGTAAAATGAAAAAAATAGTGAAGAAAAAACAAGATAAAGAGAGAAGAATAGAAAATAGAAAAGAAAAAACAAAAAGAAAAAAAAATAAAAATATCAAAAAATAATATATTATAAGGGTACTTGTGTCAACCAAATGTGATAAGTGTTCTTTAGGGTATTGTTAAAACACCGTCCTTGGTATTTATCAAAATAATAGGTATATCTTGGGTTTAATCTCTTTAAAATAATTTAGATACCACTAGCTTCTTCTTTTTTTAATTATTATTATGTTTTCTTTTTAATTATTTTAAACCTAAGAAAACCCTCAAAAAATAATAATCAAAACTAGAATCTATTGCATTTGAAGAAAAATATATTTAAATTATAAAAAAAATAGAAGCATAATTAATTTTAGGAAAAAGTACAATTTAGACCCTCTAACTATTGATGTATTTTTAAGTGATCCCTCTAAATTTAGACGTTTCATTTCAAACCCTCTACGTATCGAAATGGCTTTAATTGGTCCCTCCATTAGAGATTCTGTTAAAACTAACAGAGTCTCAGGGGCAAAATGATATTTTTATATTTTTTAATTTTTTAATCATTTTCAATATAATATATTTGTTTTTTTTTTATTTCTCTCTCTTCCTCCCCTCTCCCTCCTTCTCTCTCTCGCCACCTGCCTCTCCCTCCTTCCCTCTCCCCGCCACCTCTCTCTCCCTCTTTCCCTCTCCCCACCACATCCCTCTCCCTCTCCTTTCCTCCCCGCCACCCCCGTAACAGGGGTGTTTTCACCTCCTGAAACAGGGGGTGAAACCCGTAATAGGGGGTGGGGTGGGGTGGGGTGGGGTGGGAGGGGGAGAGGGAGGTGGGGGTAGAGAGAAGGAGGGAGAGAGAGGAAGGGGAGAAAGAGAGAGAGGGATTAAAAAAAATAAAAATAAAATATATATATATATATATATATATATATATATATATTAAAAATGATTAAAAAATTTAAAAAAACATGAAATGACGCATTTAATCCTAAATTCCGTTAGTTTTAACTGATTTTCTAACGGAAGGGCCATTTAGAAACGTTATGATACGTAGAGGATTTGAAATGAAACGTTTAAACTTAGAGGAACCACTTAAAAATATGTCAATAGTTAGAGGGTCTAAATTATATTTTTTCTTTAATTTTATTTAAAATTTTTACTTTAAAAAAATTAGATCAACAAATTATAATTTTATATTAATCTCCGAATTTTTTTTTTTTGATTTTTTGTTTTTACTTTTAATTTAAATTATTTTTTTCACACACACACACACACACATATATATATATAGAAACACTTTAAGAAACATTACAAAACCGTTCATTTTTTTTAATATATATAATTCAATTTGATGCACGATGTTACATTCATGGTAAGAGAATCTAAAAAAGGTAAAAGGACAATACATAATATCTATAAATTAAAACATTATTTTTGTGAAGTTGGAATTCTTGACTTTGAGAATGAATGTTTATTCAATTCATCAAATCCGGACTTGTTTAATGTCATATTTAATTTCTAAGAATAAATATGTTCAAATATTGCTTTTATATAATTTCATATTGATTTATTTTTGAGAAAAATACCAAATAGTTTAGTTAAATTACTAAATCTACAAGATCCCACATTTTTTTTTTTTTTTAATTTTCTCCAGCTAATAGTCCTTCAGAAAGTGATAGTTTGCACTAAATCGTCATTTTTTTTTAAATGACGTTTTTACCTTTCAGCACCAAATAGTCTTGCTTTTTCTTCCTTTGATGTCTTGAATAGATCGCTGGTGACCAGATTTGGAGGCCGATGGCAATGGCGACGGAGCTTTGGCAACGGGGCTGATGTGCGACGAAGGTGGCCATCATTCATGGTGGTTAATAGGAATGATCACTCCGTACTCTGCAGAACTTCATTCATGGAATTCGACCAGAAAAAAAAAAAAAATGCGTTCCAATCATGGAAGTCCGAATCCAAGCTCTAAGACCGCTCTTTTTCCTTTTGCCACTTCAATTTTAGTTGACGATGAGTGTAGCAACGCTCGAAGGTAAATGTGATACTTTTAATCCAAGTTTTTTTCATGGAATTAGGTTCTTGGATTTTTTATTTTTTAGGAGTTTTAGTTGAATTTTGATGTGTAAATGTGAGTGGATCGAATTTTGATCATCGAAAGGATTGCGTACTTTGAGTGCATTTAATGGAATTTTTGTTTCAAGTGCTTGCATTATAGAATGATATCTCCATCGTGTAATTTGATTTGTTGCATCTACGATTTTCGAATTTTGCTTGAATTTCGTCTTGCTGAGTGATACTGAGTAATCTATGAACTTAGAATGTTAATTACAATTTTGATTCAAATGTTTAGCCATGAGAATACAATTGTAGGGCGTTTGAAGCACGCAATCGGAGTATTCCAATTTCAATTCAAAGTTATTGTTCGGTAGATGCTGAGCAATCTTGGGTTTGGCCTGTTATTGTGGCCTCATTATCTTGGATTCATGGGGGCCTCTTCTGAGGTGAATATTCACCATGCAGGGTGGCATGTTCTTTTTCAATTTTAATTTAAATTGTTTTGAAGTGATTTTTATTCTAAATATGTGAGTTATATGTATATATAATTTATGATTCATTTGTTTGGATTTATTTGGTTGGATTGAATGGAGAATTTGAAAAATATATATATATATATATATATATATATATATATATATATATATATATATATATATATATATATATATATATATATATATATATATATATATATATTGTGTGTGTGTGGAACTTAGAATTTTTTTGGTTGGATTGATTTAGTTTGTAATGGGAAAAATCAAACAAACGAATATAGAGAAAAAAATTTCAATTTGAATGAAAAAATTAAAACATAATATGATCTCGTGTTATATTTAACACGAGATCGTGTTGAATATAATACGATGGCTGGTGGCCCCGAACTCGTTGCCATAAACAAATGAGAGAGAGAGGGGGGGGGGGGGGGGGGGGGTTTGTTTATGTCCTTGGTGGAGTGGAGTTTTATGTTATTATATTGTATAGCTGTTTCGGTGAAATTGAATGAGTATGGTAGTTTGATAGAATTTAAACGGCATGAAAGTAGAATATAATACAAGCTCGTTTATATTCAACACAAGATCATATCAAATATGACACAATTTGAGCTCGTGTTAAATATAACACGAGTGATAAAATCGTTACAAAAAGACAAAATGATTATTTTGTAACATATGTTTAAAAAAATTGTATCTGATAGTTTTATCCTCGTATCAAAAATTTTTGGTAATTGTCTTTTTATTTTTTGAACGTTTTTGTTACCCCCCTAAGAGCACCACTGCTTGGTCGAAGGAGACAAGTTTAACCACTTGTCTTTAAGAATCGCTTTATCAATCAACTTTCGTAAATCAAGATTTCATTGTAATTATTTAGGGGTGTTGGGTTTATAATCTCCAAACATCTTTTGATGATTTTACTTTATCCACCAGCTAATATAAAAATGAAAAAAAATTAGCCAAAGAAAAAAAAAAAAAGTGTGAGGACTTATCTACAATTCATCTGATTATATCACGTGTCATGCTTACAGTTAACAATATTTTTTTTTTTTTTTTTAAAAAAAGGACAATAATTAAAAGTAGTGGGATTAAGACCACTTGACAATGACAATAACATAAGTATCCGCACTTTAGTATCTAGAAAATTACGCTCTATCACTACAAATAAGCTCGATTGTCTTCAATATCAACGAGCTAAATAACATGCCCTATTTTTTCTCACCAATGACTCAATCCCTGCCTTTTGATCTAGTACACACTAATATTGAGAAACCTTCACCTTCTACCAAAATGGAAGAATTTAAATATTTTTTCATATTTATCGATGATCACTCTCAATACATTTTATTTTACCTTATGCATAAGTGTTCGAAATTAAATTAAATAAATTTAGAGTTTGTTACCATGATTCAAACTTAGTTTTTCCGTAATATCAAAATCCTCAAATTTGACAATACCATGGAATACAAAGACCAATCTACCATTGCCACATTTCGAAAATATGGTCTATTTTTCGATAGATCTTGCATTGGCGCTCTTGCCCAAAATGATTGAGTTGAACGTAAATATTGACATATCCTAAATACCCTGTGCACTACTCATTTCATTCTTTTGTCCTGATTGCTTTTAGAGAGAAGTTGTTCTCAATGCTGTCTATACCATCAATCGGGTCTTTTTACCTACCATTGGCAATCTTTGCCTTTATGAGAAGTTGCATAGAGTTTCTCCAAATTTTAATCTCTTAAAAATATTTTAGTGTGCCTACTTTGTTATATTAGAATCTCATGAACATTCCAAACTTGAACCTTGGGCTTGAGTATGTTGTTTCCTTGGATATGGAATTGAACATAAAGGATATCGATTTTGAGATTCAATTTCTAATCGCCTTCGTATTTCTCGTCATATCACCTTTTTGGTAACACAAGATGTTTTCCTCTATATTCAAGTTTCATTCGATATATACCACTAACCATTTATATTTGACCAATCGATCCATAGACTTCGTCCCTGATCTTCCTAACACAAATATCACTGAGCCTCAAATAGATCCTTAAACTACCCCATTGACTCCCACTGATGTTCCTACTTTGTATACAGATTTTGAACACGACTTCCTCAAGCTTGTTCTAATGACTTTAGATGTTGCACCAACTGAGATTGTCTCAGAGAACCTCCGTTGTTCTACCAATGTGACACAACATCCCCTACATCTTCATGATTTTCATTATTTTTCTACCATACTTATTTTGCATGAGCCCCACTCCTATAAGAAGGACAGTACTAACACTCTTTGGCATAAAAGAATGGATGAGAAACTCCATACTTTAGTCAAAATTCATATTTGGGATCTCGTTAACCTCCTTACTGGAAAAACTCTTATCGAATGCAAGTGAGTATTCAAAATCAAAACATTTTCTGATGACTCCGTTAATACTATAAAGCTCCACTTGTTGCAAAGGATTCGCTAAAGAATATTACATCGACTACGAAGAGACATTTGGTCATCTATCTAGACTCATATATGTCAGTGCTCTCTTTGTCGTCGCTACCATTCACAAATAGAACATCTTCAAGATGGATGTCAAGAAGGCTTTCTTCAACGAAGATCTCCTTGAGAAAGTTTATATGCATACCCCTATTAGCCTAACTGCTCCTCAACCTAAAATTTGTCGCGTTTGTCGTGCCCTCTATGGTCTCAAACAAGCTCCGTGTGCTTGGTTTGCAAAATCTAGCACCACTATCCATCAGTTCGAGTTCATGATCATTACAGGAAATGATCTACATGGAATTTCTAAACTCAAAAAAAAAATTCAGTGGTTAATTCAAAATGAAAGACCTTGACGTGCTCACTTATTTTTTTGGTCTTGATATTTCAATTGGTTTAGATGGATATTTTTTCTCTCAAGCCAAATATGCCTTTATTCTCATTTCTAAGGCTTGTATCACCGACTCCACCACTGTCAATCCACCTCTAAAGTCGAAAATCAAACTTACTCCACTAGATAGCTCCCTTCTCTCGAATGTTACTCTCTATCGCCAACTAATTGAAAGTTTGGTATATTTCACAATTACTCGCTCAGATATCCCCTATATTGTCCATCAAGTCAACCGATTCTTGTCCTTTTCTCGGATCACTCATTACTCGATTGTTTTTTGCATTTCTCGGTGTGTCAAAGGCACCTTATTCCACGGACTTCTTTTTCCTACCTAGTTCACTCCCACCTTACAAGCTTAACCTGATGCATATTGGGCCGGAGATCCCACCAACAGACGTTCAACTACTGGTTACTGTTTCTTCTTGTACAACTCTCTCATTTTATGACGCAGTAAGAAACAAATCGTGGTTTCCCGCTTTAATACTTAAGCTAAATGCCATGTCATTACTGATGTAACACAATAACTACTTTGGCTTCGCTGTCTCCTCATTGACATAGGGTCTCTTCCCTTACTACTACTATTCCAAATTGTGACAGTAGAAGTTCTATTTAGATTGCCAAAATGATGTTTTCCACAAGCATACAAAACACATCGAGACTGATTGTCATTTCATCTATTACCATATTCTCAAGAATATTGTTCGTCTTCACTCCGTCACTTCCACCAATCAGACATTAGATATTTTCACCAAGACTCATCCATCCGGACACTTTCGCGCTCTAATTTCCGAACTCAAGTTCACATCTGATTTACCGCTTTAAGTTTGAGGGAGATGTTAATACATCTATATGGATACTAGGTTAAACTCTAATTACACTAGAAAAATCAAAGCTTAATCTTACTAAAAAAATTCTAATCAGTCAGATTCTTTGTATGTTGTTGTAAATTGTTCCTTTATCATATAAGAATACAATTCTTTTAATGTTCTGTCTCTAAATTATTCTAATATGGTGGCGGTCGATGGTGATAACAACAAATTGGAAGAATATGTCTTGTGGGCAATAGGAGTGATGGAGGACAAAGAAAAAGACAACCACGGAGCCGTGCGGAGGTAGACGCTCTCATGGTGGAGGGTTGGTGTGACGTGACAACATAATTAGAGGTAATGTTGAGGGTGTTAATGTAATTGTTTGAATCACGAATGGAAGAAATTGGAACAATCCGGTTTAGAGGTGTGAGTGGGGCTTTTAGAAAGCCCTGGTTGGATATTTACAAAGCCCGGTAGGGTCGGGTATTTTTCATCACATACCGGACGACCTTACCCATTGTCATCTCAGTTTAAATCAAACTGATATTTTTGGGTTTTTGTAGTTTACTGTGATTTTGGTCTTTCTTGTGAAAGATACTAGCTAGTGAACAATGGCAAAATGATAAATTGAATGATAGAATTTGATTTAAGCACCAACTTGATACAATGAAATTTATGGGCCATTTTAACATTACTCAACTTTAAGGGCAGATTGTGCAATTACTTGGCCTAGACCTTCACTTTGAGATGAGTGAAGACAAAAAGAAAGTTATTCGAAAAAGATAGAGGAAGTACTTTACTTGGGTCCAATAGGTATGTTACAAAGCATCTAAAAAAATCTAACTATTATTTCGACATTTGTTTTTAGTTAAAATTAAGATTTCAATAGATATTTTGTCAAAATAACATAATCTTATTTGCCACAAGTACAATTTTTTCATAAAATCTCTTTGGTTTAGTTATTGTTCCAATAGTTCGTTAATTTTATTTTATTTTATTTAGTTTATTAATTTTATTTTACTTGTGTTTATTTTATTAATTATGTTCGTTTATAATTTAGTTTGAGCTGATTTAAATTCAAATTAACCGTATTTATTTAGTTCACTTTGATAGATATGAACTAAGAATATATATAAATATATAATATTAATTCAAATTCAAACTAAATAAAAAATTATTTCAATATTAAAATTTAAAAAATTTACAAAATAAATTGAATTTTGACGGTCATTATTTTAGCCAATTTATATTTTTATGTATAACACAAAATACATTTAAAAAAACGACACACTATTTTTTGCTACAATCATTAGTGTGTTTTTCTTAAATTACGTATGCCATACCATTAGTCACGATTCATATTTCACAAATATCATGTCAAATTTAACATATTTATTGGAGATGTTACTTCGAAATAGATTAAAGGGATAATTGAGGATTAGTCCCAATAATGGGTGTAATATGTTATTAGTCTCATTTAAAACATAAATTTTTATTTAGTCTCTTAATGTGAGAATGCAACATATGTATTGGATTTTTTTTTTTATTTAATATGTGGGATTAAAATAAAAAATACAATTGCATATCAAACTTTTTTAAAATTAAAAATAAAATAAAAAACTTGCCAAAAAAACACTTTTAGATTAAACCCCACAAACCCCTAATTCTATTTTATTCCATTTTTTTTCTAATTTGACACAAAAGTCTACTGTAACCGCTACTACTATTTTACTCACCTAGATTTACACTTGCACCCATTTTTATAGAATTACAATTTGAGAGAGTCGGTGAAAAGTTAAATTTTTTAAGTCTAATTAGTGATTTTTTTTTGTTATTATGTTTTGATTTAATCCTTTAAATTAGATTTTACTTGTGTTTTAATCCCGTATTGTAGGAATTGTAGGGATATTATAGAGATTGTAAAGAATCTTTTAATGAGTACATTCGATTTTTATAGCGAATTCTGTTACATGTAATTAATATTAATTATAATTTCATAATTATTACTTTTTACACATATTTGAGTATTTAGTTATATGTTACAATTATGTATAATATTTTGTGATATAACTGAAAAAATATCAAATTTTTTAATTACATATCAGAGGCATTTATTTAATTAAAAAATTACATATTATTTAAATATATAATTAAAAAATATCAAACTTTTTAGTTAAAGATATGTAACTGAAAAATTATATATTATTAGAATATGTAACTCAATTTTTTTTTTTTTTACCTGTAACTAATATAGTAATATTACAAACAAAGTAGTTACGTGTAACTGACGTGTGATTATCATGTGAGCAAGGCTCTCCGTCTTTTTAAAATAGATTGGACTAAATTAAATTTTTTTACCGTAGGTAAGATTTTTGACCAATTAGAACTTAAATGGAGGACTTCTCACCAATTTTCCTTTACAATTTAAGCCTATGAGATTATAGTTTTACTATTTTCCTTTATATATTTACATTTTAAACCCGATTTTAGTGCACTTGTTATGCAAAGAATTCGAGCTCTGCAATTCAGGATCACCTCACTTTAAAAAATAAAGCAATAATAATAAAAATTTAAAAAAAAAAAAAAAAATCCACCCAAATTTTTTTTCTTAGACCACCGAATTCGAATGGAAAAAAAATCATTTATATCTTTGTTTTCTTTATCTTGGAATTTTTGTTGTTGTTAAGGCTACTAAGGCGAATCAAATTATGATTTGGGAAACAATAAATGATAATAAATAATAATAAATTAATTACCAGAACAACGGCGTCTCTGGCAGCCATGATTATGATGTCAGCACAAGAAACCGTCGCCGGACATGCCGTCTCCAAGGCCGCCTTGATTTCATCGATCACTTCGTACGATCTCAGCGAATTTATATTCGACAGAGACATCTTCTCTCCCAACATGTTCTCTGTGTCGTCCATCAACACGGACCCATCACACCCCTATACATATAAAAACCCAGAACAAAAACAGAGCAAATTAACGAATTAGGAACCGATCACAAAAAATAATTGATTTGATGTTCTTAAACGGTGTTTTTTTACATTAACGAAGCAATCATGGAATTGCAAACGCATGACGGAGGCACCGCTTCTGGGTTCCTTGAGCATGGCTTTTTGCATCACATCCCGGACGATGAATTCGGCTTCCGGGCATGTTTTGGAGTAGAAACCTGGCCGGAGCTCAGTTCCGGCGGAGGAAATGGCTAGTTGGAGGAGGAAGAGGAGAAGGTGAAGAGAAGGGACCATTTCTTTTACTGGGTAGTGTTTGGTTTGGACTGGCTGGAAGGAAAATGGGTCTAATTTAAAGGATTTTTTCATGGCCCAATGTACTTTCGCGTTGTTGTGATAAGAGAATCTCTAGACATGGGTGCCGCAGACACACACATATAGGAGTTTGGTCTGAAACCGTGCGGCAAAAATAGGCCAATTGGGGAATTTTCATTTATTTATTTATTATTTTAATGTAGAAGTAATGAGGCAAAACCGCAAGAGTTTGTTGAGGGAGGGGGTCATGGTCATCAAAGCATTTGCATAAATTTGTCAATAATTTTGTCATTTTATTCTATGAATCTGGAACAAACTGGACCCACATGGAGAGAGTTGAAATACAGTTGTCAATAATTGTCATTTTATTTACAGTTTAATCCCGTCTATATATATTGTTAGATTATGAAGTGAGGTGGGTGACCCATGGAACGTTCACATGAATCCCAAGTTCCATGAATAGTTAGCATGTGAATAAGTACATATCTTGGTTTGAAGAATCACATCTGTCGGCCCAAAAAGCTACCCAAGAAGGGGGTTGAATTAAATAGTTATAAAAAATTTAATAATTAATTTCTTTAAACACAAATAATTAATTTTTCTAAATCAATTATTATCTTTATACGCAGTTGATATGTGTTTTATGCTAAGTGCACACCCAAACATAATATATGAACTAATAAATACAACACACAATAATATATCCTGGTTCGGTTAAGCTACTCTTACTTACATCCAATCTCCCGAGCTCCACGAAAATTCACAGTCCACTAAACCCTTTATTCTATTATCAAGTAGGAATTAAACCATTACAATCTTGATTTTTTTCACAGATTCAGAATTAACATTTACAATATCATTTTCACAAACTCAAGAAGAACCTTATCTGTTTTACTAGACTCAATACTAACCTAATTTTATTTCAGGAATAATTAAAACCTAATTCTTTTAACCGGTTAAAGATAAAACATATCACTCCCTTACACTTTTACACTTATCATTTTCTCAAGTTTAAGAAGAACCTTTACAATCACTCAATTTTACTACAATGAGAGTCAAAACCTAATTCTTTTGAAGGAAAAAGAATAACCTAATATTTTTATAGGATAAAGATTAAACCCTAATATTTTTCACAGAAAAAAAGATAGAAATCTAGCTACTCTGATTGGATATCGTCCCAAATGTGTCTAATCTACTCAAACTCACAAATACAAAAATATGAGTTTCTTCTTACAAGGAATTTTAACCACCTCAATACGAATATACTCAATTAATGTCTTGAATAATTACGATGTGATAGATATAATACGAGGTAATTCAAAGCTGATTAATAAATAGCGTGGGTAATACAAATTTAGCACGTAATAAGATAAACAGACAAAAATCGTTGAAAAAGATTTTCAGGCTTTTAAGTTCAAAAACGATTTTTCTAACAATCATAATCCAAGTAATGAAGATAAATATAACATTCAAGAAAATAATAAAACTTGGAAGGATCTCATTGGAAAAACATCGAAGACAATAATGGAATAGCAATTAGAATCCAAATCGGTAACGCCAAATAGCAAGCGGTTTAAATCAAGAACTTGAATAAAATCTCTTGTAGAAATCTCAGCAAAAATATCACTCTTATAATAGCTCAAAACTGATGTTTTTGTTGTGCCAAACTCAATTCCTGTAGGTCTATATTAATAGAACAATAACTATCCCTCCAACGACTAGTTTTTCAAAGATATGTCATAAAACAACAATCTAAGACCCTATATATTATTATATTTCATTTTAGGTATATTCCACTTAAAAATAACTTTAAAATTTCTCACATAAGTCCATAAAACTCTTATTAATTGAAAACCATAGAAATAGAAAGTATTAAATTATTTAAATTAGGATAATCTCAAAATATATAGACTATATTAATAGGAATCATATAATAGGTTGTTAAAATCTCAATTATATTCAAATTCCCCAAAATCCTCTATTGGAATCATAAAAAACGGATAGTTTTTGACCAAAAGTGTAACGACTCAGTTTCTCAAGGCTGCTACTAGGTTTCTCCTATAGAGAATTCTACCCCAAATATTTTACATTTAAAATTTATAAATAAATTAGTATTACTAATAATTTCGTTTTGATACCAACTCTGTAAGGACCCGATTTTTCAGGGCCGCCACGCGGTTTTTGCCCTTGGAGAATTAATACTCAAACCGAATAATTAATATTCTATTTAAAAATAAATTTGAGAAATTTGACTAAACTAAGGCAACAATTATAATTATCAATTAATTGAATCGAATCAAGAAGAAAAATAATGATGAGAACCAACAAGCAACATCAAAGGACACATTGCATGTCCCGGTTGGGCCCATTACTAGGGTAAGATCCAAGAAGATCAAAGAAGCGCTTAATAGGCTAATTCAAGAGCTTTCGGCTGAATCGAAAACAATAAAGCCCAAATTAGCCCCAAATGACGATCAATGCCTAATCTATCTCATCAAAGCAAGTGAATGGGTTTAGACATGAACTCAAATGGACCAAGACTTGAGGACCACAAAATTCTCAGCATATTTATTTTATTTATTTGTATTTTAATTTTAATTTAGGTTATTTATTTGATAATTTGTAAGACATGATTGCCAAATTAGCCTTTTCTTTTTTAGATTAGGAGTAGAATTTCCTTGTTTCTCTAGTGTTTCTTTTTTTTTTTTGTATTATAGCCGCACTATTCACGAGCACTGTTCACCGACGCTGTTCACCGCACTATTCATTACCTATTTAAGAAAGTTGTATCCCATGAGAAAGAACACATTACTTTGATTAATAAAAAATTGTGAGAGTGTTCTCTTTAGTTCTTCAGAGAATTCCTGAACTTATCAAGAGTTTCTTGTGGCGTTCAAACTTATATCTTTGAATCGTGATTCATTATAATCATTGGGTCAAGATGATTATACCATTGGTTCGCGTTTCGTTCATAAACGTTGGGTCAAGGTAATCTACCTTTCAATTTCTGTATTTTTAGCTCGTTCAAAATCTAATTTAGTTTCGATCTTCGCGAAGAAACCTTACGTTGATTTCGGGTCTCACTAATCCTTGGTGAGGTTCGCATCAAATAATGAGTGTCTCTGTTTCTCATTTTTTAATATAATATCAAACAAAAATATAGGAATTTAGAAACTAACTAAAAATCAAATGGCTTAATTCCTAAATTGTAAGACAACCGAACAGACCCCAATAATATTGTTAAACTATTACAAATTTAATTCCAATTACAAATTTTACATCTATAACCATATAGATACGAATAGTACAAAAAAAATAAAAAAAATAAATTAAATCTAAATCCATCTATAATTCCTGGCGCAGTTCCATTTTTTATCGACTCTGAAATGAAACTGTAGGGTTGTGAACTAACGCTCAGTAGAATTTTAACCTCTCTAATACGTGTATTTAATTAATACAATAAATAAAACACATAGACATGATTTTCATATAATCATAACTATTTCATAGAAATTAACAACTATAATTCGATAACAATAATAACATAGATCTCACAATAGAGAAATTAAATATATATATTAGAAGAGTTAGAAATTCTACCTGAAATCCGAGCCGAAATTCAACCGGAATAATTTTCATATTCCAAAGACATTCCAAAATCAATTATATACATATATAATTGAGTTTCTTTCCAATTCCCTGTGGTTTCCATTTCTTATATAAACATATATAAGCTCCTTTATATATATATATATATATATAATGGAAACTTATCTCCAAGCGACTCCAATATCTAGCTATTGGGATTGTTCATGAGAAACCATTTTTTTTTTCCTTAACATAAAGCATATATAAAGAATTGGAGTGATCAACATCATCATCATCATCATTATTATTATATAACACGTGTAATGTATATAATTAGCTATATATTATATGGATGATTTTTATTTCCTTCTGTATGAAGGAAATAGATTTCAATCACTCATTTATTTATTTACACAATGCCTCCCTTAAAATAAAGAAAATATTAATTATATCTCAAAACTCTTAAAAGTATATTTTAAATAACACAATAGTCCCAAAACTTTAAAAATTAATTTAAAAATTAACATTCAATTCCAAAAAATTATCAAATATTATTTATACCATAAATTTACAAATCAGTCCCAAATATATTAAACTTAAATAATATTTTCACAAATATAAATTTTTGGGGTATTACAAAGAGACCAAATCAGTCGAAATCTCAACTGAATTAGTCGGTTAATCGATCTATTCCAATCGGTTGATTGACCTATGCTTGTTTCCAATTAGCCGTTGGCACAACACCAGTCGGTGGACCGATTAGATCAATGTCTTCCACTTTTCCACCATTTCATCTATTGACTCAAACGGTTGACCGACCATCTTTTTTCGGTTGATCGATTGGATCAATGTACTCACTTCTCTACCTATTTTAGCTACTATTTCAAACAGTTTATTGACTATCTTCATTCGGTTGACCGATTGGATTAGTAACATTTCATTGTAACTCTAAAACTCACTGTTTGATTCAATTGGCCTATTACTTTTCTCGGTAAACCGAATTGTCCAAAAAACTCAACTTTTTATACTTTAAAACATATTTTTCAATTAGGTCAATTATCAAATTCATTTCATATAAGGAGCACATACAATATCTCATTTTAGGATCTCAAATTTATCATTTCTTATCATGACACACATAGAATTAACTCATTTTAAGTGTTGTGTATGATCTTAATTCGGGTTACATTAAGAATATATAAGTAAGGAGTTATTTTTACCTATTTTTCTTCGAAGTCTTCAAAACTCCTCACATCTTCATTACATACATCTTGCACCCTTTATGTTTTCTCTATTAGATCGTCTTCTTAATCATATCCATGTAACTATAAATATGAAACACTCGATAAAAACCATAAGTTCCACCACAAACATCAATACTTAATTGTTCATCAAAACTTAAGATTCAACAATTCTTTTTTCTTTTTTTTTTTTTTTTTTTAATGATAACAATTAATTTTGATGTTTTCTTCAAAATAAAATATAACCACGCTCACCCTAAATCCGAGGACAGGCATTTGAACTCATTTAATAACAATCATGAAAACATAATTAAATTGTAATAAAAATATTCAATATAAGCCCTTAATAACTTCTCCCTTTAATCAATGCAATGCTTAGGAAAACAAATCCCTAAACATCAACTAACTCATTAAACATCAACTTCTCCTTCTTTGTCATCTCAAAAAGTGGGGACGGAGAGTCAAAAACATTAATCTAGGCACACATCGTTATATCTAGCCATACCTAAACCTCGAATGATTTTCACAAATTGTATCTTCAACTTGAGGTTTGGTGAAAATATCAACAAGCTAATTAGAGATATCAACATATTTAATATCCACTTTTTCAATTTAAGCTTACAATTTATTGCCCCACTTATAAAAACTTCTCCCCCTATATAATTGTAAATATTAATTCATGCTCAGGAGAACACATACAATATCAGAACATTACATAACTTTTCTCCCTTAATATCATATTCTCTTCCCCTTTGTTATATTAAAAAGTGGAGATAATGAAGAGAACAACTTTTAACATTAATCTAATCATCTTGAGGCAATTTTAAGATATAATCAAATCATTTCAACAATGTAGCATGAAATCGTATAATTTCAATTAAGTCAACATACTTTATTTCATGATACCAATTAATATATTTCCTTCAGATCGAATCAAGAAACATGTAATATTTAACGCAGTAGGACAGAAAGCATATCCCAACGATAATTTATAAAACTATCAATATAAATTTAGTGCATGCTTTAAACTGGATAAGTGCATATTTATTTCAAAAAATTTCAGCTCCCTTTTAGAATAATAATCATTTAAAAAAGAGGAGACATTAGATGAATGTTAGACACTTAATATCTATAAGGATATCTATGTGCAATAATATCAATAGATTAATAAGCCATATATATTCAGAGATCATGCAGATTAACAAATCAACTTAATTCGATGATAAACACGTCATGGATTGATATAACATGTCTCATATATTTTTAAACATAGATTTTAGTAGATTTCATATAACATAACATAAGAAAATCACACAAAAATATGTAAGCTTATCTAATTGTCATTCAATAATTCTAAGACAACAAAAAAATATGTAAAACAACACGAGTGTTAGAAATTCTTACTAGCTTATTTAAATTGATTTTCTTACTCATGGCATAGTCTCTAAACATCACATGACTTTCATCTGTAGGTGTCAAAGACATAAATTTTACTTTTAACAATTTGTCCTTACTCATAGATGTTTATTAGATTAACTTGTAAGGAGCACCTCAAAAAGTTCCTGGGTGGTACCCAATCTAAGTGGGTCTGATCTTATTAGTCGGTACAAATTTTAGTTCCTTTTGGAACCCAAACTTTTCTGTATTTAGATACTTTTGAAAAACATTTCTTAACGGTATGCCACACACTATTACATTTAAAACATTTAACAAGATTTCTGTCTTCAAAATTTGTTTTATAAAATCTATTTTGTTTAAGATTTTTCTAAAAACCAATTCCAGCTTTGTCAAAAATCCTTCTTGAACTCCCTAAAAGCATTTTCAAATTATTTTCACCACCCGTGAATTTGAGAACAATCGAATGTAAATCGGAAACGTTGGATTTCAATTCAATGTTTTCAGATTCAAACCTCATCATTTGCTTGTTAAGCGTGTTAATTGTACTTCGTAGGACATTAATTTGAGAATACTGGTTTTTATAATATGCGCTAGTTCTTGATAAACATCAAATAAATCATCGTAATTGATAGGTGTAAATTACCTATCTATTTCCAAACTGAACTTGTTAGTTTTCAAGTATGTTTATTATATTTTATTATGTTTTAATACGTTTTTATGTATTTTTTTTTGTGTAAAACAGGTGTGTGGGGGTGAAAAGACATGAAAACAGATCATAAATGATCAATTCGGACCAAGAACGGTGGGAAAACAAGCATAGAGGCATAATTCTGAAAATCAGCCCACCGTCGCGGCATCCAGACCACCATCGTTGCGGTCAATATGCAGGAAAGGACTAAAATGTTACTGAAATCCCACCGTCGAGGCTGTGAAAGAACATGATAGTCCCTGATTCCACCGCCGAGTCTACTGCTAAGGCCGTGGCTTAACCGACATACCCACCGCCGCAGCAGTGACCCCACCGCCGTAGCGGTCACTCTACACAGCTGTTAGATATTTTTTTAGATATTTTTCTCCCTATTTAAACCCTTCTCCTCTCTCCTTCTTCTGCCCCGGCCATGGCAGACCCCTTAGGGTTCCTAATATTTTGAGAGTGTTTTGGGGTGTGCTCAACCAATTCTGAAGGAGAAGAACACATTGCAATAAAGGAGAAGTGATCGTTGGATGATTTTAGTGGTAAATCTTCAGACTACGGCTACGTTCTTCCGTTTCTCTTTTTATTTTCATAACTTTGGTAGGTTGTTGAGCATGTTTAGCTTGATTTTCATTATATAAATGGTTATGACCATGAGTTAAACGGATTTTGTTTAGGGATTAATATATTTTATGAAATCATTGTTTGTTTAAGTTTGTGTTTCGATAATGGTTGTTCTTCGCTATTTCGATTGTGTTTACCATTATTCTTTGATATTATGTTTGTTTAGATAATTAGATAATATAGGGTTTGACACTCGGGAGAGGTAACCCCGAATTCAAACTAGGGTAAACACAACACGACAATCTAATAACCCGGGAGGAAGTTAGAAAGTATGCAATCAATGACGTCGGGACAAGACTCATTTAACCTAATGTCGTTAAGACGTTGATGGGGATTTTTTCATTGACGCGAAGTCGCATATTTACTTGTCTTACACTCGGGAGAGGTGACAAATGAGTTTATGACACAGAGATTGTCGGATAGGTCGAACGTCGTTATTGTGAACTAAACGAAACCAAACACGTTTTTGTAAACGAAGTTAATCCCTAGGTAATATTTTCCCTAAATATCTCAATATAATATTAGTATAGTTAGTTTAATTAACTTAGTATTAGTATTAATAAATTATAAACTTTATTTTTATCGCTCAAATAAAGTTAGGTTATGAAAATTATGGTACTCGATAATAATCTCAACCAATCCTTGTGGATACGACAACCCCTACTCATTCCTATCTATACTAAAACTTGAACCGTATACTTGCGGTGAAAGTGGCGACATAATATTCCGCCACCAGTAATCTAAAGGACAAGAACTAGAACATTTCGTTACCTTAACTCTAGTGTCCATCAAAGCGAACATAAATAAATTATCACTGCTCGATTTTTCTGAGCTACTTGACTCCGAGTCAATGTAGGTGACTTTCATTGACTTCGTCTTACTCTTCTTCACCTTATTCTTTTCCTTTCTCATTTTCTCTTTTTCCTTCTCTGTCTCAGGATAATCGTATTGAAAGTGACTGATTTTAGGATAATTGAAGCCCTTAATATTATTTATGTTAAAGTTTTTCATTCCACAGAATGTTTGTCGGGTCATCTTCCTCAATTTTTTTGCGAGAAACATTACGTCATTTTCTTGATTGCTGTCAAGATGTACGGCAGAGCGTTTGTTACGCGCTCGTGTATTAACTACTTGCAAGTGTACGATGTCAAAATTTTGGTATAGTGTGATCATTTAAGATCAGGTATTGTATTCACAGGAATTGGTGTTCGTTACTATCGAGTACCGTGTTTATCATGACCTAACTTTATCTAAGCTAAAAACAAATGTATTTAATTTTAATTAATACTAATACTAATATAACCTAAATTAACTATACTAATTATAATAATACAAGATATTTAGGGAATGGAGTATCTAGGGATTAACTTTATTTACTTAAATGCGTTTGATTTCGTTTAGTTTACAATAATGGTGTTTGACCTATTTGACAATCTCACTTCGTAAACTCCTCCACCACATCTCCCAAGTGTTAGACGAGGGATATAACGTGACTTCGTGTCAACAAAAAAGTCCCCCTCAATGTCTTAACGACCCTAGGTCACGTGAGTCTTGCCTCAACGTCATTGATTGCACACAATCCAACTCCCGACCGGGTCATTGGATCGTTGCGTTGTGTTTACCCTATCGACAATCTCAATTCTAAAACTCCACCGCCACCTCTTTCGAGTGTAAGACAGGAGAATACATGACTTTGAGTCAACGAAAAAGTCCCCCTCAATGTCTTAACGACCCTAGGTCACGTGAGTCTTGCCCCAACGTCATCGATTGCCCAGAATCCAACTCCTGACCGAGTTACTGAATCATGGCATTTGTTTACCCTAGCCCGAATCTAGGGTTTGATAAACCCTGTATTCTTCGAATATCATTTTAAGCATGATAAACAAACAATAAGGCACACATCAAAATAGCGAAGAACAATCACTAAAGAAACACAACTTAAATAAAACTATGTTTTTATAAATAATATTAATCCCATACATAATCCATGTTTAACTCATGGTTATAACCGTATAAACATTGAAATCGAGCTAAACATGCTCAAACAAATATCGAAGATAAGGAATAAAAGAAAAAAATGATGAACTTAGCCGATATCTGAAGATTAGCCGCTAAAACCGTTCACCGATCGATTCTCCTTCTCCGCGTGTTAATATTCTCATTCGGGAAATGTTTGAGCACTCCCAAAACTTTCTCTCTATTCTAAACTAAGCCCTAAGGGCTCTAATGGCCAGAGAGAGACCAAAAATGAGGGAGGAGAAGGGATATATATAGGCAAAATATCCTAAAAAATATCTAAAATGTGTAGAGGCCACCGCCGCGGCGGTGAGTAGGTCAGTTGGCTGTTCGCCTCGGCGATGCAGAAGGCAGTGGATTTGGTGACATCCTACATTGTCATCATCACGGCGGTGGACATTCAGTAAGAATTGGTGCACTCTGCATTTTCACCGTCGCGGTGGTGGGCTTCTTTAAGAATATTGCTGCCATACTCGGTTTTCCACCATTCTTCGACCGTTTTTGTTTCGATCTCATCGTTTTCGCTCTAATTTCCTATATTTTTGCCCCATACACCTGATTTATACAAAAAGTATAAAAACTAATTAAAACATAATAAAATAAATATAAAAACTATTCTAAAACTAACAAAACCGGTTTGAAAATATATAGGTAGATCACACCTATCAAATATCCCCAAACTTGGAATTTTGCTAGTACTCGAGCAAAACACACACATGAACATGAAAAACACAACTAAATGAAATAAAAAATAGCCTAAAACAATCTAAACATAACGACATTTGAGTTTTGACTTCTTCTAACGACCTATTTATTTTTCCCTCAACAACCGCTAGTCATATCGAGTTCAAGCATTAATACACACCATGTAATGTTCTAGAATTTTGACATGCAATAATGGTGAATGCATTCTAGATCCTGTAAACGTGTTAGTGCGAGACTCAATAATATAACTACACAACGATCGGATTGGATCATCCACCAATGAAATTTATGACTTAGACCGTATAGGACTAGGATTTCCATATGCATGATTGGGGTCCACTCTCCACTAATGTAGGCTTAGAAGTTCATAGAGATCAAGAGGACTTCATTCGGCTTTGGAATATTTGTCCAAGGGTATTTCAGAATAGAAAACAGGTTAATGTTGTTAACTTAACATTACCCAAGGCTCAAAGCTTGACACATTCACTCTTGAACCCCTATAGATAGATTGGAAACAATCTCGAATAATCAATTTTAAGACCGATGTACTCACTTGTCAAAAGAAATGTAATTTTATTTTTATACAACCACACCACCAAACTTATTCGATTATTATAATTTTACGGGTGTGGTTAAAGCAAAAGAAAAACAAAAAGTGAGTACTCAAATACCGAACCAATCTAAAGTTCACCCTAAACCCAACCGCTCACATCAAGAAGAATTTGCAACTACTAACTTGATTCACTCAAATTTGTGCCTTCGGTTAAGCGATAAAGGTTTTGGAAAAAGATCAATTGGCCATGGTATTTGTTTATGTGTTTAGAATTGAAATGGCATTAAGGCTTCAATAGGGTAACGAGGGATATACATATAACATGGTAGGCTTCAAAGGCTCAAGCGAAAAAAAGAATGCCTAAATCACATCTCCTGAACTATCTCGACTATGATTTCGCCTCAAGTTTTCCCTCAATTAGGTTCTAGAATCCTTAAAGTATTATGAGTTTGGCTAATCGATAATCGTCCTCAAATCAATTGAATAACTATACCTTGAGTCTATGTGCTCGTGCAAATTAGGATCTACAATAATTTTCACCAAAAAACATAGTCAAGCACACAAAACACACATGCATGGGTATTACCCTTGACCTTGAAAACAACCAGGGGGTAATATCATTATCGGGTAATAGCCTAGATGTGCGCAAAACTCAGCATGCACACAACAACACAAAAACATAAACACATTCTAACCTAAACAAACATACAATACGGAAAAAACAATAAAACATAAAACATACTATACGACACATCACTTCCGAACTTAAAACGGATAGTGTCCTCAGCGATCCCAATCATCAATCTCAACATATGAAATTTAAGCATGCTGACGAAAGGGGTTTAGAACACGTACTTGGGAGGTGAGAGAATCTCGCCTCCGAATAAATTTGGCTGTGACAGATTTAATTTATTTGACCTTGGGTTACCTCCCAAGAAACGCATGGTTTAATTTCCTTGGCCCGCCATTTTCAAAATGCCCTCAAGCTTGGCGACGTTTTGCTTTACTCGGCTCGATCTTTCAATGACACGCCTCACCGACTTATGTGCATGGCACCAACATTATAAACGGCTCAGAATTCCGTTGGAAGGAATGCATCAATACCTATCGATCTAACATCGGTAAGTACCCAACATAAGAAACAAAAACAAAACTATAAAAAGAAAAATTATATACAAAAGAAATGCCTAAAATAAAATCGGGCCATTTACTCACAATATCAATAATAACGAAAAAACACAATTCCCAGCAATCGTTACCAAAAACTTGGTGGTGATCACTGAAAACTGTATTTGACAAACAACCAATCCCTGGCAACGGCACCAACAACTTGTACGGTGGAGCGTTTGTTACGCGTTTGCGTATTGACTACTTGCAAGTGTACGAGATCAAAATTTTAGTATAATGTGATTGTTTAAGATCAGGTATCGTATCCACAGAGATTGGTGTTCGTTACTATTGAGTACTGTGTTTATCATGACCTAACTTTATCTAGGCTAAAAATAAATGTATTTAATTTTAATTAATACTAATACTAATATAACCTAAATTAACTATACTAATTATGATAATACGAGATAGTTAGAGGATGGATTATCTAGGGATTAACTTTATTTACTTAAACGCGTTTGATTTCGTTTAGTTTACAATAATGGCGTTCGACCTATTCGATAATCTCAGTTCGTAAACTCCCCTGCCACCTCTCCCGAGTGTAAGACGAGGGATATAACGCGATTTCGTGTCAACAAAAAAATCTCTCTCAATGTCTTAACGACCCTAGGTCATGTGAGTCTCTCCCCAATGTTATTGATTGCACACAATCCAACTTCCGATCGGGTCATTGGATCTTCGCGTTGTGTTTACCCTATCGACAATCTCAGTTCTAAAACTCAACCGCCACCTCTCTCGAGTGTAAGACGGGGGAATACATGACTTCGAGTCAACGAAGAAGTCCCCCTCAACGTCTTATCGACACTAGGCCACGTGAGTCTTTCCCTAACGTTATCGATTGCCCACAATCCAACTCCTAATCGAGTTATTGAATTGTGGCGTTTGTTTATCCTAGTCCGAATTTGGGGTTTGTCAAACCCTGTATTCTCCGAATATCATTCTAAGCATGATAAACAAACAATACGGCACACACAATCAAAATAGCGAAGAACAATCGCTACAGAAACACAACTCAAACAATACTACGTTTTTATAAATAATATTAATCTTTTACATAATCCACATTTAACTCATGGTCATAACCGTATAAACATTGAAATCGAGCTAAACATGCTCAAACAAATATCGAAGATAAAGAATAAAAGAAGAAAATGATGAACTTAGTCGATATCCGAAGATTAGCCGCTAAAATCGTTCACCGATCGATTCTCCTTCGCTACGTGTTAATCTTCTGTATCGGATACGTTTGAGCACTCCCTAAACTCTCTCTCTATTCTAAACTCAGCCTTAAGGGCTCTAATGGCCAGAGAGAGACCAAAAATGAGGGAGGAGAGGGGATATATATAGGCAAAATATCCTAAAAAATATCTAAACTGTGTAGAGGCTACTGCCGCGGCAGTGAGTAGGTCGGTTGGTTGATCGCCTCGATGATGAACAAGGTGGTAGAATTGGTGACATCTTGCATTGTCACCGCTGCAACTGTGGATCTTAGCGTCGCATTGGTGGATATTCAACAAGAATTGGTGCACTCTGCATTTTCACCGCCACGGCGGAGGTCTGGATGCCGCGACGGTGGGATTCTTTTAGAATATTACCGCTTTGCTCATTTTTCCACTGTTCTTCGACCGTTTTTGGTTCGATCTTATCGTTTTCACTCCAGTTTCCTATCGTTTTTCCCCACGCACCTGATTTATACAAAAAGTATAACAACTAATTAAAATATAATAAAATAAATATAAAAACTACTCTAAAATTAACAAAATCAGTTTAGAAATATGTAGGTAGATCACACCTATCACAAGACTAATGTCATCACTATCGTTTCATTCCTCGAATTTTTGAACTATTAATGCCATGTTTGTCTTTTTGTTATTTGTTGTTTCATTCTTACATCCTCAAATAGTTGTCTCGTGGTTCATTAGGTTACAAATAAGTTCATCAACGGTATATACTGTGAGATCCTTAACTTCCTCAATTGCATTTACTTTTGGCTCCCAAACTTTTATCAACAATCTCAGAATTTTTAGTACTTTGTCCTACATAGAATAAGGCTTTCAGAGTTAACCAAGGTTGTTATAGATATTATTGAATCTCGTGTATATTTTTAGAATTAATTCCGTATCACCCATTATGAATAGTTCAAATTGACGAACTAAAGTATTGATCTTGGACTATTTTACTTAATTTGTCCCTTCGTGTGTGATTTGCAATGTGTCCCACCTTTCTTTTGCCAATCCACAACCTAAAACCCTAGTATATTCATTTGTATCTAAAGAACAAAACATAATGTTAATAGCTTGATAATTGATAGATATTTTTTGTTTATTCGAGGGAGTCAGTTGTTCCTTCTTCTTAATCACTTCATTCTCCTTCAGAATGAATAGACCATTCTTAATGGCCAACCACACATCATAATTAGAGGCTTGACGAAAAATAATCATTTTGTCCTTCCAGAATGAATAATTTTCACCTGCAAACAAAGGTGGACGGTGCATAGACTGCCCCTTACCTAGAGTGCCTATTGAGTGCGTCATGTGATCTTTTTTAGCTTGGATATTAAGTTAAATGAGCTAAATCATCTCTAATACCAATTGTTGACCCAAAGAGAAATTCAAGAGGGGAATGTGAATTTGGTAATTACAAAAATTTAACAATTAATTCCTTTAAACACAAATAATTAATTTTCTAAATCAATTATTATTTTTATACGCAACAGATATGTGTTTAATTCTTAGTGCAAACTCAAACACAATATATGAAATAATCAATGCAATACACAACAATATATCCTAATTTGGTAAGCTACTCTTACCTATATCTGTTCCTCTGAGCTCCACGGAGATTTTTAATCCACTAAACCCCTGATTTCTTTACCAGGTAGGAACCAAACCCTTATAATCTTGATTCATTTCACAGGCTTAGAATCAACATTTACAATATTATTTTCACAAGCTCAGGAAGAATCCTATCTTTTTTACCAGGCTCAATACTAACCTAATTCTATTATAGAAAGAATCAAAACCTAATCCTTTTAACTGGCTATAGATCAAACCTATCACTCACTCACACTCTTACACTTACTGTTTTCTCAGGTTTTGAAAGAATTTTAACAATCACTCAATTCTAGTATAGGGATAATCAAAACTAAATTATTTTCAAGAGAAAAGAATAACCTAACCTTTTTACAGGAAAAAGATTAAGCCCTAACGTGACTAGACACCGTCCCAAATGTGTCTAATCCACTCAAACTCACAAATATAAAAAATATGAATTTTTTCCCACAAGGAGTTTCTAACACCTTAATACAAATATACTCAATTAATATTTCAAATAATTACTATATGATAGATACAATGTGAGACAATTTAAATTTGATTAATAAATAATATGAGTAGCACAAATTTAACAAGTAATCAGATAATAGGCAAAAATCGCTTAAAAAGATTTTCTGGATTTTAAGTTAAAAAATATTTTTTTCGAATAATCCAAACGAAGTAATCAAAATAAATATAAATTTAAAGAAAATAATAAAATTTGGAAGGATCTTACCGGTAAAACACCAAAAATAATGATGGAATAACAATTAGAACCCAAATCAGTAATGCCAAACAACAAGTACTTTAGATCAAGAACTTGAATAAAATCTCTCATAGAATTCTCAGAAAAAATATCATTCTTATAATAGCTCAAAATTGATGTTATTGATGTGCCAAAGTCAATTCCCGTGGGTCAATATTAATAAACCAATAACTAGCCTTCCAACGGCTAGTTTTTCAAAAATATTTCATAACATGACACTCTAAGATCCCATATATCATTACCTTTCATTTCAGGTATATTCTACTTAAAAATAATTTTCAAATCTCTCACTTAAGTCCATAAAACTCTTCTTAATTTAAAACCATAGAAATAAGTAGTATTAAATCATTTAAATTAGGAGAATCTCAAAATATAGCCCAACAATTTGCATGCATAAAATCTTGATGGAGGACTCAGTCAAGCCTTCCATTGAGCATCAAAGAAAGATAAATCCGGTGATTAAGGAGGTGGTCCGAGCCGAGGTGTTGAACTTGTTGAATGCAAGAATTATATATGCTATATTGGACAGTGAATGGGTGAGTCCAGTGCAAGTGGTTCCCAAAAAAGGAGGCATGTTAGTGGTGACGAATGAGAGGAATGATCTAATTCCTATATGAACCATTACTGGATGGAGAGTGTGTATCAATTATAGAAAGTTGAACAAGGCTACACGGAAGAATAATTTTTCTCTACCATTCATTAATCAAATGCTTGATCGTCTTTTCAGTTATGACCATTATTTCCTTCTTGATGGGTATTTAGGCTATAATCAAATAGCCATTGCTTCGAAAGACCAAGAGAAGACAACATTCACATGTCCGTACGGAACCTTTGCTTACCGTCGTATACCGTTTGGTCTTTGCAATACTCCGGCAATGTTCCAACGGTGCATGATGGCTATCTTTTCAGACATGGTAGAGGATATAATGGAAGTTTTCATGGATGACTTCTTGGTCTTTGGTTCATCTTTCGACCATTGTCTTTACAATTTGTTACTTGTTCTCAACCGTTGTGAAGAGAAACATCTAGTTCTCAATTGGGAAAAGTGTCATTTCATGGTCAAGAAGAGAATCATCTTAGGCCATCGGGTCACTTCCAAGGGGCTTGAGGTGGATCAGGCGAAGATTGAGACGATCGAGAAACTTCTACCTCCAATTAATGTGAATGAAGTCCGAAGCGTCTTAGGCCATGGCTTCTACTGTCGTTTCATAAGATAATTTTTTTTTAAAATGGTGAAGCCGTTATGTCATTTGCTTGAAAAATTAGCCCCGTTCAATTTTGATGATGCTTGGGTGGAAGCATTAAATGCTATTAAGGTGAAGTTGATCTCGACTGCAATTATTGTCGCTCCGGATTGGAATGAGCCTTTTGAAATCATGTGTGATACGAGCGACTATGCGGTTGGAGCAATTTTAGGCCAACGCAAGGAGAAGATCTTTCGATCCATATACTGTGCAGGCAAAATGTTGAATGACGCTCAAGAAAATTACACCACCTCTGAGAAGGAGATGTTGGCAGTGGTTTTTGCGTGTGATAAGTTTTGGTCTTACATTATAGGATCCAAAGTGATCATCTATATGGACTATGACGCCATCCGATACTTATTTGCGAATAAATATGCCAACCCGCATCTAATCCGGTGGATTCTCCTGCTCCAAGAATTTGATGCTGAGATTAGAGATAAAAAGGAGAGTGAAAATATGGTTGCCGATCATCTATCCCTGGATTGTGCAAAAAGATGTTGGTGAGGAGTCTTGTATCATGAAAGTTTTCCCAGATGAGCAATTGTTTAATGTTGAAACTAAACTTCCGTGGTTCATAGATATAATCAACTATCTTGCCTGCAAGGTGTTGCCGCCGGACCTATCAAGTTCCCAGAAGAAGAAATTCCTATTCAATGCGAAGCATTACATGTGGGATGACCCAATGTTGTTCAAAAAATACGTCGACCAAGTCATCTGACGATGTGTTCCAGAAGAGGAAATGACAAATATTATATATAATTGCCATTCATCACAGTGTGGGGGGCATTTCGGAGCAACGTGGATGATCGCTAAAGTGCTTCAATCAAGTTTTTATTGGCCAACGCTATTTTGTGATTCATATACATTTGTAAAAACCTGTGATCGATGCCAGAGGGTTGGCAACATCTCAAGGCGACATAAGTTACCACTAACTTCTATTCTTGAGTTAGAGCTTTTTGATGTGTGGGGGATTGATTTCATTGGGCCGTTTCTACCATTCTTTGGTCAGGAGTACATCTTACTAATGGTGGATTACGTGTCCAAATGGTTAAGGCTGTGGCAACGCAACGCCAACCAACGATGCCAAGGTGGTTCTGAATTTTTTTTAAAAGAACATAATGACAAGGTTTGGGGCTCCTTAAGCCATTATCAGTGATGAAGGGACCTAATTTTGCAATAAAATGTTTAATACTTTACTGATAAAGTATGGAGTCCGGCATAAGGTGGCGCTTCCATACCATCCACAAATAAATGGCCAAACTGAAGTGTCCAATTAAGAGATAAAACAAATCTTGGAGAAGACGGTTCACACTAACCGTAAGAACTGGGCAGTGAAGTTACATGATGCGCTATGGGCATACTGCATGATTTTTAAAACATCGATCGGAATGTCACCTTATCGGTAGGTGTTTGGGAAAGCGAGCCATTTGCTGGTTGAATTACAGCATCGTGCCTATTGGGCGATAAAAGAGTTGAATTTTGATTTCAATGCTTCGAGGTAATAATGTTTCCTCTAACTCAATGAGATGAAGGAATTTCAAAATAAAGCATATGAGAAGGCCAAGTTGTACAAAGACAAAACGAAGAAATGGCATGATAAGAATATAGACAGGAGGGAGTTCAGCCCAGGACAACAAGTTCTACTTTTCAATTCTCGGTTGAGACTCTTTCCTGAAAAACTGAAGTCCAGATAGTCTAGACCATTCTGGATCAAGTATATATTTCTATTCAGCTCAGTCGAATTGGAAGGTGATGACAGACGGATTTTCCGAGTCAATGGGGAAAAGAATCAAGCATTATTTTGGGAATGAAGAACGAGTTGTGGAGAGTATATCCTCATTAACGACTGATGTGGAAGTTTGCTAAGTCCAGCTAGGGACGGTAAAACGATTGCTCTTTTTGATATACAACCTGAAGGTATGCTTTTCGCCAACGTTTGATATATAGTAACTTTTTGGAGGTCGAGATGGTCTTGAAGTGTGTTTGAGAGTGAATTGAGGAGTTGAAATATTTGGGGTAGTAATACGATCATGAAAGTGATGAAATAGCGGAATGAAAGCAGAGTGGTGGTAGGCATATTTGTGAAAAATGCAGAAACCAAACAAAAATTGCAGGTCTGTCACCGCTGCAGCGATGGAACTAACCGCTGCAATGACCAAGAAGCAGATTATTTTCTGCTGGTCCATTGCTACAGTGATGGAATTCACCGCTGTAGCGATGAGCTAGTAGAAAGCTCACTGGGCTTTCATCGCTGCAGCGATGGCGCCCATTGCTACAACGATAGTGCCTCTGTTCAGATAAGAAGGGTGTCATTTCATGAAAAACACCATTTCAAATCCCTAACTCCCATTTCTCTTCAAATTTCTCTCCCTAACCCAAATCCAACCTCAAATCTATCCTTCCATAATCTAAAACTAAGATCCCCACCGAAATTCCACTACCAAAATCTAATTTCAAACCATAAATTTGTGATTATTGGGTTAGAGTATCAAGAGGCGATTTCTTCCAATTTTGACCATTTGGCATTCTATAATTCATCAAGTAAGTTGTTTTGAACCTATATTACACATGTATGTTGCAATCTTGTTGTGATTTGCATGTTCATAGGAAGATTGGTTTATAAATTGGATTGTTCATGTGAAACCCTTGAACCCCCTATTGTGATTTTCATGTCATTGTGGATTTGGGTCGATTTTTGGTGAAGAACGAGTTGATTAGGGGTGGTTTGTTGGTTTAATCCAAGTATTATTGCCAAGGTTTTGCAATTTTTGTAGAAATCTTGTGATAGGTGTGTGCAAATTGGGGATTGTGGTGTTCTTGAAGATTTGATTCAATTTGTTGAATTGTGTTGTTCCATTATGATTTGGTGGCAGATTTTTGTGTGTTGAATTGATAGGAACCATGCTAAAGAAAGCCGCCGCCAAACGTCAAAGGGGTGAGGGATCCGGTTCACGATCCGGTGATTCCGCTTTAGATTATGACTCAAGCTGATTCGTTTCAAAACGAGCAGAGCAACATTTCAATCAGTTTGAGCACAGGCGTTCTTGTATTCGGGAGCGCGTATTTGACGAATTGGATGAGTTTTTGGCTGAGATTGCAAATGTGATAAGGGAGTGAGGTTGGCAACGTTTGTGTAGACAACCGGCCCCAAGCGACATAGCTTTGGTCCAGGAATTCTATGCCAATTATGTAGAAGCTGAGAACTACCGGACCAGGGTCCGAACTCGAGCCATGAAATTTGATGTGGAAACGATAAATGAGCTAGTGGATTTGGTTCCTTCAAAACCAGAAGAAAACTCGGATAAAGAAATGGAGTAAGAAGTCCTACAAATGGTTATTGGGATCCTCAGTTCTGGTAATGTTCAATGGTTACATACGGGGCTGGGTCTCACCATTTTTCCATCCAGGTACCTACACCAATTTTCAAAGATATGGTTCCATTTCATATGCTCCAGCCTCCACCCGACATCATATTTGATGGACATCACTAAAGATCGTGCTTTGACGCTATATGCAATTGAGACTGGCAAGCCGTTGAACGTCGAGTTCTTTGTCAATTCATCCATTCAGTATGCAATCCGGAACACAAAAATCGACCTGCCCTTCCCATCTCTTCTCACGAAATTTTTCAAAAGGGCAGGTGTGGTAATCTTTGGCGATAGCCCATACCTCCCCAAAAGACCTATGGATCTCACGGTAATGAGACGAATCTGGAGCATCGAGGTTGAGGTGCCCAAAGAAGAAGAAGGAGGGTTGTTTGAGGCCCAAGGTTCAGAGGTTCCTGTCTACCAGAAATCACATTGGACAACCTTTTACCGACATATGGTTTATCAGTGGGAGCAGCTTCAGGCTTTTCGGCTAGACGCCGCTACTATTCAGAATGAGCAATATTAGATCTGGAATGAAAATGCTAAATTTCAGAGGTACCATGACCAGTATAATCAGATGATGTATTAGGCTTACCAGTACTACGGAGTTCAGATAGGCTATGATATGAGTGGCTCCCTTCCGATGCCACTATTCCCGACCCACCTTTTATAGCCACCACACAATCTATCCCACCACGATGGCGGTGGGGATGGCATCCCTCAAGACGGATAATAGGAGGTGAGACTTTAATGTCTGACCTCCCAGGTACGTGTTCGCATCCTTTTTTGTCATCATGCTATATACTGTTACTAGGATCGCTGATGGGTCATTGTGGAAACTGACCAGTTCAAGTTGGGGAGGTTTGTCTTTGTTGTTTAGTATGCAAGATGCCTCTGTTTTTGTTATACATGATGTTTTTGTTTTGTTATGGGATATTTATTCTTTTGTTATGTATGCTTTACGTATGTGTGTTTTTCTTATTTGTAGACATTTTGATGGATATGTTGTAGACTTTAGTAGTTGTTAAACATTTTTATAGTTTAAGTTAAATTGTAGTTTTCGTTTATGCATGTTTAGAAGTTTATTGTTGTGTTGTGGACAGTTAGTGCAAGGTATGCATGTTTGTGTTTAGTATTAGTATAATGGTGTTTATGTATGAAGTAGAGGTTGTGTGTTGAGTTTTTGAGTTCTTCTGGGCCATTACCCGATAATGAAATTAGCCCCTAGTTGTATATCGAGGTCAGGGGTAATGCCCATTCATGTGTGTTCTGTGTGCTTAGCATTTCAATTAGATAAAAGTCATTTTGGATCCTAAATTGCACGATCAAATAGACTCAATATATAGTTATTCAATCGATTTGACGCCGATTATTTAATAGCAAATTCATGACAATTTTAGGGATTCTAGAACTTGATTGGTGGAAACTTGAGGTGAAATCCTAGGTGAGGTAGTTCAAGAGACATGATTTAGGCATTCATTTTGATCCCTTGAGCCATTGAAGTTTACCATGTTATATGTTTTACCCCTCGTTACCCTATCGAAACCTGTAAGCCGTTTCAATTCTGGACACGTAACAAATGCCTTGGCCAATAATTTTTTTTCCAAACCTATGTCACTAAACCTAAGGCACAATTTGAGTCAAAATCAAATGAGTATTTGTAAATGCTACTTGAAGTAAGCGGTTAGGTTTTGGGCGAACTTTAGATTGGTTCGGTATTCGAGTACTCATTTATAATTTTTTCTATCGTATTCCCACACCCATGAAATTGTACAAATCAAATAAGTTTGGGGGTGTGATTTTGATATAAAAAAAAAAAAAACAAAAAATAAAAACTATATGTAAATATAGTTCTATTTTTGTTTGTTTTGACAAGTGAGTACAACATTGTAAAATGTTTGTTCAGGGTTGTTTTGAATTTTTCTTTGGGGTTACAATTGTGATTGAGAACCAAGCGTTGTGCCTCGGGTATCGTTGAGTTATAACGTTTACCTATTTTCTATTCCTGATATACCCTTGGCCAGTTGAAAAAAAAAACAAAACGAATCAAGTCATTTTGATCTTTTTGAACTTCCAAGCCTACATTAGTGGAGAATAGAACCTAGTCTGACATATGGATATCCTAATCCTTTATGGTTTAAGTCATGATATTTGTTGGTGAATAATCCAATCCAGTGTTTGGATAGTTGTATAATTGAGTTTTCACACACATACTTCGAATCGATCTAGAATTGTATTTACTGATATTAAATGTTGAAATTTTAGAACACCACATTATGCATTTTATTCTTGAACTTGATTTGATTGGGGGACGTTGAGGGAAAAATATTTTGATTTATTAATTGAATTCAGAACTCACATGCCATTACTTCTAGTTCATTTATGTTTTATTTATTTTTTTTTTATTTTTTTTTTAGTTTTTAGTATTAAAGTTAGTTAATTAGCCAAATAGTTTATTTTAGTGTTAGGGTGTTTTTCTCGAGACCGCTGCAGCGATGGCCGTCATCGTTGCAGCGGTAAAAGGTCAGCAAACTTTCTTCCCAACCACTACTGCAACGATGGCCCTAATTTCTATAGCAATGGAAGGGCACAAGGTCTACTGCATTGCCATCGCTGTAGTGATGCCTCCCATCGATGCAGCGATCAATCAACCAGTTGTCTTAGATCTTTTGAAATATTTTTAGGATATTTTCGGCGAAGTTTATGTACACCCCTTCCTACTTGATATCAAACACATTTTTATACTTATGATAAGCAAAAGTTCAGACCCTTGAAGATGAGAGCTCATTTGAGAAAGATGAAGCGATCTCGAAACGGTTTTTGCGGAAGTGGAACACTCTACTCTTCAGATTTTCCATTCTCTTTTTGTTTCCATCTTTGTTTCTAAACTTTGTATCTTGAATTATGAAGTTATTCTCTTATTTTAATGTATATTTGGTTATGATCATGGTTGGCTACATAGATATTATTTAGGGATTGATTAGTTCATGTATATGCATGTTTGAGTGAATCTATGTTTCTTTAATGGTTGTTTATCTATATCTGATTGTGTTTAGAATTTTATTACATCCATGGTATGCTTGTTATGGTATTATAGTTGGTTTGAGAATACGGGGTTTGACACTCGGGAGAGGTAGCCCCCGATTCGGACTAGAGTTAAACACAATTCGATGGTTTAAGTTTTGGGAGATTATTAGAACGAGTGCAATATATGAGGTTGGGTCAAGACTCATGTACTCGTTTAGACGCTAAATAGGGATATCGACATTGATACGAGGTACATATTCGCTCACTTTACATTCGGGAGAGGTAGTGAGCGAGTTTATGATACCTAGATTGTTAGATAGGTTGAACACCGTTAATGTAAACTAAACGAAATCAAACATGTATTAGTGAACGAAATTAATCCCTAGATAATTTACTTTAATAGAATTAATCCAAACATTGTTAGGTTTAATTAGTTTTTGATTAAGCAATCACAAAATAATTCTTGAAACGTCTTGATATTATTAAGTTATGCCAATTATAGTACTTAACTAATCCTATAACAAATCCCAGAGGACGATACTCGATCTTAGGATCCACTATTGATAGGTGTAAAATACTTACGTATTTCCAAATCGGTTTTGTTAGTTTTTGAGTATATTTATAGTTATTTTTATGTGTTTTAATTAGTTTTCATACTTTTTGTATAAATCAGGTATGTGGGGTATAAAGATAGGAAACTGGAGCGAAAACGATGAGATCGAACCAAAGCGAGTCGAAGTTACGGCGGATAAACAAGCTCGGAGGCTAAAATATGAAACAGGCCCACCGCCTAGGTGTCCAGACCACCGCCTAGGCGATGAAGAAGCTAAGAAAAGAGAAAAATGTTACTGACGGACCACCGCCTAGGTGAAGAATCCACCGCCTAGGCGAAAATCCCTTGCACAGTCTTGAGATATTTTTAGATATTTTTAGGATATTTTGGCTATAAATACTCCCTCTCCTCCCCATTTTCTGTCCTCTCTCTTGCTCTCTTGCATTTTTGATCCCCTTAGGCTATATCTAAGGGTATATTTAGGAGTTTTAGAGGTGGAGCTCACATCCCGAAATAGAAAAGACAGCGAATCGATCATTGAGCGTTCTTAGCGGTTTATCTTTGGACGAGGCTAAATTCTTCGATTATTTTTGCTTATTTATTTATCTTAGGATCATGTGAGCATGTTTAGCTCGATTTATATGTTTATGCGGCTATGGCCACGACTTAAATATGGATTGTAGTAGGGATTAATGGTATATTTATAAATATGTTTGTTTGAATGATTTCGGTATTGCGTTTATGTTTGTTCTTTGTAGTTTAACTGTGTTTATCGTATTGTTTGTTTATGATGCTTAGAATGGTAAATGAAGAATACGGGATTTTGACAAACCTCGGATTCGCATTAGGGTAAACAAATGCCATGATTCTATAACCCGATTGGGGTTTGAATCATGGACAATCGATGACGTTGAGGCAAGACTCATGCGACCTAGGATCGTTAAGACGTTGAGGGGGACTTCTTTGTTGACAGAAAGTTGCGCTATATAATTATTTGGTGTCTTTATGTAGATTATATAATTATTTTTGGAACTAATCTCAAGATTGTAGAGGATGGTAAGTTATATTTGTGTAAGAATTTTAAAATGAAATATTTGGGAGAAGTGATGAGTAGTTTATTTACTAACAAATCAAGTACTTTTAGATTCAAATATTTGTGTGTTTTCAATCATTTTTGTTAGTTTAATGTGTGTTTGTATTTTTTTTTATAGGTTTTTGAATAAATGGGTGAAAAGATGCAAATTCAGTTCAGGTACAATAACGTTAGAGCCCCTTTTGGCAATGATGCAATCCGATTTTGGAAAATTTCCAAACATGGAATTTGTATATCTATGTATTATATTTCCATAGGTTTTTGAATCAACTCAATTGGAGTTTGGACGAAAATGTTATGGCCAAAAGAAGAACCTGGTGTTGGCACTGCCTTGACATTGTTGCAGCGCCCATTTCTATCGCTGCAGCGATGCTTTTGAGTGATGCAGTGGTGATCGGACAATAAGTTACTTCCCTTTGATCCCTGCAACGTTACCCCCCATCGCTACAACGACCCGACACCACCTGGCAAAGATATTTTGGGATATTTTTGTGATATTTTGGATTTGTCTTGATATCCCCTCATTCGCAAGACCCTATGCACGTTTTTGGGGACATTTTAGGAGATCTAAGATCAACCAATCAAGAGGAGAACATAATTTGGAGAAGATAAAATAAGATCAGAGCGATTTTTACGAACATAAAAGCGTTGATTCTTTAGATTTGACTACTCTCCCTTGTTTCTCTTTTTATTTCTTAGCTTTGGTTGGTTATTTTGATGATGTTTAGTTCATTTTTAGTTGAATATGTGGTTATGTCCATGAGCTAAACATATTTTATTTAGGGATTGATTATTTTATAAATATGTTGTTTGAATAAATCTATATTTTGTTAACGGTTGTTCATTTGTATTCGATTGTGTTTAGCATTCCTTTACTTCCATTATATGCTTGTTATAATATTTTGGTTGATTTGATAATACGGGGTTTGACACTCGGGAGAGGTAACCTCGAATTCGGACTAGGGTTTAAACACAACGCGACGATCTAATGAATCGGGAGATTATTAGAAACTGTGCAATCCGTGAGGTTGGGGCGAGACTCATGTGATCGTTTAGATGCTTGATAGGGATATCAGTGTTGACACGAGTCGCATATTCATTCACTTTACACTCGGAAGAGGTAATGAGTGAGTTTTCAATACCTAGATTATCGGATGATTTGAATATTGTTAATGTAAACTAAACTAAACCAAACATACTTGAGTGAATGAAGTTAATCCCTAGATAATCTATTCCCACGAACGCCATTATTAGTATTGTAATTGAATTAGTTAGTATTTTAGTTTAGTTTATTATTACAAAAATCCTAGAATTGGAACGACTAAATAAAATTCGGTTATGACAATCGCAGTACTTAACGATAATTTAATCCAATCCTTTTGGATACGACAACCTTTACTCTTCCCACTATATTAAAACTTGACCCATACACTTGCGGTAAAATTAACGACGTATAATTCCGCTACCAAGAAGCGTATGTTATTTTATGAATGAAATTAGAGAAAACCTCTAGCAGTATAACCCTTGATCAGTCAAGTCCTATAGGGAAAATATTGAAGAAGTTTGAGTCTTTTGATGCAAAACATAATAGCACAGCTTATGATTTTAGTGTACATTTGAAAAAGAACAAAGGTCGACCAATATCTCAATTGAAGTATTCCCAGATGATTGGATCACTTTTATATCTATCTAATAAGTTTAGACTTGATATCTCTTATGCTGTTGGAAGATTGAGTAGATATACTCACAACCCTAATAAGGAACATTGGATAGCATTATAAAGGATTTGTAAGTATCTTAGAGGAACTTTAGATTTCACCTTGTACTACAAAGGTTTTCCTAGAGTAGCTGAAGGTTTTAGTAATGCAAATTGAATTTCTGACAGTCTAGATGTGAAATTCACCACCGGGTCTCTATTTTTATTTAGAGGAGTTGTTATATCTTGGGGCTCTAAGAAACAAGCTGTTGGCTCAGTGAGCTATCCATGAGGAAGGGTGAATTGGGTAGATATAAAAATTTACACAAATTTCTTATCTTTCAACACTTATTAAATTAAATAATCAATTTATCCTAAATCAATTATTTATCTTTATAACGCAGCGTATAAGTGTCCAAATCTAGGTGTATACCAAAACAACAAAATGTAAATGAAGTAAACAAGGATATTTCCTGGTTCACCAAGATACTTTTAGTTAATCTAGTCTTCCGAGCCCAACGGAGATTTACACCCACTAAACCACTTGATCCCTTTACCAGGTAGGAACCAAATTCTTACAAGGATTCTTTTACTAGGTTCAGAATCAACCTTTACAATTATTCTTTTTCCAGGCTAAGGAAGAATCTTATCTTTTTACCTGGTTAAAGATTAATCTAATTCTATTCAGTAGGAATCTCCACCTAATCCTTTTCCCAGGTGTAGAAATAACTTTATCTTCTTACTAAGCTCAAGACTAATCTAATCCTTTTACAAGCTAATGATCAAACCTCACAAAACACTCCAAGTATCCTTTTCACTGGTAAGGATGAAACCGTTACAATTCTCTCACAAGTAATTTTAATCAGGAAGAATCAAGCCTAATTATTTTCAAGGGAAAAGAATAACCTAACCTTTTTATCCACTAGGTAAAGATCAAATCTCAATCTTTTTCCTGAAAAAGATTAAACTCAAAGCTACCCCTGACTAGATACTCCCAATAATATCTAATCCGCACAAAGTCACCAATTACAAAAATCAATGAATTTCTTCCCATTCGGAACTTCTACCACCTCAAATCAATAACACTCAATTAATGTCCCAAAATAACTAGTGATAGAATTTACGTGAGGAATTCAATATCTGATTATATAACGTGTGGGTAACACAAAATTTAAGCACATAATCAGATAATCACAAAAATCATTTTAAACAAACTTTTTTTATGCTATTCAAAGTTAAAAAATGATTTTAACAAAATATTATCAACCAAGCAATAATAAGAATATGATTTCATAATAAAGAGTAAATAGCGTGGAAAGATCTTACCAAGATACCATCGAAAGATTGAAAATTGAATTACTAGACAGTTGAGATCAGTGACACCAAAATAATTAGCGTTTTAACTCAAGAATTTTTCACACAATTGATTTATCGATATAATATCATAATGAAAACTCTTAGAAAGCTCAGTAACTGGAAGTTTTTGATTGATGTGATGCATAGATCTCTAAAAACGCAAGTCTATTTAATCAATTTTGAAATAGGCCCTCTAACGACTAGTTTTCTCAAAATATGACAATTAAATGCATATATAGACCCCATATATCAACACCATTCAATCATAGTCTAATTCACTTTCTCAAAATATGATAATTAAATACATATATAGACCCTATATATCAACACTATTCAATCCTAGTCTAATTCACTTAAATATGACTTTTAAAATATTCAATTTAGTCCCCAAATTATTTCTCAATGTAAAATCGTATAGATAGGAAGTATTGAATGTACCAAATTGAGAAAGTCCATAAGTTTATGAAACATATCTATAGGGATATTAAAATAAGTGTATCATATCATTAATATATCCAAATCCCTACAATATATCGCTCAGATATCCAAAAACCAGTTAACTTTTGAATAGTTCCTCGAAATCCTCGAAATTGTAATAGCACAGTCAGTTGACCGACCTATGTCTATCAGTCAACTGATAAATACAGGATATAGCCCAAGCCATTTTTAAACACTGGTTGGTTGACCGATCCCCCATGGGTCGGTTGACCAATCGATGCAGGATGCTTCCCTAGGCCTAATTTCGACCTTGGTCGATGAACCGATCATTGATGGTCGTTTGACCGATCATTGATAGTCAATCAACCAATCGATATAGAGAGTTTCATTTAGGCCATTAGTTAACCAGTCTCCCCTGGTCGGTTGATCGATCGATTTAGAGACTCTCCATTTTCCAGCCCTTACCCATCGATTGACCGATCCCTTGTGGTAAATTGACCGATCACTGCTCGAATACCTGTTCTCAATTTTATTTCAACTCCAAACTATGTTATTTTAAACCCTTTAACCGATTTCGTTTCTCGGTTAACTTAATTGACACTAATAATTAATTTTAAATACTAATCTTACTTAGGTTAATTTTCCTTTTTCAATATCACATAAGAGCAAATAATTGAACACTAATTAGGACCTTAATTTTAAACACATACAAATATAAATTATTTTTGTGTCGTGTGTGATCCTAATTGAGATATATTAAGAGTAAAATAAATTTAAGTTGTTTTTACCTAGTATCTTCAGAATCTTCAATCTCTTAATGTCCGTCTTTGCATTGTTCATGATTTTATCTTGAATAAAATTTTTTAAACTGAAACACTCAATAGACCTGTTAATTCCACAAAAAATATCAACTCGTAATTGTCTATCAAAACCTTGGAATCAACACAAACTATTATTCCAAGCAGTACAATGAATGTTGAACTTATAACACTTGATACCACATGTGCAAAAGCAGAATGGATTAAAAACTTACTTTTAGATCTATCATTAGTTGGTAAACATAATCCTGTTATATCCATTGGTTGCGATAATAGAGTTGTTATTGACTTAGTCAAACAATCTCATACAAATAAGAAAATGAATAGACATATACAAGTAAGATATAAGTCTATTAAGAGTATGTTGAAAAGAGATAAAATATCACTAGATTTTGTGAGATCAAAAAGTAACATTGTTGATCATTTGACCAAAGGTCTATGTAGGAATGTAGTCTTAGATTTGTCAAAGATGATGAGTCCAAGCCTACAAGGAAGTCACTTAAGGAAGTAACCCAACCTCTATGATTGACCCAACCTCTATGATTGAGAGCCCATGAAGGAGGTTCAATGGGTACAAATAATATGTACTGTGTGACTTATGAGAATGGGGTTGTTCCCTAATAACTTTCATGAGAATCAAAGGATCAAAGTTCATGACCATTAATAATACTAAACCATAAACCATGTATAAATATCAATGTTGTGTGTGTAACAGTTGAACGTTAACTTAAAGGGTCTAGTTCAAGATATAATTTACTATGATTCTTCAAAGGGAAAACTGTTAACACTCAGTGATGTTCAAATCCTGAAGTCATCTTCACCTATTTCATAGTATAAAGTATCCCATATTATATATATATATATATATATATATATATATATATATACACACTAGCGTATAACCTGTGCCTGAAGGCACGGGTGTAGAATAACCAAACCCAAAAAAAAATGATATAATTTTATCTATTATACAACATTATACATCTATTACATTTGAATATTAATAATAAAACAATCAAGATTAACATAATACACCTATTCATTTGAACATCGATTGTAATTCACAATCGAGATTAAAACTTGTACTGATATAAAAAAGTTCAACAATATAAAAAATCCAATTATATTCTAAGGTTTTATATATAATTTAATCTTCAAAGTAAGTTATAAACTAATTGAAATAAAAATAATGACAATTATGAAATCAAAATAGTGGTACCGAACAATTAGTGCATAACGCGTGCCTAAAAGTACTATTATGCTTCATTAAGAAAGCCTAAAAGCACTATTATACTTCATTACGAAACAATCTTATTACAAATACAAACACTTAAAAAACATTTTTAAGAAAAATCCTAGCCAAATAAGAAAAAACCCATAAAACGCATTCAAAAACCAATTTCTTACGACAATAATTAATTTCGTAAAATGAATCTCAAATGAACACACACATTGCAAGGGAAACCAATAATAATATGACCTTACCTCCTATTCGGATAGAATCAATGTATAACTTAAAAAAATAAAGAATAACGTGTAAACTTGACAAACTATTTACACTGGAATTAAATAAAATAAGCTCATAAAAAAAAATTACATTTTCCTGAAACCTCAATATATATTATCTTATATATATGTGTGTGGATGTGTGCACACGCATGTATGTGTATGTAGTGCACGGACCTTCAAGTAATGACCAAAAATGATGACAAAACAACGTATTTAAAGAGATTTTCTTTATTCTTTGTGCTAAAAATAAAAAATAATTCGATGAACATGCGATTATGATTTTTAAATATGGTAAGTTTAATTAATATTTTAAAATATGATTTTAAAAATTAACTGACAATCACATTAAATGAATATTTCAGATCTGATGAACATATAACGAACTAAAATTTAGCAAAATAAAGAGGTAGAGACAAAAAATTTCAAAGTCAGCATAAATTATAAAATATGAACATTTTTAACAGTAAATAGTTGATCGCGTGCTCACAAATAGGATGTGTTCTTTAATTACTTAGGGTGAGTAACTGCAGAAAAGAGAGAAAAACGCATTGCAATTGGGGAGAGAGAGAGCTGAAAGAAGGGTTAATTAAATTGAATTAGTAGTTTAATTAAAAAAAAAAGGATGAATCAATGTCTAAATTAATTAATTAATTAGTAATTTAATTAGAGAAAAATGGATAAATCGTTATCTAAAATAATATTAATGGCTAAACTTTTGGCTCTAAACTTAATATGTTAATTTTGACCCTAAAATTAATTAATTAGAAATTTAATGTGATTAGGACAAAAAATTTAGGCATTAATGTTATTTTAGGCATTATCTTTACTAATTAATGTTAATTTAGGGCCATATATGTATCCCAACATTTTTTGTCCCAAATTAAATTTCAATTTCCTTTTATGGCCCTAAACTTATATCTCGAAAATATCTTAGTCAGCAAATTTGTTTGTCCTAGTCAGCATTTGTCTAATTAATTAATCAATACTATATTAATTTGATTTCCATTTACCTTAATCCGATTTCCTATTTGATAAATCTAGTTTCCTTACATGTCCTCAACTTATGTCTTAAAATGTTCTAGTCAGTATTTAGTTTGTCCTAATCAGCAACTTTATTTGTCCTAGTCATATTTTTTTGTCCTAATAATAAGTTTATCCTAGTCAGCCAAAAAATCGTCCTGTTTTATATAATATACTAGCATATAACCCGTGCCTGAAGGCACGGATTAAAATTACAAATCAACCATAAAATAGAAAAGATAACTAAATTTTAAAAATATAATACATTTCTTTTAGTTGCTCGAAATTTTGTAGTCTAATTTTCTTGAGAAAATTTGAGATAATTACCAAATTATATTTAATGACAACTTGAACCAATTACAATATATATATCTTTGGTTTTTTAATATAATCTCCATCATTTATAGAACATTTTACACCTATTTTATTTAAACATCAGTAATAACCAAAATTTAAACTAAAACTTGTACCAATATAAAATTAAGAGATATGGCACCATTTTGATCGTATTATAGATTCTCAATAAGAAAAAGAAAGATTATACATTCTTTATACATACACTATTTATATACCTATATAGAGTTTTCAATAGATTTTCTTTTCTGCTTCATATACACCCTAAAAATTAAAATACAAAATAAAAAAATTTAGACACCATAAATTACACCAAAAAGAATGGAGATCATTAAAATAAAAATAAAAAATCTTAATCATCCTAGAAGATAAAAAATATGGTCAAGCAAATTCGTAGTGGAGAATTAAAATAGCACCAATTAGATGGAGATCAAGAGGGATGAATAAAGTTATTGCAGAACAAAACTCAGAGTTACAGTAAAATCATCGATGGTGACCTTTCTTTGTCGGAGATGCATCTTCATGTAGAACTTCAAGAACAGTAGCAGAATCGCACCATTGAGCACTGCATTCCAAACCCAAGCACCTCTTCCTTTGCAACCACGTTGCATAATAGGTTGCAACCCAGAAGCATAATCTGGCAATTCACCACGAACAGGAAGCACGCGCTCGGAGAGAGGGGATAGGCGGTGTTCTGAGAAGCAAGTAGAAAATCGATAAAGAAAATAAAATAAAATAATGAAATCTTACCAAAAAAATATTATATATATACAGTGGATTGTGTCCAGCGTGTAAAAAGATATGCAAACACATAAATCATCCAACATGTAAAAAGAGATGAGAATTGTACTAAACATTTTGTGAATTGATCAAAAAATTTCTCAAAATATGATTTTAGAATTTTCAAATCAAATCCCAAAATTTTTCCCAGCCGTTACCCATGGATGAAAAAGGTAGCATGAAGGGGTGTGGAGAGAGAGAAAAGAGAGATCGTACCAGAGAAGGGGCTACCGGACCTTTCCATGTAGATCTTTTCTTCTTCCTTGAACTGAAAATCCAATGGGGCTCCACTTGGACTCTGTTTGGACCTCCTCCATTTATACAGACGATTAGGGCATGAAGATAGAAGCTTGGACATTTGCGATTAGGGCAGAAAGCAGTCTGATGGCTGGACATAGGAGATGATATCGGCCTGATGGATTGATGAGAGAGAGATAAAGTACCTTCGCAGTCCTCGCTGAGCATTGTCGGTGGTGCTCTGTTCGTACACGACGGAGACCTAAGACTGGGAGGCAGGCGATTCGGCGATGGAGTGGCTAGCTTCATGGTGATGGAGGGAGAAAGAAATCGCTGATTTGGGGAAAGAAAAAGGATTAGGTTTAGGGGGCGAGAATTAGGTGCAGCGAGGAGAGAGGGGCACAAATCAGGGAGAGAGAGAGTGAGAGAGGATTGATAGAATTAGAGACGGAGGCAGAGAGAGAGTGTGGCAATTGGAGATAATTAAGGTTAAGAGGTAATTGGAGAGAGAGAGAGATTGAGATAATTAAATTACAAATTTTCCTATTCAGAAAATGTGGAGAAGGAAAATTTGGGTTAGTTAACTAAATTAGTATTAAAATCAAAAACAATTAAGTATCAATGCCTGAAATAAAATTAGTGTAACTTAATCAGTATTTCAATTAGGAAAAATTAAGTAAATCAATGCCTAAAATAAAATTAATTTGTCTCAATCTGTCCTAGTCAGCATATTTATTTAGCCTCGTCAGCAATTGTTTGTCCTAGTCATATTTTCGTTTGTCCTAGTTAGCCAAAAAGTCGTCTTGTTTTATATAATATATATATGGACAATTTGATAAAGACAGTTTATTAGTCTTCTGGTGTATGTAAACCCCGAGAAGACGTATTTGTGAACAACAGTTGTATCTTAGAGTAGCATTGCGGTCAAAACCTTTACATAGGGAAGTAATCGTTACTTTAGGACAGTGATCATTCGTGTTTTTTTGAATTTACAAGCCAATTAGTTTTTTGGTTTTTCTTCCAAAAGTCCCATTTTGAGTTGAGACAACTTTTTAGATCCCACCAAAATCCCTTTCATGTGAAAACTCCCAAGTTCAAGTCTTTTGCCTCCAAAAGTGTTTTGTTGACTTGGCCATGAAATTTTGTTTCCATTTTTTCCCTTACCCCATATTTCATATAGAAGAATCAATTAGACCAGCAAGCCCTATAGAACAGTCAGTTCCTACATGGAAGAAGCGCAGTCAATAGGAAGAACAGTCAGTAGGAAAATCATTTCAGAAATAGGGGCCAGCCATGTAAACAATTTTCGCGCTAGATTTTTGAAGTTGATAATCACATTTTTGCCCTTCATATGTATACAAATGGAGGTTTTGAGTACACAGATGTATATGAGCTCTGTAACAAAATTTTTGAGTTCGGATTGCAATTCTTCGACTTGCCTTTCCACTACAAATTCGGAGGGTTGATTTCTTTGATTGGCTGAGTGATTTTCGACTTCGGATTGCCCTGGTGAGTGTTCGGATTCTACTGAGTGTTCGGATTCTACTGAGCTCTGTAACAAAATTTTCGAGTTCAGATTGCAATTCTTCGACTTCGGATTGCCTTTCCACTATGAATTCGGAGGGTTGATTTCTTTGATTGGCTGAGTGATTTTTGACTTCGGATTGCCCTGGTGTGTGTTCGGATTCTACTCGTTTCGTTTCTGTTATTCGTTTCTACCTCTTCAGTGTTCAGATTCTACATTTCTTTGTTTCTGTTATTCGTTTCTATTTTTCATGCCACATTTCATTTGCAGTTCATTTGCAGTTTATGCATGGGGTTCTGTTCAGTTTATGCATGGGGTTATGTTCTGTTGGCAGTAGATAAACTAAGTTTCATGTTTATTGTTTGTCAACCGAAATCATGAATAAATAATCTGCCACTATTTCATGTTTGTCAACTGAGGTTCTGTTCAGAAGCTATCCACTAAGGATGTGTATTTCTCAGTAGATATCTACTTACATTTTGAATTATGCTGTTTGTATACAAATACATTTTTTGAATAGATGTTTTTACTGAATGTAATATTATGTTTTTATTTTATGAATTTGCAGTTTTGTTTTTGATAATGGGAGGATTAATCATGGTGTGTACGTATGGGGAGGAAACGTGTTTGATAAAAATTGATGATGAAAGATATACATATGATGTGTTAGTTGATAAGTTGATTGAGCAATGGAATGTTTTGCAACGTTACTCATTGCGCATATCATATTCAATCGTGGGACAGCCAAACTGTATTTTGAATGATCAAAAAGACTTTTCAGCTTTATTAGATTTAGTGAAGTTGTTAAATTTGGGATACTTGAATGTTGTTGTGAAAGAGATTGTCGATAAAAGTTGTAGAGACGGGGGAGAAGATGATGAGAGACGTCACACCCCCCCACATGATGAAGCGATAGATTTTCTTGGGTCTTATTGTGTCAACCACACGATAAATCACCGTTCTAAGTCGTGGTCCACCCTTATTAGAGAGGTGGGTCAACAATTTGATGGGGGAGCAGATCAATTTCGTAGTGATCTAGTCAAGTATTCAATTGAGGTTGGGTTTCATTTCGATTATTTGAAGAATGACAGCGTTCGAGTCACTGCTGCATGCTGTCATAGGGATTTGACTTCCTGTAAGTGGAATGTCCATGCTAGAGCTGACACTGTTACTGGGATTTTTGTAATCAGAAAGTTGGATAACGTACATACTTGTGGTGCATCATTTTGGTCATGCAAAAATGAAAGGATGAGTTCCGATGTCATTGCAAGTGAGTTGACAGTTGAGATTCATGGAAATCCACTAAAACGTCCTGTTGATGTTGTTTCTGATTTCAAGAACACGTATGGATTAGAAATAACATACAATCATGCATAGCTAGGGGTAGAGAAGGCTCGAAATTTATTATATGGTGATTATATGGCATCATACGACTTATTGAGGTGGTATATTAGTGTTTGCCAGTCGACAAACCCAGGCAGCCACTTTTCTTTGGAGTATGACCAAGAGTTTGGTCATTTTAAGAGAATTTTTGTGTCCTTTAATGCATGCATTGAAGGCTTCAAGTTTTGCCGGCCTATGTTGTTTATGGACGGAACATTCGTCAAGAGTCGGTATAAGGGAACGTTGCTTGCTGCATCTGCGAAGGACGGGAATGAAGGTTATATTACGTTTTATTTTTCGATTGCAGCTTTTGTTCCTATTTTTAATTATGTTTATTGTGTTTTCAGCTTGAATGTTTTCTGATTTTTACATGTTCTGGTAAATGCTTTGTTTTCTCCAATTGATTCTCAAATGCTTTGATTTGATCCCAATACATGAGGATCTTCCCATTGAGTATATTTCAGTAGATATCACTCAGTTTGAGTAGATATCCACTGAATATGTGTCAGATTCAGTAGATATCTACTGAACTGTTTCAAACAGGATGTTTAGGTACCAAAAATGTTGTTTATGTATATGCACATAGAGAATGTATTCTGGTAAATGCTTTGTTTTCTCCAATTGAGTCTCAAATGCTTCGATTTGATCCCAATACATGAGGATCTTCCCATTGAATATATTTCAGTAGATATCACTCAGTTTCAGTAGATATCTACTGAAATGTTTCAAACAGGGTGTTTTGGCACCAAATATGCTGTTTATGTGTATCCACATAGAAATGTATTATGGTAAATGCTTTGTTTTCTCCAATTGAGTCTCAAATGCTTTGATTTGATCCCAATACATGAGGATCTTCCCATTGAGTATATTTCAGAAGATATCACTTAGTTTCAGTAGATATCCACTGAATATGTGTCAGATTCAGTAGATATCTACTGAACTATTTCAAACAGGATGTTTAGGCACCAAATCTGCTGTTTATGTGTATCCACATAGAGAATGTATTCTGGTAAATGCTTTGTTTAGGCACCAAACAAGCTGTATTCTGATTTTTTACATGTTCAGAAATGTTTCCATTGGCTTTTGCTATTGTCAATGCGGAGAACGACGACAATTGGATGTGGTTTGCACAACAATTGTCGATTATTGTTTCTGATGAGTGGCGCATTACATTCATTTCGGATCGACAACCAGGTTTGATTCAAGCTGTAAGTACTGTCTTCCCGAACTCCCCCCATGCATTTTGCTTACATCATTTGAAGTGTAACCTAAGAGATAAACTAAGTGCGAGGGATAATGTGATGAAAAAAAATCTGCTTCATAGACTTGATTAGTGTGCGTTTGCACCAACTGTTGAGGGGTTTGCCATTCACAGAAATAGACTTATTGTTGAAGGCGGGCCAAGGGTTATTTCATTCTTGAATGAGTTACCTCCTGAGAATTGGGCTAATGCCTTTTTTGTTGGACAACGATACGGCGAGATGTATTCAAATCTTGCCGACTCGTTTAACGCTTGGATTGTTAAAGCCCGACACTTCCCCATAATGGAATGCATTGATACGATTAGAGTACAGCTCATGGACCATATATCGAATAGAAGACTTCTTTCAAATAAGATGTCTAGTGTCATTTGCCCGTTTTGGGATAAAAAGTTATTAGAATATGTTGAGAGCGGTAGCGGTAGGACGTGGTTGGTGGGTTTATGCTCTGAAGGGAAATTTGAAGTGCATTGCCACCCATCAGTCTCAGTGGATATTGTTAATCGTACTTGTTCATGTTTCCAATGGTAATTGAAAGGTTTCCCGTGTGCACATGCTTGCGTCGCCATTCAAAAATCGGGGGGGAATTTATATGACTATGTTGAGGATTTCTTCCGTGTTGATTTGTATCGTAGTACGTATTTGGAGGGTATTTTGTCTGTCCCTACCCTTAGAAGACCAGTTTATGACAGCGCAACAGCTATTGTGTTACCGCTGCAAACACGCCGACCAGCTGGGCGTCCAAAGAAGAAGCGGATTGCATCAAAAGGGGAAAAAGTAAAGCAAAATCGGTGTAGTCGGTGCAAGCAATATGCGAACCACAATCGGAAGATGTGCAAGGCTGCAATTTGAAGAACAGGTTGCACACTGTATATTTTTTCAGATTTTTGCAATGTATATTTTTGTGTGGCTGTATATTTTTGCAAGCCTGTATATTTTTGCAAGGCTGCAATGTATATTTTTGCAAAGCTGTATATTTTTGCAAGCCTGTATAGTTTTTGCAAGGCTGCAATGTATATTTTTGTAAGGCTGTATATTTTTTGGAAGGCTGCAATGTATATATTTGCAAGGCTGTATATTTTTGGGAAAAAATATCCAACGATATGTATTTTTTCAGTAGATGTGTACTGGAATTTTAGTATATGTTGTTGTATACATGCTATATATGGTGAAGATGTATTTTTTCAATACATGTCTACTGAAATTTTAATATATGTCGTTTTTCATGATATATTTGGTCAACAAAATTTGAAATATGCTGTTTTATGTACCAAATCATTCTGTTCAGAAGATATCTACTGAAATGTTTCCAACAGGCTGTTAGGCACTAAATATGAGGATCTTCCCAAGTATTATATTCAGTAGATATCACTCAGTTTTAGTAGATATCCACTGAATATGTGTCAACTTCAGTAGATATCTACTGAACTGTATCAAACAGGCTGTTTTGGCACAAAATATGCTGTTTATGTGTATCCACATAGAGAATGTATTCTGCTAAATGCTTTGTTTTGATCCCAATACTAGTCTGAAATGCTTCGATTTGATCCCAATACAAGAGGATCTTCCCATTGAGTATAATTCAGTAGATATCACTCAGTTGCAGTAGATATCCACTGAATATGTGTGAGCTTCAGTAGATATCTACTGAACTGTTTCAAACAGGATGTTGAGGCACCAAATATGTTGTTTATGTGTATCCACATAGAGAATGTATTTTGGTAAATGCTTTGTTTTGATCCCAATTGAGTCTCAAATGCTTCGATTTGATCTCAATACAAGAGGATCTTCCCATTGAGTATAATTCAGTAGATATCACTCGGTTTCAGTAGATATCCACTGAATATGTGTGAGCTTCAGTAGATATCTACTGAACTGTTTCAAACAGGGTGTTTTGGCACCAAATATGCTGTTTATGTGTATCCACATAGAGAATGTATTCTGGTAAATGCTTTGTTTTCTCCAATTGAGTCTCAAATGCTTCGATTTGATCCCAATACAAGAGGATCTTCCCATTGAGTATAATTCAGTAGATATCACTCAGTTTCAGTAGATATCCACTGAATATGTGTGAGCTTCAGTAGATATCTACTGAACTGTTTCAAACAGGATGTTGAGGCACCAAATATGCTGTTTATGTGTATCCAAATAGAGAATGTATTCTGCTAAATGCTTTATTTTGATCCCAATACTAGTATTTTTCAGTAGATGTCCACTGAATATGTGTCAGCTTCAGTAGATATCGACTCAAATTCTTCAAACAGGCTGTTCAGGTATCTACTGAATTTTTTAACAGGATGTGTATATATGAGTAGATATCTACTGAAATGGTTACTGAAATGTTTGACATACGCTGTTTATGCACATACAAACACTGTCAATGTGAACAATTAATAAGGGCAGTATATATACAAACACACTGATTAACAGACAATCTAACAGCCAATCTAAATAAGAGCAGTATATATACAAACACATTGTTTCTGCACATATAAACACTGCCAATGTGAAATGTTTGACATACGATGATATCTACTAAATATGTGTCAGGTACATTATATACAAACACACTAATTAACAGCCAATCTTAATAACAGTTTCCACATCAAGATGGTGTAGGGTCAGCACTGTGTCCTCCTCTTTCACTTTTTTTCGTTGACTCAAACTTTTGAGGCGTCCATGATTTGGCCTTATCATTCAAAAATACATTCACAATTTTTGCTCGATATTTGATCATTGCTTCTTTCACCGCTTTCTCATTTTCGAATGGCACAATTGGCACGCCTTGGGCTATTTGGTCCATTATAAACAAAACCATTGTCCCAAAATCCAACCTAACATTCAATGTTCATGCATTTGAGTCTGTATATAGATTTTACATTTCATGAAAAAATGTGTAATGACGTTAATACTTACGATCCGAGTATTTGTTGTGGGCTGTCCTGTACGCTTGTTAGATGAGTTTTAGTCTGCGGTATTACCAACTCTTCACCATCTACGCGGAGATCTTTGATCATATCAAGTACATATTTTATCTACAAAATAAACAAAATTTTAAATTAAAGTTTTATTATGTAACATTTAAGTTAGGAATGGAAACAAAGCATGAGTTTTATTACCATCAACATTGCGTCTTTCAAGTATGGATCTGCGGTGCCGATTCTTGGTTGGAGCGAGTTATAGTGTCTCCATTCTGCCTCACTTGTGTCAAACACAAGCAGCGTCCAATGATTCGGACCGTTATCCGTTGTGTTTATGGGAAAGTGAATGTGTCGATAGCCGCCCTGTAATGCTTCAGTGATTTGGGTATTCAAAAAAATTTCAGTCGACAGTGTCGACCTGCCCTTTACCCAATTCTGTAAAATATGGGGACAATATATAATTTAGCTAATAGTCATAAAATAATTTAATTTATTCAATAGATATCCACTGAATAAATTGTAGAATTCAGCTGATATCCACTGAATAAATTGTAGAATTCAGTTCATTTATTCAGTAGTTGGACGTACTGTTTTTTAATACATCAAACAAACGTATAAAACAGATGTATAAATGTACCCAAACATACCCAACAATAGCTTGTGATGAAGTATGAGCGGTCACCGACAACAATTCTCTCATTTTTCAATTTTTTTTCTAATTTCGCATTGTTGTCCCTTAAGAACTTTGTGTAGCTATCTACGACCTGCAATCAATTTTCATTATTAGTTTGCGTTCTTTTTTATGTTCATATGTGTGATGTTTTTTAATATATTCACTTACAAAGTTGCTTAGTTTTCCACCGTTCAGAAGTGAAATGACATCTAGAAGAGATACAACACTATATTCCCCATTGTATACAATTGCACTGTGTATTAATAAGAGATGGTTAAAATTTCTTTCATGCATTTTTATACAACCAGAATATGTAAAAATATCTTTAACATGTGTATTTTGTGTTACCTCGGCCCTTCGGTTTTGAATATGGTTGTTATCTTTTGCCAATCCTCATCGGATAGTGAAGTTGCTACTTCACTGTTTGGCAACCTGTTTTTTTTTTTTTTTTTTTTTTTTTTTTTTTTTTTTTTTTGTGTTGGGGCATGATATGTGTCTAGATCGACCGTTTCTTCATGCGTTCCTTTATCCTTTCTGCATGTTTTGATGTCTAAATATTCAAAATCGTTTTTCTTCTTTTTTTGTGCTTGGTCTCTCTGTTTCAGCCTTTTAACCATTGAGCTTTGGCCTGGTTTTTTTGTCAATTTTCTCTTCTTCTTTTTTTTTTCGTTTCTTCAGCTTCTCTGGGCCCCGTCTCTGCGTGGATTTCTTCGGCACGCTTTTCAGCTTCTTCTCCAGCAACAGGGTCTGGAGGAGGACTGTTTTTGGCCTGTTTAAGGTCATTCTCCCTTTGAGCTAAAAGTAGCGTCAAATTCTTGAACTGGTTGTCCATGTCCTCCTTCTGTCGAGCCATTTGTTCTGCCAATTCTTTTATTTTTTCATCACTTTCTTCTTTCGGCTCATGTCTTGTCCTTTTCAGCTCAGCCAATTCCAACTTGAGCTTCGTAATTTTCTCTCATTTTTCCTTATTTTTTCCTCTCAGTTTGATATTTGTTTTCTTCAGTTTTGCATTCTCGCTCTCCAAGCTCTCAATTTTGGCTTGGAGTTCCTCAGTTTTTTTTCTTATTTCACCTTCTTCAGCTCTGCTTTTTTATGCTGTCCGATTTTGTGGGGTGAAATAAGGCGTAGTCATCCGTGTCAGACTGTCCGGAATGCTGTGACTGAAAGGAGTACCGTGGGGGGTTTCCATAGTCTCCGGTTCTCCTTCGTCCCCGTCCTCGTCTGGTCCACCTTTCTCAGTCCATGATCCTTCTTCATCGTCCTTCTTTCGATCAAATTTTTCTCCTTTTCCAGGAGGCTTATTTTTAAAATCATGAGCGTGTGTGATCATTTTTGTCTCCGTCCTTGTCATTTTCGTGGTTTTTGGATTAACCTGTCAATATGGCGTTTGTTCAGCAGATATATATGGATGTATGTAGTACATATGTGTATTTTGAAGTGGATATCCAGTAAAGATGCAGTACATATCATTAAAGATGTGTATTTTTCAGTAGATATCCATGTTGTTCAGTAGATATCTACTGAACAACATGTTTGCAGCACATACATGCTGTTCAGTAGATATCTACTGAACAGCATGTATGCAGTACATATGTGTATTTTGAAGTATATATCCAATAAAGATGCAGTACATATCATTAAAGATGTATATTTTTCAGTAGATATCTACTGAACAACATGTATACAGTACATATGTGTATTTTCAAGTGGATATCTAGTAAAGATGTAGTACATATCATTAAAGATGTGTATTTTTCAGTACATATCAATGCCGTTCAGTAGATATCTACTGAACCGCATGTATGCAGTACATATTGGTATTTTCAAGTAGATATACATGATGTTCAGTAGATATCTACTGAACAGCATGTATTCAGCACATATGTGGATTTTGAAGTGTATATCCAATAAAGATGCAGTACATATCATTAAAGATGTGTATTTTTCAGTAGATATCCATGTTGTTCAGTAGATATCTACTGAACAAGATGTTTGCAGCACATACATGCTGTTCAGTAGATATCTACTGAACAGCATGTATGCAGTACATATGTGTATTTTCAAGTGGATATCTAGTAAAGATGTAGTACATATCATTAAAGATGTGTATTTTTCAGTACATATCAATGCCGTTCAGTAGATATCTACTGAACAACATGTATGCAGTACATATTGGTATTTTCAAGTAGATATACATGATGTTCAGTAGATATCTACTGAACAACATGTAACAACATGTATTCAGCACATATGTGTATTTTGAAGTGTATATCCAGTAAAGATGCAGTACATTTCATTACACGTGTATTTTCAGTAAATATCTAATGTAATAAACAGCATGCATGCAGTTCAGATGTGTAATTTCTACAAACAGCATGTAAACACTGGAACAAAGAATGAACACAGAAAAACATATAAAGCAGTACATAGATATCCACTAACCCTGACATCTGGTCCATTATGCAGTGCCAATTTCAGTGTGTCCTTTGTCAATTTAGAAAGATCCCACTTCACAAACCTTGGGGATGCTTCCTCCTTATCTTCCTTGAGCACATTCACATGCTCGCAAAACCAATACTAGACAATTTAAAAGTTTATTAGTAATTATTAAATTTAATTTGGGTTTTCAGATTAAATGGATGTGTCAAAATGGAAATGAGTTATGCTTTGACGTACCAGCAATGCAATAACACACCCTTTCACCTTCTCAGGTTGTGGGGTGTTTTGCCGAATTGATGTGATCAACAAGCTATGAATTGCGTGATGCCAAGCATAAGTGTGCATTTGCTCAATATTTTCAATATATTTGTAAAGGCCAAATGCAACAGATTGTCCACTGTTGGGCAGCAAACACGTGCCAAGCAGATACAAGCACAACAAACTCACAACATGCTGAACGTCTTCATCGTTGTCACTTTGCACCGACTCCATGATTGCAGTTTTGATGTCAGTTGTCGACAATCGCTTTCGGTCTTTGCAAATACTCGCCAAATATTCACTTTCCAGCTTGCCATACAAGAAATTGATGGCCTTCTCGCCACATTTCAGTCCAAAAATCAGTCTAACATCCGAAACATCAAACTTCAGATCAACACCTCTAATTCTGAAAGACTCTATTTCTTCGTTCCACGTCTTCAGTATTTCGACGATGTTGTCGTCCAATTTCTTGATCATCTCCAATGTCACTCTCTTTTTCAAAATTGAATAAAAAATTGGCCAGAATGGCGTAAGTTGCAGCAATTCAGTGTGTTTTCTTGTCAGCACAATCGTGTCAAGCAACTCGTAGACAAGCTTCAACGATGATCTGTATTGTAGGTAAAATTTACCTATTCTCCGGCTTGTTTCTGTTGTAGTCTTCCTTTCATTTTTTGTCCGCTTTCGGGTTCTTTTCATAGGGGCATCATCGAAGTCACTGTCAGACACATATATTGAAAATACACATGTCAATATGTTAACATTCAGATGACACATATACTGAAAATACACATATTCATAGGTTAACTGACCAAATACCAAAACAGTAGATACAAACACACTGAACACCAAATCTGAACAACAAAACAGAGCAGTACACTTCCAAACATTAATCAAGTAGATATCTTGTGATTGTAAACACATTGTTTGAACAAATATTTTAGAAGAAATCTTGTATATACAAACACAGCCAATGTATATACAAACAATTAATAAGAGCAGTACACTGTTTAATGTTTGTCAACTGGGGTTCTGTTCAGTACATATCCACTGAAGATGTGTCTTTCTCAGTAGATATCTACTTACATTTCCAATTAAATATGTTTTTCATGATATATATGGTCAAGAAATACTCTGCAACAAGTATACAATTCAATCCAGATAGTACATGATATCAACTTAAATTTGAACGACACTGATGTCAAGAAATGAACGGATATCGCCTGAAATTTTTTCTAAATGTAATCAACAGCATATGTATATGATATCCACTTAAATATTTTGAATATAACAACTAGTATATGTACTGCTTACCTTCTTCCTCAACCTTTTCTTTGTAGTCTTTCTCAGGTTCCTTCTCTTTCCCTCTTTCTGCCGATTGCTGTGGTTCCATTGTCGTCTTCGATGGTTTGGACTATTTGGAACCTGACGTTTCACCATCCTTCTTTCTCTTCTCTAAAGACCTCGTGTTCACCATTTCTTCTTCTTTTTTGTGTTCGGTGAATTCTCAATTTTTACGGTTATGTTGTTCGTTCTATTTCTAGGCGCCGTTCACTCGCAATTTCTGGCGAATCGGAGTTCTAGGATTTATGCTCGTGCGATTCTTGCGTGAAAATCGCAGAACAAACGGCAATGAGTAAACTACAAAGAAGACATAAGGGCTATGATGACGATAGGTTTCGGCAGATGCGCAGAACGTGCAGTCGCGTCATGGCAGCTGTGCATTGGGCTGATCGGTGGCATGGATTTGTAAATTACAAATCTAACGAGGGGCAAAATCGGCAATCCCATTTTCGTGGTTTAATTATCTACTGCCATTTAATTGGTTTTTTTATTGGTTTTGTTCAGATGATATCAACTGAATTTGTGTCTTGTTAAGTAGATATCTACTTAAAGGTTTTTTTTTTCCTGTTCAGATGATATCGACCGAAAGTGTCTTCTTAAGTAGATATCTACTTGTCGGTATAAATTTGTGATGTGTCTGTACATTTAATTGGGTCTTCAATGATATACATGGTCAATAACTAACAAGTTCTGACAATTACCTTAATGATATATTGAGTCAATAAATGGACGGCACAAAGTTCCAAGTTTTGTAGAAACGGGCAATGAAGGGTTCTGTTCACTGGGTTCTATTAAGATGATATCAACTGAATAGGTGTCCATTTTAAGTAGATATCTACTTAAATGTATCAAAGATGATGTGTCTGTACATTTTCGTAGTGTCAATGAACGATGGACATTTAATTGGGTTTTTAATGATATAAATGGTCAATAACACACAGAAACTTTAATTTTGTATATACAAACACATTGTTTCAACTATTTTTTGGAGGCTTACACATCAAATAATATCCACAGCATGCAAATTTAATGGATGAACATATGGGCAGAACAACTGCGACTAGAGACACTGAAGTTATATTACAGAGTTCTTCTAACAATGTGTACTGCAGAAGCACAGATTTTGCATGCCAACAATCTAACTTCGCTGCTAACTAACCAATGAGAGGTTCCATAGATGCATGTTTGCTTGTTCAGTAGAACTGGTTCTTGCCACACATAAGACAGTAGATATGTTGTTCCCAACAGTGATCTCAGTGAGGTAATAGTAGAAAGTTTCATTAGACATGAGGAAAGTCTTCCCAAAGAATTAAGGGGAAAAGGGTTGGTCAATGTACAATTCTTTGACAATTGTGAGGCCGGCCTTCTCTACAGAAATAATTCATGTTGGCTTTGTGGCTCATCCAATGCCACCTCTGGATGCAATTGCAATGCATATCAATATACCTTGTGGCAAGAACCAGCTCCGGATGCAATTCCAATGCATATCAACATGCCTTGTGGAGGCTTATACATGAAATAATATCCACAGCAGTAGATATGTTCAAAACAGTATATACATACACACTGAACTGAATAGGCAATGCAAGGTACAAACAACACAGTACATTTTATGAAACAATTTATACATATTCACCTAAGGATTTGTATTTCTAATTACATATGTACTGAAATGTTAAACAAATTACACATCAAATAATATCCACAGCACTCATATATATATACAAAATAGTATATACAAAGCAGTTTCTACATCTTCATATTTAGGGCCAGCAGTGTCCCCCCCTTTATCACTGTTTTTCATTTACTCAAACTTTTGGCCTCCTGCGATCCTTTATCCTTTCTGCCTTTTTTGATGTACAAATATTCGAAATCATCTCCCTTTTGTTTCTGTGCTCTGTCTCTCTGCTTCAGCCTTTTAACCATTGAGCTTTCGTCTGGTTTTTCTGTCAATTTTCTCTTCTTTTTTTTTTTTGTCTTCTTCACCTTCTTTGGGCCCAGTCTCTCCATGCATATGTTGGGGACGCTGTTCAGTTTTTTCTGCAGAAACAGGGTCCGGAGGAGGACTGTTTTTGGGCTGTTTGACCTCATTATCCCTCTAAGATAAAAGTAAGATCAAATTCTTGAAGTTGTTGTCTATGTGTTCCTTTTGCCGAGCTATTTGTTCGGCCAATTCTTTTATTTTCTCCTCACCTTCCTCTTTTTTCAGCTCATCACTTGTCTTTTTCAGCTCAGCCAATTCCATTTTCAGTTTTGCAATTTTCTCTCATCTTTTCTTACTTTTTCCTCTCAGTTTCATATTTTTATTTTTCAACTTTGCGTTCTCGTGCTCCAAGCACTCAATTTTCGCTTGTAGTTCTTCATTTTCTTTTCTTATTTCACCTTCTTCACCCCCGCTTTTAGATGCAGTTCTAGTTTGTGGCATGAAATACGGCGTATTCAACCGGTACGGACTGGCCGGAATGCCGTCAGTGAAATGAGTGCCGTGGGGGGTCGCCATACTCTCCGGTTCGCCTTCGTCACCGGCCTTCTCATACTCTTCACCTTCCTCACTCCACGATTCTTCTTGATCGTCCTTCTTTTGTTCAAATTTCTCTCCTTTCCCACCACGCTTGTTTTTTAAATCATCAGCGTGTATGATCATTTTCGTCTCAGTCCTCGTCATTTTCATCTTATTTGGATTCACCTGTCAATATGCCGTTTGTTCGGAGGATATCACTAAACAGATTTGTAATTTCAAGTTTACATATGTGCATTTTCATTACATATGTACTAACTGGATATCCACTGAACATTTAAGTGGATATCTACTGAACATTTTCAGTAGATATCCACTGAACATTAAAGTTGTATGCAGTACATCTTTAAGTTGATATCTACTGAAAATGTCTACAACATGTATGCAGTAGATCTTTAGTATCTTTAAGTAGATATCTACTGAGCAGCATGTATGCAGCACATATGTGTATTTTGAAGTGGATATCCAGTAAAGATGCAGTACATATCATTAAATATGTGTATTTTTCAGTAGATATCAATGTTGTTCAGTAGATATCTACTGAACCGCATGTATGCAGTACATCTTTAAGTTGATATCTACTGAAAAATAATACAACATGTATGCAGTAGATCTTTAGTATTTTGAACTAGATATCCACAATCAACTAAACAGATTTGTAATTTCAAGTAAATATACATTACATACGTGTATTTTTCAGATGATATCTAGTAAACAGATTTGCAATTTCATGTAGATATCTACTAGATTTGTAATGTATGCATTACATACATTGTTTGAGAGGAACAAAAAATGAACCGAAAAACCTATAAAACAGTTTATATCCACTAACCCTGATATCTGGGGCATTATGTTCCTCGTTCAGTGCGTTTTTTAGTGTGTCCGTTGTCAATTTTGAGAGATCCCACTTGACAAACCGTGGGGATGCTGCCTTATTATCTTCCTTGATGACATTGACATGCTCGCAAAACCAATACTACACAAAATGAACAGTTTATTAGTAATTATTCAGTTATTAACAACTTCAAATAAGTTTGGACGGGTCGTACCAGCAATGCAAGAACACACCCTTTCACCTTCCCAGGCTGACAGGAGTTTTGCTGAATTGATGTGATCAACAGGCTATGAATTGTGTGATGCCAAGCATAGGTGTGCATTTGCTCAATATTTTCAACATACTTGTATAGCCCAAATGCCACAAACACTCCACTGTTGGCCAGCAAACACGTGCCAAGCAGATACAAGCATAACAAACTCACAACATGCTGAACGTCTTCATCGTTGTCACTTTGCACCGACTCCATGATTGCAGTTTTGATGTCAACTATCGACAATCGCTTCCGGTCTTTGCAAATACTGGCCAAATATTCACTTTCAAGCTTGCTATACGAGAAATTGATGGCCTTCTCGCCACATTTCAGTCTAAAAATCAGTCTAACATCCGAAACAGCAAACTTCAGATCAACGCCTCTAATTTTGAAAGACTCTGTTTCTTCGTTCTAGGTCTTCAGTATTTCGACGATGTTGTCGTCCAATTTCTTGATCATCTCCAATGTCACTCTCTTCTTCAAAATTGAATAAAAAATTGGCCAGAATGGCGTAATTTGCAGCAATTCAGTTTGTTTTCTTGTCAGCACAATCGTGTGAAACAACTCGTAGACAAGCTTCAACGATGATCTGTATTGTAGGTAAAATTTACCTACTCTTCGGCTTGTTTCTGTTGTAGTCTTCCTTTCATTTTTTGTCCGCTTTCGAGTTCTTTTCACAGGGGCATCATCGAAGTCACTGTCAGACACATATACTGAAAATACACATGTCGATAGGTTAACATTCAGACGACACATATACTGAAAATACACATCTTCATAGGTTAATTGACCAACTACCAAAACAGTAGATACAAACACACTGAACACCAAATCTGAACAACAAAATAGAGCAGTACACTTCCAAACATTAATCAAGTAGATATCCACTGGTGTTTAGTATATATCACTAAAGATGTATATTTTCAAGTAGGTTTTCATTACATATGTGTATTATCAGTTGATATGTACTAAAACAGCATGTACTGAACATTTTCAGTAGATATCTACTGAAAACGTACACAACATGTATTTAGTACTTCTTTAGTATTTTCAAGTAGATATCCACTGGTGTTTAGTAGATATCACTAAAGATGTATACTTTCAAGTAGGTTTCCATTACACATGTTTATTTTCAGTTCATATGTACTAAAACAGCATGTATACAGTAAACATGCATATTTTTAAGTAGATATCTACTGAACATTTAAGTTGATATCTACTGTACATTTTTTCAGTAGATATCCCCTGAACATTTCAGTTGTATGCAGTACATCTTTAAGTTGATATCTACTGAAATTGTATACAACATGAATGCAGTACATCTTTACTATTTTCAAGACAGGCTGATGAAACATATACTGAAAAAACACATGTTGATAGGTTAACATTCAGATGATATCAACTGAATATACAGTTTTTCTCAGAGGATATCCACTTAATATTGCACAACACAGTTTCACAAATCAACGGAAATTGACTAAACCTTTTTTCTAAACTAATTCAATAGTTCATGAGTTTTCATATCCCACACATTCTCTCTATGAGACGTAATCATGATGATAGTAGATGATATCCAATTCAGAGTATATTTAGAGGATATCCACTTACATTAGTATATTGAGATGATATTCACTTAAATATTTTGAATAAAACGACTAGTATATGTCATGCTCACCTTCTTGCTCAACCTCTTCTTTGTAGTCTTTGTCTTGTTCCTTCTCCTTCCCTCTTTCTGCTGAATGTTGTGGTTCCATTGCCCTCTTTGATGATGGTTTGGACTGTTTCGAACCTGACGTTTTAATATGGTTTATTTTCTTCTCTGAAGACCGCGTGACCACCATTCTTCTTCTTATGGTTTTCGGCGTGACCACGTTTCAATGTCTAAGGGTTTTGTAGTTCGTTCTGTTTGTAGGCACCAATCGCTTCCAATTTTACGGTGAAAATCGGTGGAAATCGACGACAATCGACGAAAATCGTCCGTTGGATATCTAGGGTTTACGGGAGTTCTGTTGCGTGAAAATGGCGGAAGTTGGGATTGATCATGACGATAGTATTGTAGGGATTGATGATGACGAGGGCGGGAAGGTCGTGCAGGCGTGCGCGCAGGGGTCACGTCGTGCTCTAGCTGTCGCGTCTGGTGACGTTGTGCGGCGGGAGTAGCGGTTGTAGGGGGATGGCATTCTTTTGTAAATTACAAATCTTCTTAGGGGCAAAATCGAAAATCTCATTTTCGTGGGGGTTTTGGGCTGGTCAAAAAGTCAATGGTCCTTGAAAAGGGAAAAATTAGAAATTTAGGAGTGCATAAAATTTTTTCCTTAGTTTTTCTTATTTATTTTCTTATTTATATATATATTTTTAAAATTATTATTTATGTTCTAGTGATAATTTTAAATATTTATTTATACCATTGTCAACATCATATTAGTTTTCTTACAAGGATAAGATATTGACAAATTATAATGGATCCAAGATGTGTTGTCAATCAAAGATTCCGTCTCCATCTCTTGACCTAGTGTCTAGACTCATAATGAGATCAACTTCTTCACTTAATTAAACTATGAGCGGCTAATTATTTTGACAATATAATTTGAGACATGAATGAGGACACGGACAAAACAGTACCTTTTTGACTAAATATTTCCTCTTATTGGTGGAATGAAATTAAGAGAGGAAAGAGAAAAGATCGAAGTTGTCTAAGGTTGGCCAAAAATAATTTTATATCAATAAAATTTATTTATTATTAGTAGTGGTAAGGATTATATCATTTATACTCTTTGTCATTTTACACAAAATTACAAAATTTTCATGCCATTTAAAAAATACTAGTCACTTTTTTTATTAATAAAAAAATATACATACATATACATATATACACTTAATTTTTTTTTTTTTCAAAAACTCACAAACACCCTTATTTTTTCTCCTATTTTTGACCCACTTGCAATTGTCTTATTTACATTTCCCCCACCCCCTTTCTTAGAATATTTCAATCTGCGGAACAACTCTGGCAAGTCAACCACCATTGCCACTGCCAAGAAGATTCGACACCACCATCGCACCTACGGCGAAAACTCTCTCTCTCGCTCTCTCCACAAGATCTGCCACGTCTACTGTGACGGAACTGTTTCTTCTAGGTCGAAAACGCGTTTGCAGGTTTATCACTTTTAATATTTTCCTTGGAAAATGACTAAAATAGTTGATTCTATTATTCAATCAAATGGGGAAAGTTCTAACTAAACTGAGATTGATCATTGCATTCTATTTATACTTCGATTTCATGGTAGTTTTGTGATACTTAGTCCCTCTTTTGTGTGTGTAGATTGTGAGTAGGGAAATACGAAAGATATTGAATGTGTGAACAACCAACTTTAACATTGCACTAGACGATGTGTTGATTACAAGTCATACCTCCGGCGAAAACTCCTTTCTCTCTCTCTCTCCACCAGATCCGTCACGTTTGTTGCAACAAATTTATTTTTTGGGGGTTTTCTACAGCGAGCAAAGAAAGGTGACGGTGGTAGTGGAGGTAGGAACTTTGCCCGAACATCGCGCGAAAGGCAACGTCGTTATTGATCGCCACTTTCAATGAGTTGACCATATTCTCTTCTCTCTCTCTCTCTAGCAGAATCGATCTATGTGCGGAGCACAGATCTGTGCGCCGGGTCGTAGATCCAGGCCAAATTTGCGCTCCAACACACAGATGTGGCGCTGTTGTGCGCCGGATCAGAGATAGAGGAGAAAGGTAGGGATGGCAAAAAAAAAAAAAAAAAAGAACCGACGAGTAACCGAGAGAAACCAAACCGAATGGTACGGGTTGAAACCGACTAAATGGTTTTGGTTTTGGTTTTAAATTTAGAAACCAAAGCGATTTTGGTTTTGGTTTTGGAATAATAACTGCGTAACTGAACCGTAAGCCGAACCGTATAACACACACACACACACACATATATGTGTGTATATATATATATATATATATATATATATATATATATTATTTTTAATTTATTTAATATTTATAGTTTCATCCCTAATTTTATTTATTTACACTTTTAACCTTTTTAATTTACACTTTAGTTGATTTTTAATTTATTTTGAAGCATGTTTTTATGTAGTTGGTCGTAAACTATATGATTTTGAAGAATGTTTTTATGTAGTTGGTTATACTATTGGTTTTTAGTTATTTTAAAAAGTGTATGATTTGGAGAATGTAGAGAATTAATAGTGAATTGTATTTCATGGTTGCGGTTTTGGTTTTAGTTTTGATTTTTTATAAAATTAAAAAATCTTAATCAGTTTCGCGGTTATGATTTTGGTTAAAATTAAACGGTCCAATTTTAAAACCGCTTAAAAGAAACTGGCGGTTTTGGTTTTACATATCGTAAACGGTTTTGGTTTTGGTTTTATATGAAACCTAGTCGAACCCGGACCATTGACATCTCTAGAGAGAGAGAACAGGTAAGGATTGTAAGTATTTTTTTTTTTTGTTTAAAAAAGAAAAAAAAGGAAAGTGTCCCGACTCAACCCGGACACCCGTCATCGTGGGGCCGACGTGATGACAACATGACATCACCTAACTGACTAACCAACCATAATTCGACAATATACAAAAACTATTCATCTGTACAACATATACAAAAATTTAATATGATAGAAAATACACCGTCCCAAATAAGAACACCCAAACAAACCCCATAAACTTCTCTTAGATTCACCTCTGACACCCCGCCTCATTATATTTCTTCTCAATTAACTTCAATGCACGACCCGTATAACTCTATCTAGCGTCAGTAGGGGACAGACCAACTCCTAACTATTTCACCTGCGAGTGTACTACCTTCTTAGTAAAAACTATTTTTTACATAATAATAATACATTCTAAATAATACACATTTAAATGGATCAAGCGTAAATATATAAACACCACACAGTTAGTAAAATCTCCAGTATATAAGCAGTGAAAGTAAAACAGTATAAATAAGTTTCATTCATCCTAATCAATAATAAATCACCCAATATATATAAAACACCACAACTCAAACACACATCTCAATCCCATACCCACTGGCTACACCATAGTGATCGTTTTAACCTCACGATTGGGAGTTGCAATGGTACCATAACCATCTGTAAGATATGCCTTCCTAGCGGACCTAACTGCGCAGATCACCGCTTACCGGACATCTCTGGAGGCCAAAATATAAATCACCACCTGTCGGACCACCCTCCGGACAGGACATAATATGTATCACCACCTGCCGGACCACCCTCCGGACATGACATAAACTATGGCATAGTTAACTCAATAATATCATCATCAAATCACAAAACAATACTCATCTGCTGGACCACCCTCCGGACAGACCAACCAACAATATCGTCAAAACAATAATGTCATCGTAAAACTACAACCAAAATCACCATTCTGCCCAAGCAAATAATCACCACCGTCAAATCAATAACATCGTCAAATTACCAACATCCACCTCATTTCCAAAACCGATTTAATTCAAAAATCATGTTTTTTCCACCTTTTATTAAAACCACCAAATCCAACAGATTAATTGTAAAGTCTTTCTTTTAAAACCCCAAACAATTCAATAGAAATCCATTTTACAAACTCACCCATAACTAGCTTGATCCATATCATTTATAAAAGCATCTAATTTAAATATAACCACTTCCTATCATATATAGATATAAAAATAGTTTGGCAAGAAGACAGTACACTCACCTCGATATCCGCTTTCGTAAACTTTAACCGACTATCCCCTATCCGAACTCCAGTGCCTGCGAACCTAACGTAGATAGGGCCTAAATTAATATTTTTGTATAAAACAAACTAATCACGCCATGAAATCCTAATCTCTTTAATTTTCTATTTCCCATCCTTTATTACGAAATATAACTATTTAACAAGTATCGCTTCGTTACGGTTTAATATATATAAACTTGTTCTTATAAACGATCTCATTATTTGTTTCCCATCACTTCGACAACTTCGACTCTAGTAATTAAATTAACAAATTAGGAAATTTTAACGAGAAACGTTACTTGCTCCGAATCAGTTGTCGATCTCCTCACGAATTCTTTTTTTTGCTTACTGCTGCCTACCGCCTAAGCGGAACGGTTACCGCCTAGGCGAACTCGCGAAATTTTAGTTCCTGATGTTCCACCGCCTAAGCGAAACCGTCACCGCCTAGGAGGACGATTGTCTTCCTCTTTGCTCTGTTTTGGGTTTTTTAGCCGCCACTCTCTCTCTCTCTCTCACCTTACCAACTCAACTCCGGCACTCACCACTACCAATGGCCCACCCCCCCACACACAACACACACTGTAACGAACACACACACACATAGCAGCGCCGATCACGCACGCTACTCATCTGCCCAAACCAGAAACAGAGCACAACACACACGCACTTGCACACAGTCGGCAACGCAGAGCATACCCCTATAAAAAATCGAGCAACTACTCCTACACAGGAAACACGCACACACACCAACACACACAACGGCACCCATACAACTGACATCTCTTTCTCTCTCTAACTTTCCACTGCCGGAAATGATCAAAACCCAGACCGTCGGCACATACACAAACTCGGTCCGCGATCACCCACACACACAGACTGAGTACACAAAATACACACCCACACGCACACCGCCATCGGAACCCATGCACACACCGCCTCACCAAAACAGAAACAAAAAACAGGGGAACACAAACAAGCAAGCACACACAACACACACATACATGCAGCACATACACACAACGAAACTCACAAGTCACCGCCAGCGATCCCCACACGATCGGTAACATAACCTAACGGCGGATCTCTCTTTCTCCGTTACTTTCTCTCTCTTCTCGATTTCTCTCGATCCTTCTCCCATTCCCTCTTCTATATGTATGTATGTATGTGTGTGTGTATATATATATATATAGAATTTACACAATTCTCCCCATTTTTTTTATTTTTTATTTTAATTATACCCATTCTCATTTTAAATGTTTTGAAAAATTACAATTTGATCCCTAAAATTTTAATCCACATAATTAATTTACACCATCCACCCCAATACTTCCGAAACATTTTAAAACACGACTTTAAATTATACGTATATAAAAAATCAGGGTCTTACAGAAAGAGTTTAAGAAAAATAATTTTTTGAATGGGGATAGTAATGTAAATAGGTAAGGGGAAAATATAAAAAAAATAAAAAAATAAGGAGTTATTTGTGTTTTTTAGTTTGTAATTATCTAATTATTTTTAAACAACTAAGGGTCAAATTTTCATTATAATAAAATTTTTAGTAACTTTTTAGCTAAAAGGGAAGTAAGTAGTATTTGACCAAAAATGATAAGTGATTGACCGATATTTATAAAATAACAAGAGAGGCATTTGGTTGATGGCAAAATGACAGGGAAACTAAATAATATATTGTTGTTGTTGTTGTTGTTGTTGTGAGTTATGCTTGCGTGCGGATTTGAAGAGTCAAATAATCATCATTTATCCATTAGATTTAATGTCTGGAATATTATTTATCATCACTTACGGCACCTTTAGTTGGATAGAATAGAATTATGGTGGAATAGAATACAAGAAAAAATAAAATAAAAGAAGAAATAAAATGGATTTGTCAATTGAATTACTATTTTATTATCTTGTTTCGTTGTTATGAAATGAGAGAACAAATAGAAAAGTAAAATATAGTAAAATTCTCATGACGCCCCTTTAGATTTCAATTTTGAATATATATCTAATAATTGATTATTTAAAAAAAGAAAATGATTACAAAATATTAGCAATATCCGATATAAAAAAGAGTTAATTAAACTTTATCCCCCTGTGGTTTAAACGATTTGCACTTACCCCCATATGATTTGAAAATCTTCACTTATCCCCCATGTGGTTAGATTTTCAAACCACTTATCCCCTGATATAGGAGAATAAGTGCAACAAATATCTAACCAAAAGGAGTAAGTGACGATTTTCAAATCACATGGGGGTAAAGTGAAAATTGGTCAAATCACAGGAAAGTTAAGTACTACTAACCCTATAAAAAAAATTCAAAATCTACTACTTTTGTTATACACAATTGTTACTTTTTAAAAGAAAAATCGACTAAAAAATATCATTTAAGCTATACTTATTACACGATACTAAACATCAATATTTCAATAACCAAATAATAAACCTGAATAAAGCTTACAAATAATTTATAAGTTAATTTATAGTAAAGGAAACAATAAGATTTCAGTTAATTTATAAATTATTGATAATTTTATTTTATTTTATTTTTATTTTATTTTTAAATTAACTTATTTATAAGCTTTTATAAATAATTTATAAGTTAATTTATAAACTTATACTTTCAAGGAAATTAATTGTTTTCGTTATTATAATAATTTATAGTTATTAATGAAATAGGCTAATTGGGAATTGGGCTGAAAAGGGATTTCGTGATTTTTTTTTTTTTTTTTTATTCTCATGGACTGGGCTAATTCCAGACCACAAACTATGGAATGTCATTAATTTTCATTCCAATGGAATCAAATTTTTTATTCCATTGAACAACCAAATAATATAATCGGAATTGAATGCCGATTCCATTTTACTCCCAATCACGATTCCGTTCAACCAAAGGAACCGTTATAGTTTAAGTAATGAGACGTACTTATAGTTTCAATTAGGGTGTGTTTGGTGTCATGGAATTGGATGATGGAATTTTTTATTTGGATCCCCAGTTAGGCCTAAACTTGGTTATCATTTATAATTTCATGGAAACCAATTCCTTAATTCGAATTCCATAAGTCAGTAAAAAATTCCAAATCCAATTCTTTAAAAATTGGGCCTAAAATATTTGTGAGGTGAATATTTTTTTGTTGAGTTTATACTTGAAACACCTCGTGGCAGTTCGACAAATATCAAAGTCACACCTTATAGTATACTCGAAACATCCATTATCACATTTTGTTAACAAAAATACCCTTTCAACATAATTTTTTCTTATTCTTTTATTTTCTACTTTTTGTTTATGCTTTTATTTTCTATTTTTTACTCTCTATTTTTCTCTCTTTTATTTTTATTTTTTGCACTTTTTTTCTCGATTTTTTACTTTCATTTTCTACAAATACCATACCAAAAAATAAAAATAAAAAGTTAAAGTAAAAGTTTTTAGAAATACAGAATTAAAAAAAAAATACATAATAAAAATGAAAACCAGATAGGGAGAGGTAGAGATAGAGATAGAAGCAATAGTAGAAATTATGAAATAAACAACAAAACATATTTTGTTATAAGGATATTAATTTTTGTTAACAAAATACGATAGCAGATATCTTAAATAACCAAACTGAAAAAATAAGAAGTATCTAAGATATTATGAAAATAATATATGGGTGTTCATGTGCGATAACTCTTATATCTTATCGTGACACATTTAGTTTAGTAAGGGTTTGATTGGATGATTTTGTACCTCGGAGGGGTGGGGGTGGGGGTGTGTAAAAATAAAACTTACCCTAAAATAATAGGGCGAATTGTGTAAATAATGCTATTACAGTTAAAACTAGTCACGGAATTGAGTCAGAGTGAGACAGTTATCTTGTTCCAATTTTCAATTATTTGGATGAGTCACTGACTGAGCGAGTGCAGGCTAGAGTGGTCCAGACCCACTTCCACTATGCCACTTTCATATCTAAAAGAGAAAAATACCAAAAAAAAAATCTAGATAACAAACTAAATCTACAAGATAATTCTATAAATTTTTTTTTCTTTGCACACAATAATCTTCAATTTTGTATTTATTATCAAAAAGTCTTGAATTTTTTCGGTGGACGATTTTACCCTTCCACATTGAAATTGCATGCTCTCTCTCTTTTCTCTCTCATTTGCATAGACGACGAGTCCCACCCGGAGCCCCCTGGTCACGGTGTCAAGAGCAGTGCAGCATCGGGTGGTACCACCTCCAATTACCAAAATGTCCAGATGATTCACAGCATTTGAACCAATCAAAGCCAACTCCGGGACGGTTCTAGACCGTACAACGACAAAGGGATCGCCAATCTTTCTCCTCAAATCGATTTCAGTTCTCTCTATTGTGTTTTCTCTTTGAAATCGCAGGAAGACTGATCCGATTGGTTCCGGTATTAGGTGATTTGTTGGCGCCGATCTTGTCGTTAGGGTTCCGGGTGTAGATCGTGAAGAAATTTTTGTTCAAATTCAATCGATGAAGAAATTTATGTTCGATGAAGAAATTTACGCATCAAACTCGTCGTCTGCCATCCGCCACTATCTAGATCTGCCCTTTCTTCGTTGTTTGTCGCTTCTATTTTCATGAAATTCTAGCTTCGAATTCCAGATTTGATTTTTCAGATCTGGAATTAAAATGGAAAAAGAAACGAGCAGGTGGGTTTGTTCTAAACTACACTGTCTAGTGAGGTCATGTTCTCGGTTACACTGCCTGGTGAAGTCATGGGTTCCACAAGTGGCAGTGTTGAATCATGGATCAATAGGTGGGTTGTGTAACTCATTGCAGTTGGAACTCAGTGCTGGAAGCGGTGGTTGTGGGGTGCCAATGGGGGCTTGGCTGCTCTATGTGGAGTAGCATGTGAATAGTGCCCCACTGGTGGAAAACATGAAGATAAATATTCTTTTAGGAGAAGAAAGAAGAAAACAATTATGGGTTTATGTCGCTTGCTGAATAAAAGAAAGTGATTATATTATGAACGATCTCGTGTTATATTTCGAAACGAAAGTGGAATAAAACACGATCTCGTATTATATTAAATCCATATTTAATATAAAGACTTGTTCCAGATCTGATTGTGAACAATCCTTACGATACTTCTATTTTGATTTGCTAGATCTCTTGTATTCTCAAGAGCGCCACTAGGTCCAATCTGATCCCCCATTTGCGAACTTCCTCACCTTCTCGATCCCCAAAAGCTTGACAAGATCAGATCGAAATTGAATTTTCCATTTTTTGAATTTACTGAATTTATATGAAGAAAGGCGAGAGAATGTATATGAATGTAGAGAGAAAATTATCAATTTGAATGAAAAAATTAGAATATAATACGTTCTCGTGTTATATTCAACACGAGATCATATTGAATATAACACGAGATCGTGTTATATTCCAATGTGCGGAAGAGGTAAAATCGTCGTGAAGAAAAAAAGAAAAAAAAAGGACTATTTTATAACAGGTGTTTAAAAAAATTGTATTTGGTAATTTTTTCTTCTTATGAGGGCTCCTTAGCAACTGCCCCTATCTAAATTGTTGGTGATCTAAAAAAAAAATAAAAAAAATTAATAATTAATTTTTTTTTTTAAGAAAAGTTAACATGGTGATTGATGTAGGAGAAATTCCCGCTTCTATATTCAGCTTTGTAAGAAGAGTTTGATAAGAAATTGGGCCAATATTTTACGCCTAAGAACGGGAAAATTCTGGCCGATAAAATTGTGCTAAGGAAAAAGCCCGTTACGAGAAGCCTAACACTTCACAAGAAGCCATAAGTCATCTTGGGCAAGCACAATAAAAAGGCTCAATGCTTAAAAAGAGTCGAGTCGTGGACGTTGGTCCAAACCGGAGATCCATGCATGGATCCATCAAGTGGGAAGTCAAAGAACGTAACTTAGTGAAAGATACACTCCCAACTAAATAGCAACAAAGTGGGAGAACATTAAGTCATTAAAGATCAATTCAACCCACAAACCCATGATTCCATATAGATAGGAAGAAGTGGTCAATCATCAGATAGTAGGAGAAGACTAAGTCATCAAACATCCAAACTAAACGGTCGTGATCTACAAAATCTATAAATAAGATAAGGTATGACATTAATACTTACATTCATTCTTTTGCCTAATACCCTAAAGCAGACTGACTTATTCTTATGTCAGAGGTTTTTTGGCAGATACCACACCAATGTTCCCTTTGAGCTGATCGGTTTTGCAGGTTGTGGAGGTCTTTGGCACATATGAGATATTTTGCATGTGTTAGAGATTTTTGGTAACATTATTTGGCACCGTCTGTGGAAATTCGAGCAAAAAGTATCGGTATTTCTATTAATTTCTCAAAAGTATTCAACGGTTCGTCGGATATCCAAGAAATCAATGAATTAGCTGGTTTGATTGCAAGTCCTGTTCTATCATGAGCAAAAGTCGACGGTGCTAGAGAATAGGGCTTCCAGTGAAGAGTATGCTAGATAGTAAAACCAGAATCGCTGTGGGTAGGAAATCCGTGGAGTGAGATCATCTATTTAGTGAGATCACTGTTCTGCTAATCGAAACCTAACTAGGGTATTCACAAGAAGAACAATGATGAGTGGTTTATTTACAAATAAATCAAGTACTTTTATATTCAAATATTTGTGAGTTTTCAAGCATTTTTTTTTTGTTTGATGTATTTTGTATTATTTTATAGGAATCACAAATAATTGGGTAAAAAGGTGAAAATTTGGTAAAATGAAGTGAATTGGGTTGTAACAGGTCGTTAGTAGGGCAAGAGCTGCAACTTTAAGCCCGATTTTGACCATAATGCAATATGATATTGTCAAGACTCAAAACATGGAAGTTGAAGATCTATTTCTTAGATTTTGATAGCCTTTTAAATCATATCAATTGGAGTTCGGACAAAAACGTTATGGCCAAACTACGAGTAGATGTCAAATCTGCCCAAAACGCGCTCTAACGCGTTTTCAACAGTGTTTCATTGTTGAAAAGCACGTGGCAGCGCTCTAAACCCTGTTGAAGTGTGCCCTTGCATCCTACAACCCGAAAAACCCTACCTTGAAGCCCTATAAGTACTACCTTAAGCCTCAAACATGGGTTTGGCGATTTTGGGAGACAAAACTGGTGATTTGTGGTGATTTTGGGAAAGAAAACACCCTATGGTGTGACAATTTGAGGTGAAATTGAGGAGAAAAATACTATTGGAGGCACTTGGAGTTGAAGATTGGAAGCTCATATCCACAATAAGAGTTTTCTCTTCCTTTCTCTCACACTAATCTTGATTAAATTTTGTATTTGTGATATTGTCTTCAACATGTTTGCATTTATGAATTTCTTGAAAAGATTAGTTATGGATTTAACTATGTCGTGCTAAAATTCATATCTTGGGCTTGATGTAGTCTCGTTGAACCATGTTTGAATATTTTGTTATTTGTTAGTTTTAATTCCATTTTATGCCTCTCTATGTTTAATGCTTTTAATTCATGTGACCAACGAATTGGATGATTTTAGGTTGTGAATTTTATACTCGATAGAGATTGAGTTTGTGACCGGAATTGAGAGTTCATAGTTTAGGTTGTTGTGAGACCGGGAGAAGATCAACACCTAGACAATCGAGTTGGAAATTTAGGATCTTGTGAAATCGGGAGGTGATCAAGTTCTAGATTTATCAACTCGATTATCTATTCAATTGTGTTCGCTTTATTAATGCTTCCAAGTTATGCTTCTGTATGATATCTTTGTTGATTTGAGAATTTGAGATTTGACACTTGGGAGAGGTAATTTTGGGTTTGAACTTAGGTTAAGCACAACATAAGTCTTAACAGATCGGGAGATTATTAAAACTTGGGTAATCAATAAGGTCGGCGCATAACGAATCCTCTCATCTAAATACTAAATAGGGATATCAGTATTGAAGTATTTGTATATTCTCTCACTCGACACTCGGGAGAGGTAGTGAGGGAGCACGAGTGACCTTGATTATTGAATAAATGGAATTGACTAATAATTGCTTGATAGGATGACATGAGAATAATGAGATAAAATCAAGTCCCCTAGAATAATTGTGTATAGGAAATCCATAGTTTATTTTGCTTTTGATTTTACATTTGTTTTAGTTTTATTTGATTTCTTTATATACCTTAAATTTGGTGCCTAGATAAAGTTGGGTTACGATAATCGCGGTACATAACGACAATTTAAATCAATCCCTGTGGATATGATACTCTACTCACTCTATACTATTAAAACTTGACTTGTATCTCTCGACTTAACAATGATGAGGTGATCACCGATTTGGTAGAGCCTTCTTCCAAAATGGCATATCGAATATGTTCCGGTAATTGCTTGAGAGCCAACCTACTGTGAGGTGGGTTTGAGGAGTTGGGCAAACCCTCGTCTCCATCAAGAGTTTTTATTTGGACTGAGTTAACTATGTCATTAGGTGAAACTTTGAGAGATAAAGCACAGTCCACTACGCCCTCTTCTTTAGTAAGCCCCTTCTCAACGAATCTACTATATATAGTGATTTTGTGAAATTATTCTCCACCAGATCTTGGTGCACGATTTCTTGAAAAACGTTTTTAACACACGTGTCCACCACCTCCACCCGATTACAAGTCGAGCTTTCCTCCGGGCACTTCATGATGTTGAAGATGTTGAACTTTACTTCCTCTTCATTGAACCTTAAGGTTAGGTTCCCATTATACACATTGATCAATGCCTTTCCGGTCGTGAGAAAAGGTCTCCCAAGGATAATTGGGATTTCACGGCCTTCTTTCATGTCCAACACAACAAAATCGACCGGAAAAATAAATTTATCAACCTTTATGAGTACATCTTCAATAACGCCCTTCAGATAAGTTAAGGAATGGTCCGCGATTTGCAATGCAATAGAAGTGGGCTTTGCTTTTTCAAGCCTCAATTTTTGAAAAATAGACGATGACCTAAGATTGATTTCCAAGGTCACAAAGTGCCTTCTCAAAATGAGAACTTACAATAGTGCATGCAATGATAAAACTTCTAGGATCTTTCAGCTTTTGCGGTAAATTTCATTAAAGAATTGCACTGTACTCCTCCATGATCTTGATAGTCTCGTACTTCTCCAACTTCTTTTTCTTAGCCATAATATCCTTAAAATATTTCCCATAATTGGGCATTTGTTCCAACGCTTCAAGTAATGGGATATTGATATGGATTTTCTTGAAGATCTTGAGAAATTTTTCAAATTAGATATCTAGCTTCTTTTTCCAAAATTGTTGCGGATACGGTAATGGTGGAGTGATCATGGAAGGATTGTTCGAGAACGAGATGGACCCTGTAATTACATTTGGAGCTTCATTTTTCTTCTCATTCGAATTGGACTCCTTTTTGTAGCTAACTTTCTCATTGGGCTCATCCCCCTATGGCTTTTTTGTTTCAATTTTCTCCCCACATCTCACAGTGATCGATTTACATTCCCTTGGGTTGATTTCCATATTGCTTGGGGACTTTTTTGAAGATTTCCCTTTTATAGCACTAACGAGATGGCCAACTTTTGTCTCCAGAAATTTCACGATCGAATGAAATTTTGTGTGCCCCTCATAAATGAACCGAACATTTCTTCCAATGATGGCTTATTTCTGTCTACCGGTTGAGGTTGCAAGGGATGACTCGGTCATTGTGGAGGAAAACCTTGTGGTTGTGAAGGATATGTAGGAGGAGGTCGCAAGGTATTATTGGTGTTCGCATAAGAAAAAATTTCATGATTTTGAATCCCGGGATGATAATGAGTTGGGATGTTGTTGGCAGGACTAAAGGTATGGGCTTTGTTGTTGACGAAGTGACATTCCTCAAATGCATTATCATTCCTCAGTTGGGAAACGCTAACAACATTTTACCATCTCTCGACTTGAAGAGGCATCCTTGGTGGTGAAGGTGGAAAGTTGTGCCGTGAGTTTCGAAACTTGGGTCGACAAGGTAGCTAGAGGATCAACCCCATGAATGTTGGATATTTTTCGTCCCATACTGCGCTCATTGGGTCATTGAAATTTATTGGTCACTATCTCCTCCAATAGCGCTTGAGTTTCTTCAAGAGTTTTGGATAACAAAAAACCTCCAGATGCGGCATCCACAATTTTTCTCGTCTGTCCATCCAACCCATTGTAAAAGAGTTGGGTTTGACACCAATCTTGATACCTATATTCGGGGCATCTTCTCAACGAGTCCGTGAACCGCTCCCAAGCCTCAAAGATTGGCTAATAATCTCTTTGGAGAAATGGATCGATTTTGCCTCTCAATTATGACGTCTTTGATAGGGGAAAGAACTTAGTAAGAAACATTTGAGCAAGTTCTTCCCAAGTAAAAATTCTTGTCGTTTGGACAGATTGGAACCAATCTCTGGATCGGTCTTGAAGAGAGAACGGGAATAGCCTTAGCTTAATGGTATCGTCTGAGACTCCATTAATCTTCACAGTATTGCATATCTCCAATAAAGTCTCCAAATGGATATTGGGATCCTCATGCAAATTCCAGCCATATTGGTTTATTGCACCATGTTGATTAGGGCAGGTTTCAACTCAAAATTATTGGCGTAGATTGGTTGTTTCCAGAATATCCGAATAGTTTTTGTACACAATGAGTCTGAAATAATCCCACAGGACCCGCTGTTGTTGTATTTCATGTTCCAGTGGTTGTTGTGGAAGTTCTTGAGGCACCGGCGGTTGTTGTGGTACATGGTTATTACTGTCGTCGGACATCTCCTGAGCTTGGTCTCTTATTTCTCTCATTAGTCTCCTTAATGTGCGTTCAATTCCTAGGTCAAAAGAAAGAAATTCCAAGCTACGGTTGCGTTGCATACACTGTCAACCACCACAATCAACGAAAAAGATTAAACAAAACAAAAAAAATGTCTAAATTAAGATTGTGTTACTTGGTAGTAATATCAACTTGATTTATAACATTTTAGTCCCCGGTAATGGTTCCAAAAATGTTTTACGATAAATTATGCCCTAGGAATACTCGCAAGTGCACAAGTTCGAACAAGTAATAAAGTGATAAGAAGATCAAGTATCGTCCAATAGGATTACCGTTACAATAAGCTAAGTACCACTATTAGAATTACTAAATTTTATCTAGATTATTGATGATTTGAATGGATTATCTAGGGATTAACTTTGTTCACTCGTACGTTTTCTTGATTTATTCTAGTTTACTCTAATGCTTATCAATCTATTCAACAATCAAGATTTTTAAAGTTCTCTCACTACCTCTCCCAAGTGTCAAGTGAGTGAATATGTAATCACTTCAAAATCGATATCCCTATCTAGAGTTTAGGTGATTACATTCATCTCGTCCCAAACTTATGGATTGCACAAGTTTTAATAATCTCCTAATCTATTAATACTTGTGTTGTGTTTAATCTTAGTCCGAATCCGGGGTTACCTCTCCCGAGTGTCAAACCCCGTATTCTCAAATAAACCACAATATCATATACAAACATATAATGGAAGTGATAAAATGAGAAACACAATTGAATAGAAATGAATACCTATTAGTAAAACATAGATTCAATCAAATATAGTACGAATGAACTACATTAATCCCTAGATAAGAGAAGTTTAACTACACATTGTCATTTCCAAATACCCAAAAACAAATGAAGAACACATAATCAAAACAACAAACCAAAATCTAAAAATGAGAGATAGATTAAGGGAATAGAGGTCCAACTCTGATATATGGAATGAATCTACTTCTCTAAGAACCACTCTAATCTCCTCAAGTTGGCCTCTTTCTCTCGACAATGGCCTTCTTGGTTTTGGTCTGAAAATGAGCTCCTCCAAAGTCTTATTCTCTCCCAAGTTCATCTCCCTTTTGTTTGAGCTCAAAAATGGGTATTATAGGGCTGAAAATATAGGGTTTCGGGTTGCAAGGGGTGCAGACGGTGCTGCAGCATGCTAAGGGTAGAATCGAACCCATCAACACTGATGGGAGAGTGTTGCAATGCCATTTTTTTGCATTGCAGCGCACTAAATTTCGCGCTGCAAAGCGCTTTAGATAACGCTGACGCCTAGTTCATACTTTGATCGTAACTTTCATGTACGAACTCTGAATAAGGTGATTCAAAAATCTATAAAAATCCACGATAGAGATGTACAACATCTATGTTTTTTACTTTCTCCAATTTTGGATTGAATCATGGTCAAAAGTGGCCTTGAAGTTACAGCGTTTACACTCATTTTGTACCTTTTTCTCCCAATCATTAATATTCTGATAAATAAACGCTGTCTTGCTCGTTATTTGTCGTTTCTTCACCGAATTTCTACCGATTATCATAAATCTCGACCTATTCCATCCAAATCACTTTACCTACAAAAATATAATAAAAAAGAATTAAAAACACGAATGAAATGCTAAAAAACTATAAAATTCATAAGGGAATAAATGGATACATATCGATTTATCAGCTACATATCTCGATTAAATCCTATGAACAAAGCGGTAACCGAAAGGATATAGAAATGGGAGAAGAGTTCAACTTTCCCTAAGGGAATCAATTATTAAATCGAATGAAAAACTACGAAGAAGGCTAAGTTCTGTGATGAAATCAATGCCTGAGGAATGAGTATGGCATCAGGATCATTTTTAAAGAAATCACAGTAACAATTATAGAAAGAGTAATCAGTCTATCGCTTCTTTAAAGCCAATTTCAAATTCATAACTCGTTCAACAAATAAACAAGTTTTGAAGGAGGGCAAAAAGGAATGGAAAAACATAACAAAGACGGGTTTGAGGATACCTTTCCGCTTAAAAATTCCCTAGGTAAGAGGATAACTCCCCGAAGGCAAAAGACGGGTCTAAGAATACCTCTCTGCTTACAAATTGCCTAGGTAAGTGGATAACTCCCCGACAGAAAAAGATGGGTATGAGGATACCAAAATTCTCTGGGTTACAGGATAACTACCTGCGCGACAAAATATGGGTCTAAGGAAACCTCCCTACTTACTGGGTAAGAGGATAACTCCCCTCGGTAGAAAAAGACGGGTTTGAGGATAAGTCCCTACTTACAAATTCCTCAGATTAGAGGAAAACTCCCCGGCAACAAAAGACGGGTCCGAGAATAATACCCCGCTTACAAATTCCCCGGGTCAGGGGTTGCTACCCAGCAAAAAGTGATAAGTCTGAGGATACTTCCCCGCTTACGAATTTCTCAGGTCAAAGAATACCACTTTGGCTGCAAAAAAATGGGTCAAATGATGCCTTCCCGCAACAAATGCTAAAGAAAAAGATAAATCAATTTGAAATAAAACACTTACAGTGATAAAAATCACCAAGTGTAATGTGTAAAATGAACAAAATAGATCAGTTCATCAAAAAAACACTCAGTGATAAAAATCATGAAGTGTAAAGTGTAAAACGAACTAAATAGATCAGTTCGTCAAAGAAATAATAAGTTATATAAATCACTAAGTGTAAACTATAAAACAAATTGCAAAAATCAGTTTGTCAAAGAAATACACAGTGAAAAAAATCAAGTGTAAAGTAATAAATGAACCACACAGATCAATTTGTCCCATAAATACTTAGTGAAAAAAATCACCAAGTGTAAAGTGTAAATTGAACTAAACTGATCAGTTCGTTAAATAAACACTCAGTGATAAAAATAACAAAGTGTAAAGTGTAAAACGAACTACAGAGATCATTTTGTCAAAGAAACAACCAACGATAAAAATCACCAAGTATAAAGTGTAAAATGAGCTGAACATATCAGTTTGTCAAAGAAACACTTTGTGATAAAAATCACCAAATGTAAAGAAATAAACGAACTGCAAAGGTCATTTCGTCGAAGAAACACTTGATGATAAATATCACCAAGTGTAAACTGTAAAACGAACTGAACAGATGAGTTCGTTAAAGATACCCTCAATGATAAAAATCACGAAGTGCAAAGTGTAAAACGAACTACAGAGACCATTTAGTCAAAGAAACACTTAGCGAAAAAAATCACCAAGTGTAAAGTGTGGAACGCGTTGAGGAGATCAACTCGTCAAAGAAACGCTTAGTAAAAGAAATCACCAATTGTAAAGTAATAAACGAACTGCACAGATCAGTTAGTCAAAGAAAAACTTAATGATAAAAATCACTAAGTGTAAAGTGTGGAACGAACTGAACAGATCAATTCATCAAACAAACACTCAGTGATAAAAAGCACCAAGTGCAATGAGTAAAATAAACTTCAGAGATCAGTTCGTAAAAGAAACACATAGAGATAAAATCACCAACTGTAAAGTATAAAACGAACTGAAAACATCAGTTCGTCAAAGAAACACTAACAGATAAAAACCATCAAGTGTAAAGTGCAAAACAAAATTAATAGATAAGCTCGACAAAGAAACCCTTAATGATAAATATCACTAAGTGTATAGTATTAAATGAACTAAAGAGAGCAGTTCGTCGAAGAAACAAATAGTGATAAAAATCACCAAGTGTAAAGTGTAAAATGGGTTGAGGAGATCAGCTTGACAACGAAACCCTTAGAGATAAAAATCACCAGCTGTAAAGTATTAAACGAACTACACAGATCAATTCGTCAAAGAAACACTTAGTGATAAAAATCACCAAGTGTAAAGTGTAAAACAAAATGCAGAGATCAGTTCATTAAAGAAACACTCGGTGATAAAAATCACAAAGCGTAAAGTGTAAAACAAACTGAAAAGATCAGTTCCTCAAAGAAACAATCAATGATAAAAACCACCAAGTATAAAGTAATAAATGAACAACATAGATCAGTTTGTTAAAGAAATACTCAGTGATAAAAATCACTAAGTGTAAAGTGCAAAACGAACTGAACAGATCCATTCGTCAAAGAAACCCTCAATGATAAATATCAATAAGTGTATAGTGTAAAACGAACTCCAGATATCAGTTCGTCAAAGAAACAGTTAGTTATAAAAATCGCCAAGTGTAAACTGTAGAATGAGTTAAGAAGATCAGCTTGTCTACGGAACACTTAATGATAAAAATCACCAGTTGTAAAGTAATAAAAGAACTACATGGATCAATTACTCAAAGAAACACTTAGTGATAAAAATCACTAAGTGTAAAGTAATAAAGGAACTCTGTAGATCAGTCTATCCAAGAAACACTCAGTGGAAAAATCACCAAGTGTAAAGTGTAAAACGAACTGAACAAATCAGTTTGTCAAAGAAACACTTAGTGATAAAAATCACCAAGTAAAATGCATAAGACGAATTGAATAGGTCATTTCGTCGAATAAACACTCAGTGAGAAAAATAACCAAATTTAAAGTGTAAAACGAACAGCAGAATTCGGTTCGTCAAAGAAATACTAAGTAGCAAAAGTCACCAATTTGAAAAGATCAGTTTGTCAAAGAAATAATCAGTGATAAAAATCACTAAGTGTAAAGTAATAAACGAACAACACATATGAGTTCGTCAAAGAAATGCTCTGGGATAAAAATCCCTATGTGTAAAGTGAAAAACGAACTGAACATATCAATTCGTCAAAAAAAACATCAGTGATAAAAATCAAGTGTACAGTGTAAAACGAACTGCAGAAACTAATTCATTAAAGAAACACTCAGTGATAAAAATCACCAAGTGTAATGTGTAGATTGAGTTGAGGCGATCAGCTCGTCAAAGTAACACTTAGTGATAAAAATCACCAGCTATAAAGGAATAAATGAATTGCACTGATCAGTTAGTCAAAGAAGCACTTAGTGATAAAAATTGCCAAGTGCAAAGGGTAAAATGAAATGAGCAGATCAGTTCGTCAACCAAACTCTTAGTGATAAAAATCACCAAGTATAAAGTGTAAAATGAACTAAACCGATCTGTTAGTCAAATAACCACTTAGTGATAAAAATCACCTAGTGTAATATATAAAACAAACAATCGTGATCAGTTCGTTAAATAAACACTCGGTGATAAAAATCACCTGTGTAAAGTGTGAAACGAGATGAGGAGATCAACTCATCAAAGAAACACTTACTGTTACAAATCACCAAGTGCAAAGTAATAAACAAACTTTACAGATCAATTAGTTAATGAAACACTTAGTGATAAAAATCACCAAGTGAAAAGTGTTAAACAAATTGAACAGATTGGTTCGTTAAATAAACATTCAGTGTTAAAAAACACCAAGTGTAAAGTGTAAAACAAGTTAAACAATTTAGTTCGTCAAATAAACACAGTGCGAAAAAAATGACTAAGTGTCATGTGTAAAATGAATTGTAGAGATTAGTTCATCAAAGAAACACTTAGTAATAAAAATCACCAAGCATAAAATAGGGAATGAGTTGAAGAGATTAGTTCGTTAACACTTAGTGGTAAAAATAACCAAGGGTAAAGTAAAAAATGAACTCTACAGATCAGTTCGTTGACGAAACACTTAGTGATAAAAATTACCAAGTGTAAATTGTAAAATGAACTCTACAGATCAGTTCGTTGACGAAACACTTAGTGATAAAAATTACCAAGTGTAAATTGTAAAATGAATTGAACAGCTATGTTAGTCAAATAAACACTCAGAGATAAAAATCACCAATTGTAAAGTGTAAAACAAACTAAAGAGATCGGTTCGTCAATGAAACACTCAATGATGACAATTGCACAAATCAATTCGTCAAAGAAACACTTAATGATAAAAATCAGCAAGTGTAAAGTACAAAACAAACTGAACTGATCAGCTCGTCAAAAATACCTCAGTGATAAAAAATCCCTAAGTGAATGGCGTAAAACAAACTGCAGAAACTAGTTTGTTGAAGAAATACTTAGTGATAAAAATCACCGAGTGTAATGTGTAGAATTAGTTGAGGACATCATCTTGTCAAAGAAACACTTAGTGATAAACATCACCAGCTGTAAAGTATTAAACTAACTGCACAGATTAGTTAGTCAAAGAAACACTTAGTGATAAAATGAACTGAACATACCAATTCGTCAATTAAACTCTCGGTGATAAAAATCGCCAAGTGTAAAGTGTAAAATGAACTGAATAGATCAGTTCATCAAGTAACACTCGTTGATAAAAATCACTAAGTGAAATGTTTAAAACAAATAGTAGAGATCAATTCATCAAAGAAACTATCAGTGATAAAAATCAGAAAGTGAAAAGTGTAAAACGAGATGAGGAAATCAGCTCGTCAAAGAAAAAATTAGTGACACATATCACCAATTGTAAAGTAATAAATAAACTGCACAGATCAATTCGTCGAAGAAACACTCAGTGATAAAATCAACTAGTATAAATTGTAAAACGAATGAATAAATTAATTCGTCATGTAAACACTTAGAGATAAAAATCACGAAGTGTAAAGTGCGGAACGAGCTGAGGAGATCAACTCGTCAGCATTTAGTGATAAAAATTAGCTAGGGTAAAGTAATAAAGGAACTGCATAGATCAATTCGTCAAAGAAACAATTAGTGATAAAAATCACCAAGTGCAAAGTGTAAAACGAACTTAACAGATCAATTCGTCAAATAAATACTGAGTGATAAAAAACACCAAGTGTAAAGTGTAAAATGAACTCAACAGATCAGTTCGTAAAAAAAACACTCAGTGATAAAAATAACTAAGTGTAAATTAGTAAACGAACTTCACAGATCAGTTCGTCAATGAAACACCCAATTATAGAAATGACAAAATGTAAAGTGTAAAACAACCTAAAAAGATCAGTTTGTCAAATAAACAATCTGTGATAAAAATCACCTAGTGTAAAGTAATAAACTAATTACAAAGATCAGTTCATCAAAGAAACACTTAGTGAAAAAAATAGCAAGTGTAAAGTGCAAAATGAATTGAACAGACCAGTTCATCAAAAAAAAAAATTCAATGATAAAAATCACTAAGTGTGTAGAACGAAACGAACTACAGAAATAAGTTCATCAAAGGAACACTCGGTGATAAAAATTAGCAAATGTAAAGTCTAGAGTGAGCTGAGGAGATCAGCTCGTAAAAGAAACACTTAGTGATAAAAGTCACTAGCTATAAAGTAATAAATTAACTACACATATTAGGTAGTTAAAGAAACACTTAGTGATAAAACGACCATAATAGATCAGTTCGTCAATTAAACTCTCAGTGATAAAAATCACCAAGTGTAAAGAGTAAAACGAACTAAACAGATCAGTTTATCAAAAAAAAAAAATCAGTAATAAAATGCCCATATGTAAAGTAATAAACAAACAATAAAGATCGATTCGTCAAAGAAATACTCAGTGATAAAAATCACTAAGTGTGATGTGTAAATCGAACTAAACAGATTAGTTCATCAAAGAAATGCTCAGTTATAAAAATCACCAAGTGTAAAGTAATAAACGAATTGCACAGATTCGTTCGTCAAAGAAATAATCAGTGATAAAAATTACTAAGTGTAAAACGAATTGTAGATATCAGTTCGGCAAAGAAATACTCAGTAACAAAAATCACCAATTGTAAAGTGTAAAACGAATTGAAAATATCAGTTGCTCAAAGAACACTTAGTGTTAAAAATCAGCAAGTGTAAATTGATAGACGAACAACACACATCATTTCATCAAACAAACACTCAATGATAAAAATCGCCCGGTGTAAAGTGCAAAACGAACTGTGGAAATCAGCTCGTTAAAGAAACACTTAACGATAAAAATCAAACCAACTGTAAAGTAATAAACAAACTGCACAGATCAGTTAGTCAAAGAAACACTTAGTGATAAAAATCAGCAAGTGTAAAGGGTAAAATGAACTGAATAGATTAGTTCGTCAAATAACCACTTCGTGATAAAAAAAACACCAAGTGTAATGTGTAAAACGAATTGTAGAGATCAGTTCATCAAAGAAACACTCAGTAATAAAAATCACTAAGTGTAAGGTGTGGAACGAGTTGAAGAGATCTGCTCGTTAAAGAAACACTCTGTGATGAAAATCCCCAATTGTAAAGTAATAAAAAAACTGCACAAATTAGTTCGTCGAAGAAATACTCTGCAATAAAAATCACCAAGTGCAAAGTGTAAAACGAATTGAACAGATCAATTCGTCAAATAAACACTTTGTGATAAAAATCACCAAGTCTAAAGTGTAAAACGAACTGCAAAAATTAGTTCGTCGATGAAACACTCAGTGATAAGAGTCTCCAAGTGTAAAGTAATAAACGAACTGTAAAGATCAGTTCGTCAAAGAAACAGTAAATGATAAAAATCACTCAGTGTAAATTAATAAACGAACTTCTCATATTAGTTTGTCAATGAAATAATCAGTGATAAAAATCACCAATTGTAAAGTTTAAAACGAACTACAGAGGTCACTTCACTAAAGAAACACTGAGTGATAAAAATCACCATGTGTAAAGTGTAGAATGAGTTGAGGAGATAGGCTCGTCAAAGAAACACTTAGTGATAAAAATCACTACCTGCAAAGTAATAAACGAACTGTATAGTTTAGTTAATCAAAGAAATACTTAGTGAAAAAAATTAGCAAGTGTAAAGTGTGGAACGAGTTGAAGAGATTAGTTCGTCGAAGAAACACTTAGTTATAAAAATCACCAAGTGCAAAGTAATAAATGAACTACATAGATCAGTTCGTCCAAAAAACATTCAGTGAAACAAATCCTCACGTGTAAAATGTAAAACGAACTAAATAGATCAGTTGGTCAAATAAACACTCAGTGATAAAAATCACCAAGTGTAAAATGTAAAACAAACTGAATAGAGCAGTTCGTCAAAGAAACACTTAGTGATAAAAATTACCAATTGTAAAGCATACAATGAACTGAACAAATTATGTTCGTTAAATAAACACTCAGTGATAAAAATAACGAGGTTCAAAGTATAAAAAAAATTGTAGAGATCAGTTCATCGAAGAAACACTTAATATTAAAAATCACAAAGTGTAAAGTGTAAAACGAATTAAACAGATCAATTTATCAAAGATACAGTCAATGATAAACATTACCAAGTTTAAAGTAATAAACGAACTGCACTGGTCAGTTCGTCGAAGAAACACTCAGAGATAAAAATCTACAATTGTAAAGTGCAAAACGAATTGAATAGTTCAGTTTGTTAAAGAAACCCTCAATGATAAAAATCACTAAGTGAAAAGTGTGAAATCAACAGGAAAGACCATTTTGCAAAAGAAAAACTCAATGATAAAAATCACCAAGTGTAAAGTGTGCACCGAGTTGAGAAGATCAGCTCATCAAAGAAATACTTAGTGAAAAAAAATCACCAAGTGTAAAGTAATAAACGAACTGCACAGATCACTTAGTCAAAGAAACACATAGTGATGAAAATCGCCAAGTGTAAAGTGTAAAACGAACTGAATAGATTGGTGATAGGTGTGATCTACCTACATATTTCCAGACTGCTTTTGTTAGTTTTAGAATAGTTTTCATATTTATTTTATTATGTTTTAATTAGTTTTTATACTTTTTGTATAAATCAGGTATGTGGGGCAAAAAGATATGAAACTGGAGTGAAAACGATAAGATCGAAAAAAAAATGGTCGAAGAACGGTGGAAAAACGAGCAAGGCGGCAATATTCTGAAAGACGTCCACCGCCGCAGTGTTGAAAATGCAGAGAATGACTTATCCTTGCTGAACATCCACCACCGTGGCAGGAGACCCACAGCTGCGGTGCTGGAGATATAGGATGTCAACCTAATCCACCGACTTCTTCACGGCCGAGGTGATCAGCCAACTAACCTACTCACCATTGCGGCAGTGAATCCCATCGGCACGGTGGTAACCTCTGCATAGACTTAAGATATTTTTAGATATTTTTTGAGATATTTTCCCTATTTAAGCTCTTCTCCTCCCTCATTTTCCTCCTCTCTCTGGCCATTTGAGCCCCTTAGAATATATCTAAGGGTAGGTAGAGAAGTTTTAGAGGGGGAGCTTACATCCTGAGGTGGAGGAAGACAATGGAGCGATCGTTGAACAATTCTTAGAGGTTAAACTTCGAACGAGGCTAAGTTCTTCGATTTCTTCCCTTATTTCTTTAACTTAGGATTTTGTTAGCATGTTTAGCTCATTCTTATTTGTAAATGCGGTTATGGCGGTTAGTTAAACGTGGATTGTAAAGGGATTAACAATATATTTATAAATATGTATTTCGAATAATTTCGGTGTTGCGTTTATGTTTGTTCTTCGAAGTTTGATTGTGTTTATCGTATTATTATGTTTATTATGCTTAGATAGATATATTGAGAATACAAGGTTTGACACTCGGGAGAGGTAACCCGAAATTTGGACTAAGGTAAACATAATGCCAATCGATGACGTTGGGGCAAGACTCACGTGACCTAGGGTCGTTAAGACGTTGAGGGAAGACTTCTTCGTTGACTAAAAGTTATGTATTCCCCTGTCTTACACTCAGGAGAGGTGGCGGTGGAGTTTTAGAACTGAGATTGTCGATAGGGTAAACACAACGCGACGATCTAATAACCCGGTCGGGAGTTGGATTGTGTGCAATCAATGACGTTGGGGCGAGACTCACGTGACCTAGGGTCGTTAAGTTGCATTATATCCCTCGTCTTACACTAGGGAGAGGTGGCGGGGAAGTTTACGAACTGAGATTGTCAAATAGATCGAACATCATGAATGTAAGTCAATCAAGATCGAACACATATTTGTAAACCGAGTTAATCCCTAGACAATTCTTTCCCCTAAAGAATCTCATTATATTAGTATAGTTAATTTAGGTTATATTAGTATTAATATTAATTAATTAAATACATTTATTTTTAGGCTAGATAAAGTTAGGTCATGATAAACACGGTACTCGATAATAACAAACACCAATCCCTATGGATACGATGCCCAATCTTAAACGATCACACTATACTAAAACTTTGACCCTGTACACTTGCGAGTAGTTAATACGGGAGTGCATAAAAAACGCTCACCGTACAGTTGGTTCGTCAAATAAATATTGAGTGATAAAAATCACCAGGCGTAAAGTGTAAAACAAACTGAACAATTCATCCAAGAGTGTGATGTGTAAAAGAATTGTAGAGATCTGTTCATCAAAGAATTACTCAGTGACAAAAATTACCAAGTGTAAAGTGTGGAACGAGTTGAGGAGATCAACTTCTCAACACTTCGTGATAAAAATCATCAAGTTTAAAGTGTACAACGAACTCAACAGATCAATTCGTCAAACAAATACTTAGTGATAAAAATCACCGAGTGTCACGTATAAAACGAACTGAACAGATCTGCCTATTAAATAAACACTCAGTGGTAAAAATCACCTAGTGTAAAGTGTAAAGCATAAGACGAACGGAAAATATTAGTTCATCAAATAAACACTTAGTGATAAAAATAACAAAGTGTAAAGTGTAAAACGAAATGCAGAATTCAATTAGTGAAAGAAATACTTAGTGATAAAAATCACCAAGTGTAAAGTATACAATGAACTGAACAGATCAGTTCGTCAAAGAAACAGTCAGTGATAAAAATGACCAAGCTTAAATTAATAAACGAACTGTATTGGTCTGTTCTTCGGAGAAACACTCAGTGATTAAAATCACCGTGTGTAAAGTGTAAAACGATCAGAACAGATCAGTTCGTTAAAGACAGCCTCACTGTTGAAAATCACTAAGTGCAAAGTGTAAAATGAAATGCATAGTTCATTTCGTCAAAGAAACACTCAGTGACAAAATAACTAGGTGTAAAGTGTGGAACGAGCTGAGGAGATCAACCCGTCAAAGAATCACTTAGTGAAAGAAATCACCAAGTGTAAAATAATAAACGAACTGCACAAATCAGTTAGTCAAATAAACCATTAGTGATAAAAATCGTCAAGTGTAAAGTGTAAAATGAACTGAACATATCAATTCGTCAAATAAACATTCAGTAATAAGAAACACCAAGTGTAAATTGTAAAACATACTGAACAATTCAATTTGTCAAATAAAAACTTAGTGATAAAAATCACCAAGTGTGATTTGTAAAATGAACTGTAGAGATTATTTTATCAAATAAATACTCAGGGTGAAAATCACCAAGTGTAAAGTGTGAACAAGCTGAGGAGATCCGCTCGTCAACACTTAGTGATAAAAATCACCTAGGGTAAAGTAATAAACGATATGTACAGATCAGTTCGTCGAAGAAAAAGCTTAGCGATAAAAATCACCAAGTGTAAAGTGTTAAACGAATTGAATAGATCTATCTGTCAAATAAACACTCAGTGATAAAAATCACCAAGTGTAAAGTGTAAAACGAGCTGCAGAGATTGGTTCATCAAAGAAACACTCAGTGAAAAAATTCACCATGTGTAATGTGTAAAACTAAATGAAAATATTGTTTCGACAAAGAAATAATCTATGACAAAAATCACTAAGTGTAAAGTAATAAACAAACTGCACAAATCTGTTCTTCAAAGAAACAATTAGTGATAAAAATCACCAAGTGTAAAATGAAAAACGAACATAACAGGTTAGTTCGTCAAAGAAACAATTAGTAATAAAATTCACTAAGCGTATAGTGTAAAACGAACTGTATAAATATGTTTGTTAAAGAAACACTCAGTGTTAAAATGACCAGCTCTAATGTAATAAACGAGTTGTACATATCAGTTAGTCAAAGAAACACTTAGTGATAAAAATCGCCAAGTGTAAAGGGTAAAACAAATTGAACAGAAGAGTTCGTCTAATAAACTCTCAGTGACAAAAATAAAAAATTGTAAAGTGTAAAACGAACTGAGCAAATCAGTTCGTCAAATAACCACTCAGTGATAAAAATCACAAAGTGGAACGTGTAAAACGAACATTAGAGATCAGTTCGTCAAACAAACACTCAATGATAAAAAGCACAAAGTGTGAAGTGTGGAATGAGCTGAGGAGTAAGGAGATAAGTTCCTCAAAGAAACACTTAGTGATCCAAATCACCAGGTGTAAAGTAATAAACGAACTGCACGGATTAGTTCATCGAAGAAATACTCGGTGATAAAAATCACCAAGTGTAAAGTGCAAAATGAACAAAATAGATCAATTCGACAAATAAACATAGAGTGATAAAACCCACCAAGTATAGAGTGGAAAAGTAACAACAAAGATCAGTTCGTAAAAGAAACATTCAGTGATAAAAATCACCAAACATATACGGTAAAATGAACTAAACAAATAGTTCATCGAAGAAAGACTCAGCGATAAAAATCACCAAGTGAAAAGTAATAAACGAATTGCATGGACCAGTTTGTCGAAGAAACACTCGGTGATAAAAATCACCAAATGTAAAGTGTAAAATGAATTGCAGAGATCAGTTTGTTAGAGAAACCCTCAGTGACAATAATCAGTAATCGTAAAGTGTAAAACGAACTGAAAGGATCTGTTCGTCAAAGAAACACTTAGAGATAAAAATCACCAAGTGTAAAGCATAAGACGAACTTAAAATATTAGTTCGTCAAATAAATACATAGTGATAAAAATAACCAACTGTAAACTATAAGATGAACTACAACGATTAGTTAGTGAAAGAAACACTTTGTGATAAAAATTACTAGGTGTAAAGTGTAAAATAAACGGAACAGATCAGTTCGTCAAATAAACACTCAGTGATAAAAATAACCAAGTTTAAAGTAATAAACGGACTGTATTGGTCAGTTCATTGAAGAAACACTTAGTTATAAAAATCACCAAGTGTAAAGTGTAAAACGATCAGAACAGATCATTTCGTCAATAAACATTCAGTGATAAAAAAAAACCAAGTGTAAAGTGTAAAACATAAAAAACAATTCAGTTAATCAAATAAATACTCAGTGATAAAAATCACTGAGTGTGATGTGAAAAATAAACTTTAGAGATCAGTTCATCAAAGAAACACTTTGTGATAGAATACACCAAGTGTAAAGTATGGAACATGTTGAGGAGACCATATTGTCAACACTTAGTGATAAAAATCACCTATGGTAAAGTAATAAACGAACGGCACATATCAGTTCGTCGAAGAAACACTTAGTGATAAAAATCACCAAGTGTAAAGTGTGAAATAAACGGTAGAGATCGGTTCGTCACAGAAACACTCAGTGATAAAAATCATCAAGTGTAAATTGTAAAACAAACTGAAAAGATCAGTTTATTAAAGAAATAATGAGTGATAAAAATCTCTAAGTTTAAATTGTTAAACGAATTGCATAGATCCGTTCGTCAAAGAAACACTCAGTGATAAAACTCACGAAGTGTAAAGTGCAAAACGAACTAAACAGATCAATTCTTTAAAGAAACCCTCAGTGATAAAAATCACTAATTGTATAGTGTAAAACGAACTGCAAAAAATTATCTCGTCGAAGAAACACCAAGTGATAAAAATAACCAGCTGTAAAGTGTAAAATGAGTTGAGGAGATTAGCTCGACAAAGAAACACTTACTGATAAAAATCACTAACTGTAAAGTAATAAATGAACTACACAAAGCAGTTAGTCAAAGAATCACTTAGTGTTAAAAATAGCCAAGTGTAAAAGGTAAAACGAACTGAACAGGTCTGTTCGTCAAATAAACTGTCAGTGATAAAAGTTACCAATTTTAAAGTGTAAAACGAACTGAACAGATCAGTTCATCAAATAACCATTCTTTAAAAAAAAATCACCAAGTGTAATATGTAAAAAGAATAGTAGATATCAGTTTGTCAAAGAAAAACGCAGTGATAAAAATCACCAAGTGTAAAACATGGAACGAGCTAAGGAGATTAGCTTGTTAAAGAAACATTTAGTGATACAAATCACCAACTGTAAAGTAATAAACGAACTGTACAATTCAGTTCGTTGAAGAAACACTCAATGATAAAAATCGAAAAGTAAAAAGTGTAAAACGAATTGAACAGATCAATTTGTCAAATGAACACTGAGTGATAAAAATCACCAAGTGTAAAGTGTAAAATAAACTGCAGAAATCAGTTCATTAAAGAAACACTCAGTGATAAAAATCAAAGTGCAAAACGAATGGAATAGATCAGTTCATCAAAAAAACACCCAGTGACAAAAATCATCAGGTGCAAAGTAATAAACAAATTGTAAAGATTAATTCAGCAATGAAACACGGCGTGATAAAAATATCCAAATATAAATTGTAAAACGAACTGAACAGATGACTTCGTCAAAGAAACACTCTGTAATAAAAATCACCAAGTGTAAAGTAATGAACAAACTGCACAAATCAGTTCATCAAAGAAATAATTAGTGATAAAAACACCCAAGTGTAAAGTGTGAGATGAACAACAAAGATCAATTCGTCAAAAAAACACTCGGTGATAAAAATCACCATTTGTAAAGTGCAAAATGAATTGAAAATATGAGTTTCTTAAAGAAACACTCAGTGATAAAAATCAGCAAGCGTAAAGTAATAAACAAGTTGCACATATCAATTAGTCAAAGAAACAGTGAGTGATAAAAATCTCCAAGTGTAAAGCATAAAATGAACTGAACAGATCAGATCATGAAAGAAATCTTCAGTGATAAAAATCACTAAGTGTAAAGTGTAAAACGAGTTGCAGTGATCAATTCGTTAAAGAAACACTCAGTGAAAAAAATTACTATGTGTAAAGTTCAAAATGAGTTGAGGAGATCATGTCGTCAAAGAAACATTTAGTGATAAAAATCACCAAATGTAAAGTAAAACAAATTGCAGAGATCAATTTGTCGAAGAAACACTCAGTAATAAAAATCACCACACGTAAAATGTAGAATGACTTGAGGAGATCAGCTCGTCAAAGAAACACTTAGTGATAAAAATCATCAACTGTAAAGTGAAAAATGAACTGCAGAGATTAGTTAGTTAAAGAAACACTAAGTGAAAAAAATGACCAAGTGTAAAGTGCAGAACGAGCTGAAAAGATCAGCTCGTCAAAGAAACACTTAGCGATAAAAATCATCAAGTGTAAAGTAATAAACGAAGTACACAGATCAGTTCATCCAAAAAACTGTGAGTGAAAAAATCATCAAGTGTAAAGTGTAAAATGAATTGAATAGATCAGTTCGTCAAATAAACAATCAGTGACAAAAATCATCAAGTTTAAGGTAATAAATGAATTGCATTGGTTAGTTTAGGGAAGAAACACTTAGTGATAAAAACCAACAAGTTTACAGTGTAAAACGATTTGACCAAAAAAGTTCGTTAAAGAAACCCTTAGTAATAGAAATCACTAAGTGCAAAGTGGAAAGTCAACTGTAGAGCTCATTTCATCAAACAAACAGTCAGAGATAAAAATCACCAAGTTTAAAGTGTGGAACAAGATGAGGAGATCAAATGGTCCAAGAAACACTTAGTGAAAAAAATCACCAAGTGTAAGTAATGAATGAACTACATAGATATGTTAGTCAAAGAAACACTTAGTGATAAAAATAGCCAAGTGTAAAGTATAAAACAAACTGAACAAATCAGTTCGTCAAATAAACAGTCAGTGATAACAAAACACTATGTGTAAAGTGTCAAACAAACTGAACAATTCAGTTCGTCAAATAAACACTCAATGATAAAAATCACAAGTGTAAAGTGTAGAACGAGCTAAGGAGATCAACTCGTCAACATTTATGATAAAAATCACCTAGGGTAAAGTAATAAACGAATTGCACAAATCAGTTCGTTGAAAAAACACTTAGCGATAAAAATAACTAAGTGTAAAGTGTAAAACGAACTGAACAAATCCATTCGTCAAATAAAGAATCAATGATAGAAATCACCAAGTGTAAAGTGTAAAACGAACAGCAGAGATCGGTTCGTCAGAGAAATACTTAGTGATAAAAATCACTAATTGTAAAGCGTAAAATGAACTAAAAAGTTCAGTTCGTCAAACAAACAATCAGTGATAAAAATCACCAAGTGTAAAGTAACAAATGAACTGCATGTATCAGTTCGTCAAAGAAACGCTCTGTGATAAAAATCTCTATAAGTAAAGTAAAAAAAGAACTGAACCAATCAGTTCATAAAAGAAAAAACCTAAATGATAAAAATCACTAAGTGTATAGTGCAAAATGAACTATAGAAACTAGTTCACCGAAGAAACACTTAGTGAGTTATGGTGATCAGCTCGTCCAGGTAACACTTAGTGATAAAAATCACCAGTTGTAAAGTAATAAACGAATTACACTAAATAGTTAGTCAAAGAAGCACTTAGTGATAAAATTCGCCAAGTGTAAAGGGTAAAACGAACTGAACATATCAGTTCCTCAAACAAACTTTCTGTAAAAATCACTAACTGTATAGTGTAAAACGAACTGCATAAATTAGTTTGTCAAAGGAACATTCAGTGATAAAAATCACCAAGTGTAAAGTGTAGAATGAGTTGAGGAGATCAACTCATTAAAGAAGGACTTAGTGATAAAAATCATTAGCTGTAAAGTAATAAACGAACTGCACTGATTAGTTAGTCAAAGAAACACTTAGTGATAAAATAAACTAAACCGACTAGTTCATCAAATAACCACTCATTGATAAAAATCACCAAGTGTAATACGTAAAAGGAATAGTAGAGATTAGTTCGTGAAAGAAATAGTCGGTGATAAAAATCACCAAGTGTATAGTATCGAACGAGCTGAGGAAATCAGCTGGTCAAAGAAACACCTAGTGTTAAAAATCACCAATTGTAAAGTGATAAACGAATGCAAAAGATTAGTTCGTTGAATAAATACTCAGTGATAAAAATCGCTAAGTATAAAGTGTAAAACAAACTGGAAAGATCAGTTTGTCAAAGAAATACTTAGTGTTAAAAATCCACAAGTGTAAAGTGTAGAACAAACTGAATAGATCTGTTCATTAAACAAACCCTCAGTGGTAGAAAGCACTAAGTGCAAAGTGTAAAATGAACTGTAGAGATCATTTCATCAAAGAAACACTTAGTTATAAAAATCACCAAGTGTAAAGTGTGGAACAAGTTGAGGAGATCAGCTCATCAAAGAAAAAATTAGTGAAAAAAAATCAGGAAGTGTAAAGTAATAAAAAAAACTGCACAGATCGGTTAATCAAAGAAACACTTAGTGATAAAAATAACTAAGTGTAAAGTGTAAAACGAACAGAATAGATCGATCATCAAATAAACATTCAGTAGGATGTGGTGTCTTACTTATATTTGGTGTTTTATTTTATATGGCGATTGGTATTATTATATACTAGATAAGTTTGAATGGAAATTTATACTTGTTGTTTAAGTTTCACTGCTTATATTAAAGAGATTTTTACTAGTTATGTGATGTTTATATATTTACGCTTGATCCATTTAGATGTTTGAGAATGAATTACTATTATTATAAAATGTGTTTACTAAGAAGGCAGTACACTCGCAGGTAAATCATTTAGGAGACGGTCCCCTACTGGCAGTAGATGGAGTCATCTGGGAGTTTTGAGTTGAGCTGTCAGAGGTGAACCATATAAAAGATAGAGATTATGTATATCCTGTATAATGAATTGTATAGTAATGTATGCATTTTGTAATTTATTAAAAGTAAAAATGAAATACGTGATGTCATGTTGTCGTCACGCCGGCCTTGGGATGACGGGTGTCCGGGACGGGGCGTGACAATTTTGGTATCAGAGCCTAGGTTAAAGGTTATCTAGACTTGTCAATTGTTGTGTCAGTAGATGACCATGAAATAGGAAGACGTGCCAGTCATCTAGTCTATAGGGGACATGAGACAGGAGGTTAATAGGTGAGTCGATACGAGAGTGATATTATTTCATTACATTAGCTAGTGCGTTGGCTTTGGGCATGGCTGGGTGTCTTATTGGAAAATAGTGGGTATGATGAAAGTGAGATATGATCATTCGGTGGATTCGAGTGGTGATGTGTTATTGGTAGTGGAAATGAGTGGATCGTGAATGTGGGAAAACTAGTAGTTTGGAATGTGAGGTTTTAATTAAGAAACAACTATATGCGTATTACGTGACGATGAAAGACTTATCGGTAGCACCTAATAAGTCGTTATTAAAATACTAGACAATATAGCAGAATACACTTAAGTTGGAATATGAAATGACATTCAAGTGAGTATAAAATCGCCCTCTAGGCAATATGAAAGGAAATATTATGGTGCTAGAAGAGTTGTATTAGTTAGAACTAAGGATGTGAGAAAATTGGGGCGATACTAGAAAAAATTTGATTGGGTAGTACGTTTTAGGTTGACGGGAAGGTAGAGTCAAATCTTAGATGAATCAAAGTGTGTCTTGTTGGGGGAGGCATAATTATTACCCCAGTTGGTTTGATAATGGGTTCAAGAGGTTAGAAAAGCGTTAAAGAAAGGATATCAGGATATGGTATGCGGGTGTTGGGCACCAATCAGAACAAGTTAGCCAATAGATATTTTAGTAACTAGGGATTTTCCCTATGTAGTTTCTAAAGGAAACGTCAGGGTGCTACTAAGCGTGATTAATACTCGTAGTTATGCTAGTAAGCGTGATTAATAACCGTAGTTGTTGTAAAATAAGTTCTATAATTTTAAGGAGGTGAACGTTCGGGTCATTAAGTTGGTTAAATATATCGTGTTGATAAAATGTGGGAAATTGGGATCTTAATGATGACCTTGGGACTTGGAAGTTGGTCGCCATGGTGTCGATAAGATGAGTGGATTAATGTTAAGTAGAAGATTGATTGTACTTAGTTGTATTTAATATTTTTTGTTGTAAAATTTACTGAGTATTGGGAATTCGAGTGAGTTCGTTTCGGGTTTAGGAAGTATCCATAGGAGTAGCCATGTGACGGCCCTAGAAAATTGGGTCGTTACAATAACTTAAACTGTTAACTCACGATGAAATTAGACCTGGTGTTTCTTTTCATAAAGATCCGGTATTATTCGTAAAGAAAAAAGAGAGATACGTTGAGAATGCGTGTTGGTAACTCATGTTCTAGAATTGATGGTTTGTTTAATCAACTGAAAAAGACCAGGGTGTTTTTGCATTTAGATTTTTGAGTAGGATGTTAGTAATTGGAGATTAGAGATCGTGGCATGGAAAAAAACGGTAATCTGGTAGGAAGTAACGTAAAATATGTAGAGCATCTCTTGATGTTGTTGATGCTGCAAGAAAAACAAATGTATGCCAAATGCAATAAATATGAGTCTTGGTTAGATTGAGTGGTAAATTTGGGACATGTGATCTTGAGAAATAGTATGCACATGAATTCAAAGGAAGTCGAAGCTGTGTTTTGATGGGAAATGTCAAAAAGTGTAATGGAAGTTCAAAACTTTTTAGGGTTGGGCGAGTTATTATTATCAATTAGTGTGGGAATGCTCTGTTATAGCCGTTCCGTTATCCTGATTGACCCACAAGAAAGCTAAATTTGAGAAAGCATCATTACTAGATATTGATTGACCGAGTTATAGAAAGTGCAAAAGTCGGATGTCTAGTTGGGGAAGGCTAGAGATGAAATGGAAAATGATCGCAGAACTGACTATCGTGTCAGAAGTAATGATGAAGTCCTAATGTTTGAAAATAGATGGTATGTTTCTAGTGACACTCGTTTGGCAAATAATACCTTAAAATGGTGTATAGTTTGAAGTGCTTAGTTAAATGCACACGATGTACCCCGATAATATCAAACTGTATTATGTTGTGTGAGAATTATCGGTAGATTGAATTGGAGCGAAAAAATTGTAGAATGGGTTACCAGATATCTTGTCTGTTAGCTAGTTAGGGTCGAGCATCAATATCCAGGTGGGTTATTGCAACTATTTCAAAATAGTATCGGGAGCATAGTACAATGAATTATGAACGTTGAATGATATGTTCGGTAATGATTAATTGCTCCTAAATTGAAAATTTAACTTATGTTGATACATGAACTTATAGATATTCGAAATTCCTGAATTGGAATTATGAAATTATAAGGGTTGTCGTTGTAGTGTGAATTGGAAAATAATTTTTTTATCAAAACAAAGTAAGTCGCCATTGTCTGATATAGTTCGTAGAAGAATTTGAAATGCAGTATTGAATAGTGATTTCTTAATTGGTGATTTTTATATGTAATAATTATTGTCAAAAAAGTCGATATGTTGTAAATATTGAAAGGCAGGTAGTTAATTCCTGGTAGTAAACTCTTTATTGGAGAAGCTGTAGAGGGAAAACTGTAGTACCAAGGGATAATAGTTATTTTAACGTTCGGGTCGAATTTCCATACTCCTTAAGGTGCCCAATTTGAAGTTGATACCTCGTTTTATTTATAGATTAACGGTTTATCAGAAAGTGCGATTTAGATGATGGAAGATATGTTGAGGAGTTGTGTTTTGAAATTTTTTGATAGTAAGGCTGATTATGTGACACTGATGGAATTTGTTTGAAATAATAAATACTTTTTTGATGATCAAGGGTGGCATTGTATAAAGCGCTATATAAAAAGGATGCAGGATGTTAATCAAATCGACCGAACTGAGATAGGAGAACGGAACTAGATGTATTGGACTACTGGTAATAATAAGCGGAGACGACATGTGGTGGTCATTAAGATTTCATGGGAAAAGGATAACTCGAAATTTCCATGAGTTGATATGTACTCATGATATGATATTTTACAGTCAGTAACTAATGACTTTTGAGATGTATAGAATTTTTGTAAATGGGACGTATCTCTGTCCTTCGATTCATATTTATATGTGAAGCATGTTGGGTAGATGGAAAGGGAATGGAAGCACGTGACCTCATCAGGGATTTGATTAAATGTGGAAGTATGAAAAGAATTCTTATAGATGACCCGTTTGATGTATTTTGTGGCGTAGTGATAGGTGTGAAAAACCTATCTATTTCCAATCCGAATTGGTTAGTTTTCAAATATGTTTACAGTTATTTTTATTATGTTTTAATTAGTATTTATACTTTTTGTATAACTCAGGTGTGTGGGTCAAAAAGATAGGAAACTGGAGCTAAAATGATGAGATCGAACCAATGCGGTTCGACGTTACGGTGGATAAACAAGATCGGAGGCTAAAAGACGAAACAGGCCCACCACTTAGGCGTCCAGACCACCGCTTAAGCGGTGAATATGCAGAGAAGAGCAAAATGTTACTGACGGACGACCGCCGGAGCAGAAATTCTACCGCTTAGGCGGAAATCCAGCAGAGGACGCAAATGGGCTACTAACAGCCGCTCGCCTAGGCGAAGTTTTCTTCGCTTAGGCGGAATTTCAATAAAATGTTCTCCAATCCACCGCCTACTTCACTGCCCAGGAGAGCAGACTTAACCGACCTAATTCCGCCTAGGCGCAATTTCCACCGCCTAGGCGGATTTGCCCTGCACAGCCTTTAGATATTTTTAGGATATTTTTGCTATAAATATCCCCTCTCCTCCCCCTTTGGACGAACCTCTCTCCTCTCTCTTTCATTTTTGAGCCCCTTAGGCTATAGTTAAGCCAAGGGTTAGGAATTTTAGTGGTGGAGCTCCCATCCCGAAGTGGAGAAGACGACGAATCTATCGTTGAGCATTCTTAGCAGTTTATCTTCGGATGAGGCTAAGTTTTTCTATCGTTTTTCCTTATTTATTTATATTAGGAGCATGTGAGCATATTTAGCTCATTATTTCATTGTATATGCAGCTATGGCCCCGAGTTAAATATGGATTGTAGTAGGGATTAACACTATATTTATAAATACGTCGTTTGGGTGATTTCAGTGTTTTGTTTGTGATTGTTCTTCGTAGTTTGATTGTATTTATCGTATTGTTTGTTTATTATGCTTGGATTGATAAATGGAGAATACGGGGTTTTGACAAAACCCCAGATTCGGACTAAGGTAAACAAATGCCACGATTCTATAACCTGGTCAGGGTTTGAATCGTGGACAATCGATGACGTAGGGCAAGACACACGCTACCTAGGGTCATTAAGACATTGAGGGAGACCTTTTCATTGACTCGAAGTTGCGTTATATCCCTCGTCTTACACTCGGAAGAGGTGGCGAGAGAGTTTTAGAATGGAGATTGTCAATAGGGTAAATACAACGCGACGATCCAATAACCCGGGAGGGAGTTGGATTGTGTGCAATCAATGACGTTGGGCGAGACTCACGTGACCTAGGGTCATTAAGACGTTGAGGGGGACTTCTTCGTTGACTCGAAGTCATGTATTCTCCCGTCTTACACTCGGAAGAGGTGGCGGCAGAGTTTACATACCGAGGTTGTCAAATAGGTCGAATAACGTAAACGGAAGTAAATCAGAATCGAACACGTATTTGTAAACACGTTAATCCCTATACAATTCTTCACCCTAAAACATAGTAACATATTAGTGTAGTTAATTTAGGATATATTAGTATTAGTTTAATTAATTAAATACATTTGTTTTTCGCCTAGATAAACTTAGGTCACGACAAACGCGGTATTCGATAGTAACGACAACAATCCCTGTGAATACAATAACCCGATCTTAACGATCACACTATACTAAAACTTAGACCTCGTATACTTCCGAGAGTAAGTAGCGGCGCATTTCGTGTGCTACCAAGTTTTTGGCGCCATTGCCGGGGATTGGTTGTTTGTCAAATTCTGTTCCTGGCCTCGTCACCAAGTTTTTGGCGCCGTTGCCAGGGATTGTTTTGATGTTATTGTCTGAAAGACGCGGTAATGGCTCCGGACTTAAATTTTAGATAGGAGAAGCAAGTGTTTCGTATTGTCGGGATTGGCGATGTCATTCATTATTGATATTGTGTGTAAATGACCTAATTTTATTTTAGGCATTTCTTTGTATATAATTTTTGTTTGTAGTTTTGTTTTTATTTCTTATGCAGGGTATGTGCCGATGTTAGATCGACGGGTATTGATGCATCCCTTTTGACGGGATTCCAATCCGTTTTATTGTGCTTGGCTAAGCCCATAAGCCGGTGAGGCGTTTCGTTGAAAGATTGAGCCATCCAAAGCAAAATCTCGTGAATCTTGAGGGCATTCTGAATGTCGGGCCGAGGACATTAAACCACGCGCTACTTGGGAGGCAACCCAAGCAATTCTTTTTGTTCCATCACATCCGACTTAAATCGGAGGCGAGATCCTCTCGCCCCCCAGGTAAGTGTTCTAAACACCTTTCGTTAGCATGCTTTAAATTTCATATGTTGAGAATGATGATTGGGTTCGCTGAGGACACTGTCCACTTTGAGTTTGGGGGTGATGTGTGGTATGTCGTATGTTAGTTTATGTGTTATTGTTTTTCCGTATTGCATGTGTGTTTAGGTTAGAATGTTTTTATGTTTTAGTGTTGTTGTTTATATGTTGAGTTTTGCATTCATCTGGGCCGTCACCCGATGATGAAAATTACCCCTAGTTGTTTTCGAAGTCAAGGGTAATACCCATGCATGTGTGATTCTGTGTGCTTAACTATGTTTTTTGGTAAAAATTATTGTAGATCCTAATTTGCATGGGCACATAGACTCAATGTATTTTTATTCAATTGATTTGAGGACGATTATCGATTAACCAAATTCATAACACATTTAAGGATTCTAGAACTTGATTGAGGGGAAGCTTGAGGCGAAATCCTAGGCGAGGTAGTTCAAGAGACGTGATTTAGGCATTTGTTTTGTCGCTTGAGCCTTTTTAAACCAACCTTCTTACATGTTTATTCCTCGTTACCCTGTCGAAGCCTAAATGCATATTCAATTCAGAACACATAAACCAATACCATTGCCAATTGAATTCCTTGCAGTCCTTTATCGCTAAACCAAAGGCACATTTGAGTGAATCAAGTTAGCCGCTGCAAAGGCTTTTTGATGTGAGCGGTTGGGTTTAGGGCGAACTTCTAATTGGTTCGATATTTGAGTACTCACTTGTCATTTTTCATTTGTATTTCACATACCCCTTAAATTGTAACAATCAAATAAGTTTGGGGGTGTGTTCGTTGGATGAAAAAAAAAGAAAAAAGGAAAAAAAAAATGAATCAAATGTAAATACGGCTTTTATTTCCGTTTCTTTTAACAAGTGAGTACGTAGGTCTTCAATGCATGTTCGGGATTGTTTCCAATCTTTCTATGGGAATTCGAGAGTGAATGTGCCAAGCGTTGAGCCTTGGGTAACGTTAAGTTAACAACGTTAACCCGTTTTCTATTCTAAATTACCCTTTGCCATATTAACCTTAACCGAACCAAGCCCTAATGATCTTCATGAACTACTAAACCTATATTAGTGGAGAGTGGACTCCAATCAAGCCTATGGAAATCCTAGTCCTTCACGGTCTAAGTTATCAATTTCGTTGGTGGATAATCCAATCCGACCGTTGTATAGTTATATTATTGAGCCTCGCACTAACACGTTTAAAGGATCTAGAATAGTGTTCACCATTATTGCATGTCGAAATTCTAGAACATTACATGCTGTGTGTTACCGCCTGAACTCGATATAACTGGCGGATGTTGATGAAAAAATAAATAGGCCGTTAGAAGAAGTCAAAACTCGCATGTTGTTATGTTTAGATTGTTTTTAGGTTGTTTGTTATTTATTTCTGTTTGTTTATTTTTCATTTTAGTGTGTGCGTTTGGCTCGAGGACTAGCCAAATTTTGAGTTTGGGGGTATTGATAGGTGTGAAAAACCTATCTATTTCTAATCCGAATTGGTTAGTTTTCGAATATGTTTATAGTTATTTTTATTATGGTTTAATTAGTATTTATACTTTTTGTATAACTCAGGTGTGTGGGTCAAAAAGATAGGAAACTGGAGCTAAAATGATGAGATCGAACCAAAGCGGTTCGAAATTACGATGGATAAACAAGCTCGGAGGCTAAAAGACGAAACAGGCCTACCGCTTAAGCATCTAGACCACCGCTTAAGCGGTGAAGATGCAGAGAAGAGAAAAATGTCACTGACGGACGACCGCCGGAGCGGAAATTCTACCTCTTAGGCGAAAATCCAGCAGAGGACACAAATGGGCTACTAACAGCCGCTCGCCTAGGCGAAGTTTTCTTCGCTTAGGCGGAATTTCAACAGAATGTTCTCCAGTCCACCGCCTACTTCACTGCCTAGGCGATCAGACTTAACCGACCTAATTCCGCCTAGGCGGAATTTCCACTGCCTAGGCGGATTTGCCCTGCACAGCCTTTAGATATTTTTAGGATATTTTTGCTATAAATATCCCATCTCCTCCCCCTTTGGCCGAACCTCTCTCCTCTCTCTTGCATTTTTGAGCCCCTTAGGCTATAGTTAAGCCAAGGGTTAGGAATTTTAGTGGTGGAGCTCGCATCCCGAAGTGGAGAAGACGGCGAATCGATCGTTGAGCATTCTTAGCAGTTTATCTTCGGACGAGGCTAAGTTCTTCGATCGTTTTTCCTTATTTCTTTATCTTAGGAGCATGTGAGCATATTTAGCTCATTATTTCATTGTATATGCAGCTATGGCCCCGAGTTAAATATGGATTGTAGTAGGGATTAACACTATATTTATAAATACGTCGTTTGGGTGATTTCGGTGTTTTGTTTGTGATTGTTCTTCGTAGTTTGATTGTATTTATCGTATTGTTTGTTTATTATGCTTGTATTGATAAATGGAGAATACGGGGTTTTGACAAAACCCCGGATTCGGATTAAGGTCGTGTAATAAACGAACTGTAAAGATCTGTTCGTCAAAGAAACACTAAGTGATAAAAATTACTAAGTGTAAATTAATAAATGAACTTCACAATTTAGTTCGACAATGAAACACCTAATGATAAAAATGACCAATTGTAAAGTGTAAAACAAACTAAAAAGATCAGTTCGTTAAAGAAACAATCAATGATAAAAATCACCAAGTGTAAAGTAATAAACGAATTGCACTGAACAGTTCCTCAAAGAAACACTCAGTGATAAAAGTCTGCAAGTGTAAAGTAAAAAATGAACTGAACAGATCAGTTCGTCAAAAAAACTATCAGTGATAAAAATAACTAAGTTTATAGAGTAAAACGAACGACAGAAATCAGTTCGTCGAAGGAACAACTAAGTGATAAAAATAACTAGCTGTAAAGTAATAAACGAACTACATAGACTTGTTAGTCAAAGAAACACTTAGTGAGAAAACAAACTTAGATCAGTTTGTCAATTAAACTCTTAGAGATAAAAATCACCAAGTATAAAGTGTAAAACGAATTGAACAGATCAGTTCATCAAATAACCCTCAGTGATAAAAATAATCAAGTGTAAAGTATAAAATTAATTGAACAAATCAGTTCATAAAAAAAAATACTTTGTGATAAAAATCTCCATGTGTAAAGTAATAAACAAACAACAAAGATCGGTTTGTCAAAAAAAAACAACACTCAGTGATAAAAATCACCAATTGTGGTGTGTGAATCAAATTGAACAGATCAGTTCGACAAAGAAATACTCAGTGATAACAATCACCAACTGTAAAGTAATAAACAAACTGCATAGATCTGTTCGACAAAGAAACAAACAGTGATAAAAATCACCATGTATAAAGTGTAAGAGGAATTGTAGATATCAGTTCATCAAAGAAACACTCGGTGACAAAAATCACCAATTTTAAAGTGTAAAACGAACTGGAAAGTTCTGTTGGTCAAAGAAACACTCAGTGTTAAAAATCAGCAAGTCTAAAGTGATAAACAAACAACACGTATCAGTTCGTTAAAGAAACACTTAGTGATAAAAATCACTATATGTAAAGTGCAAAACGAACTGAACTGTTCAGTTCATCAAAGCAGCCCTCAATGATAAAAATCACTAAGCATAAAGTGTAAAACGAACTGCAGAGATCAGTTCGTCAATGAAACACTTAGTGATAAAAATAACCATGTGTAAATTTTAAAATGAGTTTAGGAGATTAGCTCGTTTAAGAAACACATAGTGATAAAAATCACCAACTGTAAAGTAATAAATGAACTTTACAAATCAATTAGTCAAAGAAACACATAGGGTTAAAAATCGCCAAGTGTAAAGTGAAAAATGATCTGAACAGATCGATTCGTCAAAATAAATATTTAGTGATAAAAAATACCAAGCATAATGTGTAAAACAAACTGAACAATTCAGTTCGTCAAAAAACCCTCAGTGATAAAAATCACCGACTATGATGTGTAAAAGAACTGTAGAGATTAATTCTTAAAAGAAACACCCAGTGATAAAAATCACATAGTGTAAAGGGTGGAACGAGCTAGGGAGATCAGCTCGTCAACACTTAGTGATAAAAATCACCAAGTGTAAGGGGCAAAACAAACTGAACAGATCAGTTCGTCAAATAACACTTAGTGATAAAAATCACCAAGTGTAATGTTTAAAACAAATAGTAGAGATCAACTCGTCAAAGAAACACTTAGTGGTAAAAGTCACCAAATGTAATGTAATAAACAAATTGCACATATCAGTTAGTCAAAGAAACACTTAGTGATAAAAAATCACCAAGTGTGAAGCATACAACGAACTAAACAAATCAGTTCGTTAAATAAACACTTAGTGACAAAAATAATGAGGTGCAAAGTGTAAAACAAACTGCAGAGTTCAGTTTATCAAAGAAACACTCAGCGTTAAAAATCACAAAGTGTAAATTGCAAAACGAACTGAATAGATCAGCTCGTCAAAGAAACAGTCAGTGATAAAAATCATCAAGTTTAAAGTAATAAATGAACTGTATTGGTCATTTCATTTAAAATACTTAGTGATAAAAATCAACATGTGTAAAATGAAAAACGAATTGAATAGATTAGTTCATTAAAGAAACCCTTAATGATAAAAATCGCTATGTGTGAAGTGTAAAAAGAACAGTAGAGACCATTTTGCAAAAAAAAAAAAAAAAAACTCATTGATAAAAAACACCTAGTGTAAATTGTGGACCGAGCTGAAGAGATCAGCTTGTCAAATAAACACTTAGTGAAAAAAATTACCTAGTGAAGAGATCAACTCATCATCACATAGTGATAAAACGAACTAAACCGACCAGTTCGTTAATTAAACTCTTAATGATAAAAATCATCAAGTGTAAGGTGTAAAACGAACTTAACAAATCAATTTGTCAAATAACACTCAGTGATAAAAATTGCAAAGTGTAATGTTTAAAACGAACAGTAGAGATCAGTTCGTCAAAGAAACTATCAGTGATAAAAATCATGAAGTGTAAAGTGTGGAACGAGCTGAGAAGATCAACTCGTCAAAGAAACAATTAGTGATATGAATCTCCAATTGTAAAGTAATTAATGAACTGCACAGATCAATTCGTCGAAGAAATACTCAGTGATAAAAATCACCAAGTATAAATTTTAAAACGAATTGAACAGATCAATTCGTCCAATAAACACTAAGTGATAAAACTCACAAAGTGTAAAGTGTAAAACGAACTGCAGAAATCAGTTCGTCGATGAAACACTCAGTGATAACAATTTCCAAGTGAAAAGTGTAAAACGAACTAAACACATCAGTTCTTAATTAAAAAAAAAAAAAAAAAAAAAAAAAACACTCAGTGATAAAAAAAAAAAAAAAAACACCAATTGTAAAGTAATAAACGAACTATAAAGATTTGTTCGTCAAAAAAACACTTAGTGATAAAAATCACTAAGTGTAAATTGATAAACGAACTTCATAGATCAGTTAGTCAATGAAACACCCAATGACAAAAATGACCAATTGTAAAGTGTAAAAAAAAAACTAAAAATATTAGTTCGTTAAAGAAATAATTAGTGATAAAAATCACCAACTGTAAAGTAATAAACGAATTGCAGAGATCTATTCGTTAAAGAAACACTCAGTGATACAAATCAGCAAGCGTAAAGTACAAATAGAACAAAACATATCAGTTCGTAAAAAAAAACCTCAATGATGAAAATCCCTAAGTGTATAAAGTAAAACTAACTACAGAAATCAGTTCGTTGAAGGAACACTAAGTGATAAAAATCACCACGTGTAAAGTGTAGAATAAGTTGAGGAGATTAGCTCATCAAATAAACATTTTATGATAAAAATCACTTGTTGTAAAGTAATAAACAAACTGCACAGGTTAGTTAGTCAAAGAAATACTTAGTGATAAAACGAACTGAACAGATCAATTCGTCAATTAAACTCTTAGAGATAAAAATCACCAAGGATAAAGTTTAAAACGAATTGAATAGATTAGTTTGTCAATTAAACTCTTAGAGAGAAAAATGACCAAGGGTAAAGTGTAAACGAACTGAACAGATCAGTTCATTAAATAACACTCAGTGATAAAAATCACTAAGTGTAAAGTGTAAAACGAACTAAACAGATTAGTTCAACAAAGAATTCTCAGTGATAAAAATCACCAAGTGTAAAGTAATAAACGAACTGCATAGATCAGTAAGTCAAAGAGACACTTAGTGATAAAATCGCCAAGAGTAAAGGGTAAAACTAACTGAACAGATCTGTTCGTCAAATAAATACTGGTAGAGAAATATTATGTCGATACTTTTACCGCAAGTGTATGGGTCAAGTTTTAATAGAATACCGAGAGTAGGGTTGTCGCATCCACAGGGATTGGATTAAATTGTTGTTACGTACCACGATTATCATAACCGAATTTTAACTAGGCAATCCAATTTTGGTTTTTTTTTATAGAAATATAAATCTAAACTAATTAACTAATTAAACTATAATACCAATAGTGACGTTTATGGGAAAATATTATCTAGGGATTAACTTCATCCACTTAAACATGTTCGATTCAATCTGGTTTACATTAACGACATTCAAACTATTCGATAATCTAGGTATCGAAATCTCACTCACTACCACTCCCGAGTGCAAAGTGAATGAATATGTGACTTTGCGTTAATGTCGACGTCCCCGTCTAGCGTCTATATGACACTTGGTCATATGAGTCTCGCCCCAACTTCCTAGATTGCATACTTTCTAATGCTCTCTCGAGTCATTAGATCGTCATGTTATGTTTAAATCCAAGTCCGAATCCGGGGTTACCTCTACCGAGTGTCAAACCACGTATTCTCCATATATCATAACAAGCATATAAAGGAAATGAAAGAATGGTAAACACAATTGGATAACAAAAAACAACCATTAACAAAATATAAATCTATTTAAATCACGTTTTCATGAACTCAATCAAACCCTAGACAATATATGTTTAGCTATACATGGTCATAACCCAATATTCAACTACAAACAAGCTTAAACATAATCAAAACTACCAAAGGTTTAAGAAATAAAAAGATAAATAAAGGATAAAAGTCGTTATCTAAAGAATCGACACTTCCACGTCCATGATTTCTTCTCCGAGTTTGTTCCCTCTTCTTCAATTTGATGATCTCTTCCCTTTGGTATTGTCTTGGAGCTCTCAAGACTCCCAAAAAAAGGTGCCTAAGTGTTGGGGAAAAGAGGTGATCAAGTAGGGGTCCAAACTATCTCAAAAATATCAAAAATTATCTTTGCCAGCTGACTTCCCATCGTTGTAGCGGTGGGAAGTCAGTACGTTCACTGACACTTCACCGCTGCAGCGATGGTCTTTTGGTTGTAACTTTCTCGTCCAAACTCCAATTTAGGTCATTCAAAAACCTATGGAAATATAAGACAAATATCTACAACTTATATGTTTTGAGTGTTTCCAAAATAGAATTTCAGTATTGTCAAAAATGGCATTGCAATTATTGCACCTATACCAACTTTGCATCTTTTCACCCATTTATTCAAAAACCTATAAAACAAAACAAAAACACATTAAACTAACAAAATTACTTGAAAACACACAAATATTTGAATCTAAAACTAGTGATTTGTTGGTAAATAAACCACTCATCAAATACTCAGCGATAAAAATCACAAAGTGTAAAGTGTAAAATGAACTGAATGAATAAGTTCGTCAAATAAACAATCAGGGATAAAAATCACCCAACATAAAGTGTAAAATGAACTGAATAGATCAATTCGTCAAATAACTACTCTGTGATAAAAATAACCAAGTGTAATGTATAAAACAAACTGTAGAGATCAATTCATCAAAGATATACTCAGAAAGAAACACTTAGTGATAAAAATCGCCAAACATAAAGGGTAAAACGAACTGAACAGATCAGTTTGTCAAACAAATACTCAGCGATAAAAATCACAAAGCGTAAAGTGTAAGATGAACTGAATGAATAAGTTCGTCAAATAAATACTCAAGGATAAAATCACCCAATGTAAAGTGTAAAACGAACTGAACGGATTAGTTCGTCAAATAACCACTCCGTGATAAAAATCACCGAGTGTAATGTGTAAAACAAACCGTAGAGATCAGTTTACCAAAGAAACACTTAGTATAAAAATCACTAAGTGTAAAGTGTAGAACGAGCTGAAGAGATTGGTCGTCAAAGAAACACTCTGTGATAAAATTCACCAAGTGTAAAGTAATAAATGAGCTGCACAGATCAGTTCATCGTAGAAGCACTCTATGATAAAAATCACCAAGTGCAAAGTGTAAAACAAACTAAATAGATCAATTTATCAAATAAACACTTAGTGATAAGAATCACCAAGTGTAAAGTGTAAAATGAAGAGCATAAATTTGTTCGTCGATAAAAATCTTAGTGATAAAAATCACCAAGTTTAAAGTGTAAAATGAACTGAACAGATTAATTCGAAAAAAAAAAAAAAAAAAACACAACCAGCGATAAAAAAACACCAATTGTAAAGTAATAATCGAACTGCAAAGATCAGTTTGTAAAAGAAACACTCAGTGATAAAATGCACCAAGTGTAAAGTGTAAAACAAATTGAACAATTCAGTCTGTAAAAAAAACAATCAGTGATAAAAATCACCAAGTGTAAAGTAACAAACAAACTGTAAAGATAAGTTCGTAAAAGAAACACTCTGTAATAAACATCACCAAGTGTAAAAAACGAACTAAACAGGTCTGTTCGTTAAAGAAACACTCAATGATAAAAATCACCCAGTGAAAAGTAATAAACAAACTGTACAGATCGGATCGCCAAAGAAACAATCAGTGATAAAAACCGCCAAGTGTAAAGTGTAAAATGAACGGCAAAGATCAGTTTGTCAAAGAAACACTCAGTGACAGAAATCACTAATTGTAAAGTGTAAAACGAATTGAAAAGATCAGTTTGTAAAAGAAACACTCAGTGATAAAAATCAACAAATGCAAAGTAATAAACGAACAGCATTGACCAATTTGTCAAAGCAACACTCCGAGATAAAAATCCCCAAGTGTAACGTGCAAAACGAACTGAATAGATCAGTTCATTAAAGAAACCCTCAGTGACAAAATTTACCAGGTGCAGAGTTTAAATGAGTTGAGGAGATCAGCTCGTCAAAGAAATACTTAGTGTTAAAAATCACCAACTGTAAAGTAATAAAGGAACTGCATAGATTAGTTAGTAAAAAACACACTTAGTAATAAAAACCACCAAGTGTAAAGGGTAAAAGGAACTGAATAGATCAGTTCATCAAAGAAATACTCAGGGATAAAAATCACCAAATGTAAAGTATGAAATAAACTGAACGAATCAATTCATCAAAGAAACAATCAATGATAAAAATCACCAAATGTAAAGTGTAACATGAACTATAGAGATCAGTTCATTAAATAAACACTCAGTGAAAACAATCACCAATCCTAAAGTGTAAAACAAACTGAAAATAGGAGTTTGTCAAAGAAACACTTAGTGATAAAAATCAGCAAGTGTAAAGTAATAAAGCAATAGCACAGATTAGGTCATCAAAGAAACACTCAGCGATAAAAATCACCCAGTGTCAAATACAAAACAAACTAAACAGATCAGTACATCATAGAAACCCTCAATGATAAAATCTCTTAGTGTAAAGTGTAAAACCAACTGCAGAGATCAGTTCGTCAAAGAAACACTCAGTGATAAAAATCACTACGTGACAGCGCATAAATACGTAGCTACTTTCACTGCAAGTGTATGGGTCAAGTTTTAGTATAATCGGAAGAGTAAGGGTTGTCGTATCCACAGGAATTGGTTGAGATTATCATTGAGTACCATAATTATCAAAACCTAACTTTATCCAAGCGATACAATTATTTTTTGTTTATAAATATAAATACTAAACTAAAATACTAATTAATCTAATTACACTATTTATACTATATTGAGACGTTTAGGGGAATGGATTATATAGGGATTAATTTTATTTACATAAACATTTTTGGTTTCGTTTAGTTAACAGTAACGATATTCGACCTATCCGACAATCTCAGTATCGTAAACTTATTCACTCTCTCTCCCGAGTGTAAAGTGAATGAATACGTGACTTCGTGTTAATGCCGAAGTCCCCTTATAGTATTTTTTAGAACACATAGTCACATGAATCTTGCCCCAATATCATGGATTGCATACTTTCTAACGCCCTCCTGGGTCATTAAGTTATCGCGTTGTGTTTAAACCCTAGTTCGAATCTAGGGTTACCTCTCCCGAGTGTCAAACATCGATTTCTCAATATATCTAAACAAGCGTATAATGAAAATACAAGAACGATAAACACAATCGAATAGCGAAGAACAACCGTTAAACAAATACAATTCAAACAAACGACATTTTCATAAACTATATTCATCCCATAGATAATCCATGTTTAACCAATAACCATAACCATATATACAATAACAAATGAGCTAAACATGCTCAAACAAACTACCAAAGTTAAGAAATAAAGAAAGAAACGAAGGAACTTAGCTGTTATCCAAAGATCCAAACCTAAAACCACTCCGAGAGAATTTCTCCTTCTTCACTCGGTGTTCTTCTCGTTTGGTTTGGTTGAGCTCTACCCAAAACCTCTCAAGCCTATGCCTCTATATTCTAATGAGGTCTCATGGTAAAAAATAGAGGAGAATGAAGAGATAAAGGAACAAAAATATTTAAAAATATCTAAAAAATACACTTTACTGGTGCAGGGGTCACCTCTGCAGCAGTGGGTATGTTGGCAATGGTCACTACTGCAGTAGTGGCTTGATCGCTATAGCGGTAGTTCATTAGTGGGCACCCTGTTGTTTCACCGCTGCAGTGGTGGACTCACCATTGCAGTGGTGTAAGTAGAGATATTTTTGAGCATCTTGTTCTTTCATAGCTTCAATGGTGGTTTCACCGCTGTAGCGGTGGGCTGCAGTTACAGGATTTGTTGTTTTTACTCGTTCTTCCACCGCCGTTCTACCGATTTGATCATTTATGGACCGTTTTAATCCCTTTTTTCCCCAAACACCTAATTTATACAAAAACGTATTAAAACATATTACAATGCTACAAAAATACTCAAAAACTACCAACATCGGCTTGGGAATAAATAGATAAATTACACCTATCAAATACCCCCAAACTTAGAATTTTGCTAGTCCTCGAGCAAAACTCCCACACAATAAAAGAAACTACAACAACTAATTATCAAAATTTAAATACTAAAAATGAAAAACACAAAAAAAATAATAATATGCAAGTTTTGGATTTCATCTAACCGGCCAAACAGTTTTTCCTCCTCGGCACCTAATCCTATCAAGTTCAAGGATAAAACACACCATGTGGTTTTCTAGAATTTCAACATTCAATAATAGTAAGCACCATTCTAGACCATGTCAAAGTGTGTGTGCAAAAACTCAATTATACAAATATCCATCGATCGAATTACATTATCCACCAATAAAGTTCATGACTACCAATAAGGTATAGGAAATACATATGCCCGATAGGGTTCCATTCTCCACTAATATAGGCTAAGAAATTCAAAAAGATCAATAGGACTTGGTTCGGTTTTTGGAAAATGGCCAAGGGTATATCGGGAATGGAAAACAGGTTAACATTGTTAACTTAACGATACCTGAGGCACAATGCTTGCCTCAATCACTCTCATAACCCTACATAGATGAATTCGAAATAACCCTGAACTTATATTTGAAAACGTAGTACTTACTTGTCAAGAAAAAACAAAATAAAACTATATTTATTCTTTCTTTTCTTTTCTCTATTTTTTTTATTTTTTTTATTTTTTATAAACTCACCCCAAACTTATTTGATTTGTTATAATTTGATGGGTGTGGAAATACGATAGAAAAAATGACAAGCAAGTACTCAAATACCGAACCAATCAATAGTTCGCCCAAAATCCAATCGCTCACTTCAAGTAGCATAAACAAATGCTAACTTTATTTCACTCAAATTGTGCCTTAGGTTTAGCAATAAAGGTTTGGAAAGAATTCAATTGGTAGGGTATTTGTTACGTGTTCAAAATTGAAACGGCTTATAGGCTTCGACAGCGTAACGAGGGATAAATGATATTACATGGTATGCTTCAAAGACTCAAGCGATCAAAATAAATATCTAAATCATATCTCCTAAACTATTCACCTAGGATCTCGCCACAAATTTTCCCCAAATCAGGTTCTAGAATCCCTATTGTCATAAACTTGACTAACGGATAATCAACGTCAAATCAATTAGATAGTTATACATTGAGTTTATGTGCTTGTACAATTAGGATCCACAATAAATTTTACTAAAACAAGACGTCAAGCACACATAACACACATGAATGAGCATTACACTCGACCTCAATAAACAACTAGAGGACAGACTCATCATCGGGTAATGGCCCAGATAAAGTACAAAACTCAGCACACAACAACTAAAACATAAACAAACTAAACCTAAAAAAACATGCATACATTGAAACAATAAAACATAACTAACAACAATAAAACATAATAACATACTGCACATCACCCCCGAACTTAAAACGGGTAGTGTCCACATTGACCCATTAGCGATCCCAATAAAAGTATATAGCATGATAATGAAGACGGAGGGTTTAGAACACGTACCTAGGAGGCGAGAGAATCTGGCCTCCGAATCAAGTCGACAATGATGGATCTAATTTATTTTAGAACCTTAGGTTGCCTCCCAAGAAGCGCTTGGTTTATAGTCCTCGACCTGATATGGAGAAGTGCTCGTCAAAGAGCGGCTTCTGCTCGTAGTATGTGTCATACAACACCACATACAGGTCTTGATTCATAACTCTCTCAAGACTGGCTAGATTTGGCATTAGATGGCCCATACTTTAAACTTGATTCGTTGTCGGCTCATGTGCTTGGTTGTCATGAATGAACAGAGAAAATGGCGGTGAAAGACAAGTGTACAGCGAGCGTTTGTTACGTGCTCGAGTATTAACTACTCCTAAGTGTACGAGGTCAAAGTTTTAGTATAATGTGATCTTGAAGATTGGGTATTGTATCCAAGGGATTGGTTGTCGTTATTATCAAGTACCGTAATTGTCATGACCTAACTTTATCTAGGCTAAAAATAATTTATTTTAATTAATTAATACTAATACTAATATAACCTAATTTAATCTATACTAATTATACTAATACGAGATAGTTAGGGGAAAGATTATCTAGGGATTAACTTTATTTACTTAAACGCATTCGATTTCGTTTAGTTTACAATAATGACGTTCGACCTATTCGACAATCTCAGTTCGTAAACTCCCCCGCCACCTCTCCCAAGTGTAACAAGATGGAATACGCAACTTCATATCAATGAAGAAGTCCCCCTCAATGTCTTAATGACCCTAGGTCATGTGAGTCTCACCCCAATGTCATTGATTACACATAATCAAACTCTCGATCAAGTCATTGGATTGTCACGTTGTGTTTACCCTATCGACAATCTCAGTTCGTCAACTTCTACTCTATCTCTCTTAAGTGTAAGACGAGGGAATACATGACTTCGGGTCAATGAAGAAGTCCCCCTCAATGTCTTAACGACCCTAGGTCACGTGAGTCTCTTCCCAACGTCATCGATTGGCATTATGTTTACCTTAGTCCGAATTTGGGGTTACCTCTCCCGAGTGTCAAACCTCGTATTCTTGATATATCTATCTAAGCATAATAAACCTAACACTATGATAAACACAATCAAACTAGAAAAAAACAATCATCAAAGAAACACAACTCAACCAAAGCTATGTTTTTATAAATAATATTCATCCCTAAGATAATCCACGTTTAACTCGTGGTCATAGCTGTTTATACAATTAAAATTGAGCTAAACATGCTTAAACATATATCAAAGTTAAGAAATAAAAGGAAAAATGGATGAACTTAGCCAATATCCGAAGATTAGCAGCTAAAACCATCCACAGATCGATTCTCCCTCTCCGCGTGGTGATCTTCTCCTTCGAAATTGTTTGAGCACTCCTCATACTCTCTCTCTCTCTAACTATACTAAGCCCTAAAGGAGCTCTAATGGCCGGAGAGAACAAGAGGAGAAAGGAGGAGAGGGGATTAAATAGAGAAAATATCTCAAAAAATATCTAATCTGATGCAAAGGCTACTGCCGCGGCTGTGAGTAGTTTGGTTAGTTGATCACCTAGGCAGTGAAGATAGCGGTGGATTCAGGCCCATCCTATAGTTTCACTGCTGCGGCGGTGAATGTTCAGCAAGATAATCCATTCTCTGTATTTTTACCGTTGCGACGGTGGGCTTCTTTCAGAATCTTGCCGCCTTGCTCGTTTTTCCACCGTTCTTCATTCAATCTCATTGTTCACGCTCCAGTTTCTTATCTTTTTGCCCCACACACCTGATTTATAGAAAAAGTATAAAAACTAATTAAAATAAATTTAAGAACTACTCTAAAACTAACAGAACCGATTTGGAAATATGTAGGTAGGTCATACCTATCAACAAGTGAGCCACATCGGATCCTTGTAGATGTCATCATCTTGGATCGGTGGTGGAATCACAATGTGGATCTCCAAGAGTGAAGAATCACAATTGTCGATCCATTCTTGGGTTCCCATCTCATTCCAATAATCAAAATTGAACGCTCCCAAGCTCCTTCTGCACATTTTCGGTTCCTCCCGGTAGCTTTCACAAATAAATGTGGCTTGTTCATCTCTCGGTGCCACTACTTCTGACTCAGCCTCAATAAAGCAGATTAGCTGACTGATTTGCGTTTGAAGAGACGTTACAGTTGCATCGATTTTGGCGCAGACCATCTCAATATTGTCAAGACGATCCTCATGCTCATTGATCCTGCCATTCATTTCCCTCCAGAAAGCCTGAGTTTTTCCCCCTAAATTCAATGAACATTTCATCAAGGGTGGGGGAATACTTCTCTTGCTAGTCCGAGGTATTAATCCATGGCTCCGAAATAGTGAAACTATCCCCCAAGCTTTGGTAGCTTGTTGAATAATTCCAATAGTTAAAATCAAGCTCTGCCATGTCTTCCAATACCCGATAAGCTTCATCTACGGTTAGTTGGTCGAATGAGGTGGTACCGTTTCCCTATTCAACCCATATTCTAGTTGCGACTAGTAGCCCATCGTGGAAGTTCAGTAGTTGAAACTCCCTTGGGAAATGATGGTTTCAAAACTGGAACAACAATTCCTTATATCAATCCCAAGCATAGGAGCGTTCAATTTTGATTATTCGAATGAGATGTGATTTTTAGATTGTTGGTTATATTGTGAGTAAATGACGTGATTTTAATTTAGGCATTTCTTTTATTTATAATTTTTTGTTTGTAGTTTTGTTTTTGTTTTTCCTGCAGGGTACTTGACGATGTTAGATCAACAAGTCCTTTTGCAATTCTTTCAACGGGATTCCGAGCCATTTTATAAGAATTGCAAAAGGACTTGTTGATCTAACATTGTCAAGTACCCTGCAGGAAAAACAAAAACAAAACTACAAACAAAAAATTATAAATAAAATAAATGCCTAAATTAAAATCACGTCATTTACTTACAATATAACCAACAATCTAAAAATCAATCCTCGGTGACGGCGCCAAAAACTTGGTAGCACGTAAATATGTCGCTACATTCACCGCAAGTGTACGGGTCAAGTTTTAGTATAATGGGAAAAGTAAAGGTTGTCGTATCCAGAGGGAATGGTTGATAGTATCGTTGAGTATTGTAATTATCATAACCTAACTTTATTTAGGCGATAAAAATATGTTTTGTTTATAAATATAAATATTAAACTAAAATACAAATTAATCTAATTATACTATTCATACTATATTGAGACGTTTAAGGGAATGGATTATTTGGGGATTAATTTTATTTACTTAAATGTGTTTTGGTTTCCTTTAGTTAACAATAACGGAATTCAACGTATCTGACAATCTCAGTATCGTAAACTCATTTACTCCCTCTCTCGAGCATAAAGTGAATGAATAAGTGACTTTACCTTAATGCCGAAGTCCCCCTCAGCATTTTTTTAGAACACATAGTCACATGAGTCTTGCCCCAACGTCATGGATTCCACATTTTCTAACACCCTCCCAGGTCATTAGAGCGTCGCATTGTGTTTAAATCCTAGTCCAAATCCGGGGTTACCTCTCTTGAGTGTCAAACTTCAATTTTTCAGTATACCTAAACAAGCATATAATGGAAATACAAGAATGGTACACACAATCGAATAGTGAAGAACAACCATTAAAGAAACACAATTTAAACAAACGACATTTTCATAAAATATATTAATCCCATAAATAATCCATGTTTAGCTAATGACCATAACCGTATATACAATAACAAATGAGCTAAACATGCTTAAACAAACTACCAAAGTTAAGAAATAAAGAAAGAAACGAAGGAACTTAGCCGTTATCCAACGATCCAACACTAAAACCACTCCGAGAGTGTTTCTCCTTCTTCGCTCGGTGTTCTTCTCCTTTAGTTAGGTTGAGCTCTCCCCAAAACCTCTCAAGCCTATGCCTCTATTCTATAATAAGGTCTCATTTTCGAAAATGGAGGAGGAGGAAAAGATAAGGGAACAAAAATATCTAAAAAATGCACTTTACAGGTGTAGGGGTCACTGCTATAGTGGTGGGTTCTTCGCTGCCGTGGTGGGTATGTCGGTAGTGGTCACCACTGCAACGGTGGCTTAATCGTTGTAGCGGTGGTTCATCAGTAGGCACTCTATTGTTTCACCGCTATAACGGTAGAAGCTGAGAGCTGTTTGAGTATCCTATTGTCCCACCGTTGCAGTGGTTGGCTACAGTTGCAAGATTAGCTGTTTTTACTCGTTCTTCCATCGTCGTTCCACCGATTTGATCGTTTATAGAGTGTTTTCATCCCTTTTCGCCCTAAACGCCTGATTTATACAAAAACACATAAAAACGTATTAAAACATATTAAAATGCTATAAAAATACTCAAAAGCTATCAACACCAACTTATGAATAAATAGATAAATTACACCTATCAGCACGTGTAAAGTTTAAAACGAGTTGAGAAGATCAGCTTATCCAAGAAACACTTTGTGATAAAAAAAAAAAAAAAAAAAAAAAAAAAAAAAAAAAAAAAAAAAAAAAAACACCAACTATAAAGTAATAAATGAACTGCACATTTTAGTTAATCAAAGAAACACTTAGTGATAAAAATTGCCAAGTTTAAAGGGTAAAACAAACTGAACAGATCAGTTCGTTAAATAAATACTCAGGGATAAAAATCACCAAGTCTAAAGTGTAAAAGGAACTGAACTGATCAGTTCGTTAAATAACGACTCCATGATAAAAGTCACCAATCGTATTGTGTAAACCAAACTGTAGAGATCAGTTTGTCAACAAAACACTCAAAAATAAAAATCACCAGGAGTAAATTATGGAACAAGCGGAGGAGATCTACCTGTCAAGGAAACACCCAGTCATACAAATCGCTAAGTGTAAAGTAATAAATGAACTGCACATATCAGTTCGTCAAAGAAACACTTTGTGACAAAAATCATATAGTTCAAAGTGAAAAATGAACTAAATAGATCAATTCATCAAATAAACACTCAATTATTAAAATCACCAAGTGTAAAGTGTAAACCGAACTGCAGAAATTTGTATATCAAAGAAATACTATGTGATAAAAATCACCAAGTGTAAAGTGTAAAATGAATTGAATAGATCACTTCATCAAAGAAAACACTCAATGATAAAAATACCAAGTATAAAGTAATAAGCAAACTATAAAGATCAATTCGTCAGAGAAATACTGAGTAACAAAAGTCACGAAGTGTAAATTAAGAGACAAAGTTCATAGATCAATTCGTCAAAGAAATAATCAGTGATAAAAATCACCAAATGTAAAGTGTGAAATGAACTGAACAAATTAATTCGTCAAAGAAACAATCTGTGATAAAAATCACCAAATGTAAAGTGTAAAACAAACTATAGAGATCAGTTCATTAAAGAAACTCTCAGTGAAAAAAAATCACCAATCCTTAAGGGTAAAACAAACTAAAAGATGATTTTGTCAAAGAAACACTCAGTGATAAAAATCAGCAAGTGTAAAGTAATAAACCAATAGCACAGATTAGTTCGTCAAAGAAACACTCAGCGATAAAAATCACCAAGTGTAAAGTATAATTGAACAGATCAGTTCATCAAAGAAACCCTCAATCATAAAAATCTCTAAGTGTAAAGTGTAAAACGAATTGCAGATATCAGTTCGTCAAAGAAACACTCAGTGACAGAAAATCACTACATGTAAAGTTTAAAATGAGTTGAGAAGATCAACTTGTCCAAGAAACACTTTGTGATAAAAATCACAAACAATAAAGTAATAAACGAACAACATAGATTAGTTAATCAAAGAAACACTTAGTGATTAAAATCACCAAGTATATTGGGTAAAACGAACTAAACAAATCAGTTCATTAAATAAATACTCATGGATAAAAATCACCAAATCTAAAGTGTAACATGAACTGAACCGATCAGTTCATCAAATAATGACTATGTGATAAAAGTCACCAATTCTATTGTGTAAAACGAACTGTAGAGATCAATTCGTCAACGAAACACTCAAAAATAAAAATCACCAAGTGTAAAGTGTAGAACAAGTGGAGTAGATTTGCTCGTCAAAAAACACTCAGTCATACAAATCACCAAGTGGAAAGTAATAAACGAACTGCAAATATCAGTTCATCGAAGAAACACTTTGTGAAAAAAATCACCAAGTGCAAATTGTAAAACGAACTGAATAGATCAATTCATCAAATAAACACCTAATCATTAAAATCATCAAGTGTAAAGTGTAAAATGAACTTCATAAATCAATACATCAAAGAAACACTGTGTGATACAAATCACCAAGTGTAAAGTGTAAAACGAACTGAATAGATCAATTCGTTAAAAAAACACTCAATGATAAAAATACCAAGTGTAAAGTAATAAGAAAATTGAAAAGATCAGTTCGTCAAAGAAACACTTAGTGACAAAAATCACGAAGTGTAAATTAATAAACGAAGTTCACAGATCAATTTATCAAAGAAACAATCAGTGATAAAAATCACCAAGTGTAAATTGTAAAATGAACTTTAGAGATCAGTTCATCAAAGAAATATTCAGTGATGAAAATCACCAAGTGTAAAGTGTGGAACGAGCTAAGAAGATCAACTCGTCAAAGTAACACTTTGTGATAAATATTGCCAATATAAAGTAATAAACGAACTGCATAGATCAGTTAATCAATAAAACACTCAGTGATAAAAATCACCAAGTGTAAAATGTAAAACGAATTGAAGAGATCAATTCGTCAAAGAAACACTAAGTGGTAAAAATTACTAAGTGTAAAGTGTAAAAAAACTGTAGAAATCTGCCCATGAACGAAACACTCAGTGATAAAAATCACCAAGTGTAATGTGTAAAATGAAATGCAGAGATCAATTTATCAAATGAACACTTAGTGATCAAAATTACCGAGGATAAATTCTGGAACGAGTTGAGGAGATCAACTCGTTGAAGAAACACTTAGTGATAAAAATCACCAAGTATAAAGTGTAAAACTAATGACACAGATCAGTTCGTAAAATAAACACTCAGTCTTGAAAATCACTAGGTGTAAAGTGTAAAACGAATTGCAGAAATCAGTTTGTCAAGGAAATAGTTTTTGATAAAAATTACCTAGTGTAATGCGTAAAACATACTGTAGAGATTCGTTCGTCAAGGAAGCACTCAGTGATAAAAATGACCAAGTGTAAAGTATGGAATGAGCTTAGGAGATCAGTTCGTCAAAGAAACACTTAGTGATAAAAATCACCAAGTGTAAAGTGTAAGATGAACTAAATAGATCAGTTCATCGAAGAAATACTCAGTGATAAAAATCACCAAGTGTAATGTGTAAAATGAACTAAATTGATCAATCCGTCAAATAAACACTCAGTCGTAAAAATTAGCAAGTGTAAAGTTTAAAACGAACTACAGAAATCAGTTCGCCAAAGAAACACTCGGTAATAAAAAGAACACTAAGTGTAATGTGTAAAACGAACTGCAGAGATCCTTTCGTTAAGGAAACACTTAGTGATAAAAATCACCAAGTGTAAAGTGTGGAACGACTTGAGGGGATCAGCTCGTCAATGAAACACTTAGTGAAAAAAATCACCAATTAAAAAGTAATAAATGAACTGCACAGATCAGTTCATCAAAGAAACAATTAGTGATAAAAATCACCAAGTGTAAATTGTAAAACAAACAGAGGAGATCAGTTCGTCAAATAAACACTCAGTGATAAAAAATCACCAAGTGTAAGAACAAACTCACAAATGAGTTCGAAATTAAACACTTATTGTGATAAAAATAACCAAGTGTAAGTGTAAGAACGAACTGAAAAATCAATTTAAAACGAAACACTTGTTATGATAAAAAAAAAAAAAAAAATCAAGTGTAAGTGTAAGAACGAACTAGCAAATCAATTCAATGCAATAACTATGTGGAAGAAGAGAATATGGCATTTCGTCTTACTTCTTCGAATCAACACTCAGGTCAGTGGAAAAATGATGCAGGAGAAATTCCCGCTTCTATATTCAACTTTCTAAGAGGAGTTTGATAAATAAATTGGGCCAATATTTTGGGCCCAAGTCCAAAAAATATGTAGCCGATAAAATTGAGCTAGGAAAAAACCAGCTACGGGTGGCCCAACACATAGCTTGGAAGAAGCCCATCACAATAAGCCATGGGTCATCATGGTCTTGGACAAGCACAATAAAGTGGCCCAATACTCAAAAAGAGTCAGGTTGTAGACGTTGGTCCAAATTGGTGATTTATGCATGGATTTATCAAGTAGGAAGTCAAAGAACAAAACTTAGTCAAAGATACACTCCCAACTAAATAGCAACAAAGTGAGAGAAGACTAAGTCATTAAAGATCAATTCAACCCACTAACCCATGATTCCACCTAAATAGGAGAAAGTGGGCCATCATCAGATAGCGGGAGAAGACCAAGTCATCGAAGACTAGGTCATTCAAACCAAACGACCATGATCTACGAAATCTATAAATAAGGGAAGGTATCATATTTATATTTACATTTAGTCTTTTTCTTAATACCCTAAAGTAGACTAACTTATTCTCAAGCCAGAGGTTCTTTGGCCGACACCATACTGGTGTCCCTTTGAGCTAATCGATTTTGTAGGTTTTCAATTTTGCAGGTTGTGGAGGTCTTTGGCACGTAGGAGATCTTTTGCACGTGTTAGAGATTTTTGGAAACATCAATGATGGAGATTTATGTTCGTTTTATTCATTTTTAAATTTTCTGAAAACTTGAAATCGAAAAAAAATATGGAAAATTTATTGTTTAGTCCTCTAAAGATAGTGAAATTGTAAAAAAAAAAAAAAAAAAAAATTGACTCAAATAATTTAGTGTATAGTCCTCAAAGAAATTGTAGAAAAAAGTCCACAACAAATGCCCTCCCGGTTATTCTTATTTACAAAATTTGTCATTCTAACAAATGTGTAAACTTTCACTCAAGATCATGAAAAAAATTCCAATTCACTTAATTTCATGTTTCGTGTTCGGGTGATTTCAATCAAATATTTTGTGTGAATGTTCACTCATATTTTCACAATAATATTTCAATGTTCACTCAAATAGTCCGCTCAAACGTTCACTCAATATTGTCACTCACTAAATAGTTTAGACTTCTTCTTGAATGTTCAATCAATATTTCAGAACAATAGAACAATATTTCAATGCACTCAAAACAAATTCAAAATATTTCATAACAATACTCAATGTTCACTCAATATTTTACTCAACAGTAGTTACATATCATCATGAATGTTAACTCAATATTTCAAAGTAAAAGGAATGGAATATAACACGTTAACATTTCGTTCATTAACATCCATTTCCAATGTTCACTCAATATTTCAACGCAACCACAAAACATTGAAAGAATCATCAGATGAGCGAAAACAATAAAGGTAAACATTCACCAAACCTTCTATATGAATAGTTCACAAAACATTGAAATAATCCTAGGATGAGCAAAGATAATCCACATTCGGATGGAGTAGAATGGAGACGAAAGGCACGGTGACACACAACGAGTGTAAACAAAGGCGACCACGAAATAAAAGAGATCTGAATGCGGTGACAAAATCCAATTCTGATCTGGAATTTCTAAATCTAATAAATTCTAATTAGATATGAAAATCCATATCTAGAGAGAGAGAAAGACGGCGACAAACATGACGAACGACGCCGGCGGTTGCAGGCGACGAGCATGTGGACACGACGAACAACGCCGATGGTACAGACAAGTGACAAACAAGCATATACGACAAACAACACTGGCAGTTGTAGACAACAAGTACATAAAAATGACGAACAACGCCGGTAATGCAGGCGGTGAAGAGCAAATAGAGATGAGAGAACGGTTGTGAGAGAAAGAAGAGATAGGAGGGTTGTCAAGCTACTTGCAGCTATGTGAGAAAGACTAGAGAGGAGGGCTGCTAAGGGTATGGATTAGGGTTTCTACTAGAGAGAAAAAAGGCTATGTAGAGAAGAATGAAGGTTGTTAGGGTTTATTCATATATATATATATATATGTAAGGGTATAATAGTCTATTCACTCATATAGTCAATAGTCAAAGGACTAAAAACTAATTTGGTTATGCTGTGGGGATTGAACGATAACACAACTCTTTATTTGGTTTATTTCCTACATGATCTCTCAATCTAGGACTACTAAATAAATATCTCAAAAAAAAAAAAAAAAAAATCTATTGATTCTTTAATCTTTGAAATTTGTTTTAAAATTGGTAACCATTTATAATTTTATTTTTTATTTTTTTCATTCCAAGATTCTTAAAAGAAAAAAAAAAATTACAAAAACCAGACACGTGACTCTTATTTAAGCGCGGACTGCAATTAAAATTATAAAAAGAAAACATGATGTTCAAATGTTTGGCCAATATTTTATATTAACAGACTATCACTTAAAGAAAGTAATGCTTAACTTTTAAATTTCACACACACACACACATATATGCTTATTATTAAATTTTTTTGCATTCTCAAAATCTATTGAAAATTGGCTCAATTTAGTAAACTTTTTTAGTCAAGTTTGGAGACTTTCATTCATTTAAGAGGAAGAAACAAAGGCGTAAAAAAATCTTGAGCTCAATTTGGTAAAAAATGTAGGTTGATTTTTCTTTAAACAATTGTGAGTTGATTTTGCTCTTTAAATGAATCTTTGGTAAAATTGTAGAGGTGTGTCAAAGTGTATTGGGAAATTCCAAAATGAAATTTTGTGTGCCCAAAGATAGTGTACTTGTTGTAAGTGTGTCTTCATTTATTGATGGATTTTGCTGTTAGTTCTTGAGTTTAAGAACTTATCTCATTTTGTGTAAATTTTCTTTATATTAGTGAAATCATTTGTTGTTGTTCCCCTGTGTACGTAGGCAAGTTGTGTTGAACCACATTATATCTTGTGTCTTTTTTATTGTCATTTTCTTTGCTTTCGCATATTTTCTAAATTCATATTTTTTGTCGCCCTAAACATGACAAGTGGCATAAGATCCCAAAGGTTCAATGGCTTTTGAAAAATATTAAATAGATAAGTTTGATGGAAAGAACAGATTTAGTTTGTGATGTATCAAAATACGCTCACATTTGCGACACCATGGTTTGGCAAAAAATTTGGATCTAGATGAGGTATCAAAATTATCTAAGGAGCAAGCAACAAAGAGGAAGAAAAGACACCCAGTGTGATTCAACTATCTCTTGCGAATGCAGAGCTCAAAGAGGTTGCAAATGAAAAAACATCTAAGGGTTATGGGACAAGCAAGAAAGATTGTATACGACAAAATCTTTCATGAACTGATTGTCTTTGAAGCAATGGTTGTATACTCTCATGATAGAGATGGGTAAGTCCATACACTAACACGATAATTTAAATCGAATTATCACGGATTTGAAGATTGCTGACGTCAAGGTTGATGAATAGGACCAAGATCTTATTCTTTTATGTTCACTACCAGTATCCTATTATTCCTTTGTTAATTCCATGTGATAGGGATGAAATTTAATTTTCTTGGTCAACGTCAATACATCTCTAAACTCAAAAGAGTTAAGGACTAAGTTGAATGGCGAAGATAGTAATGATCAGACTATAGGTTTGTTTGTTAAGGGAATGAATGGTTCTCAAAAAGGCAGCGGTAAATTAAAGAAAAATATTAAGTGTTATTATTGTCATCAGTTTGGGCATTACAAGTGAAAGTGTCCAAAACTCAAAAAATAGGATGTTTAAGAGACATATACAAAGGTGAATATTAGCTTGGGTGAAGATTCACAATTTGTTCTTTCTGTAACAATTCAACAAATTCTCTCTAAAGAGAAGTGGATTTTAGATTCGGGTTCCTCTTATCACGTATCACCTAATAGGGATGTGTTTACTACCTATGTTTCGGTCAATGGTGGCATAGTGTTGATGGGTGACAATACTTTCTGTAAGATTTTTGGGATACGCTCAGTTCGAATCTGGTTTTATGATGGAGCCCTTCAAACATTGAAAGGTGTCCTTCATGTACCAGATTTGCAGAAGAGTTTGTCCTTGAGCAATTTGGATTTCGAAGGTTAGAAGTTTTCCGCAACAAGTGGAGTTTTAATGGTAAGCAAAGGAGTCATAACAATGATGACAAAAAAAATAAAATGACAGCCTTTATGTTCTTCAAGGTGGTACAGTTGGTACTCTAGGTGTTTCGAGGTATCAGAAGCAAGTGGAGCTTTGGTAGCAGAATATTACATTGCTACTTTTATCGCAAATGTATGGGTTAAGTTTTAGTAGAGTGGGAAGAGTAAGGGTTGTCGTATCTATAGGGATTGGATTAGATGATTGTTGAGTACCGCGATTGTCATAACCTAACTTTATCTAAGCGACTCAATTTATAGTTTTTGTTAATATAATATACTAAACTAAGTTAATTAAATTAATATACTAATATTGACGTTTATGGAAAGTAATTTGTCTAGGGATTAATTTCATTTATTTAAATGCGTTCGATTCAATCTAGTTTACATTAACAACATTCACACTATTCGACAATTTAGGTATCGAAATCTCACTCACTACCTCTCTCGAGTGTGAAGTGATTGAATATGTGACTTCGCGTCAATGCCGACGCCCCTATCTAGCATCTATACGACACTTGGTCACATGAGTCTCGCCCCAACCTCATGGATTACATACCTCCCTCCCGGGTCATTAGATCATCACGTTGTGTTTAAACCCTAATCTGAATTCGGGGTTACCTCTCCTGAGTGTTAAACCCCGTATTCTCAATATATCTTAAAAAACATATAAAAGTGGAAGAACAGTAGACACAATCGAATATGGATAAAAAAAAACCGATAACGAAACAAAGATTAAACAAAAGACGTTTTCATAAACGAATAGCTCCCTAAACAATATATGTTTAGTTTCTCATGGCCATAACCATATATACAACAATATACAAGCTAAACATATATAAAATTATCAACCAAAACTAAGAAATAAAGAGAGAAACAAGGAGACTAGCCGTTATCCGAAGAACCGACACTAAAATCACTCCAAGATCGTTTCCTTTTCTTGGCTTTGTGATCTTCTCTTGGTTGATATGGTTTTGGAGCTCTCTAGACATTTCCCAAAAACGTCCTCCAAGTGTTGGGAAGAAGGGACATACTTAAGGGATCCAAAATATCAAAAAATATCCCAAAAATATCTAAAAGAACTGGTGTCGGACCGCTACATCGATGGGAATCACCACTGTAGCGGTGGGAAGTCAGTAGGGTCACTGACGGATGACCGTTGCAGCGGTGGCCAAGCAGACGAGTCCTATTCTATTGGCCGCTGCAGCGGTGGGCCTACAATCCTGCACTTTTCTTCTTTGCTCTTTTTCCACCATTCTTCCATTGACATTTTATTGATTTGTGCATTTATGGACCGTTTTCATCCATTTTCATCCCAAACACCTAATTTATAACAAAACAAATAAAAACATATTAACACATATTAAAACACTATAATAACACTTGAAAACGATCAAAATCGGCTTGCGATATATAGATAAATTCCACCTATAAAGCTTCGAATAAGAGTATTACATGGAGCGCGAATCAGTACACTAGTTGTGAGATTTTTTCTTCTATTGGGATATTTTGTTGTTTGTTCTTATTGTGAGAGTTTTTTCTTTTATTGGGAGATTTTGTTGTTTGAGTTAAAGAATTTATCTCTTTTTGTATAAATTTTCTTTATATTAGTAAAATCATTTGTTGTTCTTCACCCGTGGATGTAGGCAAGTTGTGTCAAACCACATTATATCTCATGCCCTTTTACTCTCATTTTATTTGCTTCCGCATATTCTTTAAATTCATATTTTTTGTTGCTCCGAGCAAAACAACAACAACAAAATAATCATTTCTTATTTTAAGGTTAAATTACTAAAAAAAAAAAAAAAAAAAAAAAAAAAAAAAAAAAACTCATTATTTCATATTAAATATGGTATTATTTCCCAAATTTCGATAATTCCTTCTTATAAAATATTACAAATAACTAAAAATTTTAAATGACTCACTCATTTCTATTCTAGCATTTGTAAAATTCTTTAAAAAAAAAAAACTATAAAACTATTCATCAGAAGAAGACTTCATCGAGAAGTACTTTTATCCATATTAAAAAAAGAACCAGGCTGCAACATATTCGCGATTTTGGTTGTATGGCATGCAGCCAAAACATGGACCGTTGGATGGGTTGAGATTCAATCTCAGCCCTCCATTTTCCCAAAAGTAAAAAACTTCCCTTTGCTCTCTCTCTCTCTCTCTCGGCGTGGCGGTGGCTTCTGTGTTTGTCAAGAACATCCTCCTCTCTCGTAAAGAATATCAGGTTTGTTTTTCTATTTCCCTTTCTCTTTCCATCTTCGTATGTGGTTTGAAAACCCTATATTTGTAAATAGATGTCTAATGTTTTTTCTATTTTTATACTGAATTTTGTTTGGTCTTGTTATTCTGTTTTTCATTTCAAAACCGAGTTGGGACACCGATGGTTGTTTTTTTTTCTTTCACCCCATTTTGCTTTACCGATTTCATAGATAATTAATGTTTAAATAATGTGATACAATTTATTAGTTCATGGTATGTGGTTTTAAATATATTCCTATTTAGGTTTTGTGTTTCATTCATTATTTTATGATATTTGTGAAGTGGAGTAGCTATAATTTGTTGATAAATGTTTCATTTTAATTAAAGTAAAGGATATAGACAATAAGAAAACAAAGAAAAGAGGTTTGAAGCGCAAACTTAATGCTCCAAATTTATCTATGTAAGTGTTTCTCTAGAAATTAATTATTGTGTTTGTATTTATTTTATTTAGATATGTGTATACTGCTTGTTGAGGTCTTGTTAATATTATAGTGCTACTGTTGATTTCAATGTAGATAAACGTGCATCGCGAGAGGAAGCGAAAGTTATAAAGGATACAAGATAAGTATTTATCTTAAAATTAATTAGTGCGTTTGTATTTATTTTTGCATGCGTCTACTTTTTGTTAGTCTCTTTGTAATATTGTAGTACTGATTGCAATGTCGACAAATATGCTCCGAAGGAGGAAGCGAAAGTCCCCGGTGATGAGGCAATAACAAATTGCATAAGGTAAGTATTTATGTTAAAATTAACCAATGAGTTTGTCTACTATTTTGATATGTGTCTATTACTTGTTGACCTCTTTGTAATATTGTAGGGTTAATTGCAATGTCGACAAATGTGCTCCGGAGGAAGAAGCAAAAGTCCCTAGTAATGGGGAAAAAACAAAGGGTACAAGGCAAGTATTTATGTTAAAATTGACCAATGCGTTTGTCTACTCATTTGATATGTGTATACTACTTATTGAGATCTCTTTAATTTTGTAGCACGAAGGACAATTACAATGTCGCCAACCATGGTGACAAAAATGAGGAAGGGAATGTCTTTGGGGATTCACCAATGGTAAAAGGTAAAGGTTATAAGATATGTTATTTATACTTGGTTTAAGCAATTGTGTTATAGAATTGTCTATAAGTTACTGTTGTTGTTGTTGTTGTGTGTGTGTTTTTTTTTTTTTTTTGTAATGGTACTTGTTTAATTTGTCTACATTCAAGAATTGTAATTGCATTGGAAGCATGTTACAAGTTCTTTTGTGAATTTTACAATTTTATTGTGTAGTGGTAGAAGTTTTCCATCTTAATTTATGATAGGTGTGATCTACCTACATATTTCCAAACCGATTTTGTTAGTTTTAGAGTAGTTTTTATATTTATTTTATTATATTTTAATTAGTTTTTATACTTTTTGTATAAATCAGGTATGTGGGGTAAAAAGATAGGAAACTGGAGCGTATACGATGAGATCGAACCAAGAACGGTGGAAAAATTAGCAAGGCGATAATATTCCGAAAGAAGCCCACCGCTACGGTGTCTAAACCTCCGCCGCGGCGGTGAAAATGCAGAGAATGGCTTATCTTGCTGAACGTCCACCGCCGCAGCGGTGAAAATACAAGATGTCAACCAAGTCCACCGCTGTCTTCACCGCCTAGGCGATCAACTAACCGACCTACTCACCGCCGTGGCGGTAGCCTCTGCACAGTTTAGATATTTTTTAAGATATTTTTAGGATATTTTGCCTATATAATCCCCTCTCCTCTCTCATTTTCGATTCTCTCTTGCATGCTACCATCCTTAGAACATATCTAGGGTGAGGTAGAGAAGTTTTAGAGGGAGAGATCACATCTCGAGGGAGAGGAAGACGGTGAAGCAATCGTTGAACGTTCTTAGCGGCTAAACTTCGGACGAGGCTAAGTTCTTCGATTTATTCCCTTATTTCTTTAACTTAGGATTTTGTGTGCATGTTTAGCTCATGATTTCTTGTAAATACGGTTATGGCCCTTAGTTAAACATGGATTGTATTGGGATAAACAATATACTTATAAATATGTGATTCGTATGACTTCGGTGTTGCGTTTATGTTTGTTCTTCGTAGTTTGATTGTGTTTGCTGTATTGTTTGTTTATTATGCTTAGAATGATATTCGGAGAATATGGGGTTTGACACTCGGAAGAGGTAACCCCGGATTTGGATTAGGGTAAACAAATGCCACGATCTAATAACCCGTGAAGGAGTTGGATTGTGTACAATCGATGATGTTGGGGCAAGACTCACGTAACCTAGGGTCGTTAAGATGTTGAGGGGGACTTCTTTGTTGACACAAAGTCGCATATTCCCTCGTCTTACACTCAGGAGATATGGCGTGAGAGTTTACGAACTGAGATTGTCGATAGGCTAAATACAACGCGACGATCCAATAACCTGATCTGGAGTTGGATTGTGTGCAATCAATGACGTTAGGGAGAGACTCACATGACCTAGAGTCGTTAAGACATTGAGGAGGACTTCTTCGTTGACACGAAGTCATGTATTCCCCCATCTTACACTAGGGAGAGGTGGCGGGGGAGTTTACGAACTAAGATTGTTAAATAGGTCGAACACCGTAGACGTAAGTAAATCGATATCGAACATGTATTTGTAAACCGAGTTAATCCCTAGACAATTCTTTCCCCTAAAACATCTCTTTATATTAGTAGAGTTAATTTAGGTAATATTAGTATTAGTATTAATTAATTAAATACATTTTTTATTGCCTAGTTAAAATTAGGTCATGACAATCACAGTACTCGATAATAACGACAATCAATCCCTGTGGATACAATACCCGATCTTAAAGATCACATTATACTAAAACTTTGACCTTGTACACTTGCGAGTAATCAATACGCGAGCGTGTAACTAACGCTCGCCGAACAATTTACAAGTTTAGAGTTACTAGTTACAAGTTATGTAACTAATGTTACAATTTGTCACAAGTATTCGGTCAATACAAATTTCATTTCTCATAGATAGAAGTGGTTTGAATATTTGGACAATTTTTTTGTTCAATGTTACAAGGTTGGGATGAAAAGATTAGGGTTAATAGTTAACAATTTTAATGAATTTACCCATGATGATTAATAAATAAATGATGTTACTAAAATTTGAATTGTTTGTTTTTGAAGGCCCCCATTGGTACAAGCTAGCTATGCATTCTATATTGGGTATAATTGAGTCTCTGAATGAGCTATAGAGAGCAGTTGTTGTTGAAATGGGGGTTCGAAGGGGTTTTTGGGATAAATTTTAGGAAATTACCTTTGACTTTATTGAGCTAGTCAGTGGGAAGATTTAATCATATTTATTACTCTCTAACAACGCATGGTAGGAAACTAGAGATTACTTCAAAGAATGTGCACCACATCGTTGGAATAAGTTATAAGGGATTCCTTGTCAAGAAAGATGGGGAGGTTGATGACATTAAGGAATTAAAGTGTCTGCCCAGTTTAGGTGGGCAATTTGTACTACTAAAAGACCTTAGGGATCAACTGTGTAAAATAGAGACAGATGGGGTAGAATCCGGTGCCAAGTTCCTGTTGTGGTTGATTGGGTTTTTCCTTTATCTAACTAGCAACACAAAGGTGTCTCTATTCTATTTTCATGCCTTGAACCCGATGTATAAAATCGCTAACAGGAATTGGGCGACATTCATCTTTTGTTTTCTTTGTAATGGTTTGAAGAAGAGTGCGAAATGCGCAACTTCAAAGGCACCTGGATGCCTTCTACTTTTGATGGTAAGGTATATTATTCTAGTATTGATATATTATCTATAGCTTATTCTTGTTGCTTCCAATTAACTTATTCTCTTGAACATATTTTTTACTTTGAAAATTTACCGCCTACTGGGGATGTTGTTCTTCATTCCCAAGATAATATAGCCTCACCCCAGATAACTAATTGGGATAAGGACGAGATAAAACAACGTATTGATCATCTAAAAGAATTAAGAGCATTTGATATAGATGTGGTACCTTTTTGTAATCTGTAATTTTTTGTCTATTCATTTATTTTCTTCTTCATGTTCTGGTCATTATTGTTTGTATTGACATTTTTTTATTTACTTTAGATTTTTCTTGTGTCAGTTGTTGGGCCACAAAAAATAGAGGCAATTGTAGACAATTCGGAAATGAATGATGAGAGTAAAGAGGAGAAAGAAGAAAAGGTTGGGAAAGGTGATCTTGATGACATCTAAAAATTTTTGGATGTCCATGGGTTAGACATTAAGGAGGTTTAGGCTGAGTTAGGCGTAATGCGGAAAGATATGCTAAGTTAGGCTGCCCGAAACCTGTGATTTCCGCTGTGGTTGAAAGGAACTTGGATCGCGTGCTCGATGTGCTACTATCATTAACAAAAGAAAAGGATTAGGTAGATGATCGAGATGCAAGTGCAACAGAGCTATTGATATCCCTGGATGCCTTGGTAATGGAGCAATTACGGGCAAAATCGGACAATCAAAATCAAGATACAGTGTTGTTGAATGTTGAACACATGTTAAATACAGTATTGCCTTTACAAAATCTTGACGTTCTACATTCCTTATAGTCGAGCACTACACGAAAGAAGTAAACTAAGCCTGTAATTAAGTGAAGAAAAAAGAATGAGTCTGTGCCCAAAAAGGCAGTTGCTGAGCCAAAGTCAATGAGGTCTTCGGTGAGTAATGCACTTTTCTTATATTTTGTCTTGTTTTTTTTCATTGTATCCATTCTTTTCTTCCTCTCCCAATGCAACGTAAGTAAATGAATTTGTTTTGTGTTATTTACGTAGGTTGTTAGAAGCAGCAAAGTAAATTTATTGATCCGACTCAATCTTGAGAAAAAAAGTGTGCGAAAATTCATTTGCAACCCCAAATTAAATCAATGGTACGTTACATTATTAATATTTGAATATGTTATTATATCATCATAAATGCTGGTTTTTTGTAACTTATATTGGTGTTTTGTTGTATATTATAGCGAAACGTTGTGTGGTACTGTAACTGTTTATGCTACCTAGTCAGATCTTGCAATGCTTGCAACGAGACCATGAATCTGTGGAGAGGTAAGTCTTTCATCACGGACCGTTGTCCTTAAAATTATGGTACCAATATCGTTAGTATTAATTTGATTGATGATGTCGATATAGGTGACTAATTGCGTTGCTGCAAAGCTCATGTATGACCAAAAGATTAGATACCATCCCAGTCTAAATTGGCGGTGTTGGTATTTCCCCACATATGTTGGGATAATCTTTATGAACATCACTCTTAGTTGGAGATTTTGTTAAATGAGTACCTTACAAAGTGAATGAAGTTTTATACGTATATAAGTTTTTTTTATAATTTTGCGTTACAAACAAAGATGCTAACATCGAGTAACCGCAATGTGAAGTCTATGGTTAGTTCTTGGCTGGAGAACATCATTACACTGGTGATTTTTATGCTTGTCATATGGTATGACACAATAAATCCCAGACTTGTACTTTTTTGGTGACTTGTTTTGTGAGTTTAATTTAATGATATCATTACCCACTGTTTGTTAGATATATTTGCTTATTAATGTGAATCAAGCACCTTGGTTTTTGGTGGTTGTGGATGTTTTTGAATCGAAGGTCTTAGTTTTTTATTCATCAGAGTGCCAAAGAACATCCAATGCCCGCGAAGATAGGGCCAAACACTTGGTAAGAAACAAACATGGTTTAAATATGTGCTTTTAGTGTCAAAGCAGTATGTTGATCAGATTGTTGATGTTTGTCACGTTGTAAATGTATATAGGTCAAATACCTCAACGAGATGTGTGTAGAACATTTCGGTATGAAGATATACAACGTCGACATGGGGAGTTTCCTAATAGAAGTCGCAAATTGGGCACCACAGTAGCCAAACACGTAATCATTCAACAATTCTCTGGAATGAACTAGTATTTCCAAGTTTCGTATATATTTTTTTATATTCTTGTTTTTCTTTTATACTTGTTTTAGATTTGATTATGGAATGTACATAACCAAATTGATTCAAGCCAAGGTATTATATCCTAGAATAGATTTAAAGTTAGGTAGGCTGCATGGTCGTTTTCCCTCTAACCTTGCTTGCCATTTTTGTTCTTCTTTAGACACATAATGAATACGTCACCAAACATGTTCAATTTGCTTTCTATTTCAGTTCAACTCCAATGTATGTAGGGTTCGACTTGCATTGGATTTGGTCATGTCCGCTACGAATTTAATCCGGGATTAGGTGTTGCATAAAGGGAATGAATGGGCCAAACAAAGTGATAAAAGGTAATGTGCTACCCACTTCAATATGAACCAATTGTCACTATCAAAAAAGTTGAGTAACAACAGCAGTTGGTGGCAAGATGATAAATAGGACGCTTATTGCGAAATGTCAGCACTTTGAAAGGTTGCGAGACCACGCAGTGCCTCCATATTGAGTGGAGTTCAGTTGGGCTGTCAGGGCATTCTCAAGCCGAGCGGCCTCGCTTTTGACACCTGTAACATGTCTCTTTGCTCATTTGATGGGAGAACGAAAAATTGTCATGCCTGACTACCAGTGGGTTCTGATCCCGAGAATGTGGGATCCGTGTTACCCTAAAAATAGAGCCCATAGTCTTGAGATTAGAACTGATCGGAAGTCTAGCGGGAAAAGTTTTCATTATCCAATCAAGTGAGCAAAGACACATGTTTCCGGTGTCAAAAGTAAGGTCGTTGGTCCCAAGATGTATGTTTCCGGTATCGAAAGCAATGTCATTGAGTGGTGGTGTTCATGAAACTAAAAGGTGAATATTTTTTGCGATCATTTAATATTTGGTAAATATTTTTTTAGTTTTTTTACATTGCAATGGTGGATTTTTTTTTCTTTATGTTTGTTTGGTTTGGTTTGATTAGATTTGTTTTTGTTAAGTTGTATAACTTTTTTCCTATCATGTTTGTTGTTATTTGTCCATGTTGTTGTTCAGGTGTTTGTTGGTGCTGCTTGTTCCTGCTGATTTTGTGGGTTTACTGCTGTTGTTATGGTTGTTGGGTTTGGTTGGTTTTCTCCTAGGATCAAGGCAACAATTGTTTCTTCATGCTGCTATTGAGGTATTTGAGAGATGGTATTTTGCTATTTATTGTTTTATCCATGTTGTTGTTGCTAGGGTTGGATGGTCTTTTGTTTAATGTTGTTGTTTGTCGCTGCTGTTGGGGTTGTTGCTGGGCTTGCTAGGGATGGTTGGTCCCCTCTGGTGTTGTTCACCCAAAAACAGATCAATTGTCCACTCTACTGGACACTTATCTGCGGTTGAGGGCAGTTATAAAGACAACGCTAAATCATTTGCCTCTACTGAATTGTGGTATTTTTTGCTATTGTTGGCAATTGTTGATGTGTTTGTTGTTGTTGGCATTTTTTAGTTTTCCTCATATTGTTAGAGGTTATTTTTATTTGATTGGATTGGTTATACTTGTAGCTATTACTTGTATATCTCTAGGGGTCTTTAATTCCCCTTATAATACAATACACATTTAACCAAAAAAGAAAAAGAAAAAAAGTAACTAACTTGTATTGGGTAGGTTGTTAACATGTATAAATTGTGTTAACAAGTTATTAACTTGTAATGGGTAGGTTATGGTAAACAGGTAACGTCTTATTGGGTTGTGTCAACCCGTTAGGTTTCCTGTTATTGTGTAACACGATAAAATTATCGTGTTACATCGGCACAATAATTTTTGGGTCATGTTCGTTTTAAAGTTTTATGACACTAACTTATCGTGTCTTGCTCATGTCAGACCATGACATGGCACGACACGACACGAAACATGAAACCTTTATGATGTGAATGTCGTAAATTATTAATGTCTTGTTCATTGATCAGTGAGACGTTGCAACCCATTAATGTCTATCACAACACACATGAGACAAGAGTACAATTGATTGTCAGTTATTTTTTCAACCCATAATGAATAATAGAGTTATAACGTTTATCAAATATAAGCATACTACTTCATTTAACTGTCAGTTATTTTTTCAACCCATGATGAATAATAGAGTTATAAGGTTCACATATGATATGGACATTCTTGTTGATACATGGTTTAATTATACTTTGCACCCCACCGTAAGAAAAGTTAATTGTATTATCCACCCAAGGTAATTTCTATGCACTTCACCCCCATCACCCTATTGGTTACTACATAATTACACTTTCCAAAGTATTGAACATCATAAACAAATAAACAAAACTTTGCGAATCCAAGGAAAAAGTCATTCCTCATCCTAACAACGTAAATGGATCAATTACATTTTCTACCTAAACTCTTAAACAAATTAAAGCCCTTAATTATACTTTCCACCCAAAGGGTCATAAAGGCCTTAATTGCACTTTCCACCCAAACTCATAAACAAATTAAAAGAAAACGTTGCACCAATTAATTAAACTTTTGAGTCAAGGGGCATAAATGGTTTAATTACACTTTTCACCCAAACTCATAACCAAATTAAAAGAAAATAGGCACCAATTAATTACTTGTTTGAGAGAAGTGGAATAAATGGCTTAATTACACTTTTTCACCCAAACTCATAAATAAATTAAAAGAAAATAGGCACAAATTAATTACACTTTTGAGATAAGGGCATACATGACTTAATTGCACTTTCCACCCAAACTCATTAAAAAATTAAAAGAAAATAGGCATCAATTAATTACACTTTTGAGAGAAGTAACATAAATGGCTTAATTACACTTTCCAACCAAACTCATAAACAAATTAAAAGAAAATAGGCACCAATTAATTACACTTTTGAAAGAAGTCGCATAAATGACTTAATTACACTTTCCACCTAAACTTATAAAAATATTGAAAGAAAATAAGCACCAATTAATTACACTTTTTAGAGAAGTGGAATAAATGGATTAATTACAAATTAAAATAAAATTGAACCAACTTCTACCCAAACTTATAAACAAATTAAAAGAAAATAGGCACCAATTTCGGGGTTTAAAGGTAATTGCAACTATATGAGTGTGTGAGGAGGGAAAGGCAGGTTCAATTTCCACCATTTCCTTACTTCATTAACCTCTTACCAACCTCATATCTTTCTCCCTTAAAACACAAACAAACAAGTTGTTGTTTCTTATTTTGAAGCATGGCTCAAGAAGACCATATAAATGGTGAGAGAACAATGGTAAGAAATTAGAGAAGAACAATGCCAATTTTTTGTTGGTGTCGAAAGAGAGCTTGTTTGCGTACTTCATGGACGAGAGAGAACCCATCTCGAGATTTTGTGGTTGGGAAAAATATGGAGTAAAGAGATTTTTTTTTTAAAGTCTATTAGCATTTTTTGACCGACCACTCCACAATCTAGATATAAATAAACGAAACACTGATTTTTCACTTGGATGAACTGGTACTGAATTTGTTTTCTTTTGTTCTTTTTTTTTTTTTTAAAAGAAATGATGGAAACAATTCTAGAATTGATTTGCATGAGAAAAGAAACTTTAACTGATTTTTGAAAAGAAAAAAAAAGGTTTGTGGAACTGATTTTTTGAAAAAAAAAAAAATCTTGAACTTTTTTTCGAATGGAAAAAAAAAAAAAAAAAACAATTTTCTGGAATTTGATGGACACAAAATTGCATTGCAAATTCTCTTTTACTATTTTACCAATTTATGGAAAAATTGAATTGGGAATAATGAGCTCTTAAAGTGATATATTATGTTTCTATTGTAGAGGGGATCAGGTTGTGGGTTTTTTTATGCGGCATGATCAACCAATATGGATAGAGCAAAACAAGTGATTCCAAGTTTGATTAGAAGGATCGAAGCACATCAAAAAAAAGGAAAAGTACATGTGGATTTGTTTGATCATGAGTTGGCTAGCTCTTATTTTGGCAATGCATTTTTATTTTAAGGAAATGTATTGACAGTGTACAATATTATGTTGATTTTGGTGCAACTGTATTGGCAATTTATTTTTATGCACGTTTGGGAGTTTGGTTGAACCAGTTTTTGAAGTATGTTTGATTTGGATTTTGGTTGAAGTTGTATAAAACTGCACACATGTCAGTAGTGGGGGTTGAACTAGTTTTTAGAGTTTTGGAAATGTATTAGCAAAGGAAAACTGCACACATTGAAGTTATATAAAAAATGCACGCATTGCCAAAAAAAAAAAGTACAAGGACCAAAAGTGTAATTTGCCCAAGAAATTACACTTTCCACCCAATTTTCATTTATAATACAATGTGTAAGGGTATGTTTGGTTGAAAGGATGGAAAAATAAAACGAAAATGAAAAAGAAAATTTCTTTATCCTTTGTAGAGGAAAAATCATTTTTCTTAGTATGTTTGGCTTGAGGGATATAAAATGAGGGAAAATAATATTTTATGTGTATTAAAGAAAGAAAAATAAAAGAAAAAGACAAAATATACTCATGTCATTTACTAGTTTACCCATATATATTATAAAATAAAATAAAAAAAATCTAAAAGTGTAATGATTACACTTAAACCCCAAATGGGGAGCAACTGATACTATAATATAGATGGGTTTATATTCATATTGGTTGGTTTGAGTGAAGTGTAGCCTTTAATATCCCAACTACCCACTACAATGAAATGGTGTTATAAATAGCAAGTCTTGAGTGAAGTTTTTACCATACTTGCTCTAAATAGAGAGAGAGAGAAAATGGTTAGTATAGAAGTTCTTACTAGTAGGCCTTGTAAAGAAGTTGTCCTTTAACAAGTTCAAGATACCTCTTTCTCTAGGGCTTTTACCTAATACCATTGTCTTCTAGTCTGGTGGCACCGAGAAGGAAAATCTTCTCCCACCGACAAAATACATGCATGCATGGTATGTATGTCGATGTGGCAAACAAATGTTTAAATTTATTTATTTTTTTTGTTTTCTTTTGTTGTTGAGAAATGTTCTTAAAGACTGAAACTCTTCTTCCTTTCAATTGTTTATTAGTTTTTATTCTTTATTTAATGTTTTTAATTTTTTATTTTTTGGGAGAACCATGAAATAAACTCATTTGGCTTAAAAACATTTAAAAGAAACACTATACGTTTATCTAGAATTCTTCAATCACTATGTTCCATTTCTTTTATTTCAAAAACTTTAATTTTAAAGCATATGCTTATCGGTTATTGAAAAGTACTAGGTCTTGATGAAATGTTATTTGACTTATGTCTAAACCATGCAGTAAATAAAGCACAACAATGATTGCTAAAGAGAAAGCATCCTTCGTAGAATTATGTGACATGGAGGTCGATTCGAATAACTATAGAAAGCTGCACTCGACCACCGGGCGGTGGAGGAGGTTATGAACGAGGACACAGAGAATGCATCAAATCATGGGTTCGATAAACTGTCTGACATTCAAATTAATTTAAAGACATTTTCGTCGCTCGAACATGTGGAAATATTTTACCATAACTACGCAAATGTTGTTGACTTTCGCGTATGAAAAAAGTACAAAAAAAGCAACAAAAAAAAATGTCATAAGCCGAATGTCGGTGTATCCTCGAGCTGGACACAGAAAGACCGGGTTATAATTAGGCATCGGGTGTAGTGCCCGTTTATGGGTCCAGTACGATCCGGAGGTAAGGAGATTTTTTGTTACGAAATTTATTAGACACCATAATCACGATGTTGGGAAACATATCCCCTTTGGTCGATAAAAGATAGATTTTGGATTTTGTGGGTAATTGCCTTAACATATCTATTTACTTATTTTAGTTTTATTATTATTATTATTGTCGAGCACATCTACTGTGATTTAATGCTCAACGCTATATAGGATGATTGGTCACACCAAGCCCAAATGTTCCGAACAAAAACATTCAGGAGACTATTTTGATCTAAATGAACCTACGAATGGTTCCCATGCAGCCATGCTTCCGGACGACCGCACTATCTATTTCTTCAAATAAATATTTGTAATCAGGGAAGCATATCTTTTGCAACCTAAAGTGTTTTGCGCCGATGGGTTTCTTGTGTATATAAAAATCCATTGTTATATTTTACTATAATATTTATTTTGGATTGAAATGTCACTTTTTTGTGCATATTTTCACTTTATTCTGTTTTTTTTTTTTTAGTGTATTATTTGTCTCTTCAGCAAAATAAAAAATTTCAAAAAATTAGGTATCACTTGGTGAATTATATGGGGGGGGAGAGGGGGGACTGTAATTTTCACTTATTAAAATCAATTTAATATTTTACAAATAGATTTCTAATTAATCTCAATTTTAAAAAATTAGGTCTCACTTGGTTAATTAAAATAACTATAATTTTTATGTGAAAACATAATAATTTTAATGTATTATACAACTTTGAACTTGTGAAAAAAATTATTGTAATTAGTAATTTGCATAAAGTGAAACTTTAATTTCAAGCACTATTCACCAAAATCTCTGAATTTTAGTTCAATCACTGTATTAACTCTCTTTCTCTCTCTTTGATGTTTTAATTTTATAAAAAATTAAAAGCATTTAAAAAATATATAAATATAAAAAATAAGGTTACTGATAAATTAAAATAAATATATATATATATATATAACCTAGAAAACTAATAATGTCAAGAGATGGAGTTTTGTGAATTCTTCTTCATTCTTAATTGTAATCTTCTAATTTTAATTTCTTATTAAGTTGGAAGAGGAAATTTATACTTTTTTTAATTTTTAATGTGTGATTAAATAGCAACTTTATTTATTTATTTATTTTTAGTTTTTTATTTTTTAATTTATTTTTAATGTTAGTTTTTAAACAATATAGTAGCTAATAATGATTATAAAAAAATATTCACATCAAAAGAGAAAAAAATGGAAAATATAGTTATTTTGTCTAATTTAATATGTCATATTTATTAAAAATAATAGACATCTATTTTCAATTAAAAAAAAACGTTAAAGTACTTGGACAATTTATTAGAATGAGTACAATTTATATAAGTATGTGAAGATGATTTATGGAATGTGTAAATTACAGAAAATCAAAGATAGATTATCGTGATCTTTAAATAATATTATGGGATTAAGCTTCAATTGTGGGTTTAGATGATGGAATTAATGTTCATAGTTATAAAGATTTTATAATTTTTAATTTCCTAATTAAAATGAAACAATGGTTTTCTATTTTGTAACATTGATTAGCATAAAGATATACCATCTTATAATAATAATAATAAAAAAATACGTATTAAACAACCTTGGATTAACAAATAGTCACATATACAGATAAAGATATGTATATATGCACATACATTGACATTGCCATGGCCGTGTACACCTAATTATTTCAAAGATGTTGTGATGCTTTCTTTCTCATAGTCCAATACATATAACATAAAAATCTATGCCCCCTTAGAGTACAAATGTGTTACATAAAATTAGAGTACGAATTGAAAAATAAATTCAAAATATTACTTAAAAGTGTCTTATAAAGTCATACCCGATACAACTGCAACTTTCTCAAATGTTGTGCTTGAGACATCAGCACGCAAGATGACCTTAACCAGTATGTTCATAGATAATATAATGTCACTGTAATTTATCAAGAATAATGTATGAAAAGCAATATTTTATTGCACAGTTTGTAGAATCAAATACCTCAGGGTTGTGTTTGGGTAAGGGATTTAGGGGAGGGATTTCATTTAGGAGAGGGATTTCAAAATCATTTTTTAACAAATACTTTGTTTGGGTATTGTATAGGAAGGATTTGTAAAATCCCAAATAGTAGTGAAAAGAGGATTTGGAAATCCTTTTGAGAGAGGTGGAATTTGAAAAATCCTTCTCTCTTCGCCCTTCGTTCTTCGTACATGAAGTCGGATTTGGTCGTCGTTGTCATCTTCTTCTTCGTTTTTCCTTCTTCGTCATCGATTTGGTTGTCGTCACCCGTCTAGGTTCTTCGTCGTCCGTCGTCGTTGTCGTCTAGGGTCTTCATCGTCGATTTTGTTGTCGCCTAGGATTCTTCAACGTCCGTCGTTGTTGTCGTCTAGGGTCTTTGTCGTCGATTTCGTCGTTAGCTCAGCCCTCGTCATGAATAGTAAATTGTCGTCGAAGACGATTTCGACGATGATCGTCCGTTATCAAAAATGATTTCGACGATGATCGTCCGTCATCCGTCATCATTGTCCTCTAGGGTCTTCAAACACTATTTCGACGACAATCGTTAATCGTGAGCTCATCCCTCGTCGTCGACAATTACATATTCGTGAGCAGGTAAATCAGACACTTTTTTTGTGTATTTTTATCCAATTTGGTAGTGAATTTGTGTATTTTTGTCCATTTTGGTTGTTGAATTTGTGTAATTTTGTCTATTTTGTGGATTTTGTGTTATTGTAGTTTATTACGTATCCAAACAATGGATTTTGTAAATGAAGAGATTTCAAAATCCAAAATTTTTAAATCTCTTCATTTACAAAATCCCTTGGATTTGTCAAATCCCTTACCCAAACGCAACCTAGGAAAACCATCCAAGTACAGCAATCCGGGATAGGTTTTAACAAGATCCTTGATAAACTTCCACAACAAAATTTGTAAATAGCCAAAAAAATTGTCCACAAGTCTATAACTTCAAATATTTCTCTTGTAGTTCAACCAACTTAGAAATATGTATGATGTGGATACATATCGAAACTCAAATACGTGTGCATATTATAAATTTTAGAAAACAAAATTGGAAACAAAAAAGAATATTAACTTTTTATGTTCATCTTCCAATTAACATCATGTACCTATCCTGTTCAATGTTCATTGAACCCATTTATCGATATAATGGCATATTAAATTAGGGAACTGAAGTCATCTGACATTTGGTGTAGAAGAACAGTTTCTTTATCCCAAATTACCACCATCCTTTCCAAGTGTAGGTTAATTGATGTTCAGGCTAAGTAATTAGGCATTGAATAACCATTAATGAAGCCTCTTTCTAGGGGGAAGATGGGTATCATAAACTGCCACCATTTCCAAAGAGAATAAATGCATTGGTCGCCCAAATGAACTTGTTATCCTCTTAGTTACACTTATTGCATCCTTTAATTAATGCTTACCAACCACTTCCAAGTTGGTGAGCACTAAGTCTCTCTACAAAATGGGAGAGGAACTATTAGATTTACTTCACTCCAGTGCTCCACAAAGACAGAGGTGAGCGAGAAAACTATATACATAAATGGATGACCGTTTTGAGCGAGCAACCTACCGGTTCTTATGAGAACTGGTGAGCATTAAGTCTCTCTACAAAAGGGGAGAGGAACTATTGGATTTACTTCACTCCAGTACTCCACAAAGATAGAGGTGAGCGAGCAAACTGCATACATAAATTGCTGATCGTTTTGAGCGAGCAACCCGCAGGTTCTTACGAGAACACAGGTACCTTGAAAAAGAAGTGATAACCCTTAGATGGATACTGGGGGTAGCCCAAACTGCTTAGTGGTGGCATGAGCACGACGTGCATCAAGCAGCGCAGTGACTACTCGAAATATCCATGTACACTGCCCATCTTGAAAGGGATAGAAATTGACTCCAAGCTGAAAACGAAGCAATAAGACATATGTTGGAAAACCGGCTGGCCAACGGTAACCATGCAAATTGTAACCATGACAGTGACAATCATGCTACTGGTAACCATACAAATGGTAACCATGTAAATGTATGACACTTTTTGTTTTTTGTTTTTGGTTTGGAAATGGTTGGTGTAATGAAGAAATGGTTATGATAATGTGCTGTTTTTTATAATTTGAAGTATTAAGTTTATGCTACAAATCAAGTTTGTTTGTCTTTGGTTTGTCTAGGAATCTGAACTTTCATTTATCGATTGTGTTCCCACTGGGATTAAAACTACCCTCTACTGGTAAGACAATTTTTTCCTTCTTCATTTAGTTTAATGGTTGAAACATGAAGGGATTATTCGTTTACAAATAAGTTTTTATGAACTGACTACACTTAAAGTGTAATTTTAGTGGTTGTGAGTCTAATCAAAATTTGGGACTCAAGTATTAATGGAAAGAACCTATTTGGTGTGACCAATCTATGCACTTGCTATAAATGAACTACTACTTCATCATAATGACCTGTACTTAGTGGTTTTTCCCATATTTATTCTCATTGTATCATAGATTCACTGACATGAATAGTGCAAGTAATATTTGATTCCCAAAATTTAGAATTAATGGAAAGAACCTACCCTCCATTTCGAATGATGCACTTGTTATAAATGGACTACTAGTTATTATAAATGCACTTCATGTGTTCTCCACAATTCGTTGACATTTGCAAATACAGTACTTGGTAGTTCTGGAGAAGATAATTGAAATACTATCATAGGTGATACCATCATTCTCGTCTTCAAGCAATAGTGTTTAATTTTTCTAGGTATGTGTTACCAAGTAATGTCAATCTTGTCCCTCGTATGGTAGTAGATATGGTCACACGGGTTCGGTTACATGATAATTAGTACAAATTTTGATGTCTTGGTTAAAAAATTAAATAAATTTGCTTGAAATTAGTTTTAAAATTTTATGGTTTTGGGGTTCAAGTAAGAAATTTCAAAACTCCAAGTTTAAATCCAAACAGTTTTTCAAGACACTTAAATATAATTTTGTTCACATCTTAATCTTTTTATAATAAATTTTTGCAAACCCTATTAGTAATAATACCCATTAATTTAGGTCTAATGACATTATTTATGTATTGATGGTATGCAATTACCCATTATTTTGACAGTTGCTTATATAGTTGCCTTCCAAAGTTTGAAATGAACTTGGAATAAATTTCCCTAAATTTAACCACCATTTAATAGATTCATTTTTACCACTTTCACCCTAATATTGCAAGTTTGGATCCAAACATCCACTAGTTATGGAATGAACTTGCAACTAGGACCGAGAAAGTGTAGCCCAAGGCATTTTCAAAAGTTGCAAGTTCGGATCCAAACATGCACATTTTTTTAAACAAACTCACAACTAGGAGAAAGAAATAGTAGACCAAGACATTTTACTAAGTTACAAGTTTGTTCAATAAAGGTTGCAAGTTTGGAGATAAACATGCAACTTTTATGGAACAAACTCGCAACTAGGAGAGAGAAATGGCAGACCAAGGCATTTTCGAAAGTTGTGAGTTCGTTCCATAAAATTGCAAGTTTGTCTAAGAATATGCAACTTTTATGGAACGAAATCACAATTAGGAAAGAGAAATGGTAGACCAAGTCATTTGCAAAAGTTGCGAGTTCCTTCCATAAAGGTTGCATGTTTTTAGACAAACTTGCAACTTTTATAGAACGAACTTGTAACTTGGCAAAATGCCTAGGTCTACACAAACTTGCAACTTTTATGGAATAGACTTGCAACGTGGAAAAATACCTTCTAAACTAACATGCTACGTGTCCTCGCAACATACAGTGTGTAATAATCCAAGGGCCAACGATGAAATCCCCCATAAAGGGAAGGCAAATATGATAGAAACTAGTGATCCCGAGTAAGATGGAAATCAATCTTCTCAATTTGCGTTGGACGAAAGATACCTTAATGGTATCAACACCCACTCATTCAATACATTATCAGAAAGCCTACTGGACCTATATGACAGTGACGATGTACTTCCACTAACAAAACAAGAGAATTTCGACGATGGGCTACACACCATATCGCAACTAGATATAGCATCGAAGACGTTCGCAATATCGGAGGATGCAGAAACGTTCTATAATATGTATGCCAAATTAGTCTATTTTAGTATACGGCGAGACATGAGGTATGTTGACAATGAGAACAAGATTACATTGCATAATTGGGTATGCTCAAGGCAGGGTCGCAGAGAGAAAAAATATTTGAAATTAGAGAGCCGAAAATGTCAACCGAGGGCTCTAACATGTGTAGGCTGCGGTGCACATCTACGCATCTGATACCATGCAAGTACAAATAATTATGTTGTCTCATCGTTGGAGATAGAACATAATCACGACCTTACTAACCCAAGACTTGTTTAATTCTTACGTTCTCACTTCCACATGACCCAATATGATGAAGCACAAGTGGAATCCATGCACTGCGTTGGGGTTAGAAGTAGAAATATTATAGATTAGTTGGTACAACAAGTTGGCTCGTAGGACAATATGGGTTTCACCCAAAAGGACCTGTACAACAACTTGAGTCAAGCACAATGCCGATCTTTAATAGACGGTAATACTGAGTCAACGTTGGCTTATTTATGGGCAAAACAGGACAGGGATCCATTATTCTACAACTGCTACTGATAGCGCGTAAATACATCGCTACTTTCACTCGTAGGTATACGAGGTCAAGTTTTAATAAAGGTGGGGAGAGTAAGGGTATCATGTCCACAGGGATTGGTTGTCGTTACTATCAAGTACCGCGATTATCATAACCTAATTTTATCTAGGCAAAAATAAATATAATTTATAATTAATTAATACTAATACTAAGTTAATTAAACTAACTATACTATATTGAGAGAGTTTTGAGGGAATAGATTGTCTAGGGATTAATTTCGTTTACGAATACGTGTTCAATCTCATTTTAGTTTATGTTAACGGTATTTGACTTATCTGAAAATCTCAGTTCGCAAATTACCCCACCACCTCTCCCGAGTGTAAGATGATGGAATACGCGACTTCGTGTCAATTAAGAAGTCCCCCTCAACGTATTAATTAACGACCTTAGGTCACGTGAGTCTTGCCCCAACGTCATCGATTGCACACTCTCCAACTCCCTCCTAGGTTATTGGATCGTCATGTTGTGTTTAAGTTAGTCCGAATCCGGGGTTACCTCTCCCTAGTGTCAAACCCCGTACTCTCGATATATCATTCTAAGCATATAAACAACACAAGAATGATAAACACAATCAAAATAACGAATAACATCCGCTAACAAAACACAAACTCATTCAAACAACATATTCATAAATACATTATTAATCCCTAAACAACCTATGTTTAGCCAATGACAATAACCATGTATACAATGTAAAATGGACTAAACATACTCAACAACTACCGAAAGTAAGAAAATAAAGAAAATAAATGAACGACTTAGCCAATATCCGAAGATTTTGCACTAAAACCGTAGAACGATCACTTCTTTCGTCATCTTCTTCCTCGGGTTGTGAGCTCTCCCTTAAAAACCTCTCAACCTAACCCTAAATATATTCTAAGGCCTTAGGGGGTGAAAAAATTGGAAGAGATGAGGAGAGGAAGGGTTTAAATAGAGAAAATATTTAAAAAAATATCTAATCCGGTGCAGAGCTGATCGCCGCGGCGGTGAGTAGGTCGGTTAAGTGATCGCCTAGGCGATGAAGACAGCGGTGGATTTGGTAACCATCCTGCAGTTTCACCATCACAGCGATGGATGTCCAGCAAGAATTGGTCCTCTCTGTATTTTCAACGCCACGGCGTAGGTCTGGACGCCGTAGCGGTGGGCTACTGTTCAGAAAATTGTCGCCTTGCTTGTTTTTCTACCGTTCTTGGTCCAATCTGATCGTTTACACTCTGTTTTTCTACCTTTTCACCCCACACACCTGATTTATACAAAAAGAATAAAAACTAATTAAAACGTAATAAAATACTATTAAAAATACTGTAAAACTGACAAAATCGATTTGGAAATATATAGGTAGATCACACCTATCAGTTATGTCGTTAACCACAAAAGCCAATTAAATTAACTATTTTGAAGTGATTTAACTAGTTGATCGGATTATGGATACTTTGGGGACGTTATTGATTTCGACACTACGTACCGAACCAATGCATACGCAAAACCCTTTGTCATATTGGCAGGAGTAAACCACCATTACCAGACAAAAAATTTTGCGTGTGCATTATTGGCGGACAAGACGGTTGAAACATACCGATGGGTTCTGGAGATGCTATTGATAGGTATGAATAAAAAACACCACAGAGCGGTAGTGACTGATGGTAACAAAGCGATGAGGAAGGCAATAGAAGTTGTCTTACCAAACTCATGTCACCAATTGTGCAGCTGAAATTTACAACATAATGTTATGTTAAATGTCCGGTCACCCGACTTTCTCCAGGACTTCAAGCAATGCATGGCACTGCATGGAATCCATGAGCAATTTAAGAAGAAAGGCCTAGCAGTAGTTGAGAAATATGATCTAAAATCAAATAAATAGGTTTGTCACATGTACAGTTCGAAGCATTGATGGGTCGAAACATATCTAAGAGGTTATTTTTTCGCGGGCATGAAGAGAACACAACGTTGCAAGGGTATGAATTTCTTTTTCAATGCGTTCCTCAAGAGATAATTGCAATTGTACGAGTTTGTTCATGGTTACAATCGCACACTGGCCCGGATTTGTAATAACGAGACAAGGATGGATGATGAAACAATAAATACAGTACCTATTCTCGTCACTTTGATATTGCCGCTTGAGAAGCATACTTCTAAAGTCTTTACGCGTACTATATTCACCATGGTCTGCCAAGATATTCAGAACGAGAGCAAGTATTTCGTAGTGCAAAGAATAGAACGTGGAGACTCAACAAGTTACTATCTAAGCAAGTATTCAAAGCCAAAAAAGAGAGGTAGCAGGTCGAATCTTAACGGACAAAGAAATGCTTCATATGTACGTGCTTGAAAGTTGAGTCATTTGGGATACCATGCACGCACATAATTGTCATCATGAAGGTCGAACATCTAAACAAAATTCCCAAAATATCTTACTTACAACGGTGGATAATGAGGGCAAAACAGAATTGCCTTCCAGTGTCGAGCACTATTTCGGAGATAATTTCGCAGAAAATAAGACATGGATTTCTAGATGGCTTATGCTCGAAATTTTGCTACTATGCATTACAGAGTTGCAAAGAAAGTGAGGTTGCTCGTTCCAGGATTTTGTTCTTAACTAAAGAAGCTAAATCAACATGGGAGAAACAACAACAACCATCCACTTGTGTAGAACGTTCAGGCATCCACTTTAGTGTACAAAATCAGGATATTGTAGTGACGAAAGGTGCTCCAAGTGTTGGAAAGAGTTGGACAAAAAAATCAAAATCACTTCACTGCGGATATTGTCAGTAAATTTCTTCACTTCTTTATTTACATGTGCCCACGTTTCTTTATTATTTAGACTTCAAGTCATTACCTGATATTGTACACTTATGGGATGGAATGTCACGCGAGGCTAAAATATATGAAGCTTCACCCGAGAAATCAAGGGGTAAAATGGTTGAATATAGATCTTAACATCACTCCTCAAAGAAGGGATGATGATTCAGTTGACGTGATAAGTCCGGAACATGATGGTATAGAGATTCCCCTAGACCTGTATGTGAAGATCCTGCATTCGATTACTTTCAATAGATTTTAATTCAAATTAGGACAGTATATGTAGTCTATTGCTTGATACCACCGGTAAGACATTTTGCACTCGATACCCTCATATTATTTAAAAACTCTAAGTTAAATTTATTGTCATTCTTGGTGCCACCAGACCTTAACCCACTCTAAGTCATATGTGTGGTCTTGCAGTGTACCTATAATGCTCACTAGCATTGGCACGATAGCGCCTGCAGCTCTTTGCCGGTACGACGCTTTGGCATCGAAATTGAAAATAAAACACCTAAACTTAATCATTCGATACACATTAAAAATTAGAAGTTTGTGAATATAGAGTAGAAGGCAAAGGAAAATAAAAACACTAATTGTAATAATTTACAAATCACATATAAAACAAAATTCAATTTTGTTCCCACCAAAATAAGATAATTAACAATACATCATTCAAATGTTCTGTTCCCCAAAAAAATAAGATCAATCGACATCAAAATTCATAATAAGAAAACATGCGCTAATTTTATCAACCCATTTTGAAACACCCAATGACATGACCAAATCATTATACAATTCTAGTAGCTCCGCAAGCTTGTTGGCAAAGGAAGGGAGGCTAGTGAAGAATTGGCATCAGGTCAACAAAAGAAGCGACAATGCAAAATTGGAACAAAAAATACCAGCACGCCCACTATTAAATGGTAATCACGAAGAAAAAACTTGTGAAATGAAAAATAAAATTAAAAGATTCATCAATGAATCAGCACAAGAAATGTGCAGCACCACCTAGAACTAAACAAACAGGTGATCTTAGAAAAATTACAATCAACATAAAGAATGGTAAGTTAAAACAAAGTTATTAATCCCATAAGCAATATGACAAGATCAGACATCATAACCATAAACATGAACCATAAGATTGCACGCAAATCGCACAACACAATATGTAAGGCCTAGGAAGCATGGACGCGTTATATAATTTTATATATAAGTCTAATTTATGAAATACATTTTGCCATTAAGTAAATTCATTCAACAAAAATAAGTAAGGCTTAAGCTAAAAACACTATTGTAAATAAATGCCAAAAACAAAATCACTCAAGGTCGATTTATTGATTATCATCTTCACGCCCTTCATCAATGAATACGGCGTCCTCAAAATCTGGTTCATCAAGAGAAAAAATGGAAACCGAAAGAAGACCAGTAGCATCCATTTATCCTTAAATATATAATTATATATCAAATTTAGAAAATTAGTGATAGCAAAAAAAAATTAATTAAATAAAAACAGAAAATATTAGAGTAGGGAATTACGGTTTAATCATGTCCTACGAATTGGTGACAAAAATCAACATACTTTGAAGCCTATAACTTTTGGTTTTATAGGCTGGGGCATGAACTAGACTGCCAAGTAGTAAAGAACTTACATAGATTTCAAATTCAGCAAAACAGCAGACTAAGTTGGGTTAATGTTTTAGATTAAACAGGATTGTAGCCTATAACTTTTGGTTTCTTGTTTTAGAATAAATGGAATTAGCTATTGTTGGTGATATTTTAATAGCTTTGAATTACTCGCAAGTGCACGAGGTCAAGTTTTAATAATATAGGAAGTGAGGGCTTGTCGTATTCACAGGGATTAGATTAAATTATCGCTAAGTACTGTAATTATCATAACCGAACTTTATGTAGGCGTTCCAATTTTTGGTTTTCGTAAAAATATAAAACTAAACTAAACTAATTAAACTAAAATACTAAGAATTAATTCTTTGGGAATATATTATCTAGGGATTAACTTCGTTCACTTAAACCTGTTTGATTTAGTCTAGTTTACATTAACAATCATTAATCTATTCGACAATCTAGGTGTCTACGACTCACTTACTACTTCTCCCAAGTGTAAAGTGAATTAGTATGCAACCGTGTTAACACCGATATCCCTATCTAGCATCTAAACGATTACATAAGTATTGCACCAACCTCACGAATTACACACGTTCTAATAATCTCCCAAAACATTAGAACGTCGCGATGTGTTTAAACCTTAGTCCGAATCCAGGGTTACCTCCCTCAAGTGTCAAACTCCGTATTCTCAAATCAACCACAATATCATAACAAACATAATATGGAAGTAAAAGAATGGTTAACACAATCGAATAGTGATGAACAACCGATAACGAAACAATTTACTCAAACATGTATATTAGTGAACTATATCAATCCCTAGACAATAAATGTTTAGCTCATGGTCATAACCAAATATTCAACTAAAAATGATATATACATGATCAAGCAACCAACAAGATTTAATAAATAAAGAGAGAAACAAGGGAGAATAGCCGATATCTAAAGAATGGATGATTCCACGTCCATAAAATCCGATTCGATCTTGTTTCCTTTTCTCCAAATGTGTTCTCCTCTTCTGATCTGATCTTTGAGCTCTCCAAAAACTCCCAAAATTGTTCTAGGTAGTGTCTGTAATGAGTGGAAATCAATAGAAATGAAAAATATCTCAAAAATATCTGAAAATATCATTGTCAACTGGTGTCTGGCCACTGAAGCGATCAGGGGGTCAGAAACACACTAACGGACCATCGCTGCAACAAGTTAAATTCTCGTTGCAGCGATATATAGTTAGTATCTAGCACCTGATTTGTATTTTTGTCATAACATTCTCGTCCAAAATTTGATTGAGGTGATTCAAAAACCTATGGAAAGATAATACATAGATATACAATTTCTATGTTTTGAGATTTTCCAAAATCAGATTGTATCATTGTCAAAAATGCCCTTGACATTACTCTACCTGAACCGATTTTGCATCTTGTTTCCCATTTATTTATAAACCTACAAAACAATACAAAAACATATTAAACTAACAAAAATACTTGAAAACACACAAATATTTGAACCAGAAAAATACTTGATTTATTGGTAAATAAACCACTCATTAGCTATCTTGACATATTTCACCAAAACAGTAGACGAAATAGTAGAAATTAAGAATTGAAAAATCATTTATTGATCTTAATTTGTAAGGAAAATAACATGAGAAAAAAAAAACTATATAACTCAATCACTAACTTATGAGGAATTTATGCATCCACGACAAACGTACTACACCTTCAAAAGAAGTACTAGCTTTTCTACCACAATCACAATGTGCAATAGCTACACGTATGTTGGAGAAGAATAACATAAATAAATCCCAAGTAATAGAATCAAAAAAAAAAAATCATTAAATAACACTTAATGAGAAAACATAACACAACATTAAAAAGTTATAAAAGTGTGAGTCGTTACCATTAATCCTCCATCCCACTGTCAGACGTACAACTTTCAACATCTAGCGCTGAAGCAATCAAATTTTCAATGTCCCCTATTATTCGATCGATATGAGAAATTTTGTCTGAAAGTCGGTCTAGCATTCATGCAAGCCCATCCTCGATCATCATTTCCAATCTCCTCACCCGATAGGGTAAATCACCATTACTACGTCGTGTGTGACGGGTTTCAGTTTCAAGTCGTGGGGGACAGGGTGTGAAACGTACCTCATCTGCCCTTTCTAGATCAGGCCATATCCTATCATCGACTCTCTCCATGTCTATGTCTTCAATTTTCATCTTTCTCAACGTCCCTTTATCAATGCAACTCTTAGGGAAACAACACTTCTCTCCTTCTAGAGACAGACAAAAATATTTAAATATTTTTGTCAATAATCTAGGGAATGGAAGGAAGAATGTCTTCCCTTCGTCGCTAACAACTCTAGCCATGTATTTCAAGATCAAGTTAGGGACTGAGAATCTAGTATGACATATAAAATTATACAACACCATACTATCGGTGTACTTCACAATATCATGGTGTCTCCCCCGAGGCATTAAATTATCTTTTACTTATTGGTGAATGAGGCGTATGTGTGGTCTAAGCTTGGTAGAAATTAGATAGCCACCTTCAGATGAACCTGTTGCTAATTCCCTATACATGTATTCGGTGTCGTGATGTAGGGCACCGTGCAAATATAATTCAGAGTCGAAATAGTACTTCCTAGGATCATTGGGGATCTCCAAGATTTCACTCAAAATGGCATAATTCAAATGAATTACCTTCCCTAGAACAAACGCGGTTATGCAAACATCTTTGCATTTACATGTTCAATCACTATCATATTGCTTTAAAATACGTGAACAGGCATTTCGTAAACCATTGACGGGAATTTACTTAAAGTCCTAATGCCATGGCTTTCCAAATAATTAAGCATTAGACTTTTAAAAGGACCCTTTTCAAATTTTAGGTTCCTTTCGTTTTTCAAGGTTTGTGAAGCAAAGATACCAACATACCGTTGCCTGGCAACTTCATTTTCGAAGAACTTACCATCCCGCTTTGTCACGACCATCGTGTTCAACCTTCTTCCACGCTAGTTGTCTCCTCATGCAGACAATTGAACCTCACCCTCCTTACCACATGGAGTCGTTGCACCATCCACCAAGATGGGTTAATTTTGGGAGAACTTTTTATCCCTTCTGTTTGTGATCCTCTTCTTTGGCCTTCTTCAAATGGAGTTGTCTCCTAGGGAAGACGATTAAACCTCGCCCTCCTTACCACACAGAGTCGTCACACCGTCCACCACGTCGGGTTCATTTTGGGAAAACTGTCCATCCTCTTTGTGTGTGACCCTCTTCTTCAACCTTCTTCAAATGAAGTTGTCTCATAGGGCAAACGATTGAACCTCACCCTCCTTACCACAGGTAGTCGTCGCACCATTGACCAGGTTGGCTTCATTTTGGGAGAACATACCATCCCTTTTTACGGCGGCCCTCTTCTTTGGCCTTCCTCGATAAAAGTTGTCTCTTAGGGCAAACGATTAAACCATATCATATTTACCACATTTATCATTCGCACCATCAACCAAGCTAGCTGCCACACTAGCCTTCGTCACCTGTGAAGCATTCCCATTTGCAGATCTATCGATTAAAGAGTCTACCTTGTGTTTCTTCGCAAATTTAGCACATGTAGTAAGAGCCACCGACTTAGGTTTGAAAATTTTGGTTTCAAGAGGAGATGAATGATGAATGAAACCATAGCTTGAGGTTGAGAGGAGGAAGTGAACAATGATTATGTGGGTTTAGAGCTAAGAAGCTTGTCTAAGAAGCTTGAACTTCAATTACATTAAAGGTCAATTAATTACATTAACCACCCATCACCCTTACTATATATCACATTATTATCTTATTATTTTATCTACATAAAATAACCTTATAATTTTTGTTATTTCAATTTAAACCCTAAAATATTACGAATTGCCCCTTATTGTTTCTAATAAGGCTTGATTTACCAAATTATCCCAATTTATAATGTAATAGATCTTGTTAATTGACACGTTACATCATTGAATTGCAAAATTATCACAAGATGTGTCCCATAATCTAAAACTTTAATTTGTAAGTTACTTTTCTATAACACTGTAATTACTATGATTGTGTGGGTTTAGATCTAAGAATATTCAACTTTTATTACAATGGGTTCAAATAATTACATTAAGCACCTATATTCTTTACCATATGTGACATTAATATCTCATAATTTTAGTTTGTTTTTTTAATTTAACCCCAATTATTTTATGAATTACCCGTTAATGCTTCTAATAATTCATGATTTAAGAAAATATCTCAATTTATATTGTAATGGATCACGTTAATTGATAAGTTAAGTAATTCAATTGGATAATTATCAAATGACACATCCAACAATATGAAATCTTAATTTATAAATTACCTCTCTAGCATTTAATTACACCATAATTAGTACAATTAATCTATTCTTGTTCAATAAATGAAAAAATGACCGTAAAATTTGGGTTCAAAGTTTAGGGTTCGGGGTTATGGGTTTAGGGCTCAGGGTTATGGTTTAGGGTTTAGGGTTATGGGTTTAGGGCTCAGGGCTATGGGTTTAGGGTTATGGTTTAGGGTTCAGGGTTTAGGGTTCAGAGTTTAAACATATTTCCCAATTAAAGAAGTTCATATAATGGGAAACAATTATTCAATTTATGTTATACTATTTATTTCATAGTCCAATTACATGGATCTACAAATTACATATTGAATTTTGATATAATGAAATTATCCCAATTTATAACAATAGCATAGCTTTATTTTTAAAAAATTAGCTCCCAATACTGTTATAATAGAAAATATTTATTCGATTTATGTTCTTCTTATTTAATCATACAATTCAACAATTGGATATGAAATTAATTGTTCAATATTGATATAAAGATGTAATAAATTTAATAACAATGGAATAACTTACTTTTGTTTTTTTACAAATTAGCCCCTAATATTTCTGCAATCGAAAATATTACATCAATTTTTGTTCTAATAGTTCAATCGTTCAACTGAACTCTTCAATTTACAAATTACATATTGAATTTTGATATCAAAATGTAATAAATTTAATAATATGTCAATAGATTAACTTTTCACAATTTAGCCCTTCATATTCGTATAATACATTATATTAATTAAATTTATATTCTACTTACTTATTTAGTTGTACGATCATTCAATTACACCATAATTATTTCAAATGTAATATTTTATATTGAAATTAGGACTCAAGGGTTTACGGTTCAACGTTTTAGGGTTTGGGGTTCAGGATTTTCACATGTTTCTTTATTGAAGAAGTTCATATATATAATATGACATACTAATGTTCTACTACTTATTTTAATCATACAATTGAACACTAAAATTTAAAATTATTGTTGAATTTGAATACAAAAACATAATTAATTTAATTAAATTTACATAACTTATATTATTTTTTCTACAAATTAGCCCCTAATATTTCTGTAATAGAAAATATTTATTCAATCTATGATCCACAACTCATTTAATCGTCTAATTGAACAATTAAATTTACCAATTACACGTTGAATTTGATATCAATAAGACACTAAATTTAATAAGAATTGAATTAATTAATTATTTCAAAATTTGCCTTAATGTTTTTATAACAATTTAACTTATTCAATTATGTTCTAATTATTTTAATCATACAATTCAATACTTCAATTTCAAGTTGAATTTTCATATCCGGAATATAATAGAACAATTTAATAACAATATAATAACTTCATTTTTCACAAATTAGCCACTAATATTTCTAAATATGTGATAATTGACATGCAAGTTCACAATTCGCAAGTTTGTTCCAAATACGTTGCAAATTGGTGTCAAAACATGCAACTTTTGTAGAAGGAACTCGCAACTAGGAGAGAGAAATGGTAGCCCAAGGCATTTTCAAGAGTTGCAAGTTGGTTCCATGAAAGTTGCAAGTTTATCTAAGAACATGCAATTTTTATGGAGCGAACTCGCAATTAGGAGAGAGAAATGGTAACCAAAGGCATTTTTAGAAGTTGCAAGTTCGTTTCATAAAAGTTACAAGTTTGTCTAAGAACATGCAAATTTTATGGAATGAACTTGCAACCAAGACAAAGAAATTGTAACCCAAGACATTTTCAAAAGTTACAAATTTGTTCCATAAATGTTGCAAGTTTGTCTAAGAACTTGCAACTTTTATAGAAAGAACTCGCAACTAGGTGAGAGAAATGACAGCTCAAGTCATTTTCTCAAGTTACAAGTTTGTTCCATAAAAGTTGCAACTTTATCTAAGAACGTGCAACTTTTATGGAAGGAACTCACAACTAGGAGAGAGAAATGGTAGCGCAAGGTATTTTCTCAACTTGCAAGTTCGTTCCATAAAAGTCGCTAGTTTGGATCCAAAAATCCAACTTTTATGGAATGAACTCGCTACTAGAAGAGAGAAATGATAGCCCAAGGCATTTTCAAAAGTGACAAATTTGTTCCATAAAAGTTGCATGTTTGGAGATAAACACACAACTTTTATTAAACGAACTCGTAACTAGGAGAGCGAAATGGTAACCCAATGCATTTTTAAAAGTTTCAAGTTCGTTCCATAAAAGTTACAAGTTTGTCTAAGAGCATGCAACTTTTATGGAAAGAACTTGCAATTGGGATAGATAAATGGTAGCCCAAGGCATTTTCAAAAGTTGTAAGTTCGTTCCATAAAAGTTGTAAGTTTTTCTAAAAATTTGTAACTTTTATGAAAAGAACTCGCAACTAGGAGAGATAAATGGTAGGTCAAGATATTTTCCCAAGTTGCAAATTCGTTCCATAAAAATTGCAAGTTTGTCTAAAAACATGCAACTTTTATGAAAAGAACTCGCAAGTAGGAGAAAGAAATGGTAGCCCAACGCATTTTCCCAAGTTGCAAGTTCGTTCCACAAAAGTTGCAAGTTTAAATCCAGACATGCAAATTTTATTGAACGAACTCACAACTAGGAGAGAGAAATGGTAGCTTAAGGAATTTTCCCAATTTGCAAGTTCGTTCCATAAAAGTTGCAAGTTTGGATCTAAACATGCCACTTTTATAGAACAAACTCACAACTGAGAGAGAGAAATGGTAGCCCAAGACATTTTTTCAAGTTGCAAGTTTGTTCCAAATAAATTGTAAATTTGTGTGCAAACATGCAACTTCTTTAGGCAGAACTTGCAATTTTCTTGTTACCTACTAGTGATCTGCTGGCTCAAAACCACTTTGTTTTTTGCGAAAAAAGGACATGGAAGGGACATCTACGATTCAGATGGTGTCACTTGACTCATGGATGGGACACCTACGGTTTAGATTGTAGTTGGAAATTGGTTGTACGCCATACAGCCAAAACCGCCGAATGTATTGTAGAATTTTCCCTAAAAATAAGACTATTTGTCCAATTGAAAACATAAATGGCTCATCTTAATAGTTTGACTATGAAGTCAAATATGTTTAAACGACGGTGTCATAATTATATTGAACGTTGTTACATAATTAAAATGCAAATTTTGAAATACCAATTATGTTTAATTTATTAAAATAAGACATTAAATAATGATCAAATACTAAATTAAGAATTAATAAAACTCAGGTGAAATAAGTTTTTTGAACAGCGAACATAAATTTTAGATTTACAAAGAATTTATCTAAATTTTATTATTTTAACAATAAAAGTAAAAAACATAAAGTTTATATAAAAAGTATTTTTTTTTAAATTAATATTAACTGATGGATTGTTAGTAGTTTAACTTTAATTAAAAATAGTAAAAATATGTAATAGTTAATTTTAAAATTGGGACTAACGCTACCCTAAATAATAGAAAATATCACGGTAATCTTCTATTTTTGAACAAATATCACACGCACCCCTAGTCTTTTTTAAATGGAGCAGTCAACCTCCTAAATCGCGTTGACCAGGTGATGTCATTATTTAAATGTAAATTTTGTCCTTGCAATTTAAAATTCATTTATGAAATTACTCAATTACCCCTTACTATTTTTTGACTTCGACTATTTTCTTTTTCGTTTTTAATTTCTATTTTCTTATCTCTATTTTCTTCTTCTTTTTCTTTCTTTTTGTGTTTTTTTCTTTTTTCTTTTTCTTTTTCTTTTATTCTTTTTTTTCTTTTATCTCTCGCAACAATCCACGCCCCTCTTTTGCACTAACCTTGGCGAACCTCACCATAGGGGTGGTCATGGGCCTTGGGGCTCTCCCAGCCTGCCCCTATTTTTTTAAGGTTTCAGTTTTAGTTTTAAGCTCATGGGATGGGCTTTGGTTTTGGGCCCGATCAATTTTAGGGTCGGGTTTGGGCAAAGCCAAAAAATATTATGGTCTGTCGAGCACTTTTAATTAAAAAAATTATATATATATATATATATCAACAAACCCAACAGGCCAACCCTAATTCATTTCCACTCATCCACCGTTGAGTGCGCTTCGTTACCGAAATCTTCATTCCTCTTCATTCATCTTTATTCCCGAAACCTTAATCTTTATTCCTCTTCATTGCTGAAACCCTAATCTTCATCCCGCTGAGCGCTCTTCATTCCTGAAACCCTAGTCTTCATTCCTCTTCACTCCTATTCATTCCCAAAATCCTAACTCCTCTCTTTCTCTCCCTACTTGTTTTTATTTCATTGTCGCTCTCGTCTATCACATTCATTCGCCATCAATTGCTTCTATTTACCGATTTCGTTTGTTGTCGATCGCTTTTGTTTGCAGCGAGTCTCGCCTTGTTGGTAAACACCGCCGCGACAAATTTCAAGTAATATGACATTTTGATTTCATGCTTCAGATTTGTTTTGTGTTCTGTGTTATGCTTATTGTTTTGTTTTGTGTTATGTTTACTATTTTGTTCTCAGTTCTGTTTCGTTTTGTGTTTTGTGTTTTGTGTTCTGTTTATTGTTTTGTTCCCATATTTGTGTAGCATTTGTTTATTTTTATTTTTGTCAACATATATGGATTTAATGTTTTATTCCCATATGACTGTTTATTTATTTAATTTTAGATTATATGGCATTTTGTTTACCATATTATTGTTTCTATTATTTATAGAGCTTTGACAATGGCTAGTATTTCTCTAATCAAGTTGGACGGTGACGAGGTTTAAATACAGGTGACTAAAAAAAGTGAAACAACATCAAAAGTTTTGGATTGGTTCAAAAAGTTACCGTCGGATTCAGATGATCACTTGAAAGTCAAATGCCAACATTGTTCGAAGGTCCTTTCTGCTAAAAGTACTAGAGTTACTTCCCATTCAAGACGTCACATGTATGAATATTGTGTTAAAAGGTCGAATCATGATATTAGGAATTATACAATTCAATGTGAATCGAATTTTGATGGTACCTAAACTTTGAGAAATTATCAATATGATCATGTTGAACTCCGTAAAGAGATTGTGATGATGATTGTGGTGGATGAGCGTTCGTTTAGAGCAGTTGAAGCTGTAGATTTTAGAAGTGTAATGTTTGAAGCCCGTCCTGAATTTAGAATGATAAGTAGATCTACAATTAAGAGATATATTATGGCCATGTGCACTATAGAAAGAGAAAAAGTGCTTCATTCGTTAATTACATGGCTGGGTTGTATTTGTTTGACCTTTGATACATGGTCTTCTCTAACTGATGATCATTATATTTGTGTGACTGCTCATGTTATTGATAATGAATGGAAGTTGTAGAAGATGATCATATATTTTAAGCTTATACCACCTCTATATGATAGTTTGTCACTTGAGGATGAGTTGACTTCATGTATGTCTCGATAGAATATTGAGAATAAAAATTTTAACATTACTGTGGATAACTTGTCTACAAATGATTGTGTGGCTAGTAGAATTCAAGCCCGACTTTCTACTAAAAAGCTTCTTCCATGTAATGGTGCATTTTTCCATGTATGTTGTTGTGCACACATTCATAATTTGATAGTACAAGTTGGTTTTAATTCGATAAGTGATATTATTTGGAAACTTCTACTTGAAACCAAATATGTGAAACTTTCCTCTATTAGGAAAAATATTTTTTTTGCTCTTGCTTCAAGTTTAAACATAGATACTAGGATGAAATTGTGTCTTGATTGCCCGACAAGGTGAAATGCTATTTATCACATGCTTGATGTTGCTCTTCACTATAAAGATTAATTTTTATATTTGGGCGACCGTGATAGAAATTTCAAGTATAATTTGTTAGAGGATGAATGGGATCAAGTAAATGTCTAGTGCAACTTCTTGAAGGTGTTTTATGATGTCACACGTATCTTTTCTAGAATGAAATACCCGACTTCAAATATTAGTTGGATTATAGCTTAATTATGTCTTGTAGTGCAATTTTAGACCCAAGGTATAAGCTTAAATTTGTTGAATATTGTCATACCAAAATATATAGAGAAGAAGCGGATCAAGACATTAGCACCACTATTGCCACCCTTTATTATTTGTTTGGCGAGTACATGAATAAACTCAGCTCTTCTAGTAGTTGTGGACCTTTTGGCATGTCAATGGGAGAATCTAATCTCGTAGAAAGAATGGGTCACGAATTTGAAGATTATGCAAGATTTCAAGGTATTAGGTCTTGCCAAGAAGTTGAGAAATCTCAACTAGACTTGTACTCAAAAGAACCTAATATTGATGTGAATAGTGAGATTGAAATCTTGGAAATTGTTCTTATTTAATGGGGTATCTTGATTTAGCAAGAATGGTTCGGGATGTTTTGACTATTCATGTATCTTCTATTGCTTCCAAGAGTGCTTTCAATACAGGCCGTCGAGTCATTAGTCCTTATCAATGCTCGTTGAAGTCTAAAACCATACAAGGTCTAATTTGTTTACAAGATTGGTTCCTTGCTTATGATTCAACAGGTAAATGTTACAATTATTATCGACATTTGTGAATTTTATTTACTCGTTATTTTTATTAGAGTTATAATATGATATTTTAATTCTCAAATACAAATAAATGTGGTGTTTTAGGACAACAAATAGATGATTATGTTTCGAGCTCTAGTGAAGAAGACGACGATAATGGTTATTAGTTTTGAGGTTTATATGTTATATTTTAGTTTTAGTTATTCTAGTAGTTTTTTTAATTTGGGAGGTTAGGTAATCATGAGTTACTAATCATATGATGCTTATCTTTTTGAGTTAATTGGTATTGGAACTTGGCATATGTTAAGGTACATTTTTTTTTGGCTAATTGGTTCTAATTCAAGCATTACCTCAACTAGTGTTTGGCTCAACAATTTTGCTCTAGCTCAGTACCCTTTTGGTTTGGCTCGACAATATTAGTGTTAATTGGCTTTGTTCAACTCTATACTTTAATTTTGTTATACAGGTATATTGGTTTGGCTCTATACTGGTCTGAACTGTAACTTGAACTCTATGCTTATTCAGTGGTTTAGCTTAACAATATTGGATTGGTTTGATTTCACGTGAATGTGAATGGCAATATTGGTTTGGTTTGATTTTATGTTTTAGTGTTTATGTTTATATATTAGTATTTTTTTTTTAAATTAAAAAAAATAAAATTAGAGGGCTGGGCTTGGGCTTGATTTGTTTTGGTAGCGTCGTGCTTGGGCATGAAAGTAGGGCCCGATCGTAGTCGAGCTGGGCTAGGGCATAGTAATACCCTAGCTAAAGCCCAATCTGAGCTTGGCCCATAACCACCCCTACCTCACCCAATTCCACCTCACCACACCATACCACCAACCAATCACCACTATCACCACTAGCACCATTCTTGCACCACCTCATCATATTCTACCATTGTCCCCGCTTCCGGCACTGTTGCCTCCTGTCATCCTATTAATCATCACCATCCCTCTACTGAAAACCCCAACCCCAAACATTTAGGACTACCAGTCACCAAGCCTAATCCACATCAAACATAACCTGCATAAACCAATGCAACCCAATCTTAGCGATCGATTAAAGTAAAAATCCAATCTTGCAAACATCTCTCTCTCTTTCTCAAGCATGATGATTGGGCTTAGACCATTGGATCTAGAGTGCGGGGCAGTGTTTCTAGAGAACTAACTCCGACATACAGTGACTAGAATTAGGAGAAGGAGAGAGAATTAGGCGTGGTTCACAAATTGGGTGGATTTCTTGATGGTAGCGAAGCTATCTAGTTGCTTCAGAACTATTTTCCCCATCATTGCCCAATATGCCATTTTTTAGCACCAAGAAAAGGTCTAGGAGATAAACGTTGAGTTAATCACAAAATCGACAAACCAAAGCACCCTACCCAACTCCATTTTATTTAGATTTAGGGAGAAATCATTTAGATTTCAAGTTAAATTGTTGAGATTTAGATCTATTATTTGAATTTAGAGTTGATTTTTTTATATTTTCAATGAATTCTCTCTCTATCAATAGGAAAATAGTGGGTATAGGGAGACTAATTGCAGTAGGCAAGGGGGAGGGTGAATTAGGGTTCTAAGTATCGACTGTTACGTACCGTAACGGCCAATACATAACAGCAAATCAGCCCACCGTTACGATTCTAGGCCGATATTTCATGCTTGGGCCAATTCATACCGAATGGTCCAGTTACGGGCCTACACGGGCCCGTAACGGTGTCTTTTCCCATTATGGTGAACCGTTATGGCAATTACAAGTTGTATTCAGCATTGTGCAGGCCTTCTCACATCAACTACAAGTTGTATTCAGTCTTGTGCAAGTCCTCTCCCATAAAAAAACATCATTCCCATCAACATCATGTAATTTTAGCCTTATGTGGAGGTCATGTGATGGCTGAAAATTCATCATTTCTTCAGCCTTAATGAAGAATTGTATTTTTCATATCTTTATTGTGTTTTATATATAGTTAAATACCATAATATCCATTAGAATGTGTTTATTAAGAGTTTAATGAATAAAATAATTACTATTATTGAGTTTTTTAGGATGTACTGGTGATTTTGAAAAATTCACGACCGGTATGACTGATTCCCCTTACGGATAGTCTAATACTCCCAATACAGTTACATCACGACCGTTATCGTTACATAATCCGATACCACAATTTAAAACCTTGGGGGTGGACTGGTTCTAGGTATGGACGGTGGAGAATAGTGGTTGCAACCATGGACCAAACTATGGTTGCATAATGGAGCTGGACGGTCTCCTCATATGATCTTCACAATCAGGCGAGGAGACAGGAGGCTTGGTGGGAGGAGGAGGAAGGAGACTAAATATGGGGAGGAAATAAGAGGAGAGAGAGAGAGAGAAAAAAAAAAAAAAAAAAGGCAATCAAACATGCCATCGACGACGGCGAACAACGGTCAACGATGGAGGCCGTAGATGTAAATCGTGCATTGGAGAAGATGATGTTAGGAGGAAAATGAAGAAAAAAATGGTGGCAGTGGTGGGAGAGAGAAAGAAAGAGAGAGAGAGAGAAAGAGAGAGAGAGAGAGAGAAGGACAAAGGGGTAAAGGAAAAAAAAAAAAAAAAAAAAAATATATATATACATTAATATGTAGATAAGGGTAATATAGTAAATACTTTTAATATTTTTTAAGAAATTTATTAATGAAAGACAAGGGTAAAAAGGTAATTGACCATATTTTACCCCAGGAAAGGGAGGGAATTTTGTGCGTCTTAAATGCAAGGGGTGCTAGTGATAATTTTCCCAAATAATAATTATATTAGAAAGTGAAAATTATTTTTTTAGTTTCTAAAGTATACAGTGGGTGTCTCTGAACACTTAAATATAATAGAAAGAGAAAATTATTTTTTTAGTTTCTAAAGTATACATCTAGAGATCATTCATTATCCCCTTAGCACATAAATATACTCGAGGCTCGGTTGGTTGGGTGAGAGTGATTTTATCCACATGTACACATCAAGAGTCTTGAGTGAATGATATTGATGCTTGTTGTTGAAATTCTAGAAAGTCTCAATGATTGCATTTCTTTTGAGCTGTAAGCATTTTATGGCTTCAAAGATTTTTGCACGAGTTGTTGAATCGATATGAAACTAACATTTTCTCAATCATTGCTTAGTACTTGAACTGTGTTGTATTCTATTTTCTTTTCTTTTGATTGAGGACAAGTATATGTTTGAGTTTGGTAATATTTGATGAGGAGATTATTTACCGACAAATCAGGTATTTTTGAGTTCAAATATTTGTGAGTCTTCAAACATTTTTGTTAGTTTAATGTATTTTATGTTGTTTTTGTAGGAATTATAAATAATTGAGAGAAAATGTGAAAATATGACAAAATGAGGTGAATTGGGTTGTAATGGTTCGTCAGTAGTATAGATACAGAAACTTTATGCCCAACTTTAACCACAATGAAATACGATTTTGGAAACACTCAAAACTTGAAAGTTATATATATCTTTTTTATCTTTCAATAGCATCTTGAATCACTGCAATCGGAGTTCGGACGAGAACGTTATGGCCGAAATATGAACATGTGTCAAAATTACCCAAACCAACCAGAGACACCACCTAAAGCCCGCTCCAGCACCCTAAATCGCACTCCAGCGAGCCTCCGCAGCATTAAATCGCCAACAAAAAAATAAAAAATAAAAAAATAACAACCTAAATTTGAGCTCTATTTATACTACCTAATGCCTCAAACCCAAGGGGCGGCGAATTTGGGAGAGAAACACCATTAGTGGGAAATATTGGGAGGAAAAACACCATTGGAGGTACAAAAACTCTTGGAGAGAAAGTTTGGAGTTGAAGATTGTTGAAGATTTGAAGACTTGAAATTCATCTCCATAAAAAAAATATTCTCGTCCTTTTTCTCATCCTAATCTTTCTTGAGTTTATATTTGTTATTTTGAATTTATGGATTTCTTGAAAATATTAGTTATAGATTCCGCTATGTTGAGTTAAAATTCGTATCTAGGGCATGATGTAGTGTAATTGAACCATATTTTGAATATTTTGTTAATTGTTTGTTTTAATTCTAATTTATGTCTTTCCATGTTTAATGTTTTTGATTCATGTGGCCAATGAGTTAAATGATTTTAGGTTGTAAATTTTATGCTCGAGAGTGATTGAGTTTGTGACCGGAATTCAGAGTGCATAGTTTTCGTTTTTGTGAGTCCACGAAACAATCAATACCTAGATAATTGAGTTGGGAATTTAGGATCTTGTGAGACCGGGAGGTGATCATGTTCTAGATTTATCAACTAGAATCTCTATTCAATTGTGTTTGCCTTATTAATGCTTCCAATTTATGCTCTCCTATGATGTCTTGGTTGATTTCTGAACTTGGGATTTGACACTCAAGCGAGGTAATTTTGGGTTCGGACTTAGGTTAAACACAACTTAAATTTTAATAAATCGGGAGATTATTAAAGCTTAGGTAATCTATAAGGTCGGGGCATAACGAATGTTCTCACCTAAATACTAGATAAGGATATCAGTTTTGAAATGTTTGCATATTCCCTCACTTGAAACCTGAGAGAAATAGTGAGACAGCATGAGTGACCTTGATTATTGAATAAATGGAATTGGCTAATAATTGCTTAATTGGATAATATGCGGATAACAAGATGAAATCAAGCCCCTGAAATATTTGTACATAGGAAGTTCATATTTTATTTTGCTTTTGATTTTATATTTGTTTTGTTTTTATAAACACTAAATTTGGTCGCATAAATAAAGTTGAGTTATGATAATCGCGGTAGTTAGCGACGATTTAAACCAATCTCTGTGGATACGATACTCTGTTCTCCCTATACTATTAAAACTTGACTTGTACACTTGCGGTATGGTAATAAAACGCTACCAGAGAAGATGGTGTTGGGAGAAAAAAGAAGAAAAAAATAGTGGCGGGAGTGAGAGAGAGAGAGAGAGAGGGACAAAGGGGTAAAAAAAAAAAAAAAAAAAAAAAAACAGAGAAAATAATAAATAAATAAAAATTATTAATATGTAGATAAGGGTAATATAATAAATATTTAATATTTTTTAAGAAATTTATTAATAAAAGGAAAAGGTAATTGACCAAATTTTTTCCCCTAGGAAAGGAAGGGAATTCTGTGCATCTTAAATGCAAGGGTGCTAGTGGCAATTTTCCTAAATAATAATTATATTAGAAAGAGAAAATTATTTTTTTAGTCTCTAAAGTATATAGTGGGTGTCTGTGAACACTTAGGTTTGTCAAATTGTACATTTTATCCTCAAGTTTCATTTTTATTTTCATCCTCCAAAATTAAAAATGTGTTGATGATATTTGACGGAAAATGAGTTGTGTTCACCATATGACTTTTTAATAGCGATAATTTCATCATTTTATTGCCCCCACTGCCTCAAATATTTTTCTAGTAAGGATTCAAGCTTTTGCTTTTAAATTTTTAAATGAATTGTTGTTAGGGAAATATCATGACAAAATTTCTTAAGTTTAGAGAAATAATAAAATGACAAAATTATTCTTCATCACATATTGAAAATAACTTAATTTTTTTATATAAAATAATTACTAGAGTTATTGATTGTACAAGTTTGAAACAAATATAAAATTTAAATATATAATTTAATAAATCCCGTCACACCCACCTCATATTTAGGGTAAAAAAATTATATACTTTTCCATTAAGAAATGAAAAGGCCACACTGTAACACCTCCATCAATCAATTTTGTTGATTGTGGATGATATCCTTTTTGTATACATGGCGCACACGTTTCAACCTTCAAATAGTGATATAAAAAAAACTGATTTTGACGAGAGCTCGAAATTGGATTACTCGCCGCTGGCAAACGGAAAGTAGCGTGATTGTCAAGCTACAAATATAAACGTCTTTGCGTATCGACGTTAACGTTCGAAAAACCTACCGTCTCACTAGGCCTATAAGTAGAAAGGTAGGTAATTTTGCATATTCAAAATTGATTTTATATGTTCTTCAATACATTCTAGTAATTTTAGATGTACATATATCTACTTTTAAAGAAAAGGAAAAAGAAACCTCGGTCCTTCATGTCCATTTAAGAAGCAAGTGGCTCAATCTCTATCGGATTCTGAAAAACGAAGTTACATTTTAAGGTAATTTTACACTAGTAGATAGTAGGTCAATGGCAAAGTTAGAATTTGGGGCAAAATTTTGCTAGATGCCAAATGAAAGTTTCAAGTTTTGTTTACAAGATTTATAACAAAACATACAACTTAATTTAACAAATTTACGTGATTATTTCAAGATAATTGTAAAATGAGAAAAAATATTAGCGGCACCAATGTATTATCTAATGGTCTTGGTTTTGGGTCCACGTTCATTTCAATCTCTAAGAAAAGAATACACTAGAAAAAGAGAACAAAGAAAATATAATTCGTTGGGAAAATAAGACATCCAAACTTTTAAGTAAGACTTAGTTATGAATGTGCAATGCAATTGTTGAGGAGTGACTCTAACGAAAATCTCATGGGCAGACTTGAAATCACCTGCAATGTATGTATCAACTGGTTGCTTTGATTTTTATTGTATTTTGAGAAAGTTTCGTTTTGGCCTAGGAAAGAATTGGTTAGATTGTTAAGTTATAGAAATGTCTCAATGAAGTTGTATTTTGTACATTGGTGGCACCGGCATATGGGAGGTGGCACTAAACATAAAATATAATGAATGGAACTAGTTTTAAACTTTCGAGTTTGTATAGCATTGGGTGTATGTTGGATCGTGGTAGCACAAAATTGGTTGGAAACACCATTGATTTTGAAGGGGGAAAAAAATTTAAGACACCGGTACCTCAATAGTTTTAGTGGTGAATTATGAGGTAATTTACAATTATTTGTATTTGAATGTATTTTTTCGATTAATTGAAAGATTAATTACATAAATTGAAAAAATAATTAGAATATAATTATAACTTATGGGTTATCTGAAAATATTAGGATCTCCATTACAAGAGTAATTTGTTGAATAGATATTATATTATTTATTTTGTGATAATGTTACAAAATTGATACCTAAATTATGGTTGATTAGGAAAGAATTGGGGATTAATTAAAAAAAACTAAAATTACTGTTGAATTAATTAGTATCTTGTGATAATTTTTGTATTAGGCTAATTTGGCAATCTGTACGAATTAGGGGTTATTCGAAAGATTAGATAGTTTATAGATATTTTATTGAAATGATCTCTAGATGTATGTTGTTATAATTTCATAATTCAATTACATAACTCATCAAATTGAAGTGACCGATTACAACATGAATTAGAATAATTTCATAAACTAGGATATATTTAGAAATATTAGGGAATAATTCATGAAAACTAAATTCTTCAAATAAGATTAAATTTAGTGCATCATAATTTTTTATTTTATTTACATAGCTTATGAGTAAATATGTTCAATTGGATGATTAATTAGGAAATGTCTAGAAAAAAAAAATTATGTTAAAGTTAGGCTTTAATTTAAACGAATGAACTTCTTCAATTGGAAAAATAGAAAATACTTTGTAAAAATAAAACAACGTGTTGGCCCAGTAGAATACCCAAGAGGGGGGTGAATTAGGTAATAAAAAATAATCAGAATAAAAATCAATAAATCAAATAATTAATTTTAAACCTAAATTAATTATTATCTTTATAATACAGCGGAATTAATCAATCAACTAGGTGCACACAAAAACAACAAAAATAGACAAATTAAGAAAGCAGCATACCAGAGATTTATACTGGTTCACCAAGCTACTCTTGACTAATCCAGTCCCCTGAGCTCCACGGAGGTCACACCCACTAAAACCAAAATTCTTTTAAAAGTCGGAACCAAACCCGCACACCGATTCTTTTATAGGCTCAGAATTAACCTTTACAATTTTCTTTTCAAAGGCTAAAGAATAACATCTACTTTTTACAGGTTAAAGAATAACCTAATTCTTTTTAACACTTAGGCTCAAGAATCAAAACCTTACAAAAATACTCCAAATATCCTTTTACCCGATAAGAATTGAACCGTTACAAAATCACTCACAAACACACAATTTTTATCTAAGAAGAATCACTACATCAATCTTTTTACAGGAAGAGACTGAAACCTAGCTACCTTTGATTAAATATCCCCAATGATATTTAACCCGTCACAACTCACCAATACAAAAATTAATAAGTAAATCTCACTCGGAGTTTCTACCACCCCAGATATATATAAACTCAATTAATATCTCAACTAGTGATAGAATTATGTGAGATGCAGAAATTTGATTTTAACACAATATGGGTAACAAATTAGAGTATGTAATCAGATTCAAAAAATTGTTTAAAAGAATATTTTCTTTAAAAAATCAAAAACAATTTCTAAGACCAATTTCTAAAAAACAATAATAAACAAGTAATAATCAATATAGAAAGATCTCACCCGGAATCCACAGAATAAATGATGAAAACAATGTAGTTTCAATTCCAGTATCAGCACAAATTAATCGCAGTTGATTATCAGAATCACTCTTAGAACAGCTCACAATATAATTGAATGATAACTCTTATAAACGCTCTCAAAAATATAGACTGATTTTATCTCTTAGAATGAATAGAATGATTAACTCTTTTTGAAAATTCTCAGGTCTATATAAGGGCACATGTAATCAGTCTCCTAACAGCTAGTTTACAAGTGTCATGACAATAAAATACTCTTATAGACCCTTCATAACATGAGAATTTCATTTAGGTTCAATTTCACTTAATAATAACTTTTAAAACTCTCAATTAAATCCCCAAAGTATTTGTTAACTAAAACAAATAAGTATAGAATCCATTTTATGTACCAAATTGAGAAACTTTAAATATTAATGAACCATATTAAAAGGATTTAATTTGTATATGAACCATATCTCAAATGTTAAAAATATCCCCGAAATCTCTCTCTAATCTTAACCAAAAATGGCTACTTTTGGATTTAAAATCAGATCAACCAATATCCAGAAACTGCACATTCAATCGACTGCCCAGTCGACTGAGGTATACTGGAAGTAGCCCATGCACTTTATCGGTCGACTCGCAGATTCAGAGAGTTTGTCAATCTTCCATCGGTCAATCTCTCTCTCAACTCGCAGATTCAGAGAGTTCATCATCTTTCTCCGGTCGACTCCTCAGTCGACTGAACTCTCTTGAATCTCTTCTCTAATCTCGTTTTTTAACTTACTTTCTTTTACAATTTTACCCCTTTATCCATATTTATATTCAAACAAACTCTACTAATACTCTTATATTCTATTTTAGTTATTCAAAAAAAATTTTTTTTGATTCACATAGGAGCAAATAAATATACTCAACCAAAACACACATAAAAGATGAAATTCATTTTGTGCCGCATGTGTGTTCCTAAATGGGATATTAAGAGTTTATATTTACCTGGGTTGTTTTCCCTAATGTCTTCAAACTTTTAATACTTCTTCTTGATATCTTTATTTAGCATCCATTCACTTTGACATCTTCATTATTGGAACTTTAAATCACTGAAACACTTGATCAAACATTAGTTCCACCAAAATATCAATACTTAATTGTTCATCAAAATCTTGAGATCAACACAACTCATTCGTGTAGTTTAAAATTTGAAGTGTTCAATTCAAAATAACTAGAATGCATGTACATTTTATAAATTAATACGTAAGGCCAAAGATTGGAAGGTCAATTTCTTCAATTGGAGGATTAAATAGATTATCTCTACAAATTAGGAAATATTTAAAAGATTGAGAGCTAATTTGTAAATATATATTTTCAATTTAACATTACCGGATATGTGTCGTTATATTTTCACAATTCGATTACTTAACTCATTAATTGACATAACTGCTTACCATATGAATTGGAAGATCACTATAAATTTGGATATGTTTAGAAACATTAAGACCAATTTGTAGAAATTAAGTTCTTCCATTGGGATTAAAATTAGTGACTTTGTGATAATTTCACAATTCATTTACCTAACTTATGAGTAAAAATGCCAGTCATAAGATTAATTGAAATGTATATATCAAGTAAGGCTAATTTAAAAATATTTAGAGTTAAATTAACACAAATTATGAAAGTTTATGGTGCATTTATGTAAATAAAATAGGAAGGTAGAAAGTGTCACATGAAGAAAATTTCATGGGGGTACATAATGTAGTTAAAATGCCTAAAGTGTGAATGTAATGTTGGATATAAACCCTAGTAAATTCTATTTTATATCATTTAGTGGTTTTTTAATCAAAATCTCAAGTATTATTAATAGAATTTATTTTTCATATTATATCATGTTACTTTAGAACCCTGAATATTAAGTTAAAAATGTATGAACTTTTAATGATAATTTAAAGGAGTGAGATGATAGATATTTTGGTAACTTATATCCTAAATGTTCCTAATCATGTTAGATTATTGAAAAGGAGTTTTAACAATTTAGACTAGCTTGTAGGGTGTTTTCTATTCGAGAATGAAGAGTCTCGACCATTAGTACGAGACATTAGAACAACTACAAGGGGACCTACTAGAATAGGAAGGACCCTGAATCCTAGATATTTCTCGTGGTAATTTTTCTCAATGTCAAAATAGAATATCGGAATTGTGATGGAGATTGCAATCTTCAAATTGCAGGAAATAGGTATCACACATGTGCATTCTTATATTTTTTTATAATATGAAGTGTTATATGTAGCCACGAAACTTGAAAGATAGTTATTGGGTATAGTGAAATAAATGTGTGGATATTTGATATGCAAGAAACAATCCAAGAGACCTTAATCAAGGCTTGGATAGGTCATGACAAGCCCTAATCGCCAAGGTGATTAAGGACTTGGGCTTGGTTTTAATTTACACCAAAACCATGTTGTCTTGACAAACTACCCTAGTGATAGGTGTAATTTACCTATCTATTTTCAAACTAAACCTGTTAGTTTTTGAGTATGTTTATTACATTTTATTATGTTTTAATACTTTTTATGTGTTTTTGTCTAAATCGGATATTTGGAGTGAAAAGGGATGAAAACGGATCATAAATGATAAAATCGGATCAAGAACGGTAGAAAAATGGTAGGAAAACAAGCAAAATGGAAAAATTCATAACCTGTAACCCACCATCACGGCGATCAAGATGCAGAGAGGGCCTAAATCTTACTAAAAACCCACTACTGCGGCAGTGAAAGAACAGGAGGTCTCTGCACCCACTACCGCATCCACCGCCGAGGCCGTGACCAAACTAACAAACCTACCGCCGCAGTGTGACTCTGCACACAGTTTTAGATATTTTGACCCCTATATCTTTTTCTCTCCTTTCCATTTAGCCAAGATATCCCATGAGAGACCCCTTAGGGTTCATATTATTTTGAGAGTGTTTTGGGGAGTGCTCAACCAAATCCGTAGGAGAAGAATACGTTGCGAAGAAGGAGAAGCGATCGTTGAACAGTTTTAGCGCCAAATCTTCAAACTACGGCTAAGTTCTTCTGTTTCTCTCTTTAATTTCTTAACTTTGGTAGTTTGTTGAGCATGTTTAGCTTGTCTCTCAGTGTATAAATGGTTATGGCCATGAGTTAAACGGATTTTGTCTAGGGATTAATAATATTTATGAAATTATTGTTTGTTTGAGTTGTGTTTCATTAACAATTGTTCTTCACTAATTCGATTGTGTTTATCAGTTTGTCATGATTATATGCTTATTTAGATATAGTGAGAAATTGCGGTTTGACACTCGGGAGAGGTAACCCCGAATTCAGACTAGGGTAAACACAACATGACGATCTAATTACCCGGGAGGGAGTTAGAAAGTGTGCAACCAATGACGTTGGGGCAAGACTCATGTGACCTAGTGTCGTTAAGACGTTGAGGGGGACTACTTCGTTGACACGAAATCTCATATTCACTTATCTTACACTCGGGAGAGATAGTGAGTGAGTTTACAATACAGTGATTGTCGGATAGGTTAAACACCGTTATTGTAAATTAAATGAGAGAAAACACGTTTTTGTAAACGAAGTTAATCCCTAGATAATCTTTTCCCCTAAACATCTCATATTAGTATTATAGTTTAATTAGATTAATTAACTTAGTATTAGTATATTTAATTATAAACTCAATTTATGTCGCCTAAATGAAGTTAGGTTATGACAATTGCAATACTCGATAATAATCTCAACCAATCCCTGTAGATACAACAACCCTTAATCCTTCCCATCTATATTAAAACTTGACCCGTACACTTGCGGTGAAAGTGGCGACGTAATATTCTACCACCAAATTTTTGGCGTTATTACCGGATATTATTTTTTAGATTATTGTTGATACTGTGAGTAAATAACTTGATTTTAATTTAGGCATTTTTTAGTGTTTATAATTTTTTCTTTGTAGTTTTGTTTTTGTTTTCCTACTGGGTTTTGTTTTCCTACTGGGTACTTGAAGATGTTAGATCAACAAGTGCGTTTGCGTTTCTTTCAATGGGATTCTGAACCATTTTATAGTGCTTGGGATCGATACAGGGAAATTTTATTCTAGTTTCCGAACCATGGTTTCCCAAGGGAGTGTCAACTTTTGAATTTCCTCGACAGGTTACAAGCTACAACGAGAACGTAGGTGGAAGGAGGAAACGGTACCACCTTCTTCTACAACCTAACAATGGATTAAGCCTTTTAGTCGTTGGAAGAATTGGCGACCTTTGAGGAGTCTTCCCCCCTGGAAGAGATATTAGCTTAATTTGTTGGGGAGACTCAGACTTTTTGGAGGGAGACAAATGACAGGATCAACGAGCATGAAGATTGTCTCAACAATATTGAGATGGTCTGCGCTGAAATAGATATAACTGTAATGTCTCTTCAGATGAAAATAGGTCAGCTAATCTGCTTGATTGAGGCCGAGTCAAACGTGGTGGCATTGGGAGATACTAATGCCACATTCATTGAAAGCCACGATAAGGAACCGAAAACAAGCAGAAGAAGCTTGGGAGAGTTCAACTATGCTTATCCAAATAACACGGGAACCCAAGCAAGGATCGACGATTATGATTCTTCACTATTGGAGATCCACATTACGATGTCACCATTAATCCCAGATGATCACATCTACGAGGATCCGATGTGGCTCACTCATCTTTCGCCGCCATTAGCAATGTTCTCCCATGCCCACCAAGTACATGAGCCAGTGGAGAATCTTGTTAAAAGTTCGAGCTATACAATGCTAAATCTCGCCAGTCTTGAGGGCGTTCTGAACTAAGACCCGTACGTGGTGTTATATGACACGTACTATAGGCGAAAGTCACTCTTTGACGAGCACTTCTCCGTGTCAGGCTGAAGACCTTAAATCAAGCGCTTCTTGGGAGGCAACCCAAGGCAAAAATAAATTAAATCTATCACTACTGACTTGATTCGGAGGCGAGATTCTCTCGCCTCCCAGGTACATGTTCTAAACCCCCGTTTTTAAAATTATGTTTTATGCTTTCATTGGGATCGCTGATGGGTTGTTGAGGACACTATCCGTTTTAAGTTTGGCAGTGATGTGTAGTATGTAGTATGTTAGTTATGTTTTATTGTTTTCTATGTATGCATGTTTGTTTAGCATTAGTTTGTTTAGGTTAGTTGTTGTTGTGTGCTGAGTTTTGACTTCATCTGGGCCATTACCCGATGATAAGTCTATCCCCTAATTGTTTATTGAGGTTGGACATAAAGCTCATTCATGTGTGTTCTGTGGGCTTAATGTTTCGTTTTAGTAAAGGTTATTGTACATCCTAAATGCACGAGCATGTAAACTCAATGTATAACTATCTAAATGATTTGAAAATGATTATCTGTCACCCAAATTCATGACAATAGGGATTTTAGAACCTGATTTGGGGGGAAATTCGAGGCAAAATCCTAGGCGAGGTAGTTCAGGAGATATGATTTAGGTATTCGTTTTTATCGCTTGAGCCTTTGAAGCTTACCTTGTTAAATGTTTATCCCTTGTTACCCTGTCGAAACCTAAAAAGCATTTCAATTCTGAACATTTAACTAATAGCATGGGCAATTAAACTTTTTCCAAACCTATATCATTGAACCGAAGGCATAAATTTGAGTAAATCAAGTTAGCAGTTGCAAATGCTACTTGAAGTGAGTGGTTGGGTTTAAGCTGAACTTTTAATTGTTCGATATTCGAGTACTCACTTGTCATTTTTCTTTCATTTGAACCACACCCGTAAAATTCTAATAATCAAATAAGTTTGGGAGTGTGGTAAGTTAAAAAAAAAAAATGTAAATATAGTCATATTTCCGTTTTTATTGATAAATGAGTACATCGATCTTCAATGATTGTTCAGGGTTGTTTCTAATTTATATATGGAGGTTTGAGAGTGATTTTTTGTCAAGAGTTGAGCCTTGGGTATTGTTAAGTTAACAACATTAACCCATTTTCCATTCCGATATACCCTTGGCTATTTTCTAAAACCGAACCAAGTCCTACTGATCGTTTTGAATTGCTTACCTACATTAGTGGAGAATAGAACCCAAGTCAGGCTTATGGAATCCCTATACCTTTTTGGTTTTAGTCATGAGCTTATTTGAGGGATAATCCCATCTGATCGATAGATAGTTGTATAATTGAGTTTTATCACACACACTTTTCATAGGATCTAGAATAGCGCTTACTATTATCGAATGTTAAAATTCTAGCACACCATATGGTGTGTTTTATTCTTCCGTTTCCCTCTTTAGTTTCTTAACTTTGGTAGTTTGTTGAGCATGTGTAGCTCGTCTCTCATTATATAAATGGTTATGGCCATGAGCGAAACAGATTTTGTTTAGGGATTAATAATATTTATGAAATTGTTGTTTGTTTGAGTTGTGTTTCTTTAACAGTTGTTCTTCACTAATTCGATTGTGTTTATCAGTTTGTCATTATTATACGCTTGTTTAGATATAGTGAGAAATCGGGGTTGGATACTCGGGAGAGGTAACCCCGAATTCGGACTAGGGTAAACACAACACGACGATCTAATAACCTATGAGGGATTTAGAAAGTGTGCAATCAATGACATTAGGGAAAGACTCATGTAACCTAGTGTCGTTAAGACGTTGAGGGGGACTTCTTCGTTGATGCAAAATCGCATATTCACTCATCTTACACTCGGGAGAGGTGGTGAGTGAGTTTACAATACAGAGATTGTCGGATAGGTTGGACACCGTTATTGTAAATTAAACGAGAGTAATCACATTTTTGTAAACGAAGTTAATTCCTAGATAATCTTTTCCCCTAAACATCTCATATTAGTATTATAGTTTAATTATATTAATTAACTTAGCATTAGTATATTTAATTATAAACTCAATTTATGTCGCCTAAATAAAGTTAGGTTATGACAATCGCGGTACTCGATAATAATCTCAACCAATCCCTGTGGATATGACAACCCCTACTCCTTCCCATCTATACTAAAACTTGACCCGTACACTTGCGGTGAAAGTGACGACGTAATATTCCGCCACCACCTAGCCCCATTGATTAAGGGCCTAACCATCATTAAAGTCCAACAAAATAGGCCTTGAAATGACCAAGGAACCTTCCTATAAGTTTCCTAAAAACTATCTAGGAATGGAACCAAGACACTTAAGAGGCAATCAACCGTTATCGAAACTAAACCGATTTGGTTCGCCTCCTAAGTTAGGAATTTAATGAGCATTAAATGTCCATCCCATCAAGAATTAAATGTGTGGGATGACATGGATGGGCCACATTCAAGGGATCTATATATTTTGAGCAAAATATCTTCGATATAACCGAAAACCTTTAATTGTGACTACCCGTTGCAGAAACCAAATCAAATTGGTTTGCCACCTATCCAATGCATTAAATGCACATCCCACCAAGCAATAAATTCTTGGTATGACATGTAAGGCATTAGTTCAAAGTGTCAAGATATTTTTAGTAAAATATCTTAGGGTAATGAAGGAACTTGAAAACCAACCATTGGTTACAAGGAAAATTAACCCGATTCAATTCGAACTAACTGGATGAGTGCTTACCAAGTCATGACTTATCATGGATCATTAAATTCTATGGTGACACATTTAGACTAAGTTCAATGCATTCGGAAAACATTAATGGCAACTAAACCAAAATAGTAAAACAAACCGGTACTTAGCCCCTAAACACGAACCAGAAGTGTCACGTCAAGATATTAATGCACCCATGTGCAACCCATATGATTGGAGGAGAGGTAATGATTCGTAATGATTGTCAATCATTACCCAATCTAGGAAAAGATTTGGTAATGATTACCAAATCTTTGAAGATTTTTCCTTCCACCCAAAATTCGTCAACACAAAACAAGATCAAATCAAAATAGCAACACCCCCCCCCCCCCCCCCCCCAAGAAAGACAATGGGAATAACCTATACATATATAAATGTGCAGGCCCCCAGCTTATGAATAGAGGTTTTGGGGACTTCATTTTATCAAGTCTTGAATGCCTAGCTTCTCTCTCTAAACTCGAGTCAAGCTCTTAGGTCTTAGGTCTTTCAAGCAATTCTCTTGAATAACACACCATTATTCTACTAAAATTCGATCCCGAATGGTGTTTTTAAGGTTCTTAGAGCAAGAAATCAAGAAGTTGACGGTGATCAATCGAGTTCCAACCAAGAAGATTAAAGAAGAATAAGGAGGTTACTTGTTTAGAGAAAGACCACTCCCCTAAACTAGGTATGTGTCTTGAAGATCCTTAAATCTTTTTAATTTCATGTACTTTGCTTATACATATCATAATCATGTAGTATCTATGTTTTATTTTCATGTATATAACACACATAATCTATAATCAACCAAATAACGCCTAATTTTTGCTATAATCATCAAACTATGTATAAATCATGCAAAACTATCTCAAAAACATCAAGAACATATGAGAACATGTTAATAACATGTGAGGAATCAAATCATCTGAGAACATGTTAAGAACATGTGAGTATTCAAACGAAACATCTATCACACCATGAGTTGTGCATAGTCTCTACAATTCTCTCTAGAACACTTCAAACCAACTATTTACTAATTATTAATCTAATCGTATAACTATTAATAACTGATTTACTTTCTGCTAAACATCAAAATCACAACCTAGTAGGCTTGTGGACTGGCATATATATATATATATATATATATATATATATATATATATATATATATATATATACACACACACACACACACTACATCGACAGACCCTTGTGGCTAAAAATTTGCGATAAAGGGAGGGGCTCTATTCCTTCGAGGATATATGTGATTCTTCTTCAGAAACCTTCCTACTTTCCTTAGTTATGAGTAGGGCTGACATAAATATATAGTATTTCTTTTTATTTTTAACTAACAACTCACACACTAACACTAACTAACCAAAAATAAAAGAGTTCAGTTAAGGTGTTCTTGACAAAATCAAAGAGGTTATATACATGTCATGTTATGATTCAGGTTGTTCACAACTAAAAAATGATTAATAAATAACTAAGGTTGTGATTCAAGTTGTTCACAACTAAAACCAACTATAACTAGACTAGTTTTAACAAAAGTAAACCAATGTTATAGCTAAAACCAGACCAGTTTTTAATTTAACCAACCCAGCCCACCAGTTTCAACTTAATAAGAGTAAACTACCTGATCTTTGGTTACCACCCGAATTACATGGCAACCCACATAAGGGTTCTGTCACCAATAATAATAAAATCAATTTCACCCTAACAGAGACGAACTACGTGAGGACCTGATTCTCATTAATTGTAGATACATCAGCAACTTGATCACATATCCTAATAATTTAGTCTTAGTTTGCATTTCATATAGCTTGCATATTTATATTCTTGTCTCTTATAAACTGCTATTGGGTTGTCGATGCCTAGAATAGTATAGTATAGTATAATATTTACTGCTTTCAGCATGACAAAAACACAAAAATATTTGCATTTCTAGTTTTATTTGCATAATAGATAACCTTTACTGCTTACATTATGATAATATACATAACAAGAGGAAAAACTTTAAAAATAAAATTATTTTTGTTTAAGTAAATCAAAGAAAACTGCTTGGATATGTTTAACAGTGAAAATCTATTTAGACCAAGGTACCATTTACAGACGGGTGTCTTGGGGTGTTTAAAACATTTCCCCAAGCATAACTGACTACCAAACTGAAAGAATATCTTGGGTACACAGACCTTTAGAAGTTAAAACATGAGCCATTTTAAAAAAAAAATGAATTTCTAAATTTCGATGACCTAACATACCATTTAACCCCATGCTAGGTGGAGAATTCATTTTTAACATAAAATCTCTACTCAAGAAGTTTTCAAAATCGACGCCTGAAAAACCTCGTAAAAAACTATTTTCAAAATGAACGGATTTGGATGACTTAGAGAAGAAGGAATTAAACTTGTTTTCCATCTTCTTCCTGATTCTCTACTTCTACTGCTATCAAAATCCGGGGTATGTCAAATATACTGAAGTGCTTGATTGGAGGATGAATGGGATGTTTGATGAGACAAAAGTCTCGATAGAAGCTGGGTTTGGAAGAATTTTAAACAATATGAAACAAATACTTGCGATAATGCAAAACGAGCAACAGTTTGGAGGCTAACAGTTCGAAAGACAGCAACAATTTGGAGAGCAGTAGCAATTTGGAGAATAGCCGTCATTTGGAGGATAGCAACCATTTGGAGGACAAGAAAAAATAAGAACATCCAGTCCATCAAGATCAAATTACCAGTTGATACCTCCTAGTTCCAATGGACAACCCAGAGGATACTATCCGCATCCTTCTTCTACTAGCTCGCTTGGTCTGTATTACCCATTTGTGGGTCAGGGTCCCCATTAGACTTTTTTCATTCTCTCTATTGTGATGTGTGATGGTATTTTAACAAGTTTCATTTACTTTGGCCTGCAATAATTAACTTAAGGCATGTCGTGCTTTTTAAACTTATATAGACTTGATGGATGCCTATAATTGTGGATTTCTATTTATGCTTAATCGTTTATTTCCTCATAATGATCCACATGAATACTATTATATGCACTAACTTGAAAATCTAAATATATTCCATTATAATAATTTTGTGAGAAAATGATTTTCAAACTTTAATGAATTCGATTTTTATTTTATTTTTTTATGTTGATGTTTTCAAATTTAGAAAGTGTGTTTATTAAGTAAAAATTCTTTCAAAAAACCAATAATTTAAGAATATTTTTTGAGATGAATAAAACATCTTTCATTTTTGTTGGCTTAGTAGAATATCCAAGAGGGTGGGTGAATTGGGTAATTAAAAAACTTATCAAAATAAAACTTGAATAAATCAAATAATTAATTTTAAGCCTAAATTAATTATTATCTTTATAACACAACAGAATAATATGATCAATCTACGTGCACACCCAAACAAAAAAAATTACAAAGTAGTAATATAGCACACAAAACATTTATACTGGTTCACCAAGCTACTCTTAGCTAATCCAGTTCCTTGAGCTCCACAGAGGTCACACCCACTAAAACAAAAATTCCTTTAAAGGGAGGAACCAAACTCACACACCGATTCTTTTACAGGGTCAAAATCAACTTTTACAATATCATTTTCTCAAACTAAGGAAGAACCTCTACTTTTTATAGGTTAAAGAATAACCTAATTCTTATTAACACTAAGACACAAGAATCAAAACCTCTCAAAACACTCAAACTATCCTTTTCACAAGTAAGGATAAAACATTTACAAATCACTCACAACGCAATTCTTATCCGGGAAGAATCATCAATCTCTTTACAAGAAGAGACTGAAATCCGACTACCCTTGATTAAATATCCTCAATGGTATTTAACCCGTCACAACTCACCAATACAAAAATTGATAAGAAGTAAATCGCACTCAGAGCTTCTACCACCCCAGATAAACAATAACTCAATTAATATCCCAACTAGTGATAGAAATATGTGAGATACAAAAATCTGATTTCAACAAGATATGGGTAACAAATTGGAACACGTAATCAGATTCAAAAAATTGTTTGTAAAACATATTTTCTTCAAAAACTCAGAAACAATTTCTAAGATCAATTTCCAAATATAGAATAATAAACAAACAATAAACAATATGGAAAGATCTCACTGGAATCCACCGAAAGAAAATAGTATTGCAATGTAACTTCAAATCGGTAGCAGCAATAATCAGCAAATGATTCTCTTAAAAAAGCTCACTCAATTCTCAATAAGATATATTTTAGAAAAGCTCACTCAATTGATAAATTCTTATCTCTCTTTATAATAGATGGATTCTCTCTCTTAGAATGATTAGTTCTAAATAAAAATTCGCAGGTCTTTTTAAAGGAATATGTAATCAACCTTCTAACGGCTAGTTTACATGTGTCATGACAAATAAAAGCTCTTATAAACCCTTTATATCATAAGGATTTCATTTAGGTTTAATTCCTCTTAAAAACATCTTTCAAATCTCTCAATTAAACCACCAAAGTATTTCTCAATTTTAATTAATAAGAATATAATCTATTTCAAGTACGAAATTGAGAAACATTAATATTTAATGAACTATATTAATAGGATTTAATTAGTATATGAACCATATCTTAAATATAGATAATATCCCTTAAATCTCTATCAAATCCCAACCAAAAATGGCTACTTTTGGATATATTCTCAAATCAAACAGTATCCTGAAACAGTGCGTTCGGTCGACTGCCCAATTCAGGTTGTTGCCAAGCTATCGCTGCTGCGTGCATATAGGTCGATCGCCCGGTCGACTTATAGATTCAGAGGGTTCTTCCTTCTTTCATCGGTCAACCTATCAGTCAACCCCTTGATTCAGAGACTTCAGCCTTCGTTTACCGGTCGACTCACCAGTCAACTACTGTCACTGGATCTCTTTTCTGAATATGTTTTTAACTCATTTCGTTTACGATTTCGACCCTTTAACTATTTTCTCCTCTTGATTTGCTCCACTAATATTCTTATATTCTATTTTAGTCATTCAAAATTATTTCTTCTTATTTCACATAGGAGCAAATAATTTAACTTAATCAAAACACACATAAAAGATAAAATACATTTTGTGCCATGTATGTGTTCCTAAATGGGATATTAAGAGTTAAGATTCACCTGGGTTGTTTTCCCTAATTTCTTCAAACTCTTAATTCTTTTTCATCATCTTGACATCTTCATTTAGCATCCATTTATTTTGACATCTTCATTATTGGAACTTTAAATCACTTAAACACTTCAATTAAACATTAGTTCCACCAAAACATCAATACTTAATTGTTCATCAAAATCTTGGGATTAACAATTTTCATCCCCACTTTTTGGGATAACAAAGGAAGAGAAATTGTATGTTGTTTTAAAGTATTTTTCTCACTTAAGCATTGCAATCATAAAAGGGGAGAAATTTCTTGGAATTATATAAGGAGAGATTTATTTATTTATTTATTTTTGAGATGTTTATGTTTGTGTTATATTGAAAATCATTTTGCAGTGTTTCTCATTAAGGGTGCTTAAGCGAGTTGAAAAAATCCGTCTTTAGATTTAAGTGGAGCGTGATTACATTATTTTTTAGAAACATCAAAGTTAATTGTCATCATCAAAAAGGGAGAAATTGTTAAACCTAATGTCTTAATAGACAATTAAATGTTGATATTTTATGGAACAAATATTTTTATTGAGTAGTTTCATATTTAAGTTCCCTATAGTGAAATGAGAAAAAAAATTGATTGAAGAAAAAAATCGTTAAAGAATTCATAACAGGTGCAAAATGAAGGCAATGATATTTGAAGAGTGTTAAAGACAATTAGGTGAAAACAACTAATTATCTTTATATTCTTAATACAATATGAATCAAGATTGCACACGACAAGTTAAAGTAAATACTTTTTATGTGTGTCTTAATTAGAAATGATAAATTCAAGAATATGAATGGTTTTTATAATGAGTAAAGCATAAAAATGTTTTTAGTTAAGGGCCTAATTGAAAAAATGGTTTTCACACTTGAAATGGCGTATTTTCGAGTCAATTTGGTAGACCTATAAAAGGGGTCGGTCAACTAAACAAAACAGCGAGTTAAGGAAGTAAAATGAGTGACCTACTGATCGATTCGATCAACCAACAAGTTGGGTTAGCCGACTAACCAATATTGTAGCAAAATAATGAAAAGGAAGAAGCCTACTTACTTGCTCAATCAACCGACCAAGTAGGTCAGTCAACTGACCAAGCCAGTACAATGGCCAGAATTTTAACCGTTGTACATGGTCGGTCAACAGGCGCTTTGGACTGGTCAACCGATAGTCTCTGTCAAAACATTGACTAGTTTGGTTTTTGGGTCAAACCACCTCGTTTATTACAATTTCAAGTGAGTATTTCAACAGAATTTATTGTATTTCTAAAATATGTCCTATATTATATGTTTCCTTTTTATTTAGTCCATATATTTATTTAGTCTCTTAATTAAATTGATAAAATGCTTCATATTTGAAGAATTTGATTTGAAAAGTTTTAAGGACCAAATTAAGCTTTTATGAACGTATTTTTAAATAAAATATACTTATTTTAAAGGTATATGATATATGGTGTCGTAAAGTGTCATTTAAAGTCATTATTTTTTTAAACTAATCGTTATAGGTCTAGTTCTAGATCTATTAATATAGACCTGCGGGATTAAAAGAATTTAATCAAAAACATTAACTTTTTGTCTATTCTAAGAGATATTTTTACTCTTAAATTTATAAGTGAGATTATTAAAGAGTTTTTGATCAAAGGCGCTAAAAATTTTGGTCACCGCTTTGTGTTCTCTATTGAGTTATCGTACTCATTTTTAATGAATTCTGGTGAGATCTTTCCAAGTTATTTTTTTTTTCTTAAATTATTTGTATAATTGTTTGGATAAGGTGTTTTGAGAAAAAACATTTGTAAATCTAATATTGTGAAAATCTTTGAAAACAATTTTTATTTAAGAAATTTGATTATCTACTATTTGTGTTTTAAATTGTTTAAATCAGATTTGTGTCTCACGTGAAATCTATCACTTAGTATTTCAGGATATGAATAGTGTATAATCATATTGAGGTGGTAGAAACTTCTTATAGGAAGAAACTTGGAAATCTTTGGTATTTGCGAGCTTGAGTAGATTAGACATGTTTGGATCGGTGTCTAATTAGGGTAGTTAGGTTTTGATCTTTAGCCTAAGAAAAAGATTGAGGTTTAATCTTTAGCTTGAAAAAAGAATAAGGTTTAATCTTTAGCCTGCGAAAAAAATTAGGTTAATCTTTAACCTTTGAAAAGATTAGGCTTTAATTCTTCCTATAAGAGAATTTGAGTGTTGTAAAGGTTCTTCCTAAGCCTGCAAAAATAATAAGTATAATAGTGTGAAAGAATAAAAGATTGATTCTAAGCTTGTGAAAAAAAAATTAAGATTGTAAAGGTTGTTATGAGCCTGTGAAATGAATCAAAATTGTAAAGGTTGATTCTAAACCTGTTAAAAGAATCAAAATTGTAAGGTTTTGGCTCTTACATGAGAAAGTAATCAAAGGGTTAGTGGATTGTGAAATCCCTATGGAGCATAGGGAACTAGACGTAAGTAAGAATAGTTTGTCGAACTTGGATAAATTCTTATATGGTGCATTGTTACTTTTCTGTTTGTTTGGGTGTGTACTTAGATAAACATATTATCACTACTTAATAAGATAATAATCAATTAGGGAAATTGATATCTTGGATTTGAATTTATTGTTTAATTTTTTAAAATTACTCAATTCACCCCACCCACCCCTCTTGGGTAGATCTTTGGGCCAATAGTTTTCTTGGTAAAATTCTTGTCAACTAGATATAGTTGTGATATGTGGGTAGACATGACTCACAGTTAGTGGAAATACCATGATGAAATTATTTCTTTATAGGCTAAAAATTAAAATTTTATAGTTTTAATTATTTGATTAATTAATTTATTTATTTTATAGTTAATCCTTCGATATAAACCTAATGGGTCAAATAAAAATGGGAAATGAAAATTTGAATAGTCCTTTAAAAGGAATGGGCAGTAATACCAAACTGTTTCAAATTTCTGGGGCCAAAGTACAATATAAGAAAAAGATAATCCAAGGTTTTAACATGGACAATTTATAAATAGCACATACCTATACTACAACTTCTCCTTATATGATGTTTGACCATACATCCTGTTGATCCTAAGATTTTGATGGACAATGATGTTTTTGGTGAAACTAACGGTTTAATTGAGTATTTCAGTTTATTAGTTTTAATGATGAAGATATGATGACAAGTAATGAATGGATGCTAAAAGATGATGACAAAGATCATGAAGGATTAAGAGGTTGAAGAATTTGAAGAATCTAGAGAAAACAACTCGGATTAAATTTCAACTCCTAATATCCCAATTAGGATCACACACGACACAAAAAGTTTTTTAAATGATTTTTATAAATATGTGTATTTTTTATAGGATCCTAATTAGTTAAATTATTTACTCTTATGTGAAATTAAAAAAAAAATATTGATAATTAATTAAAATTGAATTTAAGTATTTAGTGGAGTTAACCGAGAAAAGAAATCGATTAAAGGGGCGAAAACATCGATGAGAATGAATTAAAAACGAACTTAGATAAGGTTCCCAGCATTGACAAGTCGATCGTTCATAGAAGGTGAAGTTGTTGAATCTCTCGGTCGACAGGTAGGTAGACTTGAGTTTAAATGGTGAACTCTTTGAATCGATAAGTCGACAGAGAGGTTGACCTACGACCGAAAATGAAACTCTCTTAATCTCTAGGTTAACAGATAGGTCGACCGATAGGCTATGGATTTTTGGCTTGGCTATATCCTGAATCGAGCGGTCGACTGGTGATCCTTGGTAAGTCGACTTATGGCACTGTTTCAGGATTTTGTGGTTTTTCGGATTTTATTCTAAAAGTAGCCGTTACTAGCAGTTTTATGATTAAGATTCACAATATATATTAGAGATTTGATATTATTTGAGATATGCAACATATATTATGATATCCTTATAGAAATTGTTCATTAAGTTTGAATATTTTTCAATTTGGTATATGTAATTCTTTCTATCCTATTTAATTGGGAAGGAGAAATATTTGAGGGACTTAATTGAGAAGTTTAAAAGCTTTAATTAAGTGTTTTGAACCAGGATGAAGTATTAATGATATAAGGGGTCTATAAGAACAATTAAATGTCATAACAAGTGGGAACTAGCCGTTAGAGAGCTTATTTTATTCCCTTTTATATAGATCTGAATTTTTTATTATTAGACACATCAAGAGAATTATACTGAGCTTTCTAAGAATAATCATACTGAGAGAATTGTGAGATCTTTTCTGAGAGTTATTTTTGAGAAATATTTGTTGTGGATTATTACTACTACCGATCTGAAGTAACATTGCTATCATTATTCTTTTGGTGGAATTTGGCTGAGATCTTTCCAAAATACTTTCTATTAATTGATTGTTTGATTATATTTGGAATTTGATCTTTGAAATTGTTTTCAGATTTTTTATTGAAAATTATTTTTAAAACAATTTCTTAAAGAAATCTGATTACGTGCTCAATTATGTGCTACCCAATTTGTGTTTAAAATCTGATTTTGAATATCTCATTTTTTTATCACTAGTTTTGGGACATTAATTGAGTTCTGATTTATCTGGGTTGGTAGAAGTTCCGAGTAAAAAAATCATTTATCAATTTTTAATTGGTGAGTTAAGTGACGGATTGGATACTATTGAGAGTATCTAATCAAAGGGTAGCTGGTTTCAATCTATTCTGATAAAGAGATTGAGGTGTTAATTCTTCCTTGATTAAATTAGTGAGTGATTTGTAAAGGTTTCATCCTTACCTAGGAAAAGGATACTTTGAGTGATTGTGAGGTTTTGATTCTTGAGCCTAAGGTATAAAAAGAATTAGGTTGTGATTTTTCCTGTAATAGAATTTGGTTATTCTTGAGCCCAGAAAAAGAAGAGATTATTCTTGAGCCTGTAAAAAGTAGAGGTTATTGTTGAGCCTGGGAAAAGGAATTGTAAATGTTGATTTTGAGCCTGTGAAAAGAATCATTGTAAGGGTTTCATTCCTACCTTTAAAGAAATTTTGAGTTTAGTGGGTACGACTCTCCGTGGGGCTCGGACGACTGAATTAACCAAGAGTAGTTTGGTAAACTAGTATAAATTTCTGGTGTGCTGCTATGTTTACATTATTATTTTTATTGATTGGTGTGCACCTAGTTGATAATATATTTTCGCTGCTATATAAAGAGATAATAATTAATTTAGGATAAAATTCATTATTTTATTTTTTGAAGTATTTTCTCTGATAATTTTTAATGCTACCCAATTCACCCCCTCTTGAGTAGCTCACTGGGCTAACAATTGATATCAAAGCAAGTTTAGCTCAACACACTTAGCTAACAAAGATCACATGGTGCACATAATAGGCATACTAGCTGAGGGGCAATCTATGCACCGACCACTATTGTTTGTAGGTGAAATTATTCATTCTAGAAAGACAGAATGATAGCCTTCCTTTATGCTACAAATTACGATGTGTAGCTAATAATCGAGGATGGTTTGTTTGTTCCAATGGAAAACGGAGTTGAGAAGAAGAAGGAATAATTAACTGCTTCTGATAAGCAGAAACTCTCTATAAACTCTCAGGCTATTAACATTATATTTTGCTCGTTAGATGCTAATGAATATTTTAGAGCTTTAGGTTGTAAATCTGCAAAGGAGATGTGAGACAAGCTACAAGTTACCCACGAAGGGACAAGTCAAATGAAGCAATAGAAAATCAACACTCTTAGGAGGAAATTTGAATTGTTCAGAATGGAAGAAACTGAATCGATTCAAGAGATGTATACTCGCTTCAAAAACATTTGCAATCACTTGAGTCAACTTGGAAAGCCATACTCCATGGAGGATAGAGTTCGAAAGGTCTTAAGATTTTTAACAAAAGTATGGGAGTCAAAGATGATGACAATTGAAGAAGCTAAGGATCTTCGCAAATACGAAATTGATGATCTCAAAGGCAACTTGATAACTAATGAACCAGCAATTAAAGGACATGAGAATGACACCAAAAATAGCAAGAGGAAATCCTTGGCTCTAAAAGCTTAGAAAATTGAAGAAGAGAATGACAGTGATGATGAAAGTCTTGACAGTGAGCAAGAGAAAGATGTGGCGCTTCTTACAAAGAATTTTAGAAGAATGACTCGGCGCACATTCCGCGGGAGAAGAAACTTCAACATGAACAATGTGGAATGCTACAACTGTCATAAGACTGGCCATCTCCAAACTGAATGCCCCGAGTTGAAGAAAGACAAAGAAAAAGAAAAGAAAAGAAATGAGAAAAAGAAAGTGAAGAAAAGTACGAAAAAGTCAACAAAAGTCACATGAGATGACTCGAAGTCGAATAGCTTAGAAAAATTGAGTAGTAATGACTCATCTATACTTGCTTTGATGGCCACTGAATTGAGGTACCAAAATGTTCAAGTTCTTACCCTTTAGATTTTGATGAATTATTTTATGTTTATCAAAAACTTTCGCATGATTATAAAATTTAGTTTTCAAAAATTAATGCCCTTCAAAGTACAATTAACACATTAAACAAGCAAGTGATGAATTATGAATTTGAAAACGTTGAATTAAAATCCAAGATGTCGGATTTACATTCAATAGTTCTCAAATTCACCAGTGGTGAGAATAATTTGAAAATACTTTTGGAAAGTTCACGCGGTATCTTTGATAAAGCCGGTATTAGATTTCATAAAAATCTTAAGCAAAAACATTTTCATAAATTCTTTTCTAAAACTAAAGATCTTGTTAGATGTTTTAAATGTAATGTTGTGGGGCATACTATTTGTAAATGTTTTTCAAGAATATCTAATTGCAAGCAAGTTTGGGTTCCCAAAGAAACTAAAATTATCCCAACTAATAAGATCGGACCCACTTAGATTAGGTACCACTTAGGAACTCTTTGAGGTTCTTCTTCCAGGTTATCAAATAAACTCTATTTGCAATGACAAATTGTTCCTAGGAAGTGGCTGTTCTCAACACGTGACAAGGAATAAAGTAAAAATTTACGTCTTTAACACCTAAAGATAAAATTCATGTGATTTCTGGAGACCATGCCATGAGTAAGAAATTAAGCTCAAATGAGTTGGTAAGAAATTCTAAGACCTGTGTTGGTTTACATATTCTCTTGTTGTCTTAGAATTATTGTATGTTTATTAGAAAAGCTAACATACTTATATGTGATATCTTTATGCTATATAAGATCTACTAGAAGTCATATTTAAAAGATAATATTGAAGATTTTGATAGTTTCAATTAACTTGTTGGTATACTCACTAAATCTCTAGCGGAAAATTAAAGTTCATGTCATTTTCTTAGAATAGTGATGTTTTTGGTTCCCTTCTCCCCAATTGTTTTTTTCTTTTTTTTTAGATGACAAGGGGGGAGAATTAGTGTTGTTTTAATTGAATATCTTAAGGGGGAGTATATTGAAATTTGTGCTTTGTTGAAAATCTTTTGTTTATCTTTATTACTTTGCTTTAATGAGTTAAAGATCCCATCTTTGGACTTAGGGGAAGTGTGATTACATTATTGTTTTGAAGAAAATATCAAAATTAATTGTCATCATCGAAAAGGGGGATATTTTTTATCCAAAGATTTTGATGGACAATTAAAGGTTGATATTTTTTGTGGAACTAACGGTTTAATTGAGTGTTTCAGTTTATTAGTTTCAATGATTAAGATATGATGCAAAGTAATGAATGAATGCTAAAAGATGATGACAAAGATCATGAAGGATTAAGAGCTTGAAGAATTTGAAGAACCTTGCGAAAACAACTCAGGTTAAATTTCAACTCTTAATATCCCAATTAGGATCACACACAACACAAAAAGTTTTTTAAATGATTTTTATAAATATGTGTATTTTTTATAGGATCCTAATTAGTTAAATTATTTGCTCCTATGTGAAATTGAAAAAGAAATATTGATAATTAATTAAAATTGAATTTAAGTATTTAGTGGAGCTAACCGAGAAAAGAAATCGGTTAAAGGGGCAAAAACATCAATGAGAATGAATTAAAAACGAATTTAAAAGACGTTCCCAGCTTTAACAAGTCGACAGGTAAGTTAACCGTTAATAGAAGGTGAAGTTGTTGAATCTCTCGATCGATAGGTAGGTCGACCTAAGCTTAAATATTGAACTCTCTAAATCGAGAAGTCGACAGAGAGGTTGACCTGTGACCAAAAATGTAACTCTCTAAATCTCTAGGTCAACAGATAGGTCAACCAATGGGCTTTGGATTTTTGGCATGGCCACATTCTGAATCGAGCCATCGACTGGTGATCCTTGGTAAATTGACTTATGGCACTGTTTCAGGATTTTGTGGTTTTTCGGATTTTATTCTAAAAATAGTCGTTACTAGCCAATACTAGTCATTTTATGGTTAAGATTCATGAGATATATTAGGGATTTGATGTTTTTTTGAGATATGCAACATATATTATGATATCCCTATAGATATGGTTCATTAAGTTTGAATATTTCTCAATTTGGTACATGTAATTCTCTTTATCCTATTTAATTATGATTGAGAAATATTTGAGGGACTTAATTGAGAAGTTTAAAAGCTTTAATTAAGTTTTTTGATCCAGGATGTAGTCCTAATGATATAAGGGATCTATAAGAGAAATAAAATGTCATAACCAGTAGGAACTAGCCGTTAGAGAACTTAGACCTATGTTTTTTATTATTAGACACATTAAGAGAATTATACTGAGCTTTCTAAGAGTAATCACATTGAGAGAATTGTGAGATCTTTTCTGAGAGTTATTCTTGAGAAATATTTGTTGTGGATTGTTACTACTACAGAACTGAAGTGACATTGCTATCATTATTCTTTCAGTGGAATCCGGGTGAGATTTTTCCAAATTACTTTCTATTAATTGATTGCTTGATTATATTTTGATCTTTGAAATTGTTTTTTGATTTTTATTGCAAATTATTTTTAAAATAATTTCTTGAAGAAATCCGATTACGTGCTTAATTATGTGCTACCCAATTTTTGTTTAAAATCAAATTTTGAATGACTCACTTTTTATCTGGGGTGGAAGAAGCCCCGAGTAGGAAAATCACTATCACACCCCCACCCTAGGCCAGGCATGACGTCCCCGCAACCCAACCTGATGAAACAATCAAATACCTACATATATATTTATAAATGCACATGTCCCGCTATCAATTTTTGTTTCCAAAATATATATATATTTACTCATATCAAAATTTGGGAATATACCCGTCCCAATTATGAACAACAAAAATCACCAAAAACGCCGAACCTTCCACGATTCGCCTCTGACCGTCCCACTCCCAAAAATGACACTACCTCCAAGCTCTACCAAGTACCAGTAGTGGACCCAATCCTAGCCGCGGTACCTGTAACCAAATATTTTATTGGTGTACTGTCTTTATAATAAAAATATTTTATGGATCAAGCACATTTATTACACACCACGTTTCAAAATATAAAATCATATATCGCATACCATGCTAGGAATCCAATTCCACTACCACCAATGTAATAAAATAATATATTTAAAACACCCAATCTAAACATTTTAAGTCAACCAATGCAATAATATGTTTACGTCAACTCATTTAAAACAATATATTTAAGTCAATCAATCCAAGCAGTTCATCGTATAATAAAATACCACACACCACTTTCCTACTAGCCATAGGATCATTTATCTCACGATCGAGAGTTACGACGGTACTGTAACCTGTACAATTGTGCCATCAAAAGTGATTATCAGTATCAGGGCCATTTAATATTCCCAATGGTAAGGGCAGCCACCCGCAGGATTTGCACTCCTGACAGGTAACAACAATATCCACCCTGCAGGACTTGCCTGATAGGTAACAACATATCCACCATACAGGACTTGCCTGATAGGTAATCCACATCTCTCCGGACATGCCCTCCGGACGAGATGCCAACTATGGCATAGTCGAATAATAGAACCATTTTCCACATTTGCAAATCTACTTTATCCACATAAGTCATAAAATTATCCATTTTAACAAATACATTTTCCAAAATCTATATGAAAATATAATTTTGTAAATTTACCTAGAAGACAATACACTCACCTCGATTTCTACACTGCAAAAATAGTGGCGTCGGAAACTACCGGGACGCTGGTGCCTGTGAACCTAACAGTGATAGGGCCTAAATTAATATTTTATTCAAAATAAACCCTAACATGAAATACGTGGCCCTAAAATGCACAATTTCCCATTCCCTAAATTTAATTATGCAAAATTATTATTTTATCATTTTTGCTACGTTAATATTTACTGTACAAATTTATTAAAATTAACGATTATAAAATATCATTACGATTACAAAATTACTATTATGATTGCAAAAATTTTAATACTAACAATTTAATTTAATCAAAAATAACACCAGATTAAAATTTTCCCTATTTCCGAATCGCTCGCAGGACGAGAAATTAGTTTTTGAATTTTTTATTTCTATTTGATTTTTCTCTTCTTTTTTTTTTCTCTTTCTTTTTCTTCTTTTTTTTTTTCATTCTCTTCTTTCTTTTTTTCCTTCTTTCCCGTTTTTGTTTTCAGTCGACTCTCTCTCTCTCTCTCTTGTTTCTGCTTGATTTCAGTCGGCACCACTCACCCACCGCCGACGACACACAAACACACATCGACGTTTGAACAACACACACGCGCACACACCGTCACACATACACGGTCGGAGCAACACATACACAAATATTGTCGTCGATACACACACACATAGTCGACCGGCGACGAACACACCCACACCGTCAAACTGAAATGATCACACATACACACACATACACGTCAACACCGATGACCCAACAGCAACCTCTCCCCCACGCCGGGCGAACGGCGACGATCAACTAACTAGTCACCTTTACCGTCGGCAACTAACCAGCTCATACCCACACGCCAAACACACTGCCAGCCCAATGGTGGTAATGATCACACACATACAACAAACAAAATACACATGCACCCATGCACTCGAATGATCAGAACAGCACATACATACATCATAGTAATTTGAATATACACACACACAACAAAACACACACTCACCGAACGACGGCGATCCCACACCACTGAAGTAGATGATCGATAACACACATGCTGATCGACCGACTGAAATACTCCCCTCACCAGACGAACAGAACAAACACTCACTGCTGGATTGCACACCACCGATGACGACCAAAATCCACTACCGACCGCATTTCTCTCTTCTCTCTCTGGCTTTCTTCATTTTTTTTCTATTTACAAGCGTGTGTGTGTGGATGTATATATATATATATATACATACATACATAATAAAACGTTTTTCTTCATTAGGAAGGAAAAGAGAAAAAAATAATTTATTTAATTTACACTAATCCCCCTCAATTTCCTTTAAGTTATTAGTTAAACCTGAAATCTAAAATCAATATTTTTTAAATTGCAAATTAACCTATAAAATTTTAAATTAAATAATAATTGACACAATCTACCCCGTGATTTACTAAATGTTCTAAAATGTAACTAACATTATGCGTATGAAAAAGTTTGGGTCTTACAACCCTTCCCCCCTAAAAGAAATTTCGTCTCGAAATTTTAATTACCTTGATCAAACAAGTGTGGTTATTTATTTCTCATTTCATCCTCTCGCACCCACATTGCTTCCTCCACAGAATGACTGAGCCAGAGCACTTTCACCAATGGAATCATTTTCATCTTCAACACCTGATCTTTACGGTTTAGAATCTGGACTGATTCCTCAACGTATGTTTAATCCTCTTCCAGTTCGATTGGTTGAGAAGTCAACACATGCGAAGGATCTCGCACATATTTCCTAAGCATTGACCCATGGAAAACGTCGTGTAGTCTAGACAATTCTAGCGGTAAAGCAAGTTTGTAAGTTGTCATACCAACTCTTTCTAGGATTTTCTATGGCCCGATATACCTCAGACTTAACTTCCCTTTCTTCTCGAATCTCATTATGCCCTTCCACGGAGATATACGCAAAAATACATGATCCCCCACTTCAAATTCCAACGCCCGCCTACGCTTATCAGCATAACTCTTTTGTCGACTCTGAGCAATTCTCAATTTTTCCTGAATTACCTTTACTTTATCTGTTGTCATTTGAGCTATATCCGGCATCAACAATTTTTGTTCTCCCACTTCATTCCATTAGACTGGGGACCTGCATCTCTTGCCATATAACGCTTCATACGGGGCCATCTCGATTGCCGAATGGTAGCTGTCATTATAGGCAAATTCCATCAACGTCAAATGATCATCCCACCTACTTGGAAATTCCAAAACACAACCCCTCAACATATCCTCCAATGTTTTAATTGTACGCTCTGATTGACCGTCAGTCTGAGGATGAAAAGCGGTACTAATTGGTGCCTAAAGCATCTTGGAGACTCGGTCAAAACTTTGAAGTAAATTTCAGATCTCTATCCAACACAATAGAAACCGGCGTGCCATGCAATCGGACAATCTCATCAATATACAATTGGGCATACTTATCCAGAGAATATGTTGTCTTTACGGCTAGAAAATGAGCAGACTTGGTAAGCCTATCAACAATCACCTAGATGGAATTATGCCCCTTTTGAGTGCGAAGTAATCCCGAGATAAAATCCATCATGATATGCTCTTATTTCCACTCTAGAATAGGTAGAGGATGATATAACCTACCTGGACGTTGGTGTTCAATCTTGACTTGCTGACAAATGAGACACCTGGCAACAAATTTAGCTATTTCTCATTTCATTCTATTCCACCAATAGTGTTCTCGCAAATCCCGATACATTTTGGTACTGCCTAGATGCATTGCGTATACTGAGCTATGCACTTCTTCCAAGATATCCTTTTTCAAATTGGCATCATCAAACACACACAGTCTATTTCCAACCATCAAAGCCTCATAGTTATCCTTGACGCGATAGTCAACTCTGTGACCATTTTTTACTTCATCTCTAATTTTATCTCTTTGGGCATCCGACTTCTGCACTTCTATAATACGGTCGATCAGTGTCAGTCTCAAAGTCAACGTCGCAAGTAACGCTACCGTCTGACCAACCGCCAACTAAATTCGCAAAGATCTCAATTCGGCGTATAGATTAGTATGAACAACTTGAATATGTGTAACTAAACCTGCCGATTTCCGACTCAACGCATCTACTACAACATTGCCTTTTCTAGGATGATAATAGATAGTACAATCATAGTCCTTGATCAATTTTATCCAGCATCTCTACCTCAGATTTAGTTTATTCTGTGTAAACAAATATTTCAAGCTCTGATGGTCGGTGTATATCTCACACATCTCGCCGTACAGATAATGCCTCCAAATTTTCAAGGCAAATACAATCGCTCCCAACTCCAGATCATGCGTCGGGTAATTACGCTCATGATTCTTTAATTATCGGGAGGCATATGCAATCCCGTGTCCATGTTGTATCAGTACACACCCTAATTCTTGGTGTAACACATCACAATAGATCACAAAGCCACCACCTTCAGTCGGAAGGGAAAGTATTGGTGCCGATATCAATCTACTCTTCAGCTCCTAGAAACTCTGCTCGCATTTATCAGTCTACTAGAATTTAGATTCTTGGCGGGTTAATTGAGTCAATGGGGCAGCTATAACAGAAAATCCCTGAACAAACCAACGATAATAACCCATCAATCCCAAAAAGCTTTGGACTTCGGTTATACTTTTCGACCTTTCCCATTGAACAACGTCTTCAACTTTCTTTGGATCTACCTGAATACCATCTCCCAAGATAACATGACTCTATCCAACCAAAACTCACATTTACTGAATTTGGCATACAATTGCTTCTCTCGCAATGTCTGCAACACAATTTGGAGATGCTCTGCATGCTCTTCTTCATTTTGGGAATAGATCAGTATATCATCAATGAACATGATAATAAGCTGATCTAGATAGGGTTGGAAGATCCGATTCATCAAATCCATAAAAGCAACAGGGGCATTCATCAATCCGAATGGCATAACTAGAAATTCATAATGCCCATACCTCGTTTGGAACGCCGTCTTCGACACATCACTGTCTTTGACTTTCAATTGGTAATATCCTAATCGAAGATCTATTTTGGAAAACACCCTGACCTTCTGCAATTAGTCGAACAGATCATCAATCCTAGGCAATGGGTATTTATTACGAACTGTCACCTTATTCAACTATCTGTAATCAATACACATCCTTAGCGTGCAATCTTTCTTCTTTACTAACAACACCAAGGCTCCCTACGGAGAAACACTAGGTCTGACAAACCTGCTGTCTAACAGATCTTGCAACTAAATTTTCAATTCCTTCAGCTAGGTAGGCACCATGCAATAGGGTGAAATGGATATAGGAGTAGTTCCTGGAAGTAACTCGATAGTGAATTCTATTTCCCTATCCACTGGCAACCTTGGCAATTCTTCTAAAAATACATTAGGAAAATCCCCAACCACTGGAATATCTGCCACTTAAATTTATTTCTGACTAGTGTCAATCACGTGCACGAGGTGTCCCTGATATCCCTTTTTTAATAACTTTCTAGCCTCCAGAACTGAAATCAAACTGACTGGGGTAATAATTCTGTCCCCCGAAAATACGAACTCCGGCTCGCTTGAAACCCGAAAAGTAACTTCCTTCCTAAAACAATCTACCGTGGCATGATAACCTGATAGCAAATCCATACCCAGTATCATATCAAAATTGGGAATACTCAGGGGTAATAGATCTACCGATAATTCTCTATCACCGATCCGAAGTGGACTGTCTCTATACACATTATCTATCCACACGAACTCACCTACCAGAGCAGAGATAATGATACTATATGACAGAGAAGTAGGAAATCTGCCTATATACATCATAAATGCTGCTGAAACAAATGAATAGATAAATAAGTACATGTGCATCTCTATTATACAAAGACATGATACCTGTAACTATATCTGGGGTAGCCTGAGCATCCTGTCGGGTAGTAGCATATACACGGCCTCGAGCCAGAGGCCTACCAGCAGATCCTCTACCACGCCCCTAAACACTACAACGGCCCGTACTACCTACACTGCTAGCAGAAGGTACAGATGCAATAGCGAATTTTGGAAAGTTCGAAGATATGTGACTTGGCTCATGACAATGAAAACATATTGGCCCTTCCGTAGGACAGTCCCCGACGAAATGATCCAGTGCCCCACACTGATAGCGTACAGGTATTCTGGCTCGACTAACCGACTGACTCCTACCCTGCCCTCGCTGATGAACACTCGGTCCGACTATATTCTGCAGTCGCCCAAAATATGACTGTCATGAACCACGGCTTCTAGCATATTAGTCAGTCAATGGGGCCCGAACAACTAGCGGTCGAGATACCGCTCCCCGAGAAGTGTCACCTGAATATCTACTAGATGACTCGAATCTGCCCCTTTTGTACTGCTCGTGGCTCTCGGCGGCTTCCTGAACATCCATTTTCTACTAATTTTGTTGTATTCACCAATTCAGCTTAACTCTTAATTTGCCTACTTGTTAGCCTGGAATGGATCTCTAAATGGAGTCCTTTCTAGAATCGCCTACATTTTGCCTCCTTCATTTTCACCAGATTAAGGGCAAAGTGAGATAAGACATCAAATTTAACTTCGTCTTGCTGGACGGTCATCTTCCCCTGCTTCAAAACTATAAACTCTTCCTCCATCTGGAATCGATAAGACTCAGGGAAATATTTCTCATTAAATGCCGCAACAAAACGATCCCAAGTAATCTCTGTACCTGAAACTTCAATCAACCTCTTCATATCCTCCCACCAATGTTCAGCTTTCTCCTTCAGCTGGAAAGTGGTAAGAGAAACTCGATGATCATTAGAAATCCCCATAGCCTCAAATACATGCCCCACACTTCTCAACCAATTTTCAGCATTAGCTACACCCGTCGTTCTTGTGAAAACCGGAGTATCCAACTCCTTGAACCTTTTTCAAAAGTACTGCCTGGGACGTAGCCGTATCGATTTGTCATTTTTGACATTCTATTATTTTTTCTTGTTGCTCTGTCAGCTGTGCAACAGCCTGTAAAATTCTCTAAACAGCATCTAAACGTTCATGCACCCTATCTCTCTGCCTCTAGGGTCCAAAACTCCCAGTGCTTTCGTCTCCACGCTCCATATTCACTATCTGAAATAGAATTCAATAATCAACTAGGCCGACCAGAAAACAATAGTAATTAATTTAATAACATCACTACCACTCACATACTGAAATCACCTACCGACACACTATCTCAAGGTCCACTACTGACTTGACAACTGGAACATCTACAGAACCTATAACATAGGCTCTGATACCACAAATTGTCACACCCCCACCCTGGGCCCCTACTGCCCAAGGCCGGGCGTGACGTCCCCTCGACCCAACCTGACGAAACAACCAAATACCTACATATATATGTATAAATGCACATGTCCCACTATCAATATTTTTTTTTCCAATATATATATATATTTACTCATATCAAAAATTTGGAAATACACCTGTCCCAAATATTAACAACAAAAATTATAAAAAATGCCGAACCTTCCACAGTTCGCCTCCGACCATCCCACTCTCAAAAATGACACTACTTCCAAACTCTACCTAGTACTAGTAGTGGACCCACTCCGAGCTGCGGTACTTGTAACCAAATATTTTATCGGTGTACTGTCTTCATAATAAAAATATTTTATGGATCAAGCACATTTATTACACACCACGTTTCAAAATATAATATCATATATTGCATACCATGTTGGGAATACAATTCCACTTCCACCAATGTAATAAAAAAAAAAAAAAATTCAAAATGCCCAATCTAAACATTTTAAGTCAACCAATGCAATAATATATTTATGTCAACCCATTTAAAATAATATATGTAAGTCAATCAATCCAGACAGTTCATCGTATAATAAAAGGCACACCACTTTCCTACTAGCCATATGATCATTTACCTCACGATCGGAAGTTACGACGGTACCGTAACATGTACAACTATGTCATCTAAAGTGACTATCAATTTTAGGGCCATTTAATATCCCCAATGGTAAGGGCAGTGACCCGTAGGATTTGCACTCCTGACAGGTCCACATATATCCACCCTGCAGGACTTGCCTGATAGGTAACAACAATATCCATCCTGCAGGACTTTCCAGACAGGTAACAACATATCCACCCTGCAGGACTTGCCTAACAGGTAATCCACATCTCGCTAGACTTGCCCTTCGAACGAGAAGACAACTATGGCATAATCGGATAATAGAACCACTTTCCACATTTACAAACCTACTTAATCCACTTAGGTCATAAAATTATCCATTTTAAAAAACACATTTTCCTCAATCTATATGAAATATAATGTTGTAAATTTACCTAGAAGACAGTACACTCACCTCGATTTCTACACTACAAAAATAGTGGCGTAAGAAACTACCGGGACGCTGGCGGCTGTGAACCTAACAGTGATAGGGCCTAAATTAATATTTTATTTAAAATAAACCCTAATATGAAATGCGTGGCCCTAAAATGCATAATTTCCCATTCCCTAAACTTAATTTTGCAAAATTATTATTTTATCCATTTCGCTACGTTAATATTTACTGTACAAATTTATTAAAATTAATTGTTGGTCTAGTAGAATACCCAAGAGGGGGTAAATCGGGTAATTAAAAACTTATTAGAATAAAACTTGAATAAATGAAATAATTAATTTTAAGCCTAAATTAATTATTATCTTTATAACACAGCGGAATAATATGATCAATCTATGTGAACAACAAAAATAACAAAGTTGTAATGCAGCACACAAAAGATTTATACTGGTTCACCAAGCTAATCTTGGCTAATCCAGTCCCCCGAGCTCCACGAAGGTCACACCCACTAAAACAAAAATTCCTTTAAAGGTAGGAACCGAACCCGCACACTGATTCTTTTATAGGCTCATAATCAACCTTTACAATATCATTTTCTCAAGCTAAGGAAGAACCTTTACTTTTTACAGGCTAAAGAATAACCTAATTCTTTTTAGCACTAAGGCACAAGAATCAAAACCTCTCAAAACACTCCAACAATCATTTTCACAGGTAAGGATGGAACCTTTACAAATCACTGACAACATAATTCTTATCCAAGAAGAATCACTGCCTCAATCTCTTTACAGGAAGAGACTGAAACCCGACTACCCTTAATTAAATACCCCCAATGGTATTTAACCCGTCACAACTCACCAATGCAAAAATTGATAAGAAGTAAATCGCACTCGGAGCTTCTACTACCCCAGATAAACAATAACTCAATTAATATCCTAACTAGTGATAGAAATATGTTAGATACAAAAATTTGATTTCAACAAGATATGGGTAGCAAATTGGAGCATGTAATTAGATTCATGAAATTGTTTGTAAAAAATATTTTCTTCAAAAAATCAGAAATAATTTCTAAGATCAATTTCCAAATATAGAGTAATAAACAAACAATAAACAATATGGAAAGATCTCACCCAGAATTCACCGAAAGAAAATAGTATTGTAATGTAACTTCAAATCGATAGAAGCAATGATCAGCAAATGATTCTTTTAAAAAAGCTCACTCAATTGATAAATTCTGATCTCTCTTGATAACAGATGGATTCTCTCTCTTAGAATGATTAGTCCTAAATAAAAATTCGCAGGTCTATTTAAAGGAATATGTATTCAACCTTCTAACAGGTAGTTTACATGTGTCATGACAAATAAAAGCTCTTATATACTCCTTATATCATAAGGACTTCATTTAGGTTCAATTCCTCTTAAAAATATCTTTCAAATCTCTCAATTAAACCACCAAAGTATTTCTCAATTTTAATTAATAAGAATATAATCTATTTCAAGTACTAAATTGAGAAACATTAATATTTAATGAACCATATTAATAGGATTTAATTAGTTTATGAATCATATCTTAAATATAGATAATATCCCCTAAATCTCTCTCAAATGCCAACCAAAAACGGTTAATTTTATATATAATCTCGGATCAAACAGTATCCTGAAACAATGCGTTCGGTCGACTGCCCAATTCAGGTTGTAACTAAGCTATCACAGCTCTGTACATAGGTCGACCGCCCGATAGACTTGTAGATTCAGAGAGTTCTTCCTTCTTTCATCGATCAACCTATCGGTCGACCCCTTAATTCAGAGAGTTCAGCCTTCTTTCACCGGTCTTCTCATCAGTCGACTGCTGTCACTAGATCTCTTCTTTGAATACGTTTTTAACTCATTTTCTTTTACGATTTTGCCCCTTTAACCATTTTCTTCTTTTGATAAGCTCCACTAATATTCTTAAATTCCATTTTAATCATTCAAAAAAAATTCTTCTTATTTCACATAGGAGAAAATAATTTAACTTAATCGAAACACACATAGAAGATAAAATACATTTTGTGTCATGTATATGTTCCTAAATGGGATATTAAGAGTTAAGATTCACCTGAGTTGTTTTCCCTAATTTCTTCAAACTCTTAATTCTTCTCCATCAACTTGACATCTTCATTTAGCATCCATTTAATTTAACGTCTTCATTATTAGAACTTTAAATTACTGAAACACTTCAATTAAACATTAGTTCCACCAAAACATCAATACTTAATTGTTCATCAAAATATTGAGATCAACATTAACAATTATAAAATATCATTACAATTACAAAATTACTATTATGATTGTGAAAATTTTAATACTAACAATTTAATTTATTCAAAAATAATACCCGATAAAAAAATTTCCCTGTTTCCGAATCACTCACAGACCGAGAAGTTAGTTTTTGAATTTTTTATTTCTATTTGATTTTTCTCTCTCTTTTTTTTCGCCTTTTCCTCTTTCTTTTTCTCCTATTTTTTTCTTGCCTTTTCTTCTTTCTTTTTCTCCTTCTTTCCCATTTTTGTTCCTTCTTTCCCATTTTTGTTTTCAGTCGACTCTCTCTCTCTCATGTTGTTGCTTGATTTCAGCCGACACCAATCACCCACCGCCGACGACACACACACACCGACGTTCGAACAACACACATGCATACACACCATCACACACACACGGTCGAAGCAACACACACACATATTGTCATCAACACACATGATAGGTGTAAATTACCTATGTATTTTCAATCTGAATTTGTTAGTTTTTGAGTACTTTTATAGTTATTTTTATATATTTTAATATGTTTTTATTATTTTTTGTATTAAAATAGGTGCGTGGGGTGAAAAGGTATGAAATCGGAGCGAAAACGATGTGATCAAATCAAAGTGGACGAAGTTATGGTGGATAAATGAGCAAGGAGGCAACACTGCGAAAGAAGCCCACCGCCTAGGCATCTATACCTCCACCTAGGCTATGAAGATGCTGAGAACATTTCCAAGTCCACCGCCTACTTCTTCGCCTAGGCGGTCACCAAACCTGTAAAGCTGGTACAGGTGCAGTAACTTCAAGACCATTTTTTAATATGATTCCATTCAATTTTGGGGAAAATAAAAACATGGAAGTTGTATATATTTGTCTTATATTTCCATAGGTTTTTGAATCACCTCAATCGGAGTTCGGATGAAGAAGTTACATCTAAAATAGCAATGAGTGTCACCGTTGCAGCGGTAAAAATACAGGATGGCCATTTTCAGCAAAACACTTCACCGCAGCAGTGGTGAATACTACCGCCACAGTAGTAAAAGTTCAGGATGCCTTACTATTATTCCACCAACCTACCACTGCCGCAGCGGTGGCCTTTGCGCAGAATAGATATGTTTTTTTATATTTTTGAGCCTATAAATACCATTCTCTCATCCTCTCTTCTGATCTCTTTGGCCCCTAAGGCCTTAGGCCATGTTTTAGGATTAGGTTTAGGGATTTTTTAGGGAGAGCTCTCAACCCAAGGTGGAGGATGAAGAGGGAAGCGATCGGTGGACGGTTCTAGCGGCTATTCTTTGGATATTGACTAAGTCGCTCTTGTTTTCTCTTTGTTTTCTATATTTTGGTAGTTTTTGAGTATTCTTACTCCATTTTACATTGTATACATGGTTATGGTCATTGGCTAAACATAGGTTGTATAGGAATTATTAATATAATTTATGAAAACATTGTTTAGTTGAGTTTGTGTTTTGTTTGCGATTGTTCTTCATTATGTTGATTGTGTATGTTGTATTATTTGTTTATATTGCTTAGATTTATATATCAAGAATATGGGGTTTGACAAATCTCGAATTCGGACTTGAATAAACGAACGTCATTATCTTATAACCCGGTCGGGGTTTAGATTGTGGACAATCGATGACGTTGGGGCAAGACTCATGAGGCCTAGGGTCGTTAAGACATTGAGAGGGACTTTGGCATTGATGCGAAGTCACGTATTCCCTCATCTTACACTCGGGAGAGGTGACGGAAGAGTTTTAGAACTGAGATTATCGATAGGGTAAACACAATGCAACGATCCAATAACCCAGGAAGGAGTTGGATTGTGTGCAATCAATGACGTTGGGGTGAGACTCATGCGGCCTAGAGTCGTTAAGATGTTGAGGGGGACTTCTTTGTTGACACGAAGTCGCGTATTCTCCCGTCTTACACTCGGGAGAGGTGGCGGAAGAGTTTACGAACTGAGATTGTCGTATAAGTCAAACGTCGTTAACATAAACTAAAACGAGACTGAATATGTATTCGTAAACGAAACTAATCTCTAGACAATCTATTCTCTCAAAACTATCTCATATTAATATTAGTATTAGTATAGAACAAATTAGGCTATATTAGTACTAGTATTAATTAATTAACTTATATTTTTGTCGCCTAGATAAAGTCGAGTTATGATAATCACAGTATTCGATAGTAACAACACCAATCTCTGTCGATACGATACCCGACCAAAAGGTCCATTATACTAAAACTTGATTCGTACGCTTGCGGTAAAAGTGGCAGCGCCTTATTTAGCGGCCACCAACACACACACATACATAGTCGACCGGCAACGAACACACCCACACCGTCGAACTGAAACGATCATACATACACACACCCACACGTCGACACCGACGACCCAACAGCACCCCCTCCCCACACCAGGCGAACAGCGACAATCAACCAACCATTCACCTTCACCGCCGATAACTAACCAGCTCACCCCACACACCGAACTCACTGTCAGCCGAATGGTGGTGACGATCACACATATACAACGAACAAAATACACATGCACCCGAATGATCAGAACAGCAGACACATGTATCATAGCAATTTGAATATACACACACACAACAAAATACACACTCACCGAATGACAGTGATCCTACACCACCGAAGCAGACGACCGATAACTCACCGGACTAATAGAACACACACTCACCACCGGATTGCACACCGCCAACGATGACCGAAATCCACTGCCGACTGCATTCCTCTCTTCTCTCTCTGTTTTCCTTCCTTCTTTTTTTTTCTATTTGCAGGCGTGTGTGTGTAGATGTATGTGTGTGTGTGTGTGTGTGTGTGTGTACACTAATCTCTCCGGCCGAACATGCGTCCCTCTCCCCTTGCGTTTTGATCTCTAATATATATATATATATATATATATATATATATATACATAATAGAACGTTTTCCTTCATTAGGAAGGAGAAGAGAAAAAAATAACTTATTTAATTTACATTAATCCCCCTCAATTTTCTTTAACTTATTAGTTAAACCCGAAATCTAAAATTAATATTTTTAAAATTGCGAATTAACCCCTAAAATTTTAAATTAAATAATAATTGACACAATCTACCCCATGATTTTCTAAATGTTCTAAAATGCAACTAACATTATGCGTATGAAAAAGTTTGGGTCTTACAATCACTTACCAATTTGTAATTGGTGAGTTGAGTGACTGATTGGATACTATTGGGAGTATCTAATCAAATGGTAGCTTGTTTCAATCTCTTCAGGTAAAGAGATTGAGGTGTTAATTCTTCCTTGATTGAATTAGTGAGTGATTTGTAAAGGTTTCATACTTACCTAAGAAAATGATACTTGGAGTGATTGTGAAGTTTTGATTCTTGAGCTTAAGGTATAAAAAGAATTAGGTCATGATTTTTCCTTTAATAAAATTAGGTTATTCTTGAGCCAAGAAAAAGTAGAGGTTATTCCTGAGTTTGGGAAAAGAAATTGTAAAGGTTGATTCTGAGCCTATGAAAAGAATCATTATAAGGGTTTGGTTCCTACCTCTTAAAGAATTTTGAGTTTAGTGGATACGACTCTCCGTGGGGCTCGGAAGACTAGATTAGCCAAGAGTAGCTTGATGAACCAATATAAATTTATAGTGTGTTGCTGTCTTTACATTATTTATTTTTGGTGATTGGTGTACACCTAGTTAATAATATATTTTCACTACTATATAAAGAGATAATAATTAATTTTGGATAAAATTAATTATTTGATTTTTTGAAGTATTTTCTCTAATAATTTTTAATACTACCCAATTTATCCCCTCTTAGGAAGCTCACTGGGGCAACACATCCCTATTCTATCATTCTTCTTACAGTTTTTAATTCTTACTACCACCTAGAATTAAATCCGAGCCACCTTAGATCTTTAGATCTAGAATTTTATTCTTAGATATTTTATATATGGTATTCATACGGAATTCATGATCCGAATACTATTAGAGGTGAGACACTTATTTCTTCTAGGATATTCGAATCAAAGTTCATTTCAGGATAACTTCATGCCGCACTGTGTAAAGTCGATTCAAATCATGCCTTCAGAACTACTGGCTAAGAAACTGAAGCACGTGGAAAGGTATATGAATCTTTTTTAGTATTAAATTCTTCTGTATATTTGTTTTGTATGTTAATATAGGCAAATCCAGGCTTACAGAATTATAAATTTTTAAATTGATTTAAATTTTTATATTTTTTGTTAAATCTAATTTACTTAAATGACCACCTTCAAGTGGTATTAGAGCCACACCCATAATTAGCACAAAACGAATAATGATTATGTATTGTGGAATGTTAGAACATAGTAATATTAAAATATATATATATATTGGGATTTTTCCAAGATAATAACGAAAACCTTTAACTCCAAAATATTTTTACAATTATTTTAAAATTATTTTTAATATTATTTTGAAATCATGAATTGGGGAATTCAAGGAAACAACGCAATAGCACATACTACGACACCGGTGAGAAAATCACAGCGGTGCGACAGTGGCTTCGGGTCACTGTCATGCACTGCTGCAAGCTAGATTCTGTACAATTTATTTTATCTTCTTTTTAGGAAAGTGGGTTAAAATTTGGCTATTTCTAGTTAATAATTATGAATCTTGGAAATCTTGCCTGAATTAGATTTGGTATCTTTTATAATTTTATTTGAATCTTATAAATCTCACCTAAATTAAATATGGTCTCTTTTTTAAAATTTATATTTGACCTTCCTGAATCAAATATTTAATATATCATTTTAAATTATTATGAAATAATAATTTATAGGTAATGATTATTATCTAATTATTTAAATTCGATCTTATCATTATTTAGCTATAAATTTGTTTTTTTCAAAAACAATAATTTAAGAGATTAAGACTGAAGTTTAAAATTATGATAATATCATGTGTTTTTGGATAATTTATTTTCAATTTTATGAGATAATTCTCATGTACATAGAATTATTATAAATTGGAATTTTAATTAGATTCTATTTTAAATTTTATGAGATAATGTTTAGTTGATATAGAATTTAATTTATTTTGAATTAAAATTCTAATTAAATTACAATAATACTATTATTGTTTGTGAGATGAATGGATTCTTATTTTCTTAATTAGATTAAAAAATAATAATATTTAAATACCGATCCAATTAGATTTCCATAAAGGAATGGATTGTATAAGAGATGTATTACATATGTTAATTGTGGGATGATCATGAACTTAAATTGTTTGAGATATGTGGCTGATTTACTTTATTTTAATTTTTTTTTTCCAATTTATCTGCCCAAGAAGGGGGTGAATTAGGTTGTTTAAAAAAATTAAACAAATAATTTAACAATAAATCAAATCACAAATTTTCCTAATCGATTGTTATCTTGCATTAGAGCGAAAACGTATTTATCTAAGTGCACAATCAAATATATAAGGATAGAGAAATTATACATACAAATTTATCCCATTCGGCAGGCTACCCTTGCCTACGCCCTGTCCCCTGAGCTCGGACAAGGAGTTCACAGTCTACTAAACCCATTCCTTTTCCCAGGTAGGAACCAAATATTTACAACTTCCTTTTATAAGGCATAGGAACAACGATTCTTTTATAGGCTCATAATCAAACCTATCTTTTTTTCAGGCTAAAAACAAACCCTATATTTTTCACAGGCTAAAGACTAACCCTATATTTTTTACAGGCTAAAGATTAAACCTTGATCAGGCGACGTCCCTTTATGCCTAATTCACTCTCACTTAGGCCAAATACATTTCGGTCTAAGCTACAACTCACAAATAAAACTGTTGATCCTAAGATTTTGATTAACAATTAAGTGTTGATGTTTTGGTGGAACTAATGGTTTGTTAACTGTTTCAGTTAATTAAGTTCCAGTGATGAAGATACGATAATAAATTATGAATAGATGCTAAATGATAATGTCAAAGATGATGAAGAATTAAGAGTTTGAAGAAATTAGGGAAAACAACTCTGGTGAATCTCAACTCTTAATATCCCAATTAGGAACACACACGGCACAAAAAGTTTTTATTGTTTATCTGTGTTTTGATAAGATGAAATTATTTGCTCCTATGTGTATTTAAAAAGAAATATTTATAATTGACTAAAATGGAATTTAAGAAGTTAGTGGAGCTTATTTAGAAAAGAAAATGATTGAAAGGGGGAAAACGCAAATAAGAATGAGTTAAAAACGAGTTTAGAAAATAGGCCATGCATACATAAGTCGATTGGTAAGTTGACCGGACAAAATAGTATGAACTTTCTGTATTTAGCAATCGACAAGTAAGTCGACCGGTGAAGAGAAGATAAACTCTTTGTATCTCTAAGTCAACAAGTAGGTCGACCGGTGAAGGTAAATCGAACTCTCTGAATTTCCAAGTCGACAGATAGGTCAACCGATGAACACAACATCTATGGCTTGCATACATCCTGAATCTAGCAATCGACTGACCAGTCGATTATCGACTGACCGATCAACTGACGGCGTTGTTTCAGGATAATGAGGATTCTGAATTCATATCTAAAAGTAGCCATTTTTTATTGGAATTTGTGAGAGATTTAAGGGATCTTATGATATTTAAGATATGGTTCACCTATTATTTAAATCCTATTAAGTTGGTTCATTAAATTTTAATGTTTCTCAATTTGGTACATAAAATTGTTTCTATTCTATTTAATTGAGATTGAGAAATATTTGAGGGACTTTATTGAGAGATTTAAAGGATGTAATTAAGTGAATTAAACCACAATGAAATCATAATGATATACGGGGTCTAAGATAGTATTTATGTGTCATGATATATGGGAACTAGCCGTTAGAGAATTGATTTATATCCCATATATATAGACCTACGTTTTTCATATATCATTAAGCAGTGAAACATAGAATCAAGAGAAGTGAGATTAAAGAGATAAGATTATATTGTGCTGTTCTAAGAGTTATTTTTCTGAGATTTTGTAAGAGTTATTCTAAGAGACGATCTTGAGAATCATTACTAGTAATCTTTACTGCTACCGGATCTAAAGTATCATCGCTCTATTTATTTTTTCTGTGGATTCCGGGTGAGATCTTTTTAATTACTTTCTATTTGTGCATTGCTTGTTTAATTGTTGGAAATTGATCTTTAGAAATTATTTTTTATTTTTATTTAAGAAATTATTTTATAAACAATTTCTTGAATCTGATTACGTACTCAATTATTTGCTACCCATATTTTGTTTAGAATCAGATTTTCAATCTCACACTTTTCTATCACTAGATTTGGGATATTAATCGAGTTTTAATTTATCTGAGGTGATATAAGCTTCGAGTGAGATAATCTGTTTATCAATTTGTATTAGTAAGTAGTGTGACGGATTAAATACTGTTAGGGGTATTTAATCAAGGGTAGCCGATTTTAGTCTATTTCTGTAAAGAAATTGAGATAGTAATTCTTCCTGGATAGAATTATTTTGTGTGAATTTTGTAACGGTTCAATTCTTACCGGGTAAAAGGATATTTAGAGTGTTGGTGAGGTTTTGATTCTTGAGCCTAAGGTATAAAAAGAATTAGGTTATGATTCTTCATGTAATAGAATTAGGTTATTCTTGAGCCTATAAAAAGTAGAGCTTATTCCTAAGCCTGTGAAAACAAATTTGTAAAGGTTGATTCTGAACTTTAGAAAAGAATCATTGTGAGAGTTTGGTTCCTACCTGTAAATGAATCTTGAGTTTAGTGGGTGCGAATCTCTATCAGGCTCAAAGGACTGGATTAGCCAAGAGTAGCTTGGTGAACCAGGATATATCGGTGTGTACTGCATTGCTTATTTCCTTGATTTTATCTTGTGTTATTTGGGTGTGCACCTAGAGCTTATTACACTTATCTACTTCCATAAAGATAATAATTAATTTTAATAAAATTAATTGTCTAATTTTTGAAATATTATTATTTCTCTGATAAATTTTTAATTATCCAATTCACCCTCCCTCTTGGGTATTCCACTAGGCCAGCAAAAACAAATATTGTAGTTTCTTCTCACATGAGGTTCTACCACTTCAAATCAAAATATATTCAATTAATGGACTAATACTACGTGATAGAAATATGTATGAGAATTCAAATCTAATTATGAACAATTAGAGCCAGAGATTGTAGAAATTAGAAATTTAGAAAAAAATTGTTTCACAAGATTTTTGGGATATTCAAAGATGAAAATGATTTTTCAATTGAAAAACTACAAGCTTAATAAATAGATAATAAACAATTAAATCACAATTAATTTGAGAAAGTAAACAAGAACAATCTTACCAGATTTCTCTAAGAAGATCAAGGTATGACTCAAACCCAGTATGCTACAAGGCTTTGATAAACGTCACGATTTGTTCAAGTTGCAAATGTTCATTGATGGACTAAGGTGAAGTTTCCCTAATCTGGAATTTTTTTTTTTGAGATTACGTTCAAAATATTTTCTCTGTTAAGAACAAGTAATAATCCAAGCATGTACATTAATGGATAAGCAAAAACTTCCAAGTTATAGACAACACTCCAATCTTGGAATATTATTTATGGTTATAGTATAATTTTTAATAAATATTATCCTTGAATATATGAAAAGGGCTTCCTTAATATTAGGAAAAAGGTCTATAAGACAAATCAAATGATGCTTCCATTTTTAAATATTGGTACATAGGGTCGATAGAACAACTTTCTAATGAAGACCTCTACCAATCCATCACTGCATTTGTCCCTTAATTGTATAAGTCCAAAAGACTCTACTTAAGAGAGATACGATGAGTAAGATTTCATATACTTCGGCAATTGAAAGTCTCATGTATTATGTGTTATCTACTAGAATTGATATCAATAACACTGTTAGCTTGACCAATAGATATCAATTTCATTTTGGCTGAGAGTATTGAATGGCAAGGAAATATATCCTCTAATACTTTGAAAGAACTAAGAATACACTTTTGTTACATAGGGAATAAGAATATCATATTGATAGATTTGTGGTATCGAATTTCAAATTCGATGTGAATAATTGTTAGTCTTCTTCAGGATATTCGTATATCTTATATGGGAGGTCGTTATCCAAAACTTCAGATTCTACTATGGCGACCAAGTTCATCATCGTATTAGAGTACAGTTTATAATATGTAAGGATTTAGAATTTTGTTTTATGTACTTTGTTCCAACCATTGAGTCATGATAGCTCAGTATTAGGACAACAATAGGGCTTTTTCTCAAGCCAAGGAACCTATGTCTCATCAATATCCAAGCACCAAGAGAAATGTTTTCACGTAATTATTGACAATTAATATATCTATTTAGAGAGTATACTCAATGGACAATGTGTTAGATCTACTTATTCAGGGCCCTAACCTGATAGCAGTTGGCCGGATAAAGTATACTTACCGGATCAGCTATGGTGCTAGTCAGAGATTGTTGGGAATAATCTCTATAGACAATCTTAGGCAGCTATATTTCTAGAAATAATATCAAGTAATTAAATACACAACAACCTGACATTTTTTATGTCACCATATTTGTATTATACAGCTCTCAATATTCCTTGAATATTCAATTGAAATGTCTTAATTTTTTTAAAATATTAGAAAGGATTGATATTGTAGATATTTGGTAATTAAATATCCTAAAATGTTATTGGCCATAGGATTATTGTTTGGTACTTAACAATCTGGATAAATTAGCTTACAGGGTATTTTCTCTATTGAGAACCATCGATATGAGATACCAAAACAACAACAACAATAACAAGAGGTTTTTTAAGTAGTAACGAGTGCTTAAATGTGATCACTAGAAATTCTACATGAGCAATATTGCTTAAGGTCAAAATAACATATCAAAGATTTAATAGTGCATGTGTCTTTTAACTTGAGATATTGTTTATCATGTGTATGCACTCATATAATTTGATAATACTAAGTGTTGCTCCTGGCAATGAAACTTCAAATGTATTTTGGGTATAATGAGACATATATATGATTATTCAAGTATGCAAGAAATGATGTAACGCCCTTCAACAAATAGAAAATTGTCTTATGTAATCTAACCTGATTTACTTAAACTCTTTAGCCAAAGGAATATAATATTTTTCTAATTTATGTCATGAAGTAAATCAGGGATCCGGAAGATATAATTAGACTAGGGTTTTGAATTTATCATACCCCATTTTTTCTTTTGGGATATACAGATAGAGAGATCAAATTTCATGGTAATTATAATTGGGTGGATTTTATAATTAAATTTGATATAACTATGATATATGTGTAGACGTGACTCATAATTTGTGGGGATACCATAAATAGGTGTTCATTACAAAACGAAAAAAGTGGAATTGTTTTAATTTTAATTGATTAATTAGTTAGTAAAATAATTAATTAAATGTAACTATCGTCCAACTTTTTATACAAACCTAATAGGTCACACACAACAATAAAGATTGAAATTTGAGTAGTTCTTGAAAAAAGAATGGGAAGTAGTGTTGAATTGTTTAAATGTTCAAGGGCCAAAGTACAAATAGGTAAAAAAAAAAAAAGGTCTAGGGTTTTGAACCCTAGACACTATTTATAAGAGCGATGCTACTTTATCGTTGCCCCCTTGTATATTTTCAACTACTCTAAGATTGTCTATGATAGCATCCTTCTTTCTTTAATTTGTCTATCGATTTTATTATTGTTTATCACTTATAATCAAATCAAACCAACTCTAGATCTAATTATTTAGAATATATTCTTAGGTAATCAATAAAAACCACTCAAATAGAGTTTTTCGTGTGAATATTGTTAGAGTCGAGATACTTGTACTGCTATTCGGAGATCATTACTCATACGAAGATCTGTTGATGCTGCTTGTTGATCCTAGATGTTATGATAAACAATTTAACATTGATGTTTTATGGAACTAATGCGTTTGTTGAGTGGTTTCAAAATAGAGTTTTGTTTGAACAAATGAGAAAAATATTGAATCATTAAAGTTAATGATCATTAAAGATTTACAAAGATGATGTTTTACAAAAGATTTAATATGGTTTTAGGTGAAGACATTGAAGAATTTTTGGAGTAAAAGAAAGATTTTTTGTATTTCTGGGTAAAACAACTCAATACATTTATGCACTTAATGGAACCCAATTAGGATCACACACACAACACTTAAAATTGAGTATTCTTATGTGTACCTTGGTAAGAAGTGATAAATTTAAGATTCTAAATATTTTTCATAAAGTGTTACTTCAAGAAAATATTTCAAATATGAAAAAGATAAAGAGTTTTAGGCCAAACTGTTGACCATCCAAGTGGGTGACTAACTAAGAGAATTAGTGCATGAAAAGATAAGTTTCTGGTCTAATCAATTGATAGACGAAATCAATCAGTCTACTAACGAGACCAGTAGCTTGTGAGGAAATGCTACTGGCTAGAACGATCGACCGCCATAAGCATCGGTCGATTAACCGGGGATGTAAACTGTCATAAAATGCATTGTTGCAAGGCATCGATTGACCGACAGGGACTAAGTCGACGGACGTATAAGGATTCAGATTGGTTTAACTGATTCGTTTTTTCAAATCTTCAACCCAAAATTTATGGTTTCGAACATTACAAAATATGATTTTATGGGGATTTGAATATATTTCATATATTTATCACATATTTTGAAAATCTTATTAATTGGTCCTTATATTAATTGATTCTATGAGTTTAATTGGTATAACTACTTTTTATATTTAAGGATTTTGAATTAAAGAATATTTGAGGAATAAAGTGAACTTTTCAAAGAGTATTTTTAAACCAAATACATCCTATTTGAAAAAGTATGTATGAGGTCTTTATATGTCATAAATGGTTTTATATTTTGAATAATAATCGTTATAGGCATAATTTGAAATATATATAATAGGACATGAGTTTTTCAATTAATAACAATCAAGAACAAGAGTTTTAATTAGTTATATGTAATGAGAGAACAAATCGGGTGAAAGAATCCTAAATCAATGCCTTGGATTATCAGTTTGAATTATTTAGAATGGGTGATACAGAATCAATTCAGGAGATGTATACTCGATTCACCAACATGTGTAACTATCTTGGAGCACTTTGAAAGCCATAAACTATGCAAGAGAAAGTGAAAACAATTATGAGATCATTAACAAAGCATGGGAAGTCAAAGTAACGACGATCGAGGAGACTAAAGATCTCACCAAATATACAGTCGATGAACTCATTCATAATCTAATGACCCATGAGTCAACTATTCGTGGATATGAAGAAAGAGATAGAAATAGTAAAAGGAAGTCTTTGGCATTGAAAGCTCAAAAGGTTGAGAAGAATGATGATAGCGATGGTATAAGCCTTAACAATTAACAGGAAAATGATGTGGCTCCTCTAACCAATACTTCTAAAGGATGACCCGACGAATATTCCGAGGAAAAAAGAATTTCAATATGAATAATATTGAATGCTACAATCATCATAAAACTGAGCAGTTTCAATCTGATTGTTCAGAACCAAACAATAAGAATAAAAGTAAAGAAAATAAGAAATTGAAAAAGGAAAAAAAAGAGTCCATGAAAGCCACATGGGATTACTCAAAATTAAGTAGCTCCGAGAAGTCTAGTAGTGATGATTCATCTATGTTTTCTCTAACGGCCATTGGAAATGAGGTACCTAAATGTTCTAGCACTTGTCCTCTAAATTTTGATGAATTGTTTGATGTGTATTAAGAATTGTTAAATGATGACAAACTTTAATGTTCTAAGACAAATGCCTTACAAAGTACAGTTAATACATTAAACAAGCAAGTTGTAAAATCTGAATCAAAAAATATTCCTCTCAAAAGCCAAAATTCTTAAATGCTCTCATTTAATCTTAAAAAAGAAAACAATGAATTAGAATAAAAAATTATGGATCTAAGATTTATTGTTCTCACATTTACAAGTGGTGAGAATACCTTAAAAATACTTTTGGGAAGTTCAAGAAGAGTATTTGATAAAGACATAATTGAATTTCAAAAAAATATTAAATAGAAAAGATTTCAAAAATTATTTTTTGACATTAAGAATTGTGTTAGATGTTTTAACTGTAATATTGCGGGACATACCATAAAATGTTTTTCTTTCATATATTATCTAAAGATAAATAGGTATGGGTTCCCAAAAGAAAGAATATTGATCCAACTAACAAGATCGGATTCACTTAGATTGAGTACTACTACTTAGGAACCATTTGAGGTGTTCCTTACAGGTTACTCTGAAAGAATCATTAACTAAGAAAAAATGGTTTCTAGATCGTGGTTGTTCTCGGTATGTGATGGGTGATAAATCTAAATTTACGTCTTTGACACCTAAAGACAGAGGTCATGTGACTTTTGGAGACAACGCCAAGCCTAAAATCATCGGTATAGGTAACATCGATAATGGCTCTACTACTATTGAGAATGTTTTGCTAGTAGATGGTCTTAAACATAATTTTTTTAGTATAAGTCAATCATGTGATTGGAAATACAATGTTATCTTTGATAATAATAGATGTATCATTAAAAATGGTAATGATGGTAGTATCGTCCTTGTGGCATCACGTGTAGAAAATATTTACACTTGTTCGTTGAAGATTTTTTTTTCTCAAAATCTATCATATTTAAATGCTTTATCTAAAAATAATTGGTTATAGCGTAAACGTCTTGGGTATGCTAGCATTGAGCTGATTTAAAATTTGTCTAAGAAAATTCTTGTACGTGGTTTACCTACACTCAAATATGTTAACGATAAAGTTTGTGATGCATGTCAATTAGGTAAATAATCTAGATCACACATCAAGACAAAGTTACATACATCTACATCAAAATATCTTGAATTATTACATCTAGATTTATTTGGCGCTAATATTATTTCTAACTTAGGTAGAAAGTTTTATGCATTTGTGATTGTTGATGACAATTCTAGACTTACGTGCGTATCTTTCTTATCTAATAAAAGTAATGTGGCACCTACATTTTCTAAGTTTTATAAACGTGTGCAAAATGAGAAACCATCATGCATTGTAAACATCCGTAATGATAGAGACAGAGAATTTAAAAATGATGAAATTATTAATTATTGTGATAAGCATGGATATTATCACAATTTTTCAATACCAAGAACTCCACAACAAAACGGTGTTATGAAAATAAAGAACACGACGCTTTAGAAAATGGTCAAGACTATGCTAAATTAGAATAATCTTCCTAAATACTTTTGGGTTGAAGCGGTAAGCACTGCATGTCATGTTATTAATCGAGTATCTATCCAAAAAGGTATTTAATAAAACCCCTCATGAGATTTGAAATGGAAAAACCCCAAATATATCATATGTTAAAGTCTTTAAATGTTAGTGATTTATCTTACATGATAAGGATAAGTTGGAAAACTGTGATACCAAATTGGATCAGGGTATTTTCTTTAGATATGCTTTGGATAATAAGGCATATAGAGTTTATAATAAGTGATTTTTAGTTGTTGAAGAATCTATGTATGTAGTCTTTGAAGAATCTAATCCATTTGTGTCGAGAAATAATTTGGATGATGATGATGCAGGTGTAATGACAAAGTAAAAGAATTAAGAAGCTGAATCAGGAAAAAGAATCATTCAATTCTTAGGAACAATTACCACAAAACAAATGGACGACTACACCATGAACTATAAGGACAATTCTGGGGCATTCGGTAAAAGAAATTATTGGTAATTTTGAAAGAGTGCAAGCATTAGGTCCTCCCATAGAGATATTGTCAACCTTGCATTTCTATCTCAAATTGAATCTAAAAATGCTAACAAAGTTCTAACTGATGAATCTTAGATCTCTACTAAGCAAGAAGAAATACTTCAATTTGAGAGAAATAAAGTATGGTTTCTAGCTCCTAGACCCAACTTTCATCTTGTTATTGGTACTAAATGGGTTTATCACAATAAAAATAATGAAATAGGAATGGTAACTAGAAACAAAACAAGATTAGTAGCATTAGGCTATAATAAAAAAGAGGGAATAGATTATGATGAAACTTATGCTCCTATTGCTCGATTAGATGTCATAAGAATGTTATTGGCTTTTGTATGTTCACGTAACTTTAGATTATTTCAATTGGATGTCAGGAGCACTTTCTTAAATGATTTTTCAACTGAAGAAGTTTATATGAAACAACCACCAATTTTGAAAATGATAAATTACCTGATCGTCTTTTCCAATTACGTAAATATTTGTGTGGACTCAAACAAGCTCCTCGATCTTGGCATGAGAGACTTAACCTGTATTTAATCGATAATGGTTTTCGGCGTGATTTAAGTAATATAACTCTTTTTGTGAAACAAAATGACTTTGACATCCTATTAGTACAAATATATGCGAAAGATATTATATTTGGTTCTACTAATGAAGATCTTTGCCAAATGTTTACCAAGATAGCGCAAGTAGAATTCGAAATCAGTATTATAGGAGAATTAACATTCTTTCTTAGGCTACAAATCAAACAAACTAAATACGAAATCTTTATCAATCAAGCTAAATACACTAAAGAGTTACTGAAGAAGTACAGGTTTTAGAGTGCTAAAGAGTATAAAACTCCCTTGACAACAGTTACAAAAATTAAAAAGAACGATACTAATAAAAATATCAATGAAAAGATTTATTGAGATATGATCATTAGCCTATTGTATCTTACTTTAAGTAGAGCAAATATTATGTTTACTGTCTATTTGTGTGCAAGATTTCAATCTTGCCCGAAAGAGTCTTGTTTAACTGTTGTCAAGCAGATCTAATTTAAAAGGAACTGTAATCTAGGATTATGCTATTGTTGGGGAAGTAATTTTACCTTAATTAGTTACTCCAACGCTGATTTTTCTGGAAGCAAATTTGAGCATAAAAGCTCAAGCCGGTCATGTAATTTCTTGCAGCACACACTTGTTTCTTGATCTAGCAAGAAACAAAAATATATAGCCTTATCTACTACAAAGGTTGAGGATATGGAAGTTTGTCATTGTTGTGCACAAATTCTATATATTAAACAACAATTTCATGATTTTGTTATTTGCGCGGAGGAAGTTTCTATCTATTATGATAATAAAAGTGTTATATGTCTACGTAAGAATCCAACATAGCACTCAAGAACTAAGCATGTAGAGATACATCATCATTTTATTCATAATCACATTTGGAAGGAAATATATTAATACTTTAGACCAACTTGCAGATATTTCTACTAAACCTCTAACTGAAGATCAATTTGTGAAAATTATTTGAGGTTTAGTAATGGCGATGCATAATGATGTATGCTTAGAATATATGTTTTGATCATTCGTTTCCACATTTTGTGATGACAAAGGTGAAGAAGTTATATGATATTTTTCAATGTGTGTTGTGTTCTGCATGAATTCATGAAGAATAATTAGAAAGAGGGAACAATAATATTTTATAAGCTATATTGCATGTCTTTTAAAAATGTTTTTCTCATTATGGTTTTAAACAAGTTAAAAAAATCCGTTCTCATATTCAAGGGGAGCGTGGTTACATATTTTGTTGAGAAAACATAAAAGTTAATTGTCAACACAAAAAATGGATAGATTGTTAGCCCTAAATGTTTTGATAGATAATTTAATATTGATATTTTATAGAATTAATATGTTTATTGATTTCAAATTAGAGTTCTATTTGAACAAACGAGAAAAAGATTGAATCTTAAAATATAATGATCATTAAAGATTTATAAATATGATGTTTTACAAAAGATACAATATGGTTGTAATTGAAGACGTTGAAGAATTTTTGGAGCAAAAGAAAGATTTTTATATTTCTAGGTAAAACAACTCAATACTTTATTATCTTCATGCAACCTGATTAGGATGACACACAACACTTAAAATTAAGTATTCTTATGTGCACCATGGTAAGAAGTGATAAATTTAATATCCTAAATATTTTTCATAAAGTGTTAATTCAAGAAAATGTTTTAAATATAAAAAAGAGAAAGAGTTCTAGGCCATACGGTTGAGCGGCCAAGTGGGCGATTAACTGAGAGGATTAATGCATGGAATGAGAAATTTCTAGTCCAATCAGTTGACCGACGAAATCAATCGATTGAATAACAAGACCAGTAGCTTGTGAGGAAGTACTACTGGTCAAAACAGTCGACCGACACCTAATCGGTGATGTAAACGATCATAAAATGGACCATTTTATGGCATCGGTTGACTAAAAGGGGCTCAATTGACTAATATATCAGGACTCATGTTGGTTTGATAAATTTATTTTTCGAGATCTTCAACCCAAAACCTATGGTTTCGAACGTTACAAAATCTTATTTTAAGGGGATTTGAGTATATTTCATATATCTATCACATATTTTGAAGATCCTATTAATTGATCTTTACATTAATTGATTCTATGAGTTTAATTAGTAAAACCACTTTCTATATTTACGGATTTTAAATCAAAAAAGTTTTTAGGAATAAAGTGAACTTTCAAAGAGTATTTTTAAACTGAATACATTTGATTTGAAAGAGTATTTTATATGGGGTCTTTAAATGTCATAAATTGTTTTAGGTTTTGAAAAATATCTGTTATAGGTATAGTTTGAAATCTATATAATAATACCTGCGTTTTTCAATTAACAACAATCAAGTGCAAGAGTTTTGATCAGCTATATTCATAAAGAAATAATTATTTTTCTAATAGTATTTTCAAGAGAAATGTTTGTTTTGAAGAAATCATTGTTCTTGCTAATTTTGGATTTGATTCTTTCCTACGATCTTCTAAATGAAATCCCGATGAGATTGTTCTTTATTTGTTGCTCAATATTATTTGTGCTTTAATTGAGTTGTATTCTTAAAATTAGCTCTTAGTATTTTATGTCAAAGATTGTTTTAAATTTAGAATATCCTAAAAATCTTATGAAACGATTTTTGTTTGTGAAATCTAATTTATTTTATCTGTGTTCTTAAATTGAGTAAAATCATATTTGTTTTCTCACGTAGTTCCATCACTTAGTATATCAGGACATTAATTGAGCACACATTATATTAAGGCGGTAGAAGCTCATGTAGGAAGAAATTATAAGTTTGTGTATTTGTGAGTGCTAGTAGATTAGAAACTTTGGGGTCAGTGCCTAATCAGGGTAGATAGGTTTGATCTTTAGCATTTGAAAAGGATTATGTTTTATTCTGCCTATCATAGAATTAGGTTAGTCTTTAACCTAGTAAAAAAAGGTTGTTCTTCTATAGTCTGTGAAAAGAGAAAATTGTAAAGGTTTGATTATGAGCGTGTGAAAGAATTAGGTTAGTCTTCAACCTATGAAAAATATTGTAAGGGTTTGGTTCCTACCTAAGAAAGGAATCAAGGATTAATGGATTGTGAAATCCTTGTGTAGTTTGGGGGACTGGATTTAGGTAGGAGTAGTTTACCGAAACAGGATAAATCATTGTGTGCCTTTCTTTATTTCTGGATGTTTGGTTGCACACTTAATTAAACACGTCCTGTTGTAATATAAGATAATAACCAGTTAAGAAAATTGGTAATTTATGTGTTTGATAATTAATTGTTTAAATTTTTATCACAACTCAATTTACCTACTCCCCTTAGGAAGATCTATGGGCCAACACCGCTCTTAGAAAAGTCTTCTCAAATCCCGCCTCAGGAATTATCAATTATGAGGCTGAAGTACCAGAAGAGGTTTAAATTTTAAATACTATTTATTCTTTATGTTTATTTATTATGTCATATCATCGCATACAATTCGAGCTCTAGAAATTATTTATGAAATGAAAATTATTAAAATATTTATATTCTGTTGTGTCCACATGTATGTAATATCCTTCAACTTTTAATGTCCATCTTCAAATGCCTATAGTTATTTGTATCGTGACCATGGTCTCGATGGTAATCACAGTACTCTTGTCTAACTCTTCAATTTGATTCATGTTTTTTGAAGACTTGATCTCATACAAGATCCTTGAGATCGGCACATTCAATCCTCATAGTGCGGGATCGATGTGCCAACTCAATCGACATTCAATGCTTCTTGAATTTCTCTTGACAAACTTTGGTTCTCCCCTTTGGATTTCCTAGGATCCTTCTCACTTCTTCTATGGTACTCTCTATTGGATTTTCTGCCTTCTCAAAATGATTGTCCCGAACCGAAGAAGGATAGAGAAAAGGAAAAGAAGAAGAAAGAAAAGAAGAAAGCTAAGAAGAGCAAGAAGAAATCAATGAAGGCTACTTGGGATGATATCAATTCAAGTAGCTCGGAAGAATCAGATAGTGAGAATACGTCCATACTTGCATTAATGGCCACTGGTGGTGAGGTAACCGTTTGTTCAAATTCTTGTCCTTTAAATTTTGATGAATTGTTTGATATTTATCAAGAACTTTCACATGATTATAAAAACCAGTATTCTAAAATAAATGCCCTTCAAAGTACAATTAACACATTAAATGAGCAAGTGGTGGACTACGAATCTAAAAACAATGGGTTGAAATCTAAATTGATGGATTTGCAATCAATTGTTCTCAAATTCACCGGCGGTGAAAATAATTTGAAAATGCTTTTGGGAAGTTCACGTGGAGTTTTTGATAAAGCCGGTGTTGAATTTCAAAAAAACCTTAAACAAAAATGTTTTCATAAATTCTTTTCTGAAATCAAGGATCTTGTGAAATGTTTTAAATGTAACATTGTGGGGCATACTATTCGTAGATGTTTTACTAAAATATCTAACTGCAGACGAGTTTGGGTTCCAAAAGGAACTAAAATTGCTCTTTTGATGATTTTAATTCTCAAAAATTATCTTGTTTGAATGCTTTATCTGAAAATAATTGGTTATGGCATAGAAGACTTAGGTATGCTAGTATGGAGTTAATTTCTAACATATCTAAGAAGAGTCTTGTACGTGGCCTACTTGATTTGAAATATGTGAAGAATAAAGTATGTGATGCATGTCAATTAGGCAAGCAAGTTAGATCATCAATTAAGAAAAAGATACACACGTCCACATCTAGATGTCTTGAATTATTGCATCTTGATTTATTTGGGCCTAACTCTGTCGCTAGTTTTGGTGGTAAGTTTTATGCATTTGTCATAGTTGACAATTATTCTAGACTTACCTGTGTATATTTTCTCGCCAAGAACAGTGAGGTTGCTTCCGTTCTTGCTAAATTTTGTAAACGTGTTCAAAATGAGAAGCAATGTTCTATTATTAACATTCGTAATGACAGAGGAAGAGAATTTAAGAATGATGAAGTGGTAATTTATTGTGATGAGCATGGTTATGCTCACAACTTTTCTGCACCAAGATCACCGCAACAAAATGGTGTAGTGGAAAGGAAGAACAGAATGCTTCAAGAGATGGCCAGAACAATGCTAAATGAAAATTGTTTACCAACCTACTTCTAGGCCAAAGCAATAAGTACCGCTTATCACGTGGTAAATCGAGTATCAATTCGTAGAGGGTTTAACAAAACCCCATATGAAATCTGGAATGGTAAGACTCTTAATATTTCATATTTTATAGTCTTTGGATGAAAATGTTTCAATGCATTAATGGTGAGGTTTGAGTCACAACCATCTTTACAAGTCAATTCTCCGTTGAAGCTTGTGACATACTACCTTAGAGATTCCCCTATGTCCTTTATTAACATCAAGGGTGTGAATACCTAAAAAGAATTTTGATGATAACAATATATTTTTTATTTTGGTAATGAATATAGGTGTTGAGCTTATTTAGTATGGGTGTTGAGCTTGTTTAGATAGGTACAAGTTATATCGAAAACACCACAAGAAGGATGATCCAAGAAGACCACAAAGGCTATCAATGGAATGATAAAAAATAAATAAGAAAAAAAAAGATCAAATGAAGATAATGTTTAGAATAAATAGTCAAAGGAATCAAAGAAAGATTTTGAAGAATCAAAATAGAAACTAAAGACTCAAAGTCATGGGATTGATAAAATGAAAGTTGTCATATATCGAAGATAAAGTAATTCTCTATCTCAATAAGTCTCTTACGCATTGACTCTTCCAAGAACACACAAACACATACCACTTGTATATCAATGTGGCATCTTGAATTATGTGATTTATTGCTATTAGAATCTGTATTCGTGAGTGAAAAAGATAAAATCGAGAAACGAATTAAATTGAGTCACAAATTAGGCTTAAAATTGAAATTAATATAGATCTTTGGGGGGCATTGTGCATTTGGTCAACCAATGATCACCTATCAATCAATCGATTACACCAATGAGTTAAAAACCAAATTGTTCTAAACAATCAGTCAACTGACCCTAAGATCCAGGCAATCGACTACACCAATTAGTTGTTGATGATGTCTAAGTATGAATATCTGTTAACCAATTACCTTTATCAGTCAACCAATTTACGGGACCATTTTAATACATTGAGCGAAAATTGAAATTTGAGCTCGAATTGAACATTATACTTATTCAAACTTGTTTGCAACTTCAATTAAACATTTAAGCTTTGACTTGAATTAATTTAATCGAATTATGAGACAAATTTTAGACGCTAATTCTCATATCTAAAACTTACCATTTTTATTTTATTTTTTGCCCTAAATTGTATCCTTTTTTATTGTACTTGTCCTAATTGTTATTTGTCAAATTAAGCTTAATTGAAATATTTTAATTGATGAATATCAGCTGATTGATTTTGCTTAACATTTATATCATTAAATGATAATAGATTCCCACTAATATGTTCACATTAAAGCACTATATAAGAGAAAGAATACTAGGGTTTTTCTTTTAAAAGAGAATATAGAAAGAAAGAAAAGATCAATACACACGAAATTCCTCAAATTCTTTAGATAAGAATTGTATTTTTGTGAGTGATTTTGTAACGGTTCAATCCTTACCGGGTAAAAGGATTTTTGGAGTGTTTTGGTGAGATTTTGATTCTTAAGCCTAAGTGTTAAAAAGAATTAGATTATTCTTTAGCCTGTAAAAAGTAGAGGTTATTCCTTAGCCTTTGAAAAAGAAATTGTAAAGGTTGATTCTGAGCCTATAAAAGAATCAGTGTGCGGGTTTAGTTCCTACCTGTAAAGGAATCTTGGTTTTAGTGGGTGCGACCTCCGTGGAGCTCGAGGGACTGGATTAGCCAAGAGTAGCTTGGTGAACCAGTATAAATCTTGTGTGTGCTGCTTTCTTAATTTGTCTATAAACACGAACAACCATTAACGAAACATAGATTTTATATAAACGACGTTTACATGAAATCAATCAAGCCCTAGACAATATATGTTTAGCTACACATGGCCGTAGCCCTAAATATAATTAGAAATGTGCTAAACATATTTAAACATACAACCAATCTAAGATATAAAGAGAGAAACCAGGAGACTAGCCGTTTTCCGAAGATTCGCCTCTAAAACCGCTCCGAGAACGTTTTCTCCTTCTTCGCAACGTGATCTTCTATTGGTCGAATGGCCTTGAAGCTCTCAAGACTCCTGAAAATGTTAACCTTTTATTTGGGGAGAATTGGGATTATATTTATAGGAATCAAAATATCTCAGAATATCCTAAAATATCTCAAAATATCTGTTATGTCGGCAGTTTGATCGTGGCGACGATGACACCTTTTGGTATTTTGGTTGTAACTTTCTCGTCCGAATTCCGATTCAGATGATTCAAAAACCTATAGAAAGATAATACAAATATATACAACTTCCATGTTTTGCGTTTTTCCAAAATCGAGTTGAATCATTATCCAAAATGGTCTTTACGTTACTGCATTTGTACCGACTTTGCCTCTTTTCCCCCATTTATTCAAAAACCTAAAAAACAATACAACAACACATTAAACTAACAAAAGTACTTGAAAATATACAAATATTTGAATCTAAAAGTACTTTATTTGTTGGTAAATAAACCACTCATCAATAAGTAGCACCTCATTTTAACTCCAAAACACAATGTTTGATTTGGTTGACCGATTGCTTTTCTCGGTTGACCAAATTAACCCAAAAATTCAATTGTTTATACTTTAATACATATTTTACAAATAAGTCAATTATCAAATTTATTTCACATAAGGAGCACATATAAAATCTCATTTTAGGATCTTAAACTTATTACTTCTTATCATAACACACATATAATTAACTAATTTTATGCTTCGTGTGTAATCCTAATTCTGGTTGCATTAAGAGTATATAGGTAGAGAGTTGTTTTTGCCTATTTTTCTTCAATGTCTTCAAAACTCTTCACATCTTCATTACTTCCATCTTGCACCCTTTATGTTTTTTTCATGAGATCTTCTTCTTAATCACATGCATATAACTATAAATCTGAAACACTCGATAAAACCATTAGTTTCACCAAAAACATCAATACTTAATTACTCATCAAAATCTTAGATTAAACAATCTGTCTCATTTTTTATGATGACAATTAACTTTGATATTTTCTTTAAAATATAATTTAACCGCACTCCCTCTAAATCCAAGGACGGGGATTTAAACTCATTTAAGCATAATATTGAAAACATAATTAAACAATATTGAAGATATTCAATATAAGCTCAATTTAACGCTAATGTTATTCAACATAAGCCCCTAATAACTTTTCCTTTTAATCAATCCAATGCTTAGGCGAACAAATCCCTAAATATCAACTTACTCATTAAATATCAACTTTTCCCCCTTTGTTATCTCAAAAAGTGGGGGCGGAGAATCAAAAACATTACTCTAGACATACATCGTTATGCCTAGCCATACCTAAACCTCGAATGATTTTCATTAATTGATCTTTAACTAGAGGTTTGGTGAAAATATCAGCAAGCTAATCGGATGTATCAATATAGTCAATATTCCCTTTTTCAATTTAAGCATAACATATTATTACCCCACCTATAAAAACTTCTCCCCCTACATAATTATAAACATCAGTTCTTGCTTAATAGAACACACACAATATCAGAATATCATATAACTTTTCTCCCTTAATTATCATATTCTCTTCCCCTTTTTATATCAAAAGTGGAGATCATAAATAGAATAACTTTTAAGATTAATCTAATCATCTTAAGGGAATTTTAGGAGATCATCAAAACATTTCAACAATGTAGCATGAAATCATATAATTACAATTAAGTCAACATAGTTTATTTCATGATACCAATTAATATCGTCCTTTTAAATAGAATCAAGAAACATGTAATCTTTAACGTACTAGGACAGGAAGAATATCTCAATGATAATCTATGAAACTATCAACATAAATCTAGTGCACGCTTTAAACATAGATAAATGCATATTTATCTCATAAAATTTTAGTTCCCTTTTAGAATAATACTCATTTAAGAAAAACAGGAGACAATAGACGAATGTTAGATACTTAATACCTATAAGGATATCCATGTGCAATAGTATCAATAGATTTATGAACCATATATATTTGGAGATCATGCATTAACAAATCAACTTAATTTGATGATGAACAAGTCATGGATTGATATAACATATTTCATATATTTTTAAACATAGCTTTTAGTGGATCTCATATAGCAGAACATAAGAAAATCACACAAACATATAAGCTTATCTGATTATCATGCAATCATTCTAAGAAAACAAACGAATATGTAAAATGGCACAAGTCCAAGAAATCCTTACCAACTTATTTAAACTAATTTTTTTACTCATGGCATAGTCTCCAGACATCACATGACTTTCATCTTTAGGTGTCAAAGACGTAAATGTTTCTTTTATCCCCTATTACGTACAGGAAAAAAAAAAAAAAAAACTTTCTAGGCTATTATCCAGACGGTTAAACAAATATTTTTAAATTAAACTAATTAAAACTAAGCTAAACTACAATTAATGTTTTAATCCTAACTTAGTTGATTACCTAGGGACTAATTTCATTCACTTTATACATGTTTGATTTCATTTTAGTTAACAAAAATGGAGTTTATGGTATCCGACAATCTTGGTTCTAAAACTCCTCCGCCACCTCTTCCGAGTGTAAGACGGGGGAATACGCGACTTCGTGTCAACGAAGAGATCCCCATTAACGTCGTATCAACTCTAGGCCACATGAGTCTGGACCCAACGTCATCGATTGCACACTAACTAACACCCTCCCAAGTCGTTAGATCGTAATGATGTGTTTACCCTAGTCCAAATCCAGGGTTACCTCTTCCAAGTGTCAAACCCTGTATTCTCAAATCCAACCCTAATACCTTAACAAACATACTAAGATTATCAAAAAATGATAAACACAATCAGATTTAAAAACAAACAACCGTTAAAGAAACATATATTTCATCAAACTAGTATTTACACAACTACATCTATCCCTAGCTAATATTTAACTAATCTAACATGATCTTAGCCATTGGAACTACAAACCAAGAGGTATTCATCATCAATTACAATAAAACATTAAAGTACAAAGAGAGAAAGATCAAATCTTAAAGTGAAGTGATCCATTGTGGCCAAAGATTGATCCGGCAATGTTTCTTCTTCTCCGGATGATAAATATCTTCTTCAAGAATGGCCAAGGATCAAGGCCTAAGGGTTAGGGACGTTCCATGCTCCAAGAGGCTCCAATGAAAATGGGGGAATGGGTATTTATAGGTGCAAGGCTTCAAAATATCTGAAAAATATCTTCCTTCTATTTGCAGAGTGACCGCCGCGGCAGTGGGGATATCGGCCAGCTTTCCAAACTCTCTGATCGTTCACCGCCTCGATAATTTTCATCATCGGGAAACGGCCCTAAACAAACTCAAAAACTCAACATGCACATACGACTTCATACACACACAATACTATATTAAATCTAAATACTAACATACATAAACTAAACTAAGCATTTAACATGCAAAAACTTGAAAATTAAACTACAACTTAAAATATTTAATTAAAGTCTACAAAACATAAAATATTTAAATTAAATACATCAAAAAATTTGTTCATCCTTCTTCTACAAAAATAAAAAAATGGATGTACACCACCCAATCTTAAACATAGCAGTGTCCACACTGTCTAGCAGAGAATCCAATAACAATTTATAGCATTCATGGACAAAATATTGGGTTTGAACACATACCTAGGATATAAGACATAGGAGTCTTACCTCTTACTGTCCACCAGGGGAAGCGTCATCACCACCCCTATCATGTTGGAATGGAAACTATGGTGGTTGCAAAAGGTGCGGCGGTACTTGCGGTATAGTTGGAAAAGAATGCATCTCGATACCGAGGCCCTCGCAAATAAGCCGGTTGACTTGATCTTGATAGCGCCCCTACTGATCCATGTAAGTCCCGAGCTCATGTTGCCCTATCCGAAGATCCTGGAGTTCTTGATAAACTCACCCCCCGTCGAATCTGGCTCGTCCGGGTGCCTTGAGAGCTGGGGCCCCAGAAGGCCCTGCCTCGTCTCTCGCTTGCTCTTCTTCTTCTTCCGCTCTTCCCGTTGTCTGGCCTTGAGTGCTACCCTTCCACATCCTTGTAATAACAGAAAGGTCAAGAGGATTGGTTGGGGTCAATGGGCTATCCCCTTAGATCACCACCCTTACTCGCCTAAACAACTCCGTGAGTAAGTTTGGAAAGGGGAGGCCTCATTTGGTTATGCGCCCAGTATAAAGAATTGACGAGTAAATGTGAAATCCAACGTCGAGCGGCTTGCCCATCAAAATAGAATGTAATGCAAAGGCCCAGTCCTTCGATATGTCCAAAAGGTGAGAAGTCGGGATCAGGCTACCACATATGAAGTGGTGCCATATCTTTGGCACCTGTTTTAGGAACCTGGAGGGGAATGTGGCTTGATCCAACCTTATGATGGTCCATCCAACATTTCCCTTAGTCAGGGACCTGATCACTTTCTCCATACTTGGTTGGTACCCCTCATACGGCTCTTCAAAAGGCGGCAGCAGTCCCAATCCCAATATCTCGTTGAATCTTTCAAGACTGAATAAAATAATCTTACCTTGGACCCTTGTCTAATTCTGTTGAGCTTCTGTGAAGTTGGCGTAGAACTCCTGGACCAAGGAAACTTCACCGAGAGGAAGTGATTTGCAAAAATACTCCCAACCTCGGATTTGAATAACGCTTTGAAATTTCACCGAGAGATCTTCCATGGGCCCGAATCCTCACTACCTTATGCATGGCCCGGTAAACTCATGCTTAAGGAAATGCTCCTCGACTTTCTTTGAAATGAATCGGGTGGAATCGAAGTTAGGAGCCAACCCCGATCCTTCACCCCATTCCCTCTTTGAAGAAACTCTCTTAGGCATGCTTCCTAGCAATCACATTCACAAACAAGATAGATCTAATCATATACGCACAATGAAAAATATCACCTGAATCAATACTATCAGGAACAAGGAATACTCTCAATACACATACACCAATTGCAACTATTTAAACAAAATACTAACAATGTAGCATGCATTTTTATTTCACACTATTAAACAATCCATAAGAACTCAGTTTAACACCAAAAATCAAACAAAAATCCCATATAACATAAAAATCACGAAAATGGGGGTTTAAGGGGTTAGGGCACAATCTAAATCCAATGATTTTTTAGATAATCTTGCAAATAAATCAAAGATTTCAACAAATATATAAAATGTAGAAACTTAAACATTTGTTGAAAAATGGCAGCCCAAACGATTGAAAATTGAAGAAAATCACACCGTCGTTCCTTAAACCCTAACTTTTCGAAAATGGGGGCAAATCCAATTTTTGGAGGGTGAATTGTGGTGGAAATCATAGGTTTTGTAAAGACAAGGATGATTTAGAGGGTTGGAAACGGTTTGGAGTGATGGATTCGAGAAAGTTGGGAGTATTTTGAAAAGATGTGGCGTTTTGGTTTTAGTGGGTTGGTATTAATCAAACAGAGGCTTCACCGCCACGGTTGTGTGAACGCCTTTTTAAAACCAAATGTTTCCGTTGTTTTACCGCCTAGGCGGTGGGAATCACCACCTCGGCTGTAAAGTGCCTTTTTAAAACAAAACATTATGTTGGTTCACCGCCACGGCGGTCGATTTCTCCGCTACGGCAGTGAGGCGTTTGTGTTGAAACTTAACTTACTGTATTTTTACCACCTCGACGGTGCATCTAGCGCTGCGGCGGTGAGCCGCCTGCTAGATTTTTATTTTTTATTTAAGTTTACACACAAGGCTCCACACCATGTATTTCCACTTCGCTTGTTCAATGTTTTTAAGTGTAAAACACATCTCCGATATCCTCACTCCCGAATTTACCTCCAAACACGCTCCGAGACCAATCCGGCCTCCAAAAAAAGTAAATAAATAATAGCAAAAATTGGGTAAAAATTGATACCCTCGGTTTTGGATCAAAAAATATAACTTGCTTGATTTACCGTTCCTAGCTGGACTTGGTTGAGCATTTTTCACCAAAATCCCTCATAGACAAGGAATTTTGGGGGGAAAAATCTCCTTTGGATCACGATTCATGGTATTGAAGTTGGATTCTTCTCTCTCTCCTTATCCTTTTCAACGTACATTCTATCTCCGGATCAAGAGTCAAGAATTCCAAACTTCTTCTATGTTCATGCACTGTTTGATCACAACAAATTAAACAAAAAAAATTAAAAATAAAATAAAACAAAAAAATTGTCTGGATTAATATTCAACTATTTAGTCGCAATATCAATTCTACGCATTCAACACCGTCCCCGGCAACAGCGCCAAAAACTTGTATGCCGAGGCATTTGTTACGCGCTCGCATATTGACTACCCATAAATACACGAGGTCTAGTTTTAATATAGTTAAGATCAGATATCGTTCACACAGGGACGGGTTGAATAATTGAGTACCGCAATTTACATAGTCTCCTATTATCTAGATGGTTAAAGAAATGTTTTTAAATGAAACTAATTACAACTAAGTTAAACTACAATTAGTGGGTTAATCCTAACTAAGTTGATTACCTAGAGATTGATTTTGTTCACTTAATACATGTTTGATTTTGTGTTAGTTAACAATAACGGAGGTTATGATATCCGACAATCTCGGTTCTAAAACTCCTTCGCCATCTCTTCCGAGTGTAAGACGGGAAAATACGCAACTTCTTGTCAATGAAGAGGTCCCCCTCAATGTCTTAACGACTCTAGGCCACGTGATTCTTGACTCAACGTCATCGATTGCACACTAACTAACACCATCCCGAGTCGTTAGATCGTAACAACGTGTTTACCCTAGTCTGAATCCAAGGTTACCTCTTTCGAGTGTCAAATCCTGTATTCTCAAATCCAACTCTAATACCTTAACAAGCATACTAATATTGTCATAAAATGATAAACACAATCGAATTTAAAAATAAACAACCGTTAAATAAACATATATTTCATCAAACTAGTATTTACACAACTACATCTATCCCTAGCTAATATTTAACTAATCTAACATGATCTTAGCCATTGGAACAACAAACCAAGAGGTATTCATCATCATTTACAATAAAACATTGAAGTACAAAGAGAGGAAGATCAAATCTTAAAGTGGAGTGATCCACTGTCGCCAAAGATCGATCCGGTAATGTTTCCTCTTCTCCGGATGATGAATATCTTCTTCAAGAATGGATAAGGATCATGGCCTAAGGGTTAGGGACGTTCCATGCTCCAAGAGGCTCCAATGTAAATGGGGGAATGGGTATTTATAGGTGCAAGGCTTCAAAATATCTGAAAATATCTTTTTTCTGTTTGCAGAGTGACCGTCGCGGCAGTGGGGATCAGCGTCGCAGCGGTGGGGATGTCAACCAGCTTTCTAAACTCTCTGACAATTCACTGCCGCGGTAGTGGGATTCATGTATTCTCAACCTTTCTTCATTCTTACCGCCGCGGTGGTGAAACCTTGTTTCTTCATCGTTTTCACTCGTTTGCCGCTTGTTTGCGTCCCTACACCTGAATTAACTAAAAACAAACTAAAATGCAATTAAATATAACTAAAACACTCGAAAACTACCAAATCCGATTTAGAAGTAGATAGGTATTTTACACCTATCAAATACCCCCAAACTTATAATTTTGCTAGTCCTCGAGCAAAACACCCTAACACTAAATTAAACGAACTACACTAATTAACTAACAACTCATCTAAAAATGAAAAGTTTTAAAAGAATAAGTATATGCATGCGAGTTCCAAATTCCATCGAATAAACCAAGTTGGTCCTCCCTCAACAGCCCTCAATCTGATCAAGTTCGGGAAATAATACACACCAAGTAGTGTTCTAGAATTTCAACACTCAATATCAATAAAAACCATTCTAGATCCATTGAAATGTGTGTGTGAGAGAGAGCTGAAATGTATAACTAACCAAACTCCAGATTAGATCATTCAATAGACAAGTTCATGACTTAAACCTTAAAGGATTTAGGAAAACCATACACTTGACTGGGCTCGACTATCTACTAATGTAGGTTCGGACATTCTCAGAGATCAATAGGGCTTGGTTAAGCTTTGGAGAATGACTAAGGGTATCACAAGAATAGAAAATAGCAAATCATTATAATTAAACAATACCTGAGGCACAAACGTTTGTTACTATATTACTCTCTCGTAACCCCACACATTTAAAATACAACCCTGAATAATAATTTAAGAACGATGTATTCACTTGTTGAAAGAAATTAAAATAAAAACTATATTCACATAGTTTTTTTTTGTTTTTTTTTAAACATTGTTACTCCACCAAACTTATTGGAATTTGTATAATTTTAGGGGCGTGCAAATAGAACTAAAACATTGACAAGTGAATACGCTAATACCGAACCAATAATAATTCTTCCGAAACCCCGATCGCTCACTTCAAGTTAGCATTAGTCTATGCTACTTCATTTCACTCAATTTTAACTTTTAGGATTAGCGACAATAGTTCAGAAAATTTTAATTGGATAGAGTATTGAAACGTGTTCAGAATTGAAAAGTTTATCGGCTTCGACAGGGGAACGTGGGAATAAATTTTTCAGGTTAGCTTCGAAAGGGTCAAGCAAAAAAATGAAGGCCTAAATCTTGTCTCCAGAATTACCTCACCTATAATTTCACCTCAAGTCTACCCCAAATCAAGTTCTAGATTCCTCTTTTCTGTCATGAACTTATTACTGAATAATCAATGTCAAATCATTCAAATAATTATACAGTGAGTCCATGCGATCGTGCGATTTAAGGATCATAATAATTTTTACCTAATCGACATGCTAAGCACACAAAACACACATGACTAGCATTATCCCCAACCTTGATATACAATTAAAAGATAATTTTCATCATCGGGAAACGGCCCTAGACGAACTCAAAAACTCAACATGCCCATACAACTTCATACATACACAATACTATATTAAATCTAAATACTAACACACATAAACTAAACTAAGTATTTAACATACAAAAACTTGAAAATTAAACTACAACTTAAACTATTTAATTAAAGTCTACAAAACATAAACATTCAAATTAAATACATCAAAAACTTTGTTCATCCTTCTTCAAAAACAAAAAAAATGGATGTACACCCCCCAAGCTTAAACATGGTTGTGTGCACACTGTCTAGCAGCGAACCCAATAACAATTTATAGCATTCATGAACAAAATATTGGGTTTAAACACATACTTAGGAAATAAGACATAGGAGTTTTACATCCTACTGTCCACCAGGAGAAGCGTCATCACCACCACTATCATGTTGGAATGGAAACTACGGTGGTTGTAAAAGGTGCGGCGGCACCTGCAGCATAATCAAAAAAGAATGCATCTCGATGCTGAGGCCCTCGCAAATACGTCGGTTGACTTGATCTTGATAGCGCCCGTACTAATCCATGTAAGTCCCAAGCTCGTGTTGCCCTATCTGAAGATGCTGGAGTTCTTGATAAACTCGTTCCCCGTCGAATCTAGCCCGTCCGGGTACCTCGGGAGTCGAGGCCCTAGAAGGCCCTACCTCGTCTCTCGCTTGCTCTTCTTCTTCTTCTGCTCTTCCCGTTGTCTGGCCTTAAGTGCTACCCTTCCACATCCTCGTAATAATAGCAAGGTCGAGAGGATTGGTTGGGGTCAATGGGTTATCCTCTTGGATCACCACTCTTGCTCGCCTAAACAACTCCGTAAGTAAGTTTGGAAAGAGGAGGCCTCATTTGGTTGTCCGCCCGGTATAAAGAATTGATAAGTAAATGTGAAATTCGACATCGAGCAGCTTGCCCATCAAGATAGAATGTAATACAAAGGCCCGCTCCTTCGATACGTCCAAAATGTGAGAAGTCGGGATCAGGCTGCCACATATAAAGTGGTGCTATATGTTCGGAACCTGTTTTAGGAACCTATTTTTGGCACCTGTTTTAGGAACCTGGAGGGGAATGTGGCCTGATCCGGCCCTGTGACGGTCCATCCGACATTGCCTGTAGTCAGGGCTGTGATCACTTCCTCCATACTTGGTTGGTACCCCTTATAGAGCTCTTCAAAAGGCGGCAGCAGTCCCAATCCCAATATCTCGTTGAATCTTTCAGGACTAAATAAGATAATCTTCCCTTGGACCTTTGTCTAATTCTGTTAAGCTTCTGTGATGTTGGCGTAGAACTCCCAGACCAAGGAAACTTCACCGAAAGGAGGTGATTTGCAAAAATACTCCCAACCTCGGCTTTGAATAATGCTTTGAAATTCGGCTGGGAGATCTTCTAGGGGCCCGAATCCTCACTGCCTTATGCACAGCCTGGTGAACTCATGCTTAAGGAAATGCTCCTCGGCTTTCTTTGAAACAAATCGGGTGAAATCGAACTCAGGAGCCAACCCCGATCCTTCACCCCGTGCCCTCTTTGAAACAACTATCTTAGTTATGGTTCCTAGAAATCACAGTCACAAACAAGATAGATCCAATCATATACGCACAATGAAAAACATCCCCCGAATCAATACTATCAAGAACAATGCATACTCTCAATACACATACACCAATTGCAACTATTTCAACAGAATACTAACAATGTAGCATGCATTTTTGTTTCACACTATTAAACAATCCATAAGAACTCAGGTTAACACCAAAAATCAAACCAAAATCCCATACAACATAAAAATCGCAAAAATGGAGGTTAAAAGGGTTAGGGCACAATCCAAATCCAATTATTTTTTAGATAATCTTGCAAATCAATCAAATATTTAAACAAATATATAAAATGTAGAAACTTAAACACTTACTTATTGAGAAATGGAAGCCCAAACGATTGAAAATTGAAGAAAATCACACCGTCATTCCTTAAACCCTAACTTTTCAAAAATAGGGGAAAATCCAATTTTTGGAGAGTGATTTGTGGTGGAATCAAATGTTTTGTAAAGATAATGACGATTTAGAGGGTTGGAAACGATTTGTAGTGATGGGATTTGAGAAAGTTGGGAGTATTTTGAAAAGATGTGGCGTTATGGTTTTAGCGGGTTGGTTTTAATCAAACAAAGGCTTCACCACCGTGGCGGTGTGAGTGCCTCTTTAAAGCCAAATGTTTCTATTGTTTCACCACCTTGGCGGTGAAGCGCCTTTTTAAAACAAAACATTCTGCTGGTTCACTGCCGCGGCGGTGGATTTCTCCGCTGCGACGGTGAGGTATTTGTGCTGAAACTTATCTTACTGTATTTTCACCGCCTTGGTGGTGCATCCAATACTGCGGCGGTGAGCCTGCTGTTGGATTTTCATTTTTTATTCAAGTTTACACACAAAGGCTCCACACCATGCATTTCCACTTTGCTTGTTCAATGTTTTTAAGTGCGAAACACATCTCTGATTATCCTCACTCCCGAATTTACCTCCAAACACACTCCAAGACCAATCTGACCTCCAAAAAAAGTAAATAAAAAATAGAAAAAATTGGGTAAAAATTGATACCCTCGGTTTTGGATCAAAAAATATAACTTGCTCGATTTACCGCCCCTAGCTGGACTTGGTTGAGCATTTTTCACCAAAATCCCTCATAGACAAGGAATTTTGGAAAAAATACTCCGTTGGATCACGATTCATGGTATTGAAGTTGGATTCTTCTCTCTCTCATTATCCTTTTCAATGTACACTCGATCTCCGGATCAAGAGTCAAGAATTCCAAACCTCTTCTATGTTCATGCACTGTTTGATCACAACAAATGAAACAAAAAAAATTAAAAATAAAATAAAACAAAAGAATTGTTTGGATTAATATTCAATTATTTAGTCTCAATATCAATTCTACACATTCAACACCGTCCCCGGCAACAGCGCCAAAAACTTGTACGCCGAGGCGTTTGTTACGAGCTCGCGTGTTAACTACTCGCAAGTGCACGAGGTCTACTTTTAATATAGTGGATCTTTTAAGATCGGATATCATTCCCACAAGGATGGGTTGAATAATTGAGTACCGCAATTTACATAGTCTCCTATTATCCAAACGGTTAAAGAAATGTTTTTTAAATTAAACTAATTAAAACTAAGCTAAACTACAATTAGTGGGTTAATCCTAACTAAATTGATTACCTAGGGATTGATTTCGTTCACTTAATACATGTTTGATTTTGTTTTAGTTAACAATAAAAGAGTTTATGGTATCCGACAATCTCGGTTCTAAAACTCTTCCGCCATCTCTTCCGAGTGTAAAACGGGAGAATACGCGACTTCGTGTCAACGAAGAGGTCCCTGTCAACGTCTTAACGACTCTAGGCCACATGAGTCTTGATCCAATGTCATCGATTTCACACTAATTAACACCCTTCCGATTCGTTAGATTGTAACGATGTGTTTATCCTAGTCCGAATCCAGGATTACCTCTTCCGAGTGTCAAATCCTATATTCTCGAATCCAACCCTAATACCTTAACAAGCATACTAATATTATCATAAAATGATAAACACAATCGGATTTAAAAATAAACAACCATTAAATAAACATATATTTCATCAAACTAGTATTTACACAGCTACATCTATCCCTAGCTAATATTTAACTAATCTAACATGATCTTAGCCATTGGAACAACAAACCAAAAGGTATTCATCAACATTTACAATAAAACATTGAAGTACAAAGAGATAAAGATCAAATCTTAAAGTGGATTGATCCACTGTCGCCAAAGATCGATCCGGCACTATTTGCTCTTCTCCGGATACTGAATATCTTCTTCAAGAATGGCCAAGGATCAAGGCCTAATGGTTAGGGACGTTCCATGCTCCAAGAAGATCCAATGGAAATGCGGGAATGGGTATTTATAAGTGCAAGGCTTCAAAATATCTGAAAAGATCTTCTTTCTGTTTGCAGAGTGACCGCCGCGGTGGTGGGTATTAGCACCGCGGCAGTGGGGATGTCGGCCAGCTTTCCAAACTCTTTGATCGTTCACCACCTAGGTGGTGGGATTCGTGTATTCTTAGCCTTTCTACATTCTCACCACCGCGGCGGTGGATCTTGTGATCTTAAAACCTTGTTTCTTCATCATTTCTTCACTATTTTCACTCGTTTGCCGCTTGTTTGCGTCCCTATACCTGAATTAACTAAAAAAAACTAAAATGCAATTAAATATAACTAAAACACTCGAAAATTACCAAATACGATTTAGAAGTAGATAGGTATTTTACACCTATCAACACCCAAACATAATATATGAAATCATCAATGCAGTAAAAAAAGATACATCCTGGAATAGTAAATTACTCTTACCTACATCCAATCCCCCAACCTCCACAGATTCGCAATCTACTAAATCCCTGATTCCTTTCCCATATAGGAATCAAACCTCTACAATCTCAATATTTTTCATAGGCTCAAAATAAACCTTTACAATTATTCTTTTTACAGGCTCAGAAAGAACCCTATCTTTTTACGTGGCTTAAAACCAACCTAATTCTATTACAGAAATAATCAAAACCTAATTCTTTTAACAGGATGAAGATCAAACCTACCACTCCCTTAAACTTTTACACTTATCATTTTCTCAGGTTTAGGAATAACCTTTACAATCACTCAATTCTATTAAAGGGAGAATCATAATCTAATTCTTTTCAAGGGAAAAGAATAACCTAAAGTTTTTCAAAGGACAAAGATCAAACCTAATATTTTTCACAAAAAAAAATATCGAAACCTAACTATCCTGACTAGACACCATCTCAAATGTGTCTAATCCACTCAAATTTACAAATAGAAAAAATGTAAATTTCTTCCCACAATGAGTTTCTACCACCTCAATACGAATTTACTCACTTAATGGCCCAAATAATTACTACATGATAGATACAATATGAGGCAATTTAAATCTGATTAATAAATAATATGGGTAGCACAAATATAGTGCATAATAAGTTAAACAGGAAAAAATTGCTTAAAAATATTTTTTGGCTTTTAAGTTCAAAAATGATTTTTCTAACAATCATAAACCAAGTAAACAAGATAAATATAAATTTAAAGTAAATAATATAACTTGGAAGGACCTCACAGGGAAAACTTTGAAGACAATGATTGAATAACAATTACAACCCAAATCGATGACGCCAAACAGCTAGTGCTTTAGATCAAGAACTTGAATAGAATCTCTTGTAAAAATCTCAGAAAAAATATCACTCTTATAATAGCTCAAAACTGATGTTCTTGATATCATCATCTCAATTCCTGCTTGTCTATATTAATAGACAAATATCAAGACCTCCAACGGCTAGTTTCTCAGAGATATGCCACTTAATGACACGCTTAGACCCCATAAATGATAACTTAAAAATAACTTTCAATTCTCTCAATTAATTCCATAAAACTATTCTCAATTTAAAACAAAAGAAATAGGAAGAATTAAACCATTTAAATTAGGATAATCTCAAAATATATAGACCATATCAATTAGGATAACATAATAGGTTAATAATATCTCAATTAAGTTCAAATCTCCTAAATCACTCTCTTCAAATCATTAAAAATTGATAGTTTTTACCAAGAGACCAAATCTCCCAAAATCTCAATTGATTCAGTCGGTTAACTGATTCCTAAAAGTCGGTTGACCAACCTATCCAGCTCCAAATTCAATCGTTGGCTTAAGGCCAGTTGGTTGACAGATCACATCCAATCAGTTGACCGATTAGATCAGTGTGATTCAATTTCCCTTTAATTCACCTACTAACTCAAATGGTTGATCGACTCTCTTAATTCGATTGACCGATTAGATCAATGTGCTCACTTCCTTTGCCAATTCAACTATTGTTTCAAATGGTTGACCAACCACTTTTATTCAATTGACCGACTAGATCATTAGGACCTCATTTTAACTCCAAAATACATTGTTTGATTCAGTTGACCGATACTTTTCTCAGTTAACCGAATTGATCCGAAAATTCAACTTTTTATACTTTAATACATATTTTCCAATTAGTTCAATTATCAAATTCATTTCACATAAGGAGCACATACAAAATATCATTTTAGAATCTTAAACTTATCACTTCTTATCATGACACACATATAATTAACTCATTTTAAGTGTCGTGTGTGATCCTAATTCGAGTTGCATTAAGAGTATATAAATAAAGAGTTAAGATCTTCAAAATTCTTTACATCTTTATTACGTCCATCTTGCATTCTTTATATTTTATTCATGAGGTCTTCTTCTTAATCACATGTATGGAACTATAAATCTGAAACACTCGATAAAAGCATTAGTTCTATCAAAAAAATCAATACTTAATTACTTATCAAAACTTTAGATTCAACAATCTCTCCCTTTTTTATAATGATAATTAACTTTGATATTTTCTTCAAACTATAATATTACCAGGCTCTCCCTAAATCCAAGGACAGGCATTTAAACTCAATTAAGCATAATATTGAAAACGTAAGTAAATAATATTGAAGATATTCAATATAAGCTCAATTTAACCGTATAATGTTCAACATAAACTGTTAATAACCTCTCATTTTAATCAATGCAATGCTTAGGCGAACAAATACTTAAACATCAACTAACTCATTAAATATCAACTTCTCCCTCTTTGTCGTCTCAAAAAGTAGGGCCGGAGAATCAAAAATATTACTCTAGGCATATATCATTATGTCTAGCCATACCTAAACCTCGAATGATTTTCACTAATTGATCTTCAGCTAGAGGTTTGGTGAAAATATCAGCAAGCTAATCAGATGTATCAATATATTCAATATCCCATTTTTTTAATTTAAGCATAACATATTATTGCCCCACTTATAAAAACTTATCCCCTATATAATTATAAACATTACTCCATTCTTAAGAGAGCACATACAATATCAGAACGTCATATAATTTTTCTTTCTTAATATCATATTCTCTTCCCCTACGTTATATCAAAAAGTGGAGATCATGAAGAGAATAACTTTTAAGAATAATTTAATCATCTTGAGGCAATTTTAAGAGATCATCAAAATATTTCAACAATGTAGCACGAAATCATATAATTTCAATTAAGTCAACATGATTTATTGCATGGCACCAATTAATATCTTCTTTTTAGATAGAATCAAGAAACATGTAATATTTAACGCACTAAGACAGGAAGCATATATCAATGATAATTTATGAAACTATCAACATAAATCTAGTGCACGCTTTAAACATGGATAAGTGCATATTTATCTCATATAATTTCAGCTCTCTTTCGGAATATTACTCATTTAAAAAAAGTAGGAGACATTAGACAATCCTAGACACCTAATACCTCTAAGGATATCCATGTGCCATAGTATTAATAGATTTATGAGCTATTTATATTCAGAGATCATGCAGATTAACAAATCAACTTAATTCGATGATGAACAAGTCATGGATTGATATAGCATGTTTCATATATTTTTAAACATAGTTTTTAGTGGATCTCATATAGCAGAACATAAGAAACTCACACATAAATATGTAAGCTTATCTGATTATTATGCAATCATTCTAAGACAACAAAAGAATATGTAAAATAGCGCAAGTCTTAAAAATACTTACTAGTTTATTTAAATTGATTTTCTTACTCATGGCTTAGTCTCTAGACATCACATGACTTTCGTCTTTAGGTGTCAAAGACGTAAATTTTACTTTTATCCCCTGTTACGTACAAAGAACAGTCACACCTAGGAACAATTTGTCCTTACTCATATATGTCTATTATATTGACCTACGAGGAGCACCTCAAAAAACTCTTAGGTGGTACCCAATCTAAGTGGGTCCGATCGTTTTAGCCGAGATAATTTTAATTCTTTTAGGAACCCAAACTTATCTACATTTAGATACTTTTGAAAAACATTTGTTAATGGTATGCCCCCACAATATTACATTTAAAACATGTAACAAGATTCCTGGTTTCAGAAAAGAATTTAAGAAATCTCTTTTGTTTAAGATTTTTCTGAAAACCAATTTCAGCTTTATCAAAAGTCCCTCTTGAACTTCCCAAAATCATTTTAAAATTATTTTCATCACCCGTGAATTTAAGAACAGTTGAATGTAAATTCAAAACATTGGATTTCAATTCAATGTTTTTATACTCGAATTGCATCACTTACTTGTTAAGTGTGTTAATTGTACTTTATAAAGCATTAATTTGAGAACACTGACTTTTATAATCATTCGTTAGTTCTTGATAACCATCAAATAAATTATTGAAATTTAAAGGGCAAGAACTAAAATATTTTGTTACCTCATCTCCAATGGTCATCAAAGCAAGCATAGATGAATCATCACTACTCGATTTTTTTGAGCTACTCGACTCCGAGTCATCCCGGGTGGCTTTCATTGACTTCTTCTTACTCTTCTTCACCTTCTTCTTTCCTTTCTCTTTTTCTCTTTTTCCTTCTCTGGCTCAGGACATTTGGATTAAAAATTACCAGTTTTATGACAATTCAAGCACCCAACATTATTCAAGTTTAAGTTTTTCTTTCCGCGAAATGTTCATCAAGTCATCTTTCTGAAATGTTTCATGAGAAAACGCCACATTTTTTTCTTGCTCATTGTCAATACTGATGTCAACACTATCGTCTCTTTCCTTAGTCTTTTAAACCTTTGATGCCAGTAACTTTTTTTTTGTTATTTTCTGTTTCATCCTTATATCCTCGAAGTGTCGTCTCGTAGGTTATTAGGTCTCCAATAAGTTCATCAATGGTATACACTATGAGATCCTCAGCTTCCTCAATTGTAGTCAATTTTAACTCCCAAACTTTAGTCGACAATCTCAGAATGTTTCGTACTTTGTCCTCCATAGAATAAAGTTTTCCCAGTTGACCATGGTTGTTGCAGATATTATTGAATCTCGTGTACATTTCTGGAATTAATTCTGCATCACCCATTCTGAATAGTTCAAATTGATGAACTAAGGCATTGATCTTGGACTGTTTTACCAGATTTGTCCCTTCGGGTGTAATTTGTAATGTGTCCCACATTTCTTTTGCCAATCCGCAACCTGAAATTCTGGTACATTCATTTGTATCTAAAGAACAAAACAAAATGTTAATTGCTTGGGAATTGATAGATAATTTTTGTTTATCCGAGGAAGTCAGTTGTCCCTTTATCTTAATCACTCTATTTCTCTTAGGAATGAATGGATCGTTCTTAATGGCCAGCCACACATCACAATTAGTGGTTTGAAGAAAAGTGATCATTTTGTCCTTCCCGAAAAAATAATTTTCACCTACAAACAAATCTGGATGATGCATAGATTTTCCCTCACCTAGAGTGCCTATGAAGTGCGCCATGTGATCTTTCTTAGCTCGAATATTAAATCAAACGAGCTAAATCAGCTCTAATACCAATTGTTGGACCAAAGAGCTATCCAAGAGGAGAGTGAATTGGATAGCTACCCAATTTAAAAAATTAATTCATTTAAACACAAATAATCAATTTCTCTAAATAGATTATTATCCTTATATACACCAGAAATGTGTTTACTTCTAAATGCACACCCGAACACAATATACGAAATAATCAATGCATCACACAACGATATATCCTGGATCTGTAAACTACGCTTACCTATATCCAATCCCTCGAGCTCCAAGGAAATTCTCAATCCAATAAACCCCTGATTCCTTTCTCAGGTAGGAACCAAACCCTTACAATCTCGATTCTTTTTACAAGCTCAGAATCAACCTTTACAATTATTCTTTTCACAAGCTCAGGAAAATATTTTTACGAGGGTTAAGAATAACCTAATACTATTACAGAAAGAATTAAAATATAATCTTTTTAACAGGCTAAAGATTAAACCTACCACTCCCTTACACTTTTACACTTATTCTTTTCTTAGGTTTAGGAAGAACCTTTACAATCACTCAATTCTATTAAAGGAAGAATCAGAACCTAAATCTTTTCAATGGAAATGAATAACCTAACTTGTTTGCATAAAAACTATCAAAGCCTAATATTTTTCACAGAAAAAAGATCGAAACCTAACTACCCTGACTAGACACTGTCCTAAACGTGTCTAGTCCACTCAAACTCACAAATACAAAAAATGTAAGTTTCTTCCCATAAAAAGCTTCTACCACCTCAATACGAATTTACTCACTTAATATCCCCAAATAATTACTACGTGATAGATACAATGTGAAGTAATTTACATCTGATTAATAAATAATATGGATAGCACAAATTTAGCACCTAATCAAATAAACTGGAAAAAATTGCTTAAAATGATTTTTCGGCTTTTAAGTTCAAAAACGATTTTTCTAACAATCCTAAATCAAGTAATCAAGATAAATATAACTTTAAAGCAAATAATATAACTCGGAAGGATCTCACCTGGGAAAACACCGAAGATAATAACAGAATAGCAATTACAACCCAAATTAGTGATGTCAAACAGCTAGCGCTTTAAATCAAGAACTTGAATAGAATCTCTCGTAAATATCTCAGCAAAAATATCACTCTTATAATAGCTCAAAACTGATGTTCTTGATATAATCAAGTCAATTCCCGCAGGTCTATATTGATAGACAAATATCAACCCCTTCAACGGCTAGTTTCTTGAAGATATGCTACCTAGTGGCACTCTTAGACCTCATACATGATAACCTTTCATTTCAAGTGTATTTCACTTAAAAATAACTTTCTATTCTCTCAATTAAGTTCATAAAACTATTCTCAATTTAAAACGAAAGAAATGGAAAGAATTAAACCATTTAAATTAGCAGAATCTCAAAATATATGGACCATATCAATAGAAATAACATAATAGGTTGATAATATCTTAATTAAGTTCAAATCTCCTAAATAACTCTCTTGGATGATCAAAAACAGATAGTTTTTTTACTAAGAGACCAAATATCCTAAAATCTCAACTAACTCAGTCGGTTGACCGAGTCCCAAAGGGTTAGTTGACCGACTCAGTCTTCAAAACTCTTCACATCTTTATTATGTCCATCTATTATTTATGTTTTCTTCATGAGATCTTCCTCTTAATCACATGCATGGAACTATAAATCTGAAACACTCGATAAAACCATTAGTTGTACCAAAAACATCAATATTTAATTGCTCATCAAAACATTGGATTCAATAGTTTGGTCTTCACCGAGTAAGAAGACCCGAATAATATTGGATTAGAAATCCCTAAAGAAGTTCAAGGGAGTTGACGTAAGTAAGGAGGGGCCTTACCGAACTACCATAATTGTGTCTCTTGTATCTTACTCTAGCTCTTATGTATGCTTGTTTATTATTTCGCTGCACTTGTTAAATACTTTTATCACAATCAAATCATTGTTAAGTATAGAATAAAATAGATAAAAAAATTAAAAGAGACTAAAATCGGATAGAGTTATTTGCAACACTGGATTCCCCCATTCCCCCCCCCCCCCCCCCCCCCCTCTCCCTCTTGGGTATATTCTGGCTAACATCCTGGTGGAGTGACACGAGGTAATATGCTCCATTTTTCAACCGTTGACACGTATTGAAATGGTTGATAAGCTACTTCCTAAGCTCAAAAAATGATGATATGGGGTGAGGTGGCAACCCAATAAACCACTCTAAAACTAAGAGCCTTTGAGCATTGTGGCAAAGGATCTACAAATGAATGAATGTCCATCCCTAAAGAGTCATCACATGTTTGAAGTAATGAACATGGTTAGTGGGGTCAAATTTTCCCTCGTACTTTTCCAACTTGGTTGGGACAAACTTATGAGGGAAAGGTTCCTCCATGATTTCAATCGTGAATGGGGGTTCAGTTTCTCCAATGAGGATCTCTAGATCATCCAAAAGTGGCTCATCTTGCTCCTTGTTGACATGCTCCATCCTTTGTCTGAGCTATGCTATTTTCCAAAGGTGATAGATTATGTCCAATATTTTGTCCTTAGGTTGTCATTATGGGGATATTTCAATGCCTTCTTTTTGCTATATTGTGAAACCCTTTCACTAGGTGATTTTAGTATTTTTATTTTGCCGGGAGGGTCGTGGTGGAGGCTCTGGTGAATTTGGCTCCTTATCTGGGCCATTTTTCGATGATGATACCTTCGAATCCTTTACTATGCTTCCACCGAAGGCTCCACAATTTCTTCTGCAGTAGGACGGTCTATAGGTAGACAGTGGTTCACATTATCCAAAATCATGACTTTGCTAGTTTCACGTCCTGACCTCAGCTAGGGAATCAAGTGTATGAAACTTTTTTGTCGATTTTCCATAGACAACGTCAAATGATGTTTTTAAAAAATCTCCACTGATTACCAAAACACAAATCAGGTCAATACATATGCTTGCAACAATTGAAAAGTTTAGAGAACACTGTCAGCGTGAGAATCAGTTAATATATTCAAGAAAATAGTATTAAAAAAATCTAAATGGTGTTTGTAATAAATACCTGTTTATACCTATATCAAACTTGAGTCTCTCCCGTAAGGAGGAGAAATATATGCGTGGTGATTACATGATAAATTTCCCATTAACACATGTAAATTCATGGTTGTAATTGATATTCGTATAACGTTGCGGGGGGTGTCGTTAGAACTTGTTGGGTCTTGGACATTTTGGGCCTGGTCAGCAGTCTAAGGAGTCTAAGGAACCTCGAGCTTTTTAGGGTTAGCAACCCCTGATGGAACAACCCATCTACTTGGGAGCGCACTTTCTTTGCCAAGGCCATTCTTGTGCCCTCCTATATTCAAAGAACTCTTGGGCAGTAAATTTTCCCTCTTAATGTGTAGACACAAACTTTTCCTCATTAATACATTTAAACTAATTTAACTCTCATTTTATGAATTTATTTTTTATAAAATTAATATTTTAAAAATCTACTCGTAGAGATCTACAAAATAAGACCAATATTGAATATAAAAAGATAACTTATTTTTTACATAATTTTTATTTTTATTTTTTTTATTTTGTACTTGCAATTTCTAAGTAAAACAAAATCCATATGTCATTGTAACTGATATTATAAGATGTTGTAACAATATTATGTTAAGTTGCAATTATATTAATGATGAGTAAAAAATAATTTTTATAGGATCACTTCAAATTTATAATTTTTGCTAGTAAATTTAGATTTTTCAAATTATTCATTGAAACTTTGATCTAGTGAATTGTAAAAAAAAATATTATGTATAAACTTATTTTGTTATTGATTATAAGTAATGTACTTTTAATACACCTATACTATGTTAACCATTTAATTTATGTCAAAATTACATTACCTATAATCAAAAAAACGATTGATTAAAAATATTATGTATAAACTTGTTTTATTATTGATTATATGTAATATTATTTTAATATGAATGAAATAGTTGACTAAAGCTTAAATTATTAATTATAATTTTTTATTATAAAACTGTTAATTATAAATTCTTATGACTTGGTGGTAAAGAAATAAGTATGCTAAGGATTAAAGCTATTATTGATCGTTAATACTATTTTTTAAATTAATTTTCTTTGAACTTATATTATTCGATGGTGATAAATATAGTTACACTAGGAAGTAACAATTGTGACAAACATTCATGAAAGTTGCAATTTTGAGTGAATTTGCATCTTGACATAACATTGTTAAAATGTGACAAACACTAATTGCAAAATTACAATAGTAAGTAATACCGGTTACAAACATTTATAACAATTGTTGCAATTGAAGTGATAAATTTGTAACTTGTAGTGACAAGATGAAGTATATATAAGAAACAAATTTCACAATGAGATTCATTACAACATGCCATAACATCAATTATAATATTACATAATTTCGTTACAATTTAGGATGGAACAGTAACAATAGATACAAACATAAAGTAATACTAAGAGATAAATATTACAATGAGATTTATTACAATGAATTATGAAGTATCGATTGTTTATAAAATTAGTTACTACATTTGATAATTGTTGTTACAAATATTTAATGACCATGTTAAACATTACTTCATGTTAAATTTTATCTATATTATTAGTGATTATACAGGTATAATGGATCAAAGTGACGAAAATTAACAAAAACATAAAAGTTTTAGAAATCAAAATGAATTCAATGGAAATGAAGAAGTTTTGGAAGTCAAAATGAGTTTTGATCAGTTATTCTAATTATAATTATTAACAATTAAATAATTTGATTCACTAAAAAAATTAGTTTTAATCAACCTTTTAATTACTAGTAAAATTACATTATGTATAATCAATAATTAAAACTACAGTATGTCTAATCAATAATAAAATAAATTTATATATGATATTTGTTTATACAAATCTGTAGATCATGTATAGTTGTAATGAGACAATTTAAAAAATCTAAACCCACTAACAAATTTTATAAATTTGAAATAATCACACAAAAATTACTTCGTAGTTATCACTTATATAATTGCAACTTAACATGAAATTATCACAACTTCTTTTATAATGACGTGTTTTTTTATTTTTTTATTCTTTATTTTTTGGAAATTTGAAATTACAAGTATTAAAAAATTTTAAAAAATAATATATATATATATATATATATAAAATTATCTTTGTATATTCAATATCGGTCGTAATAGATCTCAACCAGTAAATTTAGAAAATATTAATTCTACAAAAAAATAAATACAAAAAGCAAGAATTAAATTAGTTTAAACGTATTAATAAGTTTTTAAAGAAAATCTCTTTAATGGAGTGGTGAGCACCGCACAGAAGAAAATCCCCTAATAGAGATGATGACCCACTGGCAGTAATTTAGATATAGCGAGCAAAATGCGTAAAGCCAAAGCAAAGAAACAAACGATATAGGAAATAGTTGAACACAATAATTTAATATGAAGAACCAAAATCACAACAGAACAGAAAGAACTCAAGACGGTAACAAAAATTTGAAAAAGAAAAATTAAAACTAAAGGTTAAATAATTAGTCCCAAAAACCGTTATATTTCAACCCACAGCTTCCAGCACATTTGCTGTAATCTCCTTTTTAACTTCATCTTCGTTCTTCTCCGCAGTATCATTAGCATCATTTCTGGAGGTAGTTTCTTCACGCAAAGAAAGTCTTTCTAGCAGTTCTTGGCAGTCGATTGCAGTTACCATCACTGAAACATTAGTCCGACCCCTCCAGCATCCAATGGCAATTGTTGAAGCATCAACTTGAGGAGGATCGGACACCGTTTGGCTACCTGCACAACATTGGGTAACAACTTCAAAAATATACTCCCAACTGAAAAACAAAAACCTTAGGTATTATTTGGTTGTGTAGAAACCCCAATTGGCCTAACTCACTCTCAAAAGACGCTTTGAAAGAAGAGGATTGCCCTAGGCTTTACATATAACTCAGGATCAAGTAACACAAGCAATGTGGGATTCAACACGCCTCTTCACACGCAGAGTGGACTTTGACAAAGCACTACAAACGGATATGGGGGAAGAGCCCATCATCGATGTGGGATTCAACAGGTTGAATGAAAAATTGGAACTAGAATTAAGCTCATGTAATAATTAGATTGGTTCCTTTTTTATTCAAATTATAAGGTCTCGTGGCATGTTTTGGTTGAAGAAAAAGGAATTGAATTCCAATTAAATGGAATAAAATTTTGAAAGGACATCCATTCAAAATTTGATCTCATTCCATCATAATGTCATTCCATTACTTCCAACCAAACTTATTTTTAGTTCGGTACAAACCTTTTCTCAGAACCACCACGCAACAACCCATCAGTAGTTTTGAAGCCTTTTCACCAAATTCAGCTTCAACAAAATCAGCAAATTTTATGCTTTTGTATTGCAATAGATGCTTGAAGTCCACTGGAGATGCACACAGGATTTGTTTAGTTATATGAGGGAGAAGCAGTGGCAATCCTTCGGACGATATTCGAAATAAACATGCTGAGGAAGTGCCATCTTTTGATGTTTGTCGTTCCTGATACAAAAACAAAGAATATGCTCATAAGATGATTCAAAAACTAAATGACTAGGGAAAACCTCATAGATGTCACAGATGTCACTGAAATACAATTTGAAAAATTACTTGACAATGTTTTTTTTAATACTTGATAATAAAAGTAGGCTGTATTGCGTTTTCGAAAAGTACTTTTAAAAATCAAGAGAATAGAAACCCTTTAAAAGAAAAAATAAAAAAATAAAAAATAATAGAAAAAAAAAAGGGATAGTTGTTTTTCATTTCCCCAACATTTATACTCTTAAGAGATTGATGAACTACGATATCTTTGCCTAAATTTTTTCCACCCTCTACAAAAATTATTTTTGATTACGAGAGTTTATAACACTAAGATGTCATCCCTACATTATCAAACACACTTCTTTGCTTTTAAGCAAAAGTATTTCTTCGTTCAATTAACTTTTTTTTATTCTGAAAATACTTGACAAAAATGTTACCGAACGGTGACCAAGTTAATAAGGAAACTTACAAACATCTTGAGGCCAATGGAAGTTATCTTGAGTTGCTGCCCTACTGAGAAATTCAGTTCCAGAACATCCTTCACAGATTCTGAGATATAGTAGACTCTCTTCATGTGGCTAGTATCACGGTTTCTCGTAACAAGGTGACCAGCAAATGGAAATGAATCCTCAATTCCGTAGAATTCCTTTATCCTATCCACAATGGTTTCTTCTCTGAGAAATACCACAGGATCAACTCCTTTCCACCTGCCTTTAGTCTGCAACTTCCTCTTTCCTCCAACTATTTCAGAACCAGCTTCCATATCTTGAGGAGCTTGCATTTTCTCTGCTTCATTTTCCTCGGACATTTTACTAGTATCAAGAGCAGATTCCTCTGTTTCACCATCAAGTAAATCAGCATCAGAAGTTGCTTCTGGAACTTCTTCTATAAATTCTGCTGAATTTGTACCCTCCACATTAATGTCTTCTTGGACCGGAGTAAATACTTTATTGGTTTCATCGTTGCCAACAGAATTCACTTTCCTATTCAGACTGCCGGGCTTCTTCTGAATGGCTGCAGGAGAAAGAATGAGTTGTTACTCAGATACATCTTCTGAAGAAAACAGTCGTAATAGAGAAATATAAGAAAACGGGATGTGCAACAGAAAAACCCAAGAAAACTAATATGCAAAGATTGCTGGTTATAAAAATCTTGTTTATGCACCACCTGCGCTTTGAAGTCTTGATCTGAAAACCTTCCCTCCCTCCTAGAATTCTATTCTTTGATTTTTAAGCAACTACAGAACATGTTTAATCATAATATACAAGTTTGTAGGTATTATTGTATTTTTCTCAATTATTTATATGTGATCATAGTTGTCAAAGGCTCTAGGCGCACCGAGGCGCACAAGGTGTCCCGGAGCCTAGGCGCTAAGCGCACGGCGAGGCGCTAGCCTGAGCGACACCAGGCGCACGACATTTAAAAAAATAAATAAATTAATAAATAGTACTTTTATATTGCAAGTCTAAAATCAAGAAGTAAAACTATGACTAAATTCCAATTAGAAAATATAAAATACACTCGCAAGTAGCCCAGAACTCCAAATGCAAGTTTTTAAACATACAAAAACAAAGAGCAAACAAAAATACAATCAACCAAAATCCAAATAATCAAATATCATCATCGTCATCCACCAAAGCGAAGTCGTCTACATCTTCACCATTGGACACGTGATCATCCCACTCACACTCTTCTTCTTCAGTCTCTTCTGAATTTGCTTCTTCCTCATCTAAATGGATTGTTGGAGTAGAAGAACTTGCCACTTGCTTATTTCTAGCATTCACCCTTGAAGTCGATTTCGATCTAGAATTATATCGACTCTCTTCTACTCCAGCGGCAGTAGCTACATTTGTCCATGTCAATCCATCTTCTTCATCATGCACATACTCATCATCGAGCTCCCTATCAGAAGCTCCATCAACTCGACCAATTAACCACTCATTGCTATCATCAATATCAATCAATGAGATAGGATCAATGACGTCGCGTGCTTGATATCAACGAATCAATGCTCTATTATATTTCACATACACCAAATCATTTAATCGCTTTTGCGCTAACCTATTTCTCTTCTTGCTGTGAATCTGCAATAATTTATGCGCAATAGATTAAAAGATCATTATTTAAGGGGATTATATTTGATAACTTTTAAATAAATTCAAATTAAATATTAAAAAAAAAACTTACATGTTCAAAAACACTCCAATTCCTTTCGCAACCAGATGCACTACATGTAAGGCTAAGGATTTTTATTGCAAACGCTTGCAAGTTAAGTGTCGACCCACCGTATGAGGTCCACCAGTCGACTGTAAAATATAATTACTAATTTAGAATCATTAAATTAAAGCAATAAAACAACAAAAAATTAAAACAAAAAATTTACCAGCTGACTTTGTGCTCCTATGTCTGACGGCCATAGGCATCCCAAAGAGGCCTTCGGATTTCTTGTACTTGTCCAATTCCACCGAAATTTTATCTTGTACAGCAAGAGTTGGAACCAACCTCATAACACATTCATAGAAGCCTTTCATAACTTCCTCATCTTGATGAATGTCTTTGTTTCCATGATAGTATTCCGGATTCAGAAAGTGACCAGCTACATGCAAAGGACGATGAAGTTGGATATTCCATCGACGATCGATAATTTTAAAAATCTCACTATACTTCTTCTCGTCCTCTTTGAATACTTTGGCAATGGCTTCTTTGGCTCTATCCATAGCCTCATAAATATACCCCATTGCGGGTTTTCTCTCCCCATCAACCAAACGAAGCACTCGAACAAGAAGGCCTGATACCTTAAGACCAAAAACGACATTTTGCCAAAAGGTCGGCATTAGTACAATGTCTTTTGCCCTTTTACCTTGTTGCTCCTTCGCCCACTTGCTAGTGGTCCATTCATCCGAAATGAACATCTTCCTCAAGTTATTCCTTTCTTGATGAAGTCTACACAATGTGATGAAAGCGGTAACAAATCGGGTTTTTGCCGGCCTTAGCAATTCCTTTTGATGAGTGAATCGTCTCATCATGTTAACTACACCGGGGCGGTTATAAATGTAACCATTTAGAAATACCGCTTTCACAAAGGTTCGATTCATGTTTGGCAACTTAAAGATGTCTTCCAACATCAAATCCAAACAGTGGGCCGCACATGGTGTCCAATATAAATGTTGGTATTTCGCCTCCAACAACCTCCCTGTGAAGAATAAAAAATAATACTTAATTGCTAGTAAATTTGAAAAATGTATATTCTAATTAAAATATAATTATTAGAAATTAATATTTAAACTTACCGGCCATGACATTAGAAGAGGCACTATCTGTAACCACTTGCACCACATTAGATTCTCCAATCTTATCCACAAAAGTACTAAGTAGCTCAAACATCTTCTCTCCAGTCTTTGCATAAGCGGAAGCATCAACGGATTCAATAAAAACACTTCCTCGAGGACTATTAACCAAGAAATTAATGAGTCCTCTCTCGTTGTCTTTCCAACCATCCGCCATAATTGAGCATCCATGGGTTTCACGTTCCTCCTTGTGTTTTTCAAGCATTTCATTTGTCTTCTGCACCTCCTTCTTTAATAGAGGAACTCTAACCTCATGGTATGATGGCGCTTTCATACCGGGACCATATTGTCCGATACCCTCAATCATCGCTTGAAAACTATCATATTTGACTGCATTAAATGAAATTCCCGCATCATACATCCATCTAGCAATAGCAATGAGTGTACATGCTCTGGACCTTAACTCTTTCTTCGCATGATCATTATCATCCAACTTAGTTTGTTTCCCTTTCCCCTTTCGGTTTTTCACAACTATTTCTGGATCGGGAGTGTAATACAAATCCAAAGGTCCTTTTTGCTTTGGCCTTTTTGGAACAAATGTACTTGAATTTCTACCTGAAGAAGGTGTTTGTCTTTTCAGGGATGTCACATCTCGAACATCATCCTCATCCTCATCCTCATCCTCACTTCCGGCCTCGTAGTCATCAAAATTTGGAAGCAAATTAATTTGATCTTTTTCCTTCTTCTTCTTGGACATGTAGTCTTGGATTTCATCTCTCACGTGAGATGGACATTTTTTGCAAACGGTGACATTTCTATATCCGCCAACAATGTGTTGTTTAGCCCGATATATACCTCCTTTCGTCACTTTTTTACAAAAATTGCATGTGACCGAATTTTTGTCTTGTGGATTCACCAAATACGCATGGCTCCACGCGGGGTCCCTTGATCCTTCACTAGCCATTTAATTTGTCCTAACTTCTAACAAACAATTAAACAAACAAATAATAACAAAAATAAACTAAATAAATAATTAAACAATTAAGTTTTAACATGAACATAAACATATATCATCAAAATCAGAAACGGAAACAGAAAATTAGAACACATTTTACACAAAATTAGAACACATTTTACACATGAATCATGAAACAAATAGGCAAATCATAAATAAAATAACTAATTAAGTAATTATATAAATAAAATAAATAAAACATAAATAATTAATTAAATAAATAAATAAACCATTACCTTACAGCCTTACCTGAGCACCTGGAGGACGACGAACAGCGAACCGACGGCGATCGAAGCAGCAGCAGCAGTCGGAGGAGGAATCGAATAGCGAAGGAGAAATCGAACGGCTCGTTTTCAGCAATCGGAGCAGCAGCAGTCGGAGGAGAGCAAACACTACATGCAGCGAAGGAGAAATCGACGAAGGGAGCAGAAATCGGAACAGCAGCAGTCGAAGGAGCAGCAGTCGAAGGAGCAGCAGCAATGAGCGACGAAATCGAAGGAAACCGAAGCAGAAAACAAAGGAAATCGAGGAGAAATCGAACGAAATCGAAGGAGAAATCGACCGAAATCGAAGCGATTCTGTTCGAGATTCTGTTCACGCCGATTCAATAGGGTTTCAGAAGCTCAGGTATGGGATCTGCCAATCTGGGAATATATTAAGGACTTGGGCTAGCTAATTCGATAGCCCATAAGGCCAGGCTGGAAAAAAATCGCCTTGGCCACCGCAGGCGTGCCTCCGGCGACGCAGGCGACTCTCGCCCAGGCAGTAAAGGCGGTCGCTTCTTGTAGGTTCAGCGCCTAGACCTGAGCGAAGCGCAGCACATGCGCCTTGAGTCACCTTGCCCCTAGGCGAGCGCCTGGGCGCGACTTTGACAACTATGTATGTGATAGTACTGCTTGCTAAGATTGTCAATAAATACTTGCGTTTGTGCCCTAATGTTGTTCCATTTGATTCATGAGGTCATATGCCAGTTCAATGTTTATAGTATACAATATTTCTCTTGAATTATTTCGGAAGTATCTATCCAAATAGCAACTTTACAAGTACTTTTTTCATAGGTATGAAATGCCGAAAAATCTGAAGGCTTACACCTATTCTAAAGGCTTACCCTATAGTCCTCAATGCTTAAACCTTGTGCTATACCTTCTCCTCTTACAACACCAATGTTCATCAATCATTAAGCATGATAATGAAAAGTGAGATTACTGTGGAAAGCACAACACTAAATGCACTACCCTTCTTCGATCAAATAATCCCGAGATTAATAAATCAGAATTTACCGGGCAAAGCAGATACTTTGTGAAATATAGCAATGAAGAAAGCTCCTGTATTCTGGTCATGGGGCACAATCCTCATGCAACGTTCTAAAGGGAGAGATGAAACTTCTTCGCAAACATCAGTTGGCCCCTGATGATCCTCAGTCAGCTGCATCCCATTTCTGGAACTTATATTACCACCATCATCATGCACTTTTGCTATGGCTATATCATGTTCGTTATCAGATGCATCCGAGTAGCTCTTTCCAGAAGGAAACATGCTGGGGACGATACCACTTTGTCTGAATTTCGGAACGTCTTTGTAAGACGTTAGCCAGATTCCTTTGTCTCTGACCTACATGTACACATTACATGGACAAAATCAATGCCAGGAGGAAGCGTTGTAGAACAGAACAAAACTAGATAATCTGAAATATCCGATTATATCAAAAGATCCCAAGTAAAATTTATGTTTTTTGATTTCCCTAGAATCTCTACTCAAACACACACACACACACACACACACACAGTCATAACACACATTACATACTGACCCAGAGCAAGATGGAATTCAGCGTATTTTGTGACCAACTCGAACTTACACTCCTCAAACAACCTTAATAGAAAATGGAAAAGCTCCCTTTGCTTACACATGATTGACAGATACCGACAACATTTCTCTGTCCAATAGAAATATTCACATGTTTCCAGGTACTACGAGAAGAGAAATTTCTCAAATAAAATTGTTAGACATCAGGCTTGTATAACAGTTAGTGAACCATATGTACTGATTGTTTGCTTTATCTTTTTCATTTTCTTAAAGTTTTATTCTTTTCCCTTCTTTTTTTTTTTTTCTTTCAGTCGGCTTGTTCCATTATATCCCAGTGGGTAGCTTAAACCAACAGCCATCTAGTTCTTGTTTCATCCCAAATCAGTTAATCACATAATGAAGCACCCATTGAATGAAAAGAGCACATGAAAAAGGCATTTATCTTTTGGTAGCATCAAAAACTGCATGCAAGAATCTTTAGCATCCCTGGCCATCAAGATATCTTTTCACAAATTCATAGCAAGAGCAAGTTCAGTGATTGAGAAACGTGAACACAAACATATAAACTTTGCAACACAAATGAGTAAGCATCAAGAGGCACTACCAAGGATGTTCCAATAAAGACGCCTTGGCCACTTCACTTTGTTAAATTTAAAGAGACATGGTTCCCATCCTTAGAATCCTTGCACTGCCCCCTCTTTCCCGAAGAAAATAGAAAAGGGGGATGGTGTAGTTTAAAAATTAAAACACAAGATGTCAGGTAAATGAGAACTGTTAATTATTTTAAATGAGAAAATAAAACATAGTTAATTTTCCGAGAACTGTTATTTTGGTGTAAAATGCTCAAGAACTTTCTTACGTAAATCGCAAAGAACAATGAACTTTAGCTTCTTTTTTATGTTATAAACAAGAGCTATTTTCAAGTGGCATCAGCTGAATTAAATCTAAAGGTGGTTGCATACAACGTCAAGGAAAACCAGAAATAAAAATGATAATTGGCAAAAGAAACATGACAAGGGGAGACATACTCCCATAGGACCCACACATTTAAAAGGAATTTAACTTTTCAAGTCAGTAGCAACCGGAAACGCCAGTGCTAGAAAATATAAGTAATGCTTAACAGAATGCGGGCGTCTTCTAAGGTTGGTAAAAATAGATAATTGTGTGTTTGTGTGCACGCAAAATACTTTATACAAGTGAGGTATGACTAAGTCAATGAATTTGACCTTCCATTTTTTAAGACCTGGCCGACGAACTAGCTGAGGGAGCCCATTGGAGACATCAACAAGTTCAACCGACCCTTCACATCTCCGCAAAATCTGAGGAAAAAAAGCAACAATATGAGCCCAAAGAGAGAGAGAGAGAGAGAGAATGAGAAGAAGACATTATGAGCCAGTGACGAAGGGAGGAGATAGTAGAAGCATCATAAAAGTGACTGGACAAATTATGCAGACCAATAGAACAAAAATTGAAATCTTCAAAAACTAAGATTTATAAGACCTAGATTATAGTGTCTTAGACATCAAAACAATATAAACCAAATAAACTAAGAAAACCTAATCAAATGAAGAATCAAAATGAAATTTCAATCAAATAAAATGATCTCCCTAAATAAATCTGTCAGGTTACAAAATCACAGTTCTAATTGGAAGTTTATGAAGTAAATCTTGTTATGAGATTTTAAGTCTATAAGGGGCCCTTAAAAAATAGTTGCATAGTTATCATAGAGTAATCAAGAGCTAATGATAACTACAATGAACACCAGTTGTGAAACAATTTTGTTTAGAGAAAAAAATAGCCTCCTATTTCCTCTTCAGGCTCTTATAGCTCAGAGGAAGGAGGAACTCAGACTCAGAGTCGCACATTAATAGCATGTTCGGGTTCTATGATCAAAGTCACTGTAACATAATCTAATCTTCAACCCACCCCCTTCTCTCTCCTAAGAAAGCATAAAGACTTTGCTAAGGGCAGCATATCAGTATAAAATAAAAACATGTTTTAAATGGATAGGTTACCTCAGCAACGACAGCCTCATTCTCAATTGGATTCATTGAGCAAGTTGAGTAAACCATTCTCCCACCAACTTTAAGCAAGGATAGGCCTGAAATAGTAAATATAGAAACACCGTGAGATATGATAAGAACTAGTCAACCCTGCTGATTCATTTTTAAATGTAAATCCAATTAGACTTAAATCAATTGAATTTGCCTAGATTAATGCAACTTTGTTTCTCTTCCTTAGGAGTGCATCTCCTTTTACAAAGCAGAGTATCAGTCTATGTATTAAGTAATCAATATTATTGAACTTGAGGTTTAAGAAGATAATTCAATAAATAAAGGAAATTATTTAAATGCATTACAGTGTTTTCCTCTTAACTGAAGTTAAAAGTTTGTTCGGCAAAACAAGTTGTTTAGTTTATAACCTGGCAGTCTTCTTTATTTCAAACTGCAACTTGTGCAGAAGTGAGCTCATAGAAGTAAGCGAGGAATTTGCTGATGGATACTTGACATTTTCTTTCTCGTAGAAAACTTGTGTTGAAATTAGGCAAGGCATTGAAGGCCCCCAGATCAGTTCTTGGGAACCTAAGAGCACAATGTTTCTTCCAACTACATTTCTACACGGTTGGAGTGAAAGAAGCTATGTTTTTGTCCCAAGTGATTATCTAATTAGTTACGCCACATGTACTTAAAACTAATTAATAAATAATTATACAAACTTTGTCATTTATATGGGTAATTTACTAAAAGTGAGATCAATGGAGTCAAGTGAGAAAGAGTATAATGCAGTTGCTACCAAACACTCAATACATGCTTTCCGCTTTTCATTAGCTCTTTTTGATAGACCATTAATCAAACATACCTATGTGAGAAACAGGAATAAGGCATAGAAGCTTCTATTTTTCAGTTAGGTAGTAAGTTGTTAGGCTGTTAGTTGTTAGAATAACTGAATTGGTTGTTAGTTGTTAGTTTTTAGTTGTTAATCTGTTAGTTGTTAGCTGTAATCTGCTGCTAATAGGCTTATAAATAGCAGAGAGGAAGAAGGAAGGGGTACCGAAAATTAGAGATAGAAATTGGGAGAAAACCAGGTTCTCGAATCCCTGGCTGTTGTTCATTTCCCTTACTGTTTTCATTTCAATTAAGGCTGATTTGTATCTCATTATAGTGGTGAATACAATTCAATCCATTTCTCTACAACAATTCAGCTATTTTTTCCTATTTGTATACAATTGATCTATCAATTGGTATCAGAGCAGTTCAAACCTGGAAAATATGGCTCAAAAAAAAGTTGAAGCATTGGAGGAGAAGATAGACCTTGTTCATTTAGAATGGCAGAGAGATTCGAGTCGGTTCGGACTGAAGTTCAGAAGATTGGAAGTCTGGAGAAGGCAATCACGTTGCTGTTGGGAAAATTTGAGCAGTCAGTGAGAAGAGATGAAACGTGTTCTTCATCATTGATGGAGGAAAAACAGAATCCGTCTGTGATGATGGACTCACAGACCGTCGGAGGAGGCAATACGACGGAATTTATGGGAAATCGATCGTTCAGGAGGTTGGAACTACCAATCTTCACAGGAACTGATCCTGATGGATGGATTTTTAGGGCTGAGAGATATTATGCGATGAATCGAATGAATGATGGAGAGAAATTAGAAACCGTGGCTTAGTATGGAAGGGAAGGCTCTCGCATGGTATCTATATGTAGAAGATAGACTCAAATTTCATACCTGGAATGATTTCAAGATGGCTTTTCTGCATCGTTTTCGATCGTGTATGGAGGGATCCATTTGCGAGAAATTTCTGGCAATCCGTCAGGAGTCTTCTGTTGAAGATTATCAGGAACGATTCGAAGTCCTGGCCTCTCCATTGAAGGGACTCTCAGAGGAGGTTTTGCAAAGTACATACCTCAATGGATTGAATCCATCGCTACGAGCAGAGGTAAGACTTCTTAAACCTAGAAATCTATTAGAAATGATGGATGCAGCTCGTTTGATCGAAGATAAGAACAGGATCCTCCAATCCGCTCGAATCGGGTCTGGTTCTGCTGGATCATGGAGCAAATCGTCGGGAGTTGGGTCGGGTTCATTTTATTCCAACCCGAAATATTCGTCGAACGTAACAGCGACGACGATTCGACCTTCGCCGTCGTTCCGATCGCCGTCGACGACGAATACTGGACAAGGAGGAGCAGATCTGAGGAAATCGCAAACCGCAGACTCATCGGCGACACGATTTTCGTCGAATTTCCGGCAGTACACTGATGCGGAGTTGATGGCCAGACGTGCGAAAGGGCTCTGTTTCAAATGTGACGATAAATTCTCTCCAGGTCACGTGTGCAAGAACCGCAAGCTACAGGTATTGATTGTGGCTGATGCTAGCGAAATCGAAGAAGCCGGAGGTGATTATGAAGGAGAAGAGGATCTCGAGTTGGTGGAAGGCGCAATCGAATTATCAATAAATTCTGTAATGGGATTTACTGACCCGCATACTATGAAATTGGGAGGAAAAATTGGACCACAAACAATGACTGTGTTGATAGATTGCGGCGCATCGCATAACTTCATCTCTAAAGATGTTGTACACCGGTTGGATCTACCTGTAACGGCAACCACGGCGTACAAAGTGATTATTGGAACGGGAGAAACAGTGGGTGCAGGCGGAATTTGCAAAGGGGTGTTACTGTCCCTTCCCGAAGTAGAGGTGGTGGAAGATTTTTTACCACTGGAGTTAGGCAAAGAAGATGTTATTTTGGGAATGCAGTGGTTGACGAAATTGGGGGCAATGCAAGTTAACTGGAAAGCTTTAACTATGAAATTTACTGTGGGACAGACCCCGGTGACATTAAAGGGAGAGCCGGGATTATGCAAAACACAGATATCGCTCAAAGCGATGATGCGTACTATACAACATGAGGGCCATGGTTATTTGTTAGAGTTGGAGTCTTTAGTGACACAAAATGACAAAAACAAAGCGGCTATGGAAGTTCCCGATATTTTCGAGGAGTTGTTACAAGGATATCCAGGAGTGGTGAACGAGCCGAAGGGATTACCCCCTCAAAGGGCGTTGGATCACTGTATCATTTTGAAGGAAGGAGTGGAACCGGTGAGTGTGAGACCATATCGGTATCCACAGGTGCAAAAAGACGAGATTGAACGATTGGTCGATGATATGCTGGCAGCAGGTATCATTCAACCAGGTCATAGTCCATTTTCCAGCCCTGTTATTTTGGTAAAAAAGAAAGATGGCAGTTGGAGATTTTGCGTGGATTATAGGGCTTTAAATCGGGTAACTGTACCCGACAAATTTCCTATTCCGGTAATAGATGAGCTCTTGGATGAATTATGGGGGGCCCATTTTTTCTCTAAACTAGATCTCAAGTCGGGATACCACCAAATTCGAGTGAGGCCACGGGATGTGCCTAAAACGGCATTCAGGACACATGAGGGTCACTATGAGTTCCTCGTGATGCCGTTTGGTTTAATGAACGCTCCAGCCACTTTCCAAGCATTGATGAATGAGGTATTTAAACAGTACCTTCGGAAATTTGTGCTCGTTTTTTTTGATGATATTCTCGTATATAGTAAGTCCATGGAAGATCATATGGAGCATTTACGAACGGTCTTGGAGATCTTGAAGGCACATTCATTGGTAGTCAACCTCAAAAAATGTGTTTTCGGGCAACGGGAGTTAGAGTACTTGGGTCATATAGTTTCGGCAACAGGAGTGGCAGCTGATCCCAAGAAGATTCAGGCGATGGTAGAATGGCCAATCCCGACCAACTTGAAAGCTCTCCGAGGGTTTTTGGGTTTAACGGGGTACTATCGAAAGTTTGTGCGAAACTATGGGCACATGGCGGCACCCCTCACAAATCAATTAAAAAAAGATCGATTTGGGTGGAATGATGATGCGCAAAAGGCATTTGAAGTTTTAAAGGTGGCGATGACAACGGTACCTGTATTAGCTCTTCCTAATTTTCATCAACCGTTTGTGGTGGAAACTGATGCTTCTGGTGTTGGTTTGGGGGCTGTGTTAATGCAAAATCAGCAGCCGATTGCATTTTTTAGTCAGATCCTTAGCCAAAGGGATAGGACTAAGTCCGTATACGAACGCAAGCTAATGGCTATTGTCTTTGCGGTCCAAAAGTGGCGGCCTTATCTTTTGGGACGCAAATTCATTGTGCGTACTGATCAGAGGAGTTTAAGATTTTTACTTGATCAACGCATGGTATCTGAGGAGAATCAGAAATGGGTTTCAAAATTGTGGGGTTACAATTTCGACATTGAATATCGCCCCGGAATTGAGAACAAAGCGGCCGATGCTTTATTGCGAAGAGAGGAAGGTTGTGAGCTTACCATTTTTACGGTTTCATGCTATGCACAGGTTGATATACTGCAAAACGAGATTGATTCCGATTGCATCTATGGACCCATCAAACAACAGCTACTACAGGGGTCCGACTTGTTTCCTAACTATAGTATTCGACAGGGCATTCTGTTGTACAAAGGACGCATGGTGTTTCCGTCCGATTCCACTCTCATTCCACAATTATTGGATGAATATCATGGGGGCAAGATTGGAGGCCATTCTGGGGTTTTGAAAACATTTCAACGTTTATCTCGAGATGTTTATTAGCGAGGAATGAGGAAATACGTCCAGAGTTTTGTTGCTGAATGTTCCATTTGTCAGCAAAATAAAAATGTGTCTCTCAGCCCCGCCGGATTTCTACAACCACTCCCTATTCCAGATCAGGTTTTTGAAGATTTGTCCATGGATTTTGTGGAAGGATTGCCGAAGGCCGATGGGTTCAATTGTTTGTTTGTGGTGGTCGACCGTCTTTCAAAATACGCTCATTTTATTCCACTTAAACATCCTTTCACTGCGGCCGATGTTGCGGCCATATTCGTAAAGGAGGTAATCCGTTTGCATGGAGTCCCCCGTTCTATCGTCTCTAATCGTGGTAGAGTTTTCCTCAGCAAGTTTTGGAAGGAGTTGTTCCGTCTGCAAGGCACAACGTTGAAACACAGTACCGCTTATCATCCGCAAACAGATGGGCAAACCGAGGTGGTCAATCGCAGCATTGAGACCTATTTACGATGTTTTGCGAGCGACAAACCCAAACAATGGGTTAAGTGGTTACCATGGACCGAGTATTAGTACAATACTTCTTTCCACATATCTACTCAGACCACTCCTTTTCGCGTCCTCTATGGTCGTGATCCACCACCATTGCTGCGTTTTGAAATTGGATCCACTCCGATATCTGAGGTGGATTTTCAATTACAAACAAGAGATCAAATCTTGAAGGAACTTAAATACCATTTGCATCGTTCTCAGAAACGTATGAAGGATTATGCGGATAAGAAGCGCCGCGAAGTAGAGTTTGAAATAGGAGACTGGGTTTATGTGAAGCTTCGGCCGTATCGTCACAAATCTTTGGCCAGTAAAGCCAATGAGAAGTTGTCTCCTAAGTTTTTTGGGCCTTATCAGGTACTGTCTAAAGTGGGCGCAGTGGCATATAGGTTGGCCCTGCCGTCTACTACTTCAATTCATCCTGTATTCCATGTGTCGGTGTTGAAAAAAGCCGTAGGTTCTTATGTCAATGTACAACCTATTCCGGAGATCCTTACGGAGGACTTGGAGTGGCAGGTGCAACCGGCTTCGGTAGCCGGACTGCGCTATAATGTGCACGGAAAGTTGGAGGTATTAATTCAGTGGCGAGATCTTCCGAATTTTGAAGCATCGTGGGAAGAGTTTGACTTCTTGAACATCCAATTTCCTGCTTTTCACCTTGAGGACAAGGTGAGATCTCGAGGGGGAGGTATTGATAGACCATTAATCAAACATACCTATGTGAGAAACAGGAATAAGGCATAGAAGCTTCTATTTTTCAGTTAGGTAGTAAGTTGTTAGGCTGTTAGTTGTTAGAATAACTGAATTGGTTGTTAGTTGTTAGTTTTTAGTTGTTAATCTGTTAGTTGTTAGCTGTAATCTGCTGCTAATAGGCTTATAAATAGCAGAGAGGAAGAAGGAAGGGGTACCGAAAATTAGAGATAGAAATTGGGAGAAAACGAGGTTCTCGAATCCCTGGCTGTTGTTCATTTCCCTTACTGTTTTCATTTCAATTAAGGTTGATTTGTATCTCATTATAGTGGTGAATACAATTCAATCCATTTCTCTACAACAATTCAGCTATTTTTTCCTATTTGTATACAATTGATCTATCACTTTTCCAACAGAATTACCATTCAACCCATGACAACTTTTCAACAGCTGCTTTTATTCAGCCAGTAAATTGAGCTCAAGTCCGCATGCAAAATAAAGGTGCAAAATAAAGGTCAAGTTCGAACTGCAAAGATTATTAAATTCTTTTCGAGTCCTAAAAACCCATAGGTATTGTAACATGGTTAAATTGATGGTCTAAGGGCCTGTTCAGTTTTCATTCTCAAAAACAATTTTATTTTTATTTTTTTCTAAAACACAAAAAATCATTTTTTTTAAACACAATTCAAAAACTATTCCATATATTTAAATAAATAAATAAATTCAAAACTTTTGATCAATCACATCACCTCTACTTCTAATATTCTCCTTTTAAAATTTATCCAATTTGTCTCTCCCTCATACTTCTCGCTTTCTCAACCAAATCAAATCAAATCACCTATGTTATTAATCTTTAAAACAGTACTGCAAAAGGCTTTTTCTGGGCGAGCCCAGGAGCGGAGTATAGTAGAAATGCCCCTTGGCTATTGGTAGGGCGCACCTTGGGCATACACCCCAGGCTTCTAAGTAGAGCCCTAGGTATAAAAATTGTGAATCCAAGGGCTTGGGAGTAAGCCCAATGTGCTTTTTCATTTTTCAATTTTTTTGTTTCAATAAATTAAATGTGATTTACAAATTAAGTTACTTTAAGGTTTTAAATAAGGTAAGTATTTAACAAAATTCAAGTTACTATTAGAAAATAATCCTAAATGTAGTCAAAAGTCTCCATCTTCCTTTATCTTCCCATCGGCTGATTAAATATATAATCCTGGCAAGAATTGAACTTGCATCTTTGATTGTTTACATTTCATTATCCTATAGAAATTTCCATTGTTTTACTTCATTAGTTATTCAGCATAATTTTTTATATATGTTCTCCATTTTTTTTTTTTTTGGCTATCTTATATTTTTTCCCACTATTCTTTTTCTATTATTTATATGTATATTTTAATTCTTATATATTTTAAAAATACTAAAAATTCACACGCCTCAAGACTTATGCACCCTGCCTCACGCCCGCACCTTTTACAACACCGTTTTTAATAAATCATTAATGATGATTATGTTTTTAAAGGTTCTCATTAAGTTTCAAATTTTTTAGAAAAAAAAAAATAGAAACTATTTTGAACTTATAATGTATGTAAGAGTGCAGTTACATATATCTGACTCTCCTCAAACCCCGTAAGAGCATGAGCTTTCGTGCATGCCATTTTTCCATTTTGGACTTACGAACCAAACAAGCCTCCAAATAGATTAAAATTCAGATCTAGTAAACGCACGAAAATTTTAAAGAAAAAAAAAAGGAAAACTACTTAAACCCCAATTTTGGTGAAATGGATCACAACTCACCATACAAAATTGCAAATGCAAATACAATAGCTAGAGTATGACTCTATTCTTTCAAAAAATACTAGACTTTGTGGTACAAAGAGCAATATCTAAGATGGGTCTAGTTTGACTTATTTCACATAGTAAACAATAAAAAATAAAAATAAATAAATAAACAAATAAAAAACATATCATTTAAACTTTCATGAAAGCAGTAAAACAGGCTTAGACAAAAATAATTTGCCAGGATTATAGAAATGCTCCCAACGAGAGAAACCATCAACAACTTAACATATTTAGGGTCCGTGCAGGTATAATAGCACAATCTTAAGTAAGCACGATTAATAACTTTAAAAGGAAGTTACGGAATACATTAAATATGTGTGATTACAAAATTAAGACAACTTAAAATATTCACACTCAAAAATGGATCGAAATTTTGTGTGTACTTGATGCAACCTTCATCAGTCTAGCTAGCTAACATTTTAGTTGTACTTTCTTGATTCTTTAGCTTATTATCAAAGAAATGCTTCAGGCTAACAAGCTCAGAGTCAGTAGAATCTTTAAATCTGACAACTACCTGCCGAAGGTGCAATCAATCATCCTGAAGAAAGTGTTTAACTACTCTAAACAACTACCCAAAAGCTCTAAAGGTATGGAAATTTTCACTCATCGCTTGAAGTTATTAAACTACTACTACCACAAACACCATTACATCATCTACTACTATGAATTCTAGAGAAAAAAATTATAAGAAAGTAAGAAGTACTAAAGAGAGGAAGTACTAGAGAAAAAGTTGCAGAGAGAAACTTTAAAAACTGAATGTTGTAAAAACTATTTAGAGAGAAAAATTCTAAAGTGATAAACTAATTTATTGCCATGGAAAGTTGTAATATGAAAAATACTTCACAATTCAGCATTTAAATTAAAAACTAAAATTTTGCACTTATAAGCTTAGGCACGGTTTGGTAACGTTTTTCTAAGTACATTTCTGCTTTTAAGCAAAAAAGTACTTGATTTTAAAAATATCGTTTGTTTTGCACTTTAAAAAAATACATTTAAAATTTTTAAAAAGTTAAAACATTATAATAAGTACTTTTTTAGAAAAACAAAAAATAGTTGTTTTTTATTTTTCGATTTTTATATCCAAGGAGACTGATAGAGATCGATGGCCTAGGACCACTTCAGTCGTTTTTTTTTCAAGTGTCCATGAATTTTGTTTGGATTAAGAGATCATTTATAGGGATAATACTAAGATTTCATAGCTAAATTATAAACAAACTCATGATTTTTCACTTGGGGTTTTGACACTTTGTACCCCTAAAGTTTAACCAAAATCTATTGTGGCCTCCCTAGTTTCAATTTGAACATATAAGACCTTAAAGTTTCTTATCATCCTACATTCCTACTACAATCCAAGTCATTATCCAAATTACAATTTTGGACAGAAAACATTCACTTGCCATGCACCTGACTATTTTTAAGAGGTTTTATGGTCAATTCCAATCTCTTCCTTCCCACCCAAATAGTTAGAAATATTCATATAACACATATAGATTTCTATGAATAAAATTTGTGAGGGGGAAAAGAAAAGGTTGAAAATGTTCATAAAGTCCCCTTAAAAATAGTTCAATGTACGGTATTAAATTTTTGTCGTCCAAAATTGTAATAGAGTTATAGATTTGGATTGAAGTGGGACGATCACGGAACTTCAGGGTATTATGTGTTCAAATGTCAACTATGAGGAACAAAGTGAAATAATGGCAAAATTTCAGGAGTACAAAGTGTCAAAAATCCTTTTTTACTTTTGATTTTAAGGAACAATACTTTTTTATCAAATTAACTGTTTATTTTTAAAAGTGCTTAAAAAAATGTTACGGAACAGTGTCTTAAGTTTTCAGCAATTAAATTTCAATTTTAGACCTTAGTTCGTCCTTTACTGTTGGAACACGGTATGCATTATAAATTTGTTTTGTGATTAAAAAACTAAAATTCAGCACGAATGATTTTTCAGCAATTAAATTTCAATTTTTTAAAACAAAACCTTAGTGTCATTTACTTTTGGAACACAGTGTGCAGTATGCATTATAATCTATTTTGTGATTGAAAAATAGCAGAAGAGGAACTGTAGAAGGTACCTCGCATTGCTATCAGAATTTGCAGACTGTGTAGACCAGTGCCCATTCCCACATTCCTGTATTAAAGAAAAAAATGATGAAACCCAGCTTTTTGAGGATGCAAAACAAGGAGTCGCAACCGTGACCAAAGTAACAAATGGATAACAAATACCATTTCCTCCAAATATCAGGAGCCTTCCTAAGAGTACCATCTCCGCTGCATGGAACATCACAGAGAACACGATCAAATAGAAGTTGACTTAAAGCAGGCTCTTTTGAAACTCCCATCTCAGATGCATAACCATAACTTTTACTTAAATGACAGCTAGGTAAGTGTTGAGCCTCGTGATTTGTAACTATCAAATTGGCAGTGGACATTCTTTTTGTTTGATGTATGAGAAGATTACATCTTTGGACATCAACATCATTTGCTATCACCTAAACCAAGTAAAAATTAGCACCACGAGTAAAAAGTTGGTAGAAAGCATCTGTGCCATGTCAGAAAATAAAAATGAAATTAAATTTATGCAAGAAATAACAAAGGAAGTTGCAATCTAGCCATCTTTTCCCTAATTTTTTAGAATGCATAATGGAAATGCAAAGAGAATGGAAGATTAAAGAAAAAAAGAAAGGAATAGAACCATTCCACTAGGTAAGGATCCTGGCTCTGTTGATTGGTGTATCATTTCAAGCAACTGAAATGTTTTAGAACCTGGAGCAGCACACACTGCATAAAGTAAATAGTCAAATGTCTGGAGAACTGTCAAGCACTTCGTAGTAAGAATCCGATAGTATCAAGAGCTTATTCGGTATAAAAAAATATTTAATCAACCATGCAATAGGATATACTACAGGATTAAATGCAACGAAATTCTAAAAACACTAGTTGCATAAAAGTATCTTACTATCAAGAACATAATGATCCGGATGTACTTCAAGGAAAAGTGGAGGTACCTGAGGCAAAAAGAATCATGCAATGGTAATGAACATTTAACAATATATGCAAACTTAAGTTTGCATACTCAAAAAAAAATTAGGGGCTAAGATTTTTAAAAACCCATAGCAACATAATATATTTTAGTATTGGCTAACCATGCTGACACTCTCCTGCCTTGTAATGTTACCAATTTCATTTTCTTGCTTCAGGAACTCATGGAACCTGTAATATTACAGCAGAACCACAAAATATCAGAGGAAAAATTAGGAACCCTACAAAAGTTGATCATTGAATTACTTGGATTAAAAAAACAATAAAAGGATTAATCCAATTCCAGCAATTCCAATTAAAATAATTCTCAATCAAAAAATTCGACAAAATTTGCATAATTCCAACAATAGCCCAACAATATTTCCGGAGTTCCTGCAACATTCCCATAACATTAGACATGAGAAGTTTTGGAAACATTCCGGTGACACTAAAGGAGCTCGGATGATATCCTGGCAACAATGTTGGAGTTCTGGTGAATTCCAGTAGCATTTTCAGAATTCCGGTAACGTTCCTGAGACATTATCGGAACTTCAGTGACATTTCGGCAATGTTTCCAGAGTTTTGGCAACATCCCGGCGAAGTTGTCAAAAAGTATGGCGCCATTCTGGTGAGGTTGCTGGAGCTCAAGCAACATCGCCAAAAAAGATGACCGGAAAGTGGAAATAATTATTTTGTCAATATCTGTCCTATTTTGAATTCCATCACCTAATACCTAGTTCGATTTGGGATTGTTTAATCCCATGATTTGTGGGATTAGCAAACACTTAGGAATGGAAATCAAAACTAATTCTGCGTGCCAAACATAGGAATGGAATGGCCATTCCTTCCTTAGTTGAATCCGTGTGCAAAACATGATGTTAAATACTTGGACATCAAGCCAAAAACCGAGAAAATATTCTTCAAATTAAATGCGTCTAGAATCAACAGCAGAAATGACATTAATCAGCGTTTGGCTTGCGGCTTGCCCAAAAAAATAAGTGGCCCGTATTTTGTACTAAGCATGATACAAAAACCCACAGGAGAACGGTAACAACAGTTTTGTTTCAAATGCAACATTTACCTCTCAAGAGTTTGGTTCTTCCTCAGCTGCATTCGGGAAAAATTTGAATGCCAAGCTAAATTATCAGGATACCAAGGCAATGGTCTAATTGGCTCCAGTTCACTGCCATCAGAACCCTGAAGAGAATTACAATGACACCACAAAAAAAAAAAAATCAGTATTTTCCATCAGCTGCATAAAATAATTCCATAAATTTCAAAAATGTTGGAAAAACTAAAACCTAGACAAGCAGGAAAAGGATGCAAATACCTCAGCTCTGAGAGTTTTCATGAAATCATTTTCTAATTGGGATCGAATGTCACCACAAAACTGGGTACTGCAAAATTAACATACGAAGCACAACATACTTCAGAATTTTAAAATACAATAGAACTTTTTATATAAACAGAGGTATTTTTGAAATTGTTACCATAGAACTAAATCAACATTACTCAATTCAGTAAATAGGATGTTCACAAATCACAAGCCACTTTATATGGTTTTTCAACTTTTTTAACCCTTTCCCTTTCTTTTCTTTTCTTCATTTTGTTTTGACACATCAACTTTTTCCCTTCTTGGTCTTTTCTTTTGTTTCTATAGTTGATGGGATGGATGTTCCAATTATTTCAACCCATGTTTAAATCCTAATGCAAATTACCAAAAATAACTTTGCAGAAAATAAATTATTTCCTAATTGTATATAGGGATGGAATTCAGATGAATATGACAATCACAATTGCCATTGGAAACTCTCGAATAGTCATGAAATGCAGGGAAGGATAACCTTTGTCACTAATAGAGAAGAAAAAAAACAGATGGCCCATATTTTTCAAGCATCCCTGATAAATCTTACTGCATGTCAAAGCAGAGAGGTTTAATACCATAGTAAAGCTTGTACACTAAAATGAACCTATTCTGATGTAATTACAATTCATACTAATAGCCAATGAAATGAATAGGAGCCTCCTTAAGCATATGTATTATCACGATAACAAAAAATCAAGGAAATCTTGGTTCGTCCAGACAATTAGTCTTCACCGTCAAAGATTTGAGATCTCTCCTTCCAAATATAGAAGACTAGACAAAGAAGATTCCTTTTCTGAATTTCGTAATTCTTAACTACTCTACACTTCCAACTACATTTTTCGCTATGTGCCCTTTCCTGCTATATCATTCTTTTGTGTAGTGCCCTTTCCGGATCATTCTAACAGTACACTTGGGACCACTTGATTATTCAAGAAGGAAAAAGACAATAAACCGTATTCCCTTGTTAACATACCATACAATAAAGTTGGTTTCTACCTCCTCAACCCCTTGATTGTACTCCACCAATAAGAGATCATCTTGTCATGAGTCCAAAAAATCAAACATCTTAGCCATTTCAAATTTTTCTATTATTCATCACGGATATGTAGCTAAAGAGGGATTTAGATATGTAGCTAGAGAGGGATCAAGGGGCGGGCAGCTTCCACCCCCAAGTTTACCCGAAACACAAAAATAAATTTTCGCCCTATGGTATTAATATATACACACATATAATACAATCTGCCCCTAGTAAATGTTTCATACCTTTGAAATTATTAATATTTTAACCTTACAACTTCCCTCCTAATATTTTCCTAATACAGACCCCAAATATGGAAATTACCTTTCTGGCCCATCACCATACGTAGTGTTGATTGCCACATGATACAGCACAAAACAAATCAACCGCCATCACCATCGATGGAGTAGGATGCTCCTAGTATCTTATAGTATACATACATGTTAGATAGAGTCAAACTGACTATCCCATATCATATTGCAATATCTACAATTTGATAATGATCACACCAGCTCAGCACTATGTCAAGCAAGCATGCCAAACAATCAAGCCAAGTCACACCAGCTCAGCACTGTGCGGAGCAAGTCTGCCAGCAACCAAGACAAGTCAGGCAGTGCACCCGCTCAGCAAACTCCCCAACAAGCTTGATCAGTAAGTCTAACGGCCTTGCCAACACATTGAACCGAAAGGATTCCATGCCTAACAAACCAACGGATTCTAGAATGCCAACTCAGCAAAAAAGAATATAGTTATTAGATATGATCATGTAATTAGCATTTCATCAAACACTTTATGTGCATGCATCTATTTCCCATAAATAGTTGAAGGCTATTTGACAAAAATATAGATCAATGAAGAGATGATTTCATACCTTATATTCTGCAATTTTTCAGATCTTCTTTACCTTCTTCATCTCAAGATGGTATCGGAGCTTATTGACTCAAGTCAATAAGCAATGATCCATTCAGAGTTTATTCCAAATTAACGCTTCTGTAAGACTGTTCCAGCAGAAACCAGAACCTGATTTCTGATCAACCATGGCTGCAAACAATGAACCTGCTGAGCTTACATTCTTGGCGTCAAACTTGAGTGCATTGATCAATGTCAACTAGATGTAACTAATTACCTAGTTTGGCGCACACAAGTCAAGAATGTATTAGACACCAGCAATTTGTTTGACTATGCTACTGGAAAAACACCATGCCCACCATCTCACACCATAGACACTGATGGAAAACAAGAAGAAAATATAGCATATCTCAAGTGGACCACAATTGACAAACACCTCCGCACCTACATCATGTCCACCATTTCATAATCAGCGCTTCCTCTTGTCCTTAATCTCAGTATCTCACACATCAGAATTATGGAACACACTCAAGAGGAGGTTCAATTCCCTATCTAGGACACATGTTCATCAACTCACATACAAGTTTCATTCAGTCAAAGAGGATATTGTTACAATGCTAGAGTATATTGCACAAATTAAAAAATATTGCCTTCGATGACGAAGATTATGACGCTACACCATGAATGGACTGCCTAGGAAATATGATTCCATTAAGACATACATCATATCTAAGATTAAGAAGAAACCGTTAACCATTGAACAAGTCAATGCAATGCTCCTCTCTGAAGAAGATCATGTGCAGCCTGAAACTGCATTCAACTCAATTGAACAGTTTATTGCATATCAAGCCTACAATACTCATGATGCACGTTCAAGTTGAAGGGGAAGAAGTGGAAGAAATGGACGAGGAGGAAGAGGTGGCAGAGTATAATTACAATAATTACCAGAACAGACAACACCAACAGCAAGGAGGGTCAAGAGGCAATGAAGGAACAAGAATTTACTATCAAATAATATGTTAACATAATCATAATATTGGATTATTGGCTTAGAAATGATGATAGCTACCAAAGTGCAAAACCTCAAAACCAAGCTCACATTGCCACTGCAAATATACCAGGGAATTGTTTGGTTTCTGGATTCTGGAGGAAACAACCACTTAACAAATGATATGGCTCAGCTCAGTTTAACTCATCCCTATAAGGGTAATGATCAGGTCATGGTTGGGAATGTCAAAACTCTAGCAATTGAAAACTCCAAAAATGGTAACATCCTAACCTCTAAACATCAATTCATACTCCATAATATTGTTCATGTTCCTTGCATATTCTTTAATCTTCTATCAATACATAAGTTTACACATTATAACAACTACTCTATCTTGTTTTCATCTAAGGAATTCAAATTATTGGACAACTCAACCAAGAGGGTCCTGTTTCAAGGCCCCTGTAATCAAGGTCTCTACCCCATTTAGCCTAGCAAATTCTATTTCCATGAACAAGGTAGCTTACTCATGTTCCTGCTTAAACACTACACAACCTCTTTGGCACCTAAGGCTAGGTCATCAATCCATTGAAGTCTATAATTTCTTGCGCAAATCTTTAAAATTTTCATATTTTCCTCAAAATTGAGTGTGTGCCTTGAGCTACAACCAAGAGCCAAACTTGTTTTTCCAATTTGTTCATCAAAAACTACAAGTCCTTTTGAATCTAGTACATTCAGATGTATGGGGACCTTCCCCACTCATTTCTTTTAAGTTTCAAGTATTATATCCTATTTGTGGATGACTTCACCAGATTTTCTTAGCTCTATCCCTTAAAATTAAAATCAAAAGCCTATAAATGTTTTTGTCATTTTACTACCATGATTAAGAACCAATTCAATGGTGTTGTGCAAAAATTCAGAACTCGTAATAGGGGAGAAGAACCATTGAGTTGTTGATTTTCTCCTTTCACAAGGTACAATCCATCAAACCACTTGCCCTCACACACCAGAACAAAATGGTTAGGTTGAGAGAAAACATGGGCACTTAATTCAAACTACAGTAGCACTTCTCCAACAGGGCAATCTTTCACCCAAATATTGGTTAGACGCCCTTTCCACCTCAAATTATCTGATAAATAGACTTCCTAAAGTTCTGCTCAATTACATATACCCTTACCAGTGTCTCTATGATCAAGATCGCCCTTATCATCACCTCAAGGCTTTCGGTTCTCTCTATTTTCCTTGGATTCAACCCTATCAAACACATAAGCTACAACCTAGGTCCACTCCTTATATTTTTCTTGGATATTGTTCAGCAATTAAAAAATGATACAGATGCCATGATATTCAAAATCACAAGGTTTATGTATCCATGCATGTCAAATTTCATGAGCATATATTCCCTTTAAAAGACTCCATTCCCTCCCAATTTTCCTTTCCATCCTCAGACCAAATCTTCTTTCCACCTACATTCTTCTCTTATGAATCAGAAACACCATATCAAGTTCCCTCCATTCTTCCTGTCACTGCATCACCTCTATATGCACCTCCATCAAATCCTCCTCCAACACCACCAGTACATACTCATGTCCCTACATCTTCCTCATTTTCTTAATCTCCTGTTACTCCCTCTTTCACACTAGAACAATCATCCTTCTCTCATACATTATACCAATCCAGTTTTCCTTCCCTCTCAAAACCCATTCATCCATCCCATGGTTACCAGATCCAGAGTAGGCATTACCAAACCAAATCCCAAGTATGCTAACAATGTTACATATGATAACACTGACAAGGAACCTCTCACCCATGTTGAGGCCACTCAAGTTCCACAATGGAACACTGCCATGATCAGTGAGTTTGAGGCTCTCACTAAACAGGCCACTTGGACACCAGTACGACAACCTCCTAACAGAAAACCTATTGGGTGCAAATGGATCTATAAGTTAAAGAAACATCCAGATAGAACCATTACGAGACACAAAATTTGATTGGTTGCTTAAGGTTTCCTACAACAAGGTCTTGATTAACTGAGACTTTTAACCCAGTTGCTAAGCAAGAAAGAATCCTACCATCAAGGTCCTTCTATCTTTGATTCTACGTAAGAATTGGGAAATAAGCAACTAGAGGTGCCAAAAGATTTCCTACATGGTGTATTGGAGGAAGAAGTGTATATGAGCCAACCACCAGGTTTTGAGGACTCTAGCCACCCCACCTATGTATGTAAACTCCAAAAGCCTCTCTATGGCTTGAAACAAGCACCAAGAGCCTGGTTTGCTAAATTAACCAGTTTCCTCCACACCTATGGATATTTCACCAGCACTGCAGACATCCCCATTTGTAAAGAAAACTGAGAAGGAAATTCTCATTCTTTACAACTCCTTTGCGGTCAACACTATCAGCCAGTACATGTACTCTCCCACTTCTGAACATTTTGAAGTCTTTAAAAGGATTCTAAGGTATCTCAAGGGTATTCAACACCAAGTGCAACTCTATTTCACTCTTCTTTAATGTAAAAACAGCTGTACTAGTAATACACACCACCGTCAGAGTATATCCATACAAAAATCAATATTAACACCAATTCAACTTAGGGGAGAAATAGAAGGAAAGATTACCTGGAATTGATTCTAAAGGCTGCAGGCAGTGGTTTCCGAAGAAATTCGATGAAAGTGTCCCACTCTTCCGGGGACACTATCCCTTGCTCCTACCGTTTTCACATAGCGTAAAATATAGTTAGATTCAAACCGAAACTGTAACTACAGATATATTTGCATTCGTTTGGGCAGTGTTTATTCTGTATGCATACTAATACGTGGATTTAGAAATTCGTTACCTTGTAGTATTCATCAAAAGCGACGTTCTGGGTGGCGAAGGGCTGCCAGCCAAGGTTGCCTGCGCCGTCGCCCTGTTGTTGCTCAGCATCAGATTTGCTCCGTTTCCACACATTCTCTCTGCTCTGACGAAAGTGCTTTCTCTGAGTGCGTGACCTTCCCCTTCCACCACCTCCCATCTTCTTCGTCTCCTCCTTGGCGGCTCCGCTGCGTAGAACAACTGTTGCCGCTGCCACCGTTGCTTTCGGGGCAGACTGGCAGAGAGAGGCGGAGGGAGATTATTGGGAGGTTTTAACGGGACGATAGCTTCTGTACTTACTTTCTTGGCCAAGTTACACTTTTAATCATATTTAGGTTTTATAAGGTAGCCTTTGTTTCTTTTTTATATTTTTACTCCGAATATGGAATGATAACTCGGAATGTTTGCATTCCGAATTATTTTGAGAACAAAAATATATATGGTGAGAATTACTATTTTAAATTATTTTTTTTAATTTATGATAATAAAAACAAATAAACAGGTTTAAGTTTAATTTTAATATTTATTTTTATTTTTTATTTTAAATATACGGCAATAAATATACATATTTTTTTTACAATCATCTTTATCAAATTACAACAAGCTCAACAAAATAAACAGATGTACAACATTAATTAAAAATAAATATCTAAAGTTCAAATATATTTAATACAAACACTTACACATACTACAATAGATATTTAATTTGATTTTTTTTATCCTATTTTAATATAGTAATGAGTACAATAGAAAAAAATAAAAACAACAAAATAAAAACTAATATCATATTACATCCACAACAAATACAAAATAATTTTTTTGTTCAATTCAATTGTTGAAGAGCCACCCGTGCAAAAATCCTTGTCAAATTCATCCTCCCAAATGAAGCAATTTTGACGTTGTTGATTAGTAGGACAGCTAAAAAATATATAATCATAGGTTTTTTTTCATGTGCGATTAATATTTTCATTCGTCCGTTTTTAGAAGAACATATTCATCTCTGTAAAAATAAAAATAAAAGAGTGCATGAAAATTATTATTCTCAAAAGCTGATATATTAATTTACTGCAATTTTCAAAAAAATATTAAAACTTTCTAAATTTATACACACTGAATTTGAATTATTCCGAAGAGATTCAGCAATAGTATTACCTAATATATCCCATTTCTCGATTGCTTTAGTTATTCGTTGCTAGAGGAACTTGAGTAGGTCGTTGGCTTCTTATCCCTGTACTTGATCTTCGAAATAGCTTGTCATTTAAATTACACATTCTTATGAAGGTGTGAATTGTGCAACATGCGGTTGAAATATAATTTTGCACTATCACAGGATAAGAAGGTATCTTCTTAAGAATTTTGAATTTAGCTTTAAAACCCCTGGAACAAAGTTCTTTAACATTTCGGAGAGATGAATGACATTAATTGAACTCCTCCTGTATATTTTGGTGGACGTCTATCTCGAAATTATCATAAGTGATATATCTCCTCCTTATAGAGTGCTAAGAAACCATGTGTGTCATATAACTGAATATACAAAATACAATTTTATTATATTGTGTAATATTTATAAATATCTAAATTGTTGTAATTTACTAAATCTAGATAGAAAAATGTAAACAAAATGGAGGAGGCGTTGGAAATAAATTTGTAGGATTGCTAACACATTCAAAAAAAATCTCTGAATTTATTGACGATTCTCTCTCAGCCTGAATATATGTATGCAAAAATCATATTGAAAGTTCATATGGACATCACATTTGAGTTGTGTCGACTTTACGATCTCAAAAGTGAATTTTATCTTCCAACGGGACGAATGCATCATCCTAAGTGTTGTCAATTGCCCTCACACAATCTTGTTACATAGTTGTACTTTAAAAGATTATTAAAGTTATAATTTTATTTATTTTAAATAATTACGATTTTTGTATGTAATATACCAAAAATGGATGAAATCTTGAATTATGTCTTATTTTTTAAGGCACTCCATTCAAATTCAGTGGTGCAATCATCTCAACTTCCAACTTGTGCACTGACTTTAACACACGAAACAAATAATGGGATATAGTTTCTATAGAGTGTTGAAAATGATTCGCGGTAAGTGGGATATATTCATTTTGTGACACGATGTATAAAAATATTCTTACTTACTCTTGCATACTCACATTCCTAGTGTTGAGTGGTTTATTTACCAACAAATCAAATACTTTTAAATTCAAATATTTATGAGTTTTCAAATATTTTTGTTAGTTTAATGTATTTTTGTATTGTTTTGTAAAAATTATAAATAATTGGGAGAAATGTGAAAATATGAAAATTTGATAAGAAAGTTCAGACTGCAGTGAAGAAAAACAAGTGAATTTAGTCAGAACGGTGGAGCTAGAGCGCGAAAATGGAGCTGTAGTGCAAAAAGAAAACGCAAAATCAAAGAAAGTCCAACAGAATGTTGAGACTGCAGCACCAATCAAATGGAACTGAAGTGCAGTCCTTGCATTTTTCAGTGACTTTTGGCACTGCAGCGCAAAACCCGTGTTTTGGGGCTACAGCGCCAATGAAATGGCGCTGCAGCACGGGATCAATTCACGCTGCAACGCCACTTGACAAACTTCAAACTTATTTTTTACCACGATGCAATCTTATTTTGGAAAAATTCAAAACATAAAAGTTGTAAATATTTTTCTTAACTTTCCAAATCATTTTAAATCACCTCAATCGAAATTCATACGAGAAAGTTATTGCCACATTTCAGAAGATGCACGTTGCAGCGGGAAAGACTCGCGCTGCAGTGCGAAAACTCTGCAACAACGTCAATTCGTAGATCTGAATTGATTTTGAAGCCTATATGTACCACTTTATGTCTCCAACCCTAAGAGTTGCAAGATTTGGGAGGAAAACATAAAGGGTGGCTAGACTTTGGAGAGAAAATCATCATTGGAGTCCTAAAATGCTAGAGAGTGAGCTTGAAGTGAAGATCATTAAAGATTTGAAGAGTTGAAGCTCACTTCCACAAAGAGTTTTTCTTCCCTTCTCTCACCCTAATCTTTCTATTGATTTTTTTATTTGTGGATATTGTGTTGAACATATTTGCATCTATAGATTTCTTGAAAAAATTAGTCATAGATTCCTCTATGTTGTGTTAAAATTCATATCTAGGACTTGATGTCGTCTCATTTGAACCATGTTTTAAATATTTTGTTAATTGTTAGTTTTAATTCCATTTTGTCTCTCTATATTTAATGCCTTCGATTCATGTGGTCAATGAATTAGATAATTTTAGGTTATGAATTTTATACTCGAGAGAGATTGAGTTTGTAACCGGAATTGAGAGTGCATAATTTAAGTTGTTGTGAGTCCTGGAGGAGATCAACACCTAGGTATTCGAGTTGAAAATTTAGGATTTTGATCAAGTTCCAGATTTATCAACTAGACTCTCTATTCAATTATGTTTGTGTAACAACCTGATTTCTCAGAGCCGCCATGCGGTTTCTCCTATAGAGAATTCTACCTCAAATATTTCACCATTTATAAATAAATTGGTATTACTATTTATTTAGCTCTAATACCACTCTGTAATGGTACGGTTTTTCAGGGTCTCCACGCGATTTCTCCCTTTATAGAATTACTAAATCCGAATAACCAATATTTTATTTTATAAAATAGAAAAAAAAAATGGTTAGCAAACTAATAAAGGCATGATTAATTTTTCAAAACCAAAAACTAAAAATAATTTAATAAAGTTACTTAAATGAGAAGTCATGCAATTTGTAAAGAATTTAATAATGGTTCAAGAAATTCCAAAAGCTCGTTTAACTCCTGATGTATAAACCTCACAATCATAAACCTATATAAATAAAACATAAATAATTTTGTGTCAACAAAATAATAAGAGGTATACTCCTATTTACAGATTAAATAAAATTTCATGCGATAATTATACTCAATTCGTCGTGTTAATTTTACAACAGTCAATAATAAATACGATTATTACAAATTAAATAGAAATTCAAATAAAATTTCTGGCACCGTTTCATTCTTACCGGCCCTGCAATTAAAACTATGGGGTTGTGAGTCAACGCTCAGTAGAATTTCAACCCCTCTAATACGTGTATCACATCAAACCACAAATAAACACACAAACATATTTCCCACATAATTTTCATATAATACGTGATCATAATATTTTATACAAAACAACAATTATAACCGAAATAACATAAACCACACAGTACATGGAGAGATTAGATATATTTATTAAAAGAGTTAGAAATTCTACTTGAAATCCAAAGATGAAATCTGAACCGATGGACAATTAGACATACAACCCATAATCGCAACGACCCAATTGTAAGAGCGGAGCTCTACCAACTAAGTTATGTCCGCCCGAGCCAAGTGGAGCATGCATGAATGAGTCAGATGCTTCTTCTAGATTTTTCTCACTAAAAAATTTCGAACATCCAACCTTATTAATATATGGCACTTGTATCTAAATATAGTTCCTAAACCATAACCTATATATATGATAATATTTGGGGTTTTCGTCCCCTGACTTGATCACTTCCTATTACGGTTTTTATTATTATCGTTATTGTTATCAAAATCATAACACACACACGTGGCTACCTCTTAACATTATATATATATGGGGCTCATTTTGATTTCCTTCCTTATGAAGGAAATCACATGAGCCACTTGTTTATGTATTTATTTTTTTATTTATACTAAGGCCCCTTTAAAATAAGAAAATATTAATTATACCTCAAAATTCTTAAAAGTACATTTTAAATAACACAACAGTCTCAAAACTTTTAAACTCAATCCCCAACAATTATCAAATATTATTTATACCATAAATTTATAAAATAATTTCAAAAATATTAAACTTATATAAAATAATATTTTAAAAATATAAATTTTCAGGGTATTACAAGTTGTCTTATTAATGCTTCCAATTTATGCTCTCATATGATATCTTGGTTGATTTGAGAACTTGTAATTTGACACTTGGGAGAGGTAATTTTGGGTTCGAACTTAGGTTAAACACAATGTAAGTTTTAATAGATCGAAAAATTATTAAAGCTTGAGTAATCTATAAGTTCAGGGCGTAACAAATGTGTTGGCCCAGTGAGCTACCCAAAAGAGGAGTGAATTGAGTAGTGATAAAATTTAATCCAAATAATAATACTTCAAAAATTCAAACAATTAATTTAATCCTAAATTAATTATTATCTCTTTATAGTAGTAAAAATATATTATCAACTAGGTGCACACCAAACAACAATATATAAGTAAAGTAAATAAAGCAGCACACCACGATATATCCTGATTTACCAAACTACTCTTGGCTAATCCAATCCTCCGAGCCCCACGGAGATTCGCACCCACTAATCACTATGATCCCTTTAACTAGGTAGAAACCAAACCTTTATAAAATGATTCTTTTCACAAGCTCAGAATCAACCTTTACAATTCCTTTTCACAGGCCCAAGAGTAACCCTATTTTTTTCTCAAGCTAAAGATTAACCTAATTTTATTACAAGGAGAATTACAATCTAATTATTTTAATACCTTAGGCTCAAGAATTAAACCTCACAATCACTTCAAGTATCATTTTCCCAGGTAAGAATAAAATCTTTACAATTTACTCACAATTTGATTCTCATCAAGAAGAATCACACCTAAGCTCTTTTTAACATGAAAAGAGTAACTTAACCTTTTTGTACTTAGGTAAAGATCAAACTTCATTCTCTTTACCAAAAGAGATTGAAATACAAAGTTACCCCTGATTAAATATTTCCAATAATATCTAATCAGCACACAACTTATCAATTACAATAAAATTGATAAGTTCTTCCCACTCGAAACTTCTACCGTCTCAAATCAATTTAAACTCAATTAATATCATGATAATTACTAGTGATAGAATTAAGTGAGGGAAACAAAATTCTGATTATAAAATTAACGTGGGTATCACAAAATCGAGCACGTAATCAAATTATCACACAAATCATTTTTAAAATATTTTTTATGATTTTTAAAGTTCAAAAACTATTTCTCACACAATTAATTAATCAAGCAAGTAATGACAGTAATAAACTCAATCAAGAATATGCTTGGAACACTTTTACCAAGAAAACATAAAAAATTGATTATGATAGATATGAATAGCACACAAATAAGTATGTAATCAGATTTTCACAAAAAATTGTTTTAAAATATTTTTATGTGATTTAAAGTTCAGAAGATGATTTTATCAAGATCTTATCAACCAAGCAAATATATAAAAATAAATATGCAATAAAGACTAATAGCTTGGAAATATCTCACCCGAATAACAACGAAGAATAATAGATTGAAATGCTAGACAGTTCAAATTGGTGACGCTTACACAATCAGCGCTTTAACTCAAGAACTCCTCAACAATTGATCTTACAATTGATCTTTTAAAATAATACCAGAATGATAACTCTTAGAAAAACTTAGAAACTGAATAGTTCTTCATATTGATGCATATATTATGTGAAATCCGCAGGCCTATATGTAGGGATTTGAAATAAGCCCTCCAACAGCTAGTTTTCAAAATATAAAAGCACCCATAAATCCCATATATCATTATATTTCATTTTAGATGTATTTGACTTAATTATAGCTTTCAAAACATTCAATTTAATCCCTCAAAAAAAAAAAATCAAACTCAAATCGATAAGATAGAAAGTATTAAAAGGACCAATTTGAAAAACTCTTTAATTTCATGTACCAAATCTATAGGGATATTCAAATATTAGTTGGTTATCTTAAATAACATTAAATCCCTAAGATATCTCTCAAATCTTAACCATAAAACGGCTAGTATTTGAATAAATCCCGAAATTCCACAAATCTTAAAATAGACCATAAGTTGACTTACCATAAGGCGTAGGTTGACTTCCCAATTCAGAAAGTTTCATAAGTCGACTTAATTATCAATTTACCAATTCAGAGAGTTTTCATAAGTCGAACTATCTGTCAACTTACCAATTCAAAGAGTTTTCATAAGTCGACCTATTTGTCAACTTACCAATCCAGAGAGTTTTCATAAATCGACCTGCCTGTCAACCTACTGATTCTGGGAGTTCCTTTAATTGCTATAGGTCGACCTCTCACACACCACAAGTCGACCTAACATGTTGTATTTCTTCCCTAATTCATTTTTAATCCATTTTCTCTGACGTTTTTGCCGCTTTAATCGATTTCTTTTCTCGATTAACTCTATCAACACTTAAATTCAATTTTAATCATTTATCTTTCATAAATCAATATTTCTTCTTTACTTACACATTGGAGCAAATATGTTGACTAATTAGGATCTTATAAAAAACACACATAATTGTAAAAATATTTTGTATCGTGTGTGATCCTAATCGAGATACATTAAGAGTAAAAATAGATTAAAGTTGTTTTCCTTTAAATTCTTCAGAATTTTCAATCACTTAGTATCCGTCTCTACATTATTCACAATTTCTTCATGATGTTATTGTATTTGCATTGTCTCTGCATCCCTTATAATTACTTTATGATATTGTCTGAAACTCTTTAAACGGAAACACTCAATAAACACGTTAGTTCCATAAAAAACATCAATATTTAATCATTCATCAAAATCTTAGGATCAACAGAATGTTTTTACCTAAATTCTAGATAGGGATATCAATTTTGAAGTATTTACATATTCTCTTACTTAACACTTAGGAGAGGTAGTGAGAGAGCACAAGTGACCTTGATTATTGAATGAATGAAATTGACTAATAATTGCTTAATAAGATGACATGAGAATAACAAGATAAAATCAAGTCCCTAGAACAATTGTACGTAGAAAATCCATATTTTATTTTACTTTTGATTTTAGGGAAAAGTACGATTTAGACCTTCTAACTATTGACACATTTCTAAGTAGTCCCTCTAAGTTTAAACGTTTCATTTTAAACCCTCTACGTATCATAACGTTTCAAATTCGTCCATTCGTTAGAGATGCCGTTAAAACTAACAGAATTTCAGGCGCAAAATAGTCTTTTCACGTTTTTTTAATTTATTTTTTTTCTCTCTTCCTCCCCTTCTTCTCTCTCTCTCCCACCTTCCCTCTCCCCACCATCTCCCTCTCCCTCTTCCTCCCTTTTCCCTCTCCCTCCCACCCCACCCCACCCCCGCAACAGGGGGTGGCGCCACCCCCTATTTCAGGGGGTGGAATCATCCCCTGTAATAGGAGGTGAACTCACCCCTGTTATAGGGTGTGGTACCACCCCCTGCAACAGGGGGTGGCGCCACCCCTTGTTGTAGGAGATGATTCCACCCCCTATTTCAGGGGGTGATTCCACTCCCTGAAACAGGGGGTGGCGCCACACCCTGTTGCAGGGAGTGAGTTCACCCCCTATTGCAGGGGGTGGTTGCACCCCTTGAAACAAGGGGTGGCACCACCCCCTCCAACAGGGGGTGCAACCACCCCTGTTACGAGGGTGGCACCACCCCCTGCAACAGGGGGTGGTTGCACCCCCTGAAATAGGGGGTGAAAACACCCCTACAACAGAGGGTGATTTTTCACCCCTTGTTGCAGGGGGTGGGGTGGGGTGGGAGGGAGAGATGGGAGGAAGAGGGAGAGGAAGAGGGAATGAGGGAGAGAGAAGTGGCCGGAGAGAGAGAGGAAGGGGAGGAAGAGAGAGAAAAACAAATTAAAAAAAAATTAATTAGAAATGATTAAAAAATTAAAAAAAGTGAAAAGACCATTTTGCCCCTGAGATTCTGTTAGTTTTAACGGCATCTCTTACGGAGGGACGAATTTGAAACGTTATGATACGTAGAGGGTTTAAAATGAAACGTTTAAACTTAGAGGGACCACTTAGAAATGTGTCAATAGTTAGAGGGTCTAAATCGTACTTTTCCCTTGATTTTATATTTGTCTTAGTTTTATTTTATTTTTATAAACATCAAATTGGGTTGCTGTACGCGCGAGGATTTCACATCATCGTCCTCGCGGTATTGACTACTCGCAAGTATACGAGGTCTAGTTTTAATATAATGGATCTTATAAGATCGGATATCGTTCCACTGGGAAATACGTGTAATTCATTTGAATATTATGATTAAAATAGTTTCATATTATCTCGACTAATCATAATTTGTTTATTTTCTATTTAATATACTAAGATAAACAAAAACTAGGTTAGTTCTAATTACACTAATTACTTAGGTATTGATAACTTTCATATAATGCATAATTGACGTCATTAAGTTAGCTATAACGATTTTTATCTATTCCGACAATCTCTGTATCAATAACTCCTTCGCTACCTCTCCCGACTGTAAGACGGGGGATTACACGACTTCGTGTCAACGAAGAAGTCCCCTTCAACGCCTTAACGACCCTAGGTCGCGTGAGTTTAGAGCCAACATCATGGGTTGCATACGTTATAACGCCCTCCTGGGTCGTTAGAACGTCACATTGTATTTACCCTAGTCCGAATTCGGGGTTACCTCTCCCGAGTGTCAAACCCCGTATTCTCGGTTTATCAATACAAGCATAATATCAAGAATAACGGTAAACACAATCGGATTTAGACAAACAACACGTTAAAGTAACATTAATTCATTCAACTAAACAATTACATGATTTCAACTATACCTAAGTAACATTTAACTACTACTACAAGATCTTAGCCATATACCATACAAAATAAGAGGGATTCAACATTCTTAGATATGAAAAAGTAATTACAAAGATAAAAACAAGAGAAGAACGATCAAATCTGGAAGTGAAACGGTCCACTATCGCTAATGATCGATCCGCAAGTGATTCGTCTTTGTCCGAATGATGAATCTCCTTCTTGATCTTCAAAATATAGCTCAAAAACTCTCTACTAGGGTTAGGTTTCATCCATTCCCTTTTTCAGACGTAGAAAATGGGTATAAATAGGCCTAGGGGTTCAAAAATATCTAAACAGATATTTCAGACTATTCTGCGAAATGTGCCTAGGCGGTAAAATCTTTGCCTAGGCGAAGTTTAAGTCGGTTAGAATTCCGCCTAGGCGGAGGACTAACTTCTTCTCTTCTTTCATTCTGACGGAATTCCGCCTAAGCGGTAGAAACTTCGCCTAGGCGGATTTTCAGCAGTTTAGCACCACCAGCAGTTCAACAGTTCCAGCGTTCTGACGGAATTCCGCCTAGGCGGTGGAAACTTCGCCTAGGCGGATTTCAACTTTTCAGCTTCTCAACCTTCTGATGGATTTCCGCCTAGGCGGTGGCAACTTCGCCTAGGCGGATTTGCGCTGTAACTTTGAAATCTTTTTTTTTCATCTTTTGGCTACCCTTTTTTCCACCATTTCGCTCCGTTTCTCGATTGTTTACGTCCCTACTCCTGACCTATAAAAACAACTAAAAATATATTAAAACTTAAATAAAATACTCGAAAACTGGCAAATTCGGTTTAGAATTAGATAGTTATTTTACACTTATCAAATACCCGCAAACTTGGAATTTTGCTAGTCCTCGAGCAAAACACCCTAACACTAAATAACACTAACTACACTAATTAGCTAATTTCTACCTAAAAATAAGTAATCATTAACAAATAAGAAGTACACACCTGTGAGATTTAAGTTCAAACAACGAGACCATATAGTTCTTCCCTCAACAACCCGTAATCAGATCCGGTTGAGGAATAACACATACCACGTGGTGTTCCAGAATTTCTACACTCAATATCAGTTAAAATCATTTTAGATCCAATTGAAATATGTGTGTATGAGAACTCGGATGTATAACTAATCAAACACCGGATTGGATTATTCAATGAATAAGGTCATGACTTAAACTTGTTAAAACATTCAGGAAAGCCATATTCTTGACTGGGCTCAACTATCCACTAATGTAGATTCGGACATTTACCGAGATCAACAGGGCTTGGTCTGGCTTTGGAGAACGACCAAGGGTATCGTAGAAATAGAAACTCGTTATAATTTTAACGATACCCGAGGCACAAACGCTTGTCGCTAAATCTCTCTCGTAACCCCCTATCTTTGAAGATATAACCCTGAACAAGATTTCATAAACTTGTATTCACTTGTCACAATAACCGAGATTAAACACTATATTCACATAGTTTTTTTTTTTTTTTTACTACACACCCCCAAACTTATTCAATTACGTACAATTTTAGGGGCACGTAAATATAACTAAAGGATTGACAAGTGAATACTTACATACTTAACCAAAAACATTTAAACTGAAACCCCAATTGCCCGCTTCAAGTTAGCATAATCTAATGCTACTTGTTTTCACTCAATTTTTACTTTTATTCTTAGTGACAATGGTTTTGAAAGATTTACTTGGTTAAAGTATAGAAACAGTTCAAAATTGAAAAGTTTATGGCTTCGACAAGAGAACGAGGGCAAAATTTTCAGGTCAGTTTCAAAAGGTTCAAGCGATAAAAATGAAGGCCTATATCATGCCTCAGGAATTACCTTACCTATAATTTTGCCTCAAGCCTCCCCCAATCAAGTTCTAGATTCCTCAATTATGTCATGAACTTATTACTAAATAATCGGCGTTAAATCGTTCAACTAATTATACAATGAGTTTATGCGATAGTGCGATTTAGGATCAAAATAATTTTTACCTAATCGACATGCTAAGCACACAAAACACATGTGAATGACATTACCCTTGATCTCAAAATGTGATTTATGGGGTAATTTTCATCATCGGGACATGGTTCGGACGAACTCAAAAACTCAGCATGCACGTACAACTATATTCAGTAAGAATTCTACTCTAATTCTACAAACTAATATTACTTATGCTAATTATCCTTACACATGCATAACTAAACATTACACATGCATAACAAAAAGAATTTCAAAATTTACACAATTTAAACATTAATACCATTATAAGCAAAAAAATTGTACACAAAAAGAATTTTTTTTCCCATTTACATCAAAAATTTTCATCCTTCATATCCCAAAAAAAAAAAAAAACTACATGCTTGCAAATTATATACCCCCAAACTTGAATGAGGCAGTGTCCTCACTGCCCAAGCAACGAACCCAATAGCAGAATAAAAATATATGTATTGAAAACTGAGGCGGACACATACTTAGGAGGGAAGACATACAAGTCTAACCTCCTACCGTTCATTAGGGAGGAGATGGCGGTGGCGGCTCATCAGTCTCGGAAGGTGGCAACAGCGTATAACGCCCCATGTTGATTTCGAGGTGCTCGAATAAAACTCGTTGATTTTGATCTTGTTGCCGAATGTAGTTATTCATGTAGTTCTCCATCCGAGAAAAATTTTCTTGGAGCTGGCTCATATTGAATTGGAGACTACAGACATCTCGTGAAATCTGGGTGAGTTAGTCGCGGCAGGATATGGGCATCGGTGGCTTCGAAGGGCCAGCTTCTTCCTCTTCCGGACCCTCTTCTCCCTCACCTGGTCCGCTCTTCCACAACCTGTTAATCATTGAAAGATCGAGTGGCTTTATAGGTTTAAAGGGGCTTGTGGACGTGACACGAACTCCGGCACGTTGAATGAGAGCGGTACGGAATGAGAGAAAATGAAGGCCACCCTTCGTCGTCCTGACAATATGAATTATTGAAAAATAAATTTACCTACCGACGTTGATGGGCGTCCCTCTATCAATGTCGTATAGCATAAACGCTCACTCCTTGGAAACATCGGACACATGGGAGGTAGGGAGCAGATTGGCGCAAATAAATTGATGCCAAATCTTGGGGATCAATTTCAGAAACCACGCCTTGAAAATGGCCTGACCCTGCCATGTGTTCTTCCACTGGGTATTTCCCATTGTCAGGGCCTGAATCACTACGCTCATTGTTGGTGTAGCAGCATCAGATAAATCTTGGGAGGCTTCCGGCCCTGTCAATCCAAGCAACTCGCTGAAGTGGTCCGCACTGAATAGAACTGGGATGTTCTGGACCCTTGTCTGAAATCCCGTGGCATCGGTGATGTTTTTATAGAACTCGCGTACGAGGGCCAACTCCCTTGGTGGGGGTGGAGCACAGAACTATTCTTATCTTCTTTGTTGAATGACGGTCCTGAATTCTTCAAGGAGTTCATGCAGAGGTCCGAACCCCCTCTGTCAAATGCCGGGACGCTCCCTTTCATGGTTATGGAAATGGTCCTCGGCTTGCTTGGAGACAAATTTTAGAGAGTTGAAGTCCGAGGCAGCCGGAGGTTCTTCCGTTCGTGGTTGCTTGGATGCGCGCCGCTTTGCCATTTTTCCTGTAAATCACAATCATAACACCAACCACAATAATAACAATAGAACACGCAATTCAAACCCTTGTCAGCGAACACACAATGCCCTTTTTAACAACATGTGTCAACCAAAACCAAACAATACAAATTTCACAAGATATCCTACCAACCGAAACCAAATCACATTTTTGTCTCAATGTAGCATAAAATAACTGATTCACAATGTATATCAACACAAAAACATGATAGGATTTACCAAAAATCATTCCTAAATCCCTAATAGCATGAAAAACGTAATCTAGGGTTTAAAGGGGTTTAGGGTTCTTGCCAAATCCAATGATTTTTTGAAACAAATGAGCAAATGAAGCAAATATTTCAAAAATTAAATGAAAAATAGGATCATTTACACTTACTTGTTGAAAAATTATGATCAAATCACTTGAGGATGGCGATCTCGCACTGTTTTACCGTTTAACCCTAGATTTTCGAAAATGGGAAGAGGAATCCAACGTTTAGACAAAGATTTTTGGTGAAAATCCAAGTTTTTTGCAATGTAGGATTAATCTTCAAAGGGAGGAAAGGATTTGGGATGGTGAAATTGAAAGGTTTCTTGAAAATTTTAAGAGGGAAGTGCCGTTTGCGAAGAAGACTGCTGCATTTTAAAACAGGGTTGTCGTGACTTCGCCTAGGAGGAGGTTTTTACACCTAGGCGAAGTAGCGTCTTTTTCTTTTTAAAAACCTTCTGATGTTAATTCGCCTAGGCGGTGGTTTTTTTCGCTTGGGTGAATTTACACCAGTATGTTTCCCTTGATTCTGTTGTAAATCCGCCTAGGCGGTGGTTTTTACACCTAGGCAAATTTACGCTAGTATAGAAACTCAACCTTTTGTCATTTTTCCCCCTAGGCGGTGATTTTTCTACCTGGGCGAATCTACGGCAGTGTAGAAACTCAGACTTTTCTTCCTATTTCTGCCTAGGCAGTGGTTTTTTCCGTCTAGGCGAATTTACGCCAGTATATTTTCTCAGTCTTTTGTCCTATTTTTGCTTAGGCGGTGGTTTTCCCGCCTAGGCGAATTTAAGCCAGTGTGGACTTTGGCTGGTTTCCTTCAGGTTTTCACATTTTTGCTCTACACCTCTTACTTCTACTTCATTCCTCAAACGATTTTTAGCATGCACTTCAATCCTAAGTATCTAGCCTCATCAATTCACCACACAAAAAAATAATATTCCGAGATCAATACGATCTCCAAAAAGTAATTTATACAAAAGTTGGGAATGTTCGTTACTCTTGATGACATATCAAAAGATGGTGCTTGGTTTTACGTCCCTAGCTGGACGTTTATGAATTTCGGCTCTATCCTTCAACGAGGGAGATGTTCTCCACAACTCGCTCTTTATCCTTGAAGTAGTGCTTGATCCACTCCCCGTTGACTCGGAAAGTTCGTCCGTCTTCGCCTTCTAACTCGATAGCTCCAAATGGATAAATTGCTTGATCTGGAAAGGTCCAGACCACCGGGACTTCAACTTTCCGGGAAAGAGTCTCAGCCTTGAGTTAAACAATTGAACTTGTTGGCCCGGACTGAACTCCCTCCGGACTATCATTTTATCATGCCACCTCTTTGTTTTATCTTTGTAGAGCTTGGCATTCTCATAAGCCTCGTGCCGGAATTCCTCCATTTCATTTAATTGGAGGAGATGTTGCACACCAAAAGTCTTTAGATCAAAGTTGAGTTTCTTAATCGCCCAGAATGCACAGTGCTCCAATTCAATGGGAAAATGACACGCTTTCCCAAATACCAATCGATATTGCGACATGCCGATCGGTGTTTTAAAAGCCGTGCGATACGCCCATAAAGCATCATCAAGGTTCACCGCCCAATCCTTGCGATTTGTATGAACCGTTTTCTCTAGAATTAGCTTGATTTCTCGGTTTAAAACTTCAGCTTGGCTATTTGTCTGTGGGTGGTATGGTAGCGCTACCTTGTGCCTCACTCCATACTTTGCCAACAAGGCATTGAGCATTTTGTTACAGAAGTGGGTTCCCTCATTACTGATTAAGGCTCGAGGTGTCCCGAACCATGTCATGACATTTTGTTCAAGGAACTTTAACACCACTTTGGCATCATTGCTAGGTGTTGCCATGACCTCAACCCATTTGGACACATAATTCACCGCTAGCAGAATATACTCCTTGCAAAATGACAGCGGAAATGGTCCTATGAAATCTATGCCCCACATATCAAACAACTCAAGCTCAAGAATAGATGTCAATGACAATTCATGCCTTCTTGATCTGTTACCCACACTTTGACATCTATCACAGGTTTTCACAAACGTGTATGAATCTTTAAACAAAGAAGACCAGTAAAAACCTGATTGAAGTACTTTCGATGCTGTCCGAGTCGCACCAAAATGGCCGCCACAAGGTGATGAATGGCAATGGTAGAGAATACTAGCCATTTCCTCCTTCGGAACACATCTCCGGATTACCTGATCAACACATTTCTTGAATAGCAATGGCTCGTCCCACAGATAATACTTTGCATCAAAAAGAAACTTTTTCCGTTAAGCTCTCGTCAACTCGGGTGGTAACACGTTACATGCAAGATAGTTAACAATGTCCGCATACCAAGGAAGTGCATTTTCAACTGAAAATAATTATTCATCAGGGAATACTTTCGTGATGCTAAACTCCTCACCAACATCTTCTTGAATCAATCTCGATAAATGGTCTGCAACAACGTTCTCACTCCCATTTTTATCCCTTATTTCAGCATCAAACCCTTGCAATAGAAGAATCTACCTTATCAATCTCGGCTTGGCATCTTTCTTTGCAAGTAAGTACCGGATAGCCGCGTGATCCGTGTGGACGATCACTTTTGACCCAATGATATATGACCGGAGCTTATCATAAGCAAAGACCACCGCTAGCATTTCTTTCTCAGTTGTGGTGTAATTCTCCTGGGCATAATTCAATGTTTTACTTGCATAATAGATTGATCGGAAGATCTTCTCCTTTCGTTGGCCTAATACCGCGCCAATGACATAGTCACTCGCATCGCACATTATCTCAAATGGCATCTCCCAGTCCGGAGCGACCATTATTGGAGTCATGATCAACTTCTCATTTATCGCCTTAAAAGCCTCCATGCAAGCCTCATTGAATTCAAATGAAGTATCCTTCTCAAGAAGGTGACATAACGGCTTCACCATCTTGGAGAAGTCCTTAATAAAGCGCCGGTAAAAGTCGGCATGCCCCAAGAAACTTTGAACTCCTTTCACATTAATCGGTGGCAGAAGCTTCCCAATCGTTTTAATCTTTACTCGGTCCACCTCAAGCCCCTTAGAAGAGACTTGATGATCCAAGACAATCCCCTCTTTAACCATAAAGTGACACTTCTCCCAATTAAGAACTAAATTCTTCTCTTCAGATTGGTCAAGAACAAGCGCCAAATTGTAAAGACAGTGATCAAAAGATAACCCAAAGACTGAGAAGTCATTCATAAAGATTTCCATTTTCTCTTCCAGCATATCAGAAAATATTGCCATCATACACAGTTGAAACGTTGTTGGTGCATTGCAAAGGCCAAACGACATACGTCTATAAGCAAACGTCCCATACGAGCATGTGAAAGTAGTCTTTTCTTGGTCCTCCGGTGTAATGGCTATTTGATTGTAACCTGAATAGCCGTCAAGAAAGCAATAGTACTCATATCCGGCTAATCGATCTAGCATTTGGTCAATGAAAGGAAGAGAAAAATGATCATTCTTCGTCGCCTTATTCAATCTTCTGTAATCAATACACACACACACACCATCCCGTGATGGTCCGTGTTGAAATAAGGTTGTCCTTATCATTCTTTACCACCATCATGCCTCCTTTCTTGGGCACCTCTTGTACTGGGCTAACCCACTCACTATTGGATATAGCATATATAATTCCCGCATTCAAGAGTTTCAACACCTCCGCTCTCACCACTTCCTTCATAGCCGGATTTAGCCGCCGTTGATGTTCAATGAAGGGTTTGAACACATCCTCCATCAAAATCTTATGCATGCACACCAACGGACTAATTCCTTTGATATCTGAAATAGACCAAGCAAAAGCGGATCGATGCCTCTTCAAGATTCTTAGCAACTTACTCTCCTCTTCTGCCATCAACGAAGATGAAATTATAACTGGATTGATCGAATTCTCTCCCAAAACGATATACCGAAGATGTTCTGGTAATTGCTTGAGTAGTAATCCACCGTGAGGCGGATTTGATTTCTCGGGAGAGTTTTCAACTTCTTCAATTTCCGCCACATGAAGAGGATCCTCAACGTCTTTAGGTTGAGCATCTAAAGCCAACACGTAGTCCACAACATCAAGGTCCGTGGTAGAGCCTTTCTCACCAAGATCCCCCATAGATAAGGAACTTGTGAGAGTATGCTCTAACGAATCTATCTCCATGTTTACAAGAAAGAACTCTCTCACGTAAGAGTCCACAACATCAACTCGATTGCAATTAGGAAGTTCATCCGAAAAGTTCATAGTTTTGAAAATGTTAAACCTTATCTCTTCATCATTCACTCTTAATGTCACAACCCGTCCCGGACACCCGTCATCCCGAGGTTAGCATGACTACAACATGACATCACCAAAATCCCAAATAAACTAATGAAATAAACTATACATACACTTAATAATACAAACATCTATTATGGGGAATACGCCCGTCCCGAAATTTATGAACTGAAACTATTTATCCATGAACCTTCTATAGATTCGCCTTTGACAGCTTCTATCGATCGCCTATATGACTCCATCACATAGCTCTATCTAGTGCCAGTAGGGGACCGACTCCTAGCTATTGTACCTGCGAGTGTACTGCCTTCTTAGTAAAATATTTTTAAAATAATGACACATTCTAAATATCACCATAATTAAATGTAAATCAAGCATAAGTATATAAGTAGTGAAAATTAAGCGATAAAGATAAGTTCCATCTAGTATAAAATCATACCGATCATCATAATAAATAATAAATCATCCGGTATAAGTAAAATACCACATCTCAAACACACCACTCCACCACAGCACACACACACTGGCTAGCCATAGTGATCATTTTAACCTCACGATCGGGAATTGCAACGGTACCGTACCATCCGTAGGATATGCCTTCCTACGAACACCCATCACTCCGCCGAAGCAGATAATCACTGCGCAGTATAAACGTCTAACATCACTCTACCGAAGCAGATAAACATCACTCCGCCGAAGCGAATAACATCACTCCGCCGAAGCGGATCACATCACTCTGCCGAAGCAGATAAATACCACAGCATTGTCAAATTAATAACGTCATCATTAATTCACAAACCAATATTATCGTCTAATCAATGTCAGCAAATCTCAACCATCACTCTCTTTTTTTAAACTACCGAATTGCACAAAAATCCATTGCCCTCAACTCACCCGAAAATCCAATGAAAATTATTTTAAATCTATCTTTGTAGAAACCAACACAATTCCCCAAGAATTCCTTCTACCAACCCACCCCAAACCTACTTGATCCATATCATTTATAAAATGGTACAGTTTCAGTAATCACACATTTTGTCATATACATATACATAGAAAAATAATTTGGTAAGAAGGCAGTACACTCACCTGATTACCCATTTTCGAAGACTTTATCCGCCTATTCTCTACCAAAACTCCAATACCTGCGAATCTAATAGTGATAGGGTCTGAATTAATATTTTTAGGTAAAAATAACCTAACCATGAAATGCGGGCCTTAATTTCCGTGATCTTTTATTCCCGGTATTTTATTATGAAATATTACCATTTAATTAATGTTTACTCCGTTACGGTTTATTATATCAAATTATTCATGTGAGCGGCCTCACTATTTCTTGTCACCATATCCATCTAAACCATTAAATACATATATTAAAGAAGTTCGAGATTCTACCTTTCCCGGATTTTCCGATAGCTGCGCGATTGGATTTTTATTTTTATTGGGGGGGTTTGTGAAATTTCCTCTTCTTTTTTTTTCTCTTCTTTTTTTTTCTCCTTTCCCGCTTCTTTTTCTCCCGTTCCTGTTCACTGTTCTGCTGCCATCGCCACTGACGAACCTCCGATCACCTCCTCTCCGTTTACCGCCTTTGTCGGCCGCCCATTCCCAGTCATTCACACACCAACCCACCCCCAAACACTAAACACACGCATTCCCCATCACGGTCGTCTGATTCGCAACACACACACGACACCTACTACACATGCACGGACGGTTCGACGACGGTACCTACCTACACTCGCTGAAGGAGCACACACACACCATCAAAACCGAAGAACAGACACACACACACACACCCCACCACACCTCAGAACAGAACTCACACATGATCATGCTCACCACCAGACCTCAGAACAGAACCGAATGGCACCCTCTCTCTCTCTACTCTTCACTCCGGTGGCGACTACCTATAACAACCATAACCGCACAGAAAACACACCCACACACCCCTGATCACGTACCCACAACTAAACACTCACCTACACTCTCGGAATTCAAACTCCCACTCACCGGCGACGACACCGTGACGATCGTCGGTCATCCCCATCGTCTGCGCACACACACATACACCAACAATACTGAGGAATACACACACACATACCCACACACAGTAGGCGCCCACACACACGCTTACCCTGCTCTCTCTCTAAACCACACTCCGTCCAATTCCAACGACAACGATGATGATCAACACACCACCGCCACATCTATCGACGAACTCACTGAAGGAACCCACCACATACACCTACATCGCATCACACACACATACGGCAAACATGTGACAACCCCACGCCGCCGGACGATCGACGGCCGATCGACTCCCCCATCGTCAGATGTTCTCTCTCTCTCCTTTCTCTTTTTTCGTCTTCGATTTCTCTTCCCCCTTCTCCCGCGTGTGTGCATGTGTGTATATATATATGGGTGAGGGATCGGCCACGTATCCTCTCCGAATTCCATTTGATTACACGTTGCGGTTGTATATATATATATATATACATGTGTGTGTATACACCGTAGGAAAGAAAACAGGTAGGGTATTTACACTCATCCCCCCCCATTTGTTAAATCTTGAATTAAACCCAAATTAATATCTAATATTTTAAAATTTACAAATTAACCCCTAAAATATTTGAATCAAATAATAAATTATGCCATCTACACCGTTATTTATTTATTTTTATTTTATTTCATTTTATTTTACTATATTTTTATTATATATATATATATATATATATATATATATATATTTTTTTTTTTTTGAAACTTTTTTTTTTTTTTTTTAAATACGACTTTTAAAAAAAAACTGGATCTTACAACCCTTTCCCCCTAAAAGAAATTTCGTCTCGAAATTTATCAACCAATAGGAATTAATAACTTAATCCAATCATTTATACATCAGACGTGCACCACAAAGTTACATTTGTTACCCTTCATTCTAGACTAGTTGGTTTTTATGTAGGGTCCCATAATCTAACGTTACCCTTAGTTTGTAACCGACAATTTTTTGTCAATTCAATTCCACATCCATTGCAATATTTTCATTTGCAATCGTCAATATTATATCGAAACTCCAGCAGACGGGGTGCACCTTGGTTGGTAATACCTATTCCAAACAACCAGTTTGCAACATTATTTTCATTCATATTTACACCAACAATACTCGCAACTAACCTCATAAGAAATAGCTGGCTTAAACCCCACGTGAATTGGGTCGAGGGACTAACAATCGTCGATTGTAGTATTTACATCGGAACTTCCAATAATCCCCTAAGCATTTTATATCTAGTATCATCATCCCATGTTAACTAATAAATCTTTTGCAAGATGTCCTTACGTCAAAACCTTCCTAGATACCACCAAACCATGTCAACCTGTATTAAAATACGTTGAACGGGTCATCTATAAAAATTTCTTTCATGCCTTCACATATAATCAAGTCCCTGGCAAAACTGCGTGCTTCAATTATGTTCCATTCTACCTACTCATGCTTCAAATATATGTAAATATGGATCAAAGTACCTAACTACATTCCACTTACAAAATTTCAAGACATCACAAAAGTCATTCGGGATAATTCAATTTATTCTTCCCGCATGAGATCTCAATGACCCTACATGCCGACTTCGCCTAATAATTAGTAGAAGATCAATACACCTAATTGAGTGTTTTTTTTTCTCCACTCCGTATCCTATAAAAAAAAAAAGTAACCACACCGGGCTGTTTCCAATTCTTGCAAATTTTGCATTTTCCTATCTCAATTAAGTCTATTTGACCGAAGTCATACATCCTTTTTATACAACGCTTTATTCGGTATCACCTTGATCTCTGAAAAGGTATTTATGAGTTTAAACACATTCTATTAGTGCCACGTGATCCTCCTCACTACCAGAAATTCCCAAATGCAACTCCTCAACATATCCTTTTATATCTGAAACACACGTCTCGATTGACCATTAATCTACAAATAAGAAGAGTTATGAACTCTCAACTTGACACCCAAAGCAATATGAAAGCTCGACTAGAACGTCAAAATAATTGTCAAATTTTGGTATTACAGTTCCTCCAATAGAGAAATATTACCTAGAACTAGCTACCCAACTTTCTATATTTACAACATGTCGATTTTACGACGGTACTTATTACATATAAAACTCTCATTTCAAAATATCACCATTCAATACTGCATTTCGAATTCATCCGCGGATTGTTCATACAATAGTGACTTAATTCGCTTTGATAAAAATTATCTTCCAATTACATTACGGCAACAACACTTACTCATTAACAATTCAACTATCAAAATACGGTCAATCAATTTATCCAAGAGCAACTATCAATTATTGGACGAATAAGTCACACCGACCTCTTATCCCAACTTCATTCGACACTTATATTGAACCGGTGCCTCATGCGACTGAACAATCCTGCCAGAGTACATTTAACATACGAATCAAGACTCACCTTTCCATTCTAGAATATGTAAAGGCTTGCAATGACCCTCCTAGATATTAATACTCGACCTAAATTTTCGTTGACATACAAGTTACCTAATAACAAATTCTACAATTTTTTTTTTCATCTTCCTTCAAATCACCGATAATGCTCCCTCAATCTCGATATAGTTTGAGATCACCGGGGGTGCATTGTGTATATTGAAATACGTATTTCTTTAAGGTCTCTTTCATCACATGGGTATCATTAGGAACACACAGTCTATTTTTAACCATCAAGACTTCATCATTATTTCTGATACGATCGCTAGCCCTACGACCATTTCTCACTTTACCTCTAATCTTCCTCAACTAGACATCCAATCTCTATGCTTTTACAGCACAGTTGATCAATGTCGATTTCCAAAATCAGAGTATCAAACAATGTTGCCATCTGACCAATTGCCCATTACACTCGCAAGGTTACTCAATGCATAATTTAGTGTGAACAGCTTGAATGTACACAACCCGACTTACCAATTTCTGACTTAAAGCATTGGCTCCGACTTTGGTCTTTCCTGAAAAATAATAAATGGTGTAATTGTAGTCTTTAGTAATTTTTTCCAACTCCTCTACCTCAGATTTAGTTCCTTGTTGAGTAAGCAACTATTCCCAATTCTGGTGGTCGGTGCATATCCCATAAATCTCGTCATACCGGTAAAATCACCAGAACGTCAAAACAACTACAATCACTGCCATTTCCAAAACTTTCGAGTTCCAAGTACACTTTTCGACCCTTCTCAATATAGCTTCAGCTTCCATTGGATTCATGTGAATGCTATTCTGCAAGATCACGGGTCCCAAATTTACCACTCGATCCTTCCAATCTCACATTTACTGCACCTGGCATACCATTGCTTTTCTCGCATCATCAGCAACACAATTTGCAGATGTTCTACAAGCTCTTCTCTACTCTCAACCGGATCACCGTTTCCCCACACGTCACAGTCCCTGGCCTCCAATAGGTAATATCCTACTCAAAATCTAACACCCTGATCTTTCGTAGTTGATTAAAGTAACCATGAATTTTAATCAATGAGTTACTAATACGGGGTCTTCATAGAGAGAAACACCAGGTCTGAGTTAATCGTGAGTTAATAGTCTAATTTATTGTAACGACCCGGTTTCCCGGAGCCGTCACATGGCTTCTTCTATACTGACTCCCTACACCTAAAACTAACTTACTCGAATTCCCCATATTTCATCGACACTATTCTATTTAGCCAACTTATTGAGTCGAACGTTCAATTTATTAAACTCATGGAACCTATTTTACAAGGGCTACGATTATTATTCATGCTTACTAACACCCCGACAATTCCTTTCCCTAGCTATTACAATATCCACCGCCTAAACTAGCTCTGCCTGGTGCCCGATACCTACGTAAAATATGCTGATATCCTTTCTTTAATACCTTTCTAATCTCCTGAGCCAACTATCAGATTGACTAAAGTAATGATTATATCTTTTTCCAAAATACAAACTTTGATTTATCCCAGATTGGAAAAGTAACATCGTTTTGAAACAATCCCCCGACAACCCTATATTACTCATATGAAACAAACTATATTTATGCGCACCTACTATCATTACAAGCCCACAATTCTCGGACACTTTCTATTGATCAATCTCTATTACTACTGTTATGCTTACTAGTTTCACAAACTGTTGCTCTGTCTGTCCATCAACTTAGAACGTACCATCTCTTTTCTGTTTATTTATTTATTTATTATTTTTTTTTATCGCCACAGTTTGCTCACATCCTTATTTTCCATTAATACGAACTCTCCCTTTGTTTTTGAAATTTGGTTTTCATAATCTGACTTAAATGTGTTCTGCAATACTACCGAGTATTTTAACAACTACTATATTAAGTGCTACTAATAGTTCTCAACACCTAAGAATACGCATATGGTTGTTTTTTGTAGTACTCTCACAATCGTGATCCACCCATTATCACTACCCTCAACATAGCATCCCTTGAATCTATCGTCTGGCGATATCACCACTTTGTCGCATCACTACTTGTTAACAAGACAACCTACCATGCATGATGCCACTACACCAACTAATGTAATGAAATAACTAACTCTCACCTATCGACACCCTATCTCATGTCCCCTACTGACTAGACGACTGACACGTCCTCCTATCTCATGATTTTCTACTAACGCAACCACCGATAAGTCTACAGAACCTATAACCTAGGATCTGATACCAAAATTAATACGAACTCTCCCTTTGTTTTTGAAATTTGGTTTTCATAATCTGACTTAAATGTGTTCTGCAATACTACCGAGTATTTTAACAACTACTATATTAAGTGCTACTAATAGTTCTCAACACCTAAGAATACGCATATGGTTGTTTTTTGTAGTACTCTCACAATCGTGATCCACCCATTACCACTACCCTCAACATAGCATCCCTTGAATCCATCGTCTGGCAATATCACCACTTTGTCGTATCACTACTTGCTAACAAGACAATCCACCATGCATGATGCCACAACACCAACTAATGTAATAAAATAACTAACTCTCACCCATTGACACCCTATCTCATGTCCCCTACTGACTAGACGACTGGCACGTCTTCCTATCTCATGATTTTCTACTGACGCAACCACCAACAAGTCTACAGAACCTATAACCTAAGATCTGATACCAAAATTATCACAACCCGTCCCGGACACCCGTCATCCTGAGGCTGGCGTGACTACAACATGACATCACAAAATTCCCAAATAAACTAATGAAATAAACTATACATATACTTAATAATACAAACATCCACCGACAAGTCTACAGAACCTATAACCTAGGATCTGATACCAAAATTATCACAACCCGTCCTAGATACCCGTCATCTCGAGGCTGGCGTGACTACAACATGACATCACCAAAATCCCAAATAAACTAATGAAATAAACTATACATACACTTAATAATACAAACATCTATTATGGGGGACACGCCGGTCCTGAAATTTATGAACTGAAAGTATTTATCCATGAACCTTTTATAGGTTCGCCTTTGACAGCTTCTATCGATCGCCTATATGACTCCATCACATAGCTCTACCTAGTGCCAGTAGGGGACCGACTCCTAGCTGTTGTACCTGCGAGTGTACTGCCTTCTTAGTAAAATATTTTTAAAATAATGACACATTCTAAATATCACCATAATTAAATGTGAATCAAGCATAAGTATATAAGCAGTGAAAATTAAGCGATATAGATAAGTTCCATCTAGTATAAAATCATATCGATCATCATAATAAATAATAAATCATCCAGTATAAGTAAAATACCACATCTCAAACACACCACTCCACCACAACACACACACACTGGCTAGCCATAGTGATCGTTTTAACCTCACGATCGGGAGTTGCAACGGTACCGTACCATCCGTAGGATATGCCTTCCTACGAACACCCATCACTTCGCCGAAGCAGATAATCACTGGGCAGTATAAACGTCTAACATCACTCTGCCGAAGCAGATAAACATCACTCCGTCGAAGTGGATAACATCACTCCGCCGAAGCGGATCACATCACTTTGCCGAAACAGATAAATACCATAGCATTGTTAAATTAATAACGTCATCATCAATTCACAAACCAATATTATCGTCTAATCAATGTCGGCAAATCTCAACCACCACTCTCTTTTTTTAAACTACCGAATTGCACAAAAATCCATTGCCCTCAACTCACCCGAAAATTATTTTAAATCTATCTTTTTAGAAACCAACACAATTCCCCAAGAATTCCTTCTACCAACCCACCCCAAACCTGCTTGATCCATATCATTTATAAAATGGTACAGTTTCAGTAATCACACATTTTGTCATATACATATACATAGAAAAATAATTTGGTAAGAAGGCAGTACACTCACCTGATTACCCATTTTCGAAGATTTTATCCGCCTATTCTCTACCGGTACTCTAATGCCTGCGAACCTAATAGTGATAGGGCCTGAATTAATATTTTTAAGTAAAAATAACCTAACCATGAAATGCGGGCCTTAATTTTCGTGATCTTTTATTCCCTGTATTTTATTATGAAATATTAACATTTAATTAATGTTACTCCGTTACGGTTTATTATATCAAATTATTTATGTGAGCGGTCTCACTATTTCTTGTCACCATATCCATCTAAACCATTAAATACATATATTAAAGAAGTTCGAGATTCTACCTTTCCTGGATTTTCCGATAGCTGGGAGATTGGATTTTTATTTTTATTGGGGGGGTTTGTGCAATTTTCTCTCTCTTTTTTTTTTTTTTTTTTTTTTTTTTTTTTCCTCTTCTTCGTTTTTCTCCTTTCCCGCTTCTTCTTCTCCCGTTCCTGTTAACTGTTCTGCTGCTACCGCCGTCGACGAACCTCCGATCACCTCCTCTCCGTTTACCGCCTCTGTCGGCCGCCCATTCCCAGTCATTCACACACCAACCTACCCCCAAATACTAAACACACGCATTCCCCATCACGGTCGTCTGATTCACAACACACACACGACACCCACTACACATGCATGGACGGTCCGACGACGGTACCTACCTACACTCGCCGGAGGAGCACACACACACCATCAAAACCGAAGAACAGACACACATACACACACATACCACCGGACCTCAGAACAGAACTCACACATGATCATGCTCACCACCGGACCTCAAAACAGAACCGAATAGCACCATCTCTCTCTACTCTTCACTCCGGTGGCGACTACCTATAACAACCATAACCGCACAGAAAACACACCCACACACCCCTGATCACGTACCCACAACTAAACACTCACCTACACCCTCGGAATTCATACTCCCAATCACCGGCGACGGCACCGTGACGATCGCCGGTCATCCCCATCGTCTGCGCACACACACATATACCAACAATACTGAGGAATACATACACACATACCCACACACAACAGGCGCCCACACACACGCTTTCCCTACTCTCTCTCTAAACCATACTCCGGCCAATTTCGGCGACAACGATGATGATCAACATACCACCGCCACATCTATCGATGAACTCACTGACCGAACCCACCACATACACCTACATCACATCACACACACATACGGCGAACATGTGACAACCCCATGCCGCCGGACGATCGACAGCCCACCGACTCCCCCATCGTCGGATGTTCTCTCTCTCTCCTTTCTCTTTTTTCGTCTTCGATTTCTCTTCCCCCTTCTCCCGCGTGTGTGCATGTGTGTATATATATATGGGTGAGGGATCAGCCACGTATTCTCTCTGAATTCCATTTGATTACACGTTGATATATATATATATATATACACACACATGTATGTGTATACACCATAGGAAAGAAAACAGGTAGGATATTTACACTCATCCCCCCCCATTTGTTAAATTTTGAATTAAACCCAAATTAATATCTAATATTTTGAAATTTATAAATTGACCCCTAAAATATTTGAATCAAATAATAAATTACGCAATCTATATCGTTATTTATTTATTTTTATTTTATTTCATTTTATTTTACTATATTTTTATTATGTATATATTTTTTTTGAAACTTTTTTTTTTTTTTTTTAAATACGACTTTTAAAAAAAATAGGATCTTACACTTAACGTCAGATTGCCATTATGCACATCAATCAAGGCCTTTCCCGTTGCAAGGAAATGTCTTCCTAGGATGATAGGGATTTCTCTGTCTTCTTCTATTTCAAGTACAATGAAATCCATCGAGAATATGAATTTGTCTTCCTTCACTAGCACATCCTCAATGATACCCTTTGGATAGGTTAACGAACGATCCGCCATTTGAAGAGAGATCGTCGCCGGCTTTGCACTTCCCAGTCCTAACTTCCGATAAACGGAAGAAGGCATCAAATTAATACTCGCCCCAAGATCACAAATAGCCTTATCAAAATGAGATTTCCCGATAGTACACGGAATTGTGAAACTACCCGGATCCTTCAATTTGGTAGGCAACTTCCTTTGTAGTATTGCACTACACTCCTCCGTTAGTTTCACGGTTTCACAATCCTCCAACTTTCGCTTCTTTGTCATAATGTCTTTCAAGAACTTGTCATAGTTGGGCATTTGTTCCAATGCATCTGTAAAAGGTATGTTGATGTGGATTTTCTTGAAAATTTCAAGAAATTTTTCAAATTAAGCATCTAATCTCCTCTTTTGGAACCTTTAAGGATATGGCAATGGGGTTACTAGAATCGGTGGATTATCTAAAAATGTTACTCTACCCTGCATCACCCTTTCATCTCTTTTTTTCTCCTTGACTTTCTCTTGGTTCTTATCCCCATTCAAGTCTTCACTCGGTTTCTCCTTTCTTTCATCGGTTTCTTCTTCAACTTCCTCCTCCACACTAGTTCTCAGTTCATCATGATGAAACCCACGACTTACTCCCGGCTTGGTTTCCATAGGCCTGCTCACCTCCACGTCTCTTCCGCTTCTTAACTTAATCGCCTTGCATTCCCGAGGGTTGGTTTCCGTGTTGCTTGAAAACTTCCCCTTTTGTTGCTCTTGGATGGACCTAGCAAGTTGCGCGATTTGAGTCTCCAAAGACTTCACCGTGGCATTGGTGTTTGTGCAAGTTGTATCGATTGAGTCCAGTCGTGTTTCATGTTTGTTCAACCAGTTATGGGTCTCACGCATCATAGTCTGAGTTTCTTTCATAAACGAACCCAACACTTCATCCAAATTTGACTTGGGATTATGCATTGGTGGTTGTTGCATTTGACGATTGGATTGCATAGGATATCCCGAAGCTTGATTTCTATAGCCCGGAGGTAGCCGCAAAGCATTCTAATTGTTCGCATATGAGAAGTTCTCCTGGTTGCGAAGTCTAGGATTGTAATGAGTCGGAATGTTTGTAGCGAGCCTGAAAGTATAAGCACGATTGTTGAGAAAATGGCATTCTTCGAACTCATTATCCAATCCAGATTGAGAACAACTTACTGCAATCTCATCCCCTTGACTCGACAAAGCTCCTTTTGTAGACATGGCGACCAATTGATCCGAGAGCTTGGACACTTGGGCCGATAATTTTGCAATATGGTAAGATTCTTGGATAGAAGAGACCTGTCTTCCCGTGTTCCTCTCATTCGGCCATTGATAATTGTTAGCCGCCATTTCTTCCAATAGTGCATTAGTTTCGGTAGGGGTTTTGGACAACAATGATCCCCCTGAGGCTGTATCTACTATAGTTCTAGTCTGGTCACCCAACCCGTTGTAAAATAATTGGGTTTGAAACTAATCTTGATACCCGTGTTAGGGGAACCTTCTTAATAGGTCCTTGAATCTCTCCCATGCCTCAAACAACGACTCAAAATCTCTCTGGCGAAACTGCGCAATCTCGCCTCGGAGTTGAGAAGTCTTCAAAGGTTGAAAGAACTTAGTGAGGAACCTTTGTGTAAGGTCCTCCCAAGTATTAATGCTCCCCGGTTGAATCGACCGAAATCAACCCCTTGCTCTATCTCGTAAAGAGAACGGAAATAGCCTCAACCGTATAACATCTTCGGCAACTCCATTTATCTTGACAGTGTCACAGATCTCTAGAAAGGTTTCCAAATGGACGTTGGGGTCTTCGTGAAGATTTTTGCCATACTGGTTTTGCTGAATCATGTTAATTAAGGCGGGTTTCAACTCAAAGTTATTGTCCTGGATTGGCTGCCTCCGGATATCTAAATAGTTATCCAGCATTAGTGGCCGATAATAGTCCCTAAGGACTTGTTGTGGCCTCTCCTGCTCTGGAGGCTGAAGTGCGTGCGGCTCCGGTGGTTGTGGAACATTTTCACGTCCCCCGGCCATAACGGTAGCTTTTTCCTCTTTCTGTTTACCAATTCGTTGACTACGCCGCATGCATTGCTTAATTCAAATAAATAAATCAAATAAACAAATGAATTGAATGAAATTAAAAAGCAAAAGAATTATCGTGATTAACATTCAACTACTTGATCACAATATCAACTTAATTAAAAAACACCGTATATCCTCGGCAACGGCGCCAAAAACTTGTATCCGCGAGGATTTCATATCATCGTTCTCACGGTATTGACTACTCGCAAGTATACGAGGTCTAGTTTTAATATAATGGATCTTGTAAGATCGGATATCGTTCCACTGGGAAATACGTGTGATTCGTTTGAATATTGTGATTAAAATAGTTTCATATTATCTCGACTAATCATAATTTATTTGTTTTCTATTTAATATACTAAGATAAATGACAACTATTAGGTTAGTTCTAATTACACTAATTACTTAAGTATTGATATCTTTCATATAATGCATAATTGACGTCATTAAGTTAGCTATAACGGTTTTTATCTATTTCGACAATCTCTGTATCAATAACTCCTCCGCTACCTCTCCCGAGTATAAGACGGGGGATTACACGACTTCGTGTCAACGAAGAATTCCCCTTCAATGCCTTAACGACCCTAGGTCGCGTGAGTTTAGAGTCAACGTCATGGGTTGCATACGTTATAACGCCCTCCCAGGTCGTTAGAACGTCACGTTGTATTTACCCTAGTCCGAATCCGAGGTTACCTCTCCCGAGTGTCAAACCCCGTATTCTCGGTTTATCAATACAAGCATAATATCAAGAATAACGGTAAACATAATCGGATTTAGACAAACAACACGTTAAAGTAACATTAATTCATTCAACTAAACAATTACATGATTTCAACTATACCTAAGTAACATTTAACTACTACTACAAGATCTTAGCCATATACCATACAAAATAAGAGGGATTCAACATTCTTAGATATGAAAAAGTAATTACAAAGATATAAACAAGAGAAGAACGATCAAATCTGGAAGTGAAACGGTCCACTATCTCTAATAATCGATCCGCAAGTGATTCGTCTTTGTCCGAATGATGAATCTCCTTCTTGATCTTCAAAATATAGCTCAAGAACTCTCTACTAGGGTTAGGGTTCATCCACTCCCTTTTTCAGAAGTGGAAAAGAGGTATAAATAGGCCTAGGGGTTTAAAAATATCTAAACAGATATTTTAAACTATTCTGCGAAATGCGCTTAGGCGGTAGAATCTTTGCCTAGGCGGAGTTTAAGTCGGTTAGAATTCCGCCTAGGCGGAAGACTAACTTCTTCTCTTCTTTCATTCTGATGGAATTCCGCCTAGGCAGTAGAAACTTCGCCTAGGCGGATTTTCAGCAGTTTAGCACCTCCAACAGTTCAGCACTTCCAGCGTTCTGACAGAATTCCGCCTAGGCAGTGGAAACTTCGCCTAGGCAGATTTGCGCTGTAACTTTGAAACCTCTTTTTTTTTTTTTTTTCATCTTTTGGCTACCCTTTTTTCCACCATTTCGTTCCATTTCTCGATTGTTTACATCCCTACTTCTGACTTATAAAAATAGCTAAAAAGATATTAAAACTTAAATAAAATACTCAAAAACTGGCAAATTCGGTTTAAAATTAGATAGGTATTTTACACCTATCAGTTGCCTAGATAAAGTTAGGTTACGATAATCGCGGTACTTAGCGATGATTTAAACCAATCCCTGTAGATACGACACTCTACTCAGTACTACACTATTAAAACTTGACCTGTACATTTGCGGTGTGTAGCAAAAAAAAAAATCGCTACCACCTAATATGGTTAAGGTAACCTCTAGAAATTGGTATGTTACAAAATGTCTTGAATGTGTCTTGGTTCATTCTGAATGTATCATAATTACATTCATTGTGTCCTAAATTTCTTTTATATAAATAAAACCTTACAGTAAGGATTTTCTACACAATGTCTCTTGTATTGTGCACAGTAGTTTGTTATACTAGTTATATTACAACTCTCTTGTAGGTCCTCAAATTCTTGTAAATCAACTAGTTCATCAATTTCGTCATCAAAATCTACCATATCCATCCTATAATTTATAATAGTAACAACAAGCGCATTGAAGTGTTTTGATAATTTCACCATGTAAACAACTTAGTTTGAGGAACTAATGCCCGAATTCAGAATGATAAACTATAATTTGAGCTTGAAAAAACTAAAATTTAGCATAAAAATGCAAATTCAGCATAGAAATGACTCAATTTCAGCATGAAACAACTCAATTTCAGCAGAAAAACAATAAATTACAGCAAAAACTACCTAATTGCGGCATAATTATTGTCTTAAACATTGAGTTAAAGAAAAATAAACAACCACCTAATTATTGTCTTAAACATAAACGTAAAGGAAACAAACAACCACGTAATTATTGTTTAACTAAGCCTAAACGGCACATTGTTTGTTATCTTATCGACTGCATGAAGGTATTTGTCCATGTCCTCAATGCCAAAAGCATCGTGAGGGGTTATACACTAGGATTGTTGTTGAACAATTGGGTCCTTCGTTCCTATTTCATTTCCAAATGAAGACATCTACGATATTAATAAATTAAAATATATAATAGATGAGTATATGATAAATCCTATCAAACAAATAGAAACGTTAAAAAATAACCCTTAGATACACAAATAAAACATTTGGAAGAGACTATATAGATACAATCGAACAAGTGAAATGTATACATAAACAAATATAATGAATTAACTCAAACTTAAGGTAATAAATGTATTCATAAACGAAAATAATGAATTACCTCAAATTTGGATCATTTCACAATCATATTTGATGCTGCACGATTTTGTCGGTAGTAAGCTTCCTCCCAACCTGTTTAAAACCTGAAACACTTGGGATTAGTGCTTGGGATACCGATGTAGTATCGGTCAAATACCCTATGGCATGAGAATAAATTAAACAAGTCTCGTAGAGAAAACACTTGTGTCTAGCCCTTTGGCCTGAATGACATGATATATATATAGAATAAGAATATCTAATTTCGCACATAATTCACAATGATCGTAACCGTCCCAACATTTATGTGGAAGATTTCGCCTTGATCGTAATTGTTGCCATGATTATAATTGTTAGCATGATCATAACTGCCCCAACATTCCCATTAGGTTTGTTTTGGGTATTAATAGGCCTGAGAGTATATCTCTTGATGGTCTTATGTGTGGAGCCCATATTCTTTTATGATTGCTCATGTTGGGCTTATGGTTCAGGCCCACTTGAACATAGCCTGCTGGATATTGGTGGGTTTTTATACAATCCAGCCCACTTCGCCTGTTAAGACGTACGATACTTCGTAGGTAAAACCACCCGTATCATTTGCACCCCAGTTAAAATGAGTTCAGCATGAGCTGATTTCAACTATGTTTCATACTATTTTGTAACTTAGTACTTCTTGTAATATATTGTGCATTTTTACATTTGTTGCTAAGTTTAGTGATTTTACTTGAGGTTTCCTTTTGGGTGTAAAGATTCTGACCTCGTTGTACTTTGTCGCTAAATATATTTGAGCCCTTGAAATAACTTCTTCCTTATCTTTTTACTTTGCATTTGTTAATAGTTTGGCCATGACTAAACTTCCCCAAAGCATCTTTATTAGCGTTGTTTGTTACTCGCATCTGGTTTTTATGTCTCCTCAACTTTCGAGTCCATTTCTTGATGAAACTTAGTGTTTGATGGAGGGTAGTTTCTTGAGCTGACCTCGAAATCATTTTGGCATTGACCTGAATTTGATAGATATTAGCTTCATGAGCTGACCTTGAACTTATTCCTTGGTGACACTTTGAGTTTAATGGGGGTTAGCGTCATGAGTTGACCTTGAACTCATTTTTTTTATGACACCTAGAATTTAATGGAGGTTAGCTTCTTGAGCTAACCTCGAGCTTATTTCTGGCGTTAAGCTAAGTTTGATAAAAGTTAGATTCATGAGCTGATCTCAAACTTATTCCTTAATGACATCTAGAGTTTAATGGAAGTTATCTTCTTGAGCTGACCTCGAACTCATTTCTGGCGTTGAGCTGAGTTGGATAAAGGTTAGCTTTAGGAGTTAACCTCAAACGCATTTCTTGATGATACCTAGAGTTTGATGAAGGGTAGCCTCTTGAGCTGACCTCAAACTCATTTCTTGATGACACTTAGAGTTTGATGGAGGTTAGCTTATTGAGCTGACCTCGAACTCATTTCTTGATAACTCACATACTTTGCTCAAAGAATTCATTCCTTATAACTAGCAACTTTTCACTAGCACTTCTTATTTGAATTAAGTCAAATAAAGACATCAAACCAACTAAATTTTAGGTGCTCGGGTTCTAGATTGAACCTGACCTTTATTTTTAGGGCCAATCTGCGAATTGACCTGACCATTTTTTATAGGATCAGTCTATAGAATATGCTGACTTAATCTGTTAGAGGTTAGTTTGTAAACTTAGCCGACCTTCTTTTGTTGTGAGGTCAGCTTGTAAACCAAGCTATCCTTCTTTTGTTGAATTCTTGGTCAAACAGACCTTGAGATGTTTGGGTTCTTAACTGAACCTGGCCTCTATTTGTCTGAACTCATATTATCATTGGCTAACTTATTGGTGGGCTGACCCGTTAGTAGGCTATTTTTCCTCCTTTGTCTTTTCTTTTATTGGGATCACCTTATGGTTATGCTGACATGGTCTACTCTATTCAAATAGTATAAGCATTTGTATTAATAGTTTACCTGATATTTTTTTGGGTTTTAATGATCATGACCTCTTTGTACTTTATCGCTGAATAGAATAGAGAGTTTGATGTAACTCTTCCTTCGACTTGATTTGACGTCCTGAGTCTATCAAAGATGGGCTCATGGATGAACTCACTTAAAGTTTACTCCTTAGCTTCGTTGAAGAGTATTGATGCCTTTTGAGTTTGATAGAGGTGGGTTCATAAACGAACTTGGCCTGAGCTCATGTATTGGTGATGTTTTAAGTATAATAGAGGTGGTTTCTTGAACTTGCCTCGAGTTCAAGTTTTAGATAACGTCGTGCGTCAAATAGAGGTCGTTTCGTGAACTCACCTTGAGCTCATGTCTTCAGTGATGTCTTGCGTAAAAAAGAGGTGGTTTCTTAAACTCACCTTGGGCTTATGTCTTCGATGACGTCTTGCGTCAAATAAAAGTGGTTTCTCGAACAAACCTTGAGCTCATGTCTTCGATAACATCTTGCATCAAATAGAGGTAGTTTCTTGAACTCACATTAAGCTCTCTGATGACGTCTTGCGTCAAATAGAGGTGGTTCTCAAACTCACCTTGAGCTCATGTCTTCAATGATGTCTTGCGTCAAATAGAGATGGTTTCTTGAACTCACCTCAAGCTCATGTATGGCTACTCCTTGAGTTTGATAGAGGTGATCTTCTAACGAGCTGACCTCGAACTCATTCCTCAACTTGTTGATAATTTCCAAGTCTTATAGCTTATAGCATGCTCATTCCTTAGCTTGTCCTTACGCGTTGAGTTCGCTATTGAACTTAGCCTTCTGGTTGATCCCTATTCAATTTCATTATTCTAAAACACAAGGGTAATTTGAAAACTTTCGATAATATAGTTTAGGAACAAAATTAAAAATAATTTTAAACAAAATACTTCCTTAGCTGATTCCTTTGTTGATTTTCTTCAGGAGGGCTGATCTCTTCTCCCATTTCTATATTCTTTTGACCATCCTTTTGTTTATGGGATTTGGCTGGGACACATATCTAAGTTGAAGTGGTGTAGTTCGTCAAAGAAGCTAATGTCACTGCCGATGATTGCAGTTCAAGTCAAATCGGAGGTGTAGATGGTTGATGTTCAAGTCCGCCAAAGACAACAACTACAAGATCTCTTTCGACTCATCGGTCTTCCTCGTTGAGACCAATCCCAGCGAGTTTATGCCCTGATTGTGCTAAACTAACTTGGCGATCAGATACGAGCTGATTGATTTAGATCGATGGTGAGCAATTGTCGACTCTCCGACGAGGCTATTGTTGAGGGGTCGAGTGTTCTTCCCCGTGAAGTTTGTTAGAGAAAGATTTGGATCTTTCTGGATTTGCCAAACTTATTACTTCCTCTCCATGTTACCCTAGATGTTGATGAATTTGTCGATGGTCAATGATGAGATATGTTTCGGTGATTGTATGTTATAGAGGGAAAAGTTGATCAATCAAATAGATTTTGAATGATTGGGTATGGCTACGGAAGGAGTTTCAGAATATGAGAAAGTTGAAGTGGTATTGATAGGAATTTCGAGACTTTTAGCTCTTTTCCACAGACGGTGCCAACTGATGCAACACGATTTCATCAGCAGTAAGTTTCCTTTCAACCTGTTTAAGACCTGCAACACTTTAGATTAGCACTTGGGATACTGGTGTGGTATCGACTAAATACCCTTCGGGGTGAGAATAATTTAAACAGGTCTCGTATAGAAAAAAATTGTGTCTAGTGCTTTAGCTTGAATGACATGATATATATAGAATAAGAGTACATTATTTCTCACATAGTTCGCCATGATCATAACTGTCCCAACATTCATGTGGAAGATTTCGCCATGATCGTCACTATTGACATAATCGTAATTGTCGCCATGATCGTAACTGTCCCATCGTTCCCGTTAGGGTCGTTTTGGGTATTAATAGACCTAAGAGTGTATCTCGTGCTGGGCTCATGGTTCAGGCCCACTTGAGCATGATCTGCTGGATATTGGTGGACTTTTATACGATCTAGCCCACCTCCGCCTGTTTAAGACGTGTGATGCTTCGTGGGTAAAACCACCCGTATCAATATTCAATGCTCTGAATTAGACAACAAACATCAAAATAAATGAAGTCAAATTTTCCAACCAATATAGTTCAATTTAAATATTCCATCTAATTTCATTCTCAATTTGTAGCAAACCACTACTAACTAAAAACAATCTTTAAATTATAGTAAAGAAAATGGAAACATATTATCTTAAATATCCAACATCGGAGAAAACTATTAGATCTGAAATTAATTAAAAAGAAAAAAGAAAAAGAATTGAATTCAATAGTTCATACTTAAAGAATTGGAGTTTTGAATTCCAAGAAAAGAAGTAGATCGAAAGTTAATAAAAAAAAAAAAAGATAAACAAAATCCAATTTCAGCGGGTCTTAATTGGAAAAAGATATTAATTTCATATATATGGATTTCAAGAGAAAAATCATGGATTTCAGCAGTACATAATTAAAATAAAAATAAAAATTAGGGGTTCCAAAATTTCAACTATTCTTGCTAATATATATACATATATATATATATATATATATGAATTTAAGGGGATTCGAATTTCGACAATTCTTAAAAAAAATATGAACTTTTGGGGATACTGATTTGTTGGTCCAAAACATTCGAATCTACAAAATTAAATCCCGAATATATGGGTTTCAAGAGAAAAATCCATAGATCCATAAACAAAGTTTGTAGATCTGAAACAAACAAACAAGCAAAAAAATATAATTACACAAGGATGACCAAACACAGGAAAGAGACAAAGTGGACTAAAGAGAGAGTGAGAAAGGAAGAGAGAATGGGAGAGAGTGTGTGTGAGAGAGAGAGAGAGAGAGAAATGGAGATAGAGACAACCAGGAGTACGAGTTAGAGAAAAAATTGTAAATGATATATGTCTTCTCTACAACAAAGGAAGTATGGGAGGGGAACAGTGGAAATGAAAAGAAACCAGCTCAAATGATTGCATGAGAAATTAATAGCAAGACCTTATCAATAATTAGGAAAATACAGAGCGCATGTCAAAGGTAGAGACATGGATAGCAGGACCTCATTAATAATTAGGAAAATATCGAGCGTGTCCTAAAGGCAGGGGAATAGTTTTGTAAGAGTGAATAAGAATCACTATTTTTTGTTTTTTAAATTCAAAGGAATTAAGGATTATTCCCAAAATTTTGAGAATACTTGACAGCAAAAATATGTTTCTATACATTAACCTCAATTTTTTTTGGAAGAAGAACATAAATAAGAGAATGGAAATTGTAAACAAACGGGGCCAAATATGTCAATTTTATGTCAATGCACTTTAAACCTTGAATCTCTCATTTGAATTTTCTTCCATCAATTTTGACTATTAACTTAGATAGAAAATAATCATGCAATATACATTACCATAATTAACGGTACATTTGCTAATTCTATTTCCCTTTTCCCCCCCATAATTAAGAGTATAATTGCTAATTCTATTATTTTTTCTCTTTGTCTCTCTTTTCTTTTTTATATATTTTTTTCATTCTGGTTTCTTCTTATGGTTCATGTTCTTCTTAGGGCATACACAATTGTCGCCTCTTCATCGCTAAGCCACCATCCCGATGCAATCTCTCTATACCAACGTCTCTGCCTCTCTGTTGGAGACATGTTTATTGCATTGTCGATGGGTTTTAAATATTAAATATCAATTTACTATGTTCCATCGTAGCTTTAGTCAAAGAATTCCAAATCTTTGACCTTAATCTAAAAATTCAGATCCATGCATCATCATTATGAATTTTCTATCTATTCATTTAGAACTTTCCAGCTAGTTTAGACCTAAGTTGTTTTCCCCAAATATGTTCACCTTCTCCATTTATTGATATGCATTTTCAATTTCTCCCAAGAAGTTTTAGATTCTTTAGATAATGCTGAGCCTTCTCAAAAAATTATACTCAAATTTTTGAAAATCTATAAGAAATAAATTCTTTTTTTTCTTTGTTTATTATCTTCATTTTGAGATTTATAAATATTTTCAATTTTGTACAAAAAAAGAACAAAAAAACAAGTTCAATTGAGGAAGAAAATAAAGACAAATGGAGTTTGTTTCAGTCTCTTCCCAAAACAGAATTCATGAAAAGATAATAATTCAAACCCATCGTGTTGCCTAACTCTCGAAATTTATAGTCCAACTCCATCGGTGTCTTGTTGTTCCAATAATTATAATGTGTGTGTGTGTGTGTGTTATAGATGTAAGTGTTGTCCCTAGATAATTTGATGAACAATTCAATGTTGATGTTTTTATGGAACTAATGATTTTATTGAGTGATTTCAGAATTATGTTCCAAATGAGAAATGAGAAAAATGATGGGTTTCAAAATAACATTTGATGAAAGATTCAAGATGATTGCAATGAAGATATTAAAATTTTTTGGAGGATAAATGATTTTTTTTTTTTTTAGGTAAAAACAACTCAATACCTTTTATGCTCTTAATGCGACTTGATTAGGATCACGTACAACACCCATAAAATTGGTTGAATTATGTGAGTTATGGTTAGAAGTGATAACTTGAAGTGTCTAATCGTTTTTCCTAAAAATATTGTTCAAGAAAATGTTTTAAAAATGGAAAAAATGAGTTGTGGGGCCTAAATAGTCGACTACCAATATAGACTGTCGACTAGGAGATTCAAGTTAATTGATTTTCGATTTTTGGCTTGAATGATCGGCCTATATAGAGACCGATTGACTGGGAGATTCAGGTGTGTTTTTGGAAATTTAGGCATACTGGTCGATCAACATTCAGAGCCTAAAACAGTTGATCACATGGTCGACCGACTGGTTATCAACAATTAAAAAATGAATCGTTGAAGAAGCAACCGGTCAACCTAGTGGGTATTTTTTAGATTGTTTGACCAATCCGATTTTCGAGGTCTTCAACCCAAATATTAAGCTTTTGAACATTATAAAATATGATTTTAAGGGATTTTAACTATATTTCATATATCTACTACATATTTTGAAGATCTTATTGTTTAGTTCTTATATTACTTGATTCTATGAAATCTTACCCAGAAAAAGATTTAGATTCAAACCAGATAAAAAATAGAAAATAGTTTTCCCGATAAATCTCAAATAATCAAATAATATATAAACTAAATAATAAGATCTTCAAAATATGTAGTATATTCATGAAATATAGTCAAAACCCCATAAAATTTTATTTTTATAACGTTCAAAGGTATAAGATTAGGGTAGAAAATCTCCAAAAATGTTCTAGCCAAACTTGCTAAAAACACACGGTTGGTCAACCAGTTACACCATCGGTCGACTGGTTTTACCCTCAACGACTCATTTTCTAGCCATTGACAACCAGTCGATCGATTGAGCAGTTAATCATTTTAGGCTCAGAATCAATCATCCAACCAGTTAGTCAACTGTTAAGCCTAAAACCTCAAAACACCTATACTGAATGTTCTGGTCGACTGGTCAAGAGGCGATCAACCATTCAGTTCGAAAAATCACATTTTTTGCCTTTTTTAAAATATTTTTTTGATCGATACTTTAGGAAAAATATTTTGACACTTGAATTTATTGTTTCTAAACATATTTCAAATGATTCAAATTATTTTATAAGTGTTGTGCGTGATCCTAATCAGATTGCATTAAGAATATAAAAAGAATTGAGTTGTTTTTATTTAGGAATACAAAAAAAAAAAAAAAATCTGCTGACAAAATTTTCAATACCTTTATTGTAACCATCTTGATCTTTCAACAACTATCATCTTGAAGTCATATTCTTTTTCTCATTTGCTCAATTGGAACTTAATTCTGAAATCGTTCAATAAAATCGTTAGTTCCATGAAATATTAGCGTTAATTTGCCATCAAAACATCTAGGGTCAATAATTTTGATATTATTAACTATACGAAATGGATTTCATGAATTACTCTCAATTAATGACTGAAATCAAATGAAGAAAGTAAAAATACACTAATTTAAACCTTGAATTGAAGGTGTCTACTCAAGAACCCTAACTTCTCATCTTTGTTCTTTCTTACATTTTTATTCACTCTTCTCATGTTCATTTTCAGTCTAGGGACGTGGACAATAAGATGGATTTCAATTGGTACTTGTCATTTTGTGCAAAAGAATCAAGTAGGAGGTGTAAAATCGAAGCTCGAGATGGCTCAATTTCTTTTATTCTCATTTTATCTAAGCATTCCAAATAATTCTATAACCTATCCTATTTTGATTATGATTGTTAAGATAATTGAGAAGTGTGGAATGAACCATATATTGATATATTAAGAAAGAAATATAATGTTACATGTATTAAGAATATACAGAATAGAAATTATACATGAGTATTTATAGGGAAAGTGGGGTTAGGGTTTTGCCCTATGGGCCAAGTGGGCTAAGCCCATTATTACACTAACATCCCCCCTCAAACTCAAGGCGGTAAGTAGGAGGTGAACTTGAGTTTGGAAACTAAAGAGTGAAAACATCCGGGTGGATGTGCCTTAGTGAAAATGTCTATTGTCTGATCTGCTAAACTGACGGATTGTAAACGAACCGTATTTTGAAGAATATGATGATTGATAAAGTGACAATCAATCTCGATATGTTTTGTACGCTCGTGGAATACATCATTGTGAGCGATCTGAATAGTACTCATGTTGTCACTGTGTAGGATAGTGGCTACAGAAGAAGAGATGCCCATGTCAGCTAGTAACTATCGAAGCCAGAGAAGCTCTTGAGTTGCATCAGCCATGACACAATATTCAGCTTCAATACTGGAGCGAACAATCACAATTTGTTTCTTATTACGCCAGAAAATGAGATAATTGCCAAAAAAAAAAAACAGTAACCAGTGGTTGAACGTCTGTCGGTGGGGTCTCCAGCCCAATCGGCATCAAAATAAGCTTGTAAGACGGGAGCAGACTGAGCTAAGAAATGAAGCCCATGAAATAAAGTACCTGCGAAAAACAACCGAGTAATGAGTGGTCCGAGAAGCGGACAAGAACTAGCTGACCTGATGAATGGCGTAGGCAATGTCAGGGTGAGTAATAGTAAGATATACAAGACTTCCAACCAGTTGGCGATATAGAGTGGCATCCTGAAGAGGTGAACCATCGAGTAGGGTAAGTCTAACGTTTGGCTCGAGATGAGTAGTGGCAATGGTTGAGTCAGTGATCCCAGCCTTAGAAAGGAGATCCAAGATATATTTGACCTGAGAGAGAAAATATCCATCAGAACCAAATGAGACTTCGAGGCCAAGAAAATAGGTGAGCACGCTAAGATCTTTCATCTCAAATTGGCCACTAAGAAACTTTTTGAATTCAGAAATGCCACGAAGATCCTCTCCAGTAATAACCATATCATATATACAACAAAAGAATGATAATATCGTTGGCAGTATGGCGAATAAATAGATCCGAATCATGAGAACTAGGTGTAAACCCAAAACGATGAATAGTAGTGCTGAATTTAGCAAACCAGGCACATAGAGCTTGTTTCAAACCATATAGGGCACGACGAATGTGACAAACTTTATTTCTAGGGGCAACCAGGCTAGAAGGTATATGCATATAGACTTCCTCAAGAAGATCACAATTGAGAAATGCATTTTTGACATCCATTTGAAAGAGAGTTTATTTTCGAAAGGCGACAACGGTAAGAAGTGTACGGACAGATGTTAGCCTCACCACTGGAGCAAATGTCTTTTCATAGTCAATGCCATATTCCTGAGTGAATCCTTTAGCAACAAAGTCGGGCTTTATATCGTTCAACAGAGTCATCAGAGAGCGTCTTGATTTTAAATACCCAATAGGAGTTTTTTCAGGGGCAGATCAACAATATCCTAAGTATAAGTTTTAGCGAGGGCCTGAAGTTCTTTATCCATTGCTTTCTGCCAAAGAAGATTAGTACTATCCTCCTTATAGGATTGAGGCTCATGCAGATGAATTATAGTGGAAAAACAATGAAAATTAGTAAGATAATATGGACGATGAGTTACACTGGTAGAGCGGCGATGGTGTTCTGGAGCGTGGGTCTCAAAGGCAATTGGTACAGTATCATCGGCCACAGGAGAAGTCTCAAGCATGGTTTCTGGAGCTGGAGAGGTGAGATCAGCTGGTGATTCTGGACTAGGTTCAACTGGTGGGTTTGGGGTGAACTCAGCATAAGGTGCAGGGTTGGGCGCAACAGGTGGTGCTAGAGTGGACTCAACAGTACCTGGAACTGTATCATTTAGAAATAACTTAATGGATGGATCAATAAAGAATCTAGAGTTGGTGAGGATTGACATGTAAAATGACCTCAAGGAATAAAACATTTGATGTTCCCAAAAAATAACATGTCGCGAAATACGAAGGGTTTTAAAAATGGGATCCCAGCACCAAGAAAACAACACAGAAGAGCCCTTGGTTCCAGTTTGTTGTGTTCATGTGGTTTGAAAAGAACAAAACAGGTGCAACTAAAGACTCTAAATTCAGAGTAATCAGGAGTTTTACTAAAAATGTGTTCAAATGGAGACTAGTTTTGGATTGTAGTAGAAGGGACACAGTTTATTGTGCAGACGGCTGTGAAGGTAGCCTCACTCCAAAAACGCTCAGAACATAATGAAGAAATGAGGAAAGCATAAACTGTGTCAAGAATATGTCTATGTTTACGTTCGACTCGTTCATTTTGTTAGGATGTACTAGGACATGAGAAATGGGGAAGCGTGTCATTTTTGCGAAGTAGGTTAAGAAAAGTACGTTCCTTGTATTCCATTGCATTATCTGAGCGAAAAACTTTAATACTTTTAGAAAATTGGGTTTGAACCATAGAAGAAAACTCAGAATATATTTGGAATAGTTCGATTTAATATTTCATAAGAAACAACCATGTATATCGAGAGTAATTATCCATAAAGATAACAAAGTAACGAAGGCCACCCACTAAGGCATGAGGAGAAGGCCCCCAAATATAAGAATGAATTAGAACAAAGGGTGCAAGAGAAATAGACTAACTCTCTTTCAAAGGTAGGGTTAGTTGTTTGGTAAGTTGGTAATGGATACATTTAAAGGACTCATGTTGAACTGAATCTAACTGACCACTAGAGATAAGCAATTTGAGTTGGCTAGATGAAGTTTAGCCTAACCAGGCATGCCACATTTGGGATAGTGAGAGATCAGCTAATGGTTATGGAGATAATGATGGTGATACTGGTGATGGTAGTGAGGTTGCACAGGTTGATGAAGGGATTTGGGGTTGTGGTGGTGATGGAGTTGAAGATGGAAGGTGCAAACTGGTAAGTCCAAATAGGCATCCAACCTTACGATCATTCCCAAGAGTTTCTCCTATCTGAGGATCCTGCACACGACAACCACTATTAGAAAATATGACTTCAAATCCCAATTCACAAAGTTTCCCAACAAACAAGAGATTTAAGGTGAGTTTCAGAATCAAATACATGTTAGAAACAAAAAGAAGGGAAGTAGAAACCTGATCGGTATGAGTAACACGCATTTGAGAACCATCAGAGATATGAATACTAGGGATATTCATAGTGGAAAGTTTGGTTGAAAAAATATGGGGATTGGATGTCATATGATTACAACAAGTAGAATTAAAGAACCAAGAAGAGTTACCTGTAGTAAGTGAGAGAGCAAATGAAAGGTTTGTACCATTACCAATATTGGAGAAGATAAGAATGATGAGTGAGGCCAAATCTACAATAGACATGGTGACAGTAGTAGAGGTAGGATCTGAACCCTCTTTGGCATTGACAATAAGCGAAGAACCCACAAATATCGCTATTGAGCCTGCAGAAACTACTTTCACGAATGGATTCAGGATGCTGAAATTATCCAAGAACTGATCTATACTCATGAAGAACTGATTGAGAGCCCCTTGAACCGATCAAATCTCTGTGATGAACCGAATCAACAATATAAAGAGTACTATCTTTTATGATCCGAATTTGATTTGACGAAAATCACAGATAGATCCGGAATCCTGAAATTGTTCAGAAACCAATATTGAATCTTCAAGGACCGGGTGAAAAACGGGTGAACTGGTGTATGAACCACACAGATATAATAGAAAGTATATTCTGTAAGTTTCAAATCACAAAACGGAGGCCAAAAACAGAATTAGAATACCGAAAAACCCTAAGAACCAGTCCAACTTCATAGAACACCGGTCAAAAAAGTCAAGAACCGGTCCGAGGAAGCAGGATGCGAGTGAGATCTGAGAGGGAGTCGACACAGAAACTTCGAACTACGTGTACGAGAGCGTACCACGTAGGATTTCCTTGATTTTTGCTCCGTTGGAATCGTCTCGTTGATACGGGTCTGATGGTTGATTCTGAGCCCTGGTTGAAGAGATAAAGCCCAAAATCCGAGACGGTGCGAGTAGGCGCGTGGATCTGACATGAATCGGGAGCAGAACTTTCAGGCCACACGTGGTGGCGATTTTAGCGTCGTACGGTGATGAATCTTGCTTAGTTGGAATCATCTCGTCGAGACAGTTCCGACGGTATATCGTGAGATGGATTTGGAGCCCTAGTTGAGACGGTAGAGCTCAAAATCTGAGACGGCACAGTTTGGGGGTCTTGTAGGCTATAGGAAGCCTGTGTGGGAGCGTTGGTCCATTAAATAGTTAAAAAAAATCCTTAAATTTTGTGGGAGCGTTGGTCCATTAAATAGTTAAAAAAATCCTTAAATTTTGTGATGTGAGGTGCACATGGTTTGTTAACGAGCAATTGTTTAGAAGTCGCGCATGTGCTAATTTCAATCCAAAATTTAATGGACCATCAAATTCGTCCTTGGCCAAATTAAGTTTGGGGACGAACTTAAGACAAAAAAATAGTGAAGCTAAAAATTGAAACTCAAAAGAAAGTTTACAGACCAATGGTGAAATTAACTCAGTAGAATAGAATAATTCCTAATAGAAAAATATCTTATTCCAAAACTAAACGTAAAGGCAAATATATAAATGAGGGCAAACATATAAATGGCTTATCAAGTTTTTCTTCTAAAATGGAATTCCTAATACAAATAGTTAAATAAACCCATGTGTTTGTGTGAAACATACGAAACTTTTCATTCAAATTAATTGGCAAAGACTCTCTCCAACCGACCGGCTCCACATGGGAATAGAATCAAATATAGAATAATAATAATAATAATAAAATAGGCCAACGCGCAACATTTGAAATTTTATTTTATTTTATTTTCACGTTATTGTTTTCAATCCGCGTACCAGGAATATATTCCAGAGCGATTTTTTTTTGGGAGCATTTTTTTAAGAAAAAAGGATCACTTGGTTATAGTTTTAGGAGAGACAATCTACCAATTTATTTCATAATTTTTTAATTGAACTAATTAATCTTTAAATTCTCAATTATCATATGGAATCATTCCAAATTCAAATCCCAACAAATTGAAATGACAATAATACCCTTTGTTAATCTAAAAATAGCGATATATAACTGCGGAACAAAATATTTGAGAAGGTTGGATTCCAAAATATTATTGAACGATTCAATTTTTAAAACATTTTAAAAGTATTCAAATTCACAAGCTGCCATAACAACAATGTTTCACGAACAAGTTTGGTGAAAAACTTGCAGAGGCATGACAGATCGAATCATCTTTGTCAAGTTTGATTCTGGATCGATTTCATGTAAGCAAACCAATGATTCTAGTTATTTTTATTTTTTAAATGTGATGTTGTTACTGATTTCTTATTCTTGAAATATAATATCGAAGAACAATAAGTTTTCGTTCTTTATATTTTCATTAAGTGATATTCAACACAGCGAATAGTAAAATAATTATTAAAATTATTTTTAATTTTCAAATGCGACGTTCATATAAACGTATTGTTATTGACATTTTCGTCGTGTTATATTTAAGTTGTAAGGTGCGTAACAGTAAAAAGTATAATATTTACTCAAATAAAAGAATTATAGTCAGTACCATACTTTACACTCTTGGATTTTAAGTATGATATATTTTGCCATTTACTCTTGCATTAAATTAATTAGAAATAATGAGTGAGATCAAATTGATAAACAACTAAATTTCAAATGATAAATAATAAACTATTAAAATATTTTAAGTAAAAATACGTTTGTATTAAATTTTAGGATTTTTTTTTTTCAAGGTCCTAAAATTCTAAAAAATAACTTTATAAGAACTATTAAAATTAGACTTATTCAAAAGTACCTACACATTTATCATTATAATATTATCCTTCCTTTATATACACAAATTCCACTTAATTTTTAAAAAATCCAACTTTTAGAAATCCACTTAAATTTTACATTTAAATAAAAAAATTAATTAATTTTATTTTTATTAAAAATATACGTTTTTTTTAAAATGTCATAAATACCCCTACGTATGTTTCACTATTTTTTTTTTTGGTAATATCTTTTTAGAAAATATAATATTTTAAAATACACTAAATCCTCCTAAAATCACTTACACTAAATCCCCCAAAAATAACTTATATAAATCCACTTTATAAATTAAGTGAACATCCACTAAAAATTATAAAACCCAAAAATTAAAGTTATAAATTGAGACATTCAAAAACCAATCCACTATCAAACAAACTATTACCTTACCACATTCTCATGAATAAATCCATTGAAAATCAAATGGAAAACCCAGATTAATTGAATTCACAAATAAAAAAAAAAAATAAGAAAAAACAAATCGATTGAATTATTATGTGGATTTCCACTAAAAATAATCAAGTAGAAAGCCACTAAAAATAATTAAAATGAAAAGTCATTTTGTGATAGTTTTTCCAAAATTAAAAAACATGAACAAATATAAAAATATATCAAAACTCTTGACCGCGAAACCCCATCTTCAACATCTGAATGATATTCCGCTTAATGAACCAAAAATAAACTAAGCCCAACAATTCAGCAAAATAACGTATAAAACAAACAATACATTTCAATTTTATCTACATAAATCAACAATTCAAAATATGAAGCATTTCTTTTAAATTCCAGTATGTCATTTCTACAACTCGAATAAACCTTCAATTGCATGAAAAATCATAAAAAATGGAACGGAAAAAAAATAAAAACACAAAAATCCTAAGAGCACATCACGGATTTTCTTCAAATTTCACCAAATTTAAGCCGAATTGATTAACAAATCTAGCTATATAACAATAATAAGCATATATGCTATCATTTCCATGGATTAAACGAAGCAAAAACGTGATTGAACAGAGAAAATATGCAAAATTAGCTCATTTCATGTTCAAGGGAAAAATGATCAATCCAAGCAATGGAGCTCCAAAGGATCTTCAATCAAAGTGAAAATCCACTTAAACGTAAGCAAAAATATACTAGACGTACGCAAAATTTTAAATTCCACTTAAAATTACACAATCAGTGGACATCCACTAAAAAACAATCAGTGGATATCCACTTAACTTTATTAGTTAGATTTGGTGAACAATAATACAAACAATTGCACATAGAAATAATGTCAAAGGCGAGCAATGGATAAAAACGACAAATAAACTGACTATATAAAATAGTAAGAACTTATTTGAATCTAATTGGCTATCCTGAACAATATTAAAATTTTAATTCAATTTCATTTCTAAGCAACCTAACAGTTGAAATGCATAATTGTTAATGTAATATATGGGTTTGGCCCACTTGGCCCATTAGGGCAAAACCCTTACCCTAGGGTATCCCACTTCCTATATAAATAGTTGTGTATATCATTGTATTTTGTGTATTTTTTTCATAATATAAATACATTGTTCATGTTTCTCACTTCTCAATTATCTTAATATGGTATTAAGAGCAAGTCTCTCCTGGACCTGTTCTCCCTAAAATCTTTTTTGCAACCCTAAAACTTCCGCCGTCGCTCTTTCTTTTCTCCCATGGGTTTTCGACGCTACTATAGTGTCACACCCCACCCCGGACACCCGTCACTATAGGGCCGGTGTGACGTCGACACGACATCACCTGAATATCTAACTTACTATAGACGACAAAAATAAAAACGCAATCACAAAACAAATCATAAGTATATACACTCTTTCATTTACGAACACCAGTCCCAAAAATTTTATTCATTTAACAACACGAATACGAAACCCTAAATCTCTCATTTAGTTTCCCTTCAAGTAGCACCCCCAAGATATTACTTCTCTATCGCACCTCCGGATTTGACCTAGTGCCAGTAGGAGATCGACTCCTAGCAATTTCACATGCGAGTGTACTACCTTCTTAGTAAAATATTTTTAAAATAATAATACATTCTAAATAATACCACAATTAAATATGGATCAAGCATAAGTATACAAACATCACATTTATAATAAAAATCACCATAATATAAGCAGTAAAAGTAAATCAATATATATAAGTTCCATTCAAACTCATCTAGTATAAAATAATACCAATCATCAAATATAAGTAAAACACCGCATCTCAAAACACCACACCACCATACCACTCACTGGCTAGCTATAGTGATCGTTTTAACCTCACGATCAGGAGTTACAACGGTACCGTAACATTCGTAGGAATGTCTTCCTACGAAATATCCACACCCCTTTTGGGGAGAAATATAATCCACACCCCTTACAGGGAGAAACATCCACATCCCATGGGAAGAATCCACACCCCTTACAGGGAGAAATATAATCCACACCCCTTTCGGGGAGAACAACTATGACATCGTCAAAATCATCAATATAGTTAAAAATCCACATCCCTTACGGGAAGAAATACATTTTCACACCACATTGTCAAAAATCCACACCCCTTATGGGGAGAATATAAACCACCGGACCTATTTACACACTCTCACATACAGGACACACACACACATAAAGCAGGAACAACACACACACACACACACACACACACATAAAGCAGGAACAACACACACACACACACATGTAGTCGTCCAGCAGAACACACACACACACACAATCACGGAACATATACACAAACCCGCTCACTCCTACGCCGACACTGGACGGACACCCACCACTGATCGAACACACCGCCGAACCAGCAACCCACACCACCGGATGAGCATCCACCACCGATCCTCTCTCTCTCTCTCTCCTCCGACGATCACCTTCTACTCCGACCACCAACAAATCCTACACCAAGCGACCATCGTCGGACCAATTGAACGACGGTACAACACACACACACACACACACAGTAGACACCCACTCTTAGGCCATGATCACCCATACACAACAGCAGCTCGAAACAGAACACACAAGCTAGGCCAAACCCACTTTCTCTCTCTCTAACTCACCGCCGGTGATCAAAACCCACACCACCGGATCACCAAACAATCGATGAACAAGCCGAACACACACATAATCATACATACACACCATCTGCACCGTCGCCGTTGGACGAACAGAAAACATACACATACACGCCGACGAACACACACAACAGCGCCCACGCTCCAAAACACACATTCACCATATAACAGTTGCACAGAACAACGACCACACACAACCCACCACCGGTGAACCCCACACGATTGACGCTAGAACAATTATCGGCGAATCTCTCTCTCTCTCTCTCTTTCTCTGGATTTCTCTCTTCGGTTCTGGACTTTTCTTGGGGGATTTTTAATCATTAATCTATGCATTACATATATATGCATGAAACTAGTGGATTGAGGCTTGATCGTTCGATTTCCACGTCTCCCGTATCACTCTGCTCTGTCTCCGGCCTTCCCATTGTGCACACACTCACTGCTATATATATATAAATAAATAAATAAACTTTAGTTAAATTGCACTTTCCTCCCCTCCTAACTTCTTTCAATCCTTACTTTAATCAATTTCAACTTTTAAAAGTTTCTAAAATTATAATTTCATCCTTAATATTTTCAAATTCTGATTTTTAATTATCAATTTGAATCTCAAGTTTAAATTTAATGTTTCTAAATTTGCCAATTTGACCCCTAAATGTTTGATTTGAATTTTAATTAATCAAATTTCTCCCCGAATTTTCCCATGCTCTAGAATGAAATTATTAATGACGTACTTGCTAAGTCGGGGTCTCATATATAGGCCACATCACCGCTCCGGTATCAACAACCACCACACTATTGTCTTCATCTTGCAGAGACGAATACAACGCCACCAAAATCACCGCCACCGAATCATCCACGCGCCCTCACGCGCCTCCCAAAACCTGCAGCACCACCAGGCTTCACCGTCTTGGATTTTGGGCTCTACCACCTCAACCAGGGCTCCAAATCTATCTCATAATATATCATCGGAACCGTCACAACGAGACAATTTCAACGACACAAAAATCTCACCAACCAGACCCTCCATGTGCCTATACGCGCGGCCAGAAGGTTTTGCAATAATATCCACGCGCTGACAGTGTTTAAGCCTCTTTCACTTGCCAGGTCAGCCCTAGTCAACATCCATATATTACATTAACAATAATTATCCCATCTCTCAAAATTCAAAGCAAAAAAAAAAAAAAAATTACCTGTAATTGTTCTAGTCTTAGGCGATAATGGTTGCGATAAAGACAATGGTGACAATAAGATAGAATAGCTGGCGGTGGAATGCAGATGGAACAGAGAATCGCGAGGGCAGCGAAAGTGAACCAAATCAATTAGATTTGGTAAGATCTAGGCTTAAACGACCTTGAAGAAGTAGAATTAAGGACATGTAGAACAATCATCGACATTGTTCTACTAAAATTAGTTGAAAATTGTGATTCTCTAAATTTGCTAGTGGTTCGGTGGTAGCAAAGAGGGCTTACTAAGATTCATAGCACAAAGACAAAGCAATCTCGAAAAACTTGATCTCCAATTGCCTCTTGACCTAGACAACAATCACTTATTTGTGGTGAGGATTGAGTGGTGGAGCGAATCGAGTAGATCTGGTTGATGAATGAGACAACGAAGATTAGCAATAAGGGCACGGGCACGACGACGATGACAGCTTGCAGAGACAACGACCACGTACGATGGCGATACGGCGATATTGAGAGATTTGAGAGAGAGCGTGAGAGGTGGAAGGTGAGAGATTTGAGAGGGAGTTGAGAGTTGCGAGAGATGAAAATGAAAATTAGGGTATTTAGGGTTAGGTTTAAATGAATAAGGGGTAATTTTGTCATTAAGATTTATTAGTAGGAGTCTGTGCCAAATTTTTTTTTTTTTTTAAATAAGAGTTATGAACATGTATGTGAGTAAAAACTTGTTTGTTTTTAAAATAGGAGTTTTGGAAGAAAAACTCTTAAATTTTAAGGGTATATAATGCAATTTCATGATTCGACTTCATACCATCTACTCGTGATATGAAGCCCCCATTTGTAGGGCTGTGTAGGTAGCCCGAATAACCCTACCCGCCCAAAAAAATCGTCCGGCCCGACCCGAATAAGTCAGTTATATTTTTGCAGAAATTCGGATCGGGTAAAACCCGATCCGATATTTATCTACAGTGGTTCGGTCATCGGATTCCATTTCCGACGACCCTTTCGCACCCGATCCGACTGGCGTAGGAGCAAACAGACCTCACAGTGCTTAGGAGGAGGAGTAGGCTAGGGCTGTGTCAAATCTCTCTCTTTCAGATCTTATGATTCTCATATGTTCAGTCCTAAACCCTAAGCGCCAATCTTCAATTCTTCATCTACCAAGCGCAGACTTGGCGCCGCTCAATGTCAGCCTTCTCAGGTGAGGTCTGTCTGATTCGAAATTTCGAAATTGCCTGGTAGGCTGGACCTAAGCGCCACTCAATGATCTCTAGGCTCTTGCGATTTGCGATGCTTCGAATCCCTTCAACAAGACAACAAATGACAATGGCTATAAATGTGAGTTCTTCTTCCTCTCGGCCGTATTTTCTCTCGTGTTCGATTGAATCGATTCCCTTATTTGATTTGAAGCCCAAAACCAAAACTAAGGTGAGTTCTCTGTTTTTTTTTTTTTTTTTGTCCCATGTTTGATGTTTCTGCTTCTGCTTCTTGTTCTTGTTTTATTTTGTATGATATCAAGCCTCGGTTAGATATGTTTCTACTTCTGGTCCTTTTGTTCTGTAACTTTTGTTCCCATATGTTTGATGTGTTTGATGTTTCTGCTTCTTGTTTGATGTGTTTATATGATATCAAGCATCGATATGTTTGATGTTTCTGCTTATTGTAATTTGTTTTTTTGAATGGTTTCAAATAATTTTTATTTTTCTTGAATGGGCCCAGACCTGACAACCGCAACCCATACAATCCGAAGCCCGACCCGACCTTCAACTCGTATCCCCCACCGACCTGTACCCGACCTACAACCGAAGAACCCGCCAACCCGTCGAATGTGTGTCCAAGCGGTTGGCTCTCGGGTCTTCAAATTTTCCACCCGACTTTGTCGGGTCTCGGGTCGGGTTGGCTCGGATTTTGGCTAATCCGACCCATGTACAGCCTTACCCGTTTGGTTAGTGTTTTCAACTCAACCCAACTCAGAAATTCTGGGATTGATTTTTGGAAACGCGTTTGGCAAACAAAAAACCTAATCCAACCCAACCCAAAAATGAGAATTGATTCTCAATATCCTAAGGAAATGAGAAACAAAAAAAACTTGTTTTTTTTTTTGCCCAAAAAACTTAACCAACAAAAAAGGATGTGCTCATCATTTTTCAAAAGTTAATGATATCTCTGTTCTAATTTCATCCCAAACATTTCACGATCTCAACTCTCTCACCCGTTCTTCCACCATTGCCGATCTTTTTTTTTTCTCTCTCTCCCACCTCCGACATCACCACTAAAATCGCCCAACCGACACCATCTCTATCGTCGTCGCTCACCGTCGTTGCTCTCACTCCCTTCATCGCCATCGCCGCCTAACAGTCTGTATGTCTTCGTCCTTGCCTCTTCCTCTCCGCTTCATCGTCTTCGTTGCCTGGTTCGTCGCCTCTTCTTCGTCGCTTTGTCCAGCCGTGTTCGTTCGTTCATCTTCTTCGAAATCAAAATAGGGTTCAAAATCTATTTCGAAATCTTGATTTCGTTTTCAAAATCGAAATGGAACCCTATTTTGATTGGGTTCTTGGATTTGTTCTTGGTTCAATTACATAGATTTTGATCGGGTTCTTGGATTTGTTCTTGGTTTGACATCGATTTGGTTTAGATTGGTTCTTGATTTGGGGGTTTGGTTGAATTTCATGAAATTATTTAGAGTTGGTTCTTGATTTGGGGATTTTGGTTGAATTTGGGGGTTTGATTGAATCAATTCTAGGGTTGGTTCATGAAATCAATTTTAGGATAATATTGTTACCAAATGTGATTCTATTCTCAGTACAAAAAAAAAAAAAAAAAAAAAAAAAATTCTCGTTACCAAACACAATTCTGTTCCTAGTAGGAAATAAAATTATCAACCCAATTCAACCCAACCCATCCTAGTTGGGTTGAGAAAAGTGGAAACACTAACCAAACGCCACCTAATTGTCTTGTTATATTTTTGCTATCTTATCCTTATGTCTTACATGAAGATGGGCCCAGCCCCATAAATACATGGACAACTTTATTAAGTTTGGAAACGTCGTTAGGATCTATAAAAAAAAAATAAAAATTTAAATAAATACTCAGGATCTACTAAAAAAAATAAATTAGTTAGGGGTGACAAATAGAGGTGGTCATGGGCCCAGGGCTCGCCCAGCCCAAATAGCCTAGCTCTATTTTTTTAGAGTTTGAACTTTGGCTTTAACTCCATGGGCAGGGCCTGGGCCCAGGTTTTATGGCCAGATCATTGGGCAAGGCCAAAATATTTTAGGGCCGACCCGGCCCGAAGATTAATTAAAAATAAATAAATTATATATATATATATATATATATATATATATATATATATATATATATAGCAAACCCTAATTTAATTTATTTTCCCCCCATCCTACCGCTATTGAGACTTGATAGAGTGAGAGGTGAGAGAGCTGAGACTGAGAGCTCCATTCCCTACCCTAACCCTAATGTCACTCCTCCATTCCCTGCCAGTCACCGTTGTGTTGAGATCCACTTATCTGTCGACATTCATTCCTCTTCTTTTCTCTCCTCTTCGTTCCTTTTCATTGAGAGCTCTTCATAGTTCTTTCCTCTTCATTCCCCAACTGAAACCCTAGTCTTAATTCCTTTTCTCTCTTGTTTGTTCACCGTTGATCACTTCTGTTTGCCACCATCTCACTTTGTCGTTGAACGCCGCCGCGACGAATTTAAGGTAATACAACATATTTAATTTCCAAGCTTCAGATTTGTTTTGTGTTCTGAGTTTTACGCCTTGTTTACTGTTGTGATCTGTTCTGTTCCCCAACCGAAACAACAGTGCTTGTTGCGTTGTGTTCTGTTCTGTTCCCAGATTAGTGTGTTGTTTACTAATTTGATTAGCGTACGTAGCATCTGTTTGTTTTTGTGTTATATATAGCATTATGTTATATTCCCAGATTAGTGTAACATTTTGTTATGTTTCCTGTTATGTATAGCATTATGTTATGTTCCCAAATTAGTATTTATTTTTTTAATTAAAAAAAAATTATAGGGCTAGGGGCTCTAAGGCAGGGCTTTTTTTTTTTTTTTTTTTATAGGGTCGAGATTGGACATAAAAGTCCGGCCCGACCATAGGGCCGGTCGGGTTAAAGCCTAATATTTTTTTGTGTAATACTTTAGTCAAAGCCCGGCCTGAGTTCGGCCCGACCCGACCCATGACCATCCCTACTGACGAAGGAGAAAATTAATATCAAAATACGGAATTAATTGCTTAGCATTTGCGACATCAAATCGTGATACGGAAAATATTGATTAGGTTAAGATTGACTTGCTCAATGCAGATCATTTAATGGATTGACGTATCAACTCGAATAACTTTACTTGATAAATATTAGAGTAACTTTATTTTACGTTTTGAAGAAAAAAAATTATAAAAGACTTTTTGAGAGGTTCAAGATTTCAAAAATAACTTTCTAAGAACAATTATATATATAAAAATATCACTCCATAAAGTGGTATTTTTATAGAATGGGATCTTTGGACAAATTTCCCAAAAATTATTATACTTTTAGTATTGATTGAATTAATTATTTTTCACTATATTTTTAAGATTGAATTAATTTATTAATAAATTCTTATTATAAGAATATATTATTGGAAAAATTTAACATAATTATATAAATAAAAATTTAATATAATCATGTGAAATTTTCCCAACGTATACTTCACATATTTAACAAGTTAAATAGGTTGGTGGATTGTATACAATATGTGCCGGCTCGAATACAACTGGTATAATAAAAATGTTAAAGCTATCATATTTGGGTGACTCGATTTTTAAACAGATAGAAACAGATAGAGTTAGGGGCTGTTGTGTGACACATTTAATAAATGAGTTGATTATATTTTGCACTCTTATGATTAGGTTGAATTGCACTTTGTTTCTCTGCGATATTTTTATCATCATTTACACTCATGTGCTTAATACTTAAGTGCAATAGTTAAAAGTGCCTAGTGGATCGGTAGTGGGGCTCAATAACATGATCGATGGTTGAAAAAGAAGATCAAAACAAAAAATAAAAATGAAAAATGAAAAATACACCAATAAACCCCTATTCAAATCTTTAAAGGATGTAAATGTCATTTAACCGTAATTAATGTTTTTTTTTTTTTTGTGCTTTCAGCATTTGACCGCTAATGTTAACAGAATGGTTAACTGTTGTACCTAAGTTTTAAGCACATGGGATATAAGTGGTGATGAAAATATCACAAGTGTGTAGGTAAAGTGCAATTTGACTTAACTATAGAGATACAAAATGTAATTAACCCTTAATAAATAGAAAAAATCATACTCACCAAAAAAAGAATAAAAAGAAAAAAAAGAAGATAAAATCATAAAATTACTACTTATACTATATCGGGTCGAACCCAATGACTCGACATGATATAACATGACATGACATGATGGTTTTCCCTACCGAAATAGTCATGGCAAGAAAAAAAAAAAGAAAATTGTTGTTCAACCAGATTCTCTCTCGGCAGTCACCAAATGAGGTAAATAATATTGAAAATAAAAAATTAAATTAAAGATTTAAATCACTGGAACCTTGGAATGTCAATGAAACACTACCTCAGATCAATCATCAACCCTGAAGTCCTTCGTTGGCGGCTTATTTCAATGCATATAAAACCTTCAAAATTGTTTGTGAGATAACCATAAAGTCGTCCATTCATCTGGCAATTCATGTTGACTTTATTTATTTGTTTTGAAAAAGCAAGCAAATTTATGGAATCTTAAACAATTTCTTTTCCCCAACTTTCTAGAAGCAGAGAAAAATACAAAAAACAAATCAAACGCTACTTGCCGCAAAAGTAAATGATTAAGAGAAAAATATTATCATAAGAGAAGAGACTCCAAAATATAATTTTGAGAGAGCCAAGGTGCAAACATGATATTTTTATATCAAACTAATAGGAATTCCTATTGCCGGTACAAAATTATTATTGTGAAAAGAAATAATAATAATCACACTAAAACTCTTGTATTATTTTCTTTCATTTTATTTCTCTATTTTTTTTTCTCATCTTCATACACCTATATATAATGTGTGGATTAAGTAATTCTTAATGTAATATCTAGAATTCATAGTTTTATAATTAATAAAATTACTAAATATACACATAAATATTATAATAATAATATTGTAACACATATTTATAAGGGAATTCAGAAAAATATTTAAATAAATTTTATAAATTAATCACAATAATAAAGTCTAATAAACATGTATGTAGGATACATAATCATAACCATTATAAATATATAATTTTATTAAATAAAATAATTTAATTTAGATGTATGTTAATTATAAATTATTTTTATAATATTAATTAGTCCATACAAGAAATATAAGTAGTTTGGAAACCTTTTATCTTTCCTAAGAACAATTTGTTTACCAAAATAGAGAGCAAGAATTGGATGACAATGTATGAAAAAAATGAAAAAAAAATGCATGTTACAGTACTTTGAGAATTTATAAATGTATGTTAGAGAAAATAAATGTTGAGAATTTATTAATATAAATTTAGTACTTCTTTGAACTTGAGCAATAATTGGAAAAAAATGCATGTTACAGTACTTTGAGAATTCATAAATATATGTTAGAGAAAATAAATGTTGAGAATTTATTAATATAAATTTAGTACTTTTTTAAACTTGAGCAATAATTGGAAAAAAAATGAATGTATTCATTTACAATAGGTTGCGTTTAGGTAAGGGATTTGACAAATACAATAGATTTATAAATAATGAAATTTCAAAATCCCACCATCTACAAATTCATTGTTTAGATAACTATTTTATTTGATTGTATAATTTTATAATTTTCTTGTTGGATAAATTATCATCATTGTAAAATACACCGGAATCATGGAACAATTCTCGATTTTTTTCTTTCTAAAACTAAGAACAAAAACCAAACGTCATCTCAACATCGCTACTGGTTTTTGACCCCCCCCCCCCAAAAAAAAAAAAAAAACTCACACACACACAAAACACATACACAACACATAGAATTGTTGTAGTACTAAACGAAAACCGAATCAAATTCATTGCAGTACTCAACGAAAATAAGAAATCAGAATCAAATTCGTTGCAGTACTCAACAAAAACGAACCCTAAAACGAATTTGATTCTTATTTCTGCAATCACAACCCTAAATCGGAATCAACGAAAACACATGCTAAAACTCAAAGAGAGGCAATTGCATGAGTTTTAGAATGTAAAACGAAAACAATCCCTAAAACAAACCCTAAGAAAGAGAGGGTGTTCTTCAATTGCAATTCAGATCACCTGGTGCCTAGCACTTGACGGTAGGCGACGACGAATGATGGATGACGGTGATGAAGAAATGGCGACAAAGGCGACGGCGAAGAACGATGGATGGCGACGAAGAAGAAGGTGATGGACGACGGCAACGAAGAAGCCCGAATAGTGCAACGTAGATTAAAGACGACATTGTAGAAGATCGGGCCTTAAGAGTGAAGACATGATTGCGAAGACAGTGGAGTGAAGAGCGGTCTGATTTTGTGGAAATCCCTCATTCAATGGATTTAGAAAATGACACCTAAATGAAATGAATTTCAAAATGACTCATTTCACCCTTTTTTTTTTATAGATAAAATGATTTATAAATTCATCCCTAAATATCTAAATAAGATATTTGTCAAAAAGAGATTTTGAAATCTTTTACCCAAATCAAATTCTTTCCCTAAACACAACCTAAGTGTATCTTGTGTAAATGTTGATTTTTTTTAAAACGCGTGCATTGAGTGGGTTTAAAGGTTTTTTTTTTTTTTTGGGGGGGGGGGGGGGGGGGTTTAAAACTAGTTTGAAAAATGAAAAAGAAATGCTATATAAAATAGAAATTTTCCCCCAAAACTCCTATTTAAGAAAGGAAAAAATAACTTTTTCACCCCCACACAAATAAAACTTGTTCAAAACTCCTACTTAAAAAAAAAAAGAAAAAAAAAATTATGTTCAAAACCTACTAATAATTTATAATGACAAAACGACCCCCATTAAATTTCAAACTTAATATATCGTTTGTGTCCATCGCTCCATCATAGCCTCACTATCTCAATCACACTCCATCTCCACCCTCTCTCTCTCAAACTCCATGGTTGCGCCTCCTTTCTCAAGCTCCATGGTCACCTTCTCCTCTCCAAGCCTCCTATTCATCGTCATCTCCAATTTGACCTAATTTCCAGCCCCAACCCCATTAAAATCCATCGCCACCTTATTTCTCTCAAACTCCATGGCCACCCTCTCCGCTCCGATTTGTCATCGTCTCTCGTTTTCATTCTGATTCACCATCACCACTCCGATTTGGCTAAATCTGGTTAGATCTAGCCATCACCAGTCGATTATATTGCTCTACCACCACCAAAAACCACAAGCTCGAGCCATCACCAGTCGTTCAAAAGTATACTCTCTCTCTCTCTCTCTCAAAGTGTATTGATTCGTTTGTTTGTGTATGTTATAAATATATTTTGATTTCGTGAAGTATTGATTCGATTGTTTATGTATGTTATACATATTTTCATTTATTGAACCTGACTAATAATCAATATTGATTCGTTTGTTTGTGTATGTTACACATATGATTTCTTGAACCTGACTAATAGTTGATTATTAGCTCCAAAAACCTTTTTTTCATATGTTTGGGGATCATTGAGTAAGAATGTGATGGTTTGAGACGGAGGAAAAGAAATAAAATTGAATTTTAATATTGTTCAAGATAGTCAATTAGATTCAAATAAGTTCTTAACTACTTCATTTAGCCGATTTATTTGTCATTTTTATCCATTGCTCGCCATTCTCATCTTTTTATTTTCAATCGATTGTGTTATTGTTCATCAAACATATCTAAAAGAGCTAAGAGGATATCCACTGATTGATTTTTAGTGGATTTCCACCGATGGTGGAATTTTAAGTGGAATTTAAAATTTTGATTATTTCTAGTATATTTCACTCATATTTAAGTGGAGTTTCACTTTGATTAGGTAAATCTTTTAAAGATTAATGCTCCATATTTTGGATTTTGGATTTATGTAGATAAATTTGAAATGTGTTGTGTGTTTTTATGCATTATTTTTCGTGAATTGTTGGGATTGTTTTATTTTTAGTATTTCTTATTTAAGGATTCATTAAGAAGAATATCATTTAGAGATTAAAAACGGGTTTTCGCAGCCAAGAGTTTGGATATATATTGAGATATGTTTATGGTTCATTTTTTTTTTTTTTCTGTTTCTGGAAGAACTATCATCAAATAAACTAATTTGTTACTTTTTAAATTTAATTAGTTTTATTATATTTCCACTTGATTATTTTTTGTGGAATTCCACTTAATTATTTCAATAGATTTTATTTTTTTTTTTAAATTTTTTTAATTCAATGAATTTGGGTTCTCCATTTGATTTTCAATGGATTTATTCATGAGAATGTGGTAAGGTGATGATTTGTTTAATGATGGTTCAATTTTTTAATATCTCGATTCATAACCTAAATTTTTGGGTTTTATAATTATTAGTGGATTTCCACTTAATTTTTTTTAGTGGATTTTCACAAATTAATAGGTGGATTTATGTAAGTTCTTGTTAAGGGTATTTAGAGTATTTTTAAAATATATATATATTTTGAATAAAAAAATAAAATTTCGTGGAATTTTTATTAAAAATTAAAATTCAGTGGGTATTTTTAAAAATTAAGCGAAACGTACATTAGAGTATTTATGACATTTAAAAAAAAAAAATTAACCCAAAAACAAATAAATTTAATTAAATTTTTTATTAAAAATTAATTTTAATGGAATTTTAACGATTAAGTGGAATTTTTAAAAATTAAGTGGAACTCGTGTATATAAAGTAGGGGTAATATTGGAATGATAAATGTGATGATACTTTTGAATAAAGTCTAATTTTTGTATTCCTTAGAAATTTATTTTTTATACTTTTAGGACCTTGAAAAATAAGCCCTATAAAATATTAGCATTTTTTTATTTCGCTTTCAATTAAACTAAATTGACATTAATCCTGAACTTTGAGGACCAATAATGTAAATAAGTTTTGATTTGTTTTACTACTCTCTTTGGGCGAAAAGTCATAACTCAGTTCCCGAGTAAGTATTTAAAATAAATAAATTTTAGATTCTCTAGGTATTGAAATATTTTTATGTAATTCAGTAGTTTTATTGCGTTTAATTTAAACCCTATAAGTATAAACGTGATTTTAAAAGATAATTTTGTTAAATTTTCCATTCGATTGGACGGAATTAAGGACAAAGTTGTAATTTTTCAATTTTTTTTTTCTTTTTTCTTTTTCATTTTTCTTCCTCGTTTTGTTCGTCTTCCTCTTCACCTTAAAGACCCATCTCCCAATTTGAACACACCCATATCATAACCTCCATACATGTAATCTCTGTCTTCTTCTTCCGTAGAAGGTTAAAGCTAGGGTTTTACAAACATGGACATGAGTCATGGATGAGACTTCGCGGTGAGTATTAATCGTACTACGCATAATATTCTTTGACAACCTGTTGTACGCATTGGATGAGTGTGGTTCCATTGAAGTACGTGATTTCCAGCTCCGGTGGTCTCTTTTCTATCGAGGCAAGCAAACTCCTATCGTGTCCTAGATCACATTCCATGAATCGAAAGGAGAAGTCTACGCCACCGTCTTCGCTGTCATAGGGGAGGGATTGACCTTTCTAAAGCTATTAAGTCACACCGGCATGGCCCCATTGATTTGTTTTTGATCGGAGCATCAAACAACTCAACTCGGTTCTACTTCACTAAGCCCTTGCTCATCCCAAGAGAGACAAGTCTTCCTTGCCTCTTCATAAGGCTGACATGAGTATAAGATCTGAAACCTTGCTAGCTAATCGTGAGTCTGAAGCCTTCTATGATTCATAAGCTTCAAGTTTTTTTTTTTTTCCATCTCTATCTCTCTTTTGTGTGAAGCATAACTGAGAAAGGTATGGACTAAGCGCTTGGTAAGATCATGCCTTTAAGCTGAGTGAGATGCTCCCATCTTGATCTGTTTTTTCCAGCTAGGATCCTTTTTTTATCGAGGACAGCCACATCCATTCGACGCCTAAAGTAAATTGTTGACAGTCTTAATTGAGACCGGTTATCCAAGGACCACCAAGTCTTTCCAGTCCAGTGCTTTGATAAGACTGACAGAGCGTACCAAGTGGTGTCCATCGACACCACCCAACAACCAGCCATTCCATTTACAAGAGACCATTAATTGAGTTTCTTGAAACATAGGGTCCCAAGAAGTCCAAACTGAATAAGATCTGGATTGGACAATTTTCACTTATAGGAATCTGTGACCACCGAGACCAGGAAGAACTGGTCGATGGAGACCCACGGAGACACTGCAATTTCGTTATTCCATTTTAGCCAATCCTTCACCCAAGCCCGCAACAGAGTATATCCTTGGTAAGTGGTTGACGTAAGGTTGTCCAGGTCAAGTAGTGTTCTTTGCTGGTTTAGTGCCTGCTGTTGGGCAAGTAGTTGAATATTTCTCATCGTTGGCTAGCACAGTAAGTTTGTGGCATGCCGAAGTCCACGGAGCGGTGGATTGAAAAGATAATAGTTCTAGGGGTAGATTATAAGTCAGAATGACTACTGTGATGTTCTTATCGACTATGATTATTTAATAGTTCAAGTACAGTTGATATAGTTGGAAGGCAAGCCAAATATGATTTTTGGGGTTAGAATTTATGGTGTTAACCTATAGGCTTTATCATTTTTCTAATTTATTCCTTCTGGAGAGCGTACTTGACAAAAGATAAATATAGGTGGTAAAGAGGTCCGCCACTTCGATTCACTCCCCGTTAGCATCATCTTCGATCCAAGAGTTGGGATGAGTCCTTTAGTTTCAGTCTAGAACTGACCGATAATAGACCGGTTGTGGACTAACAGCCACGCTAAGCCTTGTTCTATTGGGTTGCTACCACTGGCCAGTTTTGGTATTCTGAAACAATTGGAAGGGACCCTCTTTCTACTTGGGAAAAGTAGACCGTAAGATTTCACAGTTGATCTGTGGATCAAATGAAGCTTTCAGGCAGAAGATCCCAATAAGAAACTGAAATCCTATTATATGTAATCTAGATTTCCTCTGGCGGCCTAGCTGCACCCCCTCGATCCATTGTACCAGAGCAATTCAAGAAGAACGATTAGTGTCATATTCGATCCTAAGGCCCTGGGAACAACATTCAAGCGAAGCCTTTAAGAGAGAAAGGGGTGGGAAAAGAAGAGACGCACAAGTGAACAACCATCTAACCATTAGTCTGAACTTCATGGATCAGTCCATCAGTAAGAAAAAACTTCCATAATTCAATAGTCGAATAGTTCGATGGTATTGATCATCCATTGATTGGAATGCCTATCATGTTGTAATTATACGAAACCCTTTTACTCTTAGGAAAATTCCATTTTCTTTTTTGTTCTTTTTTTATTCATAAGTGTATAAGCCCCTCTTATTTTCATAATAAATAGATTAATATAGAAAAAACTCATATTGTACATACTCCGATAGCAAGAACATATTTTGGTTCAGGCATTTGCTTATATAATCTCACTAAAGAAGGGGCCTGGGTCGTTTTATGGCAGATATTGGTGCCCAAACCCCCTCTTTCTATATTTTCGAGAAAGAGAATTAATATACGACCCATTCGAAGCTGCCATGGGAATGCAAACGATGCATTTTTTTTTTTTGTATTGGAGGGGTAGCTACTGATTTTCCTTATGGATGGATAGATAGATGTTTAGACTTTTGTAATTATTTTTTAACGGAAATTACTGAATATCAAAAGCTTATTACACGAAATTCGATTTTCTTAGAACGAGTTGAAGGGGTGGGCATTATTGGTGGATCAAACACAATAAATTGGGGTTTATCAGGACCAATGCTACAAGCTTTTCATTAGGTTGACCCCGACCTCCACTGAAACCTTTCCCACCTCTCTAATTACCATTACCAGGCCCTCCTGCCTTAGCCTTTGACCATTTCCTGTTTGAGGGGACTCTTTCTTCTACGATTTACAAATCTCTATTTGCAACTTTGACTTATATCTCTTCTGACAGTTTGAGAATTATCTTTCCTTGTGCCCGACCAGACTACCTCGACTGACCTATAGCATTCGTAGATAGGACTTTGCCCTCATTCCTCCCTTCTAGTTATTCTTCTTATTGAATCGAATTTCATCAAAATAATATCTTCTCCTTTATGGATGCAATCTTCCTAAATAGGATATAACTATATTTTATTATGCTATTCTTGTGCCCCCAATCTCTTGCTGATGTGATGTGCTTTACAAAACACTAATGCCATTGTATTTGTGTGAAGCTAGAAAGTCAACAAATGCAGGAATAGCTCCTCTCATAAGTCAAAGAATATCGAATGATCGATTTACCATTGAGAGCATTAACCCCAAAATGATGAATATTGTGGTGTTCTAAAAGTGGCAAACCAAACAAGAAATGAGCAAAATCCACTGGGAAAAAAAAATATTTTTTTCAATGAATTCTGAAGCCCTGATAAGACTCTATCACCAACATCCATTCTTTTGACATCCCTGTCATCGAAAATCGCCTAGCCTACCTAAAAGGCAGTGATATTGACTAGCCAACCATTTCTTTGTGGCCTAGGACACGTCTAAAAAGGAGGAGGGCACCCTCTAACCTAAAAATGAGGTTGAGTTGAGCCTTAAATCCCACTCTAGGGCTAGAATCCATCATTTTAACCTACCTTCTATTTAAAAATCTTTCCCATAGAGAAGCACAACATTAAAAAAAAAAAAGTTCTAAAGCGCTAGAAGCGATAGATGAGGCATCAATCGAATCGAATCTTTTTTGTCTCATATCCTTCCTTAAACGGCGTGTTCAAGGCGTGCTATATTTACACTGTCTCTTGAATTTAACTCCTATGATTGGTAAACTAATCCTGAAGTAGGCTTTAGCAGGTGAAAAGACCTTTTGGTCTTGGAAAAGCTCATTTAGCTATTGATGTCCCTACTCACAACTAGAAAAAAGAGCAGATCGAGCCCTAACTTTTTGTGGAAGAATCTTTGTAGTGACTTGAAACAAGAAATAATAAAGTGAATCACTATCATTTCCACAGGTGCAGAAGATATGTTTGGTCACGAATCCACCTCAATTTCTGATTAAGCTTTCCCTTCATAGGTTAGCCTTCCCATTTGAAACCTCTCGAGTTGGTGCAGTGTACTATTCGAGGAGTCGATAAACTCTTTTCGGTGGATGTCTATTTGTCGGGTTGCCCAGCTAAAGCAAAAGTAGTTATAGATGATATAACAAAACTTTGTAAGAAAATATCTCTCGAAATCTCTGAAAATAGAATTCGGCCACAACACAAGAATCGCTCTTTTACTACCAATCACAAGTTGCATGTTGAACATAGTGATCATACAGGAAAGTATGACCAAAGATTCTTTTATCAACCACCATCTACTGCAGGGATCCCTCCTGAAATATTTTTCAAATACAAAAGTTTGGTACTTTCCCATGAATTAGTTAATTAGACAGAAACACTTTGTACAAAAATCAAAAACAGTAAATCAATCTTCATAAATTTCATCGTAATTTAAAATATGTATAATTCTAAAAATAAAGGTGGGAGAGATAAAAAAAAAAAAAGATGTAGGGTTATTTGTCTGCTTGGTTAGTCAAGCACCGACTAATTCATAGATGTTTGGGATTTGATTACCAAAGAATAGAAACGTTACAAATAATGCCCGAGGATTTGCTTTCCATTGCGCTTACTGGTTCTGCGACTCGCACCATTGCAGACCAAGCTAGTGAGATAAAATTCTTGCAAAAGGAACTAGCTAGTCTCAAAGGGAAGTAGGTTCTAGGGGTAAATCCAAATGCTAGATATTCCTCTCCTTTATTCTTCCAAGCTAGAAGCGGAGCTAGAGGAGAAAGAATTAATGGGGGAAGAGGCTCTCGTCTAATGCCAAAATGGGTTGGAATACCTAGTTTAGGAGAAGAAGATGAAGCGCGTGTCACTCAAACTCAGAATAGAGTGTGGAAACCTAGTAGCTCCGGAAAGCAAGGAACGGAATGTTTCATGGTAAAGTGGAATGCTGGATAAAGCTGTTGTCAAAACGAACAATGTACTTGCTGCAACTGGAAATGTTGACCTACCTAAGCCATTTGTTCTTTAGCCGTGTGTAAACTCAATGTGCGAAATCCCTAAGGTGTTAGCGCTCATTTAGTCTTCTTAGACGCACATAACCTACCGCACAATACTTTAGCTAGCATAATGTTTTAGTTGTGGTTGCTTGCTGGCTGATATAACTAGATTGTACAACCCTAGAGCTTAGAAATGCATAACGTTTTAGTTGTGCTTCTTCATCCGTCCTAAAGCGCGCACAATTTAAAGCTAGCATTTAGATCTCCAGTTGTGTGCGGTAGGGTGGATCATTGTGTGGTAAGGGAAGAGACAAGAAGCCAAAGGGTTTGCGCTTAAGAGTATTAAGAGTATATAGTGGAGAATGTTATACTCTAAAAGATTAATAGAGAAGCTTGCGCAGTTTAAGAGGAGACAAAAAACTGAAGATTGTGCGGCAGAGAAGTGAGCGAAGGTCACTTAAGAGTTGTTATATGTTAACTAGGGGCGCTAGTGACGAGTGCAACGCGCGAACTAAGGCGTTAGCGTACATCGGTGCGACCAAACAACTATTCTCAGACAACTAAAAGGAAAAGATTCCATAATAGAAAAAGAGGTATCTAAAGCGCTTAGCCGTGTGCGTTAGCTTAGGTTGTTTTGGGTCTTTTATACTTTGCTTTTTTTTTTTTTTATGGTTTGCCTACCAAAAAGAAAAGGGTGGCTACAGGCCCAGGTTTCTATTGGGTCAGTATTATATTGAAAGAGGGTAGTTGCTCCTACCTTTTGTCGCATTTCGCTCAAAGGGTTGAAGGGAGATAGTGCATCAGGTTATTCGCAAAGGCCAAATTGATCCTCTTCCCTAGGGTTCTTTCATATGGGAACCCTGAGAGAGCTGCCGACTCTAACTACCGTCAATGGACAATCCATACTAGATCTGACCAACTGCTCATCCTACATCCTCTACGTTCTTGACAACCCATCTTTGTCTCAGTAGAGTCTTTCAGTGGCATGTTTCATTTCTTTAGCCTCATTATCCCTAAACCTAATGTGAGATTTTCTATTTGGATTTGCCCCCCGCTATGATTGAATGAGTGGGTATAAGCAAGCAGTCGTTGATGTTTTCCCAAAATTTCCCGCAGACCCCTCTTAGATAAATAGTATTTTTTTTTTATTTTTTGCAATTCCAAATGTAAAGTACCGATCAAATTATTTGGGCCCACTCGTTATTAATGGGATCAAGGGTACTTTCAGTAAGAGATATATCGAAGAGTTAGTGCTGGGCTAGAAAAATATTAAAGTGCCTTAGAAGCCTGGTCTAAAATTCCCCAACAAATAGCTTTTTATGATTACGTTGGCAATAATCTGGCAAAGGGATGATTATTCAGAGCAGGCTCAATGGATAACGGGATGGAATATTAACAATGTAATCATAAAAGCTATTTGTTGGGGAACTATAACAACATGGAATAACTATTGGGTGGTTGGCTTTGACACGTTGTATCGGCGCTTCGATGTCACACCTCTTGCAACGATCTATTTCGGTCATAATGATAAAAAACGACGTTTCCACAAAGTTTTTTTTCAAGCCAGTGGAACTTGTGAAATCAAATGGCGGCCTTCTTCTCGTTGTTTGGCACTTTGGAGAATTCATCCGGGAGGGACAATGGATATACGAATCCGAGGTTGATGATAACGATGTTTGCCCACATCAAACGCTACATTTCTCCATTTATAAACTCAATTCCGACGCGGAGAAGTGGATGGATATGAGAGATTTGGGTGACTATGCTATGTTCGTGGGTGGAAATCATAGTACGTGGATTAAGGTCAGAGATTATCCTAGATTGGAATCAAATTCAATTTATTTCACCGACGATTATAAAGATCGAATCAATGCATGAAGGTCATGATATGTGTGTGTTTAGCTTGGGAGATGAATCTGTGAGGAGGAAAGGAAGACGGAGACAAGAAGTAAAAAAAAAAAAAGAAAAAAGAAAAAAGAAAAAATAAAAATAAATAATAAACAAAAAAATCACGAAAATGTAAAATTACAATTTTGCTCTTAATTCCATCCAATTTAGATAGAAAATATAATAAAATGATATTTTAAAATCGTGTTCATACTTAGAGAATTTAAATTGAAATGTAACAAAATAATTAGCCCAGATAGAAATATGTCAATACTTATAAAGTCCAAAATAAAATTAGTAAAAAAAAAAAAATCTATTGGCAACTTTTGTTTGAGATTACACATAGACAATGACCATATTTTAAGGGTTAATATACGGGTGTATGTTATTGATCTCCCCTGTTATTTTGTATTATATCATATATTTTTCCTGTCATTTTGTAAATACCAAAGACCTCTTCTGTCTTTTTACTCAAACACCACTTACCTCCCTTATTGATTAAAAAATAATAAATTTTTTATTATAATACAAATTTTACCCTTGAATATTTAAAAAATAATTAAATAATAAAAAACTAAAATACATAAATAACCATTTAATTTATATATATTCATCGCCACCTCCTACCACCGTACCTACCGCCACCACCACCTCCCACCACTGTCACCTCCCACTGCCGCAGCACACCACCTCCCATCACCAACACCTACCCAACACCACTTCTCACCGCTGCCGCCCACCACCCGTCGCCACCTCCCATCGCCGCCGCCACCAACCATCACCCTCCGCCACCTCCTACCACCGCCACCACCTACCACCCTCCACCATCTCTCACCGCTGCCACCCACCACCTCCCACCGCCACTACCCACCCCCATTTAAAAATATATATATATTTTTTAACCATTTTAATAAAAAAATAAAAATTTAACTATTTCATTAACCATTTTTTCTCTCTCCCCGGTGGTGGTGGGGGTTGGTGGTGGGCGATGGCGGTGGGTAATGGTGGCGACGATGGGTGATGGCGCGGGAGTTGGACAGTGGGTGGTGAGAGGTGGCGGCTGAGGTGGCGGTGGTGGGAGGTGTCAGAGGGTGGTGGGTGGTGGGTGGTGGTGGCGGCGGGTGGTGGGAGTTGGGTGGTTGCGGTGGCGGTGGGAGTTGAGTGGTGGTTAGAGGTAAATATAATTATTTAAAAAATTAAGGGTACAAAATATAATTCAAAAAATATAGGGGTGCTAATGATTATTTTTTTTTTTTCAAAAATAAGTTAAGGGCAATTTTGGCCAAAAAGAGGTAAGTGGTGTTTGAGTAAAAAAATAAATAAGGTCTCTGATATTTGCAAAATGACAGGAAATGTATCTGGTATAGTATAAAATGATAGGAGAAGTCAATAACATATACCCGTTAATATATTTCTATTACGAATAATGTAATGAAGCTTCAATTTGTTTCGTAATCTCTTGGCGCGAAAAGTCATTTCTTGCATAAGTATATATTGTCGGGAAAAAAAATCAATTTAAACTCTCTAATTATTGACACATTTTTATGCGGTCAAATAATTTTGTTGCATTTCACTTTAAACCCTCTAAATATGAACGTGGTTTTAAAAGTTTATTTTGTTAAATTTTTAATTCAAATTGATTGGAATTAAGGATAAAGTTGTATTTTTCTATATATATTTTTTAATTGTATTTGGATGGGTGATTATGCTGAGTTCTTTGGTGAAAATCAACTGAGGTCGGAGATTATCTTGGATTGAAATCGAATTCAATTTATTTCATTGACGACTATAGAAATCGAATCAATGAGGATTACATGTATATGGATGTCATGATATGGGTGTGTCCAACTTGGGAGATGGGTCTATGAAGAGAAGAGGAAGATGGAGACAAAGAGGAAGAAAAAACAAAGGAAAAAATAAATAATAAACGAAAGAAAGAAAATATATAATTACATTTTTGCCCTTAATTTCATTCAATTGGGTTGGAAAATATAACAAAATGACATTTTAAAACTACTTTCATATTTAGAAAGTTAAAACTGAAACGTAATAAAATTATTAAACCAAATATAAATGTGTCTTTTGTTGCAGAAAATAAATAAAGAACGAGTTTACCAAAATTTCTTGGGATGAGTCGCGGACTAGGTCGCTCTCTTTAAGACGTTTCGCGGCTCTGCCCAAGAACGTGCAAGCAGTGTATCAGCCCCGTCGTCCCCAGGATAAAACAGCCCAGAATTCTCCTCTGTCTAGGACGTTCTTTGCACTGTAGAAGTCCCGAATATCAAACACCCCCACACACTGTTCGCAAAACGAACAAACTGCTCGGAAACCAAAATCGGACTGACAAAACAGTACCGGAACAAATCGGAACAATTCCGGAAGATCAAAAAAAATTGTTTCGGAACAAAAACAGATCTGTAACCGGAACAGAAACAGAAACGAATCTGGAACAGAAACAGAAACGAAACTGGAACAGAAACAAAAATGAAACCGGAACAGAAACAGTGTTCTGAATTTTTTTTTCTCTGAAAAATTGAGGAAACCAATCAGGTATTTATAGGAAAAAAAATTCAATCAAACCGTTTGAAAAAAAATTTTGAAACCGAAACTTAATAAAAGAAAAAAAAAACGTTTGAAGTTTTGTTTTAAAAAACGTTTTTTTTTTATTCAAACGGTTTCAATTTTTTTTTTTTAAATTAAACTGTTTTTTATTTTTATTAACTCATCACACGCGCGACTCGACTCGACTCGGCCGGACGGACGGCGGCGGCGCGCGCGTGGTAAACCGGTAGGGATGTAACTCTTCTCCCCTCCACAAAATGTGGGTACCCCTTGGGGCACACCCCAAGTGTCTCACATACCCCTAGATATCCACTTTAATTTTTCCTCTCCCAACCAATGTGGGACAAAAGGTTTTGAGGAAAAAACCAATTTTACTCATTTGACACTTTCTATTCTAAAAATTAAATTAAAATTCATTTGTTTCAACAGTGTCAATACTTAAAGGTGGTGTTTGGTAAGCGGAATTCAAGATGGGATTGGAATGACAATTGAAATGGTAATTTCATTCCTATGTTTGATTGGTGGGATTGATTTTCATTTCCATTCTCAAGTAATGACTAATCTCACAATTCTTGGGATTAGTCAATCCCAAATGAAATGAGATATTAGGTAATTCCGGGATTACCTAATTCCAAATGAAATGAAATATTAGGTAAGAAGAATGACCTATACTTGTGTTTCCGTATTTTTCACAATAGGAAATAAAATTCGAGGAACAAAAACAAAAATATGGTAGTATTGCTTTTATATTTCTGCTCCCAGAAAACATGGAACGGTTACAAAAATATGAGAATGAAATCTAGGAACAAAAACAAAAACAGAAATCTGGGAACAAAACAAAAATAGAAATATGGGAAGAAAAACAGAAATATGGGAACAAAAACAAAAACAGAAATCTGGGAACAAAAACAGAAATCGGGAACAAAAACAGAAATATGAGAACAAAAACAGAAATCGAAATATGGGAACAAAATCTAGGAACAAAAACAAAAACAGAAATCTGTTAACAAAACAAAAACAAAAATATGGGAACAAAAACAAAAATTTGGGAACAAAACAAAAACATAAATATGGGAACAAAAACAGAAATCTGGGAACAAAATAAAAACAAAAATAAAAACAAAAATCTGGGAATAAAAACAGAAATTGGGAAGAAAAATAGAAATATGAGAACAAAAACAAAAATTTGGGAACAAAACAAAAACAGAAATATGGGAACAGAAACAGAAATCTGGGAACAAAAACAGAAATATGTTCCCAGATTTTGGTTTTTGTTTTTGTTCCCAGATTTATGTTTTTGTTCTCATATTTCTATTTTTCTTCCCGATTTCTGTTTTTCTTCCCAGATTTCTGTTTTTGTTTTGTTCACAGATTTCTGTTTTTGTTCCCATATTTTTGTTTTTGTTTTGTTCCCAAATTTCTGCTTTTGTTCCCAAATTTCTGTTTTTGTTTTTGTTCCCAGATTTATGTTTTTATCGGTTACTCTAATACCATGTTTAATGTATTTTGTAACCAAATGTAGGAATAGTAATGACCATTCCAATACCATGTTTAATCTCGTTTGTCACCAAACATGAAAATAGCAATGGTCATTCTATTCTAATATCACATTCATTCCAATACCACACTCATTCCATTCTATTTCATTCCAGCGTACCAAACATAGCAAAAGGGTTTAAAATAAAATTTGTCAAAAAAAAAATATAACCTTCTGGCAACGTTGTTTGAGATTGCACATAGTCAATGACCATATTTTATGGGTTAATAAATTTCTATTACGAATAAGAAACATTTGATCAGCTCATTCGTGTCAACACTAATCACGGCTGCAAATGGTTGGCCAAAAAAAAAACTATTATAAATCCTTTTTTTTTTAATTATATTTCTTGATTTAAATACCAAAAAAGAGGAAAGAGAAACTCAAAGCAGCCATTAATCAACGTATGTAGGTGGTTGTTTATATGGTTTTAGAATTCTTCAATACGTAATCTAATATTTGATGTTATTTGAACAAAGTCATTTCTACCTACTGGATTTGCTCCACTATCTATATTTATATATATATATATATATAAAATACTTCCACTTCAAACTCTGGGTTTCCACTTTAACCTCTAAATTTAGGGTTCATTTTCACTTTGATCTTTCAGTATGGGTCTATTTTCATTTCGATCCATCAAATTCTCTGTATTAAGTTGGCAAAATGAGCCTACATGCTCCATTTATTTATTTATTTTTAAAAGAAAAAGGAAGAAAAAAAGGTTAACAAAGGATAGCACTTATAAGTACTTTAGTCTTTAGACACGAATGTAACTGTTAAGAAATTAAATTGATTAAAAGTGATGGTGAACAAGTTGAAACTAACCCAAAGCTCGGCGTATGAAACTGCAATTTATCGAGACACCCTTATCATTCATAAATACCAAAAACATCACCACTTACTTTTTTTTTTTTAATATTTGAGACAATCTTTTCTTTTTTAGTTTAGTTATTCAAAATACTCTCCATTATATATTATTAATAAAAATACTCTCGCAACATATTACTTTTTGTTATTTATTTTATATATTTTCTAACTTTTATTTTTTATTTTCTACTTTCTCTCTTATTTTATATTTAAATTTTTAAAAAATTTAACTTTTATTCCGTATTTTTATTTTATTTATTTTAATCTTGGTAAAAAAATATAAAAAGTAATAATTTAGAAAACAAAATGAAAATATAAACAAAACAACAAAAAAATAAGATTTGAAAAAAAAATGAATTTAAAAGAGAAATAAAAATTAAACAAAAAAAATATATATATTTTTTTGTTTTTCAATTTAATATTTTTTGTTTTTAGTTTTGTCTTTGTTGGTATATAAAACTGGTACACACATCGAGTATGATCCGGTCAGATGACAGGTAGGTTTTCTTGCTGAGGTGGAGTCGTCAATTGAAAATTCTTTACATGAGCTGTGTTGGGTCCTAGGAAGACTGACCTGCTATGTCCAAAGTCCTGCTCCTCAGGGAGTTGTACTTGCAGAAAACTCAGACCGGGATTTGTCCCAGTGAAGCCCCTCCGGTGTGGTAATCAGTGCTCAAAGAGAAAATGTGTAGTAATGCGTTAAGTAAGTAAGTGAACTCAACGCATGTGCGTAATAATGCGTACCTCGGGCTTGCATAGCCCCCGGTCTATATAGGAGTTGAAGATGATTAGTCAGGCAAAAACACTGTTCATTAGTCGAAATCCAGTGTTTAGCCGATAACCCGGGGCGTTTAGGAGATAACCGCTGGGCTTGCGCTTTTAGGCCCATTGTCGAAGCCCGCTCGTCTTTGCCATGCCTGTGATGGTAAGCTAGTGGAGGAGAGCGAAGATCTGTAGAGTCTTGAAGAAGAAATGAGTTGGAATGAGGAGCCGGTCGAAGTGAACGACTAACTCCCTGAAATTGGCCGTCCAGGACACGACGCAGAACTTAGAGCGACACGTCCCTACGGGGCGTTTCGCTCATCCCTGGGTGCAAATGCGATTCTAGGGAGGAGTCGTGGTCAGTGTATGTTCTAGCGTGATGTTGTGAATTTCAGAATGCGTCCCTGTCACTCGACGATGAACACTTGGTTGTGTCTCAAGTACTGACTCAGTTATGTCCAAAAATACCCTCATCCCTCTTTTTTTGTACTTTGATTTTTTTTGTTTTTTTTTTTATAAATTCCATAAATAAAAATTTTAAAATAAAAATAAAAGAAATGAAATGAAAAATAATGAGCAAAAGCGAAAAAGAGAACTATATAAAATAAAAAATTAGAGAAAAAGAATGATAGCAAAAAAATAAAAATAAAAATATACTATAGTGATATTTTTACGTGATAAACATTAATAATAAAATACGATATTAATATTTATTGAAATAACAGGGAATCTAACAGGAATAACTATATTATAATATTGGCATTTGGCGGTCAAAAGAATTACCAAGTCCTATGAAGTATGAAGACTAAATTATGTGAAGTATCAAGACCAACAATAGGCAAAGACTAGGGAAGAAAATAGAAAGAAGCGAAGGAGATTCCGCTCTTTTTCTTCTTTACACAATTTGGTTCTCTTCACTTCCTTTAGAAATCGGTCCCCTGATAGCTTGGGTGACCTGCCGTTTCGATCGGATGTCAAATTTTTAGGCTAGTTATCTTTTACCCCTTATTTTAATCTTATTTTATTTTAGTCCCTCCATTTTAAAAATCTACACATCACTTCCTTATGCTCTTGATTAAAAGATAAATTCATATTTTGTTCAAAAAATATAAACTGATTTCACTGTCTTATATTTATTTTAATTTAAATTCAATATTCAATAGTAATAAATGGAAAACTTTTCTCGCTGACTCTCTTTTCCTCCTAAATTCTATTTTTTTTTATCTAACACTATATAAAATAAAAATTACAATAACAGACATTTTCATGTACATTTAGATGGGATACATAATTTCACCAAATATTTTACTTATTTGAATAAGTTTAAGAAAAAAATTCAATTTAGTATAACTAGAATGGGATACAGCATAAGTTTTTAAAGTAAAGGGACGAAATAAAACAAAGTTAAAGTATAAGGAGGCAAAAGGAAATTAAACACCAATTTTTATGGTCTCTTTGCGTGAAGGTATTTCATTTTTAAAGGAAAATACTAATTTTTTTTTTTTTAAAAATGGCAGGAAATATATGCAAATGTTTTTCTCAAAATAAAAATTCTTCTTAAAAAAATGTTATCCAAATGCGGCCTTAGCAAACCTACTCTACTTGCCTTGATAGCGAAATTACATGACTTTTTTTTTTATTTCTTTGAGTTCCAAATTATGTGTACAATCTTCTATTTTTCTCTCCCCAAATGTTTTGTAGAATACTTTGTTGTGACAAACTGCAGATTAGATATTGAATCGGTAATAGTAATGATAAGAATAAAAATTAAGCGCATAGAAAGAACACACGATTTATGTGGTTTGAGAATTTGCCTACGCCACTAGCGAGACCAAACATTTTATTGAAAGAAAACAGAGAGTTACTATACAAGCTAGACACTCAAATATATCCCAAACGACCTGAGCCCTTAAACCCTTATACACTCTCTCTCAACTATCTCTATCCAAGGTACCTCACAAAAATTACAAGAAAACTCTCTAAGCTTTTTTCTTTCTAAAAACACTCTCTATTAAGATGAGATTGAGAATGTGATACCCTCCTTTGGCCAAGGCTCCTCCTATTTATAGGAGAGAATCCACCTAACCTCATTACTCCAACCTACAACTCCCACCTCCCACCTCTCACCTAGTATCATTAATACAAGAAATTAATGTTATTGCAACTCTTACCTAAATCATTTATGGGGAATCATAATCAATGTAAGTGGTTGAGGCTACCAACAAACTCACATACCTTTTTTTCTCTGTCAACAATCTCTTCAATTTTTGTTTCGATCAACTTGGAGTTGATTTTGTCCACTTCTGTCACAATCTTCTTCCTTATAGGGCAACCTTCCAAACTGTCATTGAAGAAATGGACTTAGGATCTTTTTGCTATACTTGTGATCGACCTAATTGGTCTCGTTCTTGATTTCAAAAATTAACGATATCTCCCTCGATTTCAACGTAATATCCTTGCCGCTAAACAAAAAAGTATGTCTATAATGGCAACAAATCAATTCCAAAGCAACAATGAAACAACATTCAAAAAATATATGAAAAACAGTAAATATCACTGGAATATAACTTTTATCAAAATAGATAGTACAAATTTTACCGGTTATAAAAGGCAAGCAGATCAAAATATCTTGGTTGCTCTTTATACATTGTTGAATCGTAATCATAACGTCCAAGAAAGCTTTAAAGAACGACTAGAAAGGTGTGATTGCCATCACATCGGTGTGTTCTGGACGAAATTTCTTTTGATTTTTTTTCCCATTAATTCACAAAAACTTAGCATATTACATCTATATTATTTGCCCCTAATATCTTTATGCAATAAGAGATTGTTGTCGTGTTTTGTTTGTCGCTCAGTTTGATTGCCAAATGAGCCCTCAATTTCCCTCAAGTCTATTACACAAACAAATACTAAATGCATGGAATAAAGAACGATTGCAATGCATCAACTTTTGTGTACAACGACAAAAAAATAACGGTTATTGTACAACAAATTAACAATGACATGTAACACTTTGCCACAATTTTCACAAAAAAAATAAAAATAGCCGGAGAACAATTTTTTTCCTACTAAATAATTAAAAACACTATTGAAGTTAAATATCCACATTAACCAAAGACTACGAATAACCAGGAATTTCATGAAAAGCAACCAATGATTTGCATACCCGACAGAATGCAACACCATTGAAACAATTTCAAACAAATTTGTTTTGCAACAAATTTCATAAGGAGGGTTAATAAATTACGAAATCATTGAATGTTTTTTAGTTTGAGAATCATCCAAACTTACCCCTAGGTTTTTCCCATTTAAAGATATGAAGCTCAAAGAGGCTTAGTTATATCTGTTTTATCATAAAAAGTAACATGTACAACTTATATGTAGATATGAAGGGAGATCTCAAAGTTAAACATTCAAAATCATGAAAATACTAGGTTTTTCAATTTGTAGATATACAGCACAAGGAGGATTATGAAACAGACACCAAAAGTTGTGCGGCCTAAAAATTAAAAGGAATGAAACTTTTATATAGCAAAGAACAAAAAGAGTGCAACTGTAGGCAAGTTTTTAGGGAACTCTTCAAAGGATAAGAAATAAAATACTCTAATTTGTTCAAGAGTTTGGTCTGATTGCCACATATTAACTGCAAACCCAACGGAAAAGGAACACTATTTGCAGCAAATCACACAAAAAAATTGTTGTGCATCAACTTTCACTAAAATTTACTATGAAGACTTGTTTCAAAAATTGTTGTGTAACAATCTTTCAAAACATGACAACATGTTCTTCACAAAGAAGAAGTAGATCAAAGCAATGTAGTAAACGGGATTTACATCCATCATTCTCAAAGAAGAAGGTAAACAATATTTATGTTTAATGGTTTTCGAACCCAAAAATTTGACTCAAACAACAAATTAAGTTAATTGTTTGTGTGAAACAATTTTTTTTTGGCAACAAAAAGTGACTAAGTGCAACAATTTTTTCAAAATTTCAAAAGAATGATATCTTGCCTTTTTACATAAAATTTCACAAGAGCAATTTTTAAAATTAAGATAATATTATGCAAATACGAAATCTATAGTTCGCCTATATATTTTACCTCCATATTTCGAGATTTTTTAAAAAAAAAAATCAATTAAATTAATAATGATAAAAATAATTTTTATTCTTTAATAATTTATTAATTAAAAATAATTATATGTAAATATAAAAAATATATTTTTGCCTAGATATTTTGCCTCCATATTTTGTGAAATTATTTTAGGAAATAATGTGTCATCTCTCCCTCCTTTCCATTGTTGGGATTTAATTCCTATAAATTTCAATAGATTTCTCAAACCTAAATCAACATGTCAAATTATCAAGAGTTCTTTAAACAAGTAAATCATATACTTGGATCCATTATACACAATCGATTACCGATGCGGAAATCTACGATAATCGATCACGAGTAGGGCACGGATCGAGTGAGTATGTGATTTTTCTCAACCAAATCTCCGGAGTTCCTTAATGAGATTCGGGATTCTCTTCTAGATGGGGAGAAGAGAGCCGTCAAGTGATTTGGTATATCGAGGACCATAACCCTAATATTATCTATATATATGGTGTGATTATGGTTCCCTTAATCCCCTAATCACCCCAACAATTTTCAGTATCTACACATTTAACTCATATTTTTTTGAGTAATCTATGGGCTTACCCAAATTAATTAAATCACTTAATTTTAGCCCATTAAATTTAAATAACAAATATAATTGAGTTAATAATATATTGCCCAAAATAGATTAGGAAATAAAATTTCCTAACAATCTACCACTTAGGTAACATATTATTTCTAAAATAATTATATCACAAAATTTCTTAAGCACGCATCCATATGCTATTTATCCTTAGATTTCTCCTTAAAAAATCTAGACATCTCATATACTAGCAATAGAATTACCATAACTTTTATCACAATACAGTCGTAACTAAACCATGATGAACACCATACTAATACACTTAATGACATAGATTAAATGTGGCATCCCGCAAAATCAGAGTTAGAGAACCTGATGATCTTTAAACTGTCTAATCTCCAATAAGTGAGCAAGTAGTCTTTTGTTCTTCTCAAATAACGTATCACGTGTTTAGCTGCCTTCCAATATTGCATACCTGGATTACTCAAGTATCTGCCCGAAAATCCCACTATAAATGCTATGTCGGGACGAGTACAGACTTGAGTGTACATTAGACTCCCTATTGCCGACGCAAAAAGAATCTTCTGCATATCTTTCCTTTCAAGGTCATTGTTGGGGCACTGATTGAGACTAAACTTGTCTTCTTTAGTTACGGGTGTATCTCCTGGTTTACTATATTTTATGCCGAATCTACTCAGAACCTTATTGATATAACTCTTTTGTGATAACCCAAGGATATCTCGATAACAATCTCTTAGTATCTGGATACCTAATACGAAAAAAACATTACCAAGATCTTTCATCTCGAATTTCTTCGTCAGAAATTTCTTGATTTCGTGTAATAAGCCTATATTGCTACTAGCGAGCAGAATATCATCGACATATAATACTAGGAAGATATATTTACTTCCACTGAACTTGTAATATATACAGTCATCAACAACATTTGCCTCAAAACCGTACGAGGTGGTGACTTATTGAAATTTTTGATACCATTGACGGGAAGCTTGTTTGAGACCATAGAAGAATTTCTTCAATTTACAGATCATAGACTTTGGATCTCTCGATACAAAGTTTTTTGGCTGTACCATATAAATCATCTCGTCAATGTCTTATTTGAGAATGCAGTCTTGACATTCATCTGATCCAGCTCTAGATCAAAATGAGACACTAGTGTCATTATAGTTCCAAAAGAGTCTTTCGAAGATACTGGAGAGAAAGTCTCTTTGTAGTCTATACCTTCCTTTTGAGTAAAGTCTTTGGCGACTAGACGAGCTTTATATCTCTTGATGTTACCCTTTGAATCCCGTTTGGTTTTAAATATCTATATACAACCAATGGGCTTTACATCTTCAGGTAACTCGACGAGATCTCAAACGTCATTATCTTTCATAGACTTCAACTCATCATTTATGGCATCAATCCACTTCTTAGAGTTAGAACTGCGTATGTCTTGAGAGAAGTTTTTTTTGGGTCATATTCTGTTAAACCAATGCCATCCCCATATTTTTGGAGAAAGACAATATATTCATCCGAAATCGCACTTATCCTCTCCCTAGTGGATCTTCTTAATGACAATTCTTGAGGTTGTCGAGTCTATTTCGTAGGTTATCTTTGAGATAGAATCTCGTTGTTGTCTTGTTCTGGAACCATGTTAGGAATAGGAGCCTGAGCTTGAACATCGTTATCTATAGCTGGAATAGTGTCTTGAACAACGATAGGTATAGAGACCTGGTCACCGTCAATAACATGTTCTCTTTCGAATAAAACTGTCTTGAACAACAATAGGTACAGAGACCTGATCACCATCAATAGCAGATTCTTTTTCAAAGACAACATTCCTTATGTTTCATTCCCTCTTAAACTTGACACCCTCAAGGAATCTCGAATTCCCTGTTTCAAAGAAGGATTTTAATGTGGGATAATAAAACTTGTAGCCCCGAGAGCGCTCAGCATAACCAACAAAATAGCAACTAACCGTTTTTGAGTCTAGTTTTCTTTTATGTGGCCTATAAGGCCATGCCTCAGCTGAATAATCCTAGATGTGTAAATACCTAATGCTAAGCTTCTTGCCTGTCCAAAGCTAATAGGGGATTTTGGAAACTGCTTTGCTGGGTACCCAGTTAAGGATGTATATTGCAGTCTTTAAAACTTCTCCCTAAATTGACTCCAATAGGGAGGAATGACTAATAATACTCCTTACCATATCTTTAAGAGTCCGATTTCGTCACTTTGCAACACCGTTCATGCTGGGTTTGCCCTACATGGTGTATTGCGGAACAATTCTACACTCATTGAGGAAAATAACGAATGGTCCTGGACTTTATTCTCTTGATTCATCATTTCTCTGTAGTATTCGCTACCATGGTTCAATTTGACAACCTTAATTTTCTTTCCAAGTTGAAGTTCAACTTCAATTTTGAAAGACTTGAAAATGTCGAAGGATTGAGACTTTTCATGAATCAAATATAATACCTATAACGAGAGTAGTCATTTATGAACGTAATGAAATACCATTGTCCATTCCATGAAGCCATAGGGAATGGACTACAGACATCCGTATGTATTAATTCTGAGACATTTGTAGCTCTCTCAGAACCTAATTTTCTTTCGTTTGTTCGTTTCCCCTTGATGCACTCAATACAGACTTGAAAGTCTATTAAATCTAGGGGTTTAAGAATTCTATCCGACACAAACCTTTGAATTCTTTATTTGGAGATATGACCTAAGCGCTTGTGCCATAAGATTGGGAGAATTCTCATTTAATTTTCTCTTTGTACCACGTAAACTTATTTGTAGTATTTCATTATAAGAACTAATGTCAAGCATATATAGATTATCAATCAAAGAATCAGAACCAATAAAATTTGAACTTTGATAGATACTAATTTTATTATTTCTGAAAGAACAAGTAAAACTTGATTTGTCCAAACTAGAAATAGAATTAAATTCCATCTAAAAGACAGTGCAACAAATGTCTCATATAAATCCAAATAAAATCTGATTTTCAATCATAATCTAAAAGTCCCTATAGCTTCCACCGCAACTTTATTGTCATCGCCCACAAAGATGAATCTTTCAGCATCATTTGGTGATCGGCTCCACAGGTAACCCTGCATAGTCTTACGTATGTGAGTAATAGCATAAGAATCAACCCACCAAGTATCCATAGGTACAGAAGCTAAATTAACTTTAGAACAAATCAAAATTAGAAACATACCCTTCTTTGCACGCTAGACGGCGTACTTGGAACACTTTTTCTTCATGTGTCCTGTCTTCTTGCAGAAGTAATTGGTAAAGTCCTCATCTTGCTTTTTTTTTTGTTTCTTTTGTTTCTTTTGATGAAAATATTATTCCGCAGCAACCTCAACTTTCTTCTTTTTCTTGCTTTGAGAGGTTGAGGCCAAGTGAGCAATTTCAATCTTATCTCGCTGCTGTTTTTTGTTTTTTCTTACACACAATAAGATATAAGCTCATTAAGGGACCATTTGTCCTTCTGAGTATAATAACTCACTTTGAATTACCCAAAGTGTGTAGGAAGAGAGATCAAAACTAAGTGTAAGATTAAGTCATCAGATAACTTTAACTTTAGTGCCTTTAGTTTTGATGCAAGATTAGAAATCTTCATGATGTACTCCCTTATGTTCCTTTTACCTTTATACTTCATTGCGACAAGTTTACCCATAAGGTTACTCACCTCAGACTTTTCGTTTTTGACAAAGTATTGCTCAATTTCCTCCAGGAACTTCTTGGCACTCTTGTTTTTAGTAATAGAGCCTCGAAATGCTTCTAGAATGGAGCGCTTCATTATAACCAAACACATCTAGTTGGATCGATCTTACTTTTCTATTTTTAACCTCATTGAATTTTTCTAGAGTAGAAGTGGGTCGATCCTCCCGAAGCACTTGATCTAAATCCATACAATCGAGAAGAATTTCCACGGTTTCTTTCCAGATTTTGAAGTTTGTCCCGCTCAGTATTAGGATGTTATTGACTTGGGTAGAAACATTCATAGTAGTAGCAATTGAAAATGTATAGAGAATAAAATAAACAAGCACACATATAAGCATGTCATAAAATAATAAAACTATACATGAACAATTAATCCAAATCTGGGGACCCATCTCAAGATACCTAGCACAACATTAATTTCTAGTCTTTGGACAGAAGAATTAATTGTAATTGGTACTCTTCATGCATGAATCAAATGTTGATAATAAATGTTGTCAAGCAATGAGTCTTTCTTTGGACCAACTTATTGTTCAAATGGAAACTTGATAATCATCACACATTTATTCTCGCATGTACGTTTATTATTTGACTAAATAATAACTTTCCTTTAGGCCGATTATTGATTGCATAAATAATAATCATACTAATGTAAAAAAAAAACAATGTTTATTATTTAGTTAAATGATAACCTCCGTTTGGGCTAATTACGGTTCGCATAAATAACAAACACCGATTCTTATTATTCGGCTAAATAATAGTCTTCCTTTGGGCCGACCATTATTTGCATAAATAACAGACATCAACATCCTAATATCCCAAAATAAATAAATCTACGCAATAGAGGTAACTTTGGCAACATATTGTTTCAATTAACTTGTTTCAAGATATAAGATAATTTGTGCAATAAATTTTTTTTTTACACTTGAGACTAATTTTAAGTTTAAAATCTATTTTTCAACTTTCTAAATAAAAAAAGATCATTATGTAATTTCAGAATTATTAACCTCCTCCCTTTATTATATATATATAAAATCCTTTTGCATATGTGTGTTACGTATGGTTCAAAAACTCCAGTACCTATCGAAGACTAATAATCGATAAGTAGGGAAATTCTTACTAACAAATACTTTCTATTATTCCATGTATTGGTTCATGGATGTGACCTCTACCACAAGTAACCAACCATTAGAGGCTTAAGAATAGGGATGACAATAGGAAATGTTTTCCTGTTAATCGAAAGTTGTTTAATCTTACTCGTTAGTGGTTGAGTAAGAATAATAGAGAATGTATCACATATTCTCTTCTTGTTCAGTTCCCATTCGTAAGTGGTTGTTACGAAGGTAATACGCGGTGCTTTCATCAAGTACTTTCAACAAACAATTTAAAGGCACTCTCGGCAACAAATAGTGGTACTTGAATTTTATTTCAACAATAAAGAATAATTTTGAACCAACCCTAATAATTTAACATGAAACAGACTTTGATACTACTTGTTAGGATTTAATCCCTATAAATCTCAATAGATTTCTCAAACCTAAATCAACATGTCAAATTATCAAAAAAAAATTAAACACGTAAATTGCGTACTTGGATGCATTATAAACAATTGACTACCGATGTGAAAATCTGCGATGATCGATCACGAGTAAGAGACGGATCGAGTAGGTACATGATCTTCCTCAACCAAATCTCTGGAGTTCCTCAATGAGATTCGCGTTTATCTTCCAGATGGGGAGAAGGGAGCCGTCAAGTGATTTGGTATATCGGGGACCATAACCCTAATATTATCTATATATATGGTATGATTAGGGTTCCCATAATTTTTTAATAACACCAACAGTTTTCTATATCTGCACATTTAACTCACATTCTTTTGAGTAGTTTATAAGTTTATCCAAATTAATTAGATCACTTAATTTTAACCCATTAAATTTAAATAGAAAATATAATTAAGTTAATAATATGTTGCCCAAAATGGATTAGGAAATAAAATTCTTTCTCACAACTTTCCATTTTCTCTTATTTATTTTCCAAACTCCTATTTTTTGTTACTATTTTTTTGTTGTTGATTTTTTTTCTTCTTATTATCTGATGTTTTTTACTTTCAATATTTTTTATTTTTTTCAAATTTTAATTTTTTTGTTTCTATTTCTTATTTCATTTGCTAGTTTTATTTTTTTATTTTGTCTTTTCTTTTTTTTTCCCCAATTTTTTACTTTTTTATTTTTTGTTTTATATTTTTTATTATTTTATATATTTTTTTTTTTATTTGATTTTGATTGTTTTTATATATATTTTGTTTTGAATCCAAACCGGTAACAAAGAAGATAAAAGAATAAAAAATAGAAAAAAAAAACTAAAAAAATGAACTGAAAAGTTATATTAAAAAGAGAACAAATTTGAAATTAAACAGAAAAAACGAAAAGAAACCAATTAGTAAGGAAAAATAATTAGTTTTCCTCAATGATGACTTCAATGGGGGCAAATTCATTAAAAATGATAACGTCTGTCAATTAACCTGAAAATAAATTTGATAGAGGAGCTAACATTACTTTTAACTATTGAGAAGAGGGCTAAAATAAAAGGAGGTCTGATTATTACTTTTGTATAGGACATATGATTTGATTAAAATTCACCATTAAATTTTTATGGTTAATTTGCATTATATTTATTTTTTGAACATCAGTAATGTATTTATTTTTGGAATATTTATTGGCATAAGTTGATGTATAATTATTATTTTTTCATAACAAATTGCAAAATAGTATATTAAAAGCAAAATTTTAGGTATTTATATAATAGAATATGAAAATATATGAATTCAAATTTCAAAAGATATTTTTTATATAGGATTTATGTCATTTAATTCCCCTGTTAATTTGCACTATACCAGATGCCTCCCTTATCCTTTTGCAAATACGAGAGACTTCCCTTTGACCAACTTTTTTGTGTTAAAAGACATAAGTACCCTTACTTCAATTTGAAAATATTATGTTTTATTTTTTTTAAATTCATTAGCATCCTTATTTTTTAAAATTATATTTTTTACCCTTAATTTTTTTAAATAATTATATTTATCTCCCACCACCTACCACCACCACCACCTACCGCCACCACCCACCATCCAATGCTATCGTCTTCCTCTTCCTCAACCAAATCCTCTTCAAGTGTGTAGTTTAGACAATATTCATCATCCTCTTCCTAACTCAAACATCCTCTTCTTCAACCCAAACGGTGGCTACCACCTCACTCACCACACCACCGATTCACCACCATCTTCGATCTCTCTCTCTCTCTCTCTCTCTCTCTCTCTCTCTCTCTCTCTATATATATATATATATATATATATATATATATATATCTTCTCCCATCTCCTCTCTCTCTCTACCCAAACCCACTACTCTCCCTCTCTATCAAAATACCTATTTTAATTGGGCCTAAGGAACTTCACCATTTTTGCCGCCACTAGCGAAGGAAGAGAGAACACGGGACAAAACCTATGCACAAAAATACCACCATCTCCGTATACTCCACCATGGCGATGTCCACCACCACCTCCGTAACCGTCACCACCTTCACGGCGACAGATCGAAAGCGGTGGTGATGGTGTAGGTTACGACGACATATCGAAGGCGGTGATCAATTTGAAGGATGTACTTTGTACCGAATTCGCCGGCGAGGGTTTGTGTGAGAAGCGTGCAAGAATTTTCAAGAATTGACTTCAAGAAAATCATGAATTTTTAGGGAAATAGAATTAGAGGACCACGTCTCAAAACCGATAATTTTTAAATTAGAATTTAGAAAATTACAAACCCATTGATTCTTGAACATCACTCTCTACAGACCACAATGAGGCATGAACATCCATCGCTTAGTATAGTTTCTAGATTCAAGTTTCAGATTCTTGTTCTAGAGAGAGAAATATGGTACATTTGAGATTCCAGTCTTTGAGTGTCTCGGAGTTGCTGATTGCAAGAACTTTCCATCCTTTGATTTTGGCGAGGTTTCGAATTGAATCAGAGGGGTAATTTGTGACAGAGACGACAATCCAATTTTTGGATCGGAAATTCGCGTGGGGGTGAATTTGTTGGTGATGTGTTTGATTGAGTTCCAATTGATTTGGGGGAATTCGAGTGATTGGAGGTGTTTAGACTGCTCGGATTGGAGGTAGAGGAAGGCGGCTTTGTAGCTGGCATTGCGGAGGAAGAAGAGGTCGACGACGGTGGTGATTACGAGGAAGAGAGAAAGGATTTTGTAGAGGTGGTCGGAGACCCATGTGGAGAGATCTATTGATTCCGACGGCTCGGAGATGCAGTGGTAGAGAGTCGTCGGAAGTGATCGGTCGTTGCTGCTGCTCTGGGGTTTTGCAAACTTCGGTGAAGATGATGATCAAAACCATTAAGCAGAAAAATACACAATAGCCCCACGGGGGTAAAGTGTAGTTAATCCCAAGTTTAAAGGGTTATTTATGTATTTTACTTTTTAATTATTTAATAAGTTTTTAAATAATTAAGGGTAAAATTGTCATTACAATAATTTTTTTTTATCATTTTTTAATCAATAAGGGAGGTTGACTAAAAAAATTAGGGGCTGACTGGTATTTACAAAAAGATAGGGAAGGCATATGTTATAGTGCAAAACAACAGGGGTGGTAAATGACATAAACTCTTTTTATATAATACTCTCTTAAATGTTAATTTTTATTTTTTTTTTAAATTTTATTCCATTTTTTTTTTTTTTTCAAGTTAAGATTTTTTTTTTTTATTCATATCTTCATAAATGAAATAAGAAAAAATTATTTGTGCTGAAATTGTCGTTAAATATTTTTCATTCACCAATCTCACGTGATTCGTTAACTTCAAACGTTTTCTTTACGAGTCCCGCGTAAGAGAAGACAAGATTCACGCTCTTGTAAAAGTTTAGGCGTAATAAAAACATTTCAAACTTTTAGGGGTTTAAGTGCTATAATAAGGCAATTTTCAAGACCACCAGCGTGGACTTTTTCCTCTATAAATAAGCCCTTCGCTCGACACCCATCTCATTGCAGTTCCCCCCCTTTCCTCTCTCTCTCTCTGTCTCACTCTCTTTCTTTCTCTCATGGATTCCTCAGCTAACGTGCCCAGATGGACCCCAAGCCCAAGCCCCACTAGTGCAGTCGTCAAACAGCCCATAACACAGGATCAGGAGAGAGACCATGATCCTGAGCTAGACAGCATCATGTCCCAAGAATTCGACGATCTGCCTTTGGGGAACACCAAACAGACCTTCCCTTTCAGCACCTCCGGCCCACCCCATATCGGTGCCGTCGAAGTGCCGTCGCTCCCGGTAGATTCCGAAATCAAGAGGTCGTTGGAAATTGAACCGCCGAAACCCAGACCTCATAACGTCGATGTCGACGTCATTAGATATGGGGAAGGTGGTGACAGAGGCGGAGTAAGGAGGAGCGGGATTTTCTTGACGTGGAAGGAACTATGGGTGACGGTGCCGGACAAGAATACAGGGCGGCGGGCCATACTGGAGGGGCTGACGGGGTATGTGGAGCCCGGCGAAGTGCTGGCCATCATGGGTCCTTCCGGCTGCGGCAAATCAACTCTTCTTGATGCCCTGGCGGGTAATTATTATTCTCTCTTGTTTGAAAAAAAAAAAAAAAAAGTATTATTTTTTGTTTGTTACTTGCAGTTCTTATATAGCGTGATATTGAAATGAGTTTTTTCAACCTCTACATCATATCTCGCTTTCTTATTTCTTCAGGAGAAGATTAATGTAACAACCGCGAAGAACCAAATATAATTTAAATTAAAAAAAAAATGAGAAAAATATATTTTTATTTAAAAATAAAATATAAAAAATATTTAATAGTATAAATAAAATATCTCAATATAATGTCTTCTTAATGTAAAAAAGTTAATGGTATATTAGAAAAATTAGTGGAGAAATGCGATTCATTGATCTCTTAAAATATAATAATATAATCAATAAAAATAACTAAATTTATTTTTAAAAAATAATTAAAATATCATTTTTACTTTTTTTTAAAAAAATAATTTCTTAAGCATGTAACAAATACTTTTAAATTTAGATATAACTAACTCTTTTTTTCTAACAAATACTTTAGAAATTAAATATATTTTTATTTTAAAAAAAACAAAAAAAATAATGATTACCTTAATTTTTTTTCATAAATTTCGTCTATCTATTGATGGTTGTTATTGTTACTGTTACTCAAGAGGTGTTAATCCGGTAGGCAAAGAGAAGTGGCGTCCTTTCCCTATCAACTAGGGTTCGGCTCTCCTAAAGAACATTACAAAAATTAAATCTTGAATTTAATTTTAAATACACGATGTGAGGAGTGTGTCTTTAAAATTGATCAAAGAGGTGATTAGTCGAGTTACGCGTAAATAGGTTAGGACACACCTTACTGTATAATAATAATAATAAAATATAGTTATTATTATAATTCTTATATTTTTTTTTATTGTTTATATATATATATATATTTTAAATAGTTATAACTGTTGAATGTCGCGTATGGATAGAAAAAAATTACTTTGAACGAAAAGAACTTTTTAAATTTGAACCAAAAGGAAACTTACATGTCAACGGTCTTTACTTTTCCTTAAGTAAAACAACCTTAATAAACCCGAAAAAAAAAAAAAAAAAAAAACACCAACCAACCACCACCTTAAACTTTTGGAATCTTCATTGTCAAACATTTAAAACAATAAAAAATTAGGTTTATAATTTCCGACCGCGATTTGACTATTTTTACCTGACAAATTTAAGATTTATCTCTCTCTCTAGAAAATTTTAAACTGCTAACTACTTTTATTCAATAACTGCAGGCAGACTTGATTCAAACACAAGGCAGACCGGAGAGATTCTAATCAATGGCCGCAAACAAACTCTAGCTTTTGGAACTTCGGTACCATGTTCTTCCTTTTTTCTTAATCCACGGCTAAATTCCACTTTTACCTCCTTTTGTTTGTTCATATATATATATAAATATTTGTTGAGGGAGAGAGAATGTTTTAATGACATTAAAGAATGTATTTTTTAAATTTTTTGGTGGGTTTCAATTTTTTTTATTTTTTTATATATAAAATTAAAATTTGATGATTTACAAAAATTGATAAAATTAATATTAATTTATGGTTATTTTTTTATTATTTTATAGTATATTAGTAAAAAGTAATTTGTAGAAATATTATTTTGCAATGATGATTTATGTAATTTTTAATAATATATTTATTTTCGATATTTATATAACGTCATTACTTACTAAAATTTATAGATTTTTATTTTTTATTTTTTATTTATCACAAATAAAAAAAGAACTAAAATTACAAATTTAAAAAAAAATCTATATCTAATACTTTTATAGTAGAAGGAGAGAGAAAATTTTAATGAGGTTAAATAATATTTTTTCATGCTTTTTGGTGGTTCTAATTTTTATTTTTTATACATAAAATTAGAATTTATTGGCTTGCAAAAATTGATAAAATTAATCATAATCTATGGTTATTTGTCTATTATTTTATAGTATATTAGTAAAAAATAATTTGCAGAAATATTATTTTACGATGATAATTTATGTGATTTTTAATAATATATTCATTGTTGATATTTATAAAACATTATTACTTATTAAAATTTATAGATTATTATTTTTGTTTTTGTATTACCAAAAAACAAAAAATTAAAAATAAAGGTACAAATTTGAAGTAAAAAAAAAAAAAAAAAAACAAGAGATATATCTATATCTAATAGTTAGAAGTGGAAGAAGAGAGAATGTTTTAATTATGTTAAAAAAATGCGTTTTAAGCTTTTTGATGGGTTCTAAGTGGTCTGACCGCTCCCCGAACCCTGCTTATAGTGGGATATTTGTAGCACTAGGTTGCTCTTTTTATATATAAAATAATGTGTGACCCACTCAATATTTTTTTAGCTATATTTAATTTTTTTAATTAATGCAAAAAATATATAATTGATTCTCTGGTTCACATTTTAAATTACTTCAAAAAATAATTGTGATTCAAATAATAATTTCACTCAAAAAGAAAATAGATACACTATAAATTAATTAAATTAGAATTTTTTAATTTGCAAAAATTGATAAAATTAATCTTAATTTATGATTATTTTTTTATTACTTCATAGTATATTAGTAAAAAATAATAGGTAGAAATAATATTTTACTCTTTTTATTATTTCTATAATTTTTAATAGTATATTTTATATTCAAAATTTATAAAATATCATTATTTACTAAAATTTATGCATTTTCTTCCGGATATTGCTAAGAAAGAAATCAAATGATATTGATACGTTTAATACTTCAATATTACGAATTTATTATAATTTTTCAAACTCAGGCATTATAACGTAGTGGAAGGAGAAATTAAGAATTAACTACAACTTAGAACAAGATATCTAGCCAATTTTTTTATTCCTATCAAATCAATGGTCAAGATCTTCTTTCCACTATCAATATTCTGACTTTAAATTTTCTATAAACTAATCATCCTTAATTTTTTGAAAATATATATTTTTACCGCTTTATTGTTAGAAAAAGTCAATTACAGTCTCTCCAATTTATATAAATTTCAAGTGAACCTCTAAAAAAAATTTATCTTTTAAAAAATGCTCTATATTTATCAAAATATTCAAATTAAAAATATATTTTAATATTTTTTTTTTAGATCAGTATATTATGCGGGTTTAAAACTTGTTAACATTTTAATTTAGGCGTACGTGACCCAAGATGACACACTAATGACCACCTTGACTGTAAAAGAAGCAGTTTACTACTCAGCTGAACTCCAGCTTCCGGACTCCATGTCGAGAGCTGAGAAAAAGGAAAGAGCCGAGACAACGATAAGAGACATGGGTTTACAAGAAGCCATGAACACGAGGATCGGAGGGTGGAGCGTCAAGGGGCTGAGCGGGGGCCAAAAGCGACGGGTTAGCATATGCATTGAGATCTTGACTCGACCCAAATTGCTTTTCCTTGACGAGCCCACCAGCGGTCTTGATAGTGCTGCCTCTTACCACGTCATGAGCCGAATAATCAAGCTTGCCCAACAAGACGGAAGGACGGTGGTTGCGTCTATCCATCAGCCCAGTAGTGAAGTCTTCGAGCTTTTCCATAATCTATGCCTTCTTTCTTCTGGTAGAACTGTCTATTTTGGTTCCACTTCGGATGCTAACCAGGTAATCTTCAATCTTCATCCTTGAACATCTTCTTAGATTGTCCATGTTGATTTTGGATCAGAGTTGGTAAATTCGTGTCTAATGTTGATTACTTGAGAATACTCAAATCACTATATAAATCAAATAACTTACTTCACTTGATATTGTATGATTTTAGGATGAAATCTCCTAACATAGTATCAGTCCCATGGTTATGAGAATTTATCTCTTTCATTGTTTAGCCAATTTTTTTGTACAAACCGGTGGTTGCACATTTCTCACTATTTCCTCGCAGTAAAATCTTTCATGCAAAGCAGAGGTTGCACTTAATGGCGGGTACTAAATTTATGTTGTGTATCAATAAGCCCAAACCATTATATAAATAAAAGGAGTTACTCTAGGTAGTACCCTATGATTTTAAGTTGTAACCTCTATTGGTTATTGTCTTGATATTTCAACGCATCAAGTTCCATAAGCATGAACATTGCCATACGCGTGAATAATATGCATTTCCACTTACGATGAATAGTGAATTTCGCATGAACAATAAACCGCGTACACGTGAACAGGAAGCGCGTATGCATAAACAGTAAAATGCATTTTTGGACTTTTCAAGATTACCCATTTCACTCTTTTCTCAAATTATAAATAGATGTTGAATTTATAAGTTTATATGAACCAACACAAGATGTAGCCTTTGAGAGAGAAAGGCAAGGGCCTTTCGCCATAGCCAAGAAAACGTCATGGGTGAGCCTTTGGAAAGAGAAGGATATGTTTAAGCATTGAATAAACACAGATAGAGAGTCTGACAGAGAGAGAATTGAGTGGGTGAGTTGAGAGTGTGGAGATTCACCTCCCTTTTTGTAATTCCTTTTGATATAGTGGAATTAATTTCTCTCCGTGGATGTAAGCAAATTGTTGGTCAAATCACGTTAAATCTCTTATGTGTGAATATGCATTTGTGTGACTAATTCTTGAGCTGGGGAATATCATTGTTTTCATTTTCCAATACACCTCATATGGCCCCCAAATTCATTATATTAATTGTATATTTTTTTGTACATGCATGTAGTTTTTTGCTTTGAATGGCTTTCCATGTCCAGCAATGAGGAACCCTTCCGATCACTATCTCAGAACAGTGAACAAGGATTTTGATGCAGTGAGTATTATTTTCTTATTATTGAAAGCCAAAAAAAAAAAAAAGATTTTTTATTTTATATGAAGTTAATTAAATTAATATTTGATGTTAATTAGGATATTGAACAAGGACTTGGAGGAAAAACAACTGCTGCGGAGGCGATTAACATCCTTGTAAAGTCTTATAAATCTTCAGAGGCTTACCATCAAGTGCAACAGCGAGTACTAGAAATATGCCAGCGGGTACTAAATCTTTATTCTTAGAATAATATTCAAATTAAAAAATAAACAAACATACAGCTTCTTTGATTTATAACACTAAAAATTAAGGGCCGTTTGGTAACCATTTCCATCCCATTCCATTCCCAGATTTTTGGGAATTCTGTTTGGAAATAGCGTTTGGTAATTTTTATTTCCGTTTCCATTTCATTCCCATTTGAGAATTGTGCCCACTTTTTTCTTAAAAAATGAGAAACAAAAAAAAGTTGTTTCTCATTATTCCCATTCCATTCCCAAAACCCATGGTCACTATTCACCTACCGTCCGCCGCCGCCGGTCATCTCCGGCGACCATCGCCGGTCACCGTCCGGCCGGAATTTTTCCAGCCACTTCCGGCAGTCGCCGGCGACGGCGCCACCGCCGTCCGTTCATCGTCGGCGGGGCACCGCCGTCTCCGACGCCGGAGAACCGTCGGCGGCCGGCGGCCGGCGCCGGCGCCGGAGCACGGCGCCACCGCCGTCAGGCCAAAACTGAAAAGAGAATAAAAAAAAAAAAAGATTTTAGGATAAAATCGTTATCAAACACAATTCCCTTCCCAAAACAAAAAAAAAAATTTATCGTTACCAAACGCAATTCTATTCCCAAAAAGAAAACAAAATTCCCATCCCATCTCATCCCATTCCCATCCCACTGCTGGAATAGAAACATAAATGGTTACCAAACGCCACCTAAGTAATCAATTTTAAGTGTTGAATTTATTACGTGTATTTATCTTTTTAATATTTTCAACTTTAAAAAAATATTTTTATACAACTTGTTCCTAAAATAATTTTTACTATTTTTTTTTTTCTAAAATATTTTTTTTGTCTAAAACTTTATAATCTCTTGCATTTTTTTTTATTTTTTTTTTATTAATTTAGTACTTTCTCTTTCTATAATTGTTTGTATATAAATTTTTTTTTATAAAATTTTATAGTATTGATATTGAATGATGATTTTGATAGATAGATGTTTGATTGTTTTAAGTGATAAGTGCTAAAATAAATAAGTGAGTTACATCTTACTAAAAGGTTTGATCAAATTTTAAGTAATACTTATAGTTTAAATAATTATTTTATTTTGTTATTAAACGCACTTATATGACAAGTACGTTTAAGTGTTGAATTATGTTATCAAATGGGCCTAACTCTCTCTCTTTTTTTCCCTTTATAGAATGGGGGAACGGTGGAGAAAAAGGGAAGCCAAGCGGGATTCGTAACGCAGTGCCTTGTGCTCACAAGGAGATCATTTGTGAACATGTACCGTGATCTTGGCTATTATTGGCTTCGCCTTGCCATTTACATTGCATTGTGCTTGTGTGTTGGGACCATCTTCTATGATATTGGCTCCACTTATGGCTCAATTCAGGTACATTATATATTATCTGTTAGGTGTGTGACCAAAATTCCACATCGGCTAAAAATGGAGAGGATTATAAGTTTATAAGTATGGCCAATATCTCCATTGCTATGAGGCTCTTCGGGTAGAGTTCAAAAGTGAAGTCATGAGGCTTAGGCCCAAAGTGGACAATATTATACTAATGTAGATATATGTGTGGATCCATACTTATAACAAGTGGCATATGTGGTATAAATATTCCCTACATTATCTCAATCGATCACCCACTTACAGATACACACGCACTCATATTCAACGACACCCTGGGGGCCAGTCCTCTGCCTGTTGAGAATTTTATCTTGTTCTTTCACTGGATATCAAGTGCACAGATTTTGATCTCTAATTTAATTACAGGCTAGAGGGTCAATGCTCATGTTTGTTGCTGCATTCTTGACTTTTATGGCCATTGGTGGATTCCCTTCTTTCGTGGAGGATATGAAGGTATGTGTCATCATTCTTCTTACTTGAACCTCAATATCCATCTCATTTTCTTTCAGGAAAAAAAAAGAACTATTCTTTAGTGACATTTCACTAATCTTGTTAATGAAAATTAGATTTTCACCCGAGAAAGATTAAACGGGCACTATGGAGTTGCTGCATTTGTCGTGGGAAACACCTTCTCTTCCATCCCGTACTTGCTTATGATCTCTCTGATACCTGGCGCCATGGCCTATTACCTCGTCGGCCTCCAGAAAGAGATAGGCCATTTTGTGTATTTCGCTCTGCTCCTGTTCGCCTGTATGATGCTGGTAGAGAGCCTGATGATGATCGTTGCCAGTATCGTCCCCGATTTCCTCATGGGAATCATAACCGGCGCCGGAATACAGGGCGTCATGATGCTCAATGGAGGCTTTTTCCGGCTGCCGGATGACCTGCCGAAGCCGGTTTGGAAGTACCCAATGTACTACATTGCCTTCCACAAGTACGCAAACCAAGGGTTTTACAAGAACGAGTTTGAAGGGTTGAGTTTCCCTAATGAGCAAGCAGGTGGGCCACCCAGAATCAGTGGGGACCAGATCTTGAGGAGCTTTTGGCAAGTGGAGATGGGTTATTCCAAGTGGGTGGACGTTGGGGTTGTGTTTGGGATGGTGGTTCTCTACAGGCTTATGTTTTTGGGGATTATTAAGACTCTGGAGAAGGTTAAGCCCATGATTAGGGCTCTCATGACGACTCCCCCTAAGCAATCAACTCATGCTGATGAACAATCTTCTACTCCTAAATATGAACCAACAATATAGATAGTGGGGGCGTTTGGTTAGTGTCTTTGTTTTTTGTTTTGAAACGGAAAATATAGAATCAAGAAAAAAATCTGGTCTCAGATCTTTAAAAAACAAAAAAAGAGATTCAAACAGAAATAGTTTTTTTTTTTTTTTTTTCTGGTTTCAATTTTTCTGTTTTTGTTTGGACGTATTTAAGAGTTTGGTACGTTGGAATAAAATCAATATTTCGATATAAATAAAATTGATTTTTTGAATGGTTGGCTCATGTCATTCTATTCCAAAAGTCAATTTTATTTTTGGGCCATTTTATTCCGCTCCAACACAAATGAAACTTGTAACTATTAGTCGAAGGGGGGTGTAACGTGCAACAAAATTTACCCCATGCGAGATCAATGACTTGTTGGTCTTGTCGTACACGGGGTTGAAAGTGTTAAGGTTTGCTATTTATAATCTCTTTTTACCACCAACCAAGGCATCAAGTTTGTATTTTTATCTATTTTTAATGTATTTCTTAAGCTTCAAGTTTGTATTTTAAGTAATTAACTTTTTAGTCCTCTATAAAGACCCAATAGAGAAAAAAGACCCAAAAATACATTATCTATTTTTAATGTATAAACGACCAAGTTATTTCTACTTTATTAAACATATAAATTTAAATTAATATGATATACTAGGAAAACCATTTTCATCTTAAAATATCAATTTTTGGGACACAAATTTTTATATGTATATAAAATATTTTTTTTATTTAAGACACAAATTGTTATATATATATAAAACATCAAAAATGGAAGTTTAAACTTTTGGAAAGCTAAGAGGAGTTTATTTAAGCTCTTCCTAGTTTTTCTAATATCAATATGTATATTTAATAAATATATTTGAAAAGAATAATCTTTTAAATTAATGAGAATTCTTTTTATCTTTTCTAAAAATTCCCATTTGTCCATTGAAATAAAGAGCAAAAATTAGAAAACAATACTTGAAAAAATCTAAAAGAAAATGCATGTATTTATTTATAATTCCAATTTTATTCTCAAATCCCTATTAGTACTGCCAAAATAATCAAACAGTTGTTAGGAAATTTTATTTTTTAATATAATTATGAGCAATATATTATTAGTATAATTATATTTGCTATTTAAAATTAATAGAATAAAAATTAAGTGATCTAATTAATTTGTGTAAGCCCATGGACTACTTAAAATAATGTGGGTTAAATGAGTAGATACAGAAAACTATTGGGGTGATTAGGGGATTATGGGAATCCTAATCACACCATATAAATACATAAGATTAGGGTTATGGTCCTCAAGACACCAAATCATCTTGACGGCTCTCTTCTCCCCATCTGGAAGAGAATCAAGAATCTCATCGAGGAATTCCGGAGATTTGGTTGAGGAAGGCCATGTACCCGTTTAATCCATGCTTATGTCGTGATTGTAACATGATTCCGCATCAGAAGTTAACTGATCATAATGGATCCAGGTACGTAGTTTACATGTACATTAGAACTCTTGATGATTTGACATGTTGATTAAGATGTTATAGATTTAGATTTATAGGAATTAAAAATAGAATCCCAATAAATGGTATCAGAGTCTACTTCATGTTAAATCATTAGGGTTCTTAAGATTTTCAAGTTCGTAGAGTTTTAGGGTTTGTGTTTTCTCTATTATAGTTGGCTTGTTTGTGAAAATAATGGGAAAAAAAAAAAATCAAGGTTTGTCATGTGTTTTGATTGATTTATGTGATTTCCTTCTAATTATTATTGATCAAAGGAAAGAAAAACCCTAAATTTTGGATTTTTTGGGTCTTTTTGCCATAGAGATGAAAGAGGCAAACCAGAACTGAACATGTCGGTCAATTGACCATTTTTGATCGGTCGACCAATCTATTCAGAGACGGTTTGGACTATTTGATAGGTGTTTGTATTTCGGCTATAACTTTCTCATACGAACTCCGATTAAAGTGATTCAAGATTATGTGGAAAGCTAAAAAATAGAGATATAACTTTTATGTTTTGAGATTTTCCAGAATCGAATTGAATCTAGGTCAAAATCGGGCTTGAAGTTGCTGCGTTCGGACAGTTTTGACTAGCATTTGTATTTTGGCCATAACTTTTCCATACGAACTCCGATTGAGGTGATTAAAAATTCTGTGGAAAGCTCAAGACAATATATACAACTTTTATGTTTTGCGCGGTTTTCCAAAATCAAATTTAATTATGGTAAAAATTGATATTTAAAATCAGATCTGGTTGAATTAGGGTTAAATCGGTCGATCGAAACTTTTTGGTTGGTTGACCGATTGATTCAGGATGCCGATTTTGAGGTTCTGATCGATCGGTCGACCGACCCTTTATGGTCGGTCAACCGATCGATACAAGATGTTAAGGTTGCCCAACATCGGTCGACTGAAACTTTTCGGTCGGTCGACCGATTGATTCAGGATCCCAATTTTCTGGGATAACCGGTCAGTCGACCGACGGCTTGAAGATAGATTCAATTATTTCCAATTTTAAGGACGGTCGACTATTAAAATCTTGTATCTTGAAATAATTTTAAAAGGTTTCAATATAGATTATTTTGGGATATTGAGGTATAAGTGTTTATTATTTATGCAAGCAATAGCCAGTTCAAATGAAGACTATTATTTGGCCAAATAATAAACATTGGTGTTTGTTATTTATGCAAACCACAACCGGTCCAAAGGAAGGTTGTTGTTTTAACTAAATAATAAACATTGTGTAAGATTAGTAATTATTATCTATGCAATCAATAATCGGCCCAAAGGAAGGTTATTGTTTGGCCAAATAATCAACATACCTGTGGGAATAAATATATGATGATTATCAAGTTTTCATGTGAACAATAAGCCAGCCTAAAGGAAGACTTATTGTTTGATAGGACCTCTTATCAACATTTGATTCCTGCGCTGAGAATACCAATTACAGTCAATTCCTCTGTCCAAATACTAGGAATTAATGTTGTGCTAGGTATCTTGAGATGGGTCCCCAAAATTTGATTAATTATTCATGTCTTATTTTGTTATTTTATGACATGCTTGTATGTGTGCTTATTTATTTTGTTTTCTGTTTAGTTACTACTACTATTACTACTAATATAAATTCCATTCCAATACTTAATGACACGAACTTTAAAGATTAGAGAAAGAACATTTCAATTGCTCTCGACTGCGTGGATCTTAACTTTGCGCTAATGAAAGAACAACCTTCACCTTTTACTAAAGAAAGTTTCCATGAGGCTAAAAGGAAATATGAGAGGTGAGATTGTTCTAATCGCATAAATCTTATGATGATCCAACGCAGAATTCTGAAAACATTCAGGGGCAATATATCCAATGAGGTAATTGCTGAGACATTCCCTAAGGAAATAGATGCACAATATAGTCAGTTTATGGTGAGTTATAATACTCGAAAGGATAAATGAACTCTTAATGAGCTCATATATGACTATGTGCAAAAGAAGAAAAGAATTAAGCGAGAAATGACAGATAGTGCTCACTTAGCCACTACCTCTAAGGGTAATAAATGACAAAGAGATAAAGATCAGGAAGCTGCAGTTTGAACACAACAGTCTAAATTGTAAAAGAATCAAGATTAGGATTTTACCTATTTATTCTGTAAGAAAGCTGGATATATAAAAATGGAGTGTTCCAAGTACATCGCGTAGCGTGTAAAGAAGAGTATGTTTCTCACTCTAGTTTGATCTGAGGTTAATTTAGCTTCTGTACCTAGTCACACTTGGTGGGTAGCTTCTGGTGTTATTACTTATATAAGTATGTCTATGTAGGGTTGCCTGTAGAGTCGAATGCCATTTGATGTTGAAAGATGCATTTGTGTGTGCAATGACAAAACATTTGTTATTGAGGTAATAGAGACTTTTAGATTATCCTTAAAGACTGGTTATTTTTGGGTTTTCAAGGAGGCGTGAATAATACCGTCATTTAGACAATATTTGGTTTCTGTTTCTATTTTGGACAAATTTGATTTTTCTTGTTCATTTAGAAATAATAACCTAGGTCTTTTTCAAAATTCAAATATTATTGCAATTGGTTTTTTAATTAATAATCTATAGTTGTTGGATACTATTGCTTTACATAATAAAACTTTGCAAACAACTAATTGCGGTACAAAATGCAAATTAACTAATAAGAATTTTGTCATACTTTGGTACAAGCGTCTAGGACATATCTCTAAACAAATAATAGAGATGCTTGTTTTTTTATAGAATTCTTGATCCCCTTGATTTAACAAATTTCAAAGTTCGTATTGAATGAGTAAAGGTAAAACAGACAAACATAAGAAAATTGGATGTCAATAGGAGTTCCGGTGTCTTAGAACTAATACGTACTACGGACCATTCCCTACAGCATATTGGAATGGAAAACAATATTTTATTACATTTATAGACGACTACTCTCATTATGGGTACCTATATTTAATTCATGAGAAGTCTCAATCCTTGGACATACTTAAGTCTTTCAAGCTGAAGTTGAACTTCAACTTCGAAAAAAAAATTAGGGTTGTCAAACCAGATCATGGTGGTGAATGTTACGAGAGATTTTACGGATCAGAAAAACAACGTCCAGAACCTTTTGCTAAATTCCTAGAGAAATGCAAAATTGTCCCAAAGTATACCATGCTGGGCAAATCTGGCATAAACCGTGTTTCTGAGAGATGAAACAAAACGCTTAAGATGGTAAGAAGTATGATAATTTATTTTTCTTTGCCAAAATCACTCTGGGAAAAAATACTTAAGACTGCAGCATATATCCTGAACAGGGTACCAAGTAAAGCGGTAACTAAAACCCTTATGAACTGTGGTTAGGCATAAAGCCTAGCATAAGGCATTTACACGTTTGGGAGGCCTTACAGGCCAAATAAAAGAAAACTAGACCTAAGAGTAGTTATTTGCTGCTTTGTTGGGTACACTGAACTATCAAAAGGATTTAAGTTTTACGATCCCTGATAGGTGTAAATTACCTATATATTTTCAACCCGAATTTATTAGTTTTCGAATATGTTTATAGTTATTTTTATATATTTTAATTAATTTTTATATTTTTTGTATTACAATAGGTACGTGGGGTGAAAAGGTATGAAATCGGAGTATAAACGATCAATTCGTATCGAGAACGGTGGAAAAATAAGAAAGAAGACAAAAATTTGAAGGAAGCCCTCCGCCTAGGCGGAGAAGATGCAGAGAAAAAAACTAATTTCTGCTGGATTTTATCCTAGGCGGAAATTTCTCGGCCTAGACGGAAATCAACCACTGCCTAGGCGGAAATTCCTCAGCTTAGGCGGAAATCCAGCAAAATATTTTCCACAGCCACTGTCTTCTCCATCGCCTAGGCAAACTTTAACCGACATACCCCTCCGCCTAGGCAGAAACCTCTACACAGTGGGTGATATTTTTGAGATATTTTTTGGCCTATTTATACCCTTCTCTCCTCATCTCTTCTGATTTTCTGTAGCCCCTAAGGCCTTAGGCCATATTTTAGGGTTAGGATAAGGGATTTTTTAGGAAGAGCTCTCAACCCGAGGTGGATGATGAAGAGAAAAGCGATCGTTTGACGGTTCTAGCGGCTATTCTTCAGATATTGGCTAAGTCATTCGTTTCTTCTCTTTGTTTTCTATATTTTGGTAGTTGTTGAGCATGGTTACGCCATTTTACATTGTATACGAGGTTATGTCCATTGGCTAGCATAGGTTGTATAGGGATTATTAATATAATTTATGAAAATATTGTTTAGTTGAGTTTGTGTTTTGTTTGCGATTGTTCTTCGTTATGTTGATTGTGTGTGCCGTATTGTTTGTTTAGCATGTTATGAGAATGATTGTTGTGAGAATACGGGCTTTGACAAATCCCGAATTCGGACTAGAATAAATGAACGTCACAATCCTATAACCCGGTCGGGGTTTAGATTGTGGACAATCGATGACGTTGGGGTAAGACTCATATGACCTAGGGTCGTTAAGATGTTGAGGGAGACTTCGGCATTGACGCGAAGTCATGTATTCCCTCATCTTATACTCGGGAGAGGTAACGAGGGAGTTTTAGAACTGAGATTGTCGATAGGGTAAACACAACGCGACGATCCAATAACCCGGGAGTGAGTTGGATTGTGTGCAATCAATGACGTTGGGACGAGACTCATGCGGCCTAGAATCGTTAAGACGTTGAGGGGGATTTCTTCGTTGACACAAAATCGCGTATTCCTCGGTCTTACACTTGGGAGAGGTGATGGATGAGTTTACGAACTGAGATTGTAATATAAGTCGAACGCTGTTAACATAAACTAAAACAAGATTGAACACGTATTCGTAAATGAAACAAATCCCTAGACAACCTATTTTCTCAAAACTATCTCATATTAATATTAGTATTAGTATAGATTAAATTAGGCAATATTAGTATTAGTATTAATTAATTATATTCCATTTTTGTCACCTAGATAAAGTCAGGTTATGACAATCACGGTACTCGATAGTAATGACACAAATCCCTGTAGATACGATACCCGACCGAAAGGTCCATTATACTAAAACTTGATCCGTACGCTTGCAGTGAAAGTGGCAACGCTTAATTAGCGGACACCAATCCCACATCAAGATCCTTATTTGAAACGGGAAATGCGAGATTCCTTGAGACTGTTGAGTTTGAAGGGGAAGGAAACATAAGAAATGTTATCTTTAAAGAAGAATCTACTATTGACAGTGATCAAGTCTCTGTACCTATCGCCGTTCAAGACACAATTTTCTTCAAAGAGAAAGATAATATTGACGGTGATCAGGTCTTTATACATATCGTTGTTCAAGACACTGTTCCAGTTCTAGATAACGATGTTCAGGCTCAGGCTCCTATTCCTGACATTGTTCCAAAACAAGACAATAATGATATTCTTTCTCAAACATAACCTATGGAACAAACTCAACAACCTCAAGAAGTGCCATTAAGGAGATCCACTAGGGAGAGGAGAAGTACGATTTCAAATGAATATATCGTCTTTCTCCAAGAGCATGAGGATAGCGTTGGTTTGACAGATGATGAGCCAATCAACTTCTGTCAAGCCATGCACAGTTTTAACTCTAAAAAATGGATCGATGCCATGAAGGACGAGTTGAAATCTATGAAAGACAATGACGTTTGGGATCTCATCGAGTTACTTGAAAGTGTGAAGCCTATTAGTTGTAAATGGATATATAAAACCAAGAAGGATTCAAAGGGTAACATCGAGAGATATAAAGCTTGTCTAGTCTCACTCAAAAGGAAGACATAGATTACAAAGATATTCTCTCTGATATCTTTGAAAGACTCTTTTAGAACTATGATGGCACTAGTGGCTTATTTTGATCTAGAGTTGCATCAAATGGATGTTAAGACTGCGTTTCTCAATGGAGATATTGACGAGACAATCTATATGGTATAGCCAGAAAACTTTGTATCAGGAGATCCAAAGTCCATGGTCTATAAATTAAAGAAATCCATCTATGGTCTCAAACAGACTTTCCGTCAATGGTATTACAAGTTTCATCAAGTCATCACTTTCGTATGGTTTTGAGGTGAATGTCGCTGATGATTGTGTATATCACAAGTTCAGTGGGAGTAAATATATCTTCCTGATATTATATGTCGATGATATTCTGCTCGCTAGCAACAATATAGGTTTATTGCACGAAACCAAGAAATTTCTGATGAAGAAATTCGAAATGAAAAATCTTGATAACGCTTCTTTTGTATTAGGTATCCAGATACTGAGAGATATATCTCAAGGTATCCTTGGGTCATCACAAAAGAATTATATCGATAAGGTGCTTGCTAGATTTGGCATAAAATATTGTGCGCTAGGAAATACTCCTGTCACAAAAGGAGATATGTTTAGTCTTACTCAATACCCCAAGAATGAGTTGGAAAAGAAAGAGATATAGAAGATTCCTTATGCATCGGCAAAAAGGAGTCTTATGTACGCTTAAGTATGTATGCGTCCGGATTTAGCATTCATATTTGGGATGTTGACAAATACTTATGTAACCCTGGAATGGATTGTTGGAAACCAGCTAAACGGGTTATAAAGTATTTACAGAAAACAAAAGATTACATATTCACTTATCGGGAGACAGATTATTTGGAGATCATTGGGTATTCTGATTCCGATCAAGTTTTTTTTTAGTTGCTAAAAATAGAATTTAGAGTAAGATAGTGTCTATAGAACATATGTGAACAAACTCCATGATTTCGGATCCGCTCACTAAAGGTTTGCCATCTAAGGTATTTAATGAGCACATTGTTCGTATAGGTGTGGTTTTATCTGATGACGTGCTGGTTTAGTGAGAGTTTGTGTTTGGTAAATGTTCTTTTATTAGATACGTATATTTGATTTCTGCCGAATAAAATTGATGGATTAAATTTTATTTACTCTGAATATATTCTTTCTAATTGTGATTTAACATGAGGATAGAAAGATTAAGTATTGATTTCACTAAAGACTAAAGTTGGACCAGTTGAAAATAGGCATGTTTAAGATTACATTGCATGTAATTTTTATGCTACTCATCAACATTTGATATATGTCATTGAGTATATTAGTATGGTGATCATCATAATTTAGTCATGACTGTATTGTTATATAAGCTGTGGTAATTCCATTACTAATATATGAGATGGACCAGATTGTTTAAGGAGGAGTCTAAGGATAAATAGCATACAGATGCGCGCCTAAAGAATTTTGTGATATAATTGTTTCAGGAATAAAATGTATCCCAAGTGAGAGATTGTTAGGAAAATTTATTTCCTAATCTAATTATGGGCAATATATTATTAGTACAATTATATTTGCTATTTAAAATTAATGGGCTAAAAATTAAGAGATCTAATTAATTTGGGTAAGCCTATGGACTACTCAAAATAATGTGGGTTAAATAAGTAGATACCGGAAACTATTGAGGTGATTTGAAAATTATGGGAATCCTAATCACACCATATAAATATATAACATTTGGGTTATGGTCTCCAAGACACCAAATTATCTTGACAGCTCTCTTCTCCCCATCTGGAAGAGAATTATGAATCCCATCGAGGAACTCCGGAGATTTGGTTGAGGAAGGCCACGTACCCGCTCAATCCATGTTTATCTCGTGATCGATTATCACAGGATTCCGCATCAGAAGTCAATCGATCGTAATGGATCCAGGTACGTAATTTACGTGTACATTAGAACTCTTGGTGATTTGACATGTTGATTAAGGTATTATAGATTTAGATCTATAGGGATTAAAAATAAAATCCCAACAACAGTACGTAAATATTTTATGTATAAATGTTGAAAATTTATTAATATAATTTTTTTTTCTAAAGTCGCCCATCCCCCAAGTCTAAAATTAATTATAGAATTAACCCAACATAAATGAATAAAATGAAAGAACTAATTAAAGGTGAAATTCAACTCTCTTTATTTCGAGTTTGGTATTTGATAATAGGTGCTTTGGAATAATTGGATATGGGAAAATTAGAAAAGAAAAATATTATCAAAGATAGAATTAATTTAATTTTCGCTTAAAATTTTCCGTACATGTGATGGTTTGATTGTTTACAAACCAGTCAATCGTTCAAGTATTCCTGGACAACACTATATCAACCCAATTTGACGCACACATACGCACCAGAAACAGTATGAAAACGTAACAGTTTATAACCAAAGCTAACCTTGTTTTATTACTTAGCAAAAACAAGGAAATACGGACTATGTTTTGGATATGGGTTGTAGGAACATGTATTACTCGTTGCTCACCCATACAAATCCGAAATGCACCTATTTATGGGCAAAGAATGCAGATGACTTACCCTAACTAATTGGAAACATGCTCAGAAACAACTATGAAACTGTTGAACAGGTAGTTGAACATACTTGCAGGGTAATTACTTAACCATTTTTCAATCCGGCACCCATAACTGCCCCCACATGATCTCCAACAAATGTCCCACAAATTACCACACTTAGTTATTTTTCACGCATTGGCTAAGCACCAGTTGTCAACTCACTCTGCTTGTTCAGTTGCAACTCTTTGCGTCGTTGTGTCCAATGATTCTCCATACTGTATGTATTTATCAAACCAGAGTACACCATTGCAGGCCAACGGTTTGTCATGCCGCTCACATGACTATGATCAAAACGTGTTGTTGCACACACATTCTGTTCGCCTTGCCTTGGTGCCGCACCAAGGTCTTCCGTTGGTTTCATATCATGCCATGAAACTCAATCCTAGCACTGCGTCTAGGATTGTCTTGCATCATATTCCAACGCCGTCAATGTGCACCAACATTGCCCAACGGCATACCAATTTGCTAATGCATGCCCAACACCTTGTTCCAACGTTGTCCAATGCCCACCAGCGTTGTCCAACGACACCCTCTTTTTTTAATGTGTATTGTCGCATGTTGACATTTGTTGTCTTGACCTTGTGCCAAGCTCTTGCTCACTATCATGCCACGCTCACGGCACCGATCCTAGCCTTGTGCCTAAGATGTCCTTGATCTTAGCTTAGCAACGCCAAATGCCCATTGGTGTTGGCCCACTGCGCCCTTGTCCGTTGACACCATGGCTTAGTTTATACCTCAAACTAATATTATTGGGTAAACTTTAGGCCAAACTTCCACCATGTGTAAGTCATGTCTTACACCTTACTTGGTCGTGCCAATGCCCTATAGCACGGATAGAGTCCTACCTTGTCGAGGGTCTGGAGGAAGGGGCACCCCCCTTATAATACTCTAAGCAAAAGAATTCAGGTGAAAGTAGTAGACATCAAAATATTTGACAAGACATAATGAAGTCAACACAGTGCCCACATTCTTTGCCAAGTTACCCCAACATATCACCACAGCGTCGACGTTTTCTCAGCCGATAGATGTCATCGCCCAACATATGTCTACCTTTAAATTTTGGTTAACCTCCTTACCTATTTCTTACTAACACCATTGTTCAGTGTCGTGTGCACTGCATTCGGTTAAAAATATGCACCAAGTTGGTGCCTTTTTATACCGATGCCTTCATTTGTGCCACATGCATCACATCCGTTTATAAAATGCACCAAGTTTGTGTTATCGCGTTCTTCCACCATTGTTAGGAGCTAACACTTATACTAAAAATTTGGAATCTAATTCCGACCATACAAATATTACTATTGAATTTTCTTTTATAATTTAGAGAGACATATATACATATTTTCAGATTTTCTGCACAAATTAAAGTGTAAGTAAATTTAAAGATACACAAAATATATAAAAAGTCTAAATTAGATAACACTACTATATTAGAAATAAAATAGATGTATTGACAAAAAATAAAATTTGTGTAGGGAACCGAATGTAAACTTTTAATCTAAACTTATTTAAAAAAAAAAAAATCTAAAATTTTATATCTCATTCAGTGCTTTTGTTATATTTTTTTAAAGCTTTTGTTATTCTTTAGTCATACCAATTACCATTACCTTTAGATTCCCATAGGAAAGGAAAAAATAAAGTGTACTTCAGTCTGAAAATCTGAAAAAGAAAATTGTGTTGCCTGTTCATATAATTTAAAAAAATGATTTTTTTTTTTCAAAGAAGTCATAATTTAGAAACTAAAAGTTGAAAAAACATCTATTTAAACGTGTATTTTTTATTTTATGTTTTTATTGTTTAGTCATACCATTTTGACTTCGTATTCCCATAGGAAAAAAAGGGTACTTTACTGCGAAAATTTGAAAAAGAAAATTGTGTTGCCTGTTCATATAATAAGAAAAAAAATGATAGTTTTTTTTTCCGAAGAAGTCATCATTTAAAAATTAGCTGACAAAAAATCTATTTAAACGTGTATTTAAAATTTGGATGAACAAAAAAAAAGGGTTAATAACATTTTATCCCCACTAATTTAGTCTATTTGTACTTTACTCCTCTATGGTTGCAGACCTCAGTGCAAAATTAACACTTTCCATCCAAATTAACTGTGTTTGCAGTCCACATACCTGATCTGAAGCTGGGCATTTTTTTGCATTTTTTCTATCCAAAATACTTATTTGTTGTTCCAATTTTACCAGCACTACTTCTCTATATAATATCTTAATTTCTCACACATTTTCTACATTATACCAAACCTTCTCATTATTTTTTTCTTCTCCCTCTCTCTCACCTTCACCAATCCATTTTATTTTAATTTAATACATCTCAAAATGCACAATTTCACTGTAATACACCTTGTTAATATATTAAAATACATCAAAATGTCAACAATTACATTTCACCATAATATACCATTATAAAACATATTCCATTAAAATACTTCAAATTAAAAATTGTAAACACCATTGTATTAGAAACAGAAATTTGAAAACAAAACACAAAACAAATGCCAATTCAAATACGAAAAACATATACGAATTCTTTCGGAGTAGAAGCACATCCAGAATTCGTTCAAGACGCACATCCAGAATTTGTTCGAGACAAGCAGCCCTCATGCCCTCTTTAAAAAGCTGAACGTATTCTTCATCCATCTCCATTTTTCTTCACGGAACTTTCTGTCTGATCAATTGATGCTACTAAACTTTTGCTCTTCTGCTGCATCTTGAAAAACTGAAGCTCCTCAAGACGAGGAGTCACCTGGGATCAAATGGGGAAAAGAATTCGAGAAGCTCTTTGCACATGAGAAAGCATACAATTGCAGTGGCCAATTTTAAATATGGAACAGAGGGCACAGCACATCCGGAGTTCTTTAATAACAAATAAATCACCAAGCAGTCTCCGTGTTAGTTTTTTTGTGCAGTTCCATGTTAAGGTCATCTTGCCATTTAAAGAAAAAAACAATGTTTTTAAGTGCCAGGTAATGGAAAACAAAGTTGCATAAAAAGTAAAATTAATAAAGAATTTGTTATGGTCAAATGGGCAGATTATATGAAAGATATAAATTTAAGGAGTCTCAATTATGCAAGAGGAAACTCTGTTTCTAAGGAACAAATTTCAAAAGCAACATTCGAATGGCATGTTTTGTTCAAATTTGAAAATAACAAATAGCCGGTTAAAATTACGGAAACAGATTTTTGCAGTTCACTTATGTTTCTGTTCCCAAATTTCTATTTCTGAGGAACAAAAAGAAGTTATTCTCACTCTGACAATTGTCCCCTACCAAGTCTATTCGCTCCTTGTTTAGTATTTCTGTTCCAAATATTCTGGTAACAAAAACTGAGATCTGGGAACAGCAAAACAAACGCCACCTTTATGGTAAAGAATATGTTTGTGTTCTGTTTCCAAATTCCAGAACAAACTTCTAGAAACAGAACAAGAACAGATTTTATGTTCCCAGATTTATGTCGGTAATCCAACTTCTTTTTGGAACAGAAACACTTAAACATGGGTTGAACAAACTGAAACACAAACAAAAAACTGGAACACTTCAACAAACAAAAAAATGGAACACTTGAAACAAAAAAAAAAGGGAAAACTTAAACACTTAAAAAAAAAATGGAACACTTAAACAGAAAACTGAAACACTAAAACGAACTGAAACACTTAAAAACAATTCCGTTAAATCAGACAAAATGGAAACAAACTAATGTTCCTAATTACCTTTAGGAAGCGTTTGGTGGTACGAAATTAAAGCCCTGGAATAGGAATTAGAAACTAACCCATGTAAATTTTTTGAATTTTTTACATGGGGTCGTTTTCAATTTTTCGATTTCGAACCTCCAATTGAACATAAATTGTTTACCTTGTACAGTAAAACCCTTGCCTCAAATCGTTAGATTTTTCCAAAACACTTCAACAATCGAACAGATATGGCGTAAGAAACCGTAATTGGGGAAGAAATCGAAGAATGGAAGAGATCCGGAAGATGAATTGGAACGAACGAACGGTGTCGAAGATCGAACGATTTTGGGACGATGATGTTGAACAATGTCGATCGAACAGTGAATTGGAACGATCGATCGAGGTGGCGGATGGAAGGTGGAATGATCTCGATCGATCTCTGGTAGATGGAAGCATGAGCCACTGATGGGTTGAAGAGGGAAGATAAATGCTCTAGTGTTGGTAAGCGAAGGAGAAGGGCTTCTGAGACCGGTCAACATAGGGGCCTCTTGCATTTGGGTTAATTGCACTTTATACCCCAAAAAGTGTTAATAATTACATAAAGATAAAATTGACATTTTAACCTTTCCATTAACGGAGTTAGCGTTGCACTTAGGTCCACAAACCACAGAGGGATAAGTGGTGAAGTTCAAACCACAGGGAGTAAAGTGCAAATAGACCAAGCCACAAGAAGTAAAGTGCTATTAACCCCCCCAAAAATTATATATTCTTAATCATGTCGTTGAGACTTTTGATCCTAGATGTTTTGATAAATAAATTTGCTTTGATGTTTTATGGAACCAATAACTTTATTAAGTAATTTCAGAATTAAGTTCCATTTGAAAAAATGATAAAAAAAAAAATAAAAAAAAATGGGATTTCAAGATGACATTTGATGGAAGTTCTAGATGGTTGCAATAAACATGTTGAAGACTTTTTTTTTAGGTAAAAACAACTCAATCATTTTTATGCTCTTAATGCAACTCGATTAGGATCACACACGACACATATAAAATACATTAAATTATGTGGAATATGGTTAGAAATGATAAATTTAAGTGTCTAAATGTTTTTCCTAAAGTGTCGATCAACAAAATATTTTAAAAATGGGAAAATTGTGTTTTTCAGCCTGATTGGTCGACTGACAGATGAGACGATCGACTAGCAGATTCTGGATGGGTGTTTCTGGGGTTTTATACTTGACAGTCGATTGAGTGGTTTAACAGTTGATTCTGAGCTTAAAATAGTTGACAACCCAATCGACTGACTGGTTGTCAACATCTGAAAAATGAGTCGTTGAGGGTACAACCGATCGACCGATTCATTGTTGGTCGACCGAATGTGTATTTTCTATGAGTTTGACCAAAACATTTTTTGAGATCTTCAACCCTAATCTTATGCCTTTGAACTTTATAAAATCAAATTTTATAGGCTTTTGACTATATTTCATGAGTATACTATATATTTTAAAAATCTTATTATTTAGTTCATATATTATTTAATTGTATGAGATTTACAGGGAAAACTATTTTTAATTTTAAGGGGTTTGAATCAAATCTTTTTGGGACTAAATCGAGAGTTTTAAAAAAGTATTTTTGGGTCAAACATTTCATATATTTAATAAACAGGGTCTATATATGGAATTTATGGACTTATGTTTTAAAATATAGCAATTATAGGCAGTATTTAAAAAGTATATATTTGAGAGAGATTTTTGAAGAAGTTCTTGATCGAAGTGTTCATCATTTTTGTCACTGATTTTTGCACTATATCCTTGTCTCTACTGTTTTTAAAGAAACTCCGGTGAGATCTCTTTGATTACTTTACGTGCTTTATATTCTATGATCTACGTGATATATGTATGTTGACCCACAGATCTATCCAAGAGTGGGAGTGAATTGGGCAATGATAAAATTTAAATAATAAAATTATCAAACACACAAATTATCAATTTCCCTGATTGATTATTATCGTGTAATACATCGAAAACTTATTTAATTAAGTGCAAAACAAACACTAGTAAATAGATAAGCAACACATAACGATTTATTCTAGTTTGGCAAACTACTCTTACTTATATCTAGTCCCCGAGATCCATAGGACTTTCGCAATCCATTAATCTCCTTATTTCTTTCCCACGTAGGAACCAAACCATTACAATCATTTTCACAGGTTTAGGACTAACCTAATAGTTTTCGCAGGCTCAAAATCAAACATTTACAAGTTTCCTTTTTCACAGGCTAGAGAAGAACTCTATCTTTTTACAAGACTAAAGACTAACCTAATTCTATTACATAAAGAATTAAAACTTATTCATTTTTACAGGCTAAAGATCGAACCTAAGTACCCTGATTAGATACCGTCCCAAATATGTCTAATCCTCTCACACTCACAAATACAAAAAACATAAGTTTCTTCCCATAAAAGCTTCTACCACCTTAACACAATAATGCTCAATTAATGTCCTGAATACTACGTTATAGAACTACGTGAAAAAATAAAATGTATTTATCTCAATTAAAGCACACAATATAATATAATCAGATTTCGCAGGTAAAAATCATTTCTTAAGATAAGCAAATAATTCAAACTAGAAAATGATTTTTCTAACAAAAAAATTACAAGTAATCAATTAGATTATATAAGAAAAACACATAAATTAACTTGGAAAATGTTGATCCCTAGATTTTAATGAACAATTAAAGGTTGATATTTTTTGTGAAACTAATGTGTCTATTGAGTGTTTCAGAAATAGAGTTCCATATATTTGATTGAGTTAAAGATGTCATGAAGAAAATGTCGAGGATGCAAAGATGGACACAGTAAAGAAATGAAGAGTGTTGAAGATCTTGAAGAAATTAGGTGAAAACAACTCAATACTCTTATACTCTTAATGGAACCCGAATTAAGATCACACATGACACTATTAAATAAGTTATCTTTTTGTGTGTTGCTATGATAGAATTTAGGATCCTAATTATTGATTAAATATGTGCTCCTTATGTGATATTGAAAATGAAAATTGACCTAAGTGAAAATCATGATTAAAAGTTGAAGTTTAGGGTCAATTCAGTCAACTGAGAAAAGCAATCGATTAACTTAATCAAACAATAGGTTTTTTAGCAGAATTGGTGAAGAAATTGATCAACCAACATTAATCGGTCAACTGTTCAGAAGAGATCAGTCAACTGTTTGAAACAATGTGGTTTTCACAGCAAAATGTGGAGTCCCAGTATTGTTCGGTCAACCGACCAAAGGCAATCGGTCAATCGATAGGCTTAAGGGTTTGAAAGTGAAAGTGTCTGAACCAATCGGTCAACCGACTGTGTTGGAGTTTGGCAGGGGGAACTCTCTAAACCAATCAGTTAATTAACTAAAAAATGATCGGTCAACCAACTAGCTGTTTTGATTGACCTGGTTTTTACGCTGTATCAATTGGTCAACCGACTGTTTCGATTGAGATTTCGAGGATCTTGGTCTACTAGTAAAAAACTAGCCTTTGTTTATGATTCCAAGGGATAAATTCGGGGGATTTGATCTTGTTGAAGATATAGTACACATATTTTATATCCCTATTGATTTGGTCCACATAATTAATGATTGTCTCAATTTAAGTAGTTAAATACTTTCTATTTTGTGATTGATAATTAAGAAATGTTTTATGGACCTATTTAAGAGTTTTAAAAGTTATTTTTAAGTGAATTATCTCATAATTGAATGATTATATTATATGGGGTCTAAGAGTGCCTTTTAGATGTATATCTTTTGAAAAATAACCATTAGAGGGCTTGATATTGATCTATATAATTAGGCATGTGGGATTGAAGTTCAATACATCAAGAACATCAATTCCTACGCTTCTAAGAGTTATTATTCTGCTGAGATTTTTTGAGAGAGATATTATGTTAAGTTCTTGATCTAAACCGCTGATTGATTTGGCGTCACCAACTTGTGGTACCTTGCAATTCTGTTTTTAATCTTCGATGTTATCCTAGTGAGATCTTTCCAAACTATTATTCTTAATTGTGATTTCATATTATTATATTTTCTTGGTTGTTAAGATCGTTAGAAAATCGTTTTCAAATCTAAAAGCCTGAAAAATATTTTTAAACCAATTTTGTGTGTTTATCTGATTACGTGCTATAATTTGTGTTACCCACATTAATTATTAATTAGATATTAATTTGCTTCACATTGTATCTATCACGTAGTAAATTTCGAGACATTAATTGAGTTTATCTGTATTGAAGTGGTAGAAACTCTTTGTGGAAAGGAACTCATATTTTCTGTATTTGTGAGTCTGAGCGGATTAGACACAGTTGGGCCGGTTGCTAGTTAGGGTAGCTAGGTTTTTATCATTTTCCTGTGAAACAGATTGAGGTTTGATCTTTGTCGTAAGTGTAAAAATGTTAGGTTGTTATTTTTCCTTGAAAAGAATTAGGTCCTGATTCTCCCTGAATTGAATTAATTTGAGTGAATTGCAAATGTTCCATCTTTACCTATGAAAAAAATACTTGTGAATGTGGTAAGATTTTGATTCTTCCTGTAATAGAATTAAGTCTGTCTTTAGTGTGATAAAAAGATAAGGTTATTCCTTAAGCTGAAAAAGAAAAATTATAAAGATTGATTTTGAGTGTGGTAAAAGAATCTTTATAAGAGTTGATTCCTACCTGGTAAAGGAATCAGGGGTTTAGAGGTTGCGAATCTCCATGGAGCTTGGGGGACTGGATTAGGTAATGCTAGCTTGCTGAACCAGAATATATCTTGGTGTGCTGCATTGTTATTATTCTTTATATTTTGTTTGGATGTGCACCTAGTTAAACATTTATCCGCTGCGTGAAGAAGATAATGATTGATTTAGGAAAAATTGATTATTTGATAATTAAGTGTTAAAAAATTTATTTGTTTAAATTTTTATAACTACCAAATTTACCCTTTTTCTTGGTTAGCTCATTGGGCTAACAGAAAGATCTTACTGGGATTTCATGAAAACATGTAAGATAACTCAGTATAGTATAAAAATCAGTGATAAAATTTTTACGCGATACGATCAAGAACATTTTCGAAATCATTCTCTTAGAAATATTTCAGCAAACTCACTATTTCTTTAAAGCAAAAACTGATTGTTCTTGATTAATTAACGTCGAAAACGCAGATCTTATTATATAGATTTCAGACCAGGCCTATAACAACTACTTTTCAAAAGGGTTAATTATACTTTACCTCCCTATAGTTAAGTCATTTTGCACTTTGTCCCCCTGTGGTATTTTCTTTACCACTTACCCCTTGTGCTTGTGGACTAAAGTACAACGGTTAAATTTTCGTTAACTCTAACAGTCAATGAAAAATGTCAACAAAAATATGTGAAATAATGTTAAATGACATTTATACCCTTAAAATATTTTAATAAAGATTGTTTGTATAGATTTAAAAACTTAAGGGGCTATTGTGTGTTTCTTATTTTGTGTATTTTTAATTTCATCTTCTTCATTCCATCTCCAGTGGTCCGGAGATCCACCCGCACCTTTGCTCCATCTTCGGCGACCCACCCACCCATATCGTCCCCCCCATCTCCTGCGAACCCACCCCACCCCTCCAAGAATCGTCTCTCTCTCTCTCTTACTCTCTCTCTCTCATCCCCTATTTTTTTAATAAATTATTAGTTTAATTTCACAATTAATTTAATATTTTTTGCACTAGAACAAGTTGCAGTAGGGAGAGTAGAAAAACATAGGATAAATATAGAGAGAGATATAGACGGATAGAGATAACTTGTTCCCATCGAGCAATAGCTTTTGTACGTTGAAGAAATTTTTGATACTTGCCGCCGCCTCTCTCTTTAATTTCTTCAGTTTACTGGGTATCGCTCGTCATCGGCACAAAGGAAACAATTTTCTGGGAAAAAGCGCAACAGGGGAGGAGAGGAGAAGAGAGAAAGAGAGATAGGGATGACAGAGCAGGGGAGGCATGGAGTAAGGATGTCGTTTTTATTTATTACCTGTTAATCCATTGTTGAATAGCTTCCGCCGAGAAATCGATATGTAGGCGTATTTCTTTCGAGTCGATTTCTCGGTGTAAAGGTAGGTGATTCCGAACTGACCCATCCTGAGCTCTTTGTCCAGATCGTAGATTGTGGTTATGTCAACATAGGGTTTGTTCAGAATCGATCCAATGTTTTGTTAGCTGGAGGAGACATTTCTTTGACGTGGGTTTGTTGCAGAGCAAAAGCATGACTATTGGTTTAGTGCAACAGAGTCCCATTTATGAGAGAGATGGGGGTCGATTTTGGATGCTGGTAGGGGTCGGCAATGGGCCGGGCCGGGCCTGCCCGGCCCGAAATAACTGAAGCCCGTCTGGGCCCGGGCCCGGGTCCATCGGACTTTGACTGGTCAACGGACTTATTGTCGGGCTCGGGCCGGGCCGGGCCGCATGAATTGAGGAAGTCCAAGCCCGTCCAATAGGCCCACACATTTCGGATATACGGGCTTCGGGCTCGGGCTTGAACTGGCTCGGGCTTGAAAGCCCGAATTTTGGGCTTTTTTATTTTTCAAAATAATTCAAATATTTTTTTTTTACAAATGATTGAGGGAAAAGGGATTTGAACACTAGACCTCTTATAAGAAGGACAACCATACAAACCACTAGACTATAAGTCTTGGTTATGTATACATATCAAGTGAAAATAGTTAAAGAGTAATGCTCAATTGTTAAAATAATTTTAAGTTTTAAAACATTATCCTTTTTTTAAAAATATTTTTTAATTAAATTTATATAAATTAATATAAGACTTAATTTTTTTTTGACTTTATTAAAATTTATTTTTAGTTTAAAAAATAAAATAGGTATTCTATTAAAAATTTCAAACTTAATAAATGAAATTTGAGAATTGAATATAAGACTTGATACACATGTTATAATAGTTGGGGTATTAATTGTATTTCAATTGGATCTAATTAAATTGATGATGAGAATCCAAGTTCAAATTCATGAAATTTTTTATCCTCTCATGAATCTCATCTAAATAATGAGACAAATTGGAATTCAGGTTAGTCATATCAAATATAAATAAATAAATAATTAAAAATAATAATCAACAATATAATAGTAGGAAATCAAATTAATGTTATCGAAAACGGAGCTAATAATTTAAAATAGTGAAGGATTTTCAATGAATAATAATAAATATATATGTGTGTATATATATATATATGTATATATTATATACATAAAATCAAAAAATATTAAGTCTTATATTGATAAAGCCTTATATCATTTGGATTTAATTGAATTGACGATGAGAATCAAACTTCAAATTCACGAAGTTCTTGATCCTCATCTAAAGAATGAGACAAATTGAAATTCATGCAGTCATTATCAAATATGAATAAATAAACAATTAAAAATAATAATCAACAATATAATAGTAAAAAATCAAATTAATGTTACAAAAAATGGAGTAAATAGTTAAACACGATGAAGGATATTAGGTATTAAGTGAATAAATATATATATATATATATATATATATATATATATAAGTAAAAAAAATAAGTCTTATATAAATAAAGTCATATATGAGTTGGATATAATTGAATTGGTTATGAGGATCTAACTTCAAATTCTTGAATCTATTAATCATCATTTAAATAATGAGACAAATTGAAATTTATGTTAGCAATTATCAAATATCAAATATAAATAAATAAACAATTAAAAATAATAATCAATTATATAATAGTAAGAAATTAGATTAATGATATCGAAACAGAGCAAATAATTGAAGACAATGAATGATATTAGATATTAGGTGAATAATATATATATATATATATGAAGTAAAAAAAATAAAGTTTTACATTAATAAAGTCAAAAAATATATAATTTTTAAGTTTAAAATAGATTTAGTTAAATAAGAAATATTTTTAAAAAATGATAACAAATGTTTTAAAGCTTAAAATTATTTTTACAATTGAACATTACTCTTTAACTCTTTCCATAATATACTAATATATAACTAAGACTTGTAGCCTAGTGGTTAGTAAGATTATTTCTTTAATGAGAGATCTAATGTTCAAATCTCTTCCCCCTCAACTATTTGTAAAACAAATATTTTAATTATTTTAAAATCCAATAATTCAAATATATAAAATTCAAATATATATATATATAAATTAACGGGCCTTAGATTCGGGCTTCGGGCTCGGGCCTCGGGTAGCCCGAAAATCGGGCTTCGGGCTCGGGCTTCGGGCCGGGCTCTATAAAATATTCAAAGCCCGAGCCCGACCGGAAGCCCTATGGGCTCGGGTTCGGGCTGCCCTAATTCCGGGCTTGGGCCAGGCCAAGCCCGGTGGGCTCGGGTGGGCTTCAGGCCGCCCATGGGCTTTGGGCTTTTTGGAGAGCCCTAGATGCTGGTTTGTTTCAGAGCATAAGAATGGTTATTTGTTTTGTACAACAGATACACATTTAGAGAGAGATAGAGAAAGGGTAAAAAACAAAACTACAATTTTTACCCTTAAATTTTGGATGATTCTTTAAATAGATCTTTATGAATTAGATGGAACAAAATGATGAAATTGCTCTTATTTTTAAAGTGAATTATCGAAACCACCCTCAATTCTGTTAATTTTTAACTGTTGCACTTTAGTCCACAAGCACAGGGGGTAAGTGCAAAGTTGCCTAACCATAGGGGACAAAGTGTAATTAATCTCTTTTCAAAACATAAGATCTTAAATAGCACTTTAAGACCCCATATATAGTATACTATCAAAATAAATACATTTTATTTAAAAATACTCTTTGAAAAGCTTTATTTGGTCCACAAAACTTCTTTGATTCAAAATCCTTAAATATAGAAAGTAGTTTTACCAATTCAACTCATATAATTAATTAATATAAGGACCAATTTAAGATCTTAATAATATATGATATGTAATGACAATATACTCAAATCCCCAAAAAGTCTAATTTCCAACGTTCAAAATTATAGGATTTGGATAAAAGATCATGAAAGCCGAAATAGTCAAGTTGACTGAATCTGCCCATGTCAGTCAACCACCTATACGCCGGTTGACCAACCGTTTGTAACGTTAAAAAAATCAGACCGTTTCTCACTTTTTGTTGGTCAACTGCATATCCTGTTAGTTAACCTATTTCCTCAGTAGCTTTCTTTCATTGTTTCCTTCAAACTACTATTTACGTTAGTCGACCGCCCTGCTTCGTCAGTTGACCGAATTGACCAGTAGTTTCCTCACATGTTTTCTTTCAAGCTCCTGTTTCTGTAAGTTGACCGACCCATTTCGTCAGTTGACCGAATCGACCAGAAACTTCTCATTTTATGTGTTTAAAATTATTTTTTAATTAAAAATCTTATCAAACACATTTTTATGATTTTAACACTTTATAAAATCTTTACAGGATCTTAAATTTATCACTTCTAACGATAACATACATAAGATTACTCATTTTAAAGTGTCGTGTGTAATTCTGATCGGGTTGCATTAAAAGCATAAGAGTAATAAGTTGTTTTATCTATGAATATAAAAAATCTTCAACGCTTCGAAGAATCTTTAATGTTCACTTTGCACCCACTTGAATCCTTTATAAAATCTTGTCTTGTCAATATTCAACGATGAACTTTTTCGATTCAATCTTTTTCTCATTAGAACAAATGAAACTTCTAATATGAAATCGCTCAATAAACCTATTAGCTCCATAAAATATCAATATTTAATTATCCATCGAAATATTTAGGGCCAATGATCTCCCATTTTTTTATGATGACAATTAACTTTGATGTTTACTCAATAAAAATATAACCATGTTCCCCGTAAATATGAGGATGTATTTTTAACTCGTTTAATAACCGTAATGAGTAAAAAAAAAATTATAAAATAATATTCAATATAACCCATAAAATATTATTGAACACAATTGCTCCTCATTTCTAATTTATATTTATGAATTTATGCCAGGAGGACACAAACACTTTTAAAAATATCATATAACTTCTCCCCCTTTATCATCTTAAAAGTGGGGATGAAGGATTAAAATGTCTATTTTTAACAAACAAAAATTCAAAGAATGATTACTCAGTATTATCTTGGAAAAATCTTATGAAAAATATTCTTAGAGATAACATTATCAAAAATAAAAAAAATAAAAATTTCTCTTTAAAATTCATTTAAAAAAAATACCTTTAGTTTTCAAAAATATTTCTCAATAAACCCCAAAAACTAATTTAAAATATCACTATGCTCATTTTAAGATTTAAAGATTTAATTAATACATTAAAAAATAATATTTATATGGATCATTATGAGGCAAGGAGAGATTAAGCATTAAAAGATCTCAGAACAAATTCTAATATCCAAGATAGCATCATCCATAAACCTAGATAAGACTAGATATTTCTCACATACCCTAAATTACTATTACAGGCCATAATAAGTATTGAGACTTGTCTGAATAATATTACAAACAAAATAAAAGATTACTAATGCGGACCGGGACCAGATAACAGATAGTACGGGCCATGTCAGCTGCTAGGAAGAGGATGCTGATGGTACGCACTCGGCTGACCAACGGTGTTGGGAGGCATCGATTGATAATACGAACTGTATAGACCAAATGTTCCGGTTGGCATGTGAGCTCCATATGGTTGCAAATTCTGCATCATCCCGTAGAGTTGCTCCATAGAATTCACATTCTTCTAAACCCTACATCCATTGAAGTTACATCCATCCAACATCATTTGAGAGTCCATTCAACCTGTCATTCACCCCTTCAAGTCGCCAATCGACCACTTCAGTGTATTGCTGGAAATTATCAAACTAATTTTGGAATTGATCCATCCTCTGATGCATACTTCTGAATCTCATTTCTTCTTCATTTCTCTCATCCCTTCTTTCTCTCTCTTCTCTTCTCCTTCTTAACTCATCAATTTCCCACGAGTTCATGCCCTATTTAAATGAAACTATTTTCATTCAAGAACAATGGGCATGTCATGATTTTCCTTTTATTTATGGAAAAATTAATTTTGTTCTGGAGTACCAAACTCTAAAGTACGTTGAAACAAAAATAGAAAAACTGAAACCAGAAAAAAAAAATACTATTTTTGTTTGAATCTCAATGTTTTTCAAAAGATCTGAGTACAGAACAAAACCATATTTTTTTCTCGATTATATTTTTTCTGTTTCGATCCAATTTTGTCCCAAACAAAAAACAAAAACATTGACCAACGCAACCCAAATGCCCCCACTATCTATATTCCTAGTTCATATGTAGGAGTAAAAGCTTGTTCCTCTGCATGAGTTGATTACTTGTGTATTAATTAAAAAAAAAATGAACTAAAACCGAAAAAAAAAAAAAAAAAAAAGGAAGAAAATGAGTAAGGCCAATCATTACTTGATATATAAAAAATAAAAATAAAAATAAAATATGTAAGAACTTACCAAAAAGCTTGAAAGAGGCATTTTTGAACCTCATTGAAACATTTTCTCTCATTTCACATTTTAAGTATTAGTATTAGATATTTAAAAGGAACAATTGTTTGAATTAATGAGTATATGCATTCAATGAGAATATAAATGGTTTAGAATTTTTTTATCTTTTCTAAGAATCCTAGTTTGTCCATCAAAATAAAGAGCAAATATTGGAAAATAGTGTATGAAAAATAAATAAATTATATATTCATTTATAATTCCAGTTTTATTTTAAAATTCACATTCTTACTATCAAAATAATCAAACCGTACAAAAACATTTTATGTATAAATGTTGAAAACTAATTAATATAAATTATTATTTTTCTAAACTCGCCATCTAATACTAGTTATAGAATTAAGCCAACATCGTATAAGAAAACCTAAAAGTGGAAGCTCAAGCCTTCAAATGAATTAGAGCTCTCCAATACTATTTTCTTTATTTATCAAGATTTTGAGTATATTTAAATTAATATAAATATTTTTTTTTATTAATTTCATTGTCATAATTCTAATCATTGTCATAATTTCACTAATTAAATTTTGTTTTTAAAATTTATTTTTAATTGTTCATTGTCTATTCCTCTTCCTTCTATAACATCCCAAACCAACACTATTTTTCTTATTTCTCAAGATTTTGAGTATATTTAAATCATTAAGGGTATTTTTTTAATTAATTTCATTGTCATAATTTCACTAATTAATTCATTGTCACAATTCCACTAATTAAATTTACTTTTTAAAAATGAGTTTTAATTGTTCATTGTCTCTTCTTCTTCCTTCTATAACATCACAACTCATTCTTTTGCATTCCATCCACTTGCATGTATCATTTGAAGTTCAAATTCTAGCACAACTTAAAATTTAGAAAGACTTCATAATGCTTTCGAATTTGGAAAGACTTCGTAACGTCTCATAAAATATCTTCCACTAATATGTGGAATTTACAATATTTAATGGTCATGTGACCTCCCTCTCCTCGTCATTCACATCTCTTTCTCTCTCCTCTTAAGTTTTGTCAACACGGGTATGATTTTCATTTCTTCTCCGTCATGTAAGGATTGAAGATAAAAAATTCTACTAGACACAATGGTGGTGGTGAAGATGGATAGGACGTAGAGAACAAAATAGGGATTAATATGATATGCAAATGCATTCATAGATTTTCTTCCAAAAGGTAAGCCCTCATAGCTCACTTTTGTTTTTAATGTTAAATGTAAAGTCGATTTGATGATCAAGATCTAGAAATGAACTTTTTTATTTTCTCCAATACACATCGGAACTTTTCTTTTTTCTTTTTTATATCTCTGGTTTATTTTTAGAAAGTATTATAGTGCATTAACACTGACAAGTTTTTAGTAAAAATTAGAATAAAAATAGATTTCAGAACTATGGTGTTTTATTATTTTTATATTTTGTGGTATAAACTAATTGAGTTTTTTTAATTTAATTTGTGCTTAAATTTTAATGATAACATTTGAAATGGAAGGAGGCTTTGATAAAAAAACAAAAAAAGAGTCATATTTATTCTCCATGTTTACATTAAACGAGAATATTCTTACTTTTATTGATTTGGGTGGTAACAAAATTGATTCTTAAATCGTTAGGATATTGAAAATTTTATATATTTTTTTTTATTCTTAAGTTTGATTCTTTTTAGACTTATATTTATTTTTGTTTTCGTGTTTATGACATATTGTTTTTAGTAATTATTTCTTCACCTTGATAGGTAGGTATGAATATGAACTTGATTTAATTTGGTTTCTATAGAAAACAATATTAAAACCTTTAAAAATATCAAACTCAAAACTGAATGGTAAATCGTAAGTTTTTTAAACTCGATTTTCAAATTGAACCTCTTAGTTTTATAAAAAAAAAAAAAGGTCAACCAAAATCGCGAATCCGTTTACTTATTTTTTTTCTTTAAAAAAATATTTTTCTATTCTAATTACTAGCAGTAGACATTTTTAAAATTATAAACACATTCATAAAATATATTAAATAAAAAATTACAATGGATATATAGTTATGTGTAAAATTAAATGAAAACATCTATTAATATAAATATTATTTTGGAGGGAGAATTTTTTTAGGGCTCTCAAAGTTTAAAAAAAAAAAACATTTCTAAGGACAATCCAAATCAAACTAATGCCAATAAAAAAAATTATTCCAAAAATTGTTCCTCCTTTATATATGTAGAAAAATAAATTTTCACTAATGATTTTTTTTTTAATTCCACTAAATTTTAGTTTTGCAAAAAACAATCCATTGAATTTTATTTTATACTCAATATATATAAATTTTTTTAAAATACCACCCTTACACAGATTTTTTTTTAATAACATTACATTAAAAAGTTTAAAATATAAAAAAAGGTATTAAGTTTTTTTTTTTAAAAAAAATTATTTAATGCAAAATCATACTTATAAACAAACTAAATACTAAAAAAAAATCAAAAATTAATAAACGTTGTTCTACTGAATTTTTATAATTCTATTGAATATTAACAATTCCACTAAAATTTATAATTCTATTGAATATTAATAATTCCACTAAAATTTATACTTCTATTGACTACTACTAACAATCCCACTTAAAATTCATATATCATCATCTACATAAATTTAAAATTCAAAAATGAAACATTCATAAAAAAAATTCAAGTAACCAAAGTGAAATTACTTATATAAATTCACATAATAATTAAGTAGGAATCCACTAAAAAAATCAAATGAAAATCTACTAAAAATTATAAAACCCCAAAACATAGATTCTTAATGGAAGAAATCAAAAATTGAACCAACATCAAGCAAGCCTTTACACGGTCATATTCTCATGAATAAATCCATTAAAATCTAAAATTGGAGAATTGATATCCATTGAATTCTATTAAAATCGTTGAAATTCAAAAATTCAAAAATAAAGAAATTTTAAAAACTATATATATAAAAAATAAGAATAAAAACGAGCACAATCATTCTTCGATGGTCGTGGTGGCGCCACGGAAGCGAGCATGGTGGTGGCAAAAGAAGTAGAGGCGGTGTTGGTGACGACAACCAAAGCAACATGGCAGTGGCAAGGGGATCGATGTGGCATCGATGATGGACTGTTGGTGAGAGAGAATGAAATAAAGAGAATTTTAGAGTTGGAGTATTGCTGAAATGTACGTTTGTTAGGAGGAGAAATTTGATGAGTAATTTTTTTATTAAAATGTTAGGAGGGTTGGTGCTAATTTTTTTTTTTCAAAATAGAATTTACGAAAAATATTTTATTTATTGGGTTCTTTAAAATTTATTTTATTTTAAAAGTAAACTTATGGAGAACTATTTTATTTTCTAAATCAGCACATTGCGTGGTTCAAAAACTAGTAAATGAATAAAATGAAAGAACTAATTAAAGGTGAAATTCCACCCTCTTTATTTCGAGCTGGGTATTTAATATTAGGTGCTTTGGAATAATTGGACTTGGGAAAATTACAAAAGAAAAAGATTATTAAAGAGAGAATTAATCAACCTTGTACTAAAAAATTGAAATCTAATTCCGACAACACAAATATCTATCAAGGACTTTTTAATTTTCTTTTATAACTAATTTTAGATCTGTAATTTATAATAAATTCTCAATATTGAAGCATAAAACACATAAGTATTGTTTGTTGCTTTGATTGCAATATCAAAAAACAAATGCGTAAATTTTAGAGTAATAACATTTTATTAATATCGAAATTAAATATACTATTAAAAATTAAATAAATAAATAATATAAAATAATATTTCTACAAATTAACTTTTACTAATATTCTATAAAATAACAAACAAATAACCACAAATTAGGATTAATTAGATCAATTTTTGCAAGTCAACAAACTCTAATTTAATTAATATTTATTTTTCTTTTTGGGTTGAAATATTTTTTTCGAATCATACTTAAAATGTGCACTAGGCTAATTAATCGTATTATATTTGTGCACTAATTAAAAAATAAATATAACTAAAACAAAAAAGAGAAAAAATGAATGGTGCAACTCGTTATTAAATATAAAAAAAATAAAAGTAAAAAAGTACGAGAATTCACCAGAAAACTTGAAGGAGGTATTCTCTAAACTAGATAAAACTTTCTCTCTCATTCTGTTTTTAAGTAATGACTAGTTTTAGCACATTGCGCGGGTTTATAATTTTTTTCTACAATAAATTCTCAATATTGAAACATGAAACATTTAGATATCATTTGGTTATTTTGGTAGCAATGACCGGGAGCGGATGAATAAATTTTAGTGCGTAATGATAATTTAGAAATACCAAAAATAAATATATTATTAAAAATTACATACATAATCATAGAAGTGAAATTATATTCTACAAATTAACTTTTACTAATATACTATAAAATAATAAACAAATAACAATAACCACCTAACTTTTTGGGTAGATATTTTTTGAATCATAATAGTCATTTTAAAGTAATTTAAAATGTGCATTGGGGACAATTAATCATATTATATTTGTGCATTAATTCGAAAAAAATAAATATAACTAAAACAAAAAACAAAAAAAAAGGGGTTAAATATTAAGTTCTTATAAAGATAAAATATTTCCAAACTATTTGTATACTTGCATAAATTTATCAATAAATTTGGTCATTAAATATATTTATGCTAAAATTAGTAGAATTACTATAAGTTTTCTTAGACCTTTAAAGATTTGAGCTTTAACTTTTAGTATTTTATATAGATATAGATATATATTTCGATTATAATCCCGGTTTGTTTCTATTTTTTTGAAAAAAATAGAGCCGTTATGAAAAATCATCTACACCCTACCACTAAAGTGGAAAAAAGATGTAACAGAACTTAATGATAAAAGGCATCAATCATATGATAATCTTTGAATAATAGCTGGGTCCAATTGTTATCTATTATTATGAATTCGATTATTTTTCTGATTTTATAGAATGGAGTACAAAGGATTATCATGAAATTCAACATCACTTTTTAGAAGATGTAAACCATACATAAAAAGATATAAAAATTACCGCTATAAAGAATTTTGAGACTCATTTCATACACATTGGAAGAGAATAAAAAAGACTTGTATTCATCAAATTTTTAAATATTCATAAAATGGATCATGCGTGTAATTTTATCATTAAGTGACCTTATTATAGTCGATCCGTGACCAAAAAATAAAAGTTGTGTTTGGTTAATAACGTTTAATGAGCTTAATCGACAGATAATTACTTCGATAGATGAGCACCATAAAATATAAAACAAGCAAGTTATAACAATACATTCCACCTCAAACCAAAGCAAGAAATGCAAGCCAAATCATACCCATAAAAACTCAAAATATAAAATTTTACAGGAATAAAAGAGAAATAACATATGAAGGAAAACACTCACCAGTACTATGTATGTATAGTAAAATATATGCAGAACCGAATCTCCTTCAGCAGCTACAAAATATACTATAAATTGTAAAAAACAATTCAACATTCACATAGTAAACTGACATTTATAAACTAATGAAATGTAAAGTTGAAGGCTTAATAACGATATGTGTAACTTCCTTGTATGTACACCCTAGGCAAATATGAAACTCAAACAATTTATAGCTCCCCATCTGCAGTTATAAAAGATACAAGAAATAAAAGTTGTGCTTGGTTAATAACGTTTAATGAGCTTAATCGACAGATAATTACTTCGATAGATGAGCACCATAAAATATAATACAAGCAAGTTATAACAATACATTCCACCTCAAACCAAAGCAAGAAATGCAAGCCAAATCATACCCATAAAAACTCAAAATATAAAATTTTACAGGAATAAAAGAGAAATAACATATGAAGGAAAACACTCACCAGTACTATGTATGTATAGTAAAATATATGCAGAACCGAATCTCCTTCAACAGCTACAAAATATACTATAAATTGTAAAAAACAATTCAACATTCACATAGTAAACTGACATTTATAAACTAATGAATAGTAAAGTTGAAGGCTTAATAACGATATGTGTAACTTCTTTGTATGTACACCCTAGGCAAATATGAAACTCAAACAATTTATAGCTCCCCATCAGCAGTTATAAAGGATACAAGAAATTGTAAAAAATAGTTCAACGTTCACATAGTAGACTGATATTTATAATCTAATGAATAATAAAGTCGAAGACTTAGTTGGCGTTTGGTAACCACTCATATCCCAAAAATTCTCATCTCATTTCCAAATTTTTGGGATTTATTTGTGGGCATAGTATTTTGTAATCTATCTCACTTTTTTGTTTCTATTCCATTCCATTCCAAAATGATCACAAGTCCCTTTGAAAAATAGATAGCAATTTTTCCAATCCTTTACGGCTTGTGGAAGGTCAATAAGAAAAGTATATTGTTTCATGGCAGAATAATAGAATCTCCCGGAGTCATTATGGAATTTCAAATGACACACACTTCTTATCATTTCCATGGTTAAAGGTGCCTTGTTTAAACGGGACAGCGCAAGAGCACCCATAATTTGGTGAAACTTATTTGGAACCAACTGGGCTATGGTGATTTCTAGTTAGTGGAATAAATTGTGCAGAAACGGGGTGAAAGAAAGCTTGAGACTGTATTCATACATCCAAATAGAAAAACATATTTCATCTTTTTTATAGGAATAAGGGCATTCATTTTTAGAAAGAACCCTAATTTCAATCAAGAAAGGGATTTCAAATGTATCCTGAAATGATCCAAGCCATTTCTTTCTGAAAACGCTCTCCCCATGGTCACCCCAATACCTCGAAGAATCAATAGATTTGTAAGTGGTAGCGGAATATTACATCGCTAACTTACACCGCAAGTATACGGGTCAAGTTTTAGTATAGGTTAGGAGAGTAGGGGTATCGTGTTCACAAGGATTGGTTGAGATTATTATCGAGTACCATAATTTTCATAACCTAATTTTATCTAGGCAATAAAAATGCGTTTAATTAATAAATACTAAATTAAAATACTAATTTATCTAACGATACTATAAATATTATATTGAGATTATTTTAAGAGAGTAGATTGTCTAGGGATTAACTTCATTTACAAATATGTGTTCGATCTCATTTTAGTTTATGTTAACGACATTCGACTTATCCGACAATCTTGGTTCGTAAACTCACTTCCCACCTCTCCCGAGTGTAAGATGAGTAAATATGCGATTTCGCGTCAACGATGAAGTCCCCCTTAATATGTTAATGATGCTAGGTCACATGCGTCTTACCTCAACATCATTGATTGCACACTTTTCAACTCTCTCCCAGGTTATTAGATCGTCGCGTTGTGTTTTGTGTTTAACTTAGTCCGAATCCTGGGTTACTTCTCCTGAGTGTCAAACCCTGTATTCTCTATATATCATTCTAAGCATATAAACAATACATAAATGATAAAAAAAATCAAAATAATGAAGAACAACTGCTAACGAAACACAAACTCAATTAAACAACATATTCATAAATTTATGTTAATCCCTAATCAACCTATGTTTAGCCAATGGTCATAACCATATATACAATGTAAAATAAGCTAAACATACTCAACAACTATCGAAATTAAGAAAATAAAAAAGAGAAATGAAAGACTTAGCCGATATCCGAAAATTTTGCGCTAAAATCGTAGAACAATCGCTTCCTTTTTCTTCTTCTTCTTCGGGTTGTGAGCTTTCCCTAAAAAATCTCTCAACCTAACTTTAAATATATTTAAAGGGCCTTAAAGGGTCTTAAAAATCGAAAGAGATGAGGAGAGGAAAGGATTTATAAGGCTTAAAATATAAAAAAATATCTAATTCTGCGTGCAGAGAGACCACTGCGGCAGTGGGATTCATCGCTGCGGTAGTTAGTATGTCGGTTTGATCTTCGCTGCAACGGTGGAGGAAGCGGTGGAATCAAGAACCTCTCTGCAGTTTCACCGTTGCGGTGGTAGGTCTCATCGCTGCGGCAGTGAGTATGTTGGTTTGATCTTTGTCGCAGCGGTGGAATCAAGAACCTCTCTGCAGTTTCACCGCTGCGGCGGTGGATGTTCAGCAAGAAAATACATCTCTCTGCATATTCATCGCCACGACGGTAGTCTGGACGCCGCAGCAGTGGGCTACTTTTCAGAATATTGCCTCCTTACTTATTTTCCCACCGTTCTTCTACTGTTCTTGATCTGATTTGATCGTTTATGCTTCGTTTTCATACCTTTTCACCCCCACACACTTAATTTAGACCAAAAAGAATAAAAATATATTAAAACATATAAAAAAAACTATAAAAATACTCTAAAACTAACAAAACCGATTTAGGAATAAATAGATAAATAACACCTATCAAATACCCCCAAACTTGGAATTTTGCTAGTTCTCGAGCAAAAAACTCACACTAAAATAAAAAACACAACTAAATTAAATAACACGAACAACTTAAACACAAACAATCTAAACATAACGATATGCGAGTTTCAAATTCTTCTATCAACTAAGTCATTTTCCCCCAACAACCTCCAGTTATATCGAGTTCATGCGGTAAAACGCACCATGTGGTGTTCTAGAATTTTGACATTCAATAATGGTGAACGCCATTCTAAATCCTATCAACATGTTTGTGTGAGACTCAATAATATAGCTATACAATGACCGGATTGGATTATCCACTAACGACACTCACGACTTAGACCGTAAAGGACTAGGGTATCCATATACCTGATTGGAGTCCACTCTCCTCTAATGTAGGCTTGGAAGTTCATAAAGATCAGAAGGACTTGGTTCGATTTTTGACATATTTGGCCAAGGGTATTTCGAAATAGAAAACGGGTTAACGTTACCCAAGGCTTAACGCTTGGCACATTCACTCTCGAAACCCCGTAGATAAATTGGAAACAATCCCGAACAAACATTAAAGACCGACGTACTTACTTGTCAAAAGAAACGTAAATTTAACGATATTTATATTTTTTTTTTCAAGAACCACACCTCCAAACTTATTCGATTATTATGATATCATGGATGTGGTTAAAACGAAAGAAAAACAACAAGTGAGTACTCGAATACCGAACCAATCTAAAGTTCGCCCTAAACCCAACCTCTCACATCAAGCAGCATATTCTAATGCTAACTTGATTCACTCAAATGTGCCTTTAATTCAGCGATAAAGGTTTGGAAAAAGTTCAATTGACCAAGGTATTTGTTCATGTATTCAGAATTGAAATGGCAATTAGGCTTTGACAAGGTAACGAGGGATAAACATATAACATGGTAGGCTTAAAAGGCTCAAGCGACAAAATGAATACCTAAATCATATCTCCTGAACTACCTCACCTAGGATTCGTCTCCAACTTCCCCTCAATCAGGTTCTAGAATCCTTAAATTGTCATGAGTTTGGCTAATCGATAATTGTCCTCAAATCAATTGAATAGAAATACATTGAGTCTATGTGCTTGTGCAAATTAGGATCTACAATAATTTTCACTAAAATGCATTGTCAAGTACACAGAACACACATGTATGGGTATTACCTTTGACCTCGAAAACAACCATGGGGTAATATCATCATCGGGTAACAGCCCAAATGAACGCAAAACTTAGCATGCAACAATAACAACACAAAAACATTATAAACTAAACAAATATGCAATACGGTAAAACAATAAAACATACTAATATCCTACACATCACCGCCAAACTTGAAATGAACAGTGTCCTCAGTGACCCAATCATCATTCTCAACATATGAAATTAAAGCATACTGACGAATGGGGTTTAGAACATGTACCTGGGAGGTGAGAGAATCTCGCCTCCGAATCAAGTTGGCTGTGACAGATTTAACTTATTTTAGAACTTGGGTTGTCTCCCAAGAAACGTGTAGTTTAATGTCCTCAACCCGACACGAAGAATGGCTCGTCAAAGAGCGGCTTCCGTCCATAGTAAGTGTCAAATAACACTACATACGAGTCTTGGTTCAGTATGCCCTCAAGCTTGGCGAGATTTGGCTCCGATTGGCCCAAGCGTTCAACAGGATGCTCTACCAGCTCATGTACTTGGTGGGCCTGAAAGAACGTTGCTAATGGCAGTAAAGGACATGTGAGCCACATCAAATCCTCATAAATATGATCGTCTGAGATCGATGGTGGCGTCATGATAGGTGTGATCTACCAACGTATTTTCAAACCGGTTTTGTTAGTTTTAGAGTAGTTTTATAATTATTTTTATATGTTTTAATATGTTTTTATTCTTTTTGTATTAAAACAGGTGCGTGGGGTGAAAGAGTATGAAATCGGAGCATAAACGATGAAATCGAACCAAAAGCTGTCGAAGAACGGTGGAAAAACAAACTCAGAGGTAAAACTGTGAAACAAGCCCATCGCTGCGGTTTCCAGACCATCGCCATGGCGGTGAAGATGCTGAGAAAGACCAAAGGTTACTGATGGACCATCGCCTAGGCGGTAAACCAGCATAAAGTTTTTCCAAAGCCACAGCTTTCTTCATCGCCGCAGCGATCACCAACCGACATACTCAACACCGCGGCGGTGGCCTCTGCATAGTTTAGATATTTTGTTTGATATTTTTGAGCCTATAAATACCCTTCTCTCCTCCTCTTTTCCGAGTTATTCGGCCCTTATGTCCTTAGGCTATATTTTAGGGTTAGGATAAGGGATTTTTGAGGGAGAGCTCTCAACCCGAGGTGGAAGATGATGGGAGAAGTGATCGTTCGACGGTTCTACCGCCAATTCTTTGGATATCGACTAAGTCGCTCGTTTTTTCTCTTTATTTTTTTCATTTCGGTAGTTGTTGAGCATGTTTAGGCCATTTTACTTTGTATACGTGGTTATGGCCCTTGGCTAAACATAGGTTGTTTAGGGGTTATTAATATAATTTATTAATACGTTGTTTAATTTAGTTTATGTTATTGTTTGTGGTTGTTCTTCGTTATTATGATTGTGTATGCCATATTGTTTGTTTATCACGTTATGAGAATGATAATATGAGAATACGGGATTTGACAAATCCCAGATTCAGACTAGAATAAACAAACGCCACGATCCTATAACCTGGTCGAGGTTTGGATTGTGGACAATCTATGACGTTGGGGCAAGACTTACGCGACCTAGGATCATTAAGAAGTTGAGGAGGACTTCTTCGTTGATTCGAAGTCACGTATTCCCTCATTTTATACTCGAGAGATATGGCGAGGGAGTTTTAGAACTGAGATTGTCGATAGGATAAACGCAACGCACGATCCAATGACCCAGTCGGGAGTTGGATTGTGTGCAATCAATGACGTTGGGGCGAGACTCACGTAACCTAGGGTCGTTAAGACATTGAGGGAGACTTCTTCGTTGACACGAAGTTGCATTATATCCCTCGTCTTACATTCGGGAAAGGTGGCGGAAGAGTTTTAGATACTGAGATTGTCGGATAAGTCGAACACCGTTAACATAAACTAAAACGAGATCGAACACGTATTCATAACTGAAACTAATCCCTAGACAACCTATTCTCTCAAAACTATCTCAATATAATATTAGTATAGTTAACTTAGTATTTTAGTATTAGTATTAATTAATTAAATTACATTTTTAGCACCTAGATAAAGTTAGGTTATGACAATCGCGGTACTCGATAGTAATCTCAACCAATCCCTGTGGATACGATACCCGACCGAAAGGTCCATTATACTAAAACTTGATCCGTACGCTTGCATTGAAAGTGGCAACGCATTAATTGCGGCCACCACGTCACTAGCTGGAATTCGAACGGTGAAAATTCACAAAAATTAATTTGTGAATCTCCATGGATCTCACCCAAGTACCTGCCGCTTGTCTTCGGTTCCTCGTGGTGGCTTTCAATGAATGTGGTTTGTGTATCTCCCAGTACCACCACGTTTGACTCGGCCTCAATCAAGCAGATAAGCTGACTGATTTGCATCCGCAAAGATGTTACGGTTGTATCGATTTCAGCGCAGACTGTCTTGATATTGTCAAGACGATCATCATGCTCATTGATCCTGTCATTCGTCTCCCTCTAGAATGCCTGATTCTCCCCAATAAAATCAACAAATATTTCCTCCAGGATGGGGAAAAACTCAACGTATTGGTCCAAAGTGTCAATCCATGGCGCTATAGTATTGAAAATCTGATAATCAAAGGCCGCCATGTCTTCCAGCATCCAATAGGCTTCATCCGTGGTTAGTTGGTCGAAAGAGGTGGTACCGTTTTCTCTTTCAACCCACACTCTGGTTGCGGCTGTAACCCGTCGAGGAAGTTCAGTAGTTGACACTCTCTAAGGAAACGATGGTTCAGAAACCGGAGTAGCAAATTGGTAGCGCGCGAAATACGCCGCTACTTTCACCCGCAAGTATACGAGGTCTAAGTTTTATTATAGTGTAATCGTTAAGATCGGGTTATCGTATCCACAGGGATTGGTGTCATTACTATCGAATACCGCGTTTGTCGCGACCTAACTTTATCTAGGCAAAAAACAAATGTATTTAATTAATTAAACTAATATTAATATAACATAAATTAACTACACTAATATACTAATATGTTTTAGGGTGAAAAATTTCTTAAGGATTAACGTGTTTACAAATACGTGTTCGATTTCGATTTACTCACGTTTACGGTGTTCAACCTATTTGACAATCTCGGTACGTAAACTCTACCGCCACCTCTCCCGAGTGTAATACGAGGGAATATATGACTTCGAGTCAACGAAGAAGTCCCTTTCAACGTCTTAACGACCCTAGGTCACATGAGTCTCGCCTAGCGTCATTGATTGCACACAATCCAACTCCCGACCGGGTTATTGGATCATGCGTTGTATTTACCCTATCGACAATCTCCGTTCTAAAACTCCCTCGCCACCTCTCCCGAGTGTAAGACGGGGGATATAACGCAACTTCGTGTCAACGAAGAAGCCTCCATCAACGTTTTAATGACCCTAGGTCGCGTGAGTCTTGCCCCAACGTCATCGATTGTCCACAATTCAAACCCCGATCGGGTTATAGAATCGTGGCGTTTGTTTACCCAAATTCGAATCCAGGGTTTGTCAAAACCTCGTATTCTCCATTTATCTAACTAAGCATAATAAACAAACACTACGATAAACACAATTAAACTACGAAGAACAAACATAAATGCGACACCGAAATCATCCAAACAATATATTTATAAATATATTATTAATCCCTACTATAATCCATGTTTAGCTAAGGCCATAGCCGCATTTATAATGAAATAAGAAGCTAAACATGCTCACATGATCCTAAGATAAAGAAATAAGAAAAAACAATCGAAGAACTTAGCCTCGTCCGAAGACAAACCGCTAAGAACGCTCAACGATCGAATCACCATCTTCTCCACTTCGAGATGTGAGCTCCACCTCTAAAACTCCTAAACCCTAGCCTAAATATAGCTTAAGGTGCCCAAATGGCCGGGGGGCTCACAAGGAGGGGAGAGGGAATGATATATATAAGCAAAATATCTCAAAATATCTAAATAAAATATCTAGGTTGTGCAGAGGCACACCGTCGCGGCCGTGGGATTTAGCGCCGCGACGGTGGGTAGGTCAGTTAGTTGATCGCCGTAGTGATAAGGACAACGGTGGACTTGGTTGACATCCTGCATCTTCAGCGTTGCGGCGGTGGTATCGCGCCGCGGCAGTGGATGGTTAGCATGGATAAGTTAGTCTCTGCATCTTTACCGCTGCTGCGGAGGTCTGGACGCCGCGACAGTGGACTTCTTTTACAGTATTGCCTCTGAGCTTATTTTTCCACCGTTCTTCGATCGTTTTTTGTTCGATCTCATCGTTTTTGCTCCAGTTTCCTATCTTTTTGCCCCACACACCTGATTTATACAAAACATAATAAAACTAATTAAAACATAATAAAATACTATATAAACGCACGAAAACTAACTTAATTTGGTTTAAAAATAAGTAGGTAGATCACACCTATCAAATACCCCCAAACTTGGAATTTGGCTAGTCCTCGAGCCAAACACACACACGAAAATGAAAAAACACAAACTGAATTAAATAACAAACATCCTAAAAACAATCTAAACATAACGACATGCGAGTTTTGACTTCTCTAACGGCCTATTTATTTTTGTCCCTCAACAACCGCCAGTCATACTGAGTTCAGGTGGTAAAACACATCATGTGGTTCTAGAATTTTGACATGCAATAATGGTGAACACTATTCTAGATCTTGTAAACGTGTTAGTGTGTGACTCAATAATATAACTATACAATGATTGGATTGGATTATCCCCCAACGAAATTCACGACTTAGACCGTGAAGGATTAGGATTTCCATAAACCTGATTGGGTCCACTCTCCACTAATGTAAGTTCAGTAGTTCAAAAAGATCAGAAGGACTTGGTTCGGTTTAGGACTATTTGGCCAAGGGTATTTCGAAATAGAAAATGAGTTAACGTTGTTAACATAACGTTATCCAAGGCTCAACGCTTGACACATTCACTCTCGAACCCCCATACTTAGATTGAAAACAATCCCAAACATGCATTTAAGACCGACGTACTCACTTGTCAAAAAGAAATGGAAATTAAAAACCATATGTACACTTGATTCTTTTTTTTCTTTTCTTTTCAACGAACACACCCCCAAACTTATTTGATTTGTTACAATTAAAGGGGTGTGTGAAATTTAGTACTCAAATACCGAACCAATTAGAAGTTCGCCCTAAACTCAACCGCTCACATCAAGTAGCATTTACAATTGTTAACTTGATTCACTCAAATGTGCCTTTAAATTCAGTAATTTAGGTTTGGAAAAAGATCCACTGGCCATGGTATTAGTTTATGTGTTTTGAATTGAATTTTCATTTAGGCTTCAACAGGGTAACGAGGGATAAACATATTACAAGGTAGGCTTAAAAAGGCTCAAACAACAAAACGAATGCCTAAATCACGTCTCCTGAACTACCTCGCCTAGGATTTCGCCTCAAGCTTCCCCTCAATCAAGTTCTAGAATCCTTAATGTGTCATGAATTTGGTTAATCGATAATTGTCCTCAAATCAATTGAATAACTATACATTGAGTCTATGTGCTCATGCAAATTGGGATCTATAATAATTTTGACCAAAACGCATAGTCAAGCACACAGAACACACATGCATGGGTATTACCCTTGACTTCGAAAATAACCAGGGGTAATCTCGTCATCGGGTAACGGCCTAGATGAACACAAAACTCAACATATAACAACAACAAAAACATAAACACATTCTAACCTAAACACACATGCACACAAGAAAACAATAACACATAAACTAACATACTATACTACACATCACTTCCGAACTTAAAACGGATAGTGTTCTCAACGATCTCAATCATCATTCTTCAACATATTAAATTTAAAGCATGCTGATGAAGGGTATTTAGAACACTTACCTGGGAGGCGAGAGGATCTCACCTCTGATTCAAGTCGGATGTAACGGATTTAATTTATTTGACCTTGGGTTGCCTCCCAAGAAGCGCGTGGTTTAATGTCCTCGGCTCGACATTTTCATAACGCCCTCAAGCTTGGCGAGGTTTTGATTTGGATGGCTCAATCTTTCAACGAAACGCCTCATCGGATTATGTGCGTGGCCCCGTACCATAAAACGGTTTGGAATCCCGTCAAAAGGGATGCATCAATTCCCGTCGATCTAACATCGGTACGTACCCTGCATAAAAAACAAAAACAAAACTACAAACAAAAATTATAAACAAAAGAAATGTCTAAAGTAAAATTAAGTCATTTACACACAATATCGACAATAAACGACAAACCACAATCCCGGTAATACGATACACTTGCTTTTCCTATCTAAAACTTAAGTCCTGAGCTGTTACTGCGTTTCTCCGGTAATAACATCAAAACAATCCCCGACAACGGCGTCAAAAACTTGGTAGCGCATGAAATACGCCGCTACTTTCACTCACAAGTATACGAGGTCTAAGTTTTAGTATAGTGTGATCGTTAAGATCAGGTTATCATATCCACAGGGATTGGTGTCATTACTATCGAATACTGCGTTTGTCGTGACCTAATTTTATCTAGTTGAAAAATAAATGTATTTAATTAATTAAACTAATACTAATATAACCTAAATTAACTACACTAATATACTAATATGTTTTAGGGTGAAGAATTGCCTAGGGATTAACGAGTTTACAAATACGTGTTCGATTTCGATTTACTCACGTTTATGGTATTCGACCTATTTGACAATCTCGGTATGTAAACTCTACCGCCACCTCTCCCGAGTGTAAGACGGGGGAATACATGATTTCGAATCAACGAAGAAGTCCCCCTCAACATCTTAACGATACTAGTTCACGTGAGTCTCACCCAGCGTCATTGATTGCACACAATCCTACTCCTAACCGGGTCATTGGATCGTGCGTTGTATTTATCCTATCGACAATCTTCGTTCTAAAACTCCCTCGCTGTCACACCCCACCCCGGGAACCTGTCACCCGAGGCTGGGTGTGACGTCGACCTGACGTCATCAGACCAGTCCACAAGTATCCAATCAGACATATATACATACACATTCGCGCTACTGTAAAATATATATACATGTCCCCAATATCCACAAACAAAATTACTAAAATACATGAACCTTTTACGGTTCACATCCAAGCAACTCACTTCCAACACGACACTACCTTCGGACACTCCTTAGTGCCAGTAGTTGACCAACTCCTAGCCGCAGTACTTGAAACCAAATTTTTTTATCAGTGTATTATCTTCATAATAAAAACGTTTTGTATGGATCAAGTATAAGAATTTAAATACCACAGTTCAAAACCAATAAATAATAAACACCATGCTTTGAAATATAATATAATATAATCACGTACCCGGTTCCACTACCACCAATGAAATGAAATACTCTAACAGCAATACCGTATATTATAGTTGGAACCAATTTTCAACTGTCACCACTTTAAAGAAATACTATATTTAAACCACCCAATAACAATAAAATATAATAACCACAGACCACATGGAAACTCAGGCTTCCTGTCACCACAGAAATAAACTCACATATTCATAACATTCCATCTCTGCAGTGAAAATCAACCAGAATACTATATCTATCCAAATAGTGTAAAGCAACCAACATAATAGATACACCAATCAATCTATTTCAGTATAAAGTAATATATATAAATTTATCCAACTAGTTCACTGTTTACGACAAAACACCACACCACCCTCCGACTAACCATAGGATCGTTTTAATCTCACGATCGGGAGTTGCAACGATACCGTACCACCCGTAGGATTTACCTTCCTAGCGGGACATAACAACACTCTGCCATAGTAGATAATCACCACTCTGTCGAAGCAGATAATCGCCACTTTGTCGTAGCAGATAATCGCTACTCTGCTGAAGTAGATAATCGCCACTCTACCGAAGCAAATTATCACCACTCTGCCAAAACAGATAAATACTGTAGCATCGTCAAATCAATAACATCACTCTACCGAAGCAGATAACCATCACTCTGCCGAAGCAGATAAATAGTACAACATCGTCAAATCAATAACATTATCGTCAAATTACAAATCAAGAACATCGACCTCTATCTCCAGAACCGATTTAATCCAAATATCACTTTTCTACCCTCTTTAGTAACCAACTAGATTCAGCAAATCATTTTCCACTTTCTTTAAAACCAACGTAATCCACATTTCTAAAAACACCCAGAACCACTTGATCCATATAAGTTAGAAAATCGTTCAGTTTTAAGTAAACACATTTTTCCGTCATATATATGAAAATAGATTTTGTAATTTACTAGAAGATAGTACACTCACCTGGCTATCCGCTCCGAACAACTTTTACTGACTATCCTCTACCGATACTCAGGTGCCTGCGAACCTAATAGTGACAGAGCCTAAATTAATATTTTATACAAAATAGCCTAATCATGTAATGCAGACCCTAAGTTCCGTAATTTTCCATTCCCCACATTTTATTTATAACAATTATTATTCAATAAATTTCATTCCGTTAATTACTGCATAAAATTTTGTAATACGAACGGTCCCAAAATTTATTATTCTGGTTACAAAATTTTTATGCTGGAATTTAATTTAACAAAACTAAAATAAACTTAACCAAAAAAACGTTATCCATTCCGAATCGTTCACGAGTCGTGAGATGGATTTGAAGTTTGTTGGGGTTATTTGTGCAATTTTTTTCTTTTCTTCATTTTTCTTTCTTTTTCTTCTGCATCTTTCTATTTTTGGTTCGGTTTGCTCCCAGCAGCCGACGACCAACGGTACCACACACTCACCCACCGCCGATCATCCACTTCCGATCACACCCACATGCACAGCAGAGACACACACACACACACAAACACACACACTCTCACCGAATACACACCCCCACGGTTTGACCAAAGGAAGAATACCCACCACCTTCGTTGACGACACCCTCTCTTTCACTTACTCTCACTCACCGTCGGCCAAACTAACCGACGGCAACACACACACACTAACTGGACGATCAGAACACACACAAACCCACACATTTCAATTAAATCCACACACACACAACGATACACATTGTCGGCAAAAACAGAGCACATACACACACCGTAAAATTTTTTACCGATCCATACCCGTAACATACATGCATGCACACACCCACCAAGATGATTAAATAAAATACATACAAATACTCACCAGATCGACGATCGTCGATAACTAGACAACGACGAAGATCTGGACAGCCGAACCTAACTCCCGCTCACCGGTGATGCTAAGAACGCACACTGCCACGCTGTCGATGAACCACCCTACCTGCCGAACGACCTTCGCTCTCTCCTGGAACTGACAATGATACCCACATGATCACGCACACGCGTAACAATCACGACCATAGCCACCGAACGCTCACTGCCGACAGCTATTTATTGTCCGTCGAACCGAACCTCTCTCTCTCTAGAATTTTCTGGATGATTTTCTCTTCTGATTTCAATCCACTATATGCACGTATATATATGTATGCATGTAATTAGTGGTTGAAGATTGAATTTACAATTGCCACGTCGTCTCCCACTTTCTCTCCTCTATCACCGGCGATCTCTCGTCACACACACACAGGCTTATATATATATATATATATATATATATATATTAAAATCTTTTGTTTGAATTACTCTATCCTCCCCCTACTTTCTTAAAGTATTCTTTTTTTTAGCCAATTTCAACTTTCAAAAGTTTCTGAAATGGTAATTTCACCCCAAACATTTTTTATTTTCAAAAATTAGATAAAAATTTTGGATTAATGTTTTCTAAATTTTCAATTTGACCCCTAACTTTTAATTTGAATTTTTGATTAACATAATTTTATCTTGAATTTTTCCAATTGTTCTAAAATGCAATTAAAATGACGTACGTGCTACGATTTAGGTCTTACACTCGCCACCTCTCCCGAGTGTAAGACGGGGGATATAACGCAACTTTATGTCAACGAAGAAGTCCCCCTTAATGTCTTAACGACCCTAGGTCGCATGAGTCTTGCCCCAACATCATAGATTGTCCACAATTCAAACCCTGATCGGGTTATAGAATCGTAGCGTTTGTTTACCCAAATCCGAATCCGAGGTTTGTCAAAACCCCATATTCTCTATTTATCTAACTAAGCATGATAAACAAACAATACGATAAACACAATCAAACTATGAAGAACAAACATAAACGGGACACCGAAATCATCCAAACAATATATTTCTAAATATATTGTTAATCTCTACTACAATCCATGTTTAGCTAAAGACATAGCCGTATTTACAATGAAATAACAAGCTAAACATGCTTATATGATCCTAAGATAAAGAAATAAGTAAAAACAATCAAATAACTTAGCCTCGTCCGAAGATAAACTGCTAAGAACGCTCAACGATCGAATCGTCGTTTTCTCCACTTCGGGATGTGAGGTCCACCTCTAAAACTCCAAAACCCTAGTCTAAATATAGTTTAAGGTGCCCAAATGGCTGGGGGGGTTCACAAGGAGGGGAGAGAGAATGATATATATAAGCAAAATATCTCAAAATATATAAATAAAATATCTAGGCTGTGTAGAGGCTCACCGCCATGGCTGTGGGATTCAGCACCGTGGCGGTGGGTAGGTCGGTTAGTTGATCGCCGCAGTAGTGAGGACAGAGGTGGACTTGGTTGATATCCTGCATCTTTAGCGCCGCGGCAGTGGCTGGTTAGCTAGGATAAGTCAGTCTTTGCTCTTTACCACCGCGGCGAAGGTCTGGACATCGCGGCGGTGGGCTTCTTTCACAATATTGCCTCCGAGCTTGTTTTTCCACCGTTCTTCGACCGTTTTTTGTTAGATCTCATCGTTTTTGCTCCAGTTTCCTATCTTTTTGCCCCACACACCTAATTTATACAAAAAATAATAAAACTAATTAAAACGTAATAAAATACTATATAAATGCACGAAAACTAACTTAATTTGGTTTGGAAATACGTAGGTAGATCACACCTATCACAAATCCTTGTATCGATCTCAAGCAGAGTAAAATAGCTCAGAATCCCATTGAAAGATATGCAAAAGTACCTGTCGATCTAACATCTTCAAGCACCCTGCAAGAAAACAAAAACAAAAACTACAAAGGAAAAATTATAAACAAAAGAAATACCTAAAGTAAAATCAGGTAATTTACTCACAATATCTATAATAATCTAAAAACCAATCCCCAACAACGGTGCCAAAAACTTGGTAGAAAAATATTACGTCGCTAACTTACACCGCAAGTATACGGGTCAAGTTTTAGTATAGGTGGGAAGAGTAAGGGTATCTTGTTCACAGGGACTAGTTAAGATTATTATCGAGTACCGTGATTATCATAACCTAATTTTATCTAGGAAGTAAAAAATGTAATTTATAATTAATAAAAACTAATACTCAAATACTAATTAATCTAATTAAAGTATAATGCTATTTTGAGACGTTTAAAGGAAAAGATTGCCTAGGGATTAATTTTATTTACTTAAATGCCTTTGATTTTGTTTTAATTTACATTAATGGTGTTCGACTTATCCGACAATCTCGGTTCGTAAACTCACTCGCCACCTCTCCCAAGTGTAAGACAAGTGAATACGTGACTTTGCGTTAGCGAAGAAGTCCTCTTCAACATCTTAATGACATTAGGTCACGTGAGTCTCACCCCAACGTCATCGATTGCACACTCTCCAACTCCTTCCCGGGTTATTGGATCGTCGCGTTGTATTTAATCTAATCTGAATCCGGGGTTACCTCTCCCGAGTATCAAATCCCGTATTCTCTATATATCATTCTAAGCATATAAACAATACAAGAATGATAAATACAATTAAAATAACGAAGAACAACCGCTAACGAAACATAAACTTAATCAAACAACATATTCATAAATTTATATTAATCCCTAAACAATCATTGTTTAGCCAATGGCCATAACCATATATACAATAAAGAATGAGCTAAACATGCTCAACAACTACCGAAAGTAAGAAAATAAAGAAAAGAAACGAACGACTTAGCCGATATCCAAAGATTTGGTGCTAAAACCGTTGAACGATCACTTCTTTCTTCTTCTTTGGGTCGTGAGCTCTCCCTCAAAAATCTTTCAACCTCACCCTAAATATATTCTAAGGGCCTTAGGGGGTGTTAAAAATCGGAAGAGATGAGGAGAGAAAGGGATTTAAAAATATCTAATTTTGCGTGCAGAGTGACCACCGCGGCAGTGAGTATGTCAGTTTCATCTTCACCGCAGCGGTGGAGGAAGCGATGGAATCAGGAACCTCTCTGCAGTTTCACCGCCGTAGCGGTAGGTCTCACCGCTGCGGCGGTGGATGTTTAGCAAGAAAAGGCACTTCTCTGCATAGTCACCGCTGCGGCGGTGGTCTGCACGCCGCGGCAGTGGGCTACTTTTCAAAATATTGCTTCTTTGCTTGTTTTTCCACCGTTTTTTATCCGATTTGATCGTTTATGCTCTGTTTTCATACATTTTCACCCCACACACCTAATTTATACCAAAAAGAATAAAAACATATAAAAACATATAAAAAAAACTATAAAAATACTCTAAAACAAACAAAACCGATTTGGGAATAAATAAATAAATAACACCTATCAGTAAGCCCTAGTTGTCAACGCCTTCTTAGAGAGAGGTGTGGACGAAAAACTGGCCTTGGCCAGACTAGGTGGCGAGGTAAAGGTCATTACTGGAATCAAGAGCTTGGGGGAATGCGAGAGAACACAAGGCGGTAAAGAAATCAAGTAACAAAGTAGGAGAAGAGGAAAACTTACAGGTAAGAGATGACCTTTTGTCTCGCTTTGGTGAACCACCACAAAGGTCAAGAAGGCAAATGATGTGGAGAAAATTCTTGCCCACAAGTTGAAGCGGACGATGGTGAAACACCAGGTCGGGGCTTCCGGTGAGACCCAACCTGGGAGATGCGATCCAGTGATTATTCATGGGCTAACTGCTTTGACAGCCCAAAAAATGGGGTATCCGGCCTGCTAACGACGCATGGCCACACATAGGCTTATCCAGTACAAGACAAGGGCTCCTGTTGAGGGCCCGATCATTAGATCCAAGGATGGTAGGTCAACGGTATCCATTACCTCGCCTACTGCCCTCCCCATGCACGAGCGTGATTAACATAACATCCCGTAATGAGAGTTCTGACAACATTCACAGCGGTTAAGTATAGAACGTAGAGAAGATCATGGAAGGGACAGTTACTAAGGGTACGGTCTATATATGCGGAAGGGAATGAGGTATAACACACAACTCTCAATATTACATTGATAATACTCTAAAGCTTTTATTCTCTCTTAAGAGCAATCTGATCCTAATCTATAGATTTTTTGAACTATCTAGTCCCAAATTTCAAAAAACATGAAAATTATATGACAAAATTGCCCCTGTATGATTCTTGTGTTTTATAACTTCCTTATTTGGAGGTTTCACATGTAATCATTTTATTCAAATCAAAATTATTTTACTGTACATATTTTTTTTAATGATATAATTATATATTTAGATTCGTCTCAATAAGATCTTCAAAATAATGTCACATTCAATATATTTTTTGATTAATTTCGAATTTGTGTTACATTCAACATGACACTTGCCGAATTTTCAGTTTTCACATTCATGTTACATCCAACATGTTGCTTCCAAAATTTTTAATTTTTACATTCATATCGCAATTGATACGATCTTATATATTATCAAATAAAATTGATTGTTACATTCAATATCCAAATTATCTTTCATGTTACATTAAACATGCAAATAAGGCGTCATAATTAGATGTGACGCGGACATCCCAAATATAATTGTAGACATGGATGTTACATGTAACATTGCTAGCTAGATTTATATATGGAGAAAAAGAAAGGGAAGTTACATGTAACATCACTGTTACACAAATGCTAATTTGTGCTATTATTTACAATGTTACATTCCATACGCAAATAAAGTGTCATAATCAAATGTGACGTAGACATCCCAAATACAATTCTAGACAAGGATGTTACATGTAATATTACTATTACACCATATTATATGTAACATTCACACTAGTTATGATATTCGATTCAACACATGCTATGTTACATTCCACATGCAATATGCTCTTTGTGTGTGGAATATAACATTGCCTGTATTTCCTGTAACATTTTCTATTTACTGTCAGTATAGATATCTTCTTTGCGTGTGGAATGTAACATTACTTGTGTTGAATCATATTTCATGTAGATATTACATGTAACATCTTATAATTCGTAGAAAACTAAAAAAAAACGGAAGTACCCATGTGGAATGTAACATGAATGTGAAAACTGAAAATTAATGAAAAAAAATATTGAATTTGATATCGTTTTGAATATCTTATTTAGACGAATCTAAATATATAATTATATTGTAAAAAATATTTGTACAACAATAGTTATTTTCATTTTAAGAAATGGTTATCTATTACCTAAATTAGCCCCGCAAGATGGGGATGTACTATGTAGATGCAATAATTAGGGGCATTTTCGTCACAAAAATGGCAAAAGAACCGCTCGGTTCATGAAAAAAGTAATAGATGTAATCAATAGTTTCTGATCGCTTTTGGGATCTTCCGGTAAGCGCCCCGATAATATATAGATATGTTAAATGGTTTTTTTTTTTTTTTTTTTTAAATGTGCCTTAAAGGACAAGTTTATTTTATTTTTTAACATTTTGAAGGGTACTTTGGTAATATTACTTATAAAAATGAATAGTAAATTAAACCTTATTGAATAGTGTTTTTAATTTTTTTTTATAAATAAATAGAGATAAAAATATCAATAATTTTCAGTAATTGGATGTACGTAAAAAGCCTTAATTCTAATAAAATTACTTAAATTAAATATCTATATTTATTTTTGTGGTTACATATTTCTTTAATTATTTTCACATTTTATTTTTTGTTAAATTGTTCGAGTATTTTCATTTATATCAAATAGTATTGGTTTTAAGTGAACAATACAAAACTTGGTATATTGTTTTTTTAATCGCTTAAATATAATTTGTAAATTTACTTTGTATATCAATTTTTTAGAAACAAAGATATATTTATATTACACACACACACACACACACACACACACACATACACATACACACACACATATATTTAATAAAACAGGTCATCATCTATTTTCAAAATATATATTTTTCGATAAATTTTGCTTTCATATTTTAAGAAAAATATTAAAAGAACGAATGTGTCATTTCACATAGATCTCTCTCAATTAATTCAATTTTTTTTCCAGAATTTTTCTTTATCTTTTAATCTGTAAATATGAAAATCTTCTCTGTTAAAATTCACGTTCGCTTTCTCTCGATCCCTAATTTGTTGTCTCACTCTTGAACAACACACTACACATCTCTATTAACACCTATCACAAATTAATTATTCTTTGCCCCACCATTTGATTTGTTAAAATCTAAAATTTGTGAATTTCAAAATCCATGTTTAATTTTTTAAGGTTAATTATACTTCGCACCCCTGTGGTTAGATAGAATTGCACTTTGTACCCCTATGATATTTTCGTCACCACCTACACTCCCTGTACTTAAGACTTAATTGCAACGATTAAGTTTTTCATTAAATTTAGTATTCAACGGGTAAAAGTCAACTAAAATATGTTAATTCATGTTAAATGATATTTATACCCTTCAAATTTTTTAATATGGATTGTTTTTACTTTTTATACAATTCAAAAACTTAGGAGCTAAATATTTATTTTATAATTAATGATAAATCTACAATTTTTCTTATACAAATGAATAGGAAAAAAAAGGTTTGACTTTTATAAAAGCTAGTTAATCTTTACCAGGAAAAAAAGTAGTAGGTATTTAGGTGGCGTTTGATAACCGTTTCTGTTTCCATCCCAGCAGTGGGATGGGAATGGAATGGGATGGAATGGGATGAGAATTATATTTCCTTTTTGGGAGTAGAATCGCATTTGGTAACAATATTTTTTTTTTTTTGGAACAGAATCGCGTTTGGTAACGATTTTATACTAAAACCATTTTTATTTTTTTTTGAGAATTTTTTTTTTTTTTGGCCGGACGGCATGCGGGCGGCGGTGGGTGGGTGACGGTGGCCAACGGCCGAAAGGTGGCCGGAAAGTTGCCGGCGGTGGCGGTGGCCGGACGATAGGTGGCCGGCGGTGGTCCCCGGCTATTGCCGGCGGACGGTGGTCGGTCGGCGAATGAACAGTGACAAGTGGTTTTGGGAATGGAATGGGAATAATGAGAAACAACTTTGTTTTGTTTCTCATTTCTTAAGAAAAAAAGTTGGCACAATTCTCAAATGGGAATGGAATGAGAACGGGAGCAAAAATTACCAAACGCTATTCCCAAACAAAATTCCCAAAAATCTAGGAATGGGATGAAAATTTCTAGAATGGAAACGGTTACCAAACGGGGCCTTAGTTTTCAAAAAAAAAATGAGGGTAATTATGTAATTCTATATAGGAAAATGAATAGTAACCCAAAGCTTGCTTTTTATAATATGTATAGATATAGAAATTCAAAAACTTAGGGGCTACATATTTATTTTATAATTAACGATAAATCTATAATTTTTCTTATACAAATGAATAGGAAAAAAGGTTTGACTTTTATAAAAATTAGTTAATCTTTATAGATATAGTGGGAAAAAAAAAGTAGGGGAAAAGTGGATATTTAGTTTTCAAATTTTTTTAGGGCAATTATGTAATTCTACATAGGCAACTGAATAGTAACCCAAAGTTTGTTTTTTATAATATGTATAGATATATATAATAAGCACATATATCATATACATTAACTAAATCAAAAGAAAAGAGGGAATGAACTTACCAAAAAAATGAGGAAGAGAGAGAAAGAAAAAGAGAGATAGAGAGAGCCTAATGCAAGAGTTACAGAGAAACAACCTAATAAAAGAGTTATAGAGAAAGAGTGTGTGCAATGAATCGAGTGTTTTTCCTTTTTTTCTTTTTTTAAGTATATATAAATGTGTATATGAATAGAGAGTGAAAGGCTCATCTGCAACCTTTCATCATCCAGTTTAATTTTTTTAATACAATAATTGGTTATACCCATAAGAAGTTTTCTACGTGAAAATACTTTGTGTTTTACTCTAAAACAAAATAATAAGCATTTATTTTTTGTAAAGTATTTTCATAAATAAATGTTTTTATGAAACTTTTACTTGTTGTTATACTTAAAACATGGTTTTACATATTCTGATAAAAAATGTGCTCTTAAAATGTTTTAGCCTTTTTCTTCTCTTTAAAAACATACTAGTTTTGTTAAGTCATTCTTGAACTAAATAAATAAAATACCCCCCTCCCTAGGCGCCAAACTTGTCGATTCTTTCTATAATAGATAGGCGGTCTAAATTGGATTAATTTGAACATAAAGATTTATTTAAACTTAGGTATCGTCTTCGGACTAGTGTCTTGGGGTATCTAATACCTTTCTGAGCATAATTGACCCCTGAACATAAATGAAATCTCTGGTAAAGACCTAGTATCTTTACGAGTCAAAACTTGGACAATTTCTAAAAAAAAATGATTTTCAAAATCCTAGTGACCTAACACACCATTTAACTCAATGCTAGGTGACGACTCCAATTTTTTTAATAAATCCCAACCCAAAGAATGTTTTTAAAACTGGTGCCTAGAAAAGCTCCTTAAACTAGTTTTCTAAAAATGAATGGATTTTTGAGGATGTCGAGAGAGAGTAAACCAAACCTTATTTTCCTTTTCTTCTTGCTTTCTTCTTCATCTTTTCCATAATCTGGGGTATGTCAGTTGGCGATTCCATTGGGGACTTTTGAGGGTCAAGCCTAGTTGGAGTTTAAACTTATCTTCATGATTAAATAAAGTCCAAAAAATATGTCTTCGGTTTTTAAACATAAATAATTCCCTTTTATAATTTTTTTTTCTTCTTATATCTTTCTTGTTTATATATTGCATTCATTTATTTACTGTTTTTACTATATCGCATTTACTTTACCATATTTAAATTTCTCTATTTTACTTTCCGTAAACTCTCTTTGAGGCACGAGCACCACTTTTCATTTGCATATCATGAGAAAAAGCCAAAGTCCTAGACCTTATCCAGAGGCTGGCAGTAGGGGTTGAAGTCATTTCGTTACGTTGATTGAAGCCTTGATACCCTGTTAGGATTTAGAAATAGGAGTGAGTATAATCAAGGCCATGTGGTATATCTGCTGAGGACTGGCTTCGAAACTCGCCTCACTCGGATCACCAACCAACGATTGATGTTCTCTCAGAAAGGACGCCGGAGGTTTGGAGATGTGGGAACCGAACCTTTTTAGGATGCTTTAGTAAAAAAGTTGTGAACCTCATATAGTAAGTCTAGGATAGAATGGTATCCAAAACCCTTTTGTACTTAGGACACTATCTTGGAGAGAGATATTTCATCCTGCTTTATATATTTTCTGTCAACATATATTTTTGCCCTGAAACCATACAAAGGAAATCTCTCGAACTAGTAAAAAATGGAATAGCAATCTAAGAATTTTTATTCTCCCTCACTTCCATGAGCCGATTTACAGTAAAAAATCATTTCCAAATTTGACTATTGAGTAGGCCATTGGAGGGATAATGTGAATTCTTGTTTTAACTATACGATGCTTTATTAGACTCAAAAATTACGTTTTGTCTAGAATCAATCCTTGCTTTAGTTTGAGGTCGATAGTGGCAAAGAATTGAGATAAGATTTCCATTGACCCAAATAAAAGTGTCAATCGAGTCTGTAAATTCAAGAAAAGACTCTTTGCTTGTGGGGTAGTTATGTCGAAATTCGATATGGTTATAATCCATAAAATTTAGAAGTAATGAAAATCTCATTTTATCTAAGTCATCATCAAACCCAAATGCCTTTATAAAGTATGATACTAATACAATTTTTTCACATAAAAGAAAATTGTTCCAAGCAGAAAAACTCCCGTCTCCCATTCACCAGTTCGCACTCATGCACAAGCACGTCAACCTATCCAAATGGAAGACATAGTGGAATGGTTGAATGAGATAAAAGTGGACGTAGTGTTATTGAAAGAATCCGTCGGTCACATAACAAAACTTCTGCAACAACTCCGTCAGTTTCAGCAAAATCTCGTCAATTTATGCAAAATCTTGTAGCCTCAGCTCAAACTTTGGGTCCAATAGAACCAACAAGGATACATCACCCTTCTAGCTCCTGAAGCCTTAGCCTAGTTATTGGAGAATCAATTCCTGATGGAACACAACCACATGTCACTCCAGCTATGGTCGAACCAAGTCCGAATCCAAGTTTGATATCTACTAAACCAACTACTACTAGACCAGTCATCTCAGATACAACTGACCACATCAAAAGAGAGGTAAAAGAATTGTCCGAAAATACCTCTCTACTGACTGAAAAGTTACTACAAATGGAAAAAGAACTTCAAGAGGTAAAGAAGGGAAAATCAGGCGTCAATGCCTGGTATCTCGATCTATCCTCAATACCTCAGGTAAAGTTACCTAATAACTTTACCATGCCCGTATTCATGAACAAGTAGTTGCTGAGATTCGCGCGGGAACATCCACTTTGAATTTGAAAGAGAAAGTTCGAAAACATATTTATTCCGACTCAAAGGGATAAATGCATTGGAGTACCGATGCGTAACATGTGCTTGAATTTCGATATGGTAATATTCATCTCTTACCAAAAACAAGTCCTTTCACTATCAAGGGCTAAGAAAAAAAAAAAGAAATATCCGTTGTCCCAAAAAAGAAATCCACAATTTTTTTTTTCAGGGTTGTGATAAGAACTGCTCATTTTTTTCACGCTTTTACTACAGTTAAATGATCATCTTCGGATAATTAGTCCAATCTAAGGATAGTTGAAGTATAATGGGTTAGGGTGCCCAGATTGGCATATCGAACGATATAAGAACGAAAGAGGGCATATATCCATAACAAAGCATTGGCCATCTAGCTTTTCCAGCTATCATTAGATGGAACTATTGCTCATTAGTACATAATAATAGAACAAACGAGGGTGAAAACATTCCTTGATATAGTTAGGGTATTTTGTGACCAGTACGGCTACAATCGAGAAATTTCACTTGATAAAATTTCTCTACAAACATTGACTAGAAAAAAAGGTGAAAGCTTCTGAGAGTTTACTGTCCGTTTGAGAGACGGAGCAGCACAAGTAATGACGCCAATGAAAAAATCTGAAATGGTCCAAATGTTCGTCTAGATCTAGCCTCATCCTTACTATGAACCTCTTCCCTACACATTGAACGATCCATATTTTAAAGTAATACTCTGGGGATAGTACATGGAGGAAGGTATCAGAACTGGTAGAATACAAAAAACAGCTAATAATGAGGTCAAAAAGTCAATGCCTCCAAGAAAAAAAATCTTGAGGTATCAATAGTTGTCCAAGGTCACAAAAATGAGCAAAATATCCAATCTCAATGCAATTATTAGCAGTCTAACTTCTCGAATACCATAACCAGGCCCCGCAGAATCAAGAGATTCCTCAGTTTGCACCATTCAAGATCTTGTATACATTCCCTACCTATATCTAATTCCCTATAAAACTCCACCACCATCTACCCCCAATCCATTTAACTACAACAAAAATTATCAAAATTCTAGACCCAACCGCCTGCCTAAAGAACAACGTCAATTCACCATTCTACTAGTACCACTTTCTTGAATCTTCAAAGAGTGCGTCAAGAATCAATTACTAGTACTAATTCCCCAAAGCCATCCAAACCCTCACAACCCAAAATTCAACCCAAACTAGTTTTGCGCATACATTTTGGGGGCAGCTGGACAGCATACCGACAATTGTTACAACCTGAGGCACAAGATAAAAGATCTCATACAAGCAAAGGAAATATGCTTCCCAAAGGAGGGGGAGACAACTCAACCAAATTGTCAACAAAACCCACTACCAAAACATGACAACCCAACCCCGATTGTCAACAAAATTGGGCAAGACTGGGAAAGCAATCCTAAAGATGACATTAGAATCTGGAAAATCGATCTAAAGTCACCCGAAGCAGTATGGGTAGAAGTCAGAAATTTCTCTAAGACCTACTGGGTAGACAGTTTAATTATTCCCACAGGTTGTAGAGTGATTTCTAAGAAATACCAAAGCAAGAAGACAACAAAGAAAATGAGATCTAATCTCGAACTCGTTGAATTTAGCTCACCAACATTGTGGCCAAAAAGTTTAGTATGTGGTATCCTAAGGAAATAGGAAAGTAAAGGGTACGACGTTGGAACAACTGAATCAGCTAATAGCCTTGGTGACTAGGGAGCTCGCCCAATTTTGATGCACCGAGGACCTTGGTAATCAGAAAGTAGCAAGCTCTATATCATATATAACTAGCCATCAAATAATTGAGGTCATCCTATCCCTAGGCCCTTTTTGTCTTTTGAAATTTCGCTTTTTGTATTGTAGTAATAGTTATGTTAGAAAATGACATATTTAAAATCAGATTTTATGTTTACTTTTTAGGTGCCCAAATAATCTCGTATATAATCCATATAATAACGAAAACATCTTCTCGAAGAGTACAATCTATATAAGGAAATAAATTTGGAGTTAATGGAAATTGAAGCAGAAGATGGCCCTATTCTCGAGAACACCGAGGAAGACTGAAGAACCTTAGAACGATTCAAGGACCAACCCATTTCGAGCCAAGACAAGCCTAAAAATAATAAATCTAGGAGATCCGAAAGAATCCGAAAGAAACCAAGGTCGGAAAATCACCAAGAAAGAGAAGACCTGTTAGCCCTATTGAAGGAATACCAGGATGTATTCACATGGCCCTACAACGAGATAGTAGAACTATCGACTAACATTGTAATGCATAAGCTTCCCATCAAAAAATGAAGAAGATAACACTGCCGCTACCGAATGGAGCGGACCATAAAGTCCACTTCCTACTATTGGATATCCACATTAACTTGGGTAATATTGTCAGGTGCAAGATTTCATCCTTTGTGGATGGATTTTGCGAATATAACCAAATCCTAGTCAAGGAAGAAGACAGCATAGGATCGCCTTCATCATACCATGTCGGACTAAAAGAATGGCGGGCAACTTACAAAAGAATCATGGCAATACTCTTCCGCAATATGATCCATGAATAAATAAAAGTTTGCGTGGATGAAATGATTAAGTATTCCAGAAAAAATGAAGATCATTTGGAGCATTTAGGAAAAGTGGTCAACCAACAGTAAAAGTTCCAACAAAATTTTAACCGATCGAATGCATAGGAGAGTTTTGGGGGTATCAATATTGACCCTATCAATACTAGTAGTGCTGAGCGAAAACCGATTCATCTTGGTAGTTGTCGACAACTTCACCAAAATGAGTGGAAGCGGTCTTGCTCACGTGTGTCACCCAAAAGACAGTAATGCGGTTCTTCAAGGAAAATGTCCTATAGCATTAAGGAATACTACAAGTCCTAATAGCGGTCAATTTCCCAAAATATTGAAAGCAGAACGATGAAATCCATATATGCTCAGTTCTAAGATGAGCACAAGGATTCCAAACACTACTGTCCTAAGACAAGTGTAGTAGTTGAGGTCGCTAATAATAACATCAAGATTATCCTAAGGAAGATGGTCGATAATCACAAAGAATAGAACGAGATGCTCCCATTTGTCTTGATGGCTTATTAAACGTCAGTCCAAACTTCAACAAGAGCCATAGTCACTTATGTATAGAATGGAAGCAAAAATCTCAGTCTAGGTAGTACTTAAGAAGGTCTTCCCATTCCAATACGAAGCTAAGGGAAAGTTCGCACTAAATTGGGAAGGACCGTTTGTCGTCAAGAAAGTTTTAGGGTATGGGGCCTTAATACTTCAAGAGATAGATGAAGAAGAATTTTCGGAGCCTAACAATTCTAATGTAGTCAAAACATTTTACCCCTAAAAACAAAATTATAAACCCAAACTCATAACTGAAAGAAAGTAAGGGAACAAAAAGGTAAAAAATTATACGACCTGAGGACGTGGTGAAAAATCGAAAGGGCACTACGGGCAAAAAGTAGCGATCATAGTGAAATACAAAATCATAGACGCAGCAAAAACCCAAAAGGGTGCTGAGATCTAGAGTCCGCATCCTATGTTTGGATTGAGAAATTGAAGAATTCAACTGGTAATTCTGTCTGCCTCGGGCTTTGAAAGAATAAAGGTCAGAAGTTGCTAGGAAGAAAGTATTTCCGAAAATGAAAATATATTTTGATTAAGCAAGCCTTGTTTAGTAATTATAACCTCTAATTGTTTATATGTTATTTTTCTTACGTGACTAACATTTCAATACGGATAGTAGAAAGGACAAACAATATAAGAGCAAAGGGAAGAAGCAAGAGAGAATCTAGAATTACACCCTTCAAGCAATTTTGTTCCAAGTACGTCCGACATCACCACTAAATCAATGATAAACAAAACGTCAAATCCCCACACCCTATTAAATCTTATTTTTCAATTCAACAACCAGACTTCACTAAAAGTCCATAGACTCGAAAACCATCGTGCACCATAGAAGACTTGGATTTCGATACAAAGAGTCGATTTTGAGACAAGTTTGGTACACTATGGAGATTGTTGCTTGGATGGAACTTTCAGTCGAAAGAAGAAGTCAACTGATAGACGAGAATTTTCCAGCTTCCAAGGAGATGGAGATTTATTGTTCTTTTATCATTATTTTGAATCTTAAAATACAGAAAAACATACACAGGTTGCTTAAACATCGGCATTCAAAACAAAAATCTCAAAGTAATGACCAAATGAGAAGGATGAGGTTCATCATCCAATTACCAACCATTAATTTACGAGCTTGGCATTACAAGTAAATCATTCCACCAATTCTATCTATGGCTTAATATAAATTAAATAGCTCGAGTGTTGCACCTTTAGGCGAATTTTGGGATCAGTTTCTCATTTTGGAAATTCATTTCTAATACCACCCAATAATACGTTGGCGAGCATGTTTAGGGATTTATCATACTCACTCTAAATTCATTTTTCATCACCTCTAACAAGAGTAAGACGAACTAACTTAGCTTCTCTTACAGTGGCTAATCCGTTTCCTTCCTAGCCTGCAGGCTAGGTCATATTTTACACCGGTTATGTTCTTAGTTTCACAATAGGAGGTGTCAGATTTGATTTCTCATGGAACTTATCTATTCACTACTCCAATCAGAGTCTGGGCCACGTTTCACCGTATTTAAGATTTCTCCATGGGAATCCGTGTTCGTTTCCATCTCGATTCGTAGACTGAGACACCTTGACAAATAGAATCGTCTTATAAAAAAGCCGAACTACGTTTTGACCTGATTCTCTGTGAAAACGGGGATACATAGACAACTGTTATGGGTTCGATCATCAAGTTAAAAAAAGAATCACTGCCCCGAACTACGTTTCAACCTGATTTCTGGTGAATACCATGATACATAAACAACCTATGCTGGTTTCGGTCGTTTAATCAAACAAAACGATCATTGCTCAAAATAGAGACTTGACATGATTTCTAAATTAAAATACATAAGAAACGCATTTGGTTTCAAGTCTCAGTAGAACATTAAAAATTACACACTTAGTTCGGGATACGTGGGCAGCTATGTGAGTTTTGACACATTTTTCTGAACACCCCAGGATTTATTCCCTCACCCCAACCTAGGAATGGGGCACATTATATCGGGTTTCTCCGTCGAGATTTTTTATTTTGATTTGTCCCAGCCTATTTGGGGCACATTATATCGGGTATCTCCGCCAAGAATTCTTTGATTGGATTTGCCCTAGCTTGGGTTGGGGCAAATTTAAGATTGAGAATCATTTTCCCTAAAAAAAGTATGTACCATCGAGCCCTAGTCTTGGACTGGGGCACATTTTAACTTCATTAACTTCCCTCATAAAGTTCTTTACGAAACGATAATAGAAGGAAAAGTAAAGGTAAATAAAATGAAAATGTAAAAAAATAAATAAATAAATAAAGAAGAAATAAATGAAGTGAATAAATAAATTAATAAATAATTCAATAAATAAATAAATGTTTAAATGAACGTTTCAATTTTCTTTAAATAAATAAATAAATGGATTTTAGAAACCTTAGTTTCTCTTATAAGAACCATCGTTTGTCCGCTTCAGTCTCAGACTGAGAATACACTTCCTGGAATCGGTTTCTTTAACCAATAATATTTTCTCGCATTCCCAATTTACGATATTATTTAAATTTTCTAAATGTTTATGAACTACATTTTGACCTGGTTTCTAGTGAAGACCAGGATACGTAGGAAAGCCATACAGGTTTGGTCGTATATTTAACCACACCGTGGCATTTATTCATGTCTCTGATGACGGATGCGTTAAAATTCTTGTCTCTAATGACAGATGTAATAAATTCCTATCTCTGATGACATATGCATCAAATTCATGTCTTTGATAGTGGATGCGCTAATCCTGTTTCCAATGACAAATGCATTAAATTCATGTCTCTGATGATGGATGCATTAAATTCCTGTCTCTAATAACGAGTGTGTTAAATTCTTGTCTTTGATGATGGATGCATCAAATTCCTATTTTCGATGACGGATGCGTTAAATTCCCGCCTCTAATAACGGACACATTAAATTCCTATCTCTGATAACAGATGTGTTAAACTCCTTCCTCTAATGACGAATGCATAAGATTATCTCTGATGACGGATCCGCTAAATTCCTACCTCTGATGACGAATATGTTTGTTCAATGTTTTTAAACTGAGGAGAGTCTGCTAGACTTTTTCTCACCAATTTACCGTTTCTCGCATTAAGTTCCTTCACTTTTCATGTCTCGCGGAACAAAATGTTTGTGTCTCCTATCTTTGTCATTACGAGTAAACTCGCATAATAAAGAGAGACAGCTGTAAACACCGTATTTTGTCCCGCTTATTTAGTTTTCTATAGTATTGAGTCTAAAGTACAAATTCAGATAAACTTTAAATCAAGGTTTCATCTAAAGGGAATGATTTGTTTACTTAGATTACGCTTAATACTACAAAAAATGATAAAAAGGATCAAAATTCAATATTAACAAATATTTCGGGTCAAGTTCGAAGTTCGTAAAAGTTAATGGGGACTAAAATAACAATATTAAAAGTAGATTTTCCATGAATACCACTTTTAATATGTTCTAATTAGTTTCTACCCTTTAATTTAAGGAAATTTCAATAATTATATTTATTTCTCGTTTTGACTCCTGAAACTTTCGTTTTTACTAGTTCTGTCTAATTGACAACAAAAAATATTTGTTTAATTTCTTATTTAGAGTATTAATCTTCTAAATCAAGCAATAAATCCTTGATTATTCCAATAGGTGCCCAAGACACCAAGATTACTAAAGACATGCTCTCCTCAGCTTAGAATAAAGCATATGATTCTTTCATCGGTGTGCCCTTAGCAAAATTGGAATTAAATTCAAGCATTTAATGAGTATCTTGTGGAAAACTCTCATCCATAAGAATAATATCATTTGCTAGGGATATCATTATGCCTATACTAGTTGAATTAGCATGACATTATTAAAGGTCATTAATGACATTAAATGGAACATTAAATGAAGTCATAAATGGCATTAAATGAAACAATCATATGGAAGATTTGGTGCATGAACCATCCCATGATAATAAAATATCATCATTACATAGGTAATTAGTGCCTAAACCTAGTCTAAACTAGCCATCATCATGACTAAACATTTAATTGCATTAAATGTCATTAAATTATGCATTTAATGGATGCATTAAATGGAATTTAAGAGGCAATATCTTGGCAAGATTTTTGAGCAAAATCTCATGACGAAACCAAGTTGCCTAGGGTAATTAATGCCTAGAAACCTAGTGTAACTAGCTTCCATCACGACAAAACCTTAAACGACCATTAAATCATGCATTAAATGGCATTAATTAGATATTAAATGGACAATTTAATATCAAGATTTGGCTATATTTTGATCATAATGACAAAATCCTCATGATTACTTACATGTGCCTATGCAATCATAATCATTTTCCTAAGTATTTTAGCTATAAATGACATAAATGGACATAAATAGCATTAAATAGCCAATTGAAATAGGTTGGCTATGCCTGTGCACTCCCCAATGCGTAGGCATATCTTTGCCCATAAAAGACAGTCTGTTTTCATTTGGAATTAAGCTTTTCTAGAACATTTCTCTTTCTAGGCTCGAATTTCTTTCTCAGATCTCTTGATCTCTTAAGATTTTTACGTCACAAACACAACTAAATTCTTCTAAAACTCTCTTAAAAGGTATTCTTGACACTCTTCTAACAAAAGTTCAAGAAGTTTCCAAGAACAACTAAGCAAAATGGAGAAGCGATTAAAGAAAAAGAAGAAGGAAAAATCAATTAGAGAAAGACGACTCCCCTAAGTTAGGTAAATTTTTCTTAAACTTCTCTCTAGTTTTTTCTGTTTAGTATCATTTGATTGTTTGTATATGGTGTTTCTTTTGGTTGTCTTTTAAGTGTCTTAGTTTGTACATAGTGTATATAGTTTGTTTTTGTGTCAAGAACAATAAGAACACATAATATATGCATAGCATCTTTGGCTCTTGTCAAGAACACATGAAACCAAAATCAATGAACTTAAAATAAACTACTGACTATGGACTACTAACTACTAACAAATAACATTTACTTTTCTTGCTCTGTGACTTTCTGCGCTAGCGTAGATCATGGTTTGACATTAAGACTTAGGTTGTGGACTGGTACCCTTATATATATAAGCCTAGATCATGGACTTGCCCTACATCTCATATCATGGACTGGCACCCTTATATATTACTATATCTAGACATTGTGGCTAAAACATAGAATAAAGGGAGGTCATTTATTCCTTCGGGGATAAGTGTGTGTCTTCTTCAGAAACATTTTCTGCTTCTTAGTTACGAGTAAGACTGATACTTATATTCTATATTTCCTTCTCTTTTGGACTAAAAAAGTAAACATTAACATTAAACTTGACTAATCAAGTAAGTTTGGTTGGAGTGTTCTTACCAAAATCAAATGTGCATATCATTTATCATTTGTGTCAAATTTTGTTCTTATCTTTTTCTTAAATAAATGAAAAGAAATAAAAAAAATAGAAAATAAGGAAAAATAGTTTTCACATAAGAAGTTTTCTATATGAAAGTACATTGTGTTTTACCCTTAAAAAAAATAATAAACATTTGTTTTTTATAAAGTATTTTCATAAATAAATATTTTTATAAAACTTTTACTTGTTATCCTTAAAACATGGTTTTCCACATTGCTATAAAAAAAATGTGTTATTAAAATGTTTGACCCTTTTTCTGCTCTTTAAAAATAGTTAAGTCATTCTTTAACTAAATAAATAAAATACTCCCCCGGGGCCAAACTTGTTGATTCTTTCCATAATCGATAGGCGATCTAAAAGTGGGACATTTATTCTTTATTTTTATCTGTTTTATATGTTGCTTCGTGTTCTTAATTAATTTTTTCTTATTTTCTTACATTAAAATACATAAAAAGACAAAAAATATTAAAAATGAAAATTAGTGTGTTAACATAAATCGAAGAAAATTACTTGGACTAGTTTGAACATAAAGATTTATTTGAACTTAGGTACCATCTTCGGACATGTGTCTTGAGGTGCCTAACGTCTTCCCCAAGCATAATCGACCCCTGAACTTAAACAAAATCTTTGGTAATGACCTAGTATTTTTACAAGCCAAAACTTGGGTCATTTCTAAAATAAAATAATTTTCAAAATCCCAGTGACATAGCACACCATTTAACACAATGCTATGTGGCGACCCTATTTTTTAAATAAATCTCGGCCCAAAGAACGTTTTTAAAACCGGGGCCTAAAAAATCCTCTAAAGCTAGTTTTTTAAAAATGAACGATTTTTTTAGGATTTCGAGAGGGAGGAAACCAAACCTTGTTTTCCTCTTCTTCTCGCTTTCTTCTTCTTCTTTTTCAAAATCTGAGGTACGTCAAAATTGATGATTTGTTTGATTAGTTACAAAGGTTAGGTTGCTTTCCAAAATAGATGTTCGATCAGGATATCACCATTTGAAAATTAGAAATAGTGGTGTATTGAATATAGTGTTTCGTACGAAGAAAGGGCATTACGAATTTTTAGTTATGCCATTTGGGTTAAACGAATGTCCTAGTTGTATTTATGGATTTGCTAAATAAGATCTTTCGGCCTTATTTAGATTAGTTTATTATCGATGATATACTGTTTTATTCTTAAGTTACAAAGAATACGCTTAGCATCTTAAAATTGTGTGATAGATTTTGAGAAAAAAATCATTTGTATGCCCAGTTAAGTAAATGTAAGTTTTGGCTGAGTAAGGTTGTGTTTTAGGGGGGCATGTTATTTCAAGTGATGGTATATGAGTTGACCCGATGAAAGTCAAAGTTGTTTTGCAGTGGAAAAAAAAGTTATAGGGATTCTTAGTTTCTTGAGACTAACAGATACTATCGTAGGGTTGTTAAGGGATTTTATATTATATCCACATCATTGAATCGTTGACTCACAACGAAGTTAAATTGAGTATACTAACAAATGTGAACAAAGTTTTTAGGAGATAAAGAATAAACTGATATCAGCGTCAATATTTTCTACTCCAACAGAAGGTAGTGACTTTGTGATATACAGTAACGCTTCAGACTAGGGTCTTCGTTGTGTATTAATGAAACATGGCCCTATGATTTCATATACCTCTCAGCAATTAAAGAATTATGAGTGTAACTACCCGATGCATGATTTAGAGCTGGCGGCAATTGTGTTTGTCTTGAAACTCTGGAGACATTATCTTTATGGAGAGACTTGTGAGATTTACACTGATCAACAAAGTTTAAAATACTTATTTACTTAGAAAGAATTAAATCTGAGACAAAGGCATTGGATGACATTAATCACAGATTATGATTGTACTATTCATTATCACCTTGGGAAGGCTAAGATTGTAGCAGATGCATTAAGTCAAAAATCGACAGGTTTGGTTGCTCACCTTTGAGTCGTTCATACTAACCTATATTCCAAGTTGAGATCCCTACAAGTTCAGTTGGTAGTGCATTAGACTGTATTATTGTTTATAACTTTGACCTTAACACTGACGTTAATTGGCCGTATTATAAAAGCGCAGAAGTCAGATATCCAATTGGGAAATATCAGGGATGAAGTGATAAATTAGCAAAGAACCGAATATCTCGTTAGAGATAATGATGAAGACTTGATGTTTAGAAATAAATTGTGTGTGCCTAATCATGTCGATTTAAAGAAAGATATCTTGGAAAAAATGCATTGCTCAACGTATGTAATGCATCTAAGGAGCACCAAATTGTATCGGGATTTACGAGAATATTATTGATGGAATAGAATGAAATGAAAAATTGATGAATTTGTTGCCAAGTGTCTTATCTGTCAGCAAGTCAAGATTGAGCACCAACGTCCAGATGGTAATTGCAATCTTTGCTTATCCTAGAATGGAAGGGGGAACATATCACAATGGATATTGTTTCAGGATTATCTTGTTCCCAAAAAAGACATAATTCCATTTGGATGATTGTTGACAAACTTAGAAAATCAGCTCATTTTGGGGATGTAAAAACTATGTACTCCATGGATAAGTACGCAAAATTATATATTAACAAAATTGTCAGATTGCATGTGCACTGGTTTCTATAGTGTCAGATAGATATCCGAGATTTACGTAAAAAAATTGGCCTTATCTTCAGGTTGCTTTGGGTACCAAAGTAAGATTCAATATAAATTTTCATCCATAAACTGACGGTCAATGGTAGCGTGTATATACGTCGTTACTTTTACTGCAAGTGTACGGGTCCAGTTTTAGTAGAGTGGGAAGAGTAAGGGTTGTTATATCCACAGGGATTGATTGAGATTATTATCGAGTATTGTAATTATCATAACCTAACTTTATTTAGGCGATAAAAAATGCAATTTATAATTAATTAATACCTAATTAAAATACTAATTTATCTAATTATACTATATTACTATATTGAGATATTTAAGGGAATAGATTATCTAGAGATTAACTTCGTTTAGAAAAGAGTGTTTGGTTTCGTTTAGTTAACAATAACGATATTTGACCTATCCGACAATCTCTGTATCGTAAACTCATTCACTCCCTCTCCCGAGTAACAAGTGAATGAATATGTGACTTCGCGTTAACGCCAAAGTCCCTCTTTAGCATTTTTTAGAATACATAGTCACATGAGTCTTACCCCCAACGTCATTGATTGCACATTTTTCAACTCTCTCCCGGGTTATTAGATTGTCGCGTTGTGTTTAACCCTAGTCCGAATTCGGGATTACCTCTCCCTAATGTCAAACCCCGATTTCTCAATATATCTAAATAAGCATATAAACATGACAAACCGGTAAACACAATCGAATTAGTGAAGAACAACCGTTAAAGAAACACAACTCAAACAAACGACATTTTCATAAACATATTAATCCCATAGATAATCCAAGTTTAGCTCATGGCCATAACCGCTTATACAATAATAAACGAGCTAAACATACTCAAATCAACTACCAAAGTTAAGAAAATAAAGAAAGAAACGAAAGAACTTAGCCATATTCCGAAGATCTGCCGCTAAAATCGCTTCGAGATTGTTTCTCCTTCTTCGCTTTGTGTTCTTCTCCTTCGGATTTGGTTGAGTACCCTCCAAAACTCTCTCTATTCTATTCTATCTATCTATGAGATCTCATGGTCGAAAATGGAAAAGATGAGGAATGATAAGAGGGTCAAAATATTTCAAAATATCTAAAAAAACAATTTACAGCTGCAGGGGTCACTGCCGCGGTGGTGGGTTTCACCGCTGCGACGGTGGGTATGTCGGTAGTGTCACCACTACGGCGGTGGATGCGGCGGTGGAAGCAGAGAGTTTCTTGTTGTTTCACCACTACGACGGTGGATTTGCAAAGAGTTTAGGCCCTTCTCTGTATTTTGACCGCCGCAGCGGTGGGGTTGCAGGTTCTGAAATTTAGCTTCTTTGCCCTTTTTCCATCGTTCTTCCACCGTTATTAACCCAATTTGATCGTTTATGACCCATTTTCATTCTTTTTCACCCCCAAACACCTGATTTATAACAAAAAGAATAAAAATGTATTAAAACGTATTAAAACACTATAAAAATACTCGAAAACTAACAAGTTTAGTTTGGAAATAGATAGGTAAATTACATCTATCAAATTCCCCAAATTTAGAATTTTGCTAGTCCTCGAGCAAAACACCCACAAAATACAAGAAATGATAACAACTAATTCCGAACTTAAAAACTAAAAACGAAAAACACTAAAAACAATAATGTGCAAGTTTTGAATATCATCTACCAGCTAAACGATTTTTCCCTCATCAGCCCCTAATCCTATCAAGTTCAAGAATAAAACACACCATGTGGTGTTCTAGAATTTCAACATTCGATAATAGTAAGCACCATTCTAAATCCTATCAACTTGTGTGTGATAAAACTCAATTATACAACTATCCGTCAATCGGATTAGATTATCCACCCAATAAGCTCTTGACTAAAACAAAAAAGGTATAGGGAATCCATAAGCCTGACTGGGTTCTATTATCCACTAATGTAGGCTAAGCAATTCAAAAAGATCAGTAGGACTTGGTTCAGTTTTGGAAAATGACCAATGGTATATCGTAAATAGAAAATAGGTTAACGTCGTTAACTTGACGATACCCGAGGTACATGCTTGACACTCTCACACTCGAACCCCATAGATAAATTTGAAATAACCTTGAACAAATATTTACGAACTTCATACTCACTTGTCAAAACAAAAGGAAAATAAAACCGTATATACTTGTTTTTTTTTTTCAACAAACCATACCCCCAAACTTATTCAATTATTATAATTTCACGGGTGTGGTTAAAATGAAAGAAAAAATACAAGTGAGTACTCGAATACCGAACCAATTTAAAAGTTCACCCTATACCCAATCACTCGCATCAAGTAGCATACACGAATGCTAACTTGATTTACTCAAATTTGTGCCTTTAGTTCAGCGACATAGGTTTGGAAAGAATTCAATTGGCCATGGTATTAGTTAAGTGTTCAGAATTGAAACGACTTTCTAGCTTCGACAAGGTAATGAGGGATAAACATATAACAAAGTAAGCTTCAAAGGCTCAAGCGATCAAATGAATGCCTAAATTATATCTTTCGAACTACCTTACCTAGGATTTTGCCTCGAATTTCCCCCAAATCATGTTCTAAAATTCCTATTGTCATGAACTTGGCTAACGAATAATTGGCGTCAACTCAATTGGATAGTTATACATTGAATTTATGTGCTCGTGCAATTAGGATCTACAATAACTTTTACTAAAACGATATGTCAAGCACACAGAACACACATGAATGAGCTTTATGCTCGACCTCAATAAACAACCAAAGGACATACTCATCATCGGGTAATGGCCCAGATGAAGTACGAAATTCATCACATGCACAACAACTACCTTAAACAAACATGCATACATTTAAACAATAAAACATAACTAACAACTAAAACACATACTAAACATACTACACATCACCCCCAACTTAAAACAGGCAATGTCCTTTACGACCCATCAGCGATACCAATGACATCATAAAGCATTATAATAAAGACGGGGGTTTAGAACACATACCTGGGAGGCGAGAGAATCTCACCTCCGAATCAAGTTGGTAGTGATGGATCTAATTTATTTTTGAAACCTTGGGTTGTCTCCCAAGAAGCGCCTGATTTAAGGTCGTCGGCTTGATATGGTGAAGGGTCTTGATTTTGTACGCCCTCAAGACTGCCGAGATTTGGCTCTAATCGGCTTGATCTTTCAACTTGACTCAGCTCTGAATTTTGTGCTTGGTTGGCATGAATGTACTAAGCTGGAAATGGGGTAGGATATATGAGCTATATCGGATCCTCATAGATGTGATCATCATGGCTCGGGGGTGGCATCACCAACTGGAATTCAAACGGTGAAAACTCACAACGATTAATATGTGAATCTCCATCGCTAATCCACACTTGGGTTGTAGCATATTCATGATCATCTTCGACCTCACCCAAGTACCTTCTATTTACTTCTGGTTCCTCACGGTGGCTTTTACATTCGGATATGATTTGTTCGCCTCTCAATGCCACCGCGTCTGACTCGACCTCAACAAAGCAGATAAGCTGACCGATTTGCATTTGAAGAGACGTTAAGGTCGTATCGATGTCAGCACAGACCGTCTCAATATAATCAAGACGATCCTCGTGCTCGTTGAGTCGATCATGAGTTTACCTCAAGAATATCTGAGTCTTCCCCATAATGGTAGTAAACGTTTCCTCCAAGGTGGGAGAAGACTCCACATCTTGAACCGGAGTATAAATCCATGGCATCATGGTGTTGGAAAAATCCCCCAAGCTTTGGTGACTTGGTGAATAATTCTAACTTTGATAATTGCAGTCCGCCAATTCCTCCAACGACCAAAGGGCTTCATTCGCAGTTAGGTAGTCGAAAGATGAGGTACCATTTTCTCCTTCCACCCATGTTCTAGTTGCGTCTTATAACCCGTCGAGGAAATTCAATAGTTGACATTTCCACGGGAAACCATGATTTGAGAACCAGAGTAACAACTCCTTGTAACGATCCCAAGCACAATAAAACGGCTCAGAGTCTCGTTGAAATAAATGCATCAATACTTATTGATCTAGCATCTTCAAGTACCTTGCATGAGAAATAGAAAACAAAACTACAAACAAAAATTATAAACAAAAGAAATGCCTAAATTAAAATCAAGTTATTTACTCATAATATCAACAATAATCTAAAACACAATCCCCGACAACGGTACCAAAAACTTGGTAGCGCGTATATACGTCGCTACTTTCACCGTAAGTGTACGGGTCAAGTTTTAGTAAAGTGGAGTTAGGGTTGTCGTATACACAAGGATTGGTTGAGATTATTATCGAGTACCATAATTATCATAACCTAACTTTATTTAGGCGATAAAAAATGCAGTTTATAATTAATTGATACTAAACTAAAATACTATTTTATCTAATTATACTATATTACTATATTGAGATATTTAAGGAAATAGATTATCTAGAGATTAACTTTATTTACAAAAACGTGTTTGGTTTCATTTAGTTAATAATAACGATATTCAACCTATCCGGTAATTTCTGTATCGTAAACTCATTTACTCTCTCTCCTGAGTGACAAGTGAATGAATATGTGACTTTGCGTTAACGCCGAAGTCCCCCTCTAGCATTTTTTAGAACACATAGTCACATGAGTCTTGCCCTAACATCATTGATTGCACATTTTCCAACTCCCTCCCAGGTTATTAGATTGTCGCGTTGTGTTTAACCCTAGTCCGAATTCGGGGTTACCTCTCCCAAGTGTCAAACCCCGATTTCTCAATATATCTAAACAAACAAATAAACATGACAAACTGGTAAACACAGTCGAATTAGTGAATAACAACCGTTAAAGAAACATAACTCAAACAAACGATATTTTCATAAACTATATTAATCCCATAGATAATCCAAATTTAGCTCATGACCATAACCATTTATACAACAATAAACGAGTTAAACATGCTCAAACCAACAACCAAAGTTAAGAAAATAAAGAAAGAAACGAAGGAACTTAGCCGTATTCCGAAGATCCGTCGCTAAAATTGCTCCAAGATTGTTTTTCCTTCTTTGCTTTGTGTTCTTCTCCTTCGGATTTGGTTGAGCACCCCCCAAAACTCTCTCTATTCTAATCTATTCTATCTATCTATGAGCTCTTATGGCAAAAAATGGAGATGAGGAAGAAGGATGAGAGAGTAAAAATATCTCAAAATATCTAAACAAACACTTTACAGGTGCAGGAGTCACCGCCGCGACAGATGGTTTTATTGCTGCGGTGGTGGGTATGTCGACAGTGTCACCACTGCAGCGGTGGATGGAATGGTGGAATCAAAGAGTTTCCTGTTGTTTCACCGCTGTGGCGGTGGATTTGCAGAGAGTTTAGGCCCTTCTCTGTATTTTGACCACCGCGGTGGTGGGCTGCAGATTCTGAAATTTAGCCTCTTTGTTCTTTTTCCACCGTTCTTCCACCACTTTTGTTCTAATTTGATCGTTTATGATCCGTTTTCATCCATTTTTACCCCAAACACCTGATTTATAACAAAAAGAATAAAAACGTATTAAAACACTATAAAAATACTCGAAAACTAACAAGTTCGGTTTGGAAATAGATAAGTAAATTACACCTATCAGTCAATCAGAGCGTACAATTTAAACGTTGGAGGATATGTTGAGAGGCTGTGTTTCAGAATTTCCTGACAGCTTAGATGATCATTTGACCTAGATGGAGTTAGCCTATAACAATGAGTATTATTTAGCAATTAAAATGGCATCATATGAAGCATTGTATGGCAGAATATATAGAACTCCAATCTGTTGGAATGAAGTTGGGGAACATAAATTGTTGACACCCGACATAGCTCAGATACTAATAGAAAAAGTAAAAATGATTTAGGAAATATTGAAAATTGCCCAGAGTCAACAAAAGAGCTATGCTGACAAGTGTAAACGGGAGTTAGAATTTGAAGTAGGTGGTCGTATTTTTACGTATATCTCCGTAGAAAGGCATAGTGAGATTTGGGAAAAAGGGAAAACTAAATTTGAGGTACATTAGGTCGTACGAGATTCTAGAAATGGTTAATACAGTGGTGTATCAACTAGCCTTACCCCCAGAGTTGTCTAGATTGCACGATGTTTTTCAGGTTTCGATGCTCGGCTAGACCTTTCGCATGTGCTAACTTTTTATCCAATTGAATTGAAGAAAGACTTGTCATATGTTGAGGAATCAGTAAAGATTCTAGATCGCAAAGTTCAACTATTTTTAACGCAAACGATTTCGTTGATGAAAGTGTTATGGCACAATCATTATGTGGTAGAGACAACATGGGAAAGAGAAAAGGATATGAGAACTAAATACTTGCAATTGTTTGATTAAGGTAATCAAATTTTGGGATGCAATTTCTTTTAGGGGGAAGGATTGTAAGACTCAATTTTATATGTGCATATTTTATTTGCATTTTATAACCTTTAGACATATTTAAATCTAGTGTGATATTTTAAATTCTAGTTAAAAAAAATTAAGGGTCACTATGATATTTAAATTAGTTTTAATAACTTAATTTTAATTTAATTTTAAAAATTTTGAGGGTTATACATTAATTTACCTTGACTTTAAAAGCTTTGACGATTAATAGGTTTTTCAAAATTTATTTATTTTTTTTTAAAAAGGTTAACGAATATTTTTTTCAACATTTTGTGGGATACTTTGTGTAAATTAGGCATTATATGTGTATTAGTTTTGGGTTACTTGATAGTTGGATCACATAATTCAAAAACAAATATAAAATATAAAAAAAATAATGAAAATGAAAAAGTAAGGCGATGGTCATCTATATGTAAATAATAATAAATAAGTAAAACAAACCCTCCACCGCTTCACTCTCTTCTATTTTATCTTTTCTCTCCCTAATTTATTCTCTATTTTTTTTCAAAATGTTTTCTCTCTCTATAAACTCTCATTTTACTCTTTCTCTCTCTTCCAACTCTTTCTCCCGTTTCTCACCCTCTTCCCGGTAAGTCCACACCGTTTTTTTGCCTCTCTCTCTTTCATTGGCATGTATACACACACACACACATACACACACACATGTATGAAAATATATACATGAAAATATATACATGAGAAAAACATGCGTCGTGGATTTGAGAAATATAGTTGATATATTTATATATAGATATATCTAATTTGTGAAGAATTCAATTTAAAATAAAAATTATAAATTTTATTAAAATGATAATTTTAGTATTTCTTTGACTAATAGATATTATTATTAGTTGGTAAATATTTTTCTGTAGATTAAATTATTAGTTAGAAAAATTTTGTAGTTATTGTTATAATATTTTTGTACAGTTAATATTGACTAAAAAAATTAAGCTTCTAATAAATTCCATATAATTAGAAAAATTTGGGAATGAGAAATATTCAATTTTAGTGTCATGCACTACATTTTATATTAGATTTGTTTAGATAAAATTCTTAATATAGGTCCAGTCGTTTTTAGGTTCTCAGGCAACACCGATTACGTTAGTGTTTCAACAATAGTGTTATAGTAGTACCATTATCAAGGTGAGTGTACTGCCTTTTATGTAAACTGCCAAATTATATTTTCATACTAAATGGTGATTTTTTATTATTATTATTAAAATTGATAGTTTTATAACGTTAGATGAATCAAGTAAAATGTTAAATGTGAAAAATGATTTTTATTATTATCTTACTAGGTCATAGTGTGGTCCCGACATGAGAACATATCTTGCGGAATGTTATTATTCCTAATAAGAGAGTATGTCATGTAGGACGTTATGTTGTGACTCAACAGCAGGACATGTTCTATAGGTGTGTAGTGATCTGACATGAGGGCAAGTTCTGCAGGTGGTTGATATACATTATTGTTGTTATTGATTATCATTATAATATGGTGGTTTATATAACGTGTTGGCTCCTATTATTTGAGATATTGAATGGCCCTGACACTGACAACTTAGATTGCGCAAATGTACATATTATAGTACCGTCATAAATCCCTATCATGAGGTGAAACGATCCTATGACAAATATAGAAGTATGTGGGGGGTATTTTATTATATAAAAGTAAAAATGATAAGTTGATTTAATTTCATTTGTTTTATTATGATGATATCCGTAGAATTTTGATACTGCTCAGTTGTGGCTATCTTTTTGTTTTGAAAAGTGTATTCTGATAAAGATACTTGATCCATAAATTATTTTTATATTATAAAGACAGTACACTGATAAAATATTTTGTCTCAGATATTTCAATTAGAGACAGGTCCACTATTGGCATTAGGTAAAGTCAGAAGAAGTTATGACTTTTGAGGCTGTTAGGATAGCTGTTGGAAACAAGTGGATCAGACTTTTTTGTAGTTTTGTTCCGAAATAGTTGGTGATGTATAATCCTTGAATTTTGAGTTGGAGAAATTTTTTAAACATCTATGTCAATTAATAATTAGTGTATATTTGTTATTGGTTGGGTAATATCAAGTCGAGGTCACACCTAGCCTCGAGCATGAGGTCTGGGGTAGGATGTGACATCCTGTGTGAATAAACATTAACTTTTTGTATTGTGGTGAGTTATAGCTTAGACCTAAATGTAACTGGTCTAAGTGAGATTGTTAATTGGGCATAAAAAGACCTTGCCTGATCAGGGATAAATGTTTGATTCTGAGTCTGGAAAAAAAAAAATCATTGTAAGGTTAATCCTGTGCATGAGAAAATCATAGTTGTAAGAGTTTGATTCCTACTTGAGAAATGGATCAGGGTTGAATAGTGTATTGCGAATTCCCTGCAGGAGCTCAGAAGATGTTGAAATTTAAGCTTTATTATTTGTTTTTTAACGTTTAATTTTTTGAGGTCACCAACAGTAATTTCCTACACGCCATATTCTTTCGCCTAGAGGGAGAAAGCTCTCCAAATTTGTCTCGAGTTTAGGGGTAGATGCATTTTGCCTACTGCAATGCCTAATGGGTTGGACTTTTATTTTTAAGTTCTTGGTTAGCTAAAATGGCAGTTAATAGTTTTGCCTATTGCATTGGAGATGTCCTTAGTGTGTGTGTGTGTATGTGTGTGTGTGTGTGTGTGTGTGTGAGAGAGAGAGAGAGAGAGAGAGAAGTTGGGTAGTTAGTGGTTTTGTCATTAATTTTTTTTTTTTAAAAAGAGTCAATATTAATTTATTCTTCTTTAAAAAAAAAATGGAGGCAAAGATAATGTTTTAGTTAATTGATTATTAAAAAGTCATTTGACTTTAAAGCAAGTTATGGAGAAAAAATTGGGTACCTACTAATAATTAAAAAAAAAATAAAGGAAAAAATACCAAATAATCTAGTTAAATCGCTAAATCTATAAGATAGCCCCCACAATTTATTTTTTTGCACTTAATAATCTTATAAAAAATGTTAGTTTGCACCAAATAGTCCTAAATATTTTGAATTAATGATTTTACCCTTATTTTTCACTACATCTTCTACCACCTAAAGCAGTGTTGAAACCCACGATGGACAGAGGGTTTTAGGATGTGGACATATCGACGCCAAGAACCGTCAACGGCATCGCTTGACTTGTCCCTGGCAATTCACTGTCACTAGGCTTGACCAGAGGCGTTCGGCTCTTTAGACCCAGACAGATCGATTTCGTCCAGTGATTCCTGGCCCGTGTCAACGCCGAGAACCGTCGACGACGTCGCTTGACCTGTCCCTGGTGATCCACTGTCGCTAGGCTTGACCAAAGGCATTCGGCTCTCCAGATCCAGACAGATCGATTTCTTCCAGCGATTCATGTCCATGCCCTTTGTCCCCTCATTCTCTCTCGATCATGGCTTCTCTCTACAATGCGTTTTCTCTTTCCTCTTCTCTGAATGCTGGTAATATTTTAATTTCTTCACTCCTTTTTTTATTTCACTCTTTTGTTCTCTCTGTCTATATATTGCTCGTAAAATTATGATGTTGTTATTAGCAGCTTAAACATATTTGTTCATTAGAGTTTCAATTTTGTTTTCGTTGTTTGTTTACAATTGGATTGTGGGCAATTACGTTAGTGTTCAAAGCTCGAGTAATTTGTGGAGGATTTGGTGGTAGTGCTATATTTTTTCAACACATCCCAAGGCCTAAGATTGAAGCCATAGATCGAAATTCGAACGATTCACCAAATCATTGCAGTGATTGGAGAATTTTGTTTGTCTCTTGTGTTTTTTTTTTTTTTTTTTTTTGCTTTTTCCTTGTTCGTGTAAAAAATTGAGAAATCTTTCCCAAATTAAATATGAATATATATGAACAAAGACGAGAAAATGCATATGAATGTAGAGATAGAATTATCAATTTGAATGAAAAAATTGGAATATAACACGCTAGCAGCAGTCCCGAACTCGTCACGCTAAACAAATGTGTGTCTGTCTGTCTGTGTGTGTGTGTGAGAGAAAGAGAGATAAGAGACTTGGTCTATGCACCTGATGGAGTAGAGCTTATGTTGAATATATTGTATGGTTATTTTTATGAGATGGAATGGATACGGAGGCTTAGTAGAATTTGAACGACGGTGAAAGTGGAATATAACACGATACATTCAATACGAGATCGTGTTGAATATAACATGAGGGGTAAAATTGTCACAAAAAAAATAAAAATAATATTTTATAATATGTGTTTACAAAAGGAATATTTAGACCCAGTTTGGTTAGTGTTTCTAATCCAACCCAACCAAAAAATTCTAGGATTAATTTCTGGGAACGCGTTTAGCGAACACAAAACTCAACCCAACTCAACCCAAAATGAGAATTGATTCTTGAAAAGGTAAGAAAGTGAAAAATTAATTTTTTTTTTTTTTTGTGCCAAAAAAACTGAACCCAATTTTATGGACACGCTCGTCATTTTTTTAAATGTTAATGAAACCCATGTTCAAACTTCATCCCACTTATTTTCAACCCTTAATTTTTCTGACATTTCTAATGCGTTTGTCGTTCTTCTCATACTCGCCTCCTTACCATCGCTATTGACCTAGCCCTAGCCGACTGTCACCGCAACCTCTACCATCGTTGCCGCTACTCATTATTACGCTGCCCTACCATCGCTGTTGTCCAAACCCGAGCCTCCACCATCGTCGTTGCCCAGATCCGAAACCTGTTACCCCGATTCGCAGCCCTACCACCGTCGCTGATCACATCCAACGCCATTGACACCGCCGCCAACCAAATTCGACTTCATCAACGCCGCCGCCAACCATTTCTGACGTTGCCTTTGTTCACCTTCGATATCACGCTAGATTCGCAACTCAAATCCTAAATCCTCAGGCTATTGTTAGGGCTTCAAAACCCTTTGTTCACCTCCGACATCATGCTTTTCGATTTCGATTTTCATTTCGATTTTTGAAATCAATTTTGTTTTTCGAAATCGATTTTGTTTTTCGATTTCAATTTCATCACAAAATCAATTTTCGATTTCGATTTTCATTTCGATTTTCGAGTTCGAAATCAAAATCGATTTCGTTTTCGATTCCATCATTGATTTCATCACAAATCGATTTAGGGTTTGGTTTAATTTGGGGGTTTGGTTGAATCAATTCTAGGGTTGATTCATGAAATCAATTCTAGGATAATATCGTTACCAAAAGTGATTCTGTTTCTAGTACAAAAAAAAATTTGTCATCACCAAACGCAATTTTGTTCTCAATAGGAAACAGAATTCTCAACCCAACTCAACCCAACCCATCCTAGTTGGGTTGAGAAAAGTGAGAACACTAACCAAACGTCATCTTAGTAGTTTTGTGCTCGTATAAGAACTAACTGCCCAATAAATAAATATTAGGCTGTGTTTGGATAGAGGATTTGTAGGAGAGATTTCAATTGGTTAGGGGATTTTGAAATCCACTTTTGGCGAATTCTTTGTTTGGGTAATAGGAGAAAAGATTTGTCAAATTCTTTTTTGGGTGAATGGAAGGATTTACAAATGCATTTGGGAGAGGTAGAATTTGACAAATCCACTCAAGTAAAGGATTTCTAAAATCAATCAACAGCCTCGACGACCTCGCGAAGAACAGACCTGCTTCCCGACGTTCGACGATTCTCGACGACGACCACCGGCGCTTTGAGACGACGACCGGAGCTGAACGACGACCACCAGCACTCGAGACGACGACCGGAGCTGAATGACGACCACCAGCGCTTCGCGACGACGAACGGTCTTCGCGACGTAATTGACGATTTCGTCTTCGTCTTCTTTGTTTGTCGTCGTCCATCGTCGATTTCATCTGGTCGCCGTCGATTTCATTGCTTGAATGCTTCATCTACCAGTTCAACTTCATTGCTTGATGGTTTGTGAATTTGGTTCGAATTTAGGGTTCTTCGTCCAATTTCGGGTTCTTCGTCTTCTTCGTCTTGCTTTAAGGTTCTTCAATTCGTCATCTACCAGTTCGAATTTGTGGAATTTGGTCGTCGATTTCATTTTGTCGCCGTTCGTCGTCATCCTCAGTTGGTCGCCGTTCGTCGTCGATTCATCTCTGTGCTTTATTTTATTTTATTTTTCTCAGAAGTGGGATAAAAAAAAAAAAAAAAAACTATGGCCATATTTGTGTGCTGTTTGTGGTTTGTGTTTTAGTTCCAATAAAATTGTTCTAATAATTATGTTTTGTTCTCATAAATTTGTTGTTGAAATTCGAGATTAGAATAAATACTGTTTACAAATATTTTACTTATTCAATCAAAGAAATTGTAAATTATATGTTTAAATCCTTCAATTTAAATAATTATCTAAATAAAAAATTTGTGAAATGAAGAGATTTTAAAATGAAGATTTGTCAAATCCCTTACCAAACGCAACCTTAACTCCTTGCTATAAATAGCGCGAAAGTTTTGTTAATTCCTATAAGAGCGGAAAAACCTCGCGGATATACACGGGGCGCGAACATTGAACATATCGACACTAATCTGTCTTCTTCGTCTCTCAGCTCATAGACTTTGCTAAACCCACCAGAACCCCTGATAGACCTAATGAAGCCATGTTTTCGATAACCAAATCGATCAAAATTCAAAACCCTCGTACATTAGTCCACCAACAGCTCTACTCATCTCCTACGATGTCATTCAGTTCCCACAACTTCCTCACAAACACTCAGATCTCCTTCTACTGCGCCAACACCCATCTCAGAAACCCCTCTTTTTCTCAATCGTTACCCTCGAAACACTCTGTAGATTCTCTCCATTTACGAATTGAGGAGAAACGCATATCATACGGTTGCAACTTCGCGTCTTTCAGAACCCGCCATTGGCCTGTAAGAGCTTACGAATCCCCTGGGACCGTACCAAAACAAGGGAATGCCGATGATTTCAGTTTAGATGCTTTTCTATCGGTCGCTGAGTTCCTGTGCCTGGCATCTTCTGCGGCAATTTCGATTGGCCTCGCAGTGAATTCATTTTTTGGGGGCTCGCAGAAGCCCGTGCTTTGGTGGTTGGGGAATAGGGTTCTCGCGTGGCAGTTGGTGCTGCTGGTGGGTGGATTGGTGATTGGGGTGGTGATTCGGCAGCGGCAGTGGAGGAGGATTTACGTGGATCTTTCCCGGTCAGGGGGTTCTGCAATTAATTTGGTGGAAAGGATTGAGAAATTGGAGGAGGATTTACGGAACTCGACAACAGTTACTCGGGTTTTGTCTAGGCAGCTTGAGAAATTGGGAATTCGATTTAGGGTCACGAGGAGGTCTTTGAAAGATCCCATTGCTGAGGTAATTACATTTCTGTTAGAGAACTCCTACGGTTGTGCCATTTGCCGGGACACCAATAGTAGTATGACAAACTATTGTTTGGATGAGTACTCGAACAGTTGTGGCAGTTGTAGCAAATTGATGTCCTATTTTTTATTTCGTAACCAATTAATCTAACCCAATACAAATAAAATAAAATTAATAAACAAAACTCCATCAAACATAACTAAACCAAAATAAACAAAATTTATTTGAACCCAATTAAATTTAATTAAATCAAAGTTAATATAAATCTAACGAAATAAATCCTATTCAACCCTAATTAAATAAACCCAACATTAATCCAACCATTTCTAAACTCAAATCATCTAATTAACCCTACGAATTAACCTACTCACTCACTAACCTAATATTTGGCTCTTACTTTGCTTGTGCCAAAACATCTATGCCAAAATGACACAGATGATAACACACCCGTTGGAGCGCATTTTGGCTTCAAAATAGCCAAAAAAATGAGATTGCACATGGGATAGCTCTCCCGTTCTAATATTGAAAAACTCTTTTGATTGGGTTATCGATAAGGTGGTGATTGTGCACAGCGTTCCAAATGATACACTTGCTGAAAAGTTCCTGAGATGTATGCAACATATGTCTATGTGTATACTGTCTATGCAGTAGCAATTTTACACCATGAATTATTGTCTCCATATTTTTTATTTCAAATTAATATACTTCATGGATAGTGTGATTAAACTGAGTTTACAATTGGTTGAAGTGAGTGTAGGAGATAATATATGTGTTACAAATGGGCCGAAAACCAATTCTCAAAGAAAGTAAATAACTAATCTAGACTCGCCAGTTTCTCTAAAACAATCCTTATATAGACAATTTAAAATGTGAGTTGATTTGTATTATTGATATATAGAACACCGTTTGAAAGTGAACTTGAGAGCTTTCTTTCTTTCTTTCTTTCTTTTTTTTGGCTAAAAGATTATATCATTGGAGTTACCATGCTGCCTAGGCTTTTTTTTTTGTTTTTTTTTCTCCAAAGAGAGACATGAATCCGCTCAAAGCATACAAGTGGTCAAAAAATTACTTGCTGGGTTTACATCAATCTTCCAATTTTATTTTATTTTGTTAAAATTCCTTTTATTATGGATTTAGTTGGAATAAGGAGGCAATGGTAACTTTATCAGACCGTAAATGCAATATAAGCTACAGCTATGTTTCTTGAATGAACATACACATTTATTTCTCTTCTTTTTTTTTTCCCTTTTTTTTGTGTTGTTTTCCCTATTTTTTTTTTTTTTTTTTTTTTTGTTGTAAAAAAGATTATCATTCTAAAATTGAGCACTGTCCCAGAGTTTGTTCCCAAGATTTATTGTATGAACCAATCAATATCACTAAAAGGACCAAAATACCAGTCTCTAAATTCTTAGAGGAAGGGAAGGGGCAAATATGAGATATTGTGCATGTCATAAAAAATGCACATGAATTGGACGCTGAAAAAAAAATCTGTGGGCCATTCTTATAAAAAGCTGGTAATGGGAAGCTATGTTCATATAATGAGATCAAAGTTACATGGATGGAAAGAAGGGAAGCCCAATATGGGTTGTTATGAGCTAAAAACTGACAGATTACTTGTTCCTGGTGCTTTTAGAGTGTTTATATCAAATGTGTACTGTTTGGGAGCCAAACACAAGTTTTAATGCGATGACCTTTTACGGATGTTATGCTTCCTATAAATAGGTTGGAAAATTCAGAAATTAGAATATTTAACAAGATATTTCGGAAACTTCTCGTTAACAATCATGTCCAAACTAAGGTGGAATTGCGCACGTGCACACACCTGCACACGCGTAGATTTAGGCAATCAGATTCTGAAGAAAGTACTATTAAGATGGTTTGAAGATATCAGACAGGATCCATATGTTGCCTTCAAGAAATTCTCTTTGGCCGATTGATTTCTTGGGAGATGGCATACCTATAGATTAGGGAAATTTGAACCAATAAAACATTTTAGAAGGGTGTGTAATTGGAGTTGCTGTATATTTTCCAAACCCAGAATATTCACTTATTATGATTTGATGCATCACTTTTATTATGATTGTTTTTTGGTTAATATATTTTCAAGATTTTCATTTGGTTCAATAATGACTTTCTTTTTATGTGATGAAGACTGCAGCTTTGGCTCAAAAGAATTCTGAGGCCACTCGAGCATTGGCAGTGCAAGAAGACATCCTCGAGCAAGAGATTAGTGAAATTCAAAAGGTTCTGCTGGCAATGCAGGTATATAGATGCGACTTCGTTGTTAAACCAGTCCTTTAAGTTTGTTTAAATGATTTTCAACAGAAAAAATGTGCATTCTTATAAAATCAAGTTATCATATAGGAATATTTATTATGTGCTGGTTATTAATAAGCGAGCAGATACAGTAAGTTTGTCCCTTTTCTCTTCCCCCTTCGGTTAAATTTGAAAGGAAAAATCTATTTCACTGACTACTTTTCATATGAGTTTGGAGGCAGTGCCCTTTCTTCCAGTCTTAGTTGCCTGATTTGGGTGGGTCGCTAGCTATATATCTGGTGAATACAATGTGACATATACTTTACTTTCAAGTTGGCTAGCTTCTTCCGTTTTTCAGTTTTTCTGTACCTGAAGGCATGTCAAGTCATTCTCATGACATTGAATTTAATTTTCTTTACTGGATGTAGTGGTTAATTTCTTCTGCTCCCCACCATCCTTGCACCATTGCTCTAATGCAATTCTTCTGCCAATCTGCAATTAGACATGCTGTGATACTTCTGCAATTTGTCCTTTCACATTAGAGCACTTGGACAGGAACCACAGCAATTTCACCAATCACTTTTTCCCCCCCCCAATGATTCTTCTTTCTTTCTCAAGAAATAGGGGGTGTATTCTCGCTTCATCTTTTCGTCCATTTTGGAGTGCCACAGAAGCAGGATGGATTTTTTTTGTTTTTATAATGTCAGGCTATCTCTTATTCTTGTGCGTCTCACGTCCTTTTCTAATCCTTTCTCATAGTATTTCTTAAATTCTTTATAGAAGTCCTTTTAGTCAACCCAATGTATGAACCTTCTTGCTGCCTTGAATCCATGACCTCTCTTCTTTAATCTATTATTTTAGAGGTTGCACCATCTGGACGTGAAACAAATATTCTCAAATGATTACCCAAGTTTGCCTTTGTTTGATTGACTTTTGATGTGTCTGTTATTGAACTTTTGAGTTAGGCGTGAATACTATTTTTTCCAAATGTGCTTTGAAGAGGGAGCTAAGCAAGTAACCCCTTGAACTATAAATTATAGTGCACAGTTAAATTAAGTAAAAATATAAGCATGTTTGGTTTTATTTTTCGAAAATTTTGAAAATAGTTTTTGCAAATAGTTTTTGCAAATTGTGAAAAGTTGTTTGATTTTAATTTTGAAAAAGAGATTATTTATATATGATGTGTTAAAAAATTGAAACTTATAAGTAATGTGATTGATTGAATGATGTTGAAAAAGAGAGATAATGGTGACGCTTATTGGGTGAATGTGCGGTAGATAAAATCTGTAGATAAGTAAAAAGTAAAGATATACAGAAAATGTAAAACTTACATTTATAAAATAATAAAAGTATGACTTAGAAATAGGTGATGTGGGAGATTGAGTATTGTGAAAATTGTTTTGTAAAAGTGTGTTTTAACTGTGTGTCTATGTTATTTTAAGAAAAATAGTAGTATTTTGAGTTTTTGAAATCTGAAAAACGCTACTTGAGGACAAACCAAACAGGACCAAAATGACTCATCTCTAATTTGCCTTTAACTATATTAAAAACAAAATTTTATATTGTTTCAGTTCATTTTTTAAAATTGGAAAAAATAAAGAAGATATATCTAGATAATAAATTAGGTAGTTTTTTTTTTTAAAATGTCTTTTCGTCAAGGGTTGGAGTTGATTTGAGGGGAGTGGATGGATGAGATTGAATTATAAAAGAGTTGGGGGGGGTATTGAAATATGTTTTGAATTATAAAAGGTTTTTGTAAATATAACCCTTCTATTTTATTATATAGATAGCGTATAACCCATTAAAATAATCCTAATGATAGCGTATAACCCATTAAAATAATCCTAATTTTAAGAAAGTTATAAGTCATATTTAATAGTGTTTTAAAAACTTGACTGGATCACTCGGTTCAATAGGTTGAACCGTCAAGCAACCAATCCTAAAAACAAGCCGGTGTACTCCCAAAGTCAGATTACAAACAAAAAAAAAAAAAAGAAAAAAAGAAAAAAAACCAACCGCTGTTTTTCGTTCAAATGTGCATATTAGTACATGCATCAAACGTTCAATAAAATGCAAATTGAAAGTTTTTAGTTGTAAATGGGAATTTCATAAATAGCTGAAAACAATAACGACACAGAGTTCTAAATAAATAATCTGAAATGCACAAATAATAAATTGTCTCAACTCTTGAAAGGAAAAGAATCTTTAACGACAACAACTAATGCTTCTTAATAGATCCTAATCAGAAATAAAATTAAATAACCCCTTTCCCTTTGTCTTTGGAAGATGATGATGGTGATGGTCCTCCATGAAAATTTGAAATCTAAGACTGACGAACTCTTCTCGATAATGAATTGGTTGAACTGGGGGATGGATTCAAGCTTTGAGCGTGACCTTGATTGCGCTAATTATATACTCTTTCTTGTTGTTGTTGTTTGTGTTGATTGTTAATACTATCATTCTCCATGGTGCCCCATCGCATATCTTCTAATCTCACATGGGAATCATCTATCACGGTGGTTTAAGGATCAACATCCCACTTCTTATATGGTCCTTCGTTGTAGCTATCTGGGAACCTCAACAATAAGCGAGTTCAACCTAAAATATTTGCAAAAATAATTCTGAATTTAGGGACTAGGAAGTTGTACAAGAACAAGCAGCAGATATTAAAAAAAAATTAAAAACAAAAGAACTCGTTCTTCTTACTATTGTGGATGAACGAGTAAGTGTTCTCATTCCTTTCGATAGATGATGTGGTGATTGGTTAAGACAAAATCATTTTAGCAACTTCGGAAAATTCAGGTGTTTATGATCCATACACAGCCCACCACTTTAACAACCTTGTTTCATTTCCATCAGATGCAAGTTTTCCAAAGCATTTAACACTCCACTCAATTTTTTTAATCTTCGTTAGGTTTTTTCCTATTTGTTCCTCCAAGGGCCAGGACACTAATACATCCGGAATCCTAAAATCTAGGTGATAAAGCAAATCCAAGACAATGCATGGGAATTTTTTTTTTTTCTCATCTAGTTAGCACAATACTCTCAATCTGTGGATATGTGTATCAATATTTATTATTTTTAAGGACATTCTTAATCTCACCAAGCATGTTATCCATTCTTTCATAAACTTCACCCATCATTGGATCATCTATATTGCAAAACCAAATCAATTTACAAAATTGGACGAGCGATGGCTATTAGGTTTTTGTTAGCCCCTAACAACACTGGAGGACCAATTGGCACAGACTTGATGCACTTTACTACCGGACGCGGTGCATGCGGCATAAGTGAAGGCGTTGGCAACAAAGGCACCAACTTGGTGCACGTCGGTGGACAGTGGCACTGTGGCGTTGTGGCACAACACTAGCAGGTGTTGGGCAGCGTTGCCAATTCTAGGCGCAATGTTAGGATCGGTGCTATGTGGGTGGCATGGCAACAGGCAAGACCTTGGCACACAGCCAAAGCAACAAGTGTCAAGTGTGCGGCATGACATACTGTTGGGTGCAATGGTGCAAAAAATGCATACAGCGTTAGGAATTCGTTAGGCGCAGTGACGCAAAAGAACGATACAGAATGTGGACGCAAGACGCGTTCTGGCCATGCGTGCGGCATAGCGAGGCGTTGGCAATCGTCGGCATGAGTAATGGAACAAGATGGCAACCGGGCAGAATGTTGGCACAATGCAGAAACGCTAGGAATGAAGTTTAGCTCGTGGTGAGCTGAAGGATTGAAAGTTACCATGCATGTGCAAGGCATGCTAGGCAGTTTCTGGGACAGTTTTTAGGATAGAAAACTGTCTTTTGTAGGCCGGACAAGTGTCGGGTAGGTGTCAATTGTTTGCCTAGGCAGTTGGGGTTGTTAACTGCTGTAGTTCTCTATAAATAGTCATGTTATAGTTTGATTGTAAGGAGTGAATGAGTTCTTGCGAATTTTACAGACCGATATTGTAATCTAGGTCCTTGTTTCCTAAGTTATAAATACAAGGTTGGGTGTTACCCGTAAATTATGTTGTGCCTGTGTTTGGGTGCGTTTTACATACTATCGGTGTAATTCCGTTGCGTTGCAAGGCATTCACGCGGATGACTAGTTGTCGCGGCAACTAGGCCATCACTTGGTTATAATTTTCTGTGGTGAAAAATTAACTCTGTGACAGTTATCCACCTCATCCCAAACCTCATCATTCCCTATGTGATCAGTCAATATTTCCCAAATTACTTGAGTGTGCTCGTCACCAATTTTCATCCATTCTTTCCACGAATTCAAAAAATGGTGGTTGCTAAAGCCTCTTTTGCATCAAGAAGTCTTTTTAGCGTTATAGAGTGTGAAGCAAACCTTGTTTTAGTCACTTTTGACAATTCTAATTTGGATTTTGCTCTAAAAATTGCTAATGCATGTGTGATTTATGAAATACTTGACAATTCTTTTTCCCTTGGAATTTGTGGCGCTGAACCAATTGAAAGCACGATTTAAATCTTTAAATCCTGGATTCAAGAAGTGGACCTCGCAAGGTAACCAAAAGATATGAGGCTTTACATGTTTATCTCTTTTCCCACTACCTTGCAATTGGTGGTATTGTCGGTGACCACTTGAATCACATTGGAAGCACCCACCTCATTAATTTCTTTTAGTAACAGTTCAGCAATATTTGCTCCTGTTTTTTTGACGCCGGAGTAATCTTCAGCATATTAGGGCACAACACAGCGACTATTCACTGAGAGCATATTGATAAGTGAGTTTCTCTTTATGTTTGACCATCCATCGGAAACAATGGAGAGACCATCCATATACCATGTGTTCTTCACTGGAATTAATTCCCCCTCAATACCTCTTTTTGACCTCAACACAGCAAGTTGGTACCTTGTTGGTAGCAATCAGCATTTGACAGAATTGAGGATTATTAAAAACACTGGAAGAAATGCAATTAGCACATAATGACTGCATCAACTCCTTGCCCATATATCAATGCAAACGATTCTTCTAGTGCCCTTGGTTCTTGTGAAGTTTTCGACGAATGAGTTTTGATTTTTTGAAGGAAGGTGACGCGCCTACTCTTTCTGCATTTTCAACATTTTTGTGAATTCTTTCACTCTTCACGATTTTTTAATAGTGCATGACATCTCTTGACGTCGTATCTCTTTCCAACAACAGGGCCAAATAATGTGTGCATAAATAAATGTGATGTGGCAATTACCGCCGGGATTCTTTCTGCTTGCAACTCCTATTAGAATTACTGTCAAGTAAAAGCGTATGTTTCAGATTCACAGTTCTCCTTGGGTTGAGAAGAAATAGGATATGCATCCTTTGAACATGGTCCATGAGTTCGTCATCATCTTCTCTGTCCTCATCCGTAGAAAAATTTTCATATATAATCATGTTGTCCTCTTCGAAATTGTTGTGGGAGCATCATTGGCATGGTGGCTTTTCCCGAAAACCATTTTAATTTCTCAAGTGTTTGTCTCACTTTGTTTCTCTCTAATAAAAGATTATGGTTTTGCAAGTTCAATGGTTGCTGGTTATTGAAGGTCTGGTCTGGTACAGAATTTAAAAGGATTACGGATGCTCAGAAGCTCTTCTGTTTCCAAAAAAGAGAGAGTTTGTTTCTGCTGTTTTCTTTAAGGAGGCCAGTTTATTTCAAGAGGAGTGCAGAAAAAAAGAAGAAGATGTTTATGGTTCCATAAAGGGACCAAATTAACTGTTTTCTCAAGAGTCAACTGCTTTTCCCCAATAAAAGCAGGAAATCCTAAAGCACTTCAAAACCTCGCCTCCTATTCCCGACCCTCTTTCCATATCAGACAAAGTCGTAATCCCAAGATGCTTGATAACTTTGCCCTCATCTGCAGTCATTCTCCCTCTTTGAAACCCTAAACTTGCAGACTTGTATGCAAGGTTTTAAATTGCGGTATCGGGTTGGGAAACGATAACAGCCGTAGTGTAACAGTATTAGGAGTATCGTCCTGACCATAACGGTTGTTAATTTCTTAAAATCACCAAAATATTCTCAAAAACTCAATAATAGTAATTTTTTTTTTTTTTTTTTTAATTTATCTTTAATTAAATATTCTAATAGATATTATGACATTTAACTACATATACAACACATTAAAAATATAAAAAAAGATAAGAAATCGTTGTACTGAACAATTATAAAAGAATAAGATGATGCACACAATATTTAATAAAAAATATATTAGACAAACATAATAAAAGAATAAATTTTACTAGTATATCATATTATCAATTATCATATTACAAAAACATTACACTCAGATCAATACCAAAACGAATTGCGCATAGGCTCTTCATAGTTAGCATTGGCATAATCACTACTTTGATTTTGTTTTGCATCAGGTGCAATGATCATAAATGGTGTTGCCACTACCACCCACACCACTAGATTCTCCTAGTTCTTTGTAGTAACCAAAAGAAGTAGAACCCTAGTTCTCTTGCTGTGGAGAGACATTGTATTGGAAAGAAAGTGATGTGAGTATCCAGTAACAAAAGGTTGTGGGTATCCTAAAGGACCCATACCCATATAATGTGGCGGTAGCGCTAGAATAATGTAATGTGGTTGTGAAACGTGTTACGAGAGATAATAAGGGTAAGGATATGGTGGTGGTTGAGGCCCCTGATGATAACTGTCCCCTTGATATCCCCATATCCTCAAACTCCAACTCCAACTCCAAGCAGATCAAAGTGGCTTGCCATGGCAATATGTTCATCGGAATTTGAGAATTGTGGGTTTGAACGTCTCCTTGATGGTCTAATCACACCACTAGAGATAGATTGTCTTTGTGGCTCACTAATATTCCCAACTTCCACACCGCCTGTAAATCCAAACAATCGTACCTCTCCACACTATGGCGATCTTGTAATGTCTATTCCACCTCCACCATTATCACTGCGACTAGACCCTCCATTAGGTGAGCTTAAACCACGACCACTATTAGTGTCATTTCCATTTCCCAATGAGCTATGATTCTGACAACGTCGAGGTGCGGAATGAGTTGTCCAATATAGATTCAATCTTTTTAACATAAGTTTTGATTCGGCATAATCAATGAGGAATTCAAAAAAATGGATTGGATCTCATAAACCAAGTTGGGAGGAGAAGGGTGTCACGATCATGTGTGAAGTGTGATGGGTGGTTTAAGATCTACTCGCAGCACATTATTAATTTTCTGATTTGAAGTAATTGGGGGACTTTTTTTTATAAATCAGTGGATGCCACCAATGTTAGCAGAACTGCGGACTATTATTTCATCTCATGGACAAGTTGATGGATGAAGTTGGTGAAAGTATGTTGTCTAAATTGTCACTAATAATGAGGTTGCAATGCACGCAGTAGGAAAAAAACTTATGTTGAAAAGACCGAATATATATTGGATAGCTTGTGTCACACATTATATTGATTTGATATTGGATAGAAAGTAAATGTGCAGAAGGTTTTGAATGATGCAAGAAGAATTACACGATTTATTTACAACTCTACTTGGGTTCTTGGTTAGATAAAGTGATTCAGCGAAGGGAGAAAGTTATTATGCCCTGCAATTACACGCTTTGGCACCAATTTTATTATCCAGGAAAACATTGTGAGGCATAAAAATGTGTTATAAGTTAAAGACCGAATCTATATTAGGTAGAAAACAAATGTGCAGAAGGTCTTGGATGATGCAAGAAGAATCACATGCTTCATTTACAACTCTTCTCGGGTTCTTGATTATATGAAGGGAGAGAGTTATTACATCCTGCAATCACACACGCTTTGCCACCAATTTTATTATGTTGAAAAGCATTGTGAGGCATAAGAAGGCATTACAAGATATGTTTGATTGTGATGAATGAAAGAACACAAGGTGGACGAAGAAGAAGCATGGAAAAAAAGTGAGGAAGATTGTGAATGATAAAAAAAACTGCGGAGATTTTAAAAGTGCAAAAACAATTGGTGAAAGGTGCTTAAGATTGTTGATGGTGATGAGAAGCCTACGATGGGATTTATATATGAAATTATGGATAGAGCGAAGTTGTCCATTCAACAAAATTGACATTACTTCAGAGAATATTGGAATGTAATTAACAAAAGATGGCAATTCTAATTATACCACGATTTTGTGTGTCGTTGGTAAGTAATTGGTAATTCAAATTTCAAATACTCTTGTTAGATTTGAACTTCTTTAACAATATGTGCTTATTGTTTTCAATTCATGTAGGTTACTTTTTAAACCCTCAATATCAATACGGTGGTAAATTTTCCGATCATGTAGAAGTTATGGATGGGGTTAAAAAAGTGATTCAAAGATTGGAACCTAATATTAACATACAAATTCAAGTTATTAATCAAGTTAGTACTTGACTCGTTACTTTTTTTTTTTTTTAAAGTAACAAGTTATCGAGTTTTTTATGTTTTGTTTGTGGGTGTTTGACTTGTTACTTTTTAAGTATAGATTACATTGTTCCATGACAAGTAAAATTTTTTACACCGCGATCGTTACCGTTACCTAACCTAATATCGTGATCTAAAACCTTGGGGTTGACATATATGATTTAACAGGTTTTTAAGTGTGCGATGGTTAGGATTAGTGATGGCTAGCGTTAGTATCCTAATACATTTATTTGCATACATGATTTATTATATTCCTTGAATAATAGAAGTACATTTGGTGAGCTTATTGTTTATAATTATAAATTAGTAAAACAATTTATATATTAATTGGACTATAGATATACCTGTGTAAGGAATACAGATAATTATATAGTTTTGTCAGTTTAGTATTCTAGGAAAATCATTCTCTTAGACACTTGGGTACAAATGTTAACAGCCCGAATTTCATTGGACCTCCGGCTTATAGGCTTGAACTCTTTCTCTACCTTTAAAGGCTATCAGACTAGCCAAACAAGGAGCTAAATGGAAAAGCTTACCTGTCCCTTCGGCTTAACTACAAGCTTTAACTACTATCCTAGAAAAGGTATTTATTCAATAGCCTTTATGTGGACCTCCGGCTTATAGGCTTGAACTCTTTCTCTACCTTTAAAGGCTATCAGACTAGCCAAACAAGGAGCTAAATGGAAAAGCTTACCTGTACCTTTGGCTTAACTACAAGCTTTAACTACTATCCTAGAAAAGGTATTTTTTCAATAGCCTTTATGTGGTTTATATATGTGCTATCCTAGAAAAGGTATTTATTCAATAGCTTTTATGTGGTTTATATATGTGATAACTTAAGGATTTTAGTTAGATCCTAAAATTCCCGAATATGCACAGAAGCTCTTTTCTTTTCTTTTATTTTCTTTTGCTTTATTTTTTATTTTTGGTTTCTAAAATAAGTGGAAAATTTTCCCATAATCCTGAAAAACTAGAAACAGATAAACAAAAACCGTCTAAGATCATTTAAATATGATGGGACATATAGATGCACATGGGAAAGGATTGCTCTAGGTGTTACAAGAGTGATAAGATCCAGCGGAAAACATGAACAAAAATAGGAATATACTTGATTAGGTCTAAGTTAACCAATCAGATTGCCTTAAATCAAAGGTTATTGGGCAAACAAGCATTTATCTTGCATAGCACAATCAGCTGGAAAATAGCCTTGTTGCCCGTTGCTGTTGTACGGATGTTGTGGCAAAAGGTTTGAACATGTTAAAGCATACTTGTAGGGCAGTGATACCTTTTTTTTTTTTTTTTTTTTTTTTAACATTCCTTGAATTTTGCCAAGTTTCCTTGAACACTACATGAAGTTGCAAAATGCATTTGACCTGACTTGGGCTCTGTGATTTTGAGTCCTTCCTGTAGGAGCAGCAGCAGAAACAACTCGAGCTCATTATTACAATAGCAAAGAGTGGAAAGTTATGGGAAAGCAAGCCTGAAGAGAAAGAGACAATCCAACCATTTGATTCAGCGGGGGATGGGGTCCCGCATTCTGAAACCAACCAAGTAGAAGCTTTTGCAGGACAAAAGGAAGTCGATAAAGACAAGGCCTAGGGCTCGAAAGCAGCAAAAGTATATCAGGTTTGCTTCTCTTTGTTGATCCTGAAATCATTATTCTCAAATACTTAGCATTTTGACCATTTGGAGAGAAAATCTGGTCCTTTGTGGATTAGTATGGCGGTCCATGAGAAGGGAAACAGTCATTTCTTCTCCTGAAATCAGATGCGGCTTATCGATTGAATAGAGAATAGAAGTGGCTACCAATAACTCAATTCTTCTGTGTTGTTATATAGAATATTTTTGCTGTGGTTGATGTATGTAATGTCAGCATAAAGCTTTATGAGATTACTCAGTTGAGTTCAGGGTGTAGGCAATTTTGAGAAAGAACTTTCATTTCATATATTTAAATCAATCCTTGCTAATACTTATTGATCTTTGTAAAATTAAGATATCATTTGATTTTATAGTGTTTTATTCAGTAATATGAAAATGTTTAATAATAAAAAATAAAAATAAATTTGAAGGGTCCCAAACAACGTTTTAATTTCTTTTCGGATTTATATTGTACCCTTCGTCGGTCCATTCTTATTCTTCTTTGCCAGCGCAAATGGAGGGACTGAACTGGTTCAAGTAGCAGGTTTATACGCCTTAGGACGGGTTTTTTTTTTTTTTTAAATGTCTTTTTATTGATGATTTGAGAAAAATGGATGGTTGAAACTGATTTGAGAAAAATGGATAAATGATATTGTATTAAAAGTTTTTGAGAAAAACAAAATTCACACGCTCACTTTGAAGATAGTTATATTAAAGGGTTAATTACAAAAAAATAAAATAAAAACCTTGGTTTGTCTCATTTGCACTTTATCTTCCCGTGGTTCAAACGTCGCCACTTATCTCCCTGTGGTCTTGGGCCTAATTGCAAAACTAACAGTTTCTGTCAAAATTGACAGAATTGAGCCACACGCGCCAGGAATATGATTGGACCTGTTTTCTGTGTTTTTTCCCTCCAAAATTCTTTTTCCTTGTTCCCAATTTACCCCCACATTTCTCTATATAAGTGCAAGAATTCTCACTCATTTTTTACACTAAACCAACAATAATTCACATTTATTACACCACAATAATTCTTAATTTATTATTTATTTTCATGACTTTAATCATTATTATATCAAATTTTTTATTTAAATTAATCTTATTAATTTCATTTCATTATTCAAATATCACATTTTTTTTATTCAAATATCACATTAAAGTACTTCAAATTAAAAATAGTAAATTGTACTAGAAATATAAATTTGAGAACAAAACACCAAACAAATGCCAGTAGAATTGTAGCAGACATTCGTTTAACATTTTACAATAAAAATCAAAATAAAATATCAATTCACAATTCATAAATTAACATGGCGCATGATTCAAGTGTTGAAATTGACATTGACATTTTTTTAAATATTTTTATAAATTTCATATCTAAAGGTCTAATTTCATGAAATCAAACACTCTCAAACTATAAAATGGAACAATTAACGAATTAAATGAAAACCCAAACGAGCCCTAATAATTCTTGAATTTGCATTCATCAGATCAATAACAAAAAAAATAAAAAAAATCAATAAGTTTCTGGGTTTTTTGAGGTTTCCTTCCTCCTAAATTCATCTTTAGCCAAGAAAATTTATTAAAAACAATTATTTATCAAAACCGATCAAAGTATTACTGTAAGGAGCATTAGTAATCAGAAAATACAAAGGATTGCTCCTGAATTTTAATCTTAACAAAGAAAATCTTAAGATAATTCTAGAATCAAAATTTAGTACAACTACAAAGTGAAAAGCAAAAAAAGAAAAAATCTTATTTCTCTTAGATATTTAAACAAAAATTGAAGGTATGGATTGTAAACGGAGTAAAGTAACCGATCATCGCAATGAACCGGAAGATCAATGAAGAAGACAATCTATAATATCACATAATCAATCCAGATAAACACAATTGTCAACCTTCATTCTTAATAATGAACATATTGGTAGTTATTTTGTTTAATTTAAATTAGAATAGGAGAAGTGCAAATAGAGTACTATACAGAAATGAAAATCCACAGCATTCCAATTTGTATTGAACTAAATTGTACTTCATAAACATAAGCACGAACATCATATACATGAAGAAAAAGACGGAATCAAGCAGTAAACCGAGATGGCGTCATCTCAGTCATCATCCACGCTCTTTGTCGAACAAATTGAACAAAAGGTGCTCGAAATCGAAATATATGAGAACAAATCGAAAGATCTGAGCCGATGATTAGTGGATCGGAAGCGTCGTCGCCAACTTTGTAGCCAATTTCTCCAATTTGGATTTCAAATAGATGCATTTTCGACACCAATTCGCCATCCTATCAAAAACCCAGTTGTCAAAACTTCCATTAATAAAAAAAAAAAAAAAAAAACTAGTTAGAGAGAGAAAGTAGTGAGAGAGATAGACCAGTCGACGATGATCGGACGGGAGAGCTCTCTCGCCTGAGCTAAAATCCTATCAAATTCCTCACAGTCTTTAATGGGTTCCATCTCCACGGAAGTGGTCGTTGTCGCCACGCCTCCTGGTCACAGTGTGTCCGTCTCCGTCCCCTTCTTCGTTGCCTACTCTCTCACTTCAAGTCTGTTATTTCTCTTCCACCGTTTCCAATCGAAATCGAAACCCTGTTTCGATTTCGGTTTCGATTTGGGCTTTCGAAATTCCCCATATATAGGTATTTGATTTTCTCTATGAAGGAGAGAGAAATCTAAAAAAAAAAAAATCTTCTTTCTTCAGCAGCCAAGATTCAAAAAAAAAAAAAAAGAGCATTTGAAATCGAAACCCACAAACCAAACACAAACGACGTTCGAAGAAATAAAAAAACAAGTTCAAACAAATCCAAAAACAAATTCGAAATCGAAACCCAAATCGAAATAGAAATCGAAACCCTATTTCGATTTCAATTTTGAATTTGAAATCGAAATCAATTTCGAACCCTATTTTGATTCGATTTCGAAATCGAAACCCAAATCGAAACTCTATTTTGATTTCGAACCCTATTTTGAATTCGAAATCGATTTCGTTTTTGAAATCGAACGTGTTGTTCGATTTCAATTTCGAAGACGAAATCGATATCGAAATTACTCAAAGATCGGCAAAGAATGAAGAAGAAGAAGAAGAAGATGACGAAATCGACGACGAATCCAGATCGGCGGCGAGGGCCGTCGTCGTCGCTACTGCTCAAAGGAGCTTCGGCGCGAGATCATGGAGCGAGCGAGAGCAAGATAAAGGGAGGGTGAGGAGGCGGCGGATGTAAGCTCTCAATGGAAGAGAGCTGAAAGTAATTTAGGGTTAATTACACTTTCTATCCCAATAATTGTGAATAATTATAGAAGGGCAAAATCGATATTCCATGCTTTCCGTCAACGGAGTTAGCGTTACACTTAGGTCCACAAACCACAGGGGGGTAAGTGGCGACGTTTGAACCACAGTGGGGTAAAGTACAAATGGACCAAATCACAGAATTTTTTTTTGTAATTAACCCTATATTAAATTATGTTTTGTATTTTTTAAATTTTACATTTGTATTTAATTGATTAAATTTTTTATTATTTACTATCTTCTAATATTTATAAATTAAAAAATCAATATAATATCATTGCACCAATAATCTTTTGTCTATTTAAATATTACTGGCTCAAAATACATTTGAATTTTGAAACTATTTAAATATTACAAATCAAAATATAATTTACTGAGAAGGAATAAAAAAGGAAAAAGTGTGAAAGAAATTGGGGTCCCCGTCCAATAAGATTAAACCTTCCAACGAATGACATGTCAATTTCTCTGTGGATTTCTTGTACCCAAATAAAGGAACCGAACTTCTTCAAGGAGCAGATTTGTACCCAGATTAGTTAGTTACTAAGAAGTCCTTATAAGACAAAACTACCAAATACACATTTTTAAAAATATGTTACTAAATAGTTTTTTTACCTTTTTGTGACGATTTTACTCTTCATATTATATTCAACATCAAGGTCGTGTTATATTCAACACAATCTCAGATCGTATTACATTCAACATAATCTCATATTAAATATAACAAGAAGTCGTGTCACATTCAAATTGATGATTCATCTATCCTACATTTTAATACGAGGTCGTGTTATATTCCAATTTTTTCATTCAAATTGATAATTCTCTCTCCACATTTATATGCTTGATTTTTTTCAAATACAAATCAAATCAATCTAACCAAATAAACCCTAAATTCCATTCAAATCAACCAAATCAATCCAAACAAATCAACCAAATCAATAAAATCTTATAAAAATCAATTTGAAACAGAAAATCGCTGTCGAATCGCAGGACAAAATTTGGCCTCAAACTGCAAATACCATGTCTATTTGCAAGTCCATTATTCTGCTCAAGAAGTGCCTTCATCAAGTGCTCCGTCTCCACTATCTGATGTTTGTTCTCCTTCGCCACTTCCAGCGAAGAAACAATCGCTTACCACGCCATTTCCGTAAACTCTTGTTGAGTTATCTGCTGCGAATTCATCAATTGTTAACCAGAAAAACCCAAAATATAATAAATAATTTACATATTCAATTCAAGTTTAGGCAATGGATTACTCTTCCACCCGATGAACCGTCGGATCGAACGACTAACGATCTCGAGCACTTCCCGAATCTCTCAACTCGTTTCGAGATAAATCAAGAAATCTGAATCACCAAATTCTTCGATAGTAGATGGACAAACTCACGATTTGAATCGTCAGACCATATCGCGAAATTCGAGAGCAAATAGCTCGGAACATAGCAAAATAGAATTCTTCGATAATAGATGAACAAACTCACATTTGAATCGTCGGAATTCGAAACCATATATCAAAATTCGAGAGCAAATAGCTCGAAACAGAGCAAAATCAGAGCAGTCTGAACCCATAAATCGTTTGATTGTTCCAGTTCATTCACGTCTCTAAAACCCTAAGCGGTCACCGTCGCAGTCGTAGTCGCTCAAACCAAGCCACCAGCTACAGATAAAAAATCGAACCAGATCTAGATGTGGCGCCTACATGGTAATCATCGTCGCTAGGCTTGGTCACCGACTGGGCTTCGTCGTTGGTGAGAAAATGTAGGGCTACGGAAGTGATCGATGAGGGAACATAAGATGAAAGAACTCTCATGATCTGCTGCGGCCTGAGAAGACAAAGAAGGAAGAGGAAAGGGGTAAAATCGTCATTTCAAAATGTTTAGGATTATCTTGTTCAAAGCAATGCCTTTTATGGGATTATTTGTTCAAAAAAAATATTATGGGACTATCTTATAGATTTGGTGATTTAAAGAGACTATGTGGTATTTTTCTCAATTATTTATGCCTTAAGATATAGGATTCATTTAATCTAATCTAATCCAATCAATAAAAGCAGAAGCTTTAACCTGGAATGAAAGAGAGCTATGATGTTACTTTCTTGACTTTTAGGTAGTTCAACTTATTTTAATCATCAATTAAGTGATGTTTCAAATGAATTTTTAATGTTGTATTGTCAATTAATAAAGTCATTGTCTTTTATTGGAGTATATGACAAAATGGACATTAAATTTGTTGGTGTATAAAAATGGTACACACCTCGAGTATGATCCAGTTGGATGACAGGTGGATCTTCTTGCTAAGGTGGAATCGATGGTTGAAAATTCTTCAAAAACATCATGTAATCACCTCCCCCTTATGCAAAACGAAATTAGGTAACAAAAGATCAACTTTAGGTGGAACAAAATACTTATTTTGATCCCAATCCGAATGTGAAATAATAAAATTTTTACACAACAATTATGTTCGATTAATTCTCTTTAAAATGAGATATCAATTACATGTAACATTCATGTAACATTAATGTTACATGTAACATTAAAACCAAACCAAACCAAACCAAAACCAAAATCAAAATGTTAGTAATCACACCATGTTACATGTAATATTTATGTAACATCAATGTTACGTCACATTACTGTATTTTTCATTTGTATTTGCATGTTAATTGTGACATCCAATCCAGCCGAAATGACACTATAATGTCCGTATCGCATCTGATAATAACTCCTCGTTCTTTACTTGTGGAATGTAACATTGCTTATATTGAATCGTATTTCAGGTAAATGTTACATGTAACATCTTATAGTTCGTAAAAACAAAAATTATGGAAATACCATGTTACATATAACATGAATGTGAAAACTGAAATTGTAGACAAATATGGATACATTAAAACGACAATGTACATTTTGGATTCGGAAGACTCGTTTACAACCTGCTCCTCATTTCTTCTAGCATCAATAAGAAAAAAATACTATTAGAGTATTTTTTTCGATAATATTCACACACTCACTAACCAAGACCACTTAAATTATCTGTAATCTGATGAGATTGAAACCTTAGAGGTATCAACGCATATTTATAAAGAAAATCCTAAAGGGTGTGTCCATTCTAATGGGTGACTATTGAATGGACATAATCTTTAAGACCAAGAGGTGCACCTATTCACATGTTGACTATCCATGAAACATGGGACCCATGTGGACGCTCCACGGGTCAACCAGATCCGCTCCATAATCCAACATCTCTCACTCAGACACAATGGGCATCAAATGTGTTTCTCTATTTAAATTCATGCATTATACTCTCTTTATATAGGTTAGTAGTGTGTGCAACCGACGAGTGTCTTCAAACAATGTAGGAGCACCATATTAAGTTTCTATCAAACTAATATGGCAATATCCTGTTGCAAAATAAAAAAACTCGATTATGCCCTAGACTAATTCAGTCACATTAAATTAAGCATTTCTAACCCCTCTAGAGTTTAAAACTCAAAACATGCTTAATCTCCTTTGCAGTAGCGTGCTTATTGTAAAAAATATAATATATAATTTTCAAAAATAACTTTATATATGGTGACCACCATTAAGTACCGTACACTGCAATTTTAACAAAATGTGTTATTAAATTGTCTTCCTTTGATCCTCATAATACTCAACTTTTATTTGACTGCTTTCCTAGATATGTCCCTTTAGACCGCATCAATCATGGTCATAGGATAACAAGTTAAAGTAACAACATCAAATTTTTGAATTATAGCATAGTTCAAAATCATAAGGGCACAATTAGATCATTATTAATAATCTACATATATAGGTCTCACACAATAAAAAAATAGAGATCCATTTCTCACTCCTTATGTGGTCATCTTAAAGCACATGTAGTATGATTTTTATGCTACGGTATTATACTCATAAAAAAATGAGGATGTCATTCTAAATTACCATACAAATCTAAGTCCAATCACTACCTAAGTGATTGACTTGAGAACTTCAAGCTAGTATCTCCTTCAGTATCCACTTGAAATTTCATATTCGGCTATTCATAGGCTACATGAAATGTGGGAAACTTTCATGTTCGATTTTTCATAAATCTCATTTTGGCTCATCCAAGGCGACATTATAAATAATTCTCCAATTCAATCTTCAGAATTTTAAAATCTTATCTCGCACGCTATCTCAATGTCGGGGTTGGTTGTTGTGTGAATAGCCAACCATTTAGTCTAGTGACATCTACCATCATAGTAATAATATGTGCTATAGAAAATATCTCAAATCATTTATCATACTTTTAATGAATGCAAATAAAGTATGAAATTGTAAATGTGCATTGTGGTGCAAATATATGAAGTTAATAAGTCAAACATATCTTTTACAATCTACGAAAACCCAAAGACCTTACATGAGATTAGAACAAATCTCTAGAAATATGTTTGGTTAAGAGATCAACCACCATTTTACTCATAGAAATATGTTTGAATACCACTTCTCCATGTGAGACTCTATCTCGGATGCAGTGATATTGAGTCTGAATATGCTTCGTCTTTCCATGATACTTAGGATCCTTGACATATGTGAGAGCAGTCATACTATCAAAATATATGGTTACAAGATCTACAACATGTTGTATTATCTCAAAACTCTCTAAAATTCTTTTTAATCAAACAGCATCTTGAATTGCTGAAGCACAAGCAACATATTCTGCTTCCATTGTGGATAGTGCTATGCATGATTGCTTTTTACTAGACCACAAAATAGCATCGTTGCTGAGTATAAAAAGAATATCTTGATGTCGACTTACATTTGTCCAAGTCACCATTCCAATTTGTATCACTATATCCTTGCAAATGTATATTTCCACCACGATAGCAAAGCATATAGTCTACGATTCCACGAAGGTACCACAAGATGCTTTTAACTGCTCTCCAATGAACAATTCCTAGATTACTCTGAAAACGACTAACCAACCCCACAGCAAAACATATGTTTGGTCGTGTACATATCATGGCATACATTAGTCTTCTTATTGCACTTGCATATGGTATACGTGATATCTCTTCTTTTTTCAGCATTAGTTCTAGGACAAAGATCAAGACTCAAGGTACTACCCTTCTCAGCAGAAGTGTCTATAGACTTAGCATTATGCATTCGAAATTATTCAAGTACTTTCCTGATATAAATCTCTTGAGACAAAACAAGAAATTTCTTAGAACGGTCTCTAACAATTTTAACACCAAGTACATAATTTGCTTCACCCATGTCCTTCATATCAAAAGTAAATGACAACCACTCTTTAGTAGAGACAATCATCCCTATATCATTTCTTGCCAATAAAATGTCATCTACATATAGAGTGAGGATAATAAAACCCTTCTTCGACCGCTTTATATAAACACAATGATCTTCCTCAATCATGATAAAGCCAAAAGTAATTATGGCTTGATGAAATTTGAGGTACCATTGTCTAAATGATTGTTTTAGGCCATAAATGGAATGTTTTACCTTGCACACTTTGCGCTCTTATCCCTTGATCACAAAACCAATAGGTTGATCCATGTAGATCTCCTAATCTAGTACTCCATTGAGAAAAACAGTCTTAACGTCCATTTGAAAAAGTTCTAAATCCAAATGGGCGACAATGGCTAGAATTAGGCGAGTGGAGGCAAACCTAACAATAGGTGAAAATGTTTCCTTGTAGTCTACACCATCTTTTTTAGTATAACCTTTCGCCACGAGACGAGCTTTGTACCTATCAATAGATCCATCTACCTCACGTTTAATCTTTAAAACCCATTTGCTTCTAATAGATTTTCATCCAAGCAGAAGATCAACTAGTTCTCATACTTGATTCTTTTGCATAGAACTAATCTCATCTTCCATTACAGTTATCCATTCTTTAGCAGCGGACGATGATAAGGCCTCTTGATAAGATGAAGGCTCGTCTTTCTCTAGTGAAGAACACATGAAAAATTCCTTATCAATTCTAAATAGACGTCAAGAAATATTTGCACGTTGACTTCTAGGCAGCTGAAGAGTTCGAGAATTATTTTGTGGTACACTTCTACTATTCTCTAAATCTCTCCCACTGTCCTTGGAGACCATTGGCATACTTGTAGAAGGACGAGGATTCATTTCCCTACCTTCGCCGAGTGATGGTGTAGAGTTATCATTTGACTCATTCTACTCATAAAATTCTTTACTACCTCTTAGTTCACCTCTGCTTGGAAACTCATTTTTCATAAATTCGACATCGCGTAACTCAATCTCAGTCAGAATGCCATCAGAACGTTCATGTAACATCACATATCATTTGGATTGATCAAGATATCTAACAAATGTGCACTTTTGAGCTCTAGGGTCCAATTTTCCATGTGCATGTGATGTAACACGAACATAACCTGCAGATATCCATGGTCGCAAGTGTTCTAATTCTAGTTTGAAACCACTCCATAACTCATATGGTATAGATGATACTAACCTGGAGGGCACTCTATTAAGGATATAGGTTGTTGTTAATAAAGTATCTCCCCAGAAATTGATTGGTAGATTAGTGTGTGTCATCATTGACCTCACCATATCCCATAAAGTTCTATTTATATGCTCAACTACTCCATTTTTGTTGTGGAGTACCGAGAATCGTCAACTATCTAATTATGCTTCTATTATCACATTAGTCCTTGAATTATTCAAACAAATATTCACGTCATCCGTTAGTACGTAAAATCTTAAGATTTTACCTCTTTATTCTCAACTAAATGAACAAATCTTTGGAAGCAATCCAATGCCTCTGATTTGTGAGAAATGAGATAAACATAACCAAAATATGAATAATCATCAATGAATGTAATGAAATAATTAGCACCATGTCGTGCCCTGAAATTCATAGGTCCGCAAATGTCTAAATGGACTAACTCTAAGGGAGATGTAGCTCTTCTAACCTTACCGAAAGACTTTCTTGTGGCCTTTCCAGCCAAACAAGATTTACAGATAGGTAGGATAACTCTAGAGAGTGGACCTAAAAGTCCTTCTCGAGCTAACCTTGTTATTCTTTCTTGCCCAATATGACCAAGTCTTGCATGCCATGTAACAGATATAGATGTAATAGAATCATTATTACTAAAAGTTAAATATATATCAAAATATAAAGAATCATCAACATCTAGTACATAAAATCCATCTATTTTGTGTCCACTACCATAAAACATAGAGTCTAAATAAAATTGAACAAGAGTCTATAGTGAAAGTGAAAGAAAAACCTAGTTCGGTCATGGCTGCAACATACACCAAGTTTCGTCGAACTCTAGAAGCATAGAGAAGTATGGTGCTTCCAGAACGCATATTTAATTGATAGGTTCCAATTCCTATCACATTTTTGTTAGTGTTATTCCCCATGTAAATACGTTGACTTCCAATTGGAATTCTACGATACTCAATGAACCTTACTCGATCTTTTGGGACGTGTTTTGTTGCTCCAATATCTACAATCCAATCAAGAAATGAATGAGCAACCAAAACATGACTGCACACATAGGCGTCATTTTGAAAGATAGAGTTGGTTTATACCTTCTTCGGCTTAGTGCATTCGCGAGCGAAGTGACCAAGTTTATCACAGTTGTAACACTTCAGCTTAGACTTATCCTTCTTTCTTCTACACTTTCTTTTTGATACTTTCTGTCGTTTCTCTTTTTATAAGCATATCTTCTTATTCCTTCCTATCGTGCTTTGTCTTGCCACTTTTGCCTAGACCCAAATGTCTAGCGATAGCTAGAAACCGTGACAAACATAGAAGTATTACCTTGTACCTCCAACCTCTCTGCCTCCAATTCCATATGATGTTGTAATTGGGTAAAAGTTTTGATATTTTCATTGTGCGTCATTGTGAGCTTCATTTGCTCCCAAGAATCAGGTAAAGAGCAAAATACAATAAATATCTGTTGTTCATTAGATAAATTGTTATCAGCTGCCTTTAAGTTGCGTATCATAGTTGACATTTTTCGAATATGCTCAACCATCTTTGTTTAGGAAGACATCTTATAAGTTTCAAACTTAAATGTCAAGACTCGCAACCTAGTTGCTGATGTATCGACAAATGCCAACTTCAAGGCATTTCACATCTCTAGTGCGGTGGCATAACTTTCATAATCATCAATCAAATTATCGTGCATATAACTTAACATAGTGAATCTTACACTATGATATTTCTTAGTCCAATTTTGATAGGTTTCCATTTCACGCTTGTATTTGGTAGAATTACTTTTGGGAGGTGATTCTATGCTATGTGTCAGTATTTCTAGAACCTCTCACTCATTTAGGAGATACTGGATCTTATGATGCCAAATATCGTAGTTATTCCCATCCAGTTTCTCAACTTTAACAAAGTCCACTACTATGTTTGTTAAAGTCATTTCACTATATTTTATGCACATTTAGGATATTAGCACACATGCTATTTGTTTTGCCTCAATAATCAAATCTAAAAAATAATATATATCTCTATAGTACAAGATCGAAAATTTCGCTATACTCATAATCATCTCTTGTATTTATAAATTTAAATATTATTTTTCGATACATTATGCGCAAAATAAAAATTGAGAAAAACATATCTCAACTTATTATTACCCACAAATTTTAATTTCATGTTCATAATTACATAAAGACATATTTCATGACATGGTATATAATTAAGCATGAGAATAAATGCAATGTAACTTAAACATGCAGGTTATATATAAACATTGCGATAACATAAGCATATCGTTTGGACTGTCCTAGAGGTCAATGAGCGACTTTAGTGTCCTTGAGTCCAGGGGTTCAAATTCAGTTGGGCACCTTTTCTTACAGTTTTTTGCAATTTAAAGTATAATAATTTTTTTAAAAAAAGTTATAAGCACATGCAGGGACTCAAACTGCTGACCCCTCACTTCTATAACTCAAAAACGTGCCACTGAACCAACAATTCTTATTAGTTGAGACGTGTGAGAATAAATTATAACTCATTCCGTATCGTTTCACAAGACAACAATAAAATGAGGTCGTTTAGGTCATTGTCTTCAGTGCTCAAATAGAACCAGGTACAGACCAATGAACAGTGCACGAAGTTCTTTTGGATTTTCAATCTTTAAAAAATCATATAAAATCAATCGCAAATCCAAATTTCATGAAATGTATATGGTTCGAATCGTAATGGAACGTTGAATTTTTATGTATAAATTTTTCCCAAAAATATCAAACTTTGCAGAAGAAAAATATTTCGACCATTTACGAGAAAAAACAATTTTCTTCCATGGACAAAATGATTTACGAAACGAGTCTATAAGGCTCTGATAACAATGTAGACAAATACGAAAATATTAAAACGGCAGTATACCTTTTGGATTCAGAAAACTCGTTTACAACCTGTTTCTCATTTCTTCTCTCGTCGGCAAGAAAAAATACTGCTAGGGTATTTTCCGATAATATTCACACACTCACTAACAAAGGCTACTCAAATTATCTGTAATCTGATGGAATTGAAACCTTAGAGGTATCAATGCATATTTATAGAGAAAATCCCAAAGGGTGTGTCCGTTCTAATGGGTGTCTACTGAAAGGGTATGTCCGTTCCAATGGGTGTCTACCGAATGGACATGATCCTTAAGACCAAGAGGTGCATCTATTCACATGGTGACTATCCATAAAACATGGGACCCATGTGGATACTCCACGGGTCGACCCGACCCGCTCCACAATCCAACAGAAACTAATGAAAAAAAAAATTGAATTTGATATCGTTTTGAAGATTTTATTTAGACAAATCTAAATATATAATTAGATTGTAAAAAAAATGTGTACAACAATAGTTATTTTTATTTTAATAAAATAATTTGTTGAATATAGAAACTCCCAATCACCTATTATAGAATTTTCATTGCTGCATATAATGTGAGGGTAAATCTGTCAACAAGAAATGTACGGACGACGGTTTTGGAACTGCACTATGCATGAAAATTGTGAAAGAGGACTATGTTGTTTACTAGTAAAGTAGCGGATTTTATTGGTAGATTAGTGGTTAATATGGGTCCATGCGGTAATTTTTCCTAAATTATATTTTGTTCTCTAAATTTTATATTTGTATTTAATTGATTAATTTTTTTTACTATTTATTATGTTTTTTCTTTATATGCCACGAAAAATGTTTAGTCTATTTAAACATGACATGTTAAAAATACATTTGAATTTTGAAATTATTTAAAAATTAAAAATTAAAAGTGTAATTTACTTCAAAGGACATAGAAAGAAAAACGAAAAAGAAAAATAGAGAGGTCATTGTGCAATAAGGATAAATCTCCCAACAAATGGCAGAGTTGTTTACGCAATAACTAGTATTTAAAAAAAAAAAAAACTGAAACTTTGCCTTTTCCAAATTATTTACTCAACACAGACTACTCGGGGTTGGGAACCCCAAGTACTTAAATCTGGGGTTACCAATCCCGGGTTTAAAAAATCCAAATTTTGTATACTTGGTGTTCACAACACCAAGTATACGGTTTTTTTTATTTTTATTTTTAATTTTGATATAGGTATTTTTGGGCTTCTCTGAGTCAACACATGGGCCTTGACCCCGTGTCCACTATCGCCAACATTTTCTCCATAGGCCTGACAAAAGCCTACGGGCTTCACCAAATGGGCCCAAAAGCCCAAGTCCAACGATTATCTCCTAAACACCTCAGATTATCGGCTAAACACAACTTTTTGACTAATTAACCATGTTTAAGTCTGACTAAGCATCTCGAACTCCTATATATATCGGGAGCTATGTAAGTCCGATGTATGCTTTACATTACGCATGAGTTCATTTGTTTACTTGCTACATTACTGCACATTTTCTCTCTGAGCATTAATTACCACGCTGGAGGGGCTTCACTGGGACGAATCCCAGTTTGTGCCTTCTACAGGTACACTCCCTAGGGAGTAGGACTCTGGATACAGCAGGTCAATCCTCCTAGGACGCAGTACAGCTCACCCGAAGAATTTTCAACCAACGACTCCACCTCAGCAAGAGGACCCACCTGTCATCCGACTAGACCATACTCGAGGTGTGTAACAATTTTACGCATCAACAGTTTGGCACCGTCTGTAGGAACCGTGCAAAAAGCCTTCCCCTTATCACTATTCTCTGCTCAACTAAGCCTAGATGATCGTAAGGTCTAGTCGGATAGACAGACCCGAAACGGAAGAAAGAGAAGATATGTCAAGAACTTTATGGGCACACCCTCCGGCTCCCAATAACGAGGACAACTGCCCCCTCCAGGACCAGGCAGGCCCGTCAACTCTGCCACCTATGGCTGCGAGATAGACCTTAAGGGCTGTGGAGGCTCTCGGGTTGATCTTCTTGAACACTAGATGGGTAAGTTCAAGTCGTGTGTTCAACTCCTCCTTACACGCTTGTCGCTACCCCCTGCTTTGAGAGGACCAGCTCTCTAGACCACAGCACCTGAGGAGCCACCTCAAGACCATGATATTTTCATGACCACTTCGAATGAACATGTGCCTGGGGGCCACCCTCCACCTCGCGACCCTGAGCCTGTGGGCATGAGAGAGATCCCTCGACAAAGCTAAGATCTCTACCTCATCTGCCGCGCAAATTTGTGTCAAGGGAACTGTTGGTGTCCCTTGATGGTCGAGCTCTTCATCGGCCAGCCGGGTCCAATCATAGAGGCTGGCATGAATGTGAGGTTGGTTCTAACTCACATCTATATCTCGTCACACTGCTGCCTGAGCTACAGGCAGTCATATACGGAATGAGCCCCGAGCGAGAGAGGTCGTGAAACGCTGCCTGGCTGATATGGAAGCCCGTATCCAAGAGATACAAGGAGGTCGAGTAGGACCAGGTGTTGTCATAGAGGTGAGGCCCCCTTTTGTGGAGGAAATTCTAGAGGAGGTAACGCCGCGACACTTCACTCACCCCCAGATGAATCCGTATGATGGGGCATCAAATCCTGTTGACCACCTATCTATGTTCAAGTCTCATATGGACAAGCAAGTAGCTTTTGTAGCTTTGCTCTGTAGAGCCTTTCCCATCACTCTCACAAGCACAACGGGGGCTTGGTTCTAGGGTATGAGGCCAGCATCTATCTATTCCTGTAGGGAGCTCAAGCAGTTGTTCCTAGCTCATTTTAGTCGCTCCTGGTGAAGGTCAAAGACTATGGATCACATCCTCACTCTTTGGTAGGAGCCCTCTGAATCTTTGGGAGACTATGCTGAGCACTTCAATCAAGAAACAAATGCGTGCGACGACCTCTCCGAGACTGTAGCACTGAATGTCTTTGTTAACGGGCTCCACCATCAAAGCTTGTCCTATGACCTCTACTCCAACCCTGCTCATATTCTCGATTAAGATTTGGACCGTGGGGCTAGATTCCATGGAGCTGACCTTCGTACTACAGCCAGGAGAGAGAGGGAAGGAGCAAACAAGACGAGAAAACCAAGAAATAGAGGTTCGAATCAAGCCCAAGGCTCGAGAAGATTATAAACTGGAGGGACGTTCAGGCTCCTACTTGGAGACAAGAGGCCATTTCCTCCTCTAAGGCATTACCAACCAGAGTTTACTTCGCTCACGGCCTCGGTGGCTGCCATCTTCATTGAAAACTTAGGGTAAGACTTTTTCTCTCCTCCGCTGCCCTTGAGAGGAAGGCCAGTCGGGAGGTCGATGACCAAGTACTGTGAGTTCCACCAAGACCAAGGCCACTCTACAGAGGACTACTTCCAGCTCTGACAGGAGATTGAAGCTATCATTCAGAGAGACTATCTCGGACACTATGTCCGGAGAGAAAATCAGGAGCAGCCTCACGGGGATGAACCACAGGGAGAGCCTCAGGCCTAGAGAAAAAAGAAAAATCGCAACCGTCCACCACCCTGGGGGCTGAGGCCGGGGATGATCACCAGTGCGTGGATAGTGAAATTAATATCATCCATGGCGAATTGAGCTCCGAGGATGTACAGAGTCACCAGGGTCACACGTCTGGGCACATACGATCTTGAAACATAAGAGAATATGCCGCTCAGGCACCCACATAACGCTAACTAGCTGAAGCAAAGCTTCTGTAGGGATAACCCACTTTTGTGAACAACTTTCAATTTATACAAAGTATCGTAGTTTTGCTTATAAAAATAAAGAGTATGTTTTGTGCAATGTGCTTTGTGTTTTCCCCGGTAAACGGTACTCTAACCCCATGAGCCGCATCCCGGTTCTCGGCGTCGTGAGTGATTCTTCACGGTTACATTCTGACCCCCTGAGTCGTACCCCGAATTTCGGCGTTGTGGATGATTCTCCTCAACGACATTCCGACCCCCTAAGTCGTGTCCCAGTTCCCGAATTTGCGGATGATTCTCCACGGTTACATTTCGACCCCCCGAGTCGTATCCATGTTCTCAGCATCATGAGTGATTTTTCATGGCTACATTCTGACCCATTGAGCTGTATCTCGGCTCCCAGCGTCGCGAGTGATATTCCACGATTGCATTCCAATCCCTTGAGTCGTATATTGGCTCTTGGCATTGCGAGTAATTATCCACGGTTACATTTCTCCCCCTTAAGTCGCAGTGTAATTCTCCACCCAGTATTCTGACTCTCGGTGTCACGAGTAACTGTCCACAAGTCTCATCCTGGCACTCAGTGTCGAAGGTGACAACCAGACTCTCTCTAGAAGTCAATAGTCCGTACCCGGGGACAGACCAAGGTCATCCACCCAGGGCGGGCCATTGATCGGGTCTGAGGGCCTCCAGCCAAGTATTTTTCCCCACCAGTCACTTCAAGTCCGGCGTTCTAAAAGGGAAAGTGCTTATGCATGAACTAAATGGAGATAATCTTAAAGGGTTCTTAAATGAGCTTGACTACGGAGAACTCCCCGATGACCAGCCACGGGGGTCCAATCGTCGCATTGCGCCCCCACGGATCGAGAGGACCAGATACCCTAGAAAACCCTTCTCCTAAGTCCACAATACGATTTTCTTGCAATCAGCTCGTGTCCCGGACTTGGGGGGGGGGGGGGGGCTAGCGGTCCATGGCCCTTGGCAGAGGCGATAAGTTTTTTCAACAAAATTTTCAAAATTTTACAACTCTGAACAAGACCGAGAAGAAACTAACTTGTCAAAAACGTCGAGAAGAAGGAGTAGACTCTGAAATACCCTACATATGTCGCTCAAAAGCTTACACGCTCACTGATAGGTGTAAAATACCTATCTAATTCTAAACCGAATTTACCAGTTTTCGAGCATTTTATTGAAGTTTGAATATCGTTTTAGCTGTTTTTATTAGTCAGGAGCAAGGACGTAAACAATCGGAAAACCGAGCGAAATGGTAGCCAAAAAGATGAAAAAATGAGGTTTCAAATAATAGAGCAATTCCGCCTAGGCGAAGTTTCTACCGCCTAGGCGGAAATTCATCAGAAAGATGCAAAAACTGAAGATTTGAAATCCGCCTAGGCGAAGTTTCCATCGCCTAGGCGAAAATTCGTCAGAAGGTTGCAAGGGCTGAAGTATTGAATCCGCCTAGGCAAAGTTTCCACCGCTTAGGCAGAAATCCATCAGAACGCTGGAAGTACTGAACTACTGGATAGAACTGCACTGTTGTAAATCCGCCTAGGCGAAGTAGCTACCGCCTAGGCAGAATTCCTTCAGAAAGAAAGGGAGCCAAGAAGTTAGTCATCCACCTAAGCGAAGATTCTACCACTTAGGCGGAATTCTAACCAACTTAAACTTCGCCTAAGCAAAGTTTCTACCGCTTAGGCGGAAATCGCAGAACAGGTCAAAATATTTGTTTAGATATTTTTGAACCCCTAGGCCTATAAAAACCCCTTGGCCACGTCTGAAACTTGTTGTTGAAGAACCCTAACCCTAGTAGAGAGCTCTTAAGCTATATTTTGAAGATCAAGAAGGAGGTTCATCTTTCGGATAAAGAAGGATAACTTGCAGATCGATCATTAGTGACGGTGAACTGTTTCACTCCCAGATTTGATCGTTTCTCTCTTATTTTATTCTTTGTAATCACTTTTTCATATCTAAGAATGTTGAATCCCTCTTATTTTTTACGCTATATGGCTAAGATCTTGTAGTAGTAGCTAAATGTTACTAGTTGAAATCATGTAACCGTTTAGTTGAGTAAATTAATGTTACTTTAACGTGTTGTTTATCTAAATCTGATTGTGTTTACCATTATGCTTGATATTATGCTTGTATTGATAAACTGAGAATACGGGGTTTGACACTCGGGAGAGGTAACCCCGGATTCAGACTAGGGTAACTATAATGTGACGTTCTAACGACCCAGGAGGGTGTTAAAACGTATACAACCCATGACGTTGGCTCAAAACTCACGCGACCTAGGGTCGCTAAGGCGTTGAAAGGGACTTCTTCATTGACACGAAGTCATGTAATCCCTCGTTTTACACTCGAGAGAGGTAGTGGAGGAGTTATTGATACAGAGGTTGTCGGATTATATAAAAACCGTTATAGCTAACTAAATGAAATCGATTATGCATTATATGAAAGAGATTTATACCTAAGTAATTAGTGTAATTAAAACTAACTTTATAGTTTTTGTTTATAGTAATTAGAAAACAAACAAAATTTGATTAGTCAAGATAATATGAAACTATTGAAATTGCAATACTCAACCGAATTACCTGCCGTTCCCAGTGGAACGATATTTGATCCTACAAGATCCATTATATTAAAACTAGACCCCGTACACTTACGGGTAGTCCAATTACTGTGAGGAGGAAAAGGTTGTGAATCCTCGTGCGTACAAGTTTTTGGCGTCGTTGCCGGGGACGGCAATGTGTTTTTCAATTAAGTTGATATTGTGATCAAGTAGTTGAATGTTAATCACGATAATTCTTTTGCTTTTAAATTTTATTCAATTCATTTATTTATTTTATTTATCTATTGAATTTGAGCAGTGCATGCGGCGTAGTCAACGTATTGCTAAACAGAAAGAGGAAAAAGTTACAGTAATGGCCGGCGAACGTGAGAATATTCCGCAACCACCGGAGCCGCAAGCACTCCAACCTCCGGAGCATGAGAGGCCACAACGAGTCCTTCGGGACTATTATAGGCCACTCATGTTGGACAATTATTCAGGGATCCGGAGGCAGCCGATCCAAGCTAATAACTTCGAATTTAAGCCCGCCCTAATCAACATGGTTCAGCAAAACCAATATGGTGGGAACCTTCACGAAGACCCCAACGTACACTTAGAAACCTTTCTTGAAATCTGTGACACCGTCAAGATTAACGGAGTTGCCGAAGATGTTATAAGGTTGAGGTTATTTCCGTTCTCCTTACGAGACAGAGCAAGGGGATGGTTTCAATCGATTCAACCGGGGAGCATTAATACTTGGGAGGACCTTGCACAAAGGTTCCTCACTAAGTTCTTCCCACCCTCAAAGACTTCTTAACTCCGAGACGAGATTGCGCAGTTTCATCAGAGAGATTTCGAGCCATTATTTGAGGCATGGGAGAGGTTTAAGGACTTATTGAGAAGGTGCCCCCAACACGGTTATCAAGATTGGTTTCAAACCCAATTATTTTATAACGGGTTGGATGGCCAGACAAGAACGATAGTCAATGCAGTCTTAGGGGGATCATTATTGTCCAAAACCCCAACTGAAGCAAATGCATTATTGGAGGAGATGGCGGCTAATAACTATCAATGGCCGAATGAGAGGAACACGGGATGAAGGGTCGCTTCTATCCAAGAATCTGACCATATTTCAACGTTATCAGCCCAAGTGTCCAAGCTCTCGGACTAATTAGTCGCCTTGTCTACAAAAGGTGCTTTGTCGAGTCAAGGGGAGGAGATAGCGGCAAGTAGTTCTCAATCCGGATTGGATAACGAGTTCGAGGAATGCCATTTTCTGAACAACCATGCCTATACTTTCAGGCCGATTACCAACATTCCGACTCATTACAATCCTGGACTTCGTAACCATGAGAACTTTCTCATATACGAATAATCAGAACGCTTTGCGGCCACCTCCGGGGTATGGAAATCAAGCTTCGGGATATCCAATGTAAGCCAATCGACAAATGCAACAACCACCAATGCACAATCTGAAGTCAAATTTGGATGAGGTTCTGGGTTCATTTATGAAGGAAACGTAGACTATGATGCGTGAGACGCATAATCGCCTGAATAAACATGAAACACAGTTGGACTCTATTGATACCACTTGTACAAACACTAATGCCACGGTGAAAGCTCTTGAGACTCAAATCGCGCAGCTTGCTAGGGCAATTCAAGAACAACAAAAGGGAAAGTTTCCAAGCAACATGGAAACTAACCCTCGGGAATGCAAGGCGATTAAGTTGAGGAGCGGCAGAGACATGGAAGTGAGAAGGCCTATGGAAACTGAGCCGGGAGTGAGTCGTGAGTTTCCGGATGATGAACCAAGAACTAGTGTGGAGGAGAAAGTTGAAGCAAAGGTCGATGAAGGAAAGGAGAAGCTGAGTGAAGACGTGAATGGGGATAAGAACAAGAAGAAAGTCGAGGAGAGAAGAAAAGATGAAAGGGTGATACCGGGAAAAGTGACATTTTTAGAGAATTCACTGATTCTAGTAACACCATTGCCATATCCTTAAAGGTTCCAAAAGAGGAAGTTGGATGCTCAATTCGAAAAATTTCTTGAAATCTTTAAGAAAATCCACATCAACATACCTTTTGCGGATGCATTGGAACAAATGCCTAACTATGGCAAGTTCTTGAAGGATATTATGACAAAGAAGCGGAAGTTGGAGGATTATGAAACGGTGAAGCTAACTGAGGAGTGTAGTGCAATACTACAAAGGAAGTTACCTACCAAATTGAAGGATCCAGGTAGTTTCACAATTTCGTGTACTATCGAGAAATCTCATTTTGATAAGGCGTTTTGTGATCTTGGGGCAAGTATCAATTTGATGCCTTTTTCCGTTTATCGGAAGTTAGGACTCGGAAGTGCAAAGCCGACGACGATCTCTCTTCAAATGGCGGATCGTTCGCTAACCTATCCAAATGGGATCATTGAGGATGTGCTAGTGAAGGTTGACAAATTTATATTCCTGGTGGATTTCGTGGTACTTGAAATGGAAGAAGACAGAGATATCCCAATCATCCTTGGAAGACCTTTCCTTGCAACGAGAAAGGCCTTGATAGATGTGCATAATGGAAATTTGACCTTAAGAGTGAATGATGAAGAAATAAGGTTTAACATTTTTAACACTATGAACTTTCCGGATGAATCTCCCAATTGCAATCGAGTTGATGTTGTGGACTCTTGCGTGCGGGAGTTCTTTCTTGCAAACATGGAGATAGATTCATTAGAGCACACTCTCACAAGTTCCTTATCTATGAGGGATCTTGGTGAGGAATGATCTACCACGGACCTTGATGTTGTGGAATACGTACTAGCTTTAGACGCTCAACCGAAAGACGTAGATTATCTTATTTATGTGGCGAAGATTGAAGAAGTTGAAGACTCTTCCGAGAAATCAAATCTGCCTCACGGTGGATTATTACTCAAGCAATTACCGGAACACCTTCGGTATATCTTTTTGGGAGAGAATTTGACCGATTCGGTTATAATTTCATCAACTCTGATGGAAGAAGAGGAGAGTAAGTTGCTGAGAATCTTGAAGAGGCACTGATCTACTTTTGCTTGGTCTATTTCGGATATCAAGGAAATTAGTCCGTCAGTGTGTATGCATATGATTTTGATGGAGGATACGTTCAAACCCTCCATTGAACATCAACAGCGGCTAAATCCAGCTATGAAAGAAGTGGTGAGAGCGAAGGTATTGAAGCTCTTGAATGCGGAAATTATATACGCTATATCCGATAGTGAGTGGGTGAGCCCGGTGCAAGTGGTGCCAAAGAAAGGAGGCATGACGGTAGTAAAGAATGAGAAGGATGACCTTATTCCGACACGGACCATCACAGGATGGCATATATGTATTGATTACAGGAGATTAAATAAGGCAACGAGAAAAGATCATTTTCCTCTTCCTTTCATTGACCAAATGCTAGATCGTTTAGCTAGATATGAGTACTATTGCTTTCTTGATGGCTATTCTGGTTACAATCAAATAACCATTGCACCGGAGGACCAAGAGAAGACGACTTTCATATGCCCGTATGGAACGTTTGCTTATCGACGTATGCCGTTTGGCCTTTGCAATGCACCAGCAACTTTCCAACGGTGTATGATGGCGATATTTTCTGATATGGTGGAGGAAAAAATAGAAATCTTCATGGATGACTTCTCAGTCTTTGGATCTTCCTTTGATCACTGTCTCTACAATCTGGCGTTTGTTCTTGACCGATGTGAAGAGAAGAATTTGGTTCTAAATTGGGAGAAGTGTCACTTTATGGTTAAATAGGGGATCGTCTTAGGTCATCGAGTCTCTTCCAAGGGGCTTGAGATGGACCGAGCAAAGATAGAAACGATTGAGAAGCTTCCGCCACCAATAAATGTGAAAGGAGTTCGAAGTTTCTTGGGGCATGCCAGCTTTTATCGACGCTTTATTAAGGACTTCTAGAAGACGGTGAAGCTATTATGTCACCTTCTTGAGAAGGATACTTCGTTTGAATTCAATGAAACTTGCATGGAGGCTTTTAAGGCGATAAAGGAGAAGTTGATCACGGCTCCAATAATGGTCGCTCCGGATTGGGAAATGCCATTTGAGATAATGTGAGATGCGAGTGACTATACCGTTGGCATGGTGTTAGGCCAACGGAAGGAGAAGATCTTCCACTCGATCTATTATGCAAGCAAAATATTGAATGACGCCCAGGAGAATTACACCACAATTGAAAAAGAAATGCTGGCGGTGGTCTTTGCTTGTGATAAGTTCCGTTCATATATCATTGGGTCAAAAGTGATCATTTACACAGATCACGCGGCTATCCGGTACTTATTTGCAAAGAAAGATACCAAATCAAGGTTGATAAGGTGGATTCTCTTATTACAAGAGTTTGATGCGGAGATAAGGGACAAAAAGGGGAGTGAGAACGTTGTTGCCGACCATTTGTTGAGGTTGATCCAAGAAGACGTTGGTGAGGAGTCTAACATCACGGAAGTGTTCCCTGACGAACAACTATTTTCAGTGGAAAATGCACTTCCGTGGTATACGGACATTGTTAATTATCTTTTATGTGACGTGTTACCACCTGAGTTGATGGGAGTCCAAAGGAAGAAATTTCTTTTTGATGCTAAGTATTATCTGTGGGACGAGCTATTGCTATTCAAGAAATGTATTGATCAGGTGATCCGGAGATGTGTTCTGGAGGAGGAAATGGCTAGTATTCTCTACCATTGCCATTCATCACCTTGTGGCGGCCATTTCGGTACGACTCGGACAGCATCGAAAGTACTTCAATCAGGTTTTTACTGGCCCTCTTTGTTTAAAGATTCATATACGTTTGTGAAAACCTGTGATAGATGTCAAAGGGTGGGTAACATATCAAGGAGGCATGAGTTGCCACTGACGTCAATTCTTGAGCTTGAGTTGTTTGACGTGTGGGGCTTGGATTTCATGGGGTCATTTCTGCCGTCATTTGGTAAGGACTATATTCTGCTAGCGGTGGATTATGTGTCCAAATGGGTCGAGGCCGTGGCAACACCTACCAATGATGCCAAAGTGGTATTAAAGTTCCTTCAACATAATGTCATGACACGGTTCGGGATACCTCGAGCCTTAATAAGTGATGAGGGGACCCACTTCTGTAACAAAATACTCAATGCCTTGTTGGCAAAGTATGGAGTGAGGCACAAGGTGGCACTACCATACCACCCACAGACAAATGGCCAAGCGGAAGTTTCAAACTGAGAAATCAAGCTAATTCTAGAAAAGACAGTTCATACAAATCGCAAGGATTGGGTGGTGAAGCTTGATGATGCTTTATGGACGTATCGCACGGCTTTTAAGACACCGATCGGCATATCGCCGTATCGATTGGTGTTTGGGAAAGCTTGTCATTTGCCCGTTGAATTGGAGCACCGTGCATTCTGGGCGATTAAGAAACTCAATTTTGACATACAAGCTTCTGGTGCGTAACGTCTCCTCCAATTGAATGAAATGGAGGAATTCAGGCACGAGGCTTATGAGAATGTCAAGCTCTACAAAGATAAAACGAAGAGGTGGCATGACAAAATGATAGTCCGGAGGGAGTTCAGTCCGGGCCAGCAAGTCCTATTGTTTAACTCAAGGCTGAGACTCTTTCTCGGAAAGTTGAAGTCCCGGTGGTCTGGACCATTCCGGATCAAGCATATTTATCCATTTGGAGCTATCAAGCTAAAAGGCGAAGACGGACGAACTTTCCGAGTCAACGGGGAGCGGATCAAGCACTACTTCAAGGATGAATAGCGAGTTGTGGAGAACATCTCCCTCGTTGAAGGATAGAGCCGGAATTCATAAACGTCCATGCTAGGGACGTAAAACCAAGCAACATCTTTTGATATGTCATCGAGGGTAACGAACATTCCCAACTTTTGTATAAATTCCTTTTTGGAGATCGTATTGATCTCGTAATACTATTTTTTTGTGGCGAATTGATGAGGCTAGATACTTAGGATTGATTTGCATGCTAAAACTCATTTGAGGATTGAAGAAGAAATAAGAGGTGTAGAGAAACAATGTGAAAACCTGAAGGAATTCAGCTTAAGTCCACACAGGTAAAAATTCGCCTAAGCGAAAAAAACCACCGCCTAGGCGAAAATTGGACAGAAAAAGTCTGCATTTTACACTGCCATAAGTTCGCCCAGGCGGTAAAACCACCGCCTAGGCGGAAAATTGAAGAAAAGCTGAGCTTCTACACTGGTGTAAATTCGCCCCGGTGGAAAAACCCACGGCCTAAGCGGATTTACAACCAACTAAAGGGGTTTCACACTGGTGTAAACTCGTCCCGGTGGAAAAATCACCGCCTAGGCGGATTTACACCAGAAGGTTTTTAAAAAGAAAAAGGCGCTACTTCGCCTAGGCGGAAAAACCACCGCCTAGGCGAATTTAAGCGAACCCTATTTTTTAAAACGCACAGTCCACTTCGCAAACGACATTTCCCTCCTACAAATTTCGAGAAACCTCTCAACTTCACCATTCCAAATTCCTTCCTCCCGTTAAAGATTCATTCTATAGTGCTAAAAACTTGGATTTTCCCCAAGAATCTTCGTCCAAACGTGGAATTCCTCTGCCCATTCTTTAAAATTAGGGTTCGAACGGTGAAACAGTGCGAAATCGCCATTCTCCACTGATTTGATCAAATTTTTCAACAAGTAATTGTCAATGATCCTATTCTTCACTTAGTTGTTGAATTATTTGCTTTATTTGCTCATTTATTTCAAAAATCATTGGATTTGATTGGAACCCTAAACCCCTTTAAACCCTAAGTTGCGATTTTCATGCTATTTGGGATTGAGGAATGCTAAATGGTAAACCCTATCATATTTTTGTGTTGATATACAACGTGAATCATGTAGTTTGCGCTACATTGCGACAAAAATGTGATTTGGTTATGGTTGGTGGGATATCTTGTGAGATTTGTATTATTTAGCTTTAATTGACATATGTCTGATAAAATAGGGCATTGGGTGTTCGCTGAAAATGGTTTGAATTACTTGTTCTATTGTTATTATTGTGGTTGGTGTTGTGATTTTAATTTTCAGGGAAAATGGCAAAGCGCCGGGCTGCCAAGCAACCAAGAACAGACGAACCTCCGTCTGCTTCGGACTTCAATTCCCTCAAATTTGTTTCTAAGCAGGCTGAGGATCGGTATAAAGAGCATGAGAGTAAGCGGCCAGGCATCCGTCAAAGAGGGTTTGGGCCTTTGAATGATCTTCTTGAATAAATCAGAACTATTATTGTATAAAGACGATGGGAACAGTTATGTGCTCCACCTCCAACAGGAGAGTTGGCCCTTGTTCGAGAATTTTATGCAAATATTGCAGAGGCCACGGGGTTTCAAACACGGGTCCGAAACATTCCCATCATGTTCAGTGCCGATCATTTTAATAAATTGCTAGGATTGACGAGGCCTGAAGCTTCAAGAGATTTATCCGATGCCGCCACACCGACAATGAGTGCGGTGATTCAAGCCTTGACGACGGGAAACGCACAGTGGACCAACACATGGCAGGGCCAGGCAATCTTCAAGTCGCAGTTTCTGAAACCGATCCCAAAGATTTGGTTTTCATTTATCTGCACCAATCTGCTCCCGACCACCCATGTGTCTGATGTGTCCAACAAGAGAGCGTTCATGCTCTATGGCATCGATAGAGGGACGCCCGTCAACGTCGGCTGGCACATTTATTCTTCCATACTTCATACTGCCGGGACGAAGAAGGGTGGCCTTCCTTTTCCCTCCTTCCTCACCGCGCTCTTTCAACGAGCCAGAGTTTGAATTACGTCCACAAGCCCCTTTCCACCTGTGAAGCCACTTGATCTTGCAATGATTAACAGGTTATGGAAAGGCGGACCAGGTGAAGGAGAAGAGGGTCAGGAAGAAGAAGAAGCCGATCATTCGGAGCCACCAACGCCTACAACCAGCCGAGGCCAAATCACCCAAATCTCACAAGATGTCCGTAGTCGCCAGTCCGATATAAGCCAACTTCAAGCTAATTTGGCTCGAATGGAGAACTACATGGAGTCCTACATCCGGCAACAAGATCAAAACCAACGAGTTATATTCGAGTATCTCGGAATCGACATGGCGCGTTATACGCCCGTGCCGCCTTCCAAGACGGATGAGCCGCCACCGCCATCTCCTCTACAATGAATGGTAGGAGGTTAGACATGTATGTCTTCCCTCCTAGGTATGTGTCCGCCCCAGTTCAATACATATTTTTCTATTCTGCTATTGGGTTCGCTGCTTAGGTAGTGGGGACACTGCCTCATTCAAGTTTGGGGGAGTATGACCTGCAATGCATGTAGTTTTTGTTTTTTTTGGGGGGGGGGGGGGGATAAGAATGATGAAAAATATTTGATGTAAAGGGGACAAAAATTCTTTTTGTGTACAAATTTATTTATTAATGTTAAATTTTTTGTAAATTTTGAAATTCTATTTGTTATACATGTGTAATGTTTAGCTATGCATGTGTAAGGATCATTAGCATAGGTAATATTAATTTGTAGAATTATAGTAGAATTGTTAATGAATTTAGTTGTACGAGCATGCTGAGTTTTTAAGTTCATCCGAACCATGTCCCGATGATGAAAAATTACCCCCTAAATTGTGTTTTAAGGTCGGGGGTAATGCCATTCACGTGTGTTTTGTGTGCTTAGCACGTCGATTAGGTAAAAATTATTTTGATCCTAAATCGCACGATTGCATAAACTCGTTGTATAATTAGTTGAACGATTTGACGCCGATTATTCAGTAATAAGTTCATGACAAAAATGAGGAATCTAGAACTTGATTGGGGGAGGCTGGAGGCGAAATTATAGGTAAGGTAATTCCGGAGGCATGATATAGGCCTTCATTTTTATCGCTTGAACCGTTTGAAACTAACATGAAAAGTTATTCCCTCGTTCTCCTGTCGAAGCCATAATTTTTATTTTTATTTTCACTTCTGAACTTGTTTCTATACTTTAACCAAGTAAATCTTTCAGAACCATTGTCACTAGGAATAAAAGTGAAAATTGAGTGAAAACAAGTAGCATTAGATTATGCTAACTTGAAGCGGGCAATCGGGGTTTCAGTATTTTTGGTTAAGTATAAGAGTATTCACTTGTCAACCCTGTAGTTGTATCTAAACACCCCTAAAATTGTACAAAATTGAATAAGTTTAGGGGTGTACTTAAAAAAAAAAAAAAAAAAACAAACCTATGTGAATATAGTATTTAAATTCGATTGTTTTGACAAGTGAATACAAGTTTACTAAATCTTGTTCAGGGTAATATCTTCAAAGATAAGGGAGTCATGAGAGAGATTTAGTGACAAGCGTTTGTACCTTGGGTATCGTTAAAATTATAACGAGTTTCTATTTCTACGATACCCTTGGCCGTTCTCCAAAGCCTGACCAAGCCCTATTGATCTCGGTGAATGTCCGAACCTACATTAGTGGATAGTTGAGCCCAGTCAAGCATATGGCTTCCCTTAATATTTTAACAAGTTTAAGTCATGACCTTATTCATTAAATAATCCAATCCGGCGTTTGATTTGTTATATATCCGAGTTCTCACACACACACATTTCAATAGGATCTAAAATGATTTGAACTGATATTGAGTGTTGAAATTCTGGAACACCAAGTGGTGTGTGTTATTCCTTACCCGGATCTGATTACGGGTTATTGAGGGAAGAATAGCATGGTTTCTTTGACTAAACTTACATCTCACAAGTGTGTACTTCTTATTTGTTAATGATTACGTATCTGTAGTTTAGGATGTAGCTAATTAGTGTAGTTAGTGTTATTTAGCATTAGGGTGTTTTGCTCGAAGACTAGCAAAATTCCAAGTTTTGGGGTATTTGATAGGTGTAAAATACCTATCTAATTCTAAACCGAATTTGCTAGTTTTAGAGTATTTTATTGAAGTTTGAATATCGTTTTAGCTATTTTTATTAGTCACCAACAGGGACGTAAACAATTGGCAAACCGAGTGAAATGGTGCGAAAATGGTAGCCAAAAAAATGAAAAAATGAGGTTTCAAATAACAGAGCAATTTCGCCTAGGCGAAGTTTCCATCGCCTGGGCGAAAATTCGTCAGAAGGTTGCAAGGGCTAAAGTATTGAATCTGCCTAGGCAAAGTTTCCACCGCCTAGGTGGAAATCCATCAGAACGCTGGAAGTACTGAACTGCTGGATAAAGCTGCACTGCTGTAAATCCACCTAGGTGAAGTAGCTACCGCCTAGGCGGAATTCCGTCAGTAAGAAAGGGAACCAAGAAGTTAGTCCTCCGCCTAAGCGAAGATTCTACCGCTTAGGCGGAATTCTAACCAACTTAAACTCCGCCTAAGCGAAGTTTCTACCGCTTAGGCGAAAATCACAAAACAGGTCAAAATATCTGTTTAGATATTTTTGAACCCCTTGGCCATGTCTGAAACTTGTTGTTGAAGAACCCTAACCCTAGTAGAGAGCTCTTAAGCTATATTTTGAAGATCAAGAAGGAGGTTCATCATTCGGATAAAGAAGGATAACTTGCGGATCGATCATTAGTGACAGTGAACCGTTTCACTTCCAGATTTGATCGTTTCTCTCTTATTTTATTCTTTGTAATCACTTTTTCATATCTAAGAATGTTGAATCCCTCTTATTTTGTATGCTATATGGCTAAGATCTTGTAGTAGTAGTTAAATGTTACTTAGGTGTAGTCGAAATCATGTAACCGTTTAGTTGAGTAAATTAATGTTACTTTAACGTGTTGTTTGTCTAAATCCGATTGTGTTTACGGTTATGCTTGATATTATGCTTGTATTGATAAACCGAGAATACAGGGTTTGACACTTGGGAGAGGTAACCCCGGATTCAGATTAGGGTAAATACAACGTGACGTTCTAACGACCCGGGAGGGTGTTAGAACGTATACAACCCATGACGTTGGCTCAAAACTCACGTGACCTAGGGTCGTTAAGGCGTTGAAGGGGACTTCTTCGTTGACACGAAGTCGTGTAATCCCTCGTTTTACACTCGGGAGAGGTAGCGGAGGAGTTATTGATACAGAGGTTGTCGGATTAGATAAAAACCGTTATAGCTAACTAAATGAAATCGATTATGGATTATATGAAACAGATTTATACATAAGTAATTAGTGTAATTAAAACTAACTTTATAGTTGTCGTTTATCTTAGTATAGTAATTAGAAAACAAACAAAATTTGATTAGTCGAGATAATATGAAACTATTGAAATCGCAATACTCAACCGAATTACTTGCCGTTCCCAGTGGAACAATATCCGATCCTACAGTATCCATTATATTAAAACTAGACCTCGTACACTTGCGAGTAGTCTAATTATCGCGAGGAGGAAAAGGTTGTGAATCCTCGCGCGTACACTCACGCGTAGAAAAATAGGAATAAGTGAAAAATAGTCTACAAAATTCTAAGTTATGATAAAGCAACAGTCCGAGCTCAGTCCTCTCCACCCTCGTTGCGAGGGGCGTCCGTGCGAGGAAATGTAGCGTCAATCTCACCCTCCTCAGAGGCCCCGTCATCAGCTCTGTCCTCCTCGGCATCCCTCAGCTCGGTGCCCTTGTGCATGGAACCATCCAGGGCATAAATCTCAATGTCCTATAGTTGGAACCATCAGGTTTGATAGGCACCGCCTTGCCACACTACTTTTAGCTGGCAGGGTCTGGGTTGCGATAGGAATTTCCCTACCGCGCCACTCTTAGCTAGCAGGATCCAGGTGGCGACCTTCTCAAAAAACTCCGTCCAAGAGTGTCGTCCAGAAATTTCGCCTCATCTCCTCGGGCCGGCGTCATCTTATCCTGCGCCTACCGCCCTACCGTGTTGTCTCTGGTTGGTAGGGCACAGATGAGAGTCTATCTCAAATTCCCCTCAAAATTCATGGGTGCAAGGTAAGTGGAGCTCAAACTCCAAGGAGTACAAAGTAAAAAGTGAACTAAAACTCTTGGAATTCCAAAATATTCCAAGTGTTTGAAATGTGCTTTGATCTCCCCTCCTTGCTCCCCCCTCCATGCTCTTCCTTCCATACCACTCCCTCCTGTCTAAAAAAAATGTTTCTAAGTGTGAGCCATGCACCCCACTTCATACTCCATACTCCATGCTCCATGTTGAAAATAGAAAAGGGGGAAAGGGGGTAGCTTAAGAGGAAAAAATAGAGGGGGGGTGCGTTTTCCACCATTCACAAAAAAAAAAGAAAAAAAAAGGAAGAAGGGTGCTCATGCTGGCCCCTTAGGCCAGTAGTAAGAAGGGACAGGGCAACCTCCTCCCCCCTCTTTTATTTTTTCTTTTTATTCAAGGGGGGCAACTTTTCCTCCATTAAATTTTGAATGAGGGGCGCACCGTCTCTCCCTTGTGCCCGTCCGCGTCACGCACTCCCCTGGGGATCACCTTAATTTTCTCCGCAATAAAAACCAGTCCGTGCTCAGGGCTTGTTCACGGTGAACGTGTGTTCGAAAAAATTCGGAGCTACCTTGCCATGCTACCAAACCCTGGACTTCAGCTGTATGGGAGCCTATTTCAAATTAGCTCCTCAGAAAAAACTAACTGTGAAAAAAACGATGCCCTAAAAATAAAAAAAAATCAGTGTCGCCTTGTCGTGCTACCTGAGCTCGGACCCCGACTATATAGAGGCCTATTTCAAATTAGCTCCTCTAAAAAATTATAACCGTGGGAAAAGCGATGCCCTAAAAATAAAAATAAAAATTAGGGGTCGCCCTGTTGTGCTACTTGAGCCCGGACCCTGGCCGTATGGGGACCTATCTCAAATTGGCTACCTAGAAAAAACCAACTCTTGAAAAATAGTTGTCCTTAAAATCGAAAATATTCGGGGTCACCCTGCTGTACTACCTGACCCCAGACCTCGGTAGTATGGTAGCTTATTTCAAATTTGCTCCTCCAAAAAAGTTCAACTCTTGAAAAATTATTGTCTAGAAAATCGAAGAAATTCGGGATCGCCATGCCGTGTTACCTGACCTCGGATTCCGTCCGTATAGGACTTGTCTCAAATTATTCTCTCAAAAAGTTCAAAGATGCCCCCTTCATGCTAAAGGTTTGTTCCCCCATGAAGGGAGACACACGACACCCCTATTAAAAGAGAGCGCAACACACATCCCGCAAGAGAGGGGGCGCAACACACCCTTTCAAGGGGGTGTGCAGTTGCACCCTTCAAGAGGGGGGCACAGCTTGGTTCACAACTAGGTAGTCCCAGGGCTGCGCCCCTTCCCTGGGGTCTATCGGCCCCAAGGCCGCCAACCAGTGTTGGCGGCGACTGGTCGGTTACTGTCGGCTGACCAAAAAAAAATTAAAATTAATTATAAAAAATATATAAAATAAAAGATGTATATATGTGTATAAATGAACGTTTAGCGTGCTACAAAGACTCCGTGACTCCCGTTTTAGCTAAAAATTGATATCCCTTACCATCTCGCTTCTCTCGCCGGCTAGGGGGGCTATTGATGTGGGTATTTTTGGGCTTTTCCGATTCAGCACCTAGGCCCCGGCCCGTGTCCACTATCGCCAACATTTTTTCCATAGGCCTGACGGAGGTTTGCGTGCTTTGTCAAATGGGCCCAAAAGCCCAAGCCCAACGGTTATCTCCTAAACAGCCTGGATTATCGGCTAAATACAGGGTTTCGACTAATTAACTGTGTTTAGACCCAACTAATCATCTCGAACTTTTATATATATCGGGAGCTATGTAAGCCCGAGGTATGCTTTACATTACACGCGAATTCATTTGTTTACTTGCTGCATTACTGTATCTTTTAGCTCTGAGTATTGATTACCACGACGGAAGGGTTTTATCGGGACAAATCCCGGCCTGAGCTTTCTGCAAGTACACTCGCTGGGGAGTAGGACTTTGGACACAGCAGATCAGTCCTCCCAAACTTCCTACAACTTACTTGAAGAATTTTCAACTAACGACTCCACCTCAACAAGAGGACCCACTTGTCATCTGACTGAACCATACTCGAGGTGTGTACCAGTTTTACGCGTCAACAAAATTATACCCGGGGTTGTGAACCCCGGGTACATATTCGAATTAAAAATAAATAAATAAAGTTCATTCCTGCAAACAGATCTCAGTCTGAGATCTGTTTGGGAAGTAGTTTTGAACCCGAAGTTATGAACCTCGAGTTCAAAGCCCTTCATTTGAGTTTTGAAAAAGACAAAAAGTTGTTCTTCCAGGGTACTTGTAGTACCGTGCGTAGGACAATTGAGAGAGAGAAGGATTGCTTGTGTCTTCTTTCAATGCCATACTCAATCAATCTATGTTGTCATCCTTACACTAGTCTCTGCAACTCTTTCCATCATTACACATTTTTCCTTTTTCTTTTTCAAATTTAAAACTATTCTAAGTAATTTTCTTTTTATTAATATTCTCTCCCTTCTTAGCTTCTCATATCCTTTTCCCCTTTCAATGTCATTTTTTTTTTCTCTTTTTTTTTTTTTTTTTTTTTTTTTTTTTAATTTTTAAAAAAGAGTTTTAATCCCTCTGCTTAAAAACCTACACTTAATTTTCCTTAATTTTATCAATTTTTGTAAGTCTAATAAATTTTGATTTAATTAATTTACATCGTATCTAATTTTTTTTTTGTTGGAATTTTTTTTTTCAATCATAGTTATTTTTTTATGTAATTTAAAATATGCACCAAAGAAATTAATCATATATTTGTACATTAATTAAAAATTTATATATAACTAAAACAAAAAAAAAAATAGGTAGGCCACTCATTATTTCATAATATATATAATAATAATGATAATAATTCACCAGAATACTTGAAAGAGACATTCTCTAATTTAATTAATTTATATCGTATCTAATTTATATTTGGCTGAAAATATTTTTTCATTCCCAATTATTATTTTAAGTAATTTAAAATGTCCTCTAGGAAAATTAATTATATATTTGTGCATTAATTAGAACAAAATAAATATAACTAAAAAAATAAAGAAATTGAGTAAGACACTCATTATTTGATATATAAAAAAAATATAAGAACTCACAAAAATGCTTGAAAGAATCATTCTCTAGTTTCGTTAAAATATTCTCTCTCCTTCCACTTTTAAATATTAGTATTAGATTAGATATTTTGTAATGAATAATGGATAAAGTTTTCTCATTCCCTATAATATATACATATATATAGATATATATAGTTGCAATTAATTAAGTAATAATATAGTCTTATATATATGTGATAATGATAGGAATGGTGTGGTAAAACCAACGCGAAAAATGATGTATGAGCTGTTAGACATTGATGAATTGGTATGGTGAACCTCATTTATGATTTCATTAATTTGCGTTCCTTCAAAAATAAATAAGGGATATTGAAAGGGGAAAAGGATAGGAGAAGCTAAGAAGGGAGAGACTATTAATACAAAAAAATTTACTTAGAATAGTTTTAAATTTGAAAAAGAAAAAGAAAAAATGTGTGATGATAGAAAGAGTAGGGGTGGTCATGGGTCGGGCCGGGCTTGAGCAAGGGTATTACAAAAATATACAAGGCCCGAGCCCGTTCCATCCCTATGATTGAGCCTTGTTTTGATTCCCAAGTCCGGCTCTATCAAAATAATCAGGGCCCAAACTCAGCCCACGGGCCCCCGGCCTTATATTTTTTTTAAAAAATTTAAAAATTAAAAAGAAACAAAAACAAAAACACAATCATCACCAGGCCATTCATTTCTATCGAAAAATAAAAAAGCCATTCACATTCACATTCAAATCAAACCAAACCAAATCAAACCTAACCTTAGACCAAGCATAGAGTTCAAATTACAGTTCACAAACCCACCTGTTATCTAATTCTTCTATGAACTATTGGTAGAGGGATTTGGAGTATAGTTCCTGCCAAAATCAATAATGAATTAAAAAAAGGAAGGCAAAATATCACTTTGAAATGAAAAAGACAAAAAAATGGCAGTAAACCAAATGGTACAAACTACAAAGACAACATTTTACTTGTAAAGAATGGTACAAGGCAAAACCACAACAAAAGGAAAAACTGAGCACATTTAAGATAAAGAACGATGGCAATAGTACAATCACTGTAAATAACATAAACAATAATATAGAGTACACCAGAAACCGTCGCGGCAATGATCGACATGGCAAGACTCAAAATCATCGATCAACGACAACTCGACAAAGCGATTAACGGAGAATAGAAGCGATCCATGGCGAACGAACGTGATGGACGGCAGCGGCGACGAAAGACAGGAATAGAGGGAGGTTGATATTGTTGAGGAGGATGAAGATGAATGAAGACAGAGAATGGACGACGAGTGGAGATGAATGAACTATGAAGATGAGTGGATGAGCTGTTGATCGAGATCGACATCACATGGAGATGAATGAACTATGAAGATAATGAGGAGTGGTTGATCGATTCGAGATCTAGGAGCAAAGGGGGGATGAGGAGGAGCAAGGAAGGGAGATGAGCGGCGAATGGAATTAGAGTTAGAAATTGTGAGTGTAACGTGTGTGTGTCTATATATATATTTAATTAATCCTTGCCCGACCCTATAAAATATTGGTCTTGCCCAACCTCGGCCCTAATTTTAGTTGGGCCTAAACATTTCAGCCCAAGCCTTGTTGATGGGCTCAAAGTTTAGGCCCAAGCCCTAAAAAATTAGGACCGGGTTGGGCGGACCCCCGGGCCCATGACCATCCCTAGGAAAGAGTTGCAGAGACTAGTCTAAGGATGACAGCATAGACAGAGTGAGTATGGCATTGGAAGAAGACAAGTGTTTCACAAGCAACCCTTCTCTCTCTCAATTTCCCTATGCATGGTACTGCAAGTACCCTAGAAGAACAATTTTTTGCCTGTTTCAAAACTCAAATGAATGGCTTTGAACCAGGGGTTCACAACCTCGGGTTCAAAACCACTCCCCGAACAGATCTCAGACTGAGATTTGTTTGCAGGGATGAACTTTTTTTTTTTTTTAATTCGAATATGTACTTGGGGGTCACAACCCCGCGTATAATTTAAAAAAATAAAAATAAAAATAACTGTATATTCTATGTTGTGAATACCGAGTATACATAATTTGGATTTTTTTAAATCTAGGATTGATAATCTCAAGTTTAAGTACATGAGGTTTCTAACCCACTGTTCTGTATTTAACTTAGAAAAGCCACGGTCCCAATTTTTTTTTAAATACAATTTATTGCCTAGACAACTCGCAAATCGCATGTTTTGTCAGTTCGGTCTCGTTCTTCTTTGCCAGTGGAAGTAAGGGGACCGAACTTGTTCAAGCAGCAGGTTTATGCACACTAATTATTTATACCTTGGACGAAGTTGTTCTCGATGGAAGGGCTAAAGAAGCTTGAGCAGGTACAGAGAACTATATCGTTTATGCAATCGCATGGCATTTTCGTTTCTCCAGACATTAGGAATCCCAACCGCAATCCTGATTCAGATCGTTTTCTCGCTAATCTTGTTCTCCTTTTGGTGAGTATTTACCTTTCCCGAGCATTTTTATTTATTTGTTCTTCTATTTATTCCCTATTTTCGGCTATAATGGTTTCCCCATATATTTTTCGAAGTTCATTGAATACGTTGCGCTCGTTTAGGAAGTCATCGTACCCGATGCTGTATCATGATAATAGTGTTTATTTGACATTCTTGACCGTACTTATCGAAATCTAATCGGGGATAAAAGTCACAAGTTATATATTTGACATTAAATTCTTAGAGAAGTTGCGAAATTTAGTGATTTCTGTAATGAATTTTTTTCAAATTTCAGTAGAAAAGGTGATAGGAAAAGTAATTCTTGGGCAACACATTGTGAACAGCTAACAATTAAATTTCATTGTGAACTTTGTTTTGCCCTAATTTCATTGTTAGAAAGCAATTCAGTCTATGCCATATACACAAAAATAAGAAAGTTCAGTTGAGCACGGGTGAATGTCAGTTTGATTTTATTAAAGGAGACAGATTCTTGTAGGGAGAGTTGTTTGCGGGATAAACTTTAATGATCTAAATGTACTCATGTATATGAAATAAACAATTAGATCAATGCGGAAATAAAAACGAACGGATCGATGTGTACCTCCAGCCATTGCCGTTCTCACTTGCTTTAGATTACGGGAAATATTAATTTCGGGTTAAGACTCTTCTAAACCTCACTCAATCTCGGTTTGATGGTGTATTTGGTTTCTAAAAAATGAGATTGTAGGCTTAGAGAACCAAAACCGATTGTACAGCCTTCTTTTATAGACTCTTCCCATCAAAGAGTTGGTTTTGGACGTGCAGAAGGGTAGTGGGCAGTTAGTCATCCATGACCCTACGTTTTTGATAACCTACCATGTAGAACATGGATCCGTGTAACCCTTTTATCTCTCTAGCTTATGTAACTTTCATGCACCCACTTCTTGTACCACGTTGTCTCTATCTAGCATGGAGTGATTGCCACGTGGGTGCATGACCACTCTTGTAACCCATTTCACCCACTCTTGTAGTGTATGGCAATGATCTACAAAAGATTGTGAGGACTGATAGAGGTGGAGAATATTATGGTAGATATACCGAGAATAGACAAGCACTTGGTTTATTTGCGAAGTTTCTTCAAGAGCATGGGATAGTTGCCCAATACACCATGTCTGATTCCCCAGACCAGAATGGTGTGGCAGAAAGAAGAAACCGAACTTTCATGAACATGATTAGGAGTATGCGCAGTGACTCTAAACTTTCTGAATCCTTGTGGATTGAAGCTCTTAAAACTACAGTGTATATATTAAACCGAGTTCCAACCAAGGCTGTCCCAAAGACGCCATTTGAATTATGGAAAGGGTGGAAATTGAGTTTGCGACATATGCGCGTCTGAAGTAAGAGTTTACAACCCACAAGAGAAGAAACTGGACCCAAGGACTCTAAATGGGTATTTTATTGGATATGCCGAAAGATCTAAGGGGTACAGATTCTATTGTCCATCAGCACTAGGATTGTGGGGTCAAGAAATGTAAAATTTCTTGAGAATGACTTGGTTTGTGGGAGTGATCATTTTCAAGACATAGTTTTTGAGAAAGATCATATTAATGCTTAACCCTCTTGTTCAAGAGGCAGATTGATTGTCATTTACACCCCTCAAGTCCAAACGGGTGTTGGACAACCAATTGCAGAAACTCTACAAACTACTGATAACGATCCAGTAGATCAAGTTGTTGATGAGGAACAACAAAAAGTTGTTGATCAACCAGTTGAACAACAAGTTCCTCAAGAAGATGATAATACAACATTAAGGAGATCTACTAGAACAAGGAAATCAACAATAGCTAGTGATTATGTTGTGTATCTACAAGAATTGGACTTTAACATTGGAGTAAAAAATGATCTTGAAACGTTTTCACAAGCCATGAGTTGCAAAGAATCAAAACTGTGTTACCATGCTATGAAAGATGAGATGAATTCTAAGGCATCAAACCGAGTCTGAGATCTTGTTGAGTTGCCTGATAGTGCAAAAGCCATTAGATGTAAATGGGTCTTCAAAACAAAGAAAACCTCATTGGGCAACGTTGAGAGATATAAAGCAAGACTCATTGCTAAAGGATTCGCTCAAAAGGAAGAAATCGATTACAAGGAGATTTTTTCTCCTGTATCTAAGAAGGATTCTCTTCGTATCATTCTTGCATTAGTTGTACATTTTGACTTAGAGTTGCAATAGATGGATGTGAAAATGACCTTTCTCAATGGAGATATAGAGGAAGAGGTTTATATGAAGCAACCAGAAGGATTTTCCTCTAGTGGTGGTGAACATTTGGTGTGCAAGCTTAAGAAATCCATATATGGATTAAAACAAGCTTCCCGTCAATGGTATTTAAAGTTTCATAATGTTATCTCTTCATTTGAATTTGTGGAGAACGTTATGGATCAATGTATATACCAGAAGGTCAGTGGGAGTGAGATTTGTTTTCTCATTCTGTATGTAGATGATATTTTACTTGCAACCAATGACAAGGGATTGCTACATGAGGTGAAACAATTTCTCTCTGAAAACTTTGATATGAAGGATATAGGTGATACATCTTATGTCATTGGCATTAAGATACATGGAGACAGATTTCAAGAGATTTTGGGTCTGTCTCAAGAGACTTATATCAACAAAGTTTTAGAGAGATTACGGATGAAGGATTGTTCACCAAGTATAGCTTCTATTGTGAAGGGGACATGTTCAATTTAAACTAGTGCCCGAAGAACGATTTTGAGCGGGGACAAATGAAGAACTTTCCTTATGCTTCTGCGGTTGGAAACCTAATGTATGCTCATGTTTGCACTAGACTTGCATTTGTTGTTGGGATGTTGGGAAGATATCAGAGTAATCCAGGTATGGACCACTGGAGAGCTGCAAAGAAGGTGCTGAGATACCTTCAAGGGACAAAAGACTACATGCTTATGTACAGACGGACTGAAAATCTGAAAGTGATTGGCTACTCTGATTCAGACTACGCTGGCTGCATTGATTCACGAAAATCAACTTCAGGGTATGTTTTCATGCTAGCTGGTGGAGCTGTATCTTGGAGAAGCACAAAACAGACTTTGACTGTCACTTCCACTATGGAGGCTGAGTTCGTATCGTGTTTTGAGGCTACCTCGCATGGTGTATGGATGAAGAGTTTCATTTCTGGGCTTAGAATTATGGATTCGATTTCTAGGCCATTGAGGATATATTGTGACAATTCAGCTGCTATTTTTATGGCTAAAGATAACAAAAGTGGTAGTCGAAGCAAGCACATCGACATCAAGTATCTAGCCATAAGGGAACATGTTAAAGATAAGACAGTGGTCATTGAACACATTAGCACTGAATTGATGATTGCTGATCCTTTGACTAAAGGCATGCCACCATTGAAATTTAAGGATCATGTAGATAGGATGGGACTTGGTTCCTTTATGTGATTTTCGTTGTAAGAACGAATTTTTATGAAACTCTATTTGTGATGTTTTCTCGTGTTTGACTTTCTTTTGTGTACACATTTATTTATTTGAGAAACATCGTTGAAGTTGGAACTTGGAATAAATATAAGGTTTATTCATTGAAGTTATATGGGCTATAATGAGAAACGAGGTACATTGTAATACATGGAAGATACTCGTTTTAGGAGACTTATCGCCATGATTCATGTATTTCGTTTCTTACTGTGGTAAATGATGGAATATATATATGGACCAAGTGGGAGAATGTTGGATTTTTTTATTTTTTCCCTTACAATCCTCAAGAAAGTGGTCCATTCCTCCATCATTATAGGAAAGTGGATCAATCTCCTACCCACGTCCCCTTGCATGAACCCCATGAACCCATGTAACAACCTTCATCTCTCTAGCTTATGTAACTTCCATGCACCCACTTCTTGTACCATGTTTTCTCTCTCTAGCATGGAGTGATTGCCACGTGGGTGCATGGCCACTCTTGTAACCCACATCATCCACTCTTGTAGTGTATGACAATGATCTACAAAAGAGGTGAAGGTTGTTATATGGGTTCGTGGGGTTTATGCAAGGAGACGTGGGTAGGAGGTTGATCCACTTTCCTATAATGATGGAGGAATGGACCACTTTCTTGAGGATTATTAGGGAAAAAATCCAACATCGTTTGCACCTATGTATGTAAGGAAGGGCTTATACGAAGCTTTTAAGGTTTAGCAAATTGTTTTTTAGAATATATACGGGTATTTTTATTTTTTATTTTTTATTTTAATTTTTTTTTGAAAAAGGAGGGAGGAATTGATTATTCCTTTGGCCTCGTGCATGTCTGTCACTGCATAGCACGTGGACTACGGAGCCGCCATTCCATTTTCTTTAACTTTTACTGATTTCGGGTCTTGTTTCATAAATCTTGATGTGTAGGTTTTAAAATTAAATTTTACAAAAAAACTAACATGTAAATTGAAACGTTTATATTTCTAGGACTGAAGAAGTTGTTATACATTTTGTTGATGTGGCACTGAAATCACGAATACACAATTACACTAATAAGGCAAAGTTGTCATTAAAATACATGTTAGTTGAAATATGGTAAATAAGGGTTAAGGAAATTTTACTTGACCTTTAGCTTGTGGAGCGGTGAGCAAGTTCCCCCCCCCCTCCCCCCTCCCCCCCTTTCTCTCTTTTAGATTTTTTAATAGTCCTTGTGCAGTTTCCTTTTTCAAATTGGCCATTTTTGCGTCAATACACAAAACAAAATTGGAAGCAATAACCAGCCCCCGACCCCCACCCAATTTTTCCTTTTGAATAAATTGCAGAATGAGTGAAGATACATGTAGAGGGAAGTTGAAGAGGTACACAATGATATAATGTTCTCTTGTCAATACGTCATCTTCTAGTTCTACCTTATCATTTTGTTTTCCCTTTTGGGGAAGGGTATGGAGTCGCTATATGTCTGCAAAAGAACCGAAAAAAAAGGAACTTCCTGATCTCTTTTGTAAAATGACTTACGATAGGTACAACCATGTGGCGAGCTTGATTTGGATACCAAGTGCCAATTGATTTTGAAGTTTTTGCCCGAGGTTAGCACTAAATTTCTGTGTGTTCTGTTTTCTTTTTGTGCATAGGGGTAGTGCGATGACTGCTTATTTATTTTCTTTTATAGATTTCCACTCCATTTTTTAAGGAAGCATTGGAAGGGATTGTTGGGGAAGGTATAATTCATCAACTTAGGAAACATGATTTTCATTCAAAGCAATAAATCATTGTGCTTTCTCATATCAATATTCTTCCATTGTATTTGTATTGAAAGGCATATAATATGAAGGTTCTCTTGACATTCTAGTTATCTATTATCCTTCTCTAAATAACACACCATCAGTGGTGTGATATATAAAGTTCATATTGTTTTCTTCTAGCTTTTTAGTTTCTCATAAAACTGTTTTAGTCTTGAAATGGCATGGCTTCATGATATAGATTCCAGTTATCTTCTTTTCCTAAAAGTAAATGATTTATTATTTTTATGGCAAAATGGTAATTTTTTGTATTTCTTGAATGGCAAACTTTTTATGCTTTCCTTGTTCAGTCAACTATCTACCATTGGTTTATTTGGGAGTCCAAGAATTTTTATTTTTGAGGTAGAGGTGTTTGTTAAAATTGCACAGACTTAAGAATGTGTTTTAATCCTTCTCAAGATATTTTTCGAATTGGGTTTCCAATATTTTTCGGTCAACTATATGTTTGTCAATTGAGTTAGAATTTCTTGCAGGCAACACACAGATTGAAACTGCTGCAATGTTCGATTTTGATGATAAGGCAGATGTAGGTGCAATTCAAATTTGTTCTGAAGACATGGCTTTGGTCGGATTTGGTGCTATTCAACGGGCAAATTCTACTTTAGAAGATTTTGTAAGCATGTACTTGCAAATAAGTTTCAGTAATTGACAGAACCCTGAGCATAGAAACTTCCAGAAGGAAATAAACTAAACAATATTGACGTTTCTTGTTTGTAATGTATCGACATGCTTGTATTTTATTGTTTTCATAATTTTTTTTTTATCATAATTGCCCAAATGATAAATATTCATTAATGGTAGTCAGCTGTTTGGTGTTACGTAGGAAGCTTAAAATGGTTGTCAGGATCATTTAACCTGTACTAGTATTCTGAAATACATGTAAATTCTTTAATTCCTAGGGTATCTGCTTAACTGGCATTGTGGACTGTCTAGTAGGACCCGATTTCCTTTCATTTACTGTGGGTGTGGGATTATAGTAGACAAACCCTCTTGTTCTTCTTAGTAGTAGCTTGTTCCTTGTTACTTTTCTAGCTCATGGCATGTAGACTCAAGAAGCACTATTTGTGTAACTTACCTGGTTATGCTCTCTTCGTACTTATTTTTACTTTTTTTTTTTTTACCTGCATCTAAAACGGAATATTGACCTCCATTTTAATGCATTTGCTAGTTTCTCCATCATTTGATTGGGTTTCCAACTTGAACTCGATGGTTCAGAATGGCTATTGTGAAGTCTTGACTGTCGATAATTGATCAAACCCATTATTGCGTTTTTCTTACTGGACTTTGCACTAAGCTTCTCCAAGTAAATGATATATGACTATTTGAAAGAAAATTCTGCTTGTTTATCTAATTTTTGGGTACCTATTGCTTCCTATTTACCAGGGATATGAGTATAAATAAATAAAAATGCCATCATTAAATATTCTTATTATCTTGCATCAGTTAGTTTGCTTCTGTTATACTTGATTCTAAATTATTTTTCCATCTAATTTTTCGAACTTAATCATAGTTTAAATTGTTTGCTTCTATTATACATGATCCTAAATTTTCTTTCCTTTTAATCTTTCAAACTTCATTATAGTTTCAACAGAATATTTTATATGCATCTTAGATTGGTTGGAAGTTGGAACACCTTTGTAGTTTGCCCTCTTAATTAAAAGTATTTTCTGATAAAATGATTTTTTGTTTCACAGTGCAGGTCTTATTTTATGTTCCACGAAATGGATTCAAACAGGTCACAGTCAATTTTCAAATACCTACCGGTGCTTTCATTCACAGAGAGCTATATTTATCAGGTAATTGGTATAAAATCTTTTGAGAGTTTCGTTTTGTGTATTTCTTGTATTAATTTGAAGTGTTTACTGTTTTTCGTCAAACATTGAAGGAAATATGGTCTGTTTGGTTAAGAACTGAAAAACAGTTTTCTGTTTTTATTGACTCTAAAACTATTTTCAAAAAAACAAAAAAAGGAAGGAAAGGAAACCGGAAAACTATCTCCACATTGCAAAATCAAACAGACCTTGGGTTCAAAGAAAGGAGGCTTTGAAGTTTCTTGTTATTATAAGCGTTTGTATATGTACTTCCAATGCAAGTGGATTGTTGTTTTAGTAAGAAACACGCCTGGATGAAAGTCGGATTTGATTTCCTTTTCATAAAACAAGCCTAGCTCTACCTGTTTTTCTCTATGATTTTTTCCTTTTCATTTTTTTTGTATAAAGAAATAGATAGAAGTACCTTATATGTATAACTTTTTCTTTTTTGAGTTCTGGACATGCATACATTAGTATGAAGCCATATCTGTGATGGGTAAAGCATCTAAACCGTGAACATTCAATAAACTTGGATCATCAGATGCTAAGTTTAAGTTCCACCCTTTTTGCTAATTGTAGAATTTCTGAGATTTGGTTCTCGGAAATTAAGGAATAATTTCCTCTTGTGATTTGCTGAGTTGTAAAGGCTGTAAATAGGTGATTCAATTAGTTGATTATCTGATTTCTAGGATTTAGTTTCCTTTTCTAATTTGGCTAATTATAGGAGGTGTGTTAGCTGTTTCCCTAGGTTAGTGGACTGATTTTCTGACTCCTAATCCTATATATACTGTTGTACATACGTCTGGAAAGATATGAGAAAACTTCAGTTTCTTTTCCAATTCTTCATCTTCTTTCTCTAAAAATCTTCATGGTATCAGAGCAATTCTAAGATCCATCTCCTCACATAGCAAATACGGTATGACCACAGAACAACGTAACTCTTCATCCGAAGTTATCTCCAATCTCGAAATAGCGATGACAGGCTCCAACGGAGGAACCGAGAACAACACTCTGCCTATGTCACAAATTAAATAGGCATAATTACCTTCAGTGGTCTCAATCCGTCATGATGTTCGTATGCGGAAGGACGAAAGATGATTTCCTCACTGGAGTTCCAGTCGCCCCCAACAAAGATGATAAAAATATCGAACGTGGAAATCTGAAAACAATATGGTGATGTCATGGTTGATAAACTCCATGATGAACGAAATTGGAGAAAACTTCATTCTCTGCGAAACTGCAAAAGAGATATGGGACGCTGCCAGAGAAACTTATTCCATTTCTGAAAATACATCCGAACTATTTGACGCTAAAAGCATCCTCCATGATCTTCATCAAGGTGAGTCTTCGGTTACCCAATATTTTAACTCTCTCACTTGGTATTGGCAAAAACTAGACCTCTTTGAGGTTCATGAATGGAAGTGTCCCGAAGACGGAGCCTTGTACAAACAGATTGTCAAAAAGAAGCGAGTCTTCAAAGTTTTGATGGGGCTCAACAAAGGGCTCAACAAAGATCTCGATGAAGTGCGGGGCAGAGTTCTAGGAGCAAAACCCTTACCAAGCCAAGCATCCGTGAAGCCTTCTCTGAAGTTCGCCGAGAGGAGAGTCAAAAAAAGGTGATGATGGGTCCTCAATCTGCTATTCCAGCAACCAGAGAAGGGTCTGCCCTTGCTATTCGGGGACGCCGGCAACCTTAGAATGATGACAATTGGCCCCGAAGAGAAAGACCATGGTGTGACCATTTGCCATAGACCTGGTCATATCAAGGAAACCTGTTGGAAAATTCGGGGCAAGCCAGCTGATTGGAAGCCATCCTTTGCACGATACAACAACAAATAAAGTTGTGGAAATACTGCCTCCACAACCGATGGACCTGCTTCAACCGAACTTGCCCGGTTTAGCAAGGAGTAGATTGAGCTTCTCCAGAAAATGTTTGGACAGTCCTTGCCAACTCCAACATCATCTGCAACTTTGGCTCAATCAGGTAACACCCTCAAGGACACATTGTCAGAATTGCCGATGGATCCGTATCCAAAAGTAACGGGGATCGGTTTAGTAAAAATTTCGAATTCCCTTATCCTCAATTCTGTCCTTCTTGTTCCAGCCCTTGATTGTAATCTTTTATCAATTACTAAACTCACCCGTGATGAAAACTGTGTGGCTAAATTTTTTCATTTGTGTGAATTTCAGGACTTGGATTCGGGGAAGACGATTGGCAGTGCGAGAGAGTGCTCGGGACTTATCTCCTCAAAAGTGAAGACTCTCCAGAAAGACACGTCCTCCAAGCTGTGTCAGAGGTTCAGTGTCATAATAAAACTTTGTTAAATTTTAAGTCCAATAATGATGGTGAAATCATGTTGAATAACTATTACGTAGGTCATCCCAATTTTCTGTATTTGGAAAAAAATTTCCCTTCATTATTCAAAAATAAAAATTCAAAGCATTTTCAATGTGAAGTGCGTCAGTTTTCGAAACATGTAAGAAACTCATATCCCAATCTTCCATATAAAAAATCACATCCTTTCTCACTAATTCACTCTGATATTTGGGGACCTTCTCGAATAAAAAACGTAACAGGGACATGTTGGTTCATTTCATTTGTAGATGATTATACACGAATCACTCAGTTATTTCTCATGAAAGAAAAATTTGAAGCGGGTAAGATATTTAAAAATTTCAATGCCATGATTCAAACCCAATTTCGAAAAAAAATCCAACTATTGAAAACTGATAATGCTAGGGAATACTTTGCTTCAATTCTTAGTGATTATCTGTGAAGTCATGAAATTATTCACCTAAGCTCGTGTTGACACACCTCAACAAAACGGGGTGGCTGAAAGGAAAAATAGGCATCTTCTTAAGGTAGCTAGATCTCTCATGTTCACAACTTATGTCCCTAAACAATTTTGGGGGGAAGCTGTCCTTACTGCAACCTACCTTATCAATAGGATGCCATCTCGTGTCCTAAATTTCAAAACACCTGTCAATACTCTTCTTGAGTCATATACACATTCCAGAATTGTGTCTAAAATTCCCTTAAAAGTATTTGGATACTCTGCTTATGTCCATGTGTATCATAGAGGTAAACTTGACCCCAAAGCCATCAAATGTTTATTCCTAGGGTATTCTCCAAACCATAAAGGATACAAATGTTTTTCTCCTATCACAAGACGGTTTTACAACACAATGGATGTCACCTTTCTTGAACAATATCCATACTATCCCAAACCTACCATTTAGGGGGAGAACATAGGCAATGAATACCAGCTTTGGGACATCATTTCCACTCAATCACTCTCTTCATCCGAACCTTTAGTGATTCCAACAAATTCTGTCCCTCAAATTCCCGAAAGTGAGTTAGTGTCTCAAACAGACCTCAAAATGCTCCTAATAACTCCGTTCCCAATTCTGTTGAACCTTCAACTCTTCTGCCAACAAATTCTCAAAATTCCAATGTCCTAAACGGTAATCTTTGTGTTTTTTCTAGGAGGAGAAGAACTCAAGAGGGAACAGAGAACCGATCATATCTCGAGCTAGCCTAGGAGTCTAACTCAAATACAAACCACCCTGACAGTTCTACAGGTAACATCTCTGAGCCTCCCATTACTGAATCGCCTCCTGATAATTTGAATTGGCCAATTGCTCTGAGAAAAGGTGTGAGATCATGTACAAACCACCCCATCTACTCCTTTATTTCCTATAAAAGTCTCTCACCAAGTTATAAGGCCTTTATCAACAGTCTTGATCATATACAGGTACCCAACTTTGTTCATGAAGCTATTCAGGTATCTGAATGAAAGACAATTATTCTTGAAGAACTCAGTGCCTTAGAGAAAAACAAGACATGGGAGCTCATAGAATTGCCACTAGGAAAACGAGCTGTTGGGTGTAAGTGGATCTTTACGGTAAAACACAAGGCAAATGGAAGTGTGGAAAGATTCGAGGCTCGTCTTGTGGCTAAGGGATTTACTCAAGCATACGAGATTGACTATCAGGAAACGTTTGCACCAGTAGCAAAGCTCAACACTGTTCATGTCCTCCTCTCTTTGGCATCTAACTTGGATTGGCCTCTTTACCAATTAGATGTCAAAAATGCATTCCTCAACGGTGATCTCGAAGAAGAAGCCTATATGGACATTCCTCCTGGAATTGAATCTCGTGTTACGAACAACAAACTCTGCAAACTTAAGAAATCGTTATATGGATTGAAATAGTCTCCTCGTGCACGGTTCGACAGGTTCTCTAAAGTTCTGAAGAGATATGCGTACAATCAGTGTTAAGCAGATCACACACTCTTCATCAAGCATTTTTCCACTGGCAGAATGGTTATCCTAATTGTGTATGTAGATGATATTGTTTTGACAGGTAATTGTACAACAGAGATTAATAAACTCAAGGAAGTCCTAGCCAAGGAATTTGAAATCAATGATCTAGGAAATCTAAAATATTTCCTAGGAATGGAAGTGGCCCAAAATAGGAAAGGCATCTCTGTCTCTCAATGAAAATATGTTCTTGATCTTCTCAAGGAAACTGGAATGATGGGGTGTAAACTAGCTGAAACTCCCATGGACTCTGCAGTGAAGCTCGAGATTAAAGAAGACAGTGCACCTGTGAACAAAGGCCGTTATCAAAGACTAGTGGGAAAACTCATTTATCTATCCCACGCTAGATTGGATATTGGTTTTTCAGTGAGTGTTGTAAGTCAATTCATGAACAATTCCATTGAAGAGCACATGGAGGCAGTCTATCGCATACTCGGGTATCTCAAGATGACACCAAGAAAAGGATTGTATTTCAATAAGAATTCCAACAGGAAAATTGAAGTTTTTGCCGATGCTGACTGGGCAGGCTCTATAGTGGATCGTAGGTCTACTACTGGATATTGTACATTCGTGTGGGGGAATCTTGTAACTTGGTGAAGTAAGAAACAGTCAGTAGTCGCTCGAAGCAGTGCAGAAGCTGAGTTCAGAGATATGGCTCATGGGATTTGTGAAGGAATATGGTTAAGAAGATTACTCAATGATCTGGACATCACAATCCTTGAACCCATCAGCATGTATTGTGACAACCAAGCTGCTATAAGAATTGCCAAAAACCCAGTTCATCATGACCGAACCAAACATGTGGAAATTGATCAGCATTTCATCGAAGAGAAGTTAGATGATAAAGTTGTGGATCTCCTACATACATCAACTCGTCACTAGATTGTAGATATCCTCACAAAAGCATTTCCTCAAACCATCTTTGAAGAACTGAGTTGCAAGTTGGGAATGATTAACATCTATCACCCAACTTGAGGAGTGTAGAATTTCTGAGAGTTGGTTCTCGGAAATTAAGGAATAATTTCCTCTTGTGATTTGCTGAGTCGTAAAGGCTGTAAATAGGTGATTCAATTAGTTAATTACCTGATTTCTAGGATTTAGTTTCCTTTTCTATTTTGGCTAATTATAGGAGGTGTATTAGCTGCTTCCCTAGGTTAGTGAACTGATTTTTTGACTTCTAGTCCTATATATACTGCTGTACATACGTCTGGAAAGATAAGAGAAAAACTTCAGTTTCTCTTCCAATTCTTCTTCTTTCTCTAAAAATCTTCACTAATGATTGCATTGTTTTGGTGGTGCAGTTGGATCGTTTAAACGAAAAGTTGCTTCAATTACCAACCAACAGAGTTTCAGCTCTTGATGGAGAATCAGATGCGGTAATTTATAGACATTTAAAGCATGACATGCGGAAGTCCTTTTAGTTGCATTTCCAACTTCCAAGCATTCGTAGTAATTCGATCTTTTGACTGATGGCAGGACACCAATGGATGCTCAATTTATAGGTCAATGAAACTTTTACCAACCGATCCATTTAGACCTCTTGCCGTCCTACTTGAGCATCATGGACTTTTAACAGAGCGGTTCTACCACTTGCTCTGTGTTTAATTTTCTTTTGTTTTCTGGCCGACCTTACTATGCATCTCTTTGGGGGTGGACTAGTAGGCTGTTCAATCATGGAATAGTAATTTAGTTGTTTCTACTCAATGGGTTCAGGATAAGAGAAGAATTTAGAAGCGGAGAAGAGTATTGGGATCTAGAAAGAAAGCTATGCCATGCATTGGTGAGCAAAAACGAGGTACATAATCTTTATTTATATCTATTTGCTGAGTTAAGTTCTATTGTTTCACACTTCTTTGTTTGCTAGTGCTTAAACTATTTCTTCATTTGCAAGAATAGATTAATTATTTCTTAACAGGAAAACTTTCAACTAATTTTTTTTCTAAATGTGGGCTAACTAGTTAATTCTCAATCCATCTTGTAGAAGTCTTATATGTGGGAGAGTAGGCCGAGTTAAATGAAATCCATTTCTGTTTGAACTTGATGCTCTGACCTTTGTGCCCTTTTTTGCAGCTGCTCATCCTCGTATGCATGTATTTTTAAAGTTTTCGATGATAATAGTTTTGCTAAGAATTAAAGATAGCTCTGATGAAACATTGGTAATTATCTAAGGGCCCGTTTGGTTAGTGTGCCCAACCCAAGGTTTTAAATCGTGGTCTCGGGTTACGTAACGGTAATGGTCGCGGTGTAACGGTATCGAGAGTATCAGCCTGTCCGTAACGGGAATTGGCTGTAATGGTCGCAAATTTTTTAAAATTACCGGAACATTCTGAAAAACTCAATAATAGTAAGTGTTTTACTCGTTAAACTCTTAATAAACACATTCTAATAGATATTATGACATTTATCTACATGTACAACACAATAAAGATATAAAAAAAGACGAATTCTTCATTAAGGCTGAAGAAAGGTTGAAGAAAGGCTGAAGAAAGACTAAAATTTAATGAAATGATGAATTTCCAGCCATTACATGGTCTCTGCACAAGGCTGAAATTATAGCTGATGGAAGGGGTGTTTTTGATGTGAGAGGGCCTGCACAAGGTTGAATACAACCTTTATTTGATGGGAGGGGGCCTGCACAAGGCTGAATACAGCGTGTAACGGTCGTAAGGGCTCACAGTAATGGGAAAAGAAACCGTTATAGGCCCGTATCGGCCCGATTCGGTATGAATTGGCCCAAGCATGAAATATCAGCCCGTAACCTTAATGGCGGGCCAATTTTCCGTTATGTATCGACCGTTACGGTACTTAACGGCCGATATTTAGAACCCTAATCCAACCCAACCCAACCATTCCAATCCCAAAAATTTTGGGATTGATATTTGTGAACGCGTTTGACAAACTCAATTCCGTTCCCTTCTCATCCCAAAATCTTGGATTTGATTCCCAAAATTCTAAGGAAATAAGAAACAAAAAAACTTTTGATTTTTTTTTTGTGCCCATCCATTCCTATCCCTAAAAAAGATATGTTTGGAATTTTTTGAATTGTTAATGAGCCCCAGTTCAAATTCAGGAAGCTCAATCACATATTTTTTTTTTTTCTTTTTCCTCCAAAGCCTAGCCATCGTGTAGGTCTGTTCTTTGAAGCCTTCGTCGTTCGTCTTCTTCGTTGCCATCGTCGTTCCTCTTCTCGTTGCCAACGTTGTTGAAGCCAGAGCTGTCGCAATCGTCGTCTGTGTAAGATCTCGCCATCGCCATTGTCTCGTCTCGCCATTGCCATTGCCGTCTCGTCTTCATCGTCTCGCCATCGCCTAATCAAACAGATCTGGGTTAGGGTTCTAGGTTGCGAGGCTCTAATCGAATAGATCTAGGTTTGCCTATTTTGAAACAAGGTAAAACGAAGAAGAAATTTTCCAATTATCGTTCATCTTATTGATTGATTGGCTATTTTGGTGATGATTGTGCACAAATTGAATTAGGGTTTATATGAAATTGCTATGAATTCTAGCTTTAGGGATCTTAGAAGAAAACTGTTCTCTGATTTCATAATTACTATACTTAGATTTTGAAGCAATTTTCAGTTGAAAAAAATGGTTTCAAGTGAATTGTTTCCTTTTTTTGAAGTTCTATTTGGATGATTTTTTGTTTCCTATCAATGCGTAGTTGATCTTTGATCTAGTGAGTGATTCTATAGTGTATTTTTAGATTGTTGTGTGATTGATCTTGTTTTGATTTGGTCCGTTGTTTGTTTTTCGTGTTTTTGTTGTTTGTTAGTGGATTAGTAGCGCAGATGGTAACTTTGAACATGGTGAATTAATTGTTGAGGAAATAGTTTCAGGATAATGTGGTTACCAAATGTGATTCTTTTTCCAGACAGAAACAAGATGTTCTCGTTTCCAAACTCAATTCTATTCCTAGAAGGAAACAAAATTCTCATCCCATTCCATTCCATCCTATCCCAAGTGGGATGAGAAAAGTAGAAACACTAACCAAACACCACCTAAATGTCTTGCTATCTGTAGCTATTAGAATCCCATGAATTTGTGAAACTTTCCAAAATAGTCAATGCATGAGAGGAGTTATTTCACTTGAAACCATATGGTTTGAAGTGAGAACCTCCTAATTGTATCTATACGAAAGTGGACTTCAAATGATATTTGAGCTCGTACTATATATTCTGTTTAGGGACCCTTTTTTACCTTTTCCTATTGTTCTTTATGATTGATATCAGATGGGTGGATAAGTGGAGTATGTGCTTTACACGTTTTTTTTTCCTGGATCTGCTTCAAACTGTATAACAATCCGGTCTCCCAAGGCCGCCACTCGCTTTCTCCTAAAGAGAATAAAAGTAAAACTTAATAACGAAAATTTTATTACCTATAAACCTGGCAATTTTTTCAATAGTGTTAATAATTATAATTATTACAAAATTATATTTTTAACTAATATTATCTTTAAAAATACAAATATCTTTGATTAATTTTACAACAATAAGAAATAAATACAATTATTCCAAAATTATAAAGTTAATTTAACCAATTTTTTATAAACATAGAAATCTATTCATCCATCCATTGTGCAACTCTAATTTCTTCAACCTTGCAACAAATATTGTGGGGTTATGATCTAAAGCTTAGTAGGACTTTATCCCCTTTAATATATGTATCCAACCAATCTCATAAACCAAGTGTAGCACGTATTGCACATGACATGCTTCTCACATGTGTATTAACGATTACAACAAATCAAGTGACATAACATAAACAATGTAATTACAAGACTGTTAAATACGGATATTAAAGGGAATAAAACCTACCTGAAATTATATGAACATCTTGCTCGAAATATATTAAAGTAAAAATTCGAGAACCCTTTATAAACACAACTTGGTGGAGAACGTAGGTAATATTTGGAGATATTTCTATGCATAATAATAGCTTGTAGTTTTGTTAACGAAAGAGGTGAACTTCATATTTATAGAATAAACTAATAAAGTGATAAGCTCAAAGTTGGATAAGAATTGATGGCATTGATTCTGCTTTCACATGTAGGCGCAAAGAAGGGAATGAGTGTTGGGGGCAATTATACATTGTGTATGTATATATATAGAAAGAGAGAGATAAGATCACCACCCACTGCCTCAATCACATTCATATAATTCAATTTTGTCGTCTTATACAAAAAATTACTCAAACTACTTCCTAATAATAAAGAAAATATTATTTATACCCCAAAGTTCTTAAAACTAAATTTTAAATAACATAATAACCCCCAAAAGTTTTAACTTATTTTAAATAAAATATTATTTCCAAAAACATAAATTTTCGAGGTATTACAATCTACCTCACTTAAATAAATTTCGTCATCGAATTTTGTTTAAAAAAAATAGTTCAGAATCGAACGGTAATATCAGTTATACTCGATTTTATGATAATTGTTCTCTATGTAGGGTCTCATAACTAAAAGCCACCTATAATTCACAACTCACAAAATCTATACTACACATCACCACTTCCTCTTCTGTTGTGGTCCACACTGTATTCCCACAAAACACACAGACAAGGTGCACTCTGGTCGGTAATTCCTAAATTAGATAAATAATTGTCAAAGAATCTTAATGTTTCAAAATACTTTCGTTGAGCACTTTGATTATAATAATAAAAATAATATATATATATATATATATATATATATATATATATATATATATATTAAAGCAACCAATATGTATTTTAAAACATCATGGTAGTTTCACTTAGATTGGGTCTTCGGTGCAACAGGTCCACGACCTCAATTTGTCATTTCAAGTCCATTGCCATATCTCATAACCAAAAACTCACAACCAAAATCATAATCACCAGATAGGCATGACATTTCAAGTCCATTGGCATATCTCATAACCAAAAATTCATAATGAAAATCATAATCACCAGATAGCCTTTTTCCTTGTGGACTATCCCATGAGACGAAAAATCATCAATTTTGAATATCAATATCGTTTCAATTTTTTTTAAGTTCTAATTTAATTTAAAAAAGAAGCTTATAAACATATCCATAACATTAAATATCAACACAACCTTTCAATAATAGAATTTTATGAAAATAAGCAAATAAACAATTGTTGTTAATCCGAAATAATAAATGCACAAACAATTTAATCCTTTAATTTCTATCACATGATTATGTATCAAAACGAATTCAATACTCACATGATATATATGTATATATATATAAAATAGTATTATTTGTGATATATTCTGAATGCATGTGTAGTGCAAATTTATTTCGTAGATGAAGGCACAAAGTATTATCTTGGTTTTTATGCAAGATTTGTTTGCACAATTTTTATTTTTTTTTTGACAAAATTGAATTATATGAATGGGATTGAGGTGGCTTTGGGAGATCGGGTCGTTACAGTTAACCTTGTGATTTATATGCAGTGTAGATATTACTTAACTACATGGTGTTTGTTTTATATTCCTTATCAGATTCGAATTGAAGATGTGATAAAGGCAATCCACTTGAAATCGTTTGATTATCGAGTGTTGAATCTTTTGCTGTATCAGTTGAGAGGAGAAAAGGTACGTTGCTCTTACATTTTTTAAAGTCTCGCATGCTCTTATTTGTGAACTCCATAATTTACTGCAATCTCCCTTGTTTATTAAATGTTATGTTTTTTTTCCCTCTTTCTTTTTTGAAATTTATTAATTGGAAAGCATGTCATCTAGATCAGCACTCTCGCCTGGTAGCATCCGTTTCGCGCCATGTGATAGTTCTCTAGAATTCAACAGTTTTCTATTACATTTAAGAGCTAATATACATAAAGGGCAGTCCAGTGTACGAAGGCTCCCGCTATTGCAGGGTCTGGGGCGGATTAAATGTACACAATCTTACCTCTGTATACAGAGAGGCTATTTTCAAGATTTTAACCCGAGAATTCCAAGTCACAATGGAACAACCTTACCATTGTACGTAAGACTCACCTCTAAGAGCTAATATACATATCACCAAAATATTCCTACCCAAGGAATGATAGGTGACTTCTCTTGTTGCACTGTTACAATACTTTTCAACAGCTTTTTATTCTTATAAAACATATCAGCCAAATGAACCTATCCAAAGAAATCTGAAAATATAATTTTCTTTATTAATGAGAAACTAATCGAAGAAAAAACATAATGCTAGTATATGAATTTTGTTTTCAAAATTACTAAATGTACCCCCTTACGAATCCTACACATATCCTTCTGTGTCCAAGCCGTGTGATCTATAATTGAATGTGACCAATCATTGAAAATAAAAGGCATTATGATGTAGATTTCGAGTTTTAACATCTTTCTGACATTTTCACATTGTGCCAATCCTCGTTACATTTGTTGAACGGAGTAGGAAGGAGTTTTTTAATTTCTAAGATACCATTGCATGATCTCGTACTCTTAGTAGTTTAGTACTAACATATTCAATTAGTAACTTGGTTTCTTTTTGAAGCTGTTCTAAAGGTTAATGAATTGCATATGGAATTCCTTTCAGCCTCAGAACTCCTTGTAGAGGTATCTGATGACTTGTAAGAACCTTCCCATTGGCTCTTAACGAAATAGATTTAGTTTTTGCACAAGTTCTGATTTTGAAATCAAATACTAGTTTCAAGTGAAAAGTGTTTCGTTTGTTTAAAATTAAGCAGGTGTGATGGTTGTGAGTGGAAAGTTCCATTGTGAATTGGGTTCCTTAGAAGCCACTAGATTAAAGTTGGGCAAATTTAAATCATTCGGTTTGTCGAAGAGAACTATTAGATTATGCTAAGGTAGTGTTTGGTAGCGCAGAATTGAAGCCTTGAATTTGGAATTCGAAATGGACGCAAATGTTTACATGCGTTGATTTCAGATTTCAACTTTAAGGCCTCCAATTCAACGCAACCAAACATAGGGTTAGAGAAATTATAGCCATTTTATTGAAGTGACAGTTTTGGAGAGAAACGTCCTTCTCCCTTGTTGAATAGATATGTTGAATCCCACTTCACTTGTGTTACTTGATCCTGAGCCATATATAAAGCCTAGGGCAATTCTCATCTTACAAGGTGTCTTTTGAGAGTGAGTTGGGCCCATTGGATTCGTACAAGAGATATGTATGTTCTAGCCTGGAAACATTCTACCTACTGCGAGTAATGCTAAATTTGATTGTGGTCATGTACTGGTTTCTTCTTTTTTGCTGCTTTCGAGGCTATTTTGTATTGGGTATAATCAAGAATAAGATGATTAAGCATGCCATTTTCTTTAATTATCCATTGCATGTGGGAAACAAGACACCTGACAGATGATATAATGATGCCATAGATTTGACTATGAGGTGAGACTTTCTTTTATTTCTGTTTTCTTGGTTGAATTATCAGTCTATGCACAGTTCCTGTAATATAAATGGTTCCTGCATCTTGTAGGATGATGTGGTGGAGAACAATTTCAATATTTTGCGCATGTTTGTTGGGATACATGGTGCATCTGCAGCAGCAACCAGGCTGGTGAGTTATCGTTCATGGTTGCGTCCCCAATAAATATAAGCCATCGTTTGATAACAATTTCCTTTTAATTTTTTTTTTCTTTTAAACAAAAAAGTGTTTAAAACTAAAAGTAGGGTTTTGTTTTGCGGAAAAAGTAATTTTAGAAATCAAGTAAAAGTATTTTAAAAAAAAAGAGATTGATGATGGTGTGGGATTTTTTTACTCAAATTTTCTCAACTTTGCAATTTTTTTTTTCTTTTTTACGATTGAGAGATCATTTTTATCGATAATACTTAGATATCATCTCTACATTATCAAATGTATTTTTGATTCTTGCTTTCGTTTTTAAATAGAAATATTAGTTTCTTTCAATAAACTTGAGTTTTTTTCACTTTAGACTCCTTAACTTTCAGAGAAATCTCCCTTTAGTCCTTGTTCTTTAATTTTGAACACATTAAATCTTGAAGTATCCAAATCGTGTCAAGTCAGTCATTCCATCATAAAATATGATGGGATTCATCAACATGGGTGATTCTGTGTTTGACACGTGGCTAATTTCCGTCACAAGAAATGATAGGATTACTGATTTGGATCGACTTGAGATGATTTGAATGTTTCAGGGTTTAATATGTTCAAATTGAAAATACGGGTTAAAGTGATATTTCTCTGTAACTTTAGGGGTGTTAAGTGAAAAAACCTCTAAACTTGTTTATTAATATAAAAGGAAGAGTGAGATAGTTTATTGATATTTAATATAATTGAATGGCAGTTTTGTAATTAGTTTTCAATTTTGTTCTTTTTGCAAAAAAATTATATTCTTTATTTAAAATTACAAATACATTAAGCATATTTATATTTTCTTCTTTGACTTTCAATATTTGCATATTACTCTAAAATATATATTTATTTTGATTTCTTAATATTTTCATCTTAGTTCGAAATATATCATTTTTAATAGAATTGATTGATCTTATCTGTTAATAATAACAATTCTAACAAAATAACTATAGGTTTTGTTTTTGTAATTTACATTATTTTCTTCAATTAATTTTCAAATTGAAAGAAAGAAACTTCAATTGGCATTACAATTAAGCACATCAATTTTAAATTGGATAAATTATTACTTTTACTCTTAAAATTTGAGCGTAATTGACCTTTATTTCTTAATGTTTTAGTATTAATATATTCGGAAATAAGCAATCGTCTTACAAATTACATGTTTAAAATAGATTTCGCCTTTAAAATTTGATTAGATTCTTCATATTTTATATTTTCATTTCCTATTCATTTATGGTCTATAATAGAAACCAAAAACAAAACATTAAAAATCAAAACTAAAAAAGTAAATAAAAACATACAAAATAAACAATGAAGAAATATATTGAATAACAAAATAAAAATAAAATACGCAAATAAAAAAAAATCTAATATAAAAAATTAGCGATCATGAATGGAAAATAGTAAAAAAAAGAAATTTGTATTTTTTTAATTTTTTTATGCATTTAAATGTATTTATATAATATCTCATACGCAATTAAAAAGTTAAATTAATGCACTATTTATGATGGACACGTGCAAATCAGGTGACCCATTCTAGTTATAAAAAAAAGTACTTGTGTTACCAGGTACCAGGGTGCCTAAGCTTTTTTGAAAAAGACTTAATTGTGCATCTTTCATTTTCTCTCTACTTGCCCAAATGTGGAAAAAATGTCAGTGATGTCAAATTTTTTGATTAAGTTTGTTGTCTCTCCCTTTCTCATGCTCGGTAGGCTAAATTCATAAGCGAAGCAGAAGAGGAGTATGAGAAGTTATTGAAAGGTTTGGATCCAAGACTTGCGATGAATTATCAAAAGAGATGTGAAGAAGCCACTGCAGAAGGTACTTCATTCGTCAACCTGTTTGGGAAGGGAAGGGAAGGGACAAATGACTATCCATAACGTTTTTCTTCTCTTTATTTTAGGTGGGAAATTGACGGGTCCTAGTCTCGGAACATGGAATTTACCTCCGGTAATTGAAGACGAGGATTCGTATAGATGGCAATATTTGAAATCTAGGCCTTCGGTAGTTGAATCAAGCACCTGTTCTTATGAAGAGTCATTTTTTAAAAGTAACGCCGAGACTCCTATTTGATTTTTTTTTTTTTTTTTCCGGTCAATTGGATTGATGTCATCATTTTTCGACAAAGTTGTCCCTATTGAATTTAATTTTATAGAAAATTACTTTTTCATCCCTACTAACTTTTGTTTTTGTTTTGCCTTTTTTTTTTTTTTTCCCTAATATTATCTGTCATTGATATCCAATTGTCACTACTCTTACCTTGGTGCACGAAGGACAACAAATGCTTAAATAAATAAAATACGATTGAATTCATAAATTTTAAAAAAATAACACTTAATAAAACAATATAACACCACCTAAAATAGTTAGGCTGTGTTTGGTACGCTGAAATGGAATGAAATAGAATAGAATGACAATATGATTGAAATTAATATGATAATAAAATAGAATGGTCATTACCATTCCTATATTTGGTGCGAAAGAAATTATATGTGGTATTGGAATGACATCAAAGAGTAAAATAGTAATTTAATTGAAATTTCAAATGGTAAAATAATGAGTTGTTTACCTATTAAATATTAAAAAAAAAAAAAAAAAATTACTGAAAGAGAATACTTTTTAACTTATTTACGTGGGTAATGCATTTCGTCCTTGTGAAAGGCGAAATCGATTTTTTTTTTTTTTTTTTCTTTTTGATCCCGCGCTTGTGAACAGCGGGATAAAAAAAAATTAATTTAATTTGATCCCGCCTTTACGAAGGGCGGGATCAATAAATTTTTTTTTTTTTTTTTTTATTTGATCCCGCCCTTCACAAGGGCGGGATCAAATGAATTTTTTTTTTTTTTTAAAATGTGATCCCACCCTTGTGAAGGGCGGGATCACCAAACGGCGACCAGCCGTTTACACGGCTGGTCGCCGTTTGCTTTGGCCGGTCAAATGACCGGCCAAAGCTGCAAAGAAGGCAGCCTTTTTAGGCTGCCTTCTTTTCCCCCTTTTTTTTCTGCAAAGAAGGCAGCCTAAAAAGGCTGCCTTCTTTTTTTTTTTTTTTATAGGTATAGGTATAGGTATAGGTTTAGTTTTAATTTGAAATTTTAAAATCTCGATATATGTGCACAATTTCGCCTATAAATATCACTTACCGGATTTTATTAAAATTCACACTTCTTCATTTGTTCCTTCTCTCATTTGTTCTTCATTTTGATATTTTTTTATTCTAATTACACTTCTTCTATTCAGATTTCTACTCCTCTATTCACAGGTTAGTATATTTTTAACGTTTTTTTAATTTATTTGTTAATTTAATTAGTATATTTTTTATCTTTATTTGTTAGTTAGTTGGTTAGTTTAATTTGTTAATTTAATTGTTGAATTAAAAATTATACTTTGGTCATTTTCACATGTTTAAGAAAATATAAAATAATATATTATTTCAAAAAAAAATGTTAGTTAGTTAGTTTAATTTTTTACTCTAACTATTTAATTAAAAAAATATGCACTTTGACTTCTAAAAATATAACAGCTAGAAAAATATAATTTTTTAATATATTATTTTAAAATAAATTATTAGTTAGTTTGTTTATTTTCTTAATTTAATTTGTTAGTTTAGTTGTTTAATTAGTTGGTTAGTTTAATTTGTTAATTTAGTTGTTAAATTAAAAATTACACTTTGTCTCCTTTCACATGTGTAGAAAAATTAACACTTTGGCCCTTGAAATTTTTTCAATTACAAAAATATAAAATTTTCAACCTATTGTTTTAAAATAAATTGTTAGTTAGTTTCATTTTTGAATTTTGTTATTTAATTTAAAATGTATTTATTTAATTTGTTAATTTAGTTGTTAAATTAAAAATTATACTTTCGCCCCATGTGTACGAAAATATAAATTAACATATTACATTTTTAGTTAGTTTAATTTTCTAATTTAGCTATTTAATTAAAATACACTTTGGCCCCTGAAATTTTGATAATTAGAAAAATATAAAATTAAAATACCTATTATTTTGTTTAATTTGTTAATTTAGTTGTTAAATTAAAAATTATACTTTCGCCCCTTTCACATGTGTAGGAAAATATAAATCAACATATTACATTTTTAGTTAGTTTAATTTTCTAATTTAGCTATTTAATTAAAAATATACACTTTGGCCTCTAAAATTTTGATAATTAGAAAAATATAAAATTAAAATACCTATTATTTGTTTTATTTTTTGTTAATTTAGTTGTTAAATTAAAAATTATACTTTCGCCCCGTTCACATGTGTAGGAAAATATGCACTTTGGCCCTTGAAATTTTTTCAATTAGAAAAATATTAAATATTCAACCTATTGTTTTAAAATAAATTGTTAGTTAGTTTCATTTTTTAATTTCGTTATTTAATTTAAAATGTATTTATTTAATTTGTTAATTTAGTTGTTAAATTAAAAATTACACTTTTGCCCCTTTCACATGTGTAGGAAAATATAAATCAACATATTACATTTTTAGTTAGTTTAATTTTCTAATTTAGCTATTTAATTAAAAATATACACTTTGGCCCCTAAAATTTTGATAATTAGAAAAATATAAAATTAAAATACCTATTATTTGTTTTATTTTTTGTTAATTTAGTTGTTAAATTAAAAATTATACTTTCGCCCCGTTCACATGTGTAGGAAAATATACACTTTGGCCCTTGAAATTTTTTCAATTAGAAAAATATTAAATATTCAACCTATTGTTTTAAAATAAATTGTTAGTTAGTTTCATTTTTTAATTTCGTTATTTAATTTAAAATGTATTTATTTAATTTGTTAATTTAGTTGTTAAATTAAAAATTACACTTTCGCCCCTTTCACATGTGTACGAAAATATAAATCAACATATTACATTTTTAGTTAGTTTAATTTTCTAATTTAGCTATTTAATTAAAAATATACACTTTGGCCCCTAAAATTTTGATAATTAGAAAAATATAAAATTAAAATACCTATTAATTGTTTTATTTTTCGTTAATTTAGTTGTTGAATTAAAAATTATACTTTCGCCCCGTTCACATGTGTAGGAAAATATAAATCAACATATTACATTTTTAGTTAGTTTAATTTTCTAATTTAGCTATTTAATTAAAAATATACACTTTGGGCCTTGAAAATTTGACAATTAGAAAAATATAAAATTAAAATACCTATTATTTGTTTTATTTTTCGTTAAATTAAAAATTATACTTTCGCCCCTTTCACATGTGTAGGAAAATATAAATCAACATATTACATTTTTAGTTAGTTTAATTTTCTAATTTAGCTATTTAATTAAAAATATACATTTTGGCCCCTGAAAAGTTGATAATTAGAAAAATATAAAATTAAAATACCTATTCTTTGTTTAATTTGTTAATTTATTTTATTTTTTGAATTTCGTTATTTAATTTAAAATGTATTTGTTTAAACTTATATAAAATAATTTTTGGTTAGTTTATTAAACTTGTTATATTGGTAAGTAAAATGTTAAGATTAAAAAAATTACTGAAATCCATAAAAAATTTACACTACAAACATTGGAATATGATGTACAAATTGTGCACTTTCATTCCTCAAATTAATTGAATATATTTAGTTGATATTAGCTTGACGTGGAATTTATATTCGATTTAGAGTTAAAGTTAAAATAATTATTGAATAACTTTAAAATAAGTAAAATATTAAGGATTGAAAATAAATTACTCTAACCCATAAAAATGAACACTATAAACCAACATACTTTTGTGATTGAGTTTTAGTTAACGATATTATTTTCTTGTTTTGTTTTGCCTTGTCAAATGATAGCCGCTTGAAATGGATCACGTTCGGTTGTTATTGTATTGGGGTGGTAGAATATTGGAAGGTATGGAGTTCGGGGTTTGTTATAGTACATCAATTGTAAAATCTTTGGTTGTCCGTAGGGGAACAAGCTTAAATGAATTAATTGAGACGCTAAAACCATGTGTTCTTGAAGATGGGGTTACTGGAATTTTGAAACTAAAGTGTAGGATGCCGATGGCTCTTTTCGGGTTGAACTATAAATATACCTTGTTTTCTATCGAGGATGACTCAGCATTAAACCAAGTGCTTGAGTTACCTCTTTATATACCATCCCTTCTTGCTGTTGAAGTATATGTAGAGATAGAACGGGCATTTGATGATGGTCCAAATTTTTTTCCCCCAAGTGGTCATTTTACCAACTTAATGACCCAGAGTTTAAATCCGTACAGTACCCAATCTGACGGACAATTTTTCGGCACCGTTCCCCAAGCAGTCCAATCTAATTACACCATCCCACCCCCTTACAGTCCAGAACAATATCATTCCCACAATACTCCTATGCTGCACCCCCAATTACTTGAGTCTAATTACACCGTCCCACTCCCCTATATTCCAGAGCAAGATCATTCTCATAGTATGATTGACCGTGGTCATGGCACCAGCTCTGCTCTTCTACATCCCCATTATTCACCGAGTAGTCCGCCGCAAGATAATATAAGTAATTATGGTGGTGACTTTGATACAATTGATAGTCGCCACGATGTGTTAGAAGAAGAGTTAGATGCGGATTTTGCGTTTCAGCCAGACGAAGATCTAGATGCTGGGCCTAGCGGGCAAGGGGGTGAAAATCAGCAATTGGAGTTGGACAATGTAATTTCATTTTTCAATAACTTGGAATGGGGTGACGACGATGACTTGGCGAAATACGAGCCGAAGTTGCGGAAGAATTTTTGGACACCGGAGATGGACGAATTCCGTACTGGTATGGTCTTTAAGGACAAGGAACATCTCCAGCAGGCCGTCAAATTTTACCACTTGAAAAAGAACAAAGAGTTTTATGTCTCGCAAACGAACAAGAAGCTCTGGTCGATTAATTGTTCGCATGGATGCGATTGGAGGTTGCGGGCGGGGAGGAAAAAAAGTCACGGTATGTTTGAGATTACACAGTATGAGGGGCAACACACATGTTTCTATAATCATACTGCTATAGATCATAAAACTTTGGATTCTGCACTCATTTCGAACCTAATACTTGGACAAGTAGAACAGGATCCAGAATTGAAGATTGGCGTCATTGTGGCTTACGTGAAGGAGGCTCATGGATACACTATCTCCTATAGAAAAGCTTGGTTGGCTAGATCTAAAGCCATTGAGACCTTGTTCGGAGATTGGGATGAATCATACCGGAAGTTACCGAAGTTTATGGTCGCGTTGCAGCACTACAATGCAGGTACGATTGTCGAGTGGAGCACTGTGTCGACTGATATGCCTGACTATAGGATGTTCGACATGGTATTTTGGGCATTCAAAGCTTCAGTTGACGGATGGCGTTATTGTCGCCCTGTAATCACCATTGACGGGACCTATTTGTATGGTAAATATGATGGAAAGATTTTAATCGCCATAGGAATGACGTCGTCCAACAAGTGTTACCCATTGTCTTTTGCAGTCGTACCGACGGAGGATTACCGATGTTGGCGCTGGTTCATCTACATGCTTAAGCGTCATATTGTCGGTAATCGTCCTGAGGTTATATTGATATCTGATAGACACGCCGGCATTATTAGTGCAGTTGACAATATTTGGCTTAATCAACATAACGAGCCCCTCCGATATCATCGATTTTGTTTGCGGCACCTTTGTAGCAATTTCAATAAGATTGCTAAAAATCAGCATCTCAAAGATCTTGCTTGGAATGCAGGTGCTGCAACACAAATTCGAAAATACGATGCTATCATGGAAGAGATAAAAAAGATTGATGTTCAGGCGCATGCATGGTTGAGCAATCATGCACCTTACAAATGGACCAGGGCACACGACAATGGTAAGCGTTGGGGAGTCATGACGACCAATTATGCAGAGGTATTTAACAACTGTTTAAAGGGTGCAAGAAATGTTCCAATAACTGCAGCCGTCAAGATTACGTTCTACAGGATGGTTAAATACTTTGATATTGGTCGACAACAAGTTTTAAAGGACTCAGCTAACGGTTACTTATATGCTAAACACGTCGTTGATAAAATACAGAAATCTCAAGCCAAGTCTAAAACATACGAGATTCAAATATTCAATCGGTAATTTAGTATTCATTATTATTTTTTCACGTTACATATAATTGTTACGACATAATTTACAACTAAATATTTTTTTTTTCCTAGAGAGAATATGATCTTCCATGTGAAAACTAGGAAGACTCTTACTGGGGGCTTGATTCCTCATGAAGTCACACTAGGAGATAACCCTAATTGCACATGTGGGAAGTTTAAAATTTGGCGATATCCGTGCTCCCATATGCTTGCGGCCACGGAGTATAGTGGAGTTAATGCATTCCGCTATATTGCTGCTGAGTATACAATGACAAACCAATTGATGGCATGGGAGTCTTCGTTTCGGCCGATTCTTCATGAGGACTACTGGCCAGAGACCAATTTTTCGAACCTCATTCCAGACCATGATAGACTTCGAGTTGTGCATCGTGGTCGACCCAATTCCACTCGCATTCAAAACGAGATGGATCAGTCGTGCAGAACAATGACAAATCGTTGCGGTTTATGTTCCCAAACTGGACATGATAGGCGAAAATGTCCATCCCGACCCCGCCATGCACCCAATTGATCTTATCGGTTTATTGTAATGAATGTTTATGCTATTTTTTTTTGTTATGTCAACTGTTATGTATTATAAATTCTATGCACTTGTTGCGCATATTGCCTTTATAATGAATCTTATATTTTGTTTATAAATATGATTAAATTTTAATTTCGTACTAAAATTAAAAGGATTGAAAATGTACACGGTGAGAGATTTGTATCGTTCAATGGGACGTAACTGGCTTTTGGAAGACGAATTCTCATACTCTTTAGATCCAAGAGTTCGTTACTCTTCACGGTCGGTTGCAAGGATGCGGGAGGAATACACTTATCGTGTCAACCAATCAGAGGTTATGGTGGACGGATGCAGACAATATAATATTCCAATAGTGCATCAATTGGCCAGAACAATGCCAACAGACACGCCGCATAATCTTCAAATGGCGTTGCATCGCTACCGTGAAGAAAATAACCGAATGCAAATTCGAATTTTTCGACATGAGCTTAAAACGACGGCACGTGAGCGTCTTGAACAAGGTTTGTTCGCCGAATCGCGTACTTACATGAGACACGCAAAGAATCCTCAATATCAGTCAGATATTGAAATGTCTGATGATGAGAGTAATGTTTAATGTTTTCACGTTGGTGAATTGTAGTTTAATTATGTATTTCCTTTGAAATCTAATGTATCATTTCTATGTTAAATTATAATAACGTTACTTCTACCAAACAACTGACTTTTTCTCTTTCAATTGATAGCTGATGTTAGGTTAGTTTTTTTTTTTTTTAATTTAAGGCTCGTGTACATAAGTTATAAAACATAATTTTTCATTAATTATCTTTTTAAAAAACTAATTTTTTTGTGAACTCTTAATTTGCAGTATAATATTTGTAAAGAAACTGTTCAGCCTATAATTTTCGTAATGTCTTCACATATTAATTCAAGTGAAGAAAGTTCATATGGTTTTTCAAGTGAGGAGAACTCATATGGTGTTTGGGGTTGGCATGGACCGTGGGATCACCAAAGATATTGGGTTTTAAAACCATATTATGATGATTACTGGAGTGATCAAGAGACCAACCCGATAGAGTATCTCGTCGGTCTACGCCAAGAATGGGAATACAGGGTGAATGAGTCTAACAACCTTATATTTTGTTTGAGAAATCTTGATGCACCAGTTCCGCATCGTCGAAGTCTTCAGATGCCTCGACGATGTATAATTGATGACACAACCGAGATTGAAGATGCTATTACACGAATTCGCCTGGAGAATAATCGAATGTTGTTGCGCAGAAATAGATATTATCTACTACAACTAGCCAATGAAATGGCTGCCGCAAGCAACAGAGTACTCTCTCCAAACGAATACCATAACGTGATAAATAACAATGAATATTTGTCTGAGGGGTACATGTCGAATGAAGAATAATTAATTTTTTGCTCTGGTATTTTATTTTGGAGTGTTTTTATTGTCACTATTTTAATGATATTATGTACTGTATTTCTTATATACTGTCTTTGTTATGAGTTTTGTAACAAATATCGTTAAATTTGTTTCCGTCTATGTAATATTTTTTTAATATAATATTTATGATTATTTTAACTTTAATCGCCTTTAATATTATACTGTTACGAGTTGTTTTGCCTTTTTAAGAATATTTCCGGAATATTAGACACATTGCTCGATCTCCCATTCAAATTCTGTATCTATTTGCGAAGCAATATATACGGTAGATCAACAACTTTCTAAATCTCCAGACGTTACAAAAAAATGTATTTACTAACTCCATAAATTACTATATAACTATATATTTACAAAAAAAATGTATTTACATTTCTATAACTAAACTATCAACTACATAACTAATTATGTACCGCAAGGCCTCCGACGGACGTTCCTCCGCCCTCGTCGTTGTGCAACAGGAGGTTCCTCAGCCTCCTCATGAACTTGTGTAACTTGTCCGAAGTTCGTGAACGCCTGATGCATACTCCCCGGGATAGCATCGACGTCGTCCTCGAACCACGGCACCGGCGACACTTGTCTTTGCAATTTTGTGGGTTCGGCAAATGCCACCGGAGGAATGACGCCTGAAGTTGAAATAAATTCATCCATCTCCGGAGTGACGAATGACGATGACGGGTGTGTACCTAGCTGCGATGCGTAATGCGAATAAGGGTCATGCATCTGGTACACGTTGGATGGCCCAGCATCGTCACCCATGCCGTACGAACTAGATGATTCGGCATGAGCGCCCATGCCGTACGTACTAGATGATCCGGCATAAGCGCCCATGCCGTACGATGTAGAAGGTTCGGCATCGCCCACACTACCTAGACAATAGGCATCAGAAGTCCATGGCTGAGGAGAAGGCTGAGGAGCAGCCTGAGGAGATGAAGGAACGTCAGCTGCCACATGGCGTGGTACTCCTCGATACATCCTCCCAATGGTGCCATCATTGATGGCATGAGCCAGCTCGATACCCGATTCTGCAGTACCGGACCGCAGGGTTAGATCACTCAAGCGTATCAAGTTTGATACCTCCGTATCCTACGAAACACATAAATTGGTTTAATTAATACATGAATAATAACAACATAATCTAACTCATATAACTAAACAGATGGTACAGTCAATGTGATCATACATCTAATCCCAGTCGTCCTCCTATTGGTAGATACCCAAACTGAGGTTGGTACGCCGGGTTGACCAAAAATCTTCGTGTGATTCGCCAATACCAATCTATGTATTCTTGGTCAACCCCTATCCCTTGCTCAAAATTGCCGACATCTGGTGCTTGCCGATTATTCCACGCAACTATATGTGCATGGTGATGGTCAGCCCAGTTTGCACGGAAGTATCCTCGCCGAGTAATTTTGTGCAAGTTCCTATCCCACATTACCGGTTCAGGAACCCCTTGGCGATAACCAAACTGTCGTAGCACGCGGAGGGGATACGTGTACTCGACAATCTCATAGCATATTAGGGGCAATTTTGCCATCCAAGTATCTTCTCCATCTTTAGTATATGGAGGCAAAGTCGGCAAGGTATAGGGCATCCAAATGACCTGTAAAATAAAATATAAACAAACAAATAAAAAAATTAAAATTTCGATATAAGTAAATAAATAACCTCGTCATTCTTCAAGCGATCTAACTGATCGCGATACACCACCAAAATATGCATCGGCAAATTATCCAAATTAAATTGAAGAGTCCACCTGTACACCAAAAATATAAATCATAAGTTTAATATCCATAAATAAATATCTATTACATGATAAATGAAATTAAAAAGAAAATATTAATTACTTACCAAGAACCCCTCGGAGCAGCTGGGAACTTCAAGTCGCCGCCGTAGTCGAGCTCTCCGAATGATATATTATAGTCGGGGAGAGGGACTACTTCAGGCCGAAGCCTTGGAAATCACTCCCAAGCCCAACACTCCAACAAAAATAGGCACCCGACAATGTGTTTCGTGTTGGGCTTCGTCGCCTTACAGAGCTCGCGGTAGAGGATCGCTAGGGTCGCACTGCCCCAGCTATACTTGACGAAAGGTGTCAAGTCACGCAGCAGTAGGAGGTAGGCTAACTTAACTCTGTTGTGTGATTTATCAGAAAACAACATCTCACCAAGCATAAGCAAGCAATATGCACGTGCGTAGCAATGCATAACCTCCTCGTCGGCCTCGTCAGGAACTATAGCAAAGGTATCCCGTAACCACTTCAGCGTCAAAGACCCATTCCTAATCTTATCCACTGGTGGTTGCACTCCGAGTAGCTCACCGCAGAGTCTCTGCCAGACGGTATCCTCATGCGAGTCATCATTCTGGATAACTGGCAACCCATGCACGGGTAACCCCAATAAAACGGTCACGTCCTGTAATGTGACAGTCATCTCCCCGACAGGTAGATGGAAAGTGTGCGTCTCCGGACGCCATCTCTCTACCAACGCGGTTATGAGGGCCCTATCTAACCGCTTCGGCCACAACCTAAATGGGCCGTACAAACCGACTGATTCTATTAACTGTATAACTCTAGGGGGGACATTTTCTCTCCATTCCCTACATCGTGTCCAACACAGTCAAAAGTATTGATATCTTGAAACATTTAATAAGACATAATAAATAACATTAAAAAATTAAAAAACTTAAATAAAAAAAAAACAAATGCAATAACCTAAATGTTTACCTGCGCTAACCAAACTAGTTCGGACCTGTGCTGCCCCTGTTGGTGTAGAACTGAAGTATCTTCAGGCTCAGGATGCATAGCTGAAATATTTTCCCACAACACTCGTGGTAAATTTGTTAGTACGAAATTAAAATTTAATCATATTTATAAACAAAATATAAGATTCATTATAAAGAAAAGTGCGCGACAAGTGCATAAAATTTATAATACATAAAAGTTGACATAACAAAAAAATAAAGTAGCATAAACATTCATTACAATAAACCGACAAGATCAATTGGGTGCAAGGCAGGGTCGGGATGGACATTTTCGCCTATCAAAATTTAACAACTAAATTAACAAATTAAACAAATAATAGGTATTTTAATTTTATATTTTTCTAATTGTCAAATTTTCAGGGGCCAAAGTGTATATTTTTAATTAAATAGCTAAATTAGAAAATTAAACTAATTAAAAATGTAATATGTTGATTTATATTTTCCTACACATGTGAACGCGGTGAAAGTGTAATTTTTAATTTAACAACTAAATTAAACAAATAATAGGTATTTTAATTTTATATTTTTCTAATTATCAAAATTTAAGGGGCCAAAGTGTATATTTTTAATTAAATAGCTAAATTAAAAAATTAAACTAATTAAAAATATAATATGTTGATTTATATTTTCCTACACATGTGAAAGGGGCGAAAGTGTAATTTTTAATTTAACAACTAAATTAACAAATTAAATAAATACATTTTAAATTAAATAACGAAGTTATAAAATGAAACTAACTAACAATTTATTTTAAAACAATAGGTTGAATATTTAATTTTTTTCTAATTGAAAAAATTTCAAGGGCCAAAGTGTATATTTTCCTACACATGTGAAAGGGACGAAAGTGTAATTTTTAATTTAATAACTAAATTAACAAATTAAACAAAATAATAGGTATTTTAATTTTATATTTTTCTAATTATCAAATTTTCACGGGCCAAAGTGTATATTTTTAATTAAATAGCTAAATTACAAAATTAAACTAACTAAAAATGTAATATGTTGATTTATATTTTCCTACACATGTGAATGGGGCGAAAGTGTAATTTTTAATTTAACAACTAAAACAAATAATAAGTATTTTAATTTTATATTTTTCTAATTATCAAAATTTAAGGGGCCAAAGTGTATATTTTTAATTAAATAGCTAAATTAGAAAATTAAACTAACTAAAAATGTAATATGTTGATTTATATTTTTCTACGCATGTGAAAGGGGCGAAAGTCTAATTTTTAATTTAACAACTAAATTAAACAAATAATAGGTATTTTAATTTTATATTTTTGTAATTATCAAAATTTAAGGGGCCAAAGTGTATATTTTTAATTAAATAGCTAAATTAAAAAATTAAACTAACTAAAAATGTAATATGTTGATTTATATTTTCCTACACATGTGAAAGGGGCGAAAGTGTAATTTTTAATTTAACAACTAAATTAACAAATTAAATAAATACATTTTAAATTAAATAACGAAATTAAAAAATGAAACTAACTAACAATTTATTTTAAAACAATAGGTTGAATCTTTAATATTTTTCTAATTAAAAAAATTTCAAGGGCCAAAGTGTATATTTTCCTACACATGTGAAAGGGGTGAAAGTGTAATTTTTAATTTAATAACTAAATTAACAAATTAAACAAAATAATAGGTATTTTAATTTTATATTTTTCTAATTATCAAATTTTCACGGGCCAAAGTGTATATTTTTAATTAAATAGCTAAATTAGAAAATTAAACTAACTAAAAATGTAATATGTTGATTTATATTTTCCTACACATGTAAAAGGGGCGAAAGTGTAATTTTTAATTTAACAACTAAATAAAACAAATTATAGGTATTTTAATTTTATATTTTTCTAATTATCAAAATTTAAGGGGCCAAAGTGTATATTTTTAATTAAATAGCTAAATTAAAAAATTAAACTAACTAAAAATGTAATATGTTGATTTATATTTTCCTACACATGTGAATGGGGCGAAAGTGTAATTTTTAATTTAACAACTAAATTAACAAATTAAATAAATACATTTTAAATTAAATAAAGAAATTATAAAATGAAACTAACTAACAATTTATTTTAAAACAATAGGTTGAATATTTAATTTTTTTCTAATTGAAAAAATTTCAAGGGCCAAAGTGTATATTTTCCTACATATGTGAAAGGGACGAAAGTGTAATTTTTAATTTAATAACTAAATTAACAAATTAAACAAAATAATAGGTATTTTAATTTTATATTTTTCTAATTATCAAATTTTCACGGGCCAAAGTGCATATTTTTAATTAAATAGCTAAATTAGAAAATTAAACTAACTAAAAATGTAATATGTTGATTTATATTTTCCTACACATGTGAAAGGGGCGAAAGTGTAATTTTTAATTTAACAACTAAATTAAACAAATAATAGGTATTTTAATTTTATATTTTTCTAATTATCAAAATTTTAGGGGCCAAAGTGTATTTTTAATTAAATAGCTAAATTAGAAAATTAAACTAACTAAAAATGTAATATGTTGATTTATATTTTCGTACACATGGGGCGAAAGTGTAATTTTTAATTTAACAACTAAATTAACAAATTAAATAAATACATTTTAAATTAAATAACAAAATTCAAAAATGAAACTAACTAACAATTTATTTTAAAACAATAGGTTGAAAATTTTATATTTTTGTAATTGAAAAAATTTCAGGGACCAAAGTGTATATTTTTCTACACATGTGAAAGGAGACAAAGTGTAATTTTTAATTTAACAACTAAATTAACAAATTAAACTAACCAACTAATTAAACAACTAAACCAACAAATTAAATTAACAAAACAAACAAACAAACTAATAATTTATTTTAAAATAATATATTAAAAATTTATATTTTTCTAGTTGTTAAACTTTTAGGGGTCAAAGTGCATATTTTTTTTAATTAAATAGCTAGAGTAAAAAATTAAACTAACTAACTAACATTTTTTTTTAAATAATATATTATTTTATATTTTCTTAAACATGTGAAAATGGCCAAAATATAATTTTTACTTCAACAATTAAATTAAAAAATTAAACTAACCAACTAACTAACAAATAAAGGTAAAAAATATACTAATTAAATTAACAAATAAATTAAAAAAACGTTAAAAATATACTAACCTGTGAATAGAGGAGTAGAAGTCTGAATAGAAGAAGTGTAACTAGAACAAAAAATATCAAAATGAAGAACAAATGAGAGAAGGAGGAAATAAAGAAATGTAAATTTTAATGAAATCCGGCAAGTGATATTTATAGGCAAAGTTGTGCACATATACCGAGATTTCAAAAATTCAAAAATTCAAAAATTGAAAAGGGGGAAAAGGGGGAAAGAAGGCAGCCTAAAGGCTGCCTTCTTTGCAGCTTTGGCCGGTCGTTTGACCGGCCAAAGCAAACGGCGACCAGCCGTGTTAACGGCTGGTCGCCGTTTGGTGATCCCGCCCTTCACAAGGGCGGGATCACATTTTTAAATTTTTTTTTTTTCATTTGATCCCGCCCTTGTGAAGGGCGGGATCAAATAAAAAAAAAAATAAAAATTATTGATCCCGCCCTTCGCAAGGGCGGGATCAAATTAAATTAATTTTTTTTTGATCCCGCTGTTCACAAGCGCGGGATAAAAAAAAAAAATTCGATTTCGCCCTTCACAAGGGCGAAATGCATTACCTACGTAAATAAGTTAAAAAGTATTCTCTTTCAGTAATTTTCTTTTTTTTTTAATATTTAATAGGTAAACAACTCGTAAAATAATTAATTTAATTATATTTCATTTCAATTTAAATATTTGTTTGGTAGTTGGTCTTGTTTTTTGACTGATTATTGATTAAAATCTAATCTTATGTAATTAGGATTAACTAATACCAAATATATTTTAGTATCGGTTAATCCCATGCTTTATGAGATTAGGGGTCTTTGGTAATGAGAATGCGATTAAATCCCATGTACCAAACATAAGAATAGAATGACTATTCCCATGGCTATTCCAATCCCGTCTCGAATCTTGCGTACCAAATGCCACCTTATAGAAGTATGACTGCTTACCATTAATCCTCCTTTGAAGTGTCAGTCGTCCAAGTGTCACGACATTTAGTGAATTGATTTTCTTTTTAAGGTCCTCTAATTCTTGATTGATGTGAGCTAGCCAATCTAAAACTATTGTTTCGAGTCGTGCGAACCCATCCTCAGTTGCCCTTTCCATCCCCAACCGATAGGCTAAATCATTTTCAAGTCGCGTGTGATGGATTTGAAATTTACCTCATTTGGCTCTTTTAATTTAGGCCATGTCTTATCGTCGACTCCCTTCAGATCATTCTCTTTAATTTTCATCTTCCTCAGAGACCTTTCATAAGTGCAACTCTTAGGGCAACTATACTTATTTTCCTCTAGAGATAAACTGAAATTTTAGTCAATAATGTTGGGAGTGTGAGGACGAGGTCCTTTTCTACGTTGCTAACTAGTTTGGCCATTTGTTTGAAGACCAAGTAAGTGATTGAGAACTTAGTACCACATATAAAATCATACAACACCACACGGTCGGTGTACTTAACAATATCCCGTTGATGTCCCCTGAGGCATCAAATTACCTTTTACGTATTGGTGAAGGAGTTGTACATGTGGTCTAAGTTTGGTAGAAATTAGGGATCCCCTGTCGAATGACCGTGTTGTTAAGGTTCTATGCATATCTTAGCTAAAAAGTTCTAGGGCGTTGTGCAAATCAATTTCAGAATCAAAATAATATTTTCTAGCTTCGTTGGGGATCTCTAGAATTTTACTCAAAACAACACAATTCAACCGAATAACCTTTCCGATAACATATAAGATTATGCTAAATAATTAAACATTAGATTTTTAAAGTAAATCTCTTCAAATTTTAGATCCCTTTAACTTTCAAGATTCGGGAAGCAAAGAAACGGACAATATCATTGTCGGACTGAATCATTTTGGAAGAACTTTACATCTCCTTTTTTCGCAGCCCTCTTCTTCGCCTTTCTTGGATGGGAGTCGTTTCCTAGGGCATAAGTTTGAACCGCAGTTTCAGTTGCACATAGAGCTGTCACAACAGTCCTCATCACCACCGTAGGCATCGCTGCAGGCCCCTTATGAGTAACTGACGTCGTTTCTGATGCTACAACATTCGTAGAACCTTCGATTGCAGGGTCAACCTTATATTTTTTCAATAATCTTCTTGATTTTTTAGGAGCCATCAATTTGGATTTGGATTTGGATTTGGAGATTTTTGGTAGAATTTGATTGCAAGAAGAGATGGAACACTAATTGTAGGTTAAAAGGAGCAAAAGATTTTGGGTTTGGAGAAAATGTTGAACTTATATTATGAGTGAAGTAATTACATTAAGCACCCATGTCCTTTATCTTATGTGATATTTTTATCTTGATATTTTATCTACATAAATTAACCATATAACTTTTATTTTCTTAATTTAACCCCTAAATTTTTACAAATTATCCCCTAATGTTTCTAATCAGTCTTGATTTATGAAAATATCATACTTTATATTGTAACTGGTCCTGTTAATTGATAAGTTAATTATGTGAAATAATCACGGGACACTTTCAACAATCTTAAATTTTTATTTATAAATTACTTCTCAATTGTTCAATCATACCATAATAAGTACAATAATCTACTTTGGTTCAACAATGAAGAAATGACCTTGAAAGTAGAGTTTAGGGTTTGGGTTTTCATATATTTTTCAATTGAAGAAGTTCATATAATAAAGAACATTTCAATATATTTTTTACTTATTTAATTGTCAAATTGAACGCTTCAATTTTCAAATTATATATTGAATTTTGATATCAGAAACATAATAAATTTAATAACAATTGAATAACTTATTTGTTTATAAATTAGCCATTAATATTTTTGAATATGTAATAATTAGCCAAGATATTACAATTTACGTTTTAGTTGGTCATGTTAATTTACAACTCATGTAATTAAATTGTAAAATTATTATGACGCATGATATTAAGTTAGATTATATAGCTTATTATTTAAATAATAACCCCTAATTTCATTTTTTAAAAATATCCTAAATCCTAAAAAACAAGTGTTCAAAACATAAGTGTGGTGGCACCAATTATAAATCTGGTGCCACCAACAATATTTTTTTTTTTTTTTTTTGCAACTTCTTTAAGTGAACTTGCAAATTTATTAAACTAACGTGTAACTTTTCAAATAATTCTTGTATAAGTAACTTATAATTTTATGCTCTAAATTTGTAACTTTTCAGCCAAAAGTCGTAATTTTATTGATGACCGACTACCTACTATCACAAAATCACTTAAGAATTCGAAATTTGACTTTTCAAAAGTATTTGGATGGGACATTGGTGGTGGATATGGTGCCAAATGGCACTTGATTGAACATGTATGACTAGAATTGCTTGGATTATTGTTTTTTGGCATTTGATTGTACATACACTCAAAACCACTAAAGAATATTGAAGTAAAATCCTGTTTAAAAAAAAAACAAAAAAAAAACAAGTAAAAACTTTTCAATTTTATATAAATACCTTCTAATTTATTTAAATTTCTAGTAAAACTCTAAAAACAAGATTAGCTTTTTTCCCAATCAATTCTCTAGAACGAACTGCCCGCACTTGACGTCGATTGAACCAGTGTATTAGGATTTAATTTTTTTTCCCTTAATTTTTGAGCGTTTAATGGATTTACAATGTGTTTTACTGTTTCAAGTCCCTTCTCTAATTTAGACTTCTTATGAATCTTATCAACTCTTACATTTTTTTAGTGTCTAAATGTCTAATTACCAAAAATATTGACTTCAAAAATATAATAAAAATTTTCAATCATCCCATCATTCAAAAGAATCAAAACTAAAAATTGAAATTCTTTCGGACATGATTTAACTTGCGTGTATAATAAAAAATATTTATTGGATGATTTTCTTTTTTTTTTTTTGAGAATAATTGGCGTAGTACTTATGACACTAAATTATTTATAAATTTTAATAATGGCACCATTTGCTTTTAGGTTTTTTATTGTTTTATCCACTATATAGATAGATATAAAAGTAAATCATCCATAATTATAATTTAGTCATTTTAATAGGAGTTGTTTATACACCTTTTTTTTTTACTGAAAAATGGGTTTAACCAACTTATTTACGTAATTATTATAACCCATATTTCAATACCCGGGATTACGAACCCCAATTTTATCAAAAAAGAAGCCTGGGGTTCTGAACCCTGTTTATACGGTGCAATTTTTTTTTTCTTTAAACCTTGGGTTGTCAACCCCGGGTTCATCGAGAAATTTCAAGTAAACCCGAGGTCGACAACCCCGGTTTTATAGTGAATTTTGAATAAAACCCGGGGTTGTCAACCTCGGGTTTAAATCCCCAATTCCTCCGCTACTTCTTACTCCTCCTCCCTTCTTTCTCTCTCCTCTTTCATTTCCGTCTTCCCCATTTCTCTACTATTACTCATTCAAGACTGATTGAAAAAAATAAAATAAACTATAATTGAGTTGTCAATAGTGTAATTTATAATTATAAAGATAATTTTAAAAATTAGTATATTTATCATATGTAATCATTGTTTAAAATATATATTTAAAGAATAAAATATTTAATATTTAATTACGATAAGTATTTAATTTATAATTATAGAAATGAATATTGACATAATCTTAAAGAGAAACAACTCAAAGTAATAATAAATATCATATTGAAATTAAAAGCGATAACAAGTACAAGTAATCATAAAAAGAAAAAAATATTAGATAAATTAGAATATACTATCCATCATTGAACTTTTCTAGTATTGATAACTATTTAGTTTTATCAAACAATTCGTAGTGAATAACTTCATCTTCGTAATCGGACAATTCTAGGTCATCCGTGCAGTTGGAATCGGTAAAGAACTTTGACATCTGCTCATTTGCATCTGGAGCATTGCTTTTCCGAATCTTGTTAAGTTGTTGTTTGACATGAATCCGTTTCTCCATTTATTTTATTTTTCGTTTCAATGCGCGACAAATTTTGCCGATATTATCCGGTTCGTTTTTCAATATTTCGAGAGACCGTAATTTCAGAATCTCGAAGTCGTACAGATGAGACCTTGCCTCATAAAGGTTTCTCTTTGCCATTAGTGTTGGCCATTGTTAATTTTTTGCCTCTACACTATCCTTACCCTATTCGGTGTAGTTGCAGTTTTTGTGGTAACAACGATTGACCCAGCGAACAGTGTGTTTGAAAGGATAACCTTGTACTAAGAAAGTTCATTTCCTCATGATGGGATTCAGCCATATACCAAAGAGATCGAGTTGTCGTTGAACACTAGTACAATCTGTAATAACATCCCATGAACTGTGCAACAAATTGGGGGTAACACAAGTTATCTTGTGGCGTCATACCGTACTAGTGGGCGTCACGGTTCTTCTGCGCTCCAATGTAAGACCCTTGATAAATGTATTTGGATTCCATACCATGTACCTATCTCACCTTGGTATTTATCATGGTCTCTCGTCCTTGAACCTTCACCAGCGCAATAGATCTTCATTGGTTCCTTATCTTTGCCCTTACCCTTATCGTTTCTTGACCCACTTGCCATTTGAACTGATTTTTTGAGAAATGATAATAGCAAAGAGAAATAAATGTGGTGTGAAGGATAATTATGTAAATATCGATGTATATATAGGCAAATTTTGGAGCCAAAATAATATTTCGCCAGCCACTTTCCCACCAACAACTTTCCCACTATAAAAAAAAAATCTCTCTAACTTCTTCACTAATTTCTTGCCAAACTATTTACCTCCAATTTTATGTACCTTTTTCCTACCAAACTATTTCCCTCCATCTTCTTCCACAGTTCCCTCCAATAAGCTGCCTATTTTCCACCCTATTTTTTTTTAATAAATAGCAGTAGTCTCAGTTCTCAATTTAATCACCTGAATTACTCCATTTTGTTTTTGATGAGAATGAATAGAATATATGAAGAAGACTCTGGTGAATGTTAGTGGTCAAATAATTAATTAGCATGTCATCGCATTAGGGGGCTAATTAGAATGAGACTAGACAACTGGTATAGCGGTTTTGCAAGGACATAGTTGTATTCTAGCGACACTTTAATTGAGCGTCAAATAGATACTGGCGTACGAAGTATTTGCCAAGGACTTTTCAAGCTGCGGGAAGCAATGTTCACAAATTATGTAATTTACTGTGACTGTAAGACATCTGTTGAGAATATGATAAACACTAGTAAGTTCGTAGAAATCCTAAATGAGATAGGTAGCCCGATAAAGTACTTACCGAAATCGATGAGCAACTTGACAGTTAAGATGGTTTCATAGGGTTACGATTATTCATTTGAATTTAACGAGTTTGTAGAATTCTTGATGGTATATTCGGGGATTATGTAATTGCCCTTGAAGATATCGGAGCATGAAGATTTGTTGATCTGCCCGTCTAACAAACTTTATTTCAAAGTCGGATGTTCTAGTATTTGTATTTGTAATAGACTATATATTTCTTTCTACATATTGTCCTGGTATTGTGAAGCTTTCTTATTGTATGTGTGTTTTTGAAATGCAAATAAAGAGAAAAATATGTTGTTTGGTAGAGGTAGCGCAATTATAATTTAGTGTAAAAATGATACATTAGACTTGAAAAGAAATACTTAGTTAAACTGCAATGCACCGACGCAGGAACGTTATACGTTACTTTTATCATCTGACATTCCAATGTCTAATTGATAGTGAGGTTCCCCTATGCATCTCATATAAATACGCGCTTCACCAACCAAACCTTTTTGGAGACACTCATGTGTCGTTATTTGAAGCTCGTGCCGATGAATTTGAATTTGCATTCGGTTATGTTTTTCGCATTAGTGATGCAACGCCATCTGAAGATCATGTGGTGTCTCTATTGGCATTGTTCTGGTCAATTGACGCACTATTAGAATATTGTATTGCCTGCATCCATCCACCATAACCTCTACTTGGTTCATACGATAAGTGTATTCCTTCCGCATCCTTGCAAACCACCGTGGAGAGTAACGAACTCTCTGATCTAAAGAGTATGGGAATTCGTTTTCTAAAAATCAGTGACGTCCCATTGAACGATACAGATCTCTCACCGTGTACATTTGTTTTTGTTGAAACAAGATATAAAAATTTCAAACTTCGATTTAAGGTGTGTTTAGAGTGATTGCAATAGATTTAAGGGAAAATCGGTGAAAAGTCCTATTTTTAAAGTCTAATTGGTGAAAAGTCCTTTTGTGTTATTAGGTTTTGATTTAATTCTTTAAATTAGATTTCACTTGTGTTTTAGTCCCGCATTGCAGGAATTCGAGGAATTGTAGGGAGCTCTTAGTGAGTACATTGGATTTTTATAGTGAATTCTGTTACATATAACTAATATTAATTATTGAAACATGTAACTGAAGAAATCAAATTTTTTAGTTACATATTAGAGATATGTAACTAAAAAGTTACACATTATTGGCATATGTAACTGAAAAATATCAATTTTTTTAATTCCATATCAGAGACATGTAACTAAAAAGCTATCTTTAACTAATTATATATATATATATATATATATATATATATATATATATATATATATATTATGACATCAAACAAAATTTTTACACACAAAATTGTTACATGTAAAAAAAAAAAAAAAAAAAGTAGTTACTTGCAACCAATACAATAATATTACACACAAAATAGTTACATGTAACTGGCGCGTGGCTATCATATGTGCAAGACTTCCACATTTTTAAAATAGATGAGACTAAATCAGTGACGTCCTATTGAACGATACAAATCTCTCACCGTGTACATTTGTTTTTGTTGAAACAAGATATGAACATTTCAAACTTCGATTTAAGGTGTGTTTAGAGGGATTGCAATAGATTTAAGGGAAAATCGGTGAAAAGTCCTATTTTTAAAGTCTAATTGGTGAAAAGTCCTTTTGTGTTATTAGGTTTTGATTTAATTCTTTAAGTTAGATTTTACTTGTGTTTTAGTCCCGCATTGTAGAAATTGTAGGAATTGTAGGGAGCTCTTAGTGAGTACATTAGATTTTTATAGTGAATTCTGTTACATATAACTAATGTTAGTTATAATTTTATAATTGTTATTTTTCTCACATATTTAGGTATTTTTGGTTATTTGTACTTTAATTATATGTTACAATTACATATATATGTGTAATGTTTTGTGACGTAACTGAAAAAATATCAAACTTTTTAGTTACATATTAGAGACATGTAATTAAAAAGTTACATATTATTGGAACATGTAACTAAAGAAATCAAATTTTTTAGTTACATATTAGAAATATGTAACTTAAAAATTACACATTATTGGCACATGTAACTGAAAAATATCAATTTTTTTAATTATATATCAGAGACATGTAACTAAAAAGTTATCTTTAACTAATTATATATATTTTATGACATGAAACAAATTTTTTACACACAAAATTGTTACATGTAAAAAAAAAAAAAAAGTAGTTACTTGCACCTAATACAATAATATTACATACAAAGTAGTAGTTACATGTAACTGGTGCGTAGCTACCATATGTGCATGACTTCCACATTTTTAAAATAGATGAGACTAAATAAAAAACTTTTACCACCTCTAGGATTTTTGACCAATTAGAGCCTAAATATAGGACCTCCGACCTATTATCCCTATAATTAAATGTGTTTGTAGATTGATGTAGTGATATATATATATATATGTATGTATATATATATATATATATGTATGTATATATATATATGTATGTATGTATATATATATATATGTATGTATGTATGTATTAATGATAAATAATGACCTAAATGATCCAAGTCATCGTAGTAAAGTTGATTTGTCAATGAGTACTGATAATACTGATAAAGGTTGAACTGATTTGTCAAATCAGCTATGATAATGGTTGTATCGATGACAAAGGCTGAAAATCGCTAACAAAGGCTAGGAAAGGCCGAAGAAGACTGACAACACATGGCCTGAAACGTTAATCAACACTGAAAAAGACTGTAACAGTATCTTTGAAATCTGGTGCTCAAAGATGTTAGTCCACACTGAAAAAGCTTGGTACGAAATGCCAATTAACACTAAAAAAACTTCTTCTCAAATGTCAATCAACCATCAATAAAGGCTAAGACTTGTCAATCATTTACCGTACATGCTACTATAAAAGCTAAGTTTTGTATAGAAGCTTTGAAATCCTATAATTTTTGTGATATGCTTCAAATATTAATTCTAATGAGGAAAACTCATATAGTGTTTCAGGTGAAAAAAACTCATATGGTGTTTGGGGTTGGCTTGGACTCTGAGATCACTATATACGGTGGGTTCTACGATCATATTATGATAACTATGAAGACATCAATCCAATAGAGTATCATGTCAGTCTACACCAAAAGTGGGAATACAGGGTGAACGCGTCTAACAACCATGTATCTTCTTTGAGAGCTCTTAATGTACCAGTTTCGCATCGTTGAAGTCTTCAGTCCATGGCTCAGACACGACTACAGGCTCTGGAACAGGTTGAGGAGATGGAGGAACGTGAGCTGGCATCTCGGGCTGTGTCTAACGGTACACCACCGCCGAACATGTGTCGAGGACAACATGATAAGTCTTGAGGGCTGACTCAAGGGTTTCGGTCTGCAATGAAAGCTCACTCAATCTTATCAAGTGCGATAGTTTCGGATTCGACAAAAAGACATTTGATTGTTAAGTAAATACATGAATAATAACAAGATAACCAAACTCATACAAAACACATGTAATCGTTAACAATAACAAGTAAATACATAAATAAATACATGTTGTCACGACTCGGTTTCCCATGGCCACTACTACGGTTTCTCCTATAGAGAATTTCTACCCAAAACGAATAACCGATAATTTATAAACGTGTAAATCCGAACAAATTTCATTTACTACGGCAACCATTTTTTTTATAAATATATCGACAACGATGATTAAAATTTATATTCAGAACAAATTTATATCCATCTCTTTATCGAATATAATAGTCGGTGTTATTATATACAAATTGGGTATATACTATTTATCAATTTATAAACCCAAACCGACTAGACAAATCTTCTATCTACCAAATTCAGTAAATTTTATAATAATAACGATAATTTGAGTTGCCGATTTTATGACAAAAATTATTAAATCTAATAGTCACTATTTAAAATATCACCAAATAACCAACACTTTATTTTTAATTGAATCCGCGAATTATACATATATATATATAGTGAAAAGAATTTAAAAATTCATTTATTTAAAAAAAAAAAAAACACCTTTTTTCATTTACAATGTTGCGGCAAAATGTATAATTACCGAATTCATAATTTAAAACCGAATTTCCAACATTTGATCAAATCTGTTCTCTTAAAACCAATATTCAATATTTTCAAAATTTAGATATTTTACAACCGACTACAGTAATTATAATTGCCATTTCCTCCAATTTATATCCATCCATTTATAATTCTAGTAATAATACAAATTTATATAATACAACTATTTCAAAATATAGATAATGAAATTCAACTAATAAATCCCTCGTCATCCTACTTTCTCCCTTTCTTTTATTTTTCCATCAATTTGAAAGAATTAAATAAATAAATAATCTTCTACAAATAATCTCATTTTTTTTCAGTTTAAAATAATAAATAAATACAATAATTACAAATTGAAATTTAAATAATAGTCTCTTCGTCGTTTTGTCTCCGTCAACCCTGCAACCAAAAATTATGGGGTTGTGAGCCAACGCTCAGTAGAACTCTAACCCTTCTAATACATGCATTTGATTAATATAACACATAAACCACATTAGTATGCTTGTCACATAAATTCCACATCGTCCAACATTTCATGCTTGTTAAACAGGTAAAATGTCACAATGATTTGCCAAAGAATTTTATCATCACACTATGAGACAATTAAATTCATATATTAAGAGAGTTCAGAATTCTACCTATCTTGAATCATCCGCCTACCGGGAGATTGGATGTTAGATTTTATTTTTTTTCTTCATTTTATGTTTTCCTGCGCCCAGCCCCACCGCCTCGGCGAAGGACCCACCGTTTCGGCGAACACGCTTATTATTTTCTTTGTTTTGCTTACTGACCGGCCACCGCCTTGGCGAACACACTCCATTTTCTTTCTTTTTTGCATTCTGATGCTTCACCGCCTAGGCAAAGCTTGTCACCGCCTAGGCGAACGACCGTCTTCCTCGTTCTGCTTCTACTTGCGATCAGACTAGCCGTCACTCTCTCTCTCTTCACCAACTCCAACGATCACCCTCGCCGCTCTTCCTCAACGATCCGAGCACACATACACACACAGGAAACTCATACACACACCCCTGTTCATGTACCCACAACTAAACACACACATACCCACTTTGCCAGCGACCCAACGACACCACCGACAACCACCCACCAACGAACAACTCACACCTGACCACCTGAGCACACCCCCACACGAACAACAACCAAAACACACAGACACATAACCGTCGATGAATAGAAACACGCACATGAACCTTACACATCATTGGCACACACAAGCAATCGTCTAAACACATGTACCCACATGATCTCGCGCGCACACACACACACACTTACCAAACGACGGCCAACCCACCCATACCGTCGAGCAAAATAGTGATGATACACCCAACCCACGATTGTTGGATGATCGAAGACATACACTCACACTCACGCTGGAGTAACAGCGACGATCGAAACCCGCCACCACCGGTGATCATCCACAGCTTCGACGACCTTTTCTCTGTTCATTTCTGGAATTTTTTTTTTCGTGGGTGTGTGGATGTATATATATATATATGTGTGTGTGTGTGTGTGTGTGTGTGTGCGCGCGCGCGCGCGCACTAAAAAATAGGCCCAAGCCCCTCACCGACCTACTGTTCCCCCCTCACCGTTTCCTTGATTTTTTTTCGTTCAATTCCCTGAGATTCATGTACATATATATATAATCTTTTCTCAAATTACTCTTTCCTCTCCCTACATTTCTTTAAATCTCCTTTTTAATCTAATTCACATTTAAGATTTTTTTTAAATTGTAATTTCACCCCATGAAAATTTTAATTTAGAAATAAATGACAAATTTGAATCCCAAAGTTTGGAATAAATGTTTCTAAATTTATAAATTTACCCCTAAACTTTTAATTTAAATGTTAATTGGCATATTTCCATCCCGTATTTTTCTAAATGCTCTAGAATACAACTAAAATTACGTACGTGCTAAAATTAGGGTCTTATACATGTGATCATACTTCTAACCTCGCTCGTCCTCCTACTTCAAGATAACCAAACTTAGGTCGGTATCCCAAGTTTACCAAGAACCTTTGAGTGATATTCCAATACCAGGGCATATATTGATCGTCGACCCCTATCCATACCTCGAAGTTGAGAAAATCTAGTGCTCATCGTGTATTCCATAAAATTATATGCTGCATGTGCTTCACAATCCAGTCCATACCGGAGTTGCCTCTCTGAGTAGTATTATGCAACATTCTATCTGTCTAATACGGTTGAAGAATCCGTTGTCGATAACCAAACTATCGTAGCATGTGCAAGGGATACGTATACTCAACGATCTCATAGCAGATGAGGGGCAACGTCGCTATCCATATATCCTACCCATCTCTAGTATAGGCAGGCAAACTCGATAGAAGCTCATTGGTATAGGGCATCCAAATAACTTATCCAAAAAATATATAAATAATTTAACAAATGAATAAATAAAAGAAAAATTGACATAAATAAATAACTAACCTTGTCATCCTGTAACAATCTAACTGATTGCGATATACCATTAAAATGTACATCGAAATATTTTCCAAAATAAAGGCAAGGGTCCACTTGTACACTAAAAATATAAACCACAAGTGTAACTAAATATTAATAAATATCCATTAGATGATGATAAAAAATTTACTAATTACTTACCAGCAACCCCTAGGAGCAGTTGGGAACCACAAGTCCTCGATCTCCAACTCGCCGAAATAATCATCCTTGGCTAGAAGGACAATGCTCAGTCGAAGCCTTGGGAGCTGCTCCTAGGTCCATCACTCCAATAAGAATAAACAACCAGCTATGTCCTTCGTCGTGCCCTTCGACAACTTGTAGAGCTCCTAGTAGAGGATCACTAGTGTCGCACTACCTTAACTATACTTATCGGGATGTGTCAAGTCGCGGAGCAATAGGAGGAAGCTAACTTGATTGCGTTCTGTGATTTACTTGGCAGCAACAATGTGCCAAGTAACATCAAGCAGTATGCACTTGTGTACCACCGCATGACCCTCTCGTTGGCATCGTTAGGAACTACGATGAAGTTACTTTGTAACCAATTGAGCTTCAGACCACCAATATTTATTTTATCCTCTAGCAGTGCCAATTTGAAGAGATCATGGTAAAGTGCCTGCTAACAATCTACCGGTCGTGTGTCCTCAGCATCGGTAACCACTCGCCCGTTCAAGGGCAACCCGAACAAGACGGTGATGTCTTGTAGCATAATCTTCATCTCCCCAATAGGTATATGGGAAATGTGTGTCTCTGAACGCCATCTCTCTACTAACGCGGTTATGAGACACTGATCAAATCGCTTTGGAAACAGCCTGAAAAGATCGTACAAACTGGCTGATTTTATCAATTCTATAAGTCGACCGAGTATGTTGGACCTCCAATCCCCTACATCGACTCCAGGACAGTCAAGTGAGTCAACATCCTGAAACATTAATTCAGACACAATAAATAACATAAGATATATATTTTTTTTAAAAAAAGATTGAAATAAAAATAATAATGTAATAGCATTAAATATTACCAATCTTGTCCAGACTAATGAGGACTTGTGCTCAGACTGCAAGTATAATACTGAATGATCTATAGGCCCAAACTCACATATAACTGAAAAAATATTATAAAAAATTAGACGAAACATTATGGTTATTCTTATATAACATAAACTACTAAGCGCAATCACTTCATGAAATATGTTTATAAAATACTTATAGGAAAAGAAAATCCAATTTTATTTACGATTTTGAACATGATTCAAATTACATATATGATCCTTAATTTTATATTGTTTTATACAATTCTATTTTATAAAATTTTAATTTTATATGAAATATTTTAGGCATTCTTAAACTTTTCTTCAAATAGTTTTATAAAATACTTATAGGAAAATAGAATCCAAGTTCATTTACAATTTTGAACATAATTCAAATTACACTTAAGACCCTTATTTTTTTTATATTTTTCCCTCTCAAGACTTGTGTCAAATTTATTAGTACTAAATTAAAATTTAATCATATTTATTAACAAAAATAACATTTATTATGAATCAAGAATCCAAGTTCATTTACAATTCTGAACATAATTCAAATTACACTTAGGACTCTTATTTTTTATATTTCCCCCCCAAGACTTGTGTCAAATTTATTAGTATGAAATTAAAATTTAATCATATTTATTAACAGAAATAACATTTATGATAAATCAATGTCTATGACAAGTGTATGGAATTTTAGATACATAAATTTGGCATATGAAACAATTAAAGTAATATAAACATTCATTACAATAAATTAACAAAATCAACTGGGTGTATGGTGGGGTTGCGATGAACACTTCCGCCTATCATGGCCTTTCTAGGAACACAAACCACACTAATTTGTCATTATTTTTTGCTACACATCTATCTCGTTTTAAATGCGAGTGAATTTTGGTCGACTGCGTTGCACCACTCGAAGTCTATTCTGGTCAACAATAAGGATAGAAAAATTAGGCTTCGGCCAGTAGTCATTGTGAATAAGTAGCTAAAACGATGACTCTCACGTTTTCAATAGATTCGCCACTGTGTGCTCATGTGCAATATAGCTGAACGCATCAATGCCACTATACTCGGTTGCCACAAGTATATGGGAGCATGAATATTACCAAATTTTATACTTCCCACAGGTGCAATTAGCATTATCTCCTAAAGTGATGGCGTACATGACATGTCCCCTCGTAAAAGTCTTTCTAGTTCTTACATGATAAACTGCATTCACTCTAAAAAAAAATTTAAATAATGTGTTGCAACACTTATATTTTACCGATTGAATATTCGAATCTCGTATGTTTTGGACTTGACTTGAGAATTCTAAATTTTTTCAATGACATGTTTAATGTATTGGCAATCGTTAACCAAGTCCTTTAGAGTCTCTTGTCGACCAATATCAAAGTATTTAACCATCCTATAAAAAGTAATCGAGACGGATGCTATAATTGGAACATTTCTTGCACCTTTCAAACAGTTATTGAATACCTCAGCGTAATTGGTCATCATTACGCCCCAACGTTTATCATTGTCATGTGCCCTAGTCCATCTCTGCAGTGGTTGGTTATCCAACCACCTCTTCGCCCAATGATCTAATTTTTCAATCTCTGTCATAATGGAATTGAACTTACGAGCTTGTGACGTAGTACCCGCCTTCCAAAAAAGATCTTTCAACTGTTGATTTCTGAAATGGTTGTTGAAATTGCTGCAAAAGTGGTGTAGACAATATTGGTGATACTGAACGTGCTCGCTCGGTGCATGGAGCCATAAATCCTGTACCACACTTGGAATGGAGGTGTGTTTGTCTGTTATCAACGTCAACTCCAGACGATCTTGAACAATATGGCTTTTAAGCATCGAAATGAAGCAAGCCTAACCGCGAATATTCTCCCCGTGTACCACCGTGAAAGCCAAAAGATAACACTTGTTCGACGGTGTCATTCCAATAGCAATCAAGATATTGTCGTCATATTTATTTTACAAATGAGTGCCGTCAATCGTGACGCCAGGCCGACAATATTTCCATTCAACAATTAAAGGTTTGAATTCCCAGAACATCATATCGACTATCGAATGACCTGGCTGAGAAGTGAGAACAATGCTTCACTCAACAATCGTCCCCCGATTAAAGTGCTGCAATGCCAACATGAACTTCAACAACTTCCGATACGATTTGTCCCAATCTCTGAACAAGGTCTCGATAGCTTTAGATCTATCCAGCAAAGCCTTTTGGTAGAAGATAGTGAATCCTTGAGACTCCTTCACGGAAGCAACAATAACACCAATCTTTAATTCTGGATCCTCTTCGACTTGTCTAAGTGTCAAGTTAGAAATGACACCTGAATCCAAATTTCTATGATCTAAAATTGTATGATTGTAGAAACACGTATGTTGCCCCTCATACTGCGTAATCTAAAACATGCTGTGACTTTTTCAGAACTGCCAGCAGCTGTGATCAATTGTTCATTCTACCTCTACATACACCTCAACAGAAAGAAGCGAGGGTATACTAAGAGGTAACCCTAGCACTTGGTATAATTCCAAGTCATCCCCGATAGAAAACAACGTATATTCAAAATTTTGCCCCCATAAGAGCCATCGACATTGTACCCTTTAATTTTAGATTTCCATTAACCCCATCCTCAAGAACACACGGTTGTAACATCTCAATTAATTCGTTTAAGGTAGTTTCCCGTCAGACAACCAAAGATTTCACTGCAGAGATACTATAAGTGACTCCAAACTCGTTTCTTTCTAATATTCTACCACCCCAATAGAATGTTCTTCATTTCAAACGACTATTATTTTTTACAAGCCAAAACAAAACAAGAAAATTATCGTTAATTAAAACTCAATCACAACAGTTGAAATTATTCCTCATCCATTAAATCTCAAATTAAATCGTCAAATTAGTATAAATATAAGGGGTTAAAATGTAGATTTTAAAGTGGAGGGAATAAAATTACACAAGATAAAACTAAATTGCTCTTTTTACTTCTTAAGTTTTTTACTTTGAAATACAAATTGCAAATACATTAGTAACCTTTCAAAATCGTATTTGAATAACTAAATAACTAATTATAACTATAACTAAATCTTTACCAACTAAACAACATTTTTAAAAACTAACAAACTAAAACAACCTAAAAACTATAAACAAGCTATAAACTAAATCTTTACAAACTAAACAAAATTTTTAAAAATTAATTAACTAAAACAAAACATTTAAACAACCTATTAACTGAAAAAAAAAAGAAACATCCTAAAAACTAACAACAAATAAACGAAAACAGCCTGAAAATTAGAAACAAACAAACTATAAACTAAAATCTTTACAAACTAAACAACATTTTTAAAAACTAATTAACTAAAAAAAAAAAACTTAAACCACAACCAATTTACTAAAATAAAAAACTTAAACAACCTGAAAATCAAAAACTGACATACTAAACTACCTAAAGCAAAAAAACTATAATAACTTAAACAAACTTAAACAAATTATAAACAAACTTAAGCAAACTAAAACAAATTATAAACTTAAACAAACTATAAAGAAATAACCTCAAATTATGGCAAAGGCAGAGCAAACAGCGTCGACGCCGGTGCCAGAGCAATATCAACGGCAGTGGAGCAGAAGAGAGAAGAAGAAAGTGTAAGCCCCAAGTTTTGCATATGCATATTTTTAATTGTATTTTGTAGTATTTAGAAAGTATAGGGTCCATTGTGCTATTTAAATATTACCTTCAAATTTTTAAGGGATTATTATGATATTTAAAAATTTGGTTATAAAAACTTTGGGGGTTAAATGTTATTTTTAATTTTTAGGCTTCAATGATAATTAAAGATTTAACTAGAGTGGTGTATGTAATTTGATTGAAAAAAAAAAACATGATTTCATGGAGATTTGACACATGCAAACACACATGGCAACTTAACATAAAACGAAAATATAATAGAAGAAGAAATCTCCACTCCACCGCTTGAACTTTTGCCTTGTACATCTCTCAATGACGTTACTCTTTCAATAACTGTCTCTACTCTCAAACTTCTCTCCTGGATATGAAGGTAATTAGCTCTCTCTCTCTCTCTTTCTCTCTCTCATCTATATTCATATACATGTGTGGATACACTACAACAAAAATGACCTATCGGGGCACAAAAGAGTGTCGCGATAGAGCCTCTATTGCGACATTTGGACTTTTTGAGACATTAGACTGGTGCCCCGTAAAAAACCGCCCCAATAGATTATAAGAATACTATATAGTGCCCTTTTTATTTGAACTTGTTAAGACAATAATAAGTGTCCTATAAGATAACTATTAGGACACCATATGCCTCTATAGATTTTTATATTTTTTAAATTATATATATTAGGGTACTACAAAGTGTTATGAAAAATTTCTATTTGGACACAAGAATATGTCGCAAAATTGTCAAAGAGAACAAACATATAAGGACACTATTTAGTGTCCCAAAACGTATCTAAATTATTTTTTTATAATTTAAAATTATTTTAAAATATCAAAATATTCTAAATCCAAACAATAAAAACTAAAAATTCATCACAATACAAAATACATAAAGAACTTAAATGTTTGCATTAAAAAGGAGGAATTAAAAGCCCCAGAGATACACAAAATTATACCCGTCATGAGTCACTATTTCCTTTCAACATCTAAGTCACCATTCATAAATAAAAACAATGTTTAAGTACAAAAGTAAGCCGTTGCATATCACAATCATCAACCATGTCCAATATGATATTTCTTCCATCCAAAAGTAGAAGAACGTCTATAGAAATTGAAGTTGAATATAAAAAAACAGCGTACTGTATAGAAGGCCAAAGCTGGACGAATAATAGAATCATCACCAAAAATTCCCAAGTGGTATGTTATGTTCAAAATTCCATCATATGCTGCAACAACATGGGAAATATTACAACCCATTGAAGATCACACAAAGATGCATCTAAAAACAGGTGCGTCACTAGAATAAACTACAACCAATGCACAGAACGCACCTTCATTCAAAATCCTTTCACGTGAAACTAAGTACTCACCTTGAACCCTCACAAGATTTCCTGCCAAATTGGCTCTGCAAATAAGCTCAAGTAGTTTGTTTTTTTAAGTCTAGGAAAGAGGGAAAATGCAAGTTGTAACCATTAGTACAACATTAAAAATCAAAGAAAGACCCACGATAATGGATTATAACGTCAAAGATATTTTTGTTAGTCCATAAAACAAGGATGAATTTATAATGTAAAACAAAAAGTTTGTTGATTGTCAAACAAAATTAAAAACAAAAATCATCATACAGTGCACAGACATTGCTTGGCCAAGATTACTAGTTCATACATCATACTAGTCCAACTGTAAGACCCTGTTAAAAAAAAAAAATGATGATGAAATGAGAAAAATGAGAAGTTTGGGAGGGGGGGGGGGAGGAAAGAGTATTTTGATTTAGATATTTTTAACATACATTTATAATATATATACACACACACATTGGAGGGTGCATGTGTGTTTGTGTCGTGAGCCATGCTGAGAGAAATAGGAGAGAGAGAGGAGGGGGGCAACGTGGCATGATTTTGCTCCACTAATCCATTGATATATATATGTATAAACGTGATAAGGGGTGGTTACCATCATTCTGGAAGAAACAATAAAGAGAGAGAGAGAGAGAGAGAGAGAGAAAAGCGAAGAAGAAGAAGAAGCTACCGGAGAAGCTGCCAGAGATCACTGGTGCGGGTTCAAGGTGTTTTCCCAGGATTGAGAGTCGTTTGGGCTGTAGGAGTGTGCAAGTGTGACATGTTCTGGGGTCATATGGAAGCAGGTATGTGTGGGTGAAGGTCTGTGCCTTGTTTTTGTTGTTTAGAGTTACAACCGTTGGTTTGGGGTGTCATTTTAGTGGGTGTTTTAGTTAGAGTGAAGGGAAGGAGGTTGGTTATATCAATGTAAACTTGGGATGGTTGATCGTGAAGGTGGAGTGAAGGATTTAAGGGCCAGAGTTGGTGACGAGAAGGAGGTAAAAAACTGGTCTGTTCTGTTCTGTTCTGTTCTGTCAGGGACGAAGCTAGGATCGCTTAGGCGGTGGAATATCATTTAGGTGGTAAAACAACAGAGAGCCGAAAATTTCGTGATCGCTTAGGCGGTAAAACAACAGAGAGCTGTAAATTTCGTGATCGCTTAAGCGGTGGTATATCGCTTAGGCGGTAAAACAACAGAGAGCCATAATCGCGTGATCGCTTAGGCGGTGGAAGATCGCTTAGGCAGTAAAACAACAGAGAGCAAGAAATCGCCTGTTCGCCTAGGCGGTGGGGAGCAAAAGCATATTCTAGGGGGGCTTGCAAGTACAAATTTTGAGGTGAGTGTACTGTCTTCTTACAAAATTATTTTTCTATATGTCGATCTAAATGTTTATTAAACTGCATGATTTTATAAATATGGTGGATCGAATAGGTTTTGTGTGAGTTGGTAAAAATGAATTTCTATGGAATTGTTAGGGTTTTAAAAAGAAGGATATTATAAATAATTTTGCTGGAAATTGACGGTAACTGAATTGACGATGGTGTGGTTGCTTGATTTGTGTTATTGGTTAGACTATACCATAGTATATGTCATGTCCGGAGGGTGGTCCGGTAGGTGGTGATTCATATTATGGTCTATCCGGAGGGTGGTCCGGCAGATGGATATTTGTTATGGTGATTGATATAATTGGTGACTTATATTATTGGCCTCCGGAGACGTCCGGTAGGCGGTGATCTGCGCAGTTAGGTCCGCTAGGAAGGCATATCCTACGGATGGTTACGGTACCGTTGCAACTCCCGATCGTGAGGTTAAAACGATCACTATGGTTTAGTCGGTGTGTATGTGGGTGATAGGTAAACTTGAAATGTGGTGTTTTTACTAAGATTGGTGATTTATTGCATATAATGATTGATATGATTTTACACTGAATGGATTGGTGAGATATATAATTATATAATTGTTTATTTATTTTCACTGCTTATTTTAAGAAGAGATGTTTGTATTATGGTATTCGTATAATTACGCTCGATCCTTTTAAAAAAGGTCTTGGGAATGTATTATTATTTCGAAAATATGTTTTAAAATTACTAAGAAGACAGTACACTCGCAGGTGTTGTAGAGAAATGTTTGTCCCCTACTGGCAGTAAGTCGATTCCTGAAGAGCCGTAGCGGGGAGTATTTCGATAGTGATTCTTTTTGCTTCTGATTGTATATGTTGGTTAGTAAAAATGAACTAGTACTATTGTTGTAAGATCAAGAAAGTCCCAATAGAAAGGGGTGTATGTATTTTTGTTGACCATAATAAATAATATTCTCTTTTTGTGTAAGATATTTTAATTAGTGTTAGACATTTGTTCGGATGAGTTGTATTGTTGTCACACCGGCCCACCAATGTTGGGAAAACCGGGGTGGGTTGTGACGACGACTCTTTCCATTTTTCAACTGTGATAATTGTGTTTTACTTTTTGAATGATTTCAATTATTTTCATTCATGGGTCAAGCCACACATCACCGACAACATTATTTACTTATATCGAACAAGAGAGGGGGGGGGGGGGGGAAGGGAAGAAGAACCTGTCCTGAAGAATTTTTAACAAAGCTGCGTTCTTCAGCAAAGTTGTTTTCTTCAATAACTCTACCACACATTGAACAACATCTGAAGGACAAAAAAATAAAAAATGGGGATGATGACGATAAAAACATGAACAATAACAACAGAAGTATTATATATAAAAAATATCATATTCAATCGCATAAATAGAGAAAAAATATCACCAAGAATTATCAATGCCGAATATACTGCATTAATGACATAAGCATGAACACTTAATAAGTAAGCTATTATGCTTCTCCAGAACAAAATTGAAGCCACTTCTTCAGTGATTCAATCTTTTAAGTGATACCTTACTGTGCATTACCAAACTTTATTAGAAGAATTATGAACATTGTTACTGCTGACTTGCAATGTCAAAGACCTCTTTATACCTATAAAAATCCTTTACTACACAAAACTCACACTAATGTGGCAGGTTTGGCATCATGGATATACACGATTCAAAGAAAACCCAAAAACATCAATGATAAAGTTCTGTCAAAGAGGTAGAGCAGAAATGCCAAATAAATAGGATGGAGAAAATAGCAATAAATATTTTACTTTTAGATATTCCCTACTTATTGGAAATAATCAAAGACAAACCTTGGTCCACAGGAGATAGAGAATGAAGAGAAACCAACTAGAAGAAGTAGCATCAGCTTGTGTTGGGCTTTTGTTCAAATACTATAAGGACAAAGATGAACAACATTATCTTATTAACTTCTTTAACTGTGTTATTGCTGCAAAAAGAACCACTGAACCATCATACATACCTGATGTAATTCTCTATCATACACAAAATCACTGGCATTTTGATATTTTTTCCCCTTATTTTCATTTTTGATAATAGAGAAATTGCATGAACAATGAACAATTCAAATCTAATTCAAAGTAGATTCAAAACAAGAAGTAGAACATGGAAGTTGTACAAACACCACCAAAAATAATAGAAATTGTATAGAAACAGAACACAAACGACATAGAAAGCTCAGAAACAGAAATAGGAAGTAGAACAAAACAGGAAACAAAAACACTAAACAAACGCGAACCTGAACCAAATTGATGGCAAACCTGGAATACATAATCGACGATGGATTAATTGGTGCCGATCTGCAAATGAACTGAATCGACGATGAACCTGTAAGAAGAGAGCAAAAGGGATAGAAAAGAGTGAGAAAAAGAGAGGGGAGAAGTCTTCCCTTCGGCCAGATCGATGGTGATGGTAAGACGACGGTTGTTGAACCACGACGTTACATGTTTCCACAAATGCAGAGGAATGCACTGCCGAACAACACCACCAAATCGTCATCGCCAGCCACTCATCACCGTCGAACCAAAGTTACCAAACATTACACTACTGAACACCACCACCAAATCATCATCAGAGTTCGCGAGATAAACATAGAGAGCGTTCGGTGGAGATCTGGTTGGATCTGGCCAAATCGATAACTCCGATTTGGCTAGATCTGGCCAAATTGAGGGAGATCTGGCCGGATATGGCGATGGCGATGGCGATGGTGGAGGAGTGGTCGATGATGGCAAATGGGAAGGCGAAGAAGATTAATTCGGTGATGATGGCGTTCCGATTCGAAGTGATAAAGATGAGAAATCTGGTCGGAGATGATGACGATGGCGACAGTATAGGTAAGAGAGAGAGAGAAAGATCAACGATGGAGGATCAAGCGAGACAGTGAGGGTGAGGAAGAGAGTCAGTGAGGAGGATCGAGAGAGAGAGTGAGGGTGAGAAAGAGAGTCAGACAGTAGAGAAAGAGGGAGGAGGATTAGCGTTTTTTTTGGTCAAGTAGAAGTGGATTTCAAGGGAGCGGGAAAGCAAAATTTTCCACCGTTTTTTTTTTTTTTTTTAATGGTTTAATCTCACTGTGATAAAAACCTATGTATAATAGGACACAAAATTGTGCTCTAATATAGTTTATAGTTTTAGGACTAAATTTTATGTCCTTTTATATTATATATAGATATTAATTTATTTAATTACTAATTAAATTATGTTGGGGCACTACTTTGTATTCCATTAAATATTTGATTATATGGTACAATACATATAGTGTCCCGAAAAGTACCTTTATAGGGCACAAGACATATAGTGTCCCAACAAATTAACTTTTATGCTACATTTATAATTTTGTACTCCGAAAAGTACTTTTATAGGGCACAATACATATAGCGTCCCAATAGAGATGCCCTTATAGGCAGTTTTTGTTGTAGTGATATATATAATTTATGGATAATATATGCACATTTTGATTTGTGAAAGTTTTGATTAAATTGATTATCGAAAGAAAAAAATAATATTTAAAATTAAATATATTATTTTTAATTTTATCAGAGTGGCGCAGTAGAAGCGTGGTGGTAGAATTATATGTTTTTTGGCTCTATTTTTCCGTAAAAATAAAAGAGAAAAATCGAGTGGCGGCCCTGAAAAATCGGGTTGTTACAGTTGATATTAGAGCTTAGGTTATAGATTCTGTAGACTGCCAATTGTCATGTCAGTAGTGGAGCATATGATAGGTCATTGAGTTGGGAGATCAGTTTAGAATTAAGTTTGTAATCATTTTACTTTACTCGAGAATAATACATATGCATCACTTGTTCATTTGAGGTAACTAAATTTCGGGTCGAAATTTTTTTAGGAGGGAAGGATTGTAAGCCCCAACTTTTGCATATGCATATTTTTAATTGCATTTTGTAGTATTTAGAAAATAATAGGATTCATTGTGATATTTAAATATTATTTTAAGGGGTTATTATGATATTTAAAAGGGAAAAGTATATTTTAAATCCTCTAAGTATTAACAGATTTTTAAATGGTCCCTTTCTATTTGAGCATTTCATTTTAAACACTATATATTAGCATGTTTTTAAATGGTTCTTTTGTAAAAAAATCCATCAAATCTAACGGAATAAAGGAGCAAAATAGTCTTTTTACACATTTTTTATTTTTTAATGATTTTTTTTTCTTTTATTTTTTTTCCTAACCTATGTCTCTCTCCCGCTCAACTCTCTCTCTCTCTCCCTCCCTAGGAAGACACCCCCTGTGAAAAATAGTGGGTGTTTTCGACCCCTGTTGAAGGGGGTGTTTCACTCCCTGTGAAAAACAATGCTGCTCTCTTTTTTCAAGATCATGAAGCAGAGGTTTCAAAACAGAAAGATATTGAACATTTATAATTCTCAAGGGGAGAAAATTGAAGACCAAAAAAGTTGTGCAGGCAGAGGCTGTGATTTTTTACATTTATTTTTCTAAATATGTTGGGTGGTACAAGTAATGAAGTTACTCATTCTGCAGGATATTGTTCAGATTATTACTGAGGAGCATGGGAGGAATTTGCTGGGGGGCAATGACTTGTGAAGAAATAAAGGAAATCTTTTTTGCTTTTGATGGAGTTATACCTTCAAGGCCCGATGGTACACTGCAGTTTTTTCAAGAAACCTTGGGATATAGTGGGAGGAGATGTTTGTGCTGTTGCTTTTTAGAAAGGTAAACTTCTAATAGTGTTGAACAAAAGCTATTTGGCTTTAGTTCCTAAAGTTCAGAACCCTTCTACTATGGCGAATTTTAGGCCCATAACTTGCTGTAATATTCTTTACAAAGGTATCTCCAAATTGCTGCCAATAGATTAAAGGTGGCTCTTGGAGATAATACAGTCAAGCATTATTCTAGAAAGAAGAAAAAGACGGGATACGGTCAAGCATTCACCCACTTAATATGGGGTGTTGACCCTCTCACCCCCTATTTTTCCTGGGCGATAGGGAGGGAGGGAAAGGGAGTTGAGCGAGAGAGAGGGGGGGATGGAGAGAGAGAGAGAGAGTTGAGCAGGAGAGTGAGAGGAGTAAAAGAAGGAAAAAGAAAAGGAAAAGAAAAAATAATAAAAATATGATTAAAAAATGTAAAATGACAATTTTGCTCTCAAAATTCAGTTAGTTTGGATGGAATTTTTGACGGAAGGACTAAATAAAAACGTACTTATACTTAGAGGGTTTAAAATGAAACGATCAAGCGGAGAGGGACCATTTAGGAATATGCTAATACCTAGAAAGTTTAAAATGTATTTTTCTCTATTTAAAAATTTGGTGGTAAAAATTTTGGGGATTAAATGTTATTTTTAATTTTTAGGCTTAAATGATATTTAAAGATTTAACTAGGGTGGTGTATGTAATTTGATTGAAAAACAAAACATGATTTCATGGAGGTTTGACACATGCGAACACACATGGCAACTTAACATAAAAAAAAAAATATAATAGAAGAAGAAATCTCCACTCCACCGCTTGAACTTTTGCCTTATACATCTCTCAATGACTTTTCTCTTTCAAAAACTCTCTCTACTCTCAAACTTCTCTATTGGGTATCAAGGTAAGCTCTCTCTCTCTTTCATCTACATTCATATACATGTGTATGGATATGTGTGTGTATATATATATATATATATATAACTTATGGATTATATATGCATATTTTGATTTGTGAAAGTTTTGATTAAATTGATTATTGAAAGAAAAAATAATATTCAAAATTAAATTAATTATTATTATTATTGACAACAAAATATTTATTTCGAATTAGTTAATATTTTTCTCTATATTTAAATTATTAGTTGATAAATTTTGTAAATTTAACTAAAATATTTTAGTTATATAATTAATATTGGGTTGAGAAAATGGAACATTTAATTTTAATAAATTTCATGTAATCAAGAAAATTTGAAAATAGGAAAAATTGCATTTTAGTGGTATGTATTTTCACGCATCGCATTTTATATTTAGATAAATTCTTAATTTAGGCCCTATCGTGGTTAGGTTCACAAGTGGGGCCGACTCTGTAAGTGTTTCGGTGGTAGCAAATTAGTAGTGTGATTATCGAGGTGAGTGTACTGTCTTTTATGTAAATTGCTTAATTATATTTTCGTATTAAAATTTTGAAAAAATAAAATGTTTATTAAAATAGACCGTTTTATAACGTTAGATGGATTAAGTAAAAAGTTTGAATATGGGAACTGATTTTTATTATTGTACTTATATGTCATAGTGTGATCCCGATAGGAGGACATGTCTTGTGGAATGTTGTTGTGGTGTGACTTGACAGGAGAGCAAGTTTTGCAGGTTGTTTTTGTTGTTGTGGTTGACGATGATGATTATCATCCTGATACGGTGATTTGTACCACGTGTTGACTCCTACCATTGAAGATATTAAATAGTTCTTACACTGATTGCAACCTTGAATTGCACAGATGAACATGTTACGATACCATTAAAATTTCCGATCGTGAGGTGAAGCGATCCTATGGCTAGGAGGAAAATATGTGTATGACATTTTATTGTATATCGAAGTAATTTGATTAGTTGATTTAAATAGTTTTATTTTATTATGATGATAGTTGTGGTATTTTATTTCGACTCGGTATGAGGTTATATTTATATAATATTTTGAAAAATGGTATTTGATAAATATACTTGATCCATAAATTATTTTTATATTATGAATATAGTACACCGATAAAATATTTGGTCTTAGGAACTCCAGTTAGAGACGGGTCCACTACTGGTGTTAGGCAAAGTCAGAGAATGTTGATCAAGAAATGTTTGAATTTTTTTAATTTTGTTATGGAGTAATTGGTTATATATAATAGTTGAATTTTGAGTTGGAAAAATATATTATTATTAATTTCATTAGAGTGGTACAGTGGAAGCGTGGTGGTAGGATAGTTTATCTTTTGACTTTATTTCTCTGTAAAAATAAAAAGGGAGAAATCGAGTGACGGCCTTAGAAAATCGGTTCGTTACAGAAATAATGGAGGAGAAGAAGAGATAAAAAGAAATGAAGGAGAAGAGGTAGGAGATCAGGGATAAGAAAAAGAATGCGGCGGAAAGAATGGAGAAGAGAGAAGAAAAAGAACGTTTAATTAAACCCGAGATTGGTAACCCCGAGTTTGACTGAAATTTTATTGAAACACAGGGCTGTCAACCCCGAGTTTCATTCAAAATTCACTCTAAACTCGGGGTTGACAATCCCAAGTTTTTTTCAAATTTCCTCATGAACCCGGGGTTGCCTACCCTAAGTTTAAAAAAGAAATAAAAAACAAAGAAATTTCTCACCGTATAACTAGTGTTCTGAACCCCAGTTGTAAGGGGCTTTTCTTTTTTATTATTATTATAAAATTGGGGTTCATAACCCCGGATTTCAATACTAGGGGTTACGAACCTCGATTTATAATAATTATGTATATAAGTTCGTCTAACCCATTTTTTAATAAAAAAATATATATATATTTTTGGGTTGTAAACAACTCATTTTAATAGCCTTTTATAATTAGTGTTTCATTTTTAGTCCTCTTTGAATTAATGTCCAATAATATTTTACCGTAAATGCCCTTGCGTGATTTAAGGTCATTAATTCTCTCTCTCTCTCTCTCTCTCTCTCTTTGAGTCATTCAACTAATGGTTGTTGGATCAAAGAGCTACACAAGAGGGCGGAATGGATGATTTGAGTAGTTACGAAATTAAACAATTAAATTTAAACATAAAATCTTAATTTTCCTAAATTGATTATTAGCTTGATTAGCAGTGGAAATGTGTTTAACTAAATGCATAACCAAACAAAAAAGAAAAATAATAATGCAGAATACAACAATATATCTTGGTTCAGTAAGCTACTCTTACATACATCCAGTACCCCAAGCTCCATGGAGATTGGCAATCTACTAAATCCCGATTCCTTTCACAGGTAACAACCAAACCCTTACAATCTTTTTCACATGCTGAAAACTAACTTAATTTTTTTCGTAAGCTCAGAATCAAACCTTAACTATCTTAATTCTTTTCTCAGGCTCAGAATAAACCTTTATAACATTGATTCTTTTCACAGACTCATAATCAATCTATCACTCTCTTACTCTATTATATTTACCTTTTTCACAAGCTTAAGAAGAACATTTTCTCTCTCTCTCTCTCTCTCTCTCTCTCTAATCAGATTTTTTCAATAAAAATTGTTTAAAAGATTTTCAAGAATTAAGTTCAAAAATGATTTTTCTAAAAAACCTTAAGCAAGCAATAATTCAGTATAGAGTTATTTTCACCCAGTTTTCAATGTCTTCAAAACTCTTCAAGTCTTCGTCATTTCCATTTTGCACCCATTACATTTTCTTTGACGATTCCTCTTCTTAATCAAATTACATGGAACTATAAATCTAAAATCACTTAGTAAAAATATTCGTCCCATAAAAAATATCAACACTTAATTATTCATCAAAACATTGGGCTCAACAATAGTGATAACGAATACCTTGTGAGATTGTTTGAGGACACCATCACATTTTACTTAGTGAAGTTCATAAATAAGTATTGAATTTGTTGAACTATTAGTGAATGTCTCAAAGTATTATGGAGGTTAGTGAATGTTCATTATCACCTTTTACATAGAGAATGTTTCATTAGTGATTGTTCACTAACAACTACAATGTGTATGATTTTAATTGAACATTTAACTAATCATGCAATTTGGAATTAGTGAATGTTCATGTTAGATTTCCTATACATATGAATTTCATTTGACCCAGAAATGAGACATTAGAAGAATATGTTAGGTCTTCCAATATCAAAAGGTTAATTCTTTTGTAGTTGTGTCTTCCAAAAAGAAAACGATCTTCGAGAGTTGTTTCTTGAATCCAAAGTGTAACATGCCTAAATTTAACTGGGGTTCACGGTGGTGGAGGAAGAATTTGAAAAGAAGAGGTATTTAAATTCTAGTTTTAAGATGGCTAATGAAACTATTGCTAGATTTGAGAACTTATTGAAAGAGAAAGAGATCAAATATAACGCATAAATGGTTGGGAGTTCATGTTCTCATCATATTTGGTAAAATCAAGTCTACCGCTAAGACATTCATAAACCGCTCTACCCTAGTTTTTCGTAGATAATCCCAATTTAGGTTTAAATTCTTATTTTATTTTATTTTATTTATTTATTTATTTATTTCTATTGCAAAAATAGAAACTTAGGTAATTGGTTTAGAAACATATGTATAAAAAGAACATATTTCATTTAGCTTTTTTATGACTACTATAACGAGTTATTTCGGTTTTTACTAGCGGCTTTAACGATAACTTCATAACTATTTATTGGTCTGAGTAAAATAGGACTTATTTGATGTTCATATTGAAAATGAAGAATTATACAACGAATACAGTAACCCTAAATATCGACTCATTATTAGTGAACATTCACTAATTTTGAGTAAATGTTATGAGAAATAGTAGTGTGTTTAGTCTTATTTCATGATAAAACTCAGTGAATGTTCACTACTACAAGAAATCATTATTTCAACGTGTTCATGAATGTTTGGATGAATGGAATCTATTCTACTTCGAATCGAATGAATATTTACTAAATCTGAACCACGCGACTTGGTATTTTTAGAATGGTAATGTGTTTTTAGTCTTAATAGGTATTCCATAAAAGTGGATGTTCGCTGATGGTGAAAACCATTGTATCAATTTCACTATGAATACAATATTAAGCCTAAGCTTTAGTGAAAGTTTACTTTTAATTTTTTTCACTGAAAAATAATCAATATGGATAACAAACTGAAGATGATGAAATGTAAATTAAAATAATATATTTTTTTTTTATAAATTTGATCTATTATGAACGTTCGAGTTTTTTTTTATTTTTTTATTTTACTGTTTATTAAGTCATGGGTATTTTTTTATTTTATTTTATTTTATAGAGAGCGACATCAATTGTAAATTAGATGACATATAAAGACAATGATTCACAAGAAATTAAATACTATTTATAAATATTCGTTGCGGACTAAATACTATTGTTCAGTACTTCATGGATATATTTATATAGAATCTACTTAATTTTTAATTTTGAAGACTATATAATAAGAATTCCTATTTTTAAGTACTTACTTTTAACGAAAAAGGAATCAATAGAAGTAGTGTTATGTTGAAATAAAAAATATATTTAAAATGAAAAACAACTTTTATATCTTCGATTTTTATACTTTAAGAAATTCATGACTAAAATTTAAACATCCAAATTTTCTAATTTATCTATCAAATTATTGCCAATAGAGACACATTTTGGATAAATAATATTTATATAAATAAACTTTGAGTCGTAAAATCATAATAATTAATAAAAAGAAATAATTTTTTTATATTACATTTTTTTTACATATACTTTTTTATGCATCAAGATAATTTTTTTTTTTAAAAAATTATTTATCCCTAATTTTGTGTTCTTTTTCTCAATGAGCCTTTTAAATAAAAAAAAGTTATTATTTAACTACTCTCTTAATATTTAATCCTTAGACAATTAAAAAAAAAAATAGTGAACGGGCAAATATACCCCTATATAAATATAAGAAACCCAAACCATAATCCTTTATCTTTCTCATAGTTGCTCTCTTTCTCAATTCATTGTTCAATTCCATCTTTTCCTTTCTATCTCCAGCGTTCATCCACAGTGGTTTGTCCACCGCCGATCGGCCACAACTGTTCGTCCACTGCCACTCATCCACCGCGTTCGTCCAGTCGCGCCTCTCTGTTTCTCTCTCTCTATCAGATTTGGAAACCACCAAGCTACGACGATGACGGTGATGATCTAAACGACAAACCAATCAACAACGACGGTGATCTATAGCGAACCTATCAAATCTGAATTTTTCAGTCGCGACTCTCCTTCTTTCTCTCTCTATCAGATTTGGAATCTGGTCGGCAATGGCGATGGCGATGACAACCAAGGAGGCGACGGCGATCCTCTGTTCTCTCTCTCTGGTCTAAAAAATTCTAGATCTTGAAATTTTGGATCTAAAATTTTTCAAATCTCGTGAATGTTCATTTTGGAAATTGCCAAATCTCAAGGTGAAATGTGCATTTTTGCGGTGTTGTGTTTTCCAGATTTAAGGGTGAATGTTCTTAGGGTCAATGGTCATTATAGATTTTTTTTTTTTGCGAATGTTCATACTGGTAGCGTGTTTTGGTGAATGTTTGTTTTGATTTGTTGGTCATTTGTTGATTTGGGTGGAGTTTTTTGTTTATTCATTGTGAATGTGTAGTGTTGATTTTGTTTTACTTCTTTGCGAATGTTCATATCGGTGTTTTTTGGTGAATGTTCGTTGTTATTTTTGGTAAATGTTCGTTGCACAGACTCCTACTAATAATTTTAAAAAATTATCCCCAACACTTAAAACCCTACTTCTCAGTTTTTTTCTCCTTCTCCCGCATTCACTCCTCTTTCTCAAGTTTCGTCTTCTCTTTTACTGTCGTTCCTCATCGCCGCCTCATTGTCATCATCGTCCGCTTCATCTCCGTCCATCATTGTCTCCTTCATTGTCATTCGTTGTCGTCTCCTTCATCGTTGTTCGTCATCATTCTTGCGCTCGTCTTTTTTTTTCGCCGTTTGTGTCCTTCATCGCCGTTCGTCGCAGTTCCGCTGCTCATGCTCCTCCGACGGTTCTTCCTCTGGCCAAATCTAACCTAGATCTGGCTGGAGGAAGAACCGCCGGAGCACGATGGATTATTCATCTTTTTAATTTTAATTCTCAAAGAAATTTTGATTTTATAATATGTGATTTTGTGGCATGTGTTTGATTTATTGCGATTTCAATGTGTTCGAGATTCTTGATTTGTTGAATCTCGATGATTTATTTCAATCGTTGTTTGATTTTCACAACTTGATTTATCTCTATTAATTTGTCTGTCGTTTCTGAATTCTTTAGTTGATAAACTACATTTTTAGGGTTACACAATTTTTAGTGAATTTTTACTTTGATTATTTTAGTGGATTTCCACTTAATTTTTTTGTGGATTTCCAATTTGGGTTTAAGAGGATTTATGTAAATTTTTTAGTGTAACTAAAGATTAATATTCCGCAGAATTTCTTTTTTTTTTTTTCTTCCGATTTTTTGATTTTTGAAGTCAATGGAACTGGGATCTCCAATTGATTTTCAATGGATTTGTTCTTGAGATTTGGGTAAGGTAATGACTTGTTTGTTGATGATTTGGTTTTTGAATGTTTTGATTCAAAATCTAATTTTTCTTGTTCTTTAATTCTTAGCGGAATTCTACTTGATTTTTTTTTTTTTTTTTTTTTTTTTTGTGGATTTTCACTTAATTATTTAGTGGATATATATAAGTGATTTTTAGGGGTATTTAAGGTATTTTTAAAAAGTTATATATTCTGACTAAAAAAATAAAATTAAGTGAAATTTTTATTGAAAAATAAAAATCAATCGATATTAAAAAAAAAAATGTCATAAGCGTATTTATGATATTTTTAAAAAAAAATGCATATTTTAAAAAAATAAAATTAATTAAATTTTATTTTTATTTTTAGGACCTTAAATAACAAAAAGTCATGGTCCATCAGGGGTGTGCAACGGATCGGGTCAACCCGTCAAACCCGCACCGCAAAAAAATCGTCCAATACTATCCCGCGCATTGCGTGAGTATTAAATCTTGAAATCCACACATGTATGGGCGGATTACAGTTTGACCCATGTTTTTACGGGTTCAACCCACCTGCCCGAGTAGACACAAAACGACGCCGTTTTAGACTTTATTACTTACATTTGTAATTTTTTTTTTTTCTTTCTATTTTTGTGATGGTTTACAAATTACATTACAGGTTTTTTCTTATTTTTGTGTTACTATAATTATGTCGCAACTTTTCTACAAATTTTTTGTAATATAATGATTTTTCTTTTTAGTAATATTTATTATATTTCAAAAGCAATCTACGGTTTTAATTAATCCAACCCGAAAATAGACTCAACCTGTATACTATTGGACAGCCCACGGTTTAAACTAATCAACTTGTACAATCCAACCCACCCTAACCCGTACATCATTGGAGGTCCACGGTTTAAACTAACTCAACCTGCCTGGTATTGGTTTGGTTCGCGATTTTGGCTTAGCCCATCTCAATCCGCCCACTATCCAACCCTATGGTCCATAGACATGTCATATGGTGACCACGCTTAGATTCTTGTATGGAGTGTGAGTGAGACACATGCATAGAAAATTGATTGCTATGACACGACACATGGATGATGTATCTGAGTATTTAAACCCAAACAAACACCTTTAACGCTTTCCTCTGAACAGTCATTTTCACACTAATGGGGAGGCTACTATTGTTATTTCGGATACTCTCTCCCGTCGCAAATTCTCTCTAAAATAATTATAAATTCGTTTTATAAAAGTTACAATTTCATCTAAAAATGACAGACTTTTTGCAAGTTCATTCTAAAAAATTAGAAGTTTATTTAAAACTTGCAATTCTTTAAAGGATGTTTTTTTTAATGAATTCCACTTATTTAATATGTAACTAGATTTCGCGCAATATTTGAATTTAGACAAAAAAAAATAAAAAAATATCATACTAAACAAAAATAGTTGTTCTTTTTAAAATATATTTTTCAATTAAAAAATTTATGATAGAAATATATTAGATTTATTTATAATAATTCGAAATAGTTGTTTACTATTTGGATGTTAAACCAATAAAAATTGTATTTCCTTCCTCATAAAATTTCCAGTTGATACTTTTAATAAAATTGATTGAATACCCATTTTTTTTTTTTGTAAGAAGATCCGCTTTGAAAAAATATAGCAATGGAAGCCATAAAACATAAATAAACAAAATAAAAATCACAAATTTATGGAATGATAAAATTGATTTTTGACCTCAGAGCAAAAAAATCACAAAATTATCAATATATTGCATGTTTTTCAAGTTCTGTAAAATTACTATGAATTAATAGACTGTATGAAGATAAATTTTTTTTTTGAATAGTATATGACATTAAAATTTTAATCAATATATTTCACGTTGGAATAATAATTTTTTATGAATCCAAAATTATTGTACTACTTTAAAATAACTGTAATTTTCATATAAAAAATTATAATAATTTTTGTGGCGTACAATGACTTTCAATTTTTGAAAGAATTATTGGTTTTTCTTAAAAAAATCACTGCACAAAGTGAATTGTAAAATTTGGAGTTAAGAAAAAAAATTATTTTTAATTTATGAAATGCTCATCAACAATCCAATATTTATTTTTTCCAATTATAGGAAAAAATACATTCATTTAGGATAAGATTAATGTTAAAATAGATTATTAGGGAAAAAAATTCTTTGAGAGAATATCATTATCAGCCCACTTGATTTATTCATTTTTTGAATAAAAATTAATTTAATTATTTTTTCAAAATCCGATATTATGAATTTTTTTTTTAAAAAAAAATAAATGAAAGTTTGAATTGATAATAATAACGAAATGAAAATAAATAAATAAATATAATTATTAATTAAAAACAATTTTATTTGAATGAAAATTAATTTAATATTTTTTAAAAAAAATCCAATATTATGAAGATATATATTTTTTAAAAAACATAAAATTTCTAATTAATAATAAAAAAACAAAAATCAATAAATAATATAATTATTAATTAAAAAATAATTTATTTATTATCTGAAATTAATAATCTATTCATTTTCAATGTTATTAATTGGAATTTGAGAAGTAGTTTTCTATTCATTTAATATTATTGGTAATGGGAAGATAATATCTTGCCCATTGATTTAATAGGAGTAAAGAGATTGAAGAGATTAGTCATACTTCATTCTAAAGACTTTTTTTTTTCACTTTTGGGTATTATTATAAGATTTACTAAAAAATAGGGATTCAAAATAATCTTATTAAAATTAAAATAATTATTGTTTTATATATTTAAAAAAAAAACCTAATTATATATTTAGATTCGTCTGAATAAGATCTTCAAAATAATATCACATTCATTATTTTTTTATTAGTTTTCAGATTTGTGTTACATTCAACATTTTTAGTTTTTCAATTTTGTGTTACATTCAACATGCTACTTCAGAATTTTCATAATTTTTCAAATCATGTTGAATTTAACATGGTTTTTTTTAATAATTTTATTGCATATTCAGATTAGTTTGAATAGGATCTTTAAAATGATATCACGTTCATCTTTTTTTTTTTTTTTTTTTTATCAAAATTTCATATTCGTGTTAGATTCAACATAATATTTCTAAAATTTTCAGTTTTTATTTATTTTTATTTTTTTATTTTGTATTATATTCAACATGGTAATTTGTAATCTTTGTAGTTTTCCACGTCATGTTAAATTTAATATTGTATTTTTTTTATGATTATATATACATACACACACATTCATATTCGTTCGAAAAAGATATTCAAAATGATATCACATTTGTCATTTTTTATCAAAATTTCAGATTCATGTTACGTTTAACGTTGCATTTCTAGAATTTTTAGTTTTTCAATTTCATGTTGAATTTGATGTGGTACTTCTAAATAAATATTGCTTTGAAGTCAATGATATTGCGTTCACCATTTTTCATCAAATTTTCACATTTCGTGTTTTATTCAAAATGTTACTTCGGAACCTTTGCATTTTTTCACATTGTATTAAATTCAACATGATATTTTTTTTTTCATAATCTAATTATATATACAGATTCATCTAAATAAGTTTTTAAAAATGGTATCATGTTAATTATTGTTTAATCAAAATTTCACTTTCATGTTACATCCACCACAAATTTCACACTTGCGTTACATTCAACACAACAATTCGTCATCGTGTTGAATTCAACATGATGATAAATCATATAGCAAAATGTATACAAATGAATGTTGTTTTGAAATCAATGCGTGCTCAATCATAAATCTGTAATCAAATTAAGCAAACAATATATCAAAAGAATTATCACTATTTTAAGAATATAAATGTGGTTTAATTTTAATTTGATAATTTTTACTAATGTTATAAATACGTTCCATAAATATAGGTCAATGAGTGAATTGCACAAGGCAATTTCATTCGTATCTAATTTTATATTTGAATTTAGGATCATTCGTTAATACAATTTTAAAAATTGAGGAATATTTGGTTCGATTAGAAAGTTGTGAGATAGTTTGGTAGTTTTATGTTCCTAATAAGACCATTCGGTCATTTTTCCTTATTACATTTACTGTAGCATAATATAAAAAAATATTTGAAATAACAACAAAATCATAAAAATGTTAGCCCCTAATTAACAATATTAATCCTAATTTGGTATAAGAAGCTCTCGAGTTGATTTCAAATTTCAATCTATATTGGGTCATGCACTGTTAGTACATGTTCATTTTTACAAGCCAATTACTACTGTATTATTGAAATTAGCTGACTAAATATATATATATTTTTTTAAATGAAATAAAGTTGAGACTGTGAACACCTATCAAAGATTTCTGATCTCATTTCAACAAAAAATAAATTAGTCATGTCTTGAGGAGAATCAAACACAATCTTAAACTCTTTATTTTCCATTCTGCGATTTGCAAGATAGTCCATGCAATTGTTATTTTCTCTTGGGATAAGATTGATCAAGTATCCATGTTTCTTTATAACCCTTTTGCAATGTTTCTTTATAACCCTTTTGCAATCTTCAATCCAAATTCTAAAATGGTGGTTTCTTGGGAATTCTTCTGTTATGAGTTTGACCACCTCTGTTGCATCTATTTCCACGATGATTCTGGGATAGCCTTCATTAGACATTGTGGTAATTCTCTGGTGGATTCCTTTGATTTTTGCTTCAAAACTATTGCAATCGGGGAGGTATCCATAGAAACAGAATTGCCATGCCCCTAGATGATATCTTGGAAGCCCTCCGAAGCTACTGTGTCCAATGTTTCTTTTCGCTCAACCATCCATGTTTAATTTGAATAAATCGGCACATGGAGTAGACCAATTAGAGTTAGTAGAATCTGGCTCAATTGGGGAGTCCTTTTGAGGATAAAAGGCTTCCAGTAGGTGGGATATTCTGTTAACCACAAAAAAGGGACCTTGGAGGGTATTCTCAATAATTTCTTTGTTTTTGTCCTTCCAAATCTCCCAAATAATGGCTACAAAAAGGTAAAAAGAGTTAGGGGATGAGGACTTACCTTCTAGTTGTTGCTTGATCCAAACGAAGAGGTCCAATTCAAGGTTTCTATGCAGATTCTTTGGATTTAGGAAAGAAGCCAATTTTTTTTTATTGCAAGTCCTCAGTACATGATCAATATTTTCTACTGCTCTGTTACATCTAGGGATCATGGCCGAGACATCATCGAACCATTGAGCTCTATACTCGTTTGTGATTAGTCTTTTGTGGAACAGGAGCCAAAGAAAAAAAATTATATTCCAGGAAATTTTTAGTTACCATATTTAGTTCCATTAGGGATCGGTGTTCGAGTTATCTTCCTTACTAGCCACGTTGTACGCTAACCTAAGAGAGAAAATTCCTGAACGATTTGGGTTCTAGACAGGGGTATCCTTTCGGAAGAAACGAGAAGGATTCATTTAAATAATTTCATGTCTTTGGGAGTCCGAGATAACATGGAGAATGAGTAAGAGGAACCAATTCCCTTATCATCGACAATAGCTGAGACTTTTAACTCCCAGGTTTATTGTGTATTGGTTTCCCCCCAAGGGACCTTCTATACACCACCAGTCGATCCACATATTTATTTTCGCTCCATTTTTCACTTTCCATTTTATGTCCTTGGCAAGAGTATCTTAAGAATTATAAATACCTTTCTAGATATGGGATCCTTTCTGCTTCTAATCTAAGCACCGGGGCTTTCATCAAAACTGTATTTGGATCTTATAGCTGTCCATAGACTTTCATTATCAGTTAGGATATTCCATCCAAGTGTCATCATGTTAGCATCTTTAAGGATCCTAGACTTGCGCAAACCCAATTCCCCCCTTTCTCTCTTTGATTTTACAGACTTTATGCTAACTAGCACCATTAAGGATCCTAGACTTGTGTAAACCCGAGCCCCCTCTCTCATGGTCTCCACTTCCTCAGAGGAATTTTTTGTTCATTTTGTCAAGATCATCACACATTTTTCTCGATAAGATGTTAGTTTGCATAGAGTAATTGGGGATGGCCATGGTGATAGTTTTAAAAAACAGGGTCCTACCAGCCAAGGATATGCCTTTAGATTTCCAAGAGGATATGCGTTTTTGAACTTTATCAACGACATGTTTGTAGTAATTTTTATTTCTCCTTCCCTAAATCAAGTTAACACCTAGGTACATTCCGAAATCATTCATAAGTTGGATTCGTAGCATGTTACTTATGTTCTTAGCCTCTTTTTTTTTTTTTTTTTTTTTTTTTTTTTTTTAATGTTAGAAGACACCAATAATTTTGATTTGTTTAGGTTAATTTTTTTAACTTAAGAAACTAGAAAAAAAGACTCAAAATATCAATAATATTGTCACACCACCATTTATCCCACTTTGAAAAAGAGGTTAAAGTCATCAACGAAGAAAAGATGGTAAGACTTAGGCCAATTTTACTAATTTTAATACCCCTTTATTCCCCCCCCCCCCCCCCCTTTTTTTTTTTTTTTGTAAAACGTTGTCAGAGATGAGGTGAGCTAATATTTTACACAAAATAAAAAGATAGGGGGGGACAGCGGATCACCCTATCTCAGTCCCCTAGAAGAATTAAATTTTTCAAGGGGTTCTCCATTCTAGAGAATCCTAAAGGAAGCATTCTTGACACAACTCATAGTCAATTTTATCCACTTTGGAAGTAGGTCAAAAACATTTAAAGTTTCTTGTAGGAAGTCCTAGATCATTCTATCGAAAACCTCTAGGTCAATTTGCAGGACCATCTCTCTTTGTTTACTATTCGTTTTCCTAAGGTTGTGTATGACTTCATGGGTAATAATAATGTTATCTAAAGTCATTCTGCGTGGGACAAAAGTACTTTGATGGGGGCCAATGATGTTTTTGAGGAAGCGTTTAAGTCTCGCAACAAGGATTTTGGTAACAATTTTATAAGTAATGTTACAAGGACTTATCAGTTTGAATTGACTTATAATTTTAGGTCTTTCAATTTTGGGAATTAAGGCAATGAGGGTTCTGTTTGTTGCTGTTAGACATGCTTAAATTTTGGAAACTAGTAATGATGAAATGACAGAGGTTTATTTTTTATTTTTTTTTATTTTTTTGAAGAAAATAGTTTGGTACCTATCAGGCCCAAGGGCCTTTAGGCCTTTCATGTGGTTTAGGGTGTCTTTGATCTCCTCTAAATTCAGAACTTTAATGAGAAGGTTATGGTTGGATTCTTCCAATTTGGGAGTGGCAAATATTAATAATGGGGAATAGGATGGATTCTTTATCTTTGGTAAACAAAGTTTTAAAAAGTTCATTAATATGGTTTTTAAGATCAACCTCGTCTCTAATCCAAACATTATTAGCATCTCTAAGCATAGAAACCATGTTGTTACATAATCTTTGAGCAATGGCAATATGGAAAAATCTTGTATATTTATTGCCCAAGGAAAATCATTGAATTCTTGATTTTTGCTACCAAAATTTTCTCTTGCCTAAGGAGAAGATTATAGTCTGTTTGAAGTTTCTTCTCAAGATTTTCAAGAGTATTAAAGAAGTTCATTTCATGAGTAGTTTGGATACCTTTTAATCTAGAAAACATGTTACGCTTTCTCTTAAAAAGATTTCCAAAAATAGTTTTGTTCCAAAGCTTATGGTCATTTTCAGGCAAGCAATGTTTATTTATGAGATCACCTCCCCTAGAATCCCATTTAGATTTAATGAATTTTTTTAAGTTAGGATGAGTAATCCATAAACATGAAAAGGTTTACATTTAATCTTATTATCAATACCGTTAATAAGAATAATAAGTGGAGAGTGATCAGAGTACATATGGGGGGGATTTTCCACCTTGACCTTAGGGAATGGATAACACCAGTTGTTATTGGTTAGAGCTCTATCTAGACATTTATCGACACTGACTCCATTTCTTTTAGTTCCAGACTAAGTTGTCTAAGACCAATAACACCAAAATCATTCAGATTACAATCATTGAGGTTGTAGAGAAATTTATTCATTCTTGACATGTCATTCGAACTACAGGCACCAGATTTTTTGTTAGTAATGGCTATATTGTTGAAATCTCCCATAGCAAGCCAAGGGAGATTGTCATTAATGGAAAGGTTTTTAAGGTCCGTCCAAATATATTATCGTTGTTTAGGGTTAGGGCTCTTATAGATAGTAGATAAAACCCATTCACTAAATGTCTTCTTTTAATCGTGGCATGGATAACTTGGTTTCCAGCTTTTAGGTTGTTAATGGTGACTCTATCAGGGTTCCGGAGGCTCACACGACGGACTTTTAGCTCAATGGTTGAGCGCGCCCCTGATGATTGCTGCCATCCAGATTCTACCAGCTTTATTGTGAGGGTCCAATTTCACGGAGTTGATAAAACAAAGATTGTTGAAAAACCTACCCATAGTGTCAGAAGGAACTTTAGTTTCAAGAAGGGGAACAATATCAGGGTGGTGAGAACTCATATTTCCATCATGTCTAGGAGTTCATCTTCTTGTTCTAGGAACACGAACAGTGGAGTGTTGAGGTTAAAAAATGTTTAGACTTTATATAACTGGGACACAAGCTTATTTCCTCTCCATAAGGCTTATTAGGAGATTAAAGAGATAAGAATAAAGGGTGGTAAATAAGTCTTTTCTGGACTTTCCATAACTAGGACGCAAACTTATTTCCTCTCCATGAGGTTTATCAGGAGGTTGAAGAGAGGGGGATAAGGAGTGGTGATGAAGCTTATTGTCCCAAAGATCTATCCAAGAGGGGGGGGAGGGGGGGGAGGGGGTTGAATTGGGTAGTAACAAAAATTTAAACAATCAATTAAAAGACAAGTTATCAATTTTCCTAATTAATTATTATCTCGTTAAACAATGGAAATGTGTTTAACTAAGTGCACACCATAATAATCAGAAATATAACAATGCAACTCACAAAGATTTACACTGGTTTCAAGAAGCTACATTTTCCTACATCCAGTCCTCCAAGCTCCATAGGGATTTCGTAATCCACTAACCCTTAGATTTCTTTACCAGATACGAACCAAACCCTACAATACTGATTCTTTTCGTAGGCTCAGAATCAACCTTTACAATCTCACACTCTCACATTTTTATATTTATCCTTTTCATAGGCTTAGGAAGAATCTTATCTCACTCTAATTCTATTACATAAATAATCAAAACCTAATTTTTTAAAAGGCTAAAGATTATCCTAATCTTTTTTGCAAGTTAAAGATCAAACTCTAATAATTTTCTCAGGCTAAATATTAAACCCTAATATTTTTCTTAGGCTAAAGATTAAACCCTAACTACCCATATTAGACATTGATACGTGTGAAAAACCTATCTATTTCCAATCCGAATTTGTTAGTTTTCGAATATGTTTATATAGTATTTTATTATATTTTAATTAATTTTCATACTTTTTGTATAAATCAGGTGTGTGGGGGGAAAAGATAGGAAACTGGAGCTAAAATGATGAGATAGAACCAAAGTGATTCGAAGTTACGGTGGATAAACAAGCTCGGAGGCTAAAAGATGAAACAGGCCCACCGCTTAGGTGTCCAGACCACCGCCTAAGCGGTGAAGAAGCTGAGAAGAGCAAAATGTTACTAACGGATGACCGCCTAGGCGAAGATTCCATCGCCTAGGCAGAAATCCAGCAGAAGACGAAGATGGGCTACTGACAGTCGCTCGCCTAGGCGAAGTTTTCTTCGCCTAGGCGAAAATCCAACAGAATGTTCTCCCAGTCCACCGCCTACTTCACCGCCTAGGCGATCAGACCGAACTGACCTAACTCTGCCTAGGCGAAGAATCCACCGCCTAGGCGGATTTGTCCTGCACAATCTTGAGATATTTTTAGATATTTTTGAGATATTTTGGCTATAAATACCATTTCTCCTCCCCCTTGGCCGGAAACTCTTTTGCCCCCATGGCTTTTTTAGCCCCTTAGGCTATATCTAAGGGTATATTTAGGAGTTTTAGGTATGGAGATCACATCCTGAAGTGGAGAAGACGACGAATCGATCGTAGAGCGTTCTTAGCGGTTTATCTTCGGACGAGGCTAAGTTCTTCGATTATTTTTCCTTATTTATTTATCTTAGGAGCATGTGAGCATGTTTAGCTCGTTATTTTATTGTATATTCGGCTATGGCCTCGAGTTAAATATGAATTATAGTAGGGATTAACACTAAATTTATAAATACGTTGTTTGGATGATTTCGGTGTTTCGTTTGTGATTGTTCTTCGTAGTTTGATTGTATTTGTCGTATTGTTTGTTTATTATGCTTGGATTGATAAATGGAGAATACGGGATTTTGACAAACCCCAGATTCGGATTAAGATAAACAAACACCACGATTCTATAACCCGGTCGGGGTTTGAATCGTGGACAATCGATGATGTGGGGCAAGACACACGCTACCTATGGTCGTTAAGACGTTGAGGGTGACATCTTCGTTGACTCGAAGTTGCGTTATATCCCTCGTATTACACTCGGAAGAGGTGGTGAGGGAGTTTTAGAAAGGAGATTGTCGATATGGTAAATACAACGCGACGATCCAATAACCCGGGAGGGAGTTGGATTGTGTGCAATCAATGACGCTGGGCTATTCTCCCGTGATCTAGGTTCGTTAAGACGTTGAGGGGGACGTATTTGTTGACTTAAAGTCATGTATTCTCCCGTCTTACACTCAGGAAAGGTGGTGGTGGAGTTTACGTACTGAGGTTGTCAAATAGATCGAACAACGTAAACGTGAGTAAATCGGAATCAAACACGTATTTGTAAACACGTTAATCCCTAGGCGATTCTTTACCCTAAAACATATTAGCATATTAGTATAGTTAATTTAGGTTATATTAGTATTAGTTTAATTAATTAAATACATTTCTTTTTCGCCTAGATAAAATTAGGTCACGACAAACGCGGTATTCGATAGTAACAACAACAATCCCTGTGGATACGATAACTCGATCTTAACGATCACACTATACTAAAACTTAGACCTCGTATACTTGCGAGTGTAAGTAGCGGCATTTTTTCCCCGCGTTACCAGACATCGTCTAAAATATGACTAATCCACTCAAACTCGCAAATACAAAAAAAATCACAAGTTTTTTTCGCACAGGAGCTTTCATCACCTCAATACAATTATGCTCAATTAATTTCCTGAAATGCTATGCGATAGAATCTATGTAACGTACAAATCTAATTTAATAAAATTAGCGCACAAATAGTAAATAATCAGATTTTACAAATAAAATATCGTTTTAAAATATTTTCACGATATTAGATTTTGAAAACGATTTTTCTTAAAATACTTAATCCAAGTACATAAACAAATAATTTTAAAAAATAAATTAATTAGCATAGAAAGATCTCACCGAGATTTCTTGAAAACGATTATGATAACACAATGAAGAACACAAACTGGTGACCAAAAATTTTCATGCTTCGATCAAGAACTCTTTCGATAAAACTCACTTATGAATTTCATCTTAAAAATATCTCTTATAATAGCTAAAACCGAATGTTCTTGATTATTGAATTGGAAAAACGCGGGTCTATATATATGGACCCTTAACTAGACCTCAAACGGCTAGTTTTCAGATTCCAAGGCCTCAATGATCCTTTAATACCCCATATGTCATACACTATCAAAATAGGTAATTTTTTGTTTAAAAATACTTCTAGAAAAGCTCAATTTGGTCTCCCAAACATTTTCGATTCAAAACTCTTAAAGATAGGAAGTAGTTTTACGTATTCAATTAAAAGAATAATTAAATATATAGACTAAATGAATAGAAAATAAATAATATATGACATATACAAGCAAAACATTCAAATCCCTTAAAAAATTCTTCGAAATCCATATAAGCATATAATCAAAGTATGATATTTGTAAAGATGTGAGTTCATTTATGTGAACAAGATTTTTTCAGTGATAATTTCACATTACATAAATTTTGCATATAATCATACAAGAATGAGATTGTTTTACCACTGAGTTGAATGAAGATTCAACTCTAATTCATTAACTCTTTGAATCAACCTCGTTCTTATTCTTGACTTAAACTTTGAGTTTCGGTAAATGAATGTTTGTTTCTCCGTGGATTATCTAATGACTAGAAACTCTTAGAAACATACTTGGAAAAAAATGAGATCAAGTGTATATATATATATATATATATATATATATATATATATATATATATATATATATATATATATACATACATACATATCAATTATCTTCAAAATCATGCATGATTACTAACTAATCCCAAGCAATTTTGTTGCTAATATGCATATGCGATGATAAACAATCATGAGATAGTGCTAGGACAATGTAATTACTCATGTAATATATAGATACTCGATAGATCATTTATCATGAAGAATATGAGTAACTATTGTAAAATTTATACTAGTGGGAGTATGATGATCGATTGAGTTTAAAATAATATTTTTTTTAGAAAAATCCCTAAAATGGATATGGGTTATGAATCATATAATCGAATATATGAATAACATGAGATATGAGTAGATCATATAAAAATATGTTAATACACTTGAAATAAATGTAATTCCCAGAATCATCATGCATTGTTTCTGAGACAACAAATGAACACATAATTTAACACATGTCTTATAAACCATTACCGACTTACCTAATCAGTCGGTCGGACACCTACCTCTTTAAAACATTTGATGAATTTAAATTGAGAAGGGTTATGTGTACCTTTAACGCCCTTGGGGAAGACTTTGTTTGTTACATCTTTGTAATTATCAATACCATTCCTGTCATCCTTTACAACAACTATTTAAGTTGGCTTGTCATCCCTGGAGGTAACTTGTCGATTTATCTCACCAAAATATTTGTCCACTTTGAACACTTTAAGTTTACTGGTCTTGTTAAGATCAGTAACTATTTCTTTATCTTTCTTTGACACCTCTAATTGATAAGTCTTGTTACGATCCACTATAACTCTATAAACCAGTTTCTGCTAATTTTGAGATTGAAATCTATTCCTATAATAAACATCATTTTTCTTGACAAACTGCACCCATGGCTTTCTGACATCATCAATTTTACGCCTTCGTATAATGTTTCCATTCATTCTCCTTAGCCCAACAAATCTGTTTACCTGCAAGAGTATTTTCTTTTCTAGGTATCCAATTATTTCTAGATCCCATAAGGTAACCATTTAATTGATAATTTCATTTGTCAAGATAGACAATTTTTCCACAATAATAACATCTAAAATTATTTGCACGCTTCTTAGAATAATCAACGTTTCGTGTAGGAGCACGATATTGATATTGATATTGTGGAGTTGCTTTAGGGACTATTGGTTTTTCAATAACTTTAGTTTTCTCAATACTCTTGAATTTATTCACTGTCTCATTAAGCTCTTTTTGAGTCTTTTCAAGTGACTATTCCAATGAGCTAACATTCACCTAAAGACCAAAATTCTTCTTATGCATAAATTCAAGATCATTTTTAAGGATTCAACACTCATTTTCATTGGAATAAATGTTTCAATGAGCTCTATCAAGTTCACATCTTGCATTCTCTAATTCAATATTTAAAGCTTCTTTAAAGTTTCAAGATTTTTTATTTTAAAATCACTGTGCCAAAACTTCCAAATATTAATTTTCAAAAATGCATTTCCCTCTTCAAGAGAGTCAATTTTCTTTATCAGCTTATCAATTTCAGTAGAGCATTTAAAAATTCAGTAGTTTCAAAATATTTATCTAAATTCTTTTTTTAAGAGATTTAGTGGAACTGGATTTTTATTTTCAAGAATATCAATTTTTTGCCCAAGTTTCAAATTTTCATTACCAAAAACATATGTAAGAGTAATTAATGCCTCAATAGCCTTATCAGCAACCTCATTATCACTATCTTTATCATTCTCACTGACAGATCTTTGATTATTAGAACAAGCAGGAGGTTCACACAAAATATTAGGACATGCAGGAGTTTCACATGTATCATTAGTACAAATAAGAGGCTCATATAAAATATCAAGTGAAGTAGAAGATTCACAAAAAAATAGTATCCTTATTGCAATCCATGTGATAGTGTTTAGTTAGGATGTTAAGCTAATCGAGCTAAAACCAGCTCTGGTATAAATTATTGGCCTAAATATCTACCTAATAAAGGGGATGAATTGGGTAGTGACAAAAATTTAAACAATAAATTCAAACACGAATGATCAATTTTCCTAATTGATTATTATCTCGTTAAGCAACGAAAATGTGTTTAACAAAGTTCACACCTAAACAATCAGAAATATAATAATGCAACACACAAAGATTTATCCTGGTTTGACAAGCTATTTTTACGTATGTCTAGTCCCCCGAGCTCCACGAGGATTTCGCAATCCACTAACCCTTTGATTCCTTTATTAGGTACGAACTAAACCCTTACAATCCTGATTCTTTTCACAGGATCAAAGTCAACCTTTACAATCTCAGACTCTCACACTATTACACTTATTATTTTCACAGATTTAGGAAGAACCATATCTCACTCTAATTCTATTAGAAGAATAATCAAAACCTTATCTTTTAAAAGGCTAAAGATTATCCTAATCTTTTTTTCACAGGCTAAAGATCAAACTCTAATCCTTTTCTCAGGCTAAAGATTAAACCCTATATTTTTCTCAGGTTAAATATTAAACCCTAATTACTTAGATTACTGAGATTAGACACCGTTCCAAATATGTCTAATCCACTCAAACTCCTAAATAAAATATTCATAAGTTTTTTCCCACATGAGTTTCTATCACCTCAATAAAATTATGCTCAATTATGTGATAGAATCTACGTGAGGTAAAAATTTGATTTAATCAATTTAATGCACAAATAGTAAATACTCAAATTTCACAAATAAAAAATCGTTATAAAGTATTTTCACGATATTAGATTTTGAAAGAGATTTTTCATAAAACACTTATTCCATGTAAATAAACAAATAATCTAAGAAACCAAATTAATTAGCTTGAAAAGATTTCACTGGGATTTCTTGAAAACGATTATGGTAACACAATGAAGAACACAAACCAATGACCAAGAGTTTTTGCGCTTCGATCAAGAACTCTTTCAATAAAACTCACTTATAAATTTCAGAGTAAAAAATGTCTCTTATAATAGCCAAAAGCTAAATGTTTTTAATTATTGAATTTGAAAAATGTAGGTCTATATATATAGACCTTTAACTCGATCTCCAACCACTAGTTTTAAATTCCAAGGCCTTAAGTGAACCTTTAATACCCATATATCATATACTATCAAAATAGGTATGTTTCATTCAAAAATACTTTTAGAAAATCTTGATTTGGTCCCCAATATATTTTCGATTCAAAACTCTTAAAGATAGGAAGTAGTTTTACCAATTCAATTAAAACAATAATTAAATATATGGACGAAATAAATAGAAAATAAATAATATATGATATATATAAGTAAAACATTCAAATCCCTTAAAAAACTCTTTGAAAATCGTTCAAAACAATGATTTGGCTTAGAAATTGAAACAGTCAAACTATGACTGTTTGACCCGTCGATTGACCAACCCCTTGGGTTAGTCGACTGAACACAATGGAAGTCGAACAAATTGTCCAGTAGGTCACCCATTTAACTTTCTTAAGCTACTGTTTTTGTTTGTCGATCGACCCCTTTTGTCGGTTGACTGAATTGACTAGAAAACACATTATTTTATGTGCTAAAACTAATTTTTCACTTAAACATTATACCAAACATATTTTTATGATTTAACACTTTATAAAAACTATTTTAAAGCCTTAAACTTATTACTTCTCATTATAGCGCATATAAGATTATTCATTTTAAAATGTCATGCACGATCCTAATTCGGGTTGCATTAATCGTATAAAGGCAATAAGTTATTTTCACCTAAATGTCTTTAATGCTCTGAAAATCTTCATTATCTTCATCTTGCACCCGTCTTGAATTTTTTTTGATTCTTCAATAAATAATTCATGAATTCTTCAATGATTAATCTTTTCGATCTATTTTTTTTCATTTCTCATCCTATGGAACTTTTAATCTAAAATCAGTTGATAAAATCATTAGTTCCATAAAACACCAACTTTTAATTGTTCATCAAAATATTAGATTCAACAAAGCCTTTTCTAGAGATAGAAGTGAGATCTTTGAGGGACTAGGGTAGGTGGAATAGAGGAACTATGGTTTTCTCCTTTGATTTCAAGATAGAAGGGATAGGGTCTGAGGTTTTGCATTGGAGGGTTTTCTTTTTGGGAGTATTGCAGATTAGGTTTTTTTTTTTTTCTCATAGCCGATGGAGCATGATGGTTCTTAACCTCAAGATTCAATCCCTATTGACGGCTAAGCAGATTGGAGTTGCATTCGATTTCGATCCAATGTGATTATTCGTTTTCATGGTTTGGTATATCTCGATTTTGGGCTGGGTTTTTGCTGGTTGGGCCTGCTTGGATCTATTTAGGTCTCTATGTGAGGTCTTAATACCTCTGGACGATGATGGGTCATCTTAAGAGTAAAGGTAGTAAACCCTATTGGATTGTGGGCCTCTATGATTAGGCTCAAGGGCCTTGGCCTTACTACTAAGAACCTTTCTATTTTGTTTTCGCTAATAGCCATGGCCAAAGGCCAGATCATCTAGGTCCAGATGTTTAGATCCGTTTGTACCTGAGGGCTCAGTGTTGTGGGTTGTCAATTAACTGTTGAGTAACAACTTTTTTATCATCTTTTTTCGTTGTCTAGTTCAATTCTGGCGTTGCTGCATTGGCAATCTTTGGAGATTCATTTTTTTTTCTCTCTTATTTTTTCACAAATGGGAAAAACTTTGTACGATGATAACTCTTCCACAATTATAGTAGAGCCTGTGTAGGCTTTCGTATTCTATTTTTTAGTTTCTTCTCTATGAATCGTAATTTGGGACTAGACATTTAGGCAGATAATTTTCTAACGCAAATTCTCGTAAATTTTCCTTTAGTATAAGCAACAATACTCTTATCCATCTTGATACTGCTTATGGCCCTTTTGACACTGTAGAGAATTGGAGATTCGTAATATTCCATCAGTAGATCAGAGAGGCATACTCAAACAAAGGTTTTAGACTTTGTGGCTTCTCCAGACCTGAGTTCTGGCTTACACTTTCTTACAGTTAGTGTTGGAGCAAAGTGAATTTTTTACTTGTAAAAGAAAAACCAAGTGCCAAGTTTTTCCTCTATTGTCTTTGTGCTGCATTGCTCGAGAATAAGGGTCTAGAGGAGTATATTTGGGAATGGGTTGGATCCTTGGGGTGTGCCCCAAGGGGTACCCATATTTTGTGGAGGGGACAAGAGATATATCCTTATTGGTTTACCACATGTGCGCACGTCGTCGCCACTGTCCGTCTGGCCAAGCCAAGTGTGAGTATGAGGTGAGGCGGCGCTTTTTTTTTTTTTTTTGTGGATTAAATTTATTAAATAATTTTTTTTATTAAACAAATCTAATTTTTTTACCTGATAACACATTTTCTGATTTATCTCCCATGATTCTCTTAACTATTTCCCACGAATCTCTCTACGATTTTCTCTATGATTACCCGTATCTCTCCACAATTTTCTCAAATGTATTCCTATGTTTCTTATTTGATTTTGCCTATATAAACTGAGGCTTGCCTCAGCTTTTTGACATACCAAAAAATCGAGAGCCTCTCTCTTTGTTTTTAATTTAAAAAATATTTTCTTTTTCCAAGTAGTGTGCTAGGGTGTTTGTTTTTAGGTCTACTACTGTGTAGGGGAGGTCCTAAATAGAGGAGAATTCTGTGTTGTTTTATCTTGGGGATGATGAGGCTGTTATACTGCTTACATAATCTTGGGTAGAGCCGCAGAACATCTCAAAGACAGCGACCTAGTTCGCGATTCAACCCAAGAAAATGTTTGTAACTTTGTTCCTTTTTTACTTTCTACAACAACAATTTTAAGATGTTTTCTTCTACCATGTCTACTGAAAACAATTCTGTTACTGTTGATCTAAACAAGCTCTTTATTTCAAAGGGTCTAATTTTCAAAATGGAGACATAAGATGTTTTTTTTCCTAACCATGAAAAAAGTTACATATGTCTGTACTTCTGAAAAATCTGTGTTACCTAAAAAACCAACTGATGCTCAGATTCAAGAAGATAAGTCTTGGGCTGAAAATATTTTTCTTTCCAAGAATTTTATTCTTAATGGTCTGTCTGATGATTTGTATGACTACTATAGTTCTAACAAAACTGTAAAGGAAATCTGTGATGCTCTTTTGAAGAAATACGACATTGATGAGGTTGAAACGAAGAAGTATGTTGTCAGTCGTTATCTGAAATACCAAATGAAGGACGACAAATCTGTGGAAGTTCAGTCTTAAGAACTTCAAAAAATTGCTCATGAAATTATTGCTAAAGGTATGTCACTTGATGAACAATTCAAGTTGCTGTTTTGATTGACAAATTACCCTCTAGTTGGAAAGATTTTAAGAGTACTCTCAGGCACAAAACAAAATAATTTTCTTTAGATAGTTTGATTACTCGTTTTCATTTTGAAGAGGAAGCCCGCAAATAAGATAAAAAAGATGTAGTGCTCGTTGTTTTCAACAACGCTCACAAGAAATCCACATCTACTATTTTGAAACCCAAAGGAAAAAATATGATGAATCAGAATCCAACCACAACAATAAGAACCTGAATGCTCATCAAAATCAAAATGGACAAAAAACCCTTTTAAGAAATGAGTCTGGATAGTTTACTTGTTATAACTGTGGAAAGTTAGACCATATAGCCTGGCTTAGGCGTCAGCTTGCTCTGTAGGCGAATCTTACCGAAGATCAACTTGTGGCTATGATTTCTGAAATCAACATAGTTGGTGGATCTGAAGAGTGGTGGGTAGACACTGGTGCTTCTCACCATGTTTACTATGATCGTGCTATGTTCAGGTCCTATTCTGAAATTGAAGACAAGAAAGTGCTGCTGGGTAATTCTCACTCCACTATTGTTGCTGGTACTGGTGAGGTGGAATTGAAGTTTACCTCTGGAAAGACTGTCATTCTTAAGGATGTTCTACATACTTCAAATATGAGGAAGAACTTGATTTCGGGCTATTTTCTCAACAATGGTGGATTTACTCAAACTATTGGGGTTGATTTGTAAACCATAACTAAGAATAATATATTTGTTGGGAAGGATTATGCTATTGATAGAATGTTCAAATTAAATGTTAATGCTAATAAAATTTTACCTTCTACTTACATGTTGTGTTCTTTTAATATTTGGCATGCTAGACTCTATCATGTAAACAAACGCATTATTAAAAACATTATCAACTTAAAATTTATTCCTAAATTATCTTTGAATGATTTTGAAAAATGTAAATTCTGTAGTTAAGCTAAGATTACCGAAACCCCACATAAATCAGTAGTTAGAGAATCTGAACCTCTTGATTTAATACATTCTGACATTTGTGAATTTGGTGGTGTCTTGACTAGAAATAGAAACACTATTTTATCACATTCATTGATGATTGCTCTGATTATATTTTTGTTTATATCATTAAAAATAAAAGTGAAACGTTTGATATGTTCAAATTATTTGTGACTGAAATTAAAAATCAATGCAATAGAAAAATTAAGAGATTGCTTAATGATAGAGGAACTGAATATGATTATGATATTTTCATTGACTTTTATAATTCTCATGGGATTATAAATGAAAAACTGCACATTATTCTCCTTAAATGAATGGCAATGCTGAAAGAAAAAATATAACTTCTACTGAATCTACAGTTACTATTTTAATTAACTCTAGTGCTACTTTTCATTAGTGGGGAGAAATTTTGTTGGCTGTTTACTATGTGCTTAATAGAGTTCCCAAATCAAAAAGTAAAATTTTCCTTATGAAGTTTTTAAGAATAAGAAACCAAATCTATCATATTTTAAGACTTGGGTTGTTTGGCATACGTTTGTACCCTGATCCTAAAATACGAAAACTTGCAAGTAGATCATATGAATGTGTGTTTGTTGGTTATACAGTAAATACCAAAGCATATAGATTTTATGACTTGTATGATCATATTATTATTGAATCTAATGATACTGATTTTCATGAACATAGATTCCCTTATAACTTGAAAAGTAGTGAGGGCTTGACAACTAGTGATGTGTTTGTCATTAGAATTAATGAGTCTGATAAGGAATTAGAGTTTGAGCCTAGAAAAAGTAAACGGGTTCGTATCGCAAAGGATTATGGGTCTGATTTCTATGCATATACCTTAGAGGAGGATTTGCACACCCGGCAAGTGGCACTGTCTTATGTTGATGCTAATTTGTGGAAAGAGACTATAGATGATGAAATGGACTCTCTCAAGTCAAATAAGACTTGGCACTTAAAGAAATTTTCCTCCTAGTTGTAAAATAATAGGATGCAAATAGATACTCAAAAAAAAGCTAAAACCCAATGGAACTGTTGATAAATAGAAGACTCGTCTTGTTTCCAAAGGGTTTAGATGAAGAAAAAATGTAGATTTCTTTGACATTTTTTCACCTGTCTCTAGGATTATATCTATTCGTGTGCTTTTATCACTTGCTGCTATTCATGATCTTGTTGTGCACCAAATGGATGTTAAAATTATTTTTTTGAATGGTGAAATTGAAGAAGAGATTTATATGGACCAACCTAAAAGATTTGTAATTCACGGTCAAGAAAACAAATTGTGTAAATTAGATAAATCTCTTTATGATTTGAAACAAACACTTAAGCAATGACATGAGAAATTTATAATCTTGTTATCTCACATGGTTTCAAAGTGAATGAAAGTGACAAATGTATCTTTTACAAATTTAAAAATGATGTTTGCACTATTATATGTCTTTATGTGGATGACTTGTCAATTTTTGGTTCTAATATTCATGTTGTGAACAATGTGAAATCTATGCTGTATGCTAATTTTGATATGAAAGATCTTGGTGAAATGAATATGATCCTTGGTATTAAAATAATTAGGTCTGAAAAGAGAATTTCTTTGGATCAATCTCATTACATAGAGAAGATTCTAAAGAAATACAGTTACTTTGACTGTAAATAAGCATTTTGTAAGACTCTGATATTTGACATACGCATAATTTAAGTAGCATTTTAAAATATTTTGGAAATAACGGGGTTGATGGTATTCCTGATTATTTAACTTAAATTTGAGGGGTCAAATCGTATTTTTTTTAAACATTAAAAGCTAGAAATTGGTTTAATTAATATCCTAACTAAAGTAAAGGGAGGTGTGTGTAAATTTAATATTTATATATAGAAAGAGAGAAACGGTAAAGGAATCGGATGGAGGAGAGTCGGCCACTTGGCCTGCTATTTGTTACACATACACATATATTTATATATATATATATACATACATATATTCATACATATCGGCACACCTTAGGAGAAGAGAAGAAGAATTGAGAAGCGATGAGAAAAAGGGAGAGAGAGAGAGAGAGATCCGCCAGTGTGGGTTTTGGTTGTCCGTCGTTTGGCCGGCGGTGTGATCGGTGTGATTCAGTCCAGCGTGAGTGTGTGTGCGTGTTGTTCTATGGTTCGACGTTGCCTTCGTGGTTTGGAGGTGATTGGGGGTCATTGTTGGTTGGCTAAAAAGAAACCGAAACAAAAAGAGAAGAGAGAGATGGATTTCGGTCGGTGGTGGGTATCGTCGTCCGACGGTGTGGTCGTCACTCTGGTGAGTATATGTATGCTCTGTTTCTGATTTACTCATGTGCGTGTGTGTTGTTCCATTGTCCGGCCATGTGTTGTAGGCGTCATTGTGGGCGTGTGATCGTCGTTGTTTGGCTCAACGGCGTGGGTGTTGTCGGCGGTGGACATTCATTCGATGTATGATCATTGCCAACCTTGTGGGTTACGTGTGGGTGTATTCCGTTCGGTCAGATAGGTGTGTCGGTATGGTCGCCGTCGTCGCCGGAGTGGAGAATAGAGAGAGAGAGATGTCGTTGGACGATAGGCATCGTCGATTTCGTGGGTATGTGTATGTTGTCCGTTCGTTGACGGATCGTCGGTGTGTGTGTGTGCGTTATCCAATGCTAGGGGTGTGTGTGCAGTGATCGCCGAAGAAAGAGTGAAGAGTTAGAGAGAAAGGATGTTGTGGGTGTGTGTGTTTGCTGTGAGTGCGTGTATTTGGCATTTGGGGGTATGTGTGTGTGTGTGATTGATTGTAGATGGCTGACCGGCAGAGGTGGTAAATAAAGGTGGTGTGATTAGAGGTTCGTCGGCGGCAGCTGCAACAGAACAGACGCAGACACGCAGAGAATGAGAAGAGGGAAAAGAAAGAAGAAAGAAAGAGAAAGAAAAAGGAAAAAGAAGACGAAATTGCACAAACCACCTCTACTAAAAACATAAATCCAATCTCGGGGCCGACGAAAAATTTGGAAGAGGTAGAATTCCGAACTCTACTAATATATGTTTTTAATTGTAGTTAATTGTCTCGTGGGTAATCTTGAAATTATTTGGTATATCGTTGTGATTTGTGGCCTTCTAAATTGTATGTGATAAATTGGTGATAAGTAAATTGTGGGAATTTTATCTGCTGAATTACATGATATAATTTGGACGATGCGGGATTTATGTGACGTGCATGCCTATATGGTATACGTGTTAAATTTAATTATTAGCATAAAAAATGACAAAATGAGGATAATAAATACTGAGACCGTTAACATGAATAAATAGTACTATTTCATAATAAAAGGCGGGGAATAGGAAATTACGGAATTTATGGCATGCATCGCATAATTTCGTTATTGGTACAGAAAATATTAATTTAGGTCCTGTCACTATTAGGTTCGCAGGCATCGGAATATCAATAAAGAATAGTCGGTAAAAGTCTTCGGAGCAGATTACCAAGTAAGTGTACTATCTTATTGCAAAAATCTATTTTCATATATATATATATATATGATGGAAAAATGTGTTTACTTGAAAATGGATGAATTTTCTAACTTACATGGATCAAGCTGTATTTTGGGTGTTTTTGAAATTATAAATTTCATTGTTTTTCTAAAGGGGTGGATGTTGATTGTAGGCATAGTTGTTATTAATTTGACGATGCTATTGATATTATTTGCTTCAACAGAGCGTTGATTTTCTATTGAGTTGTTGTTGTTGAGGTGGAGAAGAGTTGTTGTTATTGAGGTAACGTGGAGATTGGTGTTTGGAGATTCACCCGCTTGGCATAGTCCAGCGGAGCAGTGTTCACCTGCTTGACATAATCCAACAGAGCGTTGTTCACCCACCTGGCATAGTCCAGCGGAGCGTTGTTCACCTGCTTGGCATAGTCCAACAGAGCGTTGTTATGTCCCGCTAGGAAGGCATATCCTACGGGTGGTACGATACTGTTGTAACTCCCGATCGTGAGGTTAAAACGATCACATGGCTAGCCGAGGTGTGGTGTGAGGTGATGTGAGATGATGTGGTGTGATGTGGTGTGGTATGATGTCGTGTAATGTGATGTGGTGTGGTGTGGTATGGTGTGATGTGGTGTCGTATGTGGTGTTTTGTCGTATATGGTATTTTGTCGTACATGGCATTTATATATACTTTTTTTTTTATACTGGCTTGGAGTATCCATTTACGATGATATATCTATTATTTCAGTTGCATTATACTATATGGTTGCTGTGACGTTCTGGTTGATTTTTACTGCTTAGTTGAAATGTTATAAACGTATAGACGTTGATTTTGTGGTGACAGGAAAAAGGAGTTTCCCTTGTGGTATGAGATATTTATATTATTATTCGATATGTGATGTTTATATACTTATATTTGATCCATTTAAAATATTTTTATTAAGAAGGCAGTACACTCGCAGGTGAAGCAGATAGGAGTCGGTCCCCTACTGGTGCTAAATAGAGTCCTGCGATAGAGTCGGATGTAGGTTTTGAGATGAGCTGTCTAGGGTGAACCTGTGAGAGGTTCATGATATTTATTTTGTTGTTCTTATATTTGGGGACGGGTGTGTCCCCATAATAGAAAATTTGTATATGCATATTTAGATGATTGTATATTGTTGTATGTATATTGTCATTCTATGAGTTGGTTTGACATTCAGGTGATGTCATGTCGACGTCATATCGGCCCCACAATGAAGGGTGTCCAGGGTAGGGTGTAACACATGTACTCCTTATGATCCTAGAGTGAAGTTGTTTAACATCACTGGTGACGGAGTTAGACAATCTGAGTATGCGAGCATCATAGGTAGTCTACGATATGTTGTTGATTGCATTAGACACGGCATAGCTTATGATGTGGGGTTACTCTGTAGATTTACAAGCATACCTAGTATTGAGCATTGAAATGCTATTGAAAGGGTTATAAGGTACCTAAAAAGGATTATGAGCCTTGGATTACATTATCAGAAGTTTCTCACTATCCAAAAATGATATAGCGATGCTGATTGGAACATCCTTTCAGATGGTTCCAAGGCAACTAACGGCTATATATTTAGCATAGTTTATGGAGTTGTTTCTTAGAAATTTAAGAAACAGACTATTTTGGCTCAATCTACTATAGAGTCTGAGATGATTGCACTAGCTTCGGCTAGTGAGGAAATTGGGTGATTAAGAAGTCTGCTTTCCGATACCATTTTATGGGAGAGATCGATTCCAGCTGTTTAGATCTATTTCAATAGTACTGCAGCTATTGCAAAAATTCAGAATCGCTATTATAATGGAAAAATGCGACAAATACGTTGCAAACACAATACTATTAGAAAGTATATCTCGACTGAAGCTGTAAGAGTGGATTATGTATATTCTGATGATAACATGACTGATCATTTGACGAAAGGATTAGCTCGGGAGAAAGTTTACAAAACCTCGAAAGGAATGGGATTCAAACTCATAGATTGACGAGTTACTTGTGAGGGAAACCCAACTTATAGATTGGAGATCCCAAGAAATAGGTTCAAAAGGTAATAACAACTCATGAAGTGATATGAGAAGAATCATGCTATTATAATAATTTTGAGTTCTATTACATATATATATATATTGATTGAAGCATGACATCCTGAAGCGATAGAAGGTTGAATTATTTACTAACTCTTAATGAGATTTATACTCTATTTGTAGTGGAGTACCTAGCTACAGAAGTACTCTTGATAGGCTCACCTATATGAATGTGGAAGTGTGGCCGCTTCCTATAGAATTTTGGGTAAATTCTCTAGAACATTCACTACAACGGGATACACGTGTATGGTTGTAAAGCACATGATTTTGGACTACACCGTGATAGGGTTCTGTGTGTGACGTTGTTAGAGATAGAGCTATGAGTTACTCTAGTATAATTTAAATAATCTTCACTATGTAAGGGTTCAACTTGATAGATACATTTATTTATGTACAATCTTATATTGTATAATACTGCTCGATCAAAATTGTTTTAAAAATTCAAGTGGGGGATTATTGGAGTAAAGTGATTTTTTACTTGTAAAAGAAAAACAAAGTGCCAAGTTTTCCCTCTATTACCTTTATTCCATATTGCTTGGAAATAAGGGTTTAGATAAGTATATTTAGGGATGGGTTGGATCCTTGGGGTGTGCCCCAAGAGGTACCCACATTTTGTGGAGGGGAGAGGAGACACATCTCTATTGGTTTATCACATGCGCGCGCTACCGCAGCCGTCTGTCTGGCAAGTCGGCTGAGCTGAGCCGATCGCGAGTATGAAATGAGGTGGCGCTTCTTTTTTGGATAAAATTTATTTAATAAGATATTGTTTTTTTATTAAATAAATCTATTTTTTTACCTGGTAACAAATTGTCTGATTTCTCTTCCATGATTCTCTCAACTATTTCCCACGAATCTCTCCATGATTTCCACCACGATTACCTGTATCTCTCCACAATTTTCTCACCTTCATTCCCACGTTTCTGATTTAATTTGGCCTATATAAACCGAGGCTTGCCTCAGCTTTTCGACACACCGAAAAATCGAGAGCCCCTCCCTCTGTTTTTACTTAAAAAAAAATATTTTCGCTTTCCGAGTAGTGTGTTTAGGTGTTTGGTTTTCAAGTCTCCTACCATGTAGAGGAGGTCCTAAACAAAGGAGAATTTTGGATTGTTTTATTCTGGAGATGACGAGACTATTATATTGTTTGCACAATTTTGGGTAGAGCTGCAAAATGTCTCAAATAGAGCGATCTAATCCGCGACTCAAGCAAAGAAAATTTGGTCACTTCGTTCTTTTTTTACTTTCTACAGTAGGAGTTAGGTAGTAGTCAAGGATGACCTACGGTGCCTCCATTAGTACACAGTGAACATCAACCAGCTTGTCGAATTTGGCGAGATAGAACCCATTGTTTAGGTCCATAATTTTGAACTCACCCCGTGGTTTCCAAAGGCTCATTTCTCTTTTGCAGAGTTTTGGGATGACACAATAGTCTAATAATAAGTTTGTCCTATTTTTCTCGTTTCTCATTTAGAATTTGGTTTGGAATTATTATTTTTGGACACAGAGTATCTAGACAGTTGATCGTCCCCTGTTCTGCATTTTCTTCTTCTATTATCTATAGATCATCCAATTTTTCAGCAAAATGGATCTCTTCAAAGCCAGTATTTGGAGAGTGAGGTTCAGCATTCAAGGCATCCTTAAAGGATTTCACTTTCTGAGAAGGAGTTTTTAGATCATCTTTCTTCCATGGAGTTTGGTATGGTGTCCTCTGTTTTTTCAGAGTTCACTACCAGAGGATCGTAGGGGTCCTGAGCAATTTCCACTTCCATCATATCTTATTGGGTTAGGTAGTTGTTTTTGACTTTTCAATGGCATTATATGCGTCCAGCTGCGACCGGCCGACACCGGCGATGGTACAATTTATAAGATTAAGGATCTATTTAAAAATACTTAAAATTGAATGCATTAAACACTTATTAAATTATAAAAAAAAAAAAAAAAAATTCGTTTAAAATATAAATATCACTTAAAAATTATTTGAAATTTTTAAGTGATGTGAGCTCAATTATTTTTTAAGACTTAATATTTAAAATCATCAAACATCTATCTAACATAATTGTCATTAAACATCATTACCATAATGTTTTGGAAATATATATATCATTGTTGAGAAAGAAAATACAACATGGAAAAAAACTAGTAGAGATAATATTTAAAAAAAACAATCAAAATTATCTAGATGCAAAAATTACAAGATAAACTTTTTGAGGTTAGAATTATGGAAAAAAACAAGTATTTAATAAATTAATTTTACCATTTTAATTCAACACTTAATTTTAAGTTTTATCAAATAGATTATGAAATATTTTTTAGTTACAATCATTTAAGGACACAAGAGAGAAATACGCCAAGTCAATAAACTCTTGGGTCACTGAAATTAAATATCATAATTCGTGGGGGTAATATCAATCAAACTCCTTGTCCTTTACTAAAATAACAATTAGATTATTTATTGTTTAAAATATAGCTCCAAGGCCCATTTTCATTTGCTAAGAATGATGCTTGAACCCCTATCAATTTTTTAGGTTAATGGGGTTGAAATTATTATTTTGTTAATGAATTTGCCCTCGTTGAAGTCAATATTGCAAAAAATTATTTTATGTATTTGTCTTTTCGTTTTGTTTTGAATTTTGATTTTTTATCCTTTTATTTTCAATTTTATTCTTTATATATATATATATATATATATATATATATATATATATTATTGTTTACTTTCTATTTTTTGTTTTTTCTTTTCGATTTTACATTTTTGTTGAATCTCAAAATATCCAATTTGGTCGAACCAAAATAATTTGGGCTCGCAGGTACAACTTAGACGTAATCGAGGACAACCTGAGCCTTTATTGTTGGTGTTTTCTTTCTTTGATTAGGTCTCTCTTTTCTTTCTCAGTGTTCTTGTGTGATTTCTACATAGTTTTCCCCAAATAATATTTTTTGTGCTTTTTTTTTATTTATCTTGTTCTTTTTATAGTCATTCTTGGCCATCTTCTGCCCACTTCTCTCATTTCTTAGGGATGCAGCTGGTTTCTTATTCTTTACTATTTTGGCTCATTATTCTTTGAGTCTTATTGATCCGAAAATACTCTATTGCAGTTCCTTCCGGTTTACTTATTTAGTTTTAGTTTTCTTTTTCTTTGATTATTTGAGCTTACCATCCCTTCTGTTTTTTCTTAGTGTGCGTATCTTCCCAGTTTAAATTCGGATGCCATATTTTATTCGGTCTTAGGGTTTCATTTGATGGATTCATAAATATTTTTCCTCGGGTGTTGCACTTTTCCTCATTTCATTGAATTCAGTCATTTCAATTTCTTTAGAGCTACCAAGAGTCTGACTGTTCATTCAGGTACTTCGCTTTCTTCTCTTTTTTCCATTTGATTCATTTGAATGGCTTAGTTGTTGAATATTTCTCCCATTGAATATATCGGTAAGTTCATGGGAGAATATGAAATTCTTTCTTCCATTCAGCTTGTGTATTTGAGCGAAGCTTATACCATGAACCAGGATAGATTTCAAGAAGATGAGATTCTAGTTCACCCTTGGTATTTTATGGATGCAGTCGGTCAACCGACTGCTACAGTGAAATCGGCAACCATTTTGTTGTTTTGGTCAAAATTATCCCATTTTTATGATTCCCAGAAAGATTTCTGGGAGATTTGAATGTAATTCAAATATGTACAATCTATTATATGATTCCTATTGATATGGTTCATTTATTTTAAAATTATGTTAATTTAAATAATTTAATACTTCATATTCTTGTGATTTTAAATTGGAAATAGTTTTATGGATTTAAATGTAAGTTTTAAAGAATATTTTTAAGTGGAACATGCTATAATGAAAGGTGATGTTATATGAGGTCTTAGAATGTTATTTTATGACATATATTTGAAAAAGTAGTCATTGGAGAGTTAGTTCTAAGTCTATTTAATAAGACCTGCGAGATTAAGTTTTGATACATTGAGAACATCAGTTTGAATTTTTATAAGCGTGAGATTTTTGCTGACATTTCAAAGAGTGATTTTATATTAATTTTTTGATCTAAAACGCTTATTGTTTGGCGTCATCGATTTGAGTTCTAATTGAGATACTGTCATTATCTTCGGTATTTCCTTGATGAGAACTGTCCAAGCTTTATTCTTTGCTTTACAATTATATTTCTATTAATTGTTTGATTTATGATTGCTAGAAAATCGTTTTAAACTTAAAAGTTTGATTTTTTTTTTTTTTTAAAAACGATTTATGTCTGATTATCTGAGTACATGTTAAATTTTTGCTACCCAATTTATTTATTAATTAGATTTTAATTGTCTCTCATTATATCTATCACGTGGTAATTATTCAGAACATTAATTGAGTATATTTGTATTGAGGTGATAGAAATTCCTTGTTAGCCCAGTGAGCTACCCAAGAGAGAGAGTGAATATGGTAGTATTAAAAATTAATCCAAATAATAACACTTCAAAAATTAAACAATTAATTTTATCTTAAAATTAATTATTATCTTTATAGCAGTGGATGAGTGTAATAAACTCTAGGTGCACACCCAAACAACAAAAGATAAAATAAATGAAATAAATAATGCAATACACACCGATATATCTTGGTTCACCAAGCTACTCTTGGCTAATACAGTTCTCCGAGCCCCACAGAGATTTGCACCCACTAAACTCAAGATTCTTTTACAGGTAGGAGTCAAACCTTTACAATAATTCTTTTTGCAGGCTTAGAATCAACCTTTACAAATTCTTTTTTCCAGACTCATGAATAACCTCTACTTTTTACAGATTCAAGAATAACCTAATTCTATTACTAAGAGAATCACGATCTAATTTTTTTTATACCTTAGGTTCAAGAATCAGAACCTCACAAAAAACGCTCAAACTATCATTTTCCCAAGTAAGGATGGAATCTTTACAAATCACTCATAATTAATTCTATAAATGAAGAATTAACACCTCAATCTTTTTACCGGAAGAGATTGAAACCAAACTACCCCTAATTAGATACTCCCAATAGTATCTAATCCGCACACAACTCACCAATTACAAAAATTGATAAGTTCTTCCTACTCGGAACTTCTACCACCTCAGATTAATTAATACTCAATTAATGTTCCGATACTAGTGATAGAAATAAAGTGAGGAAACAAAATATGATTATAGTAAAGAATGCGGGTAACACAATTAAGAACGTAATCAAATTAACACGCAAATCATTTTAAAAGATTTTTATACTTTTAAAGTTAAAAAACAATTTCTCAAAAAGATCAATTCACCAAGCAAGTAATAATAATCAAATACTGAATTAAATAAGAAGCTTGAAATGATTTCACCAGGAAAACACCAATGAATTGCAAAACAAATCGATAAACAACTCAGATTGGTGACGCCAAATAAATTAGCGCTTTAACTTAAGAACTTTAACTCCAGAATAATCTCACAATATTTTTCAGTATAATATCATAATGATAACTCTTAGAAAAATTTAGGAACTGAATAATTCTTGATATTGTGTATATCTTATGTGAAATCTGCAGGTCTCTTTTAATATCCTTCAAACTAGACCTCCAACGGCTAATTTTATAATGTTATGTCAATAAACGACACATATGAACCTCATATATCATATAGATTTATAACAACTATATTTAACCTAATTATAGCTTTCAAAACATTCAAATTAGTCCCTCAAATATTTCTCAAACTCAAATCAATAGGATAAAAAAAATTATATGAACCAATTTGAAAAATAACCAAAATATATGAACCATATCTATAAGAATAACAAAATATCAACGACATATTTTTAATACTATCATATCCCTAAAATTTATCTCATATCTCAACCATAAATGGCTAGTAAGGGCTACTGTTTGATCAGAATCCTTGAAATCCTCTAAACCTGAAACAAGCTCATCAGTTGACCAACCAACATCCATAAGTCGACCGCTCGATTCAGGATACTAGCCAAGCCAAAATTCCTTCGCCCATTAGTCGACCACCCATCTATCGTCTATCAACCAGACGATTTAGAGAGTTAATCTTTTAAGCATATGTCGACCTACCTATCGACTAGGAGATTCAGAGACTTTTTCTTCAATACTCCGGTCGACTTACCTGTCGACTTGTCAATGCTGAGAACCTCTTCTAAATTCGTTTTTAATTCATTTTCTTCAACATTTTCGCCCCTTTAACTGATTTCTTTTCTCAATTAGCTCCACTAAATTCTTAAATTCAATTTTAATTAATTATCAATATTTCTATTTCAATTACACATAGGAGCAGATAATTTCACTAATTAGGATCCTATCACAACACACATAAATATAAAATTATTTTCGTGTAGTGTGCGATCCTAATCGGGATATATTAAGAGTAAAAATTAACCTGAGTTGTTTTCCCTTAGATTCTTCAAAATCTTCGGTCTCTTAATGTCCATCATCTTTATCAGTCTCTTTTGTATGCATTCATTACTTGTCATCATATCTTCATCATTGGAACTAATAAACTAAAACACTTAATCAAACCATTAGTTCCACTAAAAATATCAATCTTTAATTGTTCATCAAAATCTTTGGATCAACACTCATTGTAGGAAGAAACTTACACTTTTTTATTTTTTTTTTATTTTATTTGTGAGTTTGAGCAGATTGGATACGTTTGGGATGGTGTCTAGTCAGGGTAGCTCAGTTTTGATGTTTTTTCTGTGAAAACAAAATTAGAGTTTGATTTTTGTCCAACAAAAAGTTTGGTTATTCTTTTTCCTAGAAAATAATTAGATTTGGATTCTCCCTATAATAGAATTGAGTGATTGTAAAGGTTCTTCATAAATCTGAGAAAATAATGTGTAAAAGTGTGAGGGAGTAGTAAGTTTGATCTTTAGCCTATTAAAAGGATTAGGTTTTGATTCTTTCTATAATAGAATTAGGTTAGTCTTGAAGTTGGTAAAAAGATAGGGTTCTTCTTGAACCTATGAAAAAAGATAATTGTTAAGGTTGATTCAAAACTTGTGAAAATAATTGAGATTATAAGAGTTTGGTTTCTATATGGGAAATAAATCAGGAGTTTAGTGGATTGCGGATCTTCGTGGAGCTTGGGAGACTGGATATAGGTAAAAGTAGCTTACCGAATCAGAATATATTGTTGTGTGCTGCATTACTTATTTTCTTATATTGTGTTTGGGTGTGTATTTAGTATTAAACATATTTTCGCTACATGACACGATAATAATTGATTTAGGAAAATTGATTATTTATGTTTAAGTATTTAATTGTTTTAATTTAGTAACTAGCCAATTCACCCCATCTTGTGTAGCTCTTTGGGCCAACAATTAGTACCAGAGCTGGTTTAGCTCATTAAACTTAATATCCTAGTTAAGAAAGATCATATGATGCACCCCATAGGCACTCTAGGTGAGGGGCAGTTTATGCATCATTCACCTTTATTTGCAGGTGAAAATATTCATTATGGAATGACAAAATGATCATTTTTATTCAAGCCACTAATTATGATGTATGGCTAGTTATTAAGGATGGTATATTTATTCTTAAGGAGAATTAAGTGATTAAGAAGAAGGAACAGTTAAATCCCTAGGATAAACATAAATTATCTATAAATTCTCAAGCTATTAACTTTCGGTTTTGTTCTTAGCAGGGTTTTAGGTTGTGGATTGGCAAAAAAAAATGTGGGACACATTGTAAATCACACACGAATGGGAAAATTAGGTAAAACAATCCAAGATCAATGACTTAGTTCGTCAATTCGAACTATTCAGAATAGATGATACAGAATCAATTCTAGAAATATACACAAGATTCAGTAATATTTGCAACAACTCAACTTAGAAATCCTTATTCTATGAAGGACAAAGAACAAAAAATTCTAAGATCATTGACAAAAGTTTGTAAGCCAAAAGTGATTGCAATTGAGGAAGCGAAAGATCTCACAATATATACTATTGATGAACTTATTGGCAACCTAATGACCCATGAGATTACTATTCGAGAATATAAGGATGAAACAGGGAATAACAAAAAGAAGTTAGCATTGAAGGTTCAAAAGACCGACAAAGGAAATGATAGTGATGACATCAGTCTTGCAAGCGAGCAAGAAAATGATATGGCGCTTTTCACAAAAAATTTCAGAAAGATGACCCGACGAACATTCTGTGAAAAGAAAAATTTCAACATGAATAATATTGAGCGCTTCAATTGTCATAAAATCGGTTATTTTTAATCTGAATGTCCCAATCCAGAGAAAAATAGAAAGAAAAAGAAGAAGGTGAAGAAGAGTAAGAAGAGTCAATAAAAGTCACTTAGGATGACTTGGAGTCGAGTAGCTCAGAAAAAATCGAGTCGTGATGATTCATCTATGCATACTTTGATGGCCACTGGAGATGAGGTATCGAAATGTTCTAGTTCTTGCCCTTTAGATTTTGATGATTTATTTGATGTTTATCAAGAATTAACACACGATTATAAAAACTAGTGTTTCCAAATTAATTCCCTACAAAGTACAATTAATATACTTAACAAGCAAGTGATGAAATTCAAATTTGAAAACATTGAATTAAAATCCAATGTTTTGGATTTACATTTGATTCAATGTAAATTCAATGTTTTGGATTTACATTTGATTGTTCTTAAATTCACAGGTGGTGAAAATAATTTGAACATGCTTTCGGGAAGTTCAAGGGGGATTTTTGATAAATCTAGAATTGGAATTCAAAAAATTCATAAACAAAAGAGATTTTATAAATTCTTTTTTGAAATTAGGAATCTTGTTAGATGTTGTAAATGTAACATTATGGGGGCAAACCATTAACAAATATGGTTTTCAAAAGTATCTAAATGTAGACAAATTTGGATTTCTAAAGGAACTAAAATTGTCTCGGCTAACAAGATCGGACCCACTTAGATTGGGTACCACCTAGGAACTTTTTGAGGTGCTCCTTGTAGGTTTAAACATCTATTAGTAAGATAAATTGTTCCTAAGAAATGGTTGTTCTCAACACCTGACAGGGGATAAAAGTAAAATTTACGTTTTTGACAACTAAAGACGAAAGTCATGTGATGTTTGGAGATTATGCCACGAGTAAGAAAATCAGTTTAAATAAGCTGGTAAGGATTTCTAAGACCTATGTTGTTTTACATATTCTTTTGTTATCTTAGAATTATTGCATGATAATCAGATATGCTTAAATATTTATGTGTGATTTTTTTTATGTTATGCAATATGAGATCCACTAAAAGCTATGTTTAAAAATGTATTAAACATGTTATATAAATTCATGACTTGTTCATCATAGAATTAAGTCGATTTGCTAATCTGCATGATCTCTGAATATATATGGCTTATTAATCTATTGATACAATTGCACATGAATATCTTTATAAGCATCAATTGCCTAGCTGAGTGCATGATAATATAAACTTAGCATATGTTTTATTTTTCTTGGTTTAAAATGATTATTATTCTATAAGGGATCTCAAATTTTATGAGATAACATCTTTAGTATGCAATCCATGCATTAGATTTATGTCAATGGTTTTATAAATAATTGATATTATTATTGAGATATGCTTCATGTCCTAGTGCATTAAAGATTACATGCTTTTTTATTCTATCTAAAGAGAACATATTAATTGATATCATGAAATAAAGCATGTTGACTTAATTAAAATTATATGATTTCATGTTATATTGTTGAAATATTTTGATGATCTCCTGAACTTACCTTAAGATGATTAGATTAATCTTAATAGTTGTTCTTTTTACGATCTCCACTTTTTGATATAACAAAGGGGAAGAGAATATGATATTAAGGAAGAAACGTTTTATGACATTATGATATTGTATGTGTTCTCTTAATCATGAAGTAATGTTTACAATTATATAGGGGATAAATTTTTATAAGTAGGACAATAATATATTATGCTTAAATTGAAAAAAAAGAATATTGAATATGTTGATATATCTGCTTAGCGTGCTGATATTTTCACCAAACTTCTAGTTGAAGACCAATTCATGAAAATCGTTCAAGGTTTAGGTATGGCTAGAAATAATAATGTATGCCTAGAGTAATATTTTTGATTCTCTGCCTCCACTTTTTGAGATGACAAAGGGGAAGAAGTTAATGTTTAATGAGTTAGTTGATGTTTAAGGATTTGTTCGTTTAAGCATTGCATTAATTAAATAGAGAAGTTATTAAGGGTTTATGTTTAATATCATTAAGGTTTAATTGGGCTTATATTGAATATCTTCAATATTATTTAATTATGTTTTCAATATTATACTTTAATGAGTTTAAATACCTGTCCATGAATTTAGGGGGAGTGTGGTCACATTATATTTTGAAGAAAATATCAAAGTTAATTGTCATCATAAAAAATGGAGAGATTGTTGAATCTAAGGTTTTGATGAGTAATTAAGTATTGATGTTTTTGGTGGAACTAATGGTTTTATCGAGTGTTTCAGATTTATAGTTCCATGCAATTGATTAAGAACAAGAATCGATGAAGAAAACATAAAAGAGTGCAAGTTGGACATAGCAAAGATGTGAAAGAGTTTTGAAGACATTAAAGAAAATTAGGTGAAAACAACACTTTATTTTTATACTTTTAATGCAACTCGAATTAGGATCACGCATGACACTTAAAATGAAGTAATCTTATGTGTATTATTATAAGAGGTGATAAGTTTAAGATCCTAAAATGAAATATTTTGGGTGCTCATTATGAGAAATGATTTTGATAATTGATCTAAGAGAAAGTATTTTAAAGTATAAAATATTGTGTTTTCACGTCAATTCGGTCAACCAGCAAAAAAGATCGGTCGACTTAATGAAACAATGAGTTTTGAGAGTTAAAATAGAGTTCTACTGATCCAATCGGTCAACCGAGAAAAACAATCGGTTAACTGTTTGAAATAGTAGCTAAAATGGATGAGAAAGTGGGCACTTTGATCAATTCGGTCAACCAACTGGTTAGTGTCAGTTAACCAAATTGTTCAACGGATTAAGTGGGTGAAAAATTGGGAAACCCACTGATCGATTCGGTTAACCAGCTGGTTTGGTCGATCAACTGACTGCTACAGTGAGATCAACAACTATTTTGTTATTTTTGTCAAAACTATATGTTTTTTATGATTCCAAGAGAGGTTTTGTGGGAATTTGAATGTAATTCAAACTTGTACAATCTATTATGTGATCCCTATTGATATGGTCTATGTATTTTGAGATTCTCTTAATTTGAATGATTTAATGCTTCCTATTCTTGTGGTTTTAAATTGGGAATAGTTTTAAGGATTTAAATGAGAGTTTTAAAGAGTATTTTTAAGTGGAACATACCTATAATGAAAGGTGATGTTATTTGGGGTCTTAGAATGTCATTTTATGACATATCTTTAAAAACCAAGTTGTTAAAGGGCTAGTTCTAGAACTATTTAATAAGACCAGCGGGATTAAGTTTTGATACATCAAGAAAATCAGTTTGAGATTTTATAAGAATGATTTTTTTTTTTTTGACATTTCAATGAGTGAATCTATATAGGTTTTTTATCTAAAGTGCTTGTTGTTTGGCATCACCGATTTGGGTTTTAATTGTGATATTGTCATTATTTTCGGTGTTTTTTCGGTGAGATCTATCCAAACTTTATTCTTTACTTTAAAATTATATTTCTGTTGAATACTTGGTTTAGGATTGTTAGAAAATCGTTGTAAACTTAATAGCCTGAAATGTTTTTTAAACGATTTCTACCTGATTATCTGATTACGTGTTAAATTTGTGCTACCCACTTTATTTATTAATCCTATTTTAATTGCCTCATATTGTATCTATCGCGTAGTAATTATTCGGGACATTAATTGAGTATATTTGTATTTAGGTGGTAGAAGCTACTTGTGGGAAGAAACTTATATTTTTTTTTTTTTATATTTGTGAGTTTGAACGGATTAGACACATTTGAGATGGTGTCTAGTCAAGGTAGTTAGGTTTTGATATTCTTTCTGTGAAAAAGATTAGCGTTTGATCTTTATCCTACAAAAAGATTAGGTAATTATTTTTCCTTGAAAAGATTTAGTTTTTTTATTCTCCCTGTAATAGAATTGAGTGATTGTAAAAGTTCTTCCTTAACCTAAAAAAATGATAAATGTAAAAGTGTGAGGGAGTAGTAGGTTTGATCTTTAACTTGTTAAAAGGATTATGTTTTGATTCTTCTTATAATAAAATTAGATTAGTCTTGACTCTAGTAAAAAGATAGGGTTCTTCACGAGCCTACGAAAAGGACAATTGTAAATGTTGATTCCAAACCTCTGAAAAAAATCGAGATTATAAGATTTTGGTTCCTATTTGGAAAACGAATCAGGGGTTTAGTAGATTGCGAATCTCCGTGGAGCTTGGGGGACTGGATGTAGGTAAAAGTAGCCTACCGAACCAAGATATATTGTTGTGTGTTGCACTACTTATTTTCTTATATTGTATTTGGGTATGCATTTAGTATTAAACACATTTTTGTGTTTGCTTTGAAATAAATCCATAATATTAGGTTATGTTTGAGTGAAGTTTGATTGTGCTATTCTCTTAAGTAGAATAGGACATATTATTGGTATTTATTTTCTCGTTCTTACTGAAGTCTAAGTGGTGGCATCCTGAAGTATTATAAAAGTTGGGATAGAGAAAACCTAATTTAGAATAGCGAGTGAGAATTGGAGTTAACAAGAATTCCCAACTCCCTCGAACCCCCAGAAAGTTTGGTCTCCTAGGTGTCCTTTTTCCCCCTATCCCCCATTTTTTTTTTTTTTTGTATTTTTCCCTGGTGCATTCTTTTAATTTCATTATTTCCTTATACAGGGTAATTATAAAGTTCCTCAATATGATTACTATTTCCTTCATAACTTATTTTCTCTTAAGGATTCTGACACTAGTCCAGCCCCATTTAATGGAGATCTTGCCTCAATCTTGGCCTTTGGGAAATTGATTGCCAAGACCTCTGCCCCAATCTAGATGTATACTGCTTCATCTAAGAAATCTTTAAACTTGGGTGCTTGGGTGTTCCTACTCCACCAATCATTAGGTTCGACAATATTCTTCCTATGTTCAAGCCTTGTGATGTTCCTCCTTCATTAGTCGTTCCCCCTGCTTCCCAAGTCAAATGTTATTGGTTGTCTAAGGAATCATATCTTTCTCCTTATCACAATAACTCTAGGAGCCTCTAATCTAATTAGTATAGGCTTGGTCCCATTCTCTGGTGCTCGGATATGTGTACTCCTGATGGTCCCTTAATTGAAGATAACTCAACTTTTCACAACCCTCGAGTATCTCTCTATCTTTAGCATGTGGTGTGCCTTCCTAAGGATAAGGTCCCATTGAAATCTAAGACCACGAGTGATCTCCACAACATATTCTACGGCGGGGTGCTCCTTTTTATTCCTCGTCCTGTTTTTCTTTATTCGACTTTGTGTTTTTTGTTTTTCTATTCCTTCCTTTGACATATTGATTTGGTTCCTAAATGTATCACGAGGAAATTTATTACCATTATAATTGACGGGACAATGATTTTAAGGCCATGATGTCTCAAGGGGATCTTTTTTGGAATAAGGTTGGAAAGCTGAAAAAGTAAGCTTTCAAGCTCAAGAGGGCCCTTGATGGTTTTGAGCTTCTTAAGTATACTTCTATAAAGAAGAATAGGGATCACGGGGTCCAATATTTTGTGTCTTCAGTGAAGATCTTTGAACTAGAAGCTGAGTTAGAGAATTTGGAGTTTTCCCTATCTTTTGAGAAATCTTTACAGAAGGGTCTTGAAGAAAGCATCTATGCTAAAATTAGTGCGGTGGAGGATAATATTTGGTTGAATATGATGGCTCAATTCAAGAATCAAATTATTCTAGAGTAGAGGAAGGATCATGTGGTAACCTTCGTTGAATGGTTTAAGCTTGTCGAGCTAATCCCCTAACCCCTTTCCCATCACAATGGAGTCTATTGTCCAAGACACCATTGGTGTTGACGGTGATGATACTGAGGTTACTGAGGTTACCTCGGCACCTACCGAGGGTTATGGTGTATAGGTTTCTTTAGTGCCTCTTGAGAAGTACAATGAGAATTGATCCTCTTAAAAACAACACAAATGTATTGTCTCTTATAGTATCTATATAAGAAACTTCGTAAGGATAGTGTCTACGGAATATCTAAGAATCTAATTCTAATATTGAAGATTGAAGTTAGATATATTTTGATTCTAGTAGGTAGTAAGAATAAAAATAGTAGAGCAATCAAAGAAAGAGAGAGCTTGCCGAAATCTAGTAATGGTTGCCGATTTTTCTTAAGATGGATGGCCACCTAGTTGCCTCCCTCTTATATATATTGTTTAGGGTTTAAAACCATAAACTCATTCTTTTCTTAATTGTGCTTTGGTCCCTGAATTACAAGTCACATCTACCCACATATCACAACCATACTCAGTTAATAGGAATTTCATCAAGAGAACTCCCTCAGTTGTAATTTTCGTACTAAACAATATTTCTATCTTGTGCTCCCAAAAGAACCAAGATAGTATGGATAAAAAAAAAAAAACCTTATTTGATCATATGTAAATCAATTTAGAATATAATTCCTTATGATACCAATTGGAATCACATCCTAATTATTACACTACTCTGGCCAGAGTCTTAGTTGAATTATACTAGATTTAATCACATAGGACACGTGTATCTTTAGTGAGAATGATAGATCCTATTTTGCATACTCTAATAGTCACACATACGTTTTCATATACTTAGTGAATACCTTTGAAATTTCATGAATAAAATATAGTACTCCATATTATCAAAATATAAAAACGCATACATGTGATGCACAGTATCTCAAGTCTGAAGATCGCAAGTACAATCACAACTCTGAGATCTCATCTTTATATTAAGAAAAGCTACCATGTGGGACATCTAGAATGATCACTTTCAAAACACTTAATACTCTAGTAAGTTCTCTTGTGGTTGTTTTAGTATGTCATACTAGTGGTCGAGACTCACTATTTTCATAATTTGAAACACCTGCAAACTAGCCTAGATTGTTAAAGAGCCATTTTAACAATCTAATACCAACTAGGAACATTTAAAATACAAGTTACCAAAACGTTTACGATCTACAGCTTTTAATGTCATTAAATAGCTAAGCCATTTTTAATATTATATTTAGGGTCTACAGTAATATGATATAATTCAACAATGATATCAAAAATACATTTTATTAATTCTTGAGCTCGTAGGTTTACATACAAAAGCTACTAAGTTTTGAAAATATAGGATTAACTCTAGGGCTTATAACCAACAATGCTCATCTTGGGAATTGAAATAGGAGTTTGGACAATAGACCGTGCTCGTACTTTATCGTCTATTTTAGCATAGCGATTTTCCCTTGCTATTAGTTTTTTCCTGTGTCTTTGGAATTTCTTTTATGATCGAGTAGTTAAGGGGAAAATATTGGGGCGGTCTGAATTTGAATGTGTCTATTGCCACTTGATCGACAAAGAGACTTTGTCTCCGCCTGCTTGATGCTCCAAAGCTCAATCACATCTCTTTTTTTCTTGTCTCTATCTTGAGTCAAATTAGAAAGCAAAGAGCGTAGAGACATGTTCAAAACTTTCCACAATCTTTGCCAGTAGTCCATGGAACCAATTTGCCACAACTCTATCTTGACTTGCGGCAAACACTTTGCACTCCAAAGGGTTATTAGCGCAATGACTCTTCGAAAATATTTTAAATAATTAATCAATGAGATCACTTGCACCATCATGCCTCCTAACATGGTGGGTTGAACCATGATAGTGGCACTACTGCTTCTATCTAGTATGAGAAAGAGATAGTGTTCAACCTCTCCACTACTCTTCTTACTTTCTCATGAACGTGGTGAAACGACTCGGTGCCTTTTCCTTCTATCTTTGGTTACATGATCTCGTTGATTTGTTAAATCAACAATGGTGCATTCCCACCTTCATGTGTAGTTTGGAATTCATTCCTTTCAAATTTTCGTTGCCTTCATCTTCCTACTTCATTCACCGAGCACTCATCTCTCTTGCTTCTGCCCTCTCATAAGTGGCGACTTCATTCTTGTTTTTGAGTGAAGGGTTTTATGTTAAATAAGGCTTGATTGTATGTGATTACACTTTCTTAAATTAGATTATGTAGTTAGGGAATATGTTTGTGTAATGACTTGATTCTAGGGATGCTTTAGAACCAAGCTCTTTATATATACTTGTACCATTTAAGAGATCAATATGAGAAATTAAGATACAATTTCAAAATGTCATCAAAGCCAAATTGAATCGATCCAATCTTAAAAAAAAAAAAAAAAAAAAAAAAAAAAAAAAAAAAAAAAAAAACCCTTCTTTGAAGCCATATGTCATAGACCGTTGTTATCAAGGCAGTCAGAATGAAGAATCATGCTGGCTGGACAGTTGAGCACTCAAATGCGGCTTTCAACCAAATGTGGGAGTTGACACAATTAGGCGTCCATTCAGAGTCAAGACGTATCAACCTAGTTAAGTTTGGAGAATACGTCGCTGGTTGCAGACCTGACAAAAGAAGAAGGGGTTAGGCCTTCCCTACACAAATTGGTTGGGAGTCGGAGCCGCTCTCCTGATGAGCCCAAGGCAAGGTAAAACCAGTCAGCATCTTAAAGAAGACAGGCTTGCCCCAACCAAAGCGAACGCGTTAGGGCGTCGCACGGGTAAATACTGCTGTGAAAATGTAAGCCTGTGACAAATGGTATCAGAGCAGGGCAAGATTAGCTCCATCGACAGGTGACTCGCTCGAGCTGTAGGGACAACACTCCAAAATGAGAAGGAGTTGAGCTGCAAGAGATATTGCACCTAGCACCATCGGCGGATGGCCAAGGACTCGTGATTCACCAAACTCTCATGATGGAACAAGCAGGGTTTCACAGAGCGTCACGTCGAATCGTGGATGTGCGATCTTGGCACCTTACTAATTTTCTCTCTATTGTGCGAAATGCGTAGGCATGACAAAGGGCTTGGCATCGAGAGTTGTTCGCATTGCAATGAGGACGTTTGCGATATTAGGTGGGGGAGAGTGTCACGGACCATTGTTGTCAAAGCGATCAGAATAAATAATCATGCTGGTTAGAGGGTTGAGCACTCAAATGCGGCTCTCAACCAAGTGTGGGCGTCGACACAAGTAGGCGTCCATTCGAAGTCAATGCGTACCGACCCGGTTAAGTTCGGAGAATACGTCACTGGTCGTGGACATGACAAAAAAAGGGTTAGGCTTCCCTACACAAACTGGTCGGGAGTTGGAGCCGCTCTCTTGATGAGCTCAAGGCGGGACGAAACCAGTCAGCATTCTAAAGAAGGTAAGCTTACCCCAATCAAAGCAAACGCATTGGGACGCCGCAAGGGGAAATGCCGCTGCGAAAATTTGAGCCGGTGACACCTAGCTGTCGATCATCTACCAGAAACAAAACAGAAAGTCCTGAAACCCTAGGTTGTTGCTGAATTTGCTAAACCTTATTTTCCCTTGCAAGCCGTCACTACCAACGATGTGCTTCTCCTCTCCTCACCAACTGCTGCGGAACAAACACTTACTCACCATCGCCAACGACGATTCCACCTTCGCGCAACCAAAAAAACATCGTCATCGCCGAAGCCAACCGTGGCTGTCGCCATACTCCAGCGGCAGCTTTGCACTCTCGCACCTCTATCTCAGTCGAAATCCACCAGATCGAGCGTTACTCCTGCTTCAACGGGAGATTGAGCTCCGTTAAGATCTAATTATCTCCGAAATCATCAACGCCGCCGACTGCCAGAAGCTTTTGGCGATTACCAAATTTTTTTTGGCGGATTCATTGCAGCATTTCTGGGACTCGATTCAAACACTCACGAATTCAATTGGCACTGTAATCGATAAATTTCTCATTGGATTTACCATAATTAGGGTTCTAACACTTTTCGATGATCAAATTTTTGCCGCTGATAAGGTTTCCGTAATTGATTCACTTTGAGATCAGCCTGTTCTTTCACCGCTTCAGCTGTTTAACGCATAGTGGATTTTATTCAATCGGTAATTGCATTTTTTGATCTAATTGTTTTGTGATATTGCTTTATTATTATTATTATTATTTTAAAAGTAATCTTAAAGTAATTTACAAAACTCACGTGACCTTCAATTTTCTATTTTTCTTTATTATTTTTTCTTTTCTTTTTCTCTTTATACTTTAAAAAGAAACAAAAGAAGAAAAAAAAAAAAAAAAAAAAAAAAAGGGAGAGAAAGAAAGAAAAAATAAATAATATAAAAAATTGGGTGAAAAAAATGTTTTCATCCACTAGAGCATTTGAACATAGTGCAATGGTGGCTCGAAATTGATCCAATCTAGGTCAACAAGATCGAGCACAACCCAACAATGCTAGATCCACCATTGTTGACAAGTCTCCATGTAAATGTACTTATTGCTATAAGACTGGTCATACTAAAAGTCGTCATTTTGAATTGGTAGGCTATCTAGAATTGTGGGATCCTAGTCGCACGAAGAAAAATCACCAAAATCACTCTATTGATTCTAAGATTTTGATAGACAATTAAGTGTTGATATTTTTTGTGGAACTAATAAATTTGTTGAGTGTTTGTATTTCAGTTTAAAGAGTTCTATTCAAGATCAAATCATGAAATAATTATGAAAGATGCATTGACGATATTATCATGAAGAAATTGAGAAGGATGCTAAAGAAACTAACAAAGAAATTGACATTAAGATGATTGAAGATTCTGAAGATTTTAGGTGAAAACAATTCAATTGAATTCTACTCATAATGTTTCCTGATTAAGATCACACACAATACAAAATTAATTTATATTTATGTGTATTTGAATTAGAGTCTTAATTAAGTTCAATTATGTGCTCCAATGTGAAATTGAAGAAGAAATTTTGACCTAAACAATATTAATATTTAAAATTGATTAATAGTGTCAATATTAGTTAACCGAGAAAAGAAATCGGTTGAAATGTTCAAATTGTTTGAAGTGTGGAGTTGAAATAAATTAAAGTGAAGTAGTTCTAGCATTGAGCGGTCAACTGACCAAAGAGGTTCGGTCAACCGATGGAAGTGGGCTAGGAATTAAAAAACTTTCTGAATCGATAAGTCAAACGATGATCAACCGATGGTCAACCGGTGAGCTCTCTAAATCGATCGGTCGATTGACCATTAAGGATCGGTCAACTGACCATGGTTAAAAATTGGCTTGGGGAGTATCCTGAATCGATCGGTTGACAGATCATAGAGTAGCGGTCGACCGACTAGTGAGAAGTTTTGGCTTGGGCTACAACCTGAAATGATCGATCAACCAACAGGTATTGGTCAGTCAACCGATAGGACTATTTCAAATTTCGAGGCTTTTGTTGATCATGTCTTCTAGTAGCCGTTACTAGCCATTTTTTTGTCTTGGAGATATTTTGAGGATTTGAATATATTATAGATATATCATTAGTATTTAATTATCTCTATAGATATGGTTCATATAATTTGATTATTTTTCAAATTGGTATGTTTGATTTTTTCTATCTTATCTAATTGAGATTGAGAAATATTTGAGGGATTAAATTGAATGTTTTAAAAGTTTTAATTGAGTTAAATATACAAGGATTGAAAGGGAATAATATATGGGGTCTATAGGTGCTATTAAATGTCATGATATGTGGAAACTAACCATTGGAGGGCCTGTTTCAAATCCATTTAAATAGACCTGTGTTTTTCACTTGTGTATGGTCACCAATTCATCACTTTTATCAAGAACAATCAGTTCTTGAGCTTTCTGAGAGTCATCATTCTGATATTATACTGAGAGATCATTGTGAAATTATTCTGTTCTTGAAATTCTTGATTTAAAGTACTATTTGATTTAGCATCACCGATTTAAATTGTCTAACAATACTACTTGCAATCTTTGGTGTTTTCCTGGTGAGATTGTTCCAAACTTATTCTTTATTTAGATTATTATTATTATTATTGCATGCTTGGTATTTGATTTTTTGAGAAATCGTTTTTGAACGTTAAAAGCATAAAAATCTTTTAAAACGATTTTGTGATAATCTAATTATGTGCTTATCTTTGTGCTACTTACATTATCTTTTAATCAGATTTTATTTCCTCATTTTTAATTCTATCACTAGTAATTTCAGGGATATTAATTAAGTTAAATTAAATTGAAGTGGTAGAAGCTCCGAGTGGGAAAAACCTTTATCAATTTGTGTAATTGGTGAGTTGTGTGCGGATTAGATACTGTTGGGAGCATGTAGTCAGGGGTAGCTGGGTTTCAATCTCTTTCGATAAAGAGATTGAGGTTTGATCTTTACCTAAGTATAAAAAGATTATGTTACTATTTTCCCGTGAAAAGAGATAGGTGTTAATTTTTCCTGAATAGAATTAGATTTTGAGTGAATTTGTAAAGGTTTCATCCTTGCCTAGGAAAATGATACTGATAGTATTTTTGTGAGGTTTGATTCTTAGCTTAAGGTACAAAAGAATTAGGTTTGATCCTTAGCTTGTGAAAGGATTAGGTTAATTTTGAGCCTGGAAAAAGAAAAAGTTATTCTTGAGCTTGGGAAAAAGAAAAAGGTTATTCTTGAGCTTGGAAAAATTAATTGTAAAACTTGATTCTGAGCCTATGAAAAGAATCATTGTGTAAATCTTTAGTTTCTATTTATTTAAAGGAATCTTAGTGGTTTAGTGAGTCCGAATCTCCGTGGGGCTTGGAGGACTGAATTAGCTAAGATTAGCTTGGTGAACCAGGATGTATTGGTGTATACTGGAATGTTTACTTTCTTTATTTCTTATTGTTTGGGTGTGCATTTAGATTTGAACACTTATCCGCTGACATATAAAGATAATAATCAATTTATGATAAATTGATTAATTAATTATTTAAATTTTCAAGTGTTGAAAGTTAATAATTTGCTTTAATTTTTAAAACTATCCAATTTACCATCCCTCTTGGGTAGTTCACTTAGCCAACACACTCTACTGCAACAATTGTAGCTGTAGACAATGGAGGTAAGGTTTTAAACATTTCAACACTTATTTTGAATAATGCATGGATAATTAATTCTGGTACAACAGATCACATGCCATATGATTCTAAACAAATCTCACCACTCAATCACTCCACCCAAAAATTTATCTCTACTGCAAATGGAACCTCAACCTAGTTATTGGGGAATGATCTTTGACTCTTACCGAAATATTAAATTTAGAATATGTCTTAATTGTTCCATCTTTTGATTATAACTTTTTATCAGTTTTTTAAATAACCACTACTTTATCTTGTGTTTTCATTTTTTGGCCTGATTTTTGTGTGTTTAAAGACATCAAAACCAGAAAACCGGTTGGTCATGGTACTAGACGGGGAAGTTGTATTATTTGGACTTAGAATTAAAAAGTACCGAAAGCCTACGACAAGCTCTAGAAGTGGCTGGTTCTCAAGATTAAAAAGGAAATAAATATGGTTACGACATTACCGGTTTAGACATGCTTCCTTTGGATAACTCAATAGGTTATTTCCCAATTTATTTAAAGAGTCGATGTTTCTAGTTTTCATTGTGATACTTGTGAACTTGCAAAGTGCCATCATGCTTTGTTTCCATTACGGTTGAATAAAAGTTCACTTTTATTTATGATTATTCATTCTAACGTCTGGGGTCCATCGAAATTCAATACTTTGGGAAAGGCATGTTGGTTTGTAACGTTTATTGATAATTGTACCAGGATGAAAGTTCTTTGTTTGATGAAGTCCGAAAGTGAAATGAACTATATATTCCAAAAGTTTCATAAAGGATTGAAGCTCAGTACAATAGAAAGATTCAAGTTCTTCGCAGTGATAATGGTGGAGAATATCAAAGTACTGAATTTCAGCATTATTTGACAGCACAAGGAATGATCCATCACACAACTTGTTCCACCACACCTCAACAAAACGGGGTGGCCGAGCAAAAAAAAAAAGGGCACTTATTGGTGGTTGTTCAAGCTTCACTGATTGAAGCCCATATGCCATTGTCTTTGATCGCATCGCATTTGTGCAATTTTATAGCCCTAAACTTAGGTTTGTTAATCGTTCGAATAGTGTAAAATATTATAAATAAATTTATTTTAGTTATTTTTGTAAGTTTAGGAAAATGGAGCAAAACGACGTTAATATGGGGCAAATCGGATTAAAAACGAGTAATCCACAGCAATTCGAACAAAAGCCGAACAAAAACCAAATAAACTGGAATGAATTGTTCGATCCCTTAACAATATAAAAAATTAAATTATTTTATATGATTTTGTAGGTTTTTTTAAAAGAGAACAAAATGACATTGATTTGGAGTGAATCGGATAAAAAACGAGCAAATCATGGCACAAGCCGGACAAAAGCCGAAACAACCGGGATAGCGGACAAGCCAGCGAGCCACGGCTCGGACGGCTTGGACCAGCCGCTACAGTGAGAGGAGCCAAGCTAGCGGCGCGACTTCTGCCTTTTGGAAGCTTGGCTTTGCCACTTGGCCACTTGAGGCCCTTCAACTTTGACCAGCTGACATTTTTGATCCCCAACATTTTACAGCCTATTTTGAATGTCGCTTTCATCCAACTTGGTTTCGGTTTTTTACCATTTTACCCCCCAAGGCTTCTTTTTGCTGCCTATAAATATGACTTGAGGTTGGACACAATTGGATACACATTTTCTTAGTATTTTCAAGCTATTTTGGACATCAATGAGTATTGGAGAGGATGTCAATTTCCAATAAGGTTTTGCTTTCTTTTTCTATGTATTTCTAACTTTTCTTATACTAAGATTGAGGATGAAATAATTTGTAATGAAATGTTTAAGGTTTTTATTTCAATTAAATAAATGATTTCATCTTTAATATCATGTATTATTGATTGTTATAAATTATTTAATGTTTAGATTTGTATTGTGAAATAAGTAATATCTTTTGGTTATATGTTTTCCATTAAATTGTATACATATAATATTTAAGAATTACAATTTTTAAAGTAAAGAAAAACCAACTTGAGATTTACGTCGTGCTTGATTTCTAAAACTATCACTAAAAATTTGGAGTTAAAACAATAATAAGAACTAATTAATTATATATTGATGGATTCTGAAATCTTAGTATCTCTCCATCTTCAATCAAGTTAAACTAGTTATTTCACTGTTTATTTAGTTTTTCATTTCTTAAATTACAAAATAAAATCATCTTAAACTAGATTATAATTAAATTAAATTGGATTGATTGAGTTTTTCTATAAAAAAATTCTCGTGAGATTGACCTCTCTTCCGTTAACATTTGATACAATTAATTCGTGCACTTGCGAGAATTTTAAACAAGACAGAACAAGTTTTTGTCACAACAGTATTATTGGGGAGAAGTTTTAAGTTTAACAACTTATTTAATCAATTGGGTACCTTCCGGCACCCTCAATTTCAAAACACCGTTCCAAACTCGAAATAATGGGATTGTGGCTCCAACTGTCTCAAGTTTACCTCATCATGTCTTTAGATGTGTGGTGTTTGTATATCTACAGAAGTATCAATGCACCAAGTTAACTCCTCCAGCATTGAGATGTGTTTTTGTTGGGTATGCCACTCATCGAAAAGGATATCAGTGTTATCATCCTCTAACATACCGGTTATTTATCAAGATAGATATTGTTTTTCATGAAGACACAATGTATTTCTCGGAACCTGAATTTCAGGGAGGTACCAAAAGGAAATTCAAAGTCTAGATTATGATAACCAAGATGTAGGCAACTTGGAGATAACTAATATAACATTGAATTCCAGTGGTAATGACATACATACTAGAGTAAATGAAAAAATTGGTGTGTTAGCCCAATGAGCTAACCAAGAGAGGGGTGAATTGGGTAGTTATAAAAATTTAAACAAATAAATTTTTAACACTTAATTATCAAATAATCAACTTTTCTAAATTAATTATTATCTTCGTTATACAACGGATGAGTGTTTAATTAGGTGCACACCTGGTAGGTGCGATTTTGTGCACGCCTACTTACGCTCGTAAGTATACGAGGTCTAAAGTTTTAATATAGTGGATCTTTGAAGATCGGATATCATTCCCACAGAGAAAAGTGTGAATAATTGAATTGAATACCGCAATTGACGTAGTCTCGTGTTATCCTGACAACGAAAAACGTGAATTGAAATTAAACTAAGCTAAACTACAATTAGTGGGTTAATCCTAACTAAGTTTATTAATTAGGGATTGATTTCGTTCACTTAATACACGTTTGATTTCGTTCGATTAACAATAATGGAGTTTAGGTATCCGACAATCTCGGTTCATAAACTCCTCCGCCACCTTTTCCGAGTATAAGACGAGGAAATACGCGACTTCGTGTCGACGAAGAGGTCCCCCTCAATGTCTTAACGACTCTAGGCTGCGTGAATCTTGACCCAACGTCATCGATTGCACACTAACTAACGCCCTCCCGGGTCGTTAGGTCGTAACGATGTATTTACCCTAGTCCGAATCCAAGGTTACCTCTCCCGAGTGTCAAACCCTAGATTCTCAAATCCAACCCTAATACCGTTACATGCATATTAATATCGTCATCAAATGATAAACACAATCGGACTTAAAAGCAATAACCGTTTAAGAAACGTATATTAAACCAAACGAGTATTTACACAACTACACATTTTCCTAACTAATCTCTAAATTACACTGACATGTTCTTAGCCAATACAACGTTAAATCAAAAGGAGATCATCATCATCAACAATAAACATTAAATACAAAGATGGAAACAAGGGAAGAAAATCCAAATCTCAAAGTGGAGTGGTCCACTTTCGCCAAAGAACAGTCCTCCCAAGCTTCCTCTTCTCGCATGATGAACTTCCTCTTCTAGCTCTTCAAGGATTGGCCAAGAACACTCTTTACAACTAATCTAATCTACTTCCTAAACTAATATAATCTAACTAAGGTGGAAGAGATCTCCCAAGAACAACCAAGCCCTCTCCCACGTCTAAGGAGTGTCTAAGGTGTAAGGGTCTTGTTTAGGTTTGGTGGAGAAAGAGGTTAAAAGGAGGGATTTGAAAAATATCTTCAAAATATCTAAAAATAGATATTTTTGTGCAGAGTGTCACCGCCTAGGCGGTGGACTTAAGTCGGTTAAGTTTTTTCGGTAATTTCGCCTAAGCGGTGGTTTTTCCACTTAGGCGGTGGCTGCTGGCAAGATATTCTATTGTTTTCTCACCTAGGCGGTGGTTTTCTCGCCTAGGCGGTGGTTCAGCCCTTCAGCACTCCAATATTCTGCCTCTTTTCCGCCTAAGCGATGGAACTTCCGCTTAGGCGGTGGTCTTCATTCACTAAAACCCTGTTTTACACATTTTGTTCACCGTTTCTCCACCGTTTTCACTTGTTTCTCGCCCTTTGACGTCCTTTCACCTGTTCTACACTAAAACACACTAAAACACAATTAAATATAACTAAAATGCTTGAAAACTAACTAATCCGGTTTAGAAATAGATAGGTTTTTTACACCTATCAACACCCAAACAAAATATAAAGAATAATAATAATGCAGCAAATTAAGATATATCTTGGTTCAACAAGCTAACCTTGCCCAATTCAGTCCCCTGAACTGCACGGAGATTTGCAACCTCTAACCCCTGAGTCTTTTACTAGGTAGGAATCAAACCTTTACAATTTTTCTTTTTCCAGACTAAGGAAGAACATTATCTTTTTATCAAGTTAAAGACTAACCTAATTCTATTGCACGAAGAATCAACACCTAATTCTTTTATAGGCTAAAGATCAGACCTAATCATTTTAACAAACAAAATATCAAACCTCACAACTCTCACAAGTATCCTTTTTACAGATATGGATGGAACATTCACAATTCACTCAATTCAATTCAAGGAGAATCAAAACCTAATTTTTTTTCAAGGAAAAAAAATAACCTAACCTTTTTATACTTAGGAAAAAAATCAAACCCTATTTTTTTTTACTAGAAAAGATTGAAACCTAACTACTCTAACTAGACACTGACTCAACCGTGTCTAATTTGCTCAAACTCAAAAATACAAAAAAATATGAGTTTTTTTCCACAAGAAATTTTTACCCCTTCAATACAGATATACTCGATTAATGTCTTGAAATTTATTACGTGATAGATACAATGTGAGACAAATTAATATTTGATTAATAAACAAATGTGGGTAGCACGAATTATAGCATATAATCAGATAATCACATAAAATCGTTTTAAAAAGATTTTTCAGGCTTTTAGATTTGAAAACAATTTTCTTAACAATCTTAACAACCAAGCAAATAATAATAATTTGAAATCACAATTAAGAATAATAGCTTGGAAAGATCTCACCGAGATAATACTGAAAATTGAAAACAGAATTGCAAGATAGCACAAGTCGATGATGCCAAATCAATCAGCGCTCTAGATCAAGAATTTAACACAATATCTTCCTCGAAAAATATCAATAGAACAATAATTCTAAGAAAAGCGTAGAAACTGATGTTCTTGATGTCATGATCCATAATCCCGTAGGTCTAATTATATAGACCAATATCAAGCCCTCCAACGGTTACTTTTAAAAAAATATACCTCTTAAAGGCACTCTTAGACCCCATATAACATAATCATTCAATTTTGGAATAATTCAATTAAAAATAACTTTCAAAACTCTCAAATAGGTCTATAAAATATTTCTCAATTATCAATCATAAAGATATGAAGTATTTAACTACTTAATTTGAGAGAATCATTAATTATGTAGACCAAATCAATAGGGATATAAAATATGTGTACCATATCTTCAACAAGATTAGATCCCTAAAAATTCTCCCTTAGAATATAAAAAATGGCTAGTTTTTTACCAGGAGACCAAGATCCTCAAAATCTCAACCAAAATAATAAGTTCACCGATCCCTGGCCGTCGGTTGATCGATTGATACAACGTAGAAACAAGGCCAATCAAAACAGCGAGTCAGTTAACCGATTATTTCAGAGAGTTTCTCCTGCTAAACTTTAATTTTTTATACTTTAATCATGATTTTCACTTAGGTCATTGTTTATTTTCAATTTCACACAATGAGCACATATTTAATCAATAATTTGGATCCTAAATTGTATCATATCAACACACACAAAAATAGCTCATTTAATAGTATCGTGCGTGATCCTAATTCGGATTGCATTAAGAGTATAAGAGTATTGAGTTACTTTCACCTAATTTCTTTAAGGTCTTCAACACTCTTCATTTCTTCACTGTGTTCATTTTTGCACCCTTGACATTTTCTTCATGATATCTTTAACTCAATCAAATATATGAAACTCTTTTTTCTGAAACACTCAATAAATACATTAGTTCCACCAAAAAACATCAACCTTTAATTGTTCAACAAAACTTAGGGATGAACAATCTCACCTTTTTTTATGATGACAATTAACTTTGATATTTTCTTCTTCATAAAAATGTAACCACGCTTCTCCTAAATACGAGGATGGGTATTTAACTTATTTAAGCATAAGTATGAAGACAAATTCAAACAGTTTAACAGATATTCAACATAAGCCCAAAAATCAATATAACGATTATGATATTCAATAATGCTCAATATACTCAATTCAATTTAGATCTATCTTTAATCAATGCAATTTTTAGGTGAACAAATTCCTAAACATCAACTAATTCGTTTAAACATCAATAAAATTCTCCCCCTTTGTCATCTCAAAAAGTGGGGATGGAGAATTAAAACAAAGATTCCTTTTAACCCCCTTTATAAATATCTTGATAAAAATATTTTTTCTTAAAAAAATCTTAACATTTTAATTTTCAATAATACGAATAAAAATCATTTTCAATCACTAGAATATATGTGGATCATCATGAGATAAATATTAAGCATAAAGGATCATGTTCAGATAAACCACAATAAGCTAATTACCACTTAGTCAAGTACCACAAATCCTAGGTTTAACTATTACAGACCAAAGTGCCACGATGAGACATGTTTAAATTACATAACCAAACTAAGAATGATAAAGTATAAAAACTAATGTGGACCCTGTCCCATGAATGGATAGTATGGTCCCAATGGACTCGTAGTCGGCTGTTGTGGGTACTGACCACCATGCTAAACGCTTGAGCTCGAGGAAATCTGTTGATAATACGACATAGATGGTCATGCCTCTAAAGACCTTGCTGTAATTGATCCTCATAAGGATTGCTACGCTTCGGAGGTAGTGTGTCCACTATACTATTACTGGGTGCTGAACTGCTACTGGTTGGAAAACTGCGAGCTCTGCATGAATTGGAACATATGTTCCATATTGCCTGTGATCCTCCTAAATCCACCCTCCATGGTCTCAGTAATTCTCCCATATCCACTGTCTGTAGACACTCTCATCTCAACCATGTTATTTTCGATCCCGGACATTCGGTAATCCAACATCTTCGTGTATTGCTGGCGACCATCAACTTGATTTTGAAGCATGTCCATCTTTTAATCCGAGCTTAACTCTTTATCTTTTTCATCTTTTTCTTCTTCTTCTTCTTTATCTACTACAATTATCTATCTCTCTTTACCTTTTTTTCTCGCCCACCTATTTCTCTTGAATTCATACCCCCATTAAAATACAATTACTAGCACTTATCCATGCTGGAGTCACCGTGAAAAACCTAATTTCTTCAGGGTTGCTTTCAACTCTGAAAAAATCGAATACTCTTTGAAGTGTATCGTCATAGGGTAGCACTCTAGAGGCTTTCTTTAAATGATACCTCATGTGTTTCATTATAATGTGGGCTAAATCAAGTTTTCTTCCATCAACAATTTCATTTAGCAAGTACAAATCAAACTCATTCACATTCGCATAACTTCCTCTTCTAGGCACAATCGTATATGTAATCATCGAATAAATAAGACGGTGCTCAAGAGATAGTGATACTGCTCTATCTTCATCCAACCCAAACTTCTCAACAATCTCACTTCTCCTAATATTTGTTGCAATCTAGTAAGGGGTATTATAGGGAAAAACATCTCCTCTATTTAACTTCAAAATGTCTCTAAGTTTTGCCTTATCGGATTTAATTTCTACCCCTTTAACAAATGACCTAATTTGTTCATTTCTAAGTGTAAGATTACTATAAAACATACTTACCCAAAGGGGCATCCATTCATTACTCTGGGAGACAAAATCGGTCCAACCCAAATTCCTAACATACTTCTCAAGATCAATATTTTTCTTCTTTAATCCATCAAAATCTATGCGTTTACAACATGGTGAATTGGAGATAAGTGGTATGATATTAGATCAACAACAAATAACTAAAGAGGTGGATCATTTTCCAACTCAGCTAGAAACCGAGGTTCTAGAAATGTAACTCCATCCCCAGTAAACATATATACCAATCATTTACTGAAGATGTTCCTGAGTCATACAGAAGACCACAATGCCACACGAGATGTATTCCTAAATTCACATATGAACCTAAACTTTCTAGTAAATTAAAATATCTAATGAGTCATTATGTATCTAACCATCGTTTGTTAGAATCAAATATGTCATTTGTAAATCAATTATTTACTTTATCTATTCCTAACAGTGTGCAAGAAACCTTATATGTTCCTAGATGGAAAGCAGCTATGAATGAGGAGATGAAATCTTTAAAAAAATAAATAAATAAATAAATAAAAAAATCAAACATGGAAACTAGTTGATCCTCTACTAGGACAGAAACCAGTTGGATGTCGGTGGATTTACACCATGAAGTACAAGGCTGATGGCACAATTGAACACTTTAAAGCAAGACTGGTAGCAAATGGATACACTCAAACCTATGGGATTGATTACACCGAAACATTTGCACCTATAGCCAATATCAACATAGTTCGCATTTCTGCTATCTTTAGCTGCCAACTTGAATTGGCCCTTACAACAATTTGATGTGAAGAATGCTTTTTTGTATGATGAATTATCTAAAGAAGTCTACATGGATCTCCTATCGGTATGCATGATACCCAAAAAGACACAACCAAAAGGTTTGCGGACTAAAAAAATCATTGTATGGACTGAAGCAGTTTCCTAGAGTATGGTTTGAAAGATTTACAAAATCTATGATAACCTTTGGCTATCATCAAAGCAACTCATATCATACCTTTTTCCTAAGAGCAAGGTAAGATAATTGCGCTCATTATATATGTGGATGATATGGTGGTTACAGGGAATGATCATAATGAAAAGAAGTCCTTGCAAAATTACTTATCTAAAGAATTTGAAATAAAAGATCTAGGTCCTCTGAAATATTTTCTTGGGATTGAAGTATCCCGATCTAACAAAGATATAGTTCTATCTCAAAGAAAATATGCACTAGATCTATTGCGAGGACTGGTATGTCAGTATGTCAACCAATTGATACATCAGTAGAAGAAAGTCTGAAGCTATGTGTGGAGCCCAACCAGGTTCCAGTTGACAGAAGAAGATATCAAAGACTTATAGGGAGATTGTTGTATTTATCTCATACCAGACTTTATCCAATGTATGCCTTGAGTATTGTCAACCAATTTATGCATAATCTTGGAGAATAGCATATGAATGCAGCTATTCGCATTTTGAGGTGCCTAAAGTCTGCTCCAGGAAAATGAGTATTATTCACTAAAAATACAGACCATCAGAGCATAGAAGCCTATATTGATGCTGATTGGGCTGGTGATGTAGGTGAAAAACGGTCTACTTCTGGATACCTTACCTTTCTAGGAGGTAATCTTGAGACATGGAAAAGTAAGAAACAAAATTTGGTAACTCACTCAAGTGCAAAAACTGAATTAAGAGGTTTGACAAATGTACTTTATGAGACATTATGGCTGAGACTCCTTCTACAGGATATGGGTTATCTATCTGAGCAACCTATCTGATTGTTTTGTGACAATAAAACAACATGTGATATCGTGCATAATCCAGTTCAACATGACCACACTAAGCACATCGATGTTGACAAATTTTTTATTAAGAAAAAGTTGGATTGAAAGATTGTGGAATTGCTTAAGATTCGATCAGAGGATTAGCTGACTGACATCCTCACCAAAGTAGTCTCAAATCGAGTATTCTTAAAGTTTTTAAACAAGTTGGGCATGTGGGACATCCATGCACCAACTTGAGGGGAAGTGTTAAATAAGGCTTCATTGTATGTGATTAAACTTTCCTAAATTAGATTATATAATTAGGGAATTGATTTGTGTAATGAATTGATTCTAGGGACGCCCTAGAATCAATCTCTCTATATATACTTGTACCATTCAAGAGATCAATATGAGAAATTAAGATACAATTTCAAGATTCTACTCTTACGGGAACAACATTTTGTTCTCCCATAGAAGTGAATTCTGCTTCCCCAATACTTTCATTCTTGTGTTTTTTCTCATTAACACACTCCATGATTCAGTCTATGATATCTAGGCCATTCACTTGCTTGACAACATTCTTGGTGTTTTGCCTTCCTCTCTTTGGTCTCCCACGTCCTCTAGGCATGATTCCTGGGAATGTTCCTACTTGAATTGACTCTTATTCTGTTGAATTTCTTTTTCGAGGCGTGGTTTTCGTGCTCGCAATTCTTTCTTTTTTTGTTCTCTAATTAGGTCTCTCTTTTCTTTCTAAGTGTTCTTGTGTCATTTCGACAAAATTTTTCCTTAATAATCTTGTCTTTTTTATTTCTTTTCTTGTTCTTTTTATAAGGTGATTATTTGCCATCCTTCTCCCACTTGTCCCATTTCTTAGGGATGTGGGTGGTTTCTTTTGTTGGTGGGCATAATTCATGTTATGGGTTTGTTAGTGTAAGTAGTTCGTGTAATGGGTTCATGCAATTTTGAAGTGGTTTTTCCATGTTAGCACGTTCTTTGTGTCCGCGTCATTTCAGTTTATTATTCTTCGGGTCTTATTTATCTGAAACCGCTCTGTGGTGGTTCCTTTTAGTTTACTCTTTTAGCTTCGGTTTTCTTTATTCTTTACTTATTTGCTCTTACCTCCCTTGTGTAGGTATTATTCATTTCAAAATTGGGCACCACAATTTTCAGTTTTTTTTTTTTTTTCTCTTCCTATTTTGGATTTTGTTTTTCAATTTCATTTTTTCTTTATTTTCTGTTTAGTTCTTTTGTTTTTATTTTATTTTAATTTATTTTGTATTTTTATTTTTTTATCTTTTTTTTGTCACCAATTAGGGTTCAAAAAATAAAAAATTAGAACTTGACTACCAAAAAATAAGAAGAAAATTATAAAAATGGAAAAAACCGAGAATAGAGATAAAAAAATAAATCAAAAGAAAAAATAGAAATAAAAACAAAAAAATAGAAACTCAAAAACAAACAATATATATATATATATATATATATATATATATATATATATATATATATATATATATATATATATATTGTTTGTTTCAGACAAATAAGACCCGAAGAATAATAAACTGAAATGACGCGGACACAAAGAACGTGCTAACATGGAAAAACCACTTCAAAATTGCATGAACCCATTACACGAACTACTTACACTAACAAACCCATAACATGAATTATGCCCACCAACAAAAGAAACCACCCACATCCCTAAGAAATGGGACAAGTGGGAGAAGGATGGCAAATAATCACCTTATATATATATATATATATATTGTTTGTTTTTGAGTTTCTATTTTTTTTGTTTTTATTTCTATTTTTTCTTTTGATTTATTTTTTTTATCTCTATTTTCGGTTTTTTCCATTTTTATAATTTTCTTCTTATTTTTTGGTATTCAAGTTCTAATATATATATAATAAATCAGCTCGGGCCGTCGGATCAAGAGACAAATCTTTAGATATCAATATTGGTGGCCGTCAGAATACTTTTCTTATAATACATCTTGAAAATTAGGGTTTTTGTCTATTTTCAGCCGCAAGGGGCACTCTCTCCCCCATGCTCACCCAAAACCTCAACCCTTCCTTTCATCTCTCTCCTTCTCTCTCTAACCCTCACGGCCACTGCCCTTACGAAACCACCACCACGGCGACGACAACGACGACTTCTTTCCCTCCTGACGATGGCGGCGGCTCGCTTTATCTATCTATCTATCTATTTATATACATATATAAAAAGAATAGCTAAACAAGGACAAAAATTGAAAATGAAAAATGTGATACTGAATACAAAACAATAACGAAAATTGGAAATGAAAATTGTGGTATTGAATGCAAAAACAAAAAAAAAAAAATAGATGAAGGAAATAATAAAAAGATAAAATAAAAAGAAAAATAAATAAAATAAATAAAAGAAAAAAAAGTAAAATAAAAAAAAAAAAATTGTATTGTGCACGATAATATTAATAGTAATTGGTAAGTTATACTTTGAAGCGTTCGTTTCTAACATTTCAGGGCAGTTGAGGTAGTTTACATAAAAAAATTGATGTTATTATTTTGTGTATGTGGTTAATGGAATCAGAAGGAAACTCGATATAATTTTGAAGGAAAAAAAAAAAAGAATTTTATGATTTGTTCCTTATAAGATAGTGTATTGAGAAAATGGTAATTCAAATACCTACATTAAGTTTTTAATCCCCGTAACCTTCTTAAAGTTTAGTCATTGGTCATTGCCCCTTATTTGTGTTATATTTACAATTTATATCATTCTGTTAAAAAATGTGAGTTCTCTTTTTCAAAAATCACAAAATCACCAAAATCATCTCACGCGATTCATGATTGATAGAAAAAAAAAATACATCAAATTAATCTACGAAAAATTCTCTTTGCGACGATATGAATTTCGTTTTTTTTTTTGGGTAACTTTTTGCTGGTTTATGAATGCTCATATTTGTTGGAAAATCAAGATCTAAGTACGAGAGCAACATGGACATTTAAACCAATTCCAAATTTGGAAATGGAGAAATAAAAATTCCATGAACATTCTTAATACACATGTTAATTACTTGAACAATAAATCAAAATATGAGAATATTCACAAAATCACAAATTCAAAACATATCTAACAAAATTAACAAGAATATTTACAAAATCGCAAAATCAACATCCACCAACCCACACTAAAAACGAACATTAGATCTATGTATTGTCACATGAACATTCACCGAGATTCAAAAAATGGAATAAGAGAAACCAGATCTGAGAACATTCAAATCAGATTTGAGAACAAGAAGCAATCAACATGAACATTCAAATAAAACACATAAACAATCAACAAAACAACAACAAAAACAAAATAGATATCAATCCATTGCAAAACATTCACAAAAAACAAAACACACATGGACATTCACAGAAAACAAAATAGACATATTTATATGAATATTCACATACGATGAATAGACGACTGTTATGAACATCCACAAAAAATAAAACACACATTGACATTCATAGAAAACAAAAGAGACACACTTGTATGAATAGTTACAAACGATGAACAGATAACTGTTATGAATATCCACCGCCAAATCAACCACCGCAAGATTGACTGTTGTGAACATCCACCGCCGAATCATTCACCGCAACCCACCATTACAATGGCCATTTGCAACGATGATTCACTGACCGTCGTCTGAACTAGATCAAAACAACATCCGTTTGGATCATGGCAGCGATGGACGGTTCATCGTCTTCACAAATCGGGAGCATGGCGGCGATGGGGCAGTTCATCATCTTTGCAAATCGGTCGTTCAACGTCTTTGCAAAATTGCTGCAATAGAGACAGTGGTTAGCGACAATTGTTGGGCAACGACGGTCATCAACTGTGTTATTAAGAGAGAGGATTGGGGGAGACGACTGAGAGAGCAAACGAGGGTGGGAAATGAAAACTAATTTAGAACCTAGGGTTTCATACATATATATAAGAGTATAATTGTCCATTCATTTTTTTTTTTAAATGACATTTTTTTAAGAATGTTTCTAAAATGATTTAAAGAATAACTTTTTTAAAAACAGATTAAATGGGGAGAGAGGATACTGAAAAAGACTAAAATAATAATAAAAAACTAGAAAAAGGAGAAGATATAGTTGTCTTTCAAACATATCTAAAAGGAGATACATGTAATCATTCATAATTAATAATTAAAATAATAAAAAATATAAATATTTTTATTTTATCATGGGAGGAAAAAGGATAAAAAAAATAAAATCTAATTGTTACTTCTTCCAAGGGTTTGATCGAAATTTTCTTGTAGTTCATGCAAAGTCACATTTCAATTCCAAAATTAAATAAAATGCATTTTTCTAAAAAAAAATTAATAAAAAGGAGACTGATTTATATTTTTAGTGTGCCTCTGTTTGAGTAAAAAAAAAATGAATAAAAATCACAATTATATCATTGATAATGTAATCTTTAATTTGTTTTTGTTATAGATGAGGGTAAAATAATAAATTATATTAAAATAATTTTTTTTTATTTTTTCTTTAGGCAAACAATATTAAGAAAAATAATTTTTCTTCCATAATGAATAAAAATATTATTCTCTTATTATTATTATTATTTTTTTTTTCTTTCTCTTTTCTATTCTCCCAATCAAACGTATTCTTACTTTAGGGTGTATTTGGTTGGGTGAAAAAATAATGAATAAGAAAATGAAAAGAAAAATAGCATGAAAAAAAAAAAACTTGTTTTGTAATAAAAAATGAGAGAAAAAAAATGCATAATTTTTAAAATAATTTTTTTCATAATCAAATAACATTAAGAAAAAATAACTTTTTTGACAATGAATAAAAATATTTTTTATTTTTTATTTTTTATTTTTTATCTTTCCAAACCAAACGTATATTGATAAATGATGGAAGAAAATAAAATTTTTTAAAGGCCGCTTTTAAGAAGATTGTAAACAACACGTGTGAAAGTGAAATTCTGGAAATTTTAAATAGAGTTGTTTTTTGGTGCGTGTGTTAAAAGATAAAAAGGGAAAATTGTTCTGAAATAATGAACAAGTTGGGGAACAACTGGCACATCAGTGTTGAGGGCCTTTTTGGTAATAGAAACTAGATTGTCATATCATAGTATTTGAAGATCACAAAACAGTAGACAAGACAAAAGTGGAGGATTATGAGAATCCCAAGAAGATACAAAAGGACAAAAACAACAATCAAATGTAAAATTTTGGCCGACTTCAAACCTTTTAGTGTTTGATTTTATTTCATTTTTTTATTAATTTTAATATTAAGCAACCGATTAAAAATAGATTGAGAGTAGGTAATTTTATCTTTTAAAAATATTTACATAATTTGTGAGAATTTATGTGAAATTTTAATTGCATTTTTTTTTTAATTTTAAAAATAAAATAAAATTTTCAAAAGTTGATGGGACTACTGCCGTTCTCCAAAACTTAAATTGGTGAGTTCTTTACCGAAGAAATATTATTTTAAAAAAAAATTACTGACAACGAGTATAATTCAACTTATTTACGGGAGACAATTATTCTAGTATTCTAAACACCGGGATCTTAGTCCCGGTGTTGCGAACACCAGAATTATTTTTTTAATTGAATGGTCCTAGCGTTCTGAACTCTGGGACCATTCGAATTATAACGGCACATCACCATTTCTTCAAAATGGTGATGTGCCGTTTGTTGGTCAAACGATACACAATGTACCGTTTGACCAACAACAGCTTGGTCGGTGACCAAGCTGCTTTTGTAGTAGCTACGTTGCAACTGCTTTTGCAGCTATTTTTGGTCTCGGTGTTGATAACACCAGGACCAATAAATACCCCCGCACCCTCTATATCGCCTTAACTTGCATTTGCCTCTATCATTCTTCATACTTCTTGTTGCTAGTGTATATTTATAAAAAAATTCACAATTTCACGTCTTCATCTTACTAAAAAATTAAGTTTAATTTATTTGTTAGTTTGATTACTATATTTTTTATTTGTTTAATTATTTTGTTAATCTGTTAGTTAGTTTACTTACTTAATTTATTAATTTGTTGATTAATTTAATTTGTTAGTTTAGTTATTTAATTTTTAAGTTAGTTTGTTAGTTTAATTTGTTAATTTAGTTGTTTAATTAAAAATTATTTACTTTAGACTCTCAAAGTTTGAGTAAATTATACATGTGTGAGAAAATATGAATTGAAATATAAATTATAATATAATGTTTTTTTAAAAAAAATATTATTTAGTTAATTAGTTTAAATTTTTAATTTTAGTTGTTTAATTAAAAAATATGTACTTTGGCCACTCAAAGTTTGATTAATTACACATGTGAGAAAATCTAAAAATAAAAGTAAGTTTAATTTTTTTTTTTTGATTAATTTATTTGTTAGTTTTATTACTTTATTTTTTACATGTTTAATTATTTAGTTAATCCGTTTGTTAGTTAGTTTACTTATTTAATTTGTTAATTAGTTGGTTAATTTAATTTATTAATTTAGTTGTTTAATTTCTTAGTTAGTTTGTTAGTTTAATTGAAAACTATGCACTTTGGCCCCTCAAAATTTGAGTAAATTATACATGTGTGAGAAAATATAAATTGAAACATAAATTATAATATATTATTTTTAAAAATATTATTAGTTAGTTAGTAACTTAATTTGAGTTTAATTTGTTAATTTAGTTGTTTAATTAAAAATTTTGCACTGTGGCCTCTCAAAGTTTGTCAAATTACACATGTAGAAAAATATAAATTGAAATAGAAACTATAATAGATTGTTTTTTTTAAAAAAAATTGTTAGTTACTTAATTCGTTTATTTTTTTAATGTGTTTGGAAAAATTTATATTCCATTAAAAGTTAAAGTTAATTAAATTATTAACTAATTTAAAAACAAATAAAATGAAAAGGATTGAAAAATGTACACGGTGAGAGATTTATATCGTTTAATGGGACATTACTGGCTTTTGGAAGATGAATTCTTATATTCTTTAGATCCAAGAGTTCGTTAGTCTTCACTGTGGGTTGTAAGGATGCGGGAAGAATACACTTATCGTGTCAACCAATCAGAGATTATGGTGGACGGATGAAGGCAATATAATATTCCAATAGTGCGTCAATTGGTAAGAATAGTGCCAATAGACACGCCGCATAATCTTCAGATGGCGTTGCAACGCTATCGCAAAGAAAATAACCGAATGCAAATTCGAATTTTTCAACACAAGCTTGAAATGACGGCACGTGAGCATCTCGAACAAAGTTTGTTTACCAAAGCGCGTACTTATATGAGATGCGCACGGAAACCTCAATATCAGTCAGATATTGAAATGTCTGATGATGAGAGTAATGTTTAATGTTTTCGCATTGGTGAATTGTAGTTTAACTATGTATTTCCTTTGAAATCTAATGTATCGCTTCTACGTTAAATTATAATAATGCTACTTCTACTAAACAACTGAATTTCTCTCTTTCAATTGATAGGTGGCGTTGGGTTAGCTTTTTTTAGTTAAGCCTCGTTTACATAAGTTCTAAAATATCATTTTTCAGTAATTATGTTTTAAAAAAAACTATTTTTTTTGTAAACTCATAATGTGCAGTATAATATTTGTAAAGAAACTATTCAGCCTTTTATTTTCATGATGTCTTCACGTATTAATTCAAGTGAATAAAACTCATTTGGTTTTTCAAGTGAGGAGAAATCATATGGTGTTTGGGGTTGGCCTCAACTGTGGGATCACCAAAGATGTTGGGTTCTACAACCATATTATGATGACTACTGGAGTGATCAAGACACCAATCTTATATCTTGTTTGAGAGATCTTAATGTACCAGTTACACATCGTCAAATTTTTCAGATGCTCAGACGATGTATAATTGATGACACAATCGAGATCGAATATGCTATTACACGAATTCGCCTAGAAAATAATTGAATGTTGTTGGGCAAGAATAGATATTATCTACTACAATTAGCCAATGAAATGGCTGCCCAAGCAACAGAGCAATCTCTCCAAATGAATACCATAGCTTTATAAATAATAATGAATATTTGTTTGAGAGGTACATGTCCAATGAAGAATAAATAATTTTTGGCAGTTCAATTATCTTTTTAAGTGTTTTTTTGTCACTATTTTTGTGATGTTATGTACTGTATTTCTTATATATTGTCTTTGTTATGAGTTTTGTAACAAACACCGTTAAACATGTTTCTAATTTATGTAATATATATATATATTTTTTAATTAATTCTACTTGTTAACGCGTTTAATTTTAATATGATGTTTATGATTATTTTAAGTTGTTTCCCCTTTAATATTATACTCTTTCAATGTGCTCCATAATATATTAGGTGAAATAAATGAAATTATCCATTAGTTAAGTGATGTTTCAATTGATAGGTGGTGGTGTTTGTTATGTATTGTCTTCATTATACCTTGTATGTATCATGTTTTCCTTCAGAAAATAATCTTTCAAATTCACGATAAATAAATATGTATATACAAGTCTTGAAGATGGAGTAGAAAAAACAACAAACGTGTATAATAATGTACATCTATATGTATTTACATAAAAAGTTGTTGATCTACCGTGTATATTGCTTCTGAAATGGATACAAAATTCCACTCCATATGCCTTTTTAAGAATCTTTTCGGAATCTTAGACACCTTACTTGATCTCCCATTCAAATTCTGTATCTATTTCAGAAGCAATATATACGGTAAATCAATAGCTTTCTAAATGTACAAATGTTACAAAAAAAGGTATTTACTAAATATATACATTCCATGGACGACTGTTGCATAGAAAGCCGTTGATCTATCGTGTATATTACTTCTGAAATTGATAAAACATTGAAATGGGAAATCGAACAAGAAATTGTTAGATAACATACGAAGTAACAAGTGGTTTAATATATATATATATATATATATATATATAGCCACTCCATATGCTGTCTAAGAATTTGCTGCTCGATCTTCCATTTAAATGCTTTATCTATTTGCGAAGTAATATATACGGTAAATTAACAACTTTCTAAAGTTACAAACGTTACAAAAAAAATTATTTACATTTCTATAACTAAACTATCAACTATATAACTAACTATGTATTGCAACCCCTATGTCGGACATTCATCTGCCCTCGGCGTTGAGCAATAAGAGGTTCCTCAACCTCCTCATGAACCTGTGTAACTTGTCCCTAGTCCATGAATGACTGTTGCATCATCCTCGGACCTTCTACGTCGTCCCCGATTCACGACACCAATGACACTTGTCTTTCCAATCTTGTAGGTTGGACAAATGCCATCGAAGGAATCATGCTTGAAGTTGAGACAATTTCATCCATCGGCGGAGTGATAAATGACGATGATGGGTGTGTACTTAGTTGCGATGTGTAATGCGAATAAGGGTCATGCATCTGGTACACGTCGGACGACCCAACATCATCACTCATGTCGTACGTACTAGATGGTCTGGCATCAACACCCATGCTGTACGATGTAAAAGGTTTAGCATCCCCCACACTACCTGGATGGTAGGCGTTAGTAGTCCATGGCTGAGGAGCAGCCTGAGGAGATGGAGAATGTCAGCTGGCACATGGCACGGTACCCGACGGTACCCCACTACCGAGGTGGCATCATTAACGGCATGAGTCATCTCTTTGTATGAGTCCATAGTACGCGTTCGCAAAGAAATATGATTCATGCACATCAACTGCGATACTTCCGAATCCTACAAAACGCATATAATTGTTAAGTTAATACATGAATAATAACAAGATAATCAAACTCATATAACTAAACAACTGATATACTCAATGTGATCATACATCTAACACCACTCGTCCTCCTGTTACTAGATACCCGAACTCAGGTCGGTAGTCTGAGTTAACCAAGAACCTTCTTGTGATTCTCTAATACCATTCCACGTATTCATGGTCAACCCCTATCCCTTACTCGAAGCTGCCTACATCTGGTACTCATCGCCTATTCCACGTAACTATAGGTGGGTGGTGCTTTTTAGTCCTGTTCGCACCGAAGTGTCTTCGCTGAGTAATTTTGTGCAAGTTCTTGTCCATAATTACCGACTAAGGAATCTTTTGGAGATAACCAAACTGTCGTAGCACATGCAGGGGATACGAGTACTCGAATATCTCATAGAAAATTAGAGGTAGTGTTGCCATCCAATTATCTTCTTCATCTCTAGTATATGGAGGCAAAGTCGACAGGAGATAAGACATCCAAATGACCTCTAAAACAAAATATAAATACAAAAATAAAAAAAAAAAAAATTTTGATGTAAATAAATAACTAACATCATTATTCTGCAAGCGATCTAACTGATCGCGATACACCACCAAAACATGCATTAGCAAGTTTTTCAAATTGAACTCAAGGGTCCACTTGTACACCAAAAATATAAACTATAAGTTTAATATCCATAAATAAATATCAATTACATGATAAATGAAATTAAAAAGAAAATACTAATTACTTACCAAGCACCCCTCGGAGCAGCATGGAACGTCAAGCTCTCACTGAAGTCTAGCTCGCTGATTGATATATCATAATTGGAGAAAGTGACAACTTCAAGTCGAAGTCTCGGTAACCACTCCCAAGCCCAACACTCCAACAAAAATAGGCAGCCGGCTATGTCTTTCGTCTTAGCCTTCGACGCCTTACAAAGCTCGCAGTAAAGTACCGCTAGTGTCGCACTGCCCCATCTATACTTAACGGCAGGTATCAAGTCACCAAGCAGTGGGAGGTAGGTTAGCTTAACGTTGTTATGCGATTTATCAGGCAACAATATTTGTCCAAGCATAATCAAGCAATACGCACGTGCGTAGCAATGCATGACCTCCTCATTGGCATTCTCAAGAACTTGGGCAAAGGTTCTCTGTAACCACTTGAGCATCAAACAACCATTCCTAATTTTATCCATTGGCGGTTCTACTCCGAGGAGCTGGAGGCAAAGTGTTTGTCAGCTGTCTACCAGTCGCGAGTCATCAGGGGTGATAATTGGTTGTCCATACATGGGTAACCCTAACAAAACGACCACATCCTGTAGTGTGATGGATATATCCCCAATGGGTAGATGGAATATGTGCGCCTTCAGACGCCATCTCTCTACCAATACGATTATAAGGGCCCTATATATCCGCTTCGGCCACAACCTGTGTGGGTCATACAAACCGACTGATTCTATCAGTTCTATAACTTAAGGGGGGAATTTTCTCTCAATCCCCCTACATCAAATCCAGCATAGTCAAGAAAACCAATATCCTAAAACATTAATTAAGACATAGAAAACAATATTAAAATTTTAAAAAATGAAAATAAGAAAATTAATACAATAGCTTAAATATTTATCTGTACTGTCTAGACTAATTCAAACCTATGCTCCGCTTACAGGTGTAGAACTGAAGTATCTACGGGCCTAGGGATTGACATAGCTGAAATTTTTTTCCGCAACACTTGTGTCAAATTTGTTAGTACGAAATTAAAATATAATCACATTTATAAACAAAATATAACATTCATTACAAAGAAATGTGTGCGACAAGTGCATGAAATTTATAATACATAAAAGTTGACATAATAAACAAATAAAATAGCATAAACATTCACTACAATGAACCGACAAGATCAATTGGGTGTATGGCGGGGTTGAGATGGACACCTCCGCCTATTATGTCCAGTCTGGGAACATAAACTGCATCGATTTTTTATTGTTCTTCGCGACTGATCCATCTCGTTTTGAATGCGAGTAAAATTTGGTCAACCACGATACACAACTGGAAGTCTGTTATGGTCTGGAATCAGGTTCGAACAATTGGTCTGTAGCCAATAATCTTCGTGAATAATCGGCTGAAATGATGACTCCCATGCCATCAATTGATTCGTCATTGTGTACTTAGCTGCAATATAGCGGAATGCATCAACTTTACTATACTCGGTGGCCGCAAGCATATGGGGGCATGGATATTGCCAAGTTTTATACTTGCTACATATGCAATAAGTGTTATCCCCTAATGTGACTTCGTGAGCAATCAGGCCCCCAGTAAGAATCTTTCTAATTTTCACGTGGTAGATCGCATTCTCTCTAGAAACAATATCATATTCTATTAAAATATGTGTCGCAAAAATTATATGTAACGTGAAAAAAAAAAGTAAATAATAAATACTAACTTACCGATTGAATATTTGAATCTCGTATGTTTTAGACTTGACTTGAGATTTCTGTATTTTTTGAATGACGTGTTTAGCGTATTGGTAACCGTCAACTGAGTCATTTAGAGCTTCTTGTTGACCAATATCAAAGTATTTAATTATACGCGCCAGGACTCACAACCATCGTCCTCGCGGTAATTGACTACTCGCAAGTATACGAGGTCTAGTTTTAATATAATGGATCTTGTAAGATCGGATATCGTTCCACTGGGACTGGCATGTAATTCGGTTGAGTATTGCGATTTCAATAGTTTTATATTATCTCGACTAATCAAATTTTATTTGTTTTCTATTTAATATACTAAGATAAACAACAACTATGAAGTTAGTTCTAATTACACTAATCACTTAGGTATTGATTTCTTTCACATAATGCATAATCGAAGTCATTAAGTTAGTTATAATGGTTTTCTATCTATTCCGATAATCTCTATATCGATAACTCCTCCACTACCTCTCCCCAGTGTAAGACGGGGGATTACACGACTTCGTGTCAATGAAGAAGTCCCCTTCAATGCCTTTACGACCCTAAGTCGTGTGAGTTTTTAACCAACGTCATGGATTGCATACGTTCTAACGCCCTCCTAGGTCGTTTAAACATCACGTTGTATTTACCCTAGTCCGAATCTAGGGTTGCCTCTCCCGAGTGTCAAACTCCGTATTCTCAATTTATCAATACAAGCATAATATCAAGAATAATGGTAAACACAATCAGATTTAGACAAACAACACATTAAAGTAACATTAATTCATTTAACTTAACAATTACATGATTTCAACTACACCTAAGTAACATTTAACTAATACTATAAGATCTTGGCCATATACCATACAAAATAAGAGGGATTCAACATTCTTAGATATGAAAAAGTGATTACAAAGATAAAAATAAGAGAGAAACGATCAAATCTGGAAGTGAAACGGTTCACTGTCTCTAATGATCGATCCGCAAGTGATCTTTCTTTGTCCGAATGATGAACCTCCTTCTTGATCTTCAAAATATAGCTTAACAGCTCTCTACTAGGGTTAGGGTTCTTCAACAATCGGTTTCAGACGTGGGAAAGGGGTATAAATAGGCCTAGGGTTCAAAAATATCTAAACAGATATTTTGGGTTATTCTGCGAATTCCGCCTAAGCAATAGAATCTTCGCCTAGGCGGAGTTTAAGTGGATTAGAATTCTGCCTAGGCGATGGTTTCTTCGCCTAGGCGGAGGACTAACTTCTTGGTCCCTTTTCTTTCTGACGGAATTCCGCCTAGGCGAATTTACAGCAGTTCAGCTCTTCTAGCAGTTCAACACTTCCAGCGTTCTGATAGATTTCCGCCTAGGCGGTGGAAACTTCGTCTAGGCGGATTTCAATACTTCAGCCCTTGAAACCTTCTGACGGATTTCCGCTTAGGCGGTGGAAACTTCGCCTAGGCGGATTTCAACTTTTCAGCATTTGCAACTTTCTGATGAATTTCCGCCTAGGCGGTGGATACTTCGCCTAGGCGGAATTGCGCTGTTCTTTGAAACCTCATTTTTTCATCTTTTTTGGCAACCCTTTTCTCCACCATTTCACTCGGTTTGCCGATTGTTTACATCCCTACTCCTGACTAATAAAAATAGCTAAAAATATATTCAAACTTCAATAAAATACTCGAAAACTGGCAAATTCAGTTTAGAATTAGATATGTATTTTACACCTATCAAATACCCTCAAACTTGGAATTTTACTAGTCCTCAAGCAAAACACCCTAATACTAAATAACACTAACAACACTAATTAGTTACATTCTAAACTTCAAATAAGTAATCATTAACAAATACGAAGTACACACCTGTGAGATTTAAGTTTAGTCAAAGAAACCATGCTATTCTTCCCTCAACAACCCGTAATCAGATCCAGTTAAGGAATAACACACACCACGTGGTGTTCTAGAATTTCAACACTCAATATTAGTAAAAATTATTTTAAATCCAATTGAAATGTGTGTTTGTGAGAACTTGGATATATAACTAATCAAACGCCGGATTGAATTATTCAATGAATAAGGTCATGACTTAAACTTGTTAAAACATTCAGGAAAGCCATATGCTTGACTGGGTTCAACTATCCACTAATGTAGGTTCGGACATTCACCGATATCAATAGGACTTGGTTTGGATTTGGAGAACGGCCAAGGGTATCGTAGAAATAGAAACTCGTTATAATTTTAACGATACCCGAGGTACAAACGCTTATCGCTAAATCTCTCTCATGACCCCCTTATCTTTGAAGATATTACCCTGAACAAGATTTAGTAAACTTGTATTCATTTGTCACAACAACCAAAATTAAATACTATATTCACATAGTTTTTTTTTTTACACACACCCCCAAACTTATTCAATTTTGTACAATTTTAGGGGCATGTTAATACAACTAAAGGATTGACAAGTGAATACTCTTATACTTAACCAAAAACATTTTAAACTGAAATCCGATCCGCTTCAAGTTAGCATAATCTAATGCTACTTGTTTTCACTCAATTTTCACTTTTATTCCTAACGACAATGGTTCTGAAAGATTTACTTGGTTAAAGTATAGAAACAAGTTCAGAAGTGAAAACATTTTATGGCTTCGACAAGAGAACGGGGGAATAACTTTTCAGGTTAGTTTCAAACAGTTCAAGCGATGAAAATGAAGGCCTATATCATGCCTCCGGAATTACCTTACCTATAATTTTGCCTCAAGCCTCCCCTAGTCAAGTTCTAGATTCCTCATTTTTGTCATAAACTTATTACTGAATAATCAACGTCAAATCGTTCAATTAGTTATACAATGAGTTTATGCAATTGTGCAATTTAGGATCAAAATAATCTTCACCTAATCAACATGCTAAGCACAGAAAACACACGTGAATGACATTACCCCCGACCTTAATATGCAATTTAGGGGCTAATTTTCATTATCGGGACATGGTTCGGACGAACTCAAAAACTCAGCATGCACGTACAACTATATTTATTGACATATCTACTCTAATTCTACAAACTAACATTACTTATGCTAATGATCCTTACACATGCATAACTAAACATTACACATGCATAACAAAACGAATTTCAAAATTTACAAAAATTTAACATTAATATCCCACCAACCATAACCAAATCACATTTTTGTCGCAATGTAGCGTAAAATAAATGATTCACATTGTATATCTATTCAAAAACATGATAGGGTTTACCAAAAATCATTCATAAATCCCTAAGATCATGAAAAACGGAGTCTAGGGTTTAAAGGGGTTTAGGGTTCTAGCCAAATCCAATGATTTTTGAAATAAAAGAGCAAATGAAGCAAATATTTCAACAATTAAATGAAAAATAGGATCATTGACACTTGTTGAAAAAATTTGATCAAATCACTGGAGGATGGCGATCTTGCACTGTTTCACCGTTTAAACCCTAATTTTTGAAAATAGGAAGAGGAATCCCACGTTTAGATGAAGATTCTTGGTGAAAATCCAAGTTTTTAGCAATGTAGGATGACTCTTTAACGGGAGGAAGGGATTTGGGATGGTGAAGTTGAGAGGTTTCTTAAAATTTTTAGGAGGGAAGTGCCGTTTGCGAAGAAGACTGTTGCATTTTAAAACAGGGTTCGTGTGAATTTGCCTAGGTGGTGGTTTTTCTACCTAGGCGAAGTAGCGCCTTTTTCTTTTTAAAAACCTTCTGGTGTTAATTCGCCTAGGCGGTGGTTTTTCCGCCTGGGCAAATTTACACCAGTGTGAAACCTTTGATTTCGTTGTAAATCCGCTTAGGCGGTGGGTTTTCCGCCTGAGCGAATTTATGCCAGTGTAGGAACTCAGCTTTTTTTTCATTTTTTCGCCTAGGCAGTGGTTTTACCGCCTGGGCGAAATTACGGCAGTGTAGAAATTCAAACTTTTTCTTTTTACTTCCGCCTAGGCGAATTTTCGCCAGTATGTTTTCTCAGCTTTTTGTCCAATTTTCGCCTGGGCAGTGGTTTTTCCGCCTAGGAAAATTTTCACCAGCATGGACTTTAGCTGGATTCCTTCAGGTTTTCACATTTTTGCTCTACACCTCTTACTTCCTCTTCATTCCTCAAACGAGTTTTAGCATGCAAATCAATCCTAAGTGTCTAGCCTCATCAATTCACCACAAAAAATAGTATTACGAGATCAATACGATCTCCAAAAAGTAATTTATACAAAAGTTGGGAATGTTTGTTTCCCTCGATGACATATCAAAAGATGTTGCTTGGTTTTACGTCCCTAGCATGGACGTTTATGAATTCCGGCTCTATCTTTCAACGAGGGAGATGTTCTCCACAACTCGCGCTTCATCCTAGAAGTAGTGCTTGATCCACACCCCGTTGACTCGGAAAGTTCGTCCGTCTTCACCTTCTAACTTGATAGCACCTACGGGAATTTTGCTTGAGCATTTTTCACTAAAATCCCTCATAGACAAGGTATTTTGGATAAAATGCTTTGTTGAATCATGATTCATTGTATTGAAGTTGGCTTCTTCTTCTCTCTCCTCTTATCATTTTCAACATATGCTCAATCTCGGGATCAAGAGCCAAGAATTCCAAACTCTTCCTTCGTTGTATGCACTATTTGATCACATCTCTCGAAACAAATTAAACAAATAATTTAAAAGAAAATAAAAGAAAAGAATTGTCAGGATTAATATTCAACCACTTGGTCACAATATCAACCCAATTGAAAAACACCTTGCCATTCCCCGGCAACGGCGCCAAAAACTTGTACGCGCGAGGACTCATAACTATCGTTCTCGCGGTAATGGACTACTCGCAAGTATACGAGGTCTAGTTTTAATATAATGGATCTTGTAAGATCGGATATTGTTCCCTTGGGACTGGCAGGTAATTCGGTTGAGTATTGCGATTTTAATAGTTTCATATTATCTCGACTAATCAAATTTTGTTTGTTTTCTATTTAATATACTAAGATAAATGACAACTATGAAGTTAGTTCTAATTACACTAATTACTTAGGTATTGATTTCTTTCACATTATGCATAATCAAAGTCATTAAGTTAGCTAAAATGGTTTTCTATCTATTCTGACAATCTCTATATCGATAACTCCTCCGCTACCTTTTCCGAGTGTAAGACGGGGGATTACACTACTTCGTGTCAACGAAGAAGTCCCCTTCAACGCCTTTACTACCCTAGGTCGCGTGAGTCTTTAGCCAACGTCATGGATTGCATACGTTCTAATGTCCTCCTGGGTCGTTAGAACGTCACGTTGTATTTACCCTAGTCCGAATCCAAGGTTACCTCTCCCGAGTGTCAAACCCCGTATTCTCGGTTTATCAATACAAGCATAATATCAAGAATAATGGTAAACACAATCGGATTTAGACAAACAACACATTAAAGTAACATTAATTTATTCAACTTAACAATTACATGATTTCAACTACACTTAAGTAACATTTAACTAATACTATAAGATCTTAGCCATATACCATACAAAATAAGAGGAATTCAACATTCTTAGATATGAAAAAGTGATTACAAAGATAAAAACAAGAGAGAAACGATCAAATCTAGAAGTGAAACGGTTCACTGTCTCTAATGATCGATCCGCAAGTGATCTTTCTTTGTCCGAATGATGAACCTCCTTCTTGATCTTCAAAATATAGCTTAACAACTCTACACTAGGGTTAGGGTTCTTCAACAACCGGTTTCAGACGTGGGAAAGGGGTATAAATAGGCCTAGGGGTTCAAAAATATCTAAACAGATATTTTGGGCTGTTCTGCGAATTCCGCCTAAGCGGTAGAATCTTTGTCTAGGCGGAGTTTAAGTCGGTTAGAATTCTGCCTAGGCGATGGTTTCTTCGCCCACGCGGAGGACTAACTTCTTGGTCCCTTTATTTCTGACGGAATTCCGCCTAGGCAGTAGCTACTTCGCCTAGGCAGATTTATAGCAGTTCAACACTTCCAGCGTTCTAATGGATTTCCGCTTAGGCGGTGGAAACTTCGCCTAGACGGATTTTAATACTTTAGCCCTTGCAACCTTATGACGGATTTTCGCCTAGGCGGTGGAAACTTCGCCTAGGTGGATTTCAACTTTTCAGCATTTGCAACTTTCTGATGAATTTCCGCCCAAGCGGTGGATACTTCGCCTAGGCAGAATTGCGCTGTTCTTTGAAACCTCATTTTTTCATCTTTTTTGGCAACCCTTTTCTCCACCATTTCGCTCGGTTTGTCGATTGTTTATGTCCCTACTCCTGACTAATAAAAACAACTAAAAAGATATTCAAACTTTAATAAAATACTCGAAAACTGACAAATTTGATTTAGAATTAGATAGGTATTTTACACCTATCATTAACCATCCTGTAGAACATAATCTTCACGGATGCATTAATTGGAACATTTCTTACACCCTTCAAGCAGTTTTTAAATACATCTGTGTAATTGGTCATCATCATTCCCCAATGCTCATCATCGTCGTGTGCCATGGTCCAGTTGTAAGATGGAATATAGTTCAATAATGTATTCGTAAGAACATCAATTGTTTTGATCTCTTCCATGATATCATCATATTTTCGAATTTGTGTCGTAGCACCTGCATTCCAAGCAAGATCTTTGAGATGTTGATTTTTAGCAATCTTATTGAAATTGCTGCAAATGTGCCACAAACAAAATCGATGATATCATAGGGGCTCGTTCTATTGATTAAGCCAAATACTGTCAACTGTACTAGTAATACCGGCATGTCTGTCAGATATCAATGTCACCTCAGGACGATCACCGACAATATGACGCTTAAGCATATAGATGAACCATCGGCAGCAGCGGTAGTCTTCCGTCGGTACGATGGTGAAAGCCAATGGATAACACTTGTTGGACGACATCATTTCAATGATGATTAAGATCTTCCTGTCGTATTTACCATACAAGTGGATCCCGTCAATTGTGATGACGGGGCGACAATAACGCCATCCTTCAACTGAAGTTTTGAATGCCCAAAATACCATGTCGAATGTCTTGTAACTAGGTATAACAGTCGACACAGTGCTCCATTCAACAATTGTACCTGGATTACAGTGCTGCAGTGCGACCATAAACATCGAAAACTCCCGATATGATTTGTCCCAATCTCCGAACAAGGTCTCGATGGCTTTAGATCTAGCCAACCAAGTTTTTCGGTAGGAGATGATGAATCCTTGAGACTTATTGATGCAAGCCACAATGACGCCAATCTTCAATTCTGGATCATATTCGACTTGTCCAAGTATTAAGTTCGAAATGAGTCCAGAATCCAAATTTTTATGATCTACAACAGTATGATTATAGAAACATGTGTGCTTCCCCTTATACTGCGTAATCTGCAACATACCGACGCTTTTTTTCCTACTCGCCCACAACCTCCAACCGCATCCATGTAAACAATAAATCGACTAGATCTTCTTGTTTATTTCTAACACATAAAACTCTTTGTTCTTCTTGATGTGGTAATATTTGACGACCTGCTGGACATGTTCCTTATCCTTAAAGACCATACTAGTACGAAATTCGTCCATCTTCGATGTCCATAAATTCTTCTGCAACTTCGGCTCATATTTCGTCATGTCATCGTCGTCACCCCAGTCCAAGTTATTGAAAAATGGAATAACCCTGTCCAACTCCAATTGTTGATTCTGACTCCCTTACCCGCTAGGCCCAGCATCTAGATCTTTGTCTGGCTCAAATGCAACATCCGCATCTAATTCTTCTTCTGACACACCGTGATGACTATCAATTATATCAAACAATATATTAAAATTTATATTTTTCAATTTTTCAAATTTTGAGGGGTCAAAGTGCACAATTTTATTTAAATATTTTATAATTAAACAACTAAATTAAAAAATAATCTAACTAACAATTTATTTTAAAATAATATATTAAAATTTATAATTCTCTAATTGTCATACTTTGAGGGGCCAAAGTGCATATTTTTAGGGTTAATTTAAGTTTTATTTTTTAATTTACTTGTTCAATTAAAAACTAATTGACTTTAACTTATCAGAATCAGGTTTGAAAATGTCGTTTTTCCCATATGAAATAATCAACATATTGTTACAGATGAGAAAGAAGATATTTACAAGCCTGATTTTGATAAATTAAAGTAGATTATTGATAAAGTTGATAAGTTAAACTTATATTAAATAATATTTGTAACAAATTAAACTCGTTATATATGCTTGACAAATTAAATTTATATTTTGAAAATACTATTTTATATAAATTTAATATTTTATATTTTTCATTAAACTCAAATTTTGGGGGCCAATGTGCATATTTTTTAATTAAACAACTAAATTAAAAAATTAAACTAAAACTAAGTTACAATTTATTTTAAAACAATTTTAATTTATATTTTCCCAATTTGTCAAACTTTGGGGGGTCAAAGTGCACAATTTTTAATTAAAGATTTTTTGATTAAATAACTAAATTCAAAAATTAAACTAACTAATTAATTTTTTTAACTAAATTCAAAATTTAAACTGACTAAAAATTTATTTTAAAACAATATATTAAAAATTTATATTAAACATTTTTTAATATAAATTGTCAAACTTTGAAGGGCCAAAAGTGTATATTTTTTAATTAAACTAACTAACTAACATTTTTTTTTTAAATAATATATTAATTTATTTTTCTACACATGTGAAAGGGGCCGAAGTGTAACTTTTAATTTAACAACTAAATTATTAAATTAAACTAACCAACTAACTAACAAATTAAACAACTAAACTGTAACGACTCGGTTTCCCAGATTCATGACTCAGTTTCTCCCTTTGGAGAATTTATACCAAAACTGATTAACTGAAATTTCATTTTATAAAATTTGATAAATTTAATAATGCAACGACGACAAGTAATCAATAATTCATTTTATAAAAATATTTTAATTTACAATGTAACAGCGATAATTATAATTATCAAATTTATAATTTATCAATTTTTACTAATAATAATAAATATTGTTCTTCCAACCATAAATAATAATAAGTAAATTGAATTAATTTTACAATAGTGGAAAAAAAATCCATACAATAACTTAATAAATATTAATTACTATTTTTGGTTTACAATATTAACAACAAGAATTCATAATCAATAATGGGATATAAATAAGGGGCATGCACATTTAGTCCCAAAATACAAAAGAAATTACCTATTACTCCCATCACTTTTTTTTTTTGCACCAATAAGTCATTTTGTCTTTTTCTGACCAAAATGCCCCTTATATGGATGTTAAATGTAACATCAGAATTATTAATTTTTTTTAATGCTATTTTTTTCTAACCAAAATACCCCTCATGTGGATGTTGAATGTAACATTCAACACCTGTGGGTGTTGAATGTAATATCAAATATTTGTTTTTTTTTATTTTTTATGATGCTATTTTTTTTTTTACCAAAATACCCCTCATGTGGATGTTGAATGTAACATTCAACACCTGTGAGTGTTGAATGTAACATCAACTTTATTTTTTATTTTTTATGAAGTAATTTTTTTCTAACCAAAATACCCTTCATGTGAATGTTAAATGTAACATTCAACACCTGTGGATGTTGAATGTAATATCAATTGTTTTTTTTTTTTTTTTATGTTATTTTTTTCTGACCAAAATACCGCTTATGTGGATGTTGAATGTAACATTCAACACCTGTGGATGTTGAATGTAACATCCATTCTTCTCTTATTTTTGTATGCAGAATAAAATACATATGATATTATATTGAACACCTGTGGATGTTACATTCAACACCTGTAAAAATGTTGAATATAATATCAATTGTTCTCTTATTTTACGTTACGTTTAATAACGATTTTATCCTAAAATCAAGATTTTTTTTTTGGAACATATAAAAAATGACAAAAAGTCATGAAGTTTGGGGTGAAAACTGTAATTTATGGCGGCGGCAATCGGCGACCGGCGACCGGCGACCGGCGACGGTGGCGGTGGCGGCTGCTGACAGTGGTGGTGCATCAGTTTGACGACCTTCCTTCTTGATGTGAAACTTACAGGAGGGCATTTCGGTAAAGTCAATCTTCACCATTTTTTAAAACAGGACTAATTAGTGCAAGAAAAGGTGTTGATGAGACTAATTGGTGTAAGAAAAAAGTGTTAATGGGACTAATCGGTGCAAAGAAAAGTCGATAGGAGTAGGTGGCAAATAATTTATTTTTTTGGGATTAATAGGTAATTTTTCCTATAAATAATTAAGTTCATTAAAAATTGTGGGGCCAAATGTGTGAAATGAAAATTTCAAAGAAGGTGATGTCACTTACTTGTTTTTGACATCATTCACCTTGTTTTTGATTCCACACACTAGGTTGAAAGCCTAAATTCAGTTGAAATTATAAACCATGATACACCACTTGGTTATATGTCAAATGTGCTTCCTAACTTGATCACGACTCCACTGTGGCGTGTTTTTTTTTTTTTTTTTTCCCAACCTTTTCATTCCAAGTTCCAATTCCACAGTTCCTATATATATGTGTGTGAATTGAATTTGTCGATTTTAGATCTGAAAATTTTTACAATATGACGGTGACAATTATAAATTTATTAATCAGTTGAATAAATTTCAAGTAGTCAATATTTCATTTTATATAAAACCGACATATTTTTCAAGGTGACGATAATTTTTAATTATTGATTTACCGAGCCGATTTTATAACGATAAATAACAAATTCAACTACTACAAATTAAAAAGAAATTAGATCTATAGATTCAATTCTTTTTTTTTTTTTTTTTTACAATAGCAGATAATAAATTCTACTATCACAAATTCAATACGAATTCGAATAAAATTTTGGCCGTCGTTTCGCTCTCACCAGTCCTACAATTAAAACCGTTAGGTTGTGAGCCAACGCTCAGTAGAACTCCAACCCTTCTAATATGTGCATTTAATAAATAGAACAAATAAATCACGTAGGCATAATTTTCTCGCAATCCTAATTATTTCATAAAACTTAGTAGTTAAAATTCAACTAGAATAATAATCTAAATCTCACAATAGAAAGATCAAATACATATATTAAAAGAGTTAAGAATTCTACTTTAAATTCAGATGAAAAAATCATATTGTGCATTTTCTCCCAATTCCTCCAAATTTTCCTTTGTCGTGCGACCTATACTGCCGATACAGAGAGTGCCTTACCAATTTTCCTCTTCCTTCGCTTCGACCATTCCCCCCTCCCCCTCCCCCTCCAACTTTCTATTACTTAACATGTATATATATATACACTAATATGATAATATTTATTTAACTATTCCTTATCTTGTGCCCTTTATCCTTCTATTGGTTTTTTTTGCGAGATTTCCTAAGCACATGACACATGACACATGACACATTTGCACACATATATATAATAATAATTATAACGTAAACACACACTCCCATACCATAATATGTGGTTAGCAATTTTAATTTTTTTTTAATTAATTTACGGCCAAAACTCATTCCTTAATAAGTAAGGAATTCAGATTTATACTTAACACTCCTTAAAATAAAGAAAATATTAATTATATCCCAAAATTCATAAAATTATATTTTAAATAGTACATCAGTCCTAAAACTTCTATAATCAATTTAAAACAAACAATTAACTCTAAAAAATTATCAAATATTATTTATATCATAAATTCACAAAATAGTCCCAAAAAAATACTAAACTTTTATATAAAGTATTATTTAAAAAAAAAATAATAATTCTTGGGGTATTACAATCGACCCTCCTTAATAAATTTCGTCCTCGAAATTTTATTCAAAACAATAATAATTCATAACGCACCGCACGGTCATGTTACTCATATTTGATTCTAGAGTAATTGTTTTCTATGTAGGGTCCCATAACCAAAAGTCACCCATAATTCACATTCGTTAATATTCTTTCCACTCTTCGCAACATTTTTATTCGCAGTAGCCCACATTATATCCAACCACATGCGAACAGGGTGCACTTTGGTCGGTAACACTTAACACAGGTGACCAGTTGTCAAAGAATCTTATATTTCTAAATACTTCTGCTGCGCTACTCTGATAAAAATAACATTATATCCTTAAAAACATCACGGTAGTCTCATTGGAGTGAGTCTATCTCAATTCTAACAGATCTATGACCTCGATAATTTTTTCACTTGGCATGACTTTTCAAGTCCACTGTTGTATCCCATAATCATCACTTATCAATTTCAACCCAGAATTTCAACCAACAAGTTTGCAACCAATATCATAAGCAATAGATAGCCCAAACTCCACATGGACTGACCCGTGAAACTAAAAATAATAAATTCTCATATCTATATTAAAATTTCAATAATCCCGTAAACTTATCAACACAGTCCAAACCTTAAATAACCATTTTTTTTTTTTTTTAAATACATCCGAAAACATATAACTACCCTTCAATGATATAACTACGTCTCAAAACACCTAAATACATCAGAATCGTATAAATATTTCTCCAAATGCATAAATGCAACCGAACCACATAAATACGTCTTGAAACACATACATACGTGTCAAAATAGATAAACACTTCTCAACCACATCAATACATATCGAACTACATAACCATATCTCAACCACATAAATATGTTTCAAACCTCCAAATACGTGTCATACTATAAAAATCAAATACATTTCAAATCACATAATTACGTATCCAAGTCACGTAACATAACGAGTTCAACACTGAGTTCCATATTTACGTAAAATGTATATAAGAAAATATTACATAAAATCCCAATCGAATTTCTAAAGTACCAGTTAAGCTAAAAAATTTAAACTAGCATTTCTATAACAATTTGGCTCCCAATAGTCCCACAATGATCTTACACTCCGGCTCCGCCTAACGCTAGTTGTGGACCAATATCTATCTGAGTTTTTTTTATTTTATTGGTGTACTGTTTTCATAGTATAAAAACGTTTTATGGATCAAGTATTTTTTATTCAAATCCATTTTCCAATAAAATGTAACTACATTGGGCCGTATCCAAATGTCAACAAAAATATCATCGTAATAGAACGACTGAATTTAAATACACTAATCAACTCATTTGTATATAATAAAATAATATACTTTCTTGTTAGCCATAGGATCGTTTACCTCAAGATCGGAAGTTACGACGGTACTGTAATCTGTCCAACTGTGCCATCTAAGTGGCTATCACTGCCAAGGTCATTTAATATCTCCAATGGTAGGGACAACCACCTGCAAGATTTGCACTCCTAACAAGTTAACATATATCCACCTTATAGGACTTGCCTGACAAGTAACAACAAATATCCACTCTGGAAGACTTTCTTGACAAGTAACAACATATATCCACCCTGCAGAACTTGCCTGACAGGTAATTCATATCTCGCAAGACATGCCCTCCTAACGAGAAGACAACTATGGCATAGTCGAATAATAGAAACCACTTTCCATATTTAAAAATTTACTTGATTCGCGTAACGTTAAAAATAATCAATTTTAATAAACCCCATTTGTTTCCACATTTTAGTACGAAAATATAATTTGACAATTTACATAAAAGGCAATGCACATGTTGTCTTCGTAATATAAAAAGAATTTATGGATCAAGTATTTTTATCAAACATCATTTTTCAAAATATAATGTAGATATAACTGCACACTAATTTAAAATAAAATTCCACCGCTATTATCAAAATAAAATAATGCATTTAAATTCACCAATCAAATTATTTTTATATAATAAAATACCGCAGACGTATTTTTCTACTAGCCATAACATCATTTCACCTCATGATTGGGAGTTATGATAGTACCGTAGATTGTACAACTGTGTCATCTAAGGTGATCAATAATGTTAGGGTCATTCAATATTCTCAATGGTAGGGGCAACTACCTGCAGGATTTGCACTCCTGATAGGTCTCAACATATCAACAACATAATCAATTACCTGCAGGACTTGCCCTCCTGACAGGTCTCAACATCTTAACAACATAATCAATCACCTCCAGGACTTGCCCTCTTAACAAGTTACCACAACGTCTTACAGGACATGCCCTCTTGTAAGGACCAACCACATCTCCCAGGACATGCCCTCCTGACGAGATCACACTATAGCATAGCAGGATAATAAAATCATTTTTCAACTTTAAAATTTTTCCTTAATCCAATAATCATTGTAAAATTGTCATTTTTCATCAACACTTTTTTTTTCTCCAATTTAATACGAAAAAAGAATATGATGATTTATATAGAAGACAGTAGATATCTTTAAATTGATCTTTTCAAAAATTTATCCTATGGTCCACAGTACTTACCGAGTCGAAGCTTATCAATACAACAAATAGAAAGTTACCTATTTATGTATAATTGATCCCATTTCCACCACATGGCCAAACTATTAAAAATCCCATAGTTCAACATCACATTTTATTATAAGAAATCTAATACATATATAGTACACCCGTCCACAAATCCGATTAGATTGTCGTTTGATTGAATTATTTTCCAAATAGGTAGAAGCAAATGTGTACCGTACCTGGATACAAACTAAACCTTAAATATCTTAGTAGATTACCCCTATTAGGAACAAATCATTTGACTTAAAAAAAATATGTAATATACGGTTACGACATACTAATTAAATAGGCCATATCAACTTCTACATTTTAGCATTAGGATTCATTTAAATTACTTAATATAATATATGGCCAAATTTCTACAACAGCCTAAAGTAATTCAATGAACTGTTGGAATTCCTATTTCAGCACAAGCATATCATAACCTGTTGAAATATAAGAAGAACATATGACAAAAGAACAGACACAAGTTTTGACGCAATCCATTAGAAGGTTGGTGCCCTTTCAAAATATAAATTTTCAAAATATGAATATGTCTAACCACTCTAACATGGATCTCCTTGAAAATACTGCAACAATAAAGAAGAAAAATATTTTTTCTTCGATGGCCTACCATTTTTTTTCTTGTTGATTAGAAGTGTTTTTGGTAATATATTTATTCTATTGGTCTTGTTGATTTTAAGATTTTGATGGACAATTAAATATTGATATTTTTTGTGGGACTAATGGTTTGTTAAGTATTTCAGTTTATTAATTCCAGTGATGAAGATGTGATGACAAATTATAAATGGATGCTAATTGATGATGACAAGGATGATGAAGAATTAAGAGTTTGAAGAAATTAGGAAAAATAACTCAGGTGAATTTCAACTCTTAATATCCTAATCAGGAACACATACAACACAAAAAAGTTTTTATTGTTTATGTGTGTTTTGAAAAGATGAAATTATTTGCTCTTATATGTATTTGAAAAGAAATATTTATAATGGATTAAAATTGAATTTAAATATTTAGTGGAGCTAATTAAGAAAAAAAAAATGGTTAAAGGGGCAAAAACGTAAATAAGAATAAGTTAAAAATGAGTTTAGAAAAGAGATCCAGCATACATAGGTCGACTGGTAAGTCAACCGGACAAACTAGACATAACTCTCTGTATCTCTAAATCGACAGGTAAGTCAATTGGTGGAGAGAAGATGAATTCTCTGTATCACTAAGTTGACAGGTAGGTTGACCAATGAAGATAAATTGAACTCTCTGAATCTCCAAGTCGACAGATAGGTCGACTGATAAATGCAGCAGCTTTGGCTTGGCTACATCCTAAATCGAATGGTCGACTGGATGCAGTTTCAAGATATTGGAGAATTCCGAATTCATATCTAAAAGTAGCCGTTTTTTGTTGGGATTTGTGAGAGATTTTTGGGATTTTATGATATTTAAGAAATGCTTGACCTATTATTTAAATACTATTAATTTGGTTCATTAAGTTTTATTGTTTCTCAATTTGGTACATAAAATTGTTTCTATTTTATTTAATTGAGATTGAAAAATATTTGGGGGACTTAATTGAGAGATTTAAAAGCTATAATTAAGTGAATTGAACCAAAATGAAGTCATAATGATATAAGGGATCTAAGAGAGCATTTAAGTGTCATGACACATGGGAAATAGCCGTTAGAGATGTGATTTGTATTCCATATATATAGACTTACGTTTTTTATATATATGATTAAGAAGTGAAAGTGATTAAAAGATCATATTGAGCTATTCTAAGATATATCATTCTGAGATTTTGTGAGAGTTATTCTAAGAGATGATCTTAAGAAGTATTTTTTATTAATCACTGCTGCTACCGGATCTTAAATAACTACGTTTTATTTATTTTTTCGGTGGATTCCGGGTGAGATCTTTCCAATTACTTTCTATTGTGCATTGCTTGTTTAATTTTTGGAAATTGGTCTTTAGAAATTATTTTTGATTCTTTATTGAAGAAATTATTTTATAAATAATTTATTGAATCTTATTATGTACTAAATTATTTACTACCCATCTTCTGTTTAAAATCAAATTTTCAATCTCACATTTTTCTATCACTAGATTTGGGATATTAATCGAGTTTTAATTTATATGGGGTGGTAGAAGTTTCGAGTGAGATTATTGGCTTATCATTTTGTATTGGTAAGTAGTGTGATGAATTAAATACTGTTGGGGGTATTTAATCAAAGGTTAGCTGGTTTTTTATCTCTTCCTATAAAGAGATTGAGGTAGTAATTCTTCCTGGATAGAATTGAGTTTGAGTGAATTTTGTAACGGTTCAATATTTACCAGGTAAAAGGATATTTAGAGTGTTGGTGAGGTTTTGATTCTTTCGCCTTTGTGTTAAAAAAAAAAAAAAAGGTTATTCTTCAACTTGTAAAAAATAGAGGTTGTTTCTTAACCTGGAAAAAGGATTTTGTAAAGGTTGATTCTGAGTCTGTAAAAGAAACGTTGTGAGGGTTTGATTTCTACCTTTAAAGGGATCTTGAGTATTAGTGGATGCAAATCTTCGTGGGGCTCGAGGGACTAGATTAGCCAATAGTAGCTTGGTGAACCAATATAAATCTCTGGTGTGCTGCAATCTTTTATTTGTTTACTATTGTTGTTTGGTGTACGCCTAGTTGATTATATAATTCTGATGTGATATAAAGATAATAATTAATTTAGAATTAAAATTAATTATTTGATTTATTAAGTATTTTATTCTGATAATTTTTAATTACCCAATTCACCCCTCCTTTTGGGTATTCCACTGGGCCAACAATTGGTATCAGAGCTGGTTTTAGCTCAATTAGGTTTAACATCCTAGGTAAACAGTTCACGTGCACACACCATGGATGATGTGTTTTGTGTATCCTCTTTTGATTGTGGTAAATGCGTATATGATAATTTGATTTATGATTTTTGTGATTCGTGTGATAGTGATGGAGATGATGATAATGAAAATGTCCATATTGTTATAGAAAAATTAATTTCCTTTACACTGTGTTTTGCTAAAGAGAGTTTGAGTTTAAAAAAAAAATTGATTCTTTTGAAAATGGAAGAAAAAGTGTTCGAAAATTTAAAATGCATTTGGATGATTATTGTGGTTCAAAAGAGTTTTCGGACGTTGTTTTTGAAATTAATAATTTGCTCTCTAAAGTGGATTATCTTGAAAATGAAAATTGAGTTTTAAAAAATAATTTTGATATGATTTTCAAGTAAAGGTCAGATCTTGTTTCTAAAATTGATTTACTTAAGAAAAATTTTGAAAAATCAAAATTCGACCTTAAGTCTATTTTAAGAGATTCTGAAAATGATTTTTCTGGACAAAGTGGAAATACTTCATTGTCTCATCCTTCATCAGAAGCCAGTGATAATTATGTGGCTATTATTAGAAATAATTCTTATTTTACATCTCGTGCTTTCTATGATAAATTAGATTTGAGATGTTATTATTGTAATAGGGTTGGACATTTTAAAGTGTCATGTCCGTTTCGAAATCCTAAATTTATGTCTAATAAGGATGGATTCAAAATGAAATGGATACCGAAAAGAACTATTGAAATGTCTTATGCAGAATTACATAATGTTTGTAGTGCAACTGAAGGAGCAAACAAAGAAGTTATATTAAAGCCAAGACAAGATATCACCAAGGATCCACAAGCGACTTATGCAAAGTGAAAAGATGCACCAAAGACAAAATGTGAAGTTGCAAAGAAGTCACAAGAGAAATGTGCGAAGAGAAAAATTGTACAAAATCCAAGATGGGATATTACTAGGAAGCCACAAGCGATACATGCAAAGAGAATTATCAATAAATCAAATGGAAAAAATTAAAGGTTGAGAAAATACGGACAAGTAAAGAATAATTGCGCACCCAAATCAATCATCGCTATAAATGAGGTGAAGAGCCAAGTTGTCCCAAAAGATAGAAAATGTACTCCTAACCCTCCGCATTTTAAATTCATTAAATTTGTTAAAGAGGGAGGTGCTCAACTTGCCAAATAGGTAAGTTGGTGATGGTTTCTAAGACCTATTTTCAATGATGTGTTTATTTGTTGTCTTAGAAATATTATATGATGATTATGAGAATTATATTTAGTTAAAGTATATTAACATATTTTTATAATGTGCGTATATAGAGTAGTTATTATGTGTTTGATTTTGAAACATGTTACGTGTTTTCGAAAAATGAATTAAGTATTTGAGTTCCTACTAAGTTGTGGTTATGACTTGTTGCATATGCATCTTAGTAAGATTATTTTATACAAATAAGTTGGATCGAGATGATATATATATATTTTATTTTTTTATTTTTTTTATTTTTATGCTTCTTGAAGCATGATATTTTATGTTGAGGTGAATTAAATGATAAAGGATGATTTATTTGATTTGAATTGCTCATAACCTTGATTATATGTTTAAGTGGAATTTTATTGTTAGCTAATACTGATAGATTAATTAAAACTAAAATTATATGATTGCATGCTATATTGTTGAAATATTTTGATTGCATTAAGTTTATTCCCCTATGCACGAATTTGCTTATTTATAATTATAAAGGGGAGATTGCATGCTTGGAATGATGTTTTTGGTATGGCTAGGCATAACGATGATTGCCTATAATTATCGTGTGTCTTCCACCTTCCCTAAATTTTATTTTTGAAGATGACAAAGGGGGAGAATTTGTTGATGTTTTATTAAGGGGGAGTTTTAGTTAATGTTTTATTAAGGAATAAGTTAATTTTTTAAATTTGTGCTTTATTGATTATATTTTTTAAAATCTTCATTCTTATGCTTAAAAGAGTTATAAAACCCGTCCTCAGATTCAGGGGGAATGTGGTTATATTATTGTTTTGAAGAAAATATCAAAGTTAATTGTCATTATAAAAAAGGGGGAGATTGTTGATCCTAAGATTTTGATGGACAATTAAATGTTGATGGTTTTTGTGGGACTAATAGTCTGTTAAGTGTTTCAGTTTATTAGTTCCAGTGATGAAGATGTGATGAAAAATTATGAATGAATGCTAAATGATGATGATAAAGATGATGAAGAATTAAGAATTTGAAGAAATTAGGGAAAACAACTCAGGTGAATTTCAACTCTTAATATCCCAATTAGGAACACACACGACACAAAAAAGTTTTTATTATTTATGTGTGTTTTGAAAATATGAAATTATTTGCTCCTATGTGTATTTGAAAAGAAATATTTATAATAGATTAAAATTGAATTTAAATATTTAGTGGAGCTAATTAAGAAAAGAAAATGGTTAAATGGGCGAAAATGTAAATAAGAATAAGTTAAAAACGAGTTCAGAAAAGAGATCCAGCATACATAAGTCGACTGGTAAGTCGATCGGACAAAACAGACAGGACTCTCTATATTTCTAAGTCGACAGGTAAGTCGACTGTCGACTGGTGAAGAGAAGATGAACTTTCTGTATCACTAAGTCAACAGTAGGTCGACCGGTGAAGATAAATCGAACTCTCTGAATCTCCAAGTTGATAGATAGGTCGATTAATGAACGCAATAGCTTCGGCTTGGCTACATCCTGAATCGAACGGTCGACTGGTCGGTCGACTGGATGCACAGTTTCAGGATATTGGAGGATTCCGAATTCATATCTAAAAGTAGCCGTTTTTTGTTGGGATTTGTGAGAGATTTCTAGGATTTTATAATATTTAAGATATGCTTCACCTATTATTTAAATAATATTGATTTGGTTCATTAAGTTTTATTATTTCTCAATTTGGTACATAAAATTGTTTCTATTTTATTTAATTGAGATTGAAAAATATTTGGGGGACCTAATTGAAAGATTTAAAAGCTATAATTAAGTGAATTGAACCAAAATGAAGTCATAATGATATAAAGGATCTAAGAGAGCATTTAAGTGTTATGACACATGGGAACTAGCCGTTAGAGATGTGATTTGTATTCCATATATATAGACTTGCGTTTTTCATATATATGATTAAGAAGTGAGAGTGATTAAGAGATCATATTGAATTGTTCTAAGAGATATCATTATGAGATTTTGTGAGAGCTATTCTAAGAGACGATCTTGAGAAGCATTTGCTATTAATCACTACTGCTACCGGATCTGAAATAACTACGTTCTTTTTAATTTTTTGATGGATTCCGGGTAAGATCTTTCCAATTACTTTCTATGGTGCATTGCTTGTTTAATTTTTGGAACATGATCTTTAGAAATTATTTTTGATTCTTTATTGAAGAAAATATTTTATAAACAATTTCTTGAATCTGATTATGTGCTAAATTATTTGTTACCCATATTTTGTTTAAAATCAGATTTTCAATCTTACACTTTTGTATCACTAGATTTAGGATATTAATCGAGTTTTAATTTATCTGGGGTGGTAGAAGCTCCGAGTGAGATTATTTGCTTATCAATTTGTATTGGTAAGTAGTGTGACAGATTAAATACTGTTGGGGGTATTTAATCAAAGGGTAGCCGATTTTCAGTCTCTTCCTATAAAGAGATTGAGATAGTAATTCTTTCTGAATAGAATTGAGTTTGAATGAATTTTGTAATGGTTCAGTTCTTATCAGGTAAAAGAATATTTGGAGTGTTGGTGAAGTTTTGATTCTTTTGCCTTTGTGTTAAAACGAATTAAGTTATTTTTTTGCCTGTAAAAGGTAGAGGTTTTTCCTTAGCCTGTGAAAAGAATTTTGTAAAGGTTGATTCTGAACCTATAAAAAAATCGTTGTAAGGGTTTGGTTCCTACCTTTAAAGGGATCTTGAGTATTAGTGGATGCAACTCTCCATAGGGCTCGGGAGATTGGATTAGCGAAGAGTAACTTGGTGAACCAGTATAAATCTCTAGTGTGCTGCAATCTTTAATTTGTTTATTATGGTTGTTTGGTGTGCATCTAGTTGATTATATAATTCCGCTGTGATATAAAGATAATAATTAATTTAGGATTAAAATTAATTATTTTATTTATTAAGTATTTTATTCTGATAATTTTTAATTACCCAATTCACTCCCCTCTTGGGTATTCAACTGGGCCAATAAGTCTTATTAATTAAAAAAATGTTTAATATTAGGTTGAAAATTTGAAATAACTTATGATCTTTCGCAAACCGTAAAATCATTGTTTATGCATCGATATCAAATATGTTTCTCTAGGAGTAGAATCGATCTTCTCTATATTGAAAACAATAACCAACAACAGAGAGATAAGAAGCATCCAGGATTTTGTGTAGAAGCTATTAAATTGGGAAACCGACCATTTTTTTCCCCCTGAAATTATTATGTTTAAGTATTAATTCATTTATTATGTGTAGTAGGTATCCTAACCTAAGCCCAGAGCAGTCGCAAACCCGCTCTGATACCACCTGTAATGACCTGATTTCCCAGGGTCGTCATTCAGTTTCTCCCATTAGAGAATTTATACCAAAATCGATTGACCAAAATTTTATTTTATAAAATCCGATAAATTTAATAATACAACGACGACAAGTAATTAATAATTTATTTTATAAAAATATTTTAATTTAAAATGTGGTAGCGATAATTATAATTATCGAATTTTTAATTTATCAATTTTTAATAATAATAATAATAAATATTGTCCTTCCAACCGTAAATAATAATAAGTAAATTGAATTAATTTTACAACAGTGAAAAAAAAATCCATACAATAACTTCATAAATATTAGTTACTATTTTTGGTTTACAATATTAACAACAAGAATTCATAATCAATAATGGGATATAAATAATTAAGTTCATTAAAAATTGTGGAGCCAAATGTGTGAAAAGGAAATTTCAAAGAAGGTGATATCACTCACTTGTTTTTGAAATCATTCACGTTGTTTTTGATTCCACACACTTGGTTGAAAGCGTAAATTCGGTTGAAATTATAAACCATGACACACCACTTGGTTATATGTCAAATGTGCTTCCTAACCTGATCACGGCTCCACTGTGGCGTGTTTTTTTTTTTTTTTTTCCAACCTTTTCATTCCAAGTTCCAATCCCACGGCTCCTATATATATCTGTGTGTGTGTTTGTGTGTATGTGTGTGAATCAAATTTGTCGATTTTAGATCCGAATTTTTTTACAATATGACGGCGACAATTATAAATTTATTAGTTAGTTGAATAAATTTCAAGTAGACAATATTTCATTTTATATAAAACCGACATATTTTTCAAGGCAACGATAATTTTTAATTATCGATTTACCGAGCTGATTTTACAACGATAAATAAAAAATTTAACTACTACAAATTAAATAGAAATTATATCTATCGATTCAATTTTTTTAATTTTTTTTTTCAATAATAGATAATAAATTCTACTATTACAAATTCAATACAAATTCAAATAAAATTCCGGTCGTCGTTTCGCTCTCATCAACCTTGCAATCAAAACTGTGGGGTTGTGAGTCAACGCTTAGTAGAACTCCAACCCCTCTAATACGTGTATTTAATTAATACAACAAATAAATCACATGGGCATAATTTTCACATAATCCTAATTATTTTATGAAACTTAACAATTAAAATTCAATCAGAATAATAATCTAAATCTCATAATAGGAAGATCAATTTCATGAAACTTAACAATTAAAATTCAATCAGAATAATAATCTAAATCTCATAATAGGAAGATCAAATACATATATTAAAAGAGTTAAAGAATTCTATATGAAATTCAGATGATCTTATTGTGCATTTTCTCCCAATTCCTCATAATTCTCTTCTGCCGTGCGACCTATACTGCCGATGCAGAGAGTGCCTTACCAATTTTCCTCTTCCATTGCTTCGGCCCTTCCCCCCCCCCCCCCCCCCCCCCCCCCCCCCAACTTTCTATTACTTAACATGTATATATACACACACACTAATATACTAATATTTATTTAACACTTTCTTATCTTGTGCCCTTTTTCCTCCCATTTGTTTTTTCACGAGATTTCCTAAGCACATCACACATGACACATTTGCACACACATATATATAATAATAATTATAATTTAAACACACACTCCCATGCCATAATATGTGGTTAGCAATTTTATTTATTTTTTTTAAATTAATTTACGGCCAAAACTCATTCTTTAATAAGTAAGGAATTCAGATTTACACTTAACATTCCTTAAAATAAAATAAATATTAATTATATCCCAAATTCTTAAAATTATATTTTAAATATTACATTAATCCCAAAACTTCTAAAATCAATTTAAAATAAACACTTTAACTACAAAAAATTATCAAATATTATTTATACCATAAATTCGCAAAATAGTCCCAAAAAAATACTAAACTTTTATATAAAGTAATATTTTTTTTAAAATATAATTCCTAGGGTATTACATAAACCAACAAATTAAATTAACTAACTAGCCAACAAATTAAACAAGTAAACTAACTAACAAAACAAACTAACTAATTAACAAATTAAATAACTAACAAATTAAAATTAAACTAACCTCTAATGTTTTTTGGATGTTTTAAAAAAACTAAATTAACAACTAAACTAATTAATTAACTAACTAACTATTTTTTAAATAGTACATTATAGTGTGTAAAAAATAAGTAATAAAAAAATAAGTAAATTAATCAAACTAATAAATAAGTAAATTAATCAAACTAACAAATAACAAGTAAAAAAACATATTAATCAAACTAACAAATAAATTAAACAAAAAAAAACTTACTTCTTTGTAGTGGCAGGAAAACGTTGTGAGATTTGTCAAATTTTGATGAAGGAAATCAGGCAAATTTTAAAGAAGTTGTGAAGTGATAAGTAAGGAGGAGGAATAAGCGCTGTATCACACCGGTGTTCACAATACAAATAGGCGAGGAGGAATGAGAAAGAAGAAAGCGGTAAGTGTAGAAATACGCATTTGGTCCCAGTGTTGACAATACCAGGACCAAAGGCTATTTTTGCAGGCAGCTTTGTAGCTGCTATTGGTCAAATAGTACATTGTGTACCGTTTGACCAACAAACGGCACATCACCGTTTTGAAGAAACGGTGATGTACCGTTATAATTCGAATGGTTCTGGCATTCACAATGCTGGGACCATTCAATTAAAAAAAATTGATCCCTATGTTCGCAACATGAGGACTAAGATCTCGGTGTTCAAAACACCGTGATACTCATCTCCCATAAACTCCTATATTGGTTATATTTTTGTGCACTAATATTTATTTCTAAATTCAATAAAATCAATATCAACGAATGACTATTATTTTTGGAATTTAACAATAAAATTTAAAAATAAATTATAAAAATAAGTTCAAACTTTAAAAATCCATAGCTAAAATGTTAATGAAATGAGTTTTTTTTTATTATATTTATTGTAGTATTGTATTTCCTTAAATATAAGAAGTCAAGCAACATCTATTAATAGTTCTAATATTTAAGAAATCTGAAATTGCCAAATATAGGAGAGAGTGATATTTACGTCCAAAATTTCCAAATGGATTGCGGGTAAACATGTTTTTAGAAGTGTGATAATTTGCAGATTTTTTTTTGGATGTCATTGTGCACAAAATGCCCTTTATTTTTATCTTTATGGATTTTTACCAATGAATCCCTTATCTATCTTTAAACCAAAAGCCAAAGAGATTTCTTATTATTTCTATTGAACTTAATATTTGGATAGACAATTAAACGTTGATATTTTATAGAATTAATATTTTTATTGAGTGGTTTTATATTTAAGTTCTATATATTAAAATGAGAATAAGGTTTTATCGAGAAGATAATTGTTGAAAAATTCATAATGGGTGCAAAATAAAAGCAATGAAGATTCGAAGAGTATTAAAAATATTTAAATGAAAACAACTCATTATCTTTATATTCTTAATGCAACACTAATTAGATCCTGCACGACATGTTAAAACGAATAATTCTTGTATGTGTCTTAATCAGAACTGATAAATTCAAGAATATAAATGATTTTTATAATGTGTTAAAGTATAAAGATGTTTTTGGTTAAGGATCTAATTCAAAAAGTGGTTTTAACACTTAAAATTGTGTATCATCGGGTTAATTTGGTCAACTAACGAAAGGGGTCAGTAGACTAACTAAAACAGTGAGTTAAGGAAGTGAAATTGATGACCTACTTACTAATTCGGTTAACTGACAATTAGGGTCGGTCGACTAACCATTCCAGTAGCTAAAAATTGAAGAAAAAAAAGAAAAGAAAAGGCCTACACACTTGATCACTCAACCGATTAAGCTAATACAAAGGTCAAAATTCTGACCATTGTACATGGTCGGTCAATTGGCACTGTGGGCTGGTCAACCGACGGTTTCAGTCAAAATAGTTGATTGACTCTGTTTTTTTTTATCATTTCTCCTCGATTTTGACAATTTGAAGTGCGACTTTCAAGAGAATTAAATGCATTTACTATATATATATATATATTATGTTTCCTATTTATTTGGTCCACATGTTTATTTATTCTCTTAATTAAATAGATAAAATACTTCCTATTCTTAAGGATTTTAATTTAAAAAAGTTTTAAGGACCAAATTGAGCTTTTCTAAAAGTATTTTTTTAATGAAACATACTTAGTTTTGAAAGTGTATGATATATGAGATCTTTGAGTGTCATTTAATGACATAACTTTTGAAAACTAACCGTTACAAGTCTAGTTCTAGGTCTATTAATGGAGACCTTCGAATGCATAAAATGTAATCAGGAACATCATTTTTTTGGCAATTATAAGAGAGATGTTTTCGCTGAAATCCGAACGTGAGATTATTAAGAGTTATTGATCGAAGTGTTGAGTGTTTTTGGTCACCAGTTTGTGTTTTGCTGTTAAGTTATCGTAATAATTTTCGACGAATTCCAGTAAGATTTTCCAAGCTATTTGTTTTGCTTTCTTAGATTTTCTGATTAATTGCTTGGATAAATTGTTTGTGAAAAATCATTTTAAATCTAATTTCGTGAAAATCTTTCAAAATGGTTTTTATTTAAGAAATGTGATTATTTGATATTTATGCTTGAAATTGTTTAACTCAGATTTGTGTCTCACATAGAATCCATCATTTAGTATTTTGGGACATTAATCAAGTATAATTGTATTGAGGTGGTAGAAGCTCTTTGTGGGAAGAAACTGATAAATCTTTTGTATTTGCGAATTTGAGTGGATTAGACACATTTGGAACGGTGCCTAATTAGAGTAGCTAGGTTTTGATCTTTAGCCTAAGAAAAAGATTGGGGTTTAATCTTTAACCTGAAAAATGATTAGGGTTTTATTTTAGCCTGCGAAAACGATTAGGTTAATCTTTAACTTTTAAAAAGATTAGATTTTAATTCTTCCTGTAATAGAATTTGTGTGTTGTAAAGATTTTTCCTAAGCTTGAGAAAATGATAAGTGCAATAGCGTGAGAGAGTGATCGATTCTGAGTCTGTGAGAAGAATCAGGGTTGTAAAGATTGATTCTAAGCCTGTAAAAAGAATCAAAATTATAAGGGTTTAGTTCCTATTTAGGAAAGGAATTAAGGAGTAAAGGATTGCAAAATCTCTGTGGAGCTCGAGAGACTAGACGTAGGTAAGATTAACTTGCTGAATTAGGATAAATTTTTGTATGCTACATTGTTACTTTTTTGTTTGTTTGGGTGTGTAATTAGCTAAACATATTTTCGTTACTTAACAAGATAATAATCAATTAAGAAACTTGATATCTTGAATTCAAATTTATTATTTAATTCATCTCCCCTCTTGGGTAGATCTTTTGGACCAACAATTTTTTATCAAAACATAGTATCTCCCAAAACAAAATTAATTTGGTAATGTTATTCACTAAATTGTCAATTTTACCCTTTAACTCCAATTGGTACAAAGAATAAAAAGTTGAAAGAATTTATGTGGCAAATCCTTTATTTTACCCTTAATTTTAAAAAGTCTCATACGCAATTGCAACTTGTGTTTTAGTCCCGCGCATTAAAAAAAGGCGGAAGATCCAATATATGCATTGTACTCTCGCAATTACTTGTAACTAACTTGTGTATAAAATATTTATTTGATGTAAAAAATTACACAAATACATGTAACTTGTAACATATAACTAATATTATATAGATACATGTAAGTATATGTAACTAATAATACAAGCGTGAGCACATGAGGGACTTATATGTAAACAAATATCAATTTAAGAGTCTAAATCAAAATTTATATTTTAAATGGGACTAATAATAAATTACATCTATTATTTGGACTAATCATTAATTATCCCTAAAAAAAAAATATGATGGATACATTTTTTGTATGAAAATTATTATCATTCTTTTTGATTGGTATGGCGAAAAGAAAGTAGAGAATTATGTTTCATATCCTTACACATATCTATTATATAAAACATGACGGTTTTTTGGCTGACTAGGATAAACTTATGACTAGGACAAAAAAATATGACTAGGACAAATAAAATTGCTAACTATGACAAACTAAATGCTGACTAGGACATTTTAAGACATAAGTTGAGGACGTGTAAGGAAACTAGATTTGTCAAATAGGAAATCAGATTAATGTAAATGGAAATCAAATTAATATAGCATTGATTAATTAATTAGACAAATGCTGACTAGGACAAACAAATTTGCTAACTAGGATATTTTCGAGATATAAGTTTAGGGCCATAAAAGGAAATTGAAATTTAATTTGGGGCAAAAAATGTTGAGATACATATATGGTCCTAAATTAATATTAATTAGTAAAGATAATGCCTAAAATAACATTAATGCCTAAATTTTTTGTCCTAATCACATTAAATTTTCAATTAATTAATTTTAGGGTCAAAATTAACATATTAAGTTTAGAGCCAAAAGTTTAGCCATTAATATTATTTTAGGTAACGATTTATCCATTTTTCTCTAATTAAATTACTAATTAATTAATTAATTTAAACATTGATTCATCCAATTTTTCTTAATTAAACTACTAATTAGGATTCAATTTAATTAACCCTTCTTTCAGTTCTCTCTTCCCAATTACAATGCGCTTTTCTCTCTTTTCTGCAGCTACTCACTCTAAGTAATTAAAGAACACATTCTATTTATGAGCACGTGATCAACTATTTACTGTTAAAAATGTTCATATTTTGTAATTTATGCTGACTTTGAAATCTTTTGTCTCTACCTCTTTATTTTGCTAAATTTTAGTTCGTTATGTGTTCATCAGACCTGAAATATTCATTTCATGTGATTATCAGTTAACTTTTAAAATCATATTTTAAAATATTAATTAAACCTATCATATTTAAAAATCATAATCGCATGTTCATCGAATTATTTATCATTTTTAGCACAAAGAATAAAGAAAATCTCTTTAAATACGTTGTTTTGTCATCATTTTTTGTCATTGCTTGAAGGTCCGTGCACTACACACACATACATGCGTGCGCACACATCCACACTCACATATATAAGATAATATATATTGAGGTTTCAGGAAAATGTGATTTTTTTTTTTGTGAGCTTATTTTATTTTAATTCCAGCGCAAATAGTTTGTCAATTTTACACGTTATTCTTTATTTTTTTAAGTTATACCTTGATTCTATTCGAATAGGAGGTAAGGTCATATTATTATTGGTTTCCCTTACAATGTGTATGTTCATTTGAGATTCATTTTACGAAATTAATTATTGTTGTAAGAAATTGGTTTTTGAATGCGTTTTATGGGGGTTTTTTTTATTTGGCTAGGATTTTTCTTAAAAATGTTTTTTAAGTGTTTGTATTTGTAATAAGATTGTTTCGTAATGAAGCATAATAGTGTTTTTGGGCTTTCTTAATGAAGCATAATAATACTTTTAGGCACGCGTTATACACTAATTGTTCGGTACCATTATTTTGATTGGATAATTTCATAATTATCATTATTTTTATTTCAATTGGTTTATAACTTACTTTGAAGATTAAATTATATATAAAACCGTAGAATATCATTGGATTTTTTATATTGTTAAACTTTTTTATATCAGTACAAGTTTTAGTCTCGATTGTTAATTACAATTGATGTTCGATTGTTAATTATTATCGATGTTCAAATGAATAGGTGTATTATGTTGGTCTTGATTATTTTATTATTAATATTCAAATGTAATAGATGTAGAATGTTGTATAATAGATAAAATTATATCATTTTGTTTTTGGTTTGGTTATTCTACACCCGTGCCTTCAGGCACGGGTTATACGCTAGTTAATAAATAAAACATGTCTTACATAAGAAGAATAATAATCTTATAGATATAAAAGTAAATTTGTTAAATCAGAACAATTTTTCTAACTATTCCATCCAAAAATGAAAAAAATTCAAATTGCAAAAGAAAACAAAAAAAATTCATCCACTTATTTTCATGCCAATCAAACGTACCATTACAATGATTTTTTTTTTCTTTTTCGAATTTTCTGATTTTTCTTTTCCTTTATATTTTTCGTTGTACCAAACAAACTGTAGATAATTGAATCTGCTCAAAACTTTATTTAATTAGTCTCCATATGTAGAAGAGAATTCACCCCTAATAATTTCCTTTACTAATGTTTACTCTTTTTTTTTTTTTTTTTTTTTTTTTTTCGTATTCTTAACCCTTTTTTTTTTTTTTTTTTTTCATTTTTCTTATTTCTTATATTTTCTTTCTCTCTCCAACCCACTTGAACCACAACCATCCATGTAAGAAAAACAAGAAGGAAAAACTATATATGGCATGCATTCTCATTGATCTCATGAGCTATATATAATAGGGAAAAATACATTTTAAATCCTATAACTATTAACACATTTCTAAGTTGTCATTCTAAGTTTATACGTTTCATTTTAAATCCTCTACGTATGAACACAATTTTAAAAGACCATTCTATTAGAAAATCCATCCAAACTAAACGAATTTAGAGAGAAAAATTGTCATTTTATATTTTTTTTTATTCATTTTTCTTTTTCTTCTTCACTTCTCTTTCTCTTTCTCGCTCAACTCTCTATCTTTCTCTACCTCTCTCCCCTCCCATCGGAAAGCACCCCCTGTTACCGGGGTGGTTCACCCCCCGTAACAGGGGGTGACCCCCCCTCCCATAACAAAGGGTGGTTCACCCTTGTTACGAGGGTGGTTCACCTCAGTAACAAGAGGTGACCCTCCCGTAACAAGAGGTGGTTCACCCCTTGTAACAGAGCGTGTGAAAGACCTCTTGGATGATCCCTTGTTACAAGGGTGAACACCCCCTGTAACAGGGGGTGAGGAGGTGTTCACCTCTTGTTACGGGGGGGAGTTACCCCTTGTGTTACAGGGGGTACTTTCCAGTGGGGAAGATGAGAAGAAAGGAGGAAGAGAGAGAGACAGAGAAGTGAAAAAGAAAAAGAAAAAAAAAATGAAAAAAGAAAAAGAGAAAAATGATTAAAAATATATAAAATTACTATTTTGTCCTTTCATTATGTTAGTTTGGATGAAAAATCTAACAGAATGGTTTTTTAAAACTGTATTCATACGTAGAGGGTTTAAAATAAAAAACATAAATTTAGGAGGACTACTTAGAAATGTGTTAATAGTTAGAGAGTTTAAAATATATTTTTCCCTATACAATAAAAGTTTAAAGCACCAACTGTGCTGCAAAACAACTCCTATAAAGTAGGCAAGCTCAAAACTAAAGTACAAAACAAAAATATGAGAATCTAGACTAAAATACAAAACAGAAATATGAGAAACAAACTCGTATAAACCAGGTCATCAATAAATATCTCTAATATGTCTCCTCAAGATGGAGGTAGAAGAGAGACTCCAATCTTGGAATTGAGTGAGAGAAATGGTGGACGAGAAATGGGCTTATTGAGAGCATCAACTAGGTGATCTTTAGAAGAGACATGGGCAACACAAAGAGAGACCTTTTGAACTTGATCACGAATAAAATAAAAATCAATTTCAACATGTTTTATCCTGGAATGGAAAATTGGGTTTGAACACAAATGAGTGGCCCCAACATTATCAAAATAGATCACAAGAGAATTGGGAAGGAAAACAAAAAGATGAGTGAGAAGATAGTTAATCCAATTCATCTGAGTTGCAGTAGCAACCACAGACCTATATTTAGTGTTTGTGGATGACCGAGCAACAATACGTTGCTTCTTGTAACTCCATAAAATAGGATTACGCTAAGGTAAACAATATACACACTAATAGATGAGTAATCATCCTCATTACCAACCCAATAAGCATAGAAAAGATTGTGGAGAGTGTCGATATAAAGGGATGTTGTTAGTCCCTTGAAGGTGAGACAACATGGAAGCTTAAAATTTGGTACCACATCCGAGCCAAAGTCCTTTCCATATTACCTGACTTGGTTAACCTTGGCTAAACGAAGATGGTGCCATGTTATAAAGTCTTGTCTTATGCCAATGATCAAGACTAAGCATCGGTATACACCAACAGAGTTAATTGTGGACTTGGCCCTACTGTTGACTCCGTTATGGCTCCTTAGACTTAAAATATTATAAGAAGGTACCCCTCCCTCCAGACTCTTAGCGTGGCATGGACCCTAGGCTTGTTAAGGGGCGTGGACACACCAAAGTAATATGTATGCATGATGGGAAGACCTGGGAAAGGCTTACTAAAGATTCTCAATAGTGGTAGAAAATTAGGATGTAGAAAGCGTAAGCAAAATAGGGTGTCACGAGTCAATGCTAATGGACAATGGGTAATGCCAAGACAAGTCATAAGGTGATTTTAGGCACATGGCTAGGATCAACATTCATGGGGTATTGGCATCCGTGTGCATACTTGGGTATCGCTAGACGATATTGGTAGACATTAGGCATTGCTAAATCAAGGCGATAATTCTAGGCACAACTCTAGGATCGACATCCTAGGTGCAATGGTAGGAACGATTTCATGATCGTAACATGAAACCAAGGAAAGCATTAGCATGAGGTCAATATAACAAATCTTAATGTGGGTGCAAGACATAGTCTGGTCAAGACCATACTGGTAGCATGGTTAGGGCCAATGAGCGACGACACATGTTTGTAACAAAATGGAAAATTGGGCAAAACATATGCATAATGTTGATCGATTGTGACTAAGTAGCTAGGAAGAGTACTAGAGAAGATAAGTGTCCAAGAACATTGCATGTGCAGCTCATGAGATGGGCAGTTACTGAAGATTCCTGCATATAAGGTAGGGAGCACAAAGAGGCATCCCCATTCCATAGGATCAATAACTGTTGTGCTGCGGTCTGAACAAATGTGCAAACAAATGTCTCTTTTATATACCTAGGTAGTTAGGGATGTGAACTGTTGTTTATTCCTTAAAACTTGTTTTGTAAGTCTGGTTCAATAGAGAGGATTGTTTTTCCGAACCAAACCAAAACTATAGACATTGGTTCCTTATTCCTAATTTAATGCAAGGTTGGCTTTGCATGAAATTTTTGTGTACCTATGTGTATGAGTTTGTGCTTTGTAATTTTGGTGTACTGTGCTGTGTTGCGGGAAAATCAACTGTTGAACTGGGTGTGGTAACAATAAATCCAACACAAGGTTAAAATTCAAAGTTGAAAAGTTAACCTTATGATAGTTGGTATCGGAGTAGGACTACGAGATGGGATTTGCACCAAACGTGAATGATTGACTTTAATAGTTAGCAGATTACATCAATGTGCCAGTAAACGACAATGAAGAGAATCTATCCATCTACAATGCTAAAATCAAGGCCAACAATGTGAACCTTTGATTGTCGTTCTAAGATTTCTACAATGATACCATGTCCAAAATTAAGACCATGGTGGAGGACATGATCGTATTGGCTAATGTTTGGAAAATAAATTTCACACATGTGGAATAAGAAGTCTCCATTTTAAAAAAGGCCATCGTTGGACAAGGAATGATAGATGATCCAACGAAGGTCACGGTGTCGAACTTGAAATCATTCTCTAGTATTGGAAATGCTAAAGAATTGGAAAATTTTCTGTGGGATGTCGAATAATACTTCAAGGCAGCGTATGTTCCAGATTTTGAACGTGTGACCATAACCAGCATGTACCTATGCAGTTATGCTAAGTTATGGTGGCGGACACGTGATTTTAATGCTAATCAAACTCAAATTATGGAGTAGAATGATTTGAAGAACGAACTAAATGAGTAGTTTTTGCTTAGCAATACATCATGGTTTGCTCGAGAGTCCCTAAAAATCTAAAAATAGACTGATATCAATTGAAATTATGTAAAGAGCTTTACTTCGATGATGATAGACATCAAGAACATGTCTAATGAATACAATCTCCTCAACTTCATCTTGGGATTGCAACTATGGGCATAAAAAAAAAAACTTAGGTGACAAGACATGCGCGACTTTTCGGTTACAATAGTTGTGGCAACCAGCCTTGTTGACTATATAAACATACTAATAATAAAAACTTTTTGTTTGTAAGAAGGACAATGAGAAGTGTGGTAGCTCTCAAAATGGGAAGAAGAAATACAATAACCGGAAGAAGAAAGAAAAATCGAGTGATTCCAAAAACAAGTCCAAAGAAGATGGATAATCATGGTTAAAAGATAATAAGAACAAGGGTTTCTTCTTGTGTAATTGATAGGTGAATTTTATCTATCTATTTCCAAACTGAATTTGGTAGTTTTCGAGTATTTTTATTAAGTTTTAATTTGTTTTTATTTATTTTTGCTCAAAACAGGGGTTAGGAGCAAAACGGTCGAAGAACTAGGAAAGCGGTGGAAAAACGATAAAGAGGATCAAGTATTCAAAGCAGTAGTTTCACCGCTGCAGTGGTGAAACAACAGACAGTTCCCTAAGTTCTAATTGCTTACCGCTGCAGTGGTGATAAAGCAGAAAGCCTACCGACATGCCCACCGCTGCAGTGGTTACTAACCACCTGTTTTAGGATATTTTCTAGATATTTTGTTTGTTCCCTTTTTGTTCCCATTTGTTCCTACTTTTGTTAGAACACCTAGGGAGTGTTTTGAGTGTTCTAAAAAAGGCTCTCAACCAACCAAAGAGGAGGAACCCAATTGGAGAAGCGAAAACAAGATCGGAGCGGATTTTACGGACGCCACCTTCAGATAACGGCTATTGTCCCTCATTTCTCGCTTTATTCTTAACTTATTTTTGGTTGTTTGAACATGTATATTTTGTTTATCGTTGAATATATGGTTATGGCCATGAGTTGAACACTGATTATTTATGGGATTGATGTAGTTTACAAATATACATCGTTTGTTTAATCTTTATTTCGTTATCAGTTGTTCTTGCCTATTCGATTGTGTTTACCATTCTTATTCATTTATATGATTATTTATATATATCGAGAAATCATAGTTTGACACTTGAGATAGATAACCTCGAATTCGGACTAGGGTTTAAACATAACGCGACGACCTAAAGACCCGGGAGGGCATTAGAAAGTATGCAATCCATGAGGTTGGGGTGAGAATCATGTGACCAAGTATCGTATAGACACTCGAGGGAGACTTCGGCGTTGACGCAAAGTCACATATTCATTCACTTTACAATCGAGAGAGGTAGTAAGTGAGTTTTCGATACCTAGATTGTCGGATAGTTTGAACACTGTTAATGTAAACTAGATTGGATCAAACATGTATACGTGAATGAAGTTAATCCCTAGATAATCTATTCTCATATAATATATTTAGTATTATAGTTTAATTAATTATTAATTTAGTATTTTATTTATAAAAACAAAACCCTATTTTCATCGCCTAAATAACGTTCGGTTATGATAATCGCAGTAATTAACGACAATTTAATCCAATCATTGTGGATACGACAACCCTACTCATTCACTATTTTATAAAACTTAACCCGTACACTTGCGGTGAAAGTAGCGACGTAATTTATGCGCTACAAAGTTTTTGACGCCGTTGGCAAGGATTGGCTTTTAGATTGTTGTTGATATTGTGAGTAAGTAACTTAATTTTAATTTAGGTATTTATTTTATTTTTAATTTTTATTTTTAGTTTTCGTATATTTTGTCGCATCGACAAGTCCTCTTAAAGTTGTCTCAGCGGGATTTTGAGCCATTTTATTGTGCTTGGGATTGATATAAGGAGTTGCTCATTCAGTTTCCATATCATCATTTCCTGAGGGAGTATCAACTACTGAACTTCCTCGATGGGTTACTAGATGCAACAAGAAATTAGGTTGAAGGAGGAAATGGTACCACCTCTTTCGACTAATTAACCACAAACAAAGCCTATTGGATAGTGGAAGCCATGGATTGACACCCTTGAACCAAAATGTGGAGTTTTCCCCCACCCTGAATAATATGTTCATTGAATTTATGGGGAAAACTCAGGATTTCCGGAGGGAAACGAATGACCGGCTCAACGAGCATGAGGATCATCACAATATTGAGACAATTTGTGCTGAAATAAATGAGACCGTAAAGTCTCTTGAGACTCGAATCGGTCAGCTTGTTAGCTTCATTGAGGCCGATTCAGAAACGGTGGCACTGAGAGACACATATGTCACATGCATTGAAAGCCACAGTGTGGAACTGGAAACAAGCGAGAGGAAGTTGGGTCAGTTTGAAGACGATAAAAAATCATAAGATAACATTTGTGATTATCTGCCATTTGAGATCCACCAAGTGTTGCCACCGTCGATCCAAGACGATCACATTTATGAGGATCCGATGTGGCTCACTTGTTCTCCACTACCTTTTGCAACGTTCTTTCATGACAACCAAGCACAAAATCCAGAAATGAGTCTTGTTGAGAATACGGGCCAAACAATGCCAAATCTTGTCAGTCTTGAGGGAGTTCTGAATCAAGACCCATATGTGGTGTTGAACGACACTTACTATGGGCGGAAGCCGCTCTTTGACGAGCACTTCTCCGTGTCAAGCAGAAGACAATAAACCAAGCGCTTCTTGGAAGACAACCCAAGTCTAAAATAAATTAGATCCATCACTGCCGACTTCATTCGAAGGCGAGATTGTCTCGCCTCCCAGATACGTGTTCTAAACCCCCTTTATCGGTACGTGTTCTAAACCCCCTTTATCGGCATACTTTATTTCTATTATTGAGAACGATGATTAGGTCATTGTAGACACTTCCTGTTTTAAGTTTGGGGGTGATGTGTGGTATGTTAGTATGTCTTATTGTTTAATTGTATGCATGTTTGTTTAGTTTAGTTAGTATGTTATTGTTTGTAATAGTTGTTGTGTGTGTTGAGTTTTGTAGTTCATCTGAGTCATTACCCGATAATGACATTATCCCCTGGTTGTTTTTCGAGGTCATGCGTAGTGCCCATTCTTGTGTGTTCTGTGTGATTGACGTTTCATTGGGGTAAAAGTTATTATGGATCCTAACATGCACTAGCACTTAAACTCAATGTATAACTATCCACTTGATTTGACTTCGATTATTCGTTAGCCAAGTTCATGACAATAGGGATTCTAGAACCTGATTTGTGAAACATTTGAGGCGAAATCCTAGGCAAGGTAATTCAGGAAATATGATTTAGGCATTCATTTTGATCGCTTGAGCCTTTGAAGCTTACCATGTAATATCATTTATCCCTTGTTACCCTATCGAAGCCTGTTAGCCGTTTCAATTCTAAACACGTAACAAATGCCTGTCCAATTGAATTTTTTCCAAACCTTTATCGCTAAACCTAAGGCACAATTTGAGTGAAATCAAGTTAGCATTTGTTTATACTACTTGAAGTGAGCGGTTGAGATTTTGGTTGAACTATTGATTGGTTTGGTATTCGAGTACTCAGTTGTCATTTTTCTATCGTATTTCCATATCCGTCAAATTGTAACAAATCAAATAAGTTTGGGGGTGTGTTTGTGAAAAAAAGAAAGAATAAATATAGTTCTATTTTTGTTTTGTCTTGACAAGTGAGTACTACGTTTTCAAATATAAGTTCAGGATTGTTTCGAATTGATTTGTGTAGGGTTACGAGTGTGATTGAGCCAAACATTGTGCCTCTAGTATTGTTAAATTAATAACGTTAACCTGTTTCCAATTTCTGATATACCCTTATCCATTTTCTAAAAAAAAATAAAAATTGAACCAAATCCTATTGATCTTTTTGAATTTTCGAGCCTACATTAGTGGAGAATGGAACCCTGCCAGGCATATGGATTTCCTATACCTTATTGGTTTTAATCATGAGCTTTATTGGTGGATAATCCAATCTAATCGGTGGATATTTGTATGATTGCGTTTTCGCACACACACCTAAACATGATCTAGAATGGCGCTTACTGCTATTGAATGTTGAAATTCTAAAACACATGCGTTTCACTCTTGAAATCAATATGATTGAGGGCTGATGAGGGAAAACGTTTTGGTCGTTAGATGAATTTTAAAACTTAAGCGTTGTTATTTTTTTTAGTTCATTTGTGTTTTTCATTTTTAGTCATTAAATTCGTTAATAGTTGTGGTAGTTTATTTTATTGCGTGGGTGTTTTGCTCGAGAATTAGCAAAATTCCAAGTTTTGGAGTATTTGATAGGTGAATTTTATCTATCTATTTCCAAATCGAATTTGGTAGTTTTTGAGTATTTTTTATTAAGTTTTAATTTATTTATTTTTTGTTCAAAACAGGGGTTAGGAGTAAAAACGGTCGAAAAATGAGGAAAGCGGTGGAAAAACGATCAAGAGGATCAAGTATTCAAAGCAGTAGTTTCACTGCTATAGCGGTCATCCCACTGCTGCAGTGGTGAAACAACAGAGAGTTTCCTAAGTTTTGATCGCTCACCGTTGCAGTGTTGATAAAGTAGAAAGCCTACCGACATACCCACCACTACAGCGGTGAATCCACCGCCGGTCACTGGCCACCTGTTTTAAGATATTTTCTAGATATTTTGTTTGTTCCCTTTTTGTTGCCATTCATTCCCACTTTTGTTAGAACACCTAGGGAGTGTTTTAAGTGTTCTAAAAAAGGCTCTCAACCAACTAAAGAGGAGGAACCCATTTGGAGAAGCGGAAACAAGATCGGAGCGGTTTTTACAAACACTACCTTCAGATAACGGTTATTCTCCCTTGTTTCTCACTTTATTCTTAACTTGTTGTTGGTTGTTTGAACATGTATATATTGTTTATCGTTGAATATATGGTTATGGATATGAGCTGAACACTGATTATTTATAGGATTGATGTAGTTTACTAATATACATCGTTTGTTTAATCTTTGTTTCGTTATCAATTATTCTTGCCTATTCGAATGTGTTTACCTTTCTTATTCATTATATTCTTGTTTAGATATATCGAGAAATTGGGGTTTGACACTCAGGAGAGGTAACCTCAAATTCGAACTAGAATTTAAACACAACGCAACGACCTAATGACCTGGAAGGGCGTTAGAAAGTATGCAATCCGTGATGTTGGGGTGGGACTCATGTGACCAAGTGTCATATAGACGCTCGGGGGGACTTTGGCATTGACGCAAAATCACATATTCATTCACTTTACACTCGGGAGAGGTAGTGAGTGAATTTTTGATACCTAGATTGTCGGATAATTTGAACACCATTAATGTAGACTAAATTGGATCAATCACATATACGTAAATGAAGTTAATCCCTAGATAATCTATTCCCATATAATATATTTAGTATTATAGTTTAATTAATTATTAATTTAGTATATTATTTATAAAAACAAAAACCTTATTTTTATCGCCTAAATAAAGTTCGGTTATGATAATCGTGGTAATTAGCGACAATTTAATCTAATCCATGTGGATACGACAACTCTACTAATTTACTATTCTATAAAATTTGACCCGTACACTTGTGGTGAAAGTAGCGACGTAATTTACACACTACCAGTAATTATCCCCATCGTATGAAGAATTGTTCCAAGAAGAAGAAAATCAGTGCCACACTTGCTGAAGACTCGGAGGATGACAATGATGATTCCCCAACTCGAGCTAACCCGTGTACAAAACCCATGGGAAGGAGATGACCACTATTTTTCATTGTCTTAATGTGTGGAAACACTATCTTATGGAGACAAGATAAATAATGCAGTGAATATTTACTTCAAAACCGAAAAGAAATTGACCCCAAAACAGCCTCATTGGAATGAATTCTAGATTGAGTTTGATTTTACCTTGGTGCACAAATCATGAAAATGGAATTTACAAACTGACCTTTTAAATCTGAAAGAGGTCCTTCAGTAAATGGCGTCAATGGCATAGGTGGAAACTAATTTTCTGTAGAAAATCAAAGATTGGTCGCCACACGACCCTACCTATCAGAAGCCCCACCAAAAAGTAGATGATGGTTTTGTTCAAAGACATTGGGTTGAAGACGGATTATTGTATGCCATGGGGAGTAGACCTTATGACCCTAGTGGTGGAGGGGGGGATTAAAGAGAGAGTTTCTCTGAGATACACTCGATCATCTTGGGGCATGTTACCTGGGCATTGAGAGGATGTATATTTTACTATCGTAGTCATTCTATAGGTCGAAGATGGTGGAGGACATCGAAGCTTTCGTTAACACATGTCTCATGTGCTAATAAGACAAGCTAGAGAGAAAAAAACAAAGTCGGGTTGCTGGAATTGTTATCGATCTTGGAGAGACCGCGACAATCCATTTCGATGGACTTCATATCTGGATTTACAAAGGTGGATGGTATGCATTCAATTTTCATAGGTCATTAAACGATTTTCAAAGTATGTTGTGTTTATCCTTGTCCCTCATGCATATCCTATCGATGTTGCAGCAAAATTGTTTTACAAGAATATGCTTAAATATTTTGGCTGGCAGAAGACATCATCAATGATAGGGACACCTATTTCACTAGCCGTCTCTGAACCGTGCTATTTAATATGATGGGCAAAGAAATAGAGTTTTCCACAATCAATCACTCTGAGACAGATAGATAGACTGAGAGGATGAATCAGTTATTGGAAGAATATTTGAGACACTATGTGACAGAAAGTCAAAAAAATTGGGCAGAGTTGCTAGATAGTGCACAGTTCTACTACAACTTGCACAAGTCATCAACAACAAGGATGAGTCCATTCAATATTTCTAATGGGCAACAACTTCTCACTCCATATAAGGTAGTTGCACAATGTACATAAGAGGGAGTTCTACTGCGGCCTATCGGTTTTTGATTGAGCAAATCGTAGGCCTTCCTCCCAGCAAACAGAGGGGGTCTAAGCTTAGGGGGATTAAGGGATTTTAAGTAACGAGCATTATTGGACCAATAAACCAATATTCCAACATCTCGGCTTATCGATGAGGAAAGATATAGCTTAGCAAAAGCAATCAGAAAGAAAGAAAAAGTATGTGGATCAACATCGCAGAGAGTTGAAATTCAGAATAGGATATTGTGTTATAATGAAACCTACTCCACAAATTTCGAAGAAGATATGTAGCAATATGGTACATAGAGGCTTGATACCAAAGTATGTCAGACCATTTGAGGTGTTTATGTGTGTAAAAAACGTTGCTTACCAGCTGAAGTTGTCGAATCAATTGAACATCTACCTCACTTTTCATGCAAGTTTTCTGAAACCATTCAACGAAGATTTATTGAACTTGGGCTGGAAACAGGCCAGACGAGCACCGACTATAATTCAAAAACAATTTGATAATGAAGTAGAAAAGATCTTGGATTACAAGACCGAAGGTATGAGCAAGAAGAATTGGAGGACCCATTTTCTAATTTAGTGGATGGGGTTGACATAAGTTAATGCTAGTTGGGAGAAGGATATTTGGCATAAGGATGTCACCCTTTGGTAGTTCAATAAAAAAATCGAGGAGTATTGGGACAAATACCCTCCGACGAAGACATTGGCCTCTTCTGGTGAGAGTGGTTTGTTAGCCCCTTAAAGGTGAGAAAATGGGAAGGCTTGAAATTCAGTGCCATTTCCAAGCCAATGTCTTTGGCTCGGTTAACCTTAGCTAAACAAAGATTGTGCCATGTTATAAAGTCTAATGCTATGACAATAATCGAGACTTAGCATCGGTCTATACCAACAGAGTCAACCATGGGCTAGGCCACACTTTTGACTCCATTATATCTCTTCAAACATTTTTATGTTTACTGTTTTTTTTTTTTTTTTTTTTTTTTTTAAGTATAATAAGGGGAGTACCCCTTCATCCACACCTTCGGCGTGGCATGGAATCTATGTAAGTTAAGGGGTGTCGTCACACCAAGACAAGTTGTATCCAAGGGCCAAGGCATGATAGAAAGCCGTGGTCAAGACTTACCCAAGATTCTCGGCATGGGCAGAAAATCAGGATGTAAGCATCAGCAAAATAGAGCATCACGAATCAATGCTAACGGGCTTTGGGTGACACGAAGGCAAAGCACTAGATGATATAAGAAAAATAGATAATGTTAACCCTAAATAATTTAAATCTTAATTTGATGGTTTTGATGATTGATAGGTGTGATCTATCTACATATTTTCAAACCAATTTTGTTAGTTGTAGAGTATTTTTATAGTTATTTTTATTACGTTTTAATTAGTTTTTACTCTTTCTGTATAAATCAGGTGTGTGGGGTAAAAAGATAGGAAACTAGAGAGAAAACAATGAGATCAAACCAAAAACAGTCGAAGAACGGTGGAAAAAAATGAGCAAGGCGGCAATATTCTGAAAGAAGCCTACCGCCGCAGCGTCTAGACCTCTACCGCGGCAGTGAAAATGAAGAGAGTGGCATGATCATGTTGAACGTCTATCGCCACAGCAGTGAAACTGCAGAATGTCAACCAAGGCCACCGTTGTCTTTACCACCAAGGTGATCAACCAACCGACATACCCAACGCCTAGGCGGTGAATCCCACCGCGTAGGTGGCGGCCTCTGTTCCAGATTAGATATTTATTAGATATTTTTGAGATATTTTCCCTATATAATCCCCTCTCCTCTCTCATTTTCAGTATCTCTTGGCATTTTAAGCCCTTAGAAGATATCTAAGAGTAGGTTTAAGAGTTTTAGAGGGAAAGCTCACATCCCAAAGTGGAGGAAGACGGCGAAGCAATCGTTGAGCGTTCTTCGCGGCTAATCTTCGGACGAGGCTAAGTTCTTCGATTTCTTTAACTTAGGATTTTGTGAGCATGTTTAACTCGATTTCAATATTTATACGGTTATGACCACGAGTTAAATATGGATTGTATAGGGATTAACGATATATTTATAAATATGTGTTTGGATGATTTCGGTGTTGCGTTTATGTTTGTTCTTCGTAGTTTGATTGTGTTTATCGTATTATTTATTTATCATGCTTAGATAGATAAATGGAGAATATGGGATTTGACAAACCCCGGATTCGAATTAGGGTAAACAAACGCTACGATCCAATAACCCGGTCGAGGTTAGGATTGTGGACAATCGATGACGTTGGGGCAAGACTCACGTGACCTAGGGTTATTAAGACGTTGAAGGGGACTTCTTCGTCGACTCGAAGTCATGTATTCTCCCGTTTTACACTTAGGAGAGGTGGCGGTGGAGTTTTAGAACTAAAATTGTCGATAGGGTAAACACAACGCGACGATCCAATGACTCAGTCGGAAGTTGGATTGTGTGCAATCAATGACGTTGGGGCGAGACTCACGCGACCTATGGTCGTTAATATGTTGAGAGGGACTTCTTCGTTGACACGAAGTTGTGTTATATCCCCCGTCTTACACTCTGAAGAGGTAGCGGAGAAGTTTTTGATACCGAGATTGTCAAATAGGTTGAACACCGTAAATGTGAGTAAATCGAGATCGAACACATATTTGTAAACAATTTAATCCCTAGGCAATTGTTTCCCCTAAAAAAGATTAGTATATTAGTATAGTTAATTTAGGTTATATTAGTATTAGTTTAATTAATTAAACACATTTATTTTTAGCCTAGATAAAGTTAGGTCATGACAAACGCGGTACTCAATCGTAATAACACCAATCCCTTTAGATACAATAAGCCAATCTCACGATCACACTATACTAAAACTTTGACCTCCGATAAGTGTAAATTACTCCTACATTTTCAAACCGAATTTGTTAGTTTTCGAGTACGTTTATAGTTATTTTTATGTGTTTTAATATGTTTTTATTCTTTTTATATTAAAATAGGTGCGTGGGATGAAAATGTATGAAATCGGAGCGTAAACAATCCATTAGTATCGAGAACGGTGGAAAAATGAGCAAGACGGCAAGATTTTGTAACCAGGCCCACTGCCTAGGCGTCCAGACCACCGCCTAGGCGGTGAAGATGCTGAGAAAGACCAAAGGCCACTGACGAACCACCGCCTAGGCGGAAATCCAGTAGAAAGTTTTCCTAGTTGACCGCCTACTCCATTGCCTCAACGAAACACTAACCAACATACTCCTCCGCCTAGGAAGAAATTCTACTGCCTAGGCAGAGGCCTCTGCACAGAATAGATATTTTTTTTAGATATTTTGCCTATAAATACCCTTTTTCCCTCTCATTTTATGGGCTCTCTCCAGCCATTAGGGCCTTCCTAAGGTTAGATAGAATAGAGAAAGAGTTTTAGAGAGTGATCATTCAATCCCGAAGAAGAAGATGAAGGAGGAGCAAATCCTATTACAGTTTTAGCGCTAAATCTTCAGATATCGGCTAAGTTTTTCAGCTTCTTTCTTTATTTTTCTCATTTTTGTAGATTGTTGAGCATGTTTAGCTCGGATTTTGTTGTTTATATGGTTAGGGCTATGAGTTAAACATGGATTGTAATATGGATTAACATATTATTTATGAAAATGTAGTTTTGGTTGAATTTATGTGTTGTTCTTGGTTGTTCCTTATAATTTCGATTGTGTTTCCATGTTTTCTATGATTATATGCTAGTTTAGATATATTGAGAATACGGGGTTTGACACTCAGGAGAGGTAACCCCGGATTCGGACTAGGGTTAACACAACACGACAATCTAACGACCCGAGAGGGCGTTCGAAAGTGTGCAATCGATGACGTTGGGGCGAGACTCACGTGACCTAGAGTCGTTAATACGTTGAGGGGGACTTCGACGTTGACACAAAGTCACGTATTCCCTCGTCATACACTTGGAAGAGGTGGTGATGGAGTTTACGAACCAAGATTGTCGGATGCGCCGAACGCCGTTAATGTTAACTAAAATGAAACCAAATGCATTTAAGTAAATAACGTCAATCCCTAGGCAATCTGCCCCCCTAAACAATCTCAAATTAGTATTTATATTATAGTTAACTTAATTAAGTATTTTAGTTTAGTATTATTATAAATTATAATTCATTTTTGTCACCTAGATAAAGTCGAGTTATGATAATCGCGGTACTCAATTGTAATCTCAACCAATCCCGGTTGATACGATTCCTGACCGAAAGGTTTACTATACTAAAACTTGATTCGTACACTTGCGGTGAAAGTGTTAACACTTAGTTTGTGGCCACCAACCTCATATACTTGCGAGTAGTCAATACGCGAGGATCGAATCATTTGCGCTACCAAGTTTTTCGGCGCCGTTGCTAGGAATTGGTTGAGAAAATTCAATTTTCGGCGATCGCCACCAAGTTTTTGGTAATGATTGCCGGGAATTGTGTTTTTCATTTATTATTGATATTGTGAGTAAATGATCCGATTTTACTTTAGGCATTTATTTTGTATATAATTTTTGTTCGTACTTTTGTTTTTCTTTCTTATGTAGGGTACTTGGCGATATTAGATCGACGGGTATTGATGCATCTTTTTCGAAGGGATTCCAATCTGTTTTATTATGCAGGGCCACGCACATAAGCCGGTGAGGCATTTTGTTGAAAGATTGAGCCGAACAAAGAAAAACCTCACCAAGCTTGAGGGCGTTCTAAAAATGTTGGGCCGAGGACATTAAACCACGCACTTTTTGGAAGGCAACCCAAGGTCAAATAAATTAAATCCGTCATAGCCGAATTTAATCGAATGCGAGATTCTCTCACCTCCCAGGTATGTGTTCTAAACCCCCTTCGTCAGCATGCTTAAATTTCATATGTTGAGAATGATGATTGAGTTCGCTGAGGACATTGTCTATTTTGAGTTTGGCAGTGATGTGTAGGATATTAGTATGTTTTACTGTTTTTCTTGTATTGCATGTGTGTTTAGGTTAGAATGTGTTTATGTTTTTGTGTTGTTGTTTGCATGCTGAGTTTTGCATTCATCTGGGCCATTACCCAATGATGAGATTACCTCTGGTTGTTTTCAAGATCAAGGGTAATATCCATGCATGTGTGGTTCTGTGTGCTCGACTATGCGTTTTGGTAAAAATTATTGTAAATCCTAATTTGCACGAGCACATAGACTCAATGTATAGTTATTCAATTGATTTGAGGATGATTATAAATTAGCCAAACTCATGACAATTTAAGGATTCTAGAACTCGATTGAGGGGAAGTTTGAGGTGAAATCCTAGGCGAGGTAGTTTAGGAGATGTGATTTAGGCATTCTCTTTGTCGCTTGAGCCTTTTATGCCTGCCTGTTATATGTTTATCCCTCGTTATCCTGTCGAAGCCTTAATGCCAATTCAATTCTGAACACATAAACACATACCCTAGCCAGTTGATCTTTTTCGAACCTTAATCATTGAATTTAAAGGCACATTTAAGTGAATCAAGCTAGCAATTGCAAATGCTACTTGATGTGAGCGGTTGGGTTTAGGGCGAACTTCAGATTGGTTCAGTATTCGAGTACTCACTTGTTTTTTTTCTTTTGTTTTAACCACACCCGTGAAATAATACTAATCGAATAAGTTTGGGGGTGTGGTTTGTATGGTTAGTTAAAAAACAAAAAAACACTATGTAAATATTGTTTATTTACGTTCCTTTTGACAAGTGAGTACGTCGGTCTAAATTGATTGTTCGGGATTGTTTTCCAATTTATCTATGGGGGTTCGAGAGTGAATGTACCAAGCGTTGAGTCTTGGGTAACATTATGTTAACAACATTAACCCGTTTTCTATTCCAAATTACCCTTGGCCAAATGTTCCTTAACCGAACCAAGTCCTAATGATATCTTTGAACTACTCAGCCTACATTAGTGGAGAGTGGACCCCAATTAGGCATATGAAAATCCTTGTCCTTTACGGTCTACGTTGTGAATTTTGTTGGGGAATAATCCAATCCGATCGTTGTATAGCCATATTACTGAGTCTCGCATAAACACGTTTACAAGATCTAGAATGGCGTTCACCATTATTGCATGTTGAAATTGTAGAATCACATGGTGTGTTTTACCGCCTGAACTCGATATGACTGACGGTTGTTGAGGGAAAAATAAATAGGTCATTAGAAGAAGTCAAAACTCACATGTTGTTATGTTTAGATTGTTTTAGGTTGTTTGCTATTTTATTTAGTTATATTTTTCATTTTCGTGTGTGTGTTTTGCTCGAGGACTAGCAAAATTTCAAGTTTGGGGGTATTTGATAGGTGTGATCTACCTATATATTTTCAAACTGGTTTTGTTAGTTTTAGAGTATTTTTATAGTTATTTTTACTATGTTTTAATTAGTTTGTACTCTTTTTGTATAAATCAGGTGTGTGGGGCCAAAAAGACAAGAAACTAGAGCGAAAATGATGAGATTGAACCAAAAACGGTCGAAGAACGGTGAAAAAATGAGCAAGGCGACAATATTCTGAAAGAAGCCCACCGCCGCGGCCTTCAGACCTCCGCCACGGCAGTGAAAATATAGAGATTGGCATGATCTTGCTGAACGTCCACCACCGCGGCGGTAAAGCTGCAGAATGTCAACCAAGGCCACCGTTGTCTTCACCGCCGAAGCGATCAACCGACTGACATACCCACCGCCTAGGCGGTGGCCTCTGCCCCAGATTAGATATTTATTAGATATATTTGAGATATGTTACCTATATAATCCCTTATCCTCTCTCATTTTTGGTCTCTTTTGGCATATTAAGCCCCTTAGAAGATATCTAAGGGTAGGTTTAGGAGTTTTAGATGGAGAGCTCACATCCCGAAGTGGAGGAAGACGGCGAAGCGATCGTTGAGCGTTTTTAGCGGCTAATCTTAGGATAAGGCTAAGTTCTTCGATTTCTTCCCTTATTTCTTTAATTTAAGATTTTGTGAGCATGTTTAGCTCAATTTCAATGTTTATATGGTTATGACTACGAGTTAAATATGGATTGTATAGGGATTAACGATATTTTTATAAATATGTGTTTGGATGATTTCGGTGTTGTGTTTATGTTTGTTCTTCGTAGTTTAATTGTGTTTATCGTATTGTTTATTTATCATGCTTAGATAGATAAATGGAGAATACGGGGTTTGACAAACCTCAGATTCAGATTAGGGTAAACAAACATCACGATCCAATAACCCGATCGGGGTTACGATTGTGGACCATCGATGACGTTGGGGCAAGACTCACGTGACCTAGGGTCGTTACAACGTTTAGGGGGACTTCTTCGTCGACTCAAAGTCATGTATTCCCCCGTGTTACACTCGAGAGAGGTGGCAATAGAGTTTTAGAACTGAGATTGTCGATAGGGTAAACACAATGCGACGATCCAATGACTCGATCGGGAGTTGAATTGTGTGCAATTAATGACGTTGGGGAAGGACTCATGGACCTAGGATCGATAAGATGTTGAGGGGGACTTCTTCATTGACACGAAGTTGCGTTATATCCCCTGTTTTCCACTCGAAAAAGGTGGCGGGGGAGTTTTAGAAACCGACATTGTCAAATAGGTCGAACACCGTAAACGTATGTAAATCAAGATCGAACACGTATTTGTAAACAAGTTAATACCTAGCTAATTCTTTCTCCTAAAACATATTAGTATATTAGTAAAGTTAATTTAAGTTATATTAGTATTAGTTTAATTAATTAAATACATTTATTTTTAGCCTAGATAAAGTTAGGTCATGACAAACGCGGTACTCTATAGTAACGACACCAATCCCTGTAGATACGATAACCCAATCTTTCACGATCACATTATACTAAAACTTTAACCTCGTACACTTGCGAGTAGTCAATACACAATGATCAAATCCTTCGTGCTACCAATGATTCATTAACTTTGATGTGTTTCTGGACTAATATTCTGTTTGAGATGTGGTTATAGTGTTTAAGGATATTACTCAGGAATAATGTTGGACTCAGATGATAAACTGTTAAAATGAGATGTATTGAACAAGAAGATGAATAACCGGGATGATGCAGTTTAGAGACATGATGAAAATGATTTTTTGAAGAAATGTTTTTTGTATTATTAAGGTACAAGAACACTGGTACTGTTATATTCTTGATAACCCATCTAGGATCACTTCATATTATTATGTGCTTAGAAGTACTTAAATACTTGCCTTAAAATGTGCAATTTTTTTTTAGTTAAAATCAGTCAATTGACCTAAAAATTCGGTCAGCTAATTGCAATTAAATTTTGAAAACATGAAAACTGAGATAAGATGGTCAACTAGTTAGAAAACAGTTAATTTATTGTGTAAGGCCTCAATCGTAGCACGTACGTCATTTTAGTTGCATTTTAGAGTAATGGAGAAAATTCCGGATAATTTGAGTCAATTAAAAATTCAAATTAAAAAGATTAGGGATCAAATTGAAAATTTAGGAAAACATTCTATCCAAAATTGACATTTAACTTTTTAAATTGAAACTTAAAAGGGGTGAAATTTCAATTTTAGAACTTTTAAAGAAGTTGATATTGGACTAAAAAGAGGATTTTAAGAATTAGGGAGAGAAAGAGTAACTAAACAAAAAGTTTTATTTTATATATATATATATACCCATTTTGTGCATGTGTGCTATGTGCCATGAAGATCCGCCGGAGGCAGAGAAGAATTGGGAAATGGGAGACGTGGTATTTTTAGATCAAATCTTTAGACCACTTGATTCATGCATTATATACTTGCATACAGACTCAATCTGAAGGGAGGAAATGAGAAACACAAAAAGAGAAAAACAGAGAGAGAGAGAGAGAGCAGGGTCGGACAGTCGGTGTTCGTCGCCGGCGATGGGTTAGAGAGAGAGAGCTCGCCGCCGGCGAAAATTCAAAATAGAAAATAGAAATGCAGCGTGGGTATGTGTTCGTGTTCTTCGTGTGGGTGTGTGTCGTCATCAAATTTCAGAGAGAGAGAAAGCGGTTCGCTCCGGTGGGTGTGGGATCGTCGTCCGTCCAGTGGTGCGTAATCATCGCCGTCGTTCGATAAAGTGTATGTGCATGTTCTGTGTGGTTCATTCAGCGTCACCGGGGCATGATTGTTTGGTCAGATAGGTGTGTCGGTGTGGTCGCCGTCGTCACCGAAGTAGAGAAAGAGAGGGTGTCGTTGGCCGGTGGACGTTGTCGATTTCGTGGGTTGAGGTGGTTCGGTTGCGTGTGTGTGGGGGGGTGTTCTTTAGTCTTAACAGTGTGTGCGTGTGCTCCTCGAACAAGTGTGTACGTGTGTCGTCATCGATGGTGTACGTTGGTCGTCAGACAGTGTGTGTGTGTGTGTGTGTGTGTGTGTGTGTGTGTGTGTGTGTGTGTTCCAGCAGTGACGGTGGTGCCGTGTTCGTCGTGTGTGTGTATGTATGTGTGTGCTGCCATTTATGTGTGTGTGGTGGGTTCGGTCAGTGAATCGGTCGTCTGGTCCGGTGGTGAGAGGTTGTGGTCGCTGGCTGAAATTGAAGCTAAAGTAGGAACCGGAAGCAGAAGCAAGAAAAAGACAAAAAAAAAACAAAAAACAAAAAGAAATTACAACCGGAATAATAAATTTGGGACCATTCGTATTAATAAATTTTAACGAAATAAAAATTTACCGAATAACAATTTTCATAAATAAAATGTGGGTAATGGGAAAACATGGAACTTAGGGCCTGCTTTGCATGATTAAGTTATTTTACATAAAATATTAATTTAGGCTTCGTCACTATTAGGTTCGCAGGCACCGGTGTCCCGATAGCGTGTTGTCAGTGACAGTTTTGCAAAACAGATATCGAGGTGAGTGTACTATCTTCTTGTAAACCTATTTTCAAATATATGATGGAAAAAAAATGTGTTTACTTAAAAGACTGGACGAATTTATAACTTATATGGATCAAACGGATTTGGGTGTTTTGGAAATATGGATTTCGTTGGTTTTAAAAAAAGGGTGGAAAAATGATAGTTGGATTAAATCGATTTTGGAAATAGGGGTCGATGTTATTGATTTGCAGTTTGACGATATTGTCATTGATTGTACGATGCTATTGATTTTATCTGCTTCGACAGAGCGTTGATTATCTATTAAGTTGTTGTTATTGTGGTTGAGGTGGAGATGAGTTGTTGTTGTTGACGTGAGGTGGAGATTGGTGTTGGATATTCACCTACTTAGCATAGTCCAGCAGAGCGGTGTTTCACCCGCTTGGCATAGTCCAGCGGAGCGTTGTTCAACCGCTTGGCATAATCCAGCTGAGCATTGTTCACCTGCGAGGTATAGTCCCGCAGAGCGTTGTTCACCTGCTAGGCATAGTCTGGCAGAGCATTGTTTATGTCCCGTTAGGGAGGCAAATCCTACAGGTGGTATAGTACCGTTGCAACTCTCGATCGTGAGGTTAAAACGATCACATGGATAGCCGGGGCGTGGTGTAATGTGATGTGGTGTGGGGTGGTATGCTGTGATAAGGTGTGGTGTAATGTGGGGCGGTATGATGTGATGTGGTATGGTGTAATGTGGTATCGTGTCGTATGTGGTGTTTTGTCATATATGGTGATTGAGATGAGTACATTTATACATATTCTTTTATACTGGATAGATATGTTCTGATTTCATTATACTATATGGTTATTTGAGTTATTCTGATTGATTTTCATTGTTTAGTTGGAATGCTATATATATATATATATAAACGTTGATTTTGTGGTCACAGGAAAAAAGTGTTTTCCTTGTGGTATGAGACATTTATATATCATGAGATTTTTATTTGATATGTAATATTTATATATTTTATACTTGATCCATCTAAAATATTTTTATTAAGAAGACAGTACACTCACAGGTACAACAGCTATGAGTCGATCCCCTACTGGCACTAGGTAGAGTCCGGCGATGGTGTAGTATGGCCGTATTTTGGGAGGAGTTGTCTGAGGCGAACCTGTGAGAGCTTCATTGTTGTTATACTTTTGTTGTCATTATAGTTCAGGAACGGGTATGTCCCCAGTTAGAGATGATACATATGGTCAAAATTTGTGGTTGTATATTTATGTATGCACTTTGTCGTTTGCTAGTTGGTTTGACGTTAAAATGACGTCACGTCGGCCCCAGGGTGATGGGTGTCCGGGGTGGGGTGTAACATAATGAATTAGGACCAGAGATTTTGAAGTTTGAGGAAAAATGATTGATTGGACAGGAAATTCGATGACTGGTTACTTCAGGTTCGCAAAAGTTTTCAGGCTGATCTTCAAACGGTCAACTGATTTTGGTGGTAGTCGACTGATCAATGGTTGTTTTTTTTTTTTTTTTTTAGATTCTATGAACGTTTTTCAAAAAAAAAAAATCCTTGGTTTTGATGATTAATATTTCTAAATCATTTTTAAATGATCTGAAATGATTATAATTGTTTAGAAAGATGTATTATTTTTGAAATCAAGGGCTTTAATAGAAATTCATTTCAGTCCTCAAACTTTATTATTTTTGTGATTATGTCAATAAAACCTTGTGATCTATAATTTTGACCAGATCTTTAAACAATTTTGAGGCATGAATCTGGACTTAAATGAGATGAATTCAAGGTAAAACTATGTATTATGCCACGGGTGAATGTCTAGGGCTTAAGGGAGAAAATCAAGGAATTTTAAAACCGATATATCTGTTGGAGATCTTGCTTCATTTGGCTATTTTTAAAGCGTTTGTTGAAAAAAAAAATTGATATTTTTGAGAAAGAAAATAAAAATTTTGAGATTTAATAATCTAAATTTATGAAAAAGGGAAATAGAGGATTTATATATTCAAAGAGAGAGAAAGAGTGCTAGAAAATTGAGTGAAAAATCTATTCAACTCTTTGTGAATTTTGTGGAAGTTGTTCAAAAAGAAAAAAAAATATTGAAGATCATTTGTGAAATTGGATTCTAAGCCTTCAATTCAACACATTCTACAAGGATTTAAGGAGATCGTTCTAGTTTGAGTTTTAAATCTCTGTGTGATATATATATATATATATATATATATATATATATATTTGTGCTCAATGTTATGCTTAATTGATATTTGATTGTGATTAGATCTTGAGCGTTCACTTGAAATCATATTTGAATTTGATAAAATCATTTTCTGCAAAATTCTCTTGTATTTATTTTGAAAATTTATTCTGAGTTAAAACAATTTTGAAAAATATGGTATATTCAATTATGTGCTCTACTGTGATAAAATCCAGATTTATATAAATATGATTGATGAATTGTGTATCTTTTGAAATGTGGTCACTCTAGATCTAGTTGTTCACCATGCTCCGCTACTCACCATCATCTACTCCGGAACTAGTCACTCCATGCCCCCATGATTGCCCATCGCCCACCAAATTGGAAGAAAGATGAGGTTTAGTAGAGCAGGATTAGTGTTAGGTTTGGCTCGAAATGGAATCAACAACGCAAATTTCTTTCTTCTAGTTTCTCATGATATTTGATTCGGATCCTCTCTTTATTTCATTGTTAGTTTTATTTTAGGATTTTCAAATCAAATATCTCAGGAGGTTGGTGGCAATATGAGGAAGATGGTTATGATTTAAGCTGAATATGAGAAAGATGGCACTATCCATGGTTTCAAACATATGAAAGACATCCTTTTAAGTTTTGATTGTATTGCCCGGATATTGAAGTCACTAAGGGCCCGTTTGGTTAGTGTTCTTAACCCAACTTAATCCAACTCATCCCAAAAAAATTGGGATTGATGTTTGGGAATGCATTTGACAAACCCAATTATGTTCCTAACTCAACCCGTAAAGTAAGAATTGATTCTTAAAATCTTAAAAAAATGAGGAAAAAAAAAAATTTGCCCATAGAAAAGGACACGCTGAGAATTAAAAAATTTGTTAGTTGGTCCAGTGTTTGACTTTGGTTGAACTCATTTTCATTTTCTTTTTCTTTTCGCTCTCTCCATGCCTGTCATTTTTCTTCACTTTCTCCATTGTTCTGTCATCGCCAACGAAATCGTCGTTGTTTTCATTATTGCTCGCCAACGAAATCCCCATCGCCTATGAATTGAAACCCTAGCTCGATAACGAAATCCATTTCGTTCAGGAAATCGATTTCGTCAATGAGTTAGGGTTCGTGAACAATATGATTTCGTTGCTTGTCCACGAAATCGATTTTGTTGCTGAGGTTCACAAACGATTTCGTTGTTGCTAGGGTTCTTGTTGATGTTCATGAAATCGATTTTTTTTGTTGCTGTTCTTGCTGATTTTGTCAACGAGCTTATGTTCTTTATATGAAATCAATAATATTTGTTGCTCGCCAACGAAATCTCCATCGCCTATGAAATTGAAACCCTGGCTCGATGACGAAATCGATTTTATTCAGGAAATCAATTTCGTCAACGAGCTTGGGTTCGTGAACAATATGATTTCGTTGCTCATCCACGAAACCAATTTCGTTACTGGGGTTCATGAATGATTCTTTGTTGCTGGGGTTCATGAATAATTTCATTGTTGTTGGGGTTCTTGTTGATTTCATCGACATTCAGGAAATATATTTCATTGTTGCTATTCTTGCTGATTTTGTTGCTAATTTCATCAACGAGGTATGTTCTTTATATATGAAATCAATCAATAATACGTGTTGTTCTGATTGATTTCTTGATGATTTCTTGATTTTGATTTAGGTTGCGTTTGGGTAAAGGATTTGACAAATCCAAGGAATTTGGTAAATGATGGGATTTCGAAATCCCATCATTTACCAAATCTCTTGTTTGGATAATTCTGAAAAGAACAAAATAAACAATTCTCAAAAAATGAAAAGAAAAAAAAATCAAAACACCAACCAACTATTCCGAAATTGCGACGAACAAGAACAAGAACAGCAACCGATTTCGATTGCGATTTCTATGACAAACAAGAACAAGAACAATCAAAAACCAAAAATTCCAATTCCGATTTCAATTTCAATTTTTGTGACAAACAAGAACAAGAACAATCGAAAACCAAAAATTCCAATTCCAATTTCGATTTCTGTTAAATTGCGATGAACTTCTGCAATAAAAGACGATGCCGGAGACGAAGAGCAGATGGACGACAAACTTCTGCAACAAAAGACGACGACGACTTTTGATTTCGATTTCTGCGAAATTACAACGAACTTCTGCAACAAAAGCCAGAAATTCCAATTCCGATTTCGATTACTACAACGAAAAGGAAATGGACGACGAACTTCTGCAACAAAAGACGACAACGAATTTCGACTTTGATTTCTGCGAAATTGCGAACCCTAGATCGTAGTCGACGAAGAAGAAGATGTTGGGGACGACGAGCTCTAGATCGACAAAGAAGATGACGACGGAGAGTGAACAACGAAGCGAAAGCAGCGATGGTCAGGAGCGAATGATGGTTAGGAGTGAACGATGGTCACAAATGACAGAAGCGAAGATGAGAGAAGAGGGCAACGATCACACAGAAACGAGGATGAGCAACGACGTGCACGAAGGATTTCTCAAATGCAGCCTGTTTCAAACGGATTTCAAAATCCTTTCTTTCACCACATTAAGGATTTTACAAATTCATCATCTTTCATACCCAAACAAGAGATTTACTAAAAAAGGATTTTAAAATCCTTTCCCCAATTGAAATCCCTCCTCCAATTCCTTTATCCAAACACAACCTTAAGGTTCTTTCTTGATTTCTCAGAATTAGTTATCTTGTTTTTCGGTGTAAGTTTAAATAAATAAATAAATAATTATGAAGAAACAATTATAGGATAATAATGTTACCAAACACAATTCTATTCCAAAATCAAAATAAAATTTTGTCATTACCAAACGCAATTATATTCCCAGAAGGAAACATAATTCTCAACTTAATTCATCTCATCCTATCCCAAGTGGGAACACTAACCAAACGCCACCTAAATTACCACTGGAATGAACATACTGTGTTCATCTACTACAAATCGTTCTTGATCCGTATTACGAATTACTAATCAAATAAGTACCAAAGTTTTTGGAGGATTTACTAAATTCATTAAGAACTTGAGGAGTAAAAAAATAATGAGTTTTATTCACTCCCATAATACTATTCCCACCACCATCCCGTCGGCTAAGAAATATGTATATTTATCATTATACATTTATATTCCGACAACCATTCTCGGCTAAGAAATATATATATTTATTGTCATACATTTAAAGAAAAAAATAAAACAAAAATTGCAACCTAGCTTGTTTTTTTATTTCTGTTCTCATAAATTAAAAGAAATAATTTCCGGACAATGATCTTTAGAAAACATATTTTTATTATCAAAATACTCTAGAATAGAAATAAAATTCTCATCTCAACTCCAGAATGGAAACAAAAACAAGAAAAATAATGATTCTCATTCACTCTCACATAACTATTTTTACCACCACCACACAAGTTAAGAAATATGAATATTTATTGTCATACATTTAAAAAAAAAAAACAATTGTTGCAGAGAAACATGTTTCTATTTATTTATTTTTCATTAATTAAAACAAACAATTTCAGAACAATAGTCGTTATTAAATATGTTTTTATTCTTAGAATACTATAGAACCGAAACATAATTTTCATCTCAATTTATTGAAAGTAAAAACTGAAAAATAAAAAACTAATCAAACCTAACCAAAGAAAATCAAGAGGAGTTTTTTTTATTTATTTATTATTATTTTTTTTTTTTTTTTACCTATTTGTTTAAATATATATAAAAATATGTTTAGGTTTGAGTGTTCATTTTTTTTTCTTTTGGGTACAAAGGTTAATTATGAGCTCAAGCCTCAAGGGCACTCACCAAATGACATAGAAATAGAAAAACAAAAAAATCCCAATATACGAGTATAAAAGAAAATTAAAATTTCACATTAAATCACTGAGGAAGACTGTTACAAAGCACTGTACAATCTCTGTCAAACTTCAATTTTTACACAATAAATGCACTAACAAACACAATTTAATATGTCCCTTTCTCTAAGATGATAAAATCCCAACCACCCTACCTTCTACTTAATATTTGACCAAAACTAATATAAAAAAAAAAAAACAAAACAAAAGGAAGGATATGTTTAATTTGCCACATAAAAATTAATTTTAAACTTCAAAAAAGAAAAGAGAGTCAAATTAGTCTGCATTTCATTAACTAATTAAATTTATATTTAAGGGTTGAAGAAATGGTCGTCGCATCTGCATTTCCAACCGAGTGGCTTGTAATTTGAGTACCTTTTGCCGGCGGACGAGTCGAAGAACTCTTCTAAAGGTATGAAACGGTTCACACTGGAAGATTTGACTCGGTGGGGACTCGGTAGCGTTGGGACCTGCACCGCCATGCATGGGTGGCACTGGTTGCACTTGTTGTGGCAGCTCGGTGGCGTCGAACCAAGCCTCGTTTTGTCTTCCATCAAGAGCCCCTGCATTGCATCAATCAATCAGTCACAACCCGTAATTTACATGGGCTCATGTATATATACACATACAGTACAGAGAGAGAAAAAATGGACGACTCACCCGAGTGGCATCATGCGGCGGTTTGTTGGTGGAGGAAGAAGCAGGAGAGAGGAAATGCAGGAGAGTGATAATAATGGTAGCGGCGGAGGCGGAGAGAATAAATGGGTTGATTGAATTCATGGCCATGAACTCACTTCATCACTCCAACAGTGAAAAGAAAATTGCTAAAACAGAGCAATTGGGAATCAGAAGCTCTTTTAGAGAGAGAGAGAGAGAGAAGTTCAGAAGAACAGACGTAAAGGGGTGGATGGGTCTGACTTCAATTAGGGAAGAGAGAGAGAGAGAGAGAGTGAAAAGAACAAGTCGAAAAGAGGAAAACAAGCAGGTTGGGGGAAGAAGAGACTTTTTGGGTCACGGCTATTGACTAGTAGGACTGTGTGAAGACTGAAAGTGAAAGACTTGTCCTTTACTGTGGGATTAGTCCAAAGAGTACCCTGCAATTAACTTCATATTCTAGTGTCAATTCAAATTTAATTGCATCATATGATGTAAAAATTTGGATGGTCATATTCCTCAGTGTGTGTTTAGTTGAAAGTCAAAAGAAAAGAAAAAAAAAAAAAAAAGAAGAAAAAAAAAAAAATAGAGATAAAATGACTCATTTTTCTCCCTATTGTATTTAGTTGAAGGAGAAAAGAAAAAAGAAAATGAAAATGAAGATAAAATGACATTATTTTTTTTTCAATTCGGGATGAAAATGAAAAAAGAGTTGAAAAAAAAAATCAAAATTATCATTTTGCTTCTTTATTTTATATAACAAATACTCATTTCATTTGTATTAAGGGTAAAATAGTAAATTAAGTAAAAAAACATATATTTTTTTTAATATACAAAATATTATTTCTCTTCCTATATCCCTTCAACCAAACATATTTTCCCTTTACAAAGGATAAAAAAATTTCTTTTAGCTTTTCCTTTTCCACCTTTCTAACCAAACATACCCTAAGTCTTGATTTCTATAAAATAATATGTGTGGGTGAAATTTTGGGCAATGCACCTCCATTATAAAAATAAGTAGTGTTCTAGTAGACTTTAGCATAATCTTAACTTCGAAAAATGTGCATATCTTGGCTTAGTAAACCCACTAGTATTTATAGATGGGGGAAGACTTACCCTAAAATCTGGGTCAATCCCCACTAATGCTCACGAGGTCTGTGGGTTTGAGGGGATTTTATCCATTAAATTAGATACATGATTCATTTCCTAATATAACGGGATTCGATAATTGTCCCTAGTAGGGGGTCGAAGTCCGAGCTGGGATATGGATTGAGATGTCTTTTTGGTTATCCCGAGACCAAGACATCCTATGTAGACCCGAGATTGATCCTCGCTTAATACAATGTATTGGTCGACACTGAAAGTGACCTTGATACTTAATTTGGGGTCCTGGGCAGAATTCTCAAGTACCCACGAGTCATGTTTGGGGCTCACGTGTGTTGCACCTTAGTTTTGTGCTTACGTGTGTCATTGTCTAGTACTTCTTGAAATATCTCTCATCAAATGTCCTCTATTCCCAATGCCCGAGAATCTTTAGATTTGGAAACATCTATTGGGGCGATGTTGGGCCAACATAATACCATAGGAAAGAAAGAACATGCAATTTATTACGTCAATAAGAGGTTCATCCACCATGAAAAGAAGTATTCATTACTAAAAATGATCCGTTGTACGTTGGCCTAGACCACTTAAAGGACATATCAGTACCTATTGTGCTTTACTACTCACTTGATCGCTCGAATGGATCCGTTGAAGTACATATTCGAAAATCCAGTACTCACAGGAAAAATTTCCAAGTGGAAAATATTGCTCACCGAATTTGACCTTGTGTACGTAACTCAGAAGACAATCAAAGGGCAGGTAATGACTGATCAACTTGCTAACAATCCAACAGCCGACAATGAATCGTTAGAGTAGAATTCCTTGACTAGCCTGTAGCATTCTTAAAGTCTAATAAAAAGGAAAAGACTTTGTTGATGTACTTTGATGGAGTCAGGAACTCGAAAGAAGATAGAATCAGGGCTATCCTGATTTCTCCGACAAGGCAACCCTTCATTGTTATTGCCAAGTTGAAGTTCGTAAACAAAAACAACACCGTCAAATATGAATCGTGCATCTTAGGATTTGAAATGGCAATTAGTTTGAAGATATAAGAACATATGGTATACAGAGATTCCGAAGTAATCATAAACCAGATTACAGACAAACACTCGACTAAAGACACCAAGTTGGTGCGGTACCATAATCATTTATTCTATCTACGCGAGAAGTTTTCAAACATCAAGTTTGAACATGTACCAAGGCTAAAAAAATAACTTGGTTAATGCTCTCGCAACTTTAGCATCCATGATTTCCCTAATCAAGGAAAGCGATGAAAAAAAATCCCCATAACCATCCGAATATGTCATCAGCCAGCCCCCATTGTAATCAAATTTAAGCAGAGCAAGAAACAAGCCCCTAGTATATGGATATCTAGAGGTTTTTGAAGAATCGAGAGTACCTTGAAAGAGCTGATAAGTTAAGTTGAAGAACTTTGCGAAAACTAGTTTGTTAGTTTTTCGTAAGTGGGGAGACACTATACAAAAGATCACTGAACAAGGGCCTGCTATGATGTCTGGGCACCTGAGAGGCAATACATCTAAAAGTGATTGCATAGATTTCGTACAAAAATATCATAAATGCCAAGTACACCTAGATCAGATCTACTTATCACTGTCAGAGTTGCATTGTCTAGAAACTCCATGTTTTTTTTTTTTTTTTTTTTTTTTTTTTTTTTTTTTTTTTATGTTGGGAATAGATGTTATTGGTCTAATTACACCAATAACGCCAAGTGGACGCGTTTCATCTTGGTAGCTATTGACTACTTCACCAAATGGGTGTGTAGACACGGCATTTTGACCGCCTCCCAAAAAATTATACTTTATTTTATAGTTACCTTTATTTTATTTCCCTATTTATTTAGTTTTGATTGTACCGCATTTGTACGGTTTAATACCGCTAAATTCAATTTTTGTTAATCTCTTAAGTAAATTAAATATTAGTAATTGATTTATTTATTTATTTTGGTTTTGTAGATTTTTCAAAGTGGAATAAAAACGCGTTAATTCGGAACAAAATGGACAAGAAACAGACGAGAACGAGATAAGCCTGGACTGAACGGGGGTGGGGGGTTGCATTGAGGTCGCACGTGCGACCAGTGTTGCTGGCCGCATATGCGGCCAGCGTGGGCAGAGAAATATCTCTGCCCACACCTTTTGGGTGCACCGAAGTTCAGTGCACCCAAAAGGGGGTAGTTACACCAAATTTCGGTGCACCCACCCCCTTTTTCTTACTTTTTCTTGTACGATTCACATTTGAATTTCCTATAAATAGAAGAAGGCTTAGACAAAAGAAGGGGAGGAATTTTTTGGAGAAGGAAGAGGATTTTTTTTTTGAGAGAGAAAGGTGAAATCTGGAGAGAAATTTTGAAGAAAATAATATTATTTTCATTTTATTGTAATTTTGAAGAAGAAAAAAAATCTCCAAGAAGGTGGTAAATTTTCATCTGTTGTAAATCTTACTCTTATTTTTAAATAAGTTGTTATTATACTAATTTTTTTTTTTTGTAAATTAGATTTTTTTTTCTTTTCTCTTTTTATTATTTATTATTTATTTATTTACTTATTTTAATTTTTTTTGAGTAAATAAAACGAGGTGGAAAATTCTCAACCTTCCATTGGAACAGTTTAAGTTTAGAAGGGAATTACTCCCCTCGATGCGTGTGCGTGTGTGTGCGTGTGTTTTATTTAATTTGTATTAAATATAATGTGCTAACAATACGAGGTGGAAAACTTCTGACCTTCCATTGGAACGGTTTAAGTTTAGAATGAAATTACTCCCCTTGAGGAGTGTGCGTGTGTGTGCGCGTGTGTGCGTGTGTTTCTTTAACTCTATTATATATAATGTGCTAACAAGATAAGGTGGAAAATTCTCAACCTTCCATTTGAACGGTTTAAGTTTAGAATGAAATTACTCCCCTTGAGGAGTGTGCGTGTGTGTGCGTGTGTTTCTTTAACTCATCTTAAATATAATGTGCTAACAAGATAAGGTGGAAAATTTTCAACCTTCCATTTGAACGGTTTAAATTTAGAAGAAAATTACTCTCCTCGATGTGTGGGTGCGTGTGTTTTATTTAATTTGTATTAAATATAATGTGCTAACAATACGAGGTGGAAAACTTCTGACCTTCCATTGGAACGGTTTAAGTTTAGAATGAAATTACTCCCCTTGAGAAGTACGCGTGTGTGGGTGTGTGTGGGTGTGTGTGTGCGTGTGTTTTATTTAATTTGTATTAAATATAATGTGTTAACAAGATAAGGTGGAAAATTCCCAACCTTCCATTTGAACGATTTAAATTTAGAAGGGAATTACTCCCCTCGATGCGTGTGTGTGTGTGTTTTATTTAATTTGTATTAAATATAATGTGCTAACAAGATAAGGTGAAAAATTCACAACCTTCCATTTGAACAGTTTAAATTTAGAAGGGAATTACTCCCCTCGATGTGTGCGTGCGTGTGTGAGCGTGTGTTTCTTTAACTCGTATTAAATATAATGTGCTGACAAGATAAGGTGAAAAATTTCCAACCTTCCATTGGAACGGTTTAGGTTTAGAAGGGAATTACTCCTCTCGAGGTGTGTGAGTGTGTGCGTGCGTGCATATGTTTCTTTAACTTGTGTTAAATATAATGTGCTAACAAGATGAGGTGGAAAATTCCCAGCCTTCCATCAGAACGGTCTAGGTTTAGAAGGGGGATTACTTCCCTCAATGTGTGTGTATGTGTATGTGTGTGTATATGAGGAGAATTTCAAAATAAAATAAAAACATTCGGATTTAAATTTTAATTGGACTTAATCGGATAAGATACCGTCTTTGGACGGGCGTCTTGGGGTGCTTGACACCTTCCCTGAGCGTAACTGACCCCCGAACTTTTTGAACGAATCTCTGGTCAGATCATGTTATTTTGGAGTCAAATTTTTACTTAAGCCATTTTTTAAATTGTTTTCAAAAAAGAAAAATATGGTGACCTAGCACATCATTTAAACCCAATGCTAGGTGGCGACTCCTTTTTCTAAAATAGACTTAAGTATATTTTAATGAGAAAATCGACGTTTTTAAAAACCCTTCTCATTTTACCAGCGCCAAGCTTATATTCTATTTTTTGATTTTCTCTGAAAAATTGGGGCGCGTTTAGGGTGGAAGCAGTCTTGGTCACTCATGTCATCCAAAAAACGGTGACTCGATTTGTTAAATAAAATATTTTTTTCGCGCTATAAAGTGTCCCAAATCCTGATAACGGATAATGCTCAGAACCTCAAAGGGGAATGATGAAAACCCTTTGTGTCCAATTTAAAGTTGGGCACAAGAACTCTACGCCCTATTACCCCAAAATAAATGGAGCAATAGAAGCCACCAATTAAAAATATCAAGAAAATTCTGAGAAAGATGATCGATAATCACAAGGAATGGGATGCATTGCTCCCATTCGCTTTGATGGCATACTGAACATTAGTTTAGAAATCAACAGAAACTACGCCTTACTCCCTAGTATATGGGACAGAGGTTGTGATCCAAGCAGAAGTAGAGATCCCTTCTTTAAGAATCTTGATGGAGGCCGAAATGGATAAAATTGAATTTGTACAACAAAGGTTCGATCCGTTGTGCTTAATAGATGAAAAGAAACTCATCGCTATTTGTCAAAGACAGTGGTATCGTCAAAGAATGGCAAGGGCCTACAACAAGAAGGTCTGCAGGTGAGTTTACAGACTAGGTGAAATGGTATTAAAGAAAATTTTCTCATTTCAAGAGGAAGCCAAAAGGAAAACTTGTACCGAACTGGAAAAGTTCGTTTATCGTCAAGAAAATATTGGATTACGAAACTTTAATACTACAAAAGATGGATGAAGAAGAGTTCTCGAAACCCATCAATTCTGATGTGGTTAAGAAATAATACCCCTAAAAAATAATATAAACCCAGACTCGTCACCGAATGGTAGTACGGGAGAAAAATAGTAAAAATAATATGTGACCTGAGGTTCGGCTGAAAACCCAAAAGGGCACTGTGGGCAAGAACATAAGGATTGTGGTAAAATACAAAACCACCAACCCCATGAAAAATTGAAAGGGCGCTAAGGTACAAAAATATGGTATCCGACCTTTGTCAAAACCCGAAGGGTGCCGAGGGAAAAAAGGGCATATGAAAAAGGGAGAGGGGGGAAACTAATCAATTTTGTTGTGCCAAAAGAGTTCTAGTTTTGGGAAAAGTTGAGGCATCAAGAAATTCGACTAGTAATCCAGAGTACTTAGATCGTCAAAGGAAAAAAAGATTGGAATCTATTAGAAATCTATAAGTTTCCAATAAATGACCAATTAAAGATTGTATTTCCCAAGGGGAGTGACTTCAAAAAATGAAAATATATACTTGACACTTGAAGCATCACTTTAAGTAATTATAACTTCTGATTTTTCATATAACATTTTCCCATGTAACAAACGCTTGAATACAGAAAAAGCAAATAGTAGGTGACAAAAGTCGAGGAAAGAAGAAAGCATTAACCCCCAGACAAGATGTCCTACCATCTCAAGGGACCCACATCACCAAAATGAAATAAAGAAATTCCTAGACAATACTAGTACCAACCATTCAGCCTACCAATTCTAAAACTAAAAAAAAAAAAAAAGGGTTATCCTAGAATGATTAAGACGCGATTGGGAAAATTGTTCTGCTACAGCAAATTTCGATAAGAGAACAAGGAACTACCGAATCCTTGTTTTACCCAGCAAATTTAGTTATTCGACTTTGGAAGAATTTACATGTCGTGATAGAGTATCTAGTCAAAAGGAAAAGTACAAGATTACATTAAGTTTCAAAGGACAAGAAAAGAAAAGGACAGTGAAACCATTTCCAAAATATCAGCAAGTAATCAATTCAAGTGCCAGATAAAGGAATATGGAAAGGACAAAAGTTTCTTTCTATCTGACTTTATTTTTTATTTTGAATACAAGAGGACAAATGCGATTCCTACAACAAAAGAGAATCCATGCAAAAAAAAAAAAAAAAGGTAGCCAACCCTATTACCCCCATTGACAGGGAATGTATCCCTCATTTATAAGTCATTCACCCCTAGTCAAGAAGCCTAGGGCAATCTCATGAAAAGTCAGCTTCATAACCTTGTGCCCCTATTTCTCAACATGAGCTAGGCCATGTTTCATCCTAGGAAAATTTTGTGATTTTCTCTACGAAACACGTGACACGTCTCTGCTACAAATCATCATTTGGAGCGAACTACGTCTCGACCTAATTCTTGGTGAAAATCAGTACACATAGGTAACCCATGTGGGTTTGGTTGTCCAGTTAAAATAAAATCATAATTTCGAAGAAAATTACATTTCGACTTGATTCTTGACAAAAAATCAGGATATGTAGGCAACCCATGCAAGTTTGGTCGTCGAATTAAAACAAATCATCGATGCACAACAAAGTACATGAGCAACCCACACAGGTTTGGTCATGTCACAATCAAAATGATGTAACAATGACAAATTAGGGCCCAATTACTAAAAATCAACTTCCCCCCCCAAAAAAATATAACTTCATTTTTCATCATCATCGATCACAAGTTGGGGTATACGACGATAAATTTGACTTCTCCAAGAGAAGTCTACCATTATTTTTCATCACCCTCGGTATGATCTGGTACGCACTTCACTGGGTTCGACTTCTTGAAAAGTCTATCTTCATCGATCACCATCCCGGTATAAGCTGGGGCATGAGTCACCAGATTAGGTCTTATTGAGACGAAGCAAATATCCATTGCCCCCAACCTTGGCCAAGGCACATTTCATCACATATCACCATTGGTACCCCAGCTTTGAGTTAAGGCACATCTTATCATACCTAATTACCCCAATTATGGACTGGGGCACATTTCATATGTCGTCATCTAGGTAACTCCGATACATCAGTGACCCCTTCTAATTTTCATGTCTAGGTGAACCCGATACTTTGGTAACCTCGTCCAATTTCCTTGTCTAGGTGATCCCAATACATCGATGACCTCTTTTAATTTCCTGGTCTAAGTGAGCCTAATACGTTGGTGACCTCTTTTAATTTCCTTGTGTAGGTGATCCCGATATGTCAATAACCCTTTTTAATTTTCGTGTCTATGTGACCCCGATATGTTGGTAACCCCTTTTAATTTTTGTGTCTAGGTAACCCCAATACGTCGGTGATTATTTTTGTCAGGATGACCCCGATACGTTAGTGATCTCCTTTAATTTCCTTGTCTAGGTGACCCTTATACATCGGTGACCCCTCTTAGTTTCATGTTTAGGAGACCCCGATACATCGATGATCTCTTTTAATTTCCTTGTTAGGTGACTCAGGAAAATCGGTGCCCCCATTTAGTTTTCTCGTTTGGTGACTTCGACAAGACAAATTTGTTAGAATTGCATCTGATTTGATTCTTAGCTATTCTAAGATATGTAGAAAAACCCCTAGTTAGGTTTGGTTTGAACCTAGGAGATGTTGGCGCTCCATCATCCTTCTCTCTTACGCTGCAGTGTAACCATTTCGCTCCAATTTTCCTTAGTGGTAATAACCAATTTTACCTAACGCCGTTTTGTTGCTATATTTCATGATTAGTAATTGGCACTTTTCACTTTCCTTAAAAAGTGAGGTATGCTTTTGGTGATTCCAGGGTGTCCTAGAAATACCATTTTCATTTCCTTTCATGCTAAAAAGAAAAAGAAAAAAATAGAAAAAATAAGAGAAACCGACCTAGTCTAATTTGGGTTTGGTAAGAGGGGCAGGTATAGACACCGTATTTAATCCGACTCATTTTGCATTTTGTAAAAGTGTCGGGTCTAAAGTGCAAATTTGGACAAACTTCAAACCACATTCAAATGAACATATTTTTGCCTTAGATTCATGTATTTAAATTTTATATAATGTTTTGAAAAAAATATAAAAAATAAAAAACGGCAATTTGCTTGAAATTGGCCAGAAATAATTTTTTGGGCTAAAATTAAAAAAATTTAAAAAATAATTTGGGAATAAATTGGTTAAATTAAAAGTTTATTTTTGTAGAATATCACTTTAGTTATAATTAATTTTGTTTTACACCTCTTAATTTTAAGAAATGTCACCAATTCCAACTACTTTTCATCCAAAACTGTATTTTTTATCCATTTTGTCAAATTGATAGCCAAAAATATTTTATATTTCGAAATTGAATTTTTCAATATTAATTTGGATAGTTAATTTCATTTTTTACATTTCAATTTCAAGAAAAATAAAAGTAAAAATACATGTAATTGATAAAAAGTACTCAAATCACAAAATCACTTAATGTGCACCTCCCGGGAATAAGACGGAGCCTCGGATTCCAAAATTATAGTGGCCCAAGCAACCTAGGGTAATGTCTAAGACCATTTTCTTTAAATAGTATAAGTAATGAAGGTCAAATCAAATCATTTTTACACTCAATACCATAATTAGGGGGATTAACAAGTAATTTTTACAAAATATGGATAGCCCCCCCATAAAATAAGCTAACAAGAGGCTGCCAAAAGGACATATGCGCACTCCTCAGGGTGCGCGCCCTAAGGAGTGCACAAATGGCCAACCCTGTATGTAAGGGTGGCCTCCTTTCATTATCACTTGTCAATTCACTCACCCTTGTATGTACACTGTCTCTTTACATGCCAAGATGACTTTCTCTCTCTAGAAACACTTCTCAAATTTAGATTTAGTCTCTTACAAGTTTAAGAAGTTCTACAAAAAAAAAAAAAAAAAAAAAAAAAAAAAAAAAAAAAGAACAAGAAAGACCAAAAAAAAAAAAAAAAGTAGAAACAAAGAAAGGAGAAGAAGAACCATCATTCCAAAGAGACAAGGCAAGTTCTCAAAACTCCATACTCTTTATATTTCTTGTCAAAACAAAGACACACAAAGAAAAAAACAAAAACAAAAGTGATCAAAACCTAACAAAAATACAAGTCATTCTCCGAGAACGCACAAAATAAATTTATTTTCTTGCATTTACTTTTTCGCTCTGCGTCTTTCCACACTTTTACTTTTCTATAAATGACGGGATAAGTGCAGTCCTCTTCAGAAATATTTCTACTTTCTTAGCCATGGTTTTTACTGACATTGTACATATATATTTATACTTGTATACTTATATATATATATATATATATATATATATATATATATATATATATATATCATCGGGTTGCCCTTTTTTTTTTTTTAATCAAAAAATGAAAAGTTAAAAAAATAAAAAGAAAGTTACCTATGCTAGAAAACTGTAAGGGAGAATTTTCTATACCTTGTTTTTAGGTATTCCATTTTGTGAGAAACTTTAAATAAGGATTAAGGAAAATCATTCCCCCAAAAGGTTTTAATTAAGGTTGTTATGACAAAAATTTACAAAAAATTATTTTTAAAAAAAATAAAAAAAAAAGCAAAGTCTCATTTGTTTTCTTCCAAAAGAAATGACACTTCAAAAAATATTCTTGTTTTCTTTTTCTTTGCTTGAAAAGTTCTTTCCATAAAAAATAAAGATTTTTTAAATGTTTTTCTTCATCTTAAAAACCACGAAAATATTTTTTCTAAATTTTTTCTTGAATAAAACAATAAATTTCTTTCATCTCTAAAGCTAAAAATGTTTTTTCTAAAAAATAATTTCCTTCTTTGCAAATAAAGTAAGAAATATTTTTACTTCTTAAAAACATTTTCTTTACTTAAAGATTTTATTTTTTCTAAAAAAAAATATTTTCTCCTTTAAAAATGTGTTTTCTTCTCAAAGCTAAGAATTCTTGAAAATGCTTTCCTCCAAAGACAAATGTCTTCTTCACAAGAAGACAAAAAAATTCCAAAAAATGTTTCTTCAATTAAAAAGAATATATATATATATATATATGTATATATATAATTTATAAAATGTGTTTTTCATTTCAAAAACCAATTTTTTTTTTTTAAAAAAAATTATATTTTTCCTCTTAAAATGTCTTCTTCACAGGAAAACAATTTTTTTTTTCAAATATGTTTCTTTTCTTAAAAACATTTTTCCTCCCATTGGTTTTAGCTTTGTTAAATAAAAATCCTTTCTCTACTCAAATAATTTTTTCAAGGTTTTCTTCAAAACTCTTTTTTATAAACATTTTCTTTTTAAAAAAATCCAAAGTTTTTCTCTAAGAAAATATTTATTAATTATTCTGTTATTAATCATTATTTTATAAATAAATTTTTCTCTTCAATGTTTTTCCAAAACTAAAAAAAAAGAAAATTCAAGTTATTTTTCTCCACCAATAAAAAGCAACAAAAATTTTCTCTTCTTAAGAAATGTTTTTCCAAACCCAAAAAATATTTTTTTTTTAAATCATTTTTCTCCACCAATAAAAAGTAACAAAAATATTTTTCTTAATCTTTAATTTTCCATTTCTTAAATAAAGGAAAACCTTTTTTCTTTTAATTATTTCTCAAAAAAAATAAATGGAAAGTCTTTTACTTTTAAATTTTTTATTCTTTTAATACATAAGTTTTGTCATCATAACTTATGCTAAAACAAATAGATAAAAATCGGAAAGAAAAAAAAAACCATTTCCCCTCGTAACCAAACTTATCGATTCTTTTATAATTAATAGGTGAATAAAAAGGGGGACATTTTTTTTGTATTTTATTACTTGTTTGTTTTACATGCTAGTTTCTTTATTTACATGTATTTTAGCCTTATTTAATTTGCACATCAAAATAAACCAAAAATAACGAAAAAATATCAGGTTAACCAACCAAATAAAACAAAATATGGACTTAGATTAATTTGAAATATTTAGACATTGAGTACCGTTTTTGATCGGGTGTCTTGGGGGTGTTTATCACCTTCCCCCAAGCATAATTGAGCTTCAAACTTAAGAAATACTCTAGTTAAGACCTTTTGTGTCACACTCCACCCCGTACACCCGTCACCCGAGATCGGGCGTGACGTCAACCTGACGTGACCTAACCTATTGACGCATATTCATCCATACATATATACCTACATACTTGCGCTTGTGTAAATTTTTTCCAAAAATATATATATAAATACCTGTTTCAAAATTTGGGAGTATATCGACCCCAAATATTCATCATCAAAAACACAAAAATACCTGAACCTTCCACGGTTCACATCTAACCAGCTCACCTCCAAAACGACACTATCTCTGGACTCTACCTAGTGTCAGTAGTGGACCAACTCCTAGCCGCAGTACTTGAAACCAAATATTTTTTTCAGTGTACTGTCTTCATAATAAAAAAAATATTTAATAGATCAAGCACAAATGTTAAATGCCACCTTTCAAAATATAATATTTTATTGTCACATACCCGGTTAAAAATCCAATTCCACTGCTACCAATGAAATGAAATACTATAAAGATAATACCGTACATTGCATACCCTATTTGAAACCAATTTCCAACTACCACCAATGTAAAGAAATAAAGTATTTAAAACACCCAATACAAATATTTTAAGTTAACCAATCCAAATATTTTGAATTAGCCAGTCCAAATATTTTAAATCAACTCGTCCAAGTAATTTAAACCAACCAGTCCAAACATTTCAACATAATATAAAATACTCCCTACATCCTCTGCTACTAGCCATAAGATCGTTTTTACCTTACGATCGGGAGTTACAATGATACCGTAGCTTGTGCAACTATGCCATCTAAAGTGACTATCAGTGCCAGGGCTATTTATTATCCCTAATGGTAGGGGTACCACCCGCAAGAATTTCACTCCTGACGAGTCAATCCACCCTACAGGACTTGCCTAACAGGTAATCCATATCTCGCAAGTCATATCCGCCTGACGAGAAGAAAATTCACATCTCATAGGTCATATCTGCCTAAAGAGAAGAAAATCCACATCTCGTACGTTATATCCGCCTAACGAGAAGAAAATTCACATCTTATAAGTCATATCCGCCTAACGAGAAGAAAATCTACATCTCGTAGGTCATATCCGCTTAACGAGAAGAAAATTCACATCTTGTAGGTCATATCCGCCTAACGAGGAGAAACTATGGCATAGTCGGACCAAAAATCACTTTCCACCTTAAAAACCGACTTGATCCAAAAATCATTTTTCCACATTTAAAACCAACTTGATCCAAAAATCATTTTTTACCTTTAAAACCAACTTGATCCATATAAGTTGCAAAATCGTCCATTTAAAATAAGCATATTTTCTACAATTTATACAAAAATAAGATTTGTAAATTTATATAGAAGACAGTACACTCACCTCGATTTCAGCACTGCCAAACTATCACCGTCCAAAACCTACCGGGACGCTGGCACCTGCGAACCTAACAACGATAGAGCCTAAATTAATATTTTACTTAAAATAACCTAATATTTAATGTAAACCCTAAATTTCATATTTCCCATTCCCTAAATTTTTATCATGAAAAATTATTATTTTGACCATTTTGCTACGTTAATATTTGCTGTTCTAATTTATTTAAGATTAACGATTATAAAAAATATTATTACGATTACGAAAATTTATCTCACGATTGCGAAAATTTTAATACTTAACAATTTAATTTAATCGATAATAATACCCGATTAAAATTTTACTTGTTCCGAATCGCTCGCAGGCCAAGAAATTGGATTTTAGATTTTTTTTTTTTTCTTCTTTCCCTATTTTTTTTTCCTGTTTTCTGTTTTGCTGCATATCACCACCACGGCGAATACGCCACCGCCGCGACGATACTACAATGGCCTCTGTTTCTGCTTCGTTTCAGATCTATCGTTTCTTTCTCTCTCTTCACTAGCTCTGACGACTCCCACACTACCGTTCAAACATCACATGCATTCACAACACGCATTGTTAGACAACACACACACACTCCGTTGCAATTAAACACCCACCCACCCACACACAGAAAACACAAACACACACATCCACTGTCGACGATCACACCCACCTACCGGACCGACGACCTTACCCACGACGATTACTCCCACCGCTATTGATCGACAACGACGACCACATTCCTATCGACCCACAACACATACGCATATGACCGTACTGAACAGAACACCCATACACAATCGACAATACCCACGGACGAAAAACAACCGCAGCATACACACACACACACACACTCTCACCTGACGAACGGCGACGATCACCCCTGCCATCCACACACACACACTCCTCCGATCACATACACACCCACACAACAGCGACACACACCCACACACGATCACCGGAGGAACGACGACAACGACACGCATCCACCCACGCCAGAGAAACGGCGACGTTCCACACCCACCACCGCCGAACCTTCTTTTTCACTCTATTTTCTTATTTCTTATTTTGAGGTTGATGATCACAATTGCATGGGTGTATTTATATGCATGAGAATAGTGGTAGTTCTTTATCCTGCGATATGACACGTTGATTCGATCTTCTCTCCTCTTTTTTTTTTTTTTTTTGGTTTGATCCCGACAGTATATGTATATATATATATATATATATATATATACATATTAATTTTCTTTTTCCAAATTACATTATCCCCCCCTAAATTTCTTTAAGTTTTCCTTTAAATCCCAAAATTTAAAAGAAATATTTCTAAAATTACTAATTGACCCCTAAACTTTTAATTTAAATATTAAATGCTACATTCCACCCCGTTATTTTCTAAATACTCTAAAATGCAACTGAAATTATGCATGTGCTAAAATTTGGGTGTTACAACCCTTCCCTCCTAAAAGAAATTTCGTCTCGAAATTTTAATTACCTTGCCCGAATAAGTGAGGATATTTATCTATTATCTCATCTTCTTGCTCCCACGTCACTTCCTCTATGGAATGACCCTCCCATGACACTTTCACTAATGGAATCGTTTTCGTGCGCAACACCTGATCTCTACAACTCAGAATCGGAACTGGCTCCTCAACGTATGTCAAATTCTCTTCCAATTCGATTGGTTGGGAAGTTAACACATGCGAAGAATCTGGCACATATTTCCTAAGCATCGACATATGGAAAACATTATGTAACCTGGACAATTTTGGCGGTAAGGCAAATCGATAGGCCATCATACCCACCCGTTCTAAAATCTCGTATGGTCCGATATACCTCGGACTTAACTTTTCTTTCTTTCCGAATCTCATTATACCCTTTCACGGGAATATACGTAAAAATACATGATCCCCCACTTCAAATTCCAACCCCCGTCCATGCTTGTCAACATAACTCTTTTGCCGACTCTGAGTAATCTTCAATCAATTTTTTTATTTTTATTTTTTCGGAATCACTTTTACTTTGTCTACTATCATTTGGGATATATCTGGCATCAACAATTTCCGCTCTCCCACCTCAGTCCAGTCTGTTGGACTGGAGTCCTACATTTCCTGCCATATAACGCTTTATACGGTGCCATCTTGATTGTCGAATGGTAGTTGTTATTATAGGCAAATTCCATCAACGTCAAATGATCATCCTAGCTACCATGAAATTCCAAAACATAACCCCTTAACATATCCTCCAACATCGGAATCGTACGCTCTAATTAACCGTCAATCTGCGGATGAAAAGCAATACTAAATTTTAGCTTGGTACCTAAAGCGGTTTGGAGACTCGGCCTAAATTTCGAAGTAAATCTCAAATCTCTGTCCTACACTCCTACACTATGGAAACCGGTGCACCATGTAGTCTAACAATCTCTTCAATATACAATTGGGTATACTTATCCAGAGAGTACGTCGTCTTTATGCCCAAAAAATGAGCAAATTTAGTAAGCCTATCAAACGATCACCCAGATAAAATTATACCCCTTTTGAGTACGAGATAATCTCGAAAGGAAATCCATCGTGATATACTCCCATTTCCACTCTAGAATAGGTAGAGGCTACAATAATCTATATGGACGTTATTATCGATCTTGATTTGCTGACAACTAGACACCTGGCAACAAATTCAACAATTTTCCATTTTATTCCATTCTATCAATAGTGTTCTCGCAGATCCCAATATATTTTGGTACTGCCTGGGGCATTATGTATGTTGAGCTATGCACTTTCTCCAAGATATCCTTCTTGAGGTTGACCTCATTAGGCACACACAATTTATTCCCCACCATCAAAGCCTCATCATTATCCCTGACATGATAGTCAGCTCTGTGATCACTCTTTACTTCATTTCTGATCTTTCTCAATTGGGTATTCGACTTCTTCGCTTCTATAATACGGTCGATCATTGTCGGTCTTAAAGTCAAGCTCGCAAGTAACGCTTCCATCTGACCAACCGCCAACTGAACTCGCAAAGATCTCAACTCGACATACAGATTGGTATGAACAACTTGAATGTGTGCAACTGAATCCGCCAATTTTCGACTCAACGCATCCGCTACAACATTAACCTTTCTAGAATGATAGTGGATAGTACATTAATAGTCCTTGATCAATTATGTCCAATGCCTCTGCCATAGATTTAGTTCCTTCTGGATAAACAAGTATTTCAAGCTCTGGTGATCGTTGTATTTCTCCTAAGTCTCGCCATATAGGTAACGACTCCAAATTTACAAGACAAATACAATTGCCGCCAATTCCAAATCATGCGTCGGGTAATTATACTCATGATCCTTTAATTGCCAGGAGGCATATGCAATCACGTGCCCATGTTGTATCAGTACACACCCTAGCCCTTGGTGTGAAGCATCACTATAGATTACAAAGCCAACGCCTTCAGTCGGAAGGGAAAGTATTGGCACAGATATCAGTTTATTTTTCAGCTCCTAAAAACTCTGCTCATATTTATCAGTTCACTCGAATTTGGATTCCTTGTAGGTCAATCGGGTTAACGGGGCAGCTATAACAGAAAATCCCTGCACAAACCGACGATAATAACCTGCCAATCTAAAAAAAACTTTAAACTTCGGTCACACTTTTCGGCCTTTCCCATTGAATCACAGCTTCGACCTTCTTTTGATCCACCTGCATACCATCTCCCGAGATAACATGTCCCAAGAATACTACTCTATCCAGCCAAAACTCACATTTACTGAATTTGACACACAACTGCTTCTCTTGCTAAGTCTGCAACACAATCTTGAGATGCTCCGCATGCTCTTCTTTATTTTAGGGGGAGATCAATATATCATCAATGAACACGATAATAAATCGATCTGGTTAAGGTTGGAAGATTCGATTCATCGAATTCATTAAAGCAATAGGGGCATTCGTCAACCCGAATGGCATAGCTCGAAATTCATAATGACCCTACCTCGTATGGAATGCCGTTTTTACCACGTCACCGTCTCTGACTTTCAGTTGGTGATATCCTAATTGAATATCTATTTTGGAAAAAACACCCTGACCTTCTGCAGTTGGTCGAACAAATATTCAATTCTAGGCAACGAGTATTTATTACGAACTGTCACCTAATTCAATTATCGGTAATCAATACACATCCTTGGTATGGCAGTCTTCTTCTTTATGAATAACACTGGGGCTCCATTGGAAGAAACACTAGATCTGATAAACCCGCGGTCTAACGGATTTTGCAACTAGGTCTTCAATTCCTTTAGCTCGGTAGACGCCATACGATAGGATGGAATTGATATCGAAGCAGTTCTTGGAGGTAAATCGATAGTGAATTCCATTTTGACTGGTGTCAAACACATGCGTGAGGTATCCTTGACATCCCTTCTGTAGTAACTTCCTAGCCTCCAGGACTGAAATCAAACTGACTGGGGTAATGATCCTGTGCCCCGAAAATACCAACTCTGGCTCGCTTGAGACCCGAAAGATAACTTCATTTTTTAAAACAATCCACCGTGTCATGATAACCAGATAGCAATTCCATACCCAGTATCACATCAAAATCGTGAATACTCAGGGGTAATAGATCTACCAATAATTCTCTATCACCAATCCGAAGCGGATTGTCTTTATACGCACTATCTACCAACACGGAGTCATAGTTCTCGCCTGCTTCCCGCACAATATTTTCCATTAATTTCGTTGTGTTTATTAATTTCGCATAACTTTTTGATCTACCTGCCCGTCAACCTGGAACGTACTACTAAATTAAATCTTTTATAAAATCATCTATATCTTGTCTCTTCCGTTTTTACCAAATTAGGAGCAAATCGGAACTAAACATCGAATTTAATTTCATACTTCATCTTTTCCTGTTTCAATAATATGAATTCTCCCTCCAATAAAATTACAAAGTTTCCCCTTAGTATTGCCTAGAATATAGTTTTATACACACCGTTGGATGTTGTACGCTATGATAGAATCCATGTATATCAAATAGTAGCTCAAAGGGTTGGGTAGTCCCATAATATCAGTAAGGTATTGTCTAATAATCCAATTAATAACTTAGCATTGGATGAATTAAGTGTGCTCTGTCACACTACTGATTTAACAACGAAAACATTAAGGGCTACCGATAGAGAATCCCAATGTCAAGTAATCCAAAGATGGTTACTTATCAGTTATAATTTAATATTTAAAACCATTAACACTCCACAATCGTAATCCATCCATCACTACTACCGACAGCACTACCCAATCCACAGACAAGTAGTATTACAATTTCGTCGTACCCACTAATTGCCAACAAGACAAATAACAATGCACGATGCCAATGTACTATCTAATGCAATACAATAACTATCACTCACATGCCGAACCCACCTATCGGCACCCTATCTCATGGTCCACTATTGGCTCGACAGACGGACATGTCTACAGAACTTATAATCCTGACTCTGATACCACAAATGTCACACCCCACCTCGGGCACCCGTCACCCGAGGCCGGGCGTGACGTCAACCTGACGTGACCTGACCCATCGACGCATATCCATCCATCCATATATACCTACATACTCGCGCTACTATAATTTTTTTCTAAAAATATATATATAAATACCCGTTTCAAAATTTGGGAGTACACCGGCTCCAAATATTCACAACCAAAAACACAAAAATACCTGAACCTTTCACGATTCATATCGACCGGCTCACCTCCAGAACGACACTATCTCCAGATTCTACCTAGTGCTAGTAGTGGACCGACTCCTAGCCGCGGTACCTGAAATAAAATATTTTTATCTGTGTATTGTCTTCATAATAATAATAAAAAATATTTAATGGATCAAGCACAAATGTTAAAAAACACCTTTCAAAATAAAATATTTTATGGTCACATACTGGGTTGAAAATCCAGTTCCACTGCCACCAATGAAATGTTATACTATAAAGATAATACCGTACATCGCATACCCTATTTGAAACCAATTTCCAACTGCCACCAATGTAAAGAAATAATGCATTTAAAATACCCAATACAAATATTTTAAGTTAATCAATCCAAATATTTTGAATCAGCCAGTCCAAATATTTTAAATCAACTCGTCCAAGTATTTTAAACCAACCAGTCCAAACATTTCAACATAATATAAAATACTCCCCTCATCCTCTGCTACTAGCCATAGGATTGTTTTTACCTCACGATCGGGAATTACGATGGCACCGTAGCCTATGCAACTATGTCATCTAAAGTGATTATTAGTGCCAGGGCCATTTATTATCCCCAATGATAGGGGTACAACTCACAGGATTTGCACTCTTGACGGGTCAATTCACCCTGCAGGACTTGCCTAGCAGGTAATCTACATCTCGCAAGTCATATCCGTCTGACGAGAAGAAAATCTACATTCCATAAGTCATATCTGCCTAACGAGAAGAAAATCCACATCTCGTAGGTCATATTTACCTAATGAGAAGAAAATCCACATCTCGTAGGTCATATCTGCCTAACGAGAAGAAAATTCACATCTCATAGGTCATATCCGCCTAACGAGAAGAAACTATGGTATAGTCAGACCAAAAATCACTCTCCACCTTAAAAATCGACTTGATCCAAAAATTATTTTTCCACCTTTAAAACCAACTTGATCCAAAAATCTTTTTTTACCTTTAAAACCAACTTGATCCATATAAGTTGCAAAATCGTCCATTTAAAATAAGCACATTTTCTACAATTTATACGAAAATAAGATTTATAAATTTACATAGAAGACAGTACACTTACCTCGATTATCAAACTACCAAACTATCATCGTCTAAAACCTACCGGGACGCTGGCACCTGCGAACCTAACAGCAATAGGGCCTAAAATAATATTTTACTTAAAATAACCTAATATGCAATGCAGGCCCTAAATTTCATATTTATCATTCCCCAAATTTTTATCATGAAAAATTATTATTTGACCATTTTACTACGTTAATATTTACTGTACCAATTTATTTAAGATTAACGATTATAAAAAATATTATTACGATTACAAAAATTTCTATCATGATTGCGAAAATTTTAATACATAACAATTTAATTTAATCGATAATAATACCCGATTAAAATTTTACCTATTCCGAATCACTCGTAGCCCAAGAAATTGGATTTTAGATTTTTATTTATTTTATTTTCCTTCTTTCCCTTTTCTTTTTTCTGTTTTTTGTTTTGTTGCACCTCACTGCCATAACGACACTACAGTGGCCTCTGTTTCTGCTTCATTTCAGACCGACAGTCTCTCTCTCTCTTCACCAGCTTCGGCGACTCCCATACCACCGTCCGAATGTCACATACACTCACAACACGCACAGTTGGATAACATACACACACACACACTCCATTGCAATTGAACACCCACACACACACAGAAAACACAAACAAACATATCTACCGTCAACGATCACACACACCCACCGGACCGACGACCTCACCCACGACGATCACTCCCACTGCCATTGATTGACAACGACGACCACACTCTTGTCGACCCACAACACACATGCACACGACCGTACTGAATAGAACACCCACACATAATTGACAACACCTATGGACGAAACACACCCGCAGTACACACACACTCTCACTTGATGAACGGCTACCCTTGCCGTCCACACACATACACACACTCCTCTGATCACATACACACCTACACAACAGCGACACACACCCATACACGATCACCGGAGAAACGACGACGACGACACGTGCCCACCCACGCCAAAAAAACAGCGACGATCCGCACTCACCACTGCCGAACCTTCCCTCTCTCTCTCTCTATTTTTCGATTTCTTCTTTTGGGGTTGATGATCACAATTCCATGGGTGTATTTATACGCATGAGAATAGTGGTAGTTTTTTATCCTACGATTTTCCTTGTTGTTCCGATGTTCTCTCATCTTCTTTCTCTTTTCTTTTTTCTTTTTTTTTTGTTTGATCCCAACAGTATATGCATATATATATGGATATATATTAATTTTATTTTCCCAAATTACACTATCCCCCCCACCCAAATTTCTTTAAGTTGTCCTTTAAATCCCAAAATTAAAATAAATATTTCTAAAAGTGCTAATTGACCCCTAAACTTTTAATTTAAATATTAAATGCCATATTCCACCTCGTTATTTTCTAAATGCTCTAAAATGCAACTAAAATTATACATGTGCTAAAATTTGGGTCTTACATTTTGAATCAAAATTTGGGTTATTTTCAAAAAGATTTTATTTTCTTTACTTTTATTTATTTTCATTAAAATCGGGTGACCTAGTGATAACTGAAATTTATCTATCTATTTTCAAATCGAATTTGATAGTTTTCGAGTATTCTTGTCATGTTTTACTATGTTTTAATTTATTTTTATTTGTTTTTGTTCAAAGCTAGGGTTAGGAGCGAAAATGGTCGAAAAACGAGCAAATCGGTAGGAAGACAGTGGAGCAACGTTGAAAAACATCAAAAATCATCACTACAGCTTTACCGCTGTAGCGGTGAAATATCAAGTTTTTGCCTATCCACCACTGTAGCGGTGGCTCTCACCACTGCAGCGGTGAAAAGGCTGAACACCCACTAACTTCCTACTACTACAGTGGTCAAGCCTACCGCTACAGTAGTGAGCCTACCGACATCCCTACCACTGCAGTGGTGAAATCCCTGCTGTAAAGTATTTTCTAGATATTTTGTTAGATATTTTGGCCCCAATTCTTTTTCTTTCATTCCCAACGATTTTGAGAAGATTATTGGGGACATTTTTTAGAGTGTTTTTGGAGCTCCAAGACATATCAACCAAGAGGAGATCACAAATCCAAGAAGAGCAAGCGATCTCTGAGTGGTTTTAGTGGACGTTCTTCAGATAACGACTAGTCTCCTTTGTTTCTCTCTTTATTTCTTAGTTTGGTTGGTAGTTTTGTTCATGTTTAGCTTGTATATTGTTGAATATTGGGCTATGTCCATGTGTAGCTAAACATATACTGTTTAGAGGTTTATGTATTTCATGAAAACGTGTTTTGAATAAATCGATGTGTAGTTAACGGTTGTTTATCTTTATCTGATTGTGTTTATCATTTTATTACTTCCATTATATGTTTGTTATGATATACTGGTTGGTTTGATAATACGGGGTTCAACACTCGAGAGAGATAACCCCGAATTCGGACTAGGGTTTAAACACAACGTGACGATCTAATGACTCGGGAGAGTATTAAAAAGTATACAATCCGTGTGGTTGGGGCAAGACCCATGTGATCAGTGTCATATAGACGCTAGATGGGGACGTCGGCATTGACGCGAAGTCGCATATTCATTCACTTTACACTCTAGAATGATATGTGATAACATCTTTAATATGCATGTTATTATTGAGATATGATTCATGCCCTTGTGCGTTAACGATAAAATGATTTTGATATCCTATTAGTACAGATTTATGTTGATGATATTATTTTTGGTTCTACTAATGATGATTTTTGTTAAGAGTTTGCTAAAATAATGCAGGTCGAATTTGAAATGAGTTTGATGGGGGAGTTAACCTTCATTCTTGGGTTGCAAATCAAGCAAACCAAATAAGAGATTTTCATTAATCAATCCAACTACACTAAAAAGTTGTTGGAAAATTATGGTTTGGATAGCGCTAAAGAGTATAAAACTCCCATGTCAACAGCTACGAAAATAGACAAAGACGATATAGGCAAAAACATAAATGAGAAAATGTATCGAGGTATGATTAGTAGCTTGTTGTATTTTAGTGCTAGTAGACCTAATATAATGTTTAGTGTTTGCTTGTGTGCCAAATTCCAGTCTTGTCCTAAAGAATCGCATTTAACTGCAATTAAGCGGATCTTTCAGTATTTAAAAGGGATAAGCAACCTAGGTTTATGGTATCCTAGGGGGAGTTACTTCAAGTTAACTAGTTACTCCGACACTGATTTTGCTGGATACAAAGTTGAACGTAAAAGCACAAACGGGACATTTCACTTTTTAGGACATGCCTTAGTTTCTTGGTCTAGCAAGAAACAAAACTCAATGGCCTAATCCACCACTGAGGTTGAGTATTTGGGAGCTGGTAATTGTTGCTCTCAAATTCTATATATTAAGTAACAATTAAATAATTTTGGAATATATATGGAGGAAGTTCTTATTTATGTGATAATAAAAGTGCTATATGCTTAAGTAAGAATCCAACACAACACTCACAAACTTAGCACATAAAGATTAGACATCATTTTATTTGTGATCACATTCAGAAAAAGGATGTTACTATTGAGTATATTGATACCTCCGATCAGCTTGCCGATATCTTTACCAAACCTCTAGCGGAAGATCAATTTATGAAACTTATTCGAGGTTTAGGTATGATTAGGCATAACAATGTATGCCTAGAGTGATGTTTTCAGGTCTTCGTGCCCCAATTTTTAAGATGACAAAGAGGGAGAAATTAATGTTTAAATAAGTTAGTTGATGTTCAAGAATTTGTTCGCCTAAACATTGCATTGATTAAATAGATATTTTAAGTTGAATTGATTTATTTGCTTATATTGAATATATGTTGAATGGTTGGAATTTGTCATCATAATTAAGCTTAAGTGAGTTAAATACCCGTCTTCAGATTTAGGGGGAGCATGGTTACAATTTTTTTTTTTGCAGAAAACATAAAAATTAATTGTCATCATAAAAAAGGAGAAGATTGTTTATCCCTAGGTCTTAATAAACAATTAAGTGTTGATATTTTTTATTAGAATTAATGTGTTTGTCGAGTATTTCAAAAAAGAGTTCCAAATTATTGATTATGTTGAAGACATCATGAAGAAAATGTTATGGGTGCAAAGATGAATATAGTGAATAAATAAAGAGTATTGAAGACCTTGAAGAAATTAGGTGAAAACAACTAAATACTCTTGTACTCTTAATGCAACCCGAATTAGGATCACACACGACACTATCAAATGAGTTATCTTATGTGTGTTGACATGATAGATTTTAGGATACTAATTATTAATTTAATATGTGCTCCTTATGTAAAATTGAAAATAGAAATTTACCTAGTTGAACATAAGCATAAAAAAGTTGAAGTTTAGGGTCAATTTAGTCAACCGAGAAAATCAATTGGTTAACTGAATAAAAAAGTGGATTTTGGAGTAGAATTAGTGAAGGAAATGACCACCTAGCTCATGTGGTCAACCGATCAGAAAAGATCAATCAACTGTTTGGAACAATGAGGTTTTCAGAGCAAAATGTGTAGTCCCTGTATCAACGAGTCAACCGAAAGCAGGCAATATTTATGTTGAGATTTTTGTGAGAAATTATATGTAAGTTCTTGATCTAAAGCATTGTTGAGTTTGTATCACCGACTTGTGCTATATTGCGATTTTGTTTCAATCTTCGATGTTTTTCCAATGAGATCTTTCCAAGCTATTGTTCTTAATTTTGATTTCATATTATTATTATTTTCTTGGTGTTAAGATCATTAGAAAATTGTTTGCAAACATAAGAGCCTGAAAATCTTTATAAAACGATTTTGTGTGTTTATCTGATTACGTACTTTAATTTGTACTACTTACATTGTTTATTAATCAGATATTAATTTGTCTCACATTATATCTACCACGTAGTAAATTTTGGGTCATTAATTGAGTATATCTGTATTGAGGTGGTAGATGCTCGTTGTGGAAAAAAACTCATATTTTTCTATATTTGTGAGTTTGAGTGGATTAAACACGGTTGGACCAGTGTCACGGTTAGACTAGTGTCTAGTAAGGGTAGCTAGGTTTCGATCTTTTTCTTGTGAAAAAAATTAGGGCTTGACCTTTGTCCTAAGTAAAAAGGTTAGGTTATTCTTTTCCCTTGAAAAGAACTAGGTCTTGATTCTCCCTGCAATTGAATTATGTGAATTGTGAAGGTTCCATTCTTACCTGTGAAAAAGATACTTAAGAGTATGGTAAGGTTTGATCTTTATCCTATTAAAAGGATTAGGTTTTGATTCTTCCAGTAATAGAATTAGGTTCGTCTTTGGTCTAGTAAAAAGATAAGGTTCTTTCTTAGCCTGTGAAAAGGATAATTGTAAAAGTTAATTCTGAGTTTGGTAAAAGAATCGTAGCAAATGTTTGCTTCCTATCTGGTAAAAGAATCAAGAGGTTAGAGGTTACGAATCTCCGTAGAGTTCGGGGGACTCTATTAGGTAAGTCTAGCTTGCTGAAGCAGATTATATCTTGGTATGTTACATTCTTTATTTTCACTTTATTTTATTTGGGTGTGCACCTAGTTAAACACTTATCCACTGCGTAACAAAAATAATAATTGATTTAGAAAAAATTGATTATTTGATAATTGAGTGTTAAATATTTATTTGTTTAAATTTTTATAACTATCCAATTCACTCCCTTATTAGGTAGTACATTGGGCCAACAACCCTAAATTTATAAATTTTGTTAAAGAATCGAGTGTATGTTTATTAAACACTATGTTGTTTTGGGTTAGTATTTTTTTTTCTATTTTAATCTTAATAACATAATTATAACTCCTTAATGGGATCACTTGACAAGAGATGAGAAAAGTTTTTTTTAGAAAAATAGAAAAATTGCCTAAACAGTCTACTAACTATGAGATCTGTCAATCAATTTGTTGCGGAAAAGGTTTGACTTGATTTTCTTAAGTAAATTAGTCGACCAATAGACCTTTCGGTTGACTGACTGTCGTCATTCTAAAAACTGAACCCTACGTTCATTTTACTATTTCAGTTCACTGTATTTTTTCTTAAGATTCAACCACCTAAAACCCTTCACCTTTGCTTGAAATCAATAAATATCTCGATTCTTCAGTATAAATTGCAAGATCTAAGTAGTTTGAAGCAATGTGGGTAATGTTTTGAGCAAAATGATCCGTTTTCTCAAAGTGAGTAAGTGTTTTCCCGATTTTCCTTCTTCTAGGTAAGATTTTCTTCTTCTTCTTTTTTGGTTTATTCTTTACAGTTGTCTTGTTCCTTTCAAGTATTCATTAGGTGTTGTGGTTTAGATATTTTATTTTCATATTTCTTTTCAATATCCTTGTAAAAAATGGTTCAAAAGGAAGTTGCAAAGAAAAGGTGGGTCAAGGGTCTGAAGACAAAGGAAAGAAGGATAAAATGCTCGATTTTAAAAATTTTAAATATTTTAGTGAAGAAAATCAAAAGACATTCCAGCCCGATCTTAACAACCATAGAGTTATTTTTGGTAGACCCATTAAGATCTAGGGGTATCGATATTGTAAAAAAATTAAATGTTTGGGTTGGATTGATTTATTAGTCCGATAATAATCATTTCTTTAGTAATTGGATAAAAGTATTTTATAGCAATTTCTATCGTATGGAGGATAGATTTTATTCCTATGTTAATTGGGTAGAAATTGATTTATCTTTAGACCATCTGGCGAATCTTGTTAGTGTTTCAAGAATCATTGATTTCCCGCAAAACAATAGCAATTGGATAATTGACAATTTTAATCATGTGCGAGCCAGAGAAAAATTGAGAGTCGTAGATGCTAGGATAAAACGGGTTGATCTTGTTCAACGTATTTATCACTCTATCATCACATACTCTCTTACTCCCCGTGGTGGTAGTTGTGCCACGGTAACTGATTTTGACAACTTCATTCTTCATCCCATTATTCACGACACCAAAATAGACATTCTCACTCTCATAGTGGAATATATGAAATATCAACTAAATGTATCTTCTTATGTTCTACCTTACAGTGATATTGTGTGTTGTATTCTCCAAAATTTTGAAGTTCCCCTTGATGGTGACTGTGCAACCTACCTTGTTCCAAATAATTCTTTAAATTCCAACACAATAATCTTGATGGGATACAATTTTGTTGGAAATAGATGGGTTAGAAAGGGATAAGAAGCTGAAGAAAAAGAAGATGATGAGATGGGTGATGCTTGTAATGCTAAAGGAAAAATGGGCTTTGAGGATTGAGTATGTCAGCTGATCGATCATATTCAAGATTAATTTGACAACTTTTAGTAGTATACTAAGATTATGGATGGGTGAATCGACGGATTAACTACTCAGATGGGGAGCATGTCTACGTCAATTAAGCTGATTCATGCAATATTGCAAAACTTCAATCTATACTATACGCAACCACCGCATAATTCCTCTGATCCCTCTAGAGCATACTGTCCACAACAAGCTCATAGTCCACCTGGTCCTTCTAGCTCTTATTACTCGTACCCTGGTCCTAGTCCTTTCTGATTTTTGCAATGTTAAAACTTGATGCACCCTTAGATAAATTATTATTGAAATATTTAAATGCTAGGATTTGGATGTTTGGGTTAGATATTTGATGTTTTCTATATGTTTTTAATTTTTTGAATCAAATCTATAATGGATTAAGAATGTCATCTTTATCTCAAAGTGATCCCTAATTAATAGTTATATTGTTATGGATTGTTAGCTTGTCATCATGATCTTGTTTGTTATACTGTTATGGATTCTGAGTTAATGCTATATCAAGTAATTAAATATTAAAAAATATATTTTTGAAATGCTTCCTACCACTTTTTGAGATGACAAAGGAAGAGAAATTATGATATTTTATAAAAATATCTATGTTTTCTGGTGCACATTCACTCATATTATTCATGCATTCATTCATCATGTGTTTATATTTAAAACATTGGTTATCTTGAAATATCTTAAAAACTTTCTAATATCATTGATATGTCCTCATATTTAGGAAAGTATGGTTGATACTATTTTTGAGAAAACATCAAGGTCATTATCATCATCAAAAATGAAGAAATTGTTAACCCTAAGTATTATTTGATGGTTTCAATGAAATAATTAACGTGAATATTTTATTAAACTAATAGTTTTATTAAAGATGTGTTTACTAAGACTAGTTCAATTGATTGATGAGAAAAAATGAGAAATCAAAGTGAAAGTTCAAGACGATATCAATGGAAGATGTTGAAGAATATGTCATGAAAAGATTTTTTGTATTCTTAGGTGAAACAAACTCTTTATAAACTATTTATACAACTCGATTAGAATTACTCATTGCACATAAATTGAACTTAGATGATTATGTGTGATTGATAATTTAATTAGAAGTATTCGAATGTGTTTGAAGTATTAGAAGTATTAGAAGTATGAATCGATTGACTAACAAGGGGAACGGTTGACCGACAGATACAGATTTTAAAAAATTGAATTCGGTCAACTGATAGACTAAAGGGAAGATATAGGTTCAAAATTGGTCGATTAGCAAAGACTTTCAATTAACCAAAACATCTTTAGAAAGTTGGTTTTTTTAATGTTCAACAGAAACAGTTGACAGACCATAAAACCAGTCGACCAATTAATTATGATTGTTTCAGATATTTTGAACGTTATCCTAATATATTATTGCCTCATTTTTTGTGTTTTAAATATTTCTAAACTATTTTTAATTGATTTAAAATATTGTTAAATTGTTAGAAATATTTTTTATCAAGATTTTATTGCAAATATTCTTTAGCTCCCTATTTTTTAAATATCGTGATATCTTCAGTATAACTTCTTTCTATATATTTTGGGGTCGATGTCTGAATATTTTTTAGGATTGAACCTGGACTTTATAAAGGCTTGATTAGAGATCAAAGTAGATGTTATAGACAGGATTAAATATTAGGGGTCTAAGAGAAAATTTTTAGGCAATATATTTGAAATATAGTCGTTGGAGTACATATTTAAAATCCCTATCTATAAACCTGCGTCTTTTAGGTTTTATACATCAAGAATATCAAAATTTTTGACAAAGAAAGAAATATTTTTCTAAAAATTTATTTGAAAAATCTAGGTCGAGAGAGTAGTAGTTTGATCAAGAAAAATTCTATTGATGGCATTTTGGGTATCCTGTGAAAATTGAGGTTATTGCTATCTTGCTTAAATAATTTTGAAGGATTCGTAGCAATATTGTTTTGATTATCATTCTTGATTAATTTTTGTGCTCAAATTTTAATGCTATAATAATATTTGATTATCTTATGTTCTTGAGCCTACGATGTTAAGTTGAAATATTTGTGAAAATCAATTTTGAAAATATTTGAGTTTCTTTCTTGAAACTTTTCTTTCAAATGGTTAAAATGATTTGAAATATCTAGTTTGCTTGATTCTGTACTTAAATTGATAAAAATCTAGATTATTGATTCTCACGTACTTTAATTTATAAACACTTCTATCATGTAGATTAGGAAATCAATCGAGTTTATATTGATTTGTATTGGTATAGGCTTGATAACAAACTTGAGATTTTCTGTATTTGTAATTTAGACCTAAGTGCAATTGATCTAGGTGAGAGTGAGATTAAGTGTAAAGGGAACTTACCCAATCAGGGTTTGTAAATGTTTGATTCTTACTAGTAAAAAGGATCAGTGTGGGATTTGATTCTTACTTGGAAAAAGAATCAGGTATGGTATTAGTAGATTGAATTCCTTGCGAGAGCTTAGGAGAGTGAATATTAGTAAGAGTAGCTTGCCGAACTACGGTAAAAAATATCACTCTCAAAATTGAAAATTCTGATTTAAAGAAGCAATATTTTGAAAACGAAAACAGTGCCTTTAAGCTTAGAATCAAGTACTTAAACTCCATCATTTTTAAATTTACTCAAAGAGAGGACAAGTTCAAACTTATGTTGGGAAACCAACGAGGCGTTCTCAACCAAGCTAGGCTTGGTTACAAAAAGGTTTCAAAACAAAATGTTTTTCATATATTCTTTCCACAAACAAAGAAAATTGTTAAAATCCTTTATTTTAATAAAATTGATCACACCATTAAAAAGCATGCTTCAATAAGTCTCTTAAAATCAAATAGTTTTGGGTATCGAAAGGAACCTTAGTCACATATGCTAATCCTCGTGGATCCAATTAGAATGGGTACTACTTGGTAATCATTTGATATGTGCCTTATAGGCTAAACACAAAGGATCTATAAGTAAGGACAAGTGGCTCCTAGACAATGGGTGTTCTAGGCACATGAAGGGGGACAAAAAAAAATATACATCTTTACCACCTAAATATGGAGGTTATGTGATGTTTCAAGATAATGCATGGGTATATAAAGTTTTATACGAGGAGGATACATTTGTGATTGATATGTCACCGGAACAAAGTGTTAAAAAAGAACATACTAGTAATGGATTACTTGAGGTACAAATGATGGAGAAAAACACAGATCTGGCCAAAGGCATGAAAAATACAATCAAGCAACCTCCTTGATTGATTATTAGTGATATGCACAGAGATGCATCTTTTTTTTTTTTTACTGCCTAATATTGTGAATCTTGCTTTCCTCTCACATATAGAACCTAGTAATATAAAGAAGGAAAATAATGATGAATCGTGAATTTTAGTGACGCAAAGGAATTGAACCAATTTGAGAGAAATAATATGTTGTCCTTAGTACTTAGACCAACATCTCATTATATGTACTAAATGTATTTTTAGAAATAAGAAAGATGAATATGGGATTGTTGCCCATAACAAGGCCAGATTAGTAGCCCAAGGGTAATAATCAAGAGAAGGGATAGATTATGAGAAAACATATGCACTCGTAGCTATATTAGAAACCATATGCATGCTATTTGCCTTTGTATGTGCATATGATTTTAAACTATTTCAAATTGATGTAAAAAGTGTGTTTGTTAATGGCTTTGTTATGGAAGAAGTATATGTTGAACAACTCCCAAGTTTTGAAAATAAATAATATCCTGTCATGTTTTCAAACTTATAAAAGCATTATATGGTCTTAAATAAACTCTTAGAGCTTAGTATAAAAGACTTCACAGGTTTTTAATTGAAATAAGTTTTAATTAACAAAGGGCTAGTGACATTGGACAATCTAAATTTAGTTTACTTCTTGTTCAAATCTATGTTGTGAAGGAACTGGATATCACAAACAATGTTTTTTTGCAGCGCAACACAAAAAAAATTAAATCACATTTTGATATCATGTTCCTCCAAATCTGATCTATTCGTATCAACATAAAATAAATATAACATGCAAAAATCAATCGTATTTAATTTGATTATCTCATTTGTTGCTTCAACCTCAAAGTCGGTAGTCCCTGAGGCGTGATTTGAGAAAACTCTTCTAAGAAAGTCTTGATCTGATCACATATCAGCAACAGTTATACGATTCACCTAGAAACAACACAATTGTCTTACCTCTAACAGTATCCACACAAAAACTCAAAAAGAAAAGTAATCTTGAGATTTCTAAGAATTGTATTCTAATCCCAGGATACTAAGGTAGATCTGATTTGAATGTAGATGGTAGTAAGATTCAAATAAGTAGAATATATTAGTAAAAAAAACACAAGATGATTATACAAAAGGGGGTGGCTAAAATTTTCCATGGGTGTAGCCAATGATGGCGTTCACTATTGTGTGTGACCATTAGGTTCATACAAAAAGTTGGATGGTAAAATTAATTAATCAATCAAAATTAGAACAATTTCAATTTTGCTCTTCCAGTAGAAAACACTTTTCTATAAGGCATTTTCTCGACTATGAGTACATATCACAACCATATCTACATTAGAATCTCCTCATGTATGGTTTTTGTGTTATACAATCTATCTATCTTGTATTCTCGAAAGCATCAATAGAGTATGGATAAAGTCAAAAACCTTTAGTCCAATCATATATATATTGATTGAAAACATAATTCCATATAACACCAATTTGAATCTCATCCCAATTATCGCATTGTTCTGGTTAAAGGATTAGGTGAATTATATTAAATTGAATCACACAAGACACATCTCTCTTTACTAAAAGTGATAGATCATATCTTGCATACTTGTGTATTCACATGTGTGTCCCACTATATCCAATGAATACATTTAAAGTCTCGTGGCTATAGTACAACACTTAATATTATCAAATTACAACAACCCATACATGTAACATATTGTACCTCAACTTAAAAGATCACAAATATAATCATATTTCAGACATCTTATTTTGACATTAAGCAAAACTACCATGTAGGATATCAAGGATAATTACGTTGGTACCTTACTACACTAATAAGTCTCTTGTGGTTGTTCTAGTATCTTATACTAATAGTTTGATATTCATCACTCTCAAAACAGAAAAGAACTAAACAAGGTATCCTAGATCGTTGAAGACCAGTTATCAACAATCCAATACTGACTAAGACTAATTAAGAATATAAGTTACCAAATATCTTTGGTCTCTACCTTTTAATCACATTAAAGAGGTAAGACATTTCAACTTAATATCCAAGGTCTATAAAAAAAATTATACAATTAAGAATAATATAAAAGCACCTTTTTTTTAATTAATATTTGAGATTGAAATATTTTTCAAATAAAATTTATAAATATAGGAATACAAGATTGACTATAGGGCTTACATCCAACATGTTGATGGCATAATTTTTTGAGCTACTAACGAGGATATTTGCAAAGAATTTTCTAATAATATGCAAGAGGAATATGAGATGATCATGATGGGGGAGCTTACTTTCTTCCTAGATTGAAAATCAGGCAAACTGAAGAAGGGATCTTCATCAGTCAATTAAAATACGTAAGGGAGCTGCTCAAGAAATATAGATTGGAGAATAGGAAGGTGTATGCAACTCTAATGGCCACCACTACAAAACTTGACAAGGATGAAAAAGGTAAATGCGTCAACAAGAAACTCTATTAAGGTATGATATGTAGTCTTCTTTACTTTAATTACTACAAGTAGGTCTAATGTAATGTATAACGTATGTCTATGTGCATGATTCTAACCATGTCCTAAGGAGTCACATTGGTGCAAAAAGTGTGCCTATTTTATGTGATAACATGAGTGCCATCTGCCTTAGCAAAAATTATACACATCACTCCCACACAAAACATACTGAGATTTCCCACCACTTTATTCAGGCTCATATTAGAAAAGGAGACATCTCACTAGAAATCACTGACACACACAATCATCTTGTTGATATTTTTTTTTTTAAGAAAAAAAACTCTTGCGAAGAGTAATTTAAAAAAATAGTAAGAGAGTTTGGGTAGAGGATTTGGAATTGTCTTTCATTCTTTTGATTGGCAAGTTGATGCATGCTGTAGTTATTCTTACCATAAAACTATTTCATTCATTTTATATCTATCTATCTAATATCCTGATTATGCTAAACAATGCTTTCAAATACCAAAATTTTCAATGGAGACTTAAGGGATAGATTTGGTTTTTTTTTTTTTTTTCCCCTTAAATATCAAGCTTTTGGGTGTCTAGAAAATAATTCTAAACATATAGTCTACGAGATTTTAATAATAATGAATTATGGTGTTCAAGGTTATTCCAATTATGTAAAATTAATCAGTCCATCTAAAAATCCAACATTCCCTTCATAAATCACCACCTTCCTTTTTGAGATGACAAAGGGAGAGAGACGTGATTTGATGTTTTACATTCCTTAAGATATGTTGATGCATTGATGTTGCAATGATTAAAGATATCATTCCCATATTAAGGGAGAGCGATGTTTATATATATATGTATGGGAAAAACTATTAAATGATTTATAAGCATAAAAAAAAGGGGGATATTGTTAACCCAATGGTCTAAAATCCTACTTGAGTAATTTTGATGATAACTAATCAATTGTGGTTTAAGGAATCTAATTTAATTGTTGAGTGTGAGAAATAGGTTAAGCCAAAAGGACAAGATCTGGAATGATATAACACCACCACAAGGAAGATCAAGAAGTCTAATGAGCCAGAAGATCAACTTAATCAATATTGGTGATGAAGACTTGAAGGAATTAATTTTTATATTTAGATATAAGGTAAAAACTTTTTATTTGCCATTTATACTTTAACCCAACTAGGAAGCACACGTACGTAACATGCATACTTGGCATTATTAATTGTATTTGAGTTGTGCTTCAATCTTGTTAAATATGCTCACAATAGTTGTGTAAGGGAAAAATGTCAAATGGGTTAAAAATTGGACTCGCAACATAGTTGAAAATAGAATTTTACAGAGTTTAGTCGATTGAACCCTAGAGTTCGATCAACCAAACTCAACAGGGGGATCAAATATTTCAAGTCAACTTAATTTAGTTAATCGAATACCCACTTCGATCAACCACTTACGCCAGGGATTTAAGAATATAAAATTTGCATGTGTTCAGTTCATGTTCATTCGATCGATTATACCAAGGACTCATGGTTCCCCGCTTTAGTAAATTGATCGGTCTATCAATTAGACAAAATAAGAATAGTTAGAAGATCAATCAACTTATCTCTGTGTTCGGTCAACCGATTGACGTAGAACTATAACGTTTTATGATCTTTAAATTCAAAATTGAATTGACTTTCTCAGCCAGATTTTCTAAAATCATGCCTAATCTTAAATTGGTTATTTTCAATTGTATTTGAAAAAATTATCATGAATTGTAAATTCAAATATCTGGGTCAATTTTGCAAAATGAATGTTTATTTTTTCTGCCTCCTTAATTTATGCTTAAACTTTGGGATCTAGTCTCCTAACCTAATTAGGCTTATTTTTCTCTAATTTTGAGTTCAATTATAAGGAATTAATTCTAAAGTATAGAATAAAAATGTTCATATATCATATACTACATCAAAAGTAACATATTCCCTCTCCATGAACCTAAACAAGTGCAACAATCACTTTTCTGAACCTTTATCAATCCTCAAGACCTTGAATGTTTTTGCCCAATCAATACAAGAAATAATTCAAAGTTAAAAGAGATAAAACACTCTATACTAATTCAGGATATATAGTGTTTTATTAACGCTAACAAATCTAAGAGCCGTTGCTTATATAAATTGTGAGAAACCGAGAGTATTTTATGGAAACTTGGAACCTATTTTCGTGCTCTATATTGCTGTTGTCTACATCAATTGATTCATTGAATACATTTATAGTATAAATCTTATTGAGTTAAATATCCATATGTTGGTCGCCTAAACCTTTGCAAATAATGTTGTTATGTCACTTGTTCTACAACTCCTTTAAAATACAATTTTTTGTGTGAAATCATTTCAGTTGGAAAACGTTGTTCATATCAAGATTTTCAAGGGAAAAAAAAAAGGTATCCTAAAATCTTTAAAGTTTAAATAAATAAAATTCATTCATTTTGGTATGTCAAAAATGGAAAGAACTCGCATCTCCGGCATGATTCAGTTCATTACGAGATCTTAAATCCCCATGTACCGACTTTAACAAAAGGTAAACTAAATGAGTCATTGTCACTTAATTTAATTGAGATTATATTTGTAAAATTGAATTAAATGAATTTGAAAAAAGCTATAACAAATCTAAATTTATGCTTACTTGGTTAGTTAATTGATTAGATTTTCAGATTCTTGAAATTTGTTTGTTCTCTATATTAATCTTGTTCTAGATTGAGATCACTTGCTTAATTGATTGCTTGTTTTTTTAATTTTTACATTTTCTTATTGTAAAAGTTATGCCTAAAAAAGGTATGTATCAATGTTCTTTTTCTTCCTCTTTTTGACTTAGAGTAAGTAGGTAAAAAGACGCGCGAAAGGTGTAAAAGTTATGCCTAAATTGAAAATAAAAATAAAAATATATAGTAATAAGGGAAAAAAACAAATAAAAAAACAGAAAATAATGGGAAAAAAAAGTGAATAAAAATAAAGAAATAAGTTTCTACAATATTGACTTTAATAGAATACTAAATAAAATAACGTCAACTCAATTTATCAGGAAAAAAAAAAAACAGAAATTCGAAAATAAAATCTCAAAATTATATTTAAAATGATAAAAGATCTACTTATTATTTTTTCAAATACCATCATTTAAATTCAACCAATTTTAAGATAGAATACTCATTTTGGCCATTTTTGCTATAAACAAAATTATCCGGTCTATTAAAAATTAACATTTCAATCTCCTCCTCTGACATATTTAATATATATATATATATATATATATAGCTTTTTCGTTACCATCGTTAGCTTAAAGATAACGGTCGTTAGAATCTGTTACACAAAAACTCTGGTTTTCTGCTCAGCCACAGGAATCCAACCCGCCATAAACACAGTACATACAATAGCTACACTAGCAGAGAGACAGAGGGGGAGAGAGACTGCCCATTAATGGCGTCTTGCACGATGATGTTCTTTGTCTCTCCCAATAGCTACACTCGCAACCCTCTCGTCTCTCTCGGGACCACCACCAGGACCTCTTCCTCTTCGTCTTCTACTACGCGTCTCTCAGTTTCAGCTTCTTCGCGTGCGCTGCAGGCTCTCATATTCGACTGCGACGGCGTCATTCTCGAGTCCGAGCACTTGCACCGCCAAGCCTACAACGACGCATTCTCTCACTTCGATGTTCGTTGCCCCTCTTCCACCTCAGTGCCCCTCAATTGGGACTCTGATTTCTACGACGAGCTCCAGAACCGAATTGGAGGCGGCAAACCTAAAATGCGTTGGTTATTTCTCTCTCCATCTCTCCATTTATTCACACTATTGTTAATATATAAATGTATGTCATAAGAATCAGGAAAAGAAATTGAAAATAGAAAAAGAATTTAGAGGAATAAGTGTCGTCTCATTGAATGAATGAGACAATAAATCTCTTCTCTCTGAGTAACAGCAATACCAGAAAAGGTTGTGCAGTCAGTTACTGTCTTGGAAGATTTGTGGAACCCCCCCTTCAAACTGATGGGAGTGGGAGAAGCAACAGTTTGTCTCTGAGCCTGAAAGATTTGGAAGAAGATAGGCCCTTGATGAAAAACATCTGCTAACTGATCCTCACTAGTAACAAAATGAATAGCAAGATCCCTGCTAATGCCTTTCTCCCCGCAAAAATGATAATCAACTTCAAAATATTTTGTTATTGGATGGAATAAGGGATTGGACATGGTTTAAACGTTATACACAATTGATAGTAGGAACCTGGAAGAACAATATGCAGATTTGACACAAAAGCATCCTAACCCAGGCTAGTTCTTCTGCTGTGATTGCAAGAGCTCGATATTCTGCTTTTGTCGAGGAATGTGCAACAATGGTTTGATTCTTAGGTTCCCCATGAATAGGATTAGAGTCAAGCTAGAGATGAAACCCAGATGTGGACATTGGGATCACCTGCCCAATCTGTATCTGCTTAGGATGGAAGGGCTAATGGACTGGGCTGATATATTATACCAAAGGATAGTTCTCTAAATATATCTCAAAATCCTCTTAGCTGCAGCAAGATGATTTGAATGTAAGGTATTAGAAAGCCCACAAAGCATCTATATATTTTAGGATCTAAGAGGATTACCTTCTGTCTTACTAAGTTTAGAGGCTGTCACTCAAGGAGTCTTACAGGGTTTACAAGTGTCCATGTTGAATTTAGTAAATAGATCTTTGACATACTTCTCTTGGTTAAGAAAAAGAAGATTAATAGCCTTAGTAACCTCAACCCCCCAAAAATAATGAATTGGCCCTAAATCATTCATTTCAAACTCGGTAGATGCTGGTGAATTAAAGAGTGAGTATAAGATGGGTCATTTCCTATGAGAATGATATCATCTATTTTTAAAAGTAACAAAACGGGGTGAGGAAGACAAAGATGGATCAGCTGTGGGGGTTGAGAACAGAGGTTAAAGAGATGATAAGTAAATGTCAAAGCAGCAGGATTTTGGAGTTTGTTATGTAACTTGCACACATACTCAGACATAAGAGAATCAACAAAGGCTTGAGATTGAGTCATACAGACTTCTTTGAGAAAACCATGAAGAAAGGCATTCTTGACATCAAGTTGTTGAGGTTCCCGAGCATTATTAGCAACTAGAGCGAGAACAATTGTCACAGTACTATGCCCTGTATGTATGTCTTGAAGGGCTGCCATCTAAGTTATATTTCAATTTGTGCTCCCACTTACAATCAACTACATTTTTCTTAGGTTGTAGGGGTAATAGAGATCTAGTAACTTGCCTCTAAAGGGAGGAAAGCTTATCTGCCATAACTTGTCTTCACTGAGGGAATTTACAGGTTGAGCTAAATGAAGTAGGCTCACTAGTGACTGAGGTTATGATAGCAATAAAACCAAGTTTATTCTTAGAGATACCAGACTTAGCCCTTGTTTGCATGGGATGGATATTAGTAGATAAGGTAGGAGTGATAAATGAAAAAAAATGTTGAACCTGAAGAAAATATAGGAGAAAGTGCAGATGATGAATTTGGAGTGCAAGAAGTTGAAGGAGGCACCAAATATGAATTTCCATTTGTATTTATCGTGTGTGACGGGACAGGGAATCCTTTTAATCAGAAATACAACTGTAGTAAAGGCTTGAACCCAAAATTCTGGTGGAATAGAAGCTTTAAAATGATAGTAACGGCAGTCTCCATGATAATGCCAATGTTTCCTCTCAGCTAAGCCATTTTACTAAGGCATGTAAGGACAATTTTTATTTTTTTATTTTTTTATGAATACCATTATTAGCTGGAAAGGATTAAGAAACAAAGCTAAGATAACTCACCTCCACCATCATTTCTCAAGATTTTCAATCTTATGCTTTGAATTTGGAAATGACAGAAAAGGCATCTGATATGTTTCGAAGAGGAAAGAGTCGGACGTTATCTAGAATAATGATCTATAAAGAACATATAAAATCCAAATCCATTTATTGATTTATGTGGAGCTGGACTCCCATGTATGATAGTGAGTCAATTCAAGAGGAGAATTATACACAATAGTAGAAGAAAAGAGGAGTCTAATCTGTTAAGATCATTGAATAATATAGAACTCAAGGAGAAGAGAAAGGAGGCTAGGGATTATTTTTAGAATAATGAATATAGAGTTACAAAGAAAATAATTTGAAAAGAAAACTTATATAGGCTTGCAATAGAAAGACCTAAAAACGAAGAGAAAAAAAAATACATTCTAGACTCAATACTAAATAAATATAATAACTCTAATATGATCCTCTTTCCACGTGGACAAGATCAACATACACTGGAGTCCTTATTACTAAAATAAAGAAAAATACATTTTTGAGAAACAAGCTGATGAAGAACATGAGAAGAAGGATGACCAAAATGAGCATGCTAAGTGTGATGAGGAATCTTTGAACAAGAAAGGTAGTAGGAGTCATGAAAGCATTGTTTAAGCCTTCAGTGGGATACAATCCTTGGCTATTCTTGGCCTAGTAAAGGATTTTCCGTTTGACAAGGTCCTGAATTTGAAATGTCGTCACGCTTCAAAAACAAACATACTGTTAAGATAATTGGTAAGTGGAAAAGGAATCATGAATTGTATTATGAAAATATAGTACAAAGATTACAAGCTATACACATGTATTTATAGGGGAAAATAGGGGTTAGGGCTTGTCTTAATGGGCCACGTGGGCCAAGCCCATTATTACATTAACATCCCCCCTCAAACTCAAGGCAGTAAGTGGGAGGTGAACTTGAGTTTGGAAACCAAAGAGTGAAAGCGTTCAGGTGGATGAGTCTTAGTAAAAATGTCTGCAGTTTGATCGGCTGAACTGACGGATTATAAACGAACCGTATTCTGGAGAATGTGATGATGGATGAAGTGACAATCGGTCTCGATGTGTTTTGTACGCTCGTGGAATACATCATTGTGAGCGATCTGAATAGCACTCCTATTGTCACAGTATAGGGTAATGGCAGCAGGAGAAGAGATGCCCATGTCAGCGAGGAGCCATCAAAGCCAAAGAAGTTCTTGAGTTGCATCAGGCATGACACGATATTCAGCATTAGTATTGGAGCGAGCAACCACAGTTTGTTTCTTGCTACGCTAGGAAATGAGAGAGTTGCCCAAAAAGAAACAGTAACCAGTGGTGAAACGTCTGTCGGTGAGGTCATCGGCCCAATCAGCATCAGAATAAGCTTGTACAACGGGAGCAGACTGAGCTGAGAAATGAAGCCCATGAAATAATGTACCCTTGACATACCGAAGAATGCGAAGAACAGCTGAATAATGAGTGGTCCGAGGAGCGGACAAGAACTGGCTAACCTAATGAATGGCATAAGCAATGTCAGGGCGAGTGACAGTGAGGTATACAAGACTTCCAATCAGTTGGCAATATAGAGTAGCATCCTGAAGAGGTTAACCATCAAGTGGAAGAAGTCTAACATTCAGCTCGAGAGACGTAGTGGCAGTGGTTGAGTCAGTGATCCCAGCCTTGGAAAGAAGATCCGAGGCATATTTGGCCTGAGAGAGAAAATATCCATCAGAACCTGATGAGACTTCAAGGCTAAGAAAATAGGTGAGCACACCAAGATCTTTCATCTCGAATTGACCACTAAGAAACTTTTTGAGTTCAGAAATGTCTCATTGATCATCTCTAGTAATAACCATATCATCTACATACAGCAAAAGAAAGATAATACCGTTGGCAGTATAGCGAATAAACAGAGCTGAATCATGAGTACTAGGTGTGAACCCAAACTGATGAATTGTAGTGCTGAATTTTGCAAACCAGGCACGTGAAGCTTGTTTCAAACCACATAGAGCACGGCGGAGGCGACAAACTTTATTTCGAGGGGCAACCAAGCCAGGAGGGGTATGCATATATACTTCCTCTAGAAGATCGCCATTGAGAAATGCATTTTTGACATCCATTTGAAAGATAGTCCTTTTTCGAATGGCGGGGACGGCAAGAAGTGTACAGACAGATGTTAACCTCGCCACGGGAGCAAATGTCTCTTCATAGTCAATACCATATTCCTGAGCAAATCCCTTGGCAACAAGTCGGGCTTTATATTGTTCAACGGAGCCATCAGAGAGCGTCTTGATCTTAAACACCCATTTGCACCCAATAGGAGTTTTTCCAGGGGGCAGATCTACAATATCCCAGGTATGAGTTTTTGAGAGGGCCTGAAGTTCTTAATCCATTGCTTTCTGCCAAAGATGATTAGTACTAGCCTCCTTATAGGATTGAGGCTCATGCAGATGAAGTATAGTGGAAAAATAATGAAAATAAAAAAGGTGATGTGGAGGATGAGTTATCCTGGTAGAGCGGCGAGGGTGACCTGGGGCGTGGGTGTCAACGGAAGGCGGTACAGGATCATCAACCATAGGAGAAGTCTCAAGCATGCTCACTGGAGTTGGAAGGGTGTGATCAGCTAGTGATTCTGGAGTGAGTTCAACTGGTGGGTCTGGGATGGTCTCAGCATAAGGTGTAGGGCTAGGCTCAACTGGTGGTACTGGAGTGGACTCAACAGTAACTGGAACGGTATCATTTGGAAATAACTCAATGGATGGATCAGTAAAGAATCTGGAGTTGGTGAGGATTGACATGTCAAATGACTGTAAAGAAGAAAACATTTGATGTTCCCAAAAGACGACATGTCGCGAGATACGAAGGGTTTTAGAAATAGGATCCCAGCACCGATACCCTTTATGTTCGATGCCATATCCAAGAAAACAACACAGACGAGCTCTTGGTTCCAGTTTGTTGTGTTCATGTGGTTTCAGAAGAACAAAGCAGGTGCAGCCAAAGACTATGAGTTCAGAATAATCGGGAGTTTTATCGAAAAGGCGTTCAAATCGAGACTGGTTTTGGATTGTAGCGGAAAGGACACGGTTTATTTTATAGACAGCGGTGAAGGCAGCCTCATTCCAAAAACGCTCAGGACATGATGAAGAAATGAGGAGAGCGCGAACTGTGTCAAGAATATGTCAATGTTTGCGTTCAGCTCGTCCATTTTGTTGGGATGTACTAAGACACGAGCGATGAGAGAGCGTGCCATTTTGGCGAAGCAGGTTAAGAAAAACACGGTACTTGTATTCCATTGCATTATCTGAGCGAAAAATATTGATATTTCTAGAAAATTGGGTTTAAACCATAGAAAAAACTCAGAATATATTTGGAATAGTTCGAATCGATATCTCATAAGAAACAACCATGTATATCGAGAGTAGTCGTCCACAAAGATAACAAAGTAATGAAGGCCACCCATTGCGGCATGAGGAGAGGGCTCCCAAATATCAGAATGAATTAGATCAAAGGGTGTAAGGAAAATAGACTGACTCTCTTTGAAAGGTAGGGCTGGTTGTTTTGCAAGTTGACAATGAATACATTTGAAGAACTCATGCTGAACTGAACCTAGCTGACCGCTAGAGATAAGCGATTGGAGGCGGTTACATGAAGTATGGCCTAAACGAGCATGCCAAAGTTGGGATGGTGAGAGAGACACTGGTGGTTGTGGATATAAGGATGAGGAAGAAGATACGGGCGGTGGTGGTGAGGTTGCACAGGTTGATGAAGGGATATTTGGTTGGGGTGATGGTAGAGTTGGAGATGGAAGGTATAAACTGGTAAGTTCAAATAGGCGTCCAACCTTACGACCAGTCCCAAGAGTTTCTCCTGTCCGAGGATCCTGCACATGACAACCACTATTAGAAAATATGACTTCAAATCCCAATTCACAAAGTTGGCCAACAGATAAGAGATTTAAGGTAAGGTTTAGAATCAAATACGTGTCAAGAATAGAAAGATGGGAAGTAGAAACCTAACCGGTATGTGTAACAGGCATTTTAGAACCATCAGCAGTATGAATACTAGGGATATTCATAGCGGATAGTTTGGTTGAAAAAATATTGAGATTAGATTTCATGTGATTATAACAGGCAGAATAAAAAAACCAAGAAGAATTACCTATAGTAAGTGATAGAGCAGGGGAAAGATTTGTACCAGTACCAATTTTGGAGAATATATGAAGGAGGAATGAGGCCAAATCTGCAATAGGCATGGTGACAGTAGAAGAGGTAGGGTCCGAACCCTTTTTGAAAATGAGCGAAGAACCCATAAACATTACTATTGAACCTGGAGAAAGTGTCACGGATGTATTCAGCATCCCAAAAATGTCCATGAACCTGTATTAAATTTTCAAGAACTGGACAAGAAACAGGTGAACCGGAGTAGAAACGACACGAATATATAGGAAAGTATATTCTGTGAGTCTCAAATCACAAAACGGAGGTCAGAAACAGAATCAGAACGTCTAGAAACCCCAGGAACCGATCTAAGTTCGAAGAAAACCGGTCAAAAAATGCTTGAACCGGCCCCACGAATATTATTCAGAGAATCGGTGACGTGGCAGATGTTGAGTAGATAGGAGTGCGCTGACGTGGCACTGACTTGGCGTTGATGTGACGCTGATGTGGGCACTGAATAGACGCTGACTAGGTAGCTAGGGCTGACGTGGCAACTGGGTGCAGAAGACAATTGAAGGCTGTGCATGGATTTGACGTGTCTGCTGTTTGCCGTGCGTGAGGGTGCGTGAATAGTGATTTGGTGATGGGACTTACGTTTTTGGAATCGTCTCGCCACGACGGTTCTGATGGTATATTGCGAGATGAATTTGGATCCCTAGTTGAGGCGATAGAGCCCAAAATCCGAGACGGCAAAGAGTGGTGGTATTGCTGGCTATTGGGGGCGTGTGAGGGCGCGTTCCAACTCCGTTTGCGGTGATTTTGGTGGCGTTGTGTTCGTTTATACAAGACGAAGTCGGTGGTATGATGTTTGTTGATTCCGGAGAAGGTATGAAGCCTGCAGTAGCAACGAAACTCTTGGGGGAATATGGGCAGCAGCGGTGACGGCGAAAGCGTTAGGGTTGCGAAAATTTTATTGAGAACAGGTCCAGGAAAGACTTACTCTTGATACCATGTTAAGATAATTGGTAAGTGGAAGAGGAATCATGAATTGCATTATGAAAATATGGTACAAAGACTGCAAGCTATACACATGTATTTATAGGGGAAAATAGGGGTTAGGGTTTGTCCTAATGGGCCACGTAGACCAAGCCCATTATTACATTAACACATACTATAATTATCTTTGCATAATAGATTAACAAACAATCGATTGGTAGCTATAGAAGGTACTCTAGCACTGCGTTTGGTGCGCTGGAATGGAATGAAACGGAATTGAATGACAATAGGATTGAAATTACTATAGTAATGGAATGGAATGGTCATTTACCATTCTTATGTTTGATGACAAAATGGATTAGATGTGATATTGAAATGACCATTCTCATTCTAATATTTGATTAATACTGGGAATAAATTAGGAATGGAACGCATTGAAAGTCTCCACTTAAAAAAATAAAAATAAATTTATATATAATTTTTTTAAATAAAGAATATTCGAAGAGGCAGGCGGTGGATAAGAGGTGGGGAGTCGGCGGGGGGTGGGTGGTAGGGGGCAGGAGGGGGTTGGGATGGTTGTGCCGATGGGGGTTTAGTTAGAAGATGAGAGAGAGGGAGAGAGAGAATTTGACATTGGCTACCGGAATCGGATTCTCGCCCGAGAAAATGTTGTAGGGAGGAGGAGGAGGAGGGACTAAAGTGTAAAAAATATATTAAAGGATATATTTGTTAAAAATTCAAAGGATAAAATAGTAATTTAATTTAATTTTCAAAGGGTAAAATAATAATTTAATTAGATTTCATTTCCATTTCCATATTTGGATAGTGTTTGGTTGCGATTTTTGGCCGATGAAGGATTAAAACCAAATCCCATGAAATTATGATTAACTAATACCAAATTTATCTTAGGATTGGTTAATCCCATGTTTTATGAGATTTGAAAATCTTAGGTAATAGGAATGGAATTTAATCCCATGTACCAGATATTGGAATGGAATGATCATTCCCATGACCATTCCAATCCCTTTCCCTATCCCATGTACCAAACATGCAACTTTAAGGTGACGAGAGCTGCGAATATTCAAAACTTGTCTATTGCATATTAGCCACTTGATCACCTCCACGATTAGCTTCTGAAAGTCAAATTGGTCATGTCAGATGTGATTGGTTGCGTCAATAACGGCCAAAGATTTGAATTTTGTGGTAAGCTTGAATTGAAATTTGCTGCCATTGCTGTAACCTGAGTAGGAAGATGCCTGCCTTGGTAGGCGTAGTCCATCCTGTGATAATAATCAGTAGCTGAATGATCAATTTTGCCACATATTTGACAAACAACACCCCAACAGTGGAGCAGTGGCAGACACAGGAATTTCAATATGAAGGGACCAGAGAACATAAGGGGGATTTTTTCAATTTTTGGGATGGCAAAGTATATAGATTTTAGGGATAATGCATAAATTTTATAAAATGAAGGAGTTGTTTTCTGAAATTGTGTGTGTATGTGTGTTTTGGGGAGGGGTGGGGGCGCCATTGACGGGGACCAGTTTTAGAGCCAGAATTGTTGTTAGGAAATCTCCTTCCATGTCTACCTCCTCCTCCTCGATAATTTGACCCTCCTCTTCCCCCTTCTGGATTAAAATTATCTTCCCTGTGCAAAATTATGCTTGTTTCGAAAGGCAGCCATAGCAGAGAAGTTCTTGCATGCAAATTGTTTGTTAGCTGTCTCAAGAGAAGTTGTTTCGGCTTTCAACTGAACCTTTAAATCCCCTAAAGTTAATGGATTAGATCTAGTGCGAATAGCATATTTGAAGGCACTATAGTCTGGTTGAAGGCCATTCAAAATGTAAAGAAGCATATCAAATTCCGTCACAGGTTCATTAGCCGCAGCAAGTCTGTCTTGGATTCTCTTGTATTTCTAAAAATTGGCTTCAATAAAGACTGATACTTTGGTGATACTTTGAAAATCATTTTTGAGTTGTAGCACATTGAATTGAGAAATAGATTTGTATTATTTTGCCAAAGCATCCCAAACTTCTCTTGAAGCTGTTTTACCAACATGGGACATAGCACTATCTAGTAAAGTGGCATTGATCAAAGCGATCTTGCATAATCCAGGCAGTATAACTTGGAGTAGCTTGAGAAGTAATGTTTCTAGAATCACTTCACACAAATTGATCATCAAGAAATCCAAGAAATGATTATGTTCTGAATATAGCAGTGATCTGAAACTTCCAAAGAACATAATTCAATCCATCACTTGAACAGAATCAAGTTACTGATGTTTGAGAGGAGGTATAGATAATTTACTGGTGAGGAAGAAGACTGATTAGTCTGAGAAGAAGTTGAAGAACTCGCCATTGAATATCACAACAGCTGCTATGGAGACGTGAGTCACGTGAGTATTATAGCTCTAGTACCATATAAAATCAGAGATGAATTGAAAATAGAAGAAGAGGAATTGAGAGGAAGAAGTTCCTTCTCATTGAATAAATCAGAAAAATACGATATAATTCAATCTTCTCTGCATGGACTAAATATATTGTCAAATGCAAATACAATCAGGCAATAAACAAATTCTGTTCTCTCTAACTAACAACAATAACATTAAAGGTTGAGCAGTCAGAAAATGCATAACTAATTATCAGCAGGACATAATTGTCTCGGAAGATCTCTCATATATGTGACTTCCTGTCTTTAGAACAAATGCATATTGAGATATGTCTCTGCTTCTGGATCTGAAATTGGATTAGGTACTTCAAGGAGCATGGGTGGCCAACATCATATATTTTTGAGTCTCCTCCAGAAGATGATATTGGTAGAGCCAACTTAATTGACACTCTTCAGGTAAATAATTTAGTTTTACGCTGAATTTATTTATCATAAAACAAGATGAGATATATGATTGTGAAGTATGGTGGATTATTTGCAGAATTATATATTTTTTTGTAATGAAAACTCTGCATGTGGATTAATTGTTTACTTTTCTTAATTAAATTTTGGTTGCTTGAACTGAAATTATGTGCATTCTCAGTTAAGAATGTTGAATTCATTATTCAATGTAGGACTGGAAGACCGAAAGGTACAAAGAAATAATCAAATCTGGCAGGGTAAGAAGATAGTTACGAATCTTTGTTGCAATTCCTAGTAAATTCTTCGATGCTAGAGATTGTCCTGATTGAGTTGTTGTTTCTTCAACTGTTTAACGTCAATTTGAGCAGGTGAAGCCCAGACCAGGAGTTCTGAGATTGATGGATGAGGCCAAGGCTGCTGTAAGATAGATATTTACCTTATGCATAACCTTTTCATGGTACTTGAATTTGACTAATTCTGTCAGTTTCTATTTGTCAACGACTTCAGCTGGGTTTTAGTTCTTAGAATATAATCTAATTTTACATTTTTCTAAGGGAATCTCCTTTTCAAATGCCTTGGGTTCTCCCCAGGAGTTGCTTAGTTATTTTCTCAAGTTCTTTACTCTTCTTTTTTCTGTTGTAGGGTAAAAAACTAGCTGTTTGCTCTGCCGCAACTAAAAGTTCGGTCATACTGTGCCTTGAAAATCTTATTGGAATTGTAAGCCCTTTCACAGCTATTCTCTTAAAAGATTTAGTTTTCTTGTTTCTCAGGCAAGAATTTATTCATCTCATACTGTCCTCTTTTTAGGAACGGTTTCAAGGTCTTGACTGCTTTCTTGCAGGTACATTGTACACTTTAGAATATATATTATTCCTTTATACTAAATTTTGCCCTCCTGATGTGTTAGAAAATGAGATGCCACTTGCTTCCCCATATGCATCAAACATGGTTTTCATTTAAGCTGGAACTTCTTTCATTATGGTAATGATAGTCAATTATGTAAGTCTAGTCAAATGACATTTATGTTGTGTTTGTCTAGATTTTCATCTCTTCAGCAAAATGGTTCATGTTAAAAGCTGCACGGTCCTTTTTAGTCTAGTCCAAGTGGTGTTTCAAATTAGCTACCACTCTCTTCTGATATTTTGACTGGCAAGCATCTATCTCAGCGGGTTTGGTCAATCTCAACGGTCCTTCATTTGGAGGGAACAAGGGTCCTTCTACAACTGTAGTGCTATATGACATCTAATGAAATTAGTACATACTTTGTCAGCTTCTGAAAGACCATTATGAGTGACAAGTGGTTCTAAATCATGCCCAGTGTTTTAAAAAGCGTGGGTGTAAGGTGAGGCATTCTAGTGTCTAAGAGGTGAGGTATAAGCATGCGACGTGGTTCATCGGCCTCATGATATTTTAAAAGGAAAATTGCACTTTTAACCCTTCAAGTTTGATCATGTTTTTATGCCTTAATTAAGAATAGTGTTTTTATGATGTTAATCTTCTATGTGGACTTCGAAATGGCACCCATATTATAGACCCAAGGCATTCCGAGAGCTATACTATTGTCCTTTTGTTATTGTTATACTTAGTGCTAGATAGATCAAAACTGTACAATGCATGCCATTCTTTTCATCTTCTAAAATTCTCCGTTCTTTTATTTTTTAAAGGAGATGATGTCAAAGAAAAGAAACCCGATCCATCAATTTACCTGACTGCTTCCAAGGTAACTAAAATGAGCGCCATGCTACCGTTTATGCGCTAAGCCAACAATCTTTATTTTGATTTCTGTTGTGATTTTCTCCCCTTTCCAGAGACTGAATGTTTCATCTCAAGATTGTTTGGTGGTGGAAGATAGTGTCATTGGCCTGCAGGTTGACCTTTTTGCTTTTTGATAGTTGTGCAGATTGTCAATATTAGTATAAAAGAGAAACATATCAGGACCATGAGTTATTTATCTTTGCATCAGGAGTAATTTAACTGCGTCAATCTAATTTTATCTAAATGTCACTATGAAGGGCCAACTATGTTTGCCTAAATCACTCAATGCATCCATAATTATTATTTTTGGTTCAGAATTAGCACAACTCTACCTGCTTTTATATTTTCTTATTTTATTTTTAACGTAATAAAACTGAAAATATAATATTAGATTTTTTATTTTTATTTTTTTGCTGTATGCACTGGACAAAATTTCAAACTTGAGATGGTAGTTTCGTGTCTGTTTAAGTCAGCTGTAGTTAATAAGTAAAACTTAGACAAATTGACTTCTGCAGGCTGCAACGAAGGCGGGGATGTCATGTGTGATTACTTATACATCGTCAACTGCTAACCAGGTAAGGCCTGTCTCTTTTTGGCTCTCCTAAAAGGTAGGTGTGAGGAGTTGGTTACACATGGATAAGAATTGATTATTTAACACAATGGTAAATGAATGTAGGATTTTAAAGATGCAATAGCCATTTACCCCGACTTGAGTGAAGTAAGGTATGATAGCCATATAGTTACTCTATTTGCATATATATGTGTATGTGTGTGTGTGTGTAAAATTTTAACATGCATTCACATCGGTTCATTTTCGCACCTTTGTAGACTGAGTGACTTGGAGTCATTGCTTCTAAAGACTGTTGCTGCCAATTAGGAAACTTCTCGAACCCCTTGACGCTGCGTGAAAGCTTTTGGGGCTGATAAAAATGTTCTCTTGCCTGTTACACTTGGAGGTACATTCTCCTCTTTGGCATTATAGTTGTTTAAATATGAGTTTAATGTGTAGAAAGTGAATTTTTCTCAATTGTTTACGAGTTTATATGCTGTTATTTTGATTGAAAGCGTCAAACTGGTGTAATAATGAAAATTAATTCATTTATTTATAAGATGTAATTTAGCCCATGCTTTTACATGTCTATCGCTTTGTGAGTTGGGACAACATTTCCTGACTTCGGTATGATTTTATTAAGCAAAATTTCTGGACATAGCTGGAATTATCTTTTAGTTCAGGTAGAATTCTTAGTTAAATATTTTGGTACAAAGTATGTACTGGTAAATAGTAATTACATTTGTAAGGCAAGCGAAACTCTTAGGATGCGTATGGGTAAGCTATTTGAAGACCGTATTTTATTTCGAGAAGGAATTCGTAAAATTTTTGTAAGTTCTTAAGAAAAATTTACAAATCTTTTCTCAAAATGAAACACCTCCTTTAAATACCTTACCCAGTACTTTATTTCGAGAAGGAATTTGTAAAATTTTTGTAAGTTCTTAAGAAAAATTTACAGATCTCTTCTCAAAATGAAATACCTCTTTTGAATACCTTACCCAACCATTTTTTTTCAATAGGTTTTTTTTTTTTCAATTAAATTATTGTTTCCCTTATGATGCGGGAGAGTATGCTTGTAGAGAAGACAATTTAACCGTGGAAAAAAACATTGTGATCTCGTTCCTATGACACTTATTTTATTTGGTTCCTCAAGTTTTAGTTAGCAATGTTGAGCCGGAAGTTTCGACCAAGCTTCTATTTGACCTGGCCACCCAGTCAAAAGTCGTTAATTTGGACAGAAAAACTGCACATGACCTATAAAAGTGCCTAACCCAAATCCATTTTGACGAGGGTGGCAATTTTGAAGGTTGGGCTCGGGTTTTGCTTTATTGTGTGGGCTGGGGTTGGGGATGGGTTTGCTTGGGGAAGGGTCGGACCAAACTAACATACCCTTTTCTTTGTTTTCTTTATACCCTTCTCTTTGTTTTATTTTTTATATTTTTAATTTCTTCTTCTAATCTGTCTTATAAAATTTTAGGCTCTTACACTATCAGCATTGGAAGTCGCTAAATTTGCAACCTTAGCAAAGATTGTTATATTCTGGTACTAGAAACAACCGATTTGCACAAGGAAAATCTCATTTAAACTTGAGGGAATTTTCTGGTCCTTTTGTGCTTCCTGATCATAGGTTTCTGCCCCAAACTAACATTAATAGTAGATAATATGGAAAGTCGGATTCTTTAAAAGAGAGAGAGAGAGGAAAAAAAAAAAAGGATTCTCAAGCATGTCTTTATATTGTTGGGTGCTTTGCAAGCTTCAGGTGGTGAAACTTTTTTCATAGTAGGTTTCACTTTCAAGATCCTACTATGGTGACTTTGAATCAATTATTTTTCTTATAGTTGCCGTGTTATTTATCTATAACCCATGTGCGCATGGTTCTCAATAAATTATGTTAAAAATCATTACTCAAGAAGGGATGTGGCGCTTACACTTTCTAGTTCTTTGCAATTATTCGCTTGCAACGGGCTATATATTACAATGTCTCGGTCCTTATTTATATTCAATTCCTCCATATTTTATCTGCTTTATATGTTTCACTCCATTTGTTGTATGCATGTGTCAAGGCAAACAATCATATATTTTGCTTTTTGAAGAGGACAGTAGTCATTGTTAAGGAATTAGTACTGTGGGGGCAATTCTGGTTTGGATGAACTAGAAGTAATTGACTAGCGGAAACCTGTGAAAACTCACAAATTTATGGTTTTAGAGTGCGTTTGGAAAATTGCAGTCCAACAAGAAGAAAAAAGGCCAAAAAGTGGAATAGAACTATAAGAGAAATTAAAATTTTATTTTTTTATTTGGGAGGAAACAATAACTTTAACCATACAAGGGAGCATAAGAAAAGGATGGAAGTCATGGAGAACCCCCCCAAATTGTTCTCATCCCACTGCTGAAATAGAAACAGAAACAGTTACCAAACGCCACCTTAGTGTTTCTGCTTCCAATAAATTGAAATGAAAATTCTATTTCCATTTTAAAGTAATCCAAGAGTAGAAACATATTTGATAATAATCATTGTCCTAAAAAATTTTCGTTTAATTTATGAGAACAAAAACAAGAAACATGTTTGGTTGTTATATTTTTTTTCTTCTGTAAATATATGGTGGTAGGCGGGGGATGATAGTGAAAATAATTTTGTGGAAGTGAATAGGAATCAACAATTTTTTTTTAAGATTCTTAAGGAATTTAGGAAATACTCCAAAAAAATTGGAAATAAAAACGTGTTTAAATTGTGAGAGCGAGAACGGAAATCAAGAAACGAACATAGTAACCAAACAGGGCCCTACTTATTACTTTTGCAAGTGAAAATGTGTCTGCTTGAAATTCACTCCTATCGAAATCATTAATTTGTTTAATGGGTGACTGATGTATAATTCTTGATATATATTTTATATTTTATGATTACAAACTTTTAGGAATTGAGTTATAAGTCGCTTTGTAAATTATTATTTCCAACTCTTCGATATTACATTTCTCGTGTATTACGTCTAAATATTAGTTCAAATTAGAGTTAGTTACCAAATAATTAGAATTTAAAAATAAAATTTCTGAAAAATGGCATATTATTTACGTAGTACTCATAAAACGCAGTTTGAATTTGCGTTTTTTCCAAAAAACGCATAACCATTTTGCGTTTTTTGAAAAAAAAGATAAAAACGCATTTCGTATTTGCGTTTATATGTTCAGTTTTTTTATTGTTTTTTTGGGAAAAAAGGGACAAGAAACACAATTACATGTGTTTCAACACCAAAAACGCAACTTATAATTGCGTTTTTCTTTCCCAACGCACCCTGACCCTTGCATGCAAAAAACGCAGGAGGACGCAGAAGAACGCAGAGAAAAATGCATCTTTGAGCTGCGTTTCTTGAAGAAACCATTTCTTCCTTGTTTTGTTTTTAAAACACTAAGTGTTTTTTGTAATTTTTTTTTTTTGCGTTTTTAGTGTTTTTTTTTTTTTTTAAATGCATAAGTGTTTTTCGTAATTTTTTTTAAAACGCATAAGTATTTTTCACGAGTTTACAAGTTCACGTTTTAGGGTTTCACGAGTTTACGAGTTCATGTTTCATGTTTCACGTTTTAGGGTTTCACGAGTTCACGTTTCACGTTTTAGAGTTTTACGTTTCTTGATCACCAATTCGCGTTAGAAATGAAATAAATAAAAGGAAACCCCTCAGGCCTATTTGCAAGTGAATCATGCCCCCCCCAATATTATATGGTTTGCCTTTTTTTTTTCTCTGCGTTTTTAGTTTTGTATTTTTTTTACATCTCTGCGTTTTTTACAGTGCTTGTACTTTTTTTTTTTACAAAATGGTGTTTTTTTTTTTTTTTTTTTAACGTCTCTACGTTTTTTACAGTGTTTGTAATTTTTTTTTTTTTTTTTTTTTAAAACGCAGAAAAATTGTCCACAGAAATGCATTTTAAGAAAAACCGTCTTTTGTTGTTGAAATCATTTTTTTTCTTTTCATGTCACTATTTTCGTCTAGCGTAGATTAAAAACTTCCTAGAGAACTCCATAAGTTTATACATAATACATAATACAAGTCATGGTTCTATGTACCACACTCCCTACGTTTGATGTTTCTTTGTTGCTGCTGTAGAGGAAGTAGAAGTTCCTCCATCTCATCTACCTGAAGATGAATGACTTGAGTAATATGTCCTAAATCCTGGGTAGATGGATACGACGCTTCCTCCACGATAGGCAACAAATGTTCGTCGTTTGGCACCCAAGGGACCGGCGACACCTGTCTTTGAATTCCTCTAAGTACGCGACGTGTGACACTAGGTGCTAAGCTCGATGATGGATGCTCCATCGTCGGGGTGACAAATGTGCTACCCAAGTCGTTGCCATACTCTGAAAAGAAATTGTCCATCCCGTACGTAGATGGTCCGACACTGGCATCCTCCATCACTGCATTGCCTGGTCGGTACACGTCATCATCCTAGTTTACGGTAAACCTGGAAGACAACTCAAACGGTGGATCTGGTATGTGCTCTTGACCAGGAGCAACGTCACTCGGCATCTGGAATGGCACCTGTCGGCGATAAGCCCGGTAGCAAATGTTGTGCATTAAGTATATAGCCTGTTCCTAGTCCGCTGTTTGTCTTGTTTGCAATGCAAGCTCACTTATACGCATCATGGCTAAAATATCAGGTTCCTACAACATAAAATTAATTGCACATAAGTAAATGAACATTAATAGCAACACATAATAACAAATATATATTCTAATTAAATTATACCTCTATCGTCGGACGACCTCCTAATGCATGATAGCCGAAGTTCGGTCGATAAAATGGGTTCACTATGAATTGTCTAGTGACTCCCCAGTACCAGTGCATGTAATCATCAAGGACGCCTCTACCAACCTGGAGGTTACTCAAATCAGGTGGTCGTCGGCTATCCCATGCCCGTATATGTTCCGCGTGCACTATTAACTAGTTTGTACGAAATTTTCCTCTCCGACTGCTTAAATGCAATTCATTATACGTGTCGCTTAGCCGTGGAATCCCTTGGCGAAATCCAAACTATGGTAGCGTACGATGAGGGTAATGGTACTCTACGATTTTGTAGCAAATTAGGGGCACAGACGTCATCCAAATGGCTTGCCCATCTCTACAATATGCTGGTAATCTGTCCAACAGATCAACTGGATACGACATCCAAATTACCTTGCAAACAACATACAAATAAATTAATTAAATAATAAATATAAAAATAAATAAATAAATAAACATCAGTAACATTTTATGTAAATCTATAACTGACCTCGTCATCCTGTAGACGATCTAACTGATCAAGATACACAATTAATACGTGCATCGGTTCGCTATCCAAATTAAAAAAACACCTTCCAACTGTACGCGAAAATAAAAATTAATTATTACTAAATGAAGTGAAATATTAGAAATGCATAGACATTTATTATATAATACGTACCGAGACCCCCAAAGGGCGTCTGAGAACCTCAAGTCCCCCATCTGTAGTTCACTCATCCAATCGCCAGTAGCAGAGAGGGAAACGTGGCGTAGTCTCGGGAGTTGTTCCCATGCCCAACACTGTAATAAAAAAAAGGGTCCTGACATTTTTTTGGTATCCTTACGGCATACCTTGCATAGCTCCCGGTATAGTACTGCTAGTGTGGCACTACCCCAACTATATGGCTGCGACCCAGACAAATCACGTAATAGTGGCAAGTAACCTAAGTTTACCAAATTGTTTGATTTATCCGGCATCAACACTGTGCCGATCAATATCAAGCAATATGCCCGGGCGTAGCATTGCATAATGCACTCATCGGCATCGTCAGGTACACGATCGAAAGTGGACTGCAGCCATTTCAGTTTGAAGCAACCGTACTTGATTTTGTTATCCTGTAGGGTGTGGCCAAGGAGGTCTTGGCAAACTTCTTGCCAACGTGAAACCGGTAATGTGTCCTCAGTCCCGGTAACTGGTCGGCAATTCACGGGCAGCCCAAATAACATTGCTACGTCTTGTAGTGTCACTGTCATCTCGCCAGTCGGAAGATGAAATGTATACGTCTCCTGACGCCATCTCTCGACCAATGTGGTAATCAATGAGTGGTTTAATTGCTTCTTCCTTAACCGAAAAGCTCCATACAGTCCGACAGCTTGTATCAATTGTACCACACGACCAGGTACATGTTCCGTCCATAGCCTTGGAAACCGTCCCGCTCCAGAACAGTCAAGCCGAGAAGAATGCTGAAATACAAATTAAAAGACAATTCTTTTAAAAAATACAAAATACAAAAAATTATTAATTGAATACACGTCTTTAATTTTTTTTAAAGACAACCTGGACTCCGCGTTCCTCCCAAACAGTCACAGATCTGTGGTTTTTCTGCAAATAAAGTAACGACTGATCCACATGACCAAGCTCAGCCATAACTGCAAGAATCTGAAAAACAAATTTGGGGTGTCTACAAATTGTGCAAAATATTAATCTCAAACTAAAATTTCATGAACTAGTAAATCTACGAAATAAACGACAATATAATACAACACAATATTAATTTTAGTTCAACCATAAACTAAATTAAATGTAAAAATTGATGTCTCTATTACAACGAAACAAACTAATTATAGTAATTAATTGAGAATACTCATTGGAATCGGGATGGACATGTCCACCTATCATGCCCAGTTTGAGAACACAACCCACATCGATTTGTCATTGTCCGCTGTGACACATCCATCTCGTTTCGAATACAAGTGGATTTTGGTCGTCCGCGCTTTACTACTCAAAGTCTATTTCTGTTAGGAAGAAGGATCGAAAAATTAACCACCGGCCAATAGTCCTCGTGAACGATCGGTTCAAACGATGACTCCCAAACTTTTAGCAACTTCGCTATTGTGTATTCAGGAGCGATGTAGCAAAACGCATCTATGCAACAATACTCCGTCGCCGCAAGCATGTGTGAGCACAGATATCTGAAAACTTTATATTTTCCACAAGTACAATTAGGGTTATCACCTAAAATAACTTTGTGTGTAACAACACCACTAGCCAAAGTCTTGCTCGTTTTCACGTGGTAACATACATTCTCCCTATTATTGAATATATTTGTACATCAAATTAGATGATAATTTAAATCATTTATATTATAAGTATTAAAAAATTAGTAATTAATTAATTGCAAGTTAGAAAACCTTACCGATTGAATATTTGAACGTAGTATGTTTTGGATTTAGCTTGAGATTTCTAAATTTTTTCAACAAGATGTTTTACGTACCTCAAACCCATGGCCATGTCCTTTAGAGCTTCCTATCGACCGAGATCAAAGTATTCAACCAACCTATAGAAAGTTATTGAAACGGTTGTTGTAATTAGGACATTCCTTGCACCTTTCAAACAGTTGTTGAATACTTCGGCATAATTGGTCGTCAACACGCCCACGTTTACCATCATCGTGCGACCTGGTCCATTTCTCTTTGGTTATGTTATTCAACCACGTATACACCCCCATTTTTATTTTTTTGATCTCTTCCATAATGGCATTGTACTTTCGAACTTGTATTGAAGCACCCGCGTTCCAAGCAAAATCTTTTAGTTGTTGATTTTTAAACACATTAAAATTGTTGCAAAGATGCCGCAAACAAAATCGATGCTACCGAGCGGGCTCGTTTGGTTGATTAAGCCAACAAGTTCTGACAACACTCATAATGCCCGTGTGTCTGTCAGATATCAACGTAACTTCCGGACAGTCTTTAACAATATGGCACTTCAGCATCAAAATAAACCAAAACCAACAGCGGTGGTCCTCCGTCGGTACGACCGCGAATGCCAAAGGATAACACTTATTGGATGGTGTCATCCCAATGGCGATCAAGATCTTCTCCTCGTACTTACCATATAGATGGGTCCCATCAATTGTGAGAATAGGCCGACAATATCTCCATCCAATCACAGAAGGTTAGAATGCCCAGAAGACCATGTTGAATGTTGAATAGCCAGGTTGATCGGTCGGAACGATACTCTATTTAACAATCGTCCCAGGATTAAAGTGCTGCAACGCGAACATGAATTTGGGCAACTTCTGATACGATTCGTCCCAATCACCGAACAAGGTCTCGATGGCTTTAGATCTAGCCAACCAAGCCTTTTGGTAGAAAATGGTAAATCCCCGAGACTCTTTCACAGAGGCAATTATAACTCTCATCTTCACTTCCAGATCCTTTTCAACTTGCCCAAGTATCATGTTAGAAATGACACCCAAATCTAAGTTTTCATAATCTAAGGTCGTATGATTGTAGAAACACGTGTGTGGCCCATTGTACTGTGTAATCTGAAATATTCCGTGACTTTTTTTCAAAGTCGCCCGCATCCTCCACCCGCAACCGTGCTTGCATTTAACCGACCAAACTTTAGGATGTGTCTCTACCACATGAAACTCTTTATTTTTCATAACATGGTAATATTTTATGGCATTCTGAACATGTTTCTTGTCCTTAAATACCATGCTCGTACAAAATTCGTCCATTTTCGAGTTCCAGAAATTCTTCCGCAACTTTGGCTCATATTTTGATATGTCACCATCATTACCCCAATCCAACTCATTATAGAATGAAGGAACCATATGCAACGGTATTTGTTCACTCCCTTGCCCACTCAGCTCGACGTTTATATCTTCATCTCCATCCCTACCATTTCCCTCTTCCTCTAACGCAACAGCATCTTCGAAATCTATATGTTTGTCGTTGTGGAAACTATCGACTGTAACTGGCCCATCCTCCATGTTCCTATCATACCTACCACAATTGTTGTCATGCGGTGGACTAATTAGTGAATAATGGTAATGTGGAGTGGCAGAACTGGTACCTGCATCACGGTCAATCACTGTATGGGGTTCATCGTCTTCGGGAATGTAGGGAGATCAGTAAGTATAACTGGATTGAATACCTTGCCGATCAAACATAGGAATATTATACGAAGAAAATTGTCCGGATAAGGCAGTAACATGAGGATTGAAACTATGAGCTAAAAAATGGGTAAAAGGACCAGGTTGGGAAGAAAATATTAGAGCGTGATCAAAAGCTCGCTCTACCTCGACATACACCTCAACACCAAGCAGTGAAGACACCTTAAGAGGTAACTGAAGCACATGGTCTAATGTCGCATTGTCACCGATTGAATACAACATGTGTCTATAATTCTCAAGACTAATAGTAGTTATCGGCAACCTACACTTTAATTTTAAAGTTCCATCAACTCCATCATCAAGAATATAAGGTTGTATCATCGCAATTAATTCGTTTAACGTAATTCCCCGACAAACATCCAACGATTTGAGCATAGACATACTATACGATACCCGAAACTCAGTTCCTTCCAATATTGTACCACCCCAATACAAATATAATGTAACAGTCTCCATTTCAGTCAACTACAATATCACAAATCATAACAAAACAAAGACAATATTATTATCATTATCAACTATTAAACACACAACTTTAGGTTGAAAATAATTAACTTATTGAAACACTCAAAATAAATTTTTTAATTGAAATCGAAAAATAAATTTGTAACTAAAACCGAAATGTAATAACGACATCTAAAACCGATCTACACAAATAAAAATCGGAATCTAATGTAATTAATTAAAAAAAATCGAACACCCTAAAAAAAAAAAACACATATATACACAACACATATATATACATATACACATGTATTGCACACATATACACATATGTATTACATTTCAAAAAAAAAAAAACACAAATATATAAACACAGTATACACATATATACACACATATATACACACACAATACACATATACAAACAACACATATATATACATTTCATTGCAAAAGCCAAAAAGAGAAAAGAAAAAACCTAGCCGAAATCTATATAGAAGACGTCCGTGAGATGGGAGGAGAGAACGCCGAACAGAACGAAAATCCAAATGAAAACGAAAGGAGTAGGGGCTTGGATTTAGGCAAAGAAAACCGCATATCTGAATTGCGTTTTCTGAGAAAACGCATATCAGATATGCGTTTTCTCAGAAAACACAAGCCTTTTGACTCATTTTCCCCCTTTTCCGGCTGAAACTTACAAGTGCATAGGGAAGAAGGAGCTGCCTTTTCCCCTTTTCCAGTTGAAACTTGCAGGTGCATGGGGAAAGAGCTACAGGTGTAGGGGAAAGAAGGAAAAACGTTTTTTGAATTTGCGTTTTTAAATGAAAACGCAGATCACATTTGCGGTTTTAGGGGGGGAAAAAATGATCGTATAAACGCAAAAACGAAATGCCTTTTTATCTGATTTTTTTTTTTTTATTCAAAAAACGCAAAATGATTTTACGTTTTTTGGAAAAACGCAAATTCGAACTGCGTTTAATGAGTGCTACGTAAATAAGTTTAAATAAGCCATTTTTCAGAAATTTTATTTTTAAATTCTAATTATTTGGTAACCAACTCGTTCAAATTTCTTGATTCACTACTTTGAATGTTTGAAAAAAATAAGTATTTCATATTTGTATCGTTCCTATCTTCTTCAATACTTTAGGATTTCTCCTATAAATTGCTTAAATAGAAATTTAATTGTCATAGCATATCTAAACAGTAGCGTTTACTCATATCTAAAATATACTGTTTTAAATTTAACAATAATCATAAATGGAATTGATAAGCTAATATATTTAATCTAAATATAAATAATAATTAAGTAGGGCAAAATCTATTTTAGACCTTCTAAATATTGGCACATTTTTATATAGTTTAATGATTTTATTTTGTTTCAATTTAAATCCTTTAAGTATGTAACTGATTTTAAAAAGTCCCTCTGTTAATTTTTCCGTCCAAACTAGATGAAAATGACACCATGTGCACATTACATGACCTTTTTAAGGGGCAAAATGGTCTTTTTAGTTTTTTTTTTTTTTTTTTTTCCTTTTCTTGTTTTTTTCTCTCCTTCCTCATATCCATTCTCTCTCTCCTCCTCTTTCCTCTCTCATAACTCCCTAAAGAAAAAAAAAATACAAAGACCATTTTTCCCCTTAAAAAGGTCATGTGATGTGCACATGATGTCATTTCTGTCTAGTTTGGACAAAAAAACTAACAGAGAGACCTTTAAAACTAGTTGCATTATTAAAGGGTTTAAACTAAAACGAAATAAAGTTATTGAACTACAAAGAAATATATCAATACTTAGAGAGTCTAAAATAAAATTTGCCCTAACAAGTAGTCATGTTTAACTTATATAATATTATTGGTGTCTGAAATCTAAAAACATCAATCATCTATTTGACATCAAATATTCATAATTAAAAAACCATAGGATTTGAATTGAAAATATCTCTTCAATTAAATGGATGAGATTGGCTCAACGTGTAACAACCCAGTTTCCTAAGGTCGCCACTCGGTTTCTCCTAAAGAAAAATAAGCTAAAAACTTACAATAAATATTTCCACACTTATAAATTTGAGACATTTAACAAACTATGCCGATAGCTATAATTATTAATTAGTTGAATCAATTTTACAATAATAAACAATAAATACAATTATTACAAAATTAAATACAAATCCAAATATAATTTCTGAAGCAACACGATTTTCGTAAATCCTTCAATAAATACTATAGGGTTATGAACCAATGCTCAGTAGAATGTTAACCCCTTTAATATGTACGTTCAGCTAATATAACAAATAAAATATAGACATGTATCTCACATAATTGCCAAATAATATATAATCATAAATATTCCATTAATTAAACTATTATAACATAGACCACACAATAAATAAAAAAATTAAATGCAAATATTAATGAGATCAAGAATCCTACCTGAAATTCACAATTGATGATCGACATCACATGAAATTATTATTTTCTCTTCTTCTTCTTCTTCTTATTATTATTATTATTATTATTTTTAATCTTTTTCTTTTTCACCTCTCTCATTATATTTATCCTTTTAATTTCATCTCAAACCCTTCCCAAACACAAACACCAAACCCAAAACACAAGCACGCGCTCGTGTTTTGGGCACGCGCATGCGCACACACACACACATATATATACACACATAAGGCTATAAACGAACCGAGCTGTTCATGAACAGTTTAAGCTCGACTCAAAAAAAGCTCGTTCGAGCTCCTTAAAATGTTCGTTTAATAAACAAGTCAAACCAAGTTTGTTCGCGAGCTACTCGTTTGTTGTTCGCGAATAGAAAATACTATTTAATTAATATATAAATATTTTATTTTTTAGGGGTTGAATGTGTAATTGTGTACATTCTCTCACTAAGTCTAAAGTATCTCACTTTAGTTTCTCAAGTCTCAACCGCCCCAACTCCCAAGCCCAACGATAAGCTCTCCAAACCCTAATCTCCATTATTCTAAACCATCCATCATCCTTGCCGCCACCGCCGTGCTCCCTGGAGCCTGGGTGCCTAACGCCTTTGATCAGCTACCGCAAGTCAACATAAAAACGATGTCAATGATCTGCAAGTCCATGTCCCATTCCATACCATCGACGAGCACCACCATGAACAACTACTAGCTTCGACGTGGCGATGTGACCACCAGAACTGGTACTCTTCCTCTCTCTCTAAATGGGATTCGGGTTTGAAATTTTTAGTTTTTGATTGACAATCCTTCACCAAAACACAAAACAATCCCAAATTGGAGCTCCTCTCTCTGATGCCACTGATAGCTCGTGAAATTAACAGGCTTTCGAGCTCGAGCTCGAGCTCAATTATTTTTAGCCGAGCCGAGTTCAAGCACTCACTTCGAAGCTCAGCTCGAATTCGAGTTCGACTCATTTAAACTTCAACTTAAATAAACTAGCCTGAACATCTATTACTCGGCTCGGCTCGGCTCATTTATAACCCTATATATACATAAAATTTAATGGGATCTACTGTTCATATATATCTCATAATGATCATTTATACCTTTTTCACTTTTTACCTAAATGGGACACATGTGCAATGACTCATCAAAATTAAAATTACACTAATAACTCCTTTATATTATATAATATTGATACTAAACCCTAAAATTATACTTAAAACTCCAAAAGCTATCAAATATTCTTTTATACTTTAAAATTTTCATAATATATCAAAATTACCCCATAAAAATTAAGGGCATTCAGTGGCAAGTCCCTTAGTTTACCCTTAATTTTAAAAAAGTCCCATGGGATCAATTAATTTGTGTTTTAGTCTCACCTATTAAAAATAAGGTGGAAGGCCTAATACATGCGTTTGCACTCACGCATTTACATGTAACTAATTTTTGTATAAAATTGTTGTTAGATGTAGAAAATATTACTGTATTTTGTAACATGTAACTAATTTGTGTATAAAAATTGTTAGATTTAACAAATATTATACAAATACATGTAATTTGTAACATGTAACTAAATTTACAAAAATAAATGTAACTAATATTAAACTAATTTATGTATATAATATTTGTTAAATATCACAGATATTACACAAATACATTTAATTTGTAACGTGTAACAAATATTACTGTTGATCTCGAGGTTCTGATGGACAATTAAATGTTGGCCCAGTGAGCTATCCAAGAGGGGGTTGAATTGGTTAGTAATAAAAAAATATCAAATAATTAACACGTCAAAAATCAAATAATTAATTTTACCCTAAATTAATTATTATGTTTATAACACTTGAATTTTTTAAATAATTAATTTAATCGATTAATTAATTTATCCTAAATAGATTATTATCTCTTTATAGTAGTGGATAAGTGTTATAAGCTTTAGGTGTACACTCAAACAACACAAATAAAATGAAAGAAAAAAATAATGCAGTACACACCGATATATCCTGGTTCACCAAGCTAATCTTGGCTAATCCAGTCCTTGGAGCCCTACGGAGATTCGCACCCACTAAACCACTATAATCCATTTAACCAGGTAGGAACCAAACCTTTACAAAATGATTCTTTTACAGGCTCAAAATCAAGCTTTACAACTTTCTTTTCCCATGCTCATGAATAACCTTTTCTTTTTCTCAAACTCAAGAATAACCTTTATCTTTTTCAGGTTAAAGATTAATCTGATTCTTTTATACTTAGACTGAGAATTAAACCTCACAAAAAATACTCCAAGTATCCTTTTACCCGGTAAGAATTGAACCGTTACAAATTCACTCAAAAATAATTTTAGTCAGGAAGAATTATCCCAAATCTTTTTGTACTCTAGGCAAAAGATCAAAACATCAATCTCTTTACTGGAAGAGATTGAAACTAGCTACCTCTGATTAGATACTCCCAATAATATCTAATCTGACACACAACTCACTAATTACAATAAAATTGATAAGTTTTTCCCACTCGGAGCTTCTACCACCTCAAATCAATTTAAACTCAATTAATATCCCGATAATTACTAATGATAGAATTAAGTGAGGAAACAAAAAATTTGATTATAAAAATAATACGGGTTGCACAAAATTGAGCACGTAATCAAATTATCACACAAATCGTTTTAAAATATTTTTTTATGCTTTTAAAGTTCAGAACCGATTTCACAAGATCAATTATGCAAGCAAGTGATAATAACAATAATAAATTCAATTAAGAATAATCTTGGAACACTTTCACAAAAAAAACATAAATATCTGATTATAATAGATATGGATAGCACACAAATAAGTATATAATCAAATTTTCACCAAAAATCGTTTTAAAATATTTTTAGATGATTTAAGGTTCAGAAAACGATTTTATCAATAGTTTATCAACCAAGCAAATATAGAAAAATAAATAAACAATAATAGACTAATAACTTTGAAAGATGTCACCAGGATAATATCGAAGAATTATAGAATGAAATGCTAGATAGCTTAACTCGTTGACGCTAATACAATTAGCGCTTTAACTCAAAAAGTTCTTAACAATTGATCTCACAATTTTATCTCTCAAAATAATATTAGAATGATGACTCTTAGAAAATCTTAAGAACTGAATAGTTCTTGATATTATCTTTTTTTTTTTTATATGAAATCTACAGGTCTATATATAGGGAATTAAAACAAGTCCTCCAATGGTTAGTTTTCAAATGATAAGTATCTAAAAAGCACCTATAGACCCCATATATCCTTATATTTCATTTTAGGTATAATTTACTTAAATAAAACTTTCAAAACATTCAATTGAGTCCCTCAAAAAAATTTCAAACTCAAATCGATAAAATATGAAGTATTAAAATGACCAATTTAATAAACACTTTAATTTAATGTACCAAATCTATAGGGATATTCAAATATGAGTATTATATCTTTAATATATTCATATCCCTAAGATCTCTCAATCAAGTAAACAAATAACGGCTAGTAAAACATCTAGTTTTAGATATGATCTTGAAAACCACAAAACCTGAAACCGAAACCATCGGTTGACCGACCAAACTCCGTAGGTCGACCGCTCGATTCAGGTTCTAGCCCAAGCCAAAAAGTTCCTGCCCGTCGGTTGACTTCTGCTCCTTGGTCTGTCGACCGAACGATGCAGAGAGTTACCTAGGCCAAAATCCAGTTATGGTAAGTTAACCAGTAAACCTTGGTCTATCGACCTAACGATTCAAAGCATTTTACTTTTGGCCATAGGTCGACCGATTATACACCACACGTCGACCGAACGATTCAGAGACTGCACAATTCCCAGCACTTTCTCATCGGCTGACTGATCCTTTTAGATAGGTCGATCGATCCTACTGGAACACATTTTCCTTAATTCATTTTTAACTCAAATCTTCGATGTTTTTGCCCCCTTTAACCAATTTATTTTCTCAGTTAACTCAACTATCACTTAAATTCAATTTTAACCACTTATCTTTCTTAAATCAATATTTCTTCTTCAATTTCACATAGGAGCAAATATGTTTAACGAATTATGATCCTATAAAAAACAAACATAATTATAAAAATATTTTTATGTCATGTGTGATCTTAATCGGGGTACATTAAGAGTAAAAATAGATTAGAGTTGTTTTCACCAAGATTTTTCGGAATCTTCAATCTCTTAGTATCCATCTCTGCATTCTTCACAATTTCTTTATGATGTTATCGTCTCTACATTATCTCTGCATCTTTTATAATTACTTCATGATACTATCTAGAACTCTTTAAACTGAAACACTCAATAAACACGTTAGTTCCACAAAAAAATATCAACATTTAATTGTTCATCAAAATCTTAGGATCAACATTAAGGGTTGATGTTTTTTGTGGAACTAATGTATTTGTTGAGTGTTTTAGAAAAAGAGTTCCATGTATTGATTAAATCATGAAGAAATTGTTAATGGTACAAAGATAGACATTGAAGAAATGAAAAGTATTGAATATCCTGAAAAAATTAGGTGAAAAAACAATTCAAATACTTTTATACTCTTAATGCAACCCGAATTAGGATCACATACGACACTAATTAATGAATTATATTTTTATGTTTGATTTGATAAATTTTAAGATTCTAATTAGTGTTTAAATATTTGCTCCTATGTGAAATTGAAAAATGAAAATTGACCTAAGTAAGAATAGTGTTTAAAATTGAATTTTAGTGTCAATTGTGTTAACCGAGAAAAGTAATCGGTTAATGGGTTCAAACGATGGATTTTGGAGCTGAAATAAGTGTGAAATCAAACATCCAACATTGATCGGTCAACCAACTAGGAGAGGATTGGTCAACCGATTAGCCTTAGGCTGAAAAGTGAAACTCTCTAAATCGATCAGTCAACCTACTGTGGCCTGACTTTGGCTTGGATTGCATTCTAAATCAATCGGTTAACCGACTGTGGGGTAATCAATCAACCGACTGCCTTTTGGTTTTGGCCTGTGTTACATCTTGTATCATTCAGTTAACCAACTGGGTAGGGATCAATCAACCGACTGCTTCGGTTGGGATATCAAGGAACTTGGACTTTCTGTCAAAAACTAGTCATTTTTTATGATTCCAAAAGAAAGATTTGGGGGATTTTAAGCTGTGGAAGATATGGTCCATATATTTTGAATAGGTATTGATTTGGTTCATATATTAAATGATTTTCTCAATTTGGTTTATTAAATATTTCCTATATTTGTGATTAGTAATTGAGAAATAATATATGGACTTAATTGAGAAGTTTAAAGACTATATTTGAGTGAAATACATCAGAATTAAATGGTTATGATAGATGGGGTCTATAAGTGTCTTTTAGAGGCCTATCATTAGAAAACTAGCAATTGGAGGGTTTATTTCAAATCAGTTTAAATATATCTGCGAATTTAGATCTAGACACATCAAGAACTATCAAGTTCCTAAGTTTTCTAAGAGATATTATTCTAAGATTATTTCGAGAGATCATTTGTGTGAAAAGTTCTTGAGTTAAAATATTGTTGAATTGGTGCCACCAATTTGTGCTGTTTTGCAATCCTGTTTTTATACTTCGGTGTTTTCCAAGTGAAATCTTTCCAAGTTATTGTGCTGAAATTTGATTTTCATATTATTGTTTATTACTTGGATTTAAGATTGTTGAAAAATCCCTTTTAAACTTAAGAGAATAAAAATTCTTTTTAAAACGATTTTGTGATATTATCTGATTACGTGCTTAATTTTGTGCTACTCACACTTGTTATAATCATATATTAATTTGTCTTACTTAAATTCTATCATGTAGTCAATTTCGGGATATTAATTGAGTATAACTGTTTTGAGGAAATAGAAGTTACAAGTGGGAAGAAACTCATTTTTTTTTTTTTTTTGTGTTGGTGAGTTTTAGTGGATTAAATACGGTTGAGCTAGTATCTAGTTAAGGTAGCTAGGGTTTCAATCTTTTCTGGAAAAAAAATTAAGGTTTGATCTTTGTCTAAGGTATAAAAAGGTTAGGTTATTTTTTTCCCTTAAAAAGAAATAGGTTTTTATTCTTCCTGAATAGAATTAATAGTGAATGAATTGTAAAGGTTCAATCGTTACCTGAAAAAATGATATTTGTGAGTGTGGTGAGATTTAATCTTTAACCTGCTAAAAGGATTAGGTTGTGATTATTCCTGTAATAGAATTAGGTTAGTCTTTAGCTTGAAAAATGATAAGGCTCTTCCTTAACTTAAGAAAAGAGAATTGTAAAGGTTGATTCTGAGTCTAGGAAAAGAATCATTGTAAGGGTTATGGTTCTTACCGTTAAAGGAATCAGGGGTTTAGAGGTTGGGAATCTCCATGGAGCTCGGGAGACTGGATTAGGCAAGGCTAGCTTGCTGAACCAGTATATGTCTTTGTGTACTACATTATTTACTTTATTTTTATTTTGTTTAGGTGTACACCTAGAATTTAACACTTATTCGCTGCATAACAAATATAATAATTAATTTATGATAAATTGATTATTTGACTAATTAAGTGTTAAAATATTTAAAATTGTTTAAATTTTTTATGACTACCCAATTCACCCCCCTGTTGGGTAGCTCATTAGGCCAACAATTACACAAGCACGTGTAACTAATATTACACATATATATGTAAATATAGTTAATTATTAAGTTGTAACTAATGTTAGTTACATGTAACTAATATTCACTATAATATGAATTTACTCATCAAAATTCTTTCTACACTCCCTGCAATGCCTGCATATGCGGGACTAAAACTCAAGCGAAAACTAATTTAAGGGACTAAATTAAAATTTATATCTTAAACGGGACATTTTAAAATTACATTTGTTATTTGGGACTAATTGGCAATTATCCCTAAAAATTATGACTTATTTAAATAAAAATTTATTTTTATTATTATTATTATTATTAAATATAAAATTCCGGGATATTACACAATGTTTCCTCTAATAAATCTAATATGTTCCATTAGAAAGAAAAAAAAAATCATGTATCTTTACAACGAATTACAAACCAACCAAAATAAAATTTTATGAGTAAACATAGAAAATAATAAGACTTACAACCAAAATACCAAAATATTACAATGACATCATTATTATAAGGGTCAATTATCTTTTAAACCCTCTAACTATTGACACATTTTTATGTAATTCAATAAATTTGTTTTGTTTTATTTTAAACCCTCTAAATATGTAACCGGTTCTAATAGATCCTTCTGTTAATTTTTCCATCCAAAATAATAGAAAATCTATCATGTGAAATGCACATGATTTTTTAAGAGTATAATAGCCTTTTTATGTTTTTTTAAAAAGATTTTTTGGACTTTTTACAAAAAAAAAAAAAAAAACCTTTCTTCTTCTTCTTCTTCTCTCTCTCTCTCTCTTCCTTCCTTTCTCATACCTTCCAAACTTCTGCATGTGTTACAGGTGGAGTTGAGCCTTCTGCTTGCTCTCGTCTCTCCTCATTTTCTCTCATTTTGCCACTCCAACTCTCTCCGAACAATCCTCCAAAGATGCCGACGACAAAAAGGATCAGTTTCCTGGAATCTGACGACGAGATAGACACCTTCTCAGCACAGTCACCACTCAATCTCCAAAATAGATTTTGGTTGGAATCATTATCAGAAATAATTAAATAATTCTACTGGTACATTCGAGGAATTAAATGTTTCACAATTAGTAAGCTGGATTTATTGTTCGAACCTTTAGTTTCCAACAAAATGGATATGGATCTATTTAAAACATGATTATAAGCAAGTTCATAAATATACTCCTTAAAGATAAATGGATATAAGAAGTCGTGTTCGTGAGATTTAGCTAGGAGTAGAGATCTTAGAAATTCCTCCATTTGAAATTAGATTTGAACCAAAAAGTAAAGGATTTTAGTGGTTATCAAATTATACATAGTGCGATACAGTCAAAACAAAGTATTATAGGGAGAAAAGAATAGATACCTAGAAAACAGACGCCTTTTAAACCTTATACATAGTGCGATACAGTCAAAACAAAGTATTATAGGGAGAAAAGAATAGATACCTAGAAGACAGACGCCTTTTAAACCTTACTTACTTGGAGGGTAAGGTTTGTGATTAGGGAAAGCTTGGAGAAGATGGTGAGGGAGTCGATGGAGGGGGGCATGGGGAAGAAGGTGAGGAAGCAAGTGGAAAAGGTCTAAGGATCAAGAAAAAAAAAAAAAAAAGAACAGAACGAAAAGAGGAAAACCAAAAAAACACAGAAGGAAAAAAAATAGAAAATGAACTAAATACCCCTGTTAAGTGTCATGTGTAGTGCACATGTTACTTTTTTCTCCACTTTGTATGGAAATATTAACAGAATGATCATTTAAAATTGAGTGCATATTTATAGGGTTTAAATTTAAACGCAATAAATTTATTAGACTGCATAAAAACGTGTCAATAATTAGAGAGTTTAAAAGGTAATTTGTCCTTATTATAATAATAATAACGCAATTAAACTTAACTCAAGAATATGGTGTAAAGATTTAAAAAAATTAACATATCCCCATTGGTTTTTACAACATTCAATTATGGTCTACCGTTTTCAAATCAACACAATAAATCAGTTAAAAAATTTAATAGGAACATAATCACAAAAGCCAACCACTAACGATGCGCCGGCTACCCTCGACAAATTGAATCCATATTTCAGGACTTAAAAATAAAAAATAAAAATAAAAACAAAAGCTAAATGAAATATTGAAATATGAGAAACATACCAATATAATCTTACCACTTACCTCATAATAATATTCCAATTAGTCTAGAGGTGTCATACTTATCCTATTAAGCTCTTGAATTTTTTTCACCCCATTCCTACAACAACTAATAAAAATAATGAAATATTAATCGATGCGAACAGCAAGGGGTAAAGAGTAAGAGAGACGGCCAATTTGTGTAGAATTTTATTGCTTTTAAAAACCCTATAAGAAAAAAGGAATGTCATTTAGGGTATATTTTATCTCATCGAAATAGAAATTTTTAATAGATAAATAAAGGCTCAAAACAAAGATTGAATGAAAATTGAGATACATATTTCTAAGGCCTGAGAAATAATTGCTTGAATATTCAATGTTCATATTTCTATTCTAGTGATGTTTATTTGTAATTAATGGAGTGCCATAAAATTTAAATAATATATAGCTTAATTTCAATACAATCTCTTAAGTTATATATTATATTTGATAAGCAACAATTATTTGTGCTTAGTTTTTAAAATGTCAAAATAATTCGCAAAGGAAAACAATATCTAAGAATGAGAAGCTACGGATTTAGAAAATTAGCATACCTTTTTGAAAATTATGTCCAAAGTGCTTGCATGATATCTTGTTATACAAACTCAATCTGTAAAAAAACAAAGCAGCAAAAATAATTCTTCCCCACTGTGGCGAAAAGAATCAGTTTAACACTAAGGCCTGTTTGGTTAGTGTTTCCATTCTCAGAATTTTGGGTTTGATGTGTGAGAACATGTTTGGTAAACACGTTTCCGTTTTCACCTTATTCTAAAATTTTGGAATTGATTCCTGAATTTCTTAAGAAAGTGAGAAACAAAAAATAGTTGATTCTTTTCGTTCCCATTTCTTCCCTTCCCAGTTCCAGTTTTAGGACACACTCATCATTTTGTTAAATCTTAATGAGGTGCTCTAATCCATCCTCATCCCATTCATTCCCAAAATCGATTATCTCTTCCGTTCATCAGCATGTCTTCTTTGTTATTCGTTCATCGCCATCGCCATCGCCATCGCCGCTTGTTGCTACAGCTCCGTCACTCACGCTATTTCTTTCTCGCCATCATCTTCATCGTCTGTATAAGCTACCTCTCTCTCTCTCTCTCTCTCTCTCTCTCTCATCTTCTAGCCTTCATCGTCTGGGTTCACGAAATCGATTTCGTTTCATTGACAAAATTGATTTTGTTCACGAAATAGATTTAGGGTTTGATTTTAGAAATCGGAATAAGGGCTCGATTTCTTTATTTTGGGTTCAATTTCTCAGAATTAGGGTTTGATTTCTTGATTTAGGGTTCAATCTCTCAGAATTGAGGTTTGATTTCTTTATTTAGGGTTCGATTTCTCAGAATTAGGGTTCAATTTCTTGGTAAGTAGGCATTTCCATTATTTCTTGGTTTATTTAATTTAATTTAGCAAGTTTCCAAGGTGACTTGAAGGTTATGCGTGATCCTACTACCCGAGGGTCTGGACTTGTTGCGTTTTCAACTCCTGAAGAAGCTGGTAAAGCTGCAAGTTGATTGTTCTTTGATGGACGTCGTAGATCATCAGAAAGATAGGATCTTAAGAAAATAGTTTTATTTTTGGTTTACTCTGACTACAGTTTGCGTTGATGAACGAGAAAATGGTGATCAGCAAACCACTTTACGTTGCAACTGCTCAACAGAAGGAAAAGAGAAGAGCGAGGCTGCAGGCAACACTATAGCGGATCTTGCATTGCTATAGATGAACTACTATGCCTGTGTAATTCTTTTGTTACTGCTTAATGCTTATGAGGGGGAACTTACATGCGTTAGATTTAATTATTATGCTTTGTGAAGGTCTTTGTTTGTGCTATGGATCTGCCTTTGATATACTGATGCAGTTGATCGCACTTGTTGGTTGTACTAGGTTTTGTTATATGTAATAAAAACTTCTTCTACAGCTATGACACTGGTTTTTATTAAATTTTATTCTTTTAAAATTTTGAGGTCCCATTTGTTCAAAAACCAATTTTATAAGGACAATGTGTTTTTGGATTCATTCTAAAAGTACCATAATGTTAAGTTTTTCTAAATTACCCTTCAATAGTTACAAAATTTACAAAAATGTCATTTTGGCCATTGTTTTTTAAAATTCCTAAAATTTATATATATAGAAAGAGAGAATTTCATTTAATTTTGTTTTTTAATAAAAATTTCAATTAATTGTTTTGTTTTTAATAATTTTTTTTTTTGTAAGATATCATAAATACGCTGATTAAGTTTCACTTAATTTTATTTGAATTTGTTTATTAATTCCACCAAAATTTAATTCTTAATAAAAAAATCACTTAAATTTATTTTTTATTCAAAATATATAATTTTTTTAAGTGGATATTCACCTAAAGTAATTTAAGTAGATATCTACTGAAAATACTCAAAATGAAAATCACTGTGAAACCAATAAAAAATTCACACACACACAAGAACAAAATTAAGAGATCTCTATTGAAGAAATTTAAATGAAAATCCACTAAACAAATCAAGTAAAAATATGTTAAAAAATATAAAACGCAAAAATTAAAATTATGAATTGAGACATTCAAAAACCGAATCGCCATCAATCTAACCATCACCTTACCACATTTTCATGAATAAAATCCATTGAAAATTAAATGGAAAATCACGGTTCATTGCATTAAAAAAAATGAAAAATACAAAAAATTCTACGACACTAAACATATCTCAAAATATATCCCACTCTTGACGGCATAATCTTATCTTTTGCTTTTGAATGATATTCCGTTGATTGAATCCTGAAATGAAGACTACTAGAACTATGCACAAAACCACACAACACATTTCAAATTTATCCACAAAAATCAACAATTCAAAATATGAAGTATTTCTTTTAAAAAAAAAAAAAAAAAAAAAAAAAAAAAAAAAAAAAAAGCACTACTAATCAATATTTAAAAAAAAAAAAAAAAAAAAGAAAGAGAAGTGAAAATCCATTTAAATATGAGCTATGCAAAATTTTAAATTCCACTTAAAAAAAGTACACAAGCAATGGACATCCACTAAAAAACTAAATATCCACTACAACACAATCAGTGGATATCCACTAACTTTATTTAGTTAAGTTTGATAAACAATCAAATATTTCAAATTTGTTAGTGGATATACACTCAAAATCAATCAATAGATATCTACTAGAATCAATCAGTGGATATTCACTTACATCTATTAGCAATGTTTGATGAATAATAACACAAAAAATGAGAAAATTAACTTTCCTTGTTCAAGCCTGTAACATTCAACAAAACAGAAGAATATACATGAAGAACAAAAATAAGCAAAAAATACCTAAAAAAAAAAGTGTGTCAAGACGAAAATACTAAGACAAATCAATTAGAAATTCACACACACACAATAACAAAATTAAGAAATCTCTATTGAATAAATCTAAATAAAAATCCACTAGAGCTATGCATAAGACGAATTAAAAAAAAAAAAAAAAATCAAAATATGAAGTAAAAAAAAAAAAAAAAAAAAGTGAAAATCCATCTAAACATGAGGAAAAACAATTACACAAGTAATAGACATCCACTAAACAATAACACATTTTAAATTTGTCAGTGGATATCCACTCAAAATCAATCAGTAGATATCCACACGAATCAATCAGTGGATATCCACTTACCTCTATTAGCTGAATCAAAACACAAACCGTATAACATATAATAGCTGCTTGAATTTTAAGATGGATATCAACTAATTCAATTAAAATACAACAGCAATAGTAACCAAATAGCAACAAAAAAAAAAAAAACTAAAATCGTTCAGGGCTTCGGAGTAGACGATGGTGACAATCAGAAAGCAAGACGACGATGTTGAGCAAAAATGGAGATGACGGTGGTGGTGAAAGAGAGTGGTGGTGGTGGTGGTGGTGGTGAAAACTCTAGATCTACCCAGATCTGGCCAGATCTAAGTAGATCTAAGCAGATCTAAGCAACGAAACGACGAACGGCAAGTAGCGGTGGCAGGAACGACGGCGTAACGGTGACGAACGACAAACAACAGTGTGGTGGCAACGACCAAGAGCAAAAATGGAGGCGATGAACAACGGCGACAATGAACGACGAGCATCAGCGATGACGAACAGCAGCGGCTGTGACGAACGACAACGACGAACAACATCGGCAAACAGCAACGACGGCGGCAACGGGCAGCAGCAGCGACGACAACAACGGCGGCAGCGGCAACACAAATGGCAATAGCACAAATTCATTTGAGAAAGATGAGTGAGAGAGAGGGGAGGGGGTGGCTGAGAGAGGGTCAGACAGGAAGGAAGAGAGAGAAAATGAGAGCTAAGAGAGAGACAAGAAGGAAGAGAGAGAGAATTAGGCCCAATTTAAGAAGTTAGGGTTAGGTTTAAATGAACAAGGGGCAAAAAAAAGTAAAATAAAAATGTTTGCCAACTCAGCAAAGGATTTTTCAAGCCAAAAATCTTAAAATAGGAGTTTTGATCATCTTTAAAAAAATATGAACCTTGAAAAGTTGTCTACTTTAGAAAGAGGACTTTTGGAGGAAAATCGTTTTTTTTTTTTTTTCTAAGTTTTCATGTGTGCATGTGTACATATGTATGTATCCCTTCAAAATCTTGTAGTACTATTACTGGTACTTTGGTCCATTGTGATTGAAGCGGGTTAGGTGATGAAATAATTCAAATCTGGTGTGTATAAATTAAATAAGATTCAGTGTGATATTTATTAGGGGCGAGTACAGAGCACTCCCTTTAAGGGTGGAAACTACCATTTCAACCCACTTGTTTTTCTTTGCCCCAATCACTCATTTTGCCAAATTGTGAACTAAAATACTTCTCTTTAATTATACGGTAATTTCCTGATATATGCAGAACTACAATTCAGCTTACAATGACTTCTAAAAACGCAGAGCAAATCTGGAAACTTTTGATCAAATAACTAAAAACGAAACATGTGAATTTTATCACAAATCTATGGTTGACAAATTAATTTTTTTACACAATAATCATCAGGGAATTCTCCTTTTTAAAATAAGATATTAATAAATTATTTTTGGAATTGTAAATTGTATTTCATATGAATGTTACATGTAACATCTTTGTAGTCCGCGTGAGAACGAATGTTGAATGTAACATTCGGTGATCAACTGTGATGTTAATGTTATATATAATATCGTTACAATCTGTGTATCCCCGTGAGTGATGAATATAACATCTAATGTGATAAAAATAACATCCATTAATGTTGATAATAACACAAATCATATGTGTGTTAAACGTAATATGACTTACTGATAAAGATGATTTGAATGTTGATACTCAACTGTGTTTCGATAATGTATAAGATCGTGTTGATTGTAACACAAATGTAAAAATTGAAAATTCTGAAAGTATCATATTAAATGTAACATGACTGTAAAAACTAAAAATTCTGAAAATGTCATGTTGAATATAATACGAATATAAAACTAATGAAAAAAAAAAATAGTGACTGTGATATTATTTTGAAAATCTTATTTAGACGAATTTGAATATATAATTAGATCGTATAAAAAATGTGTGTAACAATAGTTATTTTAATTTTAATAAATGATTTTATGTGAAACCGTTAAATATAGAAGATTTCAATTATCATTTACGTGAAAACCGTTAGATATGAAATATTTCAATCCTACGAATCACACATGGGTAAATTAGTCATGTCAATTTTTGTGTTTTTTGAAATTGAGACTAAACGGTTCATACAATTTGTAAAACGTGAGTGTTTGGTTCATTTTAAATTAATTGGCATCAATTAGTAATTTAATGCTTAATTTAGGTCTAGTTAGTAATTTTATCCATTTATTATCGTACATTTAAAGAAAGGAAAAAAAAAAAAAACAATTGTTGAACAATTTTCTGTTTTTGTTCTCATAAATTGAAGAGAATTTTAGAATAATGATCGTTACCAAATGTGATTCTCTATTTTTGTTCTCATATGAGAAAATAATTCCAAAATAATGTCGTTACCAAACGTAATTTTATTTCTACCAAATATAATTATATTCCTAAAAAAAACATATTTCTCATCTTACCCCTCCCAGATTTTTGGGAGTCGAAAGGGAAAAGTGAAAACACAAAGGCCAGCTAAATTACTCAAAAACTTGTAAATCTGTAGAGGTGAAATTCAATTACATATTATTTTTTAAACGACTGATACTAGGCACTAGAAAATCAAAAGAAATAGAAAACTTTTAAAAAATTCAGACTATTTTTAAAAGTTTCTTAATATACTTTGTCCTTATTTTCTTATTTTATATTAATTAAAATGTCTTTTAAAAAACTTATTGACAATTTTAACATTGAATTTATATATGAGACATCTCTTATTATTTCAACAAATACTAAAATCACCCTTATAATTTTAATAATATTTAAAGCATCACTTATAACATTTGGTTGGTAAAAACACTCTTACAACATATTTTTTCTTATTCTTTTGTTTTTTAATTTTAATTTTTGTTTTTATTTTCTATATTTTATTCTCTATCTTTCTCTCTTATTTTCTATTTTTCATTTTTTATTTTTCGTTTCTTATTTTTTATTTTATTTGATTTAGTTTTACTTCTTTCTTATTATATATCATGTTTATAGAGAAAAAAAAATAGATGCAAAAAATTAGAAAACAAAAACCATAAAATAAAACAAAAAGAGAACCTCATATTTAAAAATAATAAAGGAAGAAAACAATATTTTTTAATTTTTTTTCCCAATTAATTTTCTTTCTAGATTTTCACTTAAGATTTTTTTTCCTACAAATACCACACCCAAAAAAAAAGAGAATTTTAAATAAAAATAAAGAGAAAAAAAAAATGAAATAAAAAAAAAAAAATTATGTTATAAGGATAATTTTGTCAATAAAATGTGATGGAACATGTCTCATGTAACTAAAATATATATATATATATATATATTGTGTCTAAATGATTTTGACAAACACATATACATGACCCACCAAATCCAAGACAAAAATTAATAATAGGGTTACACGACCAAGAACTATTCAACACACTTTACTGTGGCATTAATTTGAAATAACAAGCAAAATTATATAATTAATCATTTTAGAGATTTCAACTTAAAATCGTATAAGGCCTAATGGAATAACTTTAATAGTTCAATTTCGGTCCGACTTCATTTAAAATCAAAACTAAAATCATTAAACGTATATCAAACCAAAACCATAATCACAACCATTAGTTTTTTTTTTTAAAACAGTTTTAAAACCACAAAGTCAAAACCAAAACCACAAAACCATTTAGAAATTTTCAATTTTATAAAAATTTGAAACCAAAACCGGAATCAAAATCACAAAACAACAAACTATTGCTCAAATCAATAAAAAAAAAAAAACCTAAAATGCAAAACATAAATTCCAAAAAAAAAACACTAAAATGCAAAACATAAATTCCAAAAAACAAAATCAAACCATAAAACTATTAATTGTTATAGTAAATGTTTCTAACCATAATTAAAATACGACAATTAAAATAAACAATTGTAATCATAATTGTTACAATAAAAGTGAGGGTATAGGTCATAAAAATTTATCTATAATATCAGTATCACAGTTCAATTTCATGGTTACTATCCCAAAATTAAAAACATACCAAAACTAAAACCGCTTTGGTTGGTAATTTCAAAACTAAAACCGCAAAGGATATATTTGGGACACAAATCTACCAGCAGCCTTAAAATACAACCCTCAATTTACAGAGGGAATAAAGACAAATTTCCATAACTTGACTCTAGTACCATGTGGTATACCAAGTGGAATAAGCTTATGAGATAGGAATCTAACATAATCTCAACTAGCATACATGCAAAATTTGGGATTTCTCGGAGTATCCTAACCAACCAGCCTACATCGAATTACCAAAAATTAACAACTTAATTTATAGGATAAATAACATACAGAAGAATGGTCAAGATATAAAAAATGTGAAAGTAAAAGAAAAATGGAAATGGTCATAACTAAAAAAAGGAACCATCAATCGACCATCTTTTTTACTTTCCTTCCTCAGCAGCTTAAACAAAATTGTCAAAGACCATTGCTCCAGTTGTTTCAACCTTCACGGTCAATTAATTTATGAAGGATCACCTACAGAGAAGATCAAAAAATGTACTCCCATCACTATATTGTTTTTCAAAATCTAAAAGAATGTTAATTGGTTATTGTTCAATATTCCTAACTTCCCATTCTCAACTTTATGTTTCTTTTCCTAGAAAACTTGGAAATGGAACATATTGGATCAATTATGTTCCGTTCTCAGAACTTATTCTAAAAATATGAAAACAGCACAAAAACAGATATTTTTGTTCCAATATTTCTGTTTCTATTCTTGCTTGACAGGAAACATGTAAAGAAAATACTAAACAAACATCACCTTTAGTGTTTCTGTTTTTTTTTTTTCTGTTGGGAAAGAAATATAGAAATACTGGTATAAAAAAATTGTTTCTATTGTGTTCCCAAATTTTGAGAACATGATTCTTGGAACATAATTTTTCCCCATATTTCAGTTTCTGTTCCAAGTTTTCTGTGAACGGAAACAAATAAATAAATAACAAAAACAAGAAATAAATGCCACCTAATCTTGATTCTTTGTAAGCAAGGGGGGTGGGGGGTTAGAGTAAATTTTGGGGCCAGTGAATATAAATTCGAAAAACTATGAAATTTTTATTCCATAACGGGGGTTTCGATCATCTCCCCAGAACCGCCTGAATCATTCTGTCTGTAAGGACGATAGAGATGGCTATGACCATGAATTTTCAAAGATATGTTGACAAAAGTTTGACGATTTTATTGTTGAATTTTCAAAGATATGTTGACAAAAGTTTGATGATTTTATTGAATTCACAATTAACAGCACAAACAAAACTTTCGCAGCTATACACTTGTACATGTATAATTTCTTGTTGTAGGAACTTACTGGACAAGAGCGATGGGATTTTAATCCTTGGTGTAGCTCATGGGACGAAATCAACATCCTCACAGGACAAAATTCGACAGACAGACCATGCCTTTTGTGGTCTACAAAAGAAATTAGTTCCTGTTGTAGAAGGTGCTCAAATGCCTGTGGAAAATTGAATGATTGTCAATATGCCAAGAGATTAAGTGGCATTAGTTTAGTGTTCTATTCTCTTTTTTTTTTTGTGAGATTAATTGGAACAGAGAGACAAATACGAGAACAAAACAGATCTTCTTTAACAAACCACTGAGAGAACAAAACATAATTTTCTGTTCCCAGATTTCTGATTCTGGTTCCGATCCAAGTTTCCTCATAACAGAAACAAAAAGAAAACAGAAATAGAAACAATAAACAAACGCCACCTTATAGATGAGAACCATTCCAATGTGATTGTAATGCACAGTAACATACATACCCGTAAGCAGACATTCCGTGCATAACAATCAGATGTCTGGAACGAATCATGTATGCTTTTATACTCTGCCATTTACGATTAACATGGTTAGTAGTGGACAATTGAAAAAAATGGTGATTGAATAAAAAAATGAGAACATTTGAAGCGGACCTTTCACCACGGAGTTGAAGTTGTATGAATCTTGCTCTTTGACTTCCAACCTCTTCATGCAAACCAGAAGATAGAGTTCCAAAATGGAGCAATCTGGTTGAATGAAATGAATTCACATCATTTTTGTAATGTTCCTCAAAAGAAAATATCGTTTCTTGCTGAATGAGTCCATTGGTTTTCCATCGACCAAATTACATGGGAAAAGGGCATGCGAATTAAAGTCAGTCCCCATGAATTTCTTCAGTGGTGCTTGTCAATTCACAATAGAAGATTCATTACTACAAATTAAAAGGTATTATTTGAAACTGGGATTTTAATGGGAAAAAAAGGGCCATGAGACAGAATATAATTCACATGATTGGTAAAGCATAGAAGAAGAAATTGATATAGGAAATCCAGAAAGATTGGAACATGATAAATGAAAGCAAAATCTTCACACAAGAACCAATAGGGATTCCTCGTTGCACAAGAGATGTTGATGATTTCCCAGCAGAGAGAAGATTCCCAGAGTTTGTTTTCACTTTGCATTAATCAAATTATAGCACAAATTGTTTTGCTCCATATTTGCTGAGCCAAAAAACTTGCTTCCCCAAAGGATCATTTTTCAAGAAATATTTCAGATTTTCTTTTCTTTTTTTTTTCCTCGTGTGCGTGCGTGAAGGGTGGGGGAGGGATGCCATATTCCTATACCACTGGTTGGGAAAATTATATTAACTTTTGTTAACAAGTGTAAAGATGGTCTAGGTGAAATTTTCATTCAAAAGATCAAACACACACGCACAAGATTTTACGTGGTTCAAATTTCGGAAATCCACCAAGTTGCTGCAGTTTCACTATTACTTTGGAAGAAGAGATGATCTGACTGCCACCCTAACGTTCATGTTTTTCTTTTTGTATTTCCACACTCAATCCCCCTTGACTTCAAGCCCATCATTCCAAAAAATGGAACTTTACCCTATAAGCAAATGTTTCTCATGTGAGATTATGAAAGAGAAAAGATAACTAGAAATTTATCACTAAATATTAGTTTTTGAAGAATTCGATGAAAATCTTAACAAAGCAACAATGTAAGCTAGCACCCAATAAGAAGCACCTATAAAGAAACAGAGGAAAAAATGTGAGAATACTATCTAGCAATAGTGTCCTTACTCCAACTTTTCTCCTCCATTTTTCCTTCTATTATAAATAGGCAACCTTGATATAGAATGTCTGGAAAATCCGTGTAACTAAAAGGCAACTACTTTTCTCCCACAAAACTTGAGTATGCTCTTCAAAACACACACATGAAAGAGACAAAATATAACATCCATTGAGCCAGGTGCAGGACCTAAATGCAATTAGGGAGAGGGAGAAAAGGATTACACCAGATGGATATTTCTGGGGTAACAATTCAAGACAACTAAGAACATTGGATATATCACTCCAGGAAAATGGCAATAATTAATATGAACAATAAAAAATTACAAAGTACTTGGTACCTTTTAAGCATTCAATCTTTGGTTGCCTTTGGAAGATTCGTAGTGCAGCTTTAAAGTTTTCAAGTGAGAAAAAACCGGATTCCAAATCCATATGAGAAACAGCAGAAAACCTGTAGTGCAGAATGTGAGAGAGGAAGGGAGGAGAGAAGAGAAAGGAAGAGAAACTAACATCTCAAATCAATAAACAATTAAATTCAATAATTCAAGTCTCACTAATTAAGCTGGACAAAAGGGCTTATTTATAGGTAATTACATCATAGAACCTTGATCCAACTTGAGAAACTAAAATAAATATAAAAAATACAAAAAAAATTATGCTGTTTAATGTTGAATCCTAGTAATAGGTAATTACTTAGCCACCAAGGCTACAGTATTGCTCCCGCACCATTCTCCTCGATTGAAAAGAATTCAAACCTATTGAGTTCAGGTAGGACCAGGTATCCCATCTCCTCTACCAACATGCTAAATCATAAATGATTTTTCTCTCGATTTAATGTTCAAGCATCAGTAACTCCTATGGCACCATATTCATTTTTGCAATCTTTCTCTCCAAGATCAACCGGATCATAAACACAATCTTCAAGCTGTGATCTTCCGATTTCTTTGTCTAAATGTATTTTTTCAACTATAGTAAGTGATTTTTTGTCACGTTAATCAATGGAGAAAAGCAATCTCGCATATTGTTTCATGCCATGATAATTGAAAAAGATTCAACCAAACAACATTAGAACTACTAACACAACACGAAGCACTAGGAACAGAACGAGAGGGCTTATTGGACTGGGCAGAATTTAAAACTAGTTTCGGATCTAACAAAGTTCTCTCACTCTTTGGAGATACATTGAATGCAGGGACTCCCTTTTGTAGGCCGTGTTCCATCTGATAAGCTACTTGAATCGCAGTTGATATGCCATACAATATATTGGAAGCCAATCCATAAGTTGTTGATTGAATCCTTGGCGAACAGAAGGAAACTCTGATGATAGATCTCGTAGCAAGATTATAGAACATCAAAGTATAATCCTTCGCATATTTGTTCTCTTGTGTCAACTGTGTAAAGTGCATATAAATTCATTGCTTGCAGTTAGTGAAAGGAAATCTAGGTGATATGAGTGGAAATTAAAATTAATTTTATCACAATTATTTTCTAATACCGAAATCAATATGTAATGATTCTAACGAATATGGAATGAAAAACAACGAATAACCATGTAGGTGTCAAAAACTACCCTTGCAGCGTGCTTTTCAATCGAAGTTTTTTAGCTCTGAGCTTTGTGGTTCTCCATAGTGGCACAAACGTCCAGCCTCCAACACAAACCCAAAATGTATCCACACGAGATGAATCTTAAAACTGCAAGTGCTCCTAAATTCTCCAACGAACAAATTAGTCTAAGAAGCATAAGAGGCTCTGAGGAGGATGAACTACAAGAAAATGCTACTCCTCAAACTAATCCAATAGTATACGAGGGAGAAGGAAAACCACTGTAGGCTCATATAGTCCAACTGCGTTTCCTTCTCTTCCTATTATTTACACCTTAGATCCTAATTAACTCTTTAATTGGTCAGAGCCCACCATTCTATGTGGAAATCCATGAAACATCACCACGTCAATTATGTGTAACCCGTTAGGTTCATGGCAAAGTCTGGATTGTAAAAATTAATCAATTTATAATCTACTGCAAAATAAATTAATCAATTGATATTTTAACTCATAATTAAATAAATAATTAGAACCCTTTCTGATTATACCATACAGAAATAAACTTCATTTCTTCCGGTTTCTACAAGCTATGAGTAACATAAAGCAGCATGTCATGACATAGTAGGAATTCATTATGAATCTCTTAGACGTAGCCACCTTGCAATTTAAACCCTTTTATCTCTATATCCGGAAAGAATCAATACATCAGGAAAACTGCCAAACCTCTTCAATCATGTGTGAATTGGTCATAGTATAATAATTCATTGGTGAATAATTAGAAACCATCCCTAAGTATCACAATGCTCTAGCGTAGAAATTTTCTGAATTAGATCACACAACCCATAAGATATTCTCCTCATTGCTTATGGCGATAGATCCCTATTGCCTACTAAATTATTATACCTAATGCGTATCGTTCAAATTCCGTGACTAGGACAACTATTTAGTACTATCAAAGTATAACAACTTGTATCGAAGCAATATAGTGCCTCAAGTCAAAAGACCACGTGCACTACCAGACATTGGAACTCTATTTGACATGAAGTAGAACTCCATAAAAAATATCCAAGGTGGTCATGTTCAAACCCTTGTTCCCTAAGAAATATCCACGTATACATTCTAACATCCCCACCTAATGGTATGAGATCACCACTCTTCATAAGAAAAAACATCAAGCGTGCTAGTTTGTCTAAATCAATTATTTGTCTGATAATAACTCTATAACCAAGATAATTTAAAATATTAATTACACATACATTTTGATCTCATAACTTCTAATACTTTAAAGGCAAAATATCTCAACATGATATCTATGAATGACTACATATCACATATGTAGCAATAGTGATATGGAGAAATTATTCAACAATGAGCTTTACTAATTAAATACTTAAAATTGACACGTTATAAATATTCCTAAAATACAAAAACTAGGAAGGTCCTAGTCAAAATTTGCCTCAAGCCTATCCATGTAACTGTGTTGGCATAGTTAGTTTCCAGATAGTTCATCCACCAAATCATTGTTGTTCCTATTAGCTTGGCCTCGTCAAACAAAATCTTCCTCTCAATTGACAAATGATATTATCTAAAGATCTTTACACTATACAAACAATCAAGGAATAAGTCAGAATTATGATCCACAAAGGTCAATGACTTCTAACTTAAACACCTTTATACATTTCAAAATGCTAGCCAGCTTTGGTTATGTCAGTAACTCATGAATGTGTAGCCAATGGATGAATATACTTCAATGCCTGTGGCTAAAAGTCAGTTGCGGAAAGTCGATCCAACCTTTGCTTTGCAATCTCTTCTTTACTCTTAAAACCAAATTCTCCATCGTGGCATGTAATTGTGTCAACTTCCATCTATACAATTCACCTTTCCAGAAAGATGCTCATGGGACCTCCTTAATTATTGGTGCTTGTGATAGAAAGAAATCAATTTTGAATTTAAATAGAAAGCCAGCTGTGGTAAACATGATAAAAGATATGGATACAAAAAAGATTCTGGAAATATTATAGTCAAATTACAATTTCAAAAACTTAGGGTCCGATATTGACTATTAAAAAAATAAAATAAAAATAAAAATCTGTAACATACAACTTCTATTATCTCTCTAATTCCAGATAAATCAACCACCGCAGTGAAAACACCTACACCCATCTCTACAACCCACCTCGGCAAAGATCCTAAACCAACAAAAACCATCGCCACCCACCAATATCCAACCCTTTCTCTTTTTGTCAAGAACCAACCTAACCCAACCCCACAACCATTCTTCGCAAAACCACCCCTCCCATCCCCCATTTTTTCCAATTAATGTTATCTGGAATGTGGTTCACTTAGGTTCATGTTACGAGTTCAGGTTCGTGATGGGTGGGTAGGCTTAGATGGTTCGCCTTTTTATGTCAGTTAGCTTTGGTTCGATTAACACAATAATTTTATGGATGTAGGATGCCATTCACATTTAATTGCTTCCCTTTAACCAACCCCCCCCCCCCCAACACACACACAAATATATATTAGTTAATAATTTAGATAGTATAGAAAAGCATGGAAAGTTAAATACAGAAATCTAGGTAATAGAGAAATACATGGAAAGTTGTAATTAACTAGGGAAGAGTTAATAAGATTAATTGCAGAGGGCACTTGGCAAAAATATTCTGTATAGAGGTAAAAATTAATTCACTTAAATCCTAAAACCAAAAAAAAAAAAAAAAAAATCTAATTAAACTCATTAAAGTTCAAACCCAATTTATAGCATAACCCAACTAAACCTCCAAAAACTCTTACCCACTTCCAGTTTATCAAAAAAGAAAGAAAATCCTAAGCCTACTCTTGATGCAGTCGGTGAGAGTGTACTCAGCTAAGGAGGGAGACAAACAGAGAGTGACCATGAGTGTCTTTTCTCCAACCTCCGTAACCCACACCGCATCAAATCGAGGCTGTGCCATCACAGATCCTACCCTTGTCGACTCTCTCCAGCCTCTGACAATCATCGTTACGCTCCCCAACCTTCAGTTCACTGATTCGGCAATCTACTAGATCACTAAAGAACGGCAATCGGGTACACATGAACCAGATGGCAGTTCCATATGGGGTACTCTGGTTCAAACGTAAATCCCTAATTCGTAACACCATCTCTCATGTTTTACGACTTCGGCTAGATTTGGGGGTTTGGAGATGGTGGCAACAGTTGGAGATGGCTGGGTGATAGTCTCGTGTTGGATTTGGGCTCATTTGGGTGGACTTCGGGCTGATTAGATTTGCTTCTCTCTTCTCTTTGTTAGCATGTCTACAATGAGATGGTGGTGGTGGTGGTCCTTTGGAGCTACCACGGTCAGGTGGTTGTGGTAAGGAGGTGGTGGTGGTGGTGGTGGTGGTGGTGTTTCACTCTTCCTAGGTGAGGTGCTGGTGGTATGGTGGCCGGTGGGTTTACGAGCATGGCTTTGGTGATAGTTTGTGTGGAAGGTGCCTTGGTGGTCACGGTGGGTTGTAAGCTGTTGGGAGAGGAATGAGGGGGGTTGGGAAAGAAAAGAAAAAAAAAAGGAGAAAAAAAAAGAGGGGTTGGGTTTATATAGAGGGTTTGTGGGATGGAATGGTCTCCGAAGGAGATGGCCTAGATCTTTTGTTTAGGGTACTTGGTAGGGTTCAGTTTGGGACGTATTGGATTTTCTTAGGGTTTGATTCGGAACTTCTAAATCTTAATGTTGATATGGATAGAATCATTGAAGTTGACAGAGACCGTGAAGTAAATAAGTTGACGATGGTGGTAATGGTTGGCAGCAGAAATTGGTGGAGTTGAAGAAGAGAAGAAAATAGCCAAAATTGCGTCAAGCTTGGGCATTGATACAAAAATGGTGTAGAACAGGAGATAGAAAGGAAGGAGAGAAGAAAGAGGGAACAGAGACCAATGTCTACAATCAGCCAATCAATAACCAAATCAACGAAAAAGTTCAACCCTCACTAATAAGCATGATAAGAGGGCATACCTATAAGCAATTACAACATATAACCCAAATCCAACATAAGGAACTAAATCAAATAAAGAAATAGATACAAAATCAAATAATTATGTCAACTAATATAGAAGCCTAATAGTAGGTGATTACTTGGCCACCAAGGGCATGGTATTGCTCCGGCTTTACCTAGTGTCAAGGATTATAAATAGTTAATGCATAGCAAAATATGATAACAAGAACAACCACCAAGTCGTTGCCCCCAGCATCCATTTGTAGGCAGACTATGACAGCGCTAAATATATGTAATTGAGTTCTCAACTTCGATTTGGAGAGAGAAACTTACAGAAACCTTGACAAATGGTTGAAGGATGCATCAGAATCTGATAATGCACCAAGAATTTCTTTGAACTTCTTGTCTGCTAATATGTTCTGTAAAGTATTAAGGACTTCCCCTGTGAAGGTGAAACTTTAGAATGGGACCCTATCATTAATCTTATCCAATTAATCAGTTTTGCAAAAAGACATATCAGGCTACGGATGCATATATTCTGGAAAAGTGGTTTTTCAGTTTAGTTTATCTTGAACAAATTTTTCAGTATATACAAACGATATATATGCTGTAGTACTACTGAAGCTGTTTTGCACATTGTTCAACAGTTCAAATCAGTGCAGGAATGGATGTTAAGAGTAACAAAAAAAAAGGCAAAATGCCAGAATTCCAACCCAAAAAACAACATATATGCTTTTCACGAATTTTATGGGCGTCTGCTTCGAAATCCAAACAATCTATTTAAAGATTTATGATGTGCTTTTGTAATATGTTTGAAGTTAGAAATGGAAAAATTAATGAAGGTATCTTAATCTTATTTGCTTTTTGGCAATATCACAAGTTTATCCCACATGACATTTCCGTAACAGAAAAGACAAATAAAAAAAAAGAATGATTCGAATGTCATATCTGTATCAAAATGGAAGAACACGGGATGAGGCGATGAGCCCACCACATGTACTCTTTACCTGCTTATGCAATCATAGCACAAGACCTTACTACTTGAACTGCGTTATATTGCAGATTCGCGGGATACATCATGACAAAAGCTTTTGCTCACACAAATCTTCGGAGATGATTCCAGACTACAGCACGGTGGAGGAACATTAGGAAACCTTTGGGGAAATGCATTGGGTGCCATAGCTAATCGAGCCTCTCCCATGATAAATGGCATATCCCAATGAAACTCTTGCATCAGTCTAGTTACTCTAATACAAACACAAGTGTTAGGCATTGGAACCACTAGACATGTTCTGTCTCATATTACTTTAAAGGCCAAAGATTTGGTAATGTGAGAAATACCAATGTGGTTTTCCAAAGGCCACATGCACTAAAGTGTGGCATGCTAAGGGTAGACTTACTATAAGTTAATGATCCATGCAAAATTTACTATTATACTTTATGATTCAAGTAAAATTGAATAGCATAAGCGAATTATTGATGACAATAATAATAAAGCTAATTGTGACCAACAAAATTTTAAAATTTTAAAACGTACCAAGTTCAAAATTTCGAGGTGTTAACTAGCTTTCATTAAAGCAAGTGTACCATGTAATGAAACGACCATGCCAATTTTAGGTTTGTTAAGGCATTAGTGCATTGTGGTAACTTTGGATATTCTAGAAAATTTGTAAAGAAGAGTCCTTCAAACACTTGTCTCAAGCTCACTAACTGTTTTCTAGCATGACGTGGATTCTCAAATTAAAAATTGGTTATGCAAATTAGGATATTATGTTTGAAAAGGATACAAGAAGTTTTGCATTGAACTCAGCTACATAGTCATTAGGAAGGCCTGAGTCTGCCGGCAAAAGCAAAACATGCTCCAACAGTCTGCATAACCAGTGCACAATAATGTTAAGGCAGATGCACATATAGATCCCAAATCCTCCATGGAGACTGCATTGCAATAGCTAAACTGGATGAAATAACAAAACAACTACCTCTGTAGATCTTCATCTGAGGGAGGAAGAAACAACAGTTTCCTATGCGAGAAACGCGATCTTACTCTTTTTTCCAAAAGCTGGTCAGCATCCTGCACAGTACTTAGCGGCAAACTTCAGTGTTCCACGCATTGCAAATGACAGGAATCTGATATATATTTCCTAAATGCCATTATCAAGTTATATGCTACCCAAACAAATGGAGGAAACTCTAAGAACACTAACTGCGCTGTTAAATCATAACTACAATTTTCCAAATTTAGAAATATCAATTGCAGGACCTAAAAGACCATACTAATGGCATCTCCCTGGTTTATCATACAACTTAATGAAGCAACACAATTAAAAAAGAAGAAGTCAAAGCTACATACCAATCGGCAACTCATGCCAACAACAACAGCCTGTGATGCTATGGATTGCATTGCATCTAACAAACTATAGAGCAATCGCTGTTTTCCCTGTAAAAAGACAGACAGAATCAACATTTCAATGTCAGGGTCCTTGAAGAGGAAGTTTTTGCATGCACTTCTGTCACTGAATATTAGACAGCTACCAGGCGACGTGTGCAAACATTCAGAAAGAAAAGACGTGTTTGATAAAAAGGTAGAGGTGGAGCTTGGAAGCCAAAACTATGCTTTTCAGGAATGAGGAGAAGGTCTAAGGGAAAAGGAGGTAAGGTCAATTCTACATTCTGGAGAACAGGAAGAGTGAGGGAATAGGATAAAGATGAAATGTCACCTCTGTGAAGAGGTCAAACTCATCCAGTACAAAAATAACTGTTTTATGTGCTAATCCACACTCCCTGCAAAAACATAACAAAATGAAGATTAATGGAAAAAATAATTCTCCATTTGGTGATACTGAAAATAAACCATGCCTAAAGGCAATTCCATAATACCTAAAACCCCATCCCAACTATCCATGTCACGAACATTAGTACTCATGCCAAACTCGAGTGATATCATGTAAACAACAAATAAATGAAGTAAATGTAAAGGACCACCACCTATGACACTGGTGCCCACCGCTCAAATTAACTAGGGTCCACCTTCCACAAAGGAATTACAATCCTGATACCAAAATTGCTATACTTCAAATTACAATTTTACTTTAAAAGTCCAACTTAGTTTCAATTCAATTTCAACTTGTAAAGTTCAAATAGTTTCAACTTCCAAAAATCATGATTACAGTTCCAAAATGGAATTTCAGCTTTCATGTGTTTATAGTATTTTACCAATTTCCTTATTTGTATTGAACTTTTAATTTAAATGTCGAAGTTCAGTTTAAAAAATACTATTTCAAGTTAAATGTCAGAAGTGTTCTAACCTTTAAAAAAAAAATCTTTTGACTAGGGCTTTCAGAGCTTTTATTCAAAAATATGTAGGAAAAGGTTAAGATTTTGCAAGAATAAACAATAAAAAAAAGAAGAAAAGTCAAGCCAACCAAATCCATGATTCCACAAAGGAATCCCCACAACCCCTTCTCCTCTTCCCTTAAGCAGATCCCCACCCACCCTACCCCCCACAAGATTCCAACCACCAACTTCTAACTTTGCCAATCCTCCACAAAAATAGAATTCTGCCAGCCTACCCTCAACCCCCACCCACCCCCCCAGTCTCCCCTCACAAGTTACAACTCTCCACTCCCACAAAAAGTCATTTGGACCCCCCGGAAGAAAAGGAGAGAGAGACTCTGTGAGTGATGAACTTTGGGAGAGACAAGAAAAGGGAGACAGGCGTGAAAGAATAAGCGCGAGAGGTTCTTACCAAAAAGAGATAAATAAAGGTGACATGAAAGAAGTTGGCATCGAGGTAAGGGAGAGTGAGAGAGAAGGGGCTAGCATGAAATAGGTGTGTGGCAAAGTTACCTACAAGGAGACAGAGGCAAGAGAGAGAAGTCAGAACAGAGGTGGTTCAAAGGTGTTTGTCAGGACTTAGGAGAGTGTATAAATTTTTGGGAGAACATTGAGCATAAAAATATGTTAATTTAAGTTTTTTTAAAATTTTCAACTATTAAATCTTGTGTAGTTTGAACTCAGCAACACCATCGAATTAGAAATTAGAGAAACCCCACCCCCACATAACATTTTTGACTGCAAACCCCGTGTGTATTATTATAGACACATCAACAAAAATTGATGCACACATGTAAGATATAACAAGCATAGAAACCACGTATATACTAACCGTAGCATGGCTACCATGAACTTGGAGTTATCATCAAATGATGCCTGCGAAGAACATTTAAGATCAATTTCCGTTATAACTGAACAATATCATCACAATGCATCAAGAAATCTGATTGCATTCGTTACCATCTTCGAGAACAACAATTGATGCTCCACACATAATTGTCTAGCAATTTCCTGAATGATCATCAAGCATGTTCAGAAACTAGGCATAATAGAGAACAAGCCTTCCCAGTGATGTAAAAAAACAATATTCAGCAGTTTATTATTTGAAAATAAATTAATTACAAAAGACTAACACACCATGTAACAAGTTCGCATTATACTCTGTCAAAAGTAATTGTCCTAATTTCCACCATCATTTTAACCTGGAAAAAAAATTATCGTCTTTTCCAAAGTAATCCTCTTCTCAAGCACTCATTAAAATTCTGACGTTTCCCAATAAGGTAATACAGTAAAGTAAAAACGTATTTGGCACAGCGAAATAGCGATGAAAAGACAAGATAGCATTTTAGCAGACAGAGGCCTCTTGAATCAACAAGAAAGAGAGAAAAATCTCAAATTGAATTAAACTTGAATAATGGAATAATTAACAAGTTGTTGTAAGGGGTGTATTTATCGCCCTAAACTAATCCCCAAACTAGCAGAAAAAGAAAGCCCTAGACCTCTAACAAAGAAAACAAACTAGTCCTAATTCTTTGATGAAAAGAACACATAAAAATAGGAAACAAACTAATCCTACTACTTATAGGAAAAGAAAACATAAAAATAAGAAAAAATAAAAATCCTAGTCGAACTAGGAAATTCTATTGGGTTCTGCCCTCAAGTAAGGATGTGGATCCTTGGAAAATACTCATATAAATCGGCTACATTGAAAGTGAAAGAAATAGAAAAGTCTTCAAGAAGCTCCACCCTATAAGCATTATTTTTATCTTCTTGATTATACGATAGGGGCCATATTTGTTTGGTTTCAATTTGTTGTAAAAACCTATTGGAATTTTGTCTTTGTGCAGATAAACCATAACCATATCCCCTTCTTCAAAAATCTCCTCCCGCTGTTTCTTATCAGCTGCAAGTTAGTACTTGGATGTTCATCGATCTTGAAGCAGTTCTTGCTAAAACATTGAACTGGCCATATATCTCAATTCATGTAGTCGCTACAAGTTCAGCTTAGATACATTTGTACCATGCATTTACATAGGTTTGAGCAGTCAAAATTCATTTAGGATTTCTATGCAGTACATCCCTCATCTCCCCTTCCCTAAGAAATTAATATATCAATCAAGTATTACATGATTTAAAAGATCTGCTCTGGACATTACTGTAAACCTTTTGAAGCAATTGAACCACTCCAAATAATTAAAATGGTACGATTTGATGATTTCTCAATGAATCTCAGTATTATTATTCTAATCTAAATAGTAGAATGTAACAGGTATGATATTCTTTGGAATCCTTGTAACAAATCGTGGTAACATCTCCTGAATGAATTGTCTAAATAATAATTTTCCAGTTATATCATCAGCCATAACAAGGTACCAGATGGTGACTTTCTATAAACATAAGAGAGGAAAATATAGAGGATTCCAAACTACAACCTTCAGAGCGCAATTGTCATCACTGTGCAAAAGTCCGTCCAATTTGATCTGAAACCATCAGAAGATATCGTACTCGTTGCACATAATATATTCTTTTTTTGTACAGAGAATTAGATAGCGAACCCATACCACTGAGATCATATCGGGATATTCTTTCAGCAAGTCCTCAAGAACAAGCTCTAATACCTAGCGCAGAGTAAAAGAAAACAAATAACCACGACATACAAACAATATCACAAATATTTAATTTCTACAATCCACCAAATATTATTTGAAAAAAGGGGCTTTACTGCATTTTTCCCACAGCCACGAGGACCAAGAAGGAGGACTGAATTGTTGCATGACTCGGTGACTGAACTTCCAAAGATAAATTTCAATTTACTGAAAGAAAATCAACAATATGCCTTTATTTTTCAGCATTATAGGCGTTTTCAAAAGATGGTGGAAGAGACTAAAAAGAATATCGTTTTGGTTGCTGAGATAAATGAGGTCATTGGTTGTCCTACATTTTATCGGCAACCAATAGGAGTTAGCAATGGATTAAACCTGTAATTACTGTCGGGGGATTCGGAGAAACAAGTGAAGATGAAACTGGGGTTGTAGAGTCTGCTCCGAAGGAGGATAAGGGCTTGCTCTGCCAGACTTCCTTGACCCATTGATTTGAGTTTTGCAAGGGGTTTTGACATAAGAATATCTACATATAAAGTAAATGCAACATATAAAAAAGAAACCTAGAGCTACATAGAAATTGGACAACAAACCTGAAGAAATTGGACAACAAACCTGAATAAACTTATGACGGAGAGAACGGCGACTGCATTGGCGACTGCGACGACGAAGCTGAGAGTGCAGCAGCGTTGGACCACAACGTCGAAGGTGGAGTGGAGCAGCGACTGAGAAGATCACGGCGATGGCGATAATGCGGTGGACCAGCAGCGAGCCTGTATAATACCACGAAGGTGGAGTAAGAGCGAGGAGTACACGTCATGTCATTTGCAAATTCCATCGATTTTCAAATTATTAGAAATGACACTTTATCCTTATTTCTTAAATGAAATAATTTTACAATTTCTAAATAATACCCAAAAAAAATTACTAAAGAAAATTTGTAAAAAAGGAGGATTATAGGCCTCTCCAAAAAGCCCAAAGTCCATGGGCTACCCGAAGCCCGCCTGAGCCCATCGGGCTTGGCCCGGCCCGAGCCCGGAATTCGGAGAGCCCGAGCCCATAGGGCTTCCGGTTGGGCTCGGGCTTTGAATATTTTTTAGAAGCCCGAGCCCGAAGCCCGATTTTCGGGCTGCCCGAGGCCCGAGCCCGAAGCCCAATTTTCAAGGCCCGTAACTTTATATATATATATATATAAGTCAAAAGTAAATAAAAGTAAAACATGTTAGGACAATAGGAATAGGACTGCAGGACAAGGACATGGATCATCCATCCATTCCATATTTCCATCCAAATTCCAAAGTTCCAAAGTCCAACCAAATCAGGCAAACAGAAACAGGGCAATGGCTGTGAGTCTTGACTCCTGACACACGGAATATATATATATATATATATATATATATATATATATATATATATGTGTGTGTGTGTGTGTGTGTGTGTGTGTGTGTGTGTGTGTGTGTGTGTGTGTGAAATGCTGCCAAAGTTACCGTTGAGATTTGACAATTCTTTAAAAATTTAATGTTTTAACATTTTATTAAAATTATATTATATATCCCTTTATTTATATTTATTATCACTTAAAAAAAAAACTATAAATAACCCCATCTAATTTCATTTCTTCCACACCAACTCTCAAACTCTCTCCACTTCATACTTCAATATTTTATTTCTTTCACAATTACTAAGTGTTCAATTCAAGACTTTCGGAAGTGCAAGAAATTGTCAAACATCCTTCATCGTCTTCAATTATTTGCTCTATTTTCGGTAACATTAATTTAATTTATTACTATTATATTGTTGATTATTATTTTTAGTTGTTTATTTATTCATATTTGTTAATGGTTAACACGAATTTAAATTTTGTTTTATCTATAAATGAGGATCAAGAACTTCATGAATTTGAAGTTGGATCCTCATCACCAATTCAATTAGATTCAATTGAAACTGATGCAACTAATATCCATGATACTACATGTGCATCACATATTGTAACTCCATCATCCGTTAGTGGAAGAAAAAAATCTGATATTTGGCAAGATTTTGAAATTATAGTAGTTCATAATAATGGGGTTGAGGAAACAAAAACTAAATGCAAAATTTGTAATAATTTATTATGTGGTGACTCATCTAAAGGCACTACTCATTTAAGAAGACACTTACTTGCACATAGAAAACAAGCTCAAAAACAAGAAAATAATACTAAAAGTCAATCTAAATTAGTTATTGGTAGTAGTGGTAATTTATCAACATTTTCTTACAATGAGCAAGTAGCCCGTGAAGAAATTACTGATTACATTGTTAGAGCTGAACAACCATTTACATTTGTAGAAAAACATGATTTTTCAGGCATGATACAAAGAAGTTTTGTTCCACAATATAAAAGATTTTCAGCGACAACGGCCAAAAGAGATATAATGAAAAAATATAATTTGCAAAAACAAAAATTGATTCTTTTTTTTTTCAAAATTATAATAGTAAGATTTGTTTGACTTGTGATCTTTGGACATCTCTACAACATATTGGTTACATGACATTAACTGCTCATTACATAGATTATGACTGGAATTTGAATAAAAGAATTATTTCTTTTAAAATGATTGAAACTCCTCACACAGGTTATATAATAGCCAATGAAATACTTGTAGAATTGAATTTTTGGGATATTAAAGATAAAATATTTTCAATTTCTTTAGACAACGCTTCTAACAATGATGTTGCTCAGAGATATCTTAAAAAATATTTAGATTTGCCGCTTAAAGGTAATTTATTTCACGTTCGATGTTGTGCTCATATTTTAAATATAATTGTACAAGATGGATTATCAACTTTAAATGATTCTATTGAAAAAATTAAAGTTATTGTTCGTAATATTAATTCTTCACAAGCACGTTACGAATTGTATAGAAAATGCACTCAAATGGTGAATATGAAGAAAAAAAACATACTTAGTGATGTTCCTCATAGGTGGAATTCTACATATGAGCTTCTAAAAATAGCAACAAAATATAAAAAGGCTATAGACTTATTTTGTACTGAATTAGCACAAATATCTCGTCAATCGTCGATGGTATATCCTAATAATGCTGATTGGACTGTGGCTGAAATTATACGTGATTTTTTGCTTGTTTTTGAAGATTCTACTAAAAAATTTTGTGGTATTTATTATCCTATATCTTGTCATGTGCTTATTCAATTAACTAATATTTGTTGTGTTTTTTAAGCTTATGAGCATCTTGATTTATTTACTGATGTTTTATTTAGTATGAGAGAAATTTTTTATAAATATTGGGGAGAAGAATTACCCAAAATTTACGGAATGGCCACAGTTTTAGACCCTAGATATAAATTTGAAGCCTTAAAAGGTTGGTTAGAAATAATTTTTAAACATATTTCTGATTTTCCCAAGCAATATTTGTCTACTGTTAGAAGTTCACTTTTCAATTTATACGAATATTATAAAAAAATTGTTGGTACTGATGTAACTTCTGTACATGCCTCAGGCTCTACTCCAATTCTATCATCTAATAATATAATAGGAGGAGCCCTAGCAACATGGAAATACAAAAAATCACAATCTAACATATCTGCTAGCAGTAACTCAACTGAATTGCAATGCTACCTTGATGCACAACTTATTGATAGTGATGACGAAAATTTTAATATATTGGCCTGGTGGAAATCTCAACAACAAAAATTTCCAATTCTTTCAACCATGGCCCGTAGTATACTAACGGTTCTAGTTTCGACTGTTGCATCAAAAGCAGCTTTTAGTGCATGTGGTAGAACTGTATTAGTAACCCGTAGCAGTCTTAATCTAGATACTGTGGAAGCTTTAATATGTCTAAAAGATTGGAAACTTACGGAGCAGAGGCAACAAGAACAAAACAGAATAGATGCGCTTAATGAAGAATTGCTGAATTTAAAATTATCAAAACCATCATTTATGGAAGATAGTTCTCCAGATGAAGGTGGTGATTGAAAATCGTTGAAAATTTTAATTTATTTTAATGTAATTTATTTTGGGTTGATAGCAGTGCAAATGATTGTCAAATGTATAGGTGCCAATCTAGTTGGAATGTATACATTTTGTAGTGATGCATTTGCTTACAAATATTTACTATTCAATATAGTGATGTAATTGTTTTATTATTAATAAAAATATCACTATTCATTTCTTATTTTATTTTTTGTTAAGTTTAAAATTTTGAATAAAACCTTTTTTTTTTTCCTTTTTTTTTTTAAATTATAAATAAATTTAATAAAGTCAAAAAATTAAAACTTATATTAATAAAGTTAAAAAAAATATAACCTTAAAATTTAAAATAAATTTGATTAAAGATAAATGTCTATGAAAAATATTAACTAATGTTTTAAAACTTAATTATTTTGATAATTAAACATTACAATTAACTCTTTTCATTAGATATTTATTCATAACTAAGAATTGTAACATAGTAGTTATTAAAATTGTCTTTCTATTGAAAGGTCTAGTGTTCAAATCTCCATACTCTTCAATTAACCCATTAAAAAAATAGTTTTAAACCATTTAAAAAAAAAAGCCCAAACTCGAAGCCCATAGACCCGAAATATGTGGGCCTATTGGGCGGGCTCGAATTTCTCCATTTCAGGCCCGGCCCCGCCCGGCCCCACCCAGCCCGACCAAGCCCGTTGACTGGTCAAAGCCCGCTGGGCCCGGGCCCGGGCCCAATCGGGCTTCATGATTTTTGGGCCCATTGCCGACCCCTAGGGGATTACCATCCAATCTTAAATAGGTGTTAAAAGTACCAATTGAACCCAAATATTTTCTTAATCGATTAGTCTTATTGTCAATTCGCAGACTAATGTATCCCTATTAAATAAACCATTACCTTTCATATACACCTTGTCACCTTAAAATTGTGGAAAAAAAAATAGTAATATATGATAGATAAAATTGAAAATGACATTTACTAATTTCACCCAATTGTGATTAATATTCAATGATTTTCTTTACACCGTATTGATCTATAAAACATGATCTTCAAAATGAGATACTAATATATTTTTTTGGAATTCAGGATTTGGACATATGGAATATTATATATAATATTAATTGTGAAGTTAATATTATATACAATTTATGTGTCATGTGATTATTGAATATAACATCCAATATAATAAAAATTGACATCTTGATGAATATAAATCAAACAACCAACATATATCAATTTGCTATGTTTAAATATAATATCAATTAATATTGATAATATCACAAATTATGTATGAACATGTTGAATGTAACATGACTTACTAATAAGGTGATTTGGATGTTGAATGTAATATCCAACTGTGCTTTTGCTAACATATAAGGTCGTGTTGAATGTAATATAAATGTGAAAACTGAAATTCTTGAAATATCATGTTGAATGTAACACGAATATGAAATTTAAATAAATAATGATGAATGTGATATCATATTGAATATTTTTAAAAAATATCATACTAAATTCAACATGATGTGAAAAATTACAAAGATTTCGAAGTGTTATGTTGAATGTAATACGAATGTGAAAATTGAAAATTTTAGATATTTCATGTTGAATGTAATCAATTATGAAAATATTGGTGTCCTTGTTCTTGATTTGTTTAATTCAAAAATGCAAGTCAATATATATAGGATTTAAACAATGCATACAACGACTATATTTTAAAAGATAAGCCCATAAATATCATATATAAAACCCATATATCAAAACCATTTAAATGTGAAATAATACAATTAAATTCTCAATTTAGTCCCCAAAAGATTTTAATTTAAACCCTTTAAAGATAGAGAGTAGTTTTCCGATAAATCTCACAAAATCAGATAATATATGAATTAAATCATTAGATCTTCAAAATATAAGGTATATCCATGAAAACCAATTTAAAACCCTTTAAATAAGATTTTATAACATTCAAAATTCATAAGATTAGGGTAGAAGATCTCAAAAAACATTATGGTAAAAGTAAATGTGCTTTATCGGTCGACCGACTCTACCATTTGTCGACCAGTTGTACCTTCAACGATTCATTTTCTAGCCATTGACAACCAGTTGATCGATTGTTTTAGGCTCAGAATCAATCGTCCAAACCTTTGGTTGATTGAAAAGTATAAAACCTCAAAACACCCATCTTGAATCTTCCGTAAGACCGGTTCACTCGGCAGTCGACCGTTAGACCGAAAAAGCTTTAAAATATTTTATTCATCAATTTTTTAGGAAAAACATTTTGACAGTTAAATTTATCACTTCTAACCATATTTTAAATAATTCAAATTAATTATAAGTGTTGTGTGTGGTACTAATTGGATTGCATTCAGAGCATAAAAAGAGTTGAGTTGTTTTTATTTGAAAATAGAAAAAAAAAAATTGCTCAAAAGATCTTCAATGTTTTTATTGCAACCATCTCGATCTTTCAATAATATCATCTTGAAAATCTTTTTCTCATTTGCTCAATTAGAAATCAAATCTGAAATTACTCAATAAAAATATTAGTTTAATAAAATATCAATGTTAATTTTTCCGTCAGAACATTTAAGGTCAACAATCTCACGCTTTTTTATGATGACAATTTAACTTTGATGGTTTCTCATAAAAATATGTAATCATGCTCCCCCTTAATATGAGAATAAGTTTTGTTCGCATTTAAGATCATAATGAGAAAAATATTTCAAGACTATGCAATGAGAGATTAAAAAATAAATTCAAGATATATATTATTTCATAAAAAAATTATCTCTCCCCCTTTGTAAAAGATTTTATGAAATCATGTATTTCTGGAAAAAAAAATTCACAACTTTCTCCCCATTATCATCTCAAAAGGTAGGGAAGTAGATCAAAACATCTATTCTAGGCATACATAATTATGCCTAGCCCTTCCTAAATCTCGAATAATTTTTAAAAATGGATCTTAAGCTAAAGGTTTACTAAATCAGTATCGTAGTAAAAAGACTCTCTCTAGGATAACATAATCCTAGATCACGAATTTCTTAAAACAAATTTCAACAATTTCACAGTTTAAAAAGTTAACTTTTAAAGTATGATAACAAATATTGATAATTACTTTTTAATCTTAAAATTAATAATGACAAAATGATGATGATGATGATGATAATAATAATAATAATAATAATAATAATAATAATAATAATAATAATAATAATAATAATAATAATAATAATAATAAATTCAAAATATTTGATCTAGATAGTTGGACTTCTTATGTCAGGATATGGATCAAATAATAAGTATTCTTTTTTAGGTGGTCTAAGGACTGCTGGCAAAGAAACGAAAGAATTAGTTACATTTTTCATATGATCTCCTCTTATGGATAGACTCAAAAATCAAATAGAGTTCCTTTTATAGCACTTTACACCATTGTCTTTTTTCTATTTCCTTTTTCTATTTCGGAAATCGAGTCAACAAATATTCGATTTCAAAATAAAATGATGATGATGATAATAATAATAATAATAATCAATTCAAAATATTTTATCTAGATCAGTTAGAGGCAATTGATGAGATTTAAAAATTAACTAAATCCAAAACAAGCCATTAATAAGATATTATCCAAAATGAAAAATCATCCAAATACCTAGTTACTATTACAGATTGAAATAGTATGAAACTTGCCTTAAAATATTTCACACTAAGAGACTATTCATGAATATGGACCAGGGCCAGAGAAAGGATAATATGGACCAAGAAAACTAGTATGACCAGGAGACGGAGGTGGATAGTAAGAACTTGATAGACCGAACGTTTCAAGAGGCATCGGTTAATAATATGAGCTCGATGGCCCGGTGCTTCCAGGAGGCATATAATCGTTGTAGGGCTAATTATTATTATTATTATTATTATTATTTTTTTATTATTTTTTTTATTTTTATTTTATCATTCCATGAAGTTGTTCCATTGAATTTGCCATCCTCCCCATTTGTTGATCTATTGAGGTCGCCATTCTTCCTACTTGAGTAGAAATTCCATCAAGTCTTTTATTAATGCCATGAAGTCACCAGTCAACCACCTCAGTATATTGCTAAAAGTTGTTGAATTGATCTTGCAAATGATCCGTCCTTTGGTATACTTCATCAAGACTTTATCTCTCATATTTTCTCTCAACTCCATGTTCTTCATATTCTCTTCCTTTTTAATCCATCTATTTCCCACATGTTCAACCCATCAAGATTATGTTATTCACATTCAGATATGAAGAACATGACACAACACATGAGACACACTCGTCATCCATGATAACATTAAAACTTTCAAGAATTCATTGAATAGCATGCCTATAAGGTGAACACACGATGATACTCCTAATTGGTATTTCATATGCCCAAACATGAGGAAAGAAAGATTGATTTTCTTCCCATTGACAATAGAATGAAAGATATATGTCAAAATCCGTAATCGAAGCACGATTTCCTCCATGAGAAGCAATGGAATACCTGATGATAGAATGAATGATCTTATTTTCTAAACTCAGTGTGTTAGCCTTGGTAGCGATAACGTTTAAATCTCTTGTGCTTGATTGGCATTAAAATTTTTAAAAATCCAATAAGAATTATTTTTGGGATAAATAGTGCCTCTTGGAATATGAAGAGTATTGGTAAAAGAGTCTAAGGACATTTCAATATCTACCCCATTAACATAGGAATAGATTTTATCATCTACAATGGATAAATTGTTATAAAACATTTTTACCCAATGAGAGAGCCAAGAGTTACTCTTAGACAAAAACCCGTCTATCCCAGTGCATAAATCTTCTCCATAAAATCAATACCATTATTTCTTATATTATTAAAATCCATTGTCCTAGCATGCGCAACATTCGATTTGTTAATATCTTCATTAAAGTTTTTCTTGTTTTCCTTACTTAAAAAATTGTAATCCTCAAAATCCAACTTTTGAATTTTCTTTGCTTTACCCTTCCTAGCCACATGTTTTTTGACCCATTTTCTAACAATCAACAAAAATAAGAATTTATAACAATAAGAAGAAGGTACCAACGCAAATCTGATAAACCTAATAGAGGAACTTGAGAAGAAAAAGAAGTATAACAACTTTTACATAAGAAAAACTGGATGAACACAAGAAAAATAAATTAGATCTTACTTGAACAAAGAAAACCCAAAGAATTCACGGAATCACACTTCTTTCAAATCGATTAGATCTGGATTTAATATATAGAAAAACTCAAGCGTTGAATGAAGATGAAGTGTTCTAGGAGAATAAATCTAGGAGAGAAGATGAAATGAACCGAAATAGTGAAGAAATGCCCTAAATTCACTAACTTAATCTGTCGGTAGTCGGTCGATCGGTATATAGGGAGGTTGATTGGTCCTAATACATTTAACCTATTTGATTCTCATTGAACAAATTCAATCGACCAGTCATTCTAAATACCGTATTTTGTCCCGCTCGTTTTCGCCTTTTGTAAAAGTGTGGGTCTAAAGTGCAAATTTGGACAGAATTTAAACCACATTTAAAGGAAGAAATTTTGTCCTTAGATTCATATATTTAAATTTCATTTAATGTTTTGAAAAAAACAAAAAACAAAAATCGACAATTTGATTGAAATTGGTAAAGAAATAAAGTTTCGGGCTAAAATTGGAATTTCTAAAATTTAATTGGGGACTAAAATTGGTTAAATTGAAAGTGAATTTTCATAGAATATCACTTTAGATATAATTAGTTTTATTTCCTACCCCCTAATTTAAAAAATTTCACCAATTCAAACTACTTTTTATTTTTGTTCAAAAACTATATTATTCGCTTGTTTGTCGAATTGACGGTCAAAAATATTTTATTTTTTGAAATTTAACTTTTCAATATTAATTTTTATAATTTAATTTTACTTTTTCCATTTCAATTTCAAGAAAGATCAAAGAAATCACATGTAATTGACAAAAAATGCTCAAATCCAGGGAATAAGACGGAGCATTGGATTCCAAAATTGGAGTGCCCCAAGCAACCTAGGGAGTTCCCAAGACCATTTTCCTAAATGGTATCGCTAATGAAGGTCAAATAAAATAATTTTTATACTCTATACCATAATTAGAGGGCAATTGAGTAATTTTTAGGAAATAGGGGTAGCGCCTCATCATTTGAGCTAACAAGGAGTTGTCAAAGGACATTCCCAGGGCATGCACCATGAGGAGTGTGCAAATGGCCACCCCTATGTATAGGGTGGCCTCTTTTTACTTTCAATTGCTAATTCACTTGCCTTTGCATGTATGTTCTCTCTCTACATGCCAAGAGAAATTTCTCTCTCTAGAAATACTTCTCAAACTTAGATCTAGTCTCTTACAAGTCTAAGAATCTCTACAACAAGATATGAAAAAAACAAAAAGAAAAGAAGAAGGAAAAAGAAGCAAAGCAAAGAAAAGAAGAATCATCATTCCAAATAGGTAATATAAGTTTCTCAAAACTTTACTCTTTTTATTTTCTTGTTAAAACAAAGAAAAATAGAAGAAAAAACAAACCAAAAACGGTCAAAACCCAACAAAAATACAAGCCCTTCTACGAGAACGCAATTAACAAATTTATTTTCTTGCATTTACTTTTCCACTCTATGCCTTTCTACACTTTTACTAATCTACGTTTATTTTTTTGTCATTTACTTTACCAATCTGCGCCTTTCCGTGTTTTAAATTTTTGCATTTTTTTTCTTTTTTAACTGAGACCTTTGACTGGCACTAAGTCATAGTTCTTGAACTGGCATTTTACATATTCCATATTATATAATTAAGATCTCAGACTGACACTGAGTTGAGTCCTTGGACATGCACTATATATATGTATATAATCTAAGCTGAGTTCTCTATAGTTATAAGGTTAAATAAATGAAGACCATCTATTCTTCATTTTATAGAAATGACGGAATAAGTGCGGTCCTTTTCAGAAACATTTCTCTTTTCTTGGCATTGGTTTGGACTCGCATATATTCTTCATTTTGTTATTTTTCCTACATATCAAAAAATAAAAGGATAAAATAAAAAATAAAAATAAAAAAGAAGTTTACTTAATCTAGAAAACCATAAGGGAGAATTTTTCATACCTTATTTTTCTATCTTTCCCATTTTTGTGAGAAACTTTAATGAGGGTTAAGAGAAATCCTTCCCCAAGTGATTTTATTTAAGGTTTTTATGACAAAAAAATATGTTAAATTTTGTTACTTTTGTTGGACCGTAGATTAATCCAAGAGGGGGGTAAATTAGGTATTTAAAAACTTTTCGTTTCAACTACAAAATTTGTCTACTAAAATCTGAAATCAAACTTGTTAGTTCTTATGATTGTGTGTGCAGTGGAATAATCAATCAAATCAAAATAATCAAAGTAAAAAGTAAGGGATAGAGACAATCAAACCACAAGACACAAAAGATTTGTAGTAGTTCGACAAAATGTTTTCGCCTACTCTACTCCACCGCGCTCCCTACAGAGAGTTCTAATCTAGTAATCCTTAATCTTATTACCGGTGAAGATAAAATATTTTACAATCCTTTTTATGGCGAGATTGGTCCGTCACTTTTCAGTACACCAAAGGCTCCTCCTTTGGTCTCTTCAACTTCTTCACAAGTTGATGTTGGGATGTGGTGATGTTTTGGATCTTCCTTGCTTTGATATATTAATGGAGAACAATCTTTCAAAACAACACTTTAATGGTTTTGTAATCTAACTTATAAAAATCGACCTTGGAGCTCTAAACACTCTCTACAAAGATTACAATACTTTGACTCACTAGTGTTTAGTGCTTCTCACAAATATCACTAAAGAAAAGATAGATGAACTTTAAGTACAAGAGTGATCACATAAGAAGTGTAAGAATAATAATCAAAGAGATGATGTTAAAGAATATCACTTTGTAATATAGCTCTTTGAAACACTTGTGTGAGATATGCAATATATGATCTTGGTAGTTCAATTCCTTGATACTTCCAACAACTTTCCTGCTTTTATATATCTAGAAATGTGTTGGGAGGAATTCATAATTAAGATGTTGAGCTCTGGTGACCGTTGGCTGAGGTCTCTTCAATGTCAAAACAATAAGGCTCATTTTTCATTAATTCTTAGCATAGTGTTGAATCTTCTAACAAACTTTTTCAATATAATAATTTCTCCACCATCTCAACAAGACCCATAATTCATGAATTCAAATTTAAATGTAGACAACTTTCCTTCATTCCATGAATAAAAGTGTTAACATGGTTTAATGGATGTAATACTCAATAAATGCATAGTGAATTAGTTGGACACTACTCAACACATTAAACATGTTCATCATAATGGGGGAGATGGTAGATGAATCTTAAATTTGAGACATGCCTTGGTTGGGCAATCAACGGCCAACCCAATTTATAAAGGTAAATCATACTTTAATTAAAGGTATTCCCACTACTAGTCATGACAAATACATCCCTTATATATGTATACATACATGTGAACGAAATTGAGTATCTAAATACATGATGTATAATTCATTTTATATAGGAATACAATTCATTTGCGTATTTAGAAAGATTTCAAGAGGTTCAATACTCTAACACATTTTTCTTACACAAAACAGAATTTTCAAATGTCATTGAGCCAAAATGTCAACTGAAATTTTATATGATATCATGTATACTAATCAAGCACAAATATATTATGTATACACATTATATTAACCATATCAAAACAAGAATTGAGCAACGAGAACAATATTTGATATGTAAAACTGATTTTTAAAATCATGCAAAAATCTGTCAAATGAGTTCTTGAACCTTTGAAATGGTTTTGATCAAATTGATTCAATCCAATGATGATATGATCAAACTGAATGTTAGTCATGATACTAGACACATTAAATAAGGTATACAAACATTCAAGGTTCATCAAGAACAAACTAAGATTAATCAAAGATTAGACCGAAAACAAAGTAGAAGAGAGAAAACATATTGTCCGAAAGTACAAACTGCTACTTTTGGAAATTAAGGACAGATCCAAATCCTTCCTAATAGGAATGGAATTAAAGGTTATTGAGTTATCTTTCCATAGCAAAAAGAATCACCTTATTTTGGACTATAAATGAGTGAGATATGATCAATTTAGTGAACAAGGGTTTGTGGCCAATTGAGTGAACAAAGGTTTATGCAGATTTTTCTGCTAGAAGCTTCGGACCGAAGGTATAAGACTACATGTCCATTATGTAGTCGATTACTTGTGCTGTAACTTCAGCGCAAGTGTCATTTTTGACCTCAGTCCATGATAATATACCATTAAAAATACTTTTAGAATACTATTTCAATGATATTTGAAGTGTTTTCATGGTCAAAATATGCAATGTACTATATGATCACATTAAATTCATGTTTAAGCATATTAAACACATTTGTGATCAAGACGTGAATTCACCACATAAGCATGATATGATCAAAATGATGATACATATTATGATATATAAGTATATTGGATATGTTAGGATCAATATATCATAAATGTATGCATATATTGATCATATTGTCATGATAAGCTTGTGTTGAGCATTTAGAACATGTACTGCATGCAAGATATGTATTGAACACATTATATCATGATATAAACAAATTGTTGATCCCTAGGTTTTGATGAACAATTAAGTGTTGATGTTTTTGGTGGAACTAATGTGTTTGTTGAGTATTTCAGAAAATAATTCCAAATTACTAATTATGTTGAAGACATCATGAAAAAAATATTATGGGTGCACAGATGAATGCAGTAAAGAAATTAAGAGTGATGAAGACTTGAAGAAATTAGGTAAAAATAACTAAATACTCTTATACAATTAATGCAACCCAAATTAGGATCACACACGACACTATTAAACGATTTATCTTATGTGTGGTTTGATATTGATATGATAGAATTTAGGATCCTAATTATTGATTTGGTATGTGCTCTTTATATGAAATTGAAAATGATAATTGACCTAATTGAAAATAAGGATTAAAGTACAAAAAGTTTATTTTTAGGGTCAAATCAGTTAATCGAGAAAAATAAATGGTTAACAGAATCAAATAGTACATTTTGGAATAGAATTGGTAGAGGAAAGGACCACTTACCTTTAATCGGTCAATCGATTAAAAAGAATCGGTGAAACCTTTGAAACAGTGAGGTTTTTAGAGCAAAATAAGTTGTCCCTACATTGATCGGTCGACTAAACGAAGGCAATTGGTCAACTAATTGGATCTTAAGTTTTGGTAGGGAAAGTCTCTGAATCAATCAGCCAACCAATTGAGAAGAAATCGATCAACCGATTGGGTTAAATTTTAGCAGGGAAAAGTCTCTACATTAATCTGTAAACTGACCAAGGGGTATTGGTCAACCAACGAGGGTTATGGCTTGACCTATTTTTAATGTTTTGTCAATTGGTTAACCGAACGCCAGGGTCAGTCAACTGACTGATTCAGTTATAATTTTGAGGAACTTGGTCTTCAGGTAAAAACTAGTCATTTTTATGATTCTAAGGGAGAGATTAGGGGGATCTAATCTTATTAAAGATATGGTACACATATTTATATATCCTTATTAATTTGGTCCACAAAATTTAAGATTATCTCAATTTAAATAGTTAAATACTTCCTATCTTTATGATTGTTAATTGAGAAATATTTTATGAACTTATTTGAGAGATTTAAGAGTTATTTTTAAGTGAATTACCCCAGAATTGAATGATTATATTATATGGGGTCTAAGAGTACCTTTTAGAGGCATATCTTTTGAAAATTAGCCGTTTGAATGCTTGATATCTGTCTATATATAGGCCTGCAGGATTAAGATGAAATTACATCAAGAACATCATTTCCCAAGATTTTCTAAGAGTTATTATTCCGCTGAGATTTTTGAGAGAGATGTTATTCTAAGTTCTTGATTTAAAGCGCTGATTGATTTGACGTCACCGACTTGTGCTATCTTGTAATTTTGTTTTCATTCTTTGGTGTTTTCTCGGTGAGATCTTTCCAAGTTATTATTTCTTATTTTGATTTCATATTATTACTACTTTCTTGGATTTAAGATCATTAGAAAATCATTTTCAAACTTAAAAGTTTGAAAATATTTTAAAAATGATTTTGTGTGTTTATCTGATTACGTGCTTTAATTTGTGCTACCCACATTATTTATTAATCAGCTATTAATTTGCCTCACATATTTATCATGTAGTAAATTACGGGATATTAATCCAGTATATCTGTATTGAAGTGGTAGAAGCTCTTTGTGGGAAGATACTCATATTTTTCTGTATTTGTGAGTTTGAGTGGATTAGACACGGTTGGGTCAATGTCTAGTCAGGGTAGCTAGGTTTTGATCTTTTTCTATGAAAAAAATTTAGGGTTTGATATTTGATCTAAGTATAAAAATGTTAGATTATTCTTTTCCCTTAAAAAGAATTGAATCTTGATTCTCTCTGAATTGAATTGAGTGAATTGTGAAGGTTCCATCTTTACTTGTAAAAATGATACTTGTTAGAGTTTTGGGGTTTGATCTTTAGCTTGTTAAAAGAATTATGTTTGATCTTTATCCTGTAAAGGGATTAGGTTTTGATTCTTCCTGTGATAAAATTAAGTTAGTCTTTAACCTAGTAAAAGGATAAAGTTCTTCCTTATCTTGGGAAAAGAAAAATTGTAAAGGTTGATTCTGAGCCTGGTAAAAGAATTATTGTAAAGGTTTAGTTCCTACCTAGTAAATAAATTAGATATTAGAAGTTGTGAATCTCCGTGGAGCTTGGGGGACTGGATTAGGTAAGGCTAGCTTACTGAACCAAGATATATCTTGGTGTGCTGCATTCTTTACTTTCATTATATTTTTGTTTGGGTGTGCACCTAGTCAAACACTTATCTGCTACGTAACGGAGATTATAATTAATGTAGGAAACTTGATTATTTGATAATTAAGTGTTAAAGACATATTTGTTTAAATTTTTTGTAACTACCTGATTCACCCTCCTATTGGGTAGCTCATTGACATCAGAGTTCGTTTTAGCTCGATAGGCTTAAAATCCTAACTAAACACGATCACATGGAGTGCACTGATCATGATATCATATGTACTGTTATAGAGTCTCTACTTCCTATGATGGTCAAGGTCCCGTTTGTGAGAATAATAAACTTGGTGATAATTAGACAGTAAATAAGGTTATTGAGACGCTGATTGCCCTTACTTATATTTTTGGAAAAGAGAATTTGAAACTCGGGTAAAAGATTTCAATTTTTGAAAATAAAAGTTCAGCACTACTAAGTCTCTTAAGAATAAGAATTTGGACAAATATTATGAAACTGTCAAATTTAAAAATGATTTATCTGAAATTGGTAAGTTGCTTGAACAAATAGATTCTCTTGGAGAAGAGAATGAAGTTTTGAAAGCTAATGTTTATGATTTTCAGCAAACTGATTTTAAAAAGAAAAATCTTGAGACATTAAATGAGGCCTTGAGCATTGAGTTGGAGAATGCAAGGTGTAAGCTTGATAGAGCTCATGTGAAAATTTATCATGTTGAAAATGAGTGCCAAATTCTTAAGAATGATCTTGAATTTATGCATAAGAAGAATTTTGGTCTACAGGTGAACGTTAATTCGTTGGAGCGATCACTCGAAAAGACCCAAAAGGAGCTTAATGAAGTAATGGATAAATTCAAGGATATTGAGAGAGCTAAACTTGTTGTAAAACCAATAGTTGCTAAAGCAGCTCCTTAATATTACTGTACGGGGAGCGTTTGTTACACGCTCGCATATTGACTACTCGTAAGTGTATGAGGTCAAAGTTTCATTGTAATGTGATCTTGAAAGATCGGGTATTGTATCCACAGGGATTGGTTGTCGTTATTATCGAGTACCGTGTTTATCATGACCTAATTTTATCTAGGCGATAAAAAATGTATTTAATTAATTAATTAAACTAATACTAATATAACCTAATTTAATCTATACTAATTATACTAATACGAGATAGTTAGGGGATGGATTATCTAGGGATTAACTTTATTTACTTAAACGCATTTGATTTCATTTAATTTACAATAATTGTGTTCGACCTATTCGACAATCTCAGTTCGTAAACTCCCCCGCCACTTCTCCCAAGTGTAAGATGAAGGATATAACATGACTTCGTGTTAACAAAGAAGTCCCCCTCAACATCTTAATGACCCTAGGTCACGTAAGTCTCACCCCAACGTCATTGATTGCACATAATCCAACTCCCGACTGGGTTATTGGATTGTCGTGTTGTGTTTATCCTATCGACAATCTCAGTTCTAAAACTCCACCGCCACTTATCCTGAGTATAAGATGGGGGAATACATGACTTCAAGTTAACGAAGAAGTCCCCGTCAACGTCTTAACAACCTTAGGTCACGTGAGTCTTGCCCCAACGTCATCGATTGCCCACAATCCAACTCTCTCTTGGGTTAATGAATCGTGACGTTTGTTTACCCTAGTCCGAATTCGGGGTTTGTCAAATCTTGTATTCTCTATATAACTATCTAAGCATGATAAACAAACAATACGGCACACACAATCAAAATAGCGAAGAACAATCACTAAAGAAACACAACTCAAACAAAACTACGTTTTCATAAATAATATTAATCTCATAAATAATCCATGTTTAACTCGTGGTCATAACCATATAAACATTGAAATCGAGCTAAACATGTTCAAACAAACATAGAAGTTAAGAAATAAAAGGAAAAACGGATAAACTTAGCTGATATCCAAAGATTAGCCACTAAAACCGTTTACCGATCAATTCTCCTTCTTCGCGTGGTAGTCTTCTCATTCAGATTTGTTTGAACACTCCCTATACTCTCTCTCTGTACTAAACTAATCCCTAAGGGGCCCTAATGGCCGGAGAGAGCTCAAAGGGCAGTGGATTCACCGCCGCGGCGGTGAGTAGGTCAGTTGGCTGATCGCCTCGGCGGTGAAGAAGGGGGTGGATTAGGAAGACCATCCTGTATTTTCACCACCTAGGCAGTGAATCTCACTGCCTAGGCAGTGAGCGTTTAGCAAGATAAGCCATTCTTTGCATTTTCACAGCTGCGACGAAGGTCTGGACACCGCGACGGTGAGCTTCTTTCGGAATATTGTCGTCTTGCTCATTTTTCACCGTTCTTTAACCGTTCTTGGTTCGATCTCATTGTTTATGCTCCAGTTTCCTATCTTTTTACCCCACACACTTGTTTTATACAAAAAGTATAAAAATTAATTAAAATATAATAAAATAAATATAAAAACTACTCTAAAACTAACAAAACCAGTTTGGAAATATGTAGGTAGATCACACCTATCAATCACCATCAATATCGTGCTCTTATATAGAATAATGATTATCCGAAGAAACGTACTAAAATTGTTAAATGTTTTTATTGTGGGAAACATGATCATTTTGAGAAAGTTTAATATTTGTTGCATGGTTACCTTATCGAATTCAGAAATAATTGGATACCAAGAAGAGAATTTTTTTATACAGGTACTAATCGAAAATTCGACCAATCAAGAGGATACAATGAATACTACACGCTAAGAAAGGAGTACAGATTCATTGCACCAATGAGGAATAATTAGTATATGCAAAGTGAAAAGTTCAAAAAGCAGCAAGTTCAATACATGAAACCAACTGATACTTATCCTCAACAAATGGTGAGAAACCAATACCAGAGAAGGACAATGTATAAGGCGATGACAAAGTAAAATGAGGAAAGTCACTCAAAGCACCGTACAAAGGCAAGAAAATTATCACTGAATCAATCCAGAAGAAATCTAATGCAAGTAAGGAGGAAATCAAATAGGAAAATCAAGCAAAAGGAAAAATAGTGGATTAAAAGGACAACAAGCTTGAATTAATAATCCACTAAAGGTACACACACCAATTGCTCCCAAGGATGATCCAGGTATGTTAAATTTCCTAAACTTTAAATATGTTAGTTTTGTTAGGGAGACCGATACTTCACATTTCTTAAATTAGATATTTGTGGTATGTGTGTGTGTGTGTATGGGTGTGAAAATATTTTAAATAATATGTGTATATCAAAATAAGAGATAAAAATTGAGTTAGTTGATCAAATAGGACAAAAATCCAAAAATGGACAAGAGGAGTCCTATTGGTCAACCGACAGAACCTGTCGGTCAACTGACAGGAACAGAGTCTGCAGAATGTAGACTCTGCATTGGTCAGTTAACCAACCAAGAACAGTCAGTCAACCGAATGTTACGAGATTTAATATCCCTAGCACCCTCATTTCATCCCCATTTCATTTTGAAGCCTTCTCTCTCTAAAAACCCTTAATCTCCTAATAGTTTTCCTCTCAAATCTTTAAGAAATCTTCGCATTTTTGCTTGGAATAGAAGATTAAGGGCCTGGATCTATCATTTGAAAGTCAAAAGCTTTATCATAATGTTGGTTTTTCTTTTTCTCTTTAGGGTTTTGGTAGATCTACTTTACCTTGTTAAGTTTTGGATCTTAAATTGGTTATTGAACTTTCCATTAAGAGAAAATGCCTAGAAGTAAACAACCTTGCCCGGGAAAGCCTAAATTTGACACTATTCATTTTGAAAGCAAAGAGGATAAGATAAAATAAAAAAATGAGCTTGCAAATCGAAAGGACGTTTGTTGTTAACCCGTTGATTTTGTTGGATTAAAAAAGAAAAATATCGATCTTCAGAAGTATGTTAAGAAATTGGGTTGGACTAACTTTGTTTCCCAAAGCAATGAGTGGATGCCCCATTGGGTAAAAATGTTGTATAGTATTCTAACAATTAGAGATGAACAAATGAGGTTATTTGTTAAAGTGGTTGAAATTAGATTTGATAAGGATGGTCTTAAAGGACATTTTGAAGTTCAACGAAAGAGATGTTTTTCTCTACAACACCACTCATTGGCTTGCGACAAATTTTTAGAGAAGTGAGATTGCTAATAAGTTTGGTTTGGTTGATGATAGAGTGAGATCACTATTACTAGAGCATCGTCTCATTCATTCGATGATTACTTATTCGATTGTGCCTAGAGGAGGGAGTTATGCAAATGTTAATGATTGTGACTTATATTTGCTAAATGAAATTGTTGAGGGTAGAAAACTTGATTTAGCCCACGTTATGCTTGAGCACATGAAGTATCATTTAGAGAACCCCTCAAGAGTACTACCCTATGGTGATGTACTTCAAAGAATATTTGATTTCTTCGGAGTTGATGGCGACCTTGAAGAAAGTAAAATTTTCACGACGACCCCTGAATGGATAAATGTTAGTAGTTGTATTTGATGGAGTATGAATTCAATAGAAATAGGTGGGTGAAAAGGAAGGGAGAAGAGAGAGAGAGAATGATGGTGGATGAAAAAGAAGAAGAATACGAAGAATTAAGCTCAGATCAGAAGATAGATATGCTTAGGAAGCAAGTTGATGATCTCCAGCAATACACATAGATGCTTGATTACAGAATGTCTGGGATAAAAAATAACATGGCTGAGATGAGGATGTCTATGGAAAGCGGATACGGAAGGCATCTTGAAACTAAGGAAGCTAGGTTCGGGAGGATCATAGGTAGCATGGAATACATGTTCCAATTCATGCAGAACCTACAGTTTAGCAGCCAGTAGTAGTTTAGCACCCAGCAGCAGTGTAGTGGGCACACTACCTTCGAAGTGTAACAATCCTTCAGAGGATCTACAACAGCAGGGTCATAAGGGGTAGGACTATCAATGCCATATTATCAACAGATGCCCTCGAGCTCAAGTGTACAGCCTAGCAGTCAATACCCATAGCAGTCAGTTACAAGTCTACTGGGACCGTACTATCCATTTATGGGACATGGATCTTATTAATTTTTATGCTTTATCATTCTCAGCTTGGTTATGTAATTTTACATGTCTCATCGTGGTACCTTGGTTTGTAATAGTTAGATCTATGATTTGTGGTACTTAATCTAGATAGACTAAGTGGTAATTAGTTTTTTGTGGTGAATTATTGTCTGAACATGATCCTTTATACTTAATATTTAATTCTTATGATGATCTACATATGTTCTAGTGTTGAAAATGATTTTTTATCCTTATTATTGAAAATCTAGATCTTATGATTTTTAAAGAAAAATTATTTTATTAGAATATTTATCAAAAGGGTTAAAAGAAATATTGATTTGGTTCTCCGTCCCAACTTTTTGAGATGACAAAAGAGAAGAAATTGATGTTTAAACGAGTTAGTTGATGTTTAGAATTTTGTTCGCATAAGCATTGCATTGATTAAAGAGAGATCTTAGTTGAATGAATTATATTGAGCTTTTGTTGAATATCATTATCGTTATATTAATTTTTGGGCTTATATTGAATATCTTATGAATTATCATCGTAAAAAAAGGGGGATATTGTTGATTCCTAGGTTTTGATGGACAATTAAGTACTAATATTTTTGGTAGAACTAATGTGTTTGTTGAATATTTTAGCAAAGAGTTCTAAATTATTGATTATGTTGAAGACATCATGAAGAAAATGTCATGGGTGGAAATATGAGTGCAGTGAAGAAATAAAGAATGTTAAAGACCTTGAAAAAATTAAGTGAAAGCAACTAATTATTATTATATTCTTAATGCAACCTGAATTAGGATTATATACGACACTATTAAATGAGTTATCTTATGTGTGTTTTGATATTGAAATGACAGAATATAGGATCCTAATTATTGATTTGGTATGTGCTCCTTATGTGAAATTGAAAATGATAATTGACCTAATTTAAAATAAGGATTAAAGTATAAAAACGTTGATTTTTAGGGTTAATTCAGTCAATCGAGAAAAACAATTGGTTAACTAAATCAAACAGTATGTTTGGAGTGGAATTGGTGAAGGAAAGGATTACTCAACTTTAATCGATTAACCGATGAAAAGAAATCGATCAACCATTTGAAATAGTGAGGTTTTTAGAGAAAAATGGGTTGTCACTACATCGATCGGTCAACCGAATGAAGGTAATCGGTTAACCAATTGGATCTTAAGCTTTGGCAGGGAAAGTCTCTTAATCAATCAGTCAACTGATTGGGAAGGAATCGGTCAATCGATTGGGTTAAATTTTGCAAGGGAAAAGTCTCTACATCAATCTGTCAACTGACCAGGGGGCATCGATCAACCGACTTGGGTTATGGCTTGGCCTGGTTTCAATGCTATATCAATCGGTCAACTGACCACCAGGGATCGATCAACCGACTGATTCAGTTATAATTTTGAGGAACTTAGTCTTTGGGGAAAAAACTAGCCATTTTTTATAATTAAAAGGGAGAGATTTGGGAGATCTGATCTTATTAAAGATATGATACATATATTTATATATCCCTATTAATTTGGTCTACATAATTTCAGATTCTCTCAATTTAAATAGTTAAATACTTCTAATATTTATAATTGTTACTTGAGAAATATTTTATGAATTTATTTAAGAGATTTAAGAGTTATTTTTAAGTGGATTATCCCAGAATTGAATGATTATGCTATATGGGGTCTAAGAGTGCGTTTTAGAGGTATATCGTTTGAAAAGTAGTCATTAGAGGGCTTGTTATCTGTCTATATATATAGACCTACGGGATTGAGATGAAATTACATCAAGAACATCCGTTCCTAAGCTTTTCTAAGAGTTATTATTCTACTGATATTTTCAAGAGAGATTTTGTGCTAAGTTTCTGGTCTAAAGCGCTGATTGATTTGGCGTCACCAACTTGTGCTATCTTGCGATTCTGTGTTCATTCTTCAGTATTTTTCCGGTGAGATCTTTCCAAGTTATTGTTTCTTATTTTGATTTCATATTATTACTGCTTAATTGGATTTAAGATTATTAGAAAATCGTTTTCAAACATAAAGGCCTAAAATTCTTTTTAAAAAGATTTTGTGTGTTTATCTAGTTACGTACTTTAATTTTTACTATCCACATTGTTTCTTAATAAGGATATTAATTTTTCTTACATTGTATCTATCACGTAGTAAATTTTGGGACATTAATTGAGTATATTTGTATTGATGTGGTAGAAGTTCCTTGTGGGAAGAGACTCATATATTTCTTTATTTTTGAGTTTGAGCGAATTAGACACGGCTGGACCGATGTCTAGTTAGGGTAGTTAGACTTCGATCTTTTTCTTGTGAAAAAATATTAGGAATTTATCTTTGTCCTAAGTATAAAGAGGTTATATTATTCTTTTTCCTTGAAAAGAACTAGGTCTGGATTCTCCCTAGATTGAATTAAGTGAATTGTGAAGGTTTCATCCTTACTTGTGAAAATGATACTTGTGAGAGTTGTGAGATTTGATCTTTAGGCTGTTAAAAGGATCAGGTTTGATCTTTAGCCTGTAAAAGAATTAGATTTTGATTCTTCCTGTAATAGAATTAAGTTAGTCTTTACCCTGGTAAAATGATAAGGTTCTTCCTTAACTTGGAAAAAGAAAAATTGTAAAGGTTGATTCTAATCTTGGTAAAAGAATCATTGTAAGATTTGGTTCCTACCTGGCAAAGGAATCAGGGATTAGAGGTTGCGAATCTCAGTAGAGCTTAGGGGACTGGATTAGACAAGCTTAATTTTCTAAACTAGGATATATCTTGGTGTGTTGCATTCTTTACATTCGGTATATTTTTGTTTGGGTGTGCACCTAATTAAACACTTATCCGTTGCGTAACGAAAAAAATAATTAATTTAGAAAAATTAATTATTTGATAATTAAATGTTAAAAATTTATTTGTTTAAATTTTTTGTAACTACCAAATTCACCTCTTTTGGATAGCTTATTGGGCCAACACATATAATTGACAAGTTGAATATATTAGAATAAGTATATCATGATGTTCTTATATAATGATCTTATTGAGTATGTTGGATCAAGTAATGCATATAATATATTTTATGATCACATTGAAAATAAGTTTTCTCAATTTAAGTGTAATGTGATCAATATATGAATTTTCCAAATAATCATGTGTTGAGCAATTCAATCATATGTATCATGATATAATCAAATAATGATCATGCTCAAATTAGAATATCATGAATATATGCACTCTCGATGTGTGTGGGGTTATCCTAATAAGTCAAAGTATATAATCTCTTCAAAAGTAACATGCAATAAACTTAATTTTATAGACTTAATCTTACCTAAGTCTCGTGCTCTTGATATCGAGATCATACCTGCATTTCACACTTAAAATTTTATAGTGGTTAGCATACGCGATGAATAATTGAATCTTAATACCTGCACTTAATATATCACATTGATTAGTACACTCAAGGTATGATTCAATCAAATACATTGGAACATATAATTTGTATCTAATAATATCAATGTGACATTATCATTATATCACTAATATTGACATCATCAAAACATATATTGTGACATCATTAAAATACATATATTGTGATATCATCAAAACACATATAGCAACAATCTCCCCCATTTTTGATAATGGCAACACTTCGATGGATTGTCATACAAATTATATGAACAAGCTCTCTGTAAATATATGCACTACATATAAAATATCAATTTAGGCATATATGCATATTTGACATCGTTAAAAAGATTATAGATTTGTAAGCATGATGGGGTTCAGAGATAGGATTGAGAGCAAAACAAAACACATCAATTGTTGGTAAGAATATTCTAATTGTTTGATAAAGATATATCAATTAAGCATATCAATTAATAACACTCTCATATTCAATAAAAAATCAATTAAGTTCAAGAAAATAAGAGAGTTTCACATATAAAGTTTATCCAATTTGAATTAAACTCCCCCTAAATCTAATACACTGTAATTTAACCATGTAGAAAATCTCAAGTAGTAATTGGCATATTGATACCAATGAGATTTTGTGATAAATCAATTTATTCCTTAAATAAATAATGATTGAAGCATGAAAATGGAGTAAACGAGGTATATGAACATATAGAACAATACTAGAATGAGGTTTAAATGAGTTCATGAACATGATGATATTATAATTAAGAACTCTGTTTATGCAACATAATTTATCTGTCATCATATAAGTAATTAAATAAGAATTCAATAGATACTTTTCAACTCATATGATACCAATCAATTATAATCAATAAAACTTGAGTTCATCACATGGGTTTCAAACTTATCATCTTATTATGCCATATTATTAAGAATAAACATAAATAGTGATATCAATAGTAAGATGAATTAAATTAAATTAGTCAAGCAAAATATGTTATGTATAAATATTTCACTACAAAATTTTTCTCATGAATATAATCAATTCTTTTATGAATATAATATAGTCACATTATATCCAAAGATAAATTGATGAATTTATAATTCATTCTTCAATATTTACATATGGTAACATGATCTTAAGCATATTCAATAAATATTTCATGTCACAAAAATAATCATTCAATCATATAAAGATATTGTTGATATGGTAATGCTATTGTTAGTAAATATACAATTATAAAAGATATCATTGATAAAGATTAGAATGATTGTTCTATTAGGATAAACTTCGTTACTGTCGGATAAAAAATTCAACCCATCATCCATTGAAGTTATTGAGAGTTCAAACAATATATGAATCTTCATAGTTGTTGACAAAGAAGAATAAAACCTTTAAAAACCTGAACTCTTGAAACATACTTGCCAAAAATATTATCAATAATAGCTTATTTAAATATGAATTCAACAATAGTCACTAATGATAATATATTCCTTAACATTGAATAATATCATATATTCAATGCATCACATATATTTCATGTAATTAATAAATAATGAATATAATTGTATCACATGTATGAATTCAGAATTTTCAAGTTGTGAAAATAGTGTAAAATATAGTTTCTTAAAATCAAATCAAAATCCACAAACATGAGCTATTGGTTGAGTTTTGAGTTTAACCAGCTCAAACTATCAAATTAAGATTCAGACCTTATCATGAAATAATACATACATTCAAAATATAATTAATGAGTTATGAAAGTGTTGACATATTAAATTAACTCATTTAATTATAGATTGTGACATTTATCATAGTGTACAAGTCAAGAAAATACACTACAACTCAATATAAACTAGATTAGTTAATAATTGAATTTTATCAATTAAATATATGCTAAATATATCCAAATAGTTACAGAATATTTTTAACATATTTATAAATTCCAAATAACTAATATAAGTAATTGGTTCACAATTTGAAACAATACAATCAATTTTAAAGATTACTGTTATATAAAATATATATCATAGAATAGTTATAAACTATCTTGTGAATTTTAAAGAATTATCATATCATGTTTCTTAAGACAATAAAAATAACCATTAACAAGCATGTCTAAGAAACACATACCGAACTATTTAATTAACAAGCCAAACATCTAATCCTTTAAAATTTTTTATAAATTTAGGAGCACAAGAGTTAGATGTACCTTCATTTGCCGTTGCAATAGATTTACCTTTGTGAATATAGGTATTGATAATTATTCTCGGTTTTGATGCATTTTTCAGTTCAATATTTTTGTATCATCCAAACCTCTTATTGTTGAAGTTATTGATTGATGTGAATCTTTGACGTCTATTTTTAAACTTCTTTTTGCTATTACATTCGAAAGTATTCTTCTTGGCAAATGGAGCTTTTGGAATTTTGCTTGATTTCCATTTCCAAATCTTTTGTATCCTTGGGTTCTATTGTTGTTGAGATTTTTATCATTAATCTCATTCTTTATAACATGTAGATACTTAAATTTTACTTTGGATAGTCTATTCGGTTTAGATGCATTATTCATGACTCCAACACGAGCTTTATTCATAATAATATAATTTTCTGCAATATTACACTTTGTATCCTCTTTTGGTATCCACATTATTTTGGATCCATTTTTGTTAGTCTCAAAAATTATATTTTCGATAAGGACATGAGACCTTATAATGACCAATTTTCTTATAATAATAATATTTATATTTCGAATGATAATCATTTCTTTTAATATGATGATTAACATATGATATAAATAATTGATGATTTTTTGACAAAGCTAATATATCAATGACAATATGATGAGAAAGATTAGAAGATGAGGCATAACATTTATTGTAATTCTCAATTTTCTTAAAATTAAAATCTTTATATTTTTCAACAATCGATTTAAGTTTCAATTTTGATTTTTCAAGATCTTTCTTTAAATCTTCAAAATTCATTTTCAAATTAGATTTCGTCAAAGTAATATAATTAATTTTTTTTTCAAGAGCATTATACTTAATTTCCAGCAATCATATTTTTGATAGAATATTTTCTTTTTCAAGTTTAAAGTTTTTAATATTTTCATTTAATCTATTTTCAAAATTTTTAGAACTTGTAATATTTTCCTTTAGGCTATTTATATCATTTTAAAAAAAATAATTTTCATTATCAAAATATTTAACTTTATCAAGTTGTTTATTTCCAAGACAACATCAGAAAACTCTTTTATTTTTAAATAACTTTCCAAAAGATGTAGTTTTGAATTTTTGAGACCATTTTTTTTTTTTTTTTTTATTTTCAAACAAATTAATTTTTCTTTTCAATTTAGAATTTTCTTCAACAAAAATATTGAATAAGAAATAATAATTTCTCAATTTCAATATGTGTTGTTTTATCATCATCATCATCATCATCATCATCATCATCATTAACATCTCTACCACTAGTACTATAACATCTATCATTTTTCTATATAATTGATTATAGGTATTTCAAAATTAGAATTTTCAATGAATATAGAAGATGTAAAAGATTGTACCTCCAAACCAAAGTTATTTGGTTCATTTTCCACCTCTGATACATTTTTTCTATTGTAATTGCCCATCGTATCCGTTTCTTGTGCACAACAGGGCAAAAAAAGTTTTTTACCTTTTTTACGAAGCGGTTAAGCTCAATCTCGTAGACCGAGCTCTGATACCAATTGTAGGCCTAGATATTGACCCAAGAGAGGGTTGAATTGGATATTTAAAACCTTTTTGTTTTAACTACAAAATCTGTCTACAAAAATCTCAAATTAAACTTGTTAGTTCTTGCGATTGTGTGTGCAGCGGAATAATCAATCAAATCAAAATAATTTAAGTAAAGAGTAAGAGACAGAGGTAATCAAACCACAAGACATAAGAGATTTATAGTAGTTCGGCAAAACCTTTTTGCCTACTCTACTTCTCCACGCTCCTAACGGAGAGTTCTAATCATCTAATCCTTAACTTTCTTATCGGTGAAGATTAAACCTTATACAATCTTCGTACGGGTGAAGATTAAATCTTTTACAACATTCTTTATGGCGAGATCGGTCCGTCACTTTTCAACACACCAAAGGCTCCTCCTTTGGTCTGTTCAACTTCTTCACAAGTTGATGTTGGGATGTGGTGATATTGAGGATCTTCCATGATTTGATATATCAATGGAAAACAATCTCTTGAAACAACACTCTAATGGTTTTGTAATCTAACTTACAAAAGTAGACATTGGAGCTCTAAACACTCTCTATAAAGATTATAATACTTTGACTCACTAGTGTTTAGTGATTCTCACAAATATCATTCAAGAAAATATAGATGAACTTTAAGTATAAAAGTGATTACACAAGAAGTATCATAATAAGAATCAAAGAGATGATATTAAAGAATATCACTTTATAGTATAGCTCTTTGAAGCACTTGTGTGAGGTATAAAATAGATGATCTTGGTAGTTCACTTCGTTGATGTTTCCCAAAACTTTCCTCCTTCTATATATCTAGAAATGTGTTTGGAGGAACTCACAATTGAGGTGTTGAGCTTTTGTGACCGTTGGGTGAGGTCTTTTCAATGTTAAGACAATAAGGCTCTTCTTCATTAATTCTTAACACAGTGTTGAATATTTCAACAACCTTTTTCAATATAATAATTACTCCACCATATCAACAAGACCCATAATTGATGTATTCAAGTTTGAATATGGACAACTTTCCTTGATTCCATTAATAAAGATGTGAATGTGGTTTAGTGGATGCAGTATTCAATAAATCTTGTGCTCTTGTTTTTCTTAAAATATTTTCAAAAATAAAGGTTATCCGAAAGCATTTTCAAAAGGATAAGTTGTTTTGAAAAATGAATGGGATTCTGAATATAACTCCGACACTTGGTTGGTGTTGTCATTCACGAGCAAAATCCGGGGCGCGTCAACTGACGACTTCATTGAGGATTGACTATTTGATAATCAAGCCTAGTGGTGTCTAAAACATTTCAAATTGAATTCAAGTCTAGAAAAATTTGTTTCATTTTGTTGGTTAAGAGAATGCATTTTCCCTTAAACAAAATAAAAAATAAAAAATGATAATATATAAAAATAATAATTAATAGATAAAATAAAAATAATAATATACTTTTCATCTCTTTCTGTTTTTGCATAAGTACATAAGCATGTTTACTTTATGTCATTTACTGGTTTTTGTACATATATATTCTTGTTGTGATTCTTTCCAAGGCACGAGCACCCCATTACATCTGCATCTACTTTGAGAACCCAAGTCGTAGACCTCATCAGGAGGCCGTCAATAGAGGTAAAAATCAAGCAAATTCATCACGCCGATCTAAGTTTCGAAATCCTGGTGGACTAGAAAAAGGAGTCAACAGGGACTAGGCCATACGGTTCATCCGCCAGGATCCAGCCTCGAAACTTGCCTCGCTTAGATCACCAACCAACGGTGGATGTTCCCTCAGGACACCAGAGGTTGAAGATTTGGGAGCCGAAACCTTTTAGGATGCAGTGGAAGAAAAGTTGTGAACCTCATATAGTGAACCTCAGATAAAAATGCTTCCAAAACTCAGATGCTTATATACTGCTTTATCCTGTTTTATTTTATAGCTTGAAAATACACACTTAGAATATCTAGGACCAATAATACCTAGAGATAGCCAACTTAGGAATTTCTATTTTAAACTCATGATTGCGTTCAAAGTTAGGGTTTTATTGAAATGACAATGAACCTATCACAAGGAAGAAAAGCAGAAAAATCCTAAGTTGTTTATACCATGACTTATCGAGCTAAGAAATATCATTGGTGCATAGATTTAGGATGTTATTTAGCTTGAAATTGATAAATGACAAGAGAATCGAGGTATGGTCGTTATTTAGCCCAAAAGTGTCATCGAGTCTGTAATTCGAAATATTCCTCTTTTATAGGGAAGTACTGTCAAAATTTGATATGGATGTAATTTATAAAAGTTTTTTGGCAAATAAAGATCTTATGCGTTCCCTATGTGATAGTCAAATTCAAGCATATTCTGTGAATAAATGATACTAACACATTTTTGGACATGAAAAAAAAAATTGCTCCTCGTAGAACGACTCTTGTCTCTTGTTCTATGGTCCACACTTGGGCTCAGACTCGACAACCCATCCCTATGGAAGACAATAAGGGGATACAGTAGACTCCTAGTAAGATAGTTCAGCTCAAGGAAGATATGGCTTTGCTTAAAGGACTCGTTAGTCACCTAACCGAATTGTGGCATTAGTTTCGACAGTCTCTACAAAATCCGATAACTTTTGTTCAACCTCCGAGCAAGTCGTGCTGTTAATATTGTAACAACCAACTAGTTCTCAAGGACTTACACCAGTAGTAGGAGAATCATTGCTTTGTGCATCCGGACCACAAACCACTCTTGTAAATTCGAATATGAGTGTTGTGCCCAAAAAAAAAGGTAACCTCGTGTCTTGAAGTATCTGAGTATATAAAAAATAAGATAAGAGAAAAATCCAAAAATACTTTTCTATTAACTAAAAAGGTTTAACAAATGGAAAAAGAGCTAAAAAATAGGTAAAGAAGGGCGAATCAACCATCGACCCTAGATACATAGGGTTGTCGTATGTTCCATAGGTAAAATACTTTGAGAATTTCATGATTTTGAACCTTACCAAGTACGAAGGATCTGGGTTCCCAGATTGGCATATCCAAAGATACAAGAACGAAATGGGAGCCTACATCCACAACGAGGCATTAGTCATCAGACTTTTCCCAAAATCTTTGGACAGGGAAACAACCAGGTGGTACAAAACCTTAGAGCAAGAGAAGGTCTTTTGTGGCCAATACAGCTATAATCGCGAGATATCACCCCAACAAAATCTCACTCCGAGCATTAGTGAAGCAAAGTAGAGAAAGTTTTCGAGAGTATGCTGTTTGTTGGAGGGATAAGGCTATGCAAGTAGTTTCACCAATGAAAAAGTCTGAAATGATACAGATGTTCATACAAGCTCAACCACATCCTTACTACACGCCCCTCCTCAATACGTTGGGGGAGAATTTTCTGATGTAATACTCTGAGGGGAATAAGTAGAAAGAGGAATCAAAATTGGCAAAATTCAGACGCCGTTTGAAACTGAAACCAAAAGTCCACTTCTCCCAAAAAGAAAGAACCTAAAGTGGCAATGATTGCTTATAACCAAAGAAGCCTGCCAAACATTAGACCCCAATATACTCATCAACAACTAAATCCCCCCAAATACCAAAATTTCCCAACTTAAAACCAGGGTTTGCTGAGGTTTGCTCCATTCCAAGCTCTTGCATACACTTCTTATCCATATGGTTCATCTTACAATGCTTTATCACCACCTTCTCTAACCCTTTTCAATCCCATTCAGAATCATCAAAGGATTATCCCACTTTCTAGAGAAAGAAGACATTTCTCCCCTTCACTAGTACCACTCTCTCGAACTTTTGAGGACTGCCTAAAAAACAAAATGGTTAAAGTAGTTCCACCAGGCTAATAAAACTTGCAAGGCCTAAATTACAATGCTAACTAGTTATGCGCCTATTGTTCTAGAGCACCTGCCCACCATACTGACAATTTCAATAACTTGAGGCATCAAATAGAAGACTTGATCCAAGTGAAGGCCATCTTATTCCCGAAGAATAGAGAAACTACATGGCCTAATTGTCAACATAACCTATTACCAAAACACAAGGATTCAACTCTGATCATCAATATAATCAGCTGAGATTAGGGAAACTACTTTGATGGCCTTGAAGAAGTCTGGAAAATTGATCCAAAACCACCCAACATAACTTGGGTATAATCTAGTAATTGCCCAAAAGCATACTGGGTAGATTTATCACTTCCTGCATAGGTAGGGGATTACTATCCGATCACACCCACTGGTAGGGAAAGTGAGTTTGAGGAACAAATGCCTCAAGAAGAGGTTATTAATGGAAAAGAGTTTGTAATTGACATTGATATGGAAGAAATTGAGAAAAAAACAAATTGTTGAATCCAAGGTTTTGATGAACAATTAAGAATTGATATTTTTGGTGGAACTAATGATTTTATCGAGTGTTCCAAATTTATAGTTTCATGCATTTGATTAAGAAGAAAATTTGATAAAGAAAACATAAATGGTGTAAGATGAACATCGGGAAGATATGAAGAGTTTTGAAGACGTTGAAGAAAAATAGGAGCAAACAACTCTTTACTCATATACTCTTAATGAAATCTGAATTAGGATCACGTACGACACTTAAAATGAGTTAATTCTATGTGTGTCATGATAAGAAGTGATAAATTTAAGATCCCAAATGAGATATTATATGTGCTCCTTAAGTGAAATGATTTTGATAATTGACCTAACTGAAAAATGTGTTTTAAAGTCGAAAACGTTGTGTTTTTGGGTCAATTCAGTCAACTGAGAAAAATAATTGATTGACTAAGTAAAACAATAAGTTTTGAGAGTTAAAATAAAGTCCTACTAATCCAATCAATTAACCGAGAAAAGTAATCGGTTAACCATTTGAAATAGTAGCTGAAATGGGTAAAGAAGTAAGCACACTAATCCAATCGGTCAACCGATGAAGAGGGTTGGTCAACCGAATGAGTCAGTAGATGAAATGGTAAACATTAGAAACATACTGATCCAATTGGTTAACCGACTTGGCAGGGTCGGTCAACCAACTGGTATTGTACCAACAACTAAATTACAACCTGGCACAATCGGTCAATCGAATGGAGTAGGTCGGTCAATGGACTACTTCAGTTAGGGTTTTGGCTGATTTGGTCTCTTAGTAAAAAACTATCCATTTTTTTATGATTCCAAGAAAGGGATTTAGAAAATTAGAATGTATTTCAAATATAACAACCTGTTTAATAATTCCTATTAATATGGTCCATATAAATGATTTAATACTTTCTATTTCTGTGGTTTCAAATTGAGAATAGTTTTGTGGACTTAAAAGTAAGATTTGAAAGATATTTTTAAGTGGAACATATCTATAATGAAAGGTTACAATATATTGGGTCTTAGAATATCATTTAATGACATATCTTTGAAAAACTAGCCATTGGAGGGTTTATTATTGGTCTATTAATCGAGACCTACGAGAATTAAATTACAGATATCAATAACATCAGTTTGAGCTATTATAAGAGTGAGATTTTTATTGAGATTTCTATGAGTTATTTGTTATAAGTTCTTGATCTAAAGCACTTATTGTTTGACGTCACCGATTTGAGTTCTACTTGCTATATTGTCATTGCCTTCAGTGTCTTCCCGGCGATATCTATCCAAGCTTTATTAATTTGCTTTAAAGTTTTAGTTATCTTGATTGCTTAGTATATGATTGTTAGAAAAATTGTTTTGAACTTAAAAAGCCTAAAAATTGGTGTAAACGATTTTTGCCTGTTTATCTAATTACGTGCCAAATTTGTGCTACCCACTTTATTTATTAATCAAATTTTTATTGCCTTACATTGTACATGTCATGTAGTAATTATTCGGAACATTATTTGAGTATATTCGTATTGAGGTGGTAGAAACTCCTTATGGGAAGAAACTCGTATTTGTGTTTGTATTTGTGAGTTTGAGTGGATTAGACACGTTTGGGATGATGCCTAGTTAGGGTACCTAGGTCTCAATCTTTTTTCTGTGAAAAAGATTTGGGTTTAATCTATGTTCGGGTAAAAAGGTAAGGTTATTCTTTTCCCTTTAAAAGAATTAAGTTTTGATTCATCCTGCAATTGAATTATTTTGAGTGAATTGTAAAAGTTCATTATTCTCTGTGAAAAAAGATAAGTAAGAGAGTGTTAGGTTTATCTTTAGCCTGATAAAAAGATAGGGTTCATCCTTGGCTTGTGAAAAATGTATATTGTAAAGGTTAATTTTGACCCTGTAAAAGAATTGTTAGTTGTAAGGCTTTGGTTCCTACTTGGTAAAGGAATCAAGGGATTCGTAGATTCCGAATCTCCGTGGAGCTCGGGGGACTGAACGTAAGCAAGATTAGCTTAACTAAACCAGGATAAATTAATGTATACTGTATTGATTTATTATCTATGTTGTGTTTGGGTGTACACTTAGTATTAAACACATATTTGTTGCGTATCAAGATAATAATTAATGCATCCCAGATTTTGATAGCAAAAGAAGTAGAAAATCAGGAGGAGGACGATTTTTTTTTTTCATCCGTTCCTCTTTAAGTCGTCCAAATCCGTTCATTTTGAAAATAGTTTTTCAAGGGCTTTTCTAGGCGTCGATTTTGAAAGACTTCTTGGGCTGAGATTTTTGTTAAAAATGGATTCATTACCTAGCATGGGGTTAAATGGTGTGCTAGGTCACCGGGATTTTGGAAATTTATTTTTCCTTTTGAAATGAACCGTGTTTTGACTTCTATAGGTCTATGTACTAGAGATATTCTTTAAGTTTGGGAGTTAGTTATGCTCGAGGAAGGTGTTTGACACCCCAAGACACCCGTCCAAAGACGATACCTCAATCTAAATAGATATTTACTATTAATCACTATCCAAGCAGTTTTCTTTGATTTACTTAAACAAGAATAATTTATCTTTTTAAAATTTTTGTTTTGTTAATGTATTTTTGACATGGTTTAATTGAAAGCAGGTAAATATTATAGCTAATACTAGTTAGAGTCACGCAATAATAGTTTATATACAGATAAATATGTAAATATACAAGCTATACTAAATGAAATGCAAACTAAGACTAAATTTGTTTGGATATGCGACCGAACCCGCAAGTGGGTTGCCTACATATCTCAAATGAGAACTAGGTCATCATGTAGTTTGTTTTGGTTTGAGTAAAGGGTATGATTTATTATTAGATATGTGATCGAACCTTTATGGGTTGCCTACGTACTTGGGTGGTTACCAAAGATCAGGTCAGACATAGTTCATTTTTGTCTCGTTGAAAACTAGATTTATTATTAGAGGTGTGACTGAACCCTTATGCTCCGCCTACGTACTTTAGCACTACAAGAAAAAAAGCTTTTTTTTTATCACGCTTAGTAAATATTATTTTTCTCGGTTTTTGAATAAACTGTGATTATAAAATTATACATGATATTTAATCTCATTTAAAAAAAATTGTGTGATAAAAAAAACGTTTTATCTCATAATTTTTATTAAGTGTGATAGTATCTAATTAGTTTTTATCACATTTTTTTTAACCGAGATACTAATAAAAATTCCTTCCGCTTTTCCTTCGTTGCGCATTTTCCCAACCTCTTAAATTTGACATCTCTTTCTTCTCTACCCTAGCATACTTAGCAACTGCTTTCTCTCTCTCTCTCGCAATTGATCAAAGCGTCTCTCTCGATCTCGAAATTGCAGATATTTTTCCATCACCTTCGCCTTCGCCATCACCATCGAGCCCATGTACTCTTTTCTCCCCTTCGCAATTTAGGGCTTCTTAATTTTATTTGACACCAAGCTAAGATTCACCGGCTTCTATCTTCCTCTCTCTCTGTCGACGCCGTTCCATCGCTATCACCCACTGTCATCGTTCATTGCCATCACTGCGCCCATGTACTATTTTCTCCCCTTCACAATTTATCATTGATGTAGGTTTTCTCTCTTTCTGCGACTAAATCTGAGTAAAATCGAAGCTGTAAACTGATATAATGGCACCAATTTAGGGTTCCTTCGACTAAACTGATAAAAAATCCTACTAGGTGAAGATGATAGCGACTCTATCCCAGTCGACTCTATCTCAGCTCTCGACGATTTTTTTTTTCTCTCTCTTTCTGTCGACCTTGTGATGACGCTCCTCCGAACCTTCACAAAGTCGATATCTTTTGCTGCCGATATCGCCATCGACCTAGCCGTTAACCTTGCCATCCCTGATCTCGCTGTCCACCTCTCTGCGGAGGACCGCATCTCGCTCGAAATGAGCAGATCTAGTCGGATTTGAAGGTGAACCACCACCATCTATAGCAAATGAGTACTGCGCAAACTACCACCATCATCGATTCAATGGCGGGGAGTTGCAGAAGAGCAATGATGATGGAGAAAGCTTCAATCGAGAAATGAGAAAGCTGAAGGAAAATGCTATAAAAGCTGAATCCCATGGCTGAAGAATTTGTACCTCCTTCACTGACTAACAATGGAACCAACGGAGGATTTAACATCAGAAACATTAACGCGAATGAAAACTTGGGCCGATGGGTAATTGCCAATTTTATCTGCCTTTTATTTTTGACTCGTTAAGGCATAATTCAATCATTAATTCTTGTTCATGATTGTGGGTTTTTCAGAAGAAAAACAATTATAATCAATGGAAAAGAAGATTGAACAGCAGAACAAGCATGGCTCAGTAGGAAGATGTAATTAGGAGGACAATTTATGTCTCTAAAATTGATCATCAGGTAAATATAATCGATTCTAACTACATTTCTCCATTGCATACAATCATTTTAACTTAGTTTATGTAGTCTTCTATTTAAACATCTAAATTATAACAAAATATGGTGAAATTTGTGAATTGAAAGACAACCAAACGAGACTTATATATTGTGTTGTTTTCAATGGCTTATTGGTGTGCTTCGAAATGAAACCAAAATCGGTCGGATAGCCAATATGGGTGTTTTTCTTTTTATTTATCCTTTACACCCAAAATGATAAAAGTTGTTCGTCCTTAACTAATGGTTGATTCAAATGATTATGATGTACAACGCCAAAGAAGGAGGATGAGCTCTGAAATTTTTTGAATATTGCTAAAAATTCTACTTAATATATGGATTGATACTGTTCTGCTTTTGTCTCTTGAATTAGGTTGCATGACTGCAACTCTATCTATTTGGCACAGTTTTCTACTCGAATTTTTGGGTAGAAGTGCACTACAACTCCATCTATCCTCAAGGAGGTATGATGATTTTATAGTTATTTGACATGTACATGTATGCCCATGGCCCTTTTATACCCTTCCTATTATAAAAGAACAAAAGAGGCAAGACTGCATGAGATGAAATGTATTCTTCAGTTATAGTATTTGGTTATCTTTGCTTGGGTCTGTACCTATGTGCTTCCCTTAAAGAGATGAGATAATGAATTTCTTGAGCTCTGTTGTGTATACAGATCTATTATCACCATGCACCCTGAATAGGATGGATTTTAATTTTTGCACAGGTTTTGGATGTTCTCTTATATTTAGCAACAAATCATGTGTACTGGTTGGACTAGTATGATGTTACAGTTTATTATATTTTCTATTCTATGCATAAATGACCTACTAATTTTTTTCCAGTTGGGAGGCGATGATACACCTGTTGATACACAGAACAACTTACACCTGATTGACTCTTTGTTTATCAAAGAAAATATTTTTTGATCTTAATTTTTGTGTTCTTTGTATTACTTGCAGGTATGTGGTTTTGATCTCTGGCGTTGTGAGGGGCGTTTATAACAGATGTCTGCAGCAGCATTTGCTAAAGGCTTCCTTGACTTGGACGGACAATTAACACCGATCCTGGTATTTGAAGTTGTTTGATTTCTCTTTTGTTTTGTTTATTCATATAATTGAGATGGCTGACAATTTTTATTTCAAGGTTTCACTCGTTAGTAAGGACTTCTCTATGTTGGATGGACTTGACAATGCTAGTATTGAGATGGAAGATGCAAAGGTTTCTATTTTTCCTTTACCTATTTCCAACGTATTGTATTATATTTGTGTAAAAAATCTAAAGGTTAAATTGATGAAAATTGTCATATCCATCAACTTTGAACATCATTTGATTTTGGTTGAATTAAGTTTGACATGTAGCATATGAGTTATATGTTATAACTCATTTCATAGCTATTCCTTCTACAGTTCTACCCACATTTCCTGTCTCTATCATGCCTAGACTAGTTTGGTTCCTTTTTTTTTTTTTTTTTTTTTATCAAGGATTACTCATAGAGATATTCTGAAGTGAAGAATCATCCATTACTTTCTTGATTGATCAAGAGTAGCACATTATGCTTGTGTCCCTAGTAAAGGGAGCGGTGGTAGTATAAATAATCCAAAAAAAATACGTCTAGTAAGTGGTTCAATTTCAATTGTAGTGTAAAGTTTTCGTGAAAAGCAAAGTGAGCATCAACCTTACCCTAATGTGTGATCAAGTAATTCAATTTAGTAGGGGAAAATGGTTATTATGTTTTAATTGGGTGTTAAGGTATTTAGAAGTAAAAAATATAGATTGATTGCATGTTCTATTTTTCTATAGCAATGATTCTTTTCCCCTTATTTTTTCCCAGACTCGTTTGAATGAGATAATAACTTCCGGAGTGAAGACAATTCATAATGGCGGATTATCTGAAAACCCTTATTTTTGTAGCTACTAGTTTATTTTTTTCTAGCTGTTCTTTTTTTAAGTTGCAAGTGTATTTTTTAACTTAATATTTTTTTAGTTGCAGGACTTCATTTTTGAATCATCTAATGGCAAAAGTTAGTTGAACTTCACCTTTTGATGCTCTACAAGTTGGTAGATTAATTCACCATAAGTTAGTTATTTTTATTTTTTTATACTTGATAGAAATTTTACATTTTAGACATTTATAGTTATAGAAATTCAAGTTTATGATTTTTGTATTAAAGATAATGGTACTTGTATTTTTTATGTTGATGTAGAATTCTTATATCATGAAAAATTTAATTTTAGTTATTTTTTATAGTATTTTTTTATAAAATTGTGGGTTATTTGTTTTTATAATATATGTATGAGAAACTATCACAGTTTTTAAATGTGATAAAAAATAGGGTAGACATCTCGGTTTGATACAAAATTGAGATAAATATTGTCCAAATAATCACATTTTTTTTTAATTTCATCACATATATATGATCTTTTAATCACATTTGAAAACCGAGATATAAAAAGTCCACTATCTCAGTTTTTAACTGTGATAAAAAAATATACCATCTTGGTTTTTAACTGTGATAAAAAGTCTACTTTTAATCATACTGCATACTATCATGGTCAGGTTTGGGGAAAAAAACTATCTTTTTATCACGGTTTTTAACCGTGATAAAAATCCTTTTTTTTTTTTTTTTGTAGTGTAGGTGGTTACTAAAGATCAGGTCGAATGTAGTTCAATCTTGTTACATTTGAAAAACCTGGGTTGGTTTTAGTTAAAAGTTGAGTTAGTTTTAGTTAAGGACTAATTTGTTTAGTATGTTTTGATTGATGCTCAATTAGTTTTTGGTTGTGAACAACTTGAATCACAACCTTAGTTAGCTATTATCAACAACTCTTAGAGTTGTGAACAAGCTGAATCACAACCCTTTGATTTTGTCAAGAACCTTAAACAAACTCATTTTCTTTGGTTAGTTTAGTGTTTGTGTGTGAGTTTTTAGTTAAAAGTGAAAAGAAATACCAAAAATTTATGCCAGTCCTACTCATAACTAAGGAAAACGAGAAGGTTTCTGAAGAAGAATCACACATATCCCCGAAGAAATAGAGACCCTCATTTTATCCCGAGTTTTTAACCACAAGGATCTGTCGATGTAGTATATAAGTGTATATATATATACAGACATATATATATATATGTGTGTGTGTGTGTGTGTGTGTGTTTTGTTTATTTAGCTAAAAAGGAAAAAAATACGATGTTCTTGGGGGAATCGTATAGCCTATGCACAACTCATGGTATGATAAAAGTTTTGTTCGAATCCTCACATGTTTTAATATGTTGTTGGATGATTTGATGTTTTTGAATGTCTTTGAATGTTCTTAAATGTTCTTGAATGTTTTTGAATGTTCATGCGATGTTTATAATGATTTTGTATTATTTGACCCTAGTTTGGTTATTATAGTTAAGATTAGGTGTTTGTTTGATGTTCTTGACAAAATCAAAAGGTTTTTTGATTGTCTTATGGGTTTTATGTATTATGTACATGAAAGTAAGCATTATCTACATGACTCTACTATATAAAAATCAATATACACAAGATTAGCCAAGAATCATAGGTTTTTTTTATAGGAACATACGTACCTAGGGGATGTGGTCTTCCCTAAATGTTCACTTATTTTTCCTCAATCTTTTTGGTTGGTGGTTGATTAGTGATTGTTGGTTCCTCAAGTTCTTATCCAAGAACCCAAGAACAACATACTTAGGGGATGTGGTCATCCCTAAGTAGCTAACCTCCTTTCCCTCCTTACTCCTCTTGGCTTGGTATTGATCGGTGATCATCAATTCTTGAAGTTCTTGTTCTAAGAATTTCAAGAACATCTTCCATGACTGGATCTCAGTAGAATAATGACGTGTTATTTAAGAATTTTGGTTGAGAGACCTAGGACCCAAGAGAGTTGCTCGAGTTTAGAGAGAGAAGTTAGGCCTTTAAGACTTGAAAAATGAGAAGGAGACCCTTCTATTTTTAAGCCCTAGGGTCTATGCATTGGCTAGTGCGTAGGTAACACCAGGGTTTTCCCTGGGCAGTGTTTGTCCTAGGAGGATTGTTGCCTTGTATTGGTTTGGAACAAATTTAAAGGAGAATGTTGGATTCTCAAAGATTTGGAAATGATTACCAATGATTTCCAATCATAACCTCTCCACCAATAAAAGTCCTTGCACATGGGTGCATTTATGACTTGATGGGATGGATCCGGTTCGATTTAGGGGCTAAATACCGGTTAGATCCACTATTTTGGTTTGGTCATCATAAATGCATCCAAGGTGCATTGTATCTAGTCCTTAGGTTTCACTTTGCATTTAATTCAAAGTGATGAGTCATAACTTGAAGGGCACTCCCATGGTTGGTTTCAGATGTAATCGGGTTAACTTTCCTTGTAACCGTCAGTTAGTTACCAAGTTGCCAGGTTACCCCTAGGTATTTTTGTGAAACTATCTAGATCCTTTGAACCTAGACATGCCATGTCATCCCAAGCATTTAATGCATTGCTTGGAGGCTACTCATCTTGTTTGGTTTCAATAACGGGTTGTTGCAATTCAAGGCTTTCGGTTGGTATCTAAGATATTTTGCTTAAAATATCTAGATACCTTGAATGTGATCTTGACACATCATCCCAGGAATTTAATACTTGATGGTATGGGCATTTAATGATCATTTAATGCCTTACTTAGGTGGCAAACCGAATCAATTTAGCTTTGATAACGGTTGGTTGTACCCTAAGTGTCTTGGTTCCCTTCCTTAGCCATTTGGTAGGAAACTTCTAGTAAGGTTCCTTGGTGATTATAAGGATTCATTTTTGGGGCTTAAATGATCGCTAGGTCCCTTGATTGCTTGGGCCTAGGGTGGTTTGTCATGACTACTTGGATTTGGTGAAAATCCAAGTCAAGCCCAATCTTAAATCACCTTGTGATTTAGGGCTTTGTCATGAACTTTTCAAGCCTCTATTAAGGTGTCTTAGATTTGTTATTGGTAGTATGTGATGTAATATTCATAAATAAAATGTATATTTTTGGTGTTAAATTTGACAAGATTCAGGGATAGTAAATATTTCAAGGTCGGGGTGGGGTAACTGAGTTAATTGTTTGAAATGTCCTATAATTTAAGGTTGGTGACTAAGATTTATATATAATAAAGATGATTTGATGAAAATCAAATCTTATTAAAGTCATTTTAGACCTCCTTAAATCATGGGAATTCGGAGGTTGACCCGAAACTTTCACTTAACTGTATTTTGTTAAATTCAACATTTTTGTATTTTTGTCATGTTTTGGTTGTTTTTGTATAGTATGCAGTGTGATCTTAGGTAGAAATTCATTTCCTTTATATTACTATTGGGAGGACGACGTGAATGTCTGATCTTACTTCTTAATGGACGATGTGGATGTCTGATCCTATAGAGTCATTATCGAGATTAGGACAACATGAATGTCTGATCCTACTTCCTAAAGGACGACGTGTGTGTTTGATCCCATAAGGTTGCTATTATACTAGGACGATGTGAATGTTTAATCCTACTTCCTAAGGATGATGTGAATGTATGATCCCATAGGGCTACTATTGGAAGGACAACGACATACCTGCCTATTTATACTCCTAAAGAATGGTAACATATGTGATCCTAGAAGATTAACTATTGAGGCAAGGACAACGATATACCTGATCCTGCCGATCTATACTCCTAAAGAACATATCTGATCCTAGAGGATTACTACTTGGAGAATAGAGACATACCTGATCCTACCTATCTATACTCCTAAAGGATAACGACACACCTGATTCATTCTGGAGGATTAACTATTGAGGTAAGAATAACAAAATACCTGGTCCTGCTAATCTATACTCTTAAAGGACGGTGACATACTTGATCCTAGAGGATTACTACTTGGGGTGAGGATGACGTCATACCTGACCCTACCACATACTACATTCCTAAAGGACAACAACATACTTGATCCTAGAGGATTACTACTTGGGGTGAAGACGACGACACACCTGATGCTACTACGTACTACATTCCTGAAGGACGGAGACATACCTGATCCTACCACTTACTATATTCCTAAAGGATGATGATATGCCTGATCCTAGAGGATTACTATTAGGGTGAGGATGACGACATACCTGATCCTACGACGTACTATATTCCTAAAGGATGACGACATACATTATCCTAGATGATTACAATTAGGGTAAGGACGACGACATACCTGATCCTACCATGTGCTATATTCCTAAAGGACGATGATATACCTGATCCTAGATGATTATTATAGGGTAATGATGATGACATACTTGATCTTATCATGTACTATATTCCAAAAGGACGGTGACATACCTAATCCTAGAGGATTATTATTGAGGTGAGGACGGAGACATACCTGATCTATACTTCCTACAGGATGACTGTATAGTACAATCCCTCTCAGTTATATATATACTTAAGGATGGCACACGATTTATCTTAGGGTACGGATAAGATGACGCTCGGTCAATCGACTCCTGGTTGCGGAGAAGATGACGCTTGGGTCAACCAACTCCTGGTTGTGACAATACCTAAATGGTTTTCCTACATATCTCAAATTAATGAGAATCAGGTCACTTGTAGTTTTAGCATGTAAAGTAAATTCTATTACTGCTATACTAAAATACAACTAGCTACTGGTTGTGACTGTACCCCAAAGGGTTTTCCTACACATCTCAAATTAATGTGAATCAGGTCACATGTAGTTCTAACATGTAAAGTAAATCAAGATTGGGTGGAATGGCTATGGGTTAGAGAAGTCAATTCTGGGGTGTCTAGTCAGTCTGAGACTGAGGTTATCGTTGATCTTCATGGTGGCTTGACCGAACCCCATTGGGGCGCCTACACATCTCAGACTTAACCCAGAATTAGGTCAAATGTAGTTCGGACTCGTGATGTGGATCAATATTTGGGTCGAACATATTCTTCATTAGGGAATTTGATTCCTGGGTCGTCATATCAACACAAGATCGAAAATGACTGAGTGAATTCAAAGACCCTCGGGGAACTCAACACTTAGTGGAGTTTCTTGGCTACATACCACTTGGGGTTGCTTGAAGAGGACTAGAAAACTTCCTGGGGAAAATTTAACCTCGGGTAAAATGTGCCCTAGTCGTAGACTGGGGCTTGACAATGTTTGTTCATTTCTTGGGATTATAGTTTTTATTTTTGAATTTTTGCATTGAATATGATTGGGATTGGTGCGAGTCTTATATCAAGAAGCTCTACATGGAGAAGATCTTGATATAATGTGCCCCAGCTCTAGTTGGGGCGACTCTTATCACAGAGTCTCAACGAAGAAACTGGATATAATGTTCCTCATCTCTAGTTAGGGCGAGTTCCATTCTAGATTCTCAATGGAGAAACCAGACATAATGTGACCCAACTCTAGCTGGGGCACAAGACTATCTCCTGAGTGTTCCATGGATATGGTAGAGGTCACATGGGTCTCCTCTGTATCCTGAACTAAGTGTGCGACTTGTAGTGTTCGTTTTAGTCTTGAAACCCCTGTTGGGTTTGTTGGCCCAAAGAGTTACCCAAGAGGGGGGGGTTAAATTGGGTAGTTACCAAAATTTAAACAATTAAATCTTTCAACACTTAATTATCAAATAATCAATTTTTCTAAATTAATTATTATCTTTGCTATGCAGCGAATAAGTGTTTAACTAGCTGCACAACCAAACATAATATAATCAAAATAAAGAATGCAATACACCAAGATATTTCCTAGTTCAACAAGTTAGCCTTGCCTAATCCAGTCCCCCGAGCTCCATGAAGATTCGCAATCTCTAAACCATTGATTCCTTTGTTAGATAGGAACTAAACCCTTACATCGGTTCTTTTACCAGGCTCAGAATCAACCTTTACAAATATACTTTTCCCAAGCTAAGGAAGAACCTTATATTTTTACTAGGCTGAAGACTAAACTAATTCTATTACATGATGAATCAAAACCTAATCCTTTTAATAGACTAAAGATCAAACCTCACCACACTCTCAAGTATCATTTTCCCATGTATGTACGTAACCTTTACAATTCACTCAAATCAATTTAATTGCAGGGAGAATCAACACATAGTTCTTTTCAAGGGAAAGAATAACCTAACATTTTTTTCTTAGTACAAAGATAAAACCCTAATCTTTTTCACATGAAAAAGATCGAAACCTAGCTACCCTGACTAGACATCAGCCCAACTGTATCTAATCCGCCCAAACTCACAAATACAGAAATATATGAGTTTCTTCCCACAAGGACTTTCTACCACCTCAATACATATATACTCAATTAATGTCTCGAATTTTACTACGTGATAGATACAATATGAGAAATTAATATCTGATTAATAAACAATGTGGGTAGCACAAATTAAAGCATGTAATCAGATAAACACACAAAATCATTTAATTTTTTTTTCAAGCTTTTAAGTTTGAAAACGATTTTCTAACGATCTTAAATCTAAGCAATCAATAATAATATGAAATCAAAATAGAGAACAATAACTTGGAAACATTTCACCAAGAAAACACCAAAAATTGAAAAACAGAATAACAATATAACACAAGTTACTACCAGGAAAAAATCGTTTCACAAGATATTCAAAATAGAAAACGATATTTCTTCAAACAAATTACTACCAGCTATACACACACACACACACACACACACACACACACACACACATACACACACTACATACACGTAAATCCAAGAATATTGAGCATGTAAAGTAATTGAAGAGCTCTTATTGGAGTTTTCTTGAAAATTATGGAAATAAAATAAGAACTCAAAAACTGGTGTAAAACAATGAAAGTTTCAGTCAAGAAATTCTTAAAAAATCTCGCTCCAAAAGATATTTCATCAAAAATAATTTTCTATTTTCAAATAGATAATTTAACATTCTTGAGTTTGATTCATTTAACTCAAAAACGCAACTCAATACATATAGGATTTGATCAATACCTATACACCAACTATATTTTCAAAGATAATCCCATAAATGTCACCAACTATATTTTCAAAGATAATTCCATAAATGTCATATATAGACCCCATACATAAAAACCATTTAAATTCTAAATGTTTGGCCCAAGAATACACTTTTAAAGTCTCAATTTAGTCTTAAAAATATTTTGATTTAAACCCCTTAAAGATAGAAAATAGTTTTCCCAGTTAATCTCACAAAATCTGATAATATATAAACTAAATCATAAGACCTTTAACATGAAAACCAATCTAGGCCCCTTTAAATAAGATTTTACAATGTTCAAATACATAAGATAAGGGTAGAAGATCTCGAAAAATATTATTGTCAAAGTTTAAAAATATGCTCCATCGGTCGACCGGCTCTACCATTGGTCGACCGCTTGTACCTTCGACGACTCATTTTCTAGCCGTTGACAACTGGTCGATCAACAGTTTTAGGCTCAAAATCAATCGTCCAACCCTTTAGTCAACTGATAAGCCTAAAACCTTAAAACACCTATCTTGAACCTCCCAGTCGACCTGTTTAACCTGCAGTTGATCGTTCAGATAGAAAAATCACATTTTCTAGTTTTAAAATATTTTCTTGATCGAGTTTTTAGAAAACAAAAATTGACATTTAAATTTATCTTCTTACCATATTTCAAATAATTCAAATTAATTATAAGTGTCGTGTGTAATCTTAATCTGGTTGTATTAAGAGCATAAAAAAAGTTGAGTTATTTTTACCTAGAAATAAAAAAGTATTTTTTGCTAAAAAATTCTTCATTGTCTTCAGTGCAACCATCTCAATCTTTTCACAAATATCATCATGAAAATCATTTTTTTCCCATTAGTTCAATTAGAACTCAAATATGAAATTACTCAATAAAAATATTAATTCAATAAAACATCAACGGTAATTAGTCCATCAAAATATCAAGGGCCAACATAGTTGTTATCTTGTTATATAACAGAAACATGTTTATCTAAGTGAACAAACAAAAAGATAAGGGTAGATAAATTGGCAAAAATAAATATAGGGATTCGACAAGCTACTCTTGCTAACGTCCTCTTTCTTGAGCTCTCACAGAAAATTCGCAATCCACTAATCCCGATCCTTTTTCTAGGTTAGAACTAAACCTTTACAATCTTTTTTGTAGGAGCAGGATTAACCAAATTCTTTTCCAGGCTTATAATCAACCCGATCTTTTTCCTAGGCTAAAGATTAACCCTATTTTTTCCACAGACACAAGATTAACCCTATCTTTTTCCCAGGTGCAAGATTTACCCTAATTAAGTAAGGTCCTTTTATTCCCAATCCACTCTTACTTAAACATGTACGTTTAGATTTAAGGTACAATTCACAAATAAAAAAATATAATACAGTTTCTTCTTACATGAGCTTTTACCACCTCAACTCAAAGTTAAGCTCAATTAATTTCCTGATAGGCTAGTGATTGAAATGTCTGAGATACTAAATCTGATTTATAGCAATTAAAGCACAAATATTTCCACAATAAGATTTTCAAACAAAATTGTTTTTAAAAGATTTTTAATGTATTAAAAAAAATGATTTTCGATCACAACCCAGAGTTTTAACGATAACCTTTTGAATGATCAAGAATTTCTTCAAACATTTATCTCAGACATATTTCTGCAAAATATTCACCTTCTTTTTAAAAAATATGATTTGACATAATATTCTTGATGATTTTAAAGATGAACTTCACAAGTTGATACATAGGTATTTTAAATAATGTTTATAACGACTATATTTTGAAAGATATACCAAAAAATAACGTATATCGACCCCATATATCAAATGGAATTAAAAGCAGCTTTATTTGATTAATGATAGAACTTTCAAAACACTGAATTTAGTTCCAAAAAGATTTTGATTTAAAACCCCAAAAGAATATCAAGATGTTTGACTAGTATAAATCACAAAATCATAAAATATATGGACTAAATCAAAAGTTAAAAATATAAGATATATCTTTGAAATACAATCAAATTTAGTTCAAATAATGTATAATAATATTCAAATGTTTAAAAATGGGTGAAATATCTTTGAAAAACGTTATGGTCAAAGCTAAAAAAATACTCAGTCGGTCGACTGACTCATCCATCGGTCGACTAGTTGACCCTCAAAGTCTAAAATTCAAGCCGTTGTATACAATTCGGTCAATTAGACAGTTAATCGTTTTAGGCTCTGAAACAACTGTTCGCTACCAATCGAGCGGATAACCTAAAAACCCAAAAAATACCATCTTAAATCTTCCAGCTGATCGTTCTCTTGAGTGATCGACTATAAGGAATTTGTTTTTCCTAATTTTTCGAACAATGTCTTGATCAAGAACATAAAAAAAACCATTTATTCTCTTAGATTTATCAATTCTGACCACTTCAAAAATATTTGAGTTCAGTTTGAAGTGTCGTGCGTGATCCTAATCAGGTTGTATTAAGATATTAAGAAGAATTGAGTTGTTTACCTAATAATACAATAAAACTATTCATGCTTCAAAAAATTCTTCAATGTCTTCATTTCAACCATTTTGATCTTTATCATTCCTATTCATAAAATTTTATCGTTCAAGTACTGAAATTAAAATCTGAAATACTCGAGAAACACATTATTTTCTCAAAATATCAATTTTAATTGGTTCATAAAACAACTAGAGTCAATAATCTCCCCCATTCGGATGATGATAATTAACCCTAATGGTTTATATATATATATATATATATATATAAACACTCCCCCTGATTATGAGGACAAATTTTGGCCAACTTAAAACCATATTGAGAAAACTTTCTCAGGACTATGCAATGAGATTTAAGAACTTTAAAAAAATAAAAAAAAAATACAAAAATAACTCCCCCTTTGTCATAAACAAACATAAAAGAAAATATCACTTCTTTATCCCCTTTTGTTAACTCAAAAAGTGGGGAGGGTGCATCAAAACATCATTTAATCTAAGCAAACATCATTATGCCTAGCCATTTTGAAATTAAATAATTTTTTGAAATTTTTTGTTCATCGAAGAGTTATGTAAAAAAATTTTTAAAAAAATTATTTTATCAAATATTGGGATTAAAATTTCCTTTGAAAAACATCATAATGATTTATACCATATAAAATTTTCATATTTTTTAAGAAGGCTTATATCAAGAACAATTGTACCTAATTTAAAATTTAGGTAAAAGTTTTAAAAAAAAATTCTACTTAATTACACAAATAACAAGACAATTACATTGAGCATAAGATATTAAAAATTTTATATGGATCACTTTGAGAGATATTAATGAGATCAATATTAACTAGATTCAAATTAGCCAACTAAAAAAATAGTATCCGACAATCATCCATCATAGTAATCCACTACCTACTTACTATTACAAACCAAAACAAAACATGGAAAAACATCAATAGGGGCCAAGGCCATGGTATGGGTAGCATGGACCGGGAACACCAGGAGGCAGTGGTGTATAATTTGAACTTGACGGATCAACAGTACGAGAAGGTGATGGTGGATGATATAAACTTGGCGGATCGATAGTTCTAGAAGGCTTATACTGACTATAATGATGAAAGTTATGCATCATTCCTTGAAGTTGTTCAACTAATGTCACCATCCTTTCCATCTGAGTAGAGATGCCATCAAGTCGTTCACTACAACCATTGAATCACCTCTCAACCACCTCAGTATATTGCTGAAAATTGTCAAACTGAACTTGGAGGTGACCCAACATCTGGTATACTCCATCTAGATTCGCTCTTTTTTCTTTTCTCTCAGCATCCTAATCTTCATCTCCTTCTCTCTTCTTAACCTACCAATTTTCCCCATATTTATAACCCATGAGAATAATAAAATTTGAGTTCAAATGAAAACTTCTTCCCACAACAAAAGTGGCATACTATTTATTGTTAGGGACTTTAAAAAATTCAAGAATACGCTACACTATATCCTCGTAGGGTAGGACACTAAACTCTCCCCCTAATTGGTATTTCATCTGTTCGATAAGGAGTATGGGAATATCAATCTTAGTATAATGAACTACAGAGTGAACTGTGAAGAATGTGTGTCGAAAGCAGTGACAGTAGCACAATTTTTGCCATGCGGAACAACTTAGTAAGTGATTATAGATGTTAAATATGATGCTCAAGACTAAATGAACTAGCCTTGGCATTAACAATATTTAACTCCCTTTAGGCCTCACCAAGATTAACATTTTGTAAATTCCTATAGGCATTAGTTTGAGGAAAAATAGTGTCTCTTTGGACTTCAAAAAGTTTGGCAAGACCTTCTAATGTCATTTCAATACGTATTCACATATGAATAAAATCTATCATCTGAATAGGAAAAGTTACTATAGAATATTTTTACTTCATGTGAGAACCAATGGTTACTCTCGGATAGAAAACTATCCCATTTCAATCTACCAAACTTAGTCAAGATATCAATACCATTATTTCTCAAATTCTACGAATCCATTCGCTTGCTACAAACCACTGTTCGATTGTTAAGATTGTTTTAAAATTCCCATCGTTTTCTTTGTTACATTTTTCTTTAGTTGTTATAGACCAAATTTTGGATTTTTTTGGCTTTGTCCTTATATCCTATAGTTCCACTTTTCTTGGTCACATGCTTTTGAACTACTTAAAAAAAAAAACAATCTAGGAACCCTAAAGATACGATTTTCACAAAAATCAAACATTTATACACACGATGACAAGGAGTCTAACAACCTTATGAAAGAAACAAAGAAAGAACATGAATGAAAAAGTTAGATCTTACCTAGAATGAGGGATTCAGATAGATCCACGGAGATTCAACAAGATCTGACGTTTTTGCCTTGATATCACAAACCCACACTTCAAATCAACTAGATCTAGCTTATCTACGGATGAATTGTCAAGTCTGAGAGAAGATAAAGGGTTTTGGAGAATTGAATCTTAGAAATAATGAAGAATGAACTCGAAAAAAAAAGAAAAGAAAACGAAACATAGGTTCATTGAACATATACTGTCGACATTTGATCATGGTCCTCATAACACTTGACACTCTTAAAAACTAACCGTATTTTTTTGGTCGACAATTCATTTCGTCGGTCGACCGAACATACTTAATTTTGATAATTTTGTCTATGCAAAGGTTATGGTAATGAGTCAGGATTTAGGGAGGACTTTCCAAACAAGTCCTCCCGTGACTATAAATACAATATGGGAGGGTTTAGCTTGGTGTAGACATCGCATTTTATCCCACTCATTTAAGTTTTAAAAAGTATTGGATCTAAAGTTTAAATTCAAATAAACTTTAAACCAAGGTTTAAAGGGAATGAATCTCTTCCTTAGATCACATTTGATACTACAAAAGGATAAAAAAAAGATAAAATTGTCAATTTGATCGAGATTTGGTGTAAATAAAGGTTTCGGGACAATTTTAAAATTCCTAAAAGTTAATGGGGAATAAAATGACAATATTAAAAATATATTTATATGAATATCACTTTTAATATGTTTAAATTAGTTTCTAACCTTCAATTTAAGAAAATTTCACCAATTATCATTACTTTTTGTTTTGACCCCTAAAACTTTTGTTTTCACCGATTTTGTTAAATTGACAACCAAAAATATTGTTTAAACTCTTGTTTAAAGTATTAATCTCTTAAATCAAGCAATAAAGCCTTGATTAAGAAAATGAGTGCCCAAGACACCAAGATTACTAAGAACACACCCTCTAAAGCTTCGAAAAAGTATATCATTCTCCCACCGGTGTGCCCTTAGCAAAGATGACATTAAATTCAAGCATTTAATGAGTATCTTATCGAAAGCACTCATCCATAAGAATATGATTATTTTCTAGAAGTATCATGATGCCTAGGTAGTAGAATTAGCATGCCATCATTAAAGACCATTTAATAGAATTAAATGAAGCAATTAATGGAGCATTAAATAAGGTCATAAATAACATTAAATGAAGTAATATTATAGAATATGTGGTGCGTGAACCATCTTATTATGATAAAATATCATCATTCCATAGGTAATTAGTGCCTAAACCGAGTTTAAACTAGCCTTCATCATGGGTAAGCATTTAAGGACATTGAATGTGATTAAGTGAAACATTAAATGCATGAATTAAATGGCATTAAATAGATAATATTTTGGAAAGATTTTTTAGCAAACATCTCATGATGAAACGAACTTGCCTTGAGTAATTAGTTCCTAGAAACCTAGCTTAGCTAGCTTCCATCATGACAAAGCCTTAATGGCCATTAGATGTAGTATTCAATTTAGCATTAAATTAGGCATTAAATGAGCATCTAATAGCCAAGACTTGGCTAGATCTTGATAATCATGACAAAATCGTCATGATTATTTGCTTGAGCTTGCAATCTTGATCATTTGACTAAGCATTCTAGCCATAAATAACATTAAATGGACATAAATAGCATTAAATAGCTAATTAAAATAGGTTGGCTATACCTGCGCACTTCTCAATACACAGGCAACCTTTGCCTATAAAAGGTAGTCTGTTTTCATAAGGAATCAAGCTTTTCAAGAACACTTTTCTCTTTAGGCTCGAATTTCTCTCTCAGGTCTATTGATTTCTTAAGCTTTCTTCCTCACAAACACACATAAATTCTTGAAAAAAAGCGCTTGAAATGTGTTCTTGACACTCTTCTAACAAGAGTTCAAGAAGTTTTTCAAGAACAACCAAGTAAAAGGGAGAAGATATTAAAGAAGGAAAAGGAAAAATCACTTAGGGAAAAACTACTCCCCTAAGTTAGGTAAGTTTTTCTTAAACTCCTCTTTAAGTTTTGTTTGTTTAGTATCATTTGTTTGTTTATACATTTTGTTTTTTTGTTCTTAGTGTCTTAGGCCTTGTACATAGTATATATAACTTGTTTTTGAGTTAAGAACAATAGAATATTAAGATATATGCATAACATCTTTGGCCTTTGTCAAGAACGCATGAATCCAAACTTAATGAACTTAAAATAAACTACTGACTATGGATTACTAACTACTAGCAACTAACATTTATTTTTCTCGCTTTGTGCCTTTCCGCGCTAGCCTAGAGCATGGCTTGACCCTACATCTTAGGTTGTGGACTGGCATACTTATATACATAAGCCTAGATCATAGACTGACACCCTTTATATATTAATATGTCTAGACCCTTGTGGCTAAAAGTTGGAATAAATAGAGGTCTTTTATTCATTCGGGGATAAGTGTGTGCCTTCTTCAGAAACGTTTCCTCTTCTTCTTAGTTACGAGTAGGACTGGAACTATATTCTATATTTTCTTTTCTTTTGGACTAATAAAAGGTAAACCTTGACATTAAACTTGCCTAATTAAGTAAATTCGGTTGGAGTGTTCTTGACAAAATCAAAGGAGAATATCATTTTCCACTTGTATCTTGCCTTGTTCTTACTTCTTAAAAAAAACAAATTTGTTCACAGAAGAGTTTTCAGCATAAAAACACTTGGTGTTTTACTCTAAAAAAATAAAAATTTGTTTTTCTAAATTATTTTCATAAATAAATATTTTATATACTTTGTCTTGAATAAAACTTTTACTTCTTGTTATTATGTTTTCTATACTTAAAACATGGTTTTTCACATTTCAAATAAAATGTGTTTTTCTTACAATTAGTCTAACCTTTTTTAAAATAAATAAATTAGTTTTGTTAAGTCAAGATTTCAAATAAGATCCCCCCCCGGGGGGGGGGGCTAAACTTGTCGATTCTACCATAATCGATAAACGGTCTAAAAAATGGGACATTTGTTATTTATTTTAAATCTGTTTTATCGGTTGCTGCTTTTCATAAATAAACATTTCTTATTTACTTACATAAAAAGCACATAAAAATACAAAAAATATTAAAAATGGGACTATTGTGTTAACCAAAACTAAAGAAAATTACTTGAACTTGTTTAAACGTAAAGATCTATTTAAACTTAGGTGTTGTCTTCGGATGAGTGTCTTGGGGTGCCTAACACTTTCCTTGGGTATAACTGACCCCCAAACTTCAAAGAAATCTTTGGTAAAGACTTAGTATTTTTTCGAGTTAAACTTGGGTTTTTTTTTAAAATAAAAAAATAAATTTTAAAAATCTCGATGACCTAGCACACCATTTAACTCAACACTAGGTGACAATTCCATTTTTTTACATAAATCCTGACTTAAAGAACGTTTACAAAACCAGCATCTAGAAAGGCCCCTGAACTGTTTTTTTTCTCTAAAATGAACGGATTTTGAGGATTTTGAGAGGGAGGAAACCAAATCGTGTCTTCCTCTTCTTCTTGCCTTCTTCTACTCTCTTTTCCAAAATCTGAGGTACGTCACTAGGTATGCTATTTTTTTCTAGCATATACTCTATCCAATCTTTCTCAAAACTCTTGGTTTATTCTCACACTGGAGGTGTAATACCAGCAAACTTACCATTGTTTGCAAGAGCCTAAGTTATGGGTGTAGTCCAAGTTAGGAAAATTAAATATTCTAAATTCTAGAGTGACGTGTTTGATGAACTATTTTATTTTTAGCTAATATGTTATTTTCTCGTGTAATTAGAGTAAAATATTGTTTTAAAAAAAAACAAATAAACTAAACTTGTATATTTTTTTGTTCAAACAAATAATATGTAAATTTGATTATCATCGGAAAATAGAAAAATATATAAATTAATTTATTAAAAACAAAATAATTATAAATTGAGATAATTTATACAACTAGAGTATAGAGGCCTTAAAAAATAGGGTTAATTACACTTTGACCCCTGTGGTTAGGCCTAAATACACGTTGCCCCATGTTATTTCGGTCAACACTTTGTCCCCTGGGGTGGTGGATTAAAGTGCAATTGTGTCATTTCAATTTGAAATTAAGGGTTATTTTGTTATTTTATTAAAACTAGTTCAATGGGTCAGTTTTAAATGTTATCCAAACTTTAAGGTTAAAAGGTGTTGTTTTGTTCTTCATTCCTCTTCCCCAACCAATCAACCACCCTACGCTGCCCATTGTCAACCTTGTCCGCCAACCCCAACCAACACGCCATACCACCACCATGCTCGTACTCCTATCACTTAAAATCTCCGACGATGAATACCCCCCGATGGTGTTCCCTTTCTCCAATTAATATTTCAAAAGGTCAAAGAAGAAACATACCCTTTTCTCATTTTTTTTATTGACTTTTTCACTTTGACCGTTGTTAACGAAAAACTTAACCATTATACTTTAGTCCACTAACACAAGGGGTAAGTAGTGACAAAAAAAAAAAAAAAACACATGGTGCAAAATGAAAAATGAACTAACGATAGAGGTAAAGAGTAATTAACCCAAAAATATTCTAGATGATGGGAAACAAAAAGGTATTGGATGGTAGCTTTCACAAGGTTAATTTTTCACCATGAATTTTTAACCGAGTAATGGCCTAACTGCACACCAACTAGTCAACTGCCCATATGATTCCTGGACAACCACTGTCACAACCACCCAGATGCACACACATGCACCAAAAACAATATGCAAGACAACATGTATAGCTAAAGCCGACCTTATTTTATTACTCAATCAAAATAAGGAAACACACATACAAATTATGGCTTAAGGGTGGTAGGAACGTCAACTCACTGCTTTGCCCTTTCACAAATCCAAAAATATAGTATATATAGGCAACAAAGTTAGTAAACAGGCCCAACTGCTAGGCAAACATGCAAGATTTTGCCCCCAAAGATGTTGGACACCTGGCACAGGCAGTTACATGGTCAATTTTATGTCCAGACCCCAAAACTACAACAAAATTGCTCCACATGATCAGCATATGCACAAAAACTAGTACACTCAATTGAAATTCGCCCATCAGCTATGTCCTAGTTTCCCAACACAATTTGTTGTTCTGTTGCATTCTGTTGCGCCATTGCGCCCAATGATATGCCAACTATGTATATATTTTTAGCACCAAAATGTACTGCAACACCCAATATTGCGTCATGTCACGCACATGACCATGTCGACAATGTGGTGTTGCGCCTACGTTGTGCCGCCTTGCCTTGGTACTATACCAGGGTCTTCCGTTGGTTCCATGCCTCACCCATAGACTCTAAGTTCTAGCATAATTTGTCAACGCCGCTAATGTGCGTCCACATTAACCAAAGGTGCACCATTTTGCTGACGCATGCTCAACAGCTTGGTCCAACGCTACTCCGTTCCTCTAATGCATGCTGCAGTATCTTTGACCTTTGTTGCCTTGGCCACATGACAAGGTATTGCTCATTCACATGCCACCCATATAACACTGATCCTACTATTGCATTATGCCTAGGATCGCCAACACTGTCCAACACCCATTGCTATTATACCACAATGCCACTGTTCACTGACGTACAACAAGTTTGTTCGTTTATTGCCAACACCTTTATTTGTACCGCATACACTACGTCCAGTAGCAAAGTACAAAAAGTCTGTGCCAAGTGGTGTATCAGTTTTGTTAGGGCCTAACAAACCACCCCTACCAAAACAATCTGAAGTCCTCGTCGGATCGACCCTAGCTCGACCAATTAGTTTTGGTATTCACCTATGCCAATGGTACTACCATAGTCTTCTCAATCTGCCTGTAGCCTATTCTTTCCAGAATGTTGTAACTCATTGCAACGTATTTTTCACAAATCGTCTCTATAACTGAGTTGTCTGCAAGCCCGTTTTCTCCCACAACAAACTCATTTAGAAACCCTCGATAACCAATCAGTTCTGGTTATTTTTTGGCACAAAACATAGGACACTTTCTTATGTCCCATGTAAATTTTATCACTTACTCAATTTTAAACCGCACTCGATCTATTTATTGTCATCCACCAATAACATTGTGTTAACGCATGCCATCTCACGTTCAGAGCCTTTATCATTTGATTCCTCCTGATCAAGCACCGTTAGTTTCTTCTTCTTTGGACAGTCTCTCATCTGATGAGGACCATAGCATATAAAGCAACCTCGGCTCTTACCTGTAGCTGTCATGGCTTGAGATTTTGAAATATTGGTCTCCCTGCCTTTGTTCTTCCATTGTTTTGGTCCCTTGCTCATCATCTCTTTGCCTTTCCTTCCTGACTTCCAGTTTGAACCGCTACCGTACCTCACTAGGTTGTAATCGGTAAGGCTGTCTGTTGTCGCTATATCAGTTTGCAGGTCACGCACACCCTACTGTCTCAGTTCAGCTTGCCCCCACACTTGCAAGCCTGAGGTAAAGTTGAAGAGATTGTTCTCTTCCGATATGTTCTTTATATCCAACATCAAGGATATGAATTCCTTCACATACTCACACACCGAATCAGCGTGCTTGAGTCTCTGCAAAGGATCTCGAGCCACCCAACTTGAGTTCATCGATAGGAATTGTTTCTTAATTCTTTCTTCAAATCTGCCCATGTAGTGATCTCTAGACATGTACTGTCCTTCACAAAAGTTCACCACCACAACTTAGTGTCACCAACCATGTACATACTCGACATGGACAACTGCTCATCTTCAGGAACATTAGCAATCCGAAAATATTGCTCTATGACCCATAGGAAGTTCTCTAATTCCTTGGCACTCCTTGTGCCAGAAAAATGCCTCTGGGTTTGGTACTTTCATCTATATTGGTCCGTCCCTCGATGTGCTCTGCTCGACCATAGATTTCTTTAAAACAACAACTTATTTCTTAAAATACTTGAGGTTAGTTTTCTAGACATCGATCAATAGGATCATGTCTTCCGCCATCGACTTGATTCTGGCTGTTGTGTCGCTGCAAAATTCTTCGAAAGAGGGTCAAAGATTAAAAATGTCGACCCTAATCTCAGAATTCTAGATTGACAAATTTACCTAACGTTGGCGCACCGTCATAGTCTTCCAGTGCCTCAAGTCTGTTGTTTACACTCGACACAGGAACCATCTTGTAGCCCTGCTCTAATAGCCACTGTCACAAGGTTAATTTTTAACAATGAATTTTTAATTGAGTGATTCCCTAGTTGCACACTAACAAGTCAGCTGCTCGTTTGGTTCTTGGACAACCACTGTCACAACCACCTAGACACACGCACACACACCAAAATTGTTATTGTGTCACAACCATTGCCATGCCACCCACAAAGCACCGATCCTAGCATTGTGCCTAGGATCACCAACACTATCCAACACCCGCTGGTGTTGTGCCACAATGACATTGTTCCTCGATGTGCACCAAGTTGGTACCTTCATTACCAACGCCTTCATTTGTGTTGCATGCACCACGTCCGGTAGCAAAGTGCACCAAGTCTGTGTCAAGTCCTCCAGCTTTGTTAGGGGCCAACAATAGCATATAAAGAAGAGGAATAGAAGAATCACAAGTTTCTTGTTTCTCTCCTTTTATTTTGTTTAGCTTTTTTTAATTCAATCTATATCAATAACCACATAGCCATTATTATTTTATGATGTCAAGTCAATTGTTCCTATTTTCATTTTTTATAATCGTTAAAAAATCCTTTTTACATATATATTTTTTTAATTCAATCTCTCATTTTCCTATGCTTAATTCATAAGTGTTTAGTTTATGTGTTATGCCAGTTGAATATAATTAAAATCCTTATTTTAGTTAGTGGCTATTAAATGTGTTAATATAATATGATATATATAGTTGATTGTAATTAAAATTATTAAATCATGATCATGCTTTTCCATTCTCATTGGAAAGTGGGGGTAGCCAGCGACATCGATTGTCTGACGGTAAACCGTTAGTATAGCGACGACAATCCAATGGTGAGAACTAATTTCTACTTTAAAAATGATGACAAATTTAGTATAGACATTGTTAAAACAATTTGTGTAGAGTGATTTTGGGTCTCTCTCAACCCCAAAAGTTAGATCATGAGGTGAGACTTTTCCTCACATTTATAATTTGATCACCAGCCACTTCCACATGCGATATGAGATAATCCCAACAATGCTTCCCAACAATGCTCCCCCTCATACTTCAAACATTTGGTCGGCTAACCCTCGATCAATCCATCCCTTTGTAGCCATTGGACAAGAGTTGTTGTAACATGAGCTCTAATACTAGTGTAGGGGAGATCTCCCCCCAGTCCCTCCCTTTATGGCTATTTAGCCAGAGATGTTGTAATTTGGGTTTTGATACCAGTGTAGGATGGTCTTAGGTATCTCCCAACCCTAAAAGCTAGCTCATGAGGTGAGATTTGTTCTCACAATAATAACTTGATCACCAGTCCCTTCCACATCTAATGTGAGATAAACTCAATAATTTACAAGTGTAGTATAAAAAAAAGACAGAATCAACATTGACCTTTGTTTTTTTTCTTTTTATATTTTTTTTGTTATAATTGTAAAATAATTCTATATTGTACATATTACCAATTGTGATACAAACAATAAAATAAGATTAAAAATGTCATTTAAATATTTTTATGCCAAAATTTACTTACAATCGAAATTAGTAAGTAAACGTTTGTGCTTTCCTATGGTTGAACTATTTTAGAGACAACATGGTAATTGCCTTGTTCAATTGTTATGATTGAATGAATTTGTCAAGGTTTTGAATTTAAAATAGTTTTTTTTCTTCTTTTTTTTGGTTGTTTATCTCTTTTATTTATTTTGCAAGTTTTTTTTTGTGCAAGTTTAATATTTGTTTATTGAAATATTTTCTTTTGTAAATATTGTGTGATAAGTATAGCTTGAATGATATTTTTCTAGCTGAAAAATCATCTTTTGTTAATTTCTATTTTAAAAAATATTGATCCTAAGATTTTGATGAACAATTAAGTGTTAGTGTTGATCCTAAGATTTTGATGAACAATTAAGTATTGATGTTTTGGTGAAACTAATGTTTGATTGAGTGTTTCAGTGATTTAAAGTTCCAGTAATGAATATGTCAAATTGAATGGATGCTAAATGAATATATCAAGATGATGAAATAATATTAAGAGTTTGAAAAAATTAGGAAAAACAACTCAGGTAAATCTTAACTCTTAATATCCCATTTAGGAACATACACATGGCACAAAATGAATTTTATCTTTTATGTGTGTTTTGGTTAAGTGTAATTAATTGCTCCTATGTGAATTGAAAATAAATAATCTTGAATGACTACAATGAAATATAAGAATATAAGTGGAGCTTATTTAAGGGAGAAAATGGATAAATGGGTGAAATCGTAAAAGAAAGTGAGTAAAAAAAGAGATCAGATAAAAGATCTAGAAGGAAGCAGTCGACTAAGGAGTCGACTGCCCAATTGTGGCTGAACTCTCAGAATCGAAGAGTCGACCGACAAGTTGACCGGTAAAAACAACCAAGCTCTCTGAATCGAAGAGTTGACCGATAGGTCGACCGGTGAAGTAGTACTGAACTCTCTGAATTTGTGAGTTGACCGGGCGGTCGACCTATGCACGCCGCGGCGATGGTTTGGTTGCAAGCTGAGTTGGTTAGTCGACTAGGCAGTTGACCGAATGCGCTATTTCAGGATATAGTTTGATCCGAGTTTAAATCCAAAAATAATCATTTTCGATTAGGATTTGAGAGAGATTTAAGGGATATTATATATATTTAAGCTATGGTTCATATACTAATTAAATCTTTTTAATGTGGTTCATTAAATATTAATGTTTCTCAATTTGGTACTTGAAATAGATTCTATACTTATTTATTTTGATTGAGAAATACTTTGGGGGTTTAATTGAGAGATTTGAAAGATGTTTTTAAGTAAAATTGAACCTAAATGAAGTCCTTATGTTATAAGGGGTCTATAAGAGCTTTTTATTGTCATGACACTTGTAAACTAACCGTTAAAAAACTGATTACATATTCCTCTAAATAGTCCTGTGAATTTTGTTAGAGAAGCTAATCATTCTAAAAGAGTTAATCATTCTATATCATTTTGAGAGAGATTTTATAAGAGTTAGTATTCTCCGATATTGTGAGCTTTTCTAAGAGTGATTCTGTGAGTCAATTGCGATCTGTTCTTGCTGATACCGAATTTGAAGTTATACTCTTCTAATCATTAATTCTGTAGATTCCGGGTGAGATCTTTCCATATTGTTTATTGTTTATTATTTTATTTTGGATATAGATCTTATAAATTGTTTTTATTTTTTGAAGAAAATATTCTTTCAAATAATTTCTTGAATCTGATTACGTGCTCCAATTTGCTATCCATATTTTTGTTAAAATCAGATTTTTGTATCTCACATATTTCTATTACTAGTTGGGATATTAATTGAGTTTTTATTTATCTGGGGTGGTAGAAGTTCCGAATGAGATTTACTACTTATCAATTTCTGTATTGGTGAGTTGTGATGGATTAAATATCATTGGGGATATTTAATCAAAGGTAGCTGAGTTTCAGTCTCTTCTTGTAAAGAGATTGATGTATTAATTCTTCCTGAATAGAATTAGTGTGAGTGATTTGTAAAGGTTCCATCCTTACCAGGTAAAATGATAGTTGGAGTGTTTGTGAGAGGTTTTGATTCTTGAACCTTAGTGTTAAAAAGAATTAGGTTATTCTTTAGCCTGTAAAAAGTAGATGTTCTTCCTTAGCCTGAGAAAAGGAAATTGCAAAGGTTGATTATGAGCCTGTAAAATAATCAGTGTGCAAGTTTGGTTCCTACCTTTAAAGGGATCTTGGTTTTAGTGGGTGCGACCTCCGTGGAGCTTGGGGGATTGGATTAGCCAAGAGTAGCTTGGTGAACCAGTATAGATCTCTTGTGTGCTGCATTATTATTTTGGCTATTTTTGTTGTTTGAGTGTGCACTTTGATTGATCATATTATTCTGCTGTGTTATAAAGATAATAATTAATTTAGGCTTAAAATTAATTATTTGATTTATCAAGTTTTATTCTGATATATTTTTTAATTACCCAATTCACCCCCCTCTTGGGTATTCTACTGGGCCAACAGTTAGATATACTAGTTATACCCCATGCCTAAAAGCACAGATGTAATTCATTGATGTACAATTTTAAATTTGTATTGTAGAGAGTCGATATCCCATGATTAAGGCCACTCAAATTTAATCAATGTTGCTTTATTAAAACTATTTAAGATTAACGTTAATTTCAATCCAATTTAATTAATTAATTATGTTGAGCCTAATATTTTGATGATCAATTAAACGTTGATATTCTATGGAAATAATGGTTTGATTGCGTGGTTTAAAATCAAAAGTTCCACAAGTTGAAAAAAGAAAATTAATGGGTCGAAAAGAATAATTACTGAAGAATTCATGAAGTGATTATTGAAGAATCAATGGAATTCAAGATATGAGCAAGATGGAGATGATAAAGATTTTCAGAGTATTGAAGATACTGAATAAATTTAGATGAAAATAACTCATTACCTTTATAATCTTAATGCAACCCGAATTAGGATCGCATACCATACTTTAAAATGAAAAATCTTATGCGTCTTAATCAGAAGTGATAAATTCAAGATCTTAAATGATTTTTATAAAGTGTTAAATCATAAAAATATTTTAGTAAAGTGTTTAAGTGAAAAAAATAGTTTAAACATATAAAACAATGTGTATTCTGGTTAATTCGGTCAACCGACAAAATTTGTCAGTTGACTAATGAAAACAGTAGTTTAAGGAAGTTAAATAGGTGACCCTACTGGCCAATTTGGTCAATCGATGGTTAGGGTTGGTCAACTAATGATTGTGGTATCCAAAACAAAGAAAATAGAGAAAACCTATTGGACCAATCAATCAAACGCCAGTAAGGTCGGTCAACTGACTGAGGCAGTGCAATGATTAAAAAGTGAACTGTTGTACAAGGGCCGATTAATCGATGGTTGTAGAATAATCTGTCGACTATCTCAGTTTTTGATCCAATTGTCCACGTTTTGAACGATTTTCAAAGCGATTTGTTAAGGGATTTAGGTATTTTACTTTCATAAATAATATATTACTTATTTCTTATTTATTTTGTCCATATATTAAATTGTTATTTTAATGTTATTGGTAAAACTACTTCCTATCTTTAAGAGTTTTAAATCTAAAAAATTTTGGGGACCAAAACGAGCTTTTATAAAATTATTTTTGAATGAAACATATCTATTTTGCCAGTATATGATGTATGAGGTCTTAGAGTGTCATTTTTGACGTTATCTTTTGAAAACTAGCCATTTTTGGTCTTGTTCTAGGTCTATTTATATTGACCTATGAATTTCATGTGAAATGAATCAAGAACATTCATCTTTTACTATAATAGGAGAGAATTTTACGTTGAGAAAATTGTAAGAGAGTATTATCGAAAGAGTTCTTGATCAAAGAGTGAAAAAATTTTGGTATGGTTTTTGTTCTTCATTGAGTTATCATAATCATTTTTAAGAAATCCCGATGAGATCTTTTCAAGTTAATTAATTTTCTTTCTCAAATTATTTGTTTAATTAATTGGATTAAGTGTTTTAAAAAAATCATTTTCAAATCTCACATCATGAAATCTTTAAAATGGTCTTTATTTGTGAAATCTGATTATTTACTGTTTGTGCATTGAATTTATTACATCAGATTTCTGCCTCATATAAATTTTATCACGTAGTATTCAGGACATTAATTGTGCATAATTGTATTGAGGTGGTAAAAGATCCTGTGGAAGAAACTTGTGATATATATATATATATATATATTTGTATTTGCGAGTTTGATTAGCTTAGACATATTTGGAATGATGTCTAATCAGGGTAGTTAGGGTTTGATTTTTAGGCTGTGAAAAAAAATTAGGTTAATCTTTAACCTTTTAAAAGATTAGGTTTTAATTCTTCTTGTAATAAAATTAGAGTGAGATAAGATTCTTCCTAAAACTGTGAAATGGATAAGTGTAATAGTGTGAGAGTGTAAAGGTTAATTTTGAACCTGCGAAAAGAATCAGGATTGTAAAGGTTTGATTTCTACCTTGGAAATGATTAAAAATATTAGTGGATTGCGAAATACCTATGGAGATCGGGTGATTGGACGTAGGTAAGAGTAACTTGCCGAACCAGGTTAAATCTTTGTGTGCGGCGGGCGTTGTTATACTTCTGTTGTTTGGGTGTGCACTTAGTTAAACATATTTTTGTTGCTTAAGAAGATAATAATCAATTAGGAAAATTGATAACTTGTGTTTAAATTTAATTTTTAAAATTTTTGTCACTACCTAATTCACTTCGCTCTTGGGTAGATAATTGGGCGAACAATTGATACCAGAGTTAGTTTAGTTCGATAGGCTTAAAATCTTGGCTAAAAGATCACATGGCACACCACATAAACACTCTAGCTAAAGGACAACCTATGCACCATCCTCTTTTGTTTATAGGGGATAATTATGCATTCTAGAAAGGCAGAATGATTACTTTCCTGCATGCCACCAACATTGAGGCTTGGTTGGTCATTGAGGATGGTCCATATGTTTCCAAGAAAATAGAGTAGTTAAAAAGAAAGAACAACTGGATTCGACTGATAAACAAAAGTTATCTATTAATGCTCAAGCTATAAACTTTTTTGTTTTGTTCTTTAGACGCAAATGAGTATTGCAGAGTTTCAGGTCTTGCCCCACGTCATCGATTGTCTACAATTCAAACCCCGACCGGGTTATAAAATCATGGCGTTTGTTTACCTTAAATCTAAATCTGGGGTTTGTCAAAATCCCATATTCTCTATTTATCTAACTAAGCATAATAAACAAACAATATGATAAATACCATCAAACTACAAAGAACATTCACAAACGAAACACCGAAATCATCCAAACAACGTATTTATAAATATAGTGTTAATCCCTACTACAATCCATGTTTAACTATGGCCATAGTCGTATTTAGAATGAAATAATGAGATAAATATGCTCACATGATCCTAAGATAAATAAATAAGGAAAAACAATCGAAGAACTTAGTCTCGTCCGAAGTTAAACCGCTAAGAACGCTCAACGATCGATTCGCAGTCTTCTCCACTTCGGGATGTGAGATCCACCTCTAAAACTCCAAAATATACCCTTAGATATAGCCTAAGGGGCTCAAAAAGCCAAGGGAGCAAGAGAGAGTTCGGCCAAGGAGGAGGAGAGGGGTATTTATAGCCAAAATATCCTAAAAATATCTAAAAATATCTCAAGACTGTGCAGGAGAAATCCGCCTAGGCGAAGAAAACTTCGCCTAGGAGAATTTAAGGTAGTTCATCTGATCTCCTAGGCGGTGAAGTAGGCGGCGGACTGGGAGAACATTCTGTTGGATTTTTGCCTAGGCGAAGAAAACTTCGCCTAGGCGAGCGGCTGTCAGTAGCCCATCTTCATCTTCTGCTGGATTTCCACCTAGGCGATAGAATCTTTGCCAAGGCGGTTGTCCATAAGTAATATTTTTCTCTTTTCTAAGCTTCTTCACTGCCTAGGTGGTGGTCTGGACACCTAGGCGGTGGGCCTGTTTTATCTTTTAGCCTCCGAGCTTGTTTATCCACCATAACTTCAAACCGCTTTGGTTCGATCTCATCGTTTTCGCTCCAGTTTCCTATCTTTTTGCCCCACACACCTGATTTATACAAAAAAATAAAAACATATTAAAACATATAAAAATAACTATATAAACGCTCAAAAACTAACTTAATTCGGTTTGGAAATACGTAGGTAGATCACACTTATCAAATACCCCCAAACTTGGAATTTGGCTAGTCCTCGAGCCAAACACACACACTAAAATGAAAAATACAACAAACTGAAATAAATAACAAATAACCTAAAAACAATCTAAACATAACAACATACGAGTTTTGACTTCTTCTAACGGCCTATTTATTTTTCCATCAACAACCGCCAATTATTTCGAGTTCATGTGGTAACACACATGTAATGTTCTAGAATTTTGACATGCAATAATGGTGAACGCTATTCTAGATCCTATAAACGTGTTAGTGTGAGACTCAATAATATGGCTATACAACGATCGGATTGGATTATCCCCCAACAAAATTTACGAGTTAAGGATTACCATAAGCTGGATTGGGGTCCACTCTCCACTAATGTAGGTTTAGTAATTCATGAAGATCATTAGGACTTGGTTTGGTTTTGGCTACATGTGGCCAAGGGTAATTTGGAATAGAAAACGGGTTAACGTTACCCAAGACTAAGCACTTGGCACATTCCCTCTCGAACCCCCATAGAAAGATTGGAAACAATCCCGAACATGCAATTAAGACCGACGTACTCACTTGTCAAAAGAAACCAAAATAAAAACCGTATTTACATTAGATTTTTTTTTCTTTTCTTTTCAATGAACACACCCCCAAACTTATTTGATTGTTACAATTGAAGGGGTGTGTGAAATACAAATGAAAATTGACAAGTGAGTACTCAAATACCAAACAATTAGAAGTTCGCTGTAAGACCCCGATTTCATGCGTACGTCAATTTAGTTGCATATAGAACAGTTAGAAAAATTCGGAGTAAAAATGTGCAAATTAAAAAAAATAAAATAAATAAATAAATCAATTCAAATTAAAAGTTTAGGGGTCAATTTGCAAATTTAGAGACATTCACTCCGAACTTTGGGAGGTAAATTGGCATTTAACTTCTTACTTAAAAAGTTTAAGGGGTAAAATTACAAATAAAGAAAATCATAAATAATGAATTTGGATTAAAATAAAGATTTAAAGAATTGGAGGGGGGGAAGAGCAATTTAACAAAAAAAGTTTTAAACACACATAAATACACATGTATATGTTCGTGGGAGTGCGCCTTGAGAGCCAGAGACAGAACAGTGAGAGATCGGCAATGTGGCAATCGGATGATCAAGTCAATCCACTAATTACATGTATGTATATGTATCAAGGCAGTGGTGATTAGGAATCGTGGGAGAACAATCGAGAAAAAATGCTCAGAAAATTATAGAGAGAGAGGAGAAGGTTCGGGATGATGGATTCGGTTTGTTACTGTTTCTCCGGCATGGGTGTATGAGTGTTGTCGTCGTCTTCTTTTCGGTGACCGTGTGTGGATGTGTGTCGCCGGTGAGGTGGTGTGGGAGTCGTCGACGGTGATTGACATGTGTGTATGTGTGTGTTGTCGGTCGGTTGTGGACGATGTGTGTGATCGTGGACTGTGTGTGGGTGTGTCGTCGTCGGCAAGGGTTGTTCGGTCCGGTGGTGTACGGGGTGACGGTCGCCGACAACGGGGGTATGATTGGCAATGGTATGGGAGTGTGTGTGTCCTGTCAATGGTAACTGTGCGTGTGTGGTTTTTGTTCGATCCGACGGTGGTGGTCGGTCGTGGGGATAGGTGTGTGTGTGCCGTCACTGCTGTGTGTGTGTGTGCATGATTTGTATGAGGTTGCCGGCGATCGGTGAGGGTGTAGGAGTGTATGTGCAGACGGTTGCAGTAGGGAGAATGGCTGGTGTCGATCGACTGGCTGGGGTGAGTGGGAACCAATGAGGGAGAGGTGGCGACGGCTGAGATGAAATAGAGATCGAAACAGAAACGGCCGACGGTGGAGGCGTGAGTGGTCGGCTGAACTCAAATCGAAGCAGGAGCAGTAGAGAGAGAGAACGTGTGTGTCGGCTGAAAACCCAGGAAAAAAAGAGAAGAAAAAGAAAAAGAAAAAGAAAAAGAAAAAAATGAAAAAGAAAAAGAAAAGGGAAAAAAGAAGAAGAAAGAAATACACAAACAACCCCAATAAAAAATCCATCTCGCAGCCGACGGACGATTCAGAACAGGTAAAAAATCTAAATCGATTATTTTTGTCGTTAAATTTAAATTATTAGCATTAACGGTTTTGCAAACATATTAGTAATCCTCGCAATCGTAATAATCCGTCATGAATCGTAAATCTAAATAAATTAGTACAGTAATTTTAAACAGAGCGAAATTAACCAAATAATGATTTTACATAAAATATTAATTTAAACCGTGTCACTACTAGGTTCGCGGGCACCGGAGTAATGCTAGGGTATAGACAGTAAAAGCTGTTCAGAGCGGGTAGCAACGGGTAGCCAGGTGAGTGTACTGTCTTCTTGCCAAATTATTTTTTTGTATATATATATGATGAAATATTGGTTTATTTAAATTGTATGAATTTATAAATGATATGGATCAAGCAGGATTTGAATGAGTTGGTAAACTGAATTTTCGGAAGATTTCGATAGTTTCCAAAAAGAAGTTGAAAATGAATTTTTGTTGGATTTGGTGAAATTAGACGGTGTTTTTAAAAAGAGAATAGAAAACATCTATTTTCCTAAAAATGCCTAGTTTTCTAAAAATAAAGGGTGGAAAAGTGGTTTTGATAAAATCGGACGTTTTCTTTAAAAGGAAGTATGAAAAATGATTTTTGGATTTAAAAGTTGGTTTTAAAGGAAAGAGGTAGACGTGGTGATTTAACGATGTTGAGTAGACGATATTTATTTAGTTGTGATTCGATGATGCTGTATTTGATTTTGACGATGCCATGGTTGTTCTCCCCGAAAGGGGTGTGGATTATATTTCTCCCTGAAAGTGTGTGGATTATATTTCTCCCCGTAAGGGGTGTGGATTCTTCCCATGGGATATAGATGTTTCTTCCCGTAAGGGGTGTGGATTATATTTCTCCCCAAAAAGGGGTGTGGATATTTCGTAGGAAGGCATTCCTACGGATGTTACGGTACCGTTGCAACTCCCGATCGTGAGGTTAAACGTTCACTAGGGTGGCCAGTGTGTGTGTTTAGGGTGTGTGTTTGAGATGTGATGCTTTACGTATATTGGCTGACTTGACGTTTATTATCATGGTGATTGGTATGATTTTATACTGAATGAATTTAAACGAAACTTATTTATATCGCTTTATTTTCACTACTTATATACGTACACTTGATCTATTTAGATGTTGAAGATATGAATTTTTATTATAAAATATTTTTACTAAGAAGACAGTACACTCGTAGGTGGAGCGGATAGGAGTCGGTTGGTCCTCTACTGGCACTAGTTAGAGTCATGCGGGTAGGCGTTGGAGTCATACGAGAGTAAATTTGGGAGGAGCTGTCTGAGGATAAACCTAAGAGAGGTTCATGAGATTTGTTTTGTTGTTCTTATTTTTGGGGCAGATGTATTATTCTAATATGAACCTATTATATACATATATATATGGCGTGTAGATGGAAGTTTGTATATTGTCGTATTTAAATTGGTCAGGCAGGTATTGCCATGTTGACGTCACGCCGGCCCCACGGTGACGGGTGTCTGGGGTGGGGTATGACAATTTTGGTATCAGAGCCCAGGTTATAGGTTCTGTAGACTTGTCAGTAGTTGTGTCGGTAGAAGATCATGAGATAGGAAGATGTGTTAGTCGTCTCGTCAGTAGGGGACTTGAGATAGGGTGTCGATAGGTGGTATCGAGCCAGTAGTGGACCCTGAGATAGGATTACGATAGGAGGATTAAGTACGTGAGTGATAGTTATTGCATTGTGGTAGACAGTACATGGGCATCATGCATGGTTATTTACCTTGTTGGTGATTAGTGGGTACGACGAAGTTCTGATACTGCCAGTTGGTGGTTCAGGTAATGGGGTTGGGAATACTAAATTATAACTAATAAGTAATTCTATTAATAGTATTTGACATTGGGATTCCCTATCGGTAGTATATAATATTTTTATTGTTAAACCAACAGTATGGCAGAACACACTTAATTCGTCCAATGTTAAGTTATTCATTAAATTGATTTGGTAGACAACACTTTATTTATGCAATTACACGACACACTGCGCAACCAATTAAGATACGCAGATTCTATCATAAATGGGTAAGTGTGCTCATGATTTTATTAGAGAAGGAGATTCATTGGGTTAAAGCAGAAATAAACGACCATTTGGCGGTATGAAATTAAATCAGATTTGGTAAAAACAGAAGAGACAACATGTAGACTAAACTAGAAAGGATTTACTTTGGAAATACGTTTTAGGTTGAGGGGTATGAAAATTTAAAAGTTATACGGAAGGGGCAAAACGCAACGAGAATCAATAGAGAATTATATGTAGGAAGTAGCCGAAAATTTTGAGTCTGTGTTAATAGTTAGTGCGTATAAATATAAGTTCACTTCGTATTGGTGGTAGGAAGTTGTCAGTAGATATATTACCTTTGAATATTTACGACCTAGATGTAATACTGAGTATGGATTTGCTGCTCGGCTATCATACCACAGTGGATTGCTATTTTGAATCTCAGGCGAGCCGAAATTTGTATTTTTGGGAGACAGGATTATCACTCCTATTAGTTTGATTTCAGCCCTAGAATCTAGGTAATTATTGCAGAAAGGATATCAGGGATACCTTGCGCACGTGATTGACACCAGTCAGAAAGAAGTTTAGACGATGGACATTTCAGTGGTCAGAAAGTTTCCCGACATATTTCCAGAAGAGTTGCTAGGATTGCCAGTAGATGGGAAGATGAAATTCATTATTGAGTTGCTTCCAGGAACTGCTCCTATATCGGTTCCCCTTTATCGTGTGGTGCCTACCGAGTTGGAAGAATTAAAAGTGCAGTTGTAAGGTTTATTAGACCGTGGGTTTATCAGACCTAGTGTTTTCCCAGGAGGAGCGCCAGTGTGGTTCGTGAAGAAGAAGGATGACACGTTGAGAATGTATATCAACCATCAACAACTGAAGAGGGTGACCGTTCGTAATAAATATCGGTTGCCTAGGATTAACGATTTATTTGACCAGCTCTAGAAGGCTAAAGCGTTTTCCAAAATAGATCTTTGATAGGGGTATCACCAATTGAAAGTTAGAGGCAGTGATGTGGCAAAAATGGCATTTCGCACGAGATAGGGACACTATAAATCTTTTATGCCCTTCGGATGGATAAGTGCCCCTGTTGCCTTCAGGGACTTGATAAATCGGATCTTCCAACCTTATCGGGATTAATTTATTATCGTATTTATTGACGATATATTGATATATTCCCAGAGCAAAGACAAGTATGTAGAGCATCTTCCGATTTTGTTACAGATATTGTGAGATAAGCGGTTGTATACGAATTTTAGTAAATGTGGATTTTGGCTAGATCATGTGGTATTTTTGGGGCATGTTATCTCAGGAGATGGTATTCACGTGGACACGAAGAAAGTGAAAGTTGTTGTTCAGGGGGAAAGGCCGAGCAATGTGACTGAAGTTCGAAGCTTTTTAGGATTGACGGGATTACTATCAACGATTTGTGCAGGGATTCTCTGTTATAGCGGCCCCGTTGACTCGTTTGACCCGCAAGGAATCCAAATTTTAGTGGACTGATGAATGTGAATAGAGTTTCCAGGAGTTGAAGAGTAGATTAATATCGGCACCAATACTATCCCTCCGGACGGAAGGGGTGGTTTTGTGATTTATGGTGTTGCGTCCCACCAAGGGTTGAGATGTGTTATGATGCAGCATAGTCACATAATTGCATATGCATCTCGGCAATTGAAAAATCATGAGCATAATTACCCGACGCACGATTTGGAGTGGGCAACAATTTTATACGCCCTGGAGATTTGGAGGCACTATTCGTATTGCGAAACGTGTGAAATATACACCGATCATTAGAGTTTAAAATACCTGTTTACTCAGAAGGAGTTAAATTTGAGGCAAAAACATTGGATAGAGTTGATTAAAGTTTATGATTTGCACCCTCCCCTATCATCCAAGGAAAACTAATGTTGTAGCGGATGCGTTGAGTCAGAAATCGGCAGGTTCGATCGCACACATTCAAGTAGTTCATACTAATCTGTACGCCGAATTAACATTGTTGCGATTTCAGTTGGTGGTTGATCAGACAGCAACGTTACTTGCGACTTTGACTTTGAGGCCGACGTTGACTGACCGTATTATTGAAGTGCAAAAGTCAAACGTTTAATTGAAGAGGATTCGGAATGAAATGATAAATAGTCGCAGAGCTGACGATCATGTCAAGGTTAGTGGTGAAGCTTGATGATGAGGAATAGGCTGTGTGTACCTGACAACGCTAGTTTGAAGAAGGATATCTTAGAAGAAGTGCATAGCACAACGTACGCGATGCATCCAGGCGGTACCAAAATGTATCGAGTTATGCAAGAAAATTATTAGTGAATTGGAATAAAACGGAAAATCATAGAGGTTGTTGCCAAGTGTCTTATTTGTCAGCCAGTGAAGTTTGAGCATCAACGTCTAAGTGGGTTGTTGCAACCTCTACCTATTCCAAAGTAGAAGTGGGAGTATATCTCGATGGTTTTTGTTTTGGGATTATCCTATACTTAAAAAAAGGCATAATTCTTTTAGGGTGATCGTTGATAGGCTTACCAAGTCGCTTATTTTCTGGCCGTAAAGACAACGTATTCTCTTATAAAGTATGCCCAACTGGACATCAATGTGAGTGTTAGGTTGTATGGAGCACCGGATTTCCATAGTGTCAGGTAGAGATCCGAGGTTTACTTTGAGTTTCTGGTCGAATCTTCAAATTGCTTTGGGTACCAAGTTGAAATTCGGTACCACTTTTCATCTGCAGACTAACGGTTGATCATAGCGTTCGATTCAGACGTTGGAGAATTTGTTGAGGGGATGTGTTCTGGAATATTTTGGTAGCCGGGATGATCATATGTTGTTAATTGAATTCGTCTACAACAACAGCTACTATTCGACAGTTGAGATGACCCCGTATAAGCGTTGTATGGTAGGAGATGCGGAACCCTAGTCTGTTGGACTAAGGTGGGTAAATGTAGATTGTTGATCTTGGACATAGACCAAATGACAGCATGCAAAGTGAAGGTGATTCAGATTTTTTTTTTTGCACACAATCGACAAAATGGTTACGCTGACAAGCGCCGGCAAGAGTTGGAATTCGAAATGGGAGATCTTGTGTTTTTGCATATATTTCCATGGGAGAGCAGAATGAGAGTTAGGAAGAAAGGGAAATTTGAGTCCAAAGTACATCGGACCATAAGGAATTTTAGAACGGGTTGACACGACAGCTTATAGACTTGCTTTACCGTCAGATTTGTTCAAACTACACGACGTTTTCCACGTGTCAATACTCCGAAAATATGTGTCAGACACTACTCACGTGTTGACTTTGCAGTCGATTGAATTGGAAGAAGAAGTGACCTACGTTGAGAAGCCTGTCCAAATCCTAAGCCGTAAAGACCAAGTGTTGCTTACGAAAATAATTACATTAGTTAAGGTGTTATGGCGCAGTCATACTGTGGAAGAAGCAACTTGGGAGCGAGATGAAGAACAAATACCTGCATTTGTTCAATTAAGATAATAAAATTTCAGGACGAAATTTCTTTTAGGAGGGAAGGGTTGTAGGACCCCGATTTCATGCGTACGTCAATTTAGTTGCACATAGAGCAGTTAGAAAAATTCGGAGTAAAAATGTGCAAATTAAAAAAAAAAAAAAAAAAATTCAATTCAAATTAAAAGTTTAGGAGTCAATTTGCAAATTTAGAGACATTCACTCCAAACTTTGGGAGGTAAATTGGCATTTAACTTCTTACTTAAAAAGTTTAAGGTGTGAAATTACAAATAAATAAAATCATAAATAATGAATTTAGATTAAAATAAAGATTTAAAGAATGGGGGGGGGGGGGGGGGGGGGAGGGAGAGAGCAATTTAACAAAAAAAGTTTTAAACACACATATATACACATGTATATGTTCGTGGGAGTGCGCCTTGAGAGCCGGAGACAGAACAATGAGAGATCAGCAACGTGGCAATCGGATGATCAAGTTCAATCTACTAATTACATGCATATCTATGTATCAAGGCAGTGGTGATTAGGAATCGTGGGAGAACAATCGAGAAAAAATGCTCAGAAAATTATAGAGAGAGAGGAGAAGGTTCGGGATGATGGATTCGGTTTGTTACTGTTTCTCCGGCGTGAGTGTATGAGCGTCGTCGTTGTCTTCTTTCCGGTGACCATGTGTGGATGTGTGTCACCGATGAGGTGGTGTGGGAGTCATCGACGGTGATGGACGTGCGTGTATGTGTGTGTTGTTGGTTGATTGTGGACGATGTGTGTGATCGTGGACTGTGTGTGTGGGTGTGTCGTCGTCAGCAAGGGTTGTTCGGTCCGGTGGTGTATGGGGTGACGGTCGCCGGCAACGGGGGTGTGATCGGCGATGGTATGGGAGTGTGTGTGTCCTGTCAATGGTAACTGTGCGTGTGTGGTTTCTGTTCGATCCGACGGTGGTGGTCGGTCGTGGGGATAGGTGTGTGTGCCGTCACTGCTGTGTGTGTGTGCATGATTGGTATGAGGTTGCCGGCGATCGGTGAGGGTATAGGAGTGTATGTGCAGACGGTTGCAGTAGGGAGAATGGCTGGTGTCGATCGGCTGGCTGGGGTGAGTGGGAACCAGTGAGAGAGAGGTGGCGACGGTTGAGATGAAACAGAAATCGAAACAGAAACGGCCGGCGGTGGAGGCGTGAGCGGTCGGCTGAACTCAAATCGAAGTAGGAGCAGGAGAGAGAGAGAACGTGTGTGTCGGTTGAAAACGCAGGAAAAAAAGAGAAGAAAAAGAAAAGGAAAAAGAAAAAGAAAAAGAAAAAAAAAGAAAAATAAAAAGAAAAGGGACAAAAGAAGAAGAAAGAAATACACAAACAACCCCAATAAAAAATCCATCTCACGGCCGACGGACGATTCGGAACAGGTAAAAAATCTAAATCGATTATTTTTGTCGTTAAATTTAAATTATTTGCATTAACGGTTTTGCAAACATATTAATAATCCTCGCAATCGTAATAATCCGTCATGAATCGTAAATCTAAATAAATTGGTACAATAATTTTAAACGGAGCGAAATTAACCAAATAATAATTTTACATAAAATATTAATTTAAACCCTGTCACTACTAGGTTCACGGGCACCGGAGTAACGCTAGGGTATAGTCAGTAAAAGCTGTTCGGAGCGGGTAGCAGCGGGTAGCCAGGTGAGTGTACTGTCTTTTTGCCAAATTATTTTTTTTGTATATATATATGATGAAATATTGGTTTATTTAAATTGTATGAATTTATAAATGATATGGATCAAGCAGGATTTGAATGAGTTGGTAAACTGAATTTTCGGAAGATTTCGATAGTTTCCAAAAAGAAGTTGAAAATGAATTTTTGTTGGATTTGGTGATATTAGACGGTGTTTTTAAAAAGAGAATAGAAAACATCTATTTTCCTAAAAATACCTGGTTTTCTAAAAATAAAGGGTGAAAAAGTGGTTTTGATAAAATCGGATGTTTTCTTTAAAAGGAAGTGTGAAAAATAATTTTTGGATTTAAAAGTTGGTTTTGAAGGAAAGAGGTAGACGTGGTGATTTAACGATGTTGAATAGACGATATTTATTTAGTTGTGATTCGATAATGCTGTATTTGATTTTGACGATGCGATGGTTGTTCTCCCCGAAAGGGGTGTGGATTATATTTCTCCCCGAAAGGGGTGTGGATTATATTTCTCCCCAAAAAGTGGTGTGGATATTTCGTAGGAAGGCATTCCTACGGATGTTACGGTACCGTTACAACTCCCGATCGTGAGGTTAAACGATCACTAGGGCTGGCCAGTGTGTGTGTTTGAGGTATGTGTTTGAGATGTGATGCTTTACGTATATTGGCTGACTTGACGTTTATTATCATGGTGATTGGTATGATTTTATATTGAATGAATTTAAACGAACCTTATCTATATCGCTTTATTTTCACTACTTATATACGTACACTTGATCCATTTAGATGTTGAAGATATGAATTCTTATTATAAAATATTTTTACTAAGAAGACAGTACACTCGCAGGTGGAGCGGATAGGAGTCGGTTGGTCCCCTACTGGTACTAGTTAGAGTTATGCGGGTAGGCGTTGGAGTCATACGAGAGTAAATTTGGGAGGAGCTGTCTGAAGATAAACCTAAGGGAGGTTCATGAGATTTGTTTTGTTGTTCTTATTTTTGGGGCAGATGTATTCTTCTAATATGAACCTATTATATACATATATATATGGTGTGTAGATGGAAGTTTGTATATTGTCGTATTTAAATTGGTTAGGCAGGTATTGCCATGTTGATGTCACGCCGGCCCCACGGTGACGGGTGTTCGGGGTGGGGTGTGACATTCGCCCTAAACCCAACCGCTCACATCAAGAAGCTTTTGCAATGGCTAACTTGATTCACTCAAATGTGCCTTTAAATTCAACAATTTAGGTTTGAAAAAAGATCTACTAGCCATGGTATTAGTTTATGTGTTCTGAATTGAATTTGCATTTAGGCTTCGACAGGGTAACGAGGGATAAACATGTATCAGGGTAGGTTTAAAAAGGCTCAAGTGACAAAATGAATGCCTAAATCACGTCTCTTGAACTACCTCACCTAGGATTTCGCCTTAAGCTTCCCCTCAGTTAAGTTCTAGAATCCTTAATGTGTCATGAATTTGGTTAATCGATAATCGTCCTCAAATCAATTAAATAACTATACATTGAGTCTATGTGCCCCTGCAAATTAGGATCTACAATAAGTTTTACCAAAAATCATAGTCAAGCACACAGAATCACACATGCGTGGGTATTACCCTTGACTTCGAAAACAACCAGGGGTAATTTTTATCATCGAGTGACAGCCCAGATGAACACAAAACTCAACATGAAAACAACAACACAAAAACATAAACATATTCTAACCTAAAAACACATGTAATACGGAAAAACAATAACACATAAACTAACAATACTACATACTACACATCACCACCAAACTCAAAGTGGACAGTGTCCTCAGTGAACCCAATCATCATTCTTCAACATATGGAATTAAAGCATGATGACGAAGGGTGTTTAGAACACTTACCTGGGAGGCGAGAGGATCTCGCCTTCGAATCAAGTCGGATGGGATGGATAAAAAAGAATTGCTTGGGTTGCCTCCCAAAAAGTGCGTGGTTTAATGTCCTCGGCCCAACATTTTCAGAACACCCTCAAGATTGGCGAGGTTTTGCTTTGGATGGATCGATCTTTCAACGAAACACCTCACCGGCTTATGTGCTTAGCCAATTACAATAAACGGCTTAGAATCCCGTCGAAAGAGATGCATCAATACTCGTCGATCTAACATCGCCAAGTATCCTGCATTGGAAATAAAAACAAAACTATAAGCAAAAATTATATACAAAGAAATGCCTAAAGTAAAATTAAGTCAGTTACACACAATATCGACAATGAACGACATCGCCAATCCCGAAAATACAAAACACTTGCTTCTCCTATCTAAAACTTAAGTCTAGAGCCGTTACCGCGTTTCTCCGACAATAACATCAAAACAATCCCCGGCAACGGCGCCAAAAACTTGGTAGGGCGTAAAATACACCGCTACTTACACTCGCAAATATACGAGGTCCAAGTTTTAGTATAGTGTGATTGTTAAGATTGGGTTATTGTATCCACAAGGATTGGTGTCGTTACTATCGAATACAGTGTTTGTCGTGGCCTAATTTTATCTAAGAAAAAAACAAATGTAATTAATTAATTAAACTAATACTAATATAACCTAAATTAACTACACTAATATGCTAATATGTTTTAGGGTAAAGAATCTCTTAGGGATTAATGTGTTTACAAATACGTGTTCGATTCTGATTTACTCACGTTTACGTTGTTCGACCTATTTGACAACCTCGGTCGTAAACTCCACCGCCACCTTTCTCGAGTGTAAGACGGGGGAATACATGACTTTGACCCAACAAAGAAGTCTCCCTCAACGTATTAGCAACCCTAGGTCACGTGAGTCTTGCCTAGCGTCATTGATTGCACACAATCCAACTCCCTCCCGGGTTATTAGATCGTCGCGTTGTATTTACCCTATCGACAATCTCCATTCTAAAACTCCCTCGCCACCTCTCCTGAGTGTAAGGCGAGCGATATAATGCAAATTCGATTCAACGAAGATGTCCCCCTCAACGTCTTAACTACCCTAGGTAGCGTGTGTCTTGCCCCACGTCATCGATTGTCCACAATTCAAACCCCGACCGGGTTATAGATCGTGGCATTTGTTTACCTTAATCCGAATCTAGGATTTTTCAAAACCTCATATTCTCCATTTATATAACTAAGCATGATAAACAAACAATACGATAAATACAATCAAACTACGAAGAACATTCACAAACGAAACACCGAAATCATCTAAATAACGTATTTATAAATTTAGTGTTAATCCCTACTACAATCTAGGTTTAACTATGGCCATAGATATATTTACAATGAAATAATGAGCTAAACATTCTCACATGATCCTAAGATAAATAAATAAGGAAAAACAATCAAAGAACTTAGCCTCGTCCGAAGATAAACCGCTAAGAACGCTCAACAATGAATTTGCCGTCTTCTCCACTTCAGGATGTGATATCCACCTCTAAAACTCCTAAATATACTCTTAGATATAGCCTAAGGGGTTCCAAAATCCAAGGGAGCAAGAGAGAGTTCGGCCATGGGGGAGGAGAGGAGGTATTTATAACCAAAATATCCTAAAAATATCTCAAGACTGTGCAGGGAAAATCCGCCTAGGCGAAGAAACTTCGCCTAGGAGAATTTAAGGCAGTTAGGATGATCACCTAGGCATTGAAGTAGGTTGCAGACTGGGAGAACATTCTGTTGGATTTTCGCCTAGGTGAAGAAAACTTCGCCTAGGCGAGCGGCTGTCAGTAGCCCATCTTCATCTTCTGCTGGATTTTCGCCTAGGTGATGGAATCTTTGCTGAGGTGGTCGTCCGTCAGTAAGATTTTTCTCTTTTCTTAGCTTCATCACCGCCTAGGCGGTGGGCCTATTTCATCTTTTAGCTTCCGAGCTTGTTTATCCACCGTAACTTCGAACCGCTTTAGTTCGATCTCATCGTTTTCGCTCCAGTTTCCTATATTTTTGCCCCCCACACCTGATTTATACAAAAAGAATAAAAACATATTAAAATATATAAAAATAACTATATAAACGCTCAAAAACTAACTTAATTCGGTTTGGAAATACGTAGGTAGATGACACCTATCGGAAGTTTTATGTCTTCATGATTGTAGATGACTACTCTTAACTAATGTGGGTATATTTCTTATCTAGGAAAAGTAAGGCGACCACTATATTCTCTAAGGTTTGTAAGCATGTGGAAAATGAGAAACAGTCAGGCATAATTAACATTTGTAGTGATAGAGGCAGAGAATTTTAAAAATGATGAAATTATTAGCTATTGTGATGAACATGTATATTCTCACAATTTATTTGTACCAAGAACACCACAACAAAATGGTGTTGTGAAAAGAAAGAACATGATGCTTCTTGATATGGGTAGGACTATGCTAAATGAAAAAAAATTCTTCCTAAATACATCTGGGCCAAAGCGGTATAATGACTAAGCAAAAGAACCAAGAAGCTAAAATAGGAAAAGAACCATGAAATTCTAAAAAAAATTGCCATAAAATGAAGGGATGACTTTACCATGAGTTATGAATACAATTCCTGGACATTTGGTAAACGAAATTATTGGTACTCTCAATAAAGGTATAAGTACTAGGACCTCCCATAATGATATCGTTAATCTTGCATTTCTATCTCAAATTGAACCTAAAATTATTAATGAAGCTTTAACTGATTAATCTTGGATCTCTACGATGCGAAACGAATTGCTTCAATTTAAGAGAAATAAATTTTGGTATCTAGTTCCTAGACCTAACTTTTATCCTGTTATTGGTACTAAATGGGTTTATCATAATAAAAATGATGAAATAGGTATGATAATTAGAAACAAAGTAAGATTGGTTGCACAAGGTTTGATTGGGTTACCAATCAAACAAACAAAAGAAGGAATCTTTATTAATCAAGCCAAGTATACCAAGGAGTTATTGAAAAAGTGTGATTTTGATGGTGCTAAAGAATGCAAACTCTCGTGGAAACAACTAATAAAATAGAAGAAGATGATACGGGCAAAAATTTTAATAAAAAAATATATCGAGATATGATCGGTAGCTTGTTGTATTCTACTGCTAGTAGACCTATGTTTATTGTACGTTTGTGCGCAAGATTTCAATCTTGTTTGAAAGAATCTCATCTAACCATTGTGAAGTGAATCTTTCGATATTTAAAGGGGATTAGTAATCTAGGATTATGGTATCCTAGGGTGATTGATTTGACATCGATTAGTTACTTCGACATTGACTTTGTTGGATGCAAAGTTGGGCGTAAATGCATAAGCGGTTCATGTCATTTCTTGGGACATGCCTTTTCTTGGTCTAGCAAAAAACAAAATTCTATTATCTTGTCTACTACTGAGGCAGAATATAATGGCAGCTGGTAACTATTGTGCCCAAATATTATATATTAAACAACAATTACATGATTTTGGAATTTTCATGGAAGAAGTACCTATCTATTTTGAAAATAAAAGTGTTATATGCTTAAGTAAGAATTCAACACAATACTTACGAACTAAGCACATAGAGATACATCATCATTTTATTCATGATCACATTGATGCATCCCAGATTTTGAAAAAAAGAGAAAAAGAAATAAGAGGAGAACACGATTTGGTTTCCATTCTCTCAAAATCCTCAAAATTCATTTATTTTATAAAACTAATTTCAGGGGATTTTCTAGGTGCTACTTTTGAAAAGCGTTTTTCGGGTCGAGGTTTGTTTAAAAAATGTAGTCGCCACCTAGTATTGAATTAAATAGTGTGTTAGGTCACCAGGATTTTGAAAAATATTTTATTTTAAAAATGGCTCATCTTTTTACCTAAAAAAACTATTGGTCTTTACCAAAGGCTTTTTTTTTAAGTTCGAGGGCCAGTTATGCTTGGGAAAGATATTAGGCTCCCCAAAACACATGTTCGAAGACAATACCTAAGTTTAAATAAATCTTTCGATTCAAACTAATCCAAGTAATTTTCTTCGATTTTGGTTAACACATTAATTCCCATTTTGAAATATTTTTGTCTTTTATGTTTATTTTATGCTAGAAAATAGGAAAAAACATTGAAAAAAAGCAACAACAGATAAAACAGGTAAATAAAGAACAAATGTCCCCCACTTACACCGCCTATCAATTATGGAAGAATCGACAAGTTTAGCCCCAAGGGAGATGTTTTATTTGTTTAGTGTATATAAAAAACATTTATTTACAAAAACAATCAAGGAAAACAAATGTTAATTTTCTAGAGTAAAATTGTTTATTTTTTAGGGTAAAAACAAAGTACTTTTCATGTAGAGAACTTATTATGTGAAAACTCTTTTTCTTTCTCTTTTTTTCTTTATTTAGGAAAAGTAAGAACAAACATGACACTAATGGTAAAGATACACACATTTGATTCTTGTCAAGAGCAGTCTAACCAAACCTACTTGCTTAGGCAAGTTTAATGTTATTGTTTAATTTTATTAGTTAAAAAAGAAAAGAAAATATAGATATAAGTGCCAGTTCTACTTGTAACTAAGAAGGAGGAAATGCTTCTGAAGAAGACATACAGTTATCCTCGAAGGGATAAAGGGTCTCACTTTATTTCGTTATTTAGCCACAAGGGTCTAGACGTAGTAATATATACAAGGTACCAGTCTATGATCTGAGACGTATAACCAGTTCATGATCTAGGTTTATATATATAGGTGTCAGTCCATAGCCTGAGAAGTAGGGCTAAGCCACAATATGGGCTAGCACGGAAAGGCACAGAGCAGAAAAAGTAAATAGTTAGTTGTTAATAGTTAGTTGTTAGTAGTTAGTAGTTCATAGTCAGAAGTCAATAGTTAGTTGGTTTATTTTAGGTTCATTGAGTTTGGTTTCTTGTGTGTCTTGACAAAAGCTAAAGATGCTATGTATACCAAACGTTCTTGTTGTTCTTGACACAAAAACAAAGATACCATGTATAATATGTACAAAACTGAAGCCAATAAATACAAGCAAAAGAAAATATGTACAAACAACCTAAAGATGACAAACAAACAAACTAAAGAGAATGTTGGTCCAAAGAGCTACCTAAGACGGGGAATTGGGTAGTTACAAAATTTAAACAATTAATTCATTTAAACACTTAATATCAAATAATCAAATTTTCTAAATTAATTATTATCTTAGTCACGCAGCGGATATGTATTTAATACTAATTACACAACAAAACACAATATAAGAAAATAAACATTGGAGCACACAATGTATATCCTAGTTCGGTTAAGCTACTCTTGCCTACATCAAGTCCCCCGAGCTCCACGGAGATTCGCAATTGACTAAACCTCTTTGATCCCTTTATCAGGTAGGAACCAAACCCTTACAATAATTCTTTTACAAGCACAAAATCAACCTTTACAAATTACCCTTTTTCCAGGCTAATGATGAACTCTATCTTTTTACTTGACCAAAGATTAACCTAACACTCTCTCACTTATCCTTTTATTAGGGAATGATGAACCTTTACAATTCACTCAAAAAATAATTTAATTACCCGAAGAATCAAAGCCTAATTCTTTTCAAGGGAAAAGAATAACCTAACATTTTTACCAAGATAAAGATCAAACCCAATTTTTTTTCACAAGAAAAATATCAAAACCTAACTACCCTAACTAGACACCGTCCTAAACGTGTCTAATCCACTCAAACTCACAAATACAAAAAAATGCAAGTTTCTTCCCACAAGAAGCTTCTACCATTCAATATGAATATACTCAATTAATTATCCGAATAATTACTGCGTGATAGATACAATGTGAGGTAAATGCAATTGGATTAATAAAAAATGGGGATAGCATAATTTAAGCACATAATCAGATAATTAAACAAAAATCATTTAGAAAGATTTTCAGGCTCTTAAGTTTAAAACAATTTTCTAATCAACCCTATACCAAGCAATCAATAAAAATATAACTTCAAAATAAATAATAAAATTTGTATAGATCTCACAGGGAAACACCAAAGATAATGACAGAATAACAATAGAACTCAAGTCGATGACGTTAAACCAATAGCACTTTAGATAAAGAATTTAAAATAAATCTCTCACAAAAATCTTAGCCTAAATATCACTCTTAGAATAGCTCAAACTGATAATTCTTGATGTGTTGATCGGAAATCCCGTATGTCTATATTAATAGACAAATATCAAGCCCTCTAACGGCTAGTGTCTCAAAGATATGCCTCTTACTGACCCTCTTAGACCCCATATATGATAATATTTCAATTCAGGAGTATTTCACTTAAAAATAACTTTTGATATTCTCAAATAAGCCCATAAAACTATTCTAAGTTAAAAGCATAGAGTTATGAAGTATTAATCCATTTAAATTAAGAGAATCTTTAAATACGTGGACCAAATCAATAAGGATGATATAATAGGTGTTCAATATCTTAATTAGGTTCAAATCCCCTAAATCCCACTCTTTGAATCATAAAAAACGAATAGTTTTTGACCAAGAGACCAAATCTCTCAATTTTTCAACTGACTTAGTCAGTCGACCGAGTCCTACAAGTTGGTTGACCAACCTGTTAGAGCCAAATATTACCATTGGCTTAAATCCATTTGGTTGACCGACTACACCCAATCGGTTGACCGATTGGATAAGTGTGCTCACTTTCTTCGCTAATTTAGCCACTACTTCAAATGGTTGAGCGACCAATTACATTTAGTAGACTGACTAGATCAATAGTACCTCATTTTAACTCCAAAACTCATTGTTTGGTTTGGTTGACCGATTGCTTTTCTCGGTTGAATGAATTAACTTGAAAATTTAACTTTTTATAATGTAAAACATGTTTTTCAATTAGGTTAATTGTCAATTTAATTTCACATAAGGAGCACATACAATATCTCATTTTAGGATTTTGAACTTATCATTTCTTATCTTGACACTCATATCATTAACTCATTTAAAGTGTCGTGTGTAATCCTAATTTAGGTTGCATTAAGAGTATATAAGTAGAGAGTTATTTTCAGTTATTTTTCTTCAAGGTCTTCAAAACTCTTCACATCTTCATTGCATCTATCTTGCACCCTTTATATTTTCTTCATGAAGTATTTTTCATTATCACATACATGAAACTTATAAATCTGAAACACTTGATAAAATTATTAGTTCAACAAAAAAAACATCAATATTTAATTGATCATGAAAATCTTGGATTCAACAATCCTCCTATTTTTTTATGATGAAAATTAACTTTGATGTTTTTTTTTAATAAAGAATGTAACCACGCTCTCCCTAAATCCGAGCATGGGTATTTAAACTCATTTAAGCATAAATATGAAAATAAAAAAAATAAACAATGATAAATATATGCAATATAAGCCCAATTTAATTAACATTTCTCTAATCAATGCAAGGTTTAAGCGAACAAATTCCTAAACATCAACTAACTCATTAAACATCAACTTCTCCCCCTTTATCATCTCAAAAAGTGGGGACATAATGAAGTTATTCTTTATACCCCTTGATAAATATTCTTATAAAAACTTATCTTTAAAAGATCATAAAACCTTGATTTTAAATATTAAGGATAAATATCATTTAAAATTTTAGGATATATGTTGATCATCATAAGAAATAAACATTAGTGCATAAAAGATCATAACTAGACAAAACTTCACCATATTAGACTAATTACAACTTAATCCTACCAAGTCTACATCAAGTATCATAATTCCTAAATTAACTATTATAGATCATAGTACTACAATGAGATATTTTCAATTACATAACCAAAAATACGATAATGCATAACTTCTAATGGGGACCGTGTCCCATGAGCGGATAATATGGTCCTAATGGACTGGTGGCTAGCCACTGTGGGTATTGACCTCCGAGTTGTATACTTGAGCTAGAAGGCATCTGCTGATAGTATGATGTGGATGGTCCTGCCCTTGAAGGTCCTGCTGCAGAAGGTTCTCCAAAGGATTGTTGTTACTGCAACTAGGCACTGAATTTCTGCTGACTACTGAATTTCTGGTTCTACATGAATAGGAACATTTGTTTCTGGTTTCTCGTGACTCTTACAAACCGAGCTTCCATCGTATCACTCAGCTTTCCATATCCTCCTTACATGGACACCCCCATCTTTGCTATTTCGTCTGATATCCCGGACACTCTAGAATCAAGCACCTCAGTGAATTGTTGGAAGTCATCAAATTGATTCTGAAGCATATCGATTTTCTGATCCATACTCAACTATTCTTCATCTTCTTCTACGTCCTCAACCATTCTCTCTCTCTTCTTCTCTTTTCCTCCCCTATTTATTTCTCTTGAGCTCAAACCCCATCAAATTACAACTGTTAACATTTAACCATCCCGAGGTTATAGTGAGAAGTGCATTTTTTTTTCTGGATCGCAATCAATTTTGAAATGGTCAAAGATTATTTGAAGCGCATCACCATAGGGTAGTAATCTTGATGTTTTCTTCACTTGATATTCCATGTGCTCAAATATGATATAAGCCAAATCAATACTTCTACCATCGACAATCTCATTCAGTAAAGACAAATCAAACACATTGACGCTTACATGACTCCTTCCTCTTGGTACAATAGAATGGGTGATTATTGAATGAATGAGTCGGTGTTCAAGTGATAATGACCATGCTCTTCCATCAACCAAATTAAATTTATTCGCTATTTCATTTTTTAAGATACCCTACAATCCATAAGGTAGTATGGTAAGGACGAAAATCTACGTTTTTTAACTTTCAAAAGTCTCCTAAGATCTTCCATATTCAATTTAATTTCAACACCTTTAACAAATGACCTCAACTCTTCATCACTAATCGTAAGATTATTGTAAAACATATTTACCCAATGTGGCATCCACATCCACTCATTACTTTGGGTAACAAAGTCTGTCCACGCCATCTTCTTAACCTATTTTTCAAGATCAATGTTTTACATTTTGAAGCTGGCAAAATCAATTGGTTTGGAGAAAACAACCTTTTAACTCTCAGTTTCATTTTTGTATTTTACTTAATCGTTTTTACTTTGAAAGTGTATGGTGGCAAACTTAGGTTTTCCCGGACATGATTGTTTTGTTCTACCTCTAGGCATTTTATATCAACAATGATTTTCAACAAACAATTTAAGATCCAAAAACCTACGAGGATGAAGCCTAAATGGTAGATCTACAAAAACCCTAAAGTAGAGAAGAAAGACCAACCTTTTGATGAATATTTTGCTTCTAAACAATAGATCAGATCCCACAATCTTCTAATCCAAGCCAATATTTGAAGATCTATTATAGATTTGAAAGGAAATTTCTTCGGTAGTAAAGGGATTTTTACAGAGAGAACGGAGGAAATCAAAATAGGGGTGAAATGAAGGCCCAAAGGGAATTTATTTCCGTAACAGTCGGTTAACTAACTATTTTCAGTCGGGTGACCAACCAGACCAAAGTCTATATTTTGCAAGCTCTATTTTCGTCGGTTGACTGACAGTTTATATTGGTTGACCGACAGGACAATTTTGTCCTTAGGTACTATCTTGTCCTATTTGATCTATTAGCTCAATTTTTATCTCTCATTTTAATCCACACATATTATTTAAAATATTTTCACACACACACACCTACATATGTCATAAATGAACTAATTTAAAAAATATGAGGCATCCATCTCCCTTACAAAATTAACGTATTTGAAATTTAGGAAATTTGACATACCTGGTTTGTCTTTGGGAGCAATTGGTGTGTGTACCTTTGGTGGATTTTTAATTTTAAGCTTGTTAACCTTTGAATCTGTCATTTTTCCTTTTGCTTGATTTACCATTTTGAATTCTTCCTTATTTGCAACGACTTTCTTATGAATCAATTTAGTAATGATCTTCTTGCCTTTGTAAGGTGCTTTGAGTTGTTCCCCCTCATTTTGCTTTGTCACCACCTTATATGTTTTCCTTTTTTGGTATTGCTTTCTTGCCATTCATTGAGGATAAGTATCATTGATTTCATGTACTAAACTCGTTGCATTTCGAGCTTTCCATTTTGTATATTTTGATTCATCCTCATTGGTGCATTGAATTTGGAATCCCTTCTTAGCATGTAATATTCATTTTACCCTTTTGATTGATCAATCTCCCATTTGTACCTGCATAAAGTTTTTATTTCCTTAGTATCTAGTTATTTTTGGATTCGACCAGATAACCATGCAACAAATAACACATTTTATCTAAATGACCATACGTCCCACAATACAAAAAACATCTAGCATTGTTAAAATGTTTCTTCGGATAATCATTTTTCCGTATGGGAGCATGATATTGACAGTGATATTGAGAAACTGTTTTAGCAACTATTGGCTTTTCAACAAGTTTAGTTTTCTCAATATCCTTGAATTTATCCACTGTTTCATTAAGCTCCTTTTGAGTCTTTTCAAATGATTGCTCCAACGAACTAACATTCACCTGTAAACCAAAATTCTTCTTATGCATAAATTCAAGATCATTCTTAAGAATTCGATAATCATTTTCAACATAATGGATTTTCACACATGCTCTATCAAGGTCACACCTTGCATTATCCAACTCAATGTTCAAGGCCTCATTTATCCTTTAAAAAGATAACTTAAAAGTAAATAATAAAGCTAATTTTTTAAAAAAATAATCAAACAAAAATCATTTAAAAATATTTTCAGGCTCTTAAGTTTAAAATGATTTTCTAATCAACCCTATACCAAGCAATAAATAAAAATATAACTTCAAAGTAAATAATAAAGTTTGGATAGATCTCACCCGGAAACACCGAAGATAATGACAGAACAACAATAGATCTCAAGTCGGTCACGCCAAACCACAAGCGCTTTAGATTAAGAACTTGGAATAAATCTCTCATAAAAATCTTAGCGTAAATATCACTATTAAAATAGCTCAAATTGATAGTTCTTGAAGTGTTGATCACAAATCTCGCAGCTCTATATTAATGGACAAATATCAAGCTCTCCAACAGCTAATTTCTCAAAGATGTGCCTCTTAATGATACTTTTAGACCCCATATATGATAACCTTTCAATTAAGGAGTATTTCACTTAAAAGTAACTTTTGATATTCTCAAATAAGCCCATAAAACTATTCTCAATTTAAAACTATAGAGATAGGAAATATTAATCCATTTAAATTAAGAAAATCTTTAAGTATGTGGACCAAATCAATAGGGATGATAGAATAGGTTGTCAATATCTTAATTAAGTTTAAATCCCCCAAATCCCTCTCTTGGAATCATAAAAAATGGATAGCTTTTTACCAAGAGACCAAATTTCTCGATTTCCCAATTGACTCAGTCGGTGGACCAACCTGTCTAGAGCTAAACATTACCATTGGCTTAAAGCCATTTGGTTAACCGAGTACATCCAATCGATTGATCGATTGGATCAATGTGATTCACTTTTCCACCATTTCTCCTTCTGACTCAACCGGTTGATTGACCATTTTCAAACGGTTAACCGATTACTTGCTTCGCCAATTTAGCTACTGCTTCAAATGGTTGATCGACCAATTTCATTCGGTCGACCGATTGGATCAGTATTACCTCATTTTAATTCCAAAACTTACAGTTTGATTCGGTTAACCGATTGCGTTTCTTGGTTAACTGAATTAACCCGAAAATTCAACGTTTTATACTTTGAAACATGTTTTTCAATTAAGTCAATTATCAATTTAATTTCACATAAGGAGCACATACAATGTCTCATTTTAGGATCTTGACCTTATCATTTCTTGTCATGACAATCATATAATTAACTCATTTAAAGTGTCATGTGTGATCCTAATTCGAGTTGCATTAAGAGTATATAAATAAAGGGTTGTTTTCACCTATTTTTAGTCAAGGTCTTCAAAACTCTTCACATCTTCATTGCGTCCATCTTGCACCCTTTATATTTTCTTCATGATATATTCTTCTTAATCACATGCATGGAACTTATAGATCTAAAACACTTGATAAAATTATTAGTTCTACCAAAATATCAATAATTGATCGTCAAAACCTTAGATTCAACAGACAGGTTTAAAGAAACTTACCTAACTTAGGGGAGTAGTCTTTCCCCAAGTAAATATTTCCTTCTTCTCATTCTTTAACTCCGTCTCCTTGTCTTGGATGTTCTAAATAAAGTCTCTTGAAATCTTTCAGGAAAAGTATCAAGATCACCTTTCAAGAGGATTTTTGAAAGAGTTTTGATAAGTTGGAGAGGTGGAAAACTTAAGAAATCAAGAAAAGCCTACAGTGTTTTTTTAGTTTAGAGAGATAGAGGGCCTGATAAGTGTCTTACCCTTAACAAAACAGGCTCTCTTTTACGAGCAATAGCATGCCTGCCCATTTCCCAATGCGCAGGCATTGCCAGCCTGTATTAAATGATCATTTAATGATCATTCAATGCCATTTATGGCAAGTTTATGATAGGAATGATGAAAATTGTCATACCCCACCCTGGACACCCATCATCCAGGGGCCGGCGTGACGTTAACACAATATCACCTGAACGCCAAACTAATCTAGAATACGAGAATAAATACATTTTTAAATACGCAACCACTAAAGCCGACATGTATATACATACACACTTTCATTTGGGGACACACTCCTCCCTACAAACTTATAATAACAATATAAAACAACTAAGAACCTCTCATAGGTTCTCTTCCAACAGCTGCTCCAACTCCTCCCTCATTACAACATCACCGTACTTTACCTAGTGCCAGTAGGGGACCGACTCCTAGCGGTTTTACGTGCGAGTGTACTGTCTTCTTAGTAAAAATATTTTAAAATAATAATTCATTCTACAACATCTAAATGGATCAAGCGTAAGTATATAAATAGCACGTAACTAGTAAAATTCTCCATAATATAAGTAGTGAAAATAAACCAATAAGTATAAGTTCCATTCAAACCCATCTAGTATAAAATAATACCATTCACTATAATAAATAATAAGTCATCCAAAACACCACTCCACCACAACACACACTGGCTAGCCATAGTGATTGTTTTAACCTTACGATCGGGAGTTTGCAACGGTACCGTACTGATAGGTATGAAAAACCTATCTATTTCTAATCCGAATTTGTTAGTTTTCGAATATATTTATATAATATTTTATTATATTTTAATTAGATTTCATACTTTTTGTATAAATCAGGTGTGTAGGGCAAAAAGATAGGAAACTAGAGCTAAAACGATGAGATCGAACCAAAGCGGTTCGAAGTTATGGTAGATAAACAAGCTCGGAGGCTAAAAGATAAAACAGGCCCATCGCTTAGGCATATAGACCACCGCCTAAGTGGTGAAAATGCTGAGAAGAGAAAAATGTTACTAATGGATAACCGCCTAGGCAAAGATTCTATCGCCTAGGCGAAAATTCAGCAGAAGACGAAAAAGGGCTACTGACAGCAGCTCACCTAGGCGAAGTTTTCTTCGCCTAGGCGGAAATCCAATAGAATGTTATCCCATTCCACTGCCTACTTCACCGCCTAGGTAATCAGATCAAACCGACCTAACTCCTCCTAGGCAAAGAATCCACCGCCTAGGCGGATTTTCCCTGCATAGTCTTGAGATATTTCTAGGATATTTTTGCTATAAATATCCCCTCTCCTCCCCTTTGGCCGGTGATCTCTCTTGCCCCCTTGGATTTTTTGAGCCCCTTAGGCTATATCTAAGGGTATATTTAGGAGTTTTAGGTGTGGAGCTCACATCCCGAAGTGGAGAAGACGACGAATTGATCGTAGAGCATTCTTAGCAGTTTATCTTCGGACGAGGCTAAGTTCTTCAATTGTTTTTCCTTATTTTTTTATCTTAGGATCATGTGAGCATGTTTAGATCATTAATTTCTTGTATATATGGCTATGTCCTCGAGTTAAATATAGATTGTAGTAGGGATTAACATATAATTTATAAATACGTTGTTTGGATGATTTCGGTGTTGTGTTTATGTTTGTTCTTCATAGTTTGATTGTGTTTATCGTATTGTTTTTTTTTATTATGCTTGTATTGATAAATGGAGAATATGGGGTTTTGATAAACCCCAGATTCGGATTAAGGTAAACAAACGCCACGATTCTATAACCCGGTTGGGGTTTGAATCATGGGCAATCGATGACGTGGGGCAAGACACACGCTACCTAGGGTCGTTAAGACGTTGAGGGAGACTTCTTCGTTGGCTTGAAGTTGCATTATATCCCTCGTCTTACACTCAGAAGAGGTGATGAGAGAGTTTTAGAACAGAGATTGTCGATAGGGTAAATACAACGCGACGTTCCAATAACCAGGGAGGGAGTTGGATTGTGTGCAATCAATGACGCTGGGCGAGACTCATGTGACCTAGGGTCGTTAAGACGTTGAGGGGGACTTCTTCGTTGACTCAAATTCATGTATTCTCCCGTCTTACACTCGAAAGAGGTGGCGGTGGAGTTTACGTACCGAGGTTGTCAAATAGGTCGAACAACGTTAACGTAAGTAAATCGAGATCGAACACGTGTTTGTAAACACATTAATCCCTAGGCGATTCTTCACCCTAAAACATATTAGCATGTTAGTGTAGTTAATTTAGGTTATATTAGTATTAGTTTGATTAATTAAATACGTTTGTTTTCGCCTAGATAAAATTAGGTCACGACAAACGCGGTATTCGATAGTAACGACAACAATCCCTGTGGATACGATAACCCGATCTTAAATATCACACTATACTAAAACTTAGACCTCTTATACTTGTGAGTGTAAGTAGCGGCGTGCATTTCGCACCCTACCAAGTTTTTGGCGCCGTTGCCGGGGATTGTTTTGACGTTATTGTCGGAGAAATGCGGTAACGGCTCTGGACTTAAGTTTTAGATAGGAAAAGCAAGTGTTTTGTATTGCCGGGGATTGGTGAGGTTGTTATTATTGATATTGTGTGTAAATGACTTAATTTTACTTTTGGCATTTATTTTGTATATAATTTTTGTTTGTATTTTTGGTTTTGTTTCCAATGTAGGGTACTTGGCGATGTCAGATCGACGGGTATTGATGCATCTTTTTCGACAGGATTTCAAGCCGTTTATTGTGTTTAGCCAAGCACATAAGCCAGTGAGGTGTTTCGTTGAAAGATCAAGCCATCCAAAGCAAAATCTCACCAATCTTGAAGGCATTCTGAATGTCGGGCCGAGGACATTAAACCACGCGCTTGTTGGGAGGCAACCCAAGCAATTCTTTTTGATCCATCCCATCCGACTTGAATCGGAGGCAAGATCCTCTCGCCTCCCAGGTAAGTGTTCTCAACACCATTCGTCAGCATGCTTTAATTCCATATGTTAAGATTGATGATTGGGTTCACTGAGGAAACTATCCACTTTGAGTTTGGCGGTGATGTGTAGTAGTAGTATTGTTGGTTTATGTGCTATTGTTTTTCCGTATTGCATGTGTGTTTAGGTTAGAATGTGTTTATGTTTTTGTATTGTTGTTTATATGTTGAGTTTTGCATTCATCTGGTCCGTTACCCGATGATCAAAATTACCCCTGGTTGTTTTCAAAGTCAAGGGTAATACCCATGCATGTGTGATTCTGTGTGCTTGACTATGCTTTTTGGTTAAAATTATTGTAAATCCTAATATGCACGGACACATAGACTCAATGTATTTTTATTCAATTGATTTGAGGACGATTATCGATTAACCAAATTCATGACACATTAAAGATTCTAGAACTTGATTGAGGGGAAGCTTGAGGCGAAATCCTAAGCGAGGTAGTTCATGAGATGTGATTTAGGCATTCTCTTTGTCGCTTGAGTCTTTTTAAGCCTACCTTATTACATGTTTATCCCTCGTAACCTTGTCGAACCCTAAATGCAAATTCAATTCTGAACACATAAACTAATACTATGGCCAGTTGATCATTTTCCAAACCTATATCACTGAAATTAAGGGCACATTTGAGTGAATCAAGTTAGCCATTGTAAAGGCTTCTTGATGTGAGCGGTTGGGTTTAGGGCGAACTTCCAATTGATTTGGTATTTGAGTACTCATTTGTCATTTTTCATTTGTATTTCACACACCCCTTCAATTGTAACAATCAAATAAGTTTGGGGGTGTGTTCGTTGAAAAGAAAAAAAAATAGAAAAAAACAAATCAAATGTAAATACGGTTTTTATTTCCGTTTCTTTTGACAAGTGAGTATGTCGGTCTTAAATGCATGTTCGGGATTGTTTCCAATATTTCTATGGGGATTCGAGAGTGAATGTGCCAAGCGTTGAGCCTTGGGTAACGTTAAGTTAACAACGTTAACCCGTTTTCTATTCCAAATTACCCTTGTCCAAATATACCAAAACCAAACCAAGTCCTAATGATCTTCATGAACTACTAAACCTACATTAGTGGAGAGTGGACCCCAATCAAGCCTCTGGAAATCTTAGTCCTTCACGGTCTAAGTCATGAATTTCGTTGGGGGATAATCCAATCCGATCGTTTTATAGTTATATTATTGAGTCTCGCACTAACACGTTTAAAGGATCTAGAATAGCGTTCACCATTATTACATGTCGAAATTCTAGAACATTACATGCTGTGTGTTACCGCCTTAACTCGATACTACTAGCGGTTGTTGAGGGAAAAATAAATAGGCCGTTAGAAGAAGTCAAAACTCACGTGTTGTTATGTTTAGATTGTTTTTAGGTTGTTTGTTATTTACTTCAGTTTGTGTATTTTTCATTTTAGTGTGTGTGTTTGGCTCGAGGACTGGCCAAATTCTGAGATTGAGGGTATTGATAGGTGTAAAAAACCTATCTATTTCCAATCCGAATTTGTTAGTTTTCGAATATGTTTATATAGTATCTTATTATGTTTTAAGTAGTTTTCATACTTTTTGTATAAATCAGGTGTGTGGGACAAAAAGATAGGAAACTGGAGCTAAAACGATAAGATCGAACCAAAGTGGTTTGAAGTTACGGTGGATAAACAAGTTCGGAGGCTAAAAGATGAAACAGGACTACCGTTTAGGCGTCCAGACCACTACCTAAGCGGTGAAAATGCTGAGAAGATCAAAATGTACTGACGAACGATTGCCTAAGCGAAGATTCTATCGCCTAGGAGGAAATCCAGTAGAAGACGAAGAAGGGCTATTGACAGCCGCTCGCCTAGGTGAAGTTTTCTTCGCCTAGGCGAAAATCCAACAGAATGTTCTCCCAATCCACTGCCTACTTCACCGCCTAGGCGATCAGACCGAACTTACCTAACTCCGTCTAGGTGAAGAATCCACCGCCTAGGCAGATTTTCCCTGCACAGTCTTGAGATATTTTTAGATATTTTTAGGATATTTTTGCTATAAATATCCCCTCTCCTTCCCCTTGGCCGGTGATCTCTCTTGCCCGCTTGGCATTTTTGATCCCCTTAGGTTATATCTAAGGGTATATTTAGGAGTTTTAAGTGTGGAGCTCACATCCCAAAATAAAGAAGACGGCGAATCGATCGTAGAGCGTTCTTAGCGGTTTATCTTCGGACGAGGCTAAGTTCTTCGATTGTTTTTCCTTATTTCTTTATCTTAGGAGCATGTGAGCATGTTTAGCTCGTTATTTTCTTGTATATGTGGCTATGGCCTCGAGTTAAATATGGATTGTAGTAGGGATTAACATATAATTTATAAATACGTTGTTTGGATGATTTCGGTGTTGCATTTATGTTTGTTCTTCGTAGTTTGATTGTGTTTATCATATTGTTTGTTTATTATGCTTGGATTGATAAATGGAGAATACGGGGTTTTGATAAACCCCGAATTCGGATTAAGGTAAACAAACGCCACGATTCTATAACCCGGTTGGGGTTTGAATCGTGGATAATCGATGATGTGGGGCAAGACACACGCTACCTAGGGTCGTTAAGACGTTGAGGGAGACTTCTTTGTTAGCTCGAAGTTGCATTATATCCCTCGTATTACACTCAGAAGAGGTGACGAGGGAGTTTTAGAACGAAGATTGTCGATAGGGTAAATACAACGCGATGTTCCAATAACCCGGGAGGGAGTTGGATTGCGTGCAATTAATGAACCTGGGCGAGACTCACGTGACCTAGGGTCATTAAGAGGTTGAGGGGGACTTCTTCGTTGACTCAAAATCATGTATTCTCTAGTCTTACATTCAGAAGAGGTGGCTGTGGAGTTTACGTACCGAGATTGTCAAATAGGTCGAACAACGTTAACGTAAGTAAATCGAGATCGAACACGTATTTATAAACACGTTAATCCCTAGGTGATTCTTCACCCTAAAACATATTAGCATATTAGTGTAGTTAATTTAGGTTATATTAGTGTTAGTTTAATTAATTAAATACATTTGTTTTCGCCAAGATAAAATTAGGTCACGACAAACGCGATATTCGATAGTAACGACAACAATCCTTGTGGATACGATAACCCGATCTTAACGATCACACTATACTAAAACGTAGACCTCGTATACTTGCGAGTATAAGTAGTAGCATGCATTTCGCGCCCTACCACGTACCATCCGTAGGATATGCCTTCCTACGAATACCTATCACTTCGCCGAAGTGGATAATCACTGCGCAGATAAGCATCTAACATCACTTTGCCAAAGCAGATAAACATCACTCGGCCAAAGCGGATAACATCACTCTGCCAAAGCGGATAACCTCACTCTGCCGAAACAGATAAATACTATGGCATCGTCCAATCAATAACATCGTCAAATCAATACCATCACTCTGCTGAAGCAGATAATCATCACTCTGCCGAAACAAATAAATACTTTAGCATCATCAAATCAATAACGGCATCATCAAATCACAAATCAATAATATCATCTAATCAACATCTTCAAATCTCAAACATCACCCTCTATTTCCAAAACTGATTTTTAATCCAAAATCATATTTTAATCCAAAATCATATTTCTCATTTTCTTTAAAAAAATGTTTGATTTCACCAAAACCATTTTTCCACCCTTTATTTTTATAAAACTAAGAATTTTCCACTCTCTTTTAAAATCACCAAATCCAACGAAAATCATTTTCAACTTTCTTTTGAAAACCATTGTAATTTCACGAAAATCAATTTTTACTCACTCACCCCCAAAACCTGCTTGATCCACTTAATTTTTAAAAGTTTATAATTTAAATACAATCATTTTCCATCACACACACACACATATATATATATATAGTTTGGCAAGAAGATAATACACTTACCTGAATATCCGATTTCGTAAACTTTAACCGACTAGTCTCAACTAGAACTCCGGTGCCTGCGAACCTAACGGTGACAGAGCCTACATTAATATTTTATGTAAACATAACTTAATCATGAATTGTAGACCCTAAATTTCATAATTTCCTATTCCCCGTGCTTTATTATGAAATTTACTATATTGAATTTATTCGTGTAAACGATCTCACTATTTCTTATCGCCATTTCAACATTTTTCATGCGAACACATAACGTTAAATTCAACGATAATGATAACATGTATTTTACATTAAGACAATTAAATGTATATATTAAAGAAGTACAAAATTTTATCTTCCCTCGAATTTTCCACCGGCCGAGAGATTGGATTTATGTTTTTAGTAGGGTGGTTTGTGTAATTTTCTTTTTTTCTTTTTCCTTTTTTTCCTGAGCTTCTTCCCCTTTCCTGCTCTGTTTCTGTTTTGCTGCTCAGCCGCCGATGACAACCCCTCACCGCCGATCACCTACTCCCACCGCCGGACCAGATGACCGACTCCCACACAAATACCCAACCGAAGGGCCACACACACACAACCATCACAGATCACACACACCCACTGCTCTCTCTCTCTCTCTCCCTCTACACTCCACTTCGGCGACAACTCCGGCGACACCCCACACCGCCATGCACACACAACACTCCCTAATGAACAACCCCTACACATACCCACAACTAAACGCACATGCCAAGCCATACATACTGATCACACACATACACCATACACATACCCACATGCCAATCACGCACACACATACAGAAAACACACACAACAGCATACACCCACACGGTTACTCAAAACAGAACCCACACCAACACAAACGATGATCAGAACACACTCATACCCACTGCGTTTCGATTTTTCTGTTTTGAATTCTCGCCACCGGCGAGTTTTCTCTTTCTAACCCTCTGCCGGCGAACTCCGGTGACTCACCTACGATCGGAACAATGCACACACATAAATAAATTGGACACTCACACACACCTAGAACACACAAACATAAAATGGGGCACACTCACACGAAATACACATTTACGATCACCGCCACCACCGGACAAACGATAATCCCACATAATCGCCGGAGGAACAACGATGATTTCACACATACCTACGCAATGTCGCCCTGCACAGAACACATGAACAACACACACACACACACACACACACTCACCAACGACGACAGACACACACCCACGCCCAAACAACGCCGTCGCTCCAAACCCACACTGCCGGACCTACTATTTCTCTCTTCCTTCTCTGTTTTCAAATCTCTCATTCTTTTTAGGTTGAAGATCACGATTGCATGGTTATTTATATGCGTGAGAGTAGTAGATCAACTTAATCCTAGCTTGCCACGTCGAGATGATCTTGATTCTTCTCTCGGTTTGGTTTGGATCCACCGACCGTATAAACATATATGTGTATGTATATATAAAATATCTTATTCCCTAATTACACTAACCCCCCTCCCCCAGTTTTCTTTACATTATTAATTAAACCTAAATTCTAATTTTGATATTCTAAAAATTATAAATTAACCCCTAAAATATTTAAATCAAATAATAAATTACGCCATCTAGCCCGCTATTTTTAAAACTTTTTAAAATACGACTTAAATAAAAATCAGGGTCTTACAACCCTTCCTCCCTAAAAGAAATTTCGTCCTGAAATTTATCAACCAATAGGAATTAACAACTTAATCAAATCATTTATACATCAGACGTGCACCACAAAGTTACATTTGTCACACTTCATTCTAGACCAATTGGTTTCTATGTAGGGTCCCATAATCTAACGTCACCCTTAATTCGAAACCGACAATTTCTGTCGAATCATTTTCACATTCATTGCAATATTTTCATTCGTAGCAGTCAACATTATATCCAAAATCCAGCAGACAAGGTGCACCTTGGTTGGTAACACCCATTCTAGACAACTAACTGTCTCATGTTTCTAACGCTTCTGCTGCGCTACTCTGATAAAATCAAAATCAGCAACAACACTATATGCTTAAAATATTTCAATAATTTCAGTAAATTGGGTCCATTTCATTCCGGCATAACCAGCACCTATCCATTTCTTCCAACATTTTCCAATCACCCCGTTCACAACATTATTTCCATTCAACATGTTACTCAACAAAAATCACCACCAGTCTCATAAGCATAGATTGCCTAACCATCATTAACCTCAATATCTACCTTAAATCTTTAATACTCTTATAAGCATTTTTTTTAAATATAATTGCTAGCTTGCAATCCACCAAAACCACATGATTACAACTCAAATATATCAAACAGGTCATTTATAAAAATTTATTTTATGCCTCCACATTTGATCAAGTCTTTGACATGGTCTCGTGCCTCAATTCCGTTTCAACCTACCTATCATGCTTCAAACATATATCCACGTATATATACGAAACAAAGGATATAGGTATGCCCCAATCACAAAGATTTGATACATTCTACTAATTACGAGATACTGACTACAAAACATTGTATCATGAATATATATTAACTCAACGATATTTCAAATTATCCTTTTCCTATGAAATCTCAATAATTTTCAATTTTCAATAAAAATGTAGCCACATCGGGCTATTTCTAAATTTTGAAAAAATTTCGTTCTCCTATCTCAGTTCAGTCTATTGACTGGAATCCTGCATCCTAGTCATATAGCGCTTGATACAATGCCACCTTGATCGTCAACAAGATATCTATTAGTATACACAGATTTTATTAACGCCGCACAACCATCCCCCTTATCAGAAACTTTCACAAACACAACCCCTCAATATATCTTCCAACTCCTGAATCGTATTTCCTGATAGACCGTTAATCCACAAATGAAACACGGTATCAACCTCCACTTAGACACCTTAAGAAGTGTGGAAATTCGACCAGAACGTTCAAATAACTATCAGCTCTTGATACTATAGTTTCTCCTATACAACTTTTCCAATAGATTTTTTTTTTTTTTTACCTGGGATTAACTACTCGACTTTACATGTTTACTTCATGCTAATTTAAATTATCACCCTTCAATACTACATTTTTTTTTCCGCTTTTGATTTAAGATAATTATCTTAACCCAATTTTATTCAACATTTGCATTGAACTGGTTCATCATGTAACCGAACAATCCCGTCTACAAATATACTTGGCATATGCATCAAGAAAACATTCCTCGAACTACTCTCCCCTTTTCCTTCTGGAATAGGTCAAGGCTACAATAACCCACCTAGAAAAACAAATCACCTAATCAACAAATGCTGCGATTCCCAATTTCCATTTCAATCTACTAATACTACTCACGCAATCTCAACAGTTTAGTATTACCAGGGCATTTCATGTATTGTTCTAAGTATCTCTTTTAAGGTATCTTCCGTCAATTGACATTATTAAAACTACACACTTTATTTTCAATTATCAAAACTTCATTATCATTTCTAATACGCTAATCAGCTCCACAGTCATTTCCCATTGCATCGCTAATCCTTCTTAATTGAACATCCGACTTTTGTATTTTCCCCTAACACGGTTGATCAATGCCATTTAAAAAAAAAAATTCAAGATCTCAAATAACGTTTCCACTTAACCAACCGCCCACTAAACTTTCAAGGGTCTCAACTCAACCCACCCATAAAGAAATATGAACAATCAACTCACAAATTTCTAGCCTGAAATATTCGCGATAGTTAGCCCTGTGACCGTTTTCCATTCTCTTCTTCTCTAATATTTCCCAATTGGACATCTAACTTCTGTGCTTCTACCATACAATCGATAAATATCCATTTCACATTTAAAAGTTCAATTAGCGTGGTCATCTGACCAACTGCCCAATAAACTCACAAAGATCCCAACTTGACACGTACATTAGTATGAGTAACCCAAATATGCGCAACCACATTTTTTCCCAATTTTGACTTAAAGCACAAATCCCGTTATACAGGAAACGTCACTAAACATCAAAACAATTACAATCACTACTAGTTCCAAAAGATTTTGAGTTCCCGTCACATGTTCTCGGCCTTCTCCATATTCCATCAACCCACCATTTCAACTCTCTTTGGATTCACTTGAATACTATGCCTTATGTAAGACCCTGATTTAGTACGTACGTCATTTTAACTTCAATTAAGAGCATTTAGAAAATTTCGGGGAAACATTGAGTTAAAAATAAATAAAAATATATATATAAAATATATATAATAATAAAATAAAATAAAAATGATTGGGTCAAATTGCAAATTTAGAAACTTATTCTAAATTTGAGATGCAAAATTTGTAGTTAAATTCTAGAATAAAAATTTTAGGGATCAAAATGCAATTTAAGAAAATCCTAAAAGATGAATGGGATTAAATAAAGACTTAATGGAAGATAGGGGGAGAAAACTGCAATTTAACTAAATGTTTTATATATATATATATATATGAGTTGTGAGTTCGGCCGGCCGACAGGGAGATCAGGAAGAGTGGGGATCGATGTGGCGAGCAACCGATCGATTTCACACCACCATTTCTATGCATATATATACATGTGCCTACCATTTCAATCGCTACAAGGAAAAACAATCCAAAAATCTAGAGAGAGAATCGGGGAGAGCGGAGCGTCGGTGCTGCCGTGAAATCGCCGACGTTCAGTCGCTGGCGTGTGTGCGACAGAGTATGCGTGTATCCCTTCGGTGTGCATGTATGAAGGTGTGTTTGTCCGATGTGTGTGTGCAGGTGATCAGCGATCATCGTGTGTGTGGGTATTCCTCCAACGATAGTAGTGGCGGTGGTGTGTGTGTGTTTTGTTTTTGTTTGATCAGCTGGGGTAAACGACGGAGGCAGTGGAGACATGAGTTTGGCCGATGGTGTGTGTGTGGGTCGTTACGGTTGGGCGTGTACGGTTTAGGTGGGTAGATGAGATCGGTGGTGGAAGTGGCCGGTGGTGGTTGGTGAACCGTGGTGGGGGATGGAGTAGGGCCGGCGGTAAGAACGACGGGGCGTGGGAGGTCTCGGGTGGACGGTAATGGTAGAGAGAGATAGAGGGTGGCTGGCGGTATTTTGAACCGAAACAGAAACAGTAAACGCAAACAGAGAAAAAAAAAAAAAAAAAAAAAAAAAAAAAAAAAAAAGAGGAAAAAATAAGAAGAAGGGGAATTTGTAGAAACAACCCCAGGAAAATCCAGAACCTATCTCGTGGTCGCCGAACGGTTTGAAAACAGGTGAAATTTCAGTCAGTTATTAATTTTCGTTAAATTAAATTTTATTTAGTGTTACAAATCCTAAAATCGTAATAATTTCGTAACGATTAATTAATTTTAATTACGTGGTACATAAAATAGTAACGATTCAGAATATAGGGTCTGCATTGCATGATTAGGATGTTTTAGATAAGATATTAATTTAGGCTCTGTCACTATTACGTTCGCAAGCACCGACGTCCAGATAAAGTATGATCAGTGTCAGTTTTGCAAAACAGATATCGAGGTGAGTGTACTGTCTTCTTGCCAAACTATTTTCTCTCTCTCTATATATATATATATGATGAAATATGTGCTTACATAAACTGTACGAATTTATAATTGATATGGATCAAGTAGGATTTGGGTGAGTGGGTAAACTGGATTTTCGGAAGATTTTGATGGTTTTCGAAAAAAAGTTGAAAATAATTTTTTGTTGGATTCAGTGAAATTAGACGGTTTTTTTAAAAGAGAATAGAAAACATCTATTTTTCTAAAAAAAATGCCTGGTTTTCTATAAATAAAGGGTGGAAAAGTGGTTTTGATAAAATTATACGCTTTCTTTAAAAGAAGGTGTGAAATATGATTTTTGGATTTAAATGTTGGTTTTGAGGAAAAGAGATAGACGTGGTGATTTAATGATGTTGAGTAGACGATATTTATTAAGTTGTGATTCGATGACGCTGTATTTGATTTGACGATGCCAGAGTATTTATCCGCTTCGGCGGAGTGATGTTTATCCGCTTTGGCAAAGTGATGTTTATCTGTCTCGGTAGAGTGATGTAAGATGATTATACTGCGTAGTGATTATTCACTTCGGTGGAGTGATGGGTGTTCGTAGGAAGGCAAATCCTACGGGTAGTACAGTACCATTGCAACTCCCGATCGTGAGGTTGAACGATCACTAGGGCTAGCCATTGTGTGTTTAAGGTGTGTGTTTCAGATGTGGTGCTTTACGTATATTGGCTGACTTGATATTTATTATCAGGGTGATTGGTATGATTTTATACTAGATGGATTTAAATGAAACTTATCTATATCGCTTTATTTTCGCTACTTATATACTGGGGACTTTATGAGCTATGTAGTGTTTATATACTTATACTTGATCCATTTAGATGTTGTAGATATGAATTCTTATTATAAAATATTTTTACTAAAAAGATAGTACACTCGCAGGTGGAGTAGATAGGAGTCGGTTGGTCCCCTATTGGAACTAGTTAGAGTCATGCGAGGCAGGCGTTGGAGTCATACGAGAGTAAAATTAAGATGAGTGGTCTGATGATGAACCTAAGGGAGGTTCATGAGATTTGTTTGGTTGTTCTTATTTTGGGGCAGATATATTCTTATAGTATGAACTTATTATATATATATATATATATGACGTGTAGATGAAAGTTTGTATATTGTCGTAATTAAATTGGTTAGGCAAGTGTTGTCTTGTCGACGTCACGCCGGCCCCACGGTGACGGGTGTCCGGGGTGGGGTGTGACAATTTTGGTATCAGAGCCTAGGTTATAGGTTCTGTAGACTTGTCAGGGATCTTGACAGTAGAAGACCATAAGATAGGAGAATGTGTCAGTCGTCTAGTCAGTAGGGGACAGGAAATAGGGTGTAAATGAGTTAGTTTGGTTCGTGAGTGTTAGTTCTTTTATTACATTAGTTAGTGTATTGGAATGGTGCTCAGAGGGTTGTCTTGTTGGCAGGTAGTGATGGTGGAAAATGGGTGGAGTGCGATTGTGGGAGTGCTAATAGTTAGAAATGTGAGATTTTAATTAAGAAACAACTATATGCGTATTAGGTGGTGACATGATAACTATCGATAGCACCCAATAAGTTATTTAATAAGTCGTTATTAAAATAGTAGATAATATAGCAAAACACATTTAAGTTGGAATACGAAATGACATTCAAATAAAATATACCATCACCTTCCAGGCAATATGAAAGACATCTTATAATGAAAAAAAAAAAAAAAAAAGGGTTATATTAGTTGGAAAATAAATACGTGAGAAAACTGTGATAAGAAGGTAGGGCAAAAGCTTATAGAACTGGTAGATATAGCAAACGTAATAGAAATTATATGTAGGAAGTAGCCGAGAATTGTGGGTCTAGGATGAAAATAAGTATGCATATAAATAGAGTCGGTTTATATGAGGTAGAGCTAAATCTTAAAAAAAATAAAAAATCAAAGGGTGTATTGTCTGGAAGGTGTAATTAGTACCCCAATTAGTTTGATAATGGGTCTGGGGGGGTTAGAAAAGTGTTAAAGAAAGGATATCAAAAATTCAGTACATGAGTGTTGGGCACCAAATAAAACAAGTTCAGGCGGTGGATAATGTAGTAGCTAGGGATTTTGCCTGAGTAGTTCCGGGAGCTGTCAAGGCGCTAGTAAGTGTGATTAATAATTGTGGTTAGTGTAAAATAAGTTTCATAATATTAAGAGGTGAACGTTTGACTCATTAAGTTGGCTAAATATAATCATATTGATAAGATGCGAAAAATTGGGATTTGGAATTAAAACTTTAGGGGACTTTAAAGGTGGTCGCCGTGGTAATAGTAATTAAAAATTAGTCGAATAGTGGAAATGTGAGTAAATTAGTTTTTGGTTTAGGAAGTCTCTATAGGAGAAGCCTTGTGACGACCTTGGGAATCTGGGTTGTTACAATAAATTAGACCATTAACTCATGATTAATGTAGACCTAGTGTTTTATCCAGAATGATCTAGTGTTGGTACCCGTCGGGTAGAATGGACGGTTGGTTAAATCAACTTGCAAAAGACCAGGAGGTTAGATTGAGGATATTATCAGTTGAATGTTAGAGACTATGACGTGGTGAAAATGATGACTCGGTCGAGAGTAGAAAAGAGTTGTGGAACATTTCTAGAGTGTGTTACTAATGCTGAAAGGAAAGCAATAGTATGCTAAATGTAATAAATGTGAGACGGGTTGAATCGAGTAATAATTTTAGGACATGTGATTTTGGAAAGAGAATTCAAGTGAATCTAAAGGGAGTATGGAGAAGACCAAAAAGTGACTGAAATTTAAAATTTCTGGAGTAGCAGTAATTGTACTTATCTTCATAATTTAGCAACATCTCCTGTATGACGAGAATTGTGGAATATGCATTGATTACCAGAGTTTGACATATTTATTTATTTACGAGGAGCTAAATTTGAGGTAGAGGCGTTGAATAAACATTGATCAAAGACTACAATTGTACTATCCATTAGTATTCAGGAAAGGCTAATGTTGTAGCAAATGCTTGAGACGAAAATCGGTAAACGTGGTTGCGCATATTCAGGTTGTTCATGCTAACGTATGTGTAAAGTTGAGATCTTTGTGAGTTCAGTGGGCGATTAGTCAGATGACCACGCTGTTTGCGTTTTTGGTTTGAAATCGACATTGATTGATTAGGTGGTAGAAGCGCAGAAGTCGGATGTCCAATTGGGAAAGATTAGAGAGGAAATGGAAAATGGTCATAGAGCTAACTATCGTGTCAGGAATAATGATGAAGTAGGGATGATTGGAAATAGATTGCGTGTTCCTAATGATGCTCATATGACAGAAAAGACCTTAGAAAAGGTACATAGAACAATATATGCAATGCCCTGACAATATTAAACTATATTGAGATTGCGTGAATATTATTAGTAGATTGGAATGGAAAAGAGAAATCGCAGCATTTGTTGTTAGGCGTCTTGTTTGTTAGTAAAGATAAGGTCGAGTAGTAATACCCAGGTCGGTTATTGTAGCTTTAACCTATTTCAGAAGGAAAAGAGGAAAGTAGCTCGATGAATGTTTTCTTAATATGTATGCCAAGTATATATTGACGGGATTGTTCGGTCGCATGAGGCACCGATTTAACGCAAATGTTGAATAAAGTTGGGTTAAGATAACTATTTTAAATCAAAAGTGGAAAAAAAAAATATATACATATAGAAATATATATATATATATATATATATATAAAATATAATAGTAATAAATTTGGATGTTGAATTATACGTTTGATGAAGATTAGTGGCTTCTAGATTAAAACTTTAGCATATATTGATAAATTGACTTATGAGTATACAAAAATGCAGTATTGAATGGTGATAACTTAAATCGACATGTTCTAAATATGGGAAGTTAGGAAGTATTTCTAGATAATAATCCTCAAAGGGAGAAACCGTATATGAGAAACTGTAGTACCGGAATTTGATAATTATTTGACATTCTTGTCGAGGTTCCATATTGCCTTGGGTGTCAAGTTGAGAGTTCGTAATTTTTCTTATTTGTAGATTAACGGTCAATCGAGAGGTGCAATTTAGATATTGAAGGATATGTTGAGGAATTGCGTTTGGGAATTTCTGGTAGCGAAGAAGATCACGTGGTGCTAATAGAATGTGTTTAAACTCATAGATACCTTTTCGATGATCGAGGTGGTATCGTATAAAGCGTTGTAAAAAAAAAAAAAAAAAAAAAAAAAAAAAAAAAAAAAAAAAACAGAGTTGATAAAAGGAACTCAACTAGATGTATTGATCTTCTACTAATTATTAGGCGAAGTCGGCATGTGGGGTCACTGAGATCTCATGAGGGAAGAATAATTTGAATTATCCCGAATGGCTTTTGTGATGTCTTGAAATTTTGTATTTGGAATGTAGTTAGGTACTCTGATCCACATTTATATATGTTTGAAGCATGAATAGGTGGACTGAAACATAATTGAAGCACGTGGCTTTGCCAGGAACTTGATTAGATGTGAAGGCATAAAATGAATTTTTATAAATGACTCGTTAAACGTATTTTAATACATGTTGATGTGGTTTGGGGATATTTATGTGGTTTGACGCATTAACATCGTGCGGAAATTTTCTTTTTTTTGTTAAAGTGGGATTGTGATACTAAGTATAGAACATTTATGGGATTATTGGAAGTTTTGATGTAACTACTGCAATCGATGATTGTTAGTCTCTCGACCCAATTCACATGGGTTTTGAGCTAGCTGTTGCTTAGGAGATTAGTTACGAGTATTGTTAGTTTAAATGTGAATGAAGATATTGTTACAAAAGGGTTGCCTGGGAATTGTTGGACAAAATGGATAAATGTTAGTTGTGGAAAATTACTGAGGTCGTGGACCTTCTGGAAAGGAGATTCTTTGATAGTTGATTGTCTGTGTTAAGTGTTACCAACCAAAGTACATCCGGGTTGTCGATTGTTTATCATAATGTTGGCCGTTGCAAATGAAAATGTTGCGATAGGTGGAATAATTTAATGGAAGTTGATGGTTACAAATTGAGGGTGACATTCGGGTATGGGACCCTATATAGGAATCAATTGTCCTAGAATCAAGTGTAACTAATATGACCATGTGGTGTGACTCTGGATTTTGATTAGGTGGACCAAAACTTCAATTCCTCTAGGTTTGACGAAAATTTCGGGACGAAATTTTTTTTCAGGAGGGAAGAGTTGTAAGACCCCGATTTAGCACGTACGTCATTTTAATTTCAATTGAGAGCATTTAGAAAATTTTGGGGAAAAATTGAGTTAAATATATATATATATATATATATATATATTATAATAATAATAATAAAATAAAATAAAAATGACTGGGTCAAATTGCAAATTTAGAAACTTATTCTAAATTTGAGATGCAAAATTTGTAGTTAAATTCTAGAATAAAAATTTTAGGGATCAAAATGCAATTTAAGAAAATCCTAAAAGATGAATGGGATTAAATAAAGACTTAATGAAAGATAGGGGGAGAAAAGTGCAATTTAACCAAATGTTCTTTTATATATATATATATATATCTGTGAGTTGTGAGTTCGGCCGGTCGACAGGGAGATCGGGAAGAGTGGGGATCGACGTGGCGAGCAACCGATCGATTTCATACCACCATTTCCATGCATATATATACATGTGCCTACCATTTCAATCGCTACAAGGAAAAACAATCCAAAAATCTAGAGAGAGAATCGGGAGAGCGGAGCGTCGGTGCCGTTGTGTAATCACCGGCGTTCAGTCGCCGGCGTGTATACGATAGAGTATGCGTGTGTCCCTCTGGTGTGCATGTATGAAGGTGTGTTTATCCGATGTGTGTGTGCAGGTGATCAACAATCGGCGTGTGTGTGGGTATTCCTCCGACGACAGTGGTGGCGGTAGTGTGTGTGTGTTCTGTTTCTATTTGATCAGCTGGGGTAAACGACGGAGGCAGTGGCGGCATGAGTTTGGCCGATGGGGTGTGTGTGGGTCGTTACGGTTGGGCGTGTATGATTTAGGTGGGTAGATGAGATCGGTGGTGGAAGTGGCCGGTAGTGGTTGGTGAACCGTGGTGGGGGATGGAGTAGGGCCGACGGTAAGAGCGACGGGGCGTGGGAGGTCTCGGGTGGACGGTAATGGTAGAGAGAGATAGAGGGTGGCCGACAGAATTTTGAACCGAAACAGAAACAGTAAACGCAAACAGAGAAGAAAGAGAAAAAAAAAAAAAAAAAAAAAAAAAAAAGAGGAAAAAAATAAGAAGAAAGGGAATTTGTAGAAACTACCCCAGGAAAATCCAGAACCTATCTCGTGGTCGCCGAACGGTTCGAAAACAGGTGAAATTTCAATCAGTTATTAATTTTCGTTAAATTAAATTTTATTTAGCGTTACAAATCCTAAAATCGTAATAATTTTGTAACGATTAATTAATTTTAATTACGTGGTACATAAAATAGTAATGATTCGGAATATCGGGTCTGCATTGCATGATTATGATGGTTTAGATAAGATATTAATTTAGGCTCTGTCACTATTAGGTTCGCAGGCTCTGACGTCTAGATAAAGTATGATCAGTGTCAGTTTTGCAAAACAGATATCGAGGTGAGTGTACTGTCTTCTTGCCAAACTATTTTCTATATATATATATATATATAATGAAATATGTGCTTACATAAACTGTACGAATTTATAATTGATATGGATCAAGCAGGATTTGGGTGAGTGGGTAAACTGGATTTTCGGAAGATTTCAATGGTTTTCGAAAAGAAGTTGCAAATAAATTTTTGTTGGATTCGGTGAAATCAGATGGTATTTTTAAAAGAGAATAGAAAACATCTGTTTTTCTAAAAAAATGTCTGGTTTTCTATAAATAAATTGTGGAAAAGTAGTTTTGATAAAATTAGACGTTTTCTTTAAAAGAAGGTGTGAAATATGATTTTTGGATTTAAATGTTGGTTTTGAGGAAAAGAGATAGACGTGGTGATTTAATGATGTTGAGTAGACGATATTTATTAAGTTGTGATTTGATGATACTGTATTTGATTTGACGATGCCAGAGTATTTATCCGCTTCGGCGGAGTGATGTTTATCCGCTTCGGCAAAGTGATGTTTATCTACCTCGACAAAGTGATGTAAGATGATTATATTGCGTAGTGATTATTCACTTCAGTGGAGTGATGGGTGTTCATAGGAAGGCAAATCCTACGGGTAGTACGGTACCATTGCAACTCCCGATCGTGAGGTTAAACAATCACTAGAGCTGGCCATTGTGTGTGTTTAAGGTGTATGTTTGAGGGGTGTGTTTCAGATGTGGTGCTTTACGTATATTGGCTGACTTGATATTTATTATCATGGTGATTGGTATGATTTTATACTAGATGGATTTAAATGAAACTTATCTATATCGCTTTATTTTTGCTACTTATATACTTGGGACTTTATGAGCTATGTAGTGTTTATATACTTATACTTGATCCATTTAGATGTTGTAGATATGAATTCTTATTATAAAATATTTTTACTAAGAAGACAGTACACTCGTAGGTGGAGCAGATAGGAGTCAGTTGGTCCCCTACTGGCACTAGTTTGAGTCATGCGGGGCAGGCGTTGGAGTCATACGAGAGTAAAATTGAGATGAGCGGTCTGAGGATGAACCTAAGGGAGGTTCATGAGATTTGTTTGGTTGTTCTTATTTTGGGGCAGATGTGTTCTTATAATATGAACTTATTATATATATATATATATATATATATATATATATATATATATATATATATATATGACGTGTAGATGAAAGTTTGTATATTGTCGTAATTAAATTGGTTAGGCAAGTGTTGTCATGTCGATGTCACACCAGCCCCACAGTGACGGGTGTCTGGGGTGGGGTGTGACACCTTAAGAGCACTAGTCCCAAAATTTTCACTTGATCCAACCAATACTCACATTTCCAATATTCTACAATTTTTTTATTTACAAACGGAGGCCACCTTTAAAGTCCCCAAAGTTATAATTCCAAATCCTAATTTTTCGCATTTTATCTACACAATTATATTTAGCCAACTTAATGAACCGATCGTTCAATTTATTTTAACAACTATAATTATTAATCATACTTACTGATACCCTAACAGTTCATTTCCTTAACTACCACAATATTCACCACTTAAACTTATTCTGACTGGTGCCCAGTATCCACATAAAATATCTTAATCTCCTTTCTTTAACACTTTTCTGACCTCTTAAATCCACCATCAAACATCACTGGGATAATGATTTCATCTTTCCAAAATATACAAACTTTGATTTATCCAAAAAATAATTTTATTCACACGTGCTTACTCATACGAATGGACTATCATCACAGACTCATAGATCTCGGGTATTTCCTATATATCATTCTCTATTACATTATTTTATTTACTAATTCTACAAGCTGTTGCTCCGCCTATTCGTCAATCTAGAACAAACTACCAAATTAAATTCTTATCTAGAAGCGTTACAGTTTCTTTGCATTCTTTATTTATTTATTTATTTATTTTTACCATTCAGATTGCCTAAAAGGCGATTTACTCATTTTGAATATTATTTCGTATTCCGACTTAAGTGTGTTCTGCTATACCATCTAGTATTTTAATAACGACGTACTAAGTGCTACCGATCGTTATCTCATCCTTACGTCATTTGTATATAATTGTTTCTCAATTAAAATCTCACATTTCCAATTATTTATACTTTCACCATCCCGATTCACCCATTACTACCACCAACAACACAATATCATTCAAATCCGCAACTGGCAATATCACCACGTGATCGTATCACTGCCTGACAACAAGACAACCCTCCATGCACCATGCCAATGCACTAACTAATGTAATAGAAGAACTAACACTCACGTACCGAACTAAATTACTGACACCCTATCTCATGTCCCCTACTCACTAAACAACTGACAAGTCATCCTATCTCATGGTCTTCTACTGACACAACAACTAATAAGTCTACAGAACCTATAACCTAGGCTTTGATACCAAAAATTGTCAGACCCCACCCCGAATACCCATCATCCAGCGGCCGGTGTGACATTGACACGATATCACTTGAACACCAAACCAATCTAGAATACGAGAATAAATACATTTTTAAACAACCACTAAAGTCGACAGGTATATACATACACACTTTCATGTGGGGACACACTTGTCCCTACAAATTTATAATAACAATAAAAAACAACTAAGAACCTCTCATAGGTTCACTTCCAATAGCTGCTCCAACTGCTCCCTCACTACAACATCACCAGACTTTATCTAGTGCTAGTAGGGAACCGACTCCTAACTGTTTTACCTGCGAGTATACTGTTTTCTTAGTAAAAATATTTTAAAATAATAATTCATTCTATAACATCTAAATGGATCAAGTATAAGTATAAAAACAACACGTAGCTAGTAAAATTCTCCATAATATAAGCAGTGAAAATAAACCAATAAGTATAAGTTCCATTCAAACCCGTCTAGTATAAAATAATACCATTCACCATAATAAATAATAAGTCACCCAATACAAGTAAAACACCACATCTCAAAACAACACTCCACCACAACACACACTGGCTAGCCATAGCGATCGTTTTAATCTCACGATTGGGAGTTTGCAATGATACCGTACCATCCGTAGGATATGTCTTCCTACGAACACTCATAACTCCGCCGAAGCGGATAATCACTACGCAGATAAGCATCTAACATCACTCTGCCAAAGCAGATAAACATCACTCCGTCGAAGCGGATAACATTACTCCGCCGAAGCGGATCACATCAGTCTGCCAAAGCGAATAACCTCACTCTGCCGAAACAGATAAATACTATGGCATCGTCCAATCAATAACATCGTCAAATCAATACCATCACTCTGCCGAAACAGATAATTATCACTCTGCTGAAATAGATAAATATTATAGCATCGTCAAATCAATAACTTCATCATCAAATCACAAATCAAAAACATCGTCCAATCAACATCGCCATATCTCAAACGTCACCCTCTATTTCCAAAATTGATTTTTAATCCAAAATCATATTTCTCATTTTCTTTAAAAAAACGTTTGATTTCACCAAAACCATTTTTTCACCCTTTATTTTTAAAAAACAAGGTATTTTCCACTTTTTTAAAAAATATCACCAAATCCAACGACAATCATTTTCAATTTTCTTTCAAAAACCATCGTAATTTCACGAAAATCCATTTTTACTTACTCACTCACCCCAAAACCTACTTGAACCACTTAATTTTTAAAAGAATCCAATTTAAATACAATCATTTTCCATCATATATATATATAAATAGTTTGGCAAGAAGACAACACACTCACCTAAATATCCAATTTCGTAAACTTTAACTGACTAGCCTCAACTAGAACTCCGGTGCCTGCGAACCTAACGGTGACAGGGCCTACATTAATATTTTATGTAAACATAACTTAATCATGAATTGTGGACCCTAAATTTCATAATTTCCTATTCCCCGCGCCTTATTATGAAATTTACTATATCGAATTTATTCGTCTAGACGGTCTCACTATTTCTTATCGCCATTTCAACATTTTTCATGCGAACACATAATGTTTAATTCAACGATAATGATAACATGTATTTTACATTGAGCCACTTAAATGTATATATTAAAGAAGTGTGAAATTTTACTTTTCCCCGAATTTTCCACCGGCTGAGAGATTGGATTTATGTTTTTAGTAGGGTGGTTTGTGTAATTTTATTTTTTTCTTTTTCCTTCTTTTCCTGAGCTTCTTCCCCTTTCCTGTTCTGTTTTTGTTTTGCTGCTCAGCCGCCAATGACAACCCCTCACCGCCGGACCAGATGACTGACTCCCACATAAATACCCAACTGAAGGGCCACACACACACAACCGCCACAAAGCACACACACCCACTGCTCTCTCTCTCTCTCCCTCTACACTCCACTTCGGCGACAACTCCGGCGACACCCCACACCGCCATGCACACACAACACGCCTTGATGAACAACCCCCACACATACCCACAACTAAACGCATATGCCAAGCCATACACACTGATCACACACATGCACATACACATACCCACATGCCAATCACGCACACACATACAAAAAACACACACAGCAGCACACACCCACACGGTTTCTCAAAACAGAAACACACCAACACAAACGATGATCATAACACACTCACACCCACTGCATTTTGATTTTTCTGTTTTGAATTCTCGCTACCGGCGAGTTTTCTCTTTCTAACCCACCGCCGGCGAACTCCGGCGACTCACCTACAACCGGAACAACGCACACACATAAATAAATTGGATACCTACACACACCTAGAACACACAAACATAAATAGGGTACACTCACACGAAACACACACTCACGATCACCACCACCATCGGATGAACGACGATCCCACATAATCGCCGGAGGAACAACGACGATTTCACACACACCCAGGTAATGTTGACCTGCACAGAACACACGAACAACACACACACACACTCACCAACGACGACAAACACACACCCACACCCAAACAACGCCGTCGCTCCAAACCCACACTGCCGGACCTACTCTCTCTCTCTTCCTTCTCTATTTTCAGATCTCTCCTTCTTTTTAGGTTGAAGATCACGATTGCATGGTTATTTATATGCATGAGAGTAGTGGATCAATTTAATCCTAGCTTGCCACGTCGAGATGATCTCGATTCTTCTCTCGGTTTGGTTTGGATCCACCGACCGTATAAACATATATGTGTCTATATATATATAAAATATCTTATTCCCTAATTACACTAACCCCCCCCTCCCCAAATTTTCTTTACATTATTAATTAAACCCAAATTCTAATTTTGATATTCTAAAAATTATAAATTAACCCCTAAAATATTTAAATCAAATAATAAATTACGCCATCTACCCCGCTATTTTTGAAACTTTTTAAAATACGACTTAAATAAAAATCAGGGTCTTAGAAAAATCTTCTAGGATTTGCTAGGTAATGATTAGATTTTTTTGAATAGAATCTTTCCAAAAGATCTCGTATTTAATGCTTGTTATTAATGCTTCATTTAATGACCTTAAATGCTCTTAAATATTTTTGAATGATAAAGGGATACTTAGGCTAGGTTTAAGTAATAATTACCTATGGGAAATGATGAGTATAGCGAACCGGTCTCCCAAGGCTGCCAATTGGCTTTTCCTAAAGAGAATTAAACTAACAATCTACAACTAATATTTCAACAATTAACATTTCAACGACTATAATTTAATTCATATTTTAAATAGATACCAATGATTATATATATAAATAATTACAAATTTAATTGGACCATCTTGAACTATGTTAATAATAACTGTCAATTAATTTGATAACTCTTCCAAAAATAAAAAATAAATACAATTATTATGAAATTAAATACAAATTCAAATATATTTTCATCCTTTGCAGTGCAACTCCATTTTTGTAAATCGTGCAATAAATAATATAGGGGTATGAACCAATACTCAATAGAATTTTAACCCCTTTAGCATGTGTATTTAACCAAATCAACACGTAACACACACACACACACACACACACACATATATATAGACATGTATCTCACATAATTATCACATAATAATCATAAATAATTCGTGAAAATAACCAATTATAATTAAACAACGACTATAGCATATATCACACAATAAATAGAGAGATTAAATATAAATATTAAAAGGATTAAGAATTCTACCTGAATTAGGAAATGATAATTAATCGTCCACAGAAGAAACTATTTTCTCCTTATTATTTTTATTCTTCTTGTCTTCCTCTACTACTATCTCTTTTCCAAACTCTCTCTCTATCTCTCAAGCTTACCCATATCTATATAGATAGATAGACATCAACTTCTCCTATTATTTTCTTTTTTTCCCGTGTGAAAGAACCCCATCGAAAAAAACACCAACCCCCTATATATATATATGAACTTCTGGTCATTGTTCATCCACTTATATATGAACCGGTGGTCATTTCTCATCCACTTGTGCAGCCAAAATGATCCCAACATGAGTACTTTTGCAACTTTTACAAGAACTACACACAACCCCCTATAATTTATATAATATTGAAATTGAACCTTCTAATTACACTTATAACCCCCACAATTTTTTAAATATTTATCTTTGCCTTTAAATTTCCATGATATATCAAAATTATTCAATGAAAAACAAAATTTAACATATTTTAAATAAATATTTTTTCTCAAAAATATAAATTTACGGAGGTATTATAGTTTAGCCCTCCTTAAATAAATTTTGTCCTTGGATTTTTTTTCTTCAAATAGTTCAAAATCACACGGTCTTATTAGTTACATTCTAAAATCTTATATTTCTAAATACTTTCGTTGCGCACTCTGATTATAATAAAAATAGTGATAATATCACCATAGGCTTTCAAATAGAAGTTAATAAACAATTGCTTTTTATTGGCCCAGTAGAATACCCAAGAGGGGGTGAATTGGATAATTAAAAATAATTAAAATAAAAATTAATAAATCAAATAATTAATTTTAAGCCTAAATTAATTATTATCTTTATAATACAATGGAATTAATCAATCAACTAGGTGCACACACAAACAGTAAAAATAGACAAATTAAGAAAGCAACACACCACAGATTTATTCTAGTTCACCAAGTTACTTTTAGCTAATCCAGTCCCCCGAGCTCCACGGATGTCGCACCCACTAAAACCAAGATTTCTTTAAAGGTAGGAACCAAATCCACACACCGATTCTTTTATAGGCTCAGAACACACATAAAAGATAAAATTCATTTTGGGCCATGCGTGTGTTCCGAAATGGGATATTAAGAGTTTATATTTACCTGAGTTGTTTTCCCTAATGTCTTCAAACTCTTAATACTTCTTCATCATCTTGATATCTTTATTTAGCATCCATTCACTTTGACATCTTCATTATTGGAACTTTAAATCACTTAAACACTTGATCAAATATTAGTTCCACCAAAACATCAATACTTAATTGTTCATCAAAATCTTGGGATCAACACTTTTAATAAATGCGAAAATTATTTAATCCTCTAATTTATATGGCATAAATTTCTACCATAACATTACAACTAATGATACCAAATTGTTTTATCACATGAATATGTATCAAAACAAGTTCAATACTCACGTTCATGTATATAAAAATATTAAAACTAAATATGAAAATTATGCAGATAACCTGGCGTAAAAAATCAAGATAATATTTAACTATACATGTGGTGAGTGCTAGAAAAGAAACAGGTATCCAATGTGTACATCGATGTAATTAAAGATATGTATGAAGGTATAGTCACTAGTGTTCGAACAAGAGGAGATCATACTTGTGCTTTTCCTATTAATATAGGTTTACATAAAAAATTATCTTTAAGTCTTTACCTCTTCGTTCTAGTGATAGATGAGCTCACAAAACATATTCAAGATGGAGTACCTTGGAGTATGTTAGGTCTTAATACTAAATTAGAAAGATGGAAAGAAGCGTTAGAGTCTAAAGGTTGGCAGAAGTAAAACGGAATACATGCATTATAATTTTAGTAATGCCATAAGAGACGGTGGTATGTTAAAATTGGAGACGAGGAGGTGCCGAAGGTTGATTGTTTTAGATATTTAGGTTCAATAATACAAAGCAATGGTGAAATCGAGGAGGATATTACACATAGAATTAAGGCATATTGGTTAAAGTGGATAAGTGTAGTTGGGGTGATTTGTGATCGTAGAATTTCATTGAAATTTAAAGGAAAATTCTACAAAACTGCTATAAGACCAACACTTCTTTATAGTTCAAAATGTTGGGCGGTAAAAACGAATCATACCCAGAAAATTGATGTGATAGAAATGAGGATGTTGCGGTAGATGAGTGAGAAGACGAGAATTGATAAAATTAAAAATGAAACTATTGGAGAGAATTTAGGAATAGCACCCATAGAAGATAAAATTAGAGTAAATCGTTTACGATAGTTTGGGCATGTGCATGGATTACCCATAGAAGTACCAGTGAGAAAATGTGATTTAGTTCAAGTTCAGAGGACTACTAGAGAGAGAGAGATAGACCTAAGAAGACGTTGAACGAGACTATTAGAAATGATTTGGCGACATTAAACTTGACGGATGTGATGGCCCTTGATCAATCTCTATGGTATAAATGGATTCATGTAGTCGACCCTACATAGGTAGGATAAAGGCTTAGTTATTGTTGTTGTAAAAGGTTTTGGCGGCAATTCATATAACTGTCACTAATACTGCAGTCGCTATAGGCTATAGTGACTAGTTTATAATTGCCGCTAAGATTTAGTTGCTAAATATAAAATAATTAGCGGCTATTTTGATTTCTTATAATGACAAATTTAAATGCCACTAAAAAAAATAAAAAATTCTGTTTGTTTATGTAAACATTCTAAAAGTACTTCCCCTAAATAACATTATCAAATGCAACAAACACCAAACAAATCAATAACCAACACAATCACAACAAATAAAGTAGTTTTCAACAATTATTTTTGAAATGAATAATATAAACAATATATTAGTCCACCATACAAGGTGTTAAAACCCACTACCCAGTGCTACTGAAACATACCTTAAATATGGATTATCAAGTCATACAGTCTCTCTCATATCATTTATGAAGAAGCACTTCTCGTTTTTTCGCTTTTTACATCTACGATCCAAAATGAAATAAAATATCAATAATATATATATTAATATAATGGATTGTGTTATGTTTTTGTTTATGTTTCAGAACAGAAACATAACTAAATAGTTCTAGAACAATTCTATATCACCTAATTCAACACAATTTCAACACAACGATTTCATAATGAAGAAAATTTAGCTCAAGAATTGCCATGATTATCATAATGAAGTATTTTAATTTAAAAAAACTAAAAAAGATCAACAATCAAAACATATTCTGCTCAAGAGTTTTACAAAAATCAACAATCAAATAAACATATAAACACAATACGTAAGAATCTCCAAGCTATAGAGAAAATGAACTACAATCTGAGGTGTAAATTAGCAAAGCTATTAGAGAACTTCTAAGACATTATGACATGAACACATCCTAATTTCAGATTTGAAAATTTTATCATTTTCTTTTTCATTTAACATTAAAGAAATTAAAAATGAAAATGTAGTGAAGAGAACTGGAAAAAAAAAAAGTGCGAAAAAAAAAAAACAGAAACAAAATGGAAAAGCAGAACTAAAAAATCTAGAAGGAAAAAATAGAAAAAATTTAAAAAAATAGACAGATAATTTGTGGCATTTGCACATAAATCATTCAACAATGAATAAACAAGGCTAAGACTACTAACCGATCCATGTCATTAAGCCCGATGACAATTCCAAAAGAACCTGTCATTGGAGATTATAGAGTATTTAGTAGGGAGACATAACACTTAATATTTAATAAACCTGCAACTGTTAGAAGATGTACCTTCTTCTATAAAGCTGAATATAGGTCTACGTGTTGGAGCATGTGAATTTTTTTACTTTTAAAAAGCCAAGTGCCACTAGTTTTCCTTCTATTACTTTTGTTCCACATTGCTTGAGAATAAGAGTCTAGAGGAATTTATAAGGGGATGGGTTTAAGCTTTAGGGTGTACCTCAAGGGGTACCCACTTATCTGGAGGGGAGAGAAGATACATCTTCATTGGTTTACCACACACGCACACGTGCTGCCGCCACCTTCCGTCCGACCGGCCGACCGAGACAAGTGTGAGTGCAAGTGCGGTGCGGTGCGGTGCGGTGCGGTGCGGTGTGAGGTGACACTTCTTTTTTGGATAAAATTTATCTAATAAAATATTATTTTTTATTATTTAAATCTATTTTAACCTAGTAAATATAATCTAATTTGTTGGGTGACCCTGATTTTTCTCCAACGTTACCCACATTTCTCGCCCCTATTACTCGGTTTCTCTCCATGTTTCCCACTCAGCAGTTTCTAGCCCTTTTCTACCCGTTGGTGATTTTGCCTATAAATACCAAGGCTTGCCTCAGTTTTTCAATACACCAAAATACGAGTTCTCTCTCTGTTTTACTTAAAAATCTTTTCTTGATTTTTTTTTTCATTTGCTTTCCGAGCAATGTGTTAGGGTGTTTGGTTTTCAGGTCTTCTTTTGTGTAGATGAGGTCTTAGATAGAGGAGAATTCTGAGCTATTTTATCCTGGAGACGACGAGGCTATTATACTGCATGCATAATCTTGGGTAGAGCCGCGAAACGTCTTTGTTAGATTCTTATCCCACATTAACTATTTGCGAGTTCTCAAACCACTATATAAATAAATAAAAAGTTACTTTACTTAGCACCATATGGTTTTAAATTGGAACCTCCTAACATATTATCAAGAACAAGTATTTCCTGGACCTATTCTCCCTAAAAATTTTGTAACTCTAAAAGCTTATGCCCCCGCTTTCTCTACTCTCCTAAGTTTTTCTTCGCTACTACAGGACTCATCACCACTACGATATCAACAACCATCACACCACCGTTCTCGTCTTGTAGAGATGAACACAACGCCACCAACATCACTGCTAACGAAGAGCCGACGAGCCACCACGAGCCTCAAACAACCTGCAGTACCACCACACTTTGCCGTCTCGAATTTTGAGTTATACTACCTCAGGGCCCCAAATCCATCTCACAATATATCATTGGAACCATTTTGACAAAAGTTTCCAACGACGTAAAGATCATCGTCGTCTGATACCGCATGTGCCCACACGCGTGACCAGAAGGTTCTGGCCCTAAATCCACGTGCTACCGCCTTTGTTTCAGCCAATCTGTTGCCACGTCAACCCTAATAGCCCAGTTAGTACCTAGTCACCTGCCACGTCATCGACTTATTTGAGTGATTTTTCCTGAACTGGTTCAAGCCTTCTTTAACTGGTTTCTACAAACTTGGACCGATTCCTGGAGTTTTTCGAAGTTCTAATTCTATTTTAGGCATTCGTTTTCTGGTTTGAGGCTCACAGAATATACTTTCTGTGATATCCATGGTTCTTACACCGGTTCACCCATTTTTCACCTGGTCCTTGAAGATTCAATATCGGTTCTTGGATAATTTTAGCATTACGGATCTATCTGTGATCTCCATTTAATCAAATTTAGATTATACAGTATAGTTTTCTTCATATTGTTGATTCGGTTCATTACGGATATTTGATCAGTTCAAGGGGCACTCATTACCTTTATACTCTTAATGCAACCCGAATTAAGATCATGCTCGACACTTTAAAGTGAAGAATCTTATGTGTATCTTAATCAAAAATGATAAATTCGATATCCTAAATGGTTTTTATAAAGTGTTTAAATAATAAAAATATTTTTTGGTAAAATGCCTAAGTGAAAAACTAGTTTTAACACAAAATAATATGTTTTCAATTCAGTCAACCAACAAAATGGATCGATCAACTAACCAAAATAGTAGCTTAAGGGAGTTAAATGGGTGACCCTACTTGCCAATTCGGTCAACCGACGGTTAGAGTCGGTCGACTAATGATTCTAGCATCCGAAACAAAGAAAATAGAGAAAACCTATTGGATCAATTGGTCAACTGATGGTAAGGTCAGTTAACCAATTGAGGCAGTACAATGGTAAAAAAGTGAACCGTTGTATAGGGGCTGGTCGACCGGTAGCTATAGAATAGTATGTTGACTATTTCAGTTTTTGATCCAATTCTCCTTGTTTTGAATGATTTTTAGAGAGGTTTTTAACCGATTTGGGTATTTTACTTCTATAAATCATATATTACTTATTTTCTATTTATTTGGTCCATATATTAAATTATTCATTTAATTTAATTGGTAAAACTACTTTAAATCTGTAGACACAATATTTCAATCGTCCGACAAAAAAAAATGATGAAAAACGAAATTAAAAAAAAAGGTGTGCAAAATTGGAAGAAGAAAAATAGAACTAAAATTGAAAAAATGCAAGATAAAAGGAGTGAAGTGAAAGTGGAGAAAATTTGAATGGGCTGGAATTAATAGAAATAAAAGAGAATGGAGTAAAATGAAAATAAAAATAAAAATGTGGGACCCTTTTGGGTCCAAACCGTGAGAGAGAGAGAGAGAAGAAGGAGAGAGAGAGAGAGACAGACAGACAGATCAGAAAAGAGAGAGAGATAAATGAGAGAGAGAGAGAGAGAGGCGACAGTGGGCCCGCCTGTCCACTGTTTGCACAGCGCCAGAGAGAGAGAGAGAAGAGAAGAGATAGGGTGGCGGAGCCCCTCTGTCGGCGAGGTGTGCAACACAACACAAGAAAAAAAAATTATTAACAGCCCATCCTCTCCTCTACTGCCATGTGTCACCGACTTGCTGAGGCGGTGATTGGGCGCGTGATTACATGCGCCCACAACCCTAGAGGCCTATTTTTGTATTTTTTTTTCAATTTTACCCTTTCCCAGTCTAATTTGGACTGGGCTTTGGCGGCCAGGCCTATTTTTTAGGTTTTCTAAAGTGTTCTTTCATGCCCTACAAATAGGACCCTCCTCCTCCCACTTTATTCATTCAAAAATTGAGAGTAGTCACCCCCTTTAGAAGAGTGGTTCTCAAAACCCTTGCGGGAAGCTGTCCGCGTGAGAGAAAAGCTCGAGCGTTGAGATTCTTGGCCTAGAACATGTATGTCTTTTTATTTCTTTAGTTCTTGCAAATTTTATTTATTTATTGCCGTCTGATGACTCGATGAAAAACTCCGGGACGAGATTCCTCATTTTCAATCTGAACCTTTAAGCGTTTAGACGAGGACACCTACTGTTTTTATTTATTTTTTTTCTATATTTTATTTTTTCGTTTACAAATAAAAAGAAAAAGAAAAAGAAAAGTCGTCCGATGATCCGATGAAAACGCCGGGATGAGTTTTCCTTAACCCCGAGTGTGAGGTGAATGATGTTTTATTATTTATGTTGTTGCATTTTATGTTTTTATTTTTCTGCAATTTTTTATTTTTGTTTATTTTATTCCTCTTATCAAAACCCTAAGAAATAATAATAATAATAATAATAATAATAATAATAATAATAATAATAATAATAATAATAATAATAATAATAATAATAATAAAGGGGGAGAAAATCAAAAAATAATAAATAAAAATAAAAAATCTTTTATTGGTAGAAATTAATCCTTACGAACGTTAAGTTAAATCCAACGATCCGATAAATTGTGGGTGAGTTTTCTGTGGTCTCGTTTTCATTCCCTGACCCGAGTGGAATTTAGAAACGAACGGTTTTAAGAAATCTCTTCCCTCGATAAATTTTTCGTGGGATTTCGTTTAAGTTTCGGAAAGATTAATTTCCCCTAAATTGTTTCCGCGAAACCTCCATTAGTTCTCATATCCATAGAATTTGAGGGAATTTCAAATCGAGACATCTTTAAATTAATCGGGCAAACTTAAAATAATTTTTTTGCATCCATCTAGCATATTTACTCGTTGCACTACTTAGACGGCATGTTTAGTATACTTTCACCACTTACACTTTTCATTCATTAAATTTAATCACTTATATTTTTATTTAGTCACTTAAAAAAATAAAAATAAAAATCATTTAGATGTAGTTTTGCATTCATATTTTCAAATCTCATTTTTCTATATTTAGTTTGCCTATTTTAAAGAAGTCTCTCAGAAACATACATAAACCCCCCAGGGACCATCCTTATCGAATCTTTAATATTCGATAAGAGGTTATACCAGGGGAACATTCCAAAAAAACTTGTCCCACCTTATTTGTGAAAATACCGAAAAAAATTTATAAGAAGGAAATGATTTCAAAATAAAACAAAACATTCGGACTAAATTAATTGGACATAAGGTACCATTTTTGGACGGGCGTCTTGGGGTGCCTAACACCTTCCCCGAGCATAACCTACTCCCGAGCCTTTAAATGAATCTTTCGTTTGACCGTGTTTTTGGAGTTAATTTTTTACTTAGGCTTTTTAAATTGTTTTCTGAAAATACGGTAACCTAGTACACCATTTAAATCTAATGCTAGGTGGCAACTCCTTATTTTTTAAAAATGGCCTAAGTATATTTTTTTAGAAAACCGACACTTTAAAAACCCCTCACTCCTTAAGCCTATTTATTATTTATTATTTTTTTCTTTTCGGAAAAATGGGGTACGTCAACTGGCGACTCTGCTGGCAACCAATTAGAGGGTCGAGTCTAATATGTCCAAATAAGTCTAAGGATTCCATGTCCGAATGTTATATTTTATTTTTGTTATCTTTTCCTTCTATTTTTGTAAATAAGATATAATGTTTATTTCTTTTCTTCTGTTCTTTATTTTCTTTCAGACTTTTATATTGTTGTAAACCTTCCGACACAAGTATGGTCATCTTGTATCCATATTATCCCCTTGGGATTCTATGATACAAGACAGGGGTTTCACACTTGATGGATTGATGATATCTTAGGAAGTCTTAAAAACCAAATGAGTTCGAAGTTTCCAATACCGGTTAAGCTATGAAAGAATTTTCATAAATCATTATCTGTTTTGATCGGTCATTATCGGAATTGAAAACTTTGAACTCGGATGGGTTTTAAGACAACCTAAGACCCACTTGGACTAATGCATGAGTTTGTTATAGAACAGGACGAGACAGGAAAATTGGTCCCAGAAAAGCAATTCCGGTTCCCCCCATTCGAAGTCCGATCTTTACTCGCGGCCGAGCCCAGACTCACTCCAGGATGACATCAAAAAGCAACTGAATCTTCCCGTGCGGCCCAGATGGCTCGTATGCAAGAAACCATTAACATGCTGAAGGAAATGATCAACGAACTTAGCCGGCCTCAGGAGGCGCCTGTTCCCCCATCTAGTGGAACTCCCGTGATTGAATCACCAAATCAAAACCCTCCAAGTACTGATATGGAGAACTACGTGCCAAATCAGAATCATACCTGCCCGAACTTCGCGGGATCAGTCTACTATGGACCCCAGATAGGCCCTCATCCTTTCGCCTTTGGAGCACCGGTATACCCCAGTCAGGGGCATATCTATCAGGCTCCACCCGAAGGTTTGGCCCCTCCTGTAGCCTAGATCTTCATCTACCCGGAGAGGGTCGTTACTCCGCCAAATGATCCAAATGCTAATTGACCGGCCCCATCCTTTGAAACTGCAAACAGAAATGAAAATGGACCCCCTCTAGCCTGGGTTCTAAAAATGGAAGAATTAGAGAAAACCATAGAAGAACTAAAAAGGGAGAAGCCATCCAGAAAAGCGGCATACAAGGAGCTGTTAGCACCACCCCGGGTGGTGTATGTAGAAAACTTCGTAGTTCCGGAGTTCACGAAGTATGACGGTACTGACCTCCCAGAATGGCATGTCAGTATCTACAAGGAGAAGTTGGGGGTTCATACTCGGAACGAAGACCTTTGCTTGAAGATGTTCCGACGATCATGGAAAGGACCGGCTCTCAACTGGTACATGACCTTAGACCTGGCACGGATTAAGACATTTGAGGATTTGGTAGAGGCCTTTTGTGAACAATATGTGTACAATAAAGATTCTGCACCAGGCCATAATACATTTTACCAGATACTGAAGAGAAAAGATGAAAGCTTTCGAAGGAATACTGCCCACTGGAGGGAAAAAGCTGCCAAAGTTATCCCTAGGCTGAGCGAGGAGGCTCAGTTGGAGATATTCAAGTCAATCCAGATGCCGTTGTTCTATTGCGATCTCTCAAGCATAGTAGTGACATCCTTCGACGACGTGATCAAGCAAGCCGAGATGACAGAAGAATGAATAAGAAATGGAAAGATTGAAGGGACCTCACCCGATCCGACTAGGAGATTAGCCCCGCCAAAGAAGAAAGAGAATGAAGTAGCTATTGTCATTTTTTCCCAGCAAACCCATCACCAGAACTACCCCCAAGCTTCCTATCCCAAAAACTACCTGAACCAAAATAACCAATATCACAACTACCCTTCTTAAAATCGCCAGAACCAATATTATCCTCAGAACCAACCCTACTCCCAAAGTCGTCCCTGCTATTACCAAAACGTACTTTTCCCTTACCAAAACCACACTCCCCAGTATTATCCCCAAGCCTACCAAGCACCCTCTTACCATACATATCAGCCAAACCAGAACACCCCGCCTCAAATTCCTAACCACACCTGAAAGCTAAGAACCCAATACCACCAAGGCTATCTACCTCGAGCTACTGGGGAAAACTTCCGGAATGATGACAAAGAGCTACTAGACCTTCCGACCTCCATCACCGAGTTGTACCAGAATTGTTTAAAGTAGGGGATGTTGACACCCCTTCCATCCTACGAGCCTAAGCCCGGGAGTAAAGTTGTTTCTTCAAATGCTTTCTGTGAATACCACTCAGGAACCAGAGGACATGCGATCGAGCAATGCTTTCAGCTAAAGGATAAGATCCAGGAGTTCATACGGACAAGAGCCATTACATTTCCTAAGAAACCTGAGCCCAATACGCCAAACTATCAACAGAATCTGCTACCTGAGCATGCACCTTCAAGGAGTATGAAAGTCAATCTTTACCAAAATGTTGGTGGAGATGGGAGCAAGTCATGTGCCTGAGGCTCGATTTAAAAAATCTAAATACTACAAAACCAGTTTTCTTGTTTACTTTCAATTTGCTAGGTATTTTTGATAAAATTGGGAAATATTCACGTACTCACCTTTCCATCCCATTGGTCTTTTGGATGGAAAGGGATTTGCTCTGTAATGGATTTTAAATTTCAATAAATGCAATACTATTTTATCCAAAACTGTGGTCTAATGTTTGAATATTACTCTTTTAGGTACCAAAAAATGCCTACATATGTTGTATGTAATGTGACTGAGCGAGGGTGCAAGTATGTGATTTCAATACAGAGCTAGACCACAATCCAATGGGAATAGCAACAAAGAAAGGTTTTGTTCAACCAAACATTGGTGAGATCCAAAAGACTCCTGACCAAATCTGACAACAATTCCAGCGTACCGGGGGATTCAAAAGTCAAGATTGGTATCCACTGTCCTAACGATACTTTGATATATCGTTGCAAGTTGATCAAGCAGTCTCCAGTGGTCCTTTAATTATTTGATAAAACCGGGCGTAAAGATCCTGGTTCGCCTGCTATCTAAGTTACCCAATGGAAAAAAGAGAACACAATTATCCCAGGCTAATGATCCCAATAAAAAAACTCTCAAATGTTATAAGAAGGTCTCAATTCGCAAAGAAGATCAAGTTCATTGATAAGCTCAGCTGCCCCCAAACCATTGTAAGTTCAATAAAAAAAAAAAAAAAAATAGTAAAGGAAAAAGTGGGGTAGCCGAGCAAGAAACGTTGCTGCAAATGTAGAAATGATTTGAAGAGAAAAGATAGATTAATTGTTCAAGTTTTCTGCCTCGGTTCAAATTGGCAGGCAAACAACGTTTTTCAGGATCAGAACTTGATGGATTCGAATGGAATCAGAATTTGTGAAAAGAAACATTGGTCGTGGTTTAGAAATGTATTGGAACCCTATTCCGCTGCAATCCGACTCAAGATCTCACAGAAAATCATATCGGGCATTGAAGGTACTCGTTTTAGTAATTTTCGAAATTTGCCCATTTTTTTTGGATTAAATAAGTTTTGTAGGACTTGAGAAAACACAGGGCATGTAGGATTATTAGATCCCCAAGCATTGAAGCACCTAGTAATTTGAAAAGACAAGAATCCAGTCGAGCAAGCCAAGGAGACCTTGATGAGGTATGTTGGGCCATTCCCTAAGTTGAAGAGTGAAATTTCTGGAAAAAAAAAAAAAAAAAAAAGAAGTAAAAAAGTTTTGTCGAATCACCCCGAAGCATGTGGAGCACTCAGTTGAAAAGCGAGACTTCTAAATTCAAATGGAAAAATCTCTCGATATCGCTCTGATCCAAGCACCACCAACTGATAGGGGTAAACTACCTATATATTTTCAATCCAAATTTATTAGTTTTCGAGTACGTTTATAGTTAGTTTTCTATGTTTTAATATGTTTTTATTCTTTTTTGTATTAAAATAGGTACGTGGGGTGAAAAGGTAAGAAATCGAAGCGAAAACGATATGATCGAACCAAACCGGACGAAGTTACGGTGGATAAATGGGCAAGGAGATAACATTGTGAAAGAATCCCACTGCCTAGGTGTCCAGACCTCCGCCTAGGCCGTGAAGATGCTAAGAACATTTCCAAATCCACCGCCTACTTCTTCGCCTAGGCGGTCACCAAACCTGCAAAGCCGATACAGGTGCTATAACTTCAAGACTATTTTGGACTATGAATAAATTCTATTTTGGAAACACTCAAAACATGGAAGTTATAGATCTTTTTCTTAGATTTCTATAGTTTTTTGAATCATCTCTATCGGAGTTTAGATGAATAAGTTACAGTCAAAACAAAATTAAAACCTGCAGTAACTTCGCCTAGGCGAAGTTTCCTTTGCCTAGGAGAAAATCTGGCAGAAAGTTAACTGACCTAACTTCGCCTAGGCGAAATCCTCTACGCAAAATAGATATTTTGGAGATATGTTTTTTGCCTATTTAAGCCCTTGTCTCCTCCTCTCTTCCCTCCTCTTGAGCTCCTAAGGCCTTAGATCATATTTTAGGGTTAGGATAAGATATTTTTTAGGGAGAGCTCTCAACCCGAGGTAGAGGATCAATGAGGAAACGATTGATCGACGTTTCTAGCGGCAAATCTTCAGATATCGGGTAAGTCGCTCGTTTCTTCTCTTTGTTTTCTTTATTTTGGCAGTTGTTGAGCATGTTTAGCTCGTTTTACATTATATATATGGTTAGGGCCATGAGTTAAACATGGATTGTAATAGGGATTAACGTATTATTTAGGAAAATGTAGTTTTTGTTGAATTTGTGTTTCGTTCTTGGTTGTTCTTTGTATGTTGATTGTGTTGCCATATTTTCTATGATTATATGCTAGTTTAGATATATTGAGAATATGGGGTTTGACAGTCGGGAGAGGTAACCCCGGATTCGGACTAAGGTTAACACAACATGACAATCTAATGACCCCGGAGGGCGTTAGAAAGTGTGCAATCTATGACGTTGGGGAGAGACTCATGTGACCTAGAGTCATTAAGACATTGAGGGAGATTTCAGCGTTGACATGAAGTCACGTAATCCCCCGTCTTACACTCGGAAGAGGTGGCGAGAAAGTTTACGAACCGAGATTGTTGGATACGCCGAACGCCGTTAATGTTAACTAAAATGAAATCAAACGCATTGAAGTAAATAAAGCTAATCCCTAAGAAATTTACTCCCCTAAACAATCTCAAATTAGTATTTATAGTATAATTAACTTAATTAGTATTTTAGTTTAGTATTAGTGTTAAATTAAATTCCATTTTTGTCGCCTAGATAAAGTCAGGTTATGATAATCGCGATACTCGATAGTAAAAACACCAATCCCTGTGGATACGATACCCGATCGAAAAGTCCATTATACTGAAACTTGATCTATACGCTTGTGGTGAAAGTGGCAACGCTTATTTAGTGGTAACCAAGTTTTTGGCATCGTTATCTGGGATTGTCTTGTTGATTACTTTTGATATTGGGAGTAAATAACTTGATTTTAATCTAGGCATTTTTGTATATAATTTTCGTTTGTAGTTTTGTTTTTGTTTCTGGCAGGATGCTTGAAGATGTTAGATCGACAGGTGCTCTTGCCGTTCGATCATTGAATATCTCGCCAGTCTTGAGGGCATGTGTCGGGCCGAGGACATTAAACCAAGTGCTTCTTGGGAGGCAACCCAGGGTCACAAATAAGTTAGACACATCTCCATCAATTTGAGTCGGAGGCGAGATCCTCTCACCTGTCAAGTATGTGTTCTAAACCCCCGTCTTCAATATCATGCTATATACTGTTATTGGAATCACTGACGGATCGTTTAGGACATCACCTGTGTTGAGTTGGTGGTGATGTGTAGTATGTTTTAGTATGTGTTTATATTTTTAGTTAAATTTTATTGTTTTTATCGTTTGCATACTTGTTTAGGATTAGATTGTTAGTTTAGATGTTGTTTTGTGCTACGTTTTGACGTCATCTGGGCCTATACCCTACGATGACTCTGTCCTCTAATTGTTTTGAGGTCGAGCGTAAAGCTCATTCATGTGTGTTCTGTGTGCTTGATGTACGTCTTAGTAAAAGTTATTGTGGATCCTAAATGCACGAGCACGTAAACTCAGTATAACACTATCTAATTGATTTGAAACTGATTATCCTTCAATCAATTTTATGACAATAGGGATTCTAGAACTTGATTTGGGGGAAATTCGAGGCGAAATCCTAGGCGAGGTTGTTTAGGAGATATGATTTAGGCATTCATTTGATTGCTTGAGCCTTTTAAGCTTACGTTGATGAATTATTACCCTTCGTTACCCTGTCGAAGCCAAAAAATCGTTTCAATTCTGAATACTTAACAAATACCATAGCCGATTGAACTTTTTCCAAACCTACATCGCTAAACTAAAGGCACAATTTGAGTGAATCAAGTTAGCATTTCGCTAATTGATGTGAGCGGTTGGGTTTAGGCCGAAATTCTAATTGGTTCGGTATTTGAGTACTCGCTTGTCGTTCGTATTGTTTGCATATTCCTAAGGTTATAAGAATTCGAATACGTTTTGGGGTGTGTTACTTAATCATTTTTGCACACTCTTAAAATTATAGAAATTCAAATGAATTTGGGGGTGTGTTAAAAAATAAAATAAAATAATAGTTTCTTTTTGACATGACAAGTGAGTACGACATTCTTAAACATTTGTTCAGGGTCATTTCTAAATAAACTATGGGGTTTCGAGTGTGAGTGTGCCAAGCGATGTGCCTCGGGTAACATTAAGTTAATGACGTTAACATGTTTTCTATTCCAAAATACCCTTGGCCATTATTCCAAAACCAAACCAAGCCCTATTGATCTTTTTGAACCTCCGAGCCTACATTAGTGGAGAATAGATCCCAGGTCAAGCGTATGGATTGCCTATACCTTAAAGGTTTTAGTCATGATCTTTATTTAGGGATAATCTCATCTAATCAATGGATAGTAGTATATTTGAGTTTAATCAGACACACTTAAATAGGATCTAGAATGGCGCTTACTATTTTTGAACGTTGAAATTCTAGAATACCACATTATGTGATATATGCTTAAACTTGATACGATTGGGGGCCGATGAGGGAAAAATCTTTCGGCCGGTAGAATCTTTCGACCGATAGATGATAATCAAAACTTACACATTTTTATTTTTAATGTTTTTCATTTGTAGTTTTTAATTTGGTAATTAGTTTGTATACTTTCTCGTATTGTGTGAGTGTTTTACTCGAGGACTAGCAAAATTCTGAGTTTGAGGGTATTTAATAGGTGTAAATTACTTATGTATTTTCAATCTGAATTTATTAGTTTTTGAGTACGTTTATAGTTATTTTTCTATGTTTTAATATATTTTTATTCTTTTTGTATTAAAATAGGTGCGTGGGGTGAAAAGGTATAAAAGCGGAGCGAAACGATGTGATCGAACCAAATCGGATGAAGTTACGGTGGATAAATGAGTAAGGAGGCAACATTGTGAAAGAAACCCACCGCCTAGGTGTCCAGACCTTTGCCTAGGCTGTGAAGATGCTAAGAACATTTCCAAGCCCACTGCCTACTTCTTCGCCTAGGCTGTCACCAAACCTGCAAAGCCGGTACAGGTGCTGTAACTTCAAGGCTGTTTTAGACTATGATTAAATTCAATTTTGGAAATACTCAAAACATGGAAGTTGTAGATCGTGCTCTTAGATTTCCATAGTTTTTTGAATCAACTCAATCGGAGTTCAGATGAAGACGTTGCAGTCAAAACAAAATTCAAACCTGCAATAACTTCGCCTAGGCGAAAATCCGGCAGAAAGTTAACTGACCTAACTTCGCTTAGGCAAAATCCTCTGCGTAGAATAGATATTTTGGAGATATTTTTTAGCCTATTTAAGCCCTTCTCTCCTCCTCTCTTCCCTCCTCTTGAGCTCCTAAGGCCTTAGGCCATATTTTAGGGTTAGGATAAGAGATTTTTTAGGGAGAGCTCACAACTCGAGGTGGAGGATCAACGAGGAAGCGATCGATCGACGTTTCTAGCGGTAAATCTTCAAATATTGGTTAAGTCGCTCGTTTCTTCTCTTTGTTTTCTTCATTTTGGTATTTGTTGAGCATGTTTAGCTCGTTTTACATTGTATAAATGGTTAAGACCATGAGTTAAACATGGATTGTAATAAGGATTAACGTATTATTTATGAAAATGTAGTTTTTGTTGAATTTGTGTTTCGTTCTTGGTTGTTCTTCGTATGTTGATTGTGTTTCCGTGTTTTCTATGATTATATGCTAGTTTAGATATATTGAGAATACGGGGTTTAACACTCGAGAGAGGTAACCCCAGATTCGGACTTGCGTTAACACAACATGACAATCTAACGACCCGGGAGGGCATTAAAAAGTGTGCAATCGATGACGTTGGGGCGGGACTCACGTGACCTAGGGTCGTTAAGACGTTGAGGGGGACTTCGGCATTGACAGGAAGTCATGTATTCCCCCGTCTTACACTCGGAAGAAGTGGCGAGGGAGTTTACGAACAGAGATTGTCGGATACGCCGAACGCCGTTAATGTTGACTAAAATGAAATCAAACGCATTTAAGTAAATAAAGTTAATCCCTAAGAAATCTACTCCCCTAACTAATGTCAAATTAGTATTTATAATATAGTTAACTTAATTAGTATTTTAGTTCAGTATTAGTGTTAAATTAAATTCCATTTTTGTCGCCTAGATAAAGTCAGGTTATGACAATCCCGATACTCGATAGTAACAACACTTATCCCTGTGGGTACGATACCCGATCGAAAAGGTCCATTATACTAAAACTTGATCCGTACGCTTGTGGTGAAAGTGGCAGCGCTTATTAGAGGCCACCACCAGCCGAAGCGATTACGGCCGAAATAGGGGAACGGAATTGCGAGTCGTCAAAGGTAACAAGTTTTTTGGACTAAATTTTTATGTTTGTTCAGTTACAGGGATCTCAAAGGGACTGGAAGTATGAATTTCCCTATCACTAGAACTTTTTTTCCTTCCGGCTGAAATTGGAGACTTTCATTGCTAAAAATTTAAAAACTCTAAATGAGCATTCAGGTATGCATTTTGCCCTGAAAGGGGCATCGAGTGAACTACGCTAAACCTAATCCTTGGTGTAATGCTAAGGTACGTAGGCAACCTATAAAGGTTCGATCATCCGAGAGTCAGCCCCGGCCAAAGGCTGGGGCACATTTTATATCTTTGCTCTCTCATATTTTGCCCAGCCACAAGCTGGGGCATATTTGATATCTTTGGACTTTATTTTGTCCCTAGCCAAGTGGTTTGGGGCTTGAGTTATTTTTATATTACTCTAAGCGATCCTTTAAATGGACAATTGTTCGTCATGAGTATCGTTATGAGCTCTTTTTTTTTTATTACTCTAAACGATCCTCTAAACGGACACTTGTTCGTCGTGAGTATCGTCATGAGTCTCCTTTTTTTATTTTCTCTAAACGAACACTCGTTCATTATGAGTATCGTCGTGAGTCACTTTTTTTAATTTTTCTAGACGATCTTCTAAATGGACAATTATTCGTCATGAGTTTCTTTCTATTTTCTCTAAATAATCCTCTAAACGGACACTTATTCGTCATTAGTCATTCTTATTTTACTTGTACTATCGCCAAAATTCATTTTAAAAAATGGGACGATCAAAATGGCGTGGTCTTTTATCTTTGTCAAGCAAGTGGAACTCGCATGACAAAGAGGGGCAGCTGTAGACACGACATTTTGACTGTCCCGCAAAAATAAAAAAAAATGATGAAAAATGAAATTAAAAAAAGGGGGTGCGAAATTGGAAGAAGAAAAATAGAACTGAAATTGAAAAAATGCAAGATAAAATGAGTGAAGTGAAAGTGCAGAAAATTCGAATGGGGTGGAATTAATAGAAATAAAAGAGAAGGGAGTAAAATAAAAAAAATAAAAATATGGGACCCTTTTGTGTCCAAATCGTGAGAGAGAGAGAAGAAGAGAGAGATAAAAAGAGAGAGAGAGAGATCGGAAAAGAGAGAGGCGACAGTGGGCCCGCCGGCCCACTGTCTGCACAGCACTAGAGAGAGAGAGAGAGAGAGAGATAAAGGAAGAGAGAGGGTGTCGGGGCCCTTCTATCGGCAAGCGTGTACAACACAGCACAAGAAAAAAAAATTAATAGCCCAGTCTCTCCTCTACTGCCACGTGTCGCCGACTTGCTGAGGCGGTGATTGGGCGTGTGATTACACACGCCCACAACCCTAGAGGCCTATTTTTGTAATTTGTTTTCAATTTTACCCTTTCCCAGTCCAATTTGGACTGGGCTTTGCTGGCCAGGCCTATTTTTTAGGTTTCCTAAAGTGTTCTTTCATGCCCTATAAATAGGACCCTCTTCCTTCCACTTTATTCATTCAAAAATTGAGAGGAGTCACCCCCTTTAGAAGAGTGGTTCTCAAAACCCTTGCGGGAAGCTGTTCGCGTGAGAGAAAAGCTCGAGCGTTGAGATTCTTGACCTAGAACATGTATGTTTTTTTTATTTCTTTAGTTCTTGCAAATTTTATTTATTTATTGCCGTCTGATGACTCGATAAAAAATGCCAGGACGAGATTCCTCATTCTGAATCTGAACCTTTAAGCGTTTAGACGAGGACACCTGCTGTTTTTATTTATTTTATTTCTGCATTTTTTTGTTTCATTTACAAATAAAAATAAAAAGAAAAAGAAAAGTCATCCGATGAAAATGCGGGGACGGGTTTCCCTTAACCCCGAGCGTGAGGTGAATGATGTTTTATTATTTATGTTGTTGCATTTTATTTTTTTATTTTTCTGCAATTTTTTATTTTTGTTTATTTTATTCTTCTTATCAAAACCCTAAGAAATAAAAAAAAAAAATAAAAAAAAAAAAAGGAGAAAATAAAAAAATAAAAAATAAAAAAAATAATCTTTTATTGGTAGAAATTAATCTTTATGAACCTTAAGTTAAATCCAACGATCTGACAAATCGTGGGAGAGTTTTCTGTGGCCTTGTTTTCATTTCTCGACCCGAGTGGAATTTAGAAATAAACGGTTTTAAGAAATCTCTTCCCTCGATAAATTTTTCGTGGAATTTTGTTTAAGTTTCGGAAAGAATAATTTCGCCTAAATTGTTTCCGCGAAACCTCCCTTAATTCTCACATCCATAGAATTTGAGGGAATTTCAAATCGAGATGTCTTTAAATTAATCGGGCAAACTTAAAATAGTTTTTTTGCATCCATCTAGCATATTTACTCGTTGCACTACTTAGACGGCATGTTTAGTACACTTTCATCACTTACACTTTTCATTCATTAAATTTAATCATTTATATTTTTATTTAGTCACTTAAAAAAAAAAATCATTTAGATGTAGTTTTGCATTCATATTCTCAAATCTCATTTTTCTATTTTTAGTTTGTCTATTTTAAAGAAGTCTCTCGGAAACATACATAAACCCCCAGTGGACTATTCTTATCGAATCTTTAATATTCGATAAGAGATTATATTAGGGGAACATTCCAAAAAATCCAAAAAAAACTTATCCCACCTTATTTGTGAAAATACCAAAAAAAAATTATAAGAAGGGAATGATTTCAAAATAAAATAAAACATTCAGACTAAACTAATTGGACTTAATTGGATATAAGGTACCATTTTTGGACAGACGTCTTGGAGTGCCTAACACCTTTCTCGAGCGTAACTGACCCCCGAGCCTTTAAATGAATCTTTCGTTTGACCGTGTTTTTGGAGTTAATTTTTTACTTAGGCCTTTTAAATTATTTTCTAAAAATTCGATGACCTAGCACACCATTTAAATCCAATGTTAGGTGGTGACTCCTTATTTTTTAAAAACAGCCTAATTATATTTTTTTTAGAAAACCGATGCTTTGCTTTAAAAACCCCTTTCTCCTTAAGCCTATTTATTATTTATTATTTTTTCCTATTTGGAAAAATTGGGCGCGTCAATATCTTTAAGAGTTTTGAATCTAAAAAGTGTTGGGGGACCAAATCGAGCTTTTATAAAAATATTTTTAAATGAAAGATATATATTTTGATAGTATATGATATATGGGGTCTTACAATGTCATTTTAGGCATTTTCTTTTCAAAACTAGCCATTATAGGTCTAGTTCTAGGTTTATTTATATTGACCTTTCGCATTTCATATGAAGTTAATCAAGAGCATTCAACTTTTGCTATTATAAGAGAGTTTTTTACGCTGAGAAAATTATAAGAGAATATTATTTGAAGAGTTCTTAATCAAAGCACGAAACGGTTTTGGTCACCGGTTTGTGTTCTTCATTGAGTTATCATAATCGTTTTCAACAAATCCCTGTGAGATCTTTCCAAATTCATTAATTTGATTTCTTAGAATATTTGTTTAACTACTTGGATTAAGTGTTTAAAAAATATTTTCAAATCTAATATTGTGAAAATATTTAAAATGATTTTTATTTATGAAATCTGATTATTTATTATTTGTGCGTTAAATTGATTAAATCAGATTTGTGCCTCACATAGATTCTATCACGTAGTAATTGAGTATAATTATATTTAGGTAGTAGAAGCTCCTGTGAGAAAAACCTTGTAAATAATAAATATTTAGGACAATGTCTAATAAGGGTAGTTAGGGTTTAATCTTTAGCCTAAGAAAAGAATTAGAGTTTGATCTTTAGCCTTTGAAAAAGATTAGGCTAAGCTTTAGCCTTTTAAAAGATTAGGTTTGAATTCTTTCTACAATAGAATTAGAGTGAGATAAGATTCCTCCTAAAACTGCGAAAATGATAAATATAATAGTGTGATAGTGTGAGAGTGTAAATGTTGATTCTGAGCTTGCAAAAAGAGTCAGGATTGTAAGGGTTTGGTTCTTACTTGAAAAATGATTCAAACAGTTAGTCCATTGCAAAATTTATGTGGAGCTCGGAGGACTAGACGCAGGTAAAAGTAGCTTACCAAATCAAGATAAATCTTTGTGTACTACATTGTTATACTTTTGTTGTTTGGGTGTGTACTTAGTTAAATACATTTCCTTTACTTAACAAGATAATAATCAATTAAAAATATTGATAACTTACGTTTAAATTTAATTGTTTATATTTTTGTCACTACCTAATTTACCCTCCCTCTTGGGTAGATCTTTGGGCCAACAAATTATAATAATTTCCCATATTTATACACCAATTGACTTCCAGTTACCAATTAAAATATACAAATAAATAAATATAGTAATTTTAAGTTGCTTGAACATTAAAATTATTTAACTCTAGATTTCTAAGGCAATCTCACAGTTTTCAAATGGTGATCGATTGAGTTTTCTTTTTTTGGATATTCTGCTGTCGGCTCTTCTGACCCCCTAGTGGTATCAGAGCCCGTTGATAAAACTCATGAAAGGACTTATTATTTAGAATAATGGCAGATAAATTAAAAACACAAGAAGAACTTCTTAATTTGAGTATTGAAGAAAGATTTGTTTACTATGAAGATCTTGCTAACACTGCCAATAATGAACTAGGAATAATAAGCTTAGTTAATAAAAAGAAATACCATAGCTTAAGAGATATGGAAGAATTATTTGAAGAAGTTATTTATATGGAGAAAACTGATAAAAGATTGAATAGCATTGGACTACCAAAATATCATGATGTATATTTACCTGAATCATCTTTATTAGGATATCATGCTATAAACTGGTTACAAGTCTATAAAAGAGAAACTTGTGAAAAACTTGCATTAATAAACTATGCTTTAAGCGAAACTGATCTCTTTAAAGAAATTAAAGATTTTATAAAATGGAAAGTATTAAAAGATATGCATGATTACTATACTGATATTGCAAAAGAAGACGCAAAAGATGAAGTTGAACCCTCAGGAACTTATGATAAACAAGACTTTGTTTTTTATGACTATGACTCTGCTCAAAATGATACTGATTAGAAATGATTATTGAAAAAATTGATGAAAACACTGAATTATCCAAAGGTCTTGAAATTATTACAAATAATCAAGAAAAAATAATGAATGCTGTTAATAATAATAAAATATTAATAGAAAATTTAAGAATTGAAAGAATAGGAATTAGAGAATATCCTATGCCATCTTACCGACGAACTTATATTTTAAATACTGAAGATAACGAAACTTCTTCCCTAGATAGTGATGATAATATAGAATTTTAGAAGAATTAAATGTACTGATGAATACCGAAGCAAGCACTAGTGGTGTTAGACAACCTGTTAACCCAACTACTTTTGGACAAAATACTCAAACAACTCAGCCTGCTTAACCAGCCACAACCAGTACTAGTACTCCACCTCCTCAAAGAAGAACAACAAGTGATTATCTTAACGACCCTTCACTTTTTACACCTCCTTCTGTTAATGAAACATTCCCTGAAAATGTAAGTACGAATCCTACTTTTAGAGATTCTAGAAAATAAATAGCAGATGCCAATAGAGAATTGCTTAAACAAATATTTGGAATGATTAAAACAGAAAACATTTCTGAAAATGGAATTTATTTAAACCTAGACAACTATATGGGAATTTTTTCTCTGATGGATGAAATAATCTCTAAATGGGTAAAATCACTTTATACCATAAGTATATTTAGAAATGTATTTGGCCATGAAGAAATTACTAAAAATGTTTTTTCAAAATAGATACCTATGACATTCTTAGGAAACATTGGTAATTGGTGGACTAATCTAGGAATTCATGCTAAAAACAGTATAAGAATGGGAGTTGTTACTGCTAATCTCGATGTTGTTAGTGAAGACGGTGATGCTGCAAAAGTTATTAGAAGATTTGAAAGTGCTATTAGAAAAGAATTCTTAGGACAATTCTGGGATAGAAATGCTGAAGAAGTTAAAAGAAAAAATAGAATAAATGCTATAAATCATTTGATAAACATGAGAATTTGCAACATGTTCTATTTTGAAATATACACTAATGAATTTGCGAAACACTATTACAAAACTGATTTTAACTCCTATGAGCAACAAGTTTATTTGGACATGTATTTTACCAAGTTACCTGCTCAATATGCTAGAGAATTGATAATAAGCTATAAGTCTATACCTAACTGGCAAATGGAAGACTCTTTAGGAACAAGAATGGAATATGCCCAAAGACAAATAGGAATATGGTGTGCTGCTGCTAAAAATGCTGAATTATATAAAAAAGACTATCAATTAGCACTTTATTGTGATAATCAGTCTGAAGCTCCCAAGCAATTTGGATGTGTTGATATATTTCCTAAACAAAATAAAAGGCTATTTAAAAGAAATAAATATAAACTAAAAAAGACATTTAAAAGGAACTTTAGACCAAAGACTCCTCTTAAATCAAAAAGACTTTTTAAAAGAAGATTTAATAAAAATCCTAAACCACGACCAGGAATAAAGACTGCTCAAGAAAAAACTACAAAAGATTGTAGATGTTGGGCATGCAAAGAAATATGTCATTATGCAAATGAATGTCCTAATATAAAAAATAGACAAAATGCTAAAATAAAAATGTTTTTAGAACAAGATGAGTCAGACATAAGTGAAACCATTAATATTTATGATATTGAAACGGAAGAAGAATTTTTCTATCTCGAAGAAACTAGTGATGAGTCAGGAAGTGAGTACGAGTTCTGATCTAGACATTTCAGTAGATACTGGTGAAAATAAAGGGCGATTATAGAGCTGAAGCAATTGTTAATATTAATCGAAAATTACTTAGTAAAGTTGGAACTTTTAGTAATAATGAGTTATTTCGAAAAAGTTTTCTAGATAAATTTAATAGAAAGAATATTTGCTATTATGCAGAATGTCAATTCGAAACTGCTCTTAATACCGAAGAATCAAAGGGAAAAATTAACATCCCACTTATTAGTAGAAACATGATTAATAGACAAATAGAAAAATTATGAAAAGATAAGGACAAAATCGGGTATATACACGTTGGTGGAATACAAATTGTTTTCAAAGCCTGTTTTAGAGAAGGAATTAACTTTCCTATAAAAGCCGTTATTCTAGATAATAGAATAGTTGATAGAGCATATGCCCTACTAGGCCTTGTTCACGGAAACCTTAGTCAAGAAATACTAGGAATAAAAATCTATGAATTTATCGAAATTGATAAAGTGTTCGAACCTTTTGCTAACATCTATAGACCTGATTCAATACATGAAATTGATTGGCCTGCTGATTGGAAATTAGACATCAACAAAAAACCTGACTTTAATATTGCCAGATTATCCGATGTTAATAACCCTGAGAAGACCAGAAGAATATTACCTGACTTCAACTATACAAACAACTTTGGCAAAATTAAAAGGATTTCTTCGTTAAAAATAACTAGTGGAGAAATAGGAGAATGTTCTATAGATAGACGAATGATAGAAAAGAAAGTTGAAGTTCTGATTTACAAAATCAAAGTAAAATACTTTAATAGAAATAATCTTAAAGAAGTAAAGGCTTTAATAGATACTGGTGCATCTGTCAGTCATATATCTCCTTACAAGATATCTGACGAAATGCCCAAAAGTATGTTAAAAGAAATTTATGTCTATAAAGATCTTAATGGATTTAAACATACGATAACACATACTGCTGATATTCCTTTAATTATTGGAAACAAAGAATTGTTATTCTCAATACATTTGGATAAAGATGAAAAAATGAAATTGCTACTGGGAAATAACTTTCTTGACCACTGCTACCCTTACAAAATTACTTATGATACAATTATGCTTACCATAGGAAGCGAAGAAGTATATGCTCCAAGAATCATATGAGAAATCCTATATTCTTTAAAGTAGGAATTGTTATCAACAATAAGATTGTTTATATACCATGCCTCTTAGACACAGGTGCAGATATTTGTTTAATGAATAAAAACGTGTTACCTTATAAAATGTGGAAAAAGACTAAGAAATTAACCATAAAAGTTAAAGGCTTTGAAGGCAAACCTTTAGACTTAAATATCATTACTACAAATATAGTGATACTATTTGGAGATCGATATATTCGAATCCCAATAATATATCAACAAAATACAATGGGAGTATTAATGCTGCTAGGAAACAATTTCTTAAGTTTTTTCAAGAAAACCTGCTTTACTCAAAAACTTGTTGAATTTTTAACAAGTTGATATTAACTAAAAAATTAAAAATAATTAAACAATAATGAAAAAAAAAATTGTCATAAAGTTTTTAAATCTTTTATAAAATGAATAATTATATTTTATCTCCTATACTTATCCTTTTATACCCTTACGACATGTTTGATTGGACGGAATTGAGGGCGGGATGGAATTGTATTCCGCCCTCAATTTCTATTCCGTTGTTTAGTTCTCTAATGGAATCATTTTTATAATTCAATTGAAATGAAAACTAAGGGAATGAGATTTCATTTAAAATAGGTTGGAATCAAGTCCAGTCCAATGAAATCAAAACTAAAATTACAAAAAAGTCTATCGTTGATTCAGCCCAATCTAAAAATTAGAGAACAAAAATAGAAATTTGAGAACAAAAATAAAAATTAGAGAACAGAAACATAAATTAGAGAACAAAAAATTGAGAATAGAAACAAAACATTAACGAACAAAAAATTGAGAACAGAAAATTGAGAATAGAAACTAAAAATTAGAGAACAGAAAATTAGAGAATAGAAAATTGAGAACAGAAAATTGAGAATAGAAACTAAAATTTGAGAATAGAAAATTAAGAATAAAAGTTATAAATTGATAACAGAAACTGAAAATTCAAAATAGAAACTGAAAAATTGAGAACAGAAACAAACATTAGGGAACAAAAACTGAAAATTGAATGAAATAGTGAAATATAATAAAATGAGGAAAAAAATGAAATAGTGAAATATAATAAAATTTTATTATAAGGGCATAATGGAAACTTTATTATATTTCACTATTCCATTCCTTCCCCTATTCCAAACCAACCAAACAATTGGATGGAATAGTGATTTCATTGACAATTTCATTCTATTTCTTTTCTTATTCCATTACTTATTCCATTCCATTCCACATTTATTTCATTTTGTCCAACCAAACGAGCCGTTATAGTACATCTACATTTTACTCTCTTATACTCTCTAAAAAAGTAAAAAAAAATAACAATTTGTGTCTAATTTGACTATACATGTAACACACACAATAAAATGTATGTGAATAGTAATTTGTGATCAAAATATATCCTTAAATACTCATAGTGTTAATATATCAAAAGATTTGGACATAAAGTGTAATATTTGTAAAATGATTTCTTGGTCTTTGGCAGAGGTACAGGGGATGAACGGACCTGAGGCATCCTTAATTAATATATACTCGTACTTTTTAGAAAAATGAAAAATGGATACTCCCATGAATTTAGCCATCGGAGGGGTCCCAATACTTCTTTCCCAAAAGCCCACATCATTCCTACCAGTAAACAACCCCCAACCCCAACCCCAACCCGAAACACTTCAGATCTATATGATTTTGAAGGAAAAGTATTAGGTCCGATTGTGGTGATGACTGATGATGAGTGCATCGACGATAGTGGCCGGTGACGACTGGATTGACAAGTTTCACTGGATGTTTCCATTGAGAGTAGTTTGTGGCCTCTATCTACCGCTTTCTTGAGGTGAATCTAATGCATAATCCAATGTAGGAGTAGCATCCTGATCGAACTAGTGCGTCACGCTAGAGTACTCCATCACGAAGAGCTGCAAAGAAACTTGATCTTGGCCGTTGGATGGTTTGTGGCCGCTATCCATCGCTTTCTCGAGGTGGATCTGATGCATAATCCAATGCAGGAGTACCTCTAGCCTTTTCGGGAGCGAAACCCTAGGTCCGTAATAGCCGCCGCCGTTAGCCTGGCCGGCCTCGCGCTCGCTGTCCGCCGGCGACATCTTCATTGCGGTCTCTATTCACCGTCCCCACGCTCATCGTCCTCTCCGGCGACGCTGATTTCAAGATCCGGCGATGTATTAAGCCATTTTTTCTACTCTGTTTCTCTGAGCTGCGGAGATTTGCGGCGTCTGGATTTTTGAGATCGCGTTTGCTCACAAGTAGCGTTGAGTTCCCCCAAGCTCAAGTTCTTCTCCGGTGACGCTGATTTCGAGTTCCGACGAGGTATAAAGGTTTTTTCTGCTCTGTTTCTCTGAGTTACGGAGATTTGCGGCGTCTGCTCTGTTTTTTAGTCGCAATCACCAACTGATTTGCGGTGAGTTTTCTGTTTGTTTTGCGGTGATTACAATTCTGATTTTCGTGGTGACTGTTGATCTGTTCGGCCATTTGCGGTGATTTGCGATGGCTGTTGATTCCGTTTTTGATTGGCGATTTGCGGAGATGATTCTGGTGTTATGTTGTTTTGTGGTGTTTGTGCCATGTCTTATGTCCAGTCTTCTCGCAACACAAGCTTCATCCGATCCTATGCATCAACTCTTCAGAGCGTGGTGTGCCTTCCATCTATCAAGGTGGACTCACGTACCTACACGAAAGATGGGATGCCAACCATTTCTTTCTCTACAGCAATATTGACTCAATCAGAAGCTTTGTTTAATAAAGCAGTAGTTCTCAAGTTTCAGTTTAGCCGCCCTGCACTGGAAGAGATTCAGACTGAGATTGGCAACTGGAACCTTTTCGATCAGTACACCATGGGTCTGATTGATTCAAAAATGATTTTTCTTCGCTTTCTCGACGATAAAGATCTGCTCAAGGTTCTATCCGCGAGGTAAACGTTATCAAGGGTTTCTACTGTAAAATTTTTCGTTGGAATAAAGCATTTAATTCGAAAATCGATGCCTCAATTCTTCCAATTTGGATTCAATTTCCAAAAGTGCCATTTAACTATTTTGTTCCAGAAATTCTTAAAGTTATCGCAAGCATGGTTGGTAAGGTCGTTTCTATTGATTCCACCACTTTAACCTTGACGTGATTGAATTCCGCTAGAGTTTGTGTTGAGGTCGATCTCTCAAAGCCTTTGCCGCCTAAGATTTGGATTGGTAAACAAGATGGATTCTCTCAGGAAGTCGTTTACAAACGTCTCCCATCTTTTTGTTCCTTTTGCAATATTTAGGGTCATTCCTTGGAAATATGCCGTCGAAAAAATCCAAAATTGTTGACGAAGATAGTAGAGAAAGGTAATGAAGTGGATGTAGGTAAAACAATGTCCAAAAGCTAAAAAAAAAGGGCATAACAGGGCTTTGTGGAAAACCCAACAGACTAAGGAGGTTTCTTCTATTCAAGTCCTTAATTTTGATCATTTCGACGTCAATCAGAACACTACCCATGAGAGTGGTGTTACAGAGAAGGAGGGGGCCTCACCCTTTGACCCCATTCCGGTAGACAAGATCAATGCAACAGCAGCTCTGGCGGCTCCAGATCAGGTCAACGCTACAGCAGCTTCGGCGGCAACAGATCAGGTCGTCGGTAAACCTTTAGTAGTTTCGGATGTTACAGCCCAGTTGGCTTCAGGTCAGAAAGATAATCTGCCGAATGATGGGGTAAGTGATCTAATTCAAGGTCTCCAAGTTCCATTTGCGAATGAGGGGGGAGAAAACATTGTTGCTATTCGGGATTCTCAATCGGAGCACGGTGATTTTATGGCCAAGGATAATGGAGCAGCTGGATATGCAACTGATACGACAAGCGTCGAAATAGATGGTTTTCAGCTAGTTCAGCGGAAAAGCGAAGGTTCTAGAGTCGTTTGGAGATATCTCCAAGACTTCGGGAATGGTAACACGTCATCAAGTGAAGTTTAATGTCTGACTCCATTCTGTTTTGGAATTGTAGGGGTATCGGAAACCCGAGCACCCTTGCTAGATTAAAACAAATTGTGAGGTCTTCAAAAGTTTCCTTTGCCGAAGTTATTTATCCATGGATTGATGATTCTAACATGGGGAGAGTAAACAAAGTTATCAAGTTTCATAACGCAATCTCTAATCAAGATGAGTCGGGCAAAATTTGGGTTTTATGGAAGAATAACATGGAAGTCCAAATATTTCGTAAGCATTGTCAATTTATTGCTTGTAAGCTATCTTAGTTAAATTTGGAGTTTTTGATTGTAGTGGTTTATGCTAGTTGCTCTCAGTTCGAACGCAGAATTCTTTGGGAGAATCTTCTTATTACAACTACCTCGATCTTTATTCCGATAATTTGGGGGGGAGATTTTAATGTTGTTTGTAGTATGTTCGAGAAGTTGGGTCGTTTAACCCCTTCTTGGAGTGCCATGCAAGAGTTTAATGCATGTAATAATTCAGCCGGGCTAGTGGACCCCCCCTCCCCCCGGTTCACGGGGTCAACTTTTACTTTTTGTAACAATCATCAAGGGTTATCTCGACAGTATTCTCAGTTGGATAGAATTTTGGTATGGCCTACGATTTGTAATTCCTTCGATGGCCGAGTTAAGCATTTTGAACGTATTAATTCGGATTACTGCCCGTTGATTCTACACTCCTCCTCTTTTTCCTTATACTGGTCCGAGCTATTTCGGTTTCAACGGATGTGGACATTGCATGAGGGATTTCTTGATGTGGTTAAATTGGCTTGGAAGGCTTCTCATCAAAATCCTTTGGTTCGGTTAAGTCTTAACATCAAATCGACGAGGGCTTTTGGAATGCTCAAACTTTTGGAAATATTTTTGTTGAGTTAAATTCTTGGAAGGATAGGGTGGAAGCTTATGATTCTATGCTTCAAAACAACTGGTCTCAAAGTGCATTGGACTTACTTGACCAAGCTACTACAGAATATAATATTCTTATCAAGAAAAAGGAAATCTATTGGAAACAAAAATCTCGAGAGCATTGGCTAGCAGAGGGAGATAGCAATTATAAATTCTTTCATACGTCTGTTAGAATACGTAACTCTCCTTTTTGTTTGTCTGCTATTCGCCATGAAGATGGTAGTAGCTTGGTTGATTCCAATATGTTTCATGAAGCTGCTATTGAGTTTTTCAAAGATTTATATTTGATTGCCCATTTGTCCTTTTCTGACACTGTCTTTAATTCCACCCTCGTCTTGTTACAAATATAGATAATGCTATGTTATTGGCTCTTTTCTCGATAGAAAAAATCAAAGATACCCTTTGGTTCATCTCGATTGACGGTGCTCTAGGTATGGATTCTCTCTCTTCAAGTTTTTTCCAATCTTCTTGGGATATTGTGGGTAAAGATATTTGGGAAGCCACTAATTATTTTCTTAAAGGAAATCCCCTTCCTACCGCTCTCTCTAGTACCTTACTGGTCCGTATCCCGAAGAAGTCTCAACCTTCTTCTCTAAAAGATTTTTGTCCGATTAGTTTATGTAATATTTGTTATAAAATCTTTTCTAAGGCGTTAGCTACCAGGCTGGCGTCTCTTTTGCCTAAGTTGATTTCTGTTCAACAGCATGGTTTTGTTAAATGCAGGTCCATAGCCGAAGCCATTGGGCTAGCCCAAGAGCTTGTTAAAGATTTGGGGAAGGATATTCGTGGGCGTAATGTTATGCTCAAACTCGATATGGCTGAAACCTATTATTGAATCGAATGGAATTTTTTAATTGAGGTGCTTAATCGATATGGTTTCAGCTCGAGGTTCATTGTTGTTGCTTCTAGCTGTTTTGACTCGACTTATTTCTCGATGGTGTTTTAAGGAGTCTATAAGGGTTGGTTTCCTGCTTCTAGAGGTTTGCGTCAAGGCAACCCTATTTCTCCTTTATTGTTTATCTTGGCTCAAGAGGTTCTTAGTCGAAATATCTATCGTTCCATGATTGATGGCCGGGTTCAACCTTTTCTAACGAAAAGACGTTGTCCTCTGGTTTCTCATTTGATGTTTGCAGATGATACCCTCATTTTTTGCAACGGAAGTTCTCGCAGTATTAGTAATTTAATGTAGGTGCTTGAAGAGTATCAATTAGCCTCTGGTCAACTTGTGAGTGCTCCGAAAAGTAATTTCTATTTGCATCATAACTGTCCTAATGCGCATCGCTTGGCTATTGGTTTTTCCATAGGTTTTAGTCAAGGTGGTTTTCCTTGTACTTACCTTGGAGTGCCCCTTACCTATGGTCATCTTAAAGCGAGTCACTTTGCTGGTCTTATCGAGAAAGTGTCTAAGAAAGTTGATGGGTGGAAGGCTAAGCTTCTATCTAGTGAAGGTAAACTTGTTCTTCTAAAACATGTTTTATCTTCCTTCCCTCTTCATCTTTTGACATCTACTTGTGTTCATAATAGCATTCTAGAGGATATGGAATCCTTGTTTGCGAACTTCTTTTGGGGCTACTCGGATTCAGGTAAGAAAAGGCACTGGGTAGCTTGGCATAAAATCTGTCAAGATACTTCTTTCAGCAGTCTTGGTCTTCGTAATCTAAAGGATATGAAGCTGACTTTTTCTCTCAAATGGATTTGGTCTTTGCTGAAAGAGAATTATCTCTAGTGTGATTTTATGCACTCCAAATACACAAATAATCTCCCACTTTCCTTATAGTCAGATCATATTGGGAGTTCTAAAATTTGGAAAGATATATTATCGGCAAAAAATACTTTTATGCATTTATTGAGATGGAAAGTTGGCAATGGCGAGCTAACTAGTTTTTGGCATGATGATTGGGGCCTTGGTATCCTAACTAATGATCTCCATTTTACCAACTCGTTGTCTTCTGTCAAAATTTGTTTACAGGACAAGGAATGGATCTCCCCAGACCTAGAAGATGATGCTTAGGACTTCTTGGAGGGCTCCCTCCCAGTTTTGTCATCGGAATCCAATTCTCTCATTTGGCTTCCTAGTGATAATGGTGTCTTCTCCATTAAATCTACTTGGAGGGCTATTAGCAGTGAGGTAATCCCGATTGATCTTTATTCTAATATTTGGAGTATGCGATTTCCTTTGAAGATTAAGATTTTCATGTGGTGGCTTCAGAAGAACAAACTTGCAGTTGATGATATCATCTAGAAAATGGGAGTGTTTTTGGTGTCGGGTTGTTAATGCTGTTTCTTTCGATCCACTGAATATATCCAATATCTTTTTCTGGAAAGTGAGGTTGCTTCTAAGGTTTGGCAGTATTTCATCTCCTTTTTTAATATTCCTTTTATTCCTCAACGTTTAATACATCGTATTAAGTTGTGGTGGAGTAGACTAAAAGAGAGTTCTCAATTTCATAAATTAGGGGCGTTGATCCCATCACTGATTTGTTAGGAGATATGGTTAAATCGGAATTGTGCTCTCCATGATAATATTTCCATGTCAGATAAATGGATCATTTTCAAAGTTAGGAACCGTGTTCACGCGCTGAGCCCTTTGACTAAATCTAAGTAGGTTTCTTTCTCTTTTGGGATTCAGTCTCTGATTCTCTTGGGTTGTCTGATTAAGTAGGTTATTCATCGTCGGCCACTGCTTTGTTGTTGGACCCGTCCGCCCGAGGGGAGTTTCGAACTTAACGTGGACGGTGCTTTGAAGAGGGAGACCATGACATCTTCTTGTGGTGGTATTGTTCGAGACAGTTATGGAATTGTTAGTTGGGCCTTCTTCTCTCCCCTTACTGTTAGTTCAAGTTTCCTAGCTAAGTTCCACGGGTTGTTCTTGGGGATTCAGGAAGTTTTGCATTTGGGTCAGTTTCTTCTGTTGGTGGAAACCAATTCACTAGCTTTGGTTCATTTTATAAAGAAGGATAGCCATATCTGGTCGATTGGCCATATTTAGAACACAGTTCGGTTTTGGATTCTATCATTTGACATTCAGATTTCTCACGTTCATCGAGAATGTAATTTTGTTGTTGATAGTCTTGTTAATATTATTTTGTCTAGCCCTTTGTTATTTCCTTTAGGCAGTCCCTTACCTTACGACGTAATTTCTTATGCTCGTGAGAATTAAGAGGGTCTTCCTCACTTAAGGTTGTAATTTATTTCCATTAATTAATAAAGAGATTGTTTTCGAGAAAAAAAAAAATCCAATGCAGGAGTAGTAAAAGGGTGGATCTGGATGAAGATCATGAGGATCGTACCATTTCTTAACATCCTGATTGAGCAAGTGTATCACGCTAGTGTACTCCCTCATGAAGAGCTGCAGAGAAACTTGATCTTGGTCGTTGGTTGGTTTGTCGCCGCTATCCACCACTTTCTTGAGGTGGATCTGATGCATAATCCAATGCAGGAGTAGCTAATAGTTAGATCTGGACGAAGATTATAAGGACTGTGCCATTTATCCGCATCTTGATCGAACCAGTGCATCACACTAGAGTATTCCGTCATGCAGAGCTGCAAAGAAACTTGATCTTGGCCGTTGGGTGTTGCATCTGTGTCACCGGTATCCGTCGAATCTCTGACGTCCTTCTCTCTTACTCCTTCCTGCCCCATCCCCCACTGTTGATTCCGCTATCACCCAGAAGAAAGAAATGGATTTACGGGGCATTCTATTTGAGATTAATGGGTGGGCATGGGATTTTGTTTGGATTAGGCAAACTAACGACATGTGTAGGTGGGAGTGGGGGTGTATGGATTTTTGTATGTGGTAGCGTAGACGTGGGTGTGTGGGTTGGGGTTTTTGTTTTTGGAGAAACTGCTGCTGACCTTAACCCCCCTCCCCCCCCCCCCTTCCCCAAAAAAAAAAAAAGCAACAGGTGCAAACGTGGCATAGGTAGGGGCGGTAGTTGACGTGGAGTGCCTTCCATGACTTAGGGCTTATTTGGTTTAGCTAATTACTAGCGAAAATAGTGGAAATTTATTATGCAGATAAGTAAATAAACAAGCACACACTCCAAAGTAAGGGATAGAGACAACTGACACGTATAATTTTATAATAGTTCAATAATCTATTCCTCCGAGTTCTCACAGATAGTTCAATCCACTAAATTGATCATTTTTCAGGTGAGAATTAAATCCCGTACACCCTTTGAGTGAATTACCGTTATACTCAATCAATTAAAAAAACTCTCTTGAACTAGCACTCTAGTTCAAGTTATGATTCAAATCCTCACAATTTTCTTTTCATAATAGATAAACATTCAACTCAAGTAGCTGTGTAGAAGGTTTAACAATATCAAAATATTAAACATGATGTACAAGTTTTAGTGTTTTGAAAAAATATAATCAATGTATAGAACAAGTTCTCATGTATTTAAGATCAATGTAATGTAATCAAATTGTTTAATCGGATAAGATAAAAAATATTTATATAGTATGTGAGTATGTTAACGATTTTGTTGTACAATATTTTTAGCTCAAAAAATATATCAAAATAAAGTTTGTTCCTGAATATCAATTAATTAAACTCTTAGAAGAATAATATCAATTTATGATCAAGAGTTTCAAATAATCACAATCACCAACAAAGCCAAGAAATATTTTGGTTAAATCTATGAACATATATACTACTTTAAGAACAAAATTAATTTAACCTTAATAGAAAGATCTCATCGTATTTATGTGGATGATTGATATCAAGGAAAGACTCAAAACAAATCCCAACAATAGACTAAGGTGAATGATTTTCAGCAATACAATTACATAATAATATAATAGATTGTTTAATATGTAAAGACTGTACAGTCATACCCGGAGACAGTATTGCTACCCAACATAGATTGATGGTAACTGATTTGAAATTTTAGGAGTGGAAGTGAGATTTTAAGATAAGTAGGCATTAAAGGATACGTTGGAGAGATCTAAGAGGTGAGCATATGAAGTTATTTAAGGATAAAATTAGCAATGATGAGTTATGGAAGAGACATGAGGAAGTGAATAAAATGTGGAGTGATATGGCGAGTCGTACTAGAGAGATAGAAAGAGAAATTTTAGGAGTTTTTAGAGGAGGGGGACCACAACATAAAGAAAGTTGGTGGCGGAATAAAGAGGTCCAATAAGCCGTTTGTGACAAAAAAATAGCTTATGAAGAATAACAAAAATTTCAAAATAAGGAGAGTTGAGAGAAGCATAAACATGCAAAAATGGAGGCTACAAAAGTAATTAAAGAATCAAAATTTGAGGCGTACGACAATTTATACCAAAAGTTAAATACAAAAGATGGAGAAAAAGACATATTTAACCTCATTAAGCGACTTGAACGAAAGATGAGAGTTATAGGAAATGTAAGATGTATTAAAGACGATGATGAGCAGATCTTGGTGAACGATGAAGAGATTGTGGAACAATGGAGAAGTTATTTTTATAGTTTATTTAATGGGAACAATGCTGGAGAATCTAAATTAAAATTGCCTAGTTCACCTTTAGATAGGATTTATCGGTTTTGAAGAAGAATCAGGGTTTCAAAAGTTAGAATAGCACTAAAAAAATGGAGATTGGAAGAGCAGTAAGAGCAAATAAGATCCCAATAGAGTTGTGGAAAGTTGTAGGAGATCTTGGGACAGAGTGTTTGACTAGATTTTCAATAACATTTTGAAGACTAAAAGAATACCCGATGACTGGAGGAGGAGTATCTTAGTGCAGATTTATAAAAATAAAAGGGATGTTCAAAGTTGCGCGAACTACCGGGGCATAACACTTATGAGTCATACTATGAAACTTTGGGAAAGAGTGATAGAATGTAGAATAAGACATGAAACAAGTATAGAAGAGAACCAATTTGGATTTATGCCCAACCGATCCACCACTGAAGTTATCTATTTACTCAGGAGATTAATATAAAAATATAGAGAGAAAAAGAAAGATTTACGTATGGTATTTATGGACTTGGAAAAGATTTATGATTGGGTACCTAGAGAAGTTTTATGGTGGGCGTTAGAAAATAAACATGTATCCAATGTATATATTGAGGTAAGTAAGGATATGTATAAATGTATAGTTCCTAGTGTTCGAATAAAAGGAAGAGATACTTGTGCATTTCAATTAATATAGGCTTATATCAAGGATCATCTTTAAGTCCTTGCCTCTTCGTTCTAGTGATGGATGAGCTCCCAAAACATATTCAAGATGGAGTACCTTGGAGTATGTTGTTTGTGGATGACATAGTACTAGTTGATGAAAATAGAATAAGTCTTAATACTAAGTTAGAAAGATGGAGAAAAGTCTTAGAGTTTAAAGATTTGAAGGTTAGCAGAAGCAAGACAAAATATATGCATTGTAATTTTAGTAATAGCCGAAAAGATAATGGTACGGTCAAAATTAGAGATGAGGAGGTTCTAAAGGTTAATCATTTTAGATATTTAGGTTCAACGATTCAGAGTAATAACGAAATCGAGGAGGATATTACTCATAGAGTCAAGGCAGAATGATTGAAGTGGAAAAGTGCAGTTGTGGTGATATGTGATCATAGGATACAATTGAAACTCAAAGTAAAATTCTACAAAACTTCAATAAGACCGACATTTCTATATGGTTTAGAATGTTAAATAATAAAAACAAAGTATGTCCAAAAAATTGGTGTGACAGAAATGAAGATGTTACTGTGGATGAGTGGAAAGAAGAGAATGGATAAAATTACGAATGAAACTGTTAGAGAGAACTTAGGAATAGCACCCATCGAATGGAATATGATAGAAAATTATTTACGGTGGTTTGGACATATGCATAGAAGACCCGGGGAAAGAGAGTTACTAGACGAAGAGGTATGTCTAAGAAGATTTGGGACGAGATTATTAGAATTAATTTGATAACATTGAACCTGACTGAGGGAGTGGCCCTTGATTATTCATATTGGCGTAAACAGATTTAAATAGTCAACCCTACTTAAGTGGGACAAAGGTTTAGCTGTTGTTGTTGTTGTATCATGCCTTACATCCGCATAAGATACATTAAGAACATAATGAAAAATGTGCTCTGCAAAAACAGTAAGTCAAAGAGTTCAATTTTCAGTATCAGTCAATCTACACATGAGTCGTGAAAGATAAATTTGATGAGAATAAAACATATATTAAAAATATTTTTGAAATGATTATTCCTTGCCTAAAATACTTTAAAAAGCATTCCAAATAAATAATAAATAGTTTAAGAATATTTAAAAATATTTTGGAATAAATACTGGTTAAAAACGATATAAGGATTTGATCGAAAATGTGAATAATAATGAAACTCCTAGACTGAATCAAACCCTAGGATTCTCTAGTTGAAATGGTTGACTGAACAGTTGTACCCGGTCGATTATTCTATGTATGGTTTCTTAAACCTTCTGTCTTGACCGGTCGATTGACTTAAGTATGCGATCGACCATTTTGAATCTTTTTTCACAAAATGACTTTTAGTTAAGAACAATTGATCGATTTTAAATCTAATTGATCATTTTGGATAATATATGAATTTCAAATTAGTTTATACACATTTTTAGTACCAAAATTCATACACATAGATAGGTTATAACCATACATATTTAGCAGCCACATTATCATTGCTTAAACAATTAATATGATGTACATAGTGTGTGAACCTAATCGAGTTGACATATTTAAATCAGTATAAGTGTTGTTTTTAATTATTTTAAAAAAATCCAATCAAAGTCTGAACGATCTTTAATATGTTATGGATTCATCTTGACTCTGTATAAGGGATGATAACGGTTCAGTTTTGGGCTAGTTTCACTGGAAACCAAAACCAAAACCGTTAGGTATATAACAAACCTAATACCAAAACCGAATCAACCGATTTTTTAGAAAACATTTTTAAAACTGAACTGTTTAATTTGAGGAAAAAGTACATTTTAAACCCTCTAGGTATTGGCAGATTTCTAAATGGTCCCTCTCCGTTTGTGTGTTTCATTTTAAACCCTCTACGTATCAACATGTTTTTAAATGGTTCTTATGTGAAAAAATCCATCGAATCTAATGGAATAGAGGGGTAAAATAGTATTTTTACATATTTTTAATTTTTTAATGATTTTTTTTTCCTTTTTCCTTTTTATTTTTTCAAATCTTTATTTCTCTCTCCCGCTCAACTTTCTCTCTCTTCCTCCTCCCATCTTCCTCCCTCCCTCTCTCTCTTTCTCTCCCACTCAACTTTCTCTTTTCTCCCTCCCTCCCTATGAAAACACCCCTGTAACAGATGTTGTTCACCCCCTTCTTTTCACAGGGGGTGAAATACCCTCTAAATAAGGGGGAACACCCCCCGCTCACCCCCGTAATAGGGGTGTTCACCCCTTATTTTTCATAGGGGTATTTTACCCCTATTACGGGGGGGTGAAAATACCCCGGTTGCATGGGGGTATTTCACCCCTATTTTCACAAGGGGTGAAACACCCCCATGCAACAGGGGGAACACCCCCTGTTATGGGGGTGAAAACACCAACTGTTACGGGGGTATTTTTCCCCTGTGAAAACAGGGGGTGAACACCCCCTATTGAATGGGGCAAAACACCCCCGGTAACAGGGGGTGTTCACCCTTTGTTTCGGTTGCGATAGGGAGAGAGAGATGGAGTTGAGCAGGAGAGAGAGCGAGAAAGTGAGGAAGGAAGAGAGAGAGAGTTGAGCGAAAGAGAGAAAGTGAGAGAAGTCAAAGAAGGCAAAATAAATAGAAAAAAATAATAAAAAAAATGATTAAAAAATGAAAAAATATAAAATGACAATCTTTCCCTCAAAATTCAGTTAGTTTGGGTGGAATTTCCGACGAAAGGACCAAACAAAAACGTGCTTATATCTAGAGGGTTTAAAATGAAACGTTCAAATGGAGAGGAATTATTTAGAAATGTGCTAATACCTAGAGGGTTTAAAATGTACTTTTCCCTTAATTTTATGCAATGCCAAAACCAAAACCAAAACTACGAAACCGCAAAACCATTAAGTTTTTTAAAATTTTATATAAAACCAAAACCAAAACCCAAACCGGGAATCGTTGGTTTTATATATGTACACAAAACATAGCTACAATAGCAGAAGAAATCATCAAAATCCTAAAATTAATCCAATTAACCCTACAACACACACACACACACACACTTGGGGTCAAAATATAAATAAATAAATAAAAAAGTGAAGGTAATAAATAATAAAAATATATCTAAAATACTAGTTATGCGGTTCGATTCTGTGGTTCGATTTCATGGTTACTATCCCAAAATCAATATAAAAACAACTTTGGTTTTCAGTTTTGAAACCAAAACCGTAACCAAAATCATTTAATTAGTTTTAAAATTGAACCATTTGATTCAGTTTGGTTTGGTTACTCGTCGAGTCGGGTTGAATTTCCATCCCTACTCTGGATTCTTCATTTGTCATGGCTTGTGTCTTTGGTTCACGTATCTCATATCATTTGACTGTCTTAGAAATAAAACTCAACAAAATCTTATTAAATAAAAAACATCAAAGATGTTGTTAGCGTAAAAATCAGTTGACAGGGTTAAACCCTTTAGGGATAACAATTTCCCCATTTTTTATGATAACAACTCACTTGATGTTTTTTCAATTTACCAAAAAGTAAACACGCTCTCCCTGAATGTGCGAATATTTCTTTAACCAATTAAAAATTCAATGTATAGTAATCATCAAAGAGAAGATTTTAATATTTTAAGCACATGAGTCAATATAAACTATATGACAATTTCAGACACTTTCAGATAGGTTTGAGTCAATCTAAACTATATGACGATTTTAGAAACTTTTAGATAGGTTTTCAAATAATTAAGCGCAAAAACATCATAAATCTCTCTCCACTTTGTCATTTCAAAAGTGGATGGTTATTAGAATTTGCAACTAATAATCGACATGTTATTGTTGAATGTAAACCCTAAGTCAATCTAGTAATTTACATTTGTGACTTTTATATGTAAGACATTTCAATCTCAAGTATTAATAAAAAATAGTATTTTGATATAATTCTTTAATTATATTGAAGTTGTTGTAGACTTTGGATATTAGATTGAAATGTCTTAACTCTATAATGTGATTAAAAGATGGAGATCAAAGAGATTTGGTAACTTATATTCTTAATTGTTTCTAGTCGGTCTTGGATTGTTGAAAACTGATCTTTAATGATCTAGGTTAGCTTGTTATGTCGTTTTATCTTTTGAGAGTAGTGAGTCTCAGGCCATTAGTATGAGATACTATAATAACTATAAGAGAACTTACTAGTATATTAAGGGACCAAATGTGATCATCATTGATATCTTAAATGGTAGCTTTACTGAAGGTCAATATAAGATCACTGGGATGTGATTGTATTTGTGGTCTTTTGACTTGAGATATTGTATGTCTCATGTATAGGTTTCCATACTATGATAATTCTAAGTATTTAACTCTAGTCCACGAGACTTCAAAGGTATTCATTAGATATGGTAGGACACACATGTAAATGTATGAGTATATAAGATATGATTTATCACTTTCAACAAAGAGAGAAATGCTTTATATGATTCAATTTAATATCATTTACCCAAGCATCTGGATAGAGTAGTGTGACGACTAGGATGATATTCGAATTGGTGTTACAAGGAATTATATTATTAATCAACATACATATAATTGTACTAGATTTTTTTGACCTTATCCATATCCTATTGGTTCTTTCAGGAACACAAAATACAGAGTTCCTATCATACGAAAATAATACCTAAGGAGGTTCTCTTGGAAAAATTCTTACCAACTGGATATGGTTGTAATATGTGGGTAAATGTGACTTACATTTGGAAAAAATACATTTGGAGAAAAGTGTTTTCTTTTTGGAAAGGCAAAATTGAATTTGTTCTAATTTTAGTGGTTAATTGATTAGTAAATTAATTACTTAATTATCTTTACCATCCAACTCTTGGTATGAACCTAATTTTTCACACACAAAGGAAAATGAAGGCTGAATTTTTGGAATTTTGAAGGGTAAAGTATAAATATGGAAAGAAGGGGTCTAGGTTTTGAACTAGGTTTTAAGACCCTGATTTTTTTTATTTTAAGTCATATTTTAAATGTTTTAAAAATAACGGGGTAGGTGGCGTAATTTATTATTTGATTTAAAAAAATTTGGGGTCAATTAGCAAATTTGGAAAAAGCATTCAATCCAAAATTGGCATTTAATTTTTGAATTAAAAATTTTAGGGTGGAATTGCGATTTAAGAAAGTAATAAATGTGAAAATTGAACAAAAAATGAGATTTTAAGAAAATTAGGGGAGGAAAGGGTATTTTGAAAAAAACAATTATAATATATATACAGATCGTGCGTGTATGTATGAACCGTGAAGATAGCCGGAGACCGCGCGAAGAAACAAGGTGACGTGGCAGGGGAAGATCCATTCTCAAAACCACTATGAGCATGCATATATATACTTATGCAGATCGTGATCAACCATCTCAAAAGAAGGAATTTAGGAAAAAAAAAAAACAGAAATCAAAGAGAGAGAGAGACTGGTGTTGGGTGAGAATCGATCGCCGGCAAGGGTGTCGGCGGTGTATGAGGGTGTGATCGCCGACATTGAGGCTCATCGGTCTAGTTGGAGAGAGGTCAGGCAATGGAATTTAGAGAGAAAAAACTGTGGACCGTTTCTTGTCGAGCATCGGTAGTGGGTGCAGACGGTAACAGAGGAGTGTTTTTCCAGCATATGGAGGTTTGTCATGCCAGCTAAATCGGAGTAGATCAGGTCGGTCGAAAAATTTTGGATGGTCGCCGGAGTTGATGAGGAGAGAGGAGAGAGAGAGGATTGGCGGTGACGGGTTTGGTTGTTGCCGTTGGTGGGTTCGTCGTCGTTCCTCCGGCGATTGTGCGTGTGTGGGTGTGGGGTGTATCCGACGTTGTGTGTGCGTGTGCATGAACGTTGGCGGTGAAGATCGGCAGGAGAAGGGAGAGTTCAACCGGCGTTGAGGCGGCGCGACAGGAGCTCTGAATTGAACCAAAACAGAAAAAGAAAAGAAAAAAGAAAAGAAGAAAAAAAAGAAGAAAAGAAATTACATAAACCACCCCAATAAGATTCAAAATCCATCTTGTGGCCGACGGACGATTCGGAACAGGTAAAATCTAAATCGATTACTATTTTCGTTAAATTGAATTATTAGCAAACGAGATTATAATTTTGGAATCGTTAATTCTAATAAATGTTGTCACCGTCCATATTAACAAATGCGTACAGTAATCGTTAACAAAACGTAATTTACCGAATAATAATTTTTCATAATAAAATGTGGGGACCGGGGGAAAATTGTGAAACTTAGGGCCTGCATTGCATGATTAGGTTATTTTAAATAAGATATTAATGTAGGCCCTATTACTATTAGGTTCACCAGCACCGGAGTCTCGGTAGAGTGTAGCTAATGGAAGTTTTGCAGAGCGAATAACCAGGTGAGTGTACTGTCTTCTTACTAAACTATTTTTCTATGTATATATATGATGAAATATGCGTTTACTTAAACTGTAAGAATTTATAAATGATATGGATCAAGTAGGATTTGGGTGAGTTGGTAAACTGGATTTTCGGAAGACTTCGATAGTTTTTGAAATGAAGCTGAAAATGAATTTTTGTTGGATTTGGTGAAATCGGAATGTGTTTTTAAAAGAGAATATAAAACATCTGTTTTTCTAAAAATGCCTGGTTTTCTAAAAATAAAGGGTGGAAAAGTAGTTTTGATAAAATCAGACGTTTTCTTTAAAAGAAAGTGTGAAATATGATTTTTGGGTTTAAAAGTTGGTTTTGAGGAAAAGAGATAGACGTGGTGATTTTACGATGTTGAGTAGACAATATTTATTGAGTTGTGATTCGATGATGTTGTATTTGATTTGACGATGCCATAGTATTTATCTGTTTCGGTAGAGTGAGGTTATCCGCTTCGGCGGAGTGATGTTTATCTACTTCGGCAGAGTGATGTTAGACGTTTATACTGCGCAGTGATTATCTGCTTCGGCGGAGTGATGGGTGTTCGTAGGAAGGCATATCCTATGGATGGTACGGTACCGTTGCAAACTCCCGATCGTGAGGTTAAAACGATCACTAGGGCTGACCAGTGTATGTGTTTGAGGTGTGTGTGTGTGTGTTTGAGTTGTGTGCTTAAAAATGGTATTTGAGATGTGTGTTTGAGATGTGGTATTTTACATATATTGGCTGATTGATATTTATTATCATGGTGATTAGTATGATTTTTATATTAGTTGGATCTGAATGGAACTTAGTTATGTCGCTTTATTTTCTTTGCTTTTATATTGGAGATTTTACGAGTTATGTTGTATTCATATACTTATACTTGATCCAGTTAGATGTTGTAGATTGAGTTTTATTATTAAAAATATTTATACTAAGAAGGCAGTACACTCGCAGGTGAAGAAGCTAGGAGTCGGTCCCCTACTGGCGCTAGGTAGAGTTCTACAATGGAGTCGGGTGGAGGGTTGAGATGAGCTTTTTTAGGTGAACCTGTGAGGGGTTCATGGTATTATATTTTGCTGTTAGTATATTTGGGGAATGAGTGTGTTTCCATAACAGAAATATGTATAGCTTCATATAGATGATGGTTTATATATATATATATATATATATATGCTTATTGTCGGGTAATAGATGGTTGGTTGGTTGTGTTCGGTGATGTCATGATGTCGTCACGCCAGCCCGGGATGTCTGGATTTCGAGACGGGTTGTGACACATGTACACTTTATATTTAAGGGGAAGACCATTAATGGCCACCCCTAGTCCCATTTTTTGCCACAATCCCAGTGTCTGAAATTGTTAATTTTTTTTTTCTATGTCTTCATTATTGATTTGAATCTTACTACCGCCTAGATTTAAATCAGATCTACCTGAGTATCTTGGGATAAGAATACAATTCTTAGAGATCTCAAGATCACTTGACTTTTAGAGTTTTCTGTGTGGATACTGTTAGAGGCAAGACAATTGTATTACTGCTAGGAGAACATATTTCTATAGCTGGTACCTAATTAGATCAAGCTGCTCTTGGAAGAGGCTTCTCAAATCACGTCTAAGAAACTACAACTTTGGGGCTGAAGTACTGGAAGAGGTCATCAAATTAAATCTAATTTAATTTATGTTTGTTATATTTGTTTTATGTTGATACAAATAGATCTGTCTTAGGGGAACATGCTATTAATTGTGATTTAATTTTTTTTATATACTAATGTGTAAATATAGTGTTTCAAATAAAAAAATTTATATTCCGCTGTGTAAATCTAGTATTTTTAATATTCAGTTCCTTCAATTGGCATCAGAGCCACGTCGATCATTAAATTAAAATAAATTATTTTTGGTTATGTATTACGAATATTGGATTGTGGTAATATTCTTGAAATATTATTTTTAGTTCTTCCCAAAAATAATAATTATGACATGTAAATCAGAAATCGTTAAATTCCAAGAAATGCTGTTGCAGTAAAAACCAGAATACCAATAGGTGCATTGATCTTGCAATAGCAGCAGCGGTATCGCTTCCATATCCACGGTGGCCGCAATCCAAGGGGCATCGCCGCGGCGATGCTACCCAAATGGTTAGTGTGATGTTGCAATGGTTCGTCGTTGCATCAACGTGGAAGATGTAGTATGGACCACCGCCGCGACGTGGTGGAGGTTCTGGGCGGTGCAAATCGTTTTTCTTTGCGGCGAAATCCGAGTGCCAGCGATTCTATTAGGCTATATAACATTTGGACTTTCGGATATTTAGAAAGATCGAGTCAAAAGTCGGCTAGACTATCTAATTTTAATTTTAGATTGTCCCTAAATTAGTTTTGATATATTTGAAAAACATATTTGAAAAATCTTATCAAATTAGATTTGGTATCTTATTTAAATTTTAAATTTTAAACTTCCTAAATTAAATGTGATAGTAATTTATAGATAATAATTATTATTAATTATTTAAGTTTGAGAATTATCCATATTTAAATTTTAAAATCTTTTTTGAATTTTATTTAATAGATAAATAATAAAAGTTTACATATTTTTCGATTTATTCTATTTTAATATTATAAGATAGTTTTATTGGATATAGAATTTCGATTTAAAATTTAAATTGAATTCTATTTCATTATTATGAGATAATTTTTAATAGTCATTGAAATTAATTTAATTTGAATTATATTCTTGTGAGATAAGAATTATTTCCTAATTAGTTAGGAAATGTCAATATTTATCAGTCCAAACAGATTTCGTAATATAATTAACCTATTTTTATATTTTACATGTGATACATTATATATGCTAGTTATGAGATAGTCATGGACTAAAGCCCTTTGAACTATATGATGGGTTAGTTAAATAGTTATAATTTTGTAGATTTATTTATTTTTAATTGCAATCAGGGTTGTAATTAATTTTGAGGGGTCTTCAGCGGGTTGCATGCTCTATCTCATTTGTTTATTATATTGATTCCCTTCTCGATACCATTTTCTCCCTCTGAATTGTATTCCTTCTTTTTATTTTTTCCATTGTATTTTAATTTTACGAAGATGAAAAGGAAGCCCAATGATGACAAAAAGCATGGAGTAATGGAGGCAAGACATTGAAATCCCAAGAAGAGGACGATGAGATGTATCATCTTCGGCTTAATTTATTAATTACATAATTTAATTAAATGTAAAGATTTGGCCCAGTGGCTGGGGACGAATCAAATTGCAATTTCATGATCATCTTGGCCTATTTATATGCTTGCTTTGTGTTGGTCCAGTGAGCTACCCAAGAGGGGGTGAATTGGGTAGTAATAAAAATTATCAAATAAATAACACTTGAAAATTCAAATAATTAATTTTATCCTAAATTAATTATTATCTTTATAGTAACGAATATGTGTTATAAAACTAGGTGCACACCTAAACAACTGAAAATAAATAAATTAAAATTGCAGCATACAAAAATTTATACTGATTCACCAAGCTACTCTTGACTAATCTAGTCTTCTGAGCCTCATAGAGAGTCGCACCCACTAAACTCAAGATTTCTTTACTAGGTAGGAACTAAACCTTTACACAACGACTCTTTTCACAGGCTTAGAATCAACCTTTACAATTTCTTTTCACAGACTCAGGAATAACCTTATCTTTTTCCAAGGCTTAAGACTAACCTAATCCTTTCACAGGATAAGGAGTAAACCTAATTCTTTTGTACCTTAGGTTAAGAATCAAATCTCACAATCACTCCAAGTATCTTTTTCCCAAGTAAGGATTAAAGCTTTACAAATTCACTCAAAATCTAATTCTATTCAGGAAGAATTAACACTTATCTCTTTTTACGGGAAAAGAGTAACCTAATCTTTTGTACTTAGGTGAAGATCAAACCTCAATCTCTTTACCGGAAGAGAATGAAACCCAGCTGCCTCTAACTAGATACTCCCAACAGTATCTAATCCGCACACGACTCACCAAGCACACAAATTGATAAGTGTTTTTTCCACTCGGAGCTTCTACCACCTAGATTTAGTTTAACTCAATTAATGTCCCCGAAATTACTAGTAATAGAATTAAAAGTAAGAAAATAAAATCTGATAAAAAGATAATGCAGGTAGCACAAAGATAAGCACGTAATCAGATTATCACAAAATCGTTTTAAAAGATTTTTATGCTTTTAATGTTCAAAAACTATTTCTAAAAAAATCAAATACCAAGCATGCAATAATAATAATAATGTCAATAAGGAAAACGCTTGGAACGATCTCACCAGGAAAACACCAAAGATTGCAAGTAGTATCGCTAAACAGCTTAGATAGGTGATGCCAAATTAAATAACACTTTAACTCAAGAACTTCAAGAATAAAATAATCTCACAATGACCACTCAGTATAATATTAGAACGATGACTCTTAGAAAGCTCAGGAACTGATTGTTCTTGATAGAAGTGATGTATTGAACTCCAAAAACGCAGGTTTATTTAATCAGTTTTGAAACAAACACTTTAACGGTTAGATTTCCAAAGATATGACATTTAAATGCACTTATAGACTCCATATATGAATACCCTTTAATCCTGGTATATTTGACTTAAAAATATCTTTTAATTCTTTCAATTAAGTCCTCAGAATAAATCTCAATTATAAATCAAGTAGATAGAAAGAATTAAACGTACTCAATTGAGAAACACTTAACAAAAGTGTACCATATCTATAGGGATAATTAAATACTAATGATATATCTATAATATACTCAAATCCTAGGAATATCTCCAAGATATTAGCCAAAAAAAGGGCTAATAACGGCTACTAAAAGATATGATCAACAAAAGCCTCGAAATCTGAAACAATCCTATCGATTGACTGACCAATACCCATCGGTCGACCGATCATTTCAGGTTGTAGCCCAAGCTAATTTTTCAAACAGGGTCGGTTGACCAATCCCCCATGGGTCGGTTGATCGATCGATTCAGGATGCTCCCCAGGCCTATTTCTTAGCCATGGTCAGTTGATCGATCCCTCATGGTCAGTCGACCGATCGATTCAAAGAGTTCACTGGTTGACCATCGATTGATCATCAATTGACTGATCGATTCAGAAAGTTTCACAATTCCCAGCCCACTTCCAATGGCTGACCGAACCTCTCTGGTCAGTTGATCGCTCAATACTGGAACTACTTTTCTTTAATTTATTTCAACTCCACACTTCGACATTTTAAATATTTTAACCGATTTCTTTTCTTGATTAACTAATATTGATACTATTAATTAATTTAAACACTAATATTGCTTAGGTTAATATTTTTTCTTCAATTCACATTGGAGCACATAATTGAACTTAATTAGGACTTTAATTCAAACACACACAAATATAAATCAATTTTGTGTCGTGTGTGATGCTAATTAGGAAAATTAAGAATAGAATTGAATTCAGTTGTTTTTACCTAGAATCTTCAAATTCTTCAGTCTCTTAATACTCGTCTTTTTGTCAGTCTCTTTGCATCCTTAGCGTTCTTAACCATATTATCTTTGCATCCTTCATAATTACTTCATGATTTGATCTTGAATAAAACTCTTTTAAACTAAAATAAAAACACTCAACAAATATGTTAGTTCCACAAAAAACATCAACACATAATTGTCTATCAAAATCTCGAGATCAATACTTTGTTTTTAGCCCAATAAGCATACGTATATGGGGCATGTATTTATTTTGTTATATGTATATGATGCATATTAAAACAAACTAAATAAATTAAAAGATGATATCTAAATAAATATCACTCAAAGCAAATATTACGTTGAAAGTAGGAGCATATGAGATATATTTTCATGGTCTTTTATTAGGGGATTTGTTTGAGCGTGGACTCCATAAGTGATAGGTGTGACATACCTACATATTTTCAAACTTAAATAAGTTAGTTTTCGAGCGTTTATATAGTATTTTATTACGTTTTAATTAGTTTTCTTACTTTTTATATAAATCAAGTGTGTGGGGCAAAGAGATAGAAAACTGGAGCGAAAACGATGAGATCGAATCAAAAGCGATCGAAAGAACGGTGAAAAAACAAGCTCGGAGGAAAAATTATGAAACAAGCCCACCGCCGTGGCGTCCAGACCACCGTCGAGGAGGTGAAAATGCTGAGAAAGGCAAAATGCTACTGACGGACCACTGCCGCAGCGGTGAATCCCACCACCGCGGCGGTGAAGAAACAGAGAAACAAAAGTAGACTACTGATAGCCCACCGCCGCAGTGGTGAAAACCACCGCCGCGGCAGTGATCTAGTAGAATGTTCTTCCTAAGCCACTACTGTCTTCATTGCCGCAGTGATCAACTAAACGACCTACCCATCACCACGGCGCTGAATCCCACGGCCACGGCGGTGACCCTCTGCACAACCTAGATATTTTATTTAGATATTTTGAGATCTTTTGGTTATAATATCATTTTCTCTCCGCCCCCCCTTTTGAGCCCCCCCGGCCATTTGGGCACCTTAGGCCATATTTAGGCTATGGTTTAGGAGTTTTAGAGGTGGAGCTCACATCCCAAAGTGGAAAAGACAGCGAATCGATAGTTGAGCATTCTTAGAGGTTTATTTTCGGACGAGGCTAAGTTCTTCAATTGTTTTTCCTTATTTATTTATCTTAGGATCATGTGAGCATATTTATCTTGTTATTTCATTGTATATGTGGCTTTGGCCTTGAGTTAAATATGGATTGTAGTAGGGAATAACGGTATATTTATAAATATGTTTGTTTGGATGATTTCGGTGTTGCATTTATGTTTATTTTTCGTAGTTTGATTGTGTTTATCGTATTATTTGTTTATTATGCTTGGATTAATAAATGAAGAATACAAAGTTTTGACAAACCTCGGATTCGGATTAGGGTAAACAAATGCCAGGATTCTATAACTCGGTCGGGGTTTAAATTGTGGACAATCGATGACGTTGGGGCAAGACTCATGCAACCTAGGGTCGTTAAGACGTTGAGGGGGACTTCTTCGTTGACTCGAAGTTGCGTTATATGATCGAGTCAACGAAGAATTCCCCATCAACATCTTAATGACCCAAGGTTATAGAAGTCCCCAACGTCATCGATTGTCTACAATTCAAACCCCAACCGGGTTATAGAATCGTGGCATTTGTTTACCCTAATCTGAATCCGGGCTTTGTTAAAACTCCGTATTCTCCATTTATTAATCCAAGCATAATAAAGAAACAATACGATAAACACAATCAAACTACAAAGAACAAACATAAACGCAACACCGAAATCATCCAAACAAACATATTTATAAATATACCACTAATCCGTACTACAATCCATATTTAACTCGAGGCCATAGCCACATATACAATGAAATAACAAGATAAATATGCTCACATGATCCTAAGATAAAACAAATAAGGAAAAACAATCGAAGAACTTAGCCTCGTCCAAAGATAAACCGCTAAGAATACTCAACGATCGATTCGCCGTCTTCTCCACTTCGAGATGTGAGCTCTACCTCTAAAACTCCTAAACCATAGCCTATATATGGCCTAAGGTGCCCAAATGGTCGAGGGGGCTCAAGAAAGGGGGAGAGGGAATGCTATTTATAAGCAAAAGATCTCAAAATATCTAAATAAAATATCTAGGTTGTGCAGAGGGTCACCGCCGCGGCGGTGGGTAGGTTGGTTAGTTCATCGTTGCAGCGATGAAGATAGTGGTGGCTTAGGAAGAACATTCTGCTGGATCACCGCCACAGCAGTGGTTTTCACCGCTGCGGCGATGGGCTGTCAGTAGCCTACTTCTATTTCTCTGTTTCTTCACCGCCGCGGCAGTGGGATTCACCAAGAGCATTTTGCATTTCTCAACATCTTCACCACCACAACGGTGGTCTGGACGCCACAGCGGTGGTCTTGTTTCATAATTTTGCCTCCGAGCTTATTTTTCCACTGTTCTTTCGATCACTTTTGGTTCGATCTCATCGTTTTCGCTCCAGTTTCCTATATTTTTGCCTCACATACCTGATTTATACAAAAAGTAAGAAAACTAATTCAAACGTAATAAAATGCTATATAAATGCTCAAAAACTAACTTAATTCAGTTTGAAAATACGTAGGAATGTCACACCTATCAATAAGCCTAAAGTCGGTCTTTAGTTGGCGATGCGGTACCATGTGCTGAAAATTGAACTCATGATGAGATTATATATTTGTTAGGGAAAATTATATTTTAAACTCTCTAGGTATTGACAATTTTCTAATTGGTCCCTCTCCATTTGAGCCTTTCCTTTTAAACCCTCTATGTATCAGCACATTTTTATTTGGTCCTTCTGTAAAAAAAATCGTCCAAACTAACAAAATTGTAAGAGCAAAATCGTCATTTTATGCTATTTTATTTTTTAATATTTTTTTTTCTTTTTTCTTTTTCTTTTTTTTCTTTAAGCTCTCTGTCTCTTCCGCTCAACACTCTCTCTTTCTCTTCCTCTCCCCTTCTTTCTCTCTCTCCCTTTCCTCGCCGGCCGAAACCACCACACCCTGTTATGGGGGTGGCAACAAGGGTGTTTTACCCCCCGGAACATGGGGTGCCACCCCCTGTTAGAAACACCCCCCATACCTGGGGGTTGAATCCCCTATTACGGGGGTAAACATCACTCCCTGTTTTTCACAAAGGTGAAAACACCCCCTTCAACAGGGGGTGCCATCCCCTTCAATAGGGGGTTCCATCCCCTTTTAAGGGTGTGTTTTACCCCCCCATAACAGGGGGGTGAAACACCTCCTGTTTCTGGGGGTGGCACCCCTTGTTATGAGGGTGCACCCCCTGTGAAAAACAGAGTTGAACATCCCCTGTTTTTCACAGGGGTAGGAGGTGTTCACCCCCTTTTTTCACAGGGGGTGGAACCACCACCGTAACAACGGGTGGGTTTTATACCCTATTCCAGCTACAGGGGTAAAGGAGGGAGAGAAATGAGGAATAGAAATAGATGGAAGAAAAAATGAGGAAGACAGAGAGAGATGAACGGGAGATAAAAAAAATGAAAAAATCATTTAAAAATTAGGAATATGTAAAACGATAGATTTGCCCCTCTATTCTGTTATGTTTAATAGATTTTTTTACGGAAGGATCGAATAAAAATAGGGTGATACCTAGAGGATTTAAAATGAAACGCTCAAACGAAGAGAGACCAATTTGAAAAGTGTCAATACCTGGAGGGTTTAAAATATAATTTTTCTTATTTATTATAACATGAAAAGAGTAGACTCATGTGTTCCTTTAACTGACAATATGGGGTGATAAATTAGGTCTAGTTTGGACCATGCTGGGTGGATGTAACTTAACTAGGAAGGTATCCCTTTAATTGGCGATATGAGGTATAATCAAACTAGAGACCGAATAATACCTTGGAGCTTACTCAAAAGGTAAGTGGTAAGAGTTGTATGTCCTCGATGCCTTTAATTGGCTGAGAATCCATAATATAGTTTTGTCTTCTCGAAAATTGGACTATATTCTGGATGGTTTAGTTTTGGGGGCTTTTGAAGCCACCACTGAGGAGGAACATGTCGCGATCAAGAAATAGATAAACGATGATAAGAAAGCTCAATGCTATGTGATAGCATCGATAAGTAATGAGCTTCACAAATATTCTGAAGGGCTTGAGAGCTCATATGCGATTGTGAAACATCTAGAATCTCTCTTTAGGGAGCATAGTCGTACTGATCGCACCTCATTTTGTATAATTTATACCTTTAAAATTAGGTTTGTTAATCATTCAAATAGTGTAAATAATTATAAATAGATTTATTTTAGTTATTATGTTTGTTTTTGAAAATAAAATAAAATGGCGTTGAGATTAGGAAAATCAGGATTAAAAACAAGTAAAACCACGCCAATCCGAACAAAACCTAACCAAAACTAAATAAGCCGGAATGAATTGTTCGATCTCTTAAACATTGATTTATTTTATATGGTTTTGCAGATTTTTGAAAAGAGAATAAAATGATGGTGATTTGGAGTGAATCAGATATACAACGGGCAAATTGCGACAAGCCGAACAAAAGATGAACAAATGAGACTGCTACAGTAGCTGGCCAACTTGGCCTATATCAGCAGCCCCCTTGTCTTTTGCGCTTTTTTCATTTCTATCCCCCTTATCTTTTGACAGCTGTTTAAAATATATTTTCCATCCCACCTGCTTCGGATTTTGTTTATTTTACCCCCGAGTACTCTTTAGTTTGCTTATAAATATGACTCGGGGTTGAGAGCAAATTCATACATAATTTTCTTAGAAACATTTCATCTTGGAAGGATGCCAATCTTTAATATTAAGGGTTTGTTTTCCTTTATTATGAATTTCTAATTTTTTTTTTTTTACTAAGATTAAGGATGAAACCATATGTAATTAATTAAGTTGTTATTTTGTGTTGATTCCAAATAATTTGTAATTAATGTTTATGGTTTTTTCTTCAATTAAATAAATGATTTCATATTTAATATCATGCATTATTTATTGTTATGAATTATTTAAATGATTGGATTTGTATTGTAAAATAAATATTATCTTTTGATTATATGTTTTCCATTAATTTGTATACATATAATGCTTAAGAAATTATATTTCTAATATAAATAAAAACCAACCTGAGATTTACATCGAGCTTAATTTCTAAAATCTTAAGAGGATAGTAAGATTAATTTCTAAAATTATCACTAAAAATTTGGAGTCAATACAAAAATAATAACTAATTAATTATATATCGGTAGATTCTGAAATCCTAATATTTCTCCATCTTTAATCAAATTAAATTGGTTATTTCACTGTTTATCTAGTTTTCCATTCCTTAATCACAAAATTAATATCATCGTGGACTAGATTATAGTTAAATTAAATTGGATAGATTAAGTTTCCTATAACCAATCCTTATGGGATTGACCTCACTTCTGTGAATCTGTACTACAATTGATTTGTACGCTTGCGAGTATTTTTAAACAAGACATAACACAGTTCTGTCCACAACAAGTTTTTGGTGCCGTTGCTGGGAGATTGCAATGGAAAATTTGAGATCCAAATTAATTTAATTCTTCTACCAGTTTTTTTTTTTTTTTTTTTTTTTTTTTTTTTTTTTTTATTATTATTATTACTCATTCTACTACTACTACTACTACTACTACTACTACTACTATTGTTGTTGTTGTTGGACAGGAGGTTAAAACTATTATTATGTAATTTCTTGTCTTTAATTTCTACTTGACAAGAGGTTAAAACCCCTACTATTTATTTTACCGTATTTAATTTACAGTCTTTAATTTCTATTTGACAGGAGGTTAAAACCCCTACTATTTAATTTCTGCTTGAAATGAACGTTAAAACCCCTACTATTTATTTTGCCTTTAATTTCTGTTTGAAAGGAAGGTTAAAACCCCTACTATTTATTTTCTTTTCTTTATTTGTTTCTTTAATGTTTGCTTGAAAGGGAGGTTGAAACCCCTACTATTTTATTTTTTATTTTTGTTTGTTAAAAAAAAATAAAAATTGTTACAGGTTGTTTATGCAGGCTTGAGAATGAAATTCAAAGAGTCATTTGGTTAGGAAAAGAATATCGTTAAGTTTAATTGCATTGGAAATATTAAAAATGGAAGAACATGTTGCAAACCTGGAAAGACGTGCAAATCCATCAGCAACAAAGAAGACTCTTCTTGAATACTTCTCTCCCATTTCAGCCAACTCCCTCTCTTGTATAGTTTTACCACAAACAACCGCTTCCCACTTTGAGCTTAAACCGGCCATCATCCAACGTTTTTCATTTTTTTATGGGTTAGAAAAAGAAGATCCATACATGCACATTAAGGAATTTCTTGAGATATGCTCCACATTCTGATTCTAAAACTTTTCTGATAAATCAGTCCAACTTAGACTTTTCCATTCTCTTTAAAAGATAGAGAAAACGCCTGATTGAACACTATTATCCCCAGAATAATTACCAGTTGGGAACAACTTGTTAAGAAATTCTTGTTTAAATTCTTCCCCATGTCAAAAACTGATCACCTTACGAGAGAAATTTCTGAAATTTACCAAAAAGAGGGTGAAGAATTTTATGAATTTTGGGAAATATTTAATGATATAACTTTAAAGTGTCCCTACCATAGTTTTGAAATCTAGAGGCTTGTGAAGTATTTTTATGACGGTTAGCCCCTTTAAATTGTCAAATGATACAATATGTGCATGGTCAAAAGTTTTTGCAGTTACGTAGGCAGGAAGCTTAGGAATCTCTTGAAACATTGTCTGTCAATTCTCAATAGTGGAACTGTCTAGATTCTAGAGTCAAACCCAATGCACCAAAGAGAGGAAAAATTTATGACGTGAGAGATGATAATGATGTAAAAACCAGTCTAGCCAATTTGACTAGGAAAGTTGATGCATTAGTTTTGAGCCAAAGCATGAATTCTAAAAATGAAATATGTACCTAATGTCAAAATTCGTCCCACACCGCTCAATCGTGTCTATCATTGCCGACTTTCCAAGAAGCCTATTCTGAATAGGCCAATGCAATCCATTCTTATGAGAAATCATCTGATAGCCTATTTGCTCCCACATATAATCCAAATTGGAGAAACCATCCAAACGTTTCCTAGAGGCAGAATCAATCAGCAATGAATCAACCAGGGCCTCAAGTTAACACCCAAAACCAAAACTTCCACCATCTTACTCCATCATACCCTTCAAGAAAACCATCTTTAGAGGAAACATTACAACAATTCATGCAGTTAACCCAACAATCCATCTCCAAAATTGAAATGCAATTGGGTCAACTAGCAACTGATATAAGAAAGAGAGAAAAAAGAAAAGTTTTCAAGTCAACCTGTCCCAAATCCAAAAGGTCAATTTGAGGTAGGATCATCGTACCCTAGTGAGGAAGTTAAATCCATTACTACTCTTAGGTCACGAAAACTTATCATCAAACCTAATCACATACCTGAACTTGAGAAAGAAAGTCCCAAGAGCCAACTTGATAATTCTAAACCCAAAGACTTAATTGAAAATCAATCATTGCCTTACCTTCCAAAAGCTCATTTTCCACAAAGACTTCTTCCAAAAAAGATAAATGTACATAATATTGTGACATTTTAGAGGTGTTTAAGCAAGTTCGCTTTAACATCCCCTTTCTTGATGCTATAAAACAAGTACTTGCCTATTCAAAATTCTTGAAAGATCTTTGTACTGTGAAAAAAAAAATTAATGTTCCAAAAAATGAATTCTTGACTGAACAAGTAAGCTCCATAATCTAGCACAAAACTCTTTCCAAATATAAAGACCCTGGTTGTCCAACCATATCTTATGTAATTGGAGATCAAGAGATTAGTCGAGCATTACTTGACTTGGGTGTGAGTGTGAATTTGTTGCCATATTCGATTTATGAGCAACTCAATCTAGGTGAGTTGAAACCCACATCTATGACACTCCAATTAGCTGATAGGTCTGTGAAAGTTCCGAGAGGTGTCATAAAAGATGTTTTAATTAAGGTTGATAAATTTAATTTTCCTGTGGATTTCGTTGTTCTTGATACCCAACCCATTGAAGACTTGCATGCCCAAATTCCTATCATCCTAGGTAGACCATTCTTAGCAATTTCTAATGCAATCATCAATTGTCGTAATGGTGTCTTGAAGTTATCATTTGGAAATATGATTGTTGAATTGAATGTATTTAATGTTGCTAATAAATGTGTGGAAGTGGATGATGTGTGTGAAGTCAATATGATTGAGTCTATTACCAATGATTTTTTTTTCTGAAAATAAATGAAAATGACCCTTTTGAAAATGTTTAACACAGTTTGGCAGGAGCATAGATGTTGAAAATTCAATTAGCAATATAAATTCTTTGTTAGAATCTACACCATTAATGGATATTTATGAATGAAATGTCAAAATTGACCATGTTACACCCAATGAGTTTATCCATTCAAATTTTAAGTCACCAAGGTTGGACCTTAAGCCGTTACTCGATACCTTGAAATATGCATTCTTAGGACCATCAAAAACCATGTTTGTTATCATTGCATCTGACCTCGATAATGAATATGAAGGCAAATTGATCAATGTCCTCAAAGATTATAAGGAAGCCATAGGGTGGACAATTAGAGACATTAAGCGTAATAGTCCATTAGTGTGCATGCATAAAATTCATTTGGAAGATAATTCCAAGACCAGTCGTGAGTTCTAAAGATGTTTAAATTTAAACATGAAAGAAGTTGATAGAGCTGAAATGATTAAACTTTTAGATATGGGTATCATTTACCCTATTTCTAATAGTGAGTGGGTCATCCCTGTTCAGGTGGTTCCAAAAAAATATGGGATAATAATAGTCAAAAATGATGAAAATAAATTAATTCCTACCCGACTGCAAACTGGGTGGCATGTTTGTATTGACTACAGAAAACTGAATACTATCACTAGAAAAAATCACTTTTCACTTTCCTTCATTGATCAAATGCTTGAGAGATTGTAAGGTCATTCTTATTACTGTTTCCTTGATGGTTATTTTGGATATAACCAAATTTTTATTGCCCCTGAAGACCAAGAAAAAACTACTTTCACCTATCCGTTTGGAACTTTCGCCTACCGACATATACCCTTTGGCTTATCTAATGCTCCAGGTACTTTTCAACGATGCATGATAAGTATTGTATTTGATATGGTAGAGTGTTTTCTCAAAATTTTCATGGATGATTTTTCTGTGTTTGGGTCTAGTTTTGATGAGTGTCTGTACTAGTTAAAATTAGTGTTGGTTAGATGCAAAGAGAAAAATCTTATGTTAAATTGGGAAAAATGCTATTTCATGGTTAAGAAAAGGATTGTTCTAGGTCATGTTATTTATTTAAAAAAAATAAAATAAAATAATTGAGGTTGATAAGGCAAAAGTTAACTTAATTTCTAATCTTCCACCTGCACGAATAGTAAAAGAAATTCGGTCATTTTTAGGTCATGCTAGCTTTTATCGTAGATTCATCAAAGATTTTAGTAAGGTTTCTCAACCGTTGTGTAGTTTTCTTGCAAACGAAACCCCTTTTATCTTTGATGATTCATGTTTTCAAGTATTTCAGAAATTGAAACACTTATCGAGCTCTACTCCGATCATTCGACCTCCTGTTGGAACCTTCCTTTTGAAATCTTGTGTGATACATCTGATTATGCTATAGGTTCTATTTCGAGACAACGTGTGAATAGGTTATTCCATGTGATCTATTTTGCCAATAAAACTCTCATTGATGCACAACTAAATTACTCCACCACTGAAAAAGAATTGCTTGCTGTTGTGTTTTCTTTAGACAAGTTTCGATCCTACTTGATTGGTTCTAAAATCATTGTTTATTCTTATCATGCTGCATTAAAATACTTCTTTCCAAGAAGGATTCCAAAGCTCATTTGATTACGTGGATTTTATTGTTACAAAAATTTGATTTAGAAATTCGTGATAAGAAATGATCTGAAAATGTTGTTGTTGATTACTTGTCTTGGTCGATAGTAGAGTCTGATGATGAAAATTTACCCATCAAAGAAACTTTTTCCTGATGAACAACTCATGTCTATATCCCAATTACCTTGATTTGCAGATTTTGTCAATTATCTTGTCATTGGTCATATGCCTAATCATTGGAGTTGCTAAGATAAAACTAAATTTTTGACTGCGGTAAAGAAATTCTTTTGGGATGATCCATAGCTGTTCAAATATTTCCCTGACCAAAACATTCGAAGATGTATTCTTGAGAACGAACAACAAAGTGTCATTTCATTTTTCCATCATCACGTATGTGGAGGTCATTTTTCCTCAAAGAAAACCACTGCAAAAATTTTGCAGTGCAAATTTTATTGGCCCACTCTTTTCGAAGACACTCGTGCGTACTGTCGCTCCTATGACCGATGTCAAAGATTAGGAAGCATTTCTCGTAGGAATATGATGCCCTTAAATCCAATTCTTATTGTTGAGTTATTTGATATTTGGGGTATCGATTTCATGGGTTTGTTTCCTAATTCTTTTGGTAACCTGTACATTCTTGTTGTTGTTGACTATGTGTAAAAGTGGGTGAAAGACATTGCTTGTAAGGTGAATGATAATAAGATTGTACTAAAATTTTTAAAAGAAAACATTTTTTCTAGATTTAGTACACCACGTGCTATCATTAGTGATGGGAAAAAATATTTTTGTAACAGGCATTTCGAATAGTTGGTGAAGAATTATGGCATAACTCACAAAGTTGTTACTCCTTATCATCCCCAAACAAGTGGTCAAGTAGAAATTTAAAATAATAAAACTAAGTAAATTCTTAGAAAACGGTTGATGTCACACCCCACCCCAGACACTCGTCATTGTGGGGCCGGCGTGACGTCGACACGACCTCATCTTAACGTCAAACCCACTAGTAAATGACAAAGTGCATACAAAAATATATAATCACAAATTCTGACCATATACAACATCTGTAACTGGGGACACACCCATCCCTAAATGATAATAACAACAAAAGTATAACAACAATGAAGCTCTCACAGGTTCGCCTCAAACAGCTCCTCCCAAAATATTTCCATACTACACCATCGTCGGACTCTACCTAGTGCCAGTAGGGGACCGACTCCTAGCTGTTATACCTACGAGTGTACTGCCTTCTTAGTAAAATATTTTTAAAATAATAATACATTCTAAATATTACTGCAATTAAATATGGATCAAGTATAAGTATATAAACACCACATAGCTCGTAAAATCTCTAGTATATAAGCAGTGAAAATAAAGCGATATAAATAAGTTCCATTCAAATCCATCTAGTATAAAATCATACCAATCACCATAATAAATAATAAATCATCTAATATAAGTAAAACATCACATCTCAAACACACACCTCAAACACACCACTTCACCACAACATACACTGGCTAGCCATAGTGATCGTTTTAACCTCATGATCGGGAGTTTGCAATGGTACCGTACCATCCGTAGGATATGCCTTCCTACGAACACCCATCACTCCGCCGAAGCAGATAATCACTGCACAGTATAAACGTCTAACATCACTCTATCGAAGCAGATAAACATCACTCCGCCAAAACGGATAACCTCACTCTGCCGAAGCAGATAAATACTATAGCATCGTCCAAACAATAACGTCATCATCAAATCACAAATCAATAACATCGTTTAATCAATATCGTCAAATCTCAAACATCACCCTCTATTTCCAAAATTGATTTTTAATCCAAGATCATATTTCTCGTTTTCTAAAAAAAAAAATGTCTGATTTCACCAAAAACTATTTTTCCACTTTTTATTTTTAGAAAATCAGGTATTTTTCACTCTCTTTTAAAACTACCAAATTTCAGCAAAAAACCATTTTCAACTTCCTTTTGAAACCAACACAATTAATCGAAAATCCATTTTCTCAACTCACCTATAAACCTATTTGATCCATATCATTTTGAAATCATTTAATTTAACCACAACCATTTTCTATCATATATATATATATATATATATAAATTGTTTGGCAAGAAGACAGTGCACGCACCTGATTATCCGTTTTCGAAGACTTTAACCGCCTATTCTCTACCAGTACTTCGGTGCCTGCGAACCTAGTAGTGACAGGGCCTTAATTAATATTTTATATAAAATTACCTAATCATGTAATTCAGGCCCTAATTTTCTTTATTTTTCCGTCCCCACATTTTATTATGTAAAATTATTATTCGGTTAATTTTTCATTTAACAGTCCCAAATTCATTATTCCTGTTACAAAATTTTTTATGGTAGAATTTAATTTAACAAAACTAAAATAAATTTAACGAAAAACATTACCCGTTCCGAATCGTTCGCGGGTCGCGAGACAGATTTTGAATTTTTATTGGGGTTCTTTATGTAATTTCTTCTTTTCTTCTCATCTTTTTTTTTTTTTTCTTTTTTTGTTTTCTCTCCCGTTTTCTGCTTCTGCTTTCCATTTCTGTTTGCTGTTCTGCTACAACCGTCGACCTCTTCCACTCCTCCCTACTACCATCTGTCGGCCAACTCACAACCGACCACCTGCCTACAATCGCAGCAGCACACACACAGCACACATATAGAGACACCCACACACCCACACACACACACATACCTACTTCCTCTCTCTCTAACTCTCCGGCGATCTATACACACAGATACTACCTCATCGACCGATCACCCACACACCCTGCCGACAACCAAATAGTCGAATACACACCCTCACAGTAGCGACCACTCACCCAGACAACGTCGACTGACCAACAAACCACACCGATGCACGCTACAAATGACGACATGCACATGCAATCACTGAACAAACGGTAATGATCGCATATACACACACACACACTCATTCCAATCGTTACACACACAACAATCACCCACACATACACACAACACCGATCACACACGCACATGACCTGGTCGACGACACGCACACACTGTCGGCGTTGGGTTTCAACTGACCGACACATACACACAATTAAACACACAAATACAATCGTCAGATGAACACCCCCACACACTTACACATACCAGACCGAACGGTGACTGATTGCCCCACACCCACTCCACCGGCGATCAACGACCCACATACCGTCGGAGCAATTGGCAACGCCACACACATACACGATCACTATTGACTGATAAGCACACATACAAAACCACGTATGAACTCACACACACCCCAATCACTCTCCCACACACGCCGTCAGAACCCACTCCATCTGTGACGAGACACCCACCACCTCTGAACCTTCCATCTCTCTCTATTTTCTGATTTCCTGAGTGATTTCTTCTTCTCTGAAATTCTAGATCAAGATAATCTTGCATGGATCCATTTACATGCATGATTCAAATGGTACAGATTGATCTTAGCTTGCCACATCGCCCACGTCCCGATCTCTCTGTCTCCGGTTGATCTCTTGGCACACACACCCCATATGCATAGATATAGAGATTTATATAAAAATAAATTGTTCTAATTACTCTTTCCTTCCCCAAATTTCTTTAATTCCTTATTTTAGCCCAATTCACCATTTATAATTTTTCTTAAATTGTAATTTCACCCCTAAAAATTTAAATGTTATCAATTGAAAGACAATTTGAATCCTAAAAGTTCGATTTAATGTATACAAATTTACAATTCGCCCCCTAAACTTTTAATTCGGATAATGATTAATACAATTCTACCTCATATTTTCCCAATTGCTCTAAAATGCAACTAAAATAACGTACGTGCTAAATCGGGGTCTTACAGTTGACTCTACAAGAAAATATTGGTCTTTAAAATTATCTGATGCATTGTGGGCCTACCGAACTGCTTTTAAAACCCCTATTGGAATGTCTCCTTACTGACTTATTTACGAAAAAGTATGCCACTTACTTGTTGAGTTAGAGCATAGAGCATATTAGGCTATCAAACGATTGAATTTTTCTCTAAACCAGGTTGGTATTCAGAGAAAACTACAATTAAATTAGTCAGAAGAAATTCAGAATGATGCATATAATTGGGGAAAATAATTTAAGGATCAAACAAAAAAATTTCATGACAAAAATATTATAAGAAAATCTTTCTTTCTAGGTCAGAAGGCCCTTTTGGACAATTCTCGTCTACATCTATTTCCTAGAAAGTTGCACTCTCGATGGTCTGGTCCATATGTTGTTTGTATTGTTTTTCCCCATGAAGCTGTCGAAATTGAAACTCCAAAAGATGGTGATGTTTTCAAAGTTAATAGCCAAAGGTTAAAACCATTTTTGGAATTAAAAACTCCAGAAGAGGAGGAAACATTCCTCGAAGATCCCGTTTATCTTGATTAATCCTTCTCTTGATAGAAACATTAGGCTGAATGTCTTAAACTTAGTGCTAAGTGAGAGGCAACCCACTGTGGTGGCAGACAGGAACAAGTATTCAGACCGTACAGTTCAATTACACCAAATTGTATATTTCCTTACCAATTAATTTTGTACTTTTCTCATTAAGGACAGTGTGAGATTTAGGGTTGGGGGGGTAAATGCTTGTATTCCTTTGGTTACTTTTTATTTTTTATTTTTTATTTTTTTTCACTTAATGTTTTCAAACCATCTTATGATAGTATTTATGTTGAATAAAAACTTGAGCTTACTAAATAATTTTTGAAGTATAGCACTAATTTTTAAAAAATATTTTATTTTTTTCGACTCTTGCATAAATATTAACTTTATTTTATTTTAAATTTAGTACATGTTGCTAAAATTTGACATGATAATAACCTATCCCTGGAGTTTAAATATATATATATATATATAAAAAAAAAAAAAAAACCGTATATAAAAACAATTTGTTAATAATAAAATTTTTCTATTTTAATAATGAACTTTCGCTAAGTAATCGGGACTCTTGCCTCAGTAAGCTTTGAGTGTTCGTGTCAAAAGGGGGGAACTAATTGTTAAGGTAATAAATGACTCGTTAACTTCGAAACTTAAGTTGTTTGAGCTTTTAAGTCTGAAGGGTGTATTAACATCTAATACCCCAAGACAACTGGTTTGGGATCATTGGACCAATGTTCGCTACATGGACATCTTATAAAGCCTAGTGGGGTTAGCATTGCACAAGTCATTTATTCAAAGAAAAATATTTATTTGTATATATTTAAAAAAAAAAATAGATATTCAAAAATATATTTTTATTTCAGGGAAAATGTTAGTTGGTTATTTAAAATTAGTTACCTAGTTGTTTGTATTAAATTTATTATAAAAGAGAGTTGGATGTATGTTGTGGGTAAAAAAATAGATATTGTTAAAAATCACGTGTTATGAAATCGATAATTATTTCGGTAACTTTTGTATGATTTCAACTTATTATGTTAGCATTCGACTGGATTGATAAACATTTTGTGATTTAGAAAAAATTTAAAAAATAAAATAAAATAAAATAAAAGAGTAATTTTCATAATAAGAAATTTTTGGATGTTTGTGGGTAGCATTTCTGTAAATCCCCATGAGAATATACTCGTCCACTAGGGGTAACCTAAGGGTTTAAAGGCATCTTGCATATGCTAAATGCAATCATGTTCTCTACGAAAATATCTTTCTTATTTAATTATTATATTAGTTTTGCTAGAGTACTAGCAAAAGTTAGGTTTGGGGGTGTGATCGCACCTCATTTTGTGCGATTTTATACCCTTAAACTTAAGTTTGTTAATCGTTCGAATAGTATAAATAATTATAAATAGATTTATTTTAGTTATTTATGTTTGTTTTTTAAAATAGAATAAAATGGCGTTGAGTTGGGGCAAATCGGGATTAAAAACAAGTAAACCATGCCAATTTGAACAAAAGCCGAACAAAAATCCAATAAGCCGGAACGAATTGTTCGATCTCTTGAATTTATCAAACATTGATTTATTTTATATGGTTTTGTAGGTTTTTGAAAAGCGAACAAAATGGTAGTGATTTGGAGTGAATCGGATAAAAAATGAGCAAATCGTGGCAAGCCGAACAAAAGACGAACAAATGGGACTATTACAGTAGCCGAGCTGCTATAGTAGCCGCCCAACTTGACCTATGTCGACAGTTAGCCCCTCCTTGTCTTTTGCAATTTTTACTTTTCTACCCGCCTTAACTTTTGACAGTTGTTTAAAATACCATTTCCATCCCACATGCTTTGGATTTTGTCTATTTTACCCTCCAAGACTCTTTAATTTGCCTATAAATATGACTTGGGGTTGAGAGAAAATTCATACATAATTTTCTTTGAAACATTTCATCTTGGAAGGATATCAATCTTCAATATTAAGAGTTTGTTTTCTTTTATTATGAATTTCTAATTTTCTTTTACTAAGACTAAGGAAGAAACTATATGTAATTAATTAGGTTGTTATTTTGTGTTGATTCCAAATAATTTTGTAATTAATGTTTATAATTTTTGCTATAATTAAATAAATGATTTCATCTTTAATATCATGTATTATTGATTGTTATGAATTATTTAAATGATTGGATATGAATTATTTAAATGATTGGATTTGTATTGTAAAATAAATAATATCTTTTGATTATACGTTTTCCATTAATTTTTATACATATAATGTTTAAGAAATTATATTTTCAATACAAATAAAAATCAACTTGAGATTTACATCGGGGTTAATCTTAAAAGGATAGTAAGATTAATTTCTAAACCTATCACTAAAAATTTGGAGTCAACACAAAAATAATAATTAATTAATTATATATTGGTGGATTATGAAATCTTAGTATTTCTCAATCTTTAATCAAATTAAATTGGTTATTTTACTGTTTATCTAGTTTTTCATTCTTTAATCACAAAATCAACATCATCTTGGATTAGATTATAATTAAATTAAATTAGAAAGATTTCAAATACTAGAAGTATAATGAATTACTTATAATAATATTTTCTATAATTTTTAAAATACTTAGAAAGATAGTAAATTATTTACGAATAACATTTCTAGAACTTTTCAAATAATTTTAAAAAAGATATCAATTACTTACAATTAATATTTCTATAACTTTTCAAATACCAAGAAAAATAGTCAATTACATTCAAATAACATCCTATATTTTTTCAATAATTGGAAAGGTTACTTACGAATAATATTGATACAACATTTCAAGCACTAGAAAATAATTGATTAATTAATTAGTAATATTTCTATAACTTTTTAAATAACTAAAAAGATAATCAATTACTAGCAAATATTATTCTTAAAATTTTATTTTAAAATATAAATATTTGTGAGTATATAAAAAGTGACAATAATCAATGCTTTCAATAAATATTTTACTTTATTTGAACGAATAAAAAATCTTTTAAATGATATTTCGATGATTTTATTGTTTAAATAACTAGCAAGGTGGTCAATCAGTTATTTAAATACCATACTTAATTCCATCAACAGATCGATCAATATATTCTTTTTACAACCCAAGAAATTCATTCTCGAATATCCATTATAGCCTTTTTATTTCCTCCTTCATTGAAACTGAACAACAATGTCCCATTAATTTTTATTTTTTATTTTTTTCATCCCTGTAGAATTAATGGAGCCATCAATTTTTATTTTTTTTCCCTTTTGCTTCTCTCTCTTAAACAAAATTTTGGTGGAATAATAAAAAAAATTGTGAGAGAAATATTTGTTAAAAACCATATTAACAAGGAATAAAATATTTATATCATGTAAGAACCATATTTGTAGATATCTATTTTGAATTTACAATCTTTGATTATATATATTTTTTTAAAAGGTGGGCTCTGTTCAATTTATTTTGAAATGAATAAATAAATAAAAATAATATTTTATTTTAAAAAAATAGGATTTCACATGGAGATATTTTGTAGTGTGAATTTTTAAGTGATAGTTCACTTAAAGTTGGTGAAAATCCACTAGAATTCGGTATTCAATTCCATTGAGTTTGGTCAAAGATTTTTGGTGAAATTTCATTTACTTTATTTTTTTTTTAATTTCACAAAGATATATCAATGAAGGCGTTTAGTTTTTATTACTTGACGAGTACACATATAAAATTTTAAATTTTATGAAAAATGGAATAGTGTTAGTATTTAAATATTTTGATATTATAAATTAATATTTCAAATTTTAAGACTAAACTTATATAAATTAAAATTTTGAATTGCTCTATAAATTGTCCTATTTTATTGATATACTAGCAATTTTTCGTATTGAATTTATGATTTTATAAGTGTAAAAAAATTAATAAATAATAAAAGAATAGGCAAAATTAAATAAAAATATAAAATTTCAAAAGTACATGATTTAATTTAACCGTCTTAGAAGTGGGGTGTGATGTTTTTGGATAATTTATTTTCTCAAAAAAAAAATTATAATTTAATCTCATATTCTACTAAAATCAATCCCAATGCAAAAGATATTAAAAAAAATAAAATAAAATCATAATTTATTATATAAATGGTTGTTCCCTAACAATCTAATCGATAAAGATCCTAATGATTTGATGAGGGTATTTTTGGGCACCTCAGAGTCTGCACTTGGGACCTAACTATGTATCCGTCCTCGTAGTGACAGGGACACATTTCAGAATCCACAACATCATGCTGGAGCATATGTCGACTACGGCTCCTCCCTAGAAGCTCATTTGCAACCAGGGAGGAGCGAGGAGCCCTGCAGGGACATGCCGCTCAGAGCTCTGCACCGTGCCTTGGACGATCAATTTCAAGGACTCAGCTGTTTACCTTGGTTGGCTCCCCCCATCAGCTTGTTTCTTCTCCAGGACTCTACAAATCTCCTTTTCCTCACAAACGCCCGCGGGCTTCGCCAAATGAGCCCAAAAGCCAAAGCCCAATGATTATCTCCTAAATGCCCCAGATTATCGGCTAAACACAGGGTTTCGACTAATTAACCGTGTTTAGGCCCAACTAATCATCTTCAACTCCTACATATATCGGAGGTTGTGCAAGACCGAGGTACACTTGAATGCGCTTAACATTACGCGCGAGTTCATTATTTACTTGCTGCATTACTGTACCTTTTTATCTCTGAGCACTAATTATTATGCCGAAGGGGCTTCACCGGGACAAATCCCGATCTGAGCCTTCTACAAGTACACTCCCTGAGGAGTAAGACTTTGGACATAGTAAGTTAGTCCTCCCAGGACCCAATGCACTACACGTGAAGAATTTTCAACCGACAACTCCATTTCAGTAAGAGGACCCACCTATCACCTGACTGGAGCATACTCGAGGTGCATACCAATTTTACGCATCAACAGTTTGGCTCCGTCTGTAGGAAACATGCAAAAAGCCTTCCCGTGATCACTGCTCTTTGCGGAGGTGAGCTTAGATGATCACAAGGTTCGGTCAGATAAATTAGGTGGTGAAATCAACTTCTTACGATGGACTACAACCCGAGCGGTTAACTCTCCAGAAATGTGTCAGAAACTTTGAGGGCACACCCCTAGCTCCCACCAACGCGGATAACTACTCCCGGACCAGGCAGGACTATCCGCTCTATTTTTTAGGGCCGTAAGATACATCTCGGGATTCATGGCGGCATTGGTAGAGCGTGAAATACGACGTTACTTACTCTCGCAAGTATATGAGGTATAAGTTTTAATATAATAGATCTTTAAAGATCGGATATCGTTCCCACAGATAAAAGTGTGAATAATTGAATACCGCAATTTACGTAGTCTCATATTATCCTGACGATTAAATTAATTATTTAAATTAAACTAATTAAAACTACTCTTAAGGATTAAGTCTAATTACACTAATTAACTAGGGATCGATTTCATTCACTTAATACCTATTTGGCTTAGTTTAGTTATCGATAATGGTTATTATCACATCCAACAATCTCGGTATCTATAACTCACTCGCTCCCTCTTCCGAGTGAAAAGCAAGCGAATACATGTTTTCGCATTGACGCCGAAGTCCCCCTCGAACGCCTTTCCGAACACATAGCCACGTGAGTCTTGACCCAACCTCATGGATTTCACACAATCCAACTCCCTCCAGGGTTATTGGATCGTCGCGTTGTGTTTAACCCTAATCCGAATTCGGGGTTACCTCTCCCGAGTGTCAAACCCTGTATTCTCGGTTTATCTTAATAAGCATAATAAACGTGATATAACAGTAAACACAATTGGAATCGGATAATAAACCATCAAAATAACTTTTATTCAACCAAAGAGATATTTACAAGAATTATATCTAACCCTAACTAATATCTAACTACTCTAACATGATCTTAGCCATTACAATATTAAATCAAGAGGATATTATCAACATCAATAATAAACATTAAGTACAAAGATGGAAATAAGGGAAGAAAAATCAAATCTCAAAGTGGAGTAGTCCACTTTCGCCAAAGAACAATCCTTCCGAGCTTCATTTTCTCCATTGATGAACTTCCTCTTTTAGCTCTTCAAGAATTGGCCAAGAATACTTCCTAAAACTAATCTAATCTACTTCCTAAATTATCTAATCCTAACTAAGGTGAAAGGAGCTCTCAAAACATCATCAGGGGTATGACAAAACTTAGGGGAGAAAAGGGTTAAAAAGTCAGGTTTGGAAAATATCTTCAAAATATGTAAAAACAGATATTTCTGTGCAGAGTGTCACCGCCTAGGCGGTGGTTGAGTCAGTTAAGCTTCTGTCGGATCTTCGCCTAGGCGGTGCTTTCTCTGCCTAGGTGGTGGTTCAGCAGTTCAGCACTCCAACTTTCTGCCTCTTTTCTGCCTAGGCGGTGGTCTTCATGCACCGAAACCATGTTCTTCACGTTTTGTTCACCATTTCTCCACCGTTTTCATTTGTTTATCGCTCGTTAATGTCCCTTCACATGTTTTACACTAAAACAAACTAAAACAAAATTAAATATAACTAATACGCTAAGAAACTAACAAATTCGATTTCGAAATAGATAGGTATTTTACACCTATCAATACCCCTAAACTTAAAATTTTGCTAGTGCTCGAGCAAAACACTAACACTAAACTAAACTAACTAATGAACTAACCAACTAAAAATGAAAAACTTAAACACAAAAGAAGTACATGCATGTAAATATAAAGTTCAATTGAAAGGACCAATTTGTTCCTCCCTCAGTATCCCTAAATCTGATCAAGTTCGGGAAGTAACCCACACCAAGTGGTGTTCTAGAATTTCAACGATCAATATCAATAAAAACCATTCTAGATCCATTTGAAGTGTGTGTGTGAGAACTCAAATGTGTAACTATTCAAATATCGGATTGGATTATTCAATCGTTAAGCTCATAACATAAACCGTTGAAGGATTTAGGAAAACCATACGCTTGATTGGAGTCTACTATCCACTAATGTAGGCTCGGATATTCACAGAGATCAATAGGGTTTGGTTTGGCTTTGGAGAACCACCACGGGTATCACTGGAATTGAAAATAGATAATAGTTTTAATTGAACGATACCCGAGGTAAAATCGCTTGTCGTTATCCTCTTTTATATCCCCACACATTTAAAGTACAACTCTGAATGAGAAGTAAAGATTCTTGTATTCACTTGTTGAAAGAAAAAAAAATGAAAACTATATTCACGTTTTTTTTTGTTTTTTTTTTTTACAACATATTCCTAAATTAATTCGAATTATTACAGTTTTAGGATAGTGCAAAAAGAAGTTAGAGAAACAGACCCCCAAACTTATTCAAATTTATAAAATTTTAGGAATATGTAAAAAAAAAAAAAATGATAGAAACACCCCTCCAAACTTATTTTAGGAGAGTGCAAAAAGAAATACGAAAGTGACAAGTGAATACACTAATACCGAATCGAAAAAAATTTATCAGAAACCCGACCGCTCACTTGATTTCACTCAATTTTGAAAATTAGGCTTAACGACATTGGGTTAGGAAAAATTTAAATGAAAAGAGTATTTGAACGTTTTCAGAATTGATTACGTTATCGGCTTCGACAGTGGAAATAAAGAATGAAAATTTTCAGGTTAGCTACAACGGTTTAAGCGAAAAAATGACGGCCTAAATCACGTCTCCGGAATTACCTTACCTAGGATTCCGCCTCAAGTTTCCCCCAAATCAAGTTCTAGTTTCCTTATTTTCTATCATGAGCTTAATATTGAATAATCAGCGTCTAATTGTTCAGATTATTATACATTAGGTTCAAATGTCGTACAATTTTAGGATCGAGATAATTTTTACCCAATCGATATGTTAAGCACACAAAACACACAAGGAAGGCATTACCCCCGACCTCAATATGCAATTAGGGGATAATTCTCATCATCGGGACTTCGCCCAAATGAACTCAACAATTAAACATGCAAATACAACTTCATACATACACAATTCTAAACTAAATCTAATACTAACATACATAAATTAATCTAACACTACACATGCAAAAACAAAAATTAAACTAAACTAAACTAAAAATTTAAAAACTAAAACATTCATTAAAATAATAAAATACATACATAAACATAATTTTGTACATAATTTTTTTTTCATTTTGTTCAAAAAATAATAATGGTTTATCATTTTCTATAAAAAATCAAAATGGATGAACATCCACTAAACTAACATCCATTCCATACCAATACATGCTTGAACAAAAGAAGTGTTCTACAATCAGCGAACCTAATAAACATATAGCATTAATGTAAACAAAATAGGTTAAACACATACCTAGGGAATAAGACTTATTCCCTACTATTCACCTGACGATGAGTCATCACCGTCATCTTATTGGAAAGGAGAGTGTGGTTTCTGTAGCAGATATGGTGGCACGGATGGCATCGGAGGGTAATCGCACATCTCAAGGCCAAGGCCTTCACAAATCATCCGTTGGACTTGATCTTGCTGCCTCGAATATTGGTCTAGGAAAGAACCGATCTCGTATTGGTTTTGGAGGACGATCTGAAGCTTATTATATACCCTTTCCTGGGAGTTTTCATTTCGGGCTTCGGAAGGTCCCTTCATCTCGTCGGTTGGCTCTTCCCCTTCCTCAGGCTCAGGCTCGGCTGCCTCTTGCGCCCCAATCTTCCACAAACGATTTATCTTTGATAGATCTAGTGGAATGATAGGGTGGCACAGGTTTCCCCCGGATACCATCACTCCAGCTAGTCGGAAAATGTGGGTCAAAAGTGATGGAAACGGGAGCCCACCCTTTACCGAATTCGCAGCATGCATGATCGATGAGTAGATCAGGAATCCAACGTTGATTGCTTTTTTGATTTGAATTTTGTAGATAAAAAAGGCCCTGTCCTTTGAGACGTCTGAAAGATGTGACGTTGGTAGGAGGCTTCCACAAATGAAATGGTGCTAGATTTTTGGAATTGGATTTAGGTATGTCACTGAGAAAGTAGCGACATTCGGTCCTTGGTGTTTCCACTTGACTTCGCCGGACGTGATCTTTTTAATGACCCTATACAAAGTTGGTTCTTGGCTTCCAGTGGACCTCGGTGCCGATAGTCCAAAGAGATCATTAATAAAATCAAGACTGAAGATGATCGGCCGATTTCAACTCTTGCTTGGTAGTCTACGGCCTCCGTAGCATTAGCGTAAAATTCCTTGACCAAAGCTACCTTGCCCGGGGCTGGCGATTTACAGAATTGCTCCCATTGGCGGCTTTGAATTTCTTGTTGAAATTCCGCCGGGATATCATCTATCAGACCGAAACCATGTTGGCATATGCAGGTTTGAAAGGTTTCGTGTTTGTTGTAATGCTCCTCCGCTTGTTTTGACACAAAAAGGTTGGCATCATAGTCAACTTCGGTCGGCACCCCAGTTTGCGAACTCGACCTTTCTCTTATCGCCTTCTTCTTAGATACCCTCTTCGGCATTTCCTAAAAATCATAATCACAAAAAATCAATACAACCTCATCATATATGAACAATTGAAAAACATAAACCTCCCAAATCACCTTGTCAAGAACACATACATCTCAAAACAAACACCCATTTGAACTTTTCAACCAAATTTCACAAATGTGACATACTATATTAGTTCACATACTTAAATAATCTATTTAAACATGCTCATTACCAAGAATCAAACCAAAAACCCAAAGAACTTTGAAATCGCGAAAATAGGGTTAATGGGTTTTGGGCAAAACTTCAAAATCCAATGATTTTTGACATAATCATGCAAACCAACCAATAATTTCAACAACTAGACTAAATGTAAGGTAAAATAAACTTATTTGTTGAGAATTTACGGTCCAATCGAAAGAGAATGAAGAAAACGCACCGTTCATGCAAAAATCCTAAAATTTCGGAAATAGGGGTAGAGATCCGATTCTTAGTGGTTGACTCATGATGGAAATGACTAATTTTGGTAATGGAATGATGATTTTTGAGTATTGGAATGGTTTGGAACTGAGGTTTTAGAGAGAAGGTGAAGGTTTTTGGGGAAGGAGCCTTGTGATATCAATTTTGAACGAACGGGTTTGTTTTAACTGCAGAAGGTCCACCACTTAGGCAGTGGATTCCGCCTAGATGGTGGACCGTTTTTTCAAAAAAACATGCAACCAGTAGTTTTACCGCCTAGGCGGTAGGCCTGCACCTCGTACGTTTCCACTTCGCTTGTTCAACGTGTTTAAACGTAAAACACTTCCCCAAGTGTCCACACTCCTAAATTCACTTCCGAACACGTTCCAAAGCCATGCCGGCTTCCAAAAAGAATAAATAATAAAATAAATAGTAACAAAAATTGGGTAATTTGATACCCTGAGTTTCATAAAAAACAAATATTGCGCTTGCTTTACTGTCCCCAGCTGGACTTTCGTGTTACTAAGTATTTTTCACCAAAATTCCCCATAGACAAGGAATTTGGGCTCAAATGTTCAGTCGGATCAAGATCATGAATTGAAGTCGGTTTCACCTCTCTGTCCTTATCATTTGCAATATAAGCTCGATCTCGGGATTGAGAATTAAGAATTCCAATCTTATTCATTGTTTCTCGCATGGCTTGATCACATTAACATAATAAAATAAAAATTAAAATTAAAAACAAAACAAAATAAATGTTAGGATTAACAATTGATCACTTAGTCGCAATATCAACTTAAAATTCACACAAATCCCTAGTAACGGCGCTAAAAACTTGATAGTATACGAGGTCTAAGTTTTAATATAATGGATCTTTGAAGATCGGATATCGTTCCCACAGGGAAAAGTATGAATAATTGAATACCACAATTTACGTAGTCTCATATTATCCTGACGATTAAATTAATTATTTAAATTAAACTAATTAAAACTACTCCTAAGGATTAAGTCTAATTACACTAATTAACTAGGGATCGATTTCATTCACTTAATACCTATTTGGCTTGGTTTAGTTATCGATAACGGTTATTATCACATCCAACAATCTCGGTATCTATAACTCACTCGCTCCCTCTTCCGAGTAAAAAGTGAGCGAATACATGACTTCGCATTGACACCGAAGTCCCCCTCGAACGCCTTTCCGAACACATAGCCACGTGAGTCTTGACCCAACCTCATGGATTGCACATAATCTAACTCCCTCTCGGGTTATTGGATCGTCACGTTGTGTTTAACCCTAGTCCGGATCCGAGGTTACCTCTCCCGAGTGTCAAACCCTGTATTATCGGTTTATCATAATAAGCATAATAAACGTGATATAACGGTAAACACAATTGGAATCGGATAACAAACCATCAAAATAACTTTTATTCAACCAAAGAGATATTTACATGAATTATATCTAACTCTGACTAATATCTAACTAAACTAACATGATCTTAGCCATTACAATATTAAATCAAGAAGATACCATCAACATCAATAATAAACATTAAGTACAAAGATGGAAACAAGGGAAGAAAAATCAAATCTCAAAGTGGAGTAGTCCACTTTCGCCAAAGAACAATCCTCTTGACCTTCCTCTTCTCCATTGATGAACTTCCTCTTTTAGCTCTTCAAGAATTGGCCAATAACACTTCTTTAAACTAATCTAATCTACTTCCTAAATTATCTAATCCTAAATAAGGTGAAAGGAGCTCTCAAAACATCATCGGGGGTATGACAAAAATTGGGGGAGAAAAGGGTTAAAAAGCAAGGTTTGGAAAATATCTTCAAAATATCTAAAAATAGATATTTCTGTGCAGAGTGTCACCGCCTAGGCAGTGGTTGAGTCGGTTAAGCTTTTGTCGGATCTTCGCCTAGGAGGTGGTTTCTCCGCTTAGGCGGTGGCTGCTGGCACAACATTCTGACGTTATTTCGCCTAGGCAGTGGTTTTCTCGCCTAGGCGGTGGTTCAGCAGTTCAGCACTCTAACTTTCTACCTCTTTTTCGCCTAGGCGGTGGTCTTCATGCACTGAAACCTTGTTCTTCACGTTTTGTTCACCGTTTCTCCACTATTTTACTGTTTTTGTTTGTTTATCGCTCGTTAACGTCCCTTCACCTGTTTTACACTAAAACAAACTAAAAAAAAATTAAATATAACTAATACGTTCAAAAATTAACAAATTCGGTTTCAAAATAGATAGGTATTTTACACCTATCAGGCATCTCGGGTTGATTGGTGGCAGAATATTACGTCATCACTTTCACCACAAGTGTACGGGTCAAGTTTTAGTATAGATGGGAAGGAGTATGGGTTGTTGTATCCACTGGGATTGGTTGAGATTATTATTGAGTACCGCGATTGTCATAACCAAACTTTATTTAGGCAACATAAAATTGACGTTTATAATTATTTAATACTAATACTAAGTTAATAAATCTGACTATACTAATATTATATTAATATGTTTAGGGAAAATATTGCCTAGGGATTAACTTCGTTTACAAAAACGTGTTTGGTCTCATTTAGTATACAATAATGGCGTTCGACATATCCGACAATCTTTGTATCGTAAACTAACTTGTCACCTCTCCTGAGTGTAAGACGAGTAAATATACAACTTCGCATCAACGAAGAAGTCCCCCTCAACGTCTTAACGACACTAGGTCACATGAGTCTTGCCCCAACGTCATTGATTACACACTTTCTAACTTCCTCCCGGGTTATTAGATCATTGCGTTGTGTTTACCCTAGTCCAAATTCGAGGTTACCTCTCCCGAGTGTCAAACCCCTATTTCTCACTATATCTAAACAAGCATATAATCATGACCAACCTATAAACACAATCAAAATAGCAAAGAACAACCATTAATGAAACATAACTCAAACAAACAACGATTTCATAAATATTATTAATCCCTAGAAAAAATTCGTTTAGCTCACGGCCATAATCATTTATTCAATAAGAAATGAGCTAAACATACTCAACAACCTACCTAAGTTAAGAAAATAAAGATAGAAATGGAGGAACTTAGCCGTAGTCCGAAGATTTGCCACTAAAATTGTTCAACGATCGCTTCTCCTACTTCGCAACGTGTTCTTCTCCTTTGGAATTGGTTGAGCACTCCCCAAAACACTCTCAAAATATCCTAACCCTAAGGAGTCTCTAATGAGCTCTTCCTTGGCCGAAATAGAGGAGAGAGGAATATATAGGGGCTCAAAATATCTAGATAAATATGTAAACTAAGTGTAGAGTGACCGTCGCGGTGGTGGTCTGAACATCGCGGCAGTGGGCTGCATTTCAGAAATTTTCCCTCATGCTTGTTTTTCCATCGTTCTTCAACTGTTTTTTATCCGATTTGATCGTTTATGATCCGTTTTCATACATTTTCACCCCCACACACCTTATTTATACAAAAATACATAAAACCATAATAAAACGTAATACTCAAAAACTAACAGGTTCGTTTTGAAAATAGATAGGTAAATTACACCTATCAAATACCACGAAACTTAGAATGTTTCTAGGTCTCGAGCAAAATACCCACACAATACGAGAAAATATAACAACTAATTATGAAATAAAAACTAAAAATGAAAAACACTAGAAACAAAAATGTGCAAGTTTTGAATATCATCTACCGGCCAAACGATTTTTTCCTTATCGACCCCCAATCCTATCAAGTTCAAGTATAAAACACACCATTTGTTGTTCTACAATTTCAACATTCGATGATAGTAAGCGCTATTCGAGATCCTGTTAAGTGTGTGTGATAAAATTCAAATATACAACTATCCGTCGATCAGATGGGATTATCCCTTAATAAAGTTCACGACTAAAACATTTTCAGTATAGGGAATCTATAAGCTTAACCTGGGTTTTATTCTCTACTAATGTAGTCCCGGAAGTTCAAAAAGATCAATAGGTCTTGGTTCGGTTTAGGAATATGACCAAGGGTATATTGGAAATAGAAAACAGGTTAATGTCGTTAACTTGACGATACCTGAGGCACATGCTTGTCACTCTCACACTCGAAACCCCATAGACAAATTGAAACAACCCTGAACATACATTTAAAAATGATGTACTCACTTGTCAAAAGAAATGGAAATTGGGCTCTGTGTAATTAGTTTTTTTGTTTTTTTTTTTTCAACTTACCACAACCCCAAATTTATTTGATTATTAGAATTTCACGGGTGTGATTTAAACAAAAGAAAATCAACAAGTGAGTACTCAAATACCAAGCCAATTAAAAGTTCACCCTAAACCCATTCGCTCACTTCAAGTAGCATTTGCAACTGCTAGCTTGATTCACTCAATTTATGCCTTCGGCTCGGCGATATAGGTTTGGAAAAAGTGAAATCGGCCAGGGTATTTGTTTAAGTGTTCAAAATTGAAACAGTTTTTAGGCTTCAATAGGGTAACAAGGGATAAACATATAACAGGGTAAGCTTCAAAGGCTCAAGCGATAAATACGAATGCCTAAATCATATCTCTCGAACTACCTCGCCTAGGATTTCGCCTAGAATTTTACCCAAATCAAGTTCTAAAATCCCTATTGCCATGAATTTGGTTAACAGATAATCATTTTCAAATCAAATAGACAGTTATATATTGAGTTTATGTGCTCGTGCATGTAGGATCTACAATAACTTTTACTAAAATACGTCAAGCACACAGAACATAGATGAATGAGCTTTAAGCTTGACTTCAATAAACAATCAGGGGATAGACTCATCATTGGGTAATGGCCCATATGAATTCAAAACTCAGCACAAAATAACAACTAAACTAAACAAACTAATCCTAACCAAGCATGCATACAATAAAAGCAAAACAACATAAGCTAACAATACTAAGATACTACAAATCACTTCCAAACTTAAAACAAGCAGTGCTCAAAACCACCCATCAGTGATCCTAATGATAGCATATAGCATGATAATAAAGACGGGGGTTTAGAACACGTACTTGGGAGGCGAGAGAATCTCGCGTCCGAATCAAGTCGGCTAAGATGGATTTAATTTATTTTTGACCTTGGATTGCTCCCAAGAAACGCTTGGTTTATGGTTGTCAGCCTGACATGCCGAAGTACTCATCAAAGAGAGACTTTCGCCCATAATACGTGTTATACAACACAACGTACAGGTCTTGATTCAGAACGCCCTCAAGCTTGGCGAGATATTGCTCTGGATGGATCAATCATTCAACAACACACCTCACTGGCTTATATACTTGGTGGGCATGAAAGGACGTTGCTAATGGCAGTGAAAGATAAGTGAGCCACATCGGATCCTTGTAGATGTGATCGTCTCGGATCAATGGTGGCATCACAACGTGGATCTTTAATGGTGAAGAATCACAATATTTGATCCAGTCTTGGATTTCTAGCTCATTCAAATAATCATATTCGAACTCTTCCAAGCTCCTTCTGCTCATTTTTGGCTCCTCATGGTGGCTTTCATTGAATGTTGCTTGTGAATCTCCTAGTGCCATCGCGTCTGGCTCAACCTCAATGAAGTAGATAAGATAACTGATTTGTGTCTACAGAGACGTTACGGTCACATCAATGTCGGCGCAGACCGTCTCAATAAAATTAAAACGATCCTCATGCTCGTTATCTGGTCATTTCTTTCCCTCAAGACCCTTTGAGTCTCCCCCATAACAATAGCGAATATTTCTTCCAGGTTGGGGAATAACTCATCCTGTTAGTTTGGGATGTCAATCCATGGCGCCGAAATGGTGGAACTATCCCCCAAGCTTTGATTACTTGGTGAATAATTCCAACAGTGATAATCATATCTGGCCATATCTTCCAACAACCAATAGGCTTTGTCCGCGATTAATTGATCGAAAGAGGTGGTACTGTTTCCTCTTTCAACCCAACTTCTTGTTGCGACTAATAACCCATCGAGGAAATTCAGTAGTTGACACTCCCTCGGGAAATGATGGTTCAAAAATCGAAACAACAATTCCTTGTATTGATCCCAAGTACTATAAAATAGCTCGGAATCCCATTGAAAAAAATGCAAAAGTACCTGTCAATCTAACATCTTTAAGTACCTTGCAGGAAAACAAAAACAAAAACTATAAAGAAAAAAAAAATTATAAACACTAAAAAATACCTAAATTAAAATCAAGTTATTTACTCACAATATCAATAATAATCTAAAACACAATCCCCAGCAACGGCACCAAAAAACTTGGTGGCGGAATATTATATCATCACTTTCACCGCAAGTGTACGGGTCAATTTTTAGTATAGATGGGAAGAGTAAAGGTTGTCATATTCACAGGGATTGGTTGAGATTATTGTCAAGTACCGCAATTGTCATAACCTAATTTTATCTAGGCGACATAAATTGAGTTTATAATTAATTAATACTAATACTAAGTCAATAAATCTAACTATACTAATATTATATTGATATGTTTAGGGAAAAGATTGCCTAGGGATTAACTTCATTTACAAAAACGTGTTTGGTCTCGTTTAGTTTACAATAACGGCGTTCAACGTATCCGACAATCTCTGTATCATAAACTCACTCGCCACCACTCCTAAATGTAAGACGAGTGAATTCGTGTCAACGAAAAATTCCCCCTCAATGTCTTAACGACACTAGGTCACATAAGTCTTGTCCCAACGTCATTGATTGCACACTTTCTAACTCTCTCCCGGGTTATTATATCATCACGTTGTATTTACCCTAGTCCGAATTCGAGGTTACCTATCCTGAGTGTCAATCCCCAATTTCTCACTATATTTAAACAAGTATATAATCATGACAAACCAATAAACACAATCAAAATAACGAAGAACAACCATTAACGAAACACAACTTAAACAAACAGCGATTTCATAAATATTATTAATCCCTAGACAAAATCTGTTTAGCTCATGGCCATAACCATTTATACAATGAGAAATGAGCTAAACATGCTCAACAACCTACCGAAGTTAAGAAAATAAAGAGATAAATGGAGGAACTTAGCCGTAGTTTGAAGATTTGCCACTAAAACCGTTCAACGATCGCTTCTCCTACTTCGCAACGCATTCTTCTCCTTCAGAATTGGTTAAGCACTCTTCAAAACACTCTCAAAATATCCTAACCCTAAGGAGTCTCTGATGAGCTCTCCTTTGGCCAAAATAGAGGAGGGAGGAATATATAGGGGTTCAAAATATCTAAACTGTGTGCAGAGTGACCGCTGCGGCGGTGGGTATGTCGGTCAGGTCACGGCCTTGGCGGTGGCATCAGAGTCTTTCTGTTGTCTCACTTCCGTGGTGGTGGTTCTCACTGCTACGGCGGTGGATGTCTAGCAAGATTTAGGCCTTCTCTCCATATTGACCACCGCGGCGGTGGGTTGCATTTTAGAATTTTGCCCTCATGCTTGTTTTTCCACCGTTCTTGATCCGATTGGATCGTTTATGATCTGTTTTCATGTCTTTTCACCCCAGACACCTGATTTATACAAAATACATAAAAACGTATTAAAATGTAATAAAACGTAATAAACATACTCAAAAACTAACATGTTCGATTTGAAAATAGATAGGTAAATTACACCTATCATCGATCTCCTTCAACTCCAAATGCAAGAGTTCAAGTCTTGTGTACAACTCCTCCTCGAGCGCTTACCGCTGTCCCCTGTTCAAGGTGGACCAACTCTCCAAACTGCAGTGTCCGAGGAGACACCTGAAGACCGTGATGTTTTCATAGACACTCTGAATGGGCAGGAGCCCGAGGGTCGCCATCCGCCTCACAACCCTGAGTTTGCAGGACAAGAGAGGGGCCCCATGTAATGCCGAGATCTCCACCTTCTCCGTCATGTGAATTTGTGCCAAGGGATTTGTCAGTCTCCCCTAATAGACGAGCTCTTTATCGACCCGCTAGGTTTGATCACAAAGGTCGGCATGAGCATGAAGTTAGCTCCTATTCACCTCTCTCTCATCATCCTACGGCCTGAGCTACGGGCAGTCAAGGAGGGCCCCAAGTATGGAAAACTGTGGAGCGCCGCCTAGCTAATGTGGAAGCCTATGTCCAAGAGGTGTAAGGAGGCTGGGTAGGACTAGGTGTTATTCCATAGGTAAATTCTCCTTTTGTGGATGAGGTTCTGGAATAAGTAGCGCCGAGGCACTTCACTCAACCCCAGATGATCCCGTATGTTGAGACATTAGATCCCGTTGACCACTTGTCTATGTTCAAGTCTCATGTGGACATACAAGTGACCTCTGTAACTTTGCGATGTAGAGTCTTTCCCATCATCCTCACAGGTGCAGCAAGAACGTAGTTCTAGAGTTTGAGGTCATCATCTATCTCTACCTTTAGGGAGCTCGAACAGTTATTCCTGGCTCACTTCAGCCGCTCCCAACGAAGGTCGAAAACTATGGCTCACATATCACTCTTCAGCAAGAGCCCTCTGAATCTTTAGGGGACTATATTGAGCGCTTTAATCGAGAAGCAAATGCGTGAGGCGACCTCCCGAAGAGTATAACACTAAATGCCTTTGTTAACGGGTTTTGGCATCAAAGATTGTCCTACGACCTCTACTCCAGCCCTGCTTTCATTCTTGATTAAGCTTTAGATCGTAGGACTAAATTCCATGGTGCTAACCTCCGTGCTACAACTAGGAGATATCGGGAAGGAGAAAACTAGCCAAGGGAACCAAAGAATAGAGGTTCAAATCAAACCTAAGGCTCAAATAGATTACAGGTAGAAAAGAGGTTCAGACCCCTGCCTAGAGACAGGATGCCACTTCCTTCTTCAGGGCGTCACCAACCAGAGTTCACCCCGCTCACGGCCTCGGTATCCACCGTCTTCGTAAAAAACTTAAGGGAATACTTTTTCCCTCCTCTACCACCCTAGAGAGAAAGGCCGGTTGGGAGGTCGATGACCGAGTAATGTGAGTTCTACCACGATCGAGACTACTCCACAGAAAACTGCTTCCAAATTCGGAAGGAGATTGAAGCTCTCATCTGAAGAGGTTATCTAGGGAATTATGTTCATAGAGAAAATCAGGAGCATCTTGACGAGGATGAGCCATAGGGAGAGACTCTAGCCTAGAGAAGACGGGGGAACCACAACTATTTACCGCCCCGGGTAGCTGAGGTCGAGAAAGATTACAAGCGCGTGCATGGTGAAATCAACCTCATCTACGGTGGATTTAGCTCCGTAGACGTACAGAGTCACTAGGGGCACACGTTCGAGCATATACAATTTTGAATCAGAGAAGGGTGTGCTGCTCAGGCACCCATCGAACGTTGACTAGCTGAAGTACTGCTTCCATAGGGATGATCCACTTTTGTGAACAACTTCCAGTTTGTACAAAGTATTGTAGTTTTTCTTATCAAAATAAAGTGTTGCAATATGCCTTGTGTTTTCTCCGGTTAACGACATTTCGACCCCTTGAGTCATACCCATTCCTTCGGCGTAGTGAATGATTATCCTCAACGGCATTCCAACCCCCTGAGTCACATTCTAACTCCCAGTGTTGTGGATAATTCTCCACGGTTGCATTCCGACCCTCTGAGTCGTATCTCGACTCCCGACGTCGCAATTGATTCTCCACGATTGAATTTCGATCCCCTGAGTAGTATCTCGGCTCTCGGTGTCGCAAGTAATTTTCCATGATTGCATTCCACCCTCCTAAGTCGCAGGTGATTCTCCACCCAACATCCCGACTCTCGGCGTTATGCGTAACACTTCACAAGTCTTATCCCGAAGCTCAGCGTCGAGGGTGACAACCAGATCATCTCCGGAATTCAATAATCCGTACTCGGGGATAGACCAAGATCATCCACTGAGGATGGGGCATTGATCAGGTCTGAAGGCCTGTAGCCAAGTACCTTTCCCCACCAATCGACTTCAAGTCTAGCGTTCTAAAAAGGAAAGTGCTCCTACATGGATTAAATGGTGATAACCTGAAAGGGTTCTTGAATGACCCTGACTACGGAGAAATCCCTAATCACTGGCCATGGGGGTCCAACCGTCGCATTGCGCCCCTACGGACCAAAGAAACCAGGCACCCTGGGAAACCCTTCTCTTGAGTCCACGATATGATTTCTTTACAATTAACTCGTGTCTCGGATTGGGGGGGCTAGTGTTCTATGGCCCTGGGCAGAGACGAGAAAGTTTTTCAACAAAATTTTTAAAATTTTACAACTCTGAAAACAAAACCAAGTAGAAAAGTAACTTGGAAAAAAATGTCGAGAGGAAGGAGTAGACTCTGAAGTACCTTGGCTATGCCGCTCAAAAGCTTACATGCACATGGGCAGAAAAATAGGAATAGGTGAAAAAGAGTCTACAATATCCTAAGTGTTGGAAAAGCGACAGTCCGAAGCTTAGTCCTCCTTACCCTCGTTATGAGAAATGTTCGTGCAAAAAGAAATAACATCAATCTTGCCCTCCTTAGGGGCTCCCTTGTCAACACTGTCCTTCCTGACATCTCTCTGCTCGACACCCTTATGCGTGGTACCATTTTCGTCTTTAAAAACTTTATCTCCACAGGGCCAACGAAGAAATCGGAGTACAAGCTGCGGATAGTCGTCATGGTGGTCTTCCCCTGAGGCTTTGTCTAGGGGTTTACCCTTGGTGCCTCAGACCGACACCGTCCGACAGTTCAATTCTAGCCAGTAGGGTTTAGATGACAATCGTCACTGCCCTACCATGCTACTCTTGGCCGACAGGGCATGGATGGGGGCCAATCTCAAATTCTTCCTTTAAAAGCTTCAAGGGGTGCAAAATAGACAGTTAACTAATAGCTCCATGAATTTTAAAAATTTCTAAGTGTGAGAGATGCTCCATGCTTCCCCTCCATACTCCATACTCCAAGCTCTATGCTCCTACCTTCTTGTTGTGCCCACCAAAAAAAAATTAAAATTAGAAGGGGTAAGCCAAGGAGCGCAGCCCCCAATAGGGGCCAGCTAGCCCCAGGGTGTTGGTCAACCCTACGCCTAGTTTAGGCGCTGTCCCCAATGCCCAAGAGAGCGCTGGTGACTGATCATCGCCCAAATTGGACTCTGGGGACAGCCAAGCGCCCACTTGGGCACTGGTCATCCCTAGCGGATGCTGGCCCCAATTGGGCCATCGCCCCCTGCACGGCGGCGGTCGGCGAGCTCCCGGCTCTGTGCGCAGGGTTTTTTCACGGTGAACGTGTGTCTCCCTGAAAAAAAAAATGAGGTTGCCCTACCGTGCTACCTGACCCAGACCCTGGATATATGGGAGCCTATTTCAAATTAGCTCATCTGAAAAAGTTCAACTCTTGAAAAATTGTCATCCTGAAAATCGAAGAAATTCGAGGCCGCCCTACCATGCCACTTGAGCTCAGACCCCGACCGTATGGAGACCAATTTCGAATAAGCTCCTAAAAAAAAACTAACTCTCCAAAAAATGTCAATCATAGGTATTGCTCATGCTTCGAAGTCTACAAGACGTTCTTTCTAGCCAGGAATTGATATATCTGACCTCCTTGTTTTCCTCGTCGCACAAGGCTAAGGGCAACTAATGAAGGTATTTTTGGCCTTCTCTAAATCAGCACTTGGGACTTAACCACATGTCTGTCCTCGTAGTAACAGGGATGCATTTCGAAATCCACAACGCCACGCTAGAGCATATGTCGACTACGGCTCCTCCCTGGAAGCTCATTTACACCCAGAGAGGAGCAAGAAGCCAGCACAGATGTGTCGCTCTAAGTTCTGTGCCGTACTCTGGACAGTCAATTTTAAGGACTCAACCGTTCACCTCGACTGCCATAGGCCTAACAAAGGCCCGCGGGCTTCACCAAATGGGCCCAAAAGCCCAAGCCCAGTGATTATCTCCTAAATACCCCAGATTATCGGCAAAACATAGGATTTTGACTAATTAATCGTGTTTGGGCCCGACTAATCATCTCCAACTCCTATATATATCGGGGGTTGTGCAAGCCCGAGGTACGCTTGAATACGTTTGACATTATGTGCGAGTTCATTTGCTTACTTACTGCATTATTGTACCTTTTTCTCTTTGAGCATTGATTACTACGCCAGAGGGGCTTCACCGGGACAAATTTCAATCTGAGCCTTCTGCAGGTACACTCCTTGAGGAGCAGGACTCTGGACATAGGAAGTCAGTCCTCCCAGGACCTAACACAGTATACGTGAAGAATTTTCAACCGACGACTCCACCTCAGCAAAAGGACCTACCTGTCATCTGACTGGACCATACTCGAGATATATACCAGTTTTACGCATCAACATGATTAAATTGTTTTGTTTTGTTTTTTTTTTGGGGGGGGGAGAGGAGGGGGGGGGGGGGAGGGTAAGAGTAAACATAGTTACATGCTTCAAAAGAGAAAATAAGGCCTAAATATAATATATTTGTCTAAAATTGTACCTGTTCATTTTTTATACGGTAATATAGGGTTAAAAATCAGTCGAGTGGGTATGGGACCATAATTTTGGTTGGGCCAAAAATTTAAAGAAGGTCTAAACCTGCCCGTATCCGAGCTGGATGGCCAGAACACCCGATCGGGTTCGGGTGCATTAGGTACGAGCGGATTTCGAGTGGGAGAAAACCAGGGGCAACAAGGGCTTCTGGCCACACTAAGAGAAAGAGATGGAGATAAATAGGGAGAAAACAATGAAGGAGCAGCGAAAAACAATCAAAGAATTAAATAATCAAGGGACAATAAGAGATGGAGAAACGTATTAAACAATCAAGAAGATCCAATTAAACAATAAAAAATATATTAAATAATTAAAAAAAATTACAGATCATCAAATCAGAGCAAGAGACAGAGAAGGAACCGGAGCCAAAGTATTGAAGAATCATCGACAGCGAGAACAACAACATCATAGGAACAACGGGAGGAACAACAACTTTGCAGGAACAACGGTGATGACGAGAGGAACAACAACGTCGCAGGAACAACAACGATAGCGATGGTTGTGAGGATTGAGGAATCATCTATTAGTTAATTTAGGCTTTCAAGTAGGGGTGTGATTTTAGATGGAAAAAGAAGACAAGAGGAGGAGATGATCAGAGGATTGAGATTGAGAGAGAGAGAGAGGAGGAGGAGGAGAGCGATGCCTTAGGGTTGGAATGATCTGATTGGGGTTGTATTTATATTTATATATGGGATCTTTTCATAATATGTCATGTTTTAGGAGGTATTTGGTAAATATATTATTAGGTTTTAGGGTTCGGGTGGGTTCAAGTGCATCGGGTATAGGTAGGAGTCCAATCAAAATGATTCAAGTGTCGGGCGAGTTTGGGTTCTAGTAAAACTAAAAAAAAATAAAGAAAAATCTGACCTGCTTGATGGCGAAAGGGTCAAGTCGGTTTGTGTATTAAACTTACACCCCTATGTTAAGGTGTGTTCGACCTAACTTACATGCACCTCAACTAATTATCTCCTCGACGATTTTAAGGGCGCACTCTCCCACATCGCCTGGATGCATTCTTGATTTTATTTCAAAAAAACTCCTTAGGAAAATAGAACTTGGTTGACAAAGAAAGAGATTCCTTATTGCTATGTAAATTACGACTCCATTTGATTACTGTTTTTGTTCCCTGATTTTTGTTCCCGCACCCAAAATTTTGGGATTAAATGTACAGAAATGTGTTTGGTAAAATATGTTTTTGTTCCCAAAATTTTGGGAGTAATTTCATCATTTACAAATTTCTTATTTGGATAACTTTTTTAGATGAATAATTTGATTTTATAATTTCATAATTCCCTTATTTAGATATAGAAGAATTGTACGTAGAATTTTAAAATTTATTAAAATTAACAATTAAAATATATCTAATAATATAATTTTTATTTACAAATTTAGTAATATAATTTTAATGATATAATTTTTTTTATACTATTTTAGTAATATAATTTTAATAATATAACTTTAATTATACATATATATATTTTCAAAATATAATTTTTATATCTATTTTACAAATGTAATTTTATAATATGATTTTTATATCTATTTTACAAATGTAATTTTATTATATAGTATTTAGAGGGAAGACATTATTTTGAAATTCATATAATTACAAAATAAAAAATGGAAGTAAAAGTACAATTACAAAACAATACTAGGGTTCTTCACATAATCTTATTATTACTTCATCTCATTTCTTCGTCGCTCAGATGCAGTGAGAACTCTCTCTCTCTCTCTCTCTCTCTCTCTCTCTCGATCTGAGCTCTACCAAAACCCTTTTTCTCTCTCCTTGATCTTTCGATCTGAGCTCCACCAAATCCCTCAACACACAAAAAAATAACCTCAATTGTCAAGCCTAAATCAAAATCGCTGCTTGCAACTGCGAGCAGAGGCGACGACGACAACTTATCGACTTTTTCGATTTTTGTAAATTTTTAGAGAATAGGAAATAGGAGAGTGACGAACGACGATCTTCAGAGAGGAGCAATGGTGATCAACAATCTTAGGCGAGCAACGATGAACAACTTTAGTGACAAGCAATGATGATTACTGAGTAGGAGCTTGAAGTGAAATGGATGAGAAATTGAAAAAATAACAATTTCCTCTTAGAAGGATTTAGAAATAACATATGTTTTCAAGTGATTTACAAATTCCTCTTCTTCTCCTATTCTACAAATGAATAAATTTTATAAATTTATCTTCATTGTAACAAAGAATTTTCTAAACAAAATTTGTGAAATCTTTTGTCCAAATGAATTTTTCCCTTAAATTACCTTTGCCCTAACACAATCTAAGAATTTGAGAAAAAAATAAAATAAAATTGATTTCTATTCACTCCCACAAAATTATTTCCACTATCACCCCGTCCGCCACCACCATCCCCAGTCACTAGTCCACCATACTACTGGCAACCACTATCATGCCGGCCGCTATACATTTAAAGAAAAAAAAATATTAGAATCAAACATATTTTTTGTTTTTGTTCTCATAAATTGAAAAAAAAAAAAAAAAAAATCAAAATAATAATGGTTATAAAGATGTTTTCATTTTTAGAATATTCTAAAACAAAAATGAATCTATATTTTAATTTATTGAAGTAAAAACAGAACAAACACTAACCAAACGTGTACTACAGAGTTTTCATATGATTGAAAGTTAGTAACAGATGTGATGCAAAAGTGAACGAAATTTGAGCAAATGTGTGACTGTCAAATGCTGTTCCTATAAATGTTCACTTAAATTGGGAAATGACGTGTAAGGCCCAGCCTCAATCCCAAAACATGAGGCAGCCCACGTTTAGCAAAACCAAAAAAGCTACAGCTTTCTCGGGTGAGGGTTCAATTCAATTTGGGTGACCGGTCCCATTTATTTGGAACTTCAAAAGAGGTACCTTTGTTTGTTGTTAAGATTTTTATTTTATGTTATCAAAATATTTGAAATAAAAATAAAATTTTGATAATAATTTTGGATTGCGTTTGTGAATTAAGGAGCAATTTCATTTTGAAAAGAAATTTTATAAATTCTTTTTTAAAATTTTTTAGTTTGAGTATATTAAAAAAGAGGTGTAAAATTCATTGAATTTATAAAATAAAATTTTAAACGAAAAAAAAGAAATTTTTAAATCATTTTAAAATTGATCCTTTCAAGGGTATATAACATTGACTTCTCTTATCATTTTACACTATATTAGATACCTCTACTGTTATTTTATAAATATCAGAAATTTTTCCTATCTTTTTGCTCAAACACCACTTACCTCTCTTTGGACAAAATTGCCCTTAAATTATTTAAAAAAAAAAAAATCATTAGCACCCCTATATTTTTAAAATTATATTTTTTACTCTAAACTTTTTAAATAATTATATTTACCTCTAATTACCACTCAACTCTCACCGCCCAACACCCACCACCCACTGCCACTGCCACCTCCTACCGCCACCACCACCCACCACCCTCCGCCACCACCCACCGCCGCCACCCAACACAACCTCCCACCACCACCGCCAACTCCCGCCGCCGCCCAACTCCCGCCACCACCTCCCAACTTCCTTGCCACCACTCATTGTCACTACCACTACCCACCGCCACCACCCACTGCCGCCGCCACCGGAGAGAGAGAGAGAAAGGTTAATGAAAGGGTTATTTTTTTTTATATATTTTTTTAATGAAATGGTTAAAAAAATATATTTTTTAAAAAAATGGGGGTGGGTAGTGGCGGTGGGATGTGGTGGGTGGCGGCGGAAAGTGGTAGTTGGTGGCGGAGGGTGGTGGCGGGTGGTGGGTGGTGGCCGCGGCGGTGGGTGGTGTTGGGTGGGTGGGGGTGGTGGGAGGTGGTGGGCAGCGGCGGGAGGAGGTGGCGACAGGTGGTGGGTGGCGGCGGCGGCGGTAGGAGGTGGTGGTGGCGGTGGGTGCGATGGTAGGAGGTGGCAATAAATATATATAAATTAAAGAATTATTTATGTATTTTAATTTTTTATTATTTAATTATTTTTTAAATAGTGAATTGTAAAATTGGTATTATAATAAAATAAATTATTATTTTTTAATCAATAAGGGAAGTAAGTAGTGTTTGAGTAAAAAGATATGGGAGATCTTTGATATTTACAAAATGATAGAGAGATATCTAATATAATGCAAAATGACAGGGGAGATTAATGACATATACCCTTATTTTCAATTCTCTCAAAATCGTGATTTTCTAGGTATAATTAAAATAATATTATTTAAAATATATGTAAAAAATAATATAATTAAAGTATTAAACTACTAAAATTATATTATTAAAATATGTTAAAAAAAATAGAACGGACATAAAATGGGGTGTCTCCACTAAAATTGGGGAGAAATTTTCCATAATTTTATTCTATTTCCTAGAATATATTTAAATTTTTGAGAGAAGAAAATGAACATGTTTTTTTTTTTTTTTTTTTTCATGTTCTCTTATATATCGTTTCTAGTCTCATTTTTTTTTAGATAGACAAAAATTTGAGAATAAAAACAGTAAACAAATGGACAGTGTTTTTTAGTTCATAATTTTCTAGTTATGTTTAAAAGGAAAATTGAAAACATATATAAAAATGTAGAACCAAGAAAAAAACAAAAAAAAAAAAAGAATTTTTGTTCTAATCCTAATTCTCACAAGAATTTTTTAAGAAAAAAACATAAATGTTCTCAATTTTATTATTGTTCCAACGGAAACAAAAATTGAGAACAAAAACATGCCGAGCCTTTGGAGACTAGAAAGTGGACCGCGCGACGCTAACTAGGGGATCGCCTAGTAGTAAGCCTGAAGATCAGAGAATCTTAAATAGCGGAAGCGGTTTCAATAGCAACGAGTTTCCTTACAACAACACATGCCGGCAATGTAGAGAAGAATACAATTACAATAACAACAACAATTATATTAATATCATTATGTCCGAAAAGTCATAATGGTATCTTTCAACAAGAAATGAAAGAAACAAACTAAATTAAGTTAATCTAAGCTAAACTAGTCTAGAAAACAAATAAAAAGGGTCACGGACAAGCGGCCATATGCGAGAACAAGCACTGAAAAGCAACGCCTTTGTTCGGTATCCATTTGGTGCACTATTCGCACATGTCAAAATAAAATATAATTGATCTTTTAATTTTAAATTACAATTTAATATTTTAAAAAATTAAGTCACAACAGATAACTCCAAACTATTGAATCTAACAATTAGTTTGATTAGTTCAAGTGGTTGAAGATTTTTTTCTCCAATCAAAACCAATGTGAAATTTTATTTCGGGTAAAGGTACTGTACACTTGTGGTTCACCCGAATTATACTTGTCACCTGTGTAATTTTTATACACATATAACTTTCTTATGTTTATATTTCATGGGCACCCACAACGCGATTTTGTGCTTATAAAAAGTAAGGTTGCGCGTTTATGAAAACACTACAAGGTAAAGTGTAATTTGCATAAATCACAGGAGATAGAATACTTTTTTTTGTTGTTGTCCAGAATAGTTTACGTGCATCTCGACTAATAAACTTTTCGGGATTAAGGACGCATTCTTTCACATCGACTTAATACATTCAGAATTAAATTTAAGATTTAATTTTCAGAATTCTCCTAGAAACGTCGAACTCCATGGAGATAAAATATCATTTTTTTTCTATAAGATTTTTCCTATAAGAAGGGCAAAAATTACAAATCATAAAATTGTTTCTAGCTAGAATGGAGGGGCATTAAGGTCCACAACTACAATTGAACCATATGAATTGTGGTATAGACATTTCACAAGAAAGGAGGTCCAATAAATTGCTTAGTTCTTAAATGGAGTCTTCTTTTTTAATCAATTGCCAACTCCTATTTGTTGTTGTTTCATTTCATATTAGTTCCAATTTCCTTCAATTTTGAACCTATAAGAGTGGTGTATAAGCCAATAATTAAGGTTTTTTTTTTTCTTTTAATAATGAGTTTTCAATTTTAAAAATTGGTCCACTTAAATCTCTTCATCGTATACCAATTTTTACGCACCCATCAATATCTTTCATTTATTTTTGTACTTTTTCATGAATAAATCACCAACTACATTTTCATTCAATATTTAAAGTTCTACATTTAATAAACTGATGGAGGTAAATTTTGTCATGAAGCTCACACGTACGGCATGACACCATCCCTAGACTATGTGGGTAATTGTCTGAGCACTCTCAGCTCAGATACACACAAAAGGTGAGCCTCTAGGTCTCCTAGCCCTCCAAGATCGCCAAATATAAAAATTGTCCGAGCTATAGCGTCCGAGCACCCTCAACTTGGATATAGCCAAAAGGGGAAGCCTCAAATCCTTACTTCCCCCAGATTCTCCAAGTTTGAAGAAATGTCCGAGCTACGGTGTCCAAGCACCCTTTAGCTCGGACATAGCCAAATTAGGAAGCCTTAATTCCCTATTTCCCCTAGAAACTCTGAGTGCGAAGAAGTTGTTGGGCTGGGAAGCCCGAGCACCCTCAACTCGGTCAAGAAGAAAATGGGGCCCCTCAGTTGATGATCTAGCGTTCGTTACCGAGTTGGGGTGTCCGAACACCCTTAGCTCGGACATCGTCCAAATAGGAACCCTCCATTGAATACCAATGCCAAATGCCCGAGCTGGGGTGTCCAATCACCCTCAGCTCGAACATTACGCAAAATGAGGTCTCAAAAGAAGAAGGAAGCTACTATTCCCGAGTTGGACTATCCGAACACCCTCAACTCGGATGTCTCCCAATTAGGTCCCTCAAATGAGAAATAAGTTAACCTGCCGAGCTGAGGTGACCGAGCACACTTAGCTCGGATTGTCTACAAATTGGGAAGTATCAAAGGGAATTGGAGGCACCTTGCTGAGTTGAGGTGTCCGAGCACTCTCAACTCAAACTATCAAATTGGGAACCCTCAAACGAAGATCGAAGACACTCACCGAGCTCAGGTGTCCGAGCACTCTCAACTCGAATTTTTACAAAAGAGAAAGCCTTCTGATTCACTGTGGAAGCAACGAGCCCGAGCCGACGAGCTCGAGTACTCTCAGCTCGGATTATCTAAATACAGAACCTCTATGTCCGCCCAGACGATCACCGTACCGAGCTGACGAGCCCGAGCACTCTTAGCTCAGATTCTACAAATTTGGGGCCTCTTAAGGCCAATTTAAAGCTCTCGAAGCCGTTTTGATGCCCTCTCCACCTCCAAGTTGTCTAGAGGGGCTAAAAACGGGCTATCACTCTTCATTGCAAGTGGACCGGCCCATGGACTTCTACTAAATGGGCCTAAAATCCCAGTGTAAGTAATTAAGGTATTAATTTGCAAGCTCATTGGTTAGTCGTTAAGGGATTATGTGGAATGGTTCAACAAGGAGGTCATTGGCTGCGACGAGGTCTCCGATGTCGTTGTCATGAATGCGTCCATTGATGGCCTCAAACACGGAGGCTATCTTATGACTTTTGCTCCAATCCCCGTGCCAAATCTTGACGCTGCACTCGAGAGGGGCATACGGTTCCACAATACCAACCTTAGAGAAGTAGCCAATAAGAATTGAGAGGGGGGGCCAAAAGAAAAAGGCAAGGTAGAATAAAATATGAGCCGAACTAAATGATCCAAAAGGCTATGCCGAGGGGATATTAGGCCCACGGCCCGGGGACCGGAGACCACTCCCACCCCCACAGCACTATCAACAGGGCTTCACCCCACTCACAGCTTCTATCGCCACCATCTATACGGAGAATGCTGGAAGAGACTTATTTCTTCCTCTTTTAGCTCCAAGGGGTAAGCCAATAGGGAGATCATTAAACAATTATTGCGAATTCCACTGGGACAAAGGCCATTCCGCGGAGGATTGCTTCCAGCTTAGAGAAGAGATCGAGGCCCTCATTAGCCAGGGGTATTTGGGCCATTTCATCCGAAGAGGCGGCCAAGCACTCAGGCACGAGGAACATGATCCTTGTGATAAGCATAAGGGCCAGAGGGGTAACCGCAGTCGCCCTCCTCCCCAGGCTGAAAAGACAAGAGACGATAATGGGCAAATGGTAGATGGCGAGATTAACGTCATTTATGGTGGACTCAACCTTTGTGGGGAAACGGCGTCATCTAGGAGGAAATATAGGCACAAAGCCAAAATAAAAGTAGACCAAGATATATTTGAGGTAAGCACAATAGATGTTGTTGAGCATAATGTTATTTTTTTTAGTGAGGTCGACTCCGAGATGTGCATGTCCTTCATGATGATGCCCTTGTCATCGTTGCCCTCATCAACTATTTCAAAATGGGAAGGATTTTGGTGGACGGTGGAAGTTTTGCTGATATCATCTGCAATTGGGCATTCCATAAGATGAAGGTTGACCCTAATGCTTTAAAGCCCACGAAAGGCCCTCTAATCAGTTTCGGGGTTGGCGTGCTCAACGCACTGGGATAGGTCTTTCTTCTTGTCACGGTTGGAACTCCCCTTAGAACTTTAACCGTATGGACTAAGTTCTTGATCGTTGGTAGGTTGTCCACCTACAATACCATTATGGGGCGGCCTACCGTGGCGACCCTCAAAGCAGTATGCTCCCCTTACCACCAAACGATAAAATTCCCCACTAAGAAGGGGAAAAGTGAAAGAAGACCAAGAGATCTTTTGGGCCTGTGCCTGGAGAACACTAAAAGGCAAGAAATAACAATTAAAGACATAACTAAAGCTTAGATCCACCGAGCTCATGGCTCTGGACGGGGGTTCGGGTCTGGTACATATTGATGACCCCTAAGAAGAGAAGGACAATCCTCGACCACATGAGGAGCTAGTGGAAATTTCGATCCACCCCATAATAAAAGAAAGGACAGTAAGGATTGGTATAGGTCTCGGCCTGAAGCATAGAACCAAACTCATGGTCCTCTTCTGGAGAAACTACGACATCTTCACATTGTCGCATTACGAGTTGTCGGGATTGATCCAAGTGTGGTGATGCACTTCCTACACGCTGACTCGCACCATCCACCCATGAGACGGAAGAGGAGAAAATTCCACCCTAAGCGGCAAAAGATTATCGAAGAAGAAATGAACAAGTTGATTAAATCGGACGTAGTAGAGGAAGTTAAGTTTCCAGACTAGTTAGCTAATGTGGTATTGGCCTCTAAAGTCGGCGACAAGTGGCGCCTCTGCGTTGACTTCAAGGACCTAAACAAAGCATGCCTGAAGAACTTCTTTTCCATCCCGATGATAGACATTGTCATCGACGCCACATCAGGGTATGAGCGCCTGAGTTTTCTCGGCGCTTAAGTCGGGTACAACCAGATACCCATGTTTTCTCCCAACAAGGGTACGACGTCTTTCATCACGGACAAAGGGACATACTACTATAAGGTCATGCTGTTTGGCTTGTGCAATGTCGGCATGACCTACCAGCGCCTGGTAAATAAAATATTCAAGGAAGAGATCGGGTAAACGATGGAAGTCTACATCGACGATATGATGGTCAAGAGCTCAAGGGCTCCCGACCACATCAAACACCTCTAGAGCTGCTTCGATAAGCTTAGGGGTCACTGCATAAAACTCAACTCCAACAAGTGCATCTTTGGAGTTTCAGTCGGGAAGTTCCTCGGGTACATGGTCTTTCAGTGCGGAATCGATGCTAATCCCAACGAGATAAATATGGTACTGGGAATGAATTCTCCTCAAAACAAGAAGGAGGTGTGGATGCTGACATGAAGGTTAACTGCTCTGAACTGGTTCATCTCACGAGCCTTAGAGAAGTGCTTACCCTTCTTTAAGGTGTTAATGGAATAACAACTTCCAACGGATAGAAGAGTGCGAGACAACATTTCAAAAGCTCAAAAGGTATCTCTTATCTACTCATTTTCTAAACACCCTGAATACGAGTGAAGATCAATACTTGTACATTTCTGCTTCTTCAACGGCGGTGAGCACAACCCTATTGAGAGAAGATGCCAGTGCTCAACACCTGGTCTACTACTCTAGCGGAGTCCTCACAGACACCGAAACGAGGTACACAAAGTTCAAGAAGCTCGCATATGCTTTGCTAGTGGCCTCGAAGAAGCTGAAGCAATGCTTCCAGGCGCGCATACAATCATCGTCTTAACCGACCAATCGTTGAGGCAAATTTTGTATTCTCCCGATATCTCAGGAAGACTGATGAAATACAACCTTGAGCTAGGCCAATTCTATATTGAGTATAGGCCCAAGACTGCCATCAAAGGCTAGGTCTTGGCCAACTTCATCGCCGAGCCCACATTTCTCGATGGTCCAAAAAAAATGTTGATGACCTGGGAACCAAGCTCGTGGAAAAAGAGAGAACGTGGACAAACCCAACTTAAGAATCTGACCCGGACAATTGGAAACTCTTTACTGATGTGAACTGTTGTAGAGCCAAAATGGTCCTCGTGGCCCCGGACAAAGAGGAGATAGAGTACGGCCTCAGGCTAGGATTCAAGGTAAGCAACAACGAGGCGAAGTATGAGGCGCTTATTGCCAACCTTCACTTGGCACGAGACTTTAATGTTAGAACGCTAATATTTTTTTGCGACTCCTAGCTCATCGTTAATCAGGTTAATGGTGAATATCTGGGTAAGGATCTAATTATGACAGCATACTTGGAGAAGGTTAAGATGCTGATGGATGGTTTTGAAAAAGTCTAAATCACTTAAATACCCTGAGAAGAGAACAGATATGCCGATGCCTTAGCGAACCTTACCTCAGAGGTAGAATAGACTTTAAAGATAAGCGTTCCCATGGAGTACCTAGACTCTCTAAGTACCTCAATATCTGACCAGGTAGCATCAATCTATGAGCTCAATGACCAACCCATCCAATATGTCGTTACTTGGAGAATGGGACATTACCAGAAGATCGTGCTAAGGCTAGGCAGATGCGTTATTGCTCCACGAGATATTGTATCATAGATGGGGTCCTATACCGATGCTCTTTCTCAGGCAATTACTCTAGATGCCTTTGACCAGAAGAAGCCGATTATGTGCTAAGAGAAGTTTGTGAGGGCATATCTGACAATCACTTGGCCGAAGATGCAACAAAATTTATAAAAAAATGCGATAAGTGTCAAAGATTCACCCTTACCCTCATCTCCCTCCCACAAACATGGTTCCGATAATGAGCCCGTGGCTATTCGCTCAATGGAGGATTAACTTGCTTGACCCTTTTCCTCAGGGAACCGGCCAAAGAAAATTCTTGGTGGTCGACATTGATTACTTTACCAAATGGGTTGAGGCGGAGCCCCTAGCTCGAATCACGAAGGAAAATAATCGGGACTTTGTATGAAAATCCATGATATGTTGATTCGGTATTCCAAGAGCCATTATGTTGGACAATGGCACCCAGTTTGACAATGACCTATTCGTAAATTTGTGCTTGGGACTTGGAATCTAAACTCATTTTGCTTTCCCGGGTCATCTCAAGCCAATGGCCAGGTTGAAGTTACTAATTGAACCATCTTTCAAGGATTGAAGACCAGACTGGATAAAGCAAAGGGCCGGTGGGTAGAATATTTATACCCTGTCCTCCAGGCATATCATACTAATTTGTGGACCCCAACCGGAGAAATTCCGTTTGCCATGAATTTCGGGTCGAAAGCCGTAATTCCAACATAGATCGAAATGCCAACCTTCAGGATAGAAAGAAAGGATCTCGACCGCTGACAAAATGATGCTAGGCTTTCTCTAAATTTTGATTTTACAAGCGGCATATCAACAATACATAACTCGTTATTATGATAGGAGGTTATGCCCTCTTCGCTTCAAAATCGGCTATCTCATTCTTAGAAAGGTCACCCTGGAAACCAAAAAACCAAGTGGTAGTAAATTAGCCCCCAGTTGGGAAGGACCTTACCGCATCACAAGGATTGTAAGGCCGGGCACATATGAGCTCGAGACTGAAGAAGGGGTCCCGCTACAACATCCTTGGAATGCCGACCACCTCAAGTGGTACTTCTATAGGGAATAGGTCGTTTTGTAAACATTCTATTTTGCTACTAAGTGTAACAAAGTTTCATATCATTGAAATGGCTATTCAAGAACAACAATCTTCGAGCCTTTACCCAATTCTACCGAAACGACACTCTGACGCTGACCATCAAGAGTGATAACTAGACCCCCTACATAAGTTGGTAGTCCATACCCGAGGATAGATTAAGGTTATCTACCAAGGGTAGGGTATCGATCGGGTCTGAGGGCCTGCGACTCAGTATCTATCCCTTTACAGCCGACCACAGGTTAGGCAACTTAAAGGGAAAGACGCTACTGCTTGGATGAAATTAGGATAACTTGAAAAGGCTTAGGGGTGAGCCCAAAAATGGAGAAACCACCGATGACTAGACATAGGCCCCACTGCATGTACGGTGCCCTTCGGACCATGAGGTCCAAGGACTGTTCTTTAAGACCACTTTCTAGCCAACAGCACGAGTAGTAACACTACTCTTACTCTAGGCTGAGGGGCAGGGTAAATACAGCCTTGGTAATTAGAACAATCAAACACTTTCCAAGTATTAAAAATTGTCCGAGCTCTACTCTCCAAGCACTCTCAGCTTGGATTAATTAAATTTGGTAAGGTTCCAAACCAAATGGCGACAAAAAATTTCGAAGTGTGAAAAAATGTCCGAGCTCTGCTCTTTGAGCACACTTAGCTCAGACAAGTCTATTCTGGGATAATCCACCAACATTTGTCGAGCTTCGTTCTCTGAGTACCTTTAGCTTGGATGATTCAAAATTGAAGAAACCTAGAATATCTACCGAGCCAAGTTATTCGAGCACTTTCGGCACATATTTTGAACTTTAGAAAATGGAAAGAAAATTAAAGGCTATTTAAATTTTTAATGTTGGGAATCGGTCGACCACAAGTCTCTGAGAACACCAGCTCAAATTGATTAAAAAGCCGACCTATATACTCTATCCTAAGAGAAGAGAGAAGAGAGAAGAAAGATGCAACACAAGTATTGCTCTATGTTTGTATTATGTTAAAAAAGAAGGCTTACACAGTCAGTGCCAGAGTACATCAATATATATATATAAACAGAAAAGCTATTGAAGAAGGTAAAAAAATGTCAAGTCTTTGCAAATGGCTCGGCGGAAGATCTGGCGCCACTCCCGCAATCGTCCTAGGGGACCGATGGGCTTACTCCCCATCGGAGACACCCACGATGTCTATATCACCGGCGTGAGTGTCCTCTTCACCATCTTTACCCTCGCCCTTGCCCTCGGTCTATTCTTCACCGTCCTTCTTTCCCTCGGCCTCTTGAGTCTCTTCCAGATTGGCCTCCTCAACCATTTGCTCCACGGCCAGTTGCCCCTCACTAGAAAACTCCATCCTGACCTGTGAATACTCTACCTCAAGAAAAGTAGTGTCGGAAGAAGCGTAGCGTGGCTTGGTAGCTGTCATCTATGTACTCTGTGGCTAGATCATATTTCAGGCTCTCAAACTCTTTGTTAACCTTGTACTTTGCAGTGGCCCCCTTCTCGGCCTTGCGGATAACCTTCACCCTTAGTTGTTTCTCCCCCTTCATCCTCTTCTCGAGGTCTTCCACCCGGGATTTGAGGTTGGCCTTCTCTTTCTCCAAATTGTCTCACTCCGTAGTGATAAGATGCAGCCTGGCTTGAAGAGTATTCTATGTCTGCATCGCGAGATGGAGATCTTTATTCAGTTGGTTCGCCTTCCTGATTGCCGTATCTTTCTCGGTCCGAAGTTGGGACTCATCTATGGTACTCTCGGCCAATCTATCGAACACAACGGACATCCGGACCATGCTCTGCACGAGAACGGCCAAATGAGCACATTTAAAAAAATTTGGAGAATTAAAATTCGAAATGGAATTAGGATCTAGGTCCTTACTGAGATCTGGTCGTAGACTACCTAGCGCATGAGGTTCCCCATGTCCTCGGTGACCATCAATTTCTTGTCATCGAGAGGGGTGATGCGTCGGAGATAACCGGGCATTACCTCGGGACTTCTTAGGAGTGAACGACTTATTGGGAGCCCAGTGTTGAGGATGACAAAGAACGTGGCATCGGCGGATAGCTCAAGCCCCGACCATTAGCTTGGACTTTTTCGAAGACTTATGTTTTTTATGCTTGTCCTCATGGGCTTTCCTTTTCCCCTTGCCGGACGGATGATAGGTGTAAAATACCTATCTAATTCTAAACCAAATTTACCAGTTTTCGGGTACTTTATTTAAGTTTGAATATCGTTTTAGCTGTTTTTATTAGTCAGGAGCAAAGAAGTAAACAATCGGCAAACCGAGTGAAATGGTGCAAAAAGGGTAGCCAAAAAGATGAAAAGAGAAGGTTTCAAATAACAAAGTAATTCTGCCTAGGCGAAGTTTCCACCGCCTAGGCGAAAATTCAGCAGAAAGATGCAAAAATTGAAGATTTGAAATCCGCCTAGGCGAAGTTTCCACCGCCTAGGCGGAAATCCGTTAGAAGGTTGCAAGGGCTGAAGTATTGAATCCACCTAGGTGAAGTTTCCACCGCCTAGGCGAAAATCCATTAGAATGCTGGATTGACTGAACTACTGGATTGAGTTGCACTGCTGTAAATCCGCCTAGGCGAAGTAGCTACCGCCTAGGAGGAATTCCGTCAGAAAGATAAGGAGCCAAGAAGTTAGTCCTCTGCGTAAGTGAAGATTCTACCACTTAGGCAGAATTCTAACCGACTTAAGCACCGCCTAAGCGGAGTTTCCACCACATAGGCAGAAATCACAGATCAGGTCAAAATATCTATTTAGATATTTTTGAACCCCTAAGCCTATAAATACACCTTGGACAAGTCTGAAAGTGGTTGTTGAAGAACCCTAACCCTAGTAAAGAGCTCTTACGCTATATTTTGAAGATCAAGAAGGAGGTTCATCATTCGCATAAAGAAGGATAACTTGCGGATCGATCATTAGCGACAGTGAACCGTTTCACTTCCAGATTTGATCGTTTCTCTCTTGTTTTATTCTTTGTAATCACTTTTTCATATCTAAGAATGTTGAATCCATCTTATTTTTCATGGTATATGGCTAAGATCTTGTAGTAGTAGTTAAATGTTACTTAGAAGTAGTCGAAATCATGTAACCGTTTAGTTGAGTAAATTTATGTTACTTTAATGTGTTGTTTGTCGAAATCCGATTGTGTTTATCGTTATTCTTGATATTATGCTTGTATTGATAAACCGAGAATACGGGGTTTGACACTCAGGAGAGGTAACCCCAGATTCAGATTAGGGTAAATACAACGTGACGTTCTAACGACCCGGGAGGGCGTTAGAACGTATGCAACCCATGACGTTGGCTCAAAACTCACGCGACTTAGGGTCGTTTAGGCATTGAAGGGGATTTCTTCGTTGACACGAAGTCGTGTAATCCCTTGTTTTACACTCGAAAGAGGTTGCGGATGAGTTAATGATACGGAGGTTGTCGGATTAGATAAAAACCGTTATAGCTAACTAAATAAAATCGATTGTGCATTATATGAAAGAGATTTATACCTAAGTAATTAGTGTAATTAAAACTAACTTTATAGCTGTCATTTATCTTAGTATAGTAATTAGAAAACAAACAAAATTTGATTGGTCGAGATAATATGAAACTATTGAAGTCGCAATACTCAACTGAATGACCTGCCCATCCCAGTGGAACGATATCCGATCCTAAAAATATCCATTATATTAAAACCAGACCTCGTATACTTGCGAGTAGTCCAACTACCGCGAGGATGAAACATGTGTGAATCTAAGCGCGTAGCAAGTTTTTGGCGCCGTTGTTGGGGACTGGCAATGTGTTTTTAAATAAAGTTGATATTGTGATTAAGTAGTTGAATGTTAATCACAAAAATTCTTTTGCTTTTAAATTTTATTCAATTCATTTATTTATTTTATTTATCAATTGAATTTGAGCAGTGAATGTGGCAGAGTAAACGTATTGCTAAGCAAAAAGAAGAAAAAGCTACAGCAATGGCCGGTGAACATGAGAATATTCCGCAACCACCAGAGCCGCAAGTACTCCAGCCTCCGGAGCATGAGAGGCCACAACGAGTTCTTCGGGACTATTATCGGCCCCTTATGTTGGACAATTATTCAGGGATCCGGAGGCAGCCGATCCAAGCTAATAACTTCGAGTTGAAACCCGCCTTAATTAACATGGTCAGCAAAACCAATATGGTTGGAATCTTCACGAAGATCCCAACGTACACTTGGCTACTTTTTTGGAAATCTGTGACACCATCAAGATCAACGGAGTCGCCGAAGATGTGATAAGGCTGAGGTTATTTCATTCTCCTTACGAGACCGAGCAAGGGGATGGTTTCAATCGATTCAGCTGGGAAGCATTAACACTTGGGAGGACCTTGCACAAAGGTTCCTCACTAAGTTCTTCCTACCCTCGAAGACGTCTCAACTTCGAGGCGAAATTGCATAGTTTTGTCAGAGAGATTTCGATCCATTATTTGAGGCGTGGGAGAGGTTTAAAGACTTATTGAGAAGGTGCCCCCAATATGGTTATCAAGATTGGTTTCAAACCCAATTATTTTATAACGGGTTGGACGGCCAGACAAGAACGATAGTCGATACGGCCTCCGGGGGATCATTGTTGTCAAAAATCCCAACCGAAGCAAATGCGTTATTGGAGGAGATGGCGGCTAATAACTATCAATGGCTGAATGAGAGGAACACGGGAAGACGAGTCGCTTCTATTCAAGAATCTGACCATATTTCAACGTTATCGGCCCAAGTGTCCAAGCTCTCGGACCAATTAGTCGCCTTGTCTACAAAAGGTGCTTTGTCAAGTTAAGGGGAGGAGATAGCGGCAAGTAGTTCTCAATCCGGATTGGATAACGAGTTTGAGGAATGTCATTTTCTGAACAACAGTGCCTACACTTTCAGGCCGGCTACCAACATTCCAACTTACTACAATCCTGGACTTCGTAACCATAAGAATTTCTCATATGCGAATAATCAGAACGCTTTGCGGCCACCTCCGAGGTATGGAAATCAATCTTCGGGATATCCAATGCAAGCCAATCGGTAAATGCAATAACCGCCAATGCATAATCCGAAGTCAAATTTGGACGAAGTTCTGGGTTCATTTATGAAAGAGATGCAGACTATGATGCGTGAGACGCATAATCGCCTGAATAAACATGAAACACGGCTGGACTCTATTGATACCATATGTACAAACACTAATGCCATGGTAAAGGCTCTTGAGACTCAAATCGCGCAACTTGCTAGGGAAATTCAAGAACAACAAAAGGGAACGTTTCCAAGCAACACGGAAACCAACCCTCGGGAATGCAAGGTGATTAAGTTGAGAAGCGACAGAGACATGGAAGTGAGAAGGCCTATGGAAACTGAGCCGATTGTGAGTCGTGAGTTTCCGGATGATGAACCAAGAACTAGTGTGGAGGAGGACGTTGAAGTAAAGGCCGATGAAGGAAAGGAGAAGCTGAGTGAAGACGTGAACGAGAGTAGTAACAAGGAGAAAGTTGAGGAGAGAAGAGAAGATGAAAGGGTGATACCGGGAAGAGTCACATTTTCAGAGAATCCACCGATCTAGTAACACCATTGCCATATCCTCAAAGGTTCCAAAAGAGGAAGTTGGATGTTCAATTTGAAAAATTTCTTGAAATCTTCAAGAAAATCCACATCAACATACCTTTTGCGGATGCATTGGAATAAATGACCAACTATGGAAAGTTCTTGAAGGATATCATGACAAAGAAGCGGAAGTTGGAAGATTATGAAACGGTGAACCTAACTGAAGAGTGTAGTGCAATACTACAGAAGAAGTTGTCTACCAAATTAAAGGATCCGGGTAGTTTCACGATTCCGTGTGCTATTGGGAAATCTCACTTCGATAAGGTACTTTGTGATCTAGGGGCAAGTATCAATTTGATGCCTTCTTCCATTTATCAGAAGTTAGGACTCGAAAGTGCAAAGCTTACGGTGATCTCTCTTCAAATGGCGGATCGTTCACTAACCTATCCGAAGGGGATCATTGAGGATGTGCTTATGAAAGTTGACAAATTTATATTCCCGGTGGATTTCGTGGTTCTTGAAATGGAGGAAGACATAGAGATCCCGATCATCCTTGGAAGACCTTTCCTTGCAACGGGAAAGGCCTTAATAGATGTGCATAATGGCAATTTGACCTTAAGAGTGAATGATGAAGAAATAAGGTTCAACATTTTTAACACTATGAACTTTCTAGATGAATCTCCCAATTGCAATCGAGTTGATGTTGTGGACTCTTGCGTGCAGGAGTTCTTTCTTGCAAACATAGATATGGATTCCTTAGAGAGCATTCTCACAAGTTCCTTATCTATGGGGGATCTTGGTGAGGAAGGCTCTACCACAGACCTTGATGTTGTGGAATACATGCTAGCTCTTGACGCTCAACCGAAAGATGTAGATTGTCCTATTTATGTGGCGAAGATTGAAGAAGTTGAAGACTCTCCAGAGAAATTAAATCCACCTCACGGTGGGTTATCACTCAAGCAATTACCGGAACACCTTTGGTATATCGTTTTGGGAGAGAATTTGACCGATCCGGTTATAATCTCATCAACTCTGACGGAAGAAGAGGAGAGTAAGTTGGTAAGAATCTTGAAGAGGCACCAATCTGCTTTTGCTTGGTCTATTTTGGATATCAAGGAAATTAGTCCGTCGGTGTGCATGCATAAGATTTTGATAGAGGATACGTTCAAACCCTCCATTGAACATCAACGGCGGCTAAATCCGGCTATGAAGGAAGTCGTGAGAGCGGAGGTGTTGAAGCTATTAAATGCTGGGATTATATACGCTATATCCGATAATGAGTGGGTGAGCCTGGTGCAAGTGGTGCCAAAGAAAAGAGGCATGACGGTAGTAAAGAATGAGAATGATGACCTTATCCTGACACGGACCATCACAGGATGGCGTGTATGTATTGATTATAGGAGATTAAATAAGGCAACGAGGAAAGATCATTTTCCTCTTCCTTTCATTGACCAAATGCTAGATCGTTTAGCCGGTTATGAGTACTGTTGCTTCCTTGATGGCTATTCCGGTTACAATCAAATAGCCATTGCACCGGAGGACCAAGAGAAGACGACTTTCACATGCCCGTATGGAACGTTTGCTTATCGACGTATGCCGTTTGGCCTTTTCAATGCATCGGCAACTTTCCAACAGTGTATGATGGCAATATTTTTTGATATGGTGGAGGAGAAAATGGAAATCTTTATGGATGACTTCTCAGTCTTTGGATCGTCCTTTGATCACTGTCTCTACAATCTGGCGCTTGTTCTTGACCGATGTAAAGAGAAGAATTTGGTTCTAAATTGGGAGAAGTGCCACTTTATGGTTAAAGAGGGGATCGTCTTAGGTCATCGAGTCTCTTCCAAGGGGCTTGAGGTGGACCGAGCAAAGATAGAAACGATTGAGAAGCTTTCGCCACCAATAAATGTGAAAGGAGTTCGTAGTTTCTTGGGGCATGCCGACTTTTACCAGCACTTTATTAAGGACTTCTTGAAGACAGTGAAGCCGTTATGTCACCTTCTTAAGAAGGATACTTCGTTTGAATTCAATGAAGCTTGCATGGAGGCGTTTAAGGCGATAAAGGAGAAGTTGATCTCGGCTCCAATAATGGTCGCTCCGGATTGGGGAATGCCTTTTGAGATAATGTGCGATGTGAGTGACTATACCGTTGGTGCGGTGTTAGGCCAACAGAAGGAGAAGATCTTCCGCTCGATCTATTATGCAAGCAAAACATTGAATGATGCCCAGGAGAATTACACCACAACCAAGAAAGAAATGCTAGCGGTGGTCTTTGCTTGTGATAAGTTCCGTTCATATATCATTGGGTCAAAAGTGATCATCTACACAGATCACGCAGCTATCCGGTACTTATTTGCAAAGAAAGATGCCAAGCCAAGGTTGATAAGGTGGATTCTTTTATTACAAAAGTTTGATGAGGAGATAAGGGACAAAAAGGGGAGTGAGAACGTTGTTGCCGACCATTTGTCGAGGTTGATTCAAGAAGACGTTGGTGACGAGTCTAATATCACGGAAGTGGTCCCTGATAAACAACTCTTTTCAGTAGAAAATGCACTTCCGTGGTATGCTGACATTGTTAATTTTCTTGCATATGGCGTGTTACCACCTGACCTTGACAGAAGCACAACGGGAGAAATTTCTTTTTGATGCTAAGTACAATCTGTGGGACGAGCCGTTGCTATTTAAGAAATGTGTTGATCAGGTGATCCGGAGATGTGTTCCGGAAGAAGAAATGGCTAGTATTCTCTACTATTGCCATTCATCACCTTGTGGCGGCCATTTCGGTGCGACTCGGACAACATCAAAAGTACTGTAATCAGGTTTTTACCGGCCCTCTTTGTTTAAAGATTTATATACGTTTGTAAAAACCTGTGATAGATGTCAAAGGGTAGGTAACATATCAAGGAGGCATGAATTGCCACTGACGTCAATTCTTGAGCTTGAGTTGTTTGACGTGTGGGGATTGAATTTCATGGGGCCATTTTCACCCTCATTTGGGAAGGAGTATATTCTGCTAGCGGTGGATTATATGTCCAAATGGGTCGAGGCCGTGGCAACACCTACTAATGATGCCAAAGTGGTGTTAAAGTTCCTTCAACATAATGTCATGACACGGTTTGGGACACCTTGAGCCTTAATCAGTGATGAGGGGACCCACTTCTGTAACAAAATGCTCAATGCCTTGTTAGAAAAGTATGGAGTGAGGCATAAGGTGGCGCTACCATACCACCCACAGATAAACGGCCAAGCGCAAGTTTCAAACCATGAGATCAAGCTAATTCTGGAAAAGACGGTTCATACAAATCGCAAGGATTGGGTGGTGAAGCTTGATGATGCTTTATGGGCGTATCGCACGGCTTTTAAGATATCGATCGGCATGTCACCATATCGATTGGTGTTTGGAAAAGCTTGCCATTTGCCCGTTGAATTGGAGCATCGTGCATTTTGGGCGATAAAGAAAGTTAATTTTGACATAAAAGCTTCTGGTGCACAACGTCTCCTCCAATTAAATGAAATGGAGGAATTCCGGCACGAGGCTTATGAGAATGCCAAGCTCTACAAAGATAAAATGAAGAGGTGGCATGACAAAATAATAGTCCGGAGGGAGTTCAGTCTGGGCCAATAAGTCCTATTGTTTAATTCAAGGCTGAGGCTTTTTCCCGGAAAGTTGAAGTCTCGGTGGTCTGGACCGTTCTGGATCAAGCATATCTATCCTTTTGGAGCTATCGAGCTAGAAGCCGAGGACGGACAAACTTTCCAAGTCAACGGGGAGCAGATCAAGCATTATTTAAAAAATGAAGAGCGAGCTGTAGAGAATATCTCTCTCGTTGAAGGATAAAGCCGGAATTCTTAAAACGTCTATGCTAAGGACGCAAAACCAAGCAACATTTTTTTGACGTGACATCGAGGGTAACGAATATTCCCAACTTTTGTATAAATACCTTTTTGGAGATTGTATTGATCTCGTTATATTATTTTTTTGTGGTGAATTGATGAGTTTAGATGCTTAGGATTGATTTGCATGCTAAAACTAATTTGAGGATTGAAGAGGAAATAAGAGGTGTAGAGAAACAATGTGAAAACCTGAAGGAATCCAGCTTAGGTCCACACTGGCAAACATTCGCCTAAGCGGTAAACCCACCGCCTAGGCGAACATTGGACAAAAAGGCTGAGAAAACATTCTGGCGTAATGTCGCCCAAGCAGTAAAACCACCGCTTAGGCGATAATTGGACAGAAAAAGTCAGTATTTTTACACTGCCGAAATGTCGCCCAGGCGGTAAAACCACCGCCAAGGCGGGAAAATTGAAGAAAAGCTGAACCTTCACACTGGTATAAAATCGCCCCGGCGGAAAACCCACCGCCTAAGTGATTTACAACCAAATCAGGGTTTCACACTGGTGTAAACTCGCCCCGGCGGAAAAATCACCGCCTAAGCGAATTTACACCAGAAAGTTTTCAAAAAGAAAATGCGCTAATCCGCCTAAGCGGTAAAACCACTACCTAGGCAAATTTACGCGAACTCTGTTTTTAAAACGCACAGTCCACTTCGCAATCGGCATTTCCCTCCTAAAAATTTCAAGAAACCTCTCAATTTCACCATCCCAAATTCCTTCCCCCCTTTAAAGATTCATTCTATAGTGCTAAAAACTTGGATCTTCATCAAGAATCTTCGTCCAAATGAGGAATTTCTCTGCCCATTTTCGAAAAATTAGGGTTCGAAGGGTGAAATAGTGCGAAATCGCCATTCTCCACTATTTTGATCAAATTTTTCAACAAGTGTCAATGATCCTATTTTTCATTTAGTTTTTGAATTATTTGCTTCATTTGCTCATTTATTTCAACAAAACATTGGATTTGATTGGAACCCTAAACCCCTTTTAACCCTAAATTGCGATTTTCATGTTATTTGGGATTGAGGAATGCTAAATGATAAACCATATCATATTTTTGTGTTGATATACAATGTGAATCATGTAGTTTGCGCTACATTGTGACAAAAATGTGATTTGGTTATGGTTGGTGGAATATCTTGTGAGTTTTGTATTGATTGGCTTTGGTTCGCTGACTAGGTTTGAATTACTTGTTCTATTGTTATTTTTGTGGTTGGTGTGGTGATTTTAATTTTCAGGGAAGATGGCAAAGCGTAGGGCTTCCAAGCACCCAAGAACAGACGAACCTCCGTCCGCTTCGGACTTCAATTCTCTTAAGTTTGTTTCTAAGCAGGCGGAGGATCGGTATAAAGAACATGAGAGTAAGCGGCCAGGCATCCGTCAAAGAGGATTTAGGTCTTTGAATGATCTTCCTGAAGAAATCAGAACTGTGATCATACAAAGACGATGGCAATAGTTTTGTGCTCCACCTCCAACGGGAGAGTTGGCCTTTGTTCGAGAATTTTATGCAAACATCGCAGAGGCCACAGGGTTTCAAACACGGGTCCGCAACATTCCCATCCTCTTCAGTGCCAATCACTTTAATGAATTGCTAGGATTGACAGGGCCTGAAGCTTCAAAGGATTTATCCGATGCCGCCTCACTGACAATGAGTGCGGTGATTCAAGCCTTGACGACAGGAAACGCACAGTGGACCAACACATGGCAAGGCCAAGCAATCTTCAAGTTGCGGTTTCTAAAACCAATCCCAAAGATTTGGTTTTCATTTATCCGCGCCAATCTGCTCCCAACGACCCATGTGTCTGATGTGTCCAAGGAGAGAGCTTTCATGCTCTACGGTATCGATAGAGGGATGCCAGTAAACGTCGATTGGCACATTTATTCTTCCATACTTCATGTTGCTAAGTCAAAAAAGGGTGCCCTTCATTTTCCTTCCTTTCTCATCGCGCTCTTTCAATGAGCCGGAGTTCGAATCACGTCCACAAGCCCCTTTCCTCCTGTGAAGCCACTTGATCTAGCAATGATTAACAGGTTATGGAAATGTGGACAAGGTGAAGGAGAGGAGGGTCAAGAAGAGGAAGAAGCTGGTCCTTCTGAGCGACCAACGCCTACAACCAGCCGAGGCCAAATCACCCAAATCTTAAGAGATGTCCGTAGTCTCCAGTCCAACGTGAGTCAACTTCAAGATAATTTGGCCCGGATGGATAACTACATGGAGTCCTACATCCGGCAACAAGATCTAAACCAACGAGTCATATTCGAGTATCTTGGAATCGACATGGCGCGTTATACGCCCGTGCCGCTTTCCAAGCCGGATGAGCCGCCACTGCCATCTCCTCCACAATGAACGGTAGGAGGATAGACGTCTATGTCTTCCCTCCTAGGTATGTGTCCGCCCCATTTTTAATACATATTTTTCTATTCTGCTATTGGGTTCGCTGCTTAGGCAGTGGGGACACTGCCTTGTTTAAGTTTGGGGGGAGTATGACATGTGATGCATGTAGTTTTTGTTTTTTGTCTTGAAGGGGGACAAGAAGGATGAAAAAATTTTGATGTAAAGGGGACAAAAATTCTTTTTGTGTTCAAATTTATATATTAATGCTAAAATTTTTGTAAATTTTGAAATTCTTTTTGTTATACATGTGTAATGTTTAGCTATGCATGTGTAAGGATAATTAGCATAGGTAATATTAGTTTGTCGAATTAGAATAGAATTGTTAATAAATTGAGTTGTACAAGCATGCTGAGTTTTTGAGTTCGTCCGAACTATGTCCCGATGATGAAAATCACCCCTAATTTGTGTTTTAAGGTCGGGGGTAATGCCATTCACGTGTGTTTTGTGTGCTTAACATGTCGATTAAGTAAAAATTATTTTGATCCTAAAATCGCACGATTGCATAAACTCGTTGTATAATTAATTGAACGATTGGACATCGATTATTCAGGAATAAGTTCATGACAGAAATGAGGAATCTAGAACTTGACTGGGGGAGGCTTGAGGCGAAATTATAGGTAAGGTAATTCCGGAGGCATGATATAGGCCCTCGTTTTTATCGCTTGAACCTTTTGAAACTAACCTGAAAAGTTATTCCCTCGTTCTCCTGTCGAAGCCATAAAATTTTGTCACTTCTGAACTTGTTTCTATACTTTAACCAAGTAAATCTTTCAGAACCATTGTCGCTAGGAATAAAAGTGAAAATTGAGTGAAAACAAGTAGCATTTGGTTATGCTAACTTGAAGCGGACAATCGGGATTTCAGTATTTTTGGTTAAATATAAGAGTATTCACTTGTCAATCCGGTAGTTGTATCTAAAACACCCCTAAAATTGTATAAAATTGAATAAGTTCATGGGTGTTATTTAAATAAAATAAAATAAATAAATAAACCTATGTGAATATAGTGTTTAAATTCGATTGTTTTGACAAGTGAATACAAGTTTACTAAATCCTGTTCAGGGTAATATCTTCAAAGATAAGGGAGTCATGAGAGAGATTTAGAGACAAGCATTTGTACCTCGGGTATCGTTAAAATTATAACGAGTTTCTATTTCTACGATACCCTTGGCCATTATCCAAAGCCTGACCAAGCCCTATTGATCTCGATGAATGTCCGAACCTACATTAGTGGATAGTTGAGCCCAGTCAAGCATATGGTTTTCCTAAATATTTTAACAAGTTTAAAGTCATGACATTATTCATCGAATAATCCAATCCGGCGTTTGATTTGTTATATATCCAAGTTCTCACACACACACATTTCAATAGGATCTAAAATGATTTGAACTGATATTGAGTATTGAAATTCTGGAGCACCACGTGGTGTGTGTTATTCTTTAACTGAATTTGATTACGGGTTGTTGAGGGAAGAAGAGCATGGTTTCTTTGACTAAACTTGTATCTCACAGGTGTGTACTTCTTAATTATTAATGATTGCGTATCTGTAGTTTAGGATGTAGCTAATTAGTGTAGTTAGTGTTATTTAGCATTAGGGTGTTTTCCTCGAGGACTAGCAAAATTCCAAGTTTGGGGGTATTTGATAGGTGTAAAATACCTATCTAATTCTAAACTGAATTTGCCAGTTTTCGAGTACTTTATTTAAGTTTGAATATCATTTTAGCTGTTTTTATTAGTCAGGAGCAGGGAAGTAAACAATCGGCAAACCGAGCGAAATGGTGCAAAAAGGGTATCCAAAAAGATGAAAAGAGGAGGTTTCAAATAACAGAGCAATTCTGCCTAAGCGAAGTTTCCACCTCCAAAGCGGAAATTCAGCAGAAAGATGCAAAAATTGAAGATTTGAAATCCGCCAAAGCGAAGTTTCCACCGCCTAGGCGGAAATCCGTTAGAAGGTTGCAAGGACTGAAGTATTGAATCCGCCTAGGCAAAAATCCATCAGAATGCTGGATTGAGCTGCATTGCTGTAAATCTGCCTAGGCGAAGTAGCTACCGCCTAGGCGAAATTCCGTCAGAAAGATTAGGAGCTAAGAAGTTAGTCCTCCGCCTAAGCGAAGATTCTACCGCTTAGGCAGAATTCTAACCGACTTAAGCACCGCCTAAGCGGAGTTTCCACCGCTTAGGCGGAAATCGCAGAACAGGTCAAAATATCTGTTTAGATATTTTTGAACCCCTAAGCCTATAAATACACCTTGGCCAAGTCTGAAAGTGGTTGTTGAAGAACCCTAACCCTAGTAAAGAGCTCTTAAGCTATATTTTGAAGATCAAGAAGGAGATTCATCATTCGAATAAAGAAGGATAACTTGCGGATCGATCATTAGCGACAATGAACCGTTTTACTTCCAGATTTGATCGTTTCTCTCTTGTTTTATTCTTTGTAATCACTTTTTCATATCTAAGAATGTTGAATCCATCTTATTTTGCATGGTATGTGGCTAAGATCTTGTAGTAGTAGTTAAATGTTACTTAGGAGTAGTCGAAATCATGTAACTGTTTAGTTGAGTAAATTTATGTTACTTTAAAGTGTTGTTTGTCGAAATCTGATTGTGTTTATCATTATTCTTGATATTATGCTTGTATTGATAAACCGAGAATACGGGGTTTGACACTCTGGAGAGGTAACCCCGAATTCAGACTAGGATAAATACAACGTGACGTTCTAACGATAAGGGAGAGAGTTAGAACGTATGCAACCCATGACGTTGTCTCAAAACTCACACGACTTAGGGTAGTTTAGGCGTTGAAAGGGACTTCTTCGTTGACACGAAGTCGTGTAATCCCTAGTTTTACACTCAGAAGAGGTAGCAGAAGAGTTATTGATACGGAGGTTGTCGGATTAGATAAAAACCGTTATAGTTAACTAAATGAAATCGATTATGCATTATATGAAAGAGATTTATACCTAAGTAATTAGTGTAATTAAAACTAACTTTATAGTTGTCATTTATCTTATTATAGTAATTAGAAAACAAACAAAATTTGATTAGTCGAGATAATATGAAACTATTGAAATCGCAATACTCAACTGAATGACCTACCCTTCCTAGTAAAACGATATCCAATCCTAAAAATATCCATTATATTAAAACCAGACCTCGTATACTTGCGAGTAGTCCAACTACCGCGAGGATGAAACATGTGTGAATCTGAGCGCGTAGCAATGGATCAAGGGAGAAACGTCGCAACTTTCTAAGGGGGACTGGTTGGATGCCGACCTTGATCTTGGGGTATCCCCGATCACCACTCCTGGAAGTACTGGTGGATGGCTCCGGGCCAATATCGTAGGACGCTGCTGCTGTTGTCGTTGTTATTGATCCTAAAATTTTGTTGGACAATTAAGTGTTGATATTTTTGGTGGAACTAACAAGTTTATTGAGTGTTTCTGTGTAAAAGTTTTATTGTTGATGTTATCATGAAGTAATTGCCAAGGATGCAAAGAGACAGACAAAGATATAGACATTAAGAGATTGATGATTCTGAAGAATCTGGGTGAAAACAACTCTAGTCATTTTTCACTCTTAATTTATCCCGATTAGGATTACACACGACACAAAAATGATTTATATTTATGTGTGTTTTTATTAGGGTCTTAATTAGTTCACATATTTGCTCCAATGTGACGTGGAAAAAGAAAAATTGACCTAAGAAAAATTAGTGTTTAAAATTGATTATTAGTGTCAATTATGTTAATCGATAAAAGAAATCGGTTAAAGGGTCGAAAATGTTAAAGATTACCATTTTATTATACAATTAAAAATGAGTGATCTACCACTAATCGGTCAACCGATCACAAGAGAATCGATTAACCGATCACAAGAGAATCGGTCAACCGATATACAATGGCTGAGAATTAGAGAAGTCTCTGAACTGATTGGTCAATCGACCAAGAGAGATCGGTCAAACGATGGCTGAAAAGTAAACTCTCTGAATAGATCGATCAACCGACCAGGGCCAAAAAATGGTCTAGGGAGCATCCTAAATCGATCGGTAAACCAACAAGCATATGAAAATGGCTTGGGCTATAACCTGAAACGATCTATCGACCGATGGTTCATTGGTTGGTTAACAGACTGGGCGTTTCGGGATCTGATCCAAAATTAGTCATTACTAACCATTTTTTGGCTGATATCTTGGAGATATTCTAGGGATTTGAACATATTATAGATATATCGCTCATATCTACATATCCCTATAGATACGGTACACTTATTTTAAGTGTTTCTCAGTTTAGTCTATTTAATACTTCCTTTTCCTTTTGATTTGAGAATGTGAAATAAATAGGGGAATTGAATGATTTAAAAGTTATATTTAAGTGAATTGAACCAGGATTGAGTAATATTGATACATGGGGTCTATATGTGCATTTAAATATCATATCTTGTGGCAACTAGCCGTTAAAGGGCTTGTTTCAAATCTGTTTAAATAAACCTGTGTTTTTCACATATCAAAATATGACTTATATCAAGAACAATTAGTTCCTGAGCTTTCTGAGAGTTATTATTTTGATATTATACTAAGGGATTATCGTGAGATTATTCGTGTGTTGAAGTTCTTGAGTTAAACCGCTATTTGATTTGGTGTCACTGATCTAAAGTTGTCTAGTGATACAATTTGCATTCTTTCAGTGTTTTCTTGGTGAGATTATTCCAAGTTTTTTTGTTTTTTTTTTTTGGTGATTGTATATTATTCTTCTTGCTTGGATTTTAGATCTTGTGAAATCGTTTTTGAACTTTAAAGTGCATAAAAAATATTTTGAAAAGATTTTTGTGGTAATCTGATTACGTGCTTGATTCTGTGCTATCTATTTATTTTATAATTAGATTTTAATTTCCTCACTTAATTCTATTACTAGTAAATTCGGGACATTAATCGAGTTTAAATTGATTTAAGGTGGTAGAATCTCTAAGTGCGAAGAAACTTATTGATTTTTTGTAATTGGTGAGTTTTGTGTGGATTAGATATTGTTAGGAATATCTAATCAGGGGTAGCTAGGTTTTAATCTATTCCGATAAAGAGATTGAGATTTAATCTTTACCTAAGGTATAAAAAAGTTAGATTATTATTTTCCCTTAAAAAAAGTTAGGCGTGATTCTTCCTGATTAGAATTAATTGAGTGTGATTTGTAACGGTTCCATCCTTACCGGTGAAAAGGATACTTGGAGTGATTTTGGTGAGATTTGATTCTTAGCCTAGGTGTAAAAGAATTAGGTTAATGTTTAACCTATTAAAAAGATATAGGCTCTTCCTTAGCCTGCAAAAAAATAAAATTGTGAAGGTTGATTCTGAGCCTGTAAAAGAATCATTGTGTAAATGTTTAGTTCCTACCTGTTGAAAGGAATCTTACTGGTTTAGTGGGAGCGAATCTCCGGGGGGCTCGAAGGACTGGATTAACCAAGAGTAACTTAGTGAATCAGTATACATCGTGGTGTACTGTATTGTTAATTTTCTTTATTTCTTATTGTTTGGGTGTGTATCTAGTTTTCCGATGCTATATAAAAAACTTAATTAATTTAGAATTAAATTGATCATTTGAATCTTTTAAGTGTTGAAAGAAAATAATTTGCTTTAATTTTTATAACTGCCCAATTCACCCCCTCTTGGGTAGATCACTGGGCCAACAATTGGCATTAGAGTTGGTTTTAGTTCGCTATGCTTCACAGTATAGCTAAACATGATCACATAGGATGCACTGATTTTGATATTATTCGTATTATTAAACACGATCACATGGAGTGCACTGATTTTGATATTATTTGTACTATTGTTGATTATTCCACTTCATTTGATAGTCATTGTTTTGCTCGTTAGAATGATAGAATTCGTGATGATGAGAATGCAGATAAGGCTATTGAGATGCTTATTGCCTTTACCTATGTTTTTGGAAAAGAGAATTTTAAAATTGGACAAAAGATTGCAACTCTTGAAAATAAGAAGTTTAGTACTGTCAAATCTCTTAAGAAAAATAATTTGGACAAATATTTTGAAACTATTGAGTTTAGAAATGCTTTATCTAAAATTGGTAAGTTGTATGAAAAAATTGAGTCTCTTGAAAATGAGAACGAGCTTTTGAAAAATGATATTTATGATCTTCAGCAGAATGATTTTAAAAAGAAAAATCTTGAAACTTTAAATGAGGCCTTGAGCATTGAGTTGGATAGTAAGAGGTGTGAGCTAGTAGAGGGTAAATACGTCGCTACTTTCACCGCAAGTGTACAGGTCAAGTTTTAGTATAGATTCGGATGGGTAAGAGTTGTCGTATCCACAGGGATTGGTTGAGATTATCGTCAAGTACTGCAATTATCATAACCGAGCTTTATTTAGGCGTTAAAAATGGTTTATAATTAATTAATACTAATATTAAAATATTAATTTATCTAATTATACTATAATACTATATTGAGACATTTAGGGGAAAAGATTATCTAGAGATTAACTTCATTTACTTAAATGTGTTTGATTTCATTTAGTTTACAATAACGCTGTTCATATTATTCGACAATCTCTGTATCGTAAACTCACTCACCACCTCTCCCAAGTGTAAGATGAGTGAATATGCGACTTCGCGTCAACGAAGAAGTCCCCCTTAATGTCTTAACGACACTAGGTCACATGAGTCTTGCCCCAACGTCATGGATTGTACACTTTCTAACTATCTCCCTGGTTATTAGATCGTCGCGTTGTGTTTACGCTTGTCCGAATTCGGGGTTACATCTCCCGAGTGTCAAACCCCGTATTCTTAGTATATCTAAACAAGCATATAAACATGGAATAACAGTAAACACAATCGAATTAGTGAAGAACAACCATTAAAGAAACACAACTCAAACAAATGACATTTTCAAAACTATATTAATACCATCGATAATCCAAGTTTAGCTCATGACCATAACTGTTTATACAATAAGAAACGAGCTAAACATGCTCAAACCAACTACCAAGGTGAAGAAAATAAAGAAAGAAACAAAGGAACTTAGCCGTATTCTAAAGATCCGCTGCTAAAAATGCTCCGAGATCATTTCTCCTTCTTCGCTTTGTGTTTTTCTCCTTCGAATTTGGTTGAGCGCACCCCAAAACTCTCTCTAAGCTATCTAAACTCTATATGAGTTCTCTAATGGCTGAAAAAAAGGAGAAGAGAAAGGAAATAGGGAACAAAATATCTAATAATATCTAAAAAATATCTAAAATCTGTGCAGAGTGACAGCCGCGGCGATGGGCATGTCGGCAATGTCACCGTTATAGCAGTGGATACAGCGATGGAAGTAGAGAGTTTCTGTTGTTTCACCATCGCAGCGGTGGATTTGCAGAGAGTTTAGGCCCTTCTCTATATTTTGACCGTAGTGGCGGTGGGCTGCAGGTTCTGAAATTTAGTTTCTTTGCTTTTTTTCCAATGTTCTTCCATCGCTATTGATCCGATTTGATCGTTTATAATCCGTTTTCATCATTTTTCACCCCTAAACACCTGATTTATAACAAAAATAATAAAAACATATTAAAACACTATAAAAATACATAAAAACTAATAAGTTCGGTTTGGAAATAGATAGGTAAATTACACCTATCATAAACGATCAAATCGGATCAAGAGCGGTGGAAGAACGGTGGAAAAATAGCAAAAAGGCTAAATTTTAGAATCTGCATCCCACCGCCGCAGCGGTCAAAATACAGAGAAGGGCCTAAACTATCTGCAAATTCACCTGATAGAACTCGTGTAAAAATCCATTCTATTGAAAATGAGTGCCAAATTCTTAAGAATGATCTTGAATTTATGCATAATAAGAATTTTGGTCTATAGGTAAACGTTTGCAGAAATTTGCGGTTACTTGAGAAGACGCCAAAGGAGCTTGATGAAGTAATGAATAAATTCAAGGATGTTGAGAGGACAATGACTATCCGAAGAGACGTACTAACAATATTAAATGCTTTTATTGTGAGAAGTGTGGTTATTATGAGAAATTTTGTTATTTATTGCGTGGTTACCCGATCAGATCTAGAAATAATTGGATACCAAAAAGAGAAAATTTTGATGCAGATACGAATCGGAGATTCGAAAAAATGCGAGGATGCAATCGATATTACATGTCAACAAAAGAGTCAAGATTTTGTTACATGAAATCCAATACACCTTATCCTCAACAAACGACAAGATATCAATAAAAGAAAAGGACCAAATACAAAGCCGTGGTAAAGAGAAATGAGGAAAAATAGCACAAAGCACAGAACAAAGGCAGGAAATTAGCACCGAACCAATCCAAAAAATTGCCAATGCTAAAAAGGAGGAAATCAAAGTAACAAATCAAGCAAAGGAAAAAGAAGTGGATCCAAAGAACACTAAGATTGAAATCCGCAATCCACCAAAGGTACACATACCAAGTGCTCCCAAAGACGATCCAGGTATGTCAAATTTTTTAAAGTTTAAATATATTAATTTTGTTAGGGAGACTGAGCCTGTACATTTTGAAATTTAGATGTTTGTGATGTGTGTGTGTGTGTGTGTGTGTGTGTTTAAATGTGTGGGTATTAAAAATTCTTTAAATAATATATGTGGATCAAAATAAGGGGTAAAAATTAAGCTAAGATGATCAAATTAGGGACTAAATGCACTAAAAGATGAAAAGACAGTGTTGTTAATCAACTGACAGTGGATTATCGGTCAACCAACAGTTGCAGCCTTGCAGAAGCTATAAGGTGCTGCAGTGGTCGATCAACCGACCCTCGGATGGTCGGTCAACCAATCATTACGGGAATTTATATTCCCTAAACCATTAATTTCACCCTATTTCGATTTCAAAACCCTTCATCTCTCAAAACCGTTCCTTTCCTAGGGACTTTCATTTTTAATCCTCATGAAATCAACATGCCTTGGTTTGTATTTAAAGATCTAAGGTACAGATCTACGGTTTGGAAACACTTTACTTCCGAAAAAGGTTGGTCTTCTATCTGTCTTTTAGGGTTTCTATTTTTGCTCTATCTGAATTAGATCTATTAAGATTTATTGGTTGATTATTCTTAAAATCGTGAGAAAGATGCCTAAAATTAAGAGAGGTACTCTCAAATCTAAATATGAGAATGCCTTCTTAAAAAATTGAGAATAAGAAATTAGGTTCAATAAGGGATTTGTTAATCGAAAGGTTGTGCGTTGTAAACCTATTGATTTTGTTGGGTTGAAAAAGAAAAATATTGATATTGAGAAGTTTTTTAGTGTTTTGGGGTGGTCCAAGTTTGTCACCCTAAATAATGAATGGATGTCAGTATGGGTAAGAATGTTCTACAATAATCTTAAATTTGATAATGTTTACATAACACCGTTGGTTAAAAGAAAGGAGATTAGGTTTGACAGGGGTCTTTTGAGTGATATTTTGGGGATAGAAAGAGGAAATGTATTTCCTTATAATACTCCCTATTGGCTTTCAACAAACTTTAGCAGAAGAGAACTTGCGGAAAAATTTGACCTGGATGGTGATAAAGCAAGATCATTATCCCTTAAGCACCGATTCATTCATTTAGTGATAACATATACAATTTTGCCGAGAGGGGGAAGTCATGCAAATGTAAATGACTTTGATTTATAGTTGTTGAATGAGATTGTTGAGGGGAGAAAGTTAGATTTAACTCATATCATGATAGATCACATGAATTACCATCTACAGAAACCCTCTAGAATGTTACCCTTTGTCGATGCATTTCAAAGAGTGTTTGACCACTTCGGAGTGGAAACTGACCCTGATGAAGAAAAATTCTTATTGGTTACACCGAGTTCGATTAATGTGGGTAATATTATGCTAATAGGGTATGAGTTTAAGAATAACATATGGGTGAAGAAGAGGAGTGAAAAAAGACAGAGAGTTGTAATTGAGGAAGAAGAAGAAGATAGAGATGGTGACAAAGAATTGAGCTCAGACTATAAGAAGGATTTGCTTTATGATGAGGTTGATGATCTCCGGGTACATGCAGACATGATTGAGTACCGGATGATTGGGCTTAAGAGTAACATGGAAGAGATGAATGTAAACATGAATAATGGATACGGGGCGGATTGCGGACACCATGGAGGTAGGATTCGGGAAAATCACAGGAAACATGGAACAAATGTTTCAGTTTCTGCAGTACTCGCAATTCACATCCCAATAGTAGTATAGTGCTCAACAGAATTTCACTGGTCAGACTAAGTTTGGAGCACCACAGTCCTTTTGAGGGCCATCTACAGCAGGGCCATTATGAGTGGGGCTATCTGGAGCAGGATCGTCAATGTCGTACTATCAGTAGATGCCTTCGAGCTCGAATGTTCAGCCTATGGTCCAGTATCCTCAGCAGCTAGCCACCAATCTATTGGGACCATACTATCCGTTTCTCATTATGGTTGTGTTATATGAACAAGTCCTACATTAATATTTTTGTCTATAATAATTAATCTAGGATTGGGTGGAACTTAACTTAGTAGTGTGTAGATTTTGATGGTGTAATTAGACTTGATCAAAGTTAACTAAATATTTTTCTCTAATGATGATCCACATGGTGTTTATGATTTTTGTGCTTAAAAGTTGATTTATCAAAAATGAGTTTTAATTCTTAAAAATTGATTTTATTCTTTTATTAGATGTTATTCATTAAAAATCGATTTTTAAATGAGTTAATATGATGTGCTTAAAATATCTATGAAATGATATGTTTTAACATGTTTTTAAAGAGTTAAATATTAATATCATGTTAAATTACTAAAATATTTTGGCTATCTTAGGTTTATTCTCTCGAGTATATATTAGATTGTTTTTATTAAGGGAGATTGTTTAACTAAAGTAGTAATGTTTTTGTGGTTCCCCTTCTCTTACTTTTTGAAATGACAAAGGGAGAGAATATATTAATATTTTATCAAATATCTTAAATGAATTGAATTGATTATAGGGGAAGATATAAAAGGATAAACTATAGTTGCGCTTAAAACGAGTTAGTTAATGTTCAGGTTTTGTTCGCCTAAGCATTACACAGTTATAGGGTGAGAACAACGTTGATATGATTATGTTGTGCTTTATTGAATATCTATAATTGATTATATTTTGTGCTTTGTTGAATATCTTATGAGTTTTTGAGATTATCTTCATGATTGTGCTTTAACGAGTTAAAAAACCTATCCTTGGATTTAGGGGAGCGTGGTTACATTTTTATTTTGAAAAAAAACATCAAAGTTAATTGTCATCATAAAAAAGGGAGAGATTGTTGATCCCAAGATTTTGATGGATAATTACGTGTTGATGTTTTTAGTGGAGTGTTTCTGTGTAAAAGTTTCATTATTGATGTTATCATGAAGTAATTACTAAGGATGCAAAGGGACAGACATTAAGAGATTGAAGTTTCTAAAGAATCTAGGTGAAAATAACTCAAACCAGTTTTTACTTTTAATGTATCTCGATTAAAATCACACACGTCACAAAAATGATTTATATTTATGTGTGTTTTTATTAGGGTCTTAATTAGTTCACATATTTGCTCCAATGTGAAATTAAAAAAGAAAAATTCACCTAAGAAATATTAATGTTTAAAATTGATTATTAGTGTCAATTATGTTAATTGAGAAACGAAATCGGTTAAAGGGTCGAAAACATTAAAGATTGGAGTTGAAACATAATTGAAAATGAGTGATCCACCACTAATCGGTCAACCGATCATAAGAGAATTGGTCAATCGACGGGCAATGGCTGGGAATGGAGAAGTCCTTGAATTGATCGGTCAACCGACCAAGAGAGATCGGTCAACCGATGGCTGAGAAGTGAACTCTCTGATTCGATCGATCAACTAACCAAGGCTAAAAAATGTCCTGGCGAACATCCTGAATCGATCGGTCAATCAACTAGCATATGAAAATATCTTGGGATACAACCTAAAATGATCGGCCGACTGATGGTTCATTGGTCGGTTAACCGACTGGGCAATTTCAGTGTTTGAGGGTTTTTGGGATCTAGTCCAAAACTAACCGTTACTAACTATTTTTTTGCTGATATCTTGGAGATATTCTGGGGATTTAAACATATTATAGATATATCATTCATACTTACATATCCCTATAGATATAGTACATTTATTTTAAGTGTTTCTCAATTTAATTTATTTAATATTTCCTATCCTTTTTATTAGAGAATGTGAAATAAATTGAGGACTAAATTGAATGATTTAAAAATCATATTTAAGTGAATTGAACCAGGGTTGAGTAATATTGACATATGGGGTCTATATGAGCATTTAAATGTCATATATTGTGGGAACTAGTCGTTAGAAGACTTATTTCAAATCTGTTTATGTTTAAATAGACATGTGTTTTTCACATATCAAAACATGACTTTTATCAAGAACAATTAGTTCTTGAGCTTTCTGAGAGTTATTATTCTGATATTATACTAAGAGATTATCATGAGATTATTCTGGTGTTGAAGTTCTTGAGTTAAAGCGCTAATTGATTTGGTGTCACCGATATAAGCTGTATAACGATACAATTTGTATTCTTTTGGTGTTTTCCTGGTGAAATTGTTCTAAGCTTTCATTCTTTATTGTAATTATATATTATTCTGCTTGCTTGGATTTTAGTTCTTGTGAAATCGTTTTTGAACTTTAAAGTGCATAAAAATTATTTTAAAACGATTTTTGTGGTAATCTGATTATGTGCTTGATTCTATGGTACCCGTTTATTTTATAATTAGATTTTAATTTTCCCATTTAATTCTATCACTGGTAAATTCGAGACATTAATTGAGTTTAAATTGATTTGAGGTAGTAGAATCTCCGAGTGGGAAGAAACTTATTGATTTTTGTAATTTGTGAGTTTTGTGCAGATTAGATATTGTTGGGAATATCTAATCAGAGGTGGCTAGGTTTCAATCACTTTCGATAAAGGGGTTGACGTTTAATATTTACCTAAGGTATAAAAAGGTTAGGTTATTATTTTCTCTTGAAAAGAGCTAGGCATTATTTGGTAGCACGTAAAATACGTTGCTACTTTCACCACAAGTGTACAAATCAAGTTTTAGTTGAGTGGGAAGAGTAATGGTTGTCGTATCCACAGGGATTGGTGTAGATTATCGTTGAGTATCGTAATTTTCATAACCTAACTTTACTTAGGCGATAAAAATATAGCTTTTATAATAAATATACTAAATTAATTATCTAATTAAACTAATTAATCTAATATACTAATATAGTGGTAGGACTTTTATGGGTAATTATTGCCTACGGATTAACTTCATTTATTTAAACGTGTTCGTTTCAATCTAGTTTATATTAATAGCGTTAATCCTATCCGACAATCTCGGTATCAAAATCTCATTCACTACCTCCCTCGAGTGTAAAGTGAATGAATATGTAACTTTGCGTCAACGCCGAAGTCCCCCTCGAACGTCTATACGACACTTGGTCACATGAGTCTTGCCCCAACATCATGGATTGCACACTTTCTAACTCCTTCTTGGGTTATTAGATCGTCGTGTTGTGTTTAAACCCAAGTCCGAATCTAGGATTACCTCTCCCAAGTGTCAAATCTCGTATTCTCAGTATATCTTAAAAAGCATATAAACGTGGAATAACGATAAACAAAATCGGATAAACATGAACAACCATTAACAAAACATCAATTTTATATAAACAACGATTTCATGAATTCAATCAATCCCTAGACAATATATGTTTAGCTACATATGGCCGTACCCCTAAATACAAGCTAAACATATACAAACATTCAACCACTCTAAGAGAGAGAAGAGAAATGAGAAAACTCGTCGTTATCCAAAGATCCGACGCTAAAATCGCTACGAGAACGCTTCATCCTCTTGGCCTTGATGATCTTCTCTTGGTCGAAAGGCCTTGGAGCTCTCAAGACTCCCGAAAACATCTACCTTTCGTTTGGGGAGAACAGATAAAATATTTATAGGATTCAAAATATCTCAAAATATCCTAAAATATCATAAAAAAATTGGCGTTGACTGCTGCAATAGTGGAGAGGTTGGTAGGATTCTAGTGGGTGACCGCTGCAACGGTAGTTTGACTGCTGCAGTAGTGGAGCTCTCTGTATTTTGACAACTGCAGCCTTAGAGCTTTCAACAACTCTCTCTATTTTCACTGCTGCAGTGGTGGATGTAGGCTTTGAATATGACTTTTTTGCCCTTTTTCTCCACCGTTCTTTTATTGCTTTGATCGTTTATGGACTATTTTAGTCCCTTTTTACCCCCCCAAATACCTAATTTAAGATAAAATAAATAAAAATATATTAAAACACAATAAAACGCTATAACAATACCCAAAAACTACAAAAACCGGCTTAAAAATAAATAGATAAATTACACCTATCATTATTCTTCTTGATTAGAATTAATTGAGGGTGATTTGTAACGGGTCCACCCTTACCAGTGAAAATGATACTTGGAGTGATTTTGGTGAGGTTTGATTCTTAGTTTAAGTATAAAAGAATTAGGTTAATCTTTAACCTATTAAAAAGATATAGGTTTTTCTTTGGCCTGCGAAACGAAAATTGTAAAGGTTGATTCTGAGCCGGTAAAAGAATCATTGTGTAAAGGTTTGGTTCCTACCTGTTTAAAAGAATCTTAGTGGTTTAGTGGGTGTGAATCTCCGTGGAGCTCGGAGGACTAGATTAGCCAAGAGTAACTTGGTGAAATAGTATACATCGTGGTGTACTGCATTGTTAATTTTCTTTATTTCTTGTTGTTTGGGTGTGAATCTAGTTGCCCGCTGCTATATAAAGATAATAATTAATTTATGATTAAATTGATTATTTGAATCTTTTAACTGTTGAAAGGAAACAATTTATTTTAATTTTGATAACTACCCAATTCACCCATCTCTTAGGTAGATCACTGGGCCAATAGTTGTGTTGGTGCTGGAGAATGTTGTGTTGTCATGCCAGCCTGGGAGCCTTCTGTTTGTTCGGAAACACCAGCCTCAGCCATCTCGGCAGCCTCTTTGGCCTTGTTTTCCCTCAGTCGCTGGACTGCCATTGCCTTATCCATAGATGTAATATTCAATAAAGTGTTATAAAAATCCGTTGACTAAGTCAGCAGTATCCGATTCTATATAAGATGCCCTACACAGTTGAGTCAAAGCAAAAAATTTGCCAAGTATAAAAAATAAGTAAGGCCGAGACAACTTATAGTTCTTTGAGTCTTGGAGAATTTTAATAACGGGTGGAGTGCCCGGTGGTCGGTACTAGAATATATCAAAGAGGTGGGAGTCGATCAGAGTTTTCACCTCCTTGAAAGCTGTCCTCAAAACCTTGTCCCTTTGCTTGATGAGCTCTTTGCTCGGCTCGGGTCTCTGCTTTTTGGGTTTTTCTTTCTTTGCACAAAGGACAAAAAGAAAAATTAGTTAAGTGCTGGTAAAAATCCAAGAACCCAAAATCCCCCTTGAAGGGCCACAGTCTTACTGACTTTTCCCTATACCATCCAAATGGGATACATCCATTCGTTATCCGGGCCAAATTTACAACCACTCCCTCCAAGATAGGAAAACTGGGGCTTCTAGTTGTGAATGGAAGAATCCAAGTTCTTCAGAAAAGTTGACCTAGACAAGATGTAGCACCACCCAGTGCCTTGGGAAACTGGCTAGGGGTAGAAAAAAGCCTTGAAGAGCTCTATGCTCGACTCTATTCCCTTGACCCGAAAAATGATGTATGCTTCCACGAAGACCTTCATACCGTTTGGAGCGATTTGTGACGGACACAAACCGTACTCCGCACAGAGGGCTCGAATCCACAAGTGAATTGGGAATCGAAGATTGGTAGCATGATATTACGTCTCTACTTTCACTGCAAGTATATAGGTCAAGTTTTATAGAATAGTGAATGAGAAAGGTTGTTGTATCCACAGGGATTGGATTAAATTGTCGCTAATTACCGCGATTATCATAACCGAACTTTATTTAGGAGATAAAAATTGGGTTTTTGTTTATAATAAATAATTTACTAAATTAACAATTAATTAAACTGTAATACTAAATCTATTATATAGGAATAGATTATCTAGGGATTAACTTCATTTACATATACATGTTCGATCCAATTTAGTTTACATTAATGGTGTTCAAATCTATCCGACAATCCAGGTATCGAAAACTTACTCACTACCTCTCCCGAGTGTAAAGTGAATGAATATGTGATTTCGCGTCAACACCGAAGTCCCTCTCGAGCATCTATACGACACTTGGTCACATGAGTCTCGCTCCAACCTCACGGATTGCATATTTTCTAACGCCCTCTCATGTCATTAGATCGTCACGTTGTATTTAAACCCTAATCTGAATTCGGGGTCACCTCTCCCGAGTGTCAAACCTTGATTTTTCAATATATCTAAACAAGCATATAAATGAAGAAAAATGGTAAACACAATCGAATAGGTAAGAACAACCGATAATGAAATAAAGATTAAACAAACGACGTATATTAGTAAACTACATCAATCCCATAGATAATCAGTGTTCAGCTCATGGCCATAAGCATATATTCAACAATAAACAATATATACATGTTCAAGCAACCAAAAACGAGTTAAGAATAAAGAGAGAAACAAGGGAGAATAGCCATTATCTGAAGGTGGCATCCGTAATAACCGCTCCGATCTTGTTTCCTCTTCTTCAATTGAGTTCCTCCTCTTGGTTGGCTGAGAGTTCCTTTAGAACACTCCAAAAACACTCCCTAGGTGTTCTTAGAATAGTGGGAACGAATGGGAACAAAAAGGAAACAAACAAAATATCTAGAAATATATCTAAAACAGGTGGAGCCTAACCATTGTAGCGGTGGATTCACCGCTGTAGCGGTGAGCGATCAGAACTTAGAGAAATCTCTATTGTTTCACTACTGTAGTAGTGGGATAATCGCTACAGCAGTGAAACTGCTGCTTTGAATATTTGATCCTCTTAATCATTTTTCCACAGTTTTCCTCGTTTTTCGATCATTTTCACTCCTAACCCCTGTTTTGAACAAAAAAAAAATTAAAAAAAATAAATTAAAACTTAATAAAAATACTCGAAAACTATCAAATTCAGTTTGAAAAATTGATAGATAAAATTCACCTATCAAAGACCCGTCTCTAAGTGGTACTTGTAGATGATTATGTAACCTGTCGATGACAAACATGCCCAATCATTGGGCCCAAGAACGATTGTTTGAACTCCTTCTAGGAATAAATAGTCACTCCAATACTTGCAGATGAAATATTTGTTCATAATCGTCTTGGTATCCCATACTGGGCTCGTGATCGGGACTTTGACGTATAGTTTCTCCAGCCTAGCGTCGTGCACCTCGTTTTCACGGAAGAGATGGGGCAAGAGAAGGGCCTGGGGAAACTCAGTTACTGTGACAGTACTAGAAGAAACCCTGGCACTGGGATCACGGGATGAAGATGCTCTACTGCTCTCATCACCTCGGCTCACCACAGTCACGCAGTCGGCCAGGAAGGATTAGACTGTACTACTAGTCTCGTGGATCCTTGCCAAAGTAGATGACGAAGTGTCCCCAGGAGCAGGACGACACTCAACCCTGATGGATAGGGAGTTGGCGAATGTCCATTCCGAAGAACTAGACCCTGAGCTAGAGGTCGAACCCAAGGACGAAAGAGAGGAAGAAAGTGACATTTTTGTTCGGGTAGAGGAGAAAAATGTACCAGTGACCGAAGAAAAGGGAGAACTCTAGAATTTTTTTGCAAGTGTCAAATGAATGCAAGGGACCCCTTTTTATAAAAAGTAAGGTGCCCATAGGAAGAGGCCCGAAGCCCAACGGTCACTATTACCTCGATCCTTATATCCACTGCCACGTGGCATCTATCCAACATTCGCACGTTTGGCCTTCCTAGCAAATCTGGATAGGCGCACGTGCTACCCATACCCCAAACACTGGTAATGAACAAGCTTTTACAAAGTGCAACTATCGCAAATTTCTCTGTCTAAGAGCTCGGAGTCCTAATCATTTGTCTCTAAGTTTGGATGCTCAAGATTGGGGGTAACTGATGGAGCTAAACTTGGTCATGAAGATCGCACGTGCGGTAAGACACTATCCCTAGATTGTGTGGGTAATTATTTGAGCACCCTCACCTCGGATACACGTAAAAGGTGAGCCTCCCAGTCTCCCAACCCTCCAGGATTGCCAAATTTCAATAATGTTCGAGCGAAGGTGTCCGAGCACCCTCAGCTCAGATATAGCCAAAATGGGAAACCTCAAATCCTTCATTCTCCCAGATTCTCTAAGTTTGAAGAAATGCCAGAGCTACAGTGTTCGAGCACCCTCAATTAGGATATAGCTAAAGAGGAAACCTTCGAATATCTTTTTTTTCCCAGATTCTCTACGTTTAAAGAAATATCCGAGCTATGGTGTCCAAGAACCCTCAACTCGAACATAGCCAAAAAGGGAAGCCTCAAATCCCTCTTTTTTCCCAAAAACTCCAAGTGCGAAGACGTTACCGGGCTAGGATGCCCAAGCACCGTTAGCTCGGTCAAGAAGAAAATGGGGCCTCTCAGTTGATGATCCAATATTCATTACCAAGCTGGGGTGTCTGAATGCCCTCAGCTCGGACATCATCCAAATGGGAACCCTCTATTCAATACTAATGCCAAATGCCCAAGCTGGGGTGTTCGATCACCCTCAGGTTGGATATCTCCCAAAAAGGAAGCCACAAACCTCTCCACCAGGTTGCCCAAATGCCAAGGTACTGAGCTAAGGTGTCCGAACACCCTCAGCTTGGACATTATGCAAAATAAGGTCTTAAAAGAAAAAGAAAGTTGTTATTACCGAGCTGGGTTGTTCGAATACCCTTAGCTCAGATGTCTCCCAATTAGGTCCCTCAAATGAGAAAAGAAGTTAATCTGCCGAATTGAGGTGTCCGAGCACCCTCAGCTCGGATTTTCTACAAATGGGGAAGCATCGAAGGGAATTGGAGTCACCTTGCTGAGCTGAGGTGTCCGAGTACTCTTAGCTCGGATGCAATCAAATTGGGAACCCTTAAACGAAGATCGAAGACATTCGCCGAGCTGAGGTGTCCGAGCACTCTCATCTCGGATTTATGCAAAAAGAAAAGCCTTCTAATTCATTGTGGAAGCAACATGCCCGGGCTGATGAGCCCGAGCACTCTCATCTCGGATTATCTAAATATGGAACCTTCTTGTCCACCCAAAAGATCACCGTACCGAGTTGATGAGCCCAAACACTCTCAACTCAGATTCTATAAACTTTGGGTCTCTTAAGGTCGTTTTGAAGCTCCCAAAGCTGTTTTGATGCCCTCTCCACCTTCCTATCATCTAGAGGGGATAAAACTAGGCCATCATGTTGGCTCAGTAGAATACCCAAAAGGGAGGGTGAATTGGGTAATTAAAAATAATCAGAATAAAACTCAATAAATCAAATAATTAATTTTATGCCAAAATTAATTATTATCTTTATAACACAATGGAATTAATCAATCAACTAGGTGCACACACAAATAGCAAAAAACAAACAAATTAAGAAAGTAGCACACCAGAGATTTATACTGGTTCACCAAGTTACTCTTGACTAATCCAATCCCCCGATCTCCACGGAGGTCGCACCCACTAAAACCAAGATTCCTTTAAAGGTAGGAACCAAACCCGCACACCGATTCTTTTACAGGCTCAGAATCAACCTTTACAATTTTATTTTCAAAGATTAAGGAATACCCTCTACTTTTTACAGGCTAAAGAATAATCTAATTATTTTTAACACTTAGGCTTAAGAATCAAAACCTCACAAAAACACTCCAAATATCCTTTTACCCGGTAAGGGCTGAACCGTTACAAAATCACTCACAAACACGCAATTCTTATCCAGGAAGAATCACTACCTCAATCTCTTTACAGGAAAAGACTGAAATCCAGCTACTCTTGATTAAATATCCCCAATGATATTTAACCCGTCACAACTCATCAATACAAAAATTGATAAGTAAATCTCACTTGGAGCTTCTACCAATCCAGATATAGATGAACTCAATTAATATCCCAACTAGTGATAGAATTATGTGAGATGCAGAAATTTGATTTTAACAATATATAGGTAGCAAATTAGAGCACGTAATCAGATTCAAGAAATTGTTTGAAAGAATATTTTCTTTAAAAAAATCAAAAATAATTTCTAAGATCAATTTCTAAAATAAAATAATAAACAAGTAATAATCAATATGAAAAGATCTCACTCAGAATCCACAGAATTAATGATGAAAACAATGTAGCTTCAATTCCGGTATCAGCACAAATTGATCGCAGTTAATTATCAGAATCACTCTCTTAGAACAGCACACAGTATCAAAGAATGATAACTCTTATAAACGTTCTCTCAAAAAGATATAAAGTGATTTTTTCTCTTAGAATAATTAGAATGATTAAGCTCTCTTAGAAAATTTGCAGGTCTATACAAGGGCACATGTAATCAGCCTCCTAACGGTTAGTTTACAAGTGTCATGACAATAAAATACTCTTATAGACCCTTCATAACATGAGGACTTCATTTAGGATTAATTTCACTTAATAACCACTTTTAAAACTCTCAATTAAATCCCCAAAGTATTTCTCAACTAAAACAAATAAGTATAGATTTCATTTTATGTACCAAATTAAGAAACTTTAATAATTAACGAACCATATTAAAAGAATTTAATTTGTATATGAACCATATCTCAAATGTTAAGAATATCCCCGAAATCTCTCTCAAATCTTAATAAAAAATGACTACTTTTGGATTTAAAATCTGATTAACCAATATCCAGAAACTGCATGTCCAGTCGACTGCTCAGTCGACTGAAGAATACTGGAAGTAGCCCATGCACTTTATCGGTCAACTCGTAGATTCAGAGAGTTTTCCAAGCTTCCATTGGTTGACCGCTCTATCAACTCGCAGATTCAGAGAGTTCATCTTCTTTCTCCGGTTGACTCCTCAGTCGACTCCCTCTTCCTGAATCTCTTGTCTGATCTCGTTTTTAACTTCCATTCTTTTACAATTTTGCCCTATTTATCCATATTTATAAATAAACTCTACTAATACTCTTATATTCTATTTTTGTCATTCAAAAATATTTCTTTTTGATTCACATAGGAACAAATAAATATACTCAACCAAAACATACATAAAAGATAAAATTTATTTTGTGTCGTATATATGTTCTTAAATGAGATATTAAGAGTTTATATTTACCTAAATTGTTTTTCCTAATTTTTTCAAACTCTTAATACTTCATTATCATCTTGATATCTTCATTTAGCATCCATTCACTTTGACATCTTCATTATTGAAACTTTAAATCACTGAAACACTTGATCAAACATTAGTTCCACCAAAACATCAATATTTAATTGTTCATCAAAATCTTAGGATAAACATATCACTTTCCATATTAAATGGGCCGGCCCATGGACTTCTACAAAATAGGCCTAAAAGCCTAGTCCAGGTGATTAAGGTATTAATCCGCAAGCTCATTGGTTGCTAAGCAATTAGGTTAATTAACCGAGATCGGCTCCCTAAGTTCATGGCGATAATTGAGCCTAGCGCCCTATAAATACTAATTGGAATCCAAGTGCCCAAAGGTACCTGCTTCTAATTCACTCTAGAGCATTATTAGTCTTTCTCCCTAGATACTTATTTTCATGTTAGAGGGGTCTCACTGGGCACAACCCCGGTAGACCTTTGTGTAGGTGCTCGAAGTGCGATTTAGAGCTCAGCTCAGAGATCGAAATAGAGTCCAGAGTGGAATTCAGCTCGGATCCTGAAAAGGATCTTGGAGTTAAGCAAGGAGTTTGGGTTGGATCGTAAGGGTTTCCAAAGCGTCGAAAGCTCAGTGATTTCAGGTTCACCAGTGTCACAACCCGTCCCGAACACCCTCCATCTCGAGACTGGCGTGACTACAACATGACGTCACCACAAACCCAAATAACCCAATGAATGACAATATACACACACTTAATAATACAAACATCTATTATGGGGGACGCACCCGTCCCAAAATTTTGCAAACTAAAAGTATTTATTCATGAACCTTTTATAGGTTCGCCTTTGATAGCTTCTCTCAATCGTCTATATGACTCCATCACATAGCTCTACCTAGTGCCAGTAGGGGACCGACTCCTAGCTGTTGTACCTGCGAGTGTACTGCCTTCTTAGTAAAATATTTTTTTTTTAAAATAATAATACATTCTAAATATTACCACAATTAAATATGGATCAAGCATGAGTATATAAGCAATGAAAATAAAGCGATATAGCGAAGTTCTATCCAAATCCAACTAGTATAAAATCATACCAATCACCATAATAAATAATAAATCACCCAATATGAGTAAAACACCACATCTCAAACACCCATTCCATCACAACACACACTGGCTAGCCATAGTGATTGTTTTAACCTCACGATCGGGAGTTGCAACGGTACCGTAACATCCGTAGGAATGTCTTCCTATGAAATATCCACACCCCTTTTCGGGAGAAATATAATCCACACCCCTTATGGGGAGAAACATCCACATCCCATGAGAAGAATCCATACCCCTTGAGGGGAAGAAATATAATCCACACCCCTTACGGAGAGAAACCACACCCCTCATGGGGAGAAAACTATGGCATCATCCAAATCATCAATATTGTCTAAAAATTCACACCCCTTATAGGGAGAATATAAACCACAACAACATCGTCAAATCACCACATCTACTTCTCTTTCCCAAAATCGCCTTTTAATTTGAAAATCGCATTTTCCATTTTCTTTTAAAAGAAAACGTCTGATTTTACCAAAACTACCTTTCCACTCTTTATTTTTAGAAAATCAGGCATTTTGACAAAAAAACACATATTGTCCACTTTATTTTAAACACCACCAAATTCAACGAAAATCATTCTCAACTTTCTTTCGAAAACCGTCGTAATTTCATAAGAAATCCATTTTACTCACTCACCCCAAAACCTGCTTGATCCATATCTTCTATAAAATCATCTAGTCTCAGTAAAGCCATTTTACACGCATTTATATATATATATATATATATATGAAAATAATTTGACAAGAAGACAGTACACTCACCTGAATATCTGTTTTCGTAGACTTGACCGCTTATTCCCTACAGGTACTCCGGTGCCTGCGAACCTAATAACATAGGACCTAAACTAATATTTTGTATAAAAACACCCAAATCACGCCATGCAACCCTAATTTCCTTAGTTTCCTATTTTTCGCCTTTTCTTTTGGAATATTATTATTAAATTAACATTGCTCCGTTCCGGTTTACTATATAATGTTCATATTAACGGTCTCATTATTTATTATTTTTGTTTTTGACATTTCAATGCTAATAATTAGTTTCATAATCACCCACGAGACAATTAAATTCATCAATTAAGAAAGCTCGGAATTCTACCTCTCCCGGATTTTCCGTCTACCGCGAGATGAATTTTTGGATTCTACTGGGGGGGTTTGCGTAATTTCTGTTTTTCCCTTCTTTCCTTCCCCTTTTTCTTTTTCTTTTCTTTTCTTTCTCTGTTTCGGTTTCTTCTTTACGACTCTGTTTCAGTTGGGAACTCCCACCACACCACCTCAACACCAGCCAACGCTCCTTCCTTTCGCTAATCTTCACTGCCGACCCGAACACACACATGACACACATTGATTACGGCACACACGCAACACCCATTTCTTTCTCTCTCTATTTCTCACTTATCGCCGGCCAAAACAACCGACGACGACACACATACACACACACTGGAGCGCATACTCACCCATACACGCATGCACACAGCACACCCACCACCGGCGATGATCACATATACACACACCACCAACTAAAACCTACACCACCGGTGAGTTCTCTCTCTCTAACCTACCGCCGGCGATATCCCACCGGAGTGGACGACCCCGCCATTGATTGGACGAACAACACACACACACTGTATACACGATCATCGTCACCACCGGCGACGGAACAAACCCACCCACACATATACCCACACTAAAACAAACAAAGGAATCACATACACACATTTACCGACGGCGACGATGATCACCCAAATACCCATGCCGACGACGAGATACTCCCGCTGATCATCTCTCTCTCTCCTCCGGTTCTCCTCTCTCTCTATTTCGTCCTCTGATTCTATTTCTGTTTCTGTTTCGTTTCCTCCCTCTGTGATTTTCTCTCTCTCTCTATATATATATATATATATATATATATATTGTTGAAAATTGGGCCACCGACTCCTCTTCTCCGTTGTCTTGATTCTTCTCGACCCTTCTCCCCTCTCTGACGTGCGTGGATGAATGCATGTGTGTGTATATATATATATATATATAATTGCACTTAAACCCTTTTCTTTTTAGTTAAGTTTATAAATTAAAACAAATTTTATTTTAATATTTTTGAAAATTTACAATTTGGTCCCCTAAACTTTTAAATTACATCTTTGATTTCAAAATCCTCCCTGCTATTTCCAAAATATTATAAAAATGCAACCAAAACTTTTTGTGTCTAAGAAATCGAGGTCTTACAACTAGTTTGTCACCTCCATATCTGCAACAAATTCTCACATGTCACCTACCCAGACTATATTGTGGGTGTTCATCATTTTTTGACACCAACATAAACCATCTATTAAATACAAAGAAAACAACTTATTAACAAAAAAATTGGAAAAGAAATTGCAACTTATATGATAAAAATAGTTCTTTGAGCATTTTGCACATCGCACCCTTGAAGTTTCAGAGAAATTCTACTTTAGCCCATAACTTTTCAATTTAAACATATTAAATCTTGAAGTATCAAAATTGTATCAAGTCATTCCTTCTATTATTTTTATGACGGAGTTTACCTATGTGGATGATTCCGTGTTTGACATATAACTGATTTTCGTTATAAAAAATAATGAAATTATCGATTTGGACTGACTTGATAAGATTTGGATACTTCAGAGTTTAATGTGTTTAAATGGAAAGTACAATAACTACAGCAAAATTTCGTCAAAACTTCATGAGAGCAATGCAAAAACTTCTAGTTCTTTTTATTTGATCCTACCATCATGTCCACATGTCTACTCTCGGTCATTGATAGGGCTTAAATGTTCCTTGTTTTGAGGAACTTTTATTGCCTATAGAACTAAAAAAATGTTAAAAAGTTTTATTTTGTTGACTTCATAAAAATTCCAACGGTGTAAAAGATTGGATAAACTCTGCTATACTATGGAATTAATGTTCGTTGAGCGAAATCCTTTAAAACTCGTGTAGTAGTTGAAAAATACAAATTGTACCCTCAAACTTTGCACTTGAGATGTAAATTTAGTGGCTAGAAGTGAACGTTACTTTGCCCCAAAGATAATACAAGAAAAACTTTTTTTGCAATTTGTAGCCCCCACTATTTATTATTTGGATAAGATCTGTACAAAAATACTAAAGAAGGAGGAAGCACTTAAAGGAGATGTCCAAAGATAATTTTCCAATTAGAAAATAATTGTTTTGCAACGAATAATAAATTCATCACTTAGCATAACAAGATGATATGACGAATATACAATACACCCACATTATTATCGATTGGGTAGACTAGAAATTTTGGCGTTAAAGTCTCAGGAGAAAATCTTAAAAATCACAAAATGCAACTTGCCTAAATGCTTTGGGCAATTAAACCGTTACAACTTATCTTAAAGTTGAAATGACACGAGAAAAAATCAAATACTTGTTCCTGAGAGTGTTTCTCGTTAATAAACTGTAATTTTGAGGATTCAAACCCAATTAGACTTGTAACCCGAATATTCATAGAAATACGAACTTGTATTACATCTTGAAGAATGCAACTTATAATGCATACAAATTGCTACTCTCATACAGAAGGTTAAAAAATTACATATCCTGGTCAAATGCCATGAACAAAGGGGTCATTAGAAGAATATAAAAAGGGGAGAAGAGTTCAGCCCTCCCTAAGAGAATCAATTACGAAGAAATTAAATCGAATGAAAATTTGCGAAAGAGACTGAGTTCCTAAGGACTTTGCAGGGGGCATGATCATTTTTAAACAAACCGCAGGAACAATTACCGAAAGAAAAGTCAATCTGTCAATGCCAATTTCGCATTCATAACTCATTCAACAAATAAACCAATTATGAAGAAGGGTAAAGAGGAAGAGAGGAACATAAATTCCCCGGGTATAAGGACGTCTCCCCGGCAGAAGAAGACGAGCCTAAGGATACCTTCCCGATAATAAAACACTTGCAGTGATAAAAATCACCAAAGTGTAATGAAAAAATCAGATTGCTCAGCTTAGTTCGTCAATTGACTGCCTAGTTTAGCTTAGTTCGTCAACTGACTACCTAGCTCAGCACAGTTTGTCAACTAACTACCTAGTTCAGTTTAACAACTGCCCAGATCAGTTCGTCAATTGTCTAGCTTAGTTCGTGAACTGACTGCCTAGCTCAGTTCAACAACTGCCCAAATCAGTTCGTGAACTGACTGCTTAGCTCAGTTCAACAACTACCCAAATCAGTTCGTCAACTGATTGTCTAGCTCAGTTCATCAACTGATTGTCTAGCTCGGCTCAATTCAACAACTACTCAGCTCAGTTCGTCAACTAATTGCCTAGCTCAACTCAGTTCGTCTACTAATTGCCTAGCTCAGCTTAGTTCGATAACTGCTTGGCTCAGTTCGTCAACCGACTGCCTAGCTCATTTCGATAACTGCCCCACTCAATTCGTCAACTGACTGCCTAGCTTAGCTCAATTCGTCAACTAATTGCCTAGCTCAGCTCAGTTTGACAACTGCCCAGCTCAGTTCATCAACTGACTGCCTAGCTCAATTCGACAACTACACAGCTCAGTTTGACAATCGTCTGCTCAACTCAGTTCGTCAACTGACTGCTTAGCTAACACTACTCAACTCAGTTCGTCAACTAACTGCCTAGCTCAGTTCGTCAATTAATTGCCTAGCTCAATTCGACAACTGCCCAGATTAGTTTGTCAATTGATTGCTCAGCTAAGTTCGTCAACTGACTATCCAACTCATATCAACGACTGCCTAGCTCAGTTCGTCAACTGTCTGCCTAGCTCAGTTCGACAACTGCCTAGCTCAGTTCGTCAACTACCTAGCTTAGTTCGTGAACTACCTCAATCAGTTCGTTAACTGCCTAGCTCAGTTCATTCGCAAACTGAACTGCCTATATCAGTTCACCAATCGAACTAAGTATCAAAGATCAACTCATCGGTTCACCAAATTAACCGAAGTGTCAAGATCTGCTCGAAGCACCAACCAAGCTACCTTGATTGATCCACTAAGTAAACACTTAATCGTAAATCACCAAATCTCGAAGCTTACGCCAAGCTGTTCAGATTGACTTGGCAAGGACACTGAGTTATTTGCAACAACTCAGTTTATTCATAAACCGAGTTGCCTAGATCAATTCGTCAAAAGTAAATCGAATTGCCTAGCTCCGTTCATTCATTTACCAAGTTGCTGAAATCAAATCGTCAAGTTAAACCAAACTGCTTAGACCAGGTCATCCAATACGCACTTGGCGACAAAACATCACGTCTCAAAGCTTAAACCAAGCTGCTCGGATCGATTGGCCAAGAGAACCAAGTTTTTTAGAATAGTTTACCCAAAAAATGACTATTTCGACCTGTTCATCTTTGGGAAAATGTTATTCTTGGAATTCCAGTACTTGTTTGCGACAGATAAAGTCCAACAGTCTTTGATAAACAACAGATACATTGTTACAATCCAAAAAGAAGAAATGTACTTTACATTCTTCATCCAACTTGACTACACCTTCTCCCAACATAAAGCCGGCTTCGTCACCACGGAAATACTTCCAATGAGAATTACTCTTTCATCTTGTTGTAAGACATCCTTCTCAAGGTATAAACCTATTCAAATTTCTTACCGTTAAAGACTCTTTGAAAATAGATATTTCAAATATGGTCCCATATCTTCCTCAATCACGTGGTCAGTAATCGATGATTCCTCCTACAAATAGCTTACATGTGAATTTGGTTGTCCTAGCAAATGATAACTGATAAGGTACGTATTTCCCAAGCATGTGTTCAAATGAAAGTAGACAACCCCATTTGGTATTGGTTCCATACCCTGCGCAAGGGCATGTGACCCCGTTTATGCAGCTCGCAAAGCTTCTCCACTCAAGAGGCTTCCATATAACCTTTGTCAACACCGAGTTCAACCACAAGCGTCTCGTTCGATCCAAAGGCCCGAACTCAGTTTCGGGCTTTCCTGACTTCAGGTTCAAGACGATACCAGACGGGTTGCCGCCGTCGGATTATGATGCGACCCAGGACATACCGATGCTCTGTGATTCCACCAGGAAGAACTGTTTGGTGCCTTTCAAAGAGCTGCTGGCGGAGCTAAATTCTTCTTCCTCCGGCGTGCCTTTGGTTACGGGGGTGATTTCAGATGGGATTATGGGTTTTGCCGTGAGAGCCGGGGAGGAGATGGGTATTCCGGTGGCTCAATTCTGGACAGCTTCTGTTTGTGCCTTCATCAGCTATTTGCACCATTCTGAACTCAGGAGAAGAGGAATTTGTCCATTCAAAGGTCTCTCTCTCTCTCCCCCTCTCTCTCTCTCTCTCTCAATGTGTGTGTGTGTGATACTTCATCTTCGCTGCCATTTATAGAAATTAGGTTTCTTTCGGGTTAAAGAGAAAAGGAGATGGGAGAGTTCAATCTAAGATTACATACACGCAAAAACTTCGGAGATAATTAGAAAATGCACTACGTTTTTTACTGCGAAAATGCCAAAATGGCAAAGGTGTAAGCAATAAAAACCGAATCAACGGGTAACCAAGTAAAATTATCCCGAATGGTGTAATTTTAAAACTGAGTAAATAGTTTAGTTGCGATTTTAATTTTTAAATTAACAATCGAAGCTGTTTTGATTTTGGTTTTGATATAATAACTACGAAACTGAACTATGAAATCAAAACCGCGTAACAGAATCGCATAATCGATATTTTAAATATATTTTTATAACATATGTATCTTCACTTTTTTATATATTTACCATTTAATTCTTAATATATATATATATATATATATTTATTTATTTATTTACACTTTAATCCATCTTACGTATTAGTTGGGGTTAGTTAAGATTAGTTTTGTGGTTCGTTTTTTTTTTTATTTTTTTGAAGCTTTTGCAATTTCGGAATTTTAGTTTTGTAAAAAGTTAAATTGTCCAGTTTTAAAACCTTTTAGAAAAAAATCAGTGGTTTAGATTGCTATTTTGGTTTTATATATATATAACAGTTTTGATTTTGATTTTATGCAAAAACGGACTAAAACCAAATCATTGACCTGGAGGTATCCTAACTGACTAGACTACAACCGATTAAACAACAAAATTTATATTCTAACCTCTGCAATATTATCTTGCGTGAGTTGCCAATATGTCCTCTTTTGCTAGAAAGCAAGAATAAAAATTACAGGTGATAATGGTGGTGGCCGGCCGGAAGTGTGGAGGCGCAAAGAGTATTTCTCATAAAATTCTATTTAATATCATTTCAGATGAAAAATACCTCACCAACGGCAGTCTTGATGCGACCGTCGATTGGATCCCCGGCATTAAAGACATACGACTGAAGGATCTTCCGAGCTTCATCAGAACCACCGATCCAAACGACATCATGTTCGATTTCATGGAAACAGAAGCTCGCAATTGCTTCAAATCCGCCGCCTTAATCTTCAATACCTTGGACGAATTGGAACGCCCAGTCCTAGAAGCGGTGGCCACCAATTTCGATTACCATAGCATCTACGCGGTTGGCCCTCTTCCATTGCTCACCAACGTTATACACAACCCCCAAATCAGCTCAATCGATTCAAGCATGTGGAAGCCGGATTTCAAATGCATCGAGTGGCTAGATCGGAGAGAACCTGAATCGGTGGTGTACGTCAATTTCGGGAGCATAACAATGATGACGGACCGTAATTTAAGAGAATTCGCGTGGGGGCTAGCGAATAGCGATCAGTTTTTCCTGTGGATCGTGAGGCCGGATGTTGTTATCGACGGTCACACGACTTTGCCGGAGGAATTTCAGGAGGAGACGAAGGAGAAAGGATTAGTGGTGAGTTGGTGCGAGCAGGGACGCGTTCTGTCTCATCCGGCGGTGGGGGCATTTCTCACGCACTGCGGGTGGAACTCTATGGTAGAATCTGTTGCTGGAGGAGTTCCAGTGATCTGCTGGCCTTTCTTCGCCGATCAAACGACGAATTGCCGCTTTGCGTGTACGGAATGGGGGATCGGAATGGAGATTGATGGCGATGTGAGGAGCACAGAAGTGGCGGCGCTGGTTAGGGAGATGATGACGGGGGATAAGGGGAAGAAGATGAGGCAGAAAGCGCAAGAGTGGAAGAAGAAAGCAGATGAGGCTAGTCGTATTGGGGGATCATCTAACGTTAACTTTGACAGACTGATCAAGGAAAAATTTCAACCAAGTTAGAAATGTTTTTTCGTAAATGACATTTGTCTCTTGATTATATTGCACTTGCGTTCTTGAATTATGAAGAATGAAATATCTTCTTTAAGAGATGTGAGTGGTTAATAATCTCGATTGAATAATTTAAGCTAAAATTTATTTATTTTAATTTTAAGTTGAATAAAAAAAAATTACTTATGTTCTCGTTAGGAATAATCCATAAATTTCAAATAGATTTCTTAGTTCTAAATCAAAATGTCAAATTATCAAAAATTCTTTAACACACAAACGAGTGTACCTGAATCCATGGCCATGAATCGTCGGAGTAGAGGTCTTTCGTAAACTAATCACTTAATGTTCATCAATGAGTTCTCTCTATGAAATGGGAAAAAAGAGATGAGTAGCTGTCTGATTAGTCTTGGAGACCATGATCTTAAATGTCTTTATATATTAAGTCAACTCAGGCCACATTAACCCTAATTGCCTAATATGGGTAACTACATATGTCAAAATCCATACTCATTAAATGTTTTCTGAGCCCATTAATTATATCACTTATTTGGGTCATTATAAAATTAATAGCCCATGATATAACTGTTTAATTAATTGTATGAGCCCACAATACGAAATTACAACATACGAAAATCCGAAGACAATTATATTCCAAAGTCTTAAGTGCGCACAAGAGTGTTATCTTCTTTGAAACATTCCTTAGTTACAATCTTGTCCATCTCTTATACTAGCATGAGACTAAAGCGACCTTTGTTACATTCATATTTGTAACTAGAATCATCAATGGTCATCATACTAAATATATTCAATGACATAGATCAAGCATGGATGTGTGTACGGCGAGGATTCGATCCTTGCGTATTGACTACTTGCAAGTGTACGAAGTCAAAGTTTTAGTATAATGTAATCTTGAAAGATCGAGTATTTTATCCACAGGGATTGGTGTTCGTTACTACCGAGTACCGTGTTTATCATGACTTAACTTTATCTAAGCTACCAAAAATGTAATTAATTAATTAATACTAATACTAATTAACTAAATTATCTATACTAATATACTAATATGTTTTAGGGGAAAGAATTGCATAGGGATTAACGTGTTTACAAATACGTGTTTGATCTCAATTTACTCACGTTTACAGTGTTCGACCTATTTAACAATCTCGGTTCGTAAACTCCACTGTCACCTCTCCTGAGTGTAAGACGGGGAAATACATAACTTCGAGTCAACGAAGAAGTCCCCCTCAATGTCTTAACGACCCTAGGTCACATGAGTCTCGCCCAGCGTCATTGATTGCACACAATCCAACTCCCAACTAGGTCATTGGATCGTCGCGTTGTGTTTACCCTATCGACAATCTCAGTTCTAAAACTCCACCACTACCTCTCCCGAGTGTAAGACGGGGGAATACATGATTTTGAGTCAACGAAGAAGTCCCTCTCAACGTCTTAACGATTCTAGGTCACGTGAGTCTTACCCCAACGTCATCGATTGGCGTTATGTTTACATTAGTCCGAATCCGGGGTTTGTCAAACCTCGTATTCTCTGAATATCATTCTAAGCATAATAAACATAACAATACGATAAACACAATCAAACTACGAAGAACAAATATAAACACAATACCGAAATCATCTGAATCACATATTTATAAATATATTCGTTAATCCCTATACAATCCATATTTAACTACGGCCATAACAGCATTTACAAATAAAGAACGAGCTAAACATGCTCACAATATCCTAAGTTAAAGAAATAAGGGAAGAAATCGAAGAACTTAGCCTCGTCCGAAGATTTGTCGCTAAGAACCGTTCAACGATTGCTCCGTCGTCTTTCTCCACTTCGGGATATGAGCTCTCCCTCTAAAATTCCTAAACCTACCATTAGATATCTTCTAAGGGGCTCAAAATGCCAAGAGAGCGAAAATAAGAGAGGGGAGTGGCTTAAATAGGGAAAATATATAAAAAAATATCTAACAAAATATCTACTCTGACGTAAAGGCCATCGCCTAGGCGGTGGGATTCACTGCCTAGGTGGTGGGATTCACCGCCTAGGTGGTGAGTATGTCGGTTGGGTGATCGCCTCGGCGGTGAAGTCAACGGTGGCCTTGGTTGACATTCTGCAGTTTTACCGCAGCGGCGGTGGCCTTTGCGCCAAATTAGATATTTTGTTAGATATTTTTGAGATATTTTCCCTATTTAAGCCACTCCCCTCTTTCATTTTCACTCTCTTGGCATTTTGAACCCCTTAGAAGATATCTAAGGGTAGGTTTAGGAGTTTTAGAGGGAGAGCTCACATCCAGAAGTGAAGGAAGACGGCGAAGCAATCGTTGAATGGTTCTTAGCGACAAATCTTCAGACAAGGCTAAGTTCTTCGATTTTTTTCCCTTGTTTCTTTAACTTAGGATATTGTGAGCTTGTTTAGCTCGTTCTTTATTTGTAAATGCGGTTATGGCCGTAGTTAAACATGGATTGTATAGGGATTAACGAATATATTTATAAATATGTGATTCAGATGATTTCAGTGTTGCGTTTATATTTGTTCTTCGTAGATTGATTGTGTTTATTGTATTGTTATGTTTATTATGCTTAGAATGATATTCGGAGAATACGGGGTTTGACAAACCCCGGATTCGGACTAATATAAACATAACGCCAATCGATGACGTTGGGGCAAGACTCACATGACCTAGGGTCATTAAGACGTTGAGGGAGACTTCTTCATTGACTCGAAGTCATATATTCCCCTGTCTTATACTCGGGAGAGGTGGCGGTGGAGTTTTAGCATTGAGATTGTCGATAGGGTAAACACAATGCGACGATCCAATGACCCGATCGGGAGTTGGATTGTGTGCAATCAATGACGCTCGACGAGACTCACATGACCTAGGGTCGTTAAGACGTTGAAGGGGATTTCTTCGTTGACTCGAAGTCATGTATTCCCCTGTCTTACACTTGGGAGAGGTGGCGGTGAAATTTATGAACCGAGATTGTCAAATAGGTCGAACACCGTAAACGTAAGTAAATCGAGATGAAACACGTATTTGTAAACACGTTAATCTCTAGGTAATTCTTTCCCCTAAAACATATTAGTATATTAGCATAGATAATTTAGTTAATTAGTATTAGTATTAATTAATAAATTACATTTTTGGTAGCCTAGATAAAGTTAAGTCATGATAAACAAGGTACTCGATAGTAACAAACACTAATCCCTGTGGATACGATACCCAATCTTTTAAGATCACATTATACTAAAACTTTGACCTCGTACACTTGTGAGTAGTCAATACACGAGGATTGAATCCTCTCCGTACAAGTTTTTGACGCCGTTGTCAAGGATTGGTTTGTCAAATACAGTTTTCGGTGATCGCCATCAAGTTTTTGGTAACAATTGCCCGAGATTGTGTTTTAGATTATTGTTGATATTGTAAGTAAATAACCTGATTTTAATTCATGTATTTTTTTAGTGTTTATAATTTTTCTTTGTAATTTTGTTTTTGTATTTCTTATGCAGGGTACTTAGCGATGTTAGATCGACAGCTATTGATGTATCTCTTTCAACGGGATTCCGAACCGTTTATAGTGCGTGGCCATGCACATAAGCCGGTGAGGCGTGTCATTGAAAGAACGAGCCGAACGAAGTAATATCCTGCCAAGCTTGAGGGCGTTCTGAATATGTCGGGCTGACGACCTTAAACCAAGCGCTTCTTGGGAGGCAACCCAAGGTCACAAATAAGTTAAATGCATCTCCGTTGATTTGAAACGGAGGCGAGATTCTCTCGCCTCCCAGGTACGTGTTCTAAACCCCCGTCTTCAATATCATGCTATATACTGTCATTAGGATCGCTGATGGGTCGTTTTGGGCAATCCTGTGTTAAGTTGGTGGTGATGTGTAGTATGTTTTAGTATATGTTTATGTTATTAGTTAAGTTTCACTTCTTTTTTTTTTTGTGTGCATGATTATTTAAGATTAGTTCGTGTTTTGTGCTAAGTTTTAACGTCATCTAGGCCTTTACCCGATGATGAGTCGGTCCCCTGATTGTTTATTGAGGTCAAGCGTAAACCTCATTCATGTGTGTTCTGTGTGCATAATGTATCGTCTTAGTAAAAGTTATTGTAGATCCTAAATGAATGAGCACGTAAACTCAATATAACACTATCTAATTGATTTGAAACTGAATATCATTCACTCAATTTCTTGACAATAGGGATTCTAGAACTGGATTTGGGGAAATTCGAGGTGAAATCCTAGGCGAGGTGGTTTAGGAGATATGATTTAAGCATTCATTTGATCGCTTGAGCCTTTTGAAGCTGATAGGTGTGAAAAACCTATCTATTTCTAAACCGAATTCGTTAGTTTTCAAGCAGTTTAGTTATATTTAATTGTGTTTTAGTTTGTTTTAGTGTAAAACAGGTGAAAGGACGTCAAAGGGCCATAAACAAATAAAAACGGTGGAGAAACGGTGAACAAAATGTGCAAAACAGGGTTTTGATGAATAAAGACCACCGCCTAGGCGGAAAAGAGGCAGAATGTTGGAGTGCTGAAGGGCTGAACTACCTCCTAGGTGAGAAAAGATCAGATTGTTATGCCAGCAGCCACCGCCTAGGCGGAAAAACCACCGCCTAGGCGAAGTTACCCACAGAAGCTTAACCGACTTAAAGCCACTGCCTAAGCAGTGAACCACCGCTTAGGCGGTGACACTCTGCACAGAAATATCTGTTTTCAGATATTTTGAAGATATTTTCCAAACCATACCTATTTAACCCCTTTTCTCCCCCAAACCTCAAAAGCCGGAGACCCTTACCTTAGACGTGGGAGGGGGCTTGGTTGTTCTTGAGAGCTCTCTTCCACCTTAGTTAGATTATATTAGTTTGAGGAGGTGTTCTTGGCCAACCCTTGAAGATCTAGAAGAGGAAGTTCATCAACGGAAAAGAGGAGCCCGAGAGGATTGTTCTTTGGCGAAAGTGAACTACTCCACTTTGAGATTTGACTTTTCTTCCCTTGTTTCCATCTTTGTGTTAAATGTTTATTGTTGATAATGATGATCTCCTCTTTATTTAATATTATTTTGGTTAAGAACATGTTAGTGTAATTTAGGGATTAGTTAGGGAAATGTGTAGTTGTGTAAATACTTGTTTGGTTTAATATATGTTTCTTTAACGGCTGTTACTTTTAAGTCCGATTGTGTTTGTCATTGATGACGATCTTAATATTCTTGTAATGGTATTAGGGTTAGATTTGAGAATCTAGGGTTTGATACTCGGGAGAGGTAACCTTAGATTCGGACTAGGGTAAACACATCGTTACGACCTAACGACCCAGGAGGGCGTTAGTTAGTGTGCAATTGATGACGTTGGGTCAAGACTCACGTGGCCTAGAGTCATTAAGGCATTGAGGGGTACCTCTTCGTCGACACGAAGTCGTGTAATCCCCCATCTTATACTCGAAAAAGGTGGCGGAGGAGTTTACGAATCGAGATTGTCGGATACCTAAACTCCGTTATTGTTAACTGAACGAAATCAAACGTGTATTAAGTGAACGAAATCAATCCCTAATTAATAAACCTAGTTAAGATTAACCCACTAATTGTAGTTTAGCTTAGTTTAATTTTAATTCATGTCTTTCATCATCAGGATAACATGAGACTATGTCAATTGCGGTATTCAATTCAATTATTCACACTTTTCTCTGTGGGAACGATATTCGATCTTCAAGATCCACTATATTAAAACTTAGACCACGTATACTTGTAAGAGTAAGTAGGTGTACACATTTTCGCACCCTACCAAGTTTTTGGCGCCGTTGCCGAGGATTAGTTTGAATTTTTAATTGAATATTGCAAAAGAAACGCGGTAACATCTCAGAACTTAAATTTTAAATAGGAAAAGCAAATGTATCGTATTCTAGTCCCGTCAACGCACCAAGTTTTTGGCACTGTTGACGTGGGATTAGTGTGAATTTTAAGTTGAAATTGCGACTAAGTGGTCGAGTGTTAATCCTGACATTTATTTTTGTTTTGTTTTTAACTTAAATTTTTGTTTCATTGTGTTAATGAGATCAAGCAGTGCGAGAAACGATGAAGAAAATTGGAATTCTTAATTCTCAATCCCGAGATGGAGTTTATTGCAAATGATAAGGACTGAGAGGAGAAGCCAACTTCAAGCCATGATCTTGATCCGACTGAGCATTTGAGCCCAAATTCCTTGTCTATGGGGAATTTTGGTGAAAAATACTTAGTTACACAATAGTCCAGCTGGGGATGGTAACTCAAGCGCTATTTTTTTTAAATGAAACTCAGGGTATCAAATTACCCGATTGATGTTACTATTTATTTGATTATTTATTCTTTTTGGAAGCCGGCATGGATTCGAAATGTGTTCGGAAGTGAATTTAGGAGTATGGACGCTTGGGGAAGTATTTTAAGTTTAAAAACGTTGAACAAGTGAAGTGAAAACGTACGGGGTGGAGCCGTATTTTGGAAATTTGAGAAAAACATGAAAGTGAGATCTGCAGGCCTACCGCCTAAGCGGTGAACCACCGCTTAGGCGGTAAAAATACAGAGTGGGTATTTTTCAGCAAAAACGGCCCACCGCCTAAGCGGTGAACTACCGCTTAGGCGGTAAAAATACAGGATGCACCAAATTTTGAAAATATGCTCCACCGCCTAGGCGGATTAGTAGCAAAACAAAATGTTTTCACACTGGTGTAATTTCGCTTAGGCGGAATTTCGTCAGAAGGTTTGATTTTAAAGAAAAGGGCTCCACTTCTTAAGCGGTAAATACACTGCCTAAGCGGTGGACCTTCTGCAGTTAAAATAGCCCCTGTTCGTTCAAAAATTGAAATCACAAGGTTCCCTCCCCAAAATCTTCCACATTCTCTCTAAAACCTCACTCCCAAACCGTTCCAATACTCAAAAATCATCCTTCCATTACCAAAATTTGTGATTTCCATCCCAAAGCATCCACCTCAAATCAATTTTCAACCCCATTTTCGTGATTTTCTTTATCACTTTGGGATTTTGGTTTGATTTTTGGTGATAACTTAGTTTCTATGGATTGTTAAATTGTGTGAACCAAAATTGCATGCTAGACCACTTCGGCGTTGCCGCCGTACTTTTTGCAATCGCCATAATTTCCATTCCGACGTGATAGTGGTGGAGAGGAATTTCCCGTCAAGTAAACAGTAAGGAATAAGTCTTATTCCCTAGGTATGTGTTCAACCCATTTTGTATGCATTAATACTATATGTCTAGCGGGTTTGCTGACTGAGGAACACTTTTTTTGTTCAAGCATGTTTTGGTATGGAGTGGATGATTAGTTTAGTGGATGTTCATCCATTTTGATTTTTTGTAGAAAATGATGAACCATTATTTTGAGTATGTATTTTATTATTTTGAATGTTTTAGTTTTTAAATTTTTAGTTTAGTTTAGTTTAGTTTAATTTTTGTTTTACATGAGTAGTGTTAGATTAATTTATGTATGTTAGTATTAGAATTAGTTTAGAATTGTGTATGTATAAAGTTGTATTTTCATGTTTAGATGTTGAGTTCATTTGGGCCAAGACCCGATGATGAGAATTATCCCCTAATTGCATATTGAGGTCGGGGGTAATACCTTCCTTGTGTGTTTTATGTGCTTAACATGTCGATTGGGTAAAAATTATCTCGATCCTAAAATCGCACGACATTTGAACTCAATGTATAATTATCTGAATGATTAGATGTTGATTATTCGATATTAAGCTCATAATAGAAAATGAGGAAACTAGAACTTGATTTGGAAAAACCTTGAGGCGGAATCCTAGGTAAGGTAATTCCGGAGACGTCATTTAGGCCGTCATTTTTTCGCTTGAACCGTTGTAGCTAACCTGAAAATTTTCATTCCTTATTTCTCCTGTCGAAGCCGATAACGTAATCAATTCTGAAAAGGTTCAAATACTCCTTTCAATTAAATTTTTCCTAACCCAATGTTACTAAGCCTAATTTTCAAAATTGATTGAAATCAAGTGAGCAGTCGGGTTTCTGATAAATTTTTATTGATTCGGTATTAGTGTATTCACTTGTCACTTTCGTATTTCTTTTTGCACGCTCCTAAAATAAGTTTGGGGATGTGTTTCTATAATTTCTTTCTACATATTCCTAAAATTTTATAAATTCAAATAAGTTTGGGGGTGTGTTTCTCTAACTTCTTTTTGCACTCTCCTAAAATTGTAATCATTCAAATTAATTTAAGAATATGTTAAAAAAAAAATTAAAAAAAATGTGAATATAGTTTTCATTTTCTTTTCTTTCGACAAGTGAATACAAGGATTTTCGTTTCTTATTCAGAGTTGTATTTTAAGAATGTGGGGGTCATGAGAGAGGATAGCGACAAGCGATTTTACCTCGGGTATCGTTCAATTAAACCGATTTGCTATTTTTATTTCAGTGATACCCGTGGTCGTTCTCCAAAGCCAAACCAAGCCCTATTGATTTATGTGAATATCCGAGCCTACATTAGTGGATAGTAGACTCCAACTAAGCATATGGTTTTCCTGAACCCTTCAACGGTTTAAATTATGAGCTTAACGATTGAATAATCGAATCCGGTATTTGACTAGTTATACATTTGAGTTCTCACACACACACTTCAAATGGATCTAGAATAGTTTTTATTGATATTGATTGTTGAAATTCTAGAACACTACTTGGTGTGGGTTACTTCCCGAACTTGATCCGATTTAGGGATGTTGAGAGAGGAACAAATTGGTCATTTCGATTGAACTTTATATTTACATGCATATACTTCTTTCGTGTTAGTTTAAATTTTTCATTTTTAGTTGGTTAATTCGTTAGTTAGTTTAGTTTAGTGTTAGTGTTTTGCTCGAGGACTAACAAAATTCTAAGTTTGGGGGTATTGATAGATGTGAAAAACCTATCTATTTCTAAACCGAATTCATTAGTTTTCAAGCATTTTAGTTATATTTAATTGTGTTTTAGTTTATTTTAGTGTAAAATAGGTGAAAGGACGTTAAAGGGCGATAAACAAGTAAAAACGGTGGAGAAACGGTGAATAAAATGTGCAAAACAGGGTTTCGGTGAATAAAGACCACCCCCTAGGCAGAAGTTCCACCGCCTAGGTGGAAAAGAGGCAGAATGTTGGAGTGCTGAAGGGATGAACCACCGCCTAGGTGAGAAAACCACTGCCTAAGTGAGAAAAGATCAGATTGTTATGCCAGCAGCTATCGCCTAGGCGGAAAAACTATCACCTAGGTGAAGTTACCGACATAAGCTTAACTGACTTAAAGCCATCGCCTAAGCGGTAAACCACCGCTTAGGCAGTGACACTCTGCAAAGAAATATCTGTTTTCAGATATTTTGAAGATATTTTCCAAACCTTACCTATTTAACCCCTTTTCTCCCCCAAACCTCAAAAGCCGGAGACCCTTACCTTAGATGTGGGAGAGGGCTTGGTTGTTATTGAGAGCTCTCTTCCACCTTAGTTAGATTATATTAGTTTTAGGAGGTGTTCTTGGCCAACCCTTGAAGAGCTAGAAGAGGAAATTCATCAACGGAAAAGAGGAGCCCGGGAGGATTGTTCTTTGGCGAAAGTGGACTACTCCACTTTAAGATTTGGCTTTTCTTCCCTTGTTTCCATCTTTGTATTAAATGTTTATTGTTGATAATGATGATATCCTATTGATTTAATGTTGTATTGGCTAAGAACATGTTAGTATAATTTAGAGATTAGTTAGGGAAAGGTGTAGTTGTGTAAATACTTGTTTGGTTTAATATATGTTTCTTTACTGGTTGTTGCTTTTAAGTCCGATTGTGTTTTTCATTGATGAAGATCTTAATATGCTTGTAATGGTATTAGGGTTGGATTTGAGAATCTAGGGTTTGACACTCGGGAGAGGTAACCCTGGATTCGGATTAGGGTAAACACATCGTTACGACCTAACGACTAGGGAGGGCGTTAGTTAGTGTGCAATCGATGACGTTGGGTCAAGATTCACGTGGCCTAGAGTCGTTAAGAAATTTAGGGGGACCTCTTCGTCAACATGAAGTCGTGTAATCCCCCATCTTACACTCGAAAGAGGTGGCGGAGGAGTTTACGAACCGAGATTATCGGATACCTAAACTCCGTTATTGTTAACTGAACGAAATCAAACGTGTATTAAGTGAACGAAATCAATCCCTAATTAATCAACCTAGTTAGGATTAACCCACTAATTGTAGTTTAGTTTATTTTAATTTTAATTCATATCTTTCATCGTCAGGATAACATGAGACTACGTCAATTGCGGTATTTAATTCAATTATTCCCACTTTTCTCTGTGGGACCAATATCCAATCTTCAAGATCCACTATATTAAAACTTAGACCTCTTATACTTGTGAGAGTAAGTAGGCGTGCACATTTCGTGCTCCTACCAGAAGCCTACCATGCAATATCATTATCCCTCGTTACCTTGTCGAAGCCAAAATGCCAATTCATTTTTTGAACATTTATCAAATACCCTAGCCGATTAAACTTTTTCCAAACCTTTATCGCTAAACCGAAGGCACAACGTGAGTGAATCAAGTTAGCATTTCGCTACTTGATGTGAGCAATTGGGTTTAGGGTGAACTTCTAAATTGGTTCGGTATTCGAGTACTCGCTTGTCATATGTCGTTCATATTTTTTTGCATACTCCTAAAATTGTAGAAATTCGAATGAGTTTGGGAGTGTGTTACTTAATCCTTTTTGCACACTCCCAAAATTTAAATATTCGAACGAGTTTGGGATGTGTTATGTGAAAAAAAAAAAAAAAAAATTACGTTTATTTTTTACATGACAATTGAGTACAAAGTTTTTAAATTTATGTTCGGGGTTGTTTCAATTATATCTATGGGGTTCCAAGTGTGAGAAAGAGTCAAGCATGTGCCTTGGGTATCGTCACGTTAACAACGATTAACTTGTTTTGTATTTCCGATATACCCTTAGCCATTTTCCCAAAATCGATCCAAGCCCTATTGATATTTTTGAACCTCCGAGCCTACATTAGTGGAGAATAGATCCTGGGACAGGCGTATGGATTCCCTATACCTTAAAGGTTTTAGTCATGAGCTATATTGAGGGGTAACCCCATTTAATCAATAGATAGTTGTATATTTGAGTTTAATCACACACACTTAAACAAGATCTAGAATGGCGCTTACTATTTTTGAACGTTGAAATTCTAGAACACCATATAGTGTTATGTATACTTGAACATGATAGGATTGGGGGCCGATGAGGGAAAATATTTCGGCCGATACATGATAATCAAAACTTACACATTTTTGTTTTTAGTGTTTTTCGTTTTTAGTTTTCAATTCATAATTAGTTTTTATATTTTCTCGTATTGTGTGGGTGCTTTACTCGAGGACTAGATAAATTCCAAGTTTAGGGGTACCAAAAACTTGGTGGCCACTATTTAAGCGTTGTCACTTTCACCGCAAACGTACGAATTAAGTTTTAGTATAATGGACTTTTCGGTCGGGTATCGTATCCACAAGGATTGGTTGAGATTACTATCGAGTACCACGATTATCATAACCTAACTTTAACTAGGCCCTAAAAATGGAATATAATTTAATACTAATACTAAAATACTAATTTAACTATACTAATATTAATATTGAGATAGTTTTGAGAGAATAGATTGTCTAGGGATTAGTTTCATTAACGAATACGTGTTCAATATTGTTTTAGTTTATGTTAACGGCATTCGATTTATCTGACAATCTCGGTATCTAAAACTCCTCCACCACCTCTCCCGAGTGTAAGACGGGGGATATAACGCAACTTCGTGTCAATGAAGAAGTCCTCCTCAATGTCTTAACAACCCTAGGTCACGTGAGTCTTGCCCCAACGTCATTGATTGCACACAATCCAACTCCCGACCAGGTCATTGGATCGTGCGTTGTGTTTACCCTATCGAGAACCTTAGTTCTAAAACTCCCCCGTCACCTCTCCCAAGTGTAAGATGAGGGATATAATGCGACTTCGTGTCAATGAAGCATTCCCTCTTAATGTCTTAACGACTCTAGGTCATATGAGTCTTGCCCCAACGTCATAGATTATCCACAATCCTAATCCTGATCAGGTTATTGGATCGTGGCGTTCGTTTATTCTAGTCCGAATCCGGGATTTGTCAAATCCTGTATTCTCATAATATCATTCTCATAACATGATAAACAAACAATACGGTACACACAATCAACATAACGAAGAACATCCTCAAGCAAAACACAAACTTAATTAAACAACGTATTCATAAATTATATTAATAATCCCTAAACAACCTATATTTAGCCAATGGCCATAACTATGTGTACAATATAAAATGGCGTAAACATGCTCAACAACTACCAAAATGAAGAAAACAAATAAAAGAAACGAACGAATTATCCGATATCCGAAGATTTGGTGCTAAAACTGTTCACCGCTCGCTTTCTCCTTCATCTTCCACCTCGGGTTGAAAGCTCTCCCCCAAAATCTCTCAAACTCACCCTAAAATATAGCCTAAGGGGTTTGGGAGTGATTCCACCAGAAGAGATGAGGAGATGAAAGATTTAAATAAGCAAAATATCTAATAAAATATCTTAAGACTGTACAGAGCTGACCGCCTAGGCGGTGGGTATGTAGGTTTGAAATTCGCCGTGGCGGTGGAGAAGGCAGTGGATTTCATGGACATTCTGCAGTTTCACCGCCTAGGCGATAAGCTTACAGCATCAATAGCCATTCTCTGCATTTTCACCGCCGCGGCAGTGGTCTGGACGCCGCGGCGGTGGGCTTCTTTTTAGAATATTACCTCCTTGCTTGTTTTTCCACCGTTCTCCGACTGTTTTTGGTCCGAATTGATCTTTTGCGCTCTGATTTCATACCTTTTCACCCATACATCTATTTTAATATAAAAAGAATAAAAACATATTAAAACATATTAAAAACGTACTAAAAAACTAACAATTTCAGTTTGAAAATAGATAGGTAGATCACACCTATCAATATGCAGAAGAAAATTACATACAATATGATATCAAACATGCCTATTACCAACTGGTCCCTCTTTATTCCGTAGTGAGATCGATCTTTAATATTTCTATCCTTATGTATAAATCACAATTAGAAATAACACATTTAGAGTAAACAAACTTTAAACAATCTACTTTATTTTGCAGAAAATTAGATATATGTACCTAACAAAAGAACATTTAACAAATTCAAACTCCCATTAAACCAACATATCATCAAATAAAACCACACTCATATGAGCAGTGTGCTCATGAAATACCTTAGGTGGTAAACCTTTAGTAAGCGGATCCGCAATCATGAAGTTCGTTCCCATATGTTCTATAGATACAATCTTACTCTGAATTATCTCTTTAACAACTAGAAACTTGATGTCGATGTGCTTCAACTTTGTGGAGCTTCTATTGTTATTAGAATATAACACTGCATATCTATTGTCATAATATATCTTTAGTGGTCTTTTAATACCATTCACTATTCGCAGGCCAGTGAAAAAGTTTTGTAGCCATATTCCGTGATTTGTTGCCACATAACAAACTTTGAATTCAGCTACCATAGTAAAAGAAGCTATGTGTAACAGCCCGATTTCCCAGAGCCACCACGTGGTTTCTCCCATTGGAGAACTAACGCTAAAACCGAACGATTAATATTTCATTTCATAAATCTGAAATTTTTTATAATGCGACGGCGACAATTATAATTTGTCGATTTATCGAGTTAACACTAAACCGAACGATCATGCGGCTTTTCCCTTCGGAGAATTCACCCTAAACCGAACAGTTAATATTTCATTTTATAAAGAATCTGAGAAATTTATTAATTAATCGAATAAATGTTACAACAACAATGGTTTATACAAATATTACAAAAGATACCTTAATATCTAATCTCAATTTATCAAGTCAATTTTAATGCTAACATATTAATATGTTCAAATTGAAACCAAAGGAACCAAAGCAACATTTTTGCCAAACTTCAGGGGAGCAAGGCATCAAAATGAGAACTCAAGCTAACGTGTTAATATCAATTGGGACCTTTAATCCATGTGTAGACAAAGAAGAAATCTGGAAACTAATATACTAAAGAGATGGCGAAAAAAATCTAGAAAATTCAATTAATTATAATTATCGTTTTGTTGAATCAATTTTACAATAGTAAATAATAAATTTGACTATTACTAATTAAATAGAAATTCAAGTATAATTTATGTTGCCGTTTTATTCTCACCGACCCTGCAATCAAAACTGTGGGGTTGTAAGCCAACGATCAGTTGAATTTTAAACCCTCTAATACGTGTATATAATTTAATGCAACAAATAAAAACATAAACATGTATCACACATAATTTTCATATAATCATAATTATTTTATAAAATTTTACAGTTAAAATTCAACAATAATATTAACATAAATCACATAATTGGAGGATTAAATACATATATTAAAAGAGTTAGAAATTCTACCTAAAATCCTAAGTTAAAATCCGAACCGGAATCTGGACCGTAATTATATTCTCGCTCAAAGAGACTTTCAAAATTATATGTATACTGTAATAGTATTACCATCCCTCTGCTTAAATTTTGCTTAATTTTGATCCCTTCACATATATATGAGTATATTATTATTATTATTATTATTATTATTATTATTATTATTATAAACCAAAGACCTATACACATGTTAGTGTATAAATAACATATATCTATTTGTGTGTGCAAACAAAAAGAAATTGTGGCCACCATTTTTTTTTTTAAGTTTCAGGGTCACAAATCGATTTCTCAATTGTTAAGATTTGATAAATTACATTTAGTACCCCATAATTATAAAATAATTCATATTAAATCCAATAATTTCACTTATCTCCCCAAAATTATCATTTTTATTTTCTAACCCTCCCTTAAGAGTTAGGTTAGGTCTTAACCCAAACTAGCAGTCATGTTAGTTCTTGTTCAAGATTCATTCGTTTTAAAGATATTTCGTGGTTCGATGCTTTGATTTCTTCATTTTTGTTTCTATTTTTCTTTAGTTCTTCGTTGTTTTGAGTTTCTATTTTCTGGTCCACCTCCCAAGTTCTGGTGCGATCTCTCTCTCTAGCAAGCTCTCTCTCTCTCTCTCTCTCTCTCTCTAAAAAGTTTGTCTGAAATGATGAACTGATTACTAATGAAGTTGATAATGATAATGGTGCAGGGAAATTTGAAAATGGCAACCAATGGGAATGGGCAATTAAGCGTAGGGATCGGCGGAGCCGGGAGGAACGGACTGCCGAAGATCCAAAAGCAAAAGAGATCGGAGAACGGGATATGCCACGATAACAGTGCACCGACGTTGAAGCTTCAGACCATCGACGAGCTCTACTCCTTGCAGAGGAAGAAGTCGGGGCCGACCACTCTGATCGACGGGACTAAGGGAGCTTTCACAGCGCTTACTGATACGTGAACATCACAAAAAAAGAGTTATTTGGATAGATTCACCTTCATACGTTAACATACACACGAACTATAGTAATGAATTTTTTAAAGCAAACGACGAGAGGGTGTTTGATTTTGTTACCGTCACATATGTCCATTTTTTGAATTGAGTTAATATGCACTCCCCCATCACCAGCATATGTGGATTTTTTTAATTGAGTTAATATTCACTCAAATATCCGTGTTGATTTGAATCGTAACATATATGTTGATTTTTAACTAAGTTAAATATTCACAGTAATGTGGATATTTTCACCCCCCATATGTTGATTTTTTGAATTGACTTATTATTCACTCAAATATTCTTGTTGATTTGAATCATACCAGTATGTTGATTTTGAACTAAGATAATATTAACTCCCCCCATATGTCTATGTTTTTAATTGAGTTAATATTCACTCAAATATTCCTGTTGATTTTGAACTAAGTTAATATTCATGGTAATGTTAACGCATTTTTACAAACCATCACACATGTCAATTTTTTGAATTGAGTTAATATTCACGCACTGAATTATTCAACGTTAATATTTACACAAAGCACGTTTTGTATCAATATCAACGATCAACACCATTCATTGTTTTATAATATACACGTTAATATTCACACATTGTTTATTGTTTTTGTGAAGTGTATTATGTCATTTTGACGAGTGAGCGAACAATGTAGGGGTGATGACACGGTGAAAATCTTTCTTTTGCGCGAGCGGATCTAATATTAACTTAATCATCAACGTAAGGGATTTTTGTCACACATTAAAATGGGATAACCGGTCGGGGTGGGGGAGTGAATACTAACTCATTCGTGAATAATTTGTTTTAATATAAGTTAATATTCACAAAACTCGGAAATATTCGTGATGTGTTTGTTTGATCTCAGTCAATATTCACAAAATCAAATGTGTAACACTCTTTTTATGACACTCAAATATATTCATGGTAATGTTATTGCATTTTTTAAACCGACATATGTGTTGTTATTTGAATTGAGTTACTATGCAACCTACATCACTACCCGTTTGTGAATGTCTAGAATCGAGTAAATATTCACTCAACATATTCATTTCACTTTGTTGGGTCGTAAAATACTATGATTCTGGACTGAAGTTAATGTTATCAATAAAATGTTAAAAAGTTAATATTCACTCACATCATATTAAGTTCTCTTGAATTGCGTAAAATTTTCACTCGTACACAACATTGATATTCACACACGCATGCTATGTATTGACACATGTATTGAATATTAACGTACAATCCAAGAGCAATGAAAATGGTTTTTCCATTTTCTAATTATGGAGGTGGGCATGTGAATATCAACGTTTGAGGTGAGTGAATATTATCGTACAGTCCAAAGAGTAATGAAAATGATTTTTTCCTTTTCTAATTATGAAGGAGGGCATGTGAATATCAACGGGGGGTGAGTATTAACTCAATTCTGTAAATACCTTAGTAGACATTTTTCCCTGGGCAGGTAAGTAGGTATGCATGTACATACAAAAACGACATGCCCTCGAATTCTTAACAGTTAGGGTTTCCTAATGTAAGAGTAGAGAGAGGGAATATATAGAGGTGTAAATGGAGAAAGTGGAGCGATTAATGGGTTAATGGGAGACATTTTTTTGGTAAGTGGACAGCGACGGAAGAAAGAATCGTGTTACAGGGGTGATACGTAAATATCCACTTTATTGAAATCTTTACCCAAACAATAAAATAAAAATACCACATTAAAGAAGAGATCTTGAACAATATTTCAATGGTTTTTGTTTGCAGATTGGATGTGATGTGTGATAGATATGAAGCTACTTTTCCATTGGGGATGGTGAACATGCAACCTTTTTGTTTCCAAAATAAGAAAATGGCGTTTGAAATCAAATAATGGCATTTCATTGTAAATTCGCAGTTCCAATAGGGGCAAACATAGAGGGTCATTTTCTAAACAATCTCATTGGGCCGTAAACTTAATTAACAAGGTCAAAGGGTTATCTAATAGATTGTATATCTCTAGAGGGCTGGAAAAAAAACTACTACTCAATATTTATTATAATTTTTATAATATGCAAAAACAACCCAAAAATATTAAACTTATATAAAATAATATTTTCAGAAATATAAATTTAACATTTAACTCCAAAAATTATCAAGTATATATTTGTATCATAAATTCACAAAACCGTCCTAAAAAATATGAAACTTATATAAAATAATATTTTTAAAAATATAAATTTTTGGGATATTACAATCTACCCCCCTTAAATAAATTTCGTCCTCGAAATTTCGTTCAAAACAATAATAATTCAGAATCGCACCATACTAGTCATTCTCAGTTAACCAATAATCACCGAAAGTCACCATTACGCTTCTATTGTGCTATTATGATAAAACAACAATAAATAATAATATATCTTTAAAATATCATGGTAGTCTCACTAGATTGGGTCTATCTCAATTCCAATAAGTCTACGATCTTCATAATATTTCCACTTGGTATGACTTTTCAAGTCCATTTCCATATCCCATATCCAGCTTTTATTAATTTAAGCCAACATGTTCACAGCCAGTGTCATGATCAATGGATAGCTCAATTTTTTGTGGATTGTCCCGTGAGACTAAACGTAATCATCTTCAATATCCATATTAAAATTCCAATAATCTCGTAAACGTTTTCAAAAATATCAACACGATCCAAACTTTAAATAATAAATTTTTCGCAATACGTCTAAAACACATAAATGCTTCTCAATCACATAAATACGTCTCGAAATATATAAATATATCCCAAACCGCATAAATATATTTGGAAACATGTAAATATATCGCAAACACATAAATATGTCTCAAAACACATAAATACGTGTCAACCACATAAATATATCTCAAAACACATAAATATGTGTCAAATTATAAATATTAAACATGTCTCAAATATATAAATACGTCTCAAGACAACCAAATACCTCTTAATCATATAAATATATTTCAACCACATAAATACATCTCAGAACACATACATACGTGTCAATTAAATATATACATCTCAAAAGACATAAATATGTGTCAACCACACAAATACATGTCAATCACATAAATACGTCCTGAAACCCATAGATACGTGTCAAAATATAAAAATCAGATACTTTACAAATGGTCAATACTCACGTATCATGTATATAAAAATATTACACAAAGCCCCCCAAAAATTTAAACAATTACCCTACACTCCGACTCCACTTATGGTTAGTAGTGGACCAATATCTATCTAAATATTTTAATCAGTGTACTGTCTTCATAATACAAAAATTATTTTACGGATCAATTGTTGTTGTTGTTGTTGTTGTTTTTTTTTTTTTTTTTTTTTTTTTTATCAAACTCCAATTTTCAACAAAATATAACCACCTGAACAATATCCAAATCCCAATAAAAATATCATCATAATAGAACAGCCGAATTGAAATCGACAATCAACTTACTTTTATATAATAAAATATCATATTTTCTTGCCAGCCATATAATCGTTTTTCTCACGATCGGGAGTTATAACGGTACTGTAACATGTTCATCTGTGCAATCTAAGATTACAATCAATGGCAGGACCATTTAATATTTCCAATGGTAGGAGCCAACATGTAGTATAAAATACCATATCATAATGATAATCATCATCGCCAACAACAACAACAAGTATCAATCACCCTGCAGAACTTGCCCTCCTATCAGGTAACAACATAACATCCTATAGGACATGCCCTCCTATAAGGACCAACTACATCTCGCAAGACATGCCCTCCTGACGAGACGACTATGGCATAGTCAGATAAATAAGTGAACATGTAGTATTTTGCTATCTGTAGTTACCTCATAACCTGTTTAGATGCTTTCATGTTCCATCTCAAGGTTACTTAAGTATTTGTCTAACATACCAACTATGAACGCTAAATTATGGCGTGTACATATTTGAACGTACATAAGACTCCCTACTGCCAGTGCATAAGGAATTTTTTGCGTCTCTTCCTTTTCCATCTCATTTTTGGGGTATTGAGTGAGACTAAACTTGTCTCCTTTAGCGGAGGGGGTATCTCCCAGTGCATAGTCTTTAATGCTTAATATAGTAGGCATCTTTTTAATTTAGCTTTTTCGTGATAACCCAAAGATACCCCGAGAGTGATCTCAATTTATCTTTATTCCTAATATAAAAGAGGTGTCCCCAAGATCTTTCATTTTAAAATTCTTAACTCTAAATTTAACATGATATATCATTTCATCAATGTCTCCATTGAAAAACATAGCCTTTACATCCATCTGATGTAACTCTAAATCAAAATGGACTATAAGTATCATTAAATCCTAAAAGAGTCTTTCGATGAAACTGGAGATAAAGTCTCTTTTAATTAATGCCTTCCTTTTGAGTAAAACACTTGGTGACTAGACGAGCCATATATATCTCAACATTGCCTTTTGAGTCCCTCTTGGTTTTATATATCCATTTATAACCAATGGGCCTCGCACCTTCAGGCAACTTGATATGATCCCAAATGTCATTGTCCATCATAGATTTTATCTCATCATTCATGGATCAATCCACTTTTGAGAGACAGGACTTTGTTTGACCTGATGGAAGTTGATTGGATCATTTTCCATTAACCCTATATCAAATTCATGTTCTTGGAGAAAGATGATATAATCACTTGAAAGCACACTTCTATTTTCTCTAGTGGATCGCTTTAGTGGCACTTCTTCTTTAGGAGCAATATCTTGATTTTGAATAGGAAGTTCTTCATTATTGTCTTGAATTGTGTCTTCAACAATGTCAGGAACTTGATCATTGTTAATAACAATGTTTGAAATATAAATTAATTTATCTTCAAAGACAACAATCCTGATAACTTTATCTCTCCCTTCAAACTCAACATCCTCATGAAATCTCATATTTTCAATATCAAAAAATGAATTATTTGAGAGATCGTAAAACTTATAGCCTCTCGATCGTTCAGCGTACCCAACAAAATAGCCGCTTATTGTTCTTGAGTCCAATTTCCTTTCATTTGGCCTATAAGGCCTTACCTCAACTAGACAATCCCAAATTTATAAATGTCTTATGCTAGGATTTTTGCCGAACCACATTTTATAAGTGGTTTTAGCTACCACTTTACTTGGTACCCTATGCAGGATATATGCTGCAGTTTTAAGTACTTTTCTCAAGAGTGATTCAGGCAAAGAAGAATGATTTATCATACTTCTTACCATGTCCTTAAGCATTCTGTTTTGTCTCTCAACAACACTATTCATGCTAGGTTTGTCTGGCATGGTGTATTCCAGGACGATTCAACATTCATCTAAGAATTTAGCAAAGGCACTTGGACGTTGTTCTCCTGATCCATCATATCGACCATAGTATTTTACTACCACGGTCAGATTTAATAGCCTTGATTTTCTTGCCTAGTTAGTTTTCAACTTCAATTTGGAAAGTCTTTAATACGTCCAAAGGATTGAGATTTCTCATGAATTAAATACAGGACCCATCACGAGAGTAGTTGTTTGTGAACGTAATAAAACACTATTGTCCATTCCAATATGCCATAGGGAATGGTCTACATATATCAATATATATTAGTTCTAAGACACCAAAACTACTATTGGCATCCAATTTCCTAATGTTCGTCTGTTTTTCCTTTACATATTCAATACAAACTTTGAAAATTGTCAAATCAAGGGGATCAAGAATTTCATCAGAAACAAGCCTTTCTATCACATGTTTCAAGATATGTACTAGACGCTTGTGCAAAAGTATGGCGTAATTCCCATTACTTAATTTGTATTTTGTACCATGAGATGTTTGTTGCAAGGTTTCATTATGTGAAGCAATAGTATCCAAAAAATATAGATTATCAATTAAAGAACCAGTTGCAACAATATTTGAATATTGAAGAAGACTAAATTTATATTTTCAAATGAACCAGAAAAACTAAATTTGTCCAAAGCAGAAATAAAAATCAAATTCTATGTAAATGACGGTATTACATATGTCGTTTCCAAATCTAAAGAATAACTGGTCTTTAAAGATAACCTCAAAGTTCCTATTGCCTCCACAGCAACTGTTTTACTATCGCACACAGAGATGAATCTTTCAACATCTTTTGTCTTTTGGCTCCACAGGCAACCCTGCATAGACACACTTATATGAGTAGTAGCACCAGAATCTACCCACCAAGTGTAACTTGGTACAAAAGCTAAATTAACTTCAGAACAAACAAGAGAACATATCCTTCTTTACCCGCCATGCGGCATATTTTGAACATTATCTCTTCATATGTCCAACTTTCTTGCAGACGAAACAAGTAAATTCTTGATCCTGATTCTTTTGAAATTTGGACTATTGTGTTTCAACTATAACTTCCTGACCTTTATCCCTTTGTCATTTCTTGCCCTTAGATGTGGTGGCTAAGTGAGCACTACCAATTTTTTCTTGCTTAATCTTTCTTCTTATTATACACAGTGAAATATGAGCTTATCAAGAGTTTATTTATCTTTTTGAGTATTATAACTCATTGTAAATTTATTGTATTGTGCCAGAAGAGAAATGAGTACAAAATGCACGAGCAAGTCCTCAAACAACTCTTACTTTAGTGCCTTTCGTTTCGAAGTGACATTAGACATTTCCATAATGTACTCCATTATGTTCCATTTTCCTTTATACTTCATTGAGACACGATTAGCTAACAACATAGTTGCCTTTGCATTTTCATTCTTTACAAAATGTTTCTCTATTTTCTTAAGGAACGTCTTATCAGTTACCTCATTATTTATACCGCCCCTCAATGTTTCCGAAACGTTACATTTTATCATCATAAATACTCATGCAATTAGAATGCTTCTACCTCTCATATTTCCTTTTAGCCTCAGATGAACTTACTGTTAAATAAGGCATAAATCAAACTTTCCTATATCATGTAATTGCCTTCGTAATTTAGATTGTGTATTCGCTTGATTCTAGGGAAACCCTAGAATCAAGCCTTATAAATACTCTTGTAACTATTGAAATGAGGAATAATGAAAAATGTCAACCATTCTTTTCAATATGGCATTAGAGCCAAATTGAACGATCCACAAAATCTCTCTCTTAAAAGAAAAAAAAAAAAAAAAGAAACGAAAAATCCCTCAACTGCAACATACCTCAGCCAAAAAACCCTAAAACCAGAAGAATCTTTTCCAAATCCAAAAACCCTAAACACAAAAATCCCTCAGCTGCAACACAGAAATAAAAAGAAAAAAAAATTCAAAGCTCACCAATGAAACAGATCCATCGTCGTCGAACCAGATCGTTCGCCTCCGAACCAAATTCGTTGCTGAACAAGATACACCGTAGAATTAGATCCGTCGATTCTGCCCAACCACCGCCGATTTCATCGAAACATTTTCTTTTGATGGTACCCTCTCTCTCGCTCTTGATTCCAGTGTATATTTTGGAGTCTTGGACCACTGCTTTGTTCTTTGTTGATTGAATTTCTCTTTTTTCCACCTTGTGGCTCTGTTTGGAAGTGTGGATAGTTGATTTTGTCTTTTTTTTTTCTTTTTCCTTTTCTTTTAATTCGTGTAAACCAAAAAGCAAAATGAGCGAAAAAATATCTGTTCCAATTGTGGTTCAATCGAAAGGCGTATTTAACACTAGAATCACCCTCACCAAATCCAATTATGATGTTTGGTCCCAACTTATGGAAATGAAAATTGCTGAAAGAAAAGATCTCGTATATTCGTGGCAAAACTAAGCCACCTGCCTAATCTGATGAAGGTTATGAAAAGTGGTATGTTGAAAATCAGAAGGTCAAACGATGGTTACTGATGTCTATGTCTCCAAATATTATGAGGCATTATTTACGCATATCAACTGCCTACGAAATCTGGCCTGCCTTCTCCACAATATTCTATGATGGAAATAATGAGTTGCAGGCCTTTACTCTGAATCAAAAAGCTTTTTCGGCATGACAAAATGGATGAATTTTTTCTGTGTATTACAGAGAATTAACTGAAATTTTTTGAGAGTTGGACCATCGTGATAAGGTAGTTATGAAAGATCCATACGATGTTAAAACCTACCGCCAGTCTGTTGAACGACTACAAGTTCACATCTTTCTTGCTGGATTGGATGAGACCTTTGACTCAATTCGACGTGAGATTTTGAGAGACGAATTAGTGCTAAGCCTAGAAGAATGTTACTCCTTAGTTTGACGAGAAGCAGTAAATATCACATTGAAGGGTAATTCTGGAACATCTGAACCTAGTGCCATGGTGGCACGGAATCGATCAAATCAGCGTTGTTGAATCTAAGATTTTGATAGACAATTAAATGTTGTTATTTTTGGTGGAACTAACGATTTTATTGAGTGTTTCAGTTTATTAGTTCCAGTGACAAAAATGATCATGAAGATATTGTGGCAATGCTAAAGATGACGACAAAGATGATAGAAGATTAAGAGTTTGAATAAATTAAAGAAACTAGGGAAAACAACTCATGTTAAAATTCTAACTCTTAATGTATCCCGGTTAGGATCACATATAACACAAAAAAATAATTCAAAATTATGTGTGTTTTTATAGGATCCTAATTAGTTAAATTATTTGCTCCTATGTGTAATTGAAAAACAAATGTTGATAAATTGATTAAAATTGAACTTAAGTATTTAGTGGAGCTGATCGAGAAAAGAAATCGCTTAAAAGGGTGAAAACGTCGATGAAATTAGATTTAAAAAGAATTCAGAAGAGGATTCCAGTATCTATCAGTCGACAGGTAAGTCAATCGGTGATTAATGAATAAAGTTGTTGAATCTCTAGGTCGAGAGGTAGGTCGACCTAAGCTTAAAACAAGAAGTCTCTAAATCTCTAGGTCGACAGGTGAGTCGACTTGTGATCAGAGAATAAACTTTCTAAATCTCTAAGTCGACAGATAAGTCAACTTATGAAAATCTCTGAATCGTCCAGTCGACAGGTAATGGATGGGCAGCCGACCGATGGGCAAAAATATTTTGGCTTGGCTACATCCTGAATTGGGCGATTGACCGATGGGTCTTGGGCAGTCGACAAATAGAGGTGTTTCAGGATTTATGAATTTTTGAATTTTATTCAAAAAGTAGCTGTTAATAGCCATTTTATGGTTAAGATATGTGAGATATCTTAGGGATTTGATATGTTTTGAGTTATTTAATTAATATTTAATTATCCCTATAGATATGGTTCAAATAGTTTTGATATTTCTTAATTTGGTACATGTAATTATTTCAATCTTATCTAATTGAGTTTGAGTAAAAGTTTGAGGGACTTAATTGAATATTTTAAGAGATATATTAAGTGAATTATACCAGGAATGAATCATTATGATATAGAGGTCTATTGATGTAATTAAATGTCATGAGTTATGGGAACTAATCGTTATAGGACTTGTTTTAAGAGATTTTAAATAGACCTGCGGATTTCACATTAAAAATAAGAAATCAAGAGAATCCATATTATTCTGAGTTATTCAACTCTCGTGGTTTGTAGGAAAAATCACATTGAGTGAATTGTGAGATCTTTCTGAGAGTTGTTCTTGAGAAATATTTGTTGTGGATTATTACTACTACCGATTTGAAGTTTCACTTCTATTCTAATCATTAATTTTTCAGTGGAATCCTGGTGAGATCTTTCCAAATTACTTACTATTAATTGTTACTTGATTATATTATTTTTTATTTAGAATTTGATCTTTGAAATTGTTTTCTGAATTTTTTTATTGAAAATTATTTTTGAAACAATTTCTTGAAAAAATCTGATTATGTGCTTAATTACTTGCTACCCATCTTTATTTATCAGATTTTGAAATTCTTATTTTTTTATCACTAGTATCAGGACATTAATTGAGTTTGAATTTATCTGGGGTGGTAGAAGCTCCGAGTGAAAAAATCACTTATCAATTATTTGTAATTGGTGAGTTGAGTGTCGGATTAGATACTACTGGGAATGTCTAATCAATGGTAGCTGGTTTCAATCTCTTCCGATAAAGTGATTGAGGTTTTGATCTTTGTCTAGAGTATAAAAAGATTAGGTGTTAATTCTTCCTTGATTGAATTTGTGAGTGAAATATAAAGGTTTCATCCTTACTTAGGAAAATGATACTTGGAGTGATTGTGAGGTTTAATTCTTGAGCTTAAGGTATAAAAAGAATTAGGTCGTGATTCTCCCTGTAATAGAATTAGGTTAATCCTTAGCCTGTGAAAGGATTAGGTTAGTCTTGAGCTTAGGAAAAAGATAAGGTTATTCCTAAGCTTGTGAAATGAATTGTAAAGGTTGATTCTGAGCCTGCGAAAAGAATCATTCTGAGGGTTTGGTTCCTACCTATGAAGGAATCTTAATTTTAGTGGGTGTGAATCTCCGTGGGACTCGGAGGATTAGATTAGCCAAGAGTAGCTTGGTGAACCAGGATATATCGTGGGGTTCTGCTTTGTTTCTTTATATTGTTTGTATTTTGTTGTTTGGATGTGCACCTAATTAATAACACATATATGCTGCTATAATTAATTTTAGGATAAAATTAATTATTTGATTTTTGAAGTGTTATAAATTTGGATTAAATTTTAATACTACCCAATTTACCCCCATCTTGGGTAGCTCACTAGGCCAACAATTGGCATCAGAACTGGTTTTAGCTCGATTAAGCTTAACATCCTAGCTAAATCGGTCACATGCACACACCATGGATGATATGTTTTGTGTATGCTCTTTTGATAGTGGTAAATTTGTATATGAAAATATGGTTTATGAGTCTTGTGATTCTTGTGGTAGTAATGGAGATGATGATAATGAAAATATTCATATTGTTATGGAAAAATTATTTTCTTTCACACTACTTTTTGCTAAAAAGAACTTGAGTTTAAAAACAAAAATTGTTTCTTTTGAAAATGGTGGAAAAAGTGTCCGAAAATTTAAAGTGCATTTGGATGATTATTATGGTACAAAAGAATTTTTGGATGTTATTTTTGAAATTAATAATTTGCTCTCTAAAGTGGATTTCCTTAAAAATGAAAATAGAGTTTTAAAAAATAATTTTGATATGATTTCCTGGCAAAGGTCAGATCTTGTTTCTAAAATTGATATACTTAAGAAAAAATTTGAAAAATCAAAATCCGACTTCAAGACTATTTCAAGAGATTCTGAGAATGATTTTTCTAGGCAAAGTGAATATACTTCATTATTTCATTCTTCATCACAAGCCAGTGATAGTTTTGTTGGTATTGTTAGAAATGATTCTTGTTTTACATCTCATGTTTTCTATTGTAAATTGGATTTGAGATGTTATTATTGTAACAGGGTTGAGTATTTTAAAGTATCATATCCATTTCAGAACCTTAAGGTTATGTTTAACAAGGACGAATTCAAAATGGAATGGATACACGAAGAGAACTACTGAAATGTCTTGTGCAAAATTACATAATGTCGGAAGTAGACCTGAAGGAGTAAACAAAGAAGTTATATCAAAGCTAAAACAGGAAGTCACCAAAGATCCACAAGCGACGCGTGCAAAGTGAAAAGATGCACCAAAGACAGAATGTGAAATTACAAAGAAGTCACAAGCGAAATGTGCAAAGAGAAAATATTCGTCAAAGCCGAGACGGAACATCACGAGGTAGCCCCAAGTAACATGAGCAAATGAAAATATCAGTAAATTAAGTGTCAATAATCAAAAGTTAAGAAGATACAGATATGCCTAGAATAATTGCGCACCCAAATCAATCATCGGTATAAATGAGGTAAAGAGCGAAGTTGTCCCAAAGGATAGAAAAGGTACTCCTAACCCTCCACATTTTAAATTTATTAAATTTTTTTCTAAGACCTATTTTAAATTATGCATTCACCTGTTATCTTAGAAACATTGCATGGTGATTAAGAGAATCACATTTAGTTAAGGAATATTACATGTCTTTATATACTTATGGCAAGTAGTGATCATGTGTTTATTTTAAAGCATGTTATGTGATTTAGAAGATTAATCGAGTGTTTGTGATCTCACTAAATAGTGCTAATTATTTGTTGCATATGCATTTTAGTAAGATTATTTGTACAATGTATTGTCATTTATGTTATTTACTTTTATACAAATGAGTTGAATTAAGTTGATTTTTTTATGCATCTTGACTTATTAAAATGCATGATATTTTATATTGAGGTGATTTAAAAAATAAAGAATGATTTGGTTGATGCATATTGTATTAAGTCTATTTTTTATACTATATATATTTGGTCATTTGAATATTCATAGCGCATCAATCTGTGCTTAATGTTTTAAGTTGATACTTTGTGCACATGAATATATTTATGGATATTAAGTATCTTGCTATATGGATGACAATATGTTCTTCTCATACGTCTCATATCTATTGATTTTTAAATAATTATGATTATGAAGGGATCTAAAATGATATGAGATAACATCGTTATTCTTGAGATACGCTTCCTGTCCGAGTGCATTAACGATTACATGTTTCTAGATTCCATCTATTAGGAAGATATTATTTCGTATCATGAGTAAGGCATGTGGACTTAACTGAAACTATATAATTATATGCTATATTGTTAAAATATTTTGATTTTCTCAGCTTTATTCTCCTAAGCATGAATTTAATTGTTTAAAATATATATATGGGGAGAAGTGTTCATAAGAGGAGCAATATTATGTTATGCTTAAATTGAAAAAGATGATATTGAAGATTTTGATAGTTTCGATTAGCTTGTTGATATACTCACTAAATCTCTAGCGAAAAATTAAAGTTCATAACATTTGCCTAAAGTAGTGATGTTTTTGGTTCCCCCTCCCCATTTTTTTTTAGATGACAAATGGGGATAATTAGGTGACGTTTGGTAACCGTTTCTGTTTCCATTCTAGCAGTGGGATGAGAATGGAATAGGATGAGATAAGAATTTTGTTTCTTTCTAGGGAGTAGAATAGAGTTTGGTAACAATAATTTTTTTTTTTTTGGGGAACAAAATTGCGTTTGGTAACAATTTTATCCTAAAACCATTTATTTTTTTGAGAATTGTTAGAATTACACATGACACAAAATATTTTTCAAAATTATGTGTGTTTTTATAGGATCCTAATTAGTTAAATTATTTGCTCCTATGTGTAATTGAAAAACGAAATGTTGATAAATTTATTAAAATTGAACTTAAGTATTTAGTAGAGTTAACCGAGAAAGGAAATTGGTTAAAGGGGTAAAAACGTCGATGAAATTGGATTTAAAACGAATTGAGGAGAGGATTCTAGCATCTATCAGTCAACAGGTAAGTCGACCAGTGATTAATGAATGAAGTTGTTGAATCTCTCAGTCGACAGGTAGGTTGACCTGAGCTTAAAACAAGAAGTCTCTGAATCTCTAGGTCGACAGGTAAGTTGACTTGTGATTAGAGAATTAACTCTCTGAATCTCTAAGTCAACAGATAGGTCGACTTATGAAACTCTCTGAATCATCTAGTCGACAGGTGATGGATGGGAGATCGACCGATGGGCAAAGAGATTTTGGCTTGACTACATCCTGAATTGGGCAGTCGACCGATGACTCTTGGCCAGTCGACAGATAGAGGTATTTCAGGATTTATGGATTTTCGAATTTTATTCAAAAAGTAGTCGTTACTAACCGTTTTATGGTTAAGATATGTGAGATATCCTAGATATTTGATATATTTTGAGTTATTTAATTAATATTTAATTATTCCTATAGATATGGTTCAAATAGTTTTGATATTTCTTAATTTGGTACGTGTAATTCTTTCAATCTTATCTAATTGAGTTTGAGTAAATGTTTGAGGGACTTAATTGAATATTTTAAGTGAATTATACCAAGAATGAATCATTATGATATAGAGGGTCTATTGGTGTAATTAAATGTCATGATTTATGGGAACTAACCGTTATAGGGCTTGTTTTAAGAGACTTTAAATAGATCTGAGGATTTCACATGAAAAATAAGAAATCAAGAGAATTCATATTATTCTGAGTTATTCAGCTCTCGTGCTTTCTAAAAGTAATCATACTAAGTGAATTGTGAGATCTTTTCTGAGAGTTGATCTTGAGAAATATTTGTTGTGGATTATTGCTACTACCGATCTAAAGTTTCACTGCTATTCTAATCATTAATTTTTCGGTAGAATCCTAGTGAGATTTTTCCAAATTACTTACTATTAATTGTTGCTTGATTATCTTATTTATTATTTGGAATTTGATCTTTGAAAAAAAAAATCGAATTTTTTATTGAAAATTATTTTTGAAACAATTTCTTGAGAAAATCTGATTATGTGCTTAATTACTTGCTATCCATCTTTATTTATCAGATTTTGAAATTCTAACTTTTCTATCACTAGTATTGAGACATTAATTGAGTCTGAATTTATCTAGGGTGGTAGAAGTTTTGAGTGGGAAAATCACTTATCAATTGTTTGTAATTAGTGAGTTGAGTGTCGGATTAGATACTACTGGGAGTGTCTAATCAAGGGTAGTTGGTTTCAATCTCTTCCAGTAAATAGATTGAGGTTTTGATTTTTGTCTAGAGTATAAAAAGATTAGGTGTTACTTCTTCCTTGATTGAATTTGTGAGTGAATTGTTAAGGTTCCGTCCTTACTTGGGAAAATAATACTTGGAGTGATTGTAAGGTTTAATTCTTGAGCCTAAGGTATAAAAAGAATTAGATCGTGATTCTCCTTGTAATAGAATTAGGTTAATCCTTAACTTTTGAAAGGATTAGTTAGTCTGGAGCCTGGGAAAAATATAAGGTTATTCCTGAGCCTGTGAAAAAGAATTGTAAAGGTTGATTCTGAGCCTGCGAAAGGAATCATTCTGAAGGTTTGGTTCCTACCTGTAAAGGAATCTTGTGTTTAGTAGGTGCGAATCTCCGTGAGACTCAGAGGACTGGATTAACCAAGAGTAGCCGGTGAACCATGATATATGATGATGTTCTACTTTATTTCTTTATATTGTTTATATTTTATTGTTTGGGTGTGCACCTAATTGATAATACATATCCGCTGCTATAAAGATAATAATTAATTATACGATAAAATTAATTGTTTGATTTTTGAAGTATTATAAATTTGGATTAAATTTTGATACTACCCAATTCACTCCCCTCTTGGGTAGCTCACTAGGCCAACAAACGTCAACAATCTCGAGCACAACCTAACAATGGTAGATGGACCAAAGAGGTTGACAAATCATCATACAAATGTACTCATTGTCATAAGACCGGCCATACTAAAAATGGTTGTTTTGAACTGGTGGCTATCCAGAATGGTGAGATGTTAGCTGCGTGAAGAAAAATCACCAAAAACCTTCCAATGCAATAGTTGCTCAAACAAAAATGGAAGATGAAATCACTGACAATGCCTTGGCATTGGTAATAAGTGAAAACAATGGTAGTATGGTTTTAAATAGTTCAACATATTTTTTGAATAATACATGGATCATTGATTCTAGTGCAACTGATCACATGACATATGATTCTAAACAGGTCTCACAACTCAATCACTTTAACCAAAAAGTTTGTCTCTATTGCGAATGGAAATTTGACCCTAGTTATTGGGGAAGGATCTTTGACTCTCACCAATACGTTAAATTTAGATTCAGTCTTAGTTGTTCCATCTTTAGATTATAATCTTTTGTCAGTCTCTCAAATAACCACTGTTTTATCTTATGCTGCAATTTTTTAGCCTGATTTTTATTTATTTAAGGACATCAAAACCAGGACGACAATTAGTTGTGGTATTAGACAGGGAAAGTTGTATTACCTAGACTTGAAATCAAAGAGTACTGAAAGCCTACGACAAGCTTTGGCAGTAAGAGGTTCTGAAGATAGAAAAATGAAAGAAATATGGTTGAGACATCGACAGTTTGGGGATGCTTCTTTTGGATATCTCAAAAGATTATTTCCCAGTTTATTTACCGATATTGATGTTTTTAGTTTTCAGTATGAAACTTGTGAACTGAAAAAAAAAGCCATCGTGCTTTGTTTCCATTACGATTAAATAAAAGTCCACTTTTATTTATGATTATTCATTCGGATGTCTGGGGTCTATCGAAAGTCATTACTTTGGGTGGGTCACGTTGGTTTGTAACATTTATTGATGATTGTACCAGGATGACATGGCTTTGCTTGAAGTGAACTCGATATTTCAAAAGTTTCATAAAATGATTGAAACTCAATATGATAGAAAGATTCAAATTCTTCACATTAACAATGGTGGGGAATATCAGAGTACCGAATTTCAATATTACTTGGAAGCACAAAGAATGATCCATCACACTACTTGTTCCACCACGCCTCAACAGAACAGGGTGTCCGATCAAACAAATCGACACTTGTTGGCGGTTGTTCGAGCTTTGTTAGTAGAAGCCCATATGCCTTTGTCTTATTGGGGAGAGGCTTTAATGTCTGCAACTTACTTAATCAATCGGGGACTCTCCAGCACACTCAACTTCAAAATACTACTCCAAACTCTTGATAATACGATTAATGCTCCAACTATCTCAAGCGTAACTCCTTATATCTTTGGATGTGTGGTGTTTGTACATTTACACAAACATCACCGCACCAAGTTAACTCCTCAAGTCTTAAGATGTGTTTTTGTTGGGTATGCTACTCATCAAAGAGATATCGATGTTATCATCCTCCAACATGTTGGCTATTTATCACAATGGATGTTGTTTTTCATGAAGATACAATGTACTTCTCCAATCTTGAATTTCAGGGGGAGTACCAAAAGAAAATTCAAAGTCTAGATTATGATAATCAAGAGCCTAACAATTTGGATATGAGATTGTATTCCAGTGGTGATGACTTGTAGACTGGAGTAAACAAGGAAATGGGTGAATTAGATTTAAGTGGTATGATATTAGATCAAGTCCAAGATGAGAACCAAATAACTAAAGAGATGAATCATTCTCCAACCCAGCCAGAAACCATTGATCATGCTCCATCCCCTGTCAATATATCACACCAATAATTTACTAAAAATGTTCCTAAACCATAGAGAAGACAATTACCACAACACCACACAAGAAGTATCCCTAAATCCACATATGAACCTGAACTCTCTAGTAAACTAAAATATCCCATGAGTCATTATGTGTCTAACCATCATTTGTCAAAATCAAATATGTCATTTATGAATCAATTATCTACTGTATTTATTCTTAACCGTGTGCAAGAAGCCTTATCTAATCCCAAGTGGAAAGCAACTATGAACGAGGATATGAAATCTTTGAAAAAAAATTAAACATGGGAACTAGTTGATCCTCCACCAAGAAAGAAACTAGTTGGATGTCGATAGATCTACACCGTGAAGTATAAGGTTGATAGTATGATTGAGCGCTTTAAAGCAAGACTGGTGGTAAAGGGATACACTCAAACCATCGGGATTGATTACACAGAAACATTTGCACCTATAGTAAAAACCAACATAGTTCGTGTTCTGCTATCTTTGGTGGTAAATTTGGATTGGCCACTACAACAATTTGATGTGAATAATGCATTTTTACATCTGAAGAAGTCTACATGGATCTCCCACCGAGATGCATGATACCAAAAAGACACAGCCAGAAGGTCTGCAAACTAAAGAAATCATTGTATGGATTGAAATAGTCTCCTAGAGCATGGTTTGGAAGGTTCACAAAATCTATGATAGCCTTTGGCTACCATCCAAGCAATTCAGATCATACCATTTTCCTCAAAAGTGAGAAAGGTAAGATAACTGCGCTCATTGTATAAGTGGATGATATGGTGGTTACAGGAAATTATCCTAATGAAAGAAAGGCACTGCAAAATTACATGTCTAAAGAATTTGAAGTGAAAGATTTAGGACCTCTGAAATATTTCCTTGGGATTGAAGTATCCCGATCTAACAAAGGGATATTCCTGTCTCAAAAAACAATATGCTCTAAATTTATTACAAGAAACTGGCATGGCATCATGTCAACCAATGGATACACCAGTAGAAGAAGGTCTAAAGCTATGTGTTAAGCCCAACCAAGTACTAGTTGACAAAGGAAGATACCAAAGACTGGTAGGAAGATTGTTGTACTTGTCTCATACCAGACCAGATCTGATATATGCCTTGAGTATTGTTAGCCAGTTTATGCATAATCCTGGAGAGTAACATATGAATACAGTTGTTCACATTTTGAGGTACCTGAAGTCTGCTTTAGGAAAAGAAGTATTATTCTCTAAAAATGCAGACCATCAAAGCATAGAAGTTTATACCGATGCTAATTGGGCTGGTGACGTGAGTGATAAGTGGTCTACGTCTGGATATTTTACCTTTCTAGGAAACAATCTTGTGACATAGAAAGGCAAGAAACAAAATGTTGTAGCTTAATCAAGTGTAGAAACTAAATTCAGAGGTTTGACAAATGTGTTGTTTGAGACATTATGGCTAAGATTCCTCTTACAGGATTTAGGTTATCTATCTAAGCGACCTATCCGATTATTTTGTGATAATAAAGAAGCATGTGACATCGCACATAATTCAGTTCAACATGACCAAACAAAGCACGTCGAGGTCGACAGGTTTTTCATTAAGAAAACGTTGGATGAAAAAATTGTGGAATTGCCGAAGATTCGATCAAAAGATCAGTTGGCTGACATCCTCACCAAAGCAGTCTCAAATCAGGTATTCTTAAAATTTCTTGACAAGTTGGGTATGTGGGACAATCATGCACCAACTTGAGGGGGAATGTTAAACAAGGCATAAATCAAACTTTCTTATATCATGTAATTGCCTTCCTAATTTAGATTATGTATTAACTTGATTCTAGGGAAACCCTAGAATCAAGCCCTATAAATACTCTTGTAACTATTGAGATGAGGAATAATGAAAATATTAATCCTTCTTTTCAATACTTTCATCAGTGAGAGGTGAAGGTTATTCTTTCCTTACCGCAAAGTCAAGATCCATGCAGCCGAGAATAATTGAAATGTTCTCTTTCTAATCCTTGAAATTTGTACCGTTAAGCATGACAATGAAATTCATGTTGGCAGTAATATAGCAACAGAAGCAATAACTAAACAGAAAACAATAACGAACAATAAGTTCATAATATAAATGTTTGTGTCAAATTATTAATCAAAACATCAACACATATTCATATGCATGACATAAACAAAACAATTATATTGGTGGGAGGTAGCGCTGGAAATACGCCACTACTTACTCTCGTAAGTATACGAGGTCTAAGTTTTAGTATAGTGTGATTGTTAAGATCAGGTTATCGTATCCACAGGGATTGTTGTCGTTACTATCGAATACCGCGTTTGTCGTGACCTAAGTTTATCTAGGCGAAAAACAAATGTATTTAATTAATTAAACTAATACTAATATATCCTAAATTAACTACACTATTATGTTAATATGTTGTAGGGTGAGGAATTGTATAGGGATTAACGTGTTTACAAATACGTGTTCGATTCCGATTTACTTACGTTTACGTTGTTCGACCTATTTGACAACCTCGGTACGTAAACTCCACCGCCACCTCTTCCAAGTGTAAGACGGAAGAATACATGACTTCGAGTCAATGGAGAAGTCCTCCTCAACGTCTTAATGACCTTAGGTCACGTGAGTCTCGCCCAGCGTCACTGATTGCACACAATCCAACTCCCTCCCGGGTTATTGGATCGTCGCGTTGTATTTACCCTATCAACAATCTCCGTTCTAAAACTCTCTCGCCACCTCTTTCAAGTGTAAGATGAGGAATATAACACAACTTTGAGCCAACGAAGAGGTCCCCCTCAACGTCTTTACGACCTTAGGTAGCGTGTGTCTTGCCCCACGTCATCGATTATCCACAATTCAAACCCCGACCGGGTTATAGAATCGTGGCGTTTGTTTACCCTAATCCGAATCCGAGGTTTTGTCAAAACTCCGTATTCTCCATTTATCAATCCAAGCATAATAAATAAACAATATGATAAATACAATTAAACTACGAAGAACAATCACAAACGAAACACCGAAATCATCCAAACAACGTATTTATAAATTATATGTTAATCCCTACTACAATCCATATTTAACTCGGGGCCATAGCCGCATATACAAGAAAATAACGAGCTAAATATGCTCACATGATCCTAAGATAAAAAAATAAGGAAAAACGATCGAAGAACTTAGCCTCGTCCGAAGATAAACCGCTAAAAACGCTCAACGATCGATTCGCCGTCTTCTCCACTTCGGGATGCGAGCTCCACCACTAAAATTCCTAACCCTTGGCTTAAATATGGCTTGAGGGGCTCAAAAATGCAAGAAAGAGGAGAGAGATCTCGTCCAAGGGGGAAGAGAGGGGATATTTATAGCAAAAATATCCTAAAAATATCTAAAAATATCTCAAGACTGTGCAGGGCAAATCCGCCTAGGCGGTGGAAATTCTACCTAGGCGGAGTTAGGTCGGTTAAGTCTGATCGCCTGGGCAGTGAAATAGGCGGTGGACTGGAGAACATTCTGTTGGATTTTCGCCTAGGCGGTAGAATTTTCGCCTAGGCGAGCGGCTGTCAGTAGCCCTTCTACATCCTCTGCTGGATTTCCACCTAAGCGGTAGAATTTCCGCTCAAGCGGTCGTCCGTCAGTAACATTTTGCTCTTCTCTATATTTTCACCGCTTAGGCGATGGTCTGGATGCCTAAGTGGTGGGCCTGTTTCGTCTTTTAGCCTCCGAGCTTGTTTATCCACTATAACTTCGAACCACTTTGGTTCGATCTCATCGTTTTAACTCCAATTTCCTAACAATTCGCCCTACACACCTGAGTTATACGAAAAGTATAAAAACTAATTAAAACATAATAAAAATAACTATAAACATATTCGAAAACTAACAAATTCATATTGGAAATAGATAGATTTTTCACACCTATCAATACCCCCAAACTCAGAATTTGGCTAGTCCTCGAGCCAAACACACACACTAAATAAAAAAAAAATACAAAAACAACAAATTGAATTAAATAACAAACAACCTAAAAACAATCTAAACATAACAACATACGAGTTTTAAATTCTTCTAACGGCCTATTTATTTTTCCCTCAACAACCGCCAATTATTTCGAGATCAGGCGGTAACACACAGTATGTAATGTTCTAGAATTTTGACATGCAATAATGGTGAACGCTATTCTAGATCCTGTAAACGTGTTAGTGCGAGACTCAATAATATAACTATACGACTATCGGATTGAATTATCCCCCAACAAAATTCATGAGTTAAGGATTACGATAAGCTAAATTGGGGTCCACTCTCTACTAATGTAGGTTTAGTAGTTCATGAAGATCATTAGGGCTTGGTTCGGTTAAGGTTAATTTGGCCAAAGGTAATTTGGAATAGAAAACGGGTTAACGTTGTTAACTTAACGTTACCCAAGGCTCAACGCTTGGCACATTCACTCTCGAATCCCCATAGAAAGATTGGAAACAATCCCAAACATTCATTGAAGACCGATGTACTCACTTGTCAAAAGAAACAGAAATAAAAATCATATTTACATTTGGTTCTTTATTTTTATTTTTATTTTTATTTAATTTCTATTTTTTTTTTCTTTTCTTTTCAATGAACATACCCCCAAACTTATTTGATTATTACAATTGAAGGGGTGTGTGAAATACAAATAAAAAACAACAAGTGAGTACTCAAATACCGAACCAATTTGAAGTTCGCCCTTTACCCAACCGCTCACATCAAGAAGCCTTTGCAACGGCTAACTTGATTCACTCAAATTGTGTCTTTGTTTTAGCGATAAAGGACTAGAAAGAATTCAATTGGCCGTGGTATTGGTTTATGTGTTCTGAATTGAATATGTATTTAGGCTTCGACATGGTAACGAGGATAAACATATATCAAGGTAGGCTTCAAGGTCTCAAGCGACAAAGAGAATGCCTAAATCACGTCTCCTGAACTACCTCATCTAGGATTTCTCTTCAAGCTTCCCCTCAATCAAGTTCTAGAATCCTTAATGTGTCATGAATTTGGTTAATCGATAATCGTCCTCAAATCAATTGAATAATTATACATTGAGTCTATGTGCCCATGCAAATTAGGATCTACAATAATTTTAACCAAAAAGCATAGTCAAGCACACAGAATCACACATGTATGGGTATTACCCTTGACTTCAAAAATAACCAGGGGTAATTTTCATCATCAAGTGACGGCCCAGATGAATGCAAAACTCAACATATAACAATAACACAAAAACGTAAACACATTCTAACCTAAACACACATGCAATACGAGAAAAGGATAATACATAAACTAACATACTACTACTATACATCACCCCCAAACTCAAAGTGGACAGTGTCCTCAGCGAACCCAATCATCATTCTCAATATATGAAATTTAAAGCATACTGACGAAGGGTGTTTAGAACACTTACCTGGGAGGCGAAAGGATCTCGCCTCCGAATCAAGTCGGATGGGATAGATTAAAAAGAATTACTTGGGCTACCTCCCAAGAAGCGCGTGGTTTAATGTCCTCAGCCCGACATTTTCAGAACGCCCTCAAGATTGGCGAGGTTTTGCTTTGGATGGCTCACACTCTCAACGAAATGCCTCACCGGCTTATGTTCTTGGCCAAGCACAATAGAAGGCTTGGAATCTCGTCGAAAGGGATGCATCAATACCCGTCGATCTAACATCGCCAAGTACCTTGCATAAGAAATAAAAACAAAACTACAAACAAAAATTATATACAAAATAAATGCCTAAAGTAAAATTAGGTCACTTTTACACAATATCGACAATGAACGACATCGCCAATCCCGAGAATACGAAACACTTGCTTCTCCTATCTAAAACTTAAGTCTCCGGAACCGTTACCATATTTTTCCGACAATAACATCAAAACAATCCCCGGCAACGACGCCAAAAACTTGCTAGCACGTAAATATGCTGCTACTTACTCTCGCAAGTATACGAGGTCTAAGTTTTAGTATAGTGTGATCGTTAAGATCGGGTTATCGTATCCACAGGGATTGTTGTCGTTACTATCGAATACTGCGTTTGTCGTGACCTAAGTTTATCTAGGCGAAAAATAAATGTATTTAATTAATTAAACTAATACTAATATAACATAAATTAACTACACTAATATGCTAATATGTTTTCGGGTCAAGAATTGTATAGGGATTAACATGTTTACAAATACGTGTTCAATTCCGATTTACTCCCGTTTACGTTGTTCGACCTATTTAACAACCTCAGTACGTTAACTCCACCGCCACCTCTTCCGAGTGTAAGATGGGGGAATACATGACTTCGAGTCAACGGAGAAGTCCCCCTCAACGTCTTAACGACCCTAGGTCACGTGAGTCTCGCCCAGCGTTATTGATTGCACACAATCCAACTCCCTCCCGGGTTATTGGATCGTCGCGTTGTATTTACCCTATCGATAATCTCCGTTCTAAAACTCCCTCGCCACCTCTTCCAAGTGTAAGACGAGGCATATAACGCAACTTCAAGCCAACGAAGTGGTCCCTCTCAACGTCTTTACGACCCTAGGTAGCGTGTGTCTAGCCCCACGTCATCGATTGTCCACGATTCAAACCCCAACTGGGTTATAGAATCGTGGCGTTTGTTTAACCTAATCCGAATACGGGGTCGCCGCTACTTACTCTCGCAAGTATACGAGGTCTAAGTTTTAGTATAGTGTGATTGTTAAGATCGGGTTATCGTATCCACAGGGATTGTTGTCGTAACTATCGAATACCGCGTTTATCGTGACTTAAGTTTATCTAGGCGAAAAACAAATGTAACTAATTAATTAAATTAATACTAATATATCCTAAATTAACTACACTATTATGTTAATATGTTTTAGGGTGAAGAATTGCATAGGGATTAACGTGTTTACAAATACGTGTTCGATTTCGATTGACTTAAGTTTACGTTGTTCGACCTATTTGACAATATCGGTACGTAAACTCCACCGCCAAATCTTCCGAGTGTAAGACGGGAGAATACATGACTTCGAGTCAACGAAGAAGTCCCCGTCAACGTCTTAACGACCCTAGGTCACGTAAGTCTAGCCCAGCGTCATTGATTGCACACAATCCAACTCCCTCCCGGGTTATTAGATCGTCGCGTTGTATTTACCCTATCGACAATCTCCGTTGTAAAACTCCATCGCCATCTCTTCCGAGTGTAAGACGAGGAATATAACACAACTTTGAGCCAACGAAGAGGTCTCCCTCAACGTCTTTACGACCCTAGGTAGCGTGTGTCTAGCCCCACGTCATCGATTGTCCACGATTCAAACCCCGACCGAGTTATAGAATCGTGGCGTTTGTTTACCCTAATCCAAATCCGAGGTTTTGTCAAAACCCTGTATTCTCCATTTATCCATCCAAGCATAATAAACAAACAATACGATAAATACAATCAAACTACGAAGAACAATCACAAACGAAATACCGAAATCATCCAAACAACGTATTTATAAATTATATGTTAATCCCTACTACAATCCATATTTAACTCGGGGCCATAGCCGCATATACAAGAAAATAATGAGATAAATATGCTCACATGATCCTAAGATAAAGAAATAAGGAAAAACGATCGAAGAACTTAGCCTCGTCTGAAGATAAACCGCTAAGAACGCTCAACAATCGATTCGCCGTCTTCTCCAATTCGGGATGCGAGCTCCACCACTAAAATTCCTAACCCTTGGCTTAAATATAGCCTGAGGGGCTCAAAAATGCAAGAGAGAAGGGAGAGATCCCGGCCAAGGAGGAGGAGAGGGGATATTTATAGCAAAAATATCCTAAAAATATCTAAAAATATCTCAAGACTGTGCAGGGCAAATCCGCCTAGGCGATGGAAATTCCGCCTAGGCGGAGTTAGGTCGGTTAAGTCTGATCGCCTGGGCGGTGAAGTAGGCGGTGGACTGGAGAACATTATGTTGGATTTTCACCTAGGCGGTAGAATTTTCGCCTAAGAGAGCGACTGTCAGTAGCCCTTCTACGTCCTCTGCTAGATTTCTGCCTAAGCGGTAGAATTTCCACTCAGGCGGTTGTCCGTCAGTAACATTTTGCTCTTCTCTACATTTTCACCGCTTTGGCGATGGTCTGGATGCTTAAGTGGTGGGCCTGTTTCGTCTTTTAGCCTCCGAGCTTGTTTATCCACCGTAACTTCGAACCGCTTTGGTTCGATCTCATCGTTTTAGCTCCAGTTTCCTATCATTTCGCCCCACACACCTAAGTTATACAAAAAGTATAAAAACTAATTAAAACATAATAAAAATAACTATAAACATATTCGAAAACTAATAAATTCATATTGGAAATAGATAGGTTTTTCACACCTATCAGTGGGCCCCATCACAAGATACCTAACACAACATTGATGTTCAATCTTTGGACAGTAATACCAACTTATTAGTGGTACTCTCAATATAGTAAAAAAATGTCGACCGTAAATCCTGTCAAACAATAAGCTTTTCTTTTGACCGACTTATTGTTTACATGGAAACTTAATAATCATCACATATTTATTCCCACAAGCACGTTTATTATTTGGCTAAATAATAATCTTCATTTGGGTCAGTTACTGATGGCGTAAATAACAACCATACACATTTTAATATCTCAAAATAAATAAATCTACGCAATAGAAGTTACTTTGACAACATGTTGCTTCAATTAGTTTATTTCAACATATAAGTCATTTTGTACAATAAAAAAAAATTATTACACTTGATACAGATTTTAATTTGAAATTTTTCTAAATATCAAAAGAAACATAATGCAACTCATAGTAAAATGCATGACATGTTACTTTATGACTGGAAAAAATAAATTGAATACAAAAGCCAAATGCCAAGTGAAAATTTTATAAATTCTGCCAACCGAAATGAAAAAAAGTAGACTAATGCAGTTCTCAGGGCGGGAACCATTGTCAAATTAATATCAGGCTTTATCTATTTGTAAAATATAATTTTCATCCAATACCACTTGTTAGTGCTCGTATTCCGACGTTCAACCAACAATATAACTAGTCTACTTAATCTTTCAAGAAATAATATGACTAGCTATATCATCTTTGTTTTAAAAAAAAAAAAAAACTGTCCAGCTTACATTATCGCAATGGGAGATGAATCCCAGTAAACAATTGGCCCAAACTGTCGCACATTGTCTGACTCCATGATTACACCCCAAAATCAAGAACATGAAAAATTTTAAAAATAAAACCCCAAATAATTTAACATTAAGCAGGTTTTCATACCGATTGTTAGGAATAATTTATAAATCTCAATAGATTTCTTAGTCCCAAATCAACATGTCAAATTAGCAAAAGTTATTGAACACATAAATGAGCGTACCTGAATCTATGGCGATGAATCGTTGGGGGTAGAGGTCTTCTGTAAACTAATCACTTAATGTTACTCAATGAATTTTCTCTCTTAAATAGGAAAGAAGAGATGAGTAGTCGTCTTAGTAGTCTCGGGGACCATAACCCTAAATGTCTTTATATATTAGATTAACTCAAACCCCATTAACCTTAATTATCTAATATGGGTAATTACACATTGCAAAACACATACTCATTAAATATTTTCTAAGCCCATTAGTTAGATCACTTATTTGGGCTCATATAAAATTGATGACCCATAATATAACTATTTAATTAATCATATGAGCCCAAAATACGAAATTATTAATTTCCTAGCAGTTTTATCTTGTATTATTAATTTCTTAATATGGGTAAGTACACATTGTGAAGCACATACTCATTAAATGTTTCCTAAGCCCATTAGTTAGATCAATTATTTGGGCCCTTATAAAATTGATATAACCCATAATATAATTGTTTAATTAATCATATGAGCCCACAATACAAAATTATTGATTTCCTAGAAGTTTTATCTTGTATTTTAGTTATATGATCAATGATGTTTTCAATTAAAGTTTGCATCATCGGCCACTGGCACTATTTTATGTTGTCACTCGTTGTGAGACCTCAGATCTCCAATCGTCGAATTCTGGTCACCGATCGTCACAATTTATTTAGTTACATCTAACTATTTTTAATATGTTTTTTAGTTGCATGTAACTATTTTATATGTATTTTTTAATTATGTTTTTAAGTTTATTTTTAATTGCATTTTAATATATTTTTTAGTTAGTATTTTTAAGATTTTTTGGTGATCAATAAAAAAAATTAATTGAATTATATTAAAAAAAAAAATTGGAACAGAAGATGATGAGTGAAAAGGGGAAGAAGATGTGGCAAAAAGCACAAGAGTGAAAGAAGAAAGCAGACGAGGCTACTTGTATTAAGGGATCACTTGTTTTTTATACATATGTTAGAGGAGGTAGTTGAGCTCTAGATGTTCCATAATGGGGTGAGGCTACATATGTTAGGGGATCATCTAACGTTAACTTTGATAGACTGGTCAAGGAAAAGTTTTGACAAGTTTGCCCTTTCATAAATGACATTTTGTCACTCGTACTCTTACAAAGGGTAAATTATTTTATTTTATTTTTAAAAATGATTGGATGCTTTAGTCAATCCACTAACATATTCTGTAATTTTTTGTAATTTTTATTATTTAATTACATTCAACATTTTTACAATAACAATGCAATATATTTATAAAATTTTGTTAAAGTATCATGTTAAATTTAACACGAATTTAAAAAATTATGAAAATTCGAAAGTACTATGTTGAATTCAACAATAATGTGAAAACTAAAGAAAAAATTGTGAATATGACATCATTTTGAAGGTCTTATTAAGACAAATCTGAATATATAATTATATAATGAAAAATATATGTGAAACAATATTTTTTGTGCTTTTAATAATATCGTTTTGAATACCATACTTTTATGACGTTATATATCAAGTAAATGATTGTAGGGGCCAATTTGATCGAATAATCATTAAGGATTGCCTAATAACCTACTAAAAAAATGGTCTATTCGATAATTTTTGACTTCTTAATAGGACTACCCCTTATTTTTTGAACTTATGCAGCGGACACAAATTGTATTTTTTTTTTCTTTTCTTTCAAGCACTTCACCTCCTGTTAACCCTAAAGGGTTTAATCATGATATCACGATTTTGATGATTACAATAACTTGATGGTTTTCTAGACTAATTTGATTGTTTGAGACTTGTGATAGATTAACGCATCTTAGTCAAAACAAGAAATGATGAAGATTAACTCGTACCCAAAAGAAATGCAAATAAAATAGATGGTCAATATTTTCAAGAACAAATGATTTTCTTGTACACTATAGGTAAAAACTGAATTTATATTTATTTATTCGTTTTCAACTTAATTAGAATCACACACAACACTTAAATGTGCTTCAAATGATTATCTTCTATGTGTTAAACCTTAGTTATACATGATTTTAAAGATATATGTGCTAAGTTATTGTTCATACATAATTGTGTAATATTCAGTTTAAAACGGTTAGCTGAATGCAACTATATTTAAAAAATGTCAATTTTTGGTTGAAAGGATTGATTAGAAGAAATAGTTGGTTAACTGAATTGGACAGAAGAGTGTTTGGATGAGAAAATGAATGAAATGGTTGGTCGTAGAAATAGCAGTAATTTTATATCTTTATGTTCAAGATATCCCAAATATCTGTAAGTAAGAATAGATGTTCTACTTAAACTACGAATAACATGTGTACTGGATGCAATTATTGTTGTTGGCTCCATATTTCGAGGTAACTCGGGTTACTCAGCGTCTAACACCTCCGCCAATTCTATATTTTGCCTAGTGCTTGATTTTTTGAGAAACACTTGCTCTAAGAATACTACAAATTTGAAAACAAACACCTTATGTTCTTCTAGGTGATATAAGCAATATCCAGTGATTTACCTAGGATACCCTACAAACTTGCAATTGTTAGTGCTAGATTCTGACTTGTCTACCTCAAGTCTTTTGACATGACCCTAACACCCCCAAATCTCAATATACGTAAGACTCAATTTTCACCCACACCACATATCATGTGGAATAATTTCCATAGTTAGTTTGAACCTTGTTCAGTGAATGAATTACGGTCATCAAGAAATATCCCCAAAATGAAATAGATAAATAAGTGCTACTTATCATCAAGCTATAGAGCTCACGAGTCCAAATACATCAGTATGTACTAAACTTAATATGCCAGCAACCCTATTTTAATGTCTAATGTTAACCCTAAAATATTCAATTCCTATTTTGATGGTTCTAATGATTCGATTAACTTGAATATTTGGCTGAACTAATATTGTGTTTGACATATGTTTACAACATATTAGTCAGGATACATATTGGACAAAGATAATAATGTGTAAAAATGAGACTTAGATTTTGAGAAATATTTGGAATAGGCTTTCAGTTCTTGAGCTTAGATATTCTAAAAATTTTGAAAGATAGAAATAGAGAATATCAAAGAACAAAGAGAAAAAGAAAGAGTGTTAGAGAAAATCAGTAGAAAACGCATTACACTCTTGAAGAAATCTATGGAAGTATTTCTAAGAAAAAACATATTGAAGATATTTTGTGGAACCAAATTCTCAACATTCAATTCATAGCTATCTACAAGGATTTCGACGAGATCTTTCTGGTTTAAGTATTAATTCTCTCTGTTATACATATTTCCGCTCAAAGCTATACCTAATTGATTTCTCATTGTGACTATATCCTTTGCTTATTTATGAAATCAAATTTAAATTTGATAAAATCGTTTTATGAAAAACTCACTGATATCAATTATTGAAAATATTTTTTTGAGATAAAAACAATTTGATATATCTGGTTTTTGTGATTTTGTGCTCCATTGTGATAAAATCCATATTTATAAAAACACGATTACAAAATGATTTATTTTATCATGATTACTTTTGTCACCTAATTCAGGTTATCAACTGAATTTATCTTTGTAAGTATTGGTAGAAGCTCTCTGTGGGAAAATAAAGAATATTTTTGGTACTACTGCGGGGTTGTACCGTAGACCTAAGTGTACCTGTTCTGAGTGAGTGTGTAATTGAATATAAATGAAATGTACTCAATCGGGATTATAAATATTTGATTTTCACCTGGTAAGAGGGTTAGAAGGGTTTAGTGGTTTAATTCCCTATGAGAGCTTAGGAGAGTAGATGTAACAAGAGCACATTATCAAACTACTATAAAATATCTATTGTCACATATCTTTATCCCTGTTTTTTTGTGTGTACTTAGTATAATGCTTCTGTAATTAATCATATTAAAATCGATTAGGTTTAATTAATCTGATTAAATTTTTAAAATTACCCAATTCACCCTCTCTCAGATAGATCTTTGGGCCAACAACCAACAAAGAGTGACTTGGTCATTTTGCCTATGAGACACAATTTACAAGTTGGTAGTGGCTCCTAGCCAAATGGGCCCAAAATCACATCTTTAACAATCTTGTTAATCCTCATCTCACTAATTTGACCCAGTGTGAGCTGCTACAAGTAGGTAGAATTTTCATTTCTCAATCTTTTCTTTGTTATACTTTCAATTGCATGTTGTTGATTCCACCATATATTTTTTAATAATGAAGATTGTTACAACATATGCCCAAACAACCAACTTTGAATGAAAATAAATAATACAAGTATTATTCTAAGAGAACTACCTAACAATTTTTTATTAAATAAAAAATGGAAATAATGTTTCTGAAAATTTAGGAATAAACAAACAATCTTTTAAATTTAAAATGTGTGTTGACAACAAGTTCAAGTGAAGGTCTCGCACGAATAATGCAACGACTCTTATTATATTTCTCATACACAATGAGATGCCTCCTTACTGAACCTTATACTTTCCTTTAGACCCTACATAGTATTACACATATGTGAACTAAAATTAGAGTCTAAAATCTAATAAAAAACAGAACAGGTTGTCAAACAACCAATAACAACAAATAGGTGTGGTTTATCCTAAGAACTTAGGTAATGTGGACAATTTATTTTCTAATGTCGTTGTTGGCAACAGTGGAAGTATTTTATTTTATCAGGCATCTTCTATTTCCTAGACTTTTGTTCGCTTTCAAATATGAGCTAGATTTGCACTTCTTCTTCTCTTTTGAGGTTGAAAACCCGTGCACTACAATCAATGAACCCTTGGACTTTTTAAGGTCCCCTCAGTGGTTCCCAACATGTTAAGAATCCCCAAAAGAGTGACTTCTAGTTTGTTCATGGAAGTTCACCACAAATTGATTGTACATATTAGGCAGTGACTATAGAAGCAAACCAACAGTCAGGTTGTGATCAAGAGTTGACCCCAAACCTTTCTGGTTTCTCAACCTGACTAATCATCTTAAGGACGTGGTCCCTAAATGATGACCCTAATGGAATCTTGGTTCTAAAAATCTCATTTGAGACGCTATAATGCTCGCTAAAGAGGGATTCCAGGCGTTACACAATTACATATGAGTTCCCTAGCCATTCAGACTATTTTTGAAGCTCATTACTCATCGATGCTTATAGTGCTAAGCCCTTTTATCATCGTTTATCCATTTTTGGATTGTGACGCATTCTTCCTAAGTGTTAGCATCAAATGCCACAAGTACTAGACCATCCAAAGCATAGTCCATTTTCTTAGAAGCCAAAACTAGTTTGAGGATTCTCGGCCAATCAAACAAGTTAGGTTTGGCTAAAGTGTTTTTCTCAAGAATGTTTTTCAATGGCTTCAACATAATGATAGCCACAGAGAAATTAAATACAACGTATAAATTAAGCAAAAAATTAGTGTACATCAATTTGAGATCTAAGTTCTTTTACACATTTAAATGTACTCCCACTAAAGTTTTAGAATCTCACATCTATTTGGATAAACACACATTCTAAATGTCCCTAGTGGGGAATTGGACAAACCTAACATTGTCAACTGGCCTAACATCTTCAACATATTGGCCTACCGAACCTTTGAGGATAATAAGGAACTCTTACTAATCGTCTTTTGGCCAAGATCCAATTCTTATTCAGTCTCTAATTTTATCATACCTGACATCTTCAGCATATTTGTATATCTCCCTAGTTAAGTTATATTCACCCATTATGGTAGGCCATTAGTTTTTGCTCCTCGCATGTTATAAATAAAGATAAGTTCATCGAGAGTTCGATTTTTAGGACACAGTCTCACATCTTCAACATATTGACCGACTTTAGGTTTGTAGAATCCTAACTCGAACAAAACCCCTAGTGGAAAACCATGACGACACATATCTCATATGCTCATATTACAACTTAATATTAATTTGTGAGATATTTATTTAGATCTCATCTATCAACTTACTTGGTTTGTTGAGTTCAAACTTGAGTCAGCCTCTATCATTTCGATAAATAGCAAGAACACCCCCCCATTATTTTCAAAATATATGAGACACCCCTTCTCTTTTTAATTTAGTTAACCAAGATGCCCTCTAACACATTTTATCGACGAAAAAACCCTAGCAACATTATATTTTGTTGTTGCTTATGACATTTTTTTTAATTTTTTTTACTATTTTTTACTCTCTCTCTCTCTCTCTCTTATTTAATATATATATATATATATATATATATATATATATATATATATATATATATTTACTTTTATTCTGTATATTTATTTCAATTGTTTTTTTTATTTTTTATTTTTTGTACGGTATTTGTAGAAAATAATTAAAAAAAAAAAAACGAAAGTAATAATCTAGAAAACAAGATGCAAGAGAAAAATAAAAATAAAAAACAACAAAAAGAAAATCAAAAAATATAATTTGAAAAATAAAATATGAATTTTGGAAAGAAAAAAAAAAAAGAAAAACTAAATAAAACAGTTCTTTTTTAATTTCAAATTTAAAATTTTCAACTTGAAATCGAAAAATAGAATTTTAAAAATAAAATATGAATTTAAAAAAAAAATTAATAAAACAGTTCTTTTTTAATTTTAAATTTAAAGTTTTCACGTTGTTTTCTTTTTTGTCTTTTATGTTCTAGTTTTTTACTTTTGATTTTGTTTTTTATTTCTTATAAACATAATATACAAAAATAAAAACATAAAAATAAAACAAATAAAGTAAAAAAATACGAGGAAAAAAATATAAAAATAAGAAACAGAAAGCAAGAGAGAATAAGAGAACATAATAATAAAAAAAATAATGTTATAAGGTTATTTTTGTCAGTAAAATGTGATAAGAAGTATGTAAGTCATTATTGAAATAATAGGGATTGACTTTAACATTTATCAAAATATCAATAATAGGGATTGACTTCAACATTTATTGAAATATCATGGAGTGTTTCAGGTATAAACTCAGAGCATAAAGTAATTGCTCCATACACGCCTATAATGGAATACGATAATCATATACTTAGGTGGCGTTTGGTAACCGTTTCTGTTTCTATTCCAACAGTGGGATGAGAATGGGATGGGATGAGAATTTTGTTTTCTTTTTGGGAGTAGAATCGCGTTTGGTAACGATAATTTTTTTTTTTATTTTGGGAAGGGAATTGTGTTTGGTAACGATTTAATCCTAAAATCTTTTTTTTTTTTTTTTTCTTTTCTGTTTTGGCCTGACGGCGGTGGCGCCGTCACCAGCCGGCCGGCGGTGCTCCAGCAACACCCGCCGGTGGCGTCGGAGACAGCGGTGCCCCCGCCGGCGATGACCGGACGGCGGTAGCGCCGGCGACGCCGGCCGGAAGACAATGGCGCAGTCGCCGGAGATGACCGCCGGCGGCGGCGGACGGTGATCGACCGGTAGATGAATAGTGACCATGGATTTTGGGAATAATGAGAAACAACTTTTTTTTGTTTCTCATTTCTTAAGAAAAAAGTGGGTACAATTTTCAAATAGAAATGAAATGGAAACAGAAACAAAAATTACCAAACGCTATTTCCAAACAGAATTCCCAAAAATCTGGGAATGGAATGGGAATTTCTGGGATGGGATGGATTACCAAACGGGGCCTTACAGTCCAGTTTGACCCAACCACCAAATTTAAAATTTAATTAAATTAATTAATTAATTATATTAACACTCCACCGTCACACCTCATATGCAACTGAGCTGGTTTGAAAGAAGAAGAAGCCATTGTAATATATTAGAGTTCTTTACTTAATAATTACAATTAAAAAAAAAAAAAACTCTGATATCATATATATATATATATATACATACAGTCTTTTACCAAAGCTCATAAAATGGATTTTGGAAATCCATTTCTTGAGAAATAGATTTCCAAAAAAAAATAGAAAAACTAATTTTGGAATTTCGTTTATACATTAATTCAGTCGATTTTTTTTTCAAACAATTGAAATGGAGAATCAATTTCCATTGAAACCCTAAAAGGGTTTTCAATCAGTTTTTCTTAGCTCTCTTCTCTAGCGCCGCCCTCTCTTCTCCTCTCTCTCTTCCTCTCCCTTCTCCATTTTTGGCGTTTTTGAGCTCTCCTTCTCCATTTCTCCTCTTTTCTTCTCCTCACTACTTTGATTGCTCAGCCTTCCTCGTCATCGCCGCTTTTTCAGTGCCTTTCAACCCTTCGTTGCCGTCGCCCATCTCGCTCCGAAGTCCGGTCGTCGTCTCCTTTTGGCTAAGGCAAACCATTTTACTTTTTTTTTTTTAAAAATTTGGCTATTTCATATGTGTGTATATATTTGGTTGCTTTTTTTTTTTTTCGAAATGTAGATCTAGATTTGGTTTTTGAAATGTAGATCTAGGTTTGTTTTTTTTTTGTTTTTTTTTCCCAAAAATCATTATTTTTCGATTTTAGTTATAAAATTATTTTTTCGGTTTTAATTAGAAAATTTATTTTTGGTTTAATAAGGAAATTTGGTTATATTTCGGTTTTAATTAGGATTTATAGTTAATTTTTTTTTTCAATGGTAATATTTGTTTTTCTGCTAATTATTAATTGTTTAGGTTTATTATCATATTATGGTAATAATAAATACATTTTATATTAATAGAATACTACATATTAATGAAAATATATAGATGATTATAAATATGTATTGCACTTATCAATATGAAAATATATACATATGTAAAGAGTTTTGTGCAAATCTAAAATAAATATTGAATTAATATGTATATATTAATTGAATAGATCTTCTAACCTAAAATAAATATAATATATAATATATAATAAAAAGGATATCACATAATAAATTAGAAAGCCAATATATATTTATCAAGTTCTTTATTCAATTTTTTATGTTTCAAACTATTATTGTAAATTATAAATTTTTATATGGTTAAATTATTTTGTTTAACAAATTCGAATTCCACTGACCACTCATCATGCATGTAACCGAACATAATAATCAGAATCATATTTTATTGTTTTGTTTTTTTTAACATTTTTTTTTCTTTAGAGATTTATATTGATTTTTAAGTAGATTTAAGGAACTATTTGTTTCATGAAAATTGAGAGATTTGGAATACAAATATGATTTTATTTTTCACATGTCAAATTCAACATATACTCTTAATTTATACTTTGCACCCGCAAATTGATTAGAAAATTGAAATGATTAGATTCTAGTTTGTGCACTTAAAAGTGCATTTGAATAAGTAATTGTGTATATAAAACTGAAGATTTAATGAATGACAATTAATTTCAACCGTTTTCATTGAGTTTTAATTGGCAATTTCAATTTTTTTAATAACATGATTGATAATGATAATAATATTTTCTTTGTTTTATTTTGATTTGTGAAATACTAGTTGTTTGAAATGGAGAACGTTACATTGTATTTGTATTGGGGTAATAGGATATTGGAAGGAATTGAATTTGGGGTGTCGTATAATATGTCGGCGATAAAATCGTTGGATGTTTGTCGGGGGATTACGTTAAACGAATTGATTGAGATATTACGATCTTATATTCTTGAGGATGGAGTTTATGGAACTTTGAAGTTAAAGTGTAGGTTGCCGATAGTTATTATTGGGTCGAAAAGTTATAGATACATGTTTTCAATCGAGGACGATGCGACATTAGACCATGTGCTTCAGTTACTCTTAAGATACCCTCGCTACTTAGGGTTGAGGTGTATGTCGAGGTGGAGCGAGCATTTGATCACGCTCCAATATTTTCTTCCCAACCTGGTAACTTACCCAATTTTTAACTCAGAATTTCAATCCCTATGGTATCGCATTATCCAGACAATTTACTTCGTATAATATTCCCATATCTGACCCTCAAGTTGTAACGGCCCAGTTTCTCAAGGTTGCCATGTAGTTTCTCCCCTTAGAAAATTAATACTAAAACTGAATCACCAATATTCTTGACATAAATCTGAGAAATTTTACCATGCAACGGAAATAATTTTAATTATCGATTTACTGAGTCAATTTTAGAACGATAAATAATAAATACAACTATTACAAATTAAATAGATATTCAAATGAAATTCTTGGCGCAGTTTGATTCTTACCGGCTTTGCAATCAAAACTGTGGGGTTGTATTAAGTAGAAATCCAAATAAAATTCCTGGCATAATTTCATTCTCACCAGCCTTACAATCAAAACTATGTGGTTTTGAGTCAGGGCTTAATAGAATTTTAACCCCTCTAATGCGTGTATTCAATCAAATCTCAAATAAACACATAAATGTATATCTCACATAATTTTCACATAATACATACTCATAAATATTTCATGAAAAATTACAATTATAACAGTAATAACATAAACCACACAATCCAATTAGAGATTAAATAGTTAAAAATTCTACCTGAAATCCTAACCAAAATCGCCGCGGTATGAATTTTATTTTTTCTTTTGGATCCTTCATTTTTTTCTCGCCAAAAGCCCCAGTAAAGGCAAAACATATAATATATATATCAAGTAGAATTTGTTTGTTAGTGAACCTAAGCAGCCGAATATTTTATATATATGTTCATATCAGCCGAATTTCCAAGCACTATATACTGATCATCATTATTATCATCATCATCATTATTTAACCATATATATATATACATAAGGTTAAAGTTAGTTTCCTAAACTAATTTCAGTCATTTGTTTATTTATTTATTTATACAATGTCCTCCTTAAAATAAAATAAAAAAATATTAATTATATCTCAAAACTCTTAAAAGTATATTTTAAGTAACACAATAGTCCCAAAATTATTAAAAGTCAATTTAAAAATTAACGTTTTAGCCTCAAAAATTATCAAATATTATTTATATCATAAATTTACAAAATAATCCAAAAATATTATATTGGCCCAGTGATCTACCCAAGAGAGGGGTGAATTGGGTAGTTATAAAATTAATGCAAATAATTTTCTTTCAACATTTAAATTTTCAAATAATTAATTTAATCTTAAATTAATTATTATCTTTATATAGTAGCGGATAAGTGTAATTAGCCCTAGGTGCACACCCAAACAACTAGAAATAAAGATAGTAACAATGCAGTACACCACGATGTATACTGGTTCACTAAGCTACCCTTGGCTAATCTAGTCCTACGGAGAGTCACACCCACTAAACTAATAAGATTCATTTAAATTGGTAGGAACTACACCTTTACACAATAATTTTTTTACAAACTCAGAATCAATCTTTACAATTTTCTTTTCGCAGACTAAGGAAAAACTTCTATCTTTTTAACAAGTTAAAGATTAACCTAATTCTTTTATACCTAGGTTAAGAATCAAACCTCACCAAAATCACTCAAAGTACCTTTTTCACTGGTAAGGATGGAGCTGTTTCAAATCATAAAAACTAATTTTATTCAGGAAGAATTAACACCTATCACTTTTCACGGAAAAGAGTAACCTAACATTTTTATGCCTTAAGTAAATATCAAACATCAATCTCTTTATCGGAAGAGATTGAAACCCAGCTATCTCTGATTAGATATTCTCAACAATATCTAATCCGTACAAAACTGACCAATTATAATAAATCGATAAGTTTCTTTCCACTCGGAGCTTCTATCACCTCAAGTATATTTAAACTCAATTAATATCCCGATAAATACTAGTGATAGAATTAAGTGGAGAATATAAAATGTCATTATAAAAATAAGCGGGTAGCACATAATCAAGCTCGTAATCAAATTACTACAAAAATCGTTTTAAAATAATTTTTATGCACTTTAAAGTTCAAAACCGATTTCATAAGATTTAAAATCCAAGCAAGCAGAATAATATATATATTCACAATAAACAATGAAAGCTTAGAACGATCTCAACAGAATATCACCGAAAGAATGAAAATTGACTCATAACAAAGCTTAGATCGGTGATGCCAAAATAATCAACACTTATTCTCAAAAACTTTTCTTAAGAATGATATCACAATAATCTCTCGGTATAATCTCAGAATAACAACTCTTAGAAAGCACACGAACTAAAAGTTCTTGATAGAATGATATATCGATATATGAAAAACGCAGGTCTATTTAAACAGATTTGAAACAGGGCCTCTAATGACTAGTTCCCACAAGATATGACATGTAAATACACATATAGACTCCATATATCAATACCAATTAATCCTGGTCAATTTCACTCAAATATAGCTTTTAAAATATTCAATTAAGCCCCCCAAATATTTTTCAATCTCAAATTAAACTAGATAAGAAGTAATAAATATACCAATTTGAGAAACACTCTAATTTCATGAACCATATCTATAGAGATATTCAAATAAAAGTAATATATCTATAATATGTTCAAATCCCTAAGATATCTCCAAAAGATTAACTAAAAAAGGGCTAGTTTTGGATCAAATTCTAAAATCCCTCATAATCTGAAACAGCAAGGTCGATTGACCAGCCTCTACCCATCGGTCGACTGATCGATGCAGAATGCTAGCCAAGCCATTGTAAAATGACGGTCGGTTGATCGAACCCCCATGGGTCGGTTGACCGATAGATTCAGGATGCTCATCAGGCCATTTTTTGGCCTTGGTCGATTAACCGATCATCAATGGTTGATTGACCGATTGATTAAGAGAGTTCACTTATCAGCCATCAGTTGACCGATCTCTCTTGGTCGATTGACCAATCATTGCTGAAACATTTTTCCTTAATTTATTTCAACTCCAATATTCGACGTTTTCGACCTTTTAACCAATTTCTTTTCTCAGTTGACATAATTGACACCATTAATCAATTTTAAACACTAATCTTTCTTAGGTCAATTTTTCTTTTTCAATTTCACATTGGAGTAAATATGTGAACTAATTAGGATCATAATAAAAACACACGTAAATATAAATAATTTTGTGTCGTGTGTAATTCTAATCGGGATACATTAAGAGTAAAAAATGATTTGAATTGTTTTCACCTAAATTCTTCAGAATCTTCAATCTCTTAATGTCCGTCTCTTTTGTCTATCTCTTTGTAGCCTTAGTAATTACTTTATGATAACATTAATAATGAAACTTTGACAATAAAACACTCTATAAACTTGTTAGTTCCATAAAAAATATCAACATTTAATTCTCCATCAAAATCCTAGGATCAACATATTAAACTTACATAAAATAATATTTTCAAAATATAAATTTTCAGGGTATTACACAAGTTGTTCAATCTAATTACACTCTTCGATCATCCTACATTCCTGAAGAATATCATCCCCAAATCAGTATTAATTGTGATGCAGGGATCAGTTTCGCCACTCCATATCACCATTATTCTCTAACTAATCCACCGCATGACAACAATTGTGGTAGGTATGATGGGAACATGGAGGGTGGGCAAAATACAGTTGATAGATTCTACGATGTCGAATAGATAGAGTTAAATAGCGTTGTTGTGTTGGAGAAAGAAAAGAATGGTGGGGATGGAGATAAAGATATGGATGTCGAGCCTAATGGGCAATGGAGTAAACAGTTGTCGTTGCACAGGGTTTCTTCATTCTATAATCAGTTGGAATGGGGTGATGATGATGATATAGCAACGTATAAGCCAAAGTTACGGAAGAATTTTTGAACCCCAGAAATAGACGAATTTATGGCGGCATGGTCTTTAAGGACAAGAAATATTTCTAGAATGTCGTAAAGTATTACCATGTTATAAAAAATAAAAAGCTTTCTGTGGTGGAGACGCAACCTAAAGTTTGGTCATTTAAATGCAAGCACAGTTGCGGGTGGAGGATGCAGGCGGCTCTAAAAAAGAGTCACGAAATGTTCCTAAATACGCAGTACAATGGACGATACATGTGTTTCTACAATCATACTACCTTGGATCGTGGAAACTTGGATTCGGGCATCATTTTTGACATTATATATAGATAAGTCGAAGAGGATCTAGAAGTGAAGATGGGCATTATCATTGCCTTTATGAAAGAGTCTTGACGATTTACCATCTCCTACTGAAAGACTCGGTTGGCTAGATCTAAAGCCATCGAGACCTTGTTCAATGATTACGACGAATCGTATCGGAAGTTGCCAAAGTTCATGTTGGCATTGCAGCACTTTAATCTAGGGATGACTATCAAATGTAGTATCGTTCCGATCACTCAACCTGGTTATTCAACATTCGACATGGTGTTTTGGGCATTCGAACCTTCCGTGGTCGGATGGAGATATTGTTGGTCTGTCCTCACGATTGATAAGACCCATTTCTACGCTAAGTACAAGGGTAAGATCTTGATCACCATTAAGATAACATCATCCAATAAGTGTTATCCTTTGGCATTCGCAGTCGTACCGATCGAGGACCACCGTTGTTGGTTCTAGTTTATTTCGATACTGAAGCACCATATTGTTAAAGATCGTCTGGAAGTAACATTGATATCTGATAGATACACTGGCATTATTAGTGCGGTCAAAACTTTATGGCTTAGTCAACAGAACGAGCCAGCTTAGTATCATCGATTTTATTTGTGGCACCTTTAATGTAATTTCAACAAGGTGTATAAAAATCACCAACTAAAAAATATTGCCTAGAATGCAGATGCTGCGATACAAGTTTAGAAGTACAACATCATCATGGATGCGATAAAAAAAAATAGATACGTAGGCGTATAAGTGGTTGGCACACATAGAAGTAGAAAATGGACTAGGGCACACGATAGTGGTAAATGTTGGGGCATGGTAACGACCAACTATGCCGAAGTATTCAATAACTGTTTGAAAGGTGCGAGGAATGTCACAATTACAACAGTCGTTTCGATAACTTTCTACAGGTTGGTGAAATACTTTGATGTTGGTTGATAGTAGGCTCTAAAGGACTCGACCATGGATTTCGGGTATGTAAAATATGTCGTTGACAAAATTCAAAATTCTCAAGCCAAATCCAAAACATACAAGGTCTGAATATTCAATCGGTAAGGTGTTTTAACTTGCAATTTATTAATTACTTAATTTTTTATATTTATAACACAAATGATGCAACTCATTATATATATATATATATATATATATATATATATAAGACTTTCATATATCCATGCTCCCACATGCTTGCGGCGACCGAGTATTATGACATTGATGTGTTCTGCTACATCTCTCCTGAGTACACAATAGTAAACTTGCTGAAAGTTTGGAAGTCATCGTTTAAACCGATCGTTCACGAGGACTATTAGTTGGTGTTTAATTTTTCGATCATTCTTCCTAACAATAATAGACTTCAAGTTGCGAAGCATGGTCGACCAAAATCCACTCGCATTCGAAATGAGATGGATGTGTCGTAGAGGACAATGACAAATCGGTGTGGGTTGTATGCTCACACTGGCCATGATAGGTAGACATGTCCATTCTGACCCCCAACGAGTTTTTTCGATTAATTTGTTTGTTTCATTGTAATGGAGACAACAATTTTTCTTTTTCTTTTTTGGTTTATGGTTGTAACAACATTTGTGTTGTGTTGTATTCTATTATCACTTAGTTGATAAACGTAATATGTATTCCGTATAATAGTATTTGATGAAATTTAATTTTAGTACTAATAATTTTTGACACAAGTTTCGAATTTTTTATTGGAAATGTAAACAGAAAAAAAAATGGGAATGAAAAAAAAATAAGGTCCAATTGTGATTTAAATTACAGTGAAAATTCTAAATGAAATTGAATTCTATTTTCCCTTTAGTATAGTATTTTATTTTCTGTTGTGTAGAGAGATCATATTTTTTGAAGACACTCCAATTTTTTCAGATTTTTGCAATTATGGCTGAGCTTGAGCCCGTGGATCGGTTGTTACTTTATTTGCAGAGTGACCACATGTCTGGAGCAATATGGGAAGAACGTGGAGTGCAGGTTGTATTAAATATATATTTATGTATTGTATTAATATTTTTTTATATATTATTTATCGATTGTGTTTTAATTTATGTTTCAGCATTGTTGTCGGCTTGACTTTTCTGAGACAGAAAGGTCTCTAGCGTGCTGGAGGGATAATATATCCGATTGAGTGGTACAACTGATACAGTCCGCCAGGTTGTACGATGTTTTTAGGTTACGAAAGAGGCAATTAGACCATGCTTTGATCACCGTGTTGGTAGAGAGATGGCGTCAGGAGACATATATGTTCCATTTTCCAACTGGAGAGATGACAAGGACGCTGCAGGATATTGTAATATTATTCAAATTGCTAGTGAACGGGCAAGTAGTTACTGGCCCTTAGGACACGAGACCATTCCCACGTTTGTAGGAACTTTGACATGACTACTTGGGCCAGACACAGCCAGAGCACAAAATCAAACGCAGAGGCCTAAATCTGAAATGGCTATAGACTACTTTCATTGGTGTACCCGCTGACGCTATTGAGCATATTATGCAGAGTTATGCCCGCGTGTACTACCTGCTATTGATCGGCAAAATGTTGATGCCGGATAAATCGGGGAATTTAGTGAAGTTAGCCTACTTACCACTTCTCTGCGACTTGACTGGTTCGCAGATGTATAGCTGAAATAGTATCACGCTGGTGAGCCTCTATCGAGAGATATGCAAGGCATCACGTAGGGAGACAAAAAATGTAGCCGGACCATTATTTTCGTTATAGTGTTGGGCCTGGGAACGACTCCCGAGACTACGTCAGACCCCTCTCTCTACAACGACCGATAGAATGAGTAAGTTAGAGATCGGGGACTTCAGGTTCCCAGGCTCCCTTAAGGGGTCTCGATACGTTATTTTATAATTTATTTTTATGCATTTGAGATATTTCATTTAGTAATATTAGTTTTGGTTTTGGCATACAGTTGGAACGTGTCTGTTACTCTAGATAGCGAGCCAATGCGTGTATTGGTTATGTATCGCGATCAGTTAGATCATTTACGAGATAACGATGTTAGTTATATATTTACATAAGATGTTACTTATATTTAATTATTTATTTATTTTTATATTTATTTATTTCTATATTGTTTGGACAGATGATTTGGATGCCTTATCCTATCGATATCTTGGAGGACTTGCCCTCATACTGTAGATATGGGAAATTTATATGGATGGCGTCTGTGCCCCTTATATACTACAAAATCGTGGAGTACCATCATCCCTATCGCATGCTACGACAATTTGGATTTCGCCAAAGGATTCCACAGCTTGACAACATGTACAAAGACTTGCATTTAAAAACGTATAACAAAAACAATACATAGGAAATACAGTACGTAACATCACGAAGGTAGTAACATGAAAATAAATAACAAATACAATATATAAGAAATATAGTACGTAACATCACAAAGTTAGTAACATGAAAACAAATAAAATATACAATACATTAGAAATACAATACGTAACAAATACTATACAACTAGCTAAATATATTTATTCTTCGTTGGATATGTATCCCTGAGACACGTAATCATTGTTCATCATCATGTTATTGTATTTATTTTTGACAAAGTGTTATGTTACTTGTGGCGGCAATTTCATTGGTTAGTTAAAGTAGATAATATCGACTCATTCGCAACAACATTCGATTATTCTCCATGTGAATTCGTGTAATAGCATCTTCTATCTTAGTTGTGTCATCAATTTGACATCTGTGACGCACCTAAAGACTTCGACGATGCGGAACAGGTGCTTTAAGAGCTATCCAAGAATTTATAAGATTGTTAGACACTCTTACCCTGAATTCCCACTCTTGCCGTATGATGAGTAGTTTATTTACTACCAAATCAAGCACTTTTAAATTCAAACATTTGTGAGTTTTCAAGTATTTTTTGTTAGTTTAATGTATTTTTATGTTGTTTTATAGGAATCATAAATAATTGGATAAAAATGTGAAAATGTGGTCAAATGAGGTGAATTGGGTTGGAATGGTTCATTAGTAGTGTAGACGTAGTACCTTTAAGACTATTTTGACTATAATACAATCCGATTTTGGACAAACTCAAAACATTAAAGTTGTAAATCTTTTTCATGTCTTTCTATAGACTAATGAATCATCTCAATCAAGGCTTGGACGAGAATGTTATGGCCAAAATACGAACAAGTGTCAGAACATCCCAAACCCTGCTCAAGCGGGCTTGTTCTCTACTCCAGCGCACTCCCGAACCTAAACTTCACTGCAACGGGCCTTTTCTCCGCTTCAGCATGGCTTCGGCAGTGTTCCACAATAAAAGGTGCACTGTAGTGCGCCTAAAGCCTACTCTAATGCCTCTCTGTAGCGTGAAACCCTATTTTGAGCCCTATATATACTACTTTATGACTCAAACCCTAGTGGTGGAAATTTTGGGAGAGAAAACACCTCATGGTGTGGCGATTAGAGGCGAAATAAGAGAGGAAAACACCATTGGAGACACAAGAATTGGTTTAAATCATCGCTAAGTACTGCAATTATCGTAACTCAAATTTATCTAGGCGACCAACTTTTAGATTTAATAAAAAAAACTAAAATAAATATAAAGTCAAAAGAAAAATAAAATATGGATTTCCTAAGACAAATTTTTTAGGGGCTTGATTTCATCTCATTATTCTCATGTCATTTTATTAAGCAATTATTAGTCAATTCCATTCATTCAATAATCAAGATCAAATCGTGCTCCCTCACTACCTCTCCTGAGTGTCAAGTGAGAGAATATGTAAATATTTCAAAACTGATATCCCTATCTAGTCTTCAGGTGAGAACATTCGTTATACCCCGACCTTATAGATTACCCAAACTTTAATAATCTCACGATCTATTAAAACTCACGTTGTGCTTTAACCTAAGTCCGAACTTGAGATTACCTCTCCCAAGTGTGAAATCTCAAGTTCTCAGATAACCAAAATATCATATGGGAGCATAAATTAGAAGCATTAATAAGGCAAACACAATTTAATAGAGATTCTAAGTGTTGATCTCCTCTCGATCTCACAACCACCTAAAACTATGCACTCTTAATTTTGATCACAAACTAAATCTCTCTCGAGCATAAAATTCACAATCTAAAATCATCTAATTCATCGGTCATATGAATCAAAAGCATTAAACATAGAAAAGCATAAAATGGAATTAAAACTAACAATGAAAAAAATATTCTAATATGTTCAACGAGACTACATCAAGCCCTAGATATGAATTTTAACCGAACATAGTAGAATTCATAACTAATTTTTTAAAGAAATTCACAAATGCAACATGTTCAACACAATATCACAAATACAAAATTTAATAAATATTAGGGCGAGAGAAATGAAGAGAAAACTCTTTTTGAGGAGATGAGCTTTAAATCTTCAATAAACTTCAATTCCAGGCTCCCTCTCTAGTGGTTTTGTGTCTCCAATGGTGTTTTCCTCTTCTATTCCACCTCCAATCGCCACACCATGGGGTGTTTTCTCTCCCAAAATCGCCACCACTAGGGTTTGAGGCATAAGGTAGTATATATAGGGCTCAAAATAGGGTTCCATGCTACAGAGATAAGATGGAACGGGCTTTAGGTGCATTACAGCATGTCTTTTTCCATGGAACACTGCCGAAACTGTGCTAGATCGGAGAAAGGCTTGCTACAACAGAGTTAAGGCAACGTTCAGGTTCAGGAGTACGCTGTCGTAGAGAAAAAGCCCGTTGGAGCGAGGTTTGGGCAGTGCTAACACCTATTCGTAATTTGGCCACAACATTCTCGTACAAACTCCGATTACGATGATTCAAAAGGCTTTGGAAAGCTAAGGAGGAGATCTACAACTTCCATGTTTTGAGTGTTTCCAATATCGGATTTTATTATGGTCAAAATCGGTCTTGAAGTTACTGTACCTATACTACTGACGAACCATTCCAACCCAATTCATCTCATTTTACCACGTTTTCACCTTTTCACCCAATTATTTATGATTCCAATAGAACAACACAAAAATATATTAGACTAACAAAAATACTTGAAAACTCACAAATCTTTGAACTCAAAAATACTTGATTTGTTGGTAAATAAATCACTCATCAAATACCCTCAAACTCTAACATTTGTTTGTCCTCAAGCAAAAGGAAAACAAAAAAATAGAAGAAAACAAAAATCAAGTAATAAGAAACTAAGGATAAAATTGTGAGATTCATATCAAATCAACAACCGTGAAAGAATCTTTAAAGTCACAGAATGCTACAAGCTCAAGGAAATGCACACATTGAGATTATCTAGAATTTCAACTTTAAGTATAAATTTCAACCCACTCAAAACTCTCGATGTGTAAGTGTGTGCACAATCACTCTCACCTAACTAAAAGAGTCTCGATTATATTTATGTGCTAAGGCTAAGGTAGAAGGTAGATGAAATTGTCATTTTTAGACTCAAATCACCCTAGTCGTGTCTCACAACTCATGGATCATGCAAGATTTCTAGGAAATTTTTCACTAACTCCCTCTTTCATCATATGTCTTTTTCAATCAATTGCACAAAGTATTACTCACAAAACAAACCAAAACACACATTTTTTTCCGCAAAAAAAAAAAATAATTAGATAAGAAATACAAATCACCGTAGGCTGGCACGATACTCGATCGGATTGCTGTCTTGATCACTCTAGTAGTCATCATAATATGGTTGTAGAACCCACCATCTATAGTGATCACAAGGTCTAGACCAACCCCAAACACCATATGAATTTCTCACTTAAAATACCATATGAGTTTTCCTCACTCGAATTAATGTTTGAAAAAATTTCACGAATGTTATAGGGTAAAATTAATATTTCGTTATGTTTTTTTTTAATAACACAAGGGAATCCTATATAGACTCTAGACTCCAAATTACATAAACTTGAATTGAATAAAATATAAGGATGACACAACTTTAAAAAAATTCTCTTTTATGAGAAGTAACTTTCGCGTTTTAAAACCACGGTTTGGGTCATGTGCATTCACGTTTTTTCAGCCTTTGTTAGCCTTTTTCCAGCATTTGTCATAGTTTTCAGCTGTCACCAGTCTTTTTCAGTTTTTATTCACTGTTTATTGATGTTTTTGGGCCAAGCATTTTTAGTTTTTTTCCAGCCTTTGGCAATCTTTTTCATTCTTCGTCAGCATTTTCTAGTTTTTTTTTTTCACTATTAAATAATGTTTTGGAGGATGCATTTCCAGCCTTTTCTAGCCTTTGACACTAATACTACCATTATCAGAGTTGATTTCACAAATCAGTGGGTGCTTTTTCAGTGTTATCAATAGTGATTAACTATTCAACTGTACTATGATGGATTAGACCATTCAGATCATTGTTTATCATTAATACATACATACATACATACATACAAACATACATGCATACATGCACATCACTATATCAACCTACAAACATATTTTGATCGATTGCAATATACACGATGATAGATCTATGTTGATGTCAATTTTTGGTTGAGATCAGTAGTATGGTCTGGTCAACCTTGGGTGGAGATGTAGGGGCCTGGAATGGAGATCTTCAGTCCGTGTAGTTTTTTATCCGTAGAGAAGCCTCTGGCCAAGAAGGAAAATGTTGGTATTGGAAAGGACCAGAAAACCTTCTGAGCTGAGAAGAGGAAGATTAGAATACTTTGTGATCCTTGGAGAGATGAACCAACGCTTGGAATTGAGCAGTTCCGAAAAGAATTAGCACTTAGAAACCGGTACAAAGGACTTGCCAGGGTGTTCCCGACATATCCTCTCCGGCATGAGAATCAACGTACAGAGGGAAGAATTTATAGTGTAATTGTCGAGAAGAGTGAGTAGAGTTCATATACCTTTGAACAATTGTATGCTCTCCTTTTTATAGTCAAGGTGGAAATTAGTTCAAGGGCTAAGCATGGGTTAATGTCTCCTCAAGATCACATCATGGTGTCAACTTGGCATGTAGCCAATGGAAATGTGCCAATGGGCCCTTGTTTTGGCCATGATTAGGAAATATTTGGAGATATTTTGGTTAGGGAAGAGAGCCACAATGATACTTATGGATATTTTGCGATATTTTAAGATATTTTGGGATATTTTGGAGATATTTTGGGATAGTTTAGGAGGGGGAGAACCGAGCCAACTTATAAACCAAGGAGAATACGACCCTGCTGCGGCCGGGATGAGGAGATTGACTCTTGCCTTTTCCGAGTGGCCGGAGACTGGAAAGGGGAGGGTATGGCATCCCTCTGCCCATCCCTTCTCGGATAATTGGAGACGGGGAGGGGGGTCTTAGCCTGAGGAGCCATTCGGGATTGGTTCACAAGGTGAATACCACTGCGACGGAGAACACCAAGATGGGGAATGGTCGTCCATCCAGGGGAATGTTGAGTCCTTTGGGGCGACTGGTGTAGTTAGAGACGTTTCTCTTCTCGGTACATTCTTCATACTTAGTCTTTATCGTGCTTTAAACTTTTTAGGGAGTTGTGGACACGTGACGGTCTTTGATTGGTTGCGTTAGAGTGACCATTTTTACACTCATCAATCTATATCGTTCAATGGGATGCTACTGGATTTTGGAGAACGAATTATCATACTCTTTAGATCCAAGAGTTCATTACTCTCCACGTTGGGTTATAATAATGCGAGAAGAATACGCTTATCATGTGAACCAAGCAGAGGCTATCATGGATGGATATAGGCAATACAATATTTCAATAGTGCATCAATTGGCCACAATAATGCCAATACACACACCACATGATCTTTGACAAGAGCTTCAAATAACAGCATGTGAGCATCTCCAAAAAGGTTTGGTTGATGAAACTCGTATTTACATGCGATACTCAAGAAAACCTGAATATCAGTCAGATATTGAAATGTCTAATGATGAGAGTGATGCATAATGTTTTTGCATTGCTGCCGATGTCTGTTTAACTATGTATTTCATTTCTAGTCTAATGTATCGTATCTACGTTAAATTATAATAGCGCTACATCTGCTAAACAACATATTTTTTCTCTTTATTTAAATTCTAAAAACACACATACAATAAGAAAGGTTTACAATACTAGGACAATACGTAGAAAGAAACACATAGTCTATTACAAACATAACTACTAGAAAATACGAGTTTGAAATAAAGTTTCTTAGACGAGTGAATCAACAAACCTTCGTGCCCTGATATCTTCATGGGTAGTTAGGTAATCCATGAATATACCATCAAGAAATTCTACAGACTCGTTAAATTCAAATAAATAGTCACAATCCTTTGAAGTCCTCCTAACTACCAAGTTGTTTATCGATTTCGGTAAGTACTTCATCGTGCTACCTGTCTCATTTAGGAGTTGTACAAACTTACCAGTTTTTATCACATCCACAACAGATGCCTTATTGACGCGCCCCAATTTTTCGAAGAGGAAAAGAATACTAAATAATAATTAATAAGCTTAAGGAGAGAGAGATTTTCAAAGCGCCAGTTTTCTCAAAAGAATATACTTAGCCCATTATTTAAAAAAATAAGGAGTTGCCACCTAGCATTGGGTTTAAATAGTGTGCTAGGTCACCAAATTTTTAGAAAAAAACAATTTAAAAGACCTAAGTAAAAAATTGACTATAAAAACATGGTCAGACCAAAGATTCATTTAAAAGCTCAGGGGTTAGTTACGCTCGGGGAAGGTGTTAGGCACCTCAACATGCCCATTCGAAAACGATACCTTATGTCCAATTAAGTCCAATTAGTTTAATCCAAGTGTTTTAATTTATTTTGAAATCATTCCCTTCTTATAAAATCTTTTTAGTATTTTTCACAAATAAGGTGAGACAAGTTTTTTAGATTTTTAGGAATGTTCTCCCGGTATAACCTCTTATCGAATATTAAGGATCCGACAAGGATGGTCCCCGAGGGGTTTTATGTATATTTCCAAGAGACTTCTTTAGTTTAAATAGGGAAACTAAAATAGATAGATGAGATTTAAAAATATGAATGCAAAACTAACACCTAAATAAGTTTTATTTTTTATGCAAGAGTGACTACAAAATAAACTAAATAATTTAATTTAAATATGTCAATGCAAACTGATATGAATACGGGAATCGAATAAGGAACACTATGTGAATTAATGTGATTATGCGTGACAATGATTTAATTAAAAAATAAAAGTAGTGCACGTGTCGTGACTAGATGTGAAAAAGTAGCGTAGATTCATGAAAAAAAAAACTATATGTATAAAAAGTGTAAGTGGTGAAAGTGTCATAAACATATCGTCTAAATGATACTAGAAATACACATACTAAGTGGATGCAAAAAAATGTCTAATTTGAGCTTACCTGATTAATTTAAAGAAATCTCATTTTGAAATTTCCTCAAATTCCATGGATAAGAGAATTGAGGGAGGTTCGCGGAAATAATTTAGTTGAAATTAATATTTTCGATACTAAAAATGAATCGTACAAAAAATTCGCCGAGTGAAGAGATTTTCTAAAACCATTCGTTTCTAAATTTCAGTCGAGTCAGGGAATGGAAACGAGGTTATAGAAAACTCTCCCACGATTTATCGAATCGTCGGATTCACCTTAAGGTTCGTAAGGATTAATTTCTACAAATAAAATATTTTATTATTATTTATTTATTTTTGGATTTTTTTTATTTTTATTTTTTATTATTTAGGGTTTTGATAACAAAAATAAAAATAAATAAAGAAAATACAGACAAATAAACAAAGAAAACATTCTTCACTTAACAATCGGGAATTAGGTTTAAGCACGAGAACCCTACCCTGATGTTTTCATCGGATCATCGGACGACTTTATTTTTTTGTGTTTTTCTTTATGAATTTGTAAACAAAACAAAACTAAATAAAATAAATAATGAAAATATCTTTCACCTAACGATCGGGGGTTAGGTTTAAGCACGAGAAACCCACTGCGACATTTTCATTGGATCATCGGACGACAATAAATAAATAAAACTTGCAGAAATTTAAATTGCGAAAAGAATAAAAGAAACTGAAAGAGGAATTAAAATTTAGAAAAACATACTTGTTCTAGGTCAAGAATATCGATACTCGGATTTTCCTCTCTCACAGACAGCTTCCCGAAAGGGCTTTGAGAATCACTCTTCTAAAGGGGGTGACTCTTCTCAATTTTTGAATCAATCAATTAGAATGAGGAGGGTCCTATTTAAAGGAGAAGATGTGGCGTGAAATACATGAGGAAACCCTAAAAAATTAGGTTTGGCCTCCAAACACAGTCTAAGTTAAACTGGGAAAGGGTAAAATTGAAAAAAATAAAAATGGGGTTCTAGGGTTGTGGGCACGTGAGATCACACGCCCCTTTCACCGCCTCACCCGTGCTGACATGTGGCGGCTGAACAAGGCACAAAGGGATCTTTGACTTTTCTCTCAGATGACGTGGCGAAGGCCCATTGCACACTTTCTCTCTCTCTTGCATACACACATGGATGATATGTGCAAGGGCCCTACCGATTTTCTCTCATACACGCACGCTGACAAGGCAAAGAATGCCCACTAATGCACATGATTCTCTTTCTCTCTATCACATTCTCACATTCTCTCACTCTCTCTCTCCCCACTCGTCTCTCTCTCTCTCTCTCTCTCTCTCTCTCTCTTTTATTCTCTCTCTCACCTCATGGTTTGGACCCAAAAGGGGCCCACTTCCCTTTTCTCTCTTTCCTTTAATTCACGTTCAATACCTTTTTTTCTCATTCTTTCAATTTTACCCTATTTATTTATTTTGATTCTCTTTAACTACTTTTGTATTTTTTGGAACAAAATTAAATAAAACAAAGTTAACTATAAAATAAAACATAATTTTTTTTAAAAAAAAGGTAGTCAAAATGTCTTGTCTACAACTGGCTCTCTTTGTCATGCGAGTTCCACTTGTTTGGCAAAGACAAAAGACCACATCATTTTGATCGTCCCATTTTCTGAATTTTTCAAAGTATTTTTTTTTTTAAGTTTTTTAACAAAAGACAAAATTAGACAAAAGCGATCAATTTCAGGGCGTGATGGAAAAATATGAGAATGGAATATGGATGAATTGTGACCGAACCCTATGAGGGTTGCCTACGTATCTCGATAGTGCCAAGAATCAAGTTACTCGTAGTTCAGCATATGCCCCAAGCGGGGCAATGAAAGAATGCGAAAATAAAGTGGCTCTCACGGAGAGGCAATGCAAAATATAGAAAAGAGTCATCACAGAGAGACCAAATACAAATGGAAAAGCCATCACAAAGGGGCATAATGCAAAAAACAATGACAAGCCACCACGGATGGACATAAGGCAAAAATGAAAGGCCATCACGGAGAGGCACAAATGAAAAATGAAAAGTCATCACGGAGAGGCCGAATGCAAAAATGAAAAGCCATCATGGAGAGGCAAAATGCAAAATGAAAAGGCCATCACGGAGCGACAAAAATATAAAAATGAAAAGCCACCACGGAGGGGAATACTAAAAAAATGAAAAGCCATCACGGAGGGGTAAAATGCGAAAATGAAAAAGTCACCACAGAGGGGCAAAATATAGAATTAAAAGCCATCCGTGAAGGGGGATAATGCAAAATGAAAGGTCATCATGGAGAGACAAAATGCAAAAATGAAAAGGCCATCACGGAGAGGCCAAATGCAAAAATGAAAAGGCCATCACAGAAAGGCCAAATGCAAAAAATGAAAAGTCGTCACGGGGGGCATAATGCGAAAAGAAATGCCATCATGGAAAGGCAAAATACAAATGGAAAAACCACTACGGAGAGGCAGGTGTGAACTAAGGGTAGGATATAAAATGTGCCCCAGCCAGTGGCTAAGGCTGCCTAGTTCAAAAACTCCCTAAATGCAAAAAAAGACAAATTCCATATAATGTGCCCCAGCCTTGGGCTGGGGCGAAATTGACACTTTGATGACCGAACCTTTGCATGTTGCCTACGTACCTTAGCATTACGCCGAGGATCAGGTTTAGCGTAGTTCACTGAACGCCCCTTTTAGGGAAAAACGCATACCTGGATGCTCATTTAGAGTTTCTGAATTTTAAGCAATAAGAGTTTTCAATTTGAGTCGGAGAGTAAGAAGTCCTAGTGATAGGGAAATCCATCTTTCTAGTCCCTTTAAGATCCTGAAACTGTACAAGAAAAACACATGCAACACAGAAATTTAGTTTAAATGACTTGTTACCTTTAACGACTCACAATTTCGTTTTTCCCTTTTTCCGTTGCAATTTCTCGGTTGATGGTGCTTAACTTTCTCAGGACAGTATCGGGAAGTTCTTCCGTCTCATCCTTCCGTCAATTTTAAAGGTTCATTTTCTGGAGGTTTTCTCTGGGTTACTTGCGGGGTCTGGTTCTGGACAACATCCCTATCAACTTTTATTTCACTACACCTGTCGATTCTCATTTTCTCTATTCCACCAGGCATCCTCAGTACTGGGGGAATCATATACTCCTGCTTGTTTTGTCTTAAGTCCTGCAAAACAGATTTAGCCAAATATGGAAAAATGTATAAAACCCTATCCCAAACAGGTACCTTCATCACCAGATATGTTGATTGCGAGATTCCAAGTCGGATTATCTGGAAAGTATGATTTCAATGCAAATTTGAGTCATATTTGATGTTCTTTTTCACAGATTCCAACTCTACTCAAATCCATTTTTTTTACAGTCAATGAAAGTCAGCCATAGTGAAAATTTCGAAAATGGCCCCCGGAGCGATCTAACTGTTCCTTATTTTTTTGACACGGTCTCCACATTCTTTTCATGGCGCTCTTTTGAGTTTTCACCATGTTCGAGCCGTACCTTTTTTTTTCTAAAGAAACAAATAATCACCAATCAAAATAAACTTACTTGGAAAAGAAAGATCTTTATTAGGCAAAGTATTTCTTTATAGAATCCGAGTTTAGAGGATCGAAAAATACATCACCATCCATTTCCTAGAGAATTAACGCCCCACCAATTAAAGCCTTGTGAACAACAAAAAAACCTTCCCAATTTGGCACGAACTTGCCCTTAACTTCATCTTGAAAATGAAATATTTTCTTCAATACCAACTCACCAGCCTTGAAGACTTTGGGGCGTACCCGCTTATCATGAGCTCTGACAATTCTCTATCTGTAACATTACCTGTGGTATATTGCTATTAGCCATTTTTCGTCGATTAAACAAAGTTGGTCCAATATTTGGTGTACCCATTCAATTTTATCAAGCTCGGCCTCCATGAGCACATGCAGAGATGGAATTTCCACCTCAACCCGTATTACCACTTCTGTGCTATAGACCAAAGAGTAGGGGGTTTCCCTTGTCAAGGTCCGAACCAAAGTCCAATAGGCCATCAAAGCATACGGCAACATATCATCCCACTCTTTATAGTTATCAATCATCTTCCGGAGGATTTTCTTTGTATTCTTATTGGCGGCTTCCACTGCTCCATTCATCTTTGGACGGTAAGACGCTGAGTTTCTATCCTCGATCTAGAACTGCTGACATATTTCCTGTATTTCCGAGTCCTTCAGGTTTTTAGCATTGTCGGTTATCAATGCTCACGGCAAACCGTATCTCGACACAATATTTTCTTTGATGAACCTAACTACTGTCCTTTGAGTCACTCGGGCCAAGGAGACAGCCTCTACCCACTTGGTAAAACAATCAATCGCCACTAGAATAAAGCGATGACCACTCGGCGCCTTAGGGGTAATTTCTCCAATAACATCCATACCCCACATTGAGAAGGGCCATGGGGCTGCCAAGCAATGAAGTAGCGAAGGTGGAACATGGATTTGATCGCCGTGAATTTGACACTTATGGCAACTTCGAACAAACTACACACAATCGCTTTCTATCGTTAGCCAAAAATGACCGGTTCTCAAGATCTTCTTTGCGAGAATGAAGCCACTCATGTGGGGTCCACATATGCCACCATGAACTTCTTTCATCAACTGGATGGATTCTTCGACTCCAACACATCTCAACAGGCCCATGTCAGGGGAGCACTTGTACAGTGTCTCTTCGCTTAGGAAGAATTGGCCTACTAACCTCCGGAGAGTTTTCTGATCAACACTCGATACCCCTTCTGGATACTCTCTATTTTTTAGGAAGTTCTTTATGTAATGGTACCATGGGTCTTTGGCTGGTTCGGATTCAAGTTGGCAACAGTGGGTCGGTCAGCGCTGAACTCAGATTGCCACCGGAATGATAATCATCATCCTCCTAAGTGATAGAGATCATAGACACCAAGGTAACTAAGGCATCGGCAAAGTCATTCTTGGGCCTCGATATGCTTTCAAATTCGATCATTGTAAATCACTCGCAAAACTCCAAGAGGTGATTGTTATAGGCTATCAAGGTCGGATCTCTCGTGGCATACTTATCCGTCACCTAATTAATTATCAACTCAGAATCCCTGAATACTAGAAATTCTTTGAATTTCATGTCAACAGGTAACTAGAGTCCCAAAATACAGGCTTCGTACTCAGCTCGGTTATTGGTTCTCTGAAACTTCAACTTGGAAGCCACTAGATAATGCTGCTTGCTCAGAAAAACCAGAACGGCTCCGATTCTGGCCCCTCGAGAGTTCACTGCACTATCGAAATACATTTTCCAAACTGTTTCCTCATTTTCTCCCTCTATCACATAAATTGACTCCTCAGGGAATAGCGTCTCAAGAGGCTGGTGATCCGTTTGAGCTGGACAACTAGCCAATTAATCTACTATTGCCTGACCCTTCACTGACTTTTGGGTCTTGTAGACGATATCGAACTCCATTAGCAGCATCTGCCTTTTTGCAACTTTTCTTGACAAAATTGATTTCTCGAAGATGTACTTTAAGGGATCCATCCTGGCTATCAAGTAGGTAGTCAGCGGGAGCATTTAATAGCGCAGGCTCTTAGTAGACCAGGCCAATGCACAACAGGTCCTCTCCAGCAAGGTGTAATTTTTCTCGTACTTCGTAAAGCGCTTGCTGAGGTAGTAGATAGCTTGTTATTTCTTTCCAGATTTATCGGGTTATCAGAGATAGCTCCTATTGAGGAGTCGAGAACTAACAAATACAACAACAACGGAACCCCCTCGCGAGGTGGCACTAGAACTAGAGGGTTGGTTAGATAGGATTTAATATTCTCCAAGGCATTCTGACAATCTGTATTCCATCACTCGTCACTTTCTTTTTGAAGTAGCTTGAAGATTGGCTCACAAGTGACAGTGAGTTGGAAGATGAATCGGGCTATGAAATTCAATTGGCCCAGAAAACCTCGGATCTCCTTTTCATTTTTCGGTGGTGGCATCTCACAAATGGCTTTTGTTTTTGCAGGATCAATCTCAAATCCATGGAGATTTACCATGAAACCAAGAAGCTTTCCGGAAGTTACCCCGAAAGCGTATTTTTCCGTATTGAACTTGAGCTAATATTTTCGAAATCTGTCGAACATCCTTTTCAAATGGCAGAAGTGGTCCTCGTTCTCCTGAGATTTAACGATCATGTCATGCACATATATCTCTATCTCCTTGTGCATCATATCATGAAAGAGGGTTATCATTGCTCTTTGGTACGTTGTCCCAGTATTTTTTAGATCGGAAAGCATCGCCCTATAGCAAAAGACTCCCCATGGTATAGTCAAGGCTGTCTTTTCTCGATCTTCCTCATCTATCAGAATCTAGTTATATCCAAAGAAACCATCGACGAAGGAATAGAGTTTTTGCCCAGTAGTATTGTCGATGATAATATGAATGTTTGGCAGTGGAAAATCATCTTTCAGACTTGCCCTGTTGAGATCCCGATAATCCACGCAGACTTTGATTTTTCCCGAGGACTTTGGTACTGGAACGACATTTGAGAGCCATTCACTGTAGTTATAAACTTCAATCATTCAGGCATTGAATTGTTTCACGATATCCTCCTTGACCTCAAGGCTGACAATAGGCCTCAATTTCCTCAACTTTTGTTTGATCAGCACACTCCCAAGCTTTAGCGGCAGCTTATGGGCTACGATACTTTTGTCTAGCCCTACTATGTCATCGTAGGACCAAGCAAAAATATCTTGATAGGCAACTAGGAGTGTCGTCAATTCTTTCTTTTCCAAAGCGGTGAGGGCTGATCCAATCTTCACTTCTTTCAACTCTTTCGAGGTCCCCAAATTTATCAATTATGTTTCGCCAACGCTAGGAATCGACTTGTTTTCAAATTCCGCAAAGGCTTTCTGGATGTCACCATCGTCTGGCTGGCATGAGTCATCTTCTGTTTCCACTCCCATCAGATTATGGCCCGATTTTGTATTGAAATCATACTAATCGCATTCTAGCTCAGTTATATCGCATGCATCATACACTAGTAACTTAGGCAACCTGAAAGAGTAAAATTTCAACATTTTAGACCATAGATTGAATAAAACTAAATTGCATTCATTAAATTTCCAAGAAAGCCATTACAAAACAAAATTACTTTCTATCCATAAGGCTAGCTAAATGGAAGGGTGAGTACAAAAAATCTCCCCAATTTTACTGAAATGCCCGGCGAACCGGAAAGGAATAAGAATCCTAATTCTATAGCTTTTCACCCCCTTTGGTTCAAATACCGGACCCATGACTTGGTCCTGCCTCCTTTCCCAGAATTACGTTCACAGTTTTCTCAATCAGCACTTTCTCAGGGTATAACTTGAATCCTACAGTCTCCTCCTCTTTGTTGATGGTTTCTGCCGGATAAGGGAAGGTGACCCGGATATGTGGAATTTCCATTGGCTGATTATTCGAGATTCCGTCCCTCTTCTTTCGGAAGAATTTCGCCCTATCTGCTCTTGTCGACTCATATCCCAACCCGAATCTCCCCCTCTTCTCCTTGACTTCTATCAACTTTGTAATTCCATCCAGGTTTTTGCCTAGTCCTCTCCCGGGGATACAACCCAAAGACCTCATCTCTTTAGCAACAAAGGCTACAGTGTTAGACAATGACAGTGCCAACTCGTGTCCTCATTCCTTCACGAAAGTAGCATTCGCGACGTTGAACATGTGATAAGAGGCTTCAATCTTCTCATTTCCTTTTTCCTCATCTATTAATGGGACATATCAGCTTATCACTTAATGGAAAGGTGCGTTATCCGAATCAGCTTTGATCATATACAGTGTGTTGTCAACAATGAACTTGATCTTTTGGTGTAGGGACGAAGGCACTGCCTCGACAATATGAATGCACGGCCTCCCCAACAAGAAGTTGTATGAAGTAGATATTTCGAGCACTTGGAACTTTATGTTGAACTAGATCGGGCCAACTTCAATCGGTAGGTCAATTTCTCTGACGCTATCTCTCCTGGCCCCATTGAAAGCCCTGATAACCGTTATTTACGATTGGATCTGTGAAAAATCTATCCTCATTTCTTCTAATGTCGACCAAGGGAAGATATTCAATGTTGAACTATTGTCAACCAGCACTCGAGCTATGAACATTCCGTGGCTTTCGACCATGATGTTCAGGGACTTGTTGTGACCTGTTCTTCATTCGTCAATCTCGTCATCAGTGAAAGTGATGGTGTTAGATCCTAGGACCTTCTCGAGTAGAGTGACAAACTTCTCTAGAGGGGTTGTACTCGGCAAGTGGACTTCATTTAGGACTTTCAATAATGCATGTCTGTGTACTTCTAAGGAAAAGAGTAGTGAGAGCATCGAGATTTACGCCGACGCTTTGCTGAGATGTTCCACTATCTTGTATTCTGAATTCTTCATCGCATTTAAGAAGTCATGAGTCTCTTGTTCTGTTACTGGCTTTTTTAGAACTCCTCTTAGTTCTCTCACAGGAACCCTGAACAATTCCTACGGCATGTACACCTTTCTAGACCGAGTAATTTCGCCTATTTCTCCTGCTGAGATTCGAAATTCTTCTCCTTCTCCAATTCTAGCGACAATCCCATAATTCCAGGGAACCTTATTGAGACTTTTTACCGGCTTTTGGATTGGGAAAGACAGAACCAAAGATTTCTCTAGTTTTTCAGCTACCTTTTCTGGATGCAATTCAAACCCTCCATCGAGAACCTTCGGGTGCAAACAAATACCACCGATATCAATCACATCAACTTCTTTCTCAATATCCTCTCTGAAAATCAGATTGACTCCACTTCCTGAGGAGGCGTGTTTAGGCAGCGGATTTTGTTGACAGTTTGGCGCATCGATCTCAGGTTTTTTAGGAAACATGATGGCTCATGTCCGTATGAACTCTTGGATCTTGTCTTTCAAGTGATAACACTGCTCGGTCGTATATCCTCTAGATCTTGAGTGGTACTCACAGAAAGTATTCGAAGAAGCAACCTTACTCCCTGGCTTAGGCTTGTAGAATGAAAGAGGTGTCAGGATCCCTTGCTTTAAACAGTTCTGATACAGCTTGGTAATTGAGACCGAAAGGTCTAGCAATTCTTTGTCATCATTTCGAAAGTTTTCCCCAGTAGTACGAGGTAGATAGCCTTGATGGTATTGGATTCCTAACTTTTGAGTATGGTTAGGAATTTGAGGTGGGGTGTTCGATTTTGGCTGATATGTATTATGAAGAGGTGTTCGGTAGGCCTGGGGATAATATTGGGGAGTATGATTTTGGTAAGGGGAAGGTACGTTCTGGTAATAGCGGGGATAGCTTTGGGTATATGGTTGGTTCTGGGGATAATATTGGCGATTTTGAGGAGGGTGGTTACGGTATTGGTTGTTCTGGTTCGGGTAGTTTTTGGGATAGGAATCTTGGGAGTAGTTCTGGTAAAGGGTTTGCTGGGGGGAAAACGACAACGGCTATCTCATTCTCTTTTTTCTTTGGCGGGGCTGACCTCTTTGTCGGGTTAGGCAAGACCATTTCAATCTTTCCATTCCTTATTCCTTCTTCTGTCACCTCAGCTTGCTTGATCGCATTGCCAAAGGATGTCACTACTATGCTTGAGAGATCTCGATAGAACGGCAGCGTCTGTATTGACTTGAATATTTCTAACTGAGCCTCATCGCTCAGCCTAGGGACAACTTTGGCAACTTTTTCCCTCCAGCGCTTAGTATACCTTCGGAAGCTTTTATCTTTTCTCTTCAGTATCTGGTAGAGGGTATTATGGTCTGGGGTAGTATTTTTATTGTACATATACTACTCACAAAAGGCCTCTACCAGATCCTTGAACGTCTTAACATGCGCGAAGTCCAGGGTCATATACCAGTTGAGAGCCGATCATTTCAATGATCGTCGAAACATCTTCAGGCAAAGGTCTTCGTTTCGAGCATGAACTCCCTACTCCTCCTTTTAGATATTGACATGCCATTCTGGGGGGACAGCACCATCATACTTCATGAACTCCGGAACTACGAAGTTTTTCGGATACGCCACCTAGGGTGGTGCTGACCGCTCCTTGTACGCCGCTTTTCTGGATGGCTTCTCCCTTTTTAGTTCTTTTATGATTTTCTCCAAATCCTCCATTTTTAGAACCCAGGCCGGAGGAGGTCCATCTCCATTTCTATTTGCGGTTTCAACGGCCGGGGTCGGTCGATTAGCATTTGGATCGTTCGGTGGAGCAACGACCCTCTCCCGGTAGATGAAGATCTGGGGTATATCGATGCTCCATAAACGAAAGGATGAGGGCCCATCTGGGGTCTATAGTAAACCGATCCCGCGAAGTTCAGGTCGGCGTGGTTTGGATTCGGCACAGAGTTCTCTATCTCGGCACTTGGAGGGTTTCTATTTGGTGATTCAGTCACTAGAGTTCCACTAGACGAGGGAACAGATGCCTCCTGAGACTGGCTAAGTTCATTGATCCTTTTCCTCAACATGTCAATGGTTTCCTACATACGAGCCATTTGGGCCGCACGAGGAGATTCAGGATTGATTTCTGATGTCATCCTAGAGTGAGTCTGGGCCCAACTGTGAGTAAAGATCGGAATTCGGATGGGGGGAAACGGAATTGCTTTTTTGGGACCAATTTTCCTGTCTCTTTCTATTCTTACAACAAACTCATTTATTAGTCCACGTAGATCTTAAATAGTTTTAAAACTCATCTGAGTTCAAAGTTTTCAATTCTGATAATGATCGATCAAAACAGATAATGATTTATGAAAGTTCTTTCGTAGCTTAATCGGTATTGGAAACTTCGAACTCATTTGATTTTTAAGACTTCCTAAGACATCATCAATCCATCAAGTATAAAACCCCCCGCCTTGTATCATAGAATCCCAAGGTGATAATATGGATACTAGACGACCGTACTTTTGTCGAAGGGTTTATAACAATGTAAGAGCCCAAGAGAGAAGAAAGAAAAAATAAAAAATAAACATCACAACTTATTTACAAAAATAAAAGAAGAAGATAACAAAATAAAATATAACATTCGGACATTGAACGATTGGACTTATTTGGACATATCAGGCTCGACCCTCTAATTGTCCATAGCGGAGTCGCCAACTGACGCGCCCTAATTTTTTGAAGAGGAAAAGAATACTAAATAATAATTATTAAGCTTAAGGAGAGAGAGATTTTTCAAAGCGCCGATTTTCTCAAAAGAATATACGTAGGCCATTTTTTTTTAAAAAAAATAAGGAGTCGTCACCTAGCATTGGGTTTAAATGATGTGTTAGGTCACCGAATTTTTAGAAAAAAATAATTTAAAAGGCCTAAGTAAAAAATTGACTCCAAAAACATAGTCAGACCAAAGATTCATTTAAAGACTCGGGGGTCGGTTACGCTCGGGGAAGGTGTTAGGCACCCCAACACGCCCGTCTGAAAACGGTACCTTATATCCAATTAAATCCAATTAGTTTAGTCCGAGTGTTTTATTTTATTTTGAAATCATTCCCTTCTTATAAAATCTTTTTAGTATTTTTCACAAATAAGGTGAGACAAGTTTTTTAGATTTTTGGGAATGTTCTTCCGGTATAACCTCTTATCGAATATTAAGGATCCGACAAGGATGGTCCCCGGGAGGTTTTATGTATGTTTCCAAGAGACTTCTTTAGTTTAAATAGGCAAATTAAAATAGATAAATGAGATTTGGAAATATGAATGCAAAACTAATACCTAAATAAGTTTTATTTTTATGCAAGAGTGACTAAAAAAATAAACTAAATGATTTAAGTTAAATATGTCAATGCAAACTGATATGAATACGGGAATCGAATAAGGAACACTACGTGAATTAACATGATTATGTGTGACAATGATTTAATTAAAAATAGGAGTGGTGCATGAGTCGTGACTAGAAGTGAAAAAGTAGCGTGGATTCATGAAGAAAAAAAAAACTATATGTATGAAAAGTGTAAGTAGTGAAAGTGTCCTAAATATATCGTCTAAATGATACGAGAAATAAACATACTAAGTGGATGCAAAAAAAAAAAAAAGGTCTACTTTGAGCTTGCTTGATTAATTTAAAGAAATCCTATTTTGAAATTCCTTCAAATTCTATGGATAAGAGAATCAAAGGAGGTTCACGAAAACAATTGTGTTGAAATTAATCTTTTCGATACTAAAAAGAATCCTACGAAAAATTTGCTGAGGAAAAAGATTTCCTAAAACCATTCGTTTATAAATTTCACTCGAGTCGGGGAATGAAAACAAGGTCACGGAAAACTCTCCTACAATTTATCGAATCGTTGGATTTACCTTAAGGTTCGTAAGGATTAATTTCTACAAATAAAATATTTTATTATTATTATTTTATTTTATTTTGGATTTTTTATTTTTTATTTTTTATTTTTTAGATAACAAGAATAAAAATAAATAAATAAATAAAATACAGAAAATTAAACAACGAAAACATCTTTCACCTAACGATCAGGGGTTAGGTTTAAGTACGAGAAACTCACCCTGACGTTTTCATCGAATCATCAGACGACTTTATTTTTTTGTGTTTTTCTTTATGAATTTGTAAACAAAACAAAACAAAATAAAATAAATAATGAAAACGTCATTCACCTAACGATCGGGGGTTAAATTTAAGCACGAGAAACCAACTCCGACATTTTTATCGGATCATCAGACAATAATAAATAAATAAATAAAACTTGCAGAAATTTAAATTGCGAAAAGAATACAATAAATTGAAAAATGAATTAAAATTTAGAAAAACATACTTGTTCTAGGTCTAGAATCTCGATACTCAGATTTTCCTCTCTCGCAAATGGCTTCCCGAAAGGGCTTTGAGAATCACTCTTCTAAAGGGGGTAAATCATCTCAATTTTTGAATCAATCAATTAGAATGAGGAGGGTCCTATTTATAGAAGAAGATATGGCGTGAAATACACGAGGAAACCCTAAAAAATTAGGCTTGGCCGCCAAACCCAGTCCAAGTTAGACTAGGAAAGGGTAAAATTGGAAAAAAAAAATGGGGTTCTAGGGTTACGGGCGTGTGAGATCACGCACCCCTTTCACCGCCTCTCCTGTGCTGACACATGGCGGCTAAATAAGGCACAAAGGGATCTTTGACTTTTCTCTCAGATGACGTGGCGAAGGCCCATTGCACACTTTCTCTCTCTCTTGCACATACACACATGGCTGACATGCACAAGGGCCCCACCGATTTTATCTCACACACACACGCTGACAAGGCAAATGAGGCCCACTAATGCACATGATTATCTTTCTCTCTCTCACATTCTCTCACTCTCTCTCCCCACTCGGCTCTCTCTCTCTCACTCTCTCTCTTCTATTATCTCTCTCTCACCTCACGATTTGGACCCAAAATGGGCCCACTTCTCTTTTCTCTCTTTCCTCTTATTCACATTCAATCCATTTTTTTCTCATTCTTTCAATTTTACCCTATTTATTTCTTTTGATTATTTTTGTATTTTTTTGAACAAAATAAAACAAAACAAAAATAAATAAAACAAAGTTATCTATAAAATAAAACATATTTAAAAAAAAAAAAAAAAAAAAAAAAAGGTCAAAATGCCATGTCTACACTTACAGTCGCAACAAATTACGCAATTTGTGAACATTGTTTCGTTCAATATGAAAAGGCCTTGGCGAATACTTCGTACATTAGCATCTTTTTGATGCTCCAGTAAAGTGTTGCCACATATCAACTCTGTCCCTGCAAAACCGCTATACCAACGACTTAATCTAGTTCTAATTAGTCCCCCCTAATGCGAAGACATGCTGACTAGTTATTTGACCACTAACATTCACCAAATACTTACCTAAAAAACATAAAACCATCAAATTAGGAATGAAAACAAAAATAGAGTAACATATATATATATATATATATATATATATATATATATATATATATATATATATATATATATATATATATATATATATATATATTCAAAGCATTCATCGTAGTATTCTTCATATATTCTATTCATTCTCTTCGGAAACACTTTACCAGAGTACCTGAGGTGATTAAATTGAGAATTGACTTCTGCTATTTATAGAAAATTAAGGGAATGAAATGGGCAGGAAATTGGAGGGAAGCGAAGAAAATAATGGAGGGAAATTTTTTGGCGGGGAAAAAAATACATCAAATTAGTAGGAAAGTGGCTGGCCAACTTTTCCTTTTTTTACCCAAAAAGTTGTTTGTATATACATCTATTCTTTCAGAATTATTATTCGCACCACATTCATTTATCTTCTCCATTTTTATTACTCAGAAAATTAGTTCAAATTGCAAGTGAGTCAGGAAACGATAAGAGTAAGAGCAAAGGCAATGAAAAAATAAATATCCATTGCACTGGTGACGGTTCAAGGACAAAAGACCATGCTAAGTACCAAGATGAGATAAGTACATGGTATGCAATCTAAATACGCCGGTCAAAAGTCATACATTGGAGCAAAGACAAACCGCAACTCCCATTACTATGGTATAATGCCCGAGATAGGGTTTGTTACCCCCAGGACGTGTGCAGTCCGAGGGATGTTATTACAGATTGCACTAGTATTCAACAACAACTAGATCTTTCCAGCACATGGTTGAATCCCATCACGAGGAAACAAATTTTCTTAATGCACGGTGATCCTTTCAAACAAACTATTCGATAGGTCAATCGTTGTTACCACAAAAGTTACAACTACACCGAATAGGGCAAAAATAGTTAAGAGGCAAAGAATTTACAATGGCCAACCCTAATGGCAAAGAGGAACCTTTATAAAGTAAGGTCTCATATTTACCACCTCAAGATTCTAAAATTTTGCAAAATTTTTCACGCATTGAAACTAAAAATAAAACAAATAGAGAAACGAATTCATGTCAAACAAAAATTTCACCAGATTCGAAAAACCAATGCACCAAATATAAATGAGCAGTCGTTAAAGTACTTTATCGATCCGAACTACAAGGATAACCCAGAACTGTCTTACTACGAAGATGGAGAGATTCACTACGAATGGTTTGATAAAACTAAGTAGTTATCAATATCATAAAAGTTCAATGATAGGTAGAATTTTCTAATTTATGTAATATTTTTTTTTTTTTTTATGATGACTATTTGTACTCATCATCACGTTTAATTTTAATCTAATGTTTATCTCGGTTATTTTAAGTTCTTTCCTTTTTTATTGTGACTTTTTTTTTATTGATAATCATTAATAAAAATTTTAAAAATAATATTTACTAACCACCACAGATTGGAACCTATTATATTGCTTAAAAGCTAATCTTAAAAACAAAATTAAAAAATCTACAAACAAATAAATAAAATTGTCATTCAAACACACATTAAAAAGTTAAAAAATTATATATATCCTCTTGGAACTTAATACTTCAATTTTTTTAGCTCTTCATTGCTTTATTTTTTAGGTGTGAAAACAAATGAGAGTCATTTAAAGAAGAAATGACACTTTAAATGTTATAACCACATTAAATATCTTTACTTCCTATACTCTGAAAGATTCAATTTTAAGTAGTGTTAAAAATTTTATGTTATAATATGAGATTTAGAAAATCTCATCCAAACAAATACTAAACAATAACATTATAGCTTGACCTAAAGTTTTTTGGGACTTTCAATTTTAATATGAATTGATGCAATACTGGTATTTTCTCAATGAAAACTAGAAATTTCAGTTTCATTCGTTCCTCTTCCTACGATTTTTATAAATAATAATAAATAAATAAATTATTGTTCACATTTGATGACATATATTATAGGAGTACATGTTTCGATGGAAAAATAAATAAATAAATAGGATGAAAATAAAAATATTTTGTATGGGAAAATTTGGAGTGAAAAGAAATTCGTAAAAAACATGCACAATTTCCTAAACAATTTTTCATTCCCATCGATCTAGAAGAAAACAGAGAAAAAATGAAGTAGTATTCTTAAAAAAAACACTAAGGTGGCGTTTGGTTGGTGTTTCTACTTTTTTGTTTCTATTTCAAAAAAATTAGGATGAGAATTATATTTATATTCTGGAGTATTTTAGGAATAAGACATGTTTGGTAATGCTCATTGCTTCGAAGTTGTTTTTTTCTATTCATGAGAAAAGAAATAAGAAAACACTTTTGGTTGTAAAAAAACAAAAAAACAAAAAAATAGGAATCAACATTTCTATTTTTTGAAATGTCAAAAAAAAAAAAGAAAAAGGAATCAACATTTTTTCTTAAAAAAAAAAAATAAAAATAAAAAATTCAGATATCGGAGGTGATTTCCGATTCTCATACAATCGGAGATTGGTTCTCCGATTTCTGATTTTCTGGGCTAGCGTATAAATGCCAAATCATTTTTTATTTTTATTTTTTCTAAGCGGATTTCTAAAATCTGTTTTATAAGATTTTCGTAATTAACTGTATATATATATATATGATTTTAGAATTTTTATTTTTAAATTATAATTAATGTGTAAAGAACTATGACATATCATCTCGCCATAACCTTCATAATTGAGTCGTTCAATTTCTTCTAAAATGCAAACAAGGAAAAGGAACATAGATGGATTTAGATACCCAAACACACAATCTAACAATTAGAAAATAACGAAGGCTCCAAAGTATATTCGATCACTACTACAAGACAAAACACGGCACAATATTTAACACTTGGTTCTCTGATTAAAAAAATAAATAATAATAATACTAAAGATATTTTCATAACGTCAATAAAGCGACAAAGCCCTTTTCATAACGTCAACTATCACCAACCCTCCAACCCTATAGAGGTCAATAAAGCGACAAACCCCTAAAAGGAATACTGTGTGTATGGTACTCCCAAAATTGACCATCCACTACAAATTTAACAAATAAATTACGGTTTTCATAATAACCACACTAAATTAATTAAAAATATCAAAAAATAAGATAACTATTTAATTTTAGTCTAAGGTTGTGTTACCCACCTTTGTCCCATAGCCAGTCGCCGAAATTCCGGTCAGTGGTCGCTATAATTATTTTTAATAACATTGTTTAATGTACATTTTACTTATATTTTTTAGTCATATTCAATTAATTTTTCAGTTGTCGATCATTGAAAAATTACGAAAATGCAACTGAAATATAATTAAGAATACACTTAAAAAAATATACCTAAAAATTAAATTAAAAAATAGTTACATACAATTAGAAAATAGAGTGAAAAAATAGTTACATGTAATTAAGAAAAATTAGGACAACCGATGGTTGGACTTTGGCGACCAAAATCCTAAGGTCCGATGGTGGGCAACAACAGAGGTTGACATCAGTGGTAAACGATGCAAATCTTAATTAAAAGCATTTGACTCTCATTCATTGCATCCCATCAGCATTACTTTAAATATAGTTTTTGACTAATGATTGATTAACTCATTAATCTACTGTTCCATCTCCTCACTACCAATTGGCCATAACTAAAACAATCCTTCTTCTATAAATAGACCACAAGAATTTGATGCAACCACAAGAATTTGATCAAACAATGGATTGTCCTAAACCTGGAAAAAAACCTCATGCTGTATTGGTTCCATACCCATCACAAGGGCATGTGAACCCCATGATGCAACTAGCCAAGCTTCTCCACTCTAGAGGCTTCCACATCTCCTTTGTCAACACAGAGTTTAACCACAGGCGTCTCGTTCGATCCAAAGGACCTGAATCGGTCAACGGATCGTCTGATTTCAGGTTTGAGACCATACCTGACGGGATGCCGCCGTCAGATTTTGATGCCACGCAAAACGTACCGATGCTGTGTGATTCGACCAGAAAGAACTGTTTGGTTCCGTTCATGGAGTTATTGGGTAAGCTCAATGCGTCACCGGAGGTGCCGCCGGTTACTTGCATAATTTCCGACGGAGTGATGAGCTTTGGCATAAAAGCCGGCGAAGAGATGGGTATTCCGGAGGTTCAGTTTTGGACGGCCTCAGCTTGTTCTTTCATGGGATATTTGCATCACCGTGAACTCATCAAAAGTGGCATTTTCCCGTTTAAGGGTAACTATTTTTGTCTTTTCCTTCTAAACTTTATTTTTATTTTATTCACTTCAATTTCAACGGTGATTAACGTTGAAGCTTATTTTACCGAACGATTAATATTTATTCTTGAGCCAATAATTCAAGTGTGCCTCGATTATTGACATACCAACCAATTGTTTTACCATCAAAATAATTCAAGTTTGCTTCAATTATTGGCATACCAATAAAGTTTTTGACTATCAAGAGTGTTTTTTACCCTTTCAGCTCATTTGGTAAAACGGAATCAGAGTGGAACGACAATTCCGATTCTATTCTTGGTTGTTTAATAGATTCAAAAATTTGATTCTATTAAAATGAAAATCAATGCAATGGTATTCCATAGTGTTGGATTATAGAGCGGGTCGGATCGACCCGTGGAGCATCCACATGAGCCTCATGTTTCATGGATAGTCACCCTATGAATAGGTGTGCCTCTTAATCTCAAGGATTACGCCTATTCGGTAGACACCCATTGGAACGGATACACCATATGATATTTTCTCTATAAATATGCGTTGATACATCTAAGATTTCTATTCTCATCGGATTACAGATAATTTGACTAACCTTAATTAGTGAGTATGTAGATATTATTAAAAAATACTCTAATAGTATTTTTCTTATCGACGAGAGAAGAAATAAAAAACCGGTAGTAAAAGAGTCTTCCAAATCCGAAAGATACGCTTCCGTTTTAATGTTTCAGCATTTGTCTATATTGGTATCATGGCCTTATAGACTCGTTTCGCTAAATCATGTCGTTATAATGCTGAAGAGTAGTTTTTATGAGATTTTTTCCATTAAAGGTTGAAAATATTTTTTTGAAAAGTTCAATATTTTTGGAAAATTTTTATACAAAAAAAAATTCTACATTTCATTACGAGTCTAATGATATAAATTTCATAAAATTTGGACTTGTGGTTTATTTTATATGATTTTTTGAAGATTGAAAAAAAAAAAAAACGTGGAATTGCATCTTAGGCCCCGTTTGGTAACCCATCCCATCCCAGAAATTACCATTCCATTCCCAGATTTTTGGGAATTCTATTTGGGAATAGCGTTTGGTAATTTTTGTTTCCGTTTCCATTTCATTCCCATTTGAGAATTGTATCCACTTTTTTCTTAAGAAATGAGAAACAAAAAAAAGTTGTTTCTCATTATTCCCATTCCATTCCCAAAATACATGGTTACTATTCACCTACCGGCCGACCACCGCCGGCGACCGTCTGGCCGGAAAATTCCCGGCCACTTCCGGCCGTCGCCGGCGACGGCGCCATTGTCTTCCGGCCGGCGTCGCCGGCGCCACCGCCGTCCGGTCATCGCCGGCGGGGGGCCACTGCCGTCTCCGGCGCCGGAGCACCGCCAGCGGCCGTTGCCCAGAGCACTGCCGGCGCCGGCGCCACCGACGTCAGGCCAAAAAAAAAAAGATTTTAGGATAAAATGGTTACCAAACACAATTCCCTTCCTAAAACAAAAAAAAAAAAATTATCATTACCAAACACGATTCTACTCCCAAAAAAAAACAAAATTCTCATCCCATTGCTGGAATGGAAGCACAAAAGGTTACCAAACGCCACCTTAGTGTTCACGGCCACTGTTCTGGTTCTGATTTTGGAAAAGTGAAGACGACGACACAAAACGACGTCGTTTCTTTTATTTAATGAAACGACGTGTTATCTTTTTAAAATTGATTCACACACCTCTATAGATAGATTGTTGATTCACACACCTCTATAGATAGATTGTGTTGGTTCGGTGGCCACCACCATAACTATTGGAAGCATGAATAGGGGTGGTCTTCGATTTGAAGCAACGCCTTTTGCTTGACCGTTACAGTTTTTCATTTTTTTAAGTAATAAAAAGATTCAATGTGAATGCCGCCTAAGGGGGTTCGATCCTCTGACAACTACAGTGGAGCCATATCTGACAACCACTTTGGCAACACAATCATATGACCACCATATTTAAGTTACAATGCTTCAATTACCATTCTTAATCGTATGCCACTTCAAAATATGATAATATTTAATTATAAACATGAATTATGTGTAAAAATTTCATGTTAATTAATTTTGGTATATATAGACATATTATGTTTATTTTAAAAAATATGAAATTAAAATTTTTAGGCAATAATAAATTGAAATATGTTTTCTTCATTTTTGTTTTACGCATACTGTATCTAAAAATAATATTTAAATCTATAAATACAAGAGATGATTATGAGCATAGTAAAATTTTCGATCTTATACTATAAAGATATGTGTTATTTTTATATTCAATTATTGTGGCAGAATAATTAATATGTGAGCTAATATCCTAAATATGCATAAAATGTAGTGACATAGCTTTAACGAATATAGTAGCAGACCTTACTAAAGTTGAGAAATTGGATGAGAATAATTATGATATTTGGCATCGTAAGATCCTATATCTCATAAATGAGCGAGAGGTAATTCTGTCCAACACCGGCGTGACATAGAAACCTATCAAAATTGGATCAAGAAAAATCATAGTACAAGATTCACCATGTTAAACTATATGCACAATTATTTGATTGATGATTATGAAGGTTATGTCACTACACTAGAGATGTAGAATGTCTTGAAGTTGGCATTTGTCGGTACATCATTAATTAAGTTGCGAGCCTTGACACTTAAGTTTGAAACTTATAAGATGTCTCCCAAAAACAAGGTTAAGCATCTTTGAAAAATGTCGGCTATGATATGCGACCAAAAGGCAACTAGTAACAACTTATCTGATGAACAACAAATCATTGTTGTGCTTCGTTCTTTTGCCTGATTCTTGGGAGAAAATAAAGCTCACAATAACGCACAATGAAACTATGAAAACTTTTATCCAATTATAGCGTCATTTGGAATTGGAGGCAAAGGGGTTGGAGGCACAAGGCAATACTTCTATATTTATCGCCTACTCTAGCCATTGGCAGACATTTGGATCCAAGCGAAAGTAGAAGAACAAAGCACGACAAGGAGGAATGGGAGGACCTACTTATAAAAAGAAAAATAGCAGAAAGTATCAAAAAGGCAAGCGTGGAGGAAAGAAAGATAAGTCTAAGCTGAAGTGTTACAACAGTAATAAACTTGATCACTTCTCTCGTGAATGCACTGAGCCGAAAAAGGCACAAACCAACTCTATCATTCAAAATAATGCCTATGTATACAGTCATATCTTGATTGCTCATTCATTTCCTGATAGGATTGTAGATAATAGATAAACAAAATTGAGTAAGATTCATTGAGTATCGCAGAATTCCAATTAGGAGCTAACATATTTACATGGGGAATAACACTAGCAAAGATGTGACAAGAATTGGAACCGATCAATTAAAGATGCGTTCTGGAAGCTCCATCCTTCTCTATAATGTTCTTTATGCTCCTGGAGTTCAATGAAACTTAATGTTCGTTGCTGCCTTGGCGGGACTAGGTTTTTCTTTCACTTTCACTTTCACTAAAAACTCTGTTCAATTTTGTTTAGATTCCATGTTTTATGGTAGTAAACACATCGTAGATGGATTTTATATACTAGATGTTGACGATTTTTTATATTTTGATACATATTTAACTTCTAGTAATAATGATTTTATGACATCTACATCTGTTACATGACATACAAGACTTGGTCATATTGGATAAAAAAGGATGACAAGGTTAACTCGTGAAGGACTTTTAGGTCCACTCTCTAGAGTTAACTTACCTATCTGTGAATTTTGTTTAGATGAAAAGGCCACAAGAAAGCCTTTTAATAAGGCTAAAAGGGCTATATTTCCCTTAAAGTTAGTCCATTCTAACATTTGCTGACTTATGAATGTTAGGGTACGAGATGGTGCTAATTATTTTATCACATTCATTGATTATTACTCTCATTTTTGTTATATTTATCTCATTTCTCACAAATTAAAGGCATTGGATTGCTTCCAAAGATTTGTTCATTTAGTTGAGAATCAAAGAGCTAAAAAATCTTAAGATTTTACGTACTGACACAGGACGTGAGTATTTGTTTTAACAATTCAAGGACTTATGTGATAATAAGGGCATCATTAGACAATTGACGATTCCCGGTACTCTACAACAAAATGGAGTAGCTTAGCGTAGAAATCGAACTTTATTGGATATGGTTAGGTCAACGATAGGACATGTTAATCTACCAATCAATTTCTGGGGAGAAGCTTTATTGACAGTAACCTATATCCTAAATAGAGTGCCCTCCAAGTCAGTATCATCTACACCGTATGAGTTATGAACTAGTTTTAAATCAAAATTTGAACACTTGTGACCATAGGGATCTACAGGTTATGTTTGTGTCATATCACATGTACATGGCAAATTGGGTCTTAGAGCTCAAAAGTGCATATTCATTAGATATCTTGATCACTCCAAAAGATACGTGATGTTACATGAACGTTATGATGGTATACTGACCGAGATTGAGTCACGCAATGTTGAATTTATGGAAAATGAGTTTCCAAGCAAAGATGAACTAAGAGGTAGTAAAAAAATTTATGAGTTGAATGATTCAAATGATAACTTTAAACTATCACTTAGCAAGAGTGGGAAAATTAATCATCATCCTTCTATAAATACGCCAATGGTCGCCGAGGATAATAAGAGAGATTTAGAGAATAGTAGGAGTGTACCACAAAATAATTCTCAAACTCTTCAGTTGCGTAGAAGTCAACGTGGAAATATTCCTTAACGTCCATTTGGGATTGATGAGGAATTTTTCATGTGTTATTCACTAGAGGAAGATGAGCATTCCTCTTAACAAGAGGCTTTATCATTACCTGCTGCTAAAGAATGGATAACTACAATGGAAGATGAAATTAGTTTTATGCAAAAGAATCAAGCATAGAAAGTAGTTGATATTCCACCTGGACGAAAATCTATTGGAAACAAATGGGTTTTAAAGATTAAACATTAGGCAGATAGATTTATTGATAGGTACAAAGCACGTCTCGTGGCGAAATGTTACATTCAAAAAGAGGGTACAGACTATGAGGAAACTAATCCTAGCTATTGTCTCCCATTAGGATCTATAACTTTTTTTTTCTTTCAAATGAATGTTAAGACTGTTTTTCTCAATGGACAACTAGATTAGGAGATCTACATGGATCAACCTATTAGTTTGTGGCCAAGGGACAAAAGCGCAAAGTGTGCAAATTAAAACGTTCCATTTATGGTTTAAAACAATCATATAGACAATGGTACCTCAGATTCCATCAAGGCGTAATTACTTTTGGCTTTATCATGATTGAGGAAGATCATTGTATTTATATAAAGCGGTCGGAGAAGAGTTTAATTATCCTTACTCTATATGTAGACAACATTTTATTGGCAGGAAATGACATAAGGATGATTGTCTCCACTAAAGAGTGGTTGTCCTTTACTTTTGATATGAATGACATAGATAAAGCAAATTATATACTTGGTATTAAAATTATTAGAGATTGTTCTAAGAAATTTTTTACTTTATCTCAAGATACTTATATCAAAAAGATACTTGAACGATTTAAAATGCATAATGCTAAGCCTATAGATACTCTTGTTGAAAAATGTAGTACCTTGAGTCTTAATCTTTATCCTAGAACAAATGTTGAAAAGAAAAAATATCCCGCATACCACATGAAAGTACAATTGAAAGCCTAATGTATGTCATGATGTGTACACTACCCGACATATGTTATTTTATGGGGTTGGTTAATCGTTTCCAGAACAATCCATGAATTGTTCATTGGAGAGCAGTTAAAAGGATATTGTGGTATCTTCGTGGAACCGCAGATTATATGTTTTATTATCATGGTGGAAATATACATTTGCAAGGATATAATGATGCAAATTGGAGTGGTGACTTGGACGAATGTAAGTCGACACCAGTAAAAAGCAATCCTACATAGCACTATCCACTATGGAACAAGAATATATTGCTTGTGCTTTAGCTGTTCAAGAGGCTATTTGGTTAAAAAGACTTTTAAAGAATCTTGAGATAGTACCACATTCTGCAGATCCTGTAACCATGCATTGTAATAATATGGTTGCCCTTGCATATGACAAAGATCTTAAATATTACGATGCATATTTACAATTTCATACTTTATTTGCATTCATTAAAAGTATGATGAATAATTTAAAATATTTACTATAGCACACATTATTACCATGATAGTAGATGTTGCTAGGTTAAATGGTGGGCTATTCATACAGCAACTAGTCTCGACGTTGAGATAGCATGCGAGATGAGACTTCAGAATTTTGAAGATTAAATTAGAGAATTCTTTATAATGTTACCTTGGATGAGCCAAGATAAAGTTTATAGAAAACCGAACATGAAAGTTTCCCACACTTCATATAGCCTAAGAATAGCCGAATGTGAGATTTCAAGTGGATACTCAAGGAGATAACAGCTTGAAGTTCTCAAGTCAATCGCTTATGTAGTGATTGGACTTAGATTCATATGGTAATTTAGCATGACATCCTCATTTTTTTTGTGAGTATAATACCGTAGTATGTAAATCATACTACATGTACTTTAAGTCAACCACAAAGAAAGTGAGGAATGGATCCTTGCTTTCTTACTGTGTATGCCCTATATATGTAGATTATTAATAATGATCTAATTGTATCCTTATGACCTTGAACTATGTTATGATTCAGAAATTTGATGTTGCTAATTTAACTTGTTATACATGTCTAGAAAAATAGTCAAATCGAAGTTAAGTAACATGAGGATCAAAAGAAGACAGTTTAGCAACACATCTTGTTAAAATTGCAGTGTACGGTACTTAATAGTGACCACCACATATAAAGTTATTTTTTAAAATTATATTATATATATATTATATTTTTTTTTACAATAAGCACGCTACTGCAAAGGAGATTAAGCATGTTCTGAGTTTTAAACTCTAAAAGAGTTAGAAATGCTTAATTTAATGTGATTAAATTAGTCTGGGCACAGGCGAGTATTTTATTTTGCAGCGGAATGTTGCCATGTTAGTTTGATAGAAACTTAATATGGTGCTCCCACATTATTTGAAAACACTCGTCGGTCGCACACACTACTAACCCGTATGAAGAGAGTATAATGCATGAGTTTAAAGAGAGAAACACATTTGGTGCCCATTGTGTCTAAGTGAGAGATGTTGAATTATGGAGCTGGTCGCGTCGACCCGTGGAGCAGCCATATAGGCGCCATGTTTCATGGATAGCCACAATATGAATAAGTGTGTCTCTTGATCTCAAGAATCACATCTATTCGGTAGACACCCATTGAAACGGACACACCCTTTGAGATTTTCTCTATAAATATGCGTTGACACCTCGGTTTCTATTCCCATCATATTATAGATAATTTGAGTGGTCTTAGTTAGTAAGTGTGTGGATATTATCGAAAAATACTCTAATAATATTTTTCTTGCCGACGAGAGAAGAAACCGAAGAATGGGTAGTAAACGAGTTTTTTGAATTCGAAAGATACGCTTCGATTTTAATGTTTCCGCATTTGTCTACACATAGTTTATGGGCTGTAATCAATCTAACCCATTAAAATTAAAACAAATTCTACAAAAACACTCTTCAACCTATTACATTTAGCCCAACTCGCAATTAACCCATTCCATTCATCTAATATAAATTACTATATAATAAAAAATAAAAAAAAATCATTTATAATAAAAATAATAATTAATTTTCTTGATAATATAAATTTATAAATTAACTTATAAATTATTTATAAAAACTTATAAATAAGTTAATTTATAACATTTTATTCGGATTAGCAAAGGAATTTAGAGCAAAAAATTGATCAATTTATGCATTGCAGATGGAAACTACCTGGTGGACGGCACTCTTGAGACTCCAGTCGACTGGATCCCAGGAATGAGAGACATACGCCTGAAGGACCTCCCGAGTTTCTTGAGGACCACCGATCCGAACGACATCATGTTCGATTTCATGGGAGAGGAAGCCCAAAATTGCCTCAAATCATCCGCCATAATTTTCAACACATTCGATGAATTCGAACGCCCAGTTTTGCAGGCGATTGCGTCGAAATTCAACTACCACAACATCTACAATATCGGCCCTCTTCCCCTACTTGGAAGGCACGTTCAAAATAGCCGAGTCAACTCGCTCAATTCGAGCCTATGGAAGCCCGATTCAGGATGCCTCGAATGGCTAGATCGAAGGGAACGGGATTCGGTGGTATACGTGAACTACGGGAGCGTGACGGTGATGAGCGACCGAAATTTTGAAGAATTTGCGTGGGGACTAGCCAATAGCAATCAAGCGTTTCTGTGGATCGTGAGGCCGGACGTCGTTGTCGGCGGATCGGCGACATTGCCGGAGAAATTTCTGGAAGAGACGAAGGAGAGAGGATTACTGGTGAGTTGGTGCGATCAGGGACGAGTGCTGTCTCATCCGGCGGTGGGAGCATTTCTCACGCACTGCGGGTGGAACTCTATGATGGAATCTGTTTCCGTCGGAGTTCCGGTGATCTGCTGGCCTTTCTTCGCCGATCAACAGACAAATTGCCGGTATTCGTGTACGGAATGGGGGATTGGAATGGAGATTAATGGCGATGTGAAGCGCGAAGAGGTGGAAGCGCAGGTTAGGGAGATGATGGTGGGGGATAAGGGAAAGGAGATGAGGCGGAAAGCAGGAGAGTGGAAGAAGAAAGCAGTAGAGGTTACTCAGATTGGGGGTTCATCTTACGTGGACTTTGATAGATTGATCAAGGAGGAACTGTTTCATGCCAAAGCAGAGTAATTGTTTGTTTAATGGGGGAATGCACCATTTAATCCTAATATACAAAATAAATTACCAATTACTTTCATCACTTTTTTTTTTCACCAAAAAATAATTTTGTCTTTTTATGACCAAAATACCCCTCACATAGATGTTGAATGTAACATCAAAATTATTAATTTTTTTTTTTTATACTATTTTTTTCTGACCAAAATACCTTTCATGTGGATGTTGAATATAACATTCGGTGTTGAATGTAACATCAATTGTTTGTTTATTTTTTTGTTTTGTTTTTTTAATGTTATTTTTTTCTGACCAAAATGCCCCTCATGTGAATGTTGAATGTAACATTTAACACCTGTGAGTGTTGAATGTAACATCAACTGTGTTTTTTTTTTTTTTTTTAATGTTATTTTTTTCTGACCAAAATGCCCCTCATGTGGATGTTGAATGTAACATTCAACACATATGGATGTTAAATATAACATCAACTGTGTTTTTTTTTTTTTAATGTTATTTTTTCTGACCAAAATGCCCCTCATGTGAATGTTGAATGTAACATTCAACACCTGTGGATGTTGAATGTAACATCAACTATTTTTTTTTTTTTAATGTTATTTTTTTCTAATCAAAATACCCCTCATGTGAATGTTGAATGTAACATTCAACACTTGTGGATGTTGAATGTAATATCAACTGTGTTTTTTTTTTTTTTTAATGTTATTTTTTTCTGACCAAAATGTTCCTCATGTGGATGTTGAATGCCCCTCATGTGAATGTTGAATGTAAAATTCAACACCTGTGAATGTAACATTCAACACCTGTGAATGTTGAATGTAATATCAACTGTTTTTTATTTTTATTTTTAATGTTATTTTTTTCTAACCAAAATACTCCTCATGTGAATGTTGAATGTAATATCCATTATTCTCTTATTTTTGTATGCAGAGTAAAATACATATGATATTACATTGAATACCTATAAATGTTGAATATAATATCAATTGTTCTCTTATTTTACATTACGTTTAGTAACGATTTTATCCTAAACTTAAGATTTTTTTTTTTTTTTTTGGAACATATAAAAGTGACAAAAAGTGATAAAGTTTGGGGTAAAGTTGTAATTTATGGCTGCGACGACCGGCGACGGCGCGGCGGCAGGCGGCGGCGGCAGGCAGCTAACAGCGGTGGTACACCAATTTGACGACCTTCCTTCTCAATGTGAAACTCATGGGAGGGCATTTCGGTAAACTCAATCCTCACCATTTTTTTAAATGGGATTAATTGGTGCAAGGAAAGGTGTTGATGAGACTAATTGGTGCAAAAAAAACGTGTTGACGGGACTAATCGGTGCAAAGAAAAATCGATAGGAGTAGGTGGTAAATAATTTCTTTTTTTTGGGATTAATAGGTAATTTTCCCTTGTTTATATTGTCGGTAAATGATTTAAGGGATAAAGACTTTTTTGATCCTTGAGAAATGTCTCGGGTGTCTAATTGGTCCCTAATTTTTGTAACTCGACAATTTGGCTCTTGATATTTCAAAATCGTTACAAATTAACCCTTGAGACAGATTCCGTTAAGTCAACGTTTCATTAAGGATATTTTAGTCTTTTTATTCAAAGAGATTAATATTGAAAAGTCATCTAAATTTCTAAGGGTCAAAATATTTTTTTTTCCTTATTTTTCATGCATGCCTTTCTTTCTCATATTGAAAAATCACAGGCATGTCCTTTTTTTTTTTTTTTTTTCCCCTCCCATATTGAAACACAAATCTAGGAACAAAAATACTAAGGCCCATTTCATAATCATTTCGTTCCCATCCCAAAATAAACAATCCATTGTCACATAATTATTAAAAGGAAAATCATCATCAAAATGAGGCAAAACTCGTTATTCAAAACACAAAAATTTCAATCGAGATACCATTGATTCATTTCAACCTCTCTCAAATTGAACATGAATTTCTCCTCCAACACTGCTGCCTCCTCCGCCAAAGAATTACCATCTCCAACAAAACCCATTATTTTGAGCTAAAAATCCCCCCCCCCCCCAAAAAAAAACAAAAAATAGCCTAAATTCCCTCAAAAAATCATTAATTAGAACAATACCCCACCCCCACCCCCACCCAAAAAAAATAAAATAAAATAAAATAAAAAAAATAAATAAAATTGTTTCCGTTCCAAGAAAATTAGGGCCTTAAACATCAATACCGCTGAACACCACCACCAAAATGAACCATACTAACGACGAACACCGAAATCGAAAACAAAGAACACCGCTGAAATCGAACCTTGGGGTTTCGATTTTGAAATTAAAACAGGAAATTGAAATTAGTTTCAATTTCAAAATCGAAACCGAAGAACATGGCACGAAGAACACCGCCGAACACTACCACCAAAACTACGAACACCGCCGAAATCGAACCTTAAGGTTTCGATTTCTATTTCGAAATCGAAACAGGAAATCGATTTCGATTTTGATTTCGAAATCGAAGAACACTGCCGAACATCGCCACCAAAACGACGAACACCATCAAAATCGAACCTAGAGGGTTTCGATTTTGAAATCGAAATCAAAATAGGGTTTCGATTTAGATTTCGAAATCGAAACCCTGTTCGAAATTGAAACCCAAATCGATTTCGAAATTGAAATGGAAATAGAGAAGAAGACGAAGATGATGGAGAAGACGACGCAGATGATGGCGAAGAAGACGAAGCCGATACAGGTAAACGAATGATCGGAGCACGCATTGCTGACATGGCAAAGGGATCGGAGGTGAAAGAAGGATCGGAGAGCAGCGGCGGAGAGGAAGAAGACGACCTAAAAAAAATTAAAGAAAAAAACATTTTTAACCCCTTAAGTTTAAGAAAATATGTAAATAGGTCCCATTCTATTAGTAAGAATGAAATTATGCATGTACCATTGACCAAACGTCACTTGCTTGTTACGTTACTTTTTCCATCCAATTTCCCCAAAGTTTACTAACGGAACCCGACCCAAGAGTCAATTTGGAATGATTTTGAATTATCAAATGCCAAATTGTCGAGTTGCAAAAGTTAGGGGCCAATTGAACACGCAAGACATTTATCAGGAACCAAAAATGTCTTTATCCCATGATTAAGTACAACCTAAATAAGGAGATAATTGTATGAGCTCCTATTTTGGAAAAAAAAAAAAGGTTAAGGGCGTATTTGGTAGCATAGAATTAAGGGGCAGTTAGCAAGAAATCCTCATATGAGGATAAAATTATCAAATATACATTTTTGAAAACACATGTTACAAAATAGTCATTTTGTCTTTTTTGTGAAGATTTTATCCCTCGTGTTGAATATAATACGAGCTCGTGTGGAATATAACACGAGATCGTGTTATATTACACTTTCCCATCGTACAAATTTTACCAAGTCGCCGTACTCATTCCATCTCACCAAAACAACCATACAATATACCTAACATAAACTTCATTCCACCAGGTGTATAAATCAAGTCCATTTTCTCTCTCTCTCTCTCTCTCTCTCTCACACACACACACACACACATTTGTTTAGGGTGACGAGTTCGGGGCCGCCGCAATCGTGTTATATTTCAATTTTTCATCCAAATTGATAATTCTCTCTCTACATTTATTTGCTTGATGTTTTCCTAATATAAACCAAATCAATCCAACCAAATAAACCCTAAATACCACATACATACATACATATATAGAGTTCTTCACCAAATAATTATTTTTTAAATAAATAAATTTTGAAAAATAATATACATAAACTTATTTACCGAAACCTGATAAAACGCAGATCGGTACTGCGTTTTACCTAAAAACGCAATTCCAATCCGCGTTTCTCTCTCTCTATATATAAAAGCCCCTGAAATGTAGAAAACAATTGCGTTATACGTTCTCAAAAAATGCAAATGCAATTTGCGTTTCCCTTGAGAAACTTAAATCACATATGCGTTTCTCAAGGGAAACACAAACCTTATTTGCGTTTTTTGATAAATAGAGAGAGAAAGTACCGATTGTGGTTAAGAGATCTTGGGGAGAGCACTGGAAATTGGAGATGAAAATAAGGATAAGACTGCTCTTTCCCCCCCCCCCCCCCCAATTGAATCTCTGATCAACAGAATCTTGAAGGAGTCATAATTACTACTGCAATTATTGCTCCCCTTTACCCAATTCGAAGATGAACCCATCTTTTCCTCCTCACTGATCACATATGCATAAGTAGTACAAGTAGATATTTAATTAATTTCTCTCTCTCTCTCTCTCTCTCTCTCTCTCTTTCTTCTTTCTCTCTTTAGAGTTTGAGCTTGGTTCCAACATAAACAATGAAAAAGGAAATCGAATGGGAAAGAGGGTCTGAAACGGCACGCAAGGGAGTTTTATTTTTTAACTTAATATTACACTTTGAACCCCTAAATATGGATTGAGTGGCACTCTGTGCCATGATAATTTATTTTCATAACATTGTTACCTACAAATTTGTATTTATGTTACTGAATCTAATATTAGTAATATTTTGATAATCTTAGAAGTTTTCACTTTCTTTTGAGATTTGACCCAAATATTGACATTTTTGTTGTGGATAATATAATTTCATTGTACCTAAAAATATTGTATTAATTTTTTAATTTATAAAAAATATTAAATAATAATAAAATATCTAATTAAACAAAATTTTAAAAATATATATATAATTTAATTTGACCTCTTAAAAGTCCGGATATAAATTTATTATGTAGAAAAAAAAATTTCCAAAAAACTTTATGATTGAATCTCAATCCTTCATTCCTCTCAAATCAATCCCAGTGTTTAACTAAAAGACATTTAAAAAAATGTCTTTATTTATTATATATTAACGATTTTATTTTGAATCCTGTACTCTGTTGCTGTTGAGATCTTGTTGGCGTCTCCATCTTTGCTATAATATAGATTTCACCCTCTTTATTTTTACATTTAAATTGATAATTTTCAAATGAAAAAATAAAATATAAATATTTAAAAAATCAAAAAAATTGAGAACGTCCCAAAAAATAAAAATAAAAATAAAAATAAAAATAAAAATTTTATTTATTTTGTTTTTTACTCAAACGAGTAATATTTAACTTAATATTACTTAAATATTTCATAAATATTTAAGTAATTTATAGGTAACAATGTTGTGAAAATAAATTATCTTGGTATAGAGTGCCACTCAATCCATATTTAGGGGTTCAAAGTGTAATATTAATTTAAAAAATAAAACTCCCTTGCGTGCCGTTTCAGAACCTCTTTCCCATTCGATTTCTTACTTTATTGTTTCTGTCAGAACCAAGCTCAAACTTTAGAGACACAGAGAGAGAGAGAGAGAGAGAGAGAGAAAAATTAATTAAATATCTACTTGCGTTACTTATGCATATGTGATCAGGGAGGAGGAGAAGATGGGTTCATCTTCAAATTGGATAAAAGAGAGTAATAATTGCAGTAGTAATTACGACTCCTTCAAGATTCTGTTGATCGAAGATTCAGGTGTGGGGGGGAAGAACAGTTTTCTCCTTATTTTCATCTCCAATTTCTAGTGCTCTCCCCTAGATCTCTCACCCACAATCGGTACTTTCTCTCTCCATTTATCAAAAAACGCAAATAAGGTTCGCGTTTCTCAAGGGCAACACAAATTGCATTTGCGTTTTTGAACGTATAAACGCATTTGCTTTTTGCGCTTTAGGGCCTTTTTTTTTCATAAACGCAGATTGCAATTGCATTTTTAGGTAAAACGCAATACCGATCTGCGTTTTATCAGGTTTCGCTAAATAAGTTTATGTATATCATTTTTCAGAATTTATTTATTTAAAAACAATTATCCGGTAAAGAACTTTCTCTCTCTCTCTCTCTCTCTCTATATATATATATATCAAATTCACCATTCAATCTAATCAAAATCAATCCAAAACAAATCAACCAAATCAATACAAAACCCTAGAAAATAGAAACACCCTCTTGTATAGAGGAAAAGAAAAGCCTTCATGATTTCTTGGCCAAAGACCCTATCCTCTTGTATAGAGGAGAAGAGAACCCTAGAAAATAGAAACACCCTCTCCGAATATTGTTCAGCGATAAACAATTTCTTGGCCCAACGATACTTTTCGTTATCATTTGGTACAGATCTCTGGCTAGATCTGTTCAAGATTTGACCGTCACGACCACTATAAACCACAATTTGAGAGTGGGAGAGAGAGGACGGCTGTGCAACGAAGTGATGAAGCGACAACGGCGACGGCGATGAATGGCGAAGGTGACGAACAGCATGAACTTGTTGTAGTTGTACTCATTGTAACTATTGTTCTCGGCTTTAGGGTTGCAGATGCGATGGATAAGGCGAATCTTCCAGCTAGTGGTGACAAGGGCTTGGCTTTTTAGAACGTTGATGGAGGCGTCGAGGAGGAGGAGGAGATTGCGTTTGGTCCCAATTTGCAGTAGTGAAGACGTCAAGGGAAAGAGCGGTTTAGAGTAGTGAAGATATCAACGAAAGAAGAAAAAGTAGGAAAGGTAAAGGTAAAATCGTCATTTCAAAAAAATAAGGACTATTTGGTGCAAATTAACGCTTTTTGAAGGATTATTAGGTGCAAACAAAAAAATTGTTGGACCATCTTGTAGTTTTAGCTTTTTAAGGAGACTATTTGGTATTTTTCCCCAGAATTAATCGTTAAAAATCTAAAAAAGTGTTTGAATTTTAAGTGGAGTGCATTTAAAGGTACATTTCTTTTTGGTAGTCTTACATTATTTAAAAAATAAATAAAATTTATTTTTGATAATTACTATTTTACCCTTTAAATTTTTAATACACATATCTTTCTATTTTCATTTTTTGCGTCTTTCTTTTTCATCGAATACCACTGTTGGCAACAAATTACCCTCTCTCCCTTCTCTTTTTCTCATCTACTAACCCTATGGCCCCGTTCCCCCATGTTCTGTCCTCACCCCCGTCCACCCTCCACCATAACCCCCGTCATCTCCCTTCACGCCCCTCCTCCCCCTCTATTTCATCTCACCCACAACTCTCTCTCTCTTTATAGACACACACACATTAGTGTATAATCCGTGTCTTGATGGCACAAACTAAAAAAAATAATATTAATTTGAAAAAAATAATTTTTATTTAGGTAGTAAAATAAAATAAAAAAATAACTTTAATATTCAACATACTATTGTATTAAAATATATATATATATATATATATATATATATATATATATATATATATATATATATATATATTGTAAGACCCGATCTTAAAATGTATTGTAAGATCCAATCTTGGACAATCTTGTATGTGCATAATTTTTAATTGAATTTTAAAATAATTGGATAAAAAATAGGGTCCAATGTGACATTTAAATTTTTACCTTAAAATTTTCTAGGGGTCATTATTGTATTTAAAAATTTCGTTTTAAAAAACTTGAGAGGTTAAATGTTAATTTTAATTTTGACTATAAATTTTGGGGACTAATTGTTATTTTAAAAATATTCATTTTGCATTTAAATAGTAAATTAAAATTAATAGGAGAGATTAGTATAATTAAAAAAAATATTGTGGGTGACAAGGAAACAAGTGTCCTTGCCAAAATTCACCAATGTGATGATGATCATGTGTGTTGTGTATATGTACAAAACACGCATGTACAATATTAAATAATAATAATAATAATAATAATAATAATAACAAACAATATGATCTTGTGTTTTATTTTTGTGCCTCTCTCAACTCTCTCTAATGTTTGGTCTTCCTTTGAGGTAAGCTCTTTCTTTTATTATCTATTTATTTTCATTCTCTTATATTACTATTACGTAAAATATATAGGGATAAGTAAAATTTTAACTAGTTATTTATATATGTATTTATATACAATATAATTTTAACTACGTGTATTTATATATATTTATATGCACAATTGTATATGTGTGTGTGTGTGAAAATGGTATATATATGGATTTGGGAAAATATAGTGGGTTTAATTTTATATAAATAGATATATCTAATATAGAATTTAAATTAAGGTAAAAATTATAAATTTAGTTAGAATAATATTTTTAGTTTTTCATTTACTCGTAATATTGTTAATAGTTAGTTAATATTTTTCTCTGTAGTTAAATTATTAATTGATAAATTTTATAAATGTAACTATAATAGTTTAGTTGTAAAATTAATATTGGGTTGAGAAAATAGAATGCTTAATTTTAATAAATTTTATATAATTAGGAAAATTTGGGAAAAGGAAATATTATATTTAGCGTTATGCATTTCACGCATTGTATGTTATATTAGATTATTTAGTTAAATTCTTAGTTTAGGCCTTGTAGTTGTTAGGTTCACAGGCGATGCCGATTGCGGCAGTATTTCGACGATACCTTATAAGTTGTGCGGATATCGAGCTGAGTGTACTGTCTTCTATATAAATTGCCCAATTATATTTTTGTACAAAAAAAGTGAAAAGAAAAAGGTTTATTAAAATTAATTATTTTATAACGTTAAATGGATCAAGTATATGGTTAAATGTGAAAAGTGATTTTTATTATTATATACCTATATGCCATAGTGTAATCCCGACAGAGGGCATATCTTGCAGGATATTGTTGGTTCTAACAGGTGGACATGTCTTGTAGGATGTTGTGTTGTGATCTAACAGGAGGACAAATTCTGCAGGTGATTATTGTTATTGTTGTTATTGTGGTTTTTGACGATGATGATTATCATCATGATATGGTGGTTTATATCACGTGTTGACTCATACCATTAGAGATATTGAATGGCCCTAATAGTGATGACAACCTTAGATTGTACAGTTATACATGTTACAGTACCGTTATAACTATCGATCGTGAGGTAAAACGATCATATGGTTAGTAGAGAAGTATCTTTATGATATTTCATTATATAAAAATAATTTAATCGGTTGATTTATATTTTCGTTGCTTTATCTTGATGATATCTGTGAATTTCGATACTATTCAGTGTGATTATATTCAGTTTTAAAAAATATCATTGTGGTTATATTCTGTTTTGAAAAGTGGTGTTTAATAAATATATTTGGTCTATGAATTATTTTTATATTATAAAAACTGTACACTGATAAAATATTTTGTCTCAAGTACCTCAGCTAGAAATGGGTCCACTACTGGCGCTAGATAGAGTCAGAGGATTTTGTGATTTTTTTTAGGCTGTTAGGACAGCTGTTGGAAGCAAGTGGGTTAGACTTATTTTTTAGTTTTTTTCTGGAATAGTCGGTTTTGTATAACCATTGAATTTTTGAGTTGGTAAATTATTTATATTTTTTGAAAATCTATGTCATTAAATAGTTTATAAATACTTGTGGTTGTTATGGTAATATCAAGTCGAGATCACACTTGGCCTCTGTCATTGGAACTTGGGGTGAGGTGTGACAGTTTTTGGTATTAGAACCTAGGTTATAGATTTTGTGGACTTAGAGTTATAGTATTGTGTCAGTAGTGGACCACAAGATAAGTCATTAAGTTATGAGGTTGGTTTGGAACGTAAGTTTGGAGTTTGTTTCTGTAATTAGTGGGTAATACATCTATCAATGTATTATTGTATTATTACCTTATTTATTTAAGGTAATTAAATTTCAGAACGGAATTCATTTTAGGGGGGAATGATTGTAAGACCCGATCGTGCACGATCTTGCATGTGAATAATTTTTAATTGTATTTTATAATAATTGAAAAATAATAGGGTCCAATATGAAATTTAATTTTTTTATTTTTTTTTTATATTAAAACTTTCTAGTGGTCATTATTGTATTTAAAAATTTAGTTTTAAAAAATTTTGAGGGTTAAATGTTAATTTTAATTTTGAATTTAAAAATTTTGGTGACTAATTGCTATTTTAAAATATTAATTTTGGGTCTAAATAGTAAATTAAAATTAATAGGGGAGATTAGTATAATTTTAAAACAAATATTGTGGGTGACAAAGACACAAGTGTCCTTGCCAAAATTCACCAAGGTGATGATCATCTTGTGTGGTGTGTATATGTACACAACAGAGGTGCACAATATTAAATAATAATAATAATAAAAAAAAAAAAAAAACAATTATGGTCTTGTGTTTCATTTTTGTGCGTCTTTCAACTCTCTCTACTGTTTGGTCTTCCTTTGAAGTAAGCTCTTTCTTTCATTATCTATTTATTTTCATTCTCTTATATTACTATTATGTAAAATATATATGGAAAAGTAAAATTTTAAGTATGTGTATATATATATATGCAAAAATGGTATATATATGGATTTGGAAAAATATAGTGGGTTTAATTTTATATATAGAGATATATTTAATATGGGAAAAATTTAAATTAAATTATAAATTATAAATTTAGTTAGGATAATATTTTTAGTATTTCATTTACTAGTAATATTGTTAATAGTTAGTTAATATTTTTATTGGTAGTTAAATTATTAATTGATAAATTTTATAAATGTAACCATAATAATTTAGTTGTAAAATTAATATTGGGTTGAAAAAATAAAACGTTTAATTTTAATAAATTTTATATAATTAGAAAAATTTGGGAATATGAAAAATTGCATTTAGCATCATGCATTTCACACATTGCATGTCATATTAGATTATTTAGCTAAATTTTTAATTTAGGCCCTATTATTGTTAGGTTCACAGGCGTTGTCGACTGCAGTAATATTTCGGCAATAGCCTATAAGTAGTACGAATATCGAGGTGAGAGTACTATCTTCTATGTAAATTTTTCATTTATATTTTTGTACAAAAATGTGAAGAGAAAAAGGTTTATTAAAATTGATTATTTTATGACGTTAAATAAATCAAGTAAATGGTTAAATGTGGAAATTGATTTTTATTATTATACATATATACCATAGTGTGATCCTGACAGGAGGGCATGTCTTGCGGGATGTTGTTGGTCATAATATGAGGGCATATCTTATTGGACGTTGTGTTGTGACCTGAGAAAAGGGCAAGTCCTGTAGATAGTTATTATTGTTGTTGTTATGGTTGTGGTTGGTGTTGTTGACGATGATGATTATCATCATGATATGGTAATTTATACCATATATTGACTCCTACTAATGGAGATATTGAATGACCTTAACATTGAATGCAACCTTAGATTACACAGTTCTACAGGTTACGGTACCATTATAACTCCCGATTGTGAGGTGAAATGATCATATGACTAGTAGGAAAATATCTTTGTAGTCTTTTATTATATAGAAATGATTTGATCAATTGATTTATATTTTTGATGCTCTATCTTGATATATCTGTGAATTTCAATATTGTTCAATGTGATTATATTTTGTTATGGAAAATATTACTGTGGTTATATTCTGTTTTGAAAAGTGGTGCTTGATAAATATATTTGATTCATAAATTATTTTTATATTATGAAGACAGTACACCGATAAAATATTTTATCTCAAGTACCTTAGCTAAAGATGGATCTACTACTGGCGTTAGATAGAGTCAGAGGATTTTGTGATTTTTTTTTAGGCTGTCAAGACAGCTGTTGGAAGCAAGTGGGATGGACTTTTTTTTAGTTATGTTCCAAAATAGCAGGTTTTATATAACCGCTAAATTTTTGAGTTGGTAAATTATTTATATTGTTGATCCAAAAATTTTGATAGACAATTAAATGTTGATATTTTGGTGGAACTAATGGTTTGTTAAGTGTTTCAGTTAATTAAGTTCTAGTGATGAAGATGCGATGACAAATTATGAATGGATGTTAAATGGTGATGTAAAAAATGATGAAGAATTAAGAGTTTGAAGAAATTAGAAAAAAACAACTCAGGTGAATTTCAACTCTTAATATTCCAATTAGGAACATACACGGCACAAAACAAAATTTATTGTTTATATGTGTTTTGATAAGATGAAATTATTTGCTCCTATGTGTATTTGGAAAGAACTATTTATAATTGAATAAAATGGAATTTAAGAAGTTAGTAGAGCTTATTTAGAAAAAGAAAATGGTTAAAGGAGGTGAAAACGTAAATAAGAATGAGTTAAAAACGAGTTCAGAAAAGAGATACAACATGCATAAGTCGACTGAAAAGTCGACCGCACCAAACAAGCGAAACTTTCTGTATCTCTAAGTCGACAGGTAAGTCGACCAATGAAGAGAATATGAACTCTCTGTATCTTTAAGTCGACAGGTAGGTCGACTGGTGAAGGTAAATCAAACTCTCTGAATCTCCAAGTCGACAGATAGGTCGACCAATGAACGCAACAGCTTTGACTTGGCTACATCCTAAATCTAGCAGTCGACATACCGGTCGACTAAGGGCGCTGCTTCAGGATACTGAGGATTCCAAATTCATATATAAAAGTAGTAATTTTTTGTTGGGATTTGTGAGAGATTTAAGAGATCTTATGATATTTAAGATGCACTTCACCTATTGTTTAAATCCTATTAAGTTGGTTCATTAAATTTTAATGTTTCTCAATTTGGTATATAAAATTATTTTTATTCTATTTAATTGAGATTAAAAAATATTTGGGGGGCTTAATTGAAAGATTTAAATGTCATTTATTAATTGAATTGAACTAAAATGAAGTTATAATGATATACGGGGTCTAAGAGAGAATTTAAATGTCATGACACATGGGAACTAGTCGTTTGAGAGCTTATTTATTTCCCATATATATAGACTTGCGTTTTTCATATATCATTAATCAAAATCAAGATAAGTGGGCTTAAAGAGATAAGATTATATTATGTTGTTCTAAGAGTTATCTTTCTGAGATTTTGTGAGAGCTATTCTAAGAGACGATCTTGAGAATCATTGCTAATAATCTTTCCTGCTATCAGATCTGAAGTATCATCGCTCTATTTATTTTTTCTGTGGATTCCGGGTGAGATCTTTCTAATTACTTTCTATTTGTGCATTGCTTATTTAATTATAGGAAATTGATATTTAGAAATTGTTTCTGATTTTTATTTAAGAAATTATTTTATAAACAATTTCTTGAATCTTATTACGTGCTCAATTATTTACTACCCATATTTTGTTTAAAATTAAATTTTCAATCTCACACTTTTCTATTACTAAACTTGGGATATTAATTGAGTTATAATTTATCTGAGGTGTAGAAACTCTAAGTGAGATAATCTGCTTATCAATTTGTATTGGTGAGTAGTGTAACGGATTAAATACTGTTGGGGGTATTTAATCAAAAGATAGTTGGTTTCAGTCTCTTCCTATAAAAAGATTGAGATAGTAATTCTTCCTAGATAGAATTGGTTTTTTGAGTGAAATTTGTAACAGTTCAATCCTTACCGGGTAAAAGGATATTTGGAGTGTTGGTGAGGTTTTGATTCTTTTGCCTTAGTGTTAAAAAAAATTAGGTTATTCTTTAACTTGTAAAAAATAGAGGTTCTTCCTTAGCCTGTGAAAAGAATTTTGTAAAGGTTGATTCTGAGCTTGTAAAAGAATCGGTGTGAGGGTTTGGTTCCTACCTTTAAAGAGATCTTGAATATTAGTGGGTGCGACTCTCCGTGGAGCTCGAGGGACTGGATTAGCTAAGAGTAACTTGGTGAATCAATATAAATCTTTGGTGTGTTGCAATATTTAATTTGTTTATTTTTCCTGTTTGGTGTATACCTAGTTGATTATATAATTCTACTGTGGTATAAAGATAATAATTAATTTAGGATTAAAATTAATTAGTTGATTTATTGAATTATTATTCTGATATAATTTTTTAATTACCCAATTCACCTCCCTTCTTAGGTATTCCAATGGGCCAACAATTGGCATTAGAGCTGGTTTTAGCTCAATTAGGTTTAACATCCTAGCTAAACCGGTTACGTGCATAGACCATGAATGATGTGTTTTGTGTATCCTCTTTTGATAGTAGTAAATGCGTATATGATAATGCGATCTATGATTCTTATGGTAGTGATGAAGATGATGATAATGAAAATGTTTATATTGTTATGAAAAAATTACTTTCTTTCATACTACGTTTTGCTAAAGAGAGTTTGAGTTTAAATAGAAAAAATGATTCTTTTGAAAATAGAGGAAAAAATGTTAAAAAATCTAAAATGCATTTGGATAATTATTGTGGTTCAAAAGAGTTTTCGGACGTTATTTTTTAAATTAATAATTTGCTCTCTAAAGTGAATTCTCTTGAAAATGAAAACAGAGTTTTAAAAAATAATTTTGATATGATTTCTAGGCAAAAGTCAGATCTTGTTTCTAAAATTGATTTACTTAAGAAAAAATTTGAAAAATTAAAATTCGACCTTAAGACTGTTTCAAGAGATTTTGAGAATGATTTTTCTAGGTAAAGTAGATATACTTCATCGTTTTATCCTTTATCACAAGCTAGTGATAGTTTTGTTGGTATTGTTAGAAATGATTCTTATTTTACATCTTGTGCTTTCTATTATAAATTGAATTTGAGATGTTATTATTGTAATAGGGTTGGGCATTTTAAAGTATCATGTCTGTTTCGGAACCCTAAGATTATATCTAACAAAGACAGATCTAAAATGAAATGGATACCGAAGATAATTGTTGAAATGTCTTGTGTAGAATTACAAAATGTCGGAAGTGGACCTGAAGGAACAGTTAAGGAGTTTATATCAAAGCCAAGATAGGAAGTCACCAAGGATCTACAAGCGATGCATACAAAGTGAAAAGATGCATCAAAGACAAAATGTGAAGTTGCAAAAAAGCCACAAGAGAAAGCTACAAAGAGAAAAGTTGTACAAAATCCAAGATGGGATATCACTAAGAAGCCACAAGCAATACGTGCAAATGGAATCATCAATAAATCAAATGGTAAAAATCAAAGGTTGAGAGGATATAGACAAGCAAAGAAGAATTGTGCACCCAAAGCAATCATGAGTACAAATGAGGTAAAGAGTAAAGTTGTCTCAAAAGATATAAAAGATACTCTTAACCCTTCACACTTTAAATTTATTAAATTTGTTAAAGAGGGAGAGTCTCGACTTACCAAATAGGTAAGTTGGTAATTGTTTCTAAGACCTATTCTAAATGAGTCGTTCTCTTGTTGTCTTAAAAATATTCTATGGTGATTATAACAATCACATTTAGTTAGGAGGTATTAACATGTTTTTATGTGCTCATATCAAGTAGTGATCCTGTGTTAATTTTAAAACATGTTATATGATTTAGAGGATTAATTGAGTATTTGTGATCTTACTAAATAATGCTAATTATTTGTTATATATGTTTTTTTGTAGGATTATTTGTATAATGTGCTATCCTTCATACTCTTGACTGTTATACAAATAAGTTGAATTGAGCTAAGAATTTTTTATTAATATACAAATAAGTTGAATTGAGCTAAGATTTTTTTATTAATCTTGATTTATTAAAATGCATGTTATTTGAGGTGAATTAAAAGATAAAGAATGATTTATTTGAATTGTTCAAGACCATGATTATATACTTACTTGGATATATTTATACAAGTATATGTCTCATATCCTTTGTTTTTTAAATGATTATTATTGTGTAAGAGATTGAGTATGTTACGAGATAACATATTTAATATGCATGTTAATTGAGATATGATTCATGTTCTTTAGCGGTAATGATTATTGTTGAAAAATATAGCTAAATTTTTTATGAAATAAGTATGCATTATATTGATAACTTCATAAACTATCATTAAGAGATGTTTCATGTCTTAGTATTTCAAATATTATATTTTTCTCCTTAAAATGAATTAGTTTGTTTACACTTATATAATGAGAGATTGCATGTTAAGAATGATGTTTTTGGTGTGGATTTTAATGAATTGAGTAGACTTGATATTTACAATTAACTAAAATGGAATTTAAGAAGTTAGTGGAGCTTATTTAAAAAAGAAAATGGTTAAAGGGGTGAAAACGTAAATAAGAATGAGTTAAAAACGAGTTCCGAAAAGAGATAGAGCATGCATAAGTGGATTGGTAAGTCAACCGGACCAAACAAGTGAAACTCTCTATATCTCTAAGTCGATAGGTAAGTCGATCAGTGAAAAGAATATAAACTTTCTATATCTCTAAGTCAACAGGTAGGTCGACTGGTGAAGATAAATCAAACTCTTTGAATCTCCAAGTCGACAGATAGGTCGACCGATGAACGCAACAGTTTTGGCTTGACTACATCTAGAATCTAGCAGTCGATTGACTGGTCGACTAAGGACGCTGTTTCAAGATAATGAGGATTCTGAATTCATATCTAAAAGTAGCCGTTTTTTGTTGAGATTTATGAAAGATTTAAAGGATCTTATGATATTTAAGATGTGCTTCAACTATTATTTAAATCCTATTAAGTTGGTTCATTAAATTTTAATGTTTCTCAATTTGGTACATAAAATTATTTCTATTCTATTTAATTGAGATTGAGAAATATTTGTGGGGCTTAATTGAAAGATTTAAAAGTTATTTATTAAGGGAATTGAACCAAAATGAAGTCATAATAATATACGGGGTCTAAGAGAGTATTTAAATGTCATGACACATAAGAACTAGCCATTGGAGAGCTTATTTATTTTCCATATATATAGACCTGCGTTTTTCATATATCATTAATCAAAATCAAGACAAGTGGGCTTAAAGAGATAAGATCATATTGTGTTGTTCTAAGAGTTATCTTTCTAAGATTTTGTGAGAGCTATTATAAGAGATGATCTTGAGAATCATTGTTAGTAATCTTTACTGATACTGGATCTGAAGTATCATCGCTCTATTTATTTTTTCTGTGGATTTCGGGTGAGATATTTCCAATTATTTTCTATTTGTGTATTGCTTGTTTAATTGTTGGAAATTGATCTTTGGATATTGTTTCTGATTTTTATTTAAGAAATTATTTTATAAACAATTTCTTGAATCTTATTACGTGCTCAATTATTTGCGACCCATATTTTGTTTAAAATCAGATTTTCAATCTCATACTTTTCTATCACTAGACTTGGGATATTAATCGAGTTATAATTTATCTAGAGTGGTAGAAACTCCAAGTGAGATAATCTGTTTATCAATTTATATTGGTGAGTAGTGTGACGGATTAAATACTGTTGGGGGTATTTAATCAAAAGGTAGACAATTTCAGTCTCTTCTTGGAAAGAGATTGAGATAGTAATTCTTCCTGGATATAATTGATTTTTTGAGTGAATTTTGTAACTGTTCAATCTTTACCGGGTAAAAGGATATTTGAAGTGTTGGTGAGATTTTGATTCTTTTGCTTTAGTGTTAAAAAGAATTAGGTTATTCTTTAGCCTGTAAAAAGTAGAGGTTCTTTCTTAGCCTGTGAAAAGAATTTTGTAAAGGTTGATTCTGAGCCTGTAAAAGAATCGGTGTGAGGATTTGATTCCTACCTTTAAAGGGATCTTGAATATTAGTGGGTGCGACTCTCTGTGGGGCTCGAGGGACTGGATTAACCAAGAGTAGCTTGGTGAACCATTATAAATCTTTGGTGTGCTGTAATATTTAATTTATTTATTTTGTTGCTTAGTGTGTACCTAGTTGATTATATAATTACGTTGTGATATAAAGATAATAATTAATTTAGGATTAAAATTAATTAGTTGATTTATTGAAGTAATATTCTAATATAATATTTTAATTACCCAATTCACTCCCCCTCTTGGGTATTCCACTGGGCCAACATATATATTTTTGAAAATCTATGTTAGTAAATAGGTTATAAATACTTTTGGTTGTTCGAGTAACATTCAGTCGAGGTCATACTTGGCTTCGGGCGTTGAGACCCAAGGTAGGGTGTGACATATATTTTGTGAATATAGTTTGAATTCATATCCATTCACATTCGATTTTATAGATTTGTAATAATCCATTTTGCTATTCGTTAAATAAATAAATAAATTCGCTATGCATAAACTGTTTTGAAATCTGTTGGAAGAAAAATAATAATTGTACGCCAACACACAATAAGTGACCAAAAAGATAGGGGCAAGATACCTTTCAAATCCTTTAAATTTTGGCACTTTCTATGTAGTTTGATAAATTTGTGTCGTTTCAGTTTAAACTCTCTAACTATGTAACCAATTTCAAATGGTCCTTCTGTTAATTTTTTCTATCCAAATTAAGAAAATTGACTTTTTAATGGGGTATAATGCTCTTTTTATATTTTTATTTTTTTCTTCATTTTTTCTTTTTCTTTTTTCTTTTTCCTATGTTTTTATGTTCTTTTTCTTCTATTTTGCTTATTCTTCGTTGTCTTCTTCACTTTCGGGCTTTATCTCTGCCGCCACCATCACCTCATGTTGCCCATGTCCAACCCATCCCACCACCATCATTGCTACCCATTATCGCAAGATAATGAAATAAGTGCATCTATTCAAAAGAATTTGAATTTCGATGATGAACCCCATTTACATTTTCTTCTGTCTCTCTCTACATATGTGTGTTTGTGTGTGTGTGGATGTGATTAATCAATGGATATATATATATATATATGAATTTGATCCCATTAGTAATAGATATAACTAGTTTATTCTTGTATTAGTCACCCAATGAAATAACAAAATAAGAACTGTTATTAATTACCCACAAAATTTGCATCCATATGTGGTATGAAATTTATAGAAATTTTAAAGATAAAAAAAAAACTTGAAGATGAACTCTAGAGTTTCTTCTCACATTGATGATTTCATTGGAAAAGAAACTTCAACCCAAAATTAGATAGGAAAAAAATGAAAAAAAATAAAGAAAGTTCATTTCTTTCTTAACAATAGTAGAGATAGAGAGAGAAGACAGAGAGAAATAAAATTGTACAATTGAAGGCAAGATCTCTACCTGTCTCTCTAAATAATCAAGAACCCATTTTACTTCCTCTCAACTACACATAGTTTTACATCTTCACAAAGTTCCCATCTTTTTAAAAAGATGACCCAGAAACCCACGGTGAAGTCGTTGAAAACAGGGGCAATAGTTGCAACTCGGAGTCTCTCGGCGTTGTCCTTGGGGACAAGTGCAGATAGAATTTCTTCACGGCGATAACTCTCTATTCCTCTGACGAATTACCCACTGACAACCAAGACATGTCAAATCAGAGCCTTAAACTTTGATAATGATTTAGTATTTTAATTATTATCGACAAAATTCAAAAAACAAATTGAAGAAAATTATTGGAATTTATTTTGGGGTGATGGTGGTGGGGTGGGTTGCACATGAGCGACAGGGGGTGATGGTGGTGGCGAAGATGAAGCTTGGTGATGAAAAAGACAATGAACAAGAAGAACAAGAAAAGAAAAAGAAAATAGAAAAAGGAAAAATAAAAAAGATGGAAAGATCGTAATACCCCTTTAAAAAAGTAAATTTTGTTAATTTGGATGTAAAAACTAACATAAGAACTATTTAAAACTGATTACATACTTAGAGAGTTTAAACTAAAATGACACAAACGTATTAGATTATATAAAAATGTGTCAATAGTTAAAGGATTTAAAATATATTTTTCCCTAAAAAACAAATATAATAAAAATATGGTAATCTAAGATTTCTAAAATGCATAACCACAAATTGATTATGTATTACATGGTTCTTTGCAAATTGAAAGAAACAAATGGGCCCTAACAGGCTTTAGGGACATGAAAAATTAGTTTGTTTTGTTTGATGCGGACTTGAATAAAAAGGACATCGAAATTTAGCATCGAGAATTAACCTCACAACAAACTTAGAGTTTTTATAAATCACTTATAGTTTAATACCTACTATATTAACTCTCTTGGTACAATAGAAATGTGTATTATCAACGATATGAAATTTAAGTACAAGTATGGTCAATCACATAATGACCAATTATGTACAAGTGATATATATAATCAATCAATTATCTAACCTGAATAATTAATCAAGCTATTAAACAAGAACCAAATTTAGATTTTGTTGATTCTATGATTTAATTAATTGGTTGTTTTCAATAACAAATTATAACTCAATGAGTTAAGTGAAATAGTCCAATATGGTTATCTCTTATTAGAATCAGTATGTAGGGAATTGAAGACCTCGTAAAGTAACTTAATTTTTTCGGCGATGCCAGTTTTTCCCGTATCTAATAATATCGATAATAAACAATTTGTGTTTCTGGCAAAAACTTTAGGAATACATTTCTTTTTGGATATATATATCAATGAGAAGAAAGTTTCCAAATCATTAAATTTACAAAATAATATTATATATCCACGATAAAAATATTTTTTTGACTCAACAAATATTTGGCCTAACCAGAGAATTCTTTAAAGTTTGGGGGTCTGTCATACTCAGGGAAAGTGTTAGGCACTCCCAAGACATTTGCTAAAAAATGTTTCATTTGTTTAAATATTTCTTTGAATTATATTGAGTGTAAGAGAGTCTTTTTGGTTTCTTTAAATCAATATTCCTCTTGTTCTCTTTTTATTTAAAAATAAATAAAAAACTTTAAAAGAAAACAAAAGACAAGACACAAAGTCCCCCTTTTAAACCACCGATTGATGATGAACAAAATTGGCAAGTTTGGCTTTCGAGGATTTTTTTTTTTAGTTTTGCTTATTTTGGCAAGCTAAAATATAAAAATGCACGCAGTAAAAATTTTCTTGGTGGAAAGAGGATAAAAAAGGTAAAAAGGAAAGTAAAACATCTTTTTTGGGAATTCTTATTGAAGAAATCCATTTTTTATATTTTAAGAAAGTAATTAATGATATTTTGGAAATCCTTAGTGAAAAAGTTCCTTATGAAAAGTTAAACAAATACATTTTGAGGGTCTTTGAGATCTTCAGGAAAGTAAAACAAATTTTAGCAAAGTCTTACTGAAAAAATTCCTGAAAATTAAATTAAGAACAATTTAAGGATCTTTGAAATGCTTTGAAAAAATAAAATATATTTTAGAAAAGTCTTACTGAAAATTTTTCAAAAAATAAATTAAAAGCAGTGTTGAAGATCTTTGAAATCCCCTGAAAAGTAAAATAGATTTTAGGAAAGCTTCAGTGAAAAAATTCCTGAAAATTAAATTAAAAGTAGTTTTGAGGATCCTTGAAATCCTTAGGAAAGTAAAATAGATTTTTAGGAAAAGCTTACTGAAAAATATTATGAATATTAAATTAAAAAAAAAATGGTTTTGAGAATCCTTGAGATCCTCAGAAAAGTAAAACGTTTTTAGGATAGACCTACTGAAGAAATTTTTTAGAGTAAAATAGTTTGAGGGTTCTTGAAACCCTAGGGAAAGTAAAACATTTTTTTAGGAAAGTCTTATTGAAGACATTCTCGAAGTAAAATTAAAACAATTTTGTGAGGATCATTGAAATCTTCAGAAAAGTAAGACAGAATTTTTAGGATAGTCTTACTGAAGAAATTCCTAATGTTAAATAGTTATAGGGTCCTTAAAACCCTCAGAAAAGTAAAACAGTTGTTTAGGTAAGTCTTACTAAAGACATTCCTAAAATAAAAATTAAAACTTTTATGAGGATCCTTGAAATCCTCCTAAAAGTAAAACAGGGTTTTTAGGAAAGTCTTATTGAAGAAATTCCATAAGTTTAATTAAAATAATATTGAGGATCGTTTAAATCTTTAGGAAAATAAAAAGTAGATTTTTGGGAAAATCTTGTTGAAGAAATTCCCATAATCTTGTTGAAGAAATTCCCAATCCTCAGAAAAGTAAAAATATTTTTTGAAAAAAAAAATTATTAAAGAATTTTCTGAAATTAAAATATTTAAGGGTCCTTGAAACTCTTGGGAAAGTAAAATAGTTTTTTTTATGAAGATCTTACTGATGAGAACCCAAAATTAAAGTAAAAGCAATTTTGAGAATCCTTGAAATCCCTGAGAAAATAAAAACAATTCTGGAAAAATCTTATTGAGGAGATTCCCAAAAGTTAACATAAAATATTCTTTTAGAATCCTTGGAATCATCATAAAAGTAAAACAGATTTTTAGGAAAGACTTACTGAAGACATTCCCGAAAACAAAATAGTTTGAGGATTCTTGAAATCTTCAGAAAAGTGAAGTAGATTTTTATGACAAAATAAAATGCTGTATTTTTGTTTGCCAAATTAACATTAACTAAAAAAACTACATTGGGGAAGTGCCTCCATAACCCTCTTGCACCAAATGGACAAACCTAAAATGTGTTATGGGTGACTCCTTATTTCCAGCTTTTAGTTAAGACATTTTTTGTTCTTTTATGTTTTTTGTGCTTTTAATGGAAAACGGTAAAGTAAATGCGATAAAGTAAATTCCAAGAACAAAAAGACACAGAACAAGGAATATAAATTGCAGGAAAAGTAAATAGTGCAGAAAGGCTTTGAACAGAAAGTAAAGTGTAGAAAATTAATGGCATAAAAAAGGAGCAAAACATAAAAGTAAACAAATGAAAATAAAAACACGAAAAGACAAGACAAAAAGTAAATGACTAAAAATAATGTTGGAATGTAAATGCAAAAAAGAAAACCTTTTTTAAGTGTTCCTTTGGGAATGTCCTATTAGGTTGTTTTTGGTTTAGGTTTGTTCTTTCAACCAGTTTTAGAAAAGTAAAGCGGGTTTGGAGAGTGTTTAGGAAGGAAATATCTTAGCTTGGTAAGAAATTCTTTTTCCATTTTTTTTTCTTCTTCTTCTTCCTTTTTTTCCCTCCCCTTTTTATTCCTCTTTTCATTCTTTTTTCTTCTTTCTTTCTTATATGGTTTAAGGGATAAAATAGGGTGAAATACTCTCGAGGGCCGAGGGAGAGTTTGGGGAGAGAGTGGTGTGCGAAATATCAAGTGTGTGAGAAAATATAGAGAAAGGGGTTGCCTTTATATAGGCAACCCCCAACTGAGCACTCAAGAGGGCACGCCCTCTCCTGAGTGCACAGACCTTCCAGGGTTGTGTGTCAGCCGCCCTATTGATGGATGGCTACCCCTATTTCGTAAATATTACTCCATAGGCCCCCCAAAAGTGATATTGAAAAGTTGACCTTCCAAACTCACCCCCTGAGTCGTACCATTTGTGGAAATGACTAGGGAGCACTCCCAAGTCACTATTTCTACTCCCAAAAGGTATCTTAGGTTTTGTCTTATTCTCGAAAGATGTACATAAATAAATTTGGGTGTTATGGGTATCCTTTATTAATGAACAAAAAATGCAATTCTTTGTGTTTTTTATAAAATTAAATTTAAAAAAAAACAAACAAACAAGAAATTAAAGCATCCAATACATGAATGGCATGCTCAATTTGAAAAAATAAAGCAAAATTGATTGTTAATTTAGCGAAATAGGTGAAAAATAAAGTTTTCGGGGTCAAAATGAAAATATTTGCAAAGTGCACAATTTCTTAAAATTGTTAGTTGGGAACCAAAATTAAACATTTAAGAAGTGATATCTTCTTGATACCCACTGTTAATTTGATCAATTTGACCCACATAATTTTAAGAAGTTATTTTTTACCCCCAAAACTTTCAAAAAACTTTCGGAATCCATTTGGAGCTCCGATTTTGGATATTTCTTAAAGTGACAGTATTTTGAAAAATAAAAAATGAAATCTAAAATTGAAATCCAACCCTTTTAACACGGATTTAAAGTTTCTCAAAATTTTAATTTAGACCGAAAAACATTTAAAAATGAAAAAACAGATAATACACCCCGAATTTTGGAAAAAAGAGAAGATGTGGGAAGAGGAAAATGCGATTTGGTTTCCTCCCTCTCAAAATCCGTTCATTTTAGAAGACACAATTTCATGGAGTTTTCTAGGAGTCGGTTTTGAAAACGTTCTTTGGGTTGAGATTTGTTTAAAAAATAAAGTCGTCACCTAGCATTGAGTTAAATAGTGGGCTAGGTTACCAGAATTTGAAAAATTATTTTTATTTTAGAAATGGCTCAAGTTTCGATTCGAAAAACAGTTGGTCTTTACCAAAAATTTCTTTCAAGTTCGAGGGTTGGTTATGCTCGGAGAAAGTGTTACGTACCCTAAGTCACCCATTCAAAGACGGTACTTAAGTTTAAATAAATCTTTAAGTTCAAATTAGTCCAAGTAATTTTCTTCAGTTTTGGTTAACACACTAATTCTCATTTTTAATATTTTTGTCCTTTTATGTATGTTTTTTGTAAAGGCAAAAGAAAAGCATTTAAGAAAACAAAAAACCAAATAAAATGGAACATAAATAAAGAACAAATGTCCCCCATTTTAGACCGCCTATCAATTATGGAAGAATCGATAAGTTTGGCCCCAGGGGGAAGGGCATTTATTTGTTTAGTTAAAGTTTCTCTTAACAAAAACTAGTATGCATTTTTTAGAGAGAAGGAAAAGCGTAAAATAAATTTAATTAATTAAGAAAAATATTTTATTGGATTATGGAAAACCATATTTTGAGTAAAGAAAACATAACAAAAAAAGAAAAAATTTTAACTACAAAACAAAGTATTTAGAAACATTCATTTACGGAAAATAATTTTTCAAAAAACAAGAAGATCTCAAGAATCTTCTCTCGGGAACAATCTTTAAAACTTATTTTTGTTAAGAAATAAATTGCAAACTTAAACTATTTGACTAATAAAACAAAGTTTGAAAGAAAAGTTAAAAAAAAAAAAAAAAAAAAAAAAGAAAAAAAAAAAAAAAGAAAAAAAGGAACGTTTTGAAATAGACATTTTTGGAATAATATTTTTTAGAATGAACTTCTTGGAAATAAAAACAATTTTGTTAAAACTTGAGAAAGGATTTTTTAAATAAATGATTTAGAAAAGGTTTTTTTTTTTTTTTTTTTAAAAAAACATACCATCTTCATAAAATAGCTTCTTTTAAGATAACTTTAAAAATCATTTTAAAAGAAAAACCGTCTTTTTCAAGAACAATTTATTAAAATCATTTTGAAGAAAAGTAATAACAAAAAAAACACATATTTAATGAAAACAAAGTAAAATAGTTTTTGTAAAAAAACTTATTACAGACATTTTTTGGAAAAAATATTTTTTAGAAAAATAAAAAGAAGTTAAAACATATTTTATGAAAAAAATAAATAGGGTTTTTTGTAAAAAATTGTTAAAAACATGTTTTTAGAAAAAGACAATAACATTTTACAAAAAAAAAAATTAGTTTAAGAAAAAACAAGGTTTTAAATTATTTTTGTTTGGTGTCGATGGGGGGAAACCTCTCTTTGCTGGTAGGACATTTTGATATCGAAATTTTACGCTAAATATTCTAATTTATATTCATCTCTTGGTTGGTTCACCAGAAAATAAAACTACTATCTGTCGGTAGGATGCACCCTACCTTTATGCTCAAAACAGACAACGAGAAATGAAAAGGTAGCTTCAGTTATAAATCATGAACCATGGATAATCAACCATTCGTTTACATAGTACCACACACCATCAATTATCAAAAAGCAAGAGGGACAAAAAAAGAACAGCTTTGTGGTGTTGTTATGTACAGATACAAACTATAACTTATTAGCAATTTTGCTCAAAGCATCAACAAATTTATTGAGAACAAAAATGAAGTATGTTGGTCCAGTGAGCTACCCAAGAGGGGGGGGGGGGGTGAATTGGGTAGTAATAAAAATTATCAAAATATAACACTTTAAAAATCAAACAATTAATTTTATCCTAAAATTAATTATTATCTTTATTGCAGCGGATATGTAGTATCAACTAGGTGCACACCCAAATAACAAAATATAAACAATATAAATAATGCAGCACACATAAATTTATACTAGTTCACCAAGTTACTCATGGCTAATACAATCCCGCGAGCCCTACGGAGAATTGCACCCACTAAACTCAAGATTCTTTTAAAGGTAGGAACCAAACCCTCACAACGATTCTTTTCGCAGGCTCAGAATCAAACTTTATAATTCCATTTCACAGACTAAGGAATAACCTCTATCTTTTTACCAAGCGGAAGATTAACATAATTCTACTATAGGGAGAATCAAGACCTAATTCTTATTATACCTTAGGCTCAAGAATTAAACCTAACATAAACACACTCCAAATATCCTTTTACCCGATAAAGATTGAACCGTTACAATTCACTCACAATTCTATAAAGGAATAATTAAAACCTAATTTTTTTATACTCTAGGCAAATATCAAAACCTCAATCTCTTTACCGGAAGAGATTGAAACCAACTACCCCTGATTAGACACTCCCAATAGTATCTAATCTACACACAACTCACTAATTACAAAAATTGATAAGTTCTTCTCACTCGGAGCTTCTACTACCTCAGATTAATTAATACTCAATTAATAGCTCAAAACTAGTGATAGAAATAAAGTGAAGAAATTTAAAATCTAATTTTAAACAAAAAACGGGTAGTAAGTAATTTAGCACGTAATTAAATTTTCCAAAGAAATTATTTCAAAAATATTTTTCAATAAAAATTCGGAAAACAATTTCAAATATCAACTTCCAAGAAAATAATAATAATAATAATAATAATAATAATAATAATAATAATAATAATAGAAAATAAGCAAATAACTTGGAACAATCTCACCAGGAATCCACCGAAAGAATAATGATTAGAATAACGATGACACTTCATATCGGTAGTAGTAATAATCCATACCAAATGTTTCTCAAGAACAAATCTCAAGAAAGATCTCACAATGCACTCAATATGATTTTAGAATGATGACTCTCAGAAAGTTCAAGAACTGAATAACTCTTGAATTTTGATTATTTGGATTATTGTATCTTTCCTTAAACCTGAAAAACGCAAGTTAATTTATAGGGGTTTATAGCAAGCCCTCTAATGGCTAATACCATATATCATGACAAATAATTACTCTATAAGCCCTTTTATATCATTAAGACTCAATCCTGATATAATTCACTTAAATATATCTTTTAAAACATTCAATTTAGTCCCTTAAACTTTTACTCAAACTCAATTAGATAAGATAAAAAGATTTTTATGTACCAAATTGAGAAATATCAAAAATACTTGAACCATATCAGTAGAGATATTTAAATATTAATTAAATAGCTCAAAATATATCAAATCCCTAGGATATCTCTCATATCTTAACCATAAATGGCTAGTAACGGCTACTGTTTGATCAGAATCCTCTAAACCTGACACAGACTGATCAGTCAACGGACCAAGACCCGTCTGTTAACCGGATGATTCAGAAAGTTACACAAGTTGACTCACCTCTCGACTAGAAGATTTAGAGACTTCCTCTTTTGGCCATAGGTCGACTTACTTGTCGATCGAACGATCCAACAACTTCTCCTTTTAAGCATCTATCGACTGACCAGTCAACTGCTCAAGCTGGAATGGTTATCCTTCATCCGATTTTAATCTATTTTCTTCGACGTTTTCACCCCTTTAACCGATTTCTTTTCTCGGTTAGCTCCACTAAAATCTTAAATTCAATTTTAATCAATTATCTTTATGTTTTTGTCAATTACACATAGGAGTAAATAATTTAACTAATTAGGATCTTATAAAAATACACATAATTTTGAAAAAAAAATTGTGTCGTGTGTGATCCTAACCGGGGATACATTAAGAGTTAAAATAAAATATTTTGTGTCGTGTGTGATCCTAACCGGGATATATTAAGAGTTAAAATTTAACCTGAGTTGTTTTTCTTAGGTTCTTCAATTTCTTCAAACTCTTAATCTTCCATCATCTTTGTCATCATCTTTAACATTCTCACAATATCTTCATGATCATTTTCATCACTAGAACTAATAAACTGAAAAACTCAATAAAATCGTTAGTTAGTTCCAGCAAAAATATCAACATTTAATTGTTCATTAAAATCTTAGGATCAACAATTTTTTTTTTTTTTTTTTTTTTTTTTTTTTTTTTTTTTTTTTTTTTTATGATGACAATTAACTTTGATGTTTTTTTTCAAAACAAAAGTATAACCGCACTCTCCCTAAATCCGAGGATGTGTTCTTTAACTTGTTAAAGAAAAGTAGTGAAGATAATCATAAGATTTTCAACAAAGAACAAATTTCAATATATAATAAATTCCCCCTTAAGATATTCAACAAAATAATTCAAGCTCCCCCTTAAGATATTCATTAAAACATCAACTAATTCTCTCCCTTTGTCATCTCAAAAAAAACAAATGGGGAAGGGGAACTACAAAGAAACACTACTCTCGACATACATTATTATGTCTAACCATACCCAAATCACGAATGATTTTTACAAACTGTTTTTTCGCTAATGGTTTGGTAAAAATATCAGCTAGCTGGTCGGAGGTATCAATATATTCAATAATAATGTCTATTTTTTGAATGTGAGCATGAATAAAGTGATGTCTAATCTCTATGTGCTTAGTTCGTGAGTGTTGTGTAGGATTCTTACTTAGATAAATAGCACTTTTATTATCATAATAAATAAGGACCTCCTCCATACAGATTCCAAAATCATTTAACTATTACTTAATATATAAAATTTGAGCACAACAGTTACCAACTGCCATATACTCACCCTCAGTAATGGATAAGGCTATCGAATTCTATTTCTTGCTTGACTAAGAAATCAAGGCATGTCCTAATAAATGACATGACCCACTTGTGCTTTTTCGCTCAACTTTGCTATCGGCAAAATCAGCGTCTGAGTAACTTATTAATTTAAAATCATTCCCTCTAGGATACCATAATCCTAGGTTAGTCTTCCCCTTTAAATATTGAAAAATTCGCTTAACTGCAGTCAAGTGCGATTCTTTAGGACAAGACTGAAATCTAGCATATAAACAAATACTATACATGATATCAGGTCTACTAGCAGTTAAGTATAACAGGTTACCAATCATATATTGATACATTTTTTCATTAACACTTTTACCTGTATCATCTTTGTCTATGTTTGTAGCTATTGCCATGGGAGTTTTGTATTCTTTAGCACCATCCAAGCCATATCTCTTTAACAACTCCTTAGTTTATTTAGCTTGGTTTATGAATATTCTTTCTTTAATTTGCTTAATTTGCAACCTAAGAATTTTTTTTAGCTCTCCCATCATGCTTATTTCAAATTCGACCTGCATTATCTTAGCAAACTCTTGACAAAGATCCTCATTAGTAGATTAAAAAATAATGTCATCAACATAAACTTGTACTAATAGGATATCAGAGTCAGTTTGCTTAACAAATAATATTATGTCACAAATACCCCTTCGAAAATCTTTTTCGACCAAATATTGGCTAAGTCTCTCATACCAAGCTCTAGGAGCTGGTTTGAGCCCATACAAAACCTTACGAAATTTAAATATGTGATCGAGAAATTTATAACTTTCAAATCCCGAGGGCTGTTCTACAGAAACTTCTTCCGCTAGGAAGCCATTTAGAAATGCACTCTTAACATCCATTTGATGTAGCTTAAAATTACATGAGTATGCAAAAGCGAGTAGCATTCTAATAGCTTCTAATCTAGACACAGGAGCATAGGTTTAATCATAATCAATTATTTTCTCTTGATTATTGCTCAGTGCTACTAATCTTGTTTTTTTTTTTTTTTTTTTTTTTTTTTTTTTCTAATTACCATACCAGACTCATCCTTTTTATTTCGAATAACGCATTTAGTACCAATAACAAGATGAAAATCCAGTCTTGGAACAAGACACCATACTTTGTTCTACTCAAATTGAACTAACTCATCTTGCATTACAGAAATCCAAGATTCATCAGTTAATGTCTCATTTACATTTTTAGGCTCAATTAGAGATAAAAAGGCAAAATTAATTATATTTCTATTAGAAGAATGAGTACTTACACCTCTTTCGAAATTACTAATAATTTTTTTTACCGAATGTTCCGGTACTGTCTTTATAACTCGTGGTAACGCCGAATCCTATTCCTTAGCCTCCTCCTCTTTTTGAGATTGCTTAGCAGAATTTTCACCTTGGTTTTGGTTATTTGAAATACCTGTATCATCATCATCCAAAACCTTTCTTAACAAAAATGGATCAGCTTCCTCAAATACAATATGCATAGATTCTTCCACTACTAACGTACATTTATTGTAAACTGTATAAGCTTTACTGTTAGTAGCATATCCAACGAAAATCCTATAATCAGATTTAGTATCAAATTTACCTAGATTATCCTTGTCATTCAGAATGAAGCATTTATACCCAAATACTTTAAAATAGCAAATGTTAACAGTCTTACCATTCCAGATTTCATATGGGATTTTGTTAAACCCTCTACGAATTGATACTCGATTCACCACATGGGAAGCTGTACTTACTGCTTCAGCCAAGAAAAATGTTAGTAAGCGATTTTCATTAAGCATTATTCTGGCCATTTCTTGAAGAGTCTTATTCTTCCTTTCCACTACAACATTTTGTTGTGGTGATCTTGGTGTAAAGAAGTTATGAGCATAACCATACTCATCATAGTAACTAATAACATCATCATTCTTAAAATTTCTTCCTCTGCCACTACGAATATTAGTAATAGAATATTACTTCCCATTTTGAACACATTTACAAAATTTAACAAATACAGAAGCAACTTCACTTTTCTTAGCAAGAAAAAATACTCAAGTAAGTCTAGAATAATCATCAACTATTACAAAGGCATAAAACTTACCACCAAGACTAGCAATATAATTTGGTTCAAATAAATCAAGAAGCAACAATTCAAGACATCTAGACGTGGAAGTGTGTATATTTTTCTTAAATGATGATTTAGACTACTTGCCTAATTGACATGCATCACATACTTTATCTTTCACAAATTGCAAATTAGGTAGGTCACGTACGAGACTCTTCTTAGATAATTTAGAAATTAGATCCATACTAGCATGCCTAAGTCTCCTATGCCATAATCAACTATTTTTAAATAAAGCATTCAAACAAGATAAATTTTGAGAAGTAAAATCATCAAATGAGCAGGTATAAACATTCTCAAAATGTGATGCAACTAATAGAATACTACTATCATGACCATTCTTAATAATGCATTTATCATGATCAAATATCACATTATAGCCCTTGTCACATAGTTCGTTAATACTAGGAAAGTTATGTTTGAGTCCATCAACTAGTAACACATCTTTAATAATAGTAGTATCATTACCGATATTACCTATACCGATGATTTTACCCTTTATGTTATCTCCAAAAGTCACATGACCTACATCTTTAGGTGTCAAAGATGTGAATTTTGATTTATCCCCTTCATGTGTCGAGAACAACTGCTATTTAGGAACCATTTGTCCTTGCTTATTGATACTTTTAGAATAACCTGCAAGGAGCACCTCAAATAGTTTCTAAGTGGTACCCAGTTTACGTGGGTCCAATCTTGTTAGTCGGGACAATTTTAGTTCCTTTTGAAACCCAAACTTGTCTACAGTTAGATATTTTAGCAAAACATTTATGAATAGTATGTCCCACAACATTACATTTAAAATATCTAACAAGATCCTTGGTTTTAGAAAAGAATTTTTTAAAACGTTTTTGTTTAAAATTTTTCTAAAATCCAATACCGGCTTTATAAAAAAATATGACGTGAATTTTCCAAAATTATTTTCAAGTTATTCTTACCGCCGGTGAATTTGAGAACAATTTAATATAAATTTGACATCTTGGATTTTAATTCATTGTTTTCAGATTCATAATCCATTACTTACTTGTTTAATGTATTAATTATACTTTGAAGAACATTTATTTTAGAACACTGATTTTTTTAATCATGCAAAAGTTCTTGATAAATATCAAATAATTCATCAAAATCTAAAGGATAAGAACTTGAACATTTTGTTACTTCACCACCAGTGGCCATCAGTGCAAACATGGATATTTCTTTACTTTCTGATTTTTCAGAGCTACTTGATTCGATGTCATCCCAAGTAGCCTTCATAGACTTCTTCTTGCTCTTATTTCCTTTCTTCTTTTCTTTCTTCTTCTTTTCATTTTCTTTATCCTTTTTCGGTTCGGGACAATTAGTTTGAAAGTGACTAGTCTTGTGACAGTTGTCGCATTCCACATTATTCATTTTAAAGTTTCTTCTCCAACAGAATGTACGTTGAGTTATTCTTGTAAAATTATTTGTGAGAAGTGTCACGTCTTTCTCTTGCTCACTATTAAGACTTTCACCATCACTGTCATCATCTTCTTTAATTTTCTGAGCCTTTAGCGCTAAGAATTTTCTCTTGCTATTTCCGGTGTCATCCTCATATCCTTTAATCGTCATTTCATGAGTCATCAAGTTTCCTATGAGATCATCAATTTCGTATTTGCCAAGATCCTTTACTTCCTTAATTGCAGTCATCTTCGACTCCCATACTTTTGTCAAAGATATTAGGACCTTTCAAACTCTATCCTCCATGGAGTACAGCTTTCCAAGTTGACTCAAGTGATTGCAAATATTGTTGAAACGAGTATACATCTCTTGAATCCATTCAGTTTCTTCCATTATGAACAATTCAAATTTCCTCATAAGAGTGTTAATTTTCGATTGTTTCACTTGACTTATCCCTTCGTGGGTAACTTGTAACTTGTCCCATATCTCATTTGCTGATTTACGACCTGAAACTCTCGAGTATTCATTAGCATCCAAAGAAAAAAATAAAATATTAATAGCTTGAGAGTTCATAGAAAGTTTCTGCTTATCAGAAGCAATCAACTGCTCTTTCTTCTTCTCGACTCCGGTTTCCATTGAAATAAACGGACTATACTTGATTGTTAACTACATATCATAATTTGTGGTCTAAAGGAATGCTATCATTTTGTCTTTCCAGAACGAATAATTTTCACCTACAAACAACAGTGGTCGGTGCATAGATTGCCCCTTAGCTAGTGTGCCTATTATGTGCGCCATGTAATTTTTGTTAGCTAAGTGTGTTAAGATAAACCAGCTTTGATGCCAATTGTTGGCCCAGTGAGCTACACAAGAGGAAGGGTGAATTGGATCGTATTAAAAATGATCAGAATATAAAATTTAAAAAATCAAACAATTAATTTTATCCTAAAATTAATTATTATCTTTATAGCAGCAGATACGTGTTATCAACTAGGTGCACACCTGGTAGAGCGTGAATAAACGTTGCTACTTACACTCGCAAGTATATGAGGTCTAAGTTTTAGAATAGTGGATCGGTTAAGATCGGGTATCGTGTCTACAGGAAAAATGTGAATAATTGAGTACCGCAATTTACGTAGTCTCATATTATCCTGACAATTCGATTTAATATTTAAATTAAACTAATTAAAACTACTCCTAAGGATTAATTCTAATTACACTAATTAACTAGGGATAGATTTCATTCACTTAGTACCTATTTGGCTTAGTTTAGTTATCAATAACGGTGATTATCACATCCAACAATCTCGGTATCTATAACTCACTCGCTCCCTCTTCCGAGTGAAAAGTGAACAAATACATGACTTCGCGTTGACGGTGAAGTCCCCCTCGAACGCCTTTCCGAATACATAGCCACGTGAGTCTTGACCCAATCTGATGGATTGCACACTCTCCAACTCCCTCCCGCGTTATTGAATCGTCGCGTTGTGTTTAACCCTAATCCGAATCCAGGGTTACCTCTTCCGAGTGTCAAACCCCGTATTCTCGGTTTATCGTAACAAGCATAATAAACATGAAACAACGGTAAACACAATTGGAATTGGATAACAAACCATTAAAATTAACTTATATTCAACCAAAAAGGTATTTACATGAATTACATCTAACCCTAACTAATCTCTAACTAAACTAACATGATCTTGACCATTAGAACATTAAACCAAGAGAAAATCATCATTTACAATAAATCATTAAGTACAAAGATAGAAACAAGAAAAGAAAGATCAAATCTTTAAGTGGAGTGGTCCAATTTTGCTAAAGAATGATCATCCCGAGCTTCCTCTTCTCCATTGATGAACTTCCTCTTTTAGCTCTTCAAGAATTGACCAAGAAAACTTCCTAAAACTAATATAATTTACTCCTAAATTATCTAAAGTGTAAGGGGTCTCCAAAACATCATCCTAAGAATTTGGTAGGAAAAGGTTATAAGTCAAAGTCTTGAAAATATCTCAAAAAATATCTAAAAAAAGATATTTCTGTGTAGAGTGTTACTGCATAGGCGGTGGAATCTCTGCCTAGGCGAAGGTTAAGTCGGTTTGCTTTCCGCCTAGGTGGTGGGCTAAAACAAAACATTCTGACTATTTTTCACCTAGGCGGTGGTTTTTTCGCCTAGGCAATGAAGCAACTCTCAACTTTCTGATGGTTCTCCGCCTAGGCGGTGGTTTAGCACCCCAACATACACCAAATCTCTGACGTTTCTCCGCCTAGGAGATGGTTCTTGTTAATTTTTAGCACATTCTCTGCATTCTCACCGCCGCGGCGGTGGCTTCAGTGATCTTGAAACCTTGTTTCTTCAACGTTTCTTTACCATTTTCGCTCGTTTATCGCTTGTTTTCGTCCCTATACTTGGATTAACTAAAAACAAACTAAAATGAAATTAAATATAAATAAAGCACTCTAAAACTATCAAATTTGGTTGAGAAGTAGATATGTATTTTACACCTATCAAATACCTCCAAACTTTGAATTTTGCTAGTCCTCGAGCAAAACACTAACACTAAACTAAACTAACTAACTAAATATGAAAAACTTGTAACACAAAAGAAGTAAATGCATGTAAGTATAAAGTTCAATTGAAAGGATCAATTTGTTCATCCCTTAACATCCCTAAATCTGATCAAGTTCAGGAAATAACCCATACCAAGTGGTGTTCTAGAATTTCAATATTAAGAAAAACCATTATAGATCCATTGAATGTGTGTGTGTAAGAACTCAAATGCATAATTACGCACATACCAGATTGGATTATTCAATTGTTAAGTTCATAGCGTATACCATTTAAGAATTCAGGAAAACAATACGCTTGATTGGGTTCAACTATCCACTAATGTAGGCTCGGAAATTCACAGAGATTAATAGGGATTGGTTTGACTTTGGAGAACGACCATGGGTATCACTGGAATTGAAAATAGATAATCGGTTTAATTGATTGATACCCGAGGTAAAATCGCTTGTCGCTATCTTCTCTCATAACCCCACACTTTTAGAGTACAACTCTGAATAAGAAACGAAGATTGTGTGTATTCACTTGTCAAAAGAAATGAAATGAAAACACTATTCACATAGTTTTTGTTGTTGTTGTTGTTTTTTTTTTTTTTTTTTTTTTAACACATTCCTAAATTAATTCGAATAATAACCGTTTTAGGAGTGTGCACAAAGAAATTAGATAAACACCCCCCCCAACTTATTTGAATTTATAAAATTTTAGGAATATGCAAAAAGAAATGGCAGAAACACACCCCCAAACTTATTTTAGGAGTGTGGGAAAAGAAATACAAAAGTGACAAGTGAATATACTAGTACTGAGTCAATAAAAATTCAACCGAAACCCCACTGCTCACTTGATTTTACTCAATTTGAAAATTAGGCTTAGCGATATTGGTTTAGAAAAAATTTAAATGAAAAGAGTATTTGAACGTTTTCAGAATTGGTTATCGGCTTCGACAGGGGAAATAAGGGATGCAAATACAACTTCATACATACAACTAAACATGCAAATACAACTTCATACATACACAATTCTAAACTAAATCTAATACTAACATACATACTAATCTAAGAATTTAACATGCATAAACAAAAATTAAAATAAAACTTAACTAAAATTTAAAGTTTTCATAACATAAAACATTTAAATTAAATACAACAAAAAATTGTTCATCCTTCATCTACAAAAATCCAAAATGGATGAACACCCAATATACTAACATCCATTCCATCCCATCCAGGCCTGAACATGGCAGTGTTTAACTATAAATCAGCGAACCCAATAACATATAGCATTCTTTTGGAAAAAAATTGGGTTTAAACACATACCTAGAGAATAAGACGTAGAAGTCTTATCCCCTACTGTCCACCTGATGAGGATTGATCACCATCATCTCGTTGGAAAGGAGAGTGTGGTTGCTGTAGCAGGTGTGGTGGCACAGATGGCATCGGAAGGTAGTCTCGCATGTCGATGCCGAGGCCTTCCCAAATCATCCGCTGAACTTGATCCTGCTACCTCGAATATAGGTCAAGAAAGGAACCAATCTCGTATACGCTTTGGCGGATGTCCTGAAGCTCACTATCTACCCTCTCCTGGGGGTTTTCATCTCAGGCTTCGGATGGTCCCTTCGCCTCGTCGATTGGCTCTTCCCCTTCTGCAGGCTCGGGCACGGCTGCCTCTTGCGCCCCAGTCTTCCACAAATGGTTTATCTTTGATAGATATAGTGGAACTATAGGGTGGCAAAGGTTTTCCCCGGATACCGTCACTTCAGCTAGTCGTAAAATATTAGTCAAAAGTGACGGAAATAGGTGCTCTCCCTTTACCGAATTCGCAGAGTGCATGATCGATGAGTAGATCAAGAACCCAATGTTGATTGCTTTTTCGGTTTGAATTTTGTAGATCAAAATAGCCCTGTCCTTTGAGACGTCTGAAAGATGTGACGTCGGTAGGAGGCTTCCACAAATGAAGTGGTGCCAGATTTTCAGAATTGGATTGAGGTATTTTACCGAGAAAGTAGCGACATTCAGTCCCTGGTATTTCCACTGGACATTGCTGGATGTGATTGCGTTAATTACCCGATGTATGTTCGGTTCCTAGCTGCCAATAGATCTTGTCAGTGCCGCTAGTCCAAAGAGATCATTAATAAATTCAGGACTGAAGATGATAAGTTGATTTCGAACTCTTTCTTGGTAGTCTATGGCCCTCGTGGCATTAGCGTAAAATTCCTTGACCAAAGCTATCTCGCCCGGGGGTGGCGATTTACACAATTGCTTCCAGTGGCGACTTCGAATTTCTTGTTGAAATTCTATCGGGAGATCCTCTATCGGATTGAAACCATGTTGGCGTATGCATTTTCGATGGGTTTTGTGTTTGTTGTAATGCTCATCCGCTTGTTTTGACACAAAACGGGTGGCATCATAGTCAACAACAGTCGGCACCCCGGTTTGCGAACTCGACCATTCTCCTCTCGCCCTCTTCTTAGCTACCCCCTTCGGCATTTCCTAAAAATCACAATCACAAAAACCAATACAGCCTCATCATATATGAACAATTGAAAAACATAAACTCCCCCGAATCACTTTATCAAGAACACATACATCTCAAAACAAACACACTCATTTGAAATTTTCAACCAAAATTCACAAATGTGACATATTATCTTGGTTCACACACTTAACCAATCCATTTAAACATGTTTATCACTAAGAATCAAACCAAAATCCCAAAGAAATTTGAAATTGCGAAAATAGGGTTTAAGGGGTTTAGGGCAAAACTTCAAAATCCAATGATTTTTTACTTTAATCAAGTAAACCAACCAATGATTTCAACAACTAGACAAAATATAAAGTAAAATAAACTTACTTCTTGAGAAATTACGGTCCAATCGAAAGAAAATGAAGAAATCGCACATTTTCTTCAAAAACTCTAGATTTTCAAAAATAAGGGTGGAAATCCAATTCTTGGTGGTTGATTTGTGGTGGAAATTACGATTTTTAGCAATGGAATGATGATTTTAGAGTATTTGAATGGTTTAGAAGTGATGGTATAGAGAGAAGTGGGAGCTTTTGAGGGAAATGGCTTTGGAGTTCTAAAAACAAATGAGCGACGGGAATTTTAACTGCAGAAAGGTTACCGCCTAGGCAGTGGAGAGTTTTGCTGAAAAACATAGTAACCTGTATTTTGACCGCTTAGGCAGTGCGTCCACCGCTTAGGCGGTAGGCCTACAACTTTTTTTTCATGTTTTTATCAATTTTTCAAAATACAGCTTTACCCCGTACATTTCCACTTCGCTTGTTCAATGTGTTTAAACGTGAAACACTTCCCTAAGCGTCCACACTCCTAAATTCACTTCCGAACATGTTCCGAAGCCATGCCGGCTTCCAAAAAGAATAAATAATAAAATAAATAGTAACAAAAATCGGGTAATTTGATACCCTGAGTTTGATTTAAAAAAAAAATATTGCGCTTGTTTTACTGTCCCCAGCTGGATTTTCGTGTTACTAAGCATTTTTCACCAAAATTCTCCATAGACAAGGAATTTGGGCTCAAATGCTCAGTCGGATCAAGATCATGAATTTAAGTCGGCTTCACCTCTCTGTCCTTATCATTTTCAATATAAGCTTGATCTCGAGATTGAGAATTAAGAATTCCAATCTTCTTCATCGATTCTCGCATGTCTTGATCACATTAACACAATAAAACAAAAATTAAAATTAAAAATAAAACAAAATAAATGTTAGGATTAACATTCGACAACTTAGTCGCAATATCAACTTAAAATTCTCACAATCCCCGGCAACGGCGCCAAAAACTTGGTAGCGTGTGAATATACGCCGCTACTTACACTTGCCAGTATACGAGGTCTAAGTTTTAGAATAGTGGATCGATTAAGATCGGGTATCGTGTCCACAAGGAAAGTGTGAATAATTGAGTACCGTAATTTACGTAGTCTCATATTATCCTGACGATTCGATTTAATATTTAAATTAAACTAATTAAAACTACTCCTAAGGATTAATTCTAATTACACTAATTAACTATGGATCAATTTCATTCACTCAGTACCTATTTGGCTTAATTTAGTTATCAATAACGGTGATTATCACATCCAACAATCTCGGTATCTATAACTCACTCGCTTTCTCTTCCGAGTGAAAAGTGAGCAAATACATGACTTTGCGTTGACGCCGAAGTCCCCCTTGAACGCCTTTTCTAACACATAGCCACGTGAGTCTTGACCCAACCTGATGGATTGCACACTCTCTAACTCCTTCCCGCGTTATTGGATCGTCGTGTTGTGTTTAACCCTAATCCGAATCCTGGGTTACCTCTTCCGAGTGTCAAACCCTGTATTCTCGATTTATCGTAACAAGCATAATAAACGTGAAATAACGGTAAACACAATTGGAATTGGATAACAAACAATGAAAATTAACTTATATTCAACCAAAAATGTATTTACATGAATTACATCTAACCCTAACTAATCTCTAACTAAACTAACATGATCTTGGCCATTAGAACTTTAAACCAAGATAAAATCATCATTTACAATAAATCATTAAGTACAAAGATAGAAATAAGGAAAGAAAGATCAAATCTTAAAGTGGAGTGGTCCACTTTCGCCAAAGAACGATCCTTCCGAGCTTCCTTTTATCCATTGATGAACTTCCTCTTTTAGCTCTTCAAGAATTGACCAAGAACACTTCCTAAAACTAATCTAATCTACTCCTAAATTATCTTAAAGTGTAAGGGGTCTCTAAAACATCCTCCTAAGAATTTGGTGGGAAAAGGTTATAAGTCAAGGTCTTGAAAATATCTCAGATAATATCTAAAAAAAGATATTTATGTGTAGAGTATTACAGCATAGGCGGTGGAATCTCCGCCTAGGCGGAGGTTAAGTCGGTTTTCTTTCTACCTAGGTGGTGGTTTCTCTGCCTAGGCAGTGGGCTAAAACAAAACATTCTGACTATTTTTCGCCTAGGCGATGAAATAGCTCTCAACTTTCTGATAGTTCTCCGCCTAGGCAGTGGTTCAACACCCCAACATACACCAACTCTCTGACGGTTCTCCGTCTAGGCGGTGGTTTCTCCGCCTAGGAGGTGGTTCTTGTTCATTTTTAGCACATCCTCTGCATTCTCACCGCCGTGGCGGTGGCTTCCTCTCCACGGCGATGGCTTTTGTGATCTTGAAACCTTATTTCTTAAATGTTTCTTCACCGTTTTTGCTCGTTTGTCGCTTGTCTTCGTCCCTATACCTGAATTAACTAAAAACAAACTAAAACACAATTAAATATAAATAAAACACTCAAAAACTACCAAATTTGATTTAGAAGTAGATAAGTATTTTACACCTATCAACACCCAAACAACAAAATATAAACAATATAAATAATGCAGCATACAGAAATTTATACTAGTTCACCAAGCTACTTTTGACTAATTCAGTCCCTCGAGCCCCACGGAGAGTCGCACCCACTAAACTCAAGATCTCTTTAAAGGTAGGAACCAAACCCTCACAATGATTCTTTTTGCAAGATTAGAATAAACCTTTACAATTCTTTTTCACAGGTTAAGGAATAACCTCTATCTTTTTACCAAGCGGAAGATTAACCTAATTCAATTACAAGGAGAATCATGACCTAATTCTTTTTATACCTTGGGCTCAAGAATTAAACCTTACACAAACACGTTCCAAATATCCTTTTACTCGATAAGGATTGAACAATTACAATTCACTCACAATTCTATAAAGGAATAATTAAAACCTAATCTTTTTATACTCTAGCCAAATATCAAAATCTCAATCTCTTTACTGGAAGAGATTGAAACTAGCTATCAGAGATTAGACACTCCCAATAATATCTAATCCGCACACAACTCACCAATTACAAAAATTGATAAGTTTTTCCCACTCAGAACCTCTACCACCTCAGATTAATTAATACTCAATTAATGTTCCGAAACTAGTGATAGAAATAAAGTAAGAAAATTCAAAATCTGATTTTAAACAAAAAAACAGGTAGTAAGCAATTTAGTACGTAATCAGATTTTCTAAAGAAAATATTTCAAAAATATTTTTCAATAAAAATTCGGAAAACAATTTCAAATATCAACTTTCAAGAAAATAATAATAGCAAATAAGCAAATAAGTTGGAACAATCTCACCAGGAATCTACCAAAAGAATAATTATTAGAATAGTAATGACACTTCAGATCGGTAGTAACAATAATCCACAACAAATATTTCTCAAGATTAAATATCAAGAAAGATCTCACAATGCACTCAGTATGATTTTAGAATGATGACTCTCAGAAAACTCAGGAACTGACTAGCTCTTGAATTTTGATTGATTTGGATTATTGTCCTTTTTTTAAACCTAAAAAATGCAGGTTTATTTATAGATGTTTATAACAAGCCCTTTAATGGCTAATTACTATATATCATGACAAATAATTACTCCATAAGCTCCCTTATATCATTAAAACTCAATCTTGGTATAATTCACTCAAATATATCTTTCAAAACATTCAATTTAGTTCCTCAAACTTTTACTCAAACTCAATTAGATAAGATAGAAAGAATTTCATGTACCAAATTGAGAAATATCAAAAATACTGGAACCATATCTATAGAGATATTTAAATATCAATTAAATAGCTCAAAATATATCAGATCCCTAAGATATCTCGCATATCTTAACCATAAATGGCTAGTAACGGCTACTGTTTAATCAGAAATCTCGAAATCCTCTAAACCTGAAACAAATCCATCTGTCGACTGACCAAGGCCCGTCTGTCGATTGCTCGATTCAAGATGTAGCCAAGCCAAAAATCCTTCGCCCATCGATCGACCGTCCATACTTCATCTGTCGACCGGACGATTCAGAGAGTTACACAAGTAGATTAACCTGTCGACCGGAAGATTCAGAGACTTCCTCTTTTGGCCATAGGTTAACCTACCTGTCAACTGACCGATTCAGAGAGTTCACCATTTAAGCTCAGGTCGACCTACTAGTCGAACGAGAGATTCAACAACGTCACTTATCTTTCATAAGTCGACCTACTACTTGACTGATCAATGCTGTAATCCTCTCCTTAATTAGATTTTAATTCATTTTCTTCGACGTTTTCACCCATTTAACTGATTTCTTTTCTCGGTTAGCTCCACTAAAATATTAAATTCAATTTCAATCAATTATCTTTATTTCTTTTTCAATTACATATAGGAGCAAATAATTTAACTAATTAGGATTCTATAAAAAGACACATAATTTTGAAAAGTATTTTGTGTCATGTATGATCCTAATTGGGATACATTAAGAGTTAAAATTTAACCTAAGTTATTTTCCTTAGGTTCTTCAATTTCTTCAAATTATTAATATTCCATCATCTTTGTCATCATCTTTAGGATTATCACAATATCTTCATGATCATTTTCATCACTAGAACTAATAAACTAAAATACTAAATAAAATCGTTAGTTCCACCAAAAATATCAACATTTAATTGTTCATCAAAATCTTAGGATTAACAAAGCCATTTACATGATCATTCAGACCCCAGAGTTCTCTCATTCCTTTTCGAGATTTCGACCAGTTTCTGTTGTATACACTCTTCTAGGTCCACCACCTATAACCTAATTAAAAAATTATCTCAAAGAATCTAATGTCATTTGTCTTTTATATATATATATATATATATAATGTGTTTTCTCATTTCACCCTCATCTTAATTTAGCAACCAACCATAAAATTTACTTGAGCATGCCAAAGAGCATCTCGCAAATAGCAACAAAGCTTCAAAACCTTGAACTACAATGGCTGCAACAACCAAACAACAAATTACGAAGTTTAAACTTAAACAATTACAGTATACCTACGGAAAAGCAAGCAATGTCAGATTTCAACAACTTCTGGCACACACCCATAACAAATTTCTAAAGATTAAGAAGACAAAAAAAAATAAAAAAATGTGAATCATTTAGCTAACAGAAGAAAAGACAAATGCTACTATGTCTTTTATTATGTCGACTTTCACATACAACTTTCTAACTAACATTCAAACGAAAAATGAAATATGAGAGTACCTTCACTTGAGTTAACAGTCAAAAGAAAAGCAAAAGTTTTCTTATACCTGGCTTGAAGAAAACTGGAATGCCAAAGTCAATTGCTCAATTAAGTATACCTGGAATAAATAACCATATTGTCTACCAAAACACTCAAAGAACTAGAAAATACAAATACGAAATGCATTCGTCCATAACTATTACCCTAAGTACATAATAACAAAACTAAAACCACAAACAGTATTTGTCCATCACTTCTAACAAAAAATTAGAGATGCGAGAGCAACACCTTTTAAATTACAACCATCGAAAAAACACAAGTTCGCTTTAACTATCATTACAAACTTGTAAAGTAAAAAAAATAAAAAAATAAAAAAAAAGGCTTTGTTATCCATCACTGACGTCCAATTATCACCTCCCTTGCTCAACAACCATAGCAACCTCCAGCCTTGGCGAACAAAGGATGACAAATGCTTAAAAAATAACATTTCATAAAAAAAGGAAAAAATACAATTGAATTCATATATATATTTAAAAAATAGCACTTAATAAAAAAACATAACACCACTTAAAATAGTTATAAAAGTGTGTTTGGTTACCATTAATCATCTGTCGAAGCGCTAGTCGTCCAACTGTCAATGACATTTAGTGAATTAATTTTATTTTTAAGGTCCCATAATTCTTGATCGATGTAATCTAACCGATCTAAAACCATTGTTTCGAGTCGTGAAAACCCATCTACCATATTCCTTTCCAATCTCCCAAATCTATAGGCTAAATCACTTTTAGGTAGCATGGCATAGGATATGAAATTTACCTCATTCGGATCTTCTAATTTAGGCCAAGACTTATTATCGGCTCTTTCCTCTTTAATTTTTATCTTCCTCAAGGTCTCTTCATCAATGAAACTATTAGGGAAACTATACTTCCCTTCCTCTAGAGACAGATCAAACAATTAAAATATTTTAGTCAATAATCTTGGGAATGGGAGGACAAGGGCCTTCTCTATGTTGCTAACTGCTTTAACCATTTGTTTTAAGATCAAGTAGTAGACTGAGAACCTAGTATCACATATAACATCATATAATGCCATACAGTCGGTGTACTTAACAATATCATGGTGGATCCCTGAGGTATCAAATTATTTTTGTGTATTGGTGAATGAGGCGTATGTGTGGTCTAAGTTTGGTCGAAATTAGGGATCTCCCATCGAATAACCGAGTTGTTAAAGACCTATACATGTCCTGGCTCAAAAATTCTAGGGCGTCATGATAATCAATTTCGAAATCAAAATATATCGTCTAGATTCATTAGGGATCTCTAGAATTTTACTCAAAACAACACAATTCAACCGAATAAACTTCCCTAGAACGTATGAGGTTATGTTAATTACTTTTTCATTCACATCTTTGTTTACTTTCATATTGCTATAAAAAAAAAACATGAACAGGCATACCATAAATTTCTACGGGAAATTTACTTGAACTCTTAATGCCTTGACCTTCTAAATAACTAAACATTAGAGTTTTAAAGGGGCCCTCTTCAAATTTTAGTCCTTTTCAGCATTCATGTTTCGGGAAGCAAAGAACCGGATATACAGTTTCCAGGCGACATCATTTTTTAAGAACTTTCCAACTACTTTCTTCGTAGCAGCCCTCTACTTCACCCTTCTTGTATGGGAGTCATCTCCTAAGACAAAAGTTTGAACCTCAGCTTCAATTTCACATAGAGTCATCACAACAGTCGTCGTCACCGTTGTAGGCATCGTTATCATCACCATCGTAGACACTGCAGTAGGCACCGCCTAGGCCCCTCATGAGTAACTGGCATAATTTCCAATGCTACAACATCTGCAGAACCTTAGATTGTAGGGTACACCCTGTATTTCTTCACTAATCTTCTTGATTTCTTAGGAGCCATTGATTTGGATTTGGAGGTTTTCATAGAGTTTGATTGCAAAAGATAATGGAACACTAACCCTAGGTTAAAAGGAGGAGCGAGAGATTTTGGGTTTGGAGAAAGTGTTGAACTTGTATAACATTTGGATGAAATAATTACATTAAGCACCCACACCCTTTATCTCATGTGACATTTTTATCTTTAATTTATCTACATAAATTAACCATATAATTTTTTGTTTTGTTAATTTAATCCCTAAAGTTTTACAAATTACCCGCTAATATTTCTAATAAATCTTGATTTTCGAAAATATCCTAATTTATATAGTAATTGGTCGTGGTAATTGACAAGTTGCGTAATTCAATTCTAAATTAAAAAACGGGATATAATGTGTCCTAGCTCTAGCTGGGGTATGGTTGCCTTTTTTTTTTTTTTTTTTTTTTGTTTGCTACATCGCAAGTGTACGGGTCAAGTTTTGATAGTAAAGGGTGCGTAGCGTGTCGTATCCATATGGATTAGTTTAAATTGTCGCTAACTACCATGATTATCGTAACCCAAGTTTATTTAGGTAACCAAATTTAAGGTTTATAAAAATAAAATAAATTATATGTTTGAATAATAAATAACTTGAAGTCACTGGTCTTTCAAATTAATCCCCTTCTTATTTTCACATATTTTTCAATTGAAGAAGTTCATGCAATAGAAAATATTTGTTCAATTTATTTTTCTCTTATTTAATCGTCCAATTGAATATTTTTCAACATTTCGATATCAGAAACATAATATATTTAATAACAACTGAATAATTGAACTTTTTACAAATTAGTAGTTAATATTTCTAAATATGTCATAATTAACCAAGATATTGCAATTTACATTGTAGTTGGTCTTGTTAATTTACAACTTATATAATTCAATTGTAAAATTATCATGACGCATCATGATACGTTAGATTACATAACTTATTATTTATAGAATAACCCTTAATTTTATTTTTCAAAAATATCCTAAACCCTAAAAAACAAGTATTCAAAACATAAATCTAATGGCACCAGTTAAAAGGTCGATGCCACCAGCAATTGTTTTTTCTTGCAACTTCTTTAAAATGAACATGCAAATTTGTTAAATTAACTTACAAATTTTCAAATAATTTTTGTAAAAGTAATTTGTAACTTTATCATTTAAATTTGTAATTTTTCAAACAAAAGATGTAACTTCATTAATTATCGGCTATCTGTTATCACAAAACCACTTAGGAATTCGAAATTTGATTTTTTTAAAAGAGAAAAGTACAATTTAAACCATCTAACTATTGACACATTTCTAAATAATTCTTCTACTTTGCTCGTTTCATTTCAATCTCTTTACGTATTAACATATTTTTAAATAGTCTTTCTATCAAAAATTCCGTCAAAAGTAATAAAATGAAAAGGTAAGATAGTCTTTTTTTACATGTTTTAAAGTTTTTTAATCATTTTTTCTTTCTTTTTCTTCACTTCTCTCTCACTCTCTCCTGCTCAATTCTCAACTCTCCCTCTCTTCCTCCCTCCCTCCCTCTTCCTTCCTCTCCCTCCCTTCAATTTTCAACACCATTTCCACCACTAAAGCTCCATAGATAGCTAGGAGAGGGAGAAAGCTCTATAGAGAGAAATTTAGAGAGAGAGAGTTGCAGGGAGGTTTTTGGAGGTTGTATGGGATGGAAAACAACGATGTAATCGCACAGTTTGTGATGAAGAGTTACCAGATGGTGAACGATCCAGCGGTCCGATGGACTGATAAGGTAGGGAGCGGGAATAACAGCTTCATCGTTGTTGACCCATTAGATTTCTCGCACAGAATTTTTACTTCAAGCACAATAATTTCTCCAGCTTTGTTTGTTAGCTGAATACCTACATGAGTACATATTTGAATTGGGTTTCGATTGTTTGTATATGAATTGGGTTTTGATTGTTTATATGAACAGGGATTTCGCAAAGTCGACCCAGATCGATGGGAATTTGCGAACGAGTGGTTTTTGAAGGGGCATACGCATTTGCTGAAGAACATTGTGAGGAGGAAGCACTGTAGAAATGGTAATTTGATGACCCAGATGAAACAGGACGACAATGGGGATGAGATTTTGATGGAGATTTCGAAGTTGAAGAAAAAACAGAGGGTGTTAAAGGCGGAGCTGGAGTGTATAAACAAGAGATTGGAGGCGACAGAGTGGCGACCGCGGCAGATGATGGCCTTTCTGAGTAACGAGGTGGAAAATCCAAACATTTTGCCGAGGATGATGCTCGAGAGGAGGCAGATGAATCGATTGAGTTCGTCGGAGAAGAAGGGTCGTCTCCTGATGTCTTGAGCAGAAGAGGGAGGGAGGGAGGAAGAGAGAGAAAGAGACAAAGTTGAGAGGGAGAGAGAGGGAGAAAGAGAGAGTGATGCGAACATCATTAAGGATTACTGACACCCGAAACTAATTTAAGGTTTTTTCGCAAGGATCGAACTAAATCAGATTTATAAACGAGAAGATAAGAACACAAAAATACAGAATTTAAGATAGATTACTGATAGGTGTAAATTACCTATATATTTCCAAACCGAAATTGTTAATTTTCGAGTACATTTAGTACGTTTTTATTAAGTTTTAATATATTTTTATTCTTTTTGTATTAAAACAGGTGTATGGGTGAAAATATATGAAATCGGAGCACAAACGATTAATTCGGACCAAGAACGGTCGGAGAACGGTAGAAAAACAAGTACGGAGGCAATAATCACAACAGCAGCCCACCACTTAAGCGTCCAAACCACCGCCTAAGCGGTGAAAATGCAGAGAAGGGCAATTCATGCTGGACACTCACCGCATAGGCGGTGAAATTGCAGAATAGTCCCTGAATCCACCGCTTTCTCCACCACTGCGACGAACATTAAACCGACATACCCACCGCCTAGGCGGTAACCTCTGCACAGATTTAGATATTTATTTTATATATTTTGCCCCCTCTCCTCTCTTCTCCTTTGCACTCTCCAGCCATTAGAGCCCTTAGGGCTTAGTTTAGAAGATAGAGAGAGTTTGGGGAGTGCTCAAACATATCCGAAGGAGAAGATTAACATGCGGAGAAGGAAAATCGATCGGTGGATGGTTTTAGCGACTAATCTTCAGATATTGGCTAAGTTCATCCGTTTTTCCTTTTATTTCTTATCTTCGATATATGTTTGAGCATGTTTAGCCTAGTTTCAATTGTATAAACGACTGTGGCCATAGGCTAAATTTGGATTATCTTAGGGATGAATATTATTTATAAAAATGTTGTTTTGGTTGAGTTGTGTTTCTTTAATGATTGTTTTTCAATGTTTGAGTGTGTTTATTGTATTTTCATGATTATATGCTAGTTTAGATATATCGAGAATACGGGATTTGACGTTCGGAAGAGGTAACCCCGGATTCGGATTAGGGTAAACACAACGCACGAAATCAATGATGTTGGGGCGAGACTCAAGCGACCTAGAGTCGTTAAGACGTTGAAAGGGATTTCTTTGTTGATACAAAGTATCACACCTTATCTCGGCACCCGGCACCCGAGGCCGGACGTGACATTGACCTGACGCTACCTGACCAATCCACGAATATACATACATACATATACATATACCCACTCGCAGTATTGTAAAAGTTTTTTTTTTTCCCCAAAAGTATATATCTACCCATATCTAAATATTTGAAAATATACCGGTCCCAAGTATTCACAACCCAAAAACACAAGAGTACCTGAACCCTCCACGGTTCACATCCGACCGGCTCACCTCCAATACAACACTACCTCTGGACCCTACCTAGTGCCAGTAGGAGACCAACTCCTAGCCACGGTACCTGAAACCAAAAATTTTTATCGGCATACTGTCTTCATAATAAAAAAAAATATATTTAATAGATCAAGCACAAATGTTAAATACCACCTTTCAAAATATAATATTTTATAGTCACATATTCGGTTAAAAATCCAGTTTCACTGCCACCAATGAAATGAAATACTATAAAGATAATATCGTACATCGCATACTATATTTGAAACCAATTTCCAACTGCCACTAATGTAAAGAAATAATACATTTAAAACAACCAATACAAATATTTTAAACTAACCAATCCAAATATTTTAAATCAGCCTATCCAAGTATTTTAAACCAATCAGTCCAAACATTTCAACATAATATAAAATACTTCCCACATCCTCTCTTACTAGCTATAGGATCATTTTTATCTCATGATCGGGAGTTGCAACGGTACCGTACCACCCGCAGGTTTTGCACTCCTGACGGGTCAAACCACCTTGCAAGACTTTGCCTAGTAGGTAATCCACATCTCGCATGACATATCCTCCTAACGAGAAGAAAATTCATATCTCGTAGGTCATACCCGCTTATCGAGAAGAAAATCCTCGTATGTCATACCTGCCTAACGAGAAGAAAATCCACATCTTGTAGGTCATACCTGCCTATCGAGAAAGAAATCTATACCTCGTAGGTCATACCTTCTTAACGAGAAGAAAATCCATATCTCGTAGGTCCTATCCGCCTAACGAGAAGAAAATTCACATCTCGTAGGTCATACCTGCCTAACGAGAAGAAATTCACATCTCGTAGTTTATACCCGCCTAACGAGAAGAAAATCCATATCTCATAGATCATACCTGTCTAATGAGAAGAAACTATGGTATAGTCGGACCAAACATCACTCTCCACCTTAAAAACTGACTTGATCCAAAAATCATTTTTCCACCTTTAAAACCAACTTGATCCAAAAATCATTTTTTTCACCTTTAAAACCAACTTGATCCAAAAATCATTTTTTTTTTCACCTTCAAAACCAACTTGATTCCAAAAATCATTTTCTACCTTTAAAACCGACTTGATCCATATAAGTTGCAAAATCATCCATTTAAAATAAGTACATTTTCTACAATTTATACGAGAATAAGATTTGTAAATTTGCATAAAAGACAGTACACTCACCTCGATTTTCGCACTGCAAAAAAATATCGTCGCCAAAAACTACCGGGACGCTGGCGCTTGCGAATCTAATAGCGATAAGGCCTAAATTAATACTTTATTTAAAATAATCCTACTATGAAATGCATGGCCTTAGAATGCAAAATTTCCCTTTTCCCGAATTTAGTTATGAAAAATTATTATGTCGTTCATTTCATTCCGTTAATATTTATTGTACACAATTATTAATATTAACGATTACGAAATTATTATCCCGGTTGTGAAAATTTTAATGCTAATAGTTTAATTAATTAATTTTTTTTAATGAAAATAATAATCGACTAATTTTAACGAGAACAATAGTTAACGATTAAAATATTGACTAACGAAATTGTTACCTGCTCCGAATCACTCACGGCCGAGGTCGTTGGATCCTCACGGCCACGACGATTGATCTCACTGCTGTAGCGACAGTCCCTTTTTCTCTGTTTCAGTTCTGTTGAAGTTCAGACGTCTTTCTCTCTCTCTCCTATTTTCTGTTTCGATTTGTGTTCTCGCTGTCGCCGACACTCCCTCTCTCACTACTCCTCACTCGCTGCTAACCACCCTACACCGATCACACATACGCACAGCGGACCGTCGACCCACAACACCCCCACAAACTGGATCAAACCACCCCACAATGAAGCCCATCGTTAGCAACACATACACACACACCATTTTGATCACATACACATACATACAGTCATACCCTGCCACAACTGGCCGACCAACGACACCATACACAACCAATTATCAGAACACACGTCGAAACACATACACACACACCCCCACGTCTGATCGACTGGACACACATGCACACACACACACACACACCCATATACACAGTCGGCAAAAACAGAGCGCGCGCACACACACACACACAGCCGACCAACAACACACACATACACGCGCTATCGTCTGATCAACACACCCATACACCATCAACTCTCACACCCACACAGACGCAATTGCTAGAGGAACGACGAAGACGACACGCACACACCCACGCCGGAGAAACGGTGACAATCCAAACCCCCCACGCCGAACCTTCTCTTCTCTTCTCTCTGTTTTCATATTTCTCCTTCTTTTGAGGTTTTATGATTACAATCGCATGAATATATTTATATGCATGAGAATGGTAGTGGTTCATGAACCTTTGCGTTGCCATGTCAAATTTCCTCTTCCATTTCTTGGTTTTTTTATCCCACTGTTGTATGAGTGAATATATAGGTGTGTGTGTGTGTGTGTATATATATATATATATATATATATATATATATATATATATATAATATCTTTTTTTCAAATTACACTAACCTCCCCTCTATTTTCTTTAGGTTATCATTTTAACCCAATTCAAGATTTAATATTTCTTAAAATTATAAATTCACCCCTTAAAATTTTATTTCAAATTGAAAATAACACATTTTACCCCATTATTTGCTAAACGTTTTAAAATGCAACTAGTGAATATGCATGCGCGACAATTAGGGTCTTACACGAAGTCGCGTTATATCTCTCGTCTTACACTCGGGAGAGATGATGGGGGAGTTTACGAACTGAGATTTCGTGTACAATCAATGACGTTGAGGGGGACTTCTTCGTTGACACAAAATTGTGTATTCCCCCGTCTTACACTAGGGAGAGGTAGCGGAGGAGTTTTAGATACCGAGATTGTCAAATAGGTCGAACACTATTATTGTAAACTAAAAGAAATCAAACGCGTTTAAGTAAATAAAATTTATCTCTAGATAATCCATCCCCTAAACAATCTCGTATTAGTAATTAGTATAGTTAAATTAGCATTTTAGTATTAGTATTTAATTTTATATTTCATTTTTATCGCCTAGATAAAATTAGGTTATGACAATCGTTGTACTCGATAGTAATCTCAATCAATCCCTGTGGATACGATACCCAATCGAAAGGTCCACTGTACTAAAACTTGACCCGTACACTTGCGGTGAAAGTGACGACGCTTAAACTATCGGCCACCAATTACCTTGACCCAACATTTATGAACGAAATGTGAACCAATGGTATAAGTAATAATCTTGACCCAATTATTATAACAAATCACGAACCAAAGATATAGGGTTTAAACGCCATAAGAAATTATTGATAAGTTCAGGAAACGTTTTTTGAAGAACTTAAGAGAAAACTCTTACAATTGTATTAATCAAAGTAATATCTCATCCTTACATCTCTTCTTTAAATAGGCGGCCAAGTAATACAAGATAACCCTCGCCGTAAATAGTGCTCGTGAACAGTACCCTCGTGAATAATGGTGGCCACAATAAAAAAATACAATAAAATCCTAGTGTCTCACACTACAACACAAAAGGGAATAATAAGGAAGCTTTCGATCTTGCATTATACTTCTAGTCTAAAAAGGAAAAGTCTAATTGACAATCATGTCTTACAAATCATCAACTAAAATACCTAAATTAAATTAAAAGACTAATAAATAAAATAAATATGTTGAATTTTCATGATCCTCATGCCTTGGCCCATTTAAGTTAATCTCTAAGCCCATTCGCTTGCCTTAATGAGATGGATTAGACCTTGATTGTCCAATTGGCCTAATTTGGGCTTAACTATTGTAGACATGGGTCAAATTTCTTGAATTAACCCATTAAGTACTGCTTTGATATTTTTGGATCTTGCCCTAGTAACAGACCCAACTGGAGCATGTAGCAGATCATTTGATGGTGCTTGTTGACTTTCATCAGAGAGAGTTGAGACTTGAGCGGGAGAGAGAAAAGTTGTTGATCCTAAGATTTTGATGGACAATTAAATATTGATATTTTTTGTGAAAATAACGGATTTGTTAAGTGTTTCAGTTTATAAGTTCCATTGAAGATATTATCATGAAGAAATTGAGATGGATGCTAAAGAGACTGACAAATATAATGGATATTAAGGTGGCATTTGGTTAATGTTCCCACTTTTCTCAACCCACCTGGGATGGGTTGGGTTGGGTTGGATTGGGTTGAGTTGAGAATTCTGTTTCATTCTAGAAATAGAATTGCATTTCGTAACGACAGAATTTTAATTTGTACTGGGAACATAATTGCGTTTTGAAACGTATAATTTTGTTTCCTTCTGGAAACAGAATTGCGTTTGGTAACAAATTATTCTGGAATTGTTTCCACAATAATTTTTTTTTTATTTCTTTAAATGTATGATTATAAATATCAAATACACCAAATTGCATGGTATTGCATCTCTCTTTTTGAACATTACCAGATGAGTTTGGAACACAATATAGGAAATGTATGTAGAGAACACCCAAAAAAATTAAGATAAAAGGAGAATTGAATTAAAAATAGAAATTAAAGACCCCTCAAGAGATACAAGTAATAATGCAAGTATAACCAATCCAATCGATGAATATTTATCTCTAACAAAATGAGAAAAATTAAAAATGCTAACAATAACAACCACAACAAAAGGAACCATAAAAGTCTTAGCCCTGACTACACTAATGCCAACAACATCATTAGGGATGGCAGCCAGAAGAATTGAACCATCAGCAAGAAAAGCCATCCCCAACAGCCACAACATCAGTAAACACCTAAGCCAACAACAACAGACACCAACAATAACGACAAGGACAACAACCGACACCATCAACCAGAAACAAATAAACAGCAAACTGCAGCAGCCACAACTCACATGACCATCCAACCCCAAGCACCGAAAAAAAACAAACAAACAAACAAACAAACAGCAAATACTGTATCATCTGAGCTTTGGATCGGGAAGTGAAATCTAATACAAATAAATCTAAACATTAAAGCTGAGATTTGAGTAGTTTGTGAAAATTAATATATGAACATTAAAGCTCATATATTCGAAGGGTTTGAGAGCATAACATAAACTATTTTTGTTATTTGTTCCCATGTTTTTATTTTTGTCCCAAAATAAAAAGACTAGACATAGGACATCTTGAACTTGTAAGAGACAGAAATGTGAGATGAGAATCCAAAAGAAATTTTATTTTGTTACCAAATTTTCAGAACAAATGTTTGGAAACAGAACATAATTGTACACATATTTCTATTCCCAAAAAACTGTTTTAAGAATTCAACGGCATAACAGAAACAAACTATTTTTAGTTCCCATGTTTCAATTGTTGTTCCCAGAAAAAAAAAAAAAAAAAAAAAAAACAGAATCAGAAACTTTAATCGTAGGCTAGGTTAAACAGGTAATGGAACGAGAATTGTTCCCAGATTTCCGTTACAGAAGCAAAAATTGATTTCGTGAACCCTAAACCTAAATCGATTTCATGAAGATTTGGACATGGATTTCGGAGCAAGGGTTTCGATTTCGGGACAAGAGAAACAGAAGGGAGAGAGAGAGAGAAAACTTACCCAGACGATGACGGTGACGACGTGAAGTGAAGACGACGACAACGAAGCTTGGAGAGGAGGAGGAGACGAAGATGACGACGGCTATGGCGAGAAGACGAAGACGATGATGACGGGAGCAAGCGATGAGGAAGACGATGATGAGAGTTGATGGAGGAGGAGGAGGATGGAGTGACGAAGACGATGATGGATGAGGCCAACGGGGAGCTTCAGATGATGAGAATTGAGAGAGATAATTGATTCTCTCACTTTAATTTCATGTAATGCCAAGCGTGTCCTTATTTTAGGATGGGTTGGGTTGAACACAAAAAAAAAAACTATTTTTTGTTTCTCCTTTTTTGAGCTTTTCAAGAATCAATTCTCATTTTTGAGTTGGGTTGGATTGAGTTTTGTATTTGCCAAACGCATTCCCAACCATGAATTCTAAAATTTTTGGGTTGGGTTGAGTTAAGTTGGGTTAAAAGCACTAACCAAACGGAACCTAAGAGACCAAAGATTTTGAAGAATCTAGGGGAAAAAAATCAGGTTAATTTTTACTCTTAATGTATTCCGATTAGGATCACACACGATACAAAAATATTTTTATAATTATGTGTGTTTTGATAGGATCCTGATTAGTTAAACATATTTGCTCCTATATAAAATTGAAGAAGAAATATTGATTTAAGAAAGCTTAGAAATTAAAAAATTGATTTAAGGAGTAAACCGTGAAAAGAAATCAGTTAAAGAGGCGAAAACGTCAAAGAAATTAAATTAAAAATTAATTAAGAATTAAGTACAACAAGATCGGTCAACCTGCCTAAATTGATCGATCAACCGATATGAAGGTGCTGGAATTGTACAGTCTCTGAATCAATAGGTTGACTTGTGATGTATGATCGGTCAACCTATGGAAAATAGATGAACTCTCTGAATCATTCAGTCGATAGAGAAGTCGACCTATGACAATTAGATGAACTCGCTAAATCGTTAGGTCGACAGACAAAGATAGAGAGGTCGACCTATGAAACTTGCTGAATTGTCCGGTCGACAGACGAAGAAGCAAAGGTCGACCTATGGGTGAAGAGGTTTTGGCTTGGGCTACATCCTAAATCAAGTGGTCGACCTATGCCTTCTGATCGGTTAACTGACGGTTGATTTCAGAATTCGAGAATTTCTTGGTTTTGATTCAAAAAGTAGTGGTTACTAGCTGTTTTATGGTTAGGATATGAGAGATATCTTAGGGATCTGATGAAATTTAAGATATATGATTGATATTTTGTTATCTCTATAGATATGGTTCATGTATTTTGATTATTTCTCAATTTGGGTCATGTAATTCTTTCTATCCTATCTAATTGAGTTTGAGAAAATGTTTGAGGGACTTAATTGGACATTTTAAAAGTTATAATTAAGTAAATTATACCAAGATTAAGTTATAATGATATAAGGGGTCTATTAGTGTAATTATTTATCATTGATATATGGAAACTAGCCGTTGGAGGACTTGTTCTAATTCCCTATAAATAAGCCTGCGTTTTTAAGACTTAAAAATCTCAACCAATCTTATTTCAAGAGTTATTCAATTCCTGAGTTTTCTAAGAGTGATCATTCTGATTTTATACTGAAAGTATTGTGAGATTTGTTCTTAAAAATTTTTACTGTGGATTATTGCTACTACCGATTTGGAAGTGTCATTGCCATTCATACTTTATTCGGTGGATTCCTGGTGAGATCATTCCAAATTTTTGCAATTAATTGTTATTTGAAATTATTATTTACTACTTGGAATTTTTATCTTTGAAATCTTTTTTCTTGAACTTTAAATTGATTAAAAATTATTTTGAAACGATTTTTTGTGAAAATCTGATTACATGTTAAATTGTGTGCTACCCGTTTTTATTAAAATTAGATTTTGAAATTCTCATTTTATTTCTATCACTAATATTTAATTGAATTCAAATTAATTTGGGATGGTAGAAACTCCTAGTGGAATTTTTTTTATCAATTTTGTAATTGATGAGTTGTGTGCGGATTAGATACTATTGGGAGTGTCTAATCAGGAGTAGTTGGTTTCAATCTCTTCTAATAAAGAGATTGAGATTTGATCTTTACCTATAATACAAAAAGATTAGGTTACTATTTTTTCGTGAAAAGAGATAGGAGTAATTCTTCGTGACTAGAATTATTTTGAGTGAATTTGTAATGGTTCAATCCTTAATGGGTAAAAGGATACTTAGAGTGTTTTTGTGAGGTTTAATTCTTGAGTTTAAGGTATAAAAAGAATTAGGTTTGATCCTTAGCTTGGGAAAAGATTAGGTTAGTATTGAGTCTGAAAAAAGATAAAGTTATTTAGTGGGTGCGAATCTCTGTCGGGCTCGGAAGACTAGATTAGCCAAGAGTAACTTGGTGAACCAAGATATATTGATGTGTTCTGCATTGTTACTTTATTTATTTATTATTGTTTGGGTGTACATTTAGATTTGAACACTTATCTGTTACCTTATAAAGATAATAATCAATTTATGATAAATTGATTAGTTGATTATTTTAAGTATTGAAAACATAAAGATAATAATTAATTTAGGTTAAAATTAATTATTTGAATTTTCAAGTGTTATTTATTTGATAATTTTTATTACTACTCAATTCATCCCTTTTTGTGTAATTCACTGAGCCAACAAAAGTGAAGAGAAAAAAATGATTAAAAAATAAAAAATATATATAAAAATACTATTTTGCCTTTCTATTCTGTTATTTTTGATAGAATTTTTGGTAAAATAATAATTTAAAAACGTGTTAATACGTAAAATAATACGCTCAAGAATTACTTAAAAATGTGTCAATAGTTAAAGAGTTTAAAATATATATATATATATTTTTTTAAAGTAGTTAGAGAAGACATTAGTGGTGGAAATGGTGGCATATGAAACTTGATTGAATATGTATGTATAAGATTGCTTAAATTTTTTTATTTCTTTTTTTGACATACGTACACTCAAAGTAAAATCTTAAAATAAAATTAATCATTGGTCAGATTTACGCCATTGTTTTTCTCTACCCTCCCTCTCTCTTCCGAAGATACCAATTCAAAGTTGTCTTCGAAAAGTTACTTGAGCATCATACAGCAATTTTTAAAAGCACAACTGATATTATAATAAATTACATTTTCACCTATTGTCAATTTGACCCCTCAACTATTATACTTGTGTCAAATTGGCCCAATTCTTAAACTACAAAAATAAAAAGTTTAATTATTTTCTTAAAATTGTGACTATTAACAAATAATTTCAGTCAATTAGACTAAAAATGATATATTTTAGACTAATATAAAAATATCAAAAAATTAAAAACTATATGTATTTTAGAGCAATATGCAAATATTAAAAATTAAGAAGACAAATATAAATATGTTAAAATTTTTAAGGGTGTATTTATAATTTTGACTAAGGAACATGAAAATTACAAAAAATAAAAAAATACGAAATTACGATTCAATTAAGCAATATTGAATATTGATATAGATATACATTATACACTCTGTTGGAGCAAATCAAAACATAATTTAAGGGGTAAAATTTGTAATATGTTAAATCTTTTTCCATTGAAGCATATACCAGAAAAATAAAATATAAGAATTGCGCGAAGAAGTCGCGCCGGCGTTCAAGAATTGGCCGCCTACGCATAATCCAAAAATGCTTCGGCAACAGGCGCCACGAAGCAATTGAAAATCAGTCCTCGGTGCTCTTCTTTGAATCTACGTACCGACTCCAACTCCCAGTCAAACCCGCCGTCTTCTTTGAAAATGCATGTCTTTAATATGAATAAAATTGTTTTTGTTCCCCTTTTTTTAAATATGAATAAAAATATCGTTTTTTGAAAGAGAAAATTATTGAGTTCCTTAATTAAACTGCATGAACTTATCAATTCTATAGTCATCAATTATGTTAGTTAAATAACAAATAACAAATAACAAATGCATAATTAATTAAATTTTTGAAAAATATGTGTATAGTAAATTTGGACACTATTTGATTACATCTCAAAAACACAGAAATTTTTTGTTTTTGACATGTAATTTACAAAAACCATTAACTAAATTTAATCAATCGTTTTGATGGACTGACTAGAACCCTAATTTATCACTCAAATAAAGGGTGACAAATTGCGACACTATCTGAAATATGATACTGAATCGATATGAAATTATTGGGTCAAAGTTGGTGTTTTCATTGCAAATAATCGAAAGTAACACACGACACGATAATGACACAAATTCTAGTTGAGTCAGTGTAACCCCTGAAAATTCGACTCCAATCGGAACAATCCATTTTTAGCGATTAGACAGAAATTATTTTTAGTTCATCAAATTTCAACTAATTTTTTTTTTTTTTTGAGTTCATACTTTTATTCAAGTTTTATATAATTTTTTGTTAATACACTTATTAGTTTGGTTCTCTTTTAATCTTTTTTAATTTGTATGGGATGAATCTTTTGTTAATTAGCTTACTACGAATGATTTTTGCAGTTTCACATTTGAAGATTATGATTTTTAATATTGGTTTTAATTGATTTTGAATATATTAAACATTTTTAAATATGAAAAATGTGAAGAATACAACAGATGGTTTATTAGTGCTATAATTTAGTACATGTATAAAATTTGATATGGGTAAAATCTGACCACCTCTACGTATTCGTCACCTGGATCAAAACAGTCACGTTATCAGTGCCACATCATCAAACCACCTCGAGAGCTCGGTGAATAGGCAGCCCAGTGAACTCTTCGGGTCGGCAGGAGTGAAGGGCCACCGAATCTAGGCCGGAAGCTCCTCAAAGTTTATGATACAAAATGTTATTAACTAAAAAAATAAAATATAGACAATACTATCATTGGAGTCCATCCTTTAAAACTGAAAAACGGACTATGTGTTGTTAACAAGAGTTTAGTAAGTTTAGAGATCAGATAACTTAGTATGACAGAAATAACAATATTTGATAGTAATGAAGTTCCCCCATTACCATACATGCAAATACTATGGTGAGAGTACTATTATAAAAATAACAATAATTGTTTTAATATATAAAGTTGTGAAAGGTTTATAATGGCATATTGTTTCACACAATATTTTAAGAAAAAAAAAAAAAAAGTGAAACCAATAAATATTATTATAGAAAGTAAAAAATAATAATAATAAATTGTTTGACCGTGAGCTCTTTACAACACTATATATAGCCTTGACCACCTTTAAGTGGCTTCGAGCTTTGGTCACTACATATAGCTAACTAGCTAATTAGTTTTGCCTGCAATAAAATTAAGATGGGTAGGCCTCATGCAGTTTGCGTACCGTTTCCGGCACAAGGCCATTTGATCCCCATGATGCAATTATCCAAGCTTCTCCACTCCAAAGGCTTCTTCATCACCTTTGTCAACACCGAGTTCAACCACCGGCGCCTCGTCCGGTCGAAGGGGCCAGACTGGGTCGACGGCTTCACCAATTTCCGGTTCGAGGCCATTCCCGAAGGACTGCCACCATCCGATCGCAACGCCACCCAAGATCCGGCCGCGCTGTGTGACTCCATTAGGAAGAACTGTTCGGCTCCATTTCGGAATTTGTTGACTAAAATTAATTCATCGGAGGAGTTTCCTCCGGTGACGTGCGTGGTTGCCGACGGCGTCATGAGCTTTGCGATCAAGGCCGGGGAAGAAGTTGGTGTGCCGGTCTTCCAGTTTTGGACTGCCTCGGCATGCGGCTTCATGGGTTATCTTCAGTATCGTGAACTTGTCCAAAGAGGCATTGTCCCATTCAAAGGTACCTATTACGGCAATATCTGGTGATGTTTGTTTAATTTTATTTTTTTTCTCCTAATTTTTTTCAAAAAAAATCATAATCTAGAAGCAAAGAAATATATACTTTTCCATATTCTTGGAGTTTGTTCCAAAATTTAGAATTAATAGAAGTAAAACACATATTTTTTTCTTAATAATTTTTTATTTAAATTCTTAAGTTTCCTATTATTTTTTAAAAGGAAAAAAAAAAAATAAAAAAATACAAAAACGCTAAACTCACTCAGCTTTTCTTTTCTTTTTTTGGCTCAAAAAAAATAAAAAATAAAAAAAATAAAAAAATCACTACTTCATGCAACTAATTAAACCAATTTTTTTTTTTTTTTTTCTCACAAATTGAAATTTTTTCTATTGACAACACTCATTGGAATTTCGTCAATAATCATATCCCTTAACTCCTTGATCAATACCTATTTTTTTTTTAAAAAAAAAAAAAACACTTGGAAAACTTGTGTTGTATCGGTCAAATATCTTCCGGCCTAAAAATAAATTAATTAAGAATTGAGTGATGTCAAAATTGTACATATAACCTGTAAATTATCATATTTATATAGTGGGGGCATAATAATATCCTCCTACAGGGTTTTCTTGTGATTTTTTACCCTCTTCAACTACTATTAGTTGTGTCACTTTTTTTTTCAGTTCAACTTAATGATTATAATGATTCTAGTATAGTCTAGATACTGATTAAAATTACTTGATAATTTACTAAAATTATGAAAACATATTATTTGCAGATGAAAACTTCAAAGACGATGGAACTCTGGACACACCCATAGATTGGATTCCCGGCATGAGAAACATCCGCCTCAAGGACCTCCCTTCCTTCGTCCGAACTACCGATCCCAAGGACGTTCTCTTCAATTACTTGGCAGACGAAGTTCAAAACTGCCTCAAGTCCTCCGCAATCATCTTCAACACCTTCACCGAACTCGAGCGCGACGTCCTTCAATCGATAGCTTCCTTTTTCCCAAAAATCTATACCGTTGGCCCACTCTCATCGCTCGCCCTCGCCGACGCCGACGCCGACGCCCCGAATAGCCAGTTGAATTCGTTCAAACCGAATCTATGGAGAGAAGACGCCGATTGTCTCCGGTGGCTCGATGAACAAGAACCGAGCTCCGTCGTCTACGTCAACTACGGATCCGTGACGCTGATCTCCGATCAACATCTGAAGGAGTTCGCGTGGGGGCTGGCCCATAGCAATCGCCCGTTCCTATGGATAGTGAGGGCGGATTTAGTAAGGGGTGAAGGCGAAACAACGATTTTGCCGACAGAGTTTCTAGAGGAGACCAACGGTAGGGGAATTGTAACGACTTGGTGCCCCCAGGATCGAGTACTAACCCACCCGTCGATTGCCGTGTTTTTGACTCATTGTGGATGGAACTCGACGCTGGAAGCCATATGTGGGGGTGTGCCGGTCATCTGTTGGCCTTTTTTCGCTGAGCAACAGACGAACTGTCGGTATGCGTGTGTGGAGTGGGGCATTGGGGCGGAGATAAGCAACGATGTGAAGCGCGAGGAGATCAAAAAGCTTGTGGATGAAATGGTGGGAGGGGAGAGAGGGAGGAGGATGAGGGAAAAGGCCAAGGAGTGGAAGAAGAAAGCGGAGGAGGCCGTGGGTGTTGGAGGAACATCTCACAACGACTTCAATTTATTCATTGAAGCGATCTTACAAGGAAGAAAATAATGAAAGAAACTGTAAAATTTCATTTTGTAAGCTATTTCTGGCAATATACTATTATATTTGTTATTTAAATTTAATAGATTAAAATTAAGTGATCTAATTAATTTGAAAAAACCCATAAACTACTCAAAAGAATGTGAGTTAAATATGTAGACACTGAAAACTATTGAAGTGATTAGGAGATTGTGAAAACTTTAATCATACCATATATATAAAAAAATAGAAAAATTTATATTTTAAACCTTCTAAGTATTGATATTTTTCTAAATGGTCTCTCTCCGTTTGAGCGTTTTATTTTTAACCGTCTAAGTATCAGCACATTTTTATTCGATCTTTCTGTAAAAAAATCTGTTAAAACTAACAGAATAAAGAGGCAAAACCGTCATTTTACATATTTTCTATTTATTAATGATTTTTTTCTTTTTTCTCCTAACATTTCTCTCTCTCTCTCTCTCTCTCTCTCTCTCTATTCCTCCTCCTTCTTTCCTTCCCTCTCTCTCTTTCTATTCCTCTGTCCTTCCTCCTCTCTCTTTCTGTATCTCTCTCTCCTCGTCGGCCCGAACAGAGGGTGGTAACACCCCTTGTTGCATGGGGGTTGTTTCACCCCCATGCAATAGGGGATGAAAACACCCCCTGTTTCGAGGGTGAAAATACCCCTTCAACAGGGGGTGGCACCCCCTCTTACGGGGGGTGAACTACCCCTGTTTCGGGGGTGATTTCACCCCCTGTTATAGAGGATGGTTCCTCCCCCATAACAGGGGTGCCACCCCCTATTGCCACCCCCATAACAAGGGTAATTCCGACCGGGAAGGAGATAGATGAATAAAGAGAGAGGGGGGGAAAGGAGGAAGAAAGAGAGATAAAAAAAAATAAAGATAAAAAATGATTAAAAATGTAAAATGACGATTTTACCCTAAAAATCCTGTTAGTTTGGATGGAATTTCTGATGGAAGGACCAAATAAAATTGTGCTTATACCTAGAGGGTTTAAAATGAAACGCTCAAATAGAGAGTGACCATTTACAAAAGTGTCAATACCTAGAGGGTTTAAAATATAATTTTCTCTAAAAAAATATTAGAGTTATGGTCCCCTAAAACACTAAATCACTTGACGACTCTCTTCTCCCCGTTTGAAAGAGAATAGCGAATCTCATTGAGAAACTCCGGAGATTTGGTTAAGGAAGACCACGTACCTGTTCGATCTATGTCCTTCTCGTGATCGATTGTCGCAAATTTTTTCATCGGTAGTCGATTGATCATAATGGATCCAGGTACACAATTTATGTGTATATTAAAACTCTTGTTGATTTGACGTGTTATAGATTAAGATCTATAGGGATTAAATCCCAACAGGTGGTATTAGAGCCTACTTCATATTGAATCATTAGGGTTCTTGAGTTTTTCAAGTTCGTAGAAATTTAGGGTTTGTGTTTTCTCCATTAAAATTTGATGATTTGTAAAATAGTAGGAGAAAACATTAAGATTTTTATATGGTTTATGTAGTTTAAGTCAATTTTTGCTAAATATTACAGATTTAAGAAAAGAAAAATCCTAATTTTTGGAATGTTTTGGGTGTTTTTGCTGTAAAAACTTTAGATCCGAGCCAGATCTGAATAGATCCATCAATCGATTGGTGCAGAGAAGATTCGGATAATTTTGATAAGAGTTCGTATTGTGGCCATAACTTTCTCATATGAACTTCAATTGAGGTGATTCAAAATTATGTGGAAAACTCAAAATGAGTTCTACAACTTTTATAATTTGAGTTTTTCTAGAATTAGGTTAAATTATAGTAAAAATTGGGATTGAAATTGGATCTTGATGAATCGGGATTGAATCGATCAACCAATTCAATCAAGGGGCTTTCTAACTTTGGATTGATCAGTTAATCGAACCTTTGTGGTCGATCGACCAATTGATTCAGGATGCTGTTTTTGGGTTCTGATCGATCGATCAATTGACCCTTGATGGTCGGTCAACCGATTCATACAGGATGCCAAGGTTGCCCAAATCGATTAACCAAACCTTCTTGATCGATCGACCGATTGCTTCAAGATCCCTTTTTTTTTTTTTTTTTCGAGAAAAACAATTCGGTCGACCGGACCTTCATGGTTGGTCGACTGACTGCTTCAGAATCGGGAAACATGGTTCTGTCCAATCCAGTTAACCGAATTTTAAGGGCTAGTCAACCGATTGAATGCCCCAACGTCGGAAACTTTAACTCATTGCACCACATTCGATCAACGGACCATAAGGACGGTCAACTAATATAATCTTATATCTTAAAATAAATTAAAATGAAACAATAGGTTATCAAAGTAATCTCTGTTGTGTAATTTATTTTATTTTGGGATATTGAGATATAAATGTTTATTATTTATGCGAGCAATAGTCAGCCTAAAGGAAGACTATTGTTGCCGAATAATAAATATTGATGTTTGTTGTTTTATGCGAACCATAACGGGCCCAAAAGAAGGTTATCGTTTAACTAAATAATAAACAATGTTTTGACATTAGTATGGTTATTATCTATGCAATCAATAATTGGCCTAAAGGAAGGTTATTAATTGACTAAATAATAAACATACCTGCGGGAATAAATGTATGATGATTATCGAGTTTTCATATGAACAATAAGTCGGTCCAAAGAAATATTTATTGTTTGAAATGATCTATTATCAACATTTGATTCCTGTGCTAATTACAGTTAATTCCTCTATTCAAAAACTAGGAATTAATGTTGTGTTAGGTATCTTGAAATGGGTCCCCAAGTTTGGATTAATTATTCATGTCTTGTTTTATTATTTTATGACATGCTTGTAAGTGTGTTTGTTTATTTTGTTTTATGTTTAGTTAGTGCTACTATTACAGCCAATATAAGTTCTATTTCAGTGCTTAACGGCATAAACTTTAAGGATTAGAGAGATAATATTTCAATTGTTCTTGACTGCGTCGATCTTGACTTTGCGCTAAGGAATGAATAATCTTCACCTTTCACTGAAGAAAGTTCCCCAGAGGCTAAAGGGGAATATGAGAGGTGAGACCGTTTTAATCGCATAAGTTTTATGATGATCAAACGCAGCATTCCGGAAATATTCGGGGGTGGTATATCTGATGAGGTAACTGTTGAGACGTTCCCTAAAGAAAAACATAAATAAAAAAAACCGTTTTGTAAAGAATGTAAAGGCATAGACAAGTACACTTTTAGTTAATCTTGTCTTGACAAAGTATAAAGGAAAAGAGAATGTAAGGGAGTATATTATAGAAATGTCCAATGTCGCTTCGAAACTAAAGACACTAAAGTTAGAGATGTCTAAGGACTAACTCGTGCATTTAATACTCATTTATCTTCCTGCACAATACAGTCAGTTTGCGGTGAGTTATAATACTCGAAAGTATAAATGGACTTTTAATAAGCTCATATCCGACTATGTGCAATAAGAAGAAAAGAATTAAGCAATAAATGACAAAAAGTGCTCTCTTAGACACTACCTCTAAGGGTAAGAAATGACAAAGAGATAAAGGTCAAGAAGCTGCAGTTGGAACACGACAATTCAAATTGTAAAAGAATCAGGATAAAATTTTTATCTGATTCTTCTGCAAGAAAGCTGGACATATGAAAAGATAATGTTCCAAACATGCCATATGGCATGTAAAAAAGGGTATACTTCTCACTTTAGTATGTTCTAGGGTTAATTTAGCTTATGTACTTAGTCACACTTGGTGTGTAGTTTTTGGTGTTACTACTCATGTAAATGTGTTTGTGCAGGGTTACCTGTGGAGTCAAAAATCAATTGATGCTGAAAGATACATTTATGTGGGCAATGGAAAAACAATTGTTATTGAGGCAATATGGACTTTTAGATTATCCTTAAAGACTGGTTACTTTTTGGATTTGAAAGAAACATATGTAATACTATCAGACAATATTTGGTTTTTATTTCTACTTCAGACAAATTTGGTTTTTCTTGTTCATTTGGAAATAATAACCTCAGTCTTTTTTGAGATTAAAATATTATTGCAACTGATTATTTAATTGATAATCTATAGTTGTTGGATACTATTGCTTCACATAATGAAACCCTGCAGACAACTAATTGTGGTACAAAACGCAAATTAGCTAATGAGAATCTCATTATACTTTGGCACAAACGTCTAGGAAATATTTCTAAACTGAGAATAGAGATGTTTATTTCTGATAGAATTCTTGATCCCCTTGATTTAACAAATGTCAAAGTTTTTATTGAGTGAGTAAAGGAAAAACAGACAAACATAAGAAAATTGGGTGTCAGTAGGAGTTCCAGTGTCTTAGAACTAATACGTATTGTGAACCATTCTCTACGACATCTTGCAATGGACAATAGTATTTTATTACATTCATAGACGACTACTCTAGTTATGGGTACCTATATTTAATTCATGAGAAGTCTCAATCATTGGATGTACTTAAGTATTTCAAAGCTGAAGTCGAACTTCAACTTGGAAAAAAATTAAGGATGTTAAATCAGACCGTGGTGGTGAATATTATGGGAGATTTGACGGATCAAGAAAATAACGTCCAGGACCCTTTGCTAAATTCCTAGAGAAATGCGGAATCGCCCCATAGTACACCATCCTAGGCAAACCTAGCATGAACTGTGCTGCTGAGAGACAAAACAGAACGCTTAAAGACATGATAAGAAATATGATAATTCATTCTTCTTTACCAAAATCACTCTAGGGATAAGCACTTAAGACTGCAACATATATCCAGAACAGGGTACTAAGTAAAGAGGTGTCTAAAACCCCTTATGAATTGTGGTTAGGCATAAAGCCTAGCATAAGGCATTTACACATTTTGGGTTGCCCAGCTAAGGTAAGGCCTTACAGGCCAATAAAATAAAACTGGACTTAAGCATAGTTAGTTGTTACTTTGTTGGGTATACTGAACGATCAAGAGGATTTAAGTTTTACGATCCCACGTGAAGATCCTTCTTTGAAATGGAAAATGCGAGATTCCTTGAGGGTATTGAGTTTGAGGGGGAAGAAAACATAAAGAATGTTGTCTTTGAAGAAGAATCTGCAATTGACGGTTTTCAGGTCTCTATACCTATTACTATTCAAAGCACAGTTCCGGCTCTAGATAACAATGTTCAAGATCAAGCTCCTATTCCTAACATTGTTCTAGAACAAGACAACAATAAATTCTTCCTCAAATACAATCTATAGAATAAACTCAACAACCTCAAGAAGTTCCATTAAGAATATCCACTAAAGAGATGAGAAGTGTGATTTCGGATGAATATATCATTTTTTTTCCAAGAACATGAGGATGGTGTTGGTTTAAGAGAAGATGACCCAATCAACTTCTGCCAAGCCATGCGCAGTTCTAATTCTAAAAAATGGATGGATACCATGAAGGATGAGTTGAAGTCTATGAAAGAAAATGACATTTGGGATCTTATCGAGTTACTTGAAGGTGCGAAGCTCGTTAGTTGTAAATGGATATTTATAACCAAAAGGGATTCGAAAATTAAGATCGAGAGATGTAAAGCTCGTCTAGTCGCCAAAGGCTTTATTCAAAAGGAAGGCATATACTACAAAGAGACTTTTTCTTTGGTATCTTTGAAATACTCTTTTAGAACTATAATGGTATTGGTGGCTCATTTTAATTTAAATATACATCATATGGATGTCAAGACTACGTTTCTCAATGGAGACATTGATGAGATGATCTATATAGTATAACTAGAAAACTTTGTATTAGGAGATCCAAAGTCTACAGTCTGTAAATTGAGAAAATTCGTCTATGGTCTCAAACATGCTTTCCGTTAATGGTATTACAAGTTTCATCAAGTCATCACTTCATACGGTTTTGAGGTGAATGTCGTTGATGACTGTGTATATCACAAGTTCAGTGGGAGTAAATGTAAGACCCTAATTTTTGCATACACATAATTTTAGCTGTATTTTAGAATGTTTAGCAAATAATAGGGTAGAATGTGTCATTTCTAATTTAAATTAAAAGTTTAGGGGTCAATTAGTAATTTTGAAAATAGTCATTTTAAATTTTGGGATTCAAATAATAACCTAAACAAAATTTAGGGGAGGTTAATGTAGTTTGGGAAAAATTAATTTATATATATATACATACACATAGTAGGATTAAAAACCAAAACAGAGAGAGAGAGATCACGACGTGGCTTCATTTGGAGTGAGGAGATCCACCTAAATCATGCATATATATATATATATATATATATATATATATATATATATCCATAAAATTGTGATCATCACCCTCAAAAGAATATATATATATATATATATATATATATATATATATATATATATATATATCCATAAAATTGTGATCATCACCCTCAAAAGAAGAAATCAGAAAACAAAGAGAGAGAGGATAAGCGGTAGTGGGTGTCGGCTGCGTCGTTGGGTCGCTGTTTCTTTGGCATGGGTGTGTGTGTGTCGTCGTCATCGTTTATCCGGTGATAGTGTGTGGGTGTATATGTTATCGGCCGAGTGTGTGTGTGTGTATATCGTATGGATGATCGTCGCCGTTCGTCGTTATGTGCTCTGGGTGTACCCGTCGTTCGATCATCGCCGTTTGTGCATGTGTGGGTGGGTATCGTTGCTGTGTGTGGTTGATTAGACTGTGTGTGCATGTGTTGTTGATCAGTTGACGATAATCGTCAGTATGTGTGTGGGTGATCGTCGTTGCTCAATTGTCGTCCGTGTGTATGGGTGTTCAGACAAATGTGTGTGTGTGTGTGTGTTTGTGTGTTCTCTGTGTGTGTGTTTGTGTGTTCTCTGTGTGTGTGTGTGTGTGTGTGTGTGTATGTGTTCAATTGCTACGGTGTGTGTGTAGATTGTCCAACAGTGCGTGTTGTGTATGCATGTGACGTTCGAACGGTGGTGTGGGAGTCGCCGGAGCTAGTAAGGAAAGAGAGAGAGAGAGAGAGATAGAGAGAGATTGTTGACTACTGAAACCAGGAAACAGAACCGAAAAAAAGGGAGCTTTCGCCACGGCGGTGAGGCTCAGCAAACAAAAAGCATAATCAGGCAAAAGAAGAAAAAGAAAAAAAGAAGGAAAGAAAAAAAAAAAGGATCATCAAATAAAAATAAAAAATTCGAAAATCCAATTTCTCGATTTGCGAACGATTTGAAACAAGTAAAATTTTAATCGGGTATTATTGTCGATTAGATTAAATTGCTAAGTATTAAAATCTTCACAATCGTAATAATATTTTCAAAAACATTAATCGTAATAAATGGTTACAGTAAATATTAACGTAACGAAACGGACGAAATAATAATTTTTCATAATAAAAATTTGGGGAATGGGAAATATGAAATTTAGGGCCTGTATTGCATGTTAGGTTATTTTAAACAAGATATTAATTTAGGCCTATCGTTATTAGGTTCGTAGGCACTAGCGTCCCAATAAATTTTGGATGGTGACATTTTTTGCAGTACAGAGAATGAGGTGATTGTACTATCTTCTATATAAATTTGCAAATCTTATTTTCGTATAAATTGTGAAAAATGTGTTTACTTAAAATGGACGATTTCGCAACTTATATGGATCAAGTTGGTTTTGGTTTTAAATGTGGAAAATGATTTTTGGATCAAGTGGGTTTTAAAGGTGATTTTTGTCAAACTATACCATAGTTTTATTCTCGTTAGGTGGGTATGACCTACGAGATGTGAATTTTCTTCTAGTTAGGTGGATATGACCTATGAGATGTGGATTTTTCTCTTGTTAGGCGGATATGACCTACGAGATGTGGATTTTCTTCTCGATAGGAGGATATGACTTGCGAGATGTGGATTACATGCTAGGCAAGTACTGTAGGGTGGTTAGACCCGTCAAGAGTGCAAACCCGACGTCACGCCCGATCTCAGGTGACAGGTGCTCGGGGTGGGGTGTGACATTTGTGGTATCAGAGCCTAGGTTATAAGTTTTGTAGATATGTCAGTTTGTCAAGCCAGTGGTGGACCTTGAGATAGGGTGTCGGTAGGTGATTTTGGTACGCGAGTGGTAGTTATGTTATTAAATTAAGTAATGTTGTTTTTCTGGTTAGCCCACCAGTTTATTAAATTCTATTTCATATAGTGATGATGGAGCGTGAAAACGAGAGCTTTGGGAGTGTAAGACCCAGAGGCAGGTGGAACTCTAGAGGCAGGAAGATAGGATGCAAGGAAGTTTAGATGCTGTCAAGATGATTTTGCAGGCTGCTGCCTAGTTGACAGAGTAGCAAGAAAAAATAATGGAATGTCAAAAGGCCCAAACTGTTACTGCTATGTCCCAGGTAGTACATCTGAAAAGATTTAAGGTGTTGGATCCTCCAGTTTTCACAGGAACGACGGGTCCAGCAGATGTCAAGAACTGGTTGAGAGGCGTGGGGCATGTATTTGAGGCCATGGGGATTACTGACGATAGCCAAGTACCTCTTCCCACGATCTAGCTGAAAGAAGAAGCCAAACACTAGTGGGAAAAGATGAAGAGATTGATTGCAGTTTCCGGCAAGGAGATCACTTGGGATCGTTTTGTTGTACTGTTCAATGAGAAATATTTTTTTGAGTCTTATTGGTTCCAAATGAAGAGTTTATAGTTTTGAAGTAGGAAAAGATGATTGTTTAGAAGTACAAAGTTAAATTCGATGCTTTGTCTCATTTTTTCCCTGATCTGGTAAAAGTGGAAGAGGCAAAATGCAGACGATTCCAAAAAGGGCTCAATTTAGAAATTCGTTCCAGGCTGACGAGTAGACAAATTAAGAGTTACATAGAGTTAGTGAATACAGCAAAGCTAGTGGAAAGAGATGTTCAGGAAGCCGCCAAGAGCTGCGAACAGTATAAAAATGGTAGATTCGAGTCACCTAGTAGATATCTAGGTGGTACTTCTTGGGGAATGGTATCTCGGCCGCTAGTTGCTCGGGCCCCATTATTTGACCAATCCGTTAGAAGCCGTGGTCCACGACAATCATACTCCGGGCAACAATAGAGTGTATCTAAACTGAGTATCGGCTAGCGAGGGCAGGAAAGGAATTAGCCGTCAAGTCAAGCCAGGGCATTTGTATGCTATTAGTGTGGGGCACCGGATCATTTCGCCAGGGACTGTCCCATGGGAGGACCAATATGTTTTCGTTGTCATGAGTCGAGTCATATATCTACGAATTATCCGAAATTTACTGTCACATCTGCATCTTCTGCGAGCATTTTGGGTAGTACTGGCCCTAGCACTGCTCAGGAGCGTGGTAGAGGATCTACTGGTAGACCTCCAACGCAGGGTCGTGTTTTTTATACTACCCGATAGAATACCCAGGTTACTCTAGATATAGTTACAAGTATCATGTCTTTATATGATAGAAATGCACGTGTACTTATTGATCCCGGTTCTACTCATTTATTTGTTTCGACAACCTTCATGATGCATATAGGCAAATTTCCTACTTCACTGCTATATAGTATCATTATCTCTACTCTAGTAGGTGAGTCAGTGTTGATAGATAGTGGGTATAAAGATAGTCTGCTTTGGATTGGTGATAGAGAGTTATTAGTAGATTTATTACCCCTAAGTATTCACGACTTTGATGTGATATGGGGTATAGATTTGTTATCCGGTTATCATACCATGGTGGATTGTTTTAAAAAGGAAGTTATCTTTCGGGTCTCAGGTAAGCCAAAGTTAATATTTTCGGGGGACAGAATCATTACCCCTGTTAGCTTGATTTCAGTCTTGGAGGCTAGGAAGCTAGTAAATAAGGGATGTCAGGGATACCTTACGCATGTGATTGACACCAGACATAATGAAGTTCAGGTGGCGGATATTCCAGTGGTCAGGGATTTTCCCGATGTTTTTTCAAAAGAATTGCCAGGGTTGCCAATGGATAGGGAAATAGAATTCAATATCGAGTTACTTCTAGGAACTGCTCCGATATCAATCCCACCCTATCGTATGGCGCCTACTGAGCTGAAGGAATTGAAGATTCAGTTGCAAGATCTGTTAAACCGTGGGTTTATCAGACCTAGTGTTTCTCCATAGGGAGCCCCAGTGTTATTCGTAAAGAAGAAGGATGACACGCTAAGGATGTGTATTGATTATCAACAGTTGAATAAGGTGACGGTTCGTAATAAATACCCGTTACCTAGAATTGATGATCTGTTCGACCAATTGAAAAAGGCCAGGGTGTTTTTTAAAATAGATCATCGATCAAGATATCACCAGCTGAAAGTCAGAGACAGTGACGTGGAGAAGATGGCGTTTCATACGAGGTATGGGCATTATGAATTCTTAGTTAGGTCATTCGGGTTGACGAATGCCCCTGCTGCTTTTATAGATTTGATGAATCAAATTTTCCAACCCTATCTAGATCAGTTTATTATCGTGTTCATTGATGATTGTACGTCGAGGGGCTTGTTACACGCTCACGTATTGACTACTCGCATGTGTACGAGGTTTAGTTTTAATTTAGTGGATCATTTAAGATTGGAAATCGTTCCCATAGGGACGGGTTGAATAATTGAATATCGCAATTTGCATAGTCTCCTATTATCCAGACGGTTAAAGAAATGATTTAAAATTAAACTAAGTTAAACTACAATTAGTGGGTTAATCCTAACTAAGTTGATTACCTAGGGATTTATTTCGTTCACTTAATACATGTTTGATTTTGTTTTAGTTAACAATAACGGAGTTTATGGTATCAGACAATCTCGGTTCGTAAACTCCTCTGCCACCTCTTCCGAGTGTTAGACGAGAGAATACGCGACTTTGTGTCAACGAAGAGGTCCCTCTCAATGTCTTAACGACTCTAGGCCGTGTGAGTCTTGTCCCAACATCATCAATTGCACACTAACTAACGCCCTCCTGGGTCGTTAGATCGTAACGATGTGTTTACCCTTGTCTGAATCCAGGGTTACCTTTTTCGAGTGTCAAACCCTAGATTCTCAAATCCAACCCTAATACCTTAACAAGCATATTTAAGTTGTCATAAAATGATAAACCCAATCGGATTTAAAAGCAAACAACCGTTAAAGAAACATATATTAAACCAAACGAGTATTTACATAACTACACCGATCCCTAGCTAATATTTATCTAATTTATCATGATCTTGGCCATTAGAACATTAAACCAAGATCTATTCATCATCATTTACAATAAAATATTAAAGGAAAAAGAGAGAAACAAAGAGAGAAAGATCAAATCTTAAAGTGGAGTGAACCACTGTTGCCAAAGATTGATCCGACAGTGTTTACTCTTCTCCGGATGATGAATATCTTGTCCAATAATGGCCAAGGATCAATCTCCTAAGGTTAAGAACGTTCCATGCTCCAAGATTCTTCAATGGAAATGAGGGAATGGGTATTTATAGGTGCAAGGTTTCAAAATATCTAAAAATATCTATTTTGCTGTGTAGAGCCCACCGCCGCGGCCTTGGGATAAGTCGGTTTGTTCTCAGATATTTTACCACCGCGGCGTTGGAATAATATCCAACTCTCTAATCTTTTACCGCCACAGCCGTGGGATTCTCGTCGCAACCGTGGGACTTTGTTCATTTCAGCACTTCTCTGCACTCTCACCTCCGCGGCGGTGGATTCTTCGCCACGACGGTGGCTTCTGTGATCTTGAAACCTCGTTTCTTTATCATTTCTTCACCATTTTCTCACCGTTTTCGCTCGTTTGTCTCTTATTTGTGTCCCTACACCTAAATTACATAAAAACAAACTAAAAAACAATTAAATATAACTAAAACACTCGAAAACTATCACATTCAGTTTAGAAGTAGATATGTATTTTACACCTATCAAATACCCCCATACTTGGAATTTTGCTAGTCGTTGAGCAAAACACCCTACCACTAAATTAAACAAACTACCCTAATTAACTTACGACTAATCTAAAAATGAAAAACTTTAACAAAGAAGAAGTATATGCATGCGAGTTCCAAATTCAATCAAAGTAACCAAGTTGGTCCTCCCTCAACATCCTTCAATCTGATCAAGTTTGGAAAATAATACACACCAAGTGGTGTTCTAGAATTTTAACACTCAATTTCAATAAAAACCATTCTAGATCCATTTGAAATGTGTGTGTGTGTGAGAGCTCAAATGTATAACTAACCAAACTCCAGATTGGATCATCCAGTAGACAAGTTCATTACTTAAACCTTAGAGGATTCAGGAAAATCATATGCTTGACTGGGCTCGACTATCCACTAATGTAGGTTCGAACATTCTCAGAGATCAATAGGGCTTGGTTTGGCTTTGGAGAACGACCAAGGGTATCGCAAGAATAGAAAATAGCAAATCGTTAAGATAAAACAATACCCGAGGTAGAAACGCTTGTCACTAAAAGATTGACAAGTGAATACGCTAATACTAAATCAATAGAAATTCATCCAAAACCTTGCCCGCTCACTTCAAGCAGCATGAAGTAACGCTAACTTGATTTCACTCATTTTGAAACTTAGGATTAGCGACAACAGTTTGGAAAAATTTAATTGGATTGAGTATTGAAACGTGTTCATAATTGAAATGATTATCAGCTTCGACAGGGTAATGAGGGATTAAATTTTTCAGGTTAGCTTCAAAAGGTTCAAGCGATAAAAGTGAAGGCCTAAATCATGCCTCTAGAATTACCTCACCTATAATTTCGCCTCAAGTCTACCCCTAATTAAGTTCTAGATTCCTCTTTTCTGTCATAAACTTATTATTGAATAATCAACATCAAATCATTCAAATAATTATACACTAAGTCCATGCGATCGTGCGATTTAAGGATCATAATAATTTTTACCTAATAGACATGCTAAGCACACAAAACACACATGAATGGCATCATCCCCGACCTCGATATACAATTAAGAGATAATTTTCATCATCGGGAAACGACCCTAAACGAATTCAACAACTCATCAAACATATACGACTTCATACATAAACAATACTATATTAATTCTAAATACTAACATACATACTCTAAACTAAGAATTTAACGAGCATAAACAAAAATTAAAATAAAACTTAACTAAAATTTAAAGTTTTACATACAAAAAAAAAAAAAGAAAAAAAAAAGAAAATATATATATATATATATATATATATATATATATATATATATATATATATATATATATATATATATATATATATATATATTTCCATCCTTCACATCTTTCTTCAACAACACAAAACATGATGAACATTTTCTCGAACTTAAAAAGATACAGTGTCCTTATTGACTAAGCAGTGAACCCAATAACAGTTTATAGCAATGATAAGTAAAATTGGGTGTCGACACATACCTAGGGGTTAATACTTAAAAGTCTCACCCCTTACCGTTCGTTGGAGGAAAGTCATCGCCACCACTATCATGTCGGAATGGAAATTGTGGCGATTGTAAAAGGTGCAACGGCACATGTGGCATAGGCGGATAAACACTCATTTCAATGCCAAAGCGCTCGCTAAAGAGCCGTTAGATTTGACCTTGAGCACACACTAATCACAACGTTTCAACAAAATATGAACAATTTAGCATGCAATTTTGTTTCACACAATTTACCAATCCATAGAAACTTAGTTCATCACCAAAAATCAAACCAAAATCCCATAGAAATTGAAAATCGCAAAAATGGGGTTTTTAAATTGATTTTTGGAATTTTATTTGTGGTGGAAATTACAAATTTTATAAAGGGAATGATGAATTTGAGGGTTAGAAACGGTTTGGAAGGATGAAAATGGAAAAAGTTTGGAGTTTTAGAGGTGGTTGTGGTGTTTTTGAAAAGTATAATGGTTTTAATCAAATAGAGGCCTCACCGCCTCAGCGATGTGAGCGTCTTTTTAAACTAAAATATTTTGTCGTTTCACCGCCTAGGCAGTGGGAATCACCGCCTCGGTGATGAAGCGTCTTTTCAAAAACTTAACTCTCTGTTGTTTAACCACCACAACGGTGGGTTTCACCGCCTCGGAGGTGAAGCAACAATGTTGAAAACTCGACATCCTGCAATGTCAACACCACGGCGATGCGTCCAGCGCTGCGGCAGTGAGCCTGCTGTTGGAGTTTTATTTTTTTCTTCAAGTTTTCACACAACGGCTCCACACCATGCGTTTCCACTTCACTTGTTCAATGTTTTTAAGTGAAAAACACATCTTCGAGTATCATCACTCTTTAATTTACCTCCAAACACTTTCCAAGACCAATCCGAACTCCAAAAAATAATTAATAGCAAAAATCGGGTAAAATTTGATACCCTCGGTTTTGGATCTAAAAACGTGACTTACTTGATTTACCATCCCTAGCAGGACTTGATTGAGCATTTCTCACCAAAATCCCCATACACAAGGAATTTGGAAAAAAAAATGCTCTGTTGGATCACGATTCATGGTATTGAAGTTGGATTCTTTTCTCTCTCCTTATCCTTTTCAACTTATACTCGATTTTAAGATCAAGAGTCAAGAATTTCAACTTCTTCTACGATGCATGTACTGTTTGATCACAACAAATGAAACAAAAAAAAATTAAAAGAAAATAAAACAAAAGAATTGTCTGAATTAATATTCAACAACTTAGTCGCAATATCAATTCTACGCATTCAACACCGTTCCCAGCAACGGTGCCAAAAACTTGTATGTCGAGAGGTTACACGCGCGCTTATTGACTACTCGCAAGTGCACGAGGTCTAATTTTAATTTAGTGGATCGTTTAAGATCGGATATCGTTCCCACAGGGATAGGTTGAATAATTGAATATCGCAATTTGTATAGTCTCCTATTATCCAAACGGTTAAAGAAATGATTTAAAATTAAACTAAGTTAAACTACAATTAGTGGGTTAATCTTAACCACGTTGATTACCTAGGGATTGATTTCGTTTACTTAATACATGTTTGATTTCGTTTTAGTTAACAATAACGGAGTTTATGGTATCCGACAATCTCGGTTCGTAAACTCCTCCGCCACCTCTTCCAAGTGTAATACCGGGGAATATGCGACTTCGTGTCAACGAAGAGTTCCCCCTCAATGTCTTAACGACTCTAGGCCACGTGAGTCTTGTCCCAATGTCATCGATTACACACTAACTAACGCCCTCCTGGGTCGTTAGATCATAACAATGTGTTTACCCTAGTCTGAATCCAGGGTTACCTCTTCCAAGTGTCAAACCCTAAATTCTCAAATCCAACTCTAATACCTTAACAAGCATATTGAAGTTGTCATAAAATGATAAATACAATTGGATTTAAAAGCAAACAACCGTTAAAGAAACATATATTAAACCAAATGAGTATTTACACAACTACACCGATCCCTAGCTAATATTTATCTAATCTATCATGATCTTGGCCATTAGAACATTAAACCAAGATCTATTAATCATTTAAAGTAAAATATTAAAGTACAAAGAGAGAAACAAAGAGAGAAAGATCAAATCTTAAAGTAGAGTGATCCACTGTCCCTAAAGATCGATCCGACAATGTTTCCTCTTCTCCGGATGATGAATATCTTCTTCAAGAATGGCAAAAGGATCAATCTCCTAAGGTTAGGGATGTTCCATGTTCCAAGAGTCTTCAATAGAAATGGGAGAATGGGTATTTATAGGTGTAAGGTTTCAAAATATCTAAAAATATCTATTTTGATGTACAAAGCCCACCATCGCGGCAGTGGGATAAGTCGGGTTGTTCTCAGATATTTTACCACCGCGGCGGTGGAATAATATCCAACTCTTTGATCTTTTACCACCGCGATCGTGGGATTCTCGCCGCATCAGCACTTCTCTGTACTCTCACCGCCGCGGCAGTGGATTCTGCGATACAGCGGTGGCTTCTGTGATATTGAAACCTTGTTTTTTTTATTATTTCTTTACCATTTTTTCACTGTTTTCACTCGTTTGTCTCTTGTTTGCGTCCCTACACCTGAATTACATAAAAACAAACTAAAAAACAATTAAATATAACTAAAACACTTGAAAACTATCAAATTCGGTTTAGAAGTAGATATATATTTTACACTTATCAATGATATACTGATCTACTTCCAAAATAAAGAAGAGCATACAGAGCATCTTAAGGTGGTGTTGCGGACTTAGTGAGAGAAGCGGTTGTATGTGAAATTTAGTAAATGCGAGTTTTGGTTGGATAGAGTCGTGTTCTTGGGGCATGTTATCTCGGGGGATGGTATTCAAGTGGATCCAAAGAAAGTCGAAGCCGTGGTGCAATGGGAGATGCCGGAAAGTGTGATCGAAGTTCGAAACTTTTTGGGATTGGCAGGTTATTATTGTCCGTTCGTGTAGGGATTCTCTGTTATAGTTGCCCCGTTGACCTGATTGACCTGTAAGGAATCCAAATTCAAGTGGACTGACAAATATGAGCAGAGTTTTCAGGAGCTAAAAAATAGACTGATATCTGGGTCAATACTCTTCCTTCCGACTGAAGGTGATGGCTTTGTGATCTACAGTGACATGTCACATCAAGGACTAGGGTGTGTATTGATGCAACATGGTCACGTGATTACATATGCCTCCTAGCAATTAAAGAATCATGAGCGTAACTACCCGACGCATGATTTGGAGTTGGCAGCGATTGTGTTTGCCCTGAAGATTTGGAGACATTACCTGTATGGCGAGACTTGTGAGATATACACCGACCATCAAAGTTTGAAATATTTGTTTACTCAGAATGAACTAAATTTAAGGCAGAGATGTTGGATAGAGTTGATCAAGGACTATGATTATACTATCCACTATCATCCTAAAAAGGCCAATATTATAGAGGATACGTTGAGTCGGAAATCGGCAGGTTCGGTTGCACATATTCTAGTTGTTCATACTAATTTGTATACCGAGTTGAGAACGTTGCGAGTTTAGTTGGCGGTTGGTTAGACAGCAGCGTTGCTTGCGACTTTGACTTTGAGGCCGACATTGATCGACTGTATTATAGAAGCGCAGAAGTCGAATGCCCAATTGGAGAAGATTAGAGATAAAGTAAAAAATGGTCACAGAGCTGACTATCGTGTCAGGGATAACGATGAGGCTTTGATGGTGAGGAATAAACTGTGTGTGCCTGATAACGTTAATCTCAATAAGGATATCTTGGAGGAAGCACACAACTCAGTATACGCAATGCACTCAGGCGGTACCAAAATGTATCGGGATTTGCGAGAACACTATTGGTATAATGGAATGAAACAAAAAAATGCTGAATTTATTGCCAGGTGTCTTGTTTGTCAGTAAGTCAAGATCGAACACCAACATCCAGGTAGGTTATTGCAGCCTCTACCTATACTAGAGTGGAAATGAGAGTATATCACGATGAATTTCGTTTCGAGATTACCCCGTACTCAAAAGGGAATAATTCCATCTGGGTGATCGTTGATAGACTTACTAAATCTACTCATTTTTTTGCCATAAAGACGACGTACTCTCTTGATAAGTATGCCCAACTGTATATTGAAGAGATTATTTGGTTACATCGTGCGCCGATTTTCATAGTGTCGGACAGAGATCCGAGATTTACATCGAAGTTTTGGCCGAGTCTTTAAACTGCTTTAGGTATCAAACTGAAATTCAGTACCACATTTCATCTTCAAACTGACGGCTAATCAGAGCGTACGATCTAGATGTTGGAGGATATGTTGAGAGGTTGTGTTATAAAATTTCCTGGTAGTTGGGATGATCACTTGACATTGATAGAATTCGCTTATAATAATAGCTACCATTCGACAATCGAAATGACCTCGTATGAAGCATTGTATGGCAGGAGATGCAAGACTCCAGTCTGATGAACTGAAGTAGGAAAAAGAAAATTGCTGATGCCGGATATCGCCCAAATGACTGCAAAAAAAAATAAAGGTGATTCATGAAAGATTGAAAATTGCTCAGAGTTGGCAAAAGAGTTATGCTGATAAGCGTAGGCGGGAGTTGAAATTCGAAGCAGGCGATCATGTATTTTGCGTATATCCCCGTGGAATGGCATAATGTGGTTCGGAAAGAAAGGGAAACTAAGTCTGAGATATATTAGGCCATACGAGGTCCTAGAACGGATTGGTGCAACAACTTATCGACTTGCCCTACCGCCAGAACTGTCCAGATTACACGACGTCTTCCATGTGTCGATGCTTAGAAAATTTGTGCCAAATCCTTCACATGTGTTGATTTCTCAACCAATCGAGTTGGAAGAGGATTTGACATACGTTGAGGAGCCGGTCCAGATCTTAAGTCGTAAAGATCAGGTGTTGCGGACGAAAACGATTCCATTAGTAAAAGTGTTGTGGCGTAGCCATTCGATAGAGAAAGCGATTTAGGAGCAAGAGGACGAGATGAGGGACAAATATCCGCACTTGTTTGATCGAGATAACTAAAATTTCAGGACAAAATTTCTTTTAAGATGGAAGGGTTGTAAGACCCTAATTTTTGCATACGCATAATTTTAATAGGGTAGAATGTGTTATTTCTAATTTAAATTTAAAGTTTAGGGGTTAATTAGCAATTTTAGAAATACTTATTTTAAATTTTGGGATTCAAATAATAACCTAAAGAAAATTGAGGGGAGGTTAATGCAATTTGAGAAAAAATAATTTACCATGCAATTGTGATCATCACCCTCAAAAGAAGAAATCAAAAAACAGAGAGAGAGAGGATCGACGGTGGTGGGTGTCGACTGTGTCGTTGGGTCACCATTTCTTTGGCGTGGGGGTGTGTGTGTCGTCGTCGTCGTTCATCCGGTGATAGTGTGTGGGTGTGTATGTGATCGGACGAGTGTGTGTGTGTGTATGGATAGCATGGGTAATCGTCTCCATTAGTCGTCATGTGCTGTGGGAGTGCCCGTCGTTTGATCATCGCCGTCTGTGTATGTGTGGGTGGGTGTCGTTGCTGTGTGTGGTTGATCAGACTATGTGTGTGTGTGTGTGTGTGTGTGTGTGTTGTTGATTAGTTGACGATAATCGTCGGTGTATGTGTGGGTGATCGTCGTTGCTCAGCCGCCGTCCATGTGTGTGGGTGTTCAGACAAGTGTGTATATGTTTGTGTGTGTTCAATTGCTACGGTGTGTGTGTGGATTGTCCAACAGTGCATGTTGTGTGTGCATGTGACGTTTGGACGGTGGTATGGGAGTCGTCGAAGATGGTGAGGAGAGAGAGAGAGAGAGAGAGAGAGAAACGGCTGCTGAAACTAGGAAAGAGAATAGAAAAAGGGGAGCATTCGCCGCAGTGGTAAGGCTCAAAGAACAGAAAGCAGAAACAGGCAGAAGAAGAAAAATAAAAAAGGAAAGGAAGAAAAAGAAAAGAAAAAAAAAGAAAGGAAGGAAATCAAATAAAAAAAAAAAAATTCGAAAATCCAATTTCTCGGCCTGCGAACGATTCGGAACAGGTAAAATTTTAGTCGGGTATTATTGTCTATTAGATTAAATTGCTTAGTATTGAAATCTTCTCAATCATAATAATAATTCTCGAAATTGTAATAATATTTTTAAAATCGTTAATCCTAATAAATGGGTACAGTAAATATTAACGTAACGAAACGGACGAAATAATAATTTTTCATAATAAAAATTTGGGGAATGGGAAATATGAAATTTATGGTCTGTATTACATGTTAGGTTATTTTAAATAAGATATTAATTTAGGCCTATCGTTATTAGGTTCGCAGGCACCAGCGTCCCAGTAGATTTTGGACGGTGACATTTTTTGCAGTGTAGAGAACGAGGTGAGTGTATTATCTTCTATATAAATTTGCAAATCTTATTTTCATATAAATTGTAGAAAATGTGTTTACCTAAAATGGATAATTTTGCAACTTATATGGATCAAGTTGGTTTTGGTTTTAAAGGTGAAAAATGATTTTTGGATCAAGTGGGGTTTCAAGGTGATTTTTGTCCGACTATACCATAGTTTTCTTCTCATTAGGTAGGTATGAACTACGAGATGTGAATTTTCTTCTCGTTAGGCAAATATGACCTACGAGATGTGGCTTTTCTTCTCGTTAGGCGGATATGACCTACGAGATGTGGATTTTCTTCTCGACAGAAGGATATGAATTGCGAGATGTGGATTACCTGTTAGGCAAGTCTTGCAGGGTGGTTAGACCAGTCAGGAGTGCAAATCCTGCGAGTGGTATGGTATCATTGCAACTCCCGATCGTGAGGTAAAAATGATCGTATGGCTAGCAGGAAGGTGGGGTGGGGTATTTTATTATACGATGAATTGCCTGGATTGATTCGGTTTAGATATATTACGTTTAAATGGATTGGAGTCAATATATTATTTCGTTGCACTGGTTGACTTAAAATATTTGGATTAGATGTTTTAAATATATGAGTTTATTTTAGTGGTCACAGGGAAACTAGATTTCCGTATGGTATGTGATTATATAACATTATATTTTAAAATGTGGTGTTTAATACTTATACTTGATCCATCTAATTTTTTTTTTTATGAAAGCAGTACACTGATAAAAAAATTGGTTTCAGGTACTGCAAATAGGAGTGGGCCCACTACTGGCACTAGGTAGGGTCCGGGAGGTAGTGTCATTTTGGAGGTGGGCCAGTTAGAGGCGACCCATGGAAGGTTCAACATTTTTGGTAATTTTTGTTGTATATATATTTGGGACGGGTGTGTCCCGTATTTCTGGAAATGAGTATGAGGTATTGTTTTGGGAAAAATATTGATAGCGGTACGCATACGTCTGGATTTGTATGTATATATATATATATATATATATATATGGTTGTGTTTGGTTGGTTGGTTAGGAAATATCATGTCGACGTCATGTCCAGCCTCGGATGACGGGTTCCCAAGGTGGGGTATGACTTTAAATATATCTCCCTAGTATTATATGTCGATGATGATGTTGGCCCAGTAGAATACCCAAGAGGGGGGGTGAATTGGATAATTAAAAAATAATCAGAATAAAAATCAATAAATCAAATAATGAATTTTAAGCCTAAATTAATTATTATCTTTATAACACAGTGGAATTAATCAATCAACTAGGTGCACACACAAACAACAAAAATAGACAAATTAAGAAAGCAGCACACCAGAGATTTATATTGGTTCACCAAGATATTCTTGACTAATCCAGTCTCCCGAGCTCTACGGAGATCGCACCCACTAAAATCAAGATTCCTTTAAAGGTAGGAACCAAACCCACACACCGATTCTTTTACAGGCTTAGAATCAACTTTTATATTTTCATTTTCAAAGGCTAAGAAATAATATCTAGTTTTTATAGGCTAAAGAATAACCTAATTCTTTTTAACACTTAGACTCAAGAATCAAAACCTCAACAAAACACTCCAAATATCTTTTTACCTGGTAAGTATTGAACCGTTATAAAATCACTCATAAATACGCAATTTTTATCCAGAAAGAATCACTACCTCAATCTCTTTACAGGAAGATATTGAAACCTAGCTACCCTTGATTAAATATCCCCAATGATACTTAACCCGTCACAACTCACCAATACAAAAATTGATAAGTAAATCTCACTCGGAGCTTATACCACCCCAGATATATATAAACTCAATTAATATCCCAACTAGTGATAGAATTATGTGAGATGCAGAAATCTAATTTTAACAATATATGAGTAGCAAATTGGAGCACGTAATCAGATTCAAGAAATTGTTTGAAAGAATATTTTCTTTAAAAAATCAAAAATAATTTCGAAGATCAATTTTCAAAATACAATAATAAATAGGTAGTAATCAATATGGAAAGATCTTACCTGGAATCCACAGAATTAATGATGAAAATAATGTAGCTTCAATTCCGGTATCAGCACAAATTGATCGCAGTTGATTATCAAAATTACTCTTAGAACAACTCACAGTATTGTTGAATGATAATTCTTATAAACGCTCTCTCAAAAATATATAGACTGATTTTATCTCTTAGAATGATTAGAATAATTAGCTCTCTTAGAAAATTCGCAGGTCTATATAAGGGCACATGTAATCAGCCTCCTAACGGCTAGTTTACAAGTGTCATGACAATAAAAGACTCTTATAGACCCTTCATAACATGAGGAATTAATTTAGGTCCAATTTCACTTAATAACAACTTTTAAAACTATCAATTAAATCCCCCAAGTATTTCTCAATCAAAACAAATGAGTATAGAATCCATTTTAAGTACCAAATTGCGAAACTTTAATAATTAATGAACCATATTGAAAAGATTTAATTAGTATATGAACCATATCTCAAATGTTAAGAATATCTCCCGAAATTTCTCTCAAATCTTAACCAAAAATGACTACTTTTTAGATTTAAAATCGGATCAACCAATATCCTGAAACTGCGCGTTCAGTTGACTGCCCAGTCGACTGAAGGATACTGGAAGTAGCTAGTGCACTTGATCGGTCAACTCCTCAGTCGACTGGAAGATTCAGAGAATTTGTCAAGTTTCTACTGGTTGACCTCTCTCGCGACTCGCATATTCAGAGAGTTCATCTTCTTTCTCCGGTTAACTCCTCAGTCGACTGCCCTCTCCTGAATCTCTTCTCTGATCTCGTTTTTAACTTACTTTCTTCTATAATTTTTCCCATTTATCCATATTTATATTCAAATGAACTCCACTAATACTCTTATATTCTATTTTAGTCATTCAAAAATAGTTTTTTTTAATTCACACTGGAGCAAATAAATCTACTCTCAACCAAAACACACGTAAAAGATAAAATTCATTTTGTGCTGTGTGTGTGTTCCTAAATGGGATATTAAGAGTTTATATTTACTTGGGTTGTTTTCCCTAATGTTTTCAAACTCTTAATACTTCTTCATCATCTTGATATCTTCATTTAACATCTATTCATCTTCATTATTGGAATTTTAAATCACTGAAACACTTGATCAACCATTAGTTCCACCAAAACATCAATACTTAATTGTTCATCAAAATCTTGGGATCAACAATCTCCCCCCTTTTTTTATGATGACAATTAACTTTGATGTTCTCTTTAAAAATAAAATATAACCACACTCCCCCTGAAACCGAGGACATGTTCTTTAACTCATTTAAACATCATAATGAAGATTTCAATAATTTACAATTTAAAAGATAATCAATAAAACACAATTTTTTAAATTTCTCCCCTTTGATTAAAACACAGTTTTTCTTCCTTTTGATTAAAACACAGTTTTAGAATTATCTCCCTAAATAAAACATCACTCATTTATCCTCCTTTGTTATCTTCAAAAACGATTTAGGTAGGGAAGGACAAAACAACAATTATGTAAGTCACTCTAGGCAAACATTATTATGCCTAGTCATTCCCAAACAACGAATGATTTCCACAAACTGATCTTCCGCTAGTGGTTTGGTAAAAACATCAGCAAGCTGGTCGGAGGTATCAATATACTCAATAATAATATCCATTTTCTGAATGTGATCATGAATAAAGTGATGTCTAATCTCTATGTGCTTAGCTCGTGAGTGCTATGTAGGATTCTTACGTAGACATATAGCACTTTTATTATCACAAAAGATCGGGACCTCCTTCATACAAACACCAAAATCATTTAACTATTGCTTAATATATAAAATTTGAGCACAACAGTTACCATCTACCATGTATTCAGCCTCAGTAGTGGATAAGGTTATCGAATTTTGTTTCTTACTTGACCAAGAAACCAAAGCATGTCCGAACAAAGGACATGATCCGCTTGTGCTTTTTCGCTCAACTTTGCAACCGACAAAGACAGCATCAGAGTAACTTACCAATTTAAACTCACTCTACTTAGGATACCATAATCCTAAGTCAGTCGTCCACTTTAAATAACAAAAAATTTGCTTAACCGCAGTCAAGTGCGATTCTTTAGGACAAGACTAAAATCTAGCACAAAGACAAACACTATACATAATGTCAGGTCTACTAGCAGTTAAATACAACAAGCTACCAATCATACCTTGATACATCTTTTCATTAACGCTTTTGCTCGTATCGTCTTTTTCAATTTTTGTAGCCATTGCCATGGGAGTTTTGTACTCTTTAGCTCTTTCCAAGCCATATTTCTTTAACAGCTCCTTGGTGTATTTAACTTGGTTTACAAATATCCCTTCTTTGGTTTGCTTAATATGCAATCCAAGAAAGAAATTCAGCTCTCCCATCATACTCATTTCAAATTCAACCTGCATTATCTTAGTAAACTTTTGGCAAAGATCCTCATTAGTAGATCCAAAAATGATATCATCAACATATACTTGAACTAATAGAATATCAGAATCAGTTTGCTTTACAAATAGTATTATATCACAAATACCCCTTCGAAAATCATTTTTGATCAAATATCGACTAAGTCTCTCATACCAAGCTCTCAGAGTTTGTTTGACCCCGTACAAAGCCTTGCGAAGTTTAAATACATGATCGGGAAATTTGTCACTTTCAAATCCCGGGGGTTGTTCCACATAAACTTCTTTAGCTAAAAAGCCATTTAGAAATGTACTTTTTACATCCATTTGATATAGCTTAAAATTACGTGAACATACAAAGGCAAGTAGCATTCTAATTACTTCTAGTCTAGCAACAGGAGCATAAGTTTTATCATAATCAATTCCTTCCTCTTGATTATATCCATGTGTTACTAATCTTGCTTTATTTCTAATTACCATACCAGATTCATCCTTTTTGTTTCTAAATACCCATTTAGTACCAATAACTAGATGAAAATCCAGTCTCGGAACAAGACACCATATTTTGTTTCGCTCAAAATTGAACTAATTCATCTTGCATTGCGGAAATCCAAGATTCATCAATTAGCACCTCATTTATATTTTTAGGCTCAATTTGAGATAAGAAATCAAGATTAATTATATCCCTAAGAAAAGATCGAGTACTTACACCTTTTTCGAAATTACCGATGATTTCTTTAATTGAATGCCCTAGTACTTTCTTTATAGCTCTTGGTAAAGTTGAATCATTCTCCTTAGGTTCCTCCTCTTGTTGACACTCCTTTGTTGTATCATTACCTTGGTTTTGGTTATTTAAGATACTTGCATCATCATCATCCAAAATCTTTCTCGACAAGTATGGATCAGCTTCCTCAAAAACGGCATGCATAGTTTCTTCTACTACTAAAGTACATTTATTATAAACTCTATAAACCTTACTGTTAGTAGCATATCCAAGGAAAATCCCATAATTAGATTTAGCATCAAATTTACCAAGATTATCCTTGTCATTCAAAATAAAACATTTGCATCCAAAGACTTTAAAATATTAGATATTTGGAGTCTTACCATTCCAGATTTCATATGGGGTTTTGTTAAACCCTCTACGAATTGATACCCGATTTACCACGTGATAGGCGGTACTTACTGTTTCAGCCCAGAAGTAGGTTGGTAAACGATTTTCATTTAGCATTATTCTGGCTATCTCTTGAAGCGTTCTATTCTTTCTTTTCACTACACCATTTTGTTGCGATGATCTTGGTGCAGAAAAGTTGTGAGCATAATCATGCTCATCACAGTAACTTATCACTTCATCATTCTTAAATTCTCTTCCTCTGTCACTACGAAATGTTAATAATAGAACATTGTTTCTTATTTTGAACACGTTTACAAAATTTAGCAAGAACGGAAGCAACTTCACTTTTCTTAGCAAGAAAGTATACCCAGGTAAATCTAGAATAATCATCAAGAATAACAAATGCATAGAACTTACCACCAAAACTAGTAACAGAGTTAGGTCCAAATAAATCAAGATGCAATAATTCAAGACATCTAGACGTGGATGTGTGCATCTTCTTCTTAAATGATGATCTAACTTACTTACCTAATTGACATGGATCACATACTTTATCCTTCACATATTTCAAATCAGGTAGGCCACGTACAAGACTCTTCTTAGATAAGTTAGAAATTAACTCCATACTAGCATATCCAAGTCTTCTATGCCATAACCAACTATTCTCAGATAAAACATTCAAACAAGATAAATTTTGAGAATTAAAATCATCAAAAGAGTAAGTATAAACATTCTCAAAATGTGATGCAACTAACAAAATACTACTATTATGACTATTCTTAATGATGCATCTATCATGATCAAATATAGCATTGTATCCCTTCTAAGCAAATTATATTTAAATTCATCAACTAGTAACACATCTTTAATCATAGTAGTATCATTACCGATATTACCTATACCGATAATTTTACCTTTTGCGTTGTCTCCGAAAGTCACATGACCTCCATCTTTAGGTGTCAAAGATGTAAATTTTCTTTTATCTCCCGTCATGTGTCGAGAACAACCACTATCTAGGAACCATTTATCCTTGCTTATTGATACTTTTAGAATAACCTACAAGAAGCACCTCAAATAGTTCCTAAGTGGTACCCAGCTTACGTGGGTCCGATCTTGTTAGTCGAGATAATATTTGTTTATTTTGGAACCCAAACTTGTCTACAGTTAGATAGTTTTGCAAAACATCTTCCAATAGTATGCCCCCACAACGTTACATTTAAAACATCTAACAAGATCCTTGGTTTGAGAAAAGAATTTATGAAAGTGTTTTTGTTTAAGATTTTTTTGAAATCTAACACCGGCCTTATAAAAAATTCCACGTAAACTTCCCAAAAGAATTTTCAAATTGTTTTCACCGTCGGTAAATTTGAGAATAATTGATTGCAAATCCATCAATTTAGATTTCAACTCATTGTTTTCAAAATCATAATACACCACTTGCTTGTTTAATGTGTTAATTGTATTTTGACGGGCATTTATTTTTGAACACTAGTTTTTATAATCATGTGAAAAATCTTGATAAATATCAAATAATTCATCAAAATTTAAAGGACAAGAACTTGAACAATCGGTTACCTCACCACCAGTGGCCATTAAAGCAAGCATGGACGTATCCTTACTATCTGATTTTTTCGAGCTACTTGAATCGGTATCATCCCAAGTAGCCTTTATCGATTTCTTCTTACTCTTCTTTGTTTTCTTCTTTTCTTTCTTCTTCTTCTCCTTTTCTTTATCTTTCTTTGGTTAGGGACAATCATTTTGAAAATGACCGATTTTATGACAGTTGTAGCATTCCACTTTGGACATGTTGAGATTTCTTTTCCCACGGAATGTGCGCCAAGTCATTCGTCTAAAGTTGTTTGTGAGAAGTGATACATTCTTCTCTTGCTCACTATCAAGGCTTTTATCATCACTGTCATCCACTTCTTCAATTTTTTAAACTTTTAGTGCCAAGGATTTTTTCTTGCTATTTCCGGTATCATCCTCGTAGCCTTTGATTGTCGATTTATGAGTCATCAAATTACCGATTAGATCATCGATGTTGTATTTGCCCAGATCCTTGTCTTCCTCTATTGCCGTCACTTTTGACTCCCATATTTTTGTCAAGGACCTTAGGACCTTTCATACTCTATCCTCCATGGAGTACGGCTTTCTGAGTTGGTTCATACTATTGCATATGTTGTTAAAGAGAGCGTGCATCTCATGAATCGATTCATTCTCCTCCATCCTAAACAGCTCAAATTTTCTCATGAGTGCATTGATCTTTGACTGCTTTACTTGACTTGTCCCTTCGTGGGTAACTTGTAACTTATCCCACATCTCCTTTACATATTTTCAACCTGGAACTCTAGAATACTCATTAGCATCTAAAGAACAAAAGCGAATATTGATAGCTTAAGAATTAATCGAGTTTCTGCTTATCGAAAACAATGAGTTGTTCCTTCTTCTTCTCAACTCCATTTTCCATTGGAATGAATGGACCATCCTCAATTGTTAGCCACATGTCATAATTTGTAGTCTGAAGAAAGACAATCATCCTGTCTTTCCAAAACGAGTAACTTTCACCTGCAAACAAGGGTGGTCGGTGCATAGACTGCCCCTCACCAAGTGTGCCTACTATGTAAGCCATATGATCTTTGTTAGCAAATAGATTCGAGCTAAACCAGCTCTGATGTCAATTGTTGGCCCAGTAGAATACCCAAGAGAGGGGGTGAATTAGGTAATTAAAAAATAATCAGAATAAAAATAAATAAATCAAATAATTAATTTTAAGCCTAAATTAATTATTATCTTTATAACACAGCAAAATTAATTAATCAACTAGGTTCACACACAAACAGCAAAAATAAACAAATTAAGAAAGCAACACACCAGAGATTTCTACTGGTTCACCAAGCTACTCTTGGCTAATCCAGTCCCTCGAGCTCCATGGAGGTCACACCCACTAAAACAAAGATTCCTTTAAAGATAGGAACCAAACCCGCACACCGATTCTTTTACAGGCTCATAATCCATATTTACAATTTTCTTTTCAAATGCTAAGAAATAACCTCTACTTTTTACAAGCTAAATAATATCCTAATTCTTTTTAACACTTAGGTTCAAGAATCAAAACCTCACCAAAACACTCCAAATATCTTTTTACCTGGTAAGGATTGAACCGTTACAAAATTACTCACAAACATGCAATTCTTATCAAGGAAGAATCACTACCTCAATCTCCTTACAGGAAGAGACTGAAACCCAGCTACCCTTAATTAAATATCTCCAATGATATTTAACCTGTCACAACTCACCAATACAAAAATTGATAAGTAAATCTCACTCGGAGCTTCTACTACCCCAGATATATATAAACTCAATTAATATCTCAACTAGTGATAAAATTATGTGAGATGCAGAAATCTAATTTTAACAATATATGGATAAAAAATTGGAGCACGTAATCAGATTCAAGAAATTGTTTGAAATAATATTTTCTTTAAAAAATCAAAAATAATTTCTAAGATCAATTTTCAAAATACAATAATAAATAAGTAATAATCAATATGGAAAGATCTTACCCGGAATCCACAGAATTAATAATAAAAATAATGTTGCTTCAATTCCTGTATCAGCACAAATTGATCGCAGTTGATTATCAGAATCACCCTTAGAACAACTCACAGTATCGTTGAATGATAACTCTTATAAATGCTCTCTCAAAAATATATAGACTGATTTTATCTCTTAGAATGATTAGAATAATTAGCTCTCTTAGAAAATTCGTAGGTCTATATAAAGGCACATGTAATCAGCCTCCTAACGGCTAGTTTACAAGTGTCATAACAATAAAATACTCTTATAGACCCTTCATAATATGAGGACTTAATTTAGGTTCAATTTCACTTAATAACAACTTTTAAAACTATCAATTAAATCCCCAAAGTATTTCTCAATCAAAACAAATGACTATAGAATCCATTTTAAGTACCAAATTGAGAAACTTTAATAATTAATGAACCATATTGAAAGATTTAATTAGTATTTGAACCATATCTCAAATGTTAAGAATATCCCCAAAATTTCTCTCAAATATTAATAAAAAATGGCTACTTTTTGGATTTAAAATCGGATCAAGCAATATCCTGAAACTGCGCATTTAGTCGACTGCCCAGTCGACTGAAGGATATTGGAAGTAGCCCATGCACTTGATCGGTCGACTCCTGAGTTGACTCGCAGATTCAAAGAGTTCATCTTCTTTCTCCGGTCGACTCGTTAGTCGACTGCCCTCTCCTGAATTTCTTCTCTGATCTCATTTTTAACTTACTTTCTTTTACAATTTTGCCCCTTTATCCATATTTATATTCAAATGAACTCCACTAATACTCTTATATTCTATTTTAGTCATTTAAAAATATTTATTTTTAATTCACATAGAAGCAAATAAATATACTCAACCAAAACACACATAAAAGATAAAATTCATTTTGTGCCGTGTGTGTTTCTAAATGGGATATTAAAAGTTTATATTTACTTGGGTTGTTTTTCCTAATGTCTTCAAACTCTTAATACTTATTCATCATTTTGATATCTTCATTAAGCATCCATTCATCTTCATTATTGGAACTTTAAATCACTGAAACACTTGATCAACCATTAGTTCCCCCAAAATATCAATACTTAATTGTTCATAAAAAATCTTGGGATCAATAGATGCTATGCTATCTAGCAGCAATATAAGCTTATTGCACAAAACTAAGAAATTTCAGACGAAAAAATTCGAGATGAAATATCTTGGTGACATCTCTTTTGTATTAGGTATCCAGATACTGAGAGATCATTCTTGAGATTTCCTTGGGTTGTCACAAAAGTACTATATCGATTAGGTTCTGAGTAGATTCGGTATGAAATACAGTAAACTAGGAGATACACCTACCGCTAAAGGAGACAAGTTTAGTCTCACTCAGTGCCCCAAGAATGAGATTGAAAAGAAAAAGATGCAAGAGACTCCTTATGCGTTGAGAGAAGGGAGTCTTATGTATGCTCAAGTATATACGCGTCCAAATTTAGCGTTCATATTTGGAATGTTGCTAACCTTGGGATGGATCGTTGGAAACCGGCCAAAAGGGTTATAAGGTATTTACAAAAAAAAAAAAAAAAAAAAAAAGATTACATGCTCACTTATCGAAAAACAGATCATTTGGAGATCATTAGGTATTCTGATTCCGATCAAGTTTCTAGTTGCTAAAGAAAGAATTCAGAGTAGGATAGTATCTGTATAACATATGAGAATAAATTTCATGATTGTAGGTCCGCTCACTAAAAGTTTGCCATCTAAGGTATTTCATGAGCATATTGCTCATATGGGTATTGTTTTATCTAATGATGTGTAGGTTTAGTAGGAGTTTGTGTTTGTTGAATGTTCTTTTATTAGATACGTATATTTGATTCCTACAGAATATAGTTGATTGATTTACTTTGAATGTATTCTTTCTAATTGTGGTTTAACATAAGGATAGAAAGACTAAGGATTGATATCACTAAAGACTAAAGTTGGACCAGTTAGAAATAGGCATATCTGAGATCACATTGTATGTAATTTCCATGCTACTCATCTATATTTGATCTATGTCATTGAGTATATTGGTATGGTGATCATCGTGGTTTAGTCATGACTGTATTTTGATAAAAGCAGCAGTAATTCCATTGCTAGTATATAAGATGAACCAGATTGTTTAAGGAAAAGTCTAAGGATAAATATCATACGGATGCGCGCCTAAGGAATTTTGTGATATTATTATTTCAAGAATAATATGTAGCCCAAGTGGGAGATTGTTATGAAATTTTATTTCCTAATCTATTTTTGGGTAACATATTATTAACTCAATTATATTTGCTATTTAAATTTAATGGGTTAAATTAAATGATCTAATTAATTTGGGTAAACTCATAGATTACTCAAAAGAATATGAGTTAAATGTATTGATACCGAAAACTATTGGGATGATTAGGGAATTATGGGAACTCTAATTACACCATATATATAGAAACATATCAAGGTTATGGTCCCCAATACACCAAATCACTTGATGGCTCCCTTGTCCCTATCTGGAAGAGAATCGCGAATCCTATTGAGGAATTTCAGAGATTTGGTTGAGGAAGACCACGTACCTGCTTGATCCGTGTCCTTCTCGTGATCGATTGTCTCAAATTTCCTCACCGGTAGTCGATTGATCACAATGAATCTAGGTACACAATTTATGTGTATATTTGAACTTTTGTTGATTTAACGTGTTGATTTAGGTGTTATAGATTCAGATCTATAGGGATTAAATCTCAACATAATAGTTTTAGGTTTCGCTAAGATCGGGTTTTGAAATAATTTTATAGATTTTTATTTGATTATTTAAGATCCTTAATTGATTATTTAAAATTATTTTTTACTCTTTTGTGTTTGAATGAATATTTTGTATTAGTTAGTAGGGTTTGTATTTTTTTTTAAGGTGAACTATGTATTATTTGGAATACTAGAAGGTTTGTTTATTTTTTTGTTATATTTGTTTAATGTTGGATAAATGATGAAATTTTAGTTTCAACACAATTTTAATTTTAAAGTGATTTGAGTGGTAATATTTAAATTTTATTTTCATTATAATTAGAGAAAGAACATATTTTTATAAAACTATGTGCAATTATTTTGGCTATTTTTTTGTTTGTAAAAAATATTAATGTGAAGCGTTACAAAAGTATTTTTTTTGTATGACGTTATGTTAAATAATGATTTGGTATTAGAGTTTGTTCAATAATGCAATTTTAGTTGAATATAATTTAAATTTTAAAGAGGTATGCATTAGGGACTTTTTTTTTGTATTCATAATGTAATGAAAGAAATTTAGTAAATTAATGTTAGTGTAATTTGGTTATTTATTTTATTTTATTTCGCATATATTTTTTTGTATTTGTTTATTTTTTTAAGTTAATATTACTATAAAATGATATTGTATTTAATATTAATTTTTTTTAAGTAAATTTTAATTTATTAAATAAATTATTAGTTGTTATTGTGTATTTGTATTTATTTAATGATTTTGTTGAAAAATTAAACAATAGAAGACATAATATTATTATGTGGAGAAAAAATGGCTAACAAAATAATGAATGTAGTATTTGTAAATGATAAAATGTAAAAACAAATATTAGGCAAATTGAACAAATATTAAGAAAATTGTTAAGTGTCGATATGAAGATATATAAAATTCCAAGGAGGCAAAAATATTTTATTTTTTGATTTGATGTTGCGAAGAAAAAGTTATGTGTCCATCAGATAAGATTGTCATAAGAGAAAACAATTATTTTATTGGCTATCGAATGGCTAGTCTAGACTCAGAATCAAAACCTAACTATCCTGATTCTTTTTCACAGTCTCAGAATCAATCTCTACACACCTATATTTTTTACAAGCGAAGAATCAACCTATCAATCTTATTACACTTATTCTTTTTACAGATTTAGGAAGAATTTTTTTTCTCTCTAATTTTATTATGGGAAGAATCACAACATATCCTTTCAAGGGAAAAGACTAACTTAATCTTTATGCAGGCCAAAGATCAAACTATAATTTTTTTCTCAGGGTAAAGATCAAAACCTAACTACCTTGAGTAGATATTGACTCAAACGTGTCTAATTCGCTCAAACTCACAGACACAAAAAATAACAAGTTTCTTTCCATAAGGAGTTTTTATCACCTCAATACGGATATACTCAATTAATATCCTGAATAAGAACTACGTGATAGATACAATGTGAGGCAAACAAATCTGATTTTAAAAAAAAAAAATGGGTTAGCACACAAGTAGTATGTAATCAGATTTTTCAATAAAAATTGTTCAAGAATTAAGTTCGAAAATGATTTTTCTCAAATATCTTATCCAAGTAATTAATCAAATTAATAGAAGAAAACAAGACTAATAACTTGGAACAATCTCACCGGAATTCATCGAAAATGATTCAGAACGACTTGATAGAAAAACTCAGACCTGTGACAAGAACGATGAGCGCCTTAGATCAAGAACTCAATGAATAATCTCACTTATAATCTTCAGTGACAAAATCTTTCTTAGAAAGCACAAATCTAATTGTTCTTAATGTGTTTAATTCCAATCCCACAAGTTTCTATAAATAGACCTAAAACTATGCCTCAAACTACTAGTTTTCCAATGTCATGGCTAAAAATAATATCCTAAGACCTCATATATTACTTTCCGCAAAAAAAAAAAAAAAAATAGAGGAATTTTTCCATTTTCAGTTGCATGCAATTTAAAAAAACAATTCCTACAAATAACAACGTAAGAGATTTCCATTTTTATTTTATAGTTTTTTCATATTTAGTTAATGTTATATTCAACACTAGCAGAAAATGAGGTTCTGATCGTGTAAGGCGCGGCAAAAAATAAGAGGTTCCATTTTTAATAAACAGTCATATTATATGTAGCACCAACACACACATGTAACATTATATTTTTTTGTCTTTGTAACTCATACTATGTTGAAATTAACACCGGCATAAAATAGAGAGATTGTAATCGTGTGGATAACGGAACATGTGCATCGTCATTAAAAAAAAAAAGAAAAAAAAGACGAGAAAAGTGCAAATTATACATATTTATAAGGGGAATAATTCTAAAAACAAAAATAAAATCACTTCTTGCGAACCAAAATAGAAGAATTCAAAATGCAATTATCCCCAAAATCAACCATTATGATGTGTTATATATCAATTTGTTGCTGAAACTAGGAACCTGGTTCATTACTCAAAATTACCATCAAAGGGGTGGTGGCGCAGTTGGCTAGCGCGTAGGTCTCATAGCTAAGAGTCATCCTGAGGTCGAGAGTTCGAGCCTCTCTCACCCCATTAGTTTTTTTAATTTGACACTAAAAATTCTCTAGATTTTTTATCATATCATTTACTTCTCCCCATTAAATTTTGAGTTTTTTATTATATAGTCTCCATAGAGAGATCATTAAGAAAAAAAAATTATTTTCATAGGTTTAATTAGGATTCAAAGCAAACAGTACAATCAATTAAATTTTTAACCCTTAAATTGGACAAAATATGATATGAAAAGACATATATATCCCTCTCATTTACGTTAAAGGAGATCACTCTCTTAGTCTAAATCTAACATATAGGAGCTCCCTCTCACTCTAAACCTAACATCACATTATCTCTCTCTCTCTAAAATCGGTGGTCCATTGCGGCGGCAGCGGATCTCACCGAGCTCTTTCGCCCTCTTCCTTCTCTCTTTTCCTTCTTCTCCGCCGTCCATCAGTATCTCCACACCGCTTTAACGTCCTCTCTATTCACCAGAACCCCCAATTTCTCCTCGTCCCCCTATCGTACGGCAACCTCGACGCCGACACGAATGCCTATTTTAAGAACTTCCACCACCAGCTTCTCGTTAAAGAATTGCTCTGTGAACATAGGCTATGTGATCATCGGCAAACCGGAACAGACACCTTCGATGGTGGAGTTCCAGCCGCAGTGCGTCAGGAATCTGCTGACCGCTGGGTGGGAAAGAATCAAAACCTGTGGCGCCCAGCCCTTGATCAGAAACCCTCTCCCTATGATTCTCTCCTCGAATTTCTTCTCCGTCAACCATTTTTCAAGCTCCGGGAACCTCTTCCCTATTTTGATCACCCAAATGAACGGCCAGTTCGACTATTCCAGGCCGAGTCCGAGCTCAATCAGTTGTCTCTCTATCTCTCTCGTGCTCAAACCCTAGATTTGTCAAAGATTCTGGGTCGAAGATTCTAGTGGAGGTTAAAGAACAGATATGTCGATGATGGTTTGCAATTTCGTCTTCGATGGTGGTTTACAAGGCGGTGATGACAGATTTAGTTTTGCTTTGGGCTTCCCCTACTATAGCTAGTTTTTACCGTATTGAAGTATTGGGTTTCTTACCGGTTATTGCATATTCATGAATCATATCCGTCTTTATTTTGGCACTCACAATTTTGTTTTGGATTTGTGGGTATTTTGATTTTGTGGGTTTCTTGAATATTTCTGAAGTAGTGGTTTTCACGATTTATCACTATGTGTTTTGAATTTGTGGGTTTTTTGTATAATTTTTGAAGTGGTGATGGTGATGGATAGTGGCGGTGGTAGGTATTTCTCTCTCTCTCTCTCTCTATATATATATATATATTTCTATCTCTCTCTCTCTCTCTCTCTCTCTCTATATATATATATATATATATATATATATATATATATATATATATATATATATATATATATTTATATCTGATTCTTGGTAGTGATAGATGTTGTTTGTTTTGGTGGTGTTCTTCAGCGGTGTTGATGTTCGATTCAGCGGGTGTTGTTGGCGGTGTTGATGTTCGTTTCAGACAACCATCAGTCACCACTAGCCAGATCCTGCAACTACCGTCAGTCACCCGTCAGATTTTATCCAGACAGTGTAAATGTATTAACGTTAATACAAGAGACCCTAAAAAAATGTGTATTAACGTTAACGCTAAAACCAATAAAATGTGTATTTATGTTAACGTAAATATTCAAGCAAAATACGTTAACACATAGCCCTAAAAAATAAAATACATTAACGTTAACGCAATTATTTAATGGGTTGGGTTGTAATTGCATTAACGCTAATTTAACTAAGTTTGCCTGTAAACAAAAATAAAATAAAATTGGACTTAAAAAATCTTGCCTATATAAAACGTTAACGTTAACGCATTTAACGTCAGTGGCTGGGTTTGTTCACATTGGTGGTGTTTTTTCAGGGTGTTGATGTTCGATTCAGCAGTGTTGTTTGACGGTGGTGATGTTCATTTTCGATTCGGCAGTGGGGGTGAAAATGTTCATTAACGTTAACGCATATCATTTTTCATTTTACACAAGTGTTTTTCTAGACAAAATTAAATGCGTTAACGGCTAGATTGTAATTGTGTTGAATGTTAACGCAACTAAGTTAAATGTGCTGAGTTGGTGTGCATTAACATTAACGCAATAAGTTAAATGTGCTGATTTGTAATTGCATTAACGTTAACATAATAAGTTAAATGTACTGAGTTGTAATCGCGTTAACGTTAACATAATTAAGTAAAATATGTTGGGGGTGTAATCATGTTAACGTTAACGCAATTAAATTAAATATGACGGAGTTGTAATTGCGTTAACGTTAATGCAACTAAATTTGTCTGTGTTGTAAGTGATTTTTATGTCACACATTTTTTAGACAACATTAAATACATTTAAGTTTAATACAGAGAAAGACAACAAAATGTGGATTAACGTTAACGTAAACTCACTCAAATGTGTTAACGTTAATGCACACAAAACAAATAATGAAAAAGACGGTAATATGAAACACAAAAAAATAAAATAAAATACATTAACGTTAACACACACACAAATGAACAAGATGCATTAACGTAAACACACACAAAATATGCTAAATATTCAAGAGAAAAAATATACAACACGTCTGGTGGTAAAAATAAGTTAATGTTAACATAATGCACAAAACAGACAAATTGGGAGATGATGCGTTAACTTGCAAAAAAAAAAAAAACAATGGATGCAACAACGTTAACGTCAATTCCCAATATAATATTGTAATATAGATAAGTGATATTTACTTGAACAAGTTTACGTTAACGTTAACACCTTTTTGTTATCCAAATTTATCTTGTTGCATAATGACATAATGATATACTTGTAAATAAATATTAACAGGGGTTCATAATGAAAGTTTTCTAAAAAATTTGTGGGCTCTGAAAATTTAATTATTTATGTCATGGGGTCTTTTTTCTCTATTGGGTCTCTATAGAGGACTAAAAAATTAATTACCCTTAAATTTTAACGAGTTTTTTATTATTTAACCTTTATTTAAGAGTTAGTATAGTAAAAAATTATTTTAAACATTTATGTTGTAATTTAATCTTTTTTGAAAAATATCGTTAGTGTATAGTCCTTAATAGCTAAAAAAAATTGTGGATGGACATTTAACCATTGTATATAAATTGGAGAAACCATAATCCCCTTCGTATTTCAGTTGATCTCTTTATCTCTCTCCATTTTTTTAACAACTCCCTATAATGATCCGGTTTACCAAGGTCGTCATAAGATTTCTCCCCTTGGAGAAATTAACACTAAAATCGATTGACTGAATTTTCATTCTATAAAATCCGATAAATTTTTTCAACAACGGCGACAATCACAAATATCAAATTGATTGATTCAATTTTTACACCGGTAAATAATAAATTCATCTTAATTAGCTACTTATATTGATAAACAGAACACCATTTATTAGGAAATACTACCTGAATAAAATATGAGGCCTAAAGTGCAATTTAGCAAATCAAAAGGTCCACATAAACAATCAACCATAATTTAGAGGCTAAAATAGAATTTTCCAAAAATGTAAACGAAATGGAAACAGTAACATCAACCAAACATCACTGTTTTTTCTTTTTCTTTTTTTTGGCGATTTTCACTTTCCGCAATTTTTTTTTTCGCGATTTTCACTTTTTTTTTTTTTTTTTTTTTTTTTTTTTTTTTTCACTTTTATTTCGCGATTTCTACTAAAATTATGAATAATGGGTACCATAACCTAGTCTCAGGACAGTCGTAAACCCGCTCTGATATGTGCAAAATAACTGTACAACCCGTAAAATTCTAGAGCTATTATAAATTTTATTACTAATATAGATTTAACAAAACCTATTTTAAAAATATAGATTCATATAGAGATTAAACTGATGCATCAACTATTTTGTTTAACATGATACTTTAAAATAATTCTACATAATTATGTGTAGTATTCAGACTTGCATGATTCATTATAGTATAAGGTTCTATTTGGTTGTTCTTAGAGTTGTGAATTCCATAATACTTTCCATATATATATATATATATATATTATTTATTTTTATTATTATTATTATTCTTTTCAATCTTATCTCAAAAATATGTTTTTTTTTTCTTCAAATTACATTAATCTCCCCTAATTATCTTTAATTTATCACTTAAGCCCAAAATCTAAAATTAATATCTTAAAAATGATAATTGACCCCTAAATTTTAAAAAGCTAAAGTTAATATTAACATATTAATCCTTAAAATTTTTAAAACAACTATTAAATGACCCAATTCACCCTTTTATTTTCTAATTATTCTAAAATGCAACTAAAACTTATGCACATGCAAAAGTCGGGTCTTACGACCCTTCCCCCCTAAAAAAATTTCGTCTCAAAATTTTAGTTACCTTGAACGAATAAATGCGGATATTTATTCCTCATCTCATCTTCTCACTCCCACATCGCTTCCTCCACCAAGTGACTGCGCCATAACACTTTCACCAGTGGAATCGTTTTTGTCCGTAACACCTAATCTTTACGGTTTAGAATGTGGATATTACAAATTTTTATAGCAGTCATAACACTATAAAAATTACATTACTGGACGGTTTAGAATGTGGATAATTTATAGCGCCATAACGCTCCCGATAATTTCACAATGACCCGACGCTCCGCTTCTACCAATAAATTACATTATGGTCATTTTTACAGCTGTAACAGACCATAATGGAATATAGCGTCAGAAGTTGAAATATCTTTGTTGTTACCTGACAGAAAATTCCAAATATATGACAGGTTCAGACAACGAAAACATATTGGGTGACAATCAATAGCTAGAGACTATAGAAATTAATAATGTCTGAGGTTACGGTCAAAACATTATATTTATCAAATAGATCAATTCAATTTTTACAATAGTAAATAATAAATTTGACTATTACAACTTAAATACAATTAAAATTCTTGGCGCCGTTAATACTACAATCAAACGACCCAAAAATTACATTTCATAATAATTTGATAAAAAATTGACAGCGATGATGATAATTAAATTTGTCGACTTAGCGAATCAATTTTTCAGTAGTAAATATTAGCTACAATAATTACAAATAATTGTAATAATTGGATCTATCTCAATGGTAGTCTCACTTAATTGGATCTATCTTAATTCCAACATGTCTACAATCTTAATAATATTTCTCACTTGGCATAACTTTTTAAGTCCATTGTCATATCCCATAACCAGCATTTGTCAATTCCGTTCGACATTTCAAGCCAACATATCACAACCAATATTATAACCAATAAATAGCCCAAATTCCTTGTGGACTGTCCCGTGAGACTAAAAATGACTACCTCCAATATTCAAATTAAACTTCCAATAATCCCGTAAATTTTTTCATAAAATCAAACAATTCAAATTTCAAGTAATAAATTTTTTTTTCGTAATACATAAAAATCACATAAATATTTCTGAAGCATATAAATACATATCAAAACACCTAAATACGTCAAAATCATATAAATACCCCCTGAAAACGCATAAATATCACCGAACCACGTAAATACGTATTAAATTACATAAGCATGTCTCCACTACACAAATATGTATCGAAACACATGAATACATATGAATCACATAAATACATGTTAATCCCGTAAATACATCTCGAAATATATAAATATATTTCAAACCACATAATTATCTAGAAATACGTAAATATGTCATCAACACGTAATCATGTCTCAACCACATTGTAGATACGACATTTTGACCGTCCCGCAAAAATTTTATACTTTATTTTAAAATTTATTTTATTTTTATTTCCAAAAAAATAAAAAAAAAAATAAAAAGAGAAAAAAGAAGGATAAAAAGAAAAAAAGAAAAAAAATGAAGAAAAAATGAAAAAAGAAAAGGTTTTCTTGTCAAAATGGGATTAAGTTTCCTTTTCCCTTTTCTTCTAGGTTTTGTTTCCTTTTTCTTGTCGAATTGGGACTAGGGTTTCCTAGGGTTTCTAGGATTTTTCACTTCGCATCATTCCTATAAATAAGACCCTCCTTCTCATAGTTTAAAAAAAAAATTCAGAGAGAAACCCTTCGGGGACATTCAGAAATTAAGAGAAAAAACCTTTAGAGAGTGATTCTCATTGTAAACCATTTCGGGAAGCTGTCTGCGCGAGAGAAAAGCCCGAGCATCGGGATTTTTTGACCTAGAATAGGTATGTTTTTTTATTTTAATTCTTTTTTCAGCTTTATTTTATTATCTTTGCAATTCAAATTCCTACAAGTTTTATTTATTTAATTATCCGATGAATCGATGAAAAATGCCGGGATGAGGTTCCCTTTTCTAAATCTGAACTTTTGAGCGTTTAGACGAGGACACCATCTCACTGTATTTTTTATTTTTTTTATTTTCTATATTTTTTAGTTTATTTTGCTTACAAATTCATAAAAATAAAAAAAAAATAAAAAAAAAAAGTCATCCGATTATTCGATGAAAATGTCGGGATGGGTTTCTCGTGCTTAAACTTAATCCCCGAACGTTAGGTGAAAGATGTTTCATTGTTTATTTTCTGTATATTTTTTTATTTTTATTTTTGTTATCAAAATCCTAAAAATAATACAAAAATAAAAAAATCTTTGTTTGTAGGAATTAATCTTTACGAACCTTAAGACGAATCCGACGTTTTGATAAATCGTGGGAGAATTTTTCGTAGCTTCGTTTTCGTTCCCCGACTTGAGTGAAATTTAGAAATGAATATTTTTTAGGAAATCTCTTCCCTCGATAAATTTTTCGCAGGATTTCTTTTAAGTATCAAAAAGATTAATTTCAACTAAATTGTTTTCGCTAACCTCCCTCGATTCTCTTATCCATAGAATTCGAGGGAATTTCAAAACGAGATTTCTTTAAATTAATCATGAAATATCATAGACGTTTTGCATCCACTTAGCATGTTTATTTCTCATATCATTTAGACGGCATGTTTAGGATACTTTCACCACTTACACTTTTCATACATATAGATTTTTTTTTTCATGAATCCACGCTACTTTTTCACATCTAGTCATGACATATGCACCACTTATATTTTTTAATTAAATCATTGTCACACATAATCACGTTAATTCACGTAGTGTTCTCTATTCGATTCCCGTATTCATATCGGTTTGCATTGACATATTTAAATTAAATCATTTAATTTTTTTTTATTAGTCACTTTTGCATAAAAAATAAAACTTATTTAGATGTTAGTTTTGCATTCATATTTCCAATTTCATTCATCTATTTTAGTTTGCCTATTTAAATTAAAAAAATCCCTAAAAAATATACATAAAAAAGCCCTAGAGACCATCTTTATCGAATCTTTAATACTCAATAAGAGGTTATACCGGGGGAACATTCTAAAAAATCCAAAAATTTGTCCCACTTTATTTGTGAAAATACCAAAAAGATTTTATAAGAAGGGAATGATTTCAAAATAAAATAAAACACTCGGACTAAACTAATTAAACTTAATTGGACATAAGGTACTGTTTTCGGACGGGCGTCTTGGGGTGCTTAACACCTTTCCTGAGTGTAACCGACCCTCGAGCCTTTAAATGAATCTTTGGTTTGACCCTTTTTTTTTTTTTTTTTTTTGTCAATTTTTACTTAGGCCTTTGAAATTGTTTTCTAAAAATTCGGTGACCTAGCACACCATTTAAACCCAATGCTAGGTAGCGACTCCTTATTTTTTTAAAATGGCCTAAGTATATTTTTTGAGAAAATTGGCGCTTTAAAAAAACCACCTTCTTAAGCTTAATTATTATTTTATATTATTTTTCTCTTCGAAAAATCGGGGCGCATCAGCTGGTGACTCTACTAGGGATAATTAGAGGATCGAGCCTGTTATGTCCAAATAAGTCCAACCATTCCAACTTTCGAATGTTAGATTTTATTTTGTTATATTTTCCTTCCATTTTTTAAATAAATTGTGATGTTTGTTTATTTTTATTTTTATTTTTTTTTCTCGGGCTCTTAATTGTTGTAAACCTTCCGACACAAGTACAGTCATCTTGTATCCATATTATCCCCTTGGGTTTCTATGATACAAGACGGAGGGTTTCATACTTGATGGATTGATGATGTCTTAGGAAGTCTTAAAAACCAAATGAGTTCGGAGTTTCCAATACCGATTAAGCTACGAAAGAATTTTCATAAATCATTATCTATTTTGATTGGTCATTATCAAAATTGAAAACTTTGAACTCGGATGGGTTTTAAGACTACCAAAGACCCATGTAGACTAATAAATGGACTTGTTGTAAGAACAGGACGAGATAGAAAAATTGGTCCCAGAAAAGCAAATTCGGTTCCCCCCATTCGAAGTCCGATCTTTACTTGAAGTCGAGCCTAAACTCATTCCAGGATGACATCAGAAAGCAATCTCGAATTTCCCCGTACGGCCCAGATGACTCAGATGCAAGAAACTATCGACATGCTAAAGGAAATGATCAATGAACTTAGCTAACCTCAGGAGGCGCCTGTTCCTCCGTCTAGTGGAACTCTTGTGATTGAATCACCAAATAGAAACCTTCCAAGTGTCGGGATGGAGAACTCAATGCCGAATCCAAACCTCATCACCCTGAACTTTGCAGTACCGGTCTACTATGGACCCCAGATGGGCCCTCATCCTTTCGCCTATAGAGCGTCGGCATATCCCATCCTAGGGCATACTTATCAGGCCTCACCAGAAAGCTCGGCCCCCACCGCACCCCAGATTCTCATTCACCCGGAGGGGATCGTTGCTCCACCAAATGATCCGAATGCTAATCAATGGGCACCGGCCACTGAAATCGAAAACAAAGAATAAGAGAATGGACCCCCTCCGGCCTGGGTTCTAAAAATGGAAGAATTGGAGAAAACCATAGAAGAATTGAAAAGGGAGAAGTCGTCCAGAAAAGTGGCGTACAGGGAACTGTCAGCACCACCCCGGGTGGTATATCTAGAAAACTTCGTAGATCCAGAGTTCATGAAGTATGATGGTACGGGGCCCCCAGAGTGGCATGTCAGCATTTACAAATAAGAATTAGAGGTCAATGCTCGGAACGAAGACCTTTGTCCGAAAATATTCCAGAGATCGTTGAAAAGACCAACTCTCAGCTGGTACATGACCCTGGACCTATCATAGATTAAAACATTCAAGGATCTGGAAGAGGCCTTCTGTGAGAAGTATGTGTACAATAAGGATATCACGTCCGACCGTAATTCTTTCTACCAGATACTGAAGAAAAAGATGAAAGCTTTTGGAGGTATACTACCCGCTGGAGGGAGAAGACTGCCAAAGTTGTCCCTGGGCTAAGCGAGGAGGCTCAGTTAGAGATATTCAAGTCAATTCAGATGCCACCTTTCTATCGAGATCTCTCGAGCATAGCAGTGGTTTCCTTCGGCGATGCGATCAAGCAATCCAAAGTGACGGAAGAAGGAATAATAAGCAAAAAGATTGGAGAGGTCGTGTCTGACCCAACAAAGTGGTCAACTCCACCAAAAAAAAAAAAAAAAAAAAAAAGATGATGGAGTAGTGATCGTTGTTCCTCCCCAGCAAACCCATCACCAAAACTACCCTCAAGCTTCCTATCCCTAAAACTACTTGAACCAAAACAACCAATACTGTAATCACCTCCTTCAAAATCGCCAAAACCAACATTACCTTGGGAACCAATCCTATTCCCAAAGTCGTCCCCACTATTACCACAATGTACCTACCCTTTATCAAAATCTCACTCTCCAATACTACCATCAAGCCTACCAAGAACCCTCTTACCATACATATCAACCAAACCTGTCCCACCTCAAATTTCTAACCACACCCTAAGACCAGGAACCCAATACCACCAAGGATCTCTACCTCGTGCTATTGGGAGAAACTTCCAGAATAATGATAAGGAGCTGCTAGACCTTCTGGTCTCAAGCACCGAGCTGTATCAGAGTTGTTTGAAGAAGGAAATATTGACACCCCTTCCATCCTACGAAGTTAAGCCTGGGAGTAAAGCGGTTTCTTCAAATGCTTTCTGTGAATACCACTTGGGAACTAGAGGACATGCAATCGAGCAGTGCTTTCAGTTAAGAGACAAGATCTGGGAGTTTATATGGACGGGAGCCATCAAGCTTCCTAAAAAGCTTGAGATCGGTGTGCCAAACTGTCAGCAGAATCTGCTACCTGAGCATGTACTTTCAAGGAGTGGTAAAGTCAATCTTTACCAAAATATTGGTGGAGATGGGAGCGAGTCATGTTCCTGAGGCTTTGAAAAATCTAAAGGCCGTAAAACTGGGTTTTTCTTGTTTACTTTCAATTTGCTAGAAGTTTTGATAAAATTAGGACGTTTTCATATACTCATCTCACCATCCTGTTGGTCTTTTGGATGGAAAAAGATTTGCTTTGTAATGGATTTTTAAATTCCAATAATAAAATGTTGTTTATCCAAAACTGTGGTCTAATGTTTAAATATTACTCTTTCAGGTATCCAAAATTGCCTGCATATGTTGTATGTGATGTGACTGAGTAAGGATGCAAGTATATGATTTCAATACAAAGTTAGACCACGATCCAATAGGAATAGCAATAAAGAAAGGTTTTGTCTAGCCAAACGATGGTGAGATCCAAAAGGCCCCCTGACCAAATCCGACAGTAATTCCAGAGTACCGGAGGATTCAAAAATCAAGATTATCTTTCATTTTCCTAACGATTCCTTGATATATCATTGCAAGCTGATCAAGTTGTCTCTGGTGGTTCTTTAGTGATTTGATAAAACTAAGTATAAACATCCTGGTTCGCCGACTATCAGACCCCAATGGCGAGAAGGGAACACAATCATCCCAGGCTAATGACCCCAATGAATAAACTCTCAAATGTTGCAAAAAGGTCTCAATTCGCAAAGAAGAACAAGTTCATTAATAAGCTTGACTGCCCCTAAACCATTGTAAGTTTGATCATCTATTTAAAAAAAAAAAAAAAAGAAAGGAAGAAAAGAAAAAAAAATGAAGAAAAAAAGGGGAAACATAAAAGAAAAGAAAAGAAAAAACAAAAAGTGGGGTAATCAACTAAGAAGCGCTACTGCAAATGTGAAAGAGATTTGAAGAGGAAAGAAAGATAATAGATTGATTTATTCAAGTTTTCCTCCTCGGTCCAAATTGGTGGGCAAAACGATGTTTTTCGGGATCAGAACTTGATGAATTTGAATGGAATCAGAATTTGTGAAAAGAAACATTGGTCGTGGTTGGGAAGTGTATTAGAAGCATATTTCTCTGCAATCCGACTCAAGATCTCACAAAAAATTATATCAGACATTAAAGGTACTCGTTTAGTAATTTTCAACATTTGCCCTTTGTTTTTTGACTAAATCAGTTTTGTAGGACTTGAGAAAATATAGAGCATGCAGGAGTATTAAAATCTCAAGCATCGAAGCGCCTAGAAATTTGAAAAGACAAGAATCTAGTCGAGCAAGTCAAGGAGACCTTTATAAGGCATGTTGGGCTCTCCCCTAAGTTGAAAAGTAAAATCTTGAAAAAAAAAAAAAAAAAAGGAAAAAAAGTCACATCGAATCACCCGAGACATGTCCTACCTTGAGTTGGAAAGCGAAGCTTCTAAATTCAAATAGAAGAATCTCCTGATATCGCTTCGATCCAAGCACTATCAGCTAAAGCGATTACAACCGAAAGGGGGGAACGGAATTGCGAGTCGTCAAAGGTGATAAATTTTTCAGACTAAATTTTTGTGTTGCATGTGTTTTTCTAGAACAAAACATGGATCTCAAAAAGGATCGAAAGCATGGACGTTAGGACCTCTCACCTTCCAGCCGACTTAAATTGGAAACCATTATTGCTGAAATTCAAATGGCTCTAAAATGAGCGTCCAGGTATGTGTTTTGCCTTGAAAAAGGTCATTCCGTGAACTACGCTAACCCTGATCCTCGACATAATACTAAGGTAAGTAGGCAACCTGTAAAGGTTCGGTCATCAAAGTGTCAAATTTCGCCCCAGCCCAAGGCTGGAGCACATTATATGGAATTTGTCTATTTTTGCATTTAGGGAGTTTTGAACTGGGCAGCCCCAACCACTGGCTGAGGCACATTTTATATCCTACCCTTATTTCACACCTACTCCTCCATGGTAGCTTTTGCTTTTACATTCTGCCTCCCCGTGATGGTGTTTCTTTTTGCATTATGCCCCTCCGCGGTGGCTTTTAATTTTTGCATTATACCCCTCCGCGATGTCTTTTCATTCTGCATTACGCCCCTCCGTGGTGGCTTTTTCCATTTCTATTTTGCCCTTCCATGGTGGCTTTTCATTTTGTGCATTATGCCCCTCCGTGGTGGCTTTTTCATTTTTGTATTTTTACCTCTTGGTGATGGCCTTTTCATTTTGCATTTTGCCTCTCTGTGATGGCTTTTCTATTTTTGCATTCGGTCTCTCTGTGATGGCTTTTCATTTTGTATTTGTGTCTCTCTGTAATGGCCTTTCATTTTTGCATTATACCCCTCCATGGTGGCTTGTCATTTTGTTTTGCAATATACCCCTCCATGGTGGCTTTTTATTTTTTGTATTTTATCTCTCCGTGATGGCTTTTACACTTGTATTTGGCCTCTCCGTGATGACTCTTTTCTATATTTTGCATTGCTTCTTCGTGAGAGCCACTTTATTTTTGCATTCTTTCATCGCCCCGCTTGGGGCATATACAGAACTACATGTGACTTGATTCTTGGCACTGTCGAGATACGTAGGCAATCCTCGTAGGGTTCGGTCGAAATTCATCCATATTTCATTCCCATCTTTTTCCATCACGTCTTGAAAATGATCGCTTTCGTCTAATTTTTTCTTTTGTTATAAAACTTCAAAAAAATGCTTTGGAAAATTCAAAAAATGGGACGATCAAAATGATGTGGTCTTTTGTCTTTATCAAACAAATGGAACTCGCATGACAAAGAGGGGCAGCTGTAGACACGACATTTTGACCGTCCCGCAAAAATTTGTACTTTATTTTAAAATTTATTTTATTTTTATTTCCAAAAAAAAAATAGAAAAAAGAAGGATAAAAAATAAAAGTCGTCCGATGATTCGATAAAAACGTTGGGGTTGATTTCTTGTGCTTAAACTTAATCTCCAAACGTTAGGTGAAAGATGTTTCATTGTTTATTTTCTGTATATTTTTTTATTTTATTTTTATTTTTATTTTTATTCTTGTTCTCAAAATCATGAAAATAAAAAAATAAACTAAAAAACAAAAATCCAAAAATAATAAAATTTTTGTTTGTAGGAATTAATCTTTATGAACCTTAAGACGAATCCGACATTTTTTGATAAACTATGGGAGAATTTTCCATGGCTTCGTTTCCATTCTCCAACTCGAGTGGAATTTAGAAACAAATGTTTTTTAGGAAATCTCTTCCTTTGGTAAATTTTTTGTGGGATTTCTTTTAAGTATCGAAAAGATTAATTTCAACTAAATTGTTTCTTTAAACCTCCATCGATTCTCTTATCCATAGAATTTGAGCGAATTTCAAAACGGGATTTTTTTTAAAATTAATCAGGCAAAATCAAAGTAGATTTTTTTGCATCAACTTAGCATGTTTATTTCTCATATCATTTAGACGATAAGTTTAGGACACTTTCACTACTTACACTTTTTATACATATATCTATATTTTTTTTTCACGAATCAACGCTACTTTTTCACATCTAGTCATGACACGTGCACCACTTATATTTTTTAATTAAATCATTGTCATGCATAATCATGTTAATTCACGTAGTGTTCCCTATTCGATTCTCGTATTCATATCAGTTTGCATTGACATATTTAAATTAAATCATTTAGTTTTTTTTTATTAGTCACTTTTGCATAAAAAATAAAACTTATTTAGATGTTAGTTTTGCATTCATATTTTCAATCTCATTTATCTATTTTAGTTTACCTATTTAAATTAAAGAAGTCCCTTGGAAACATATATAAAAAAAACTCGAGGACCATCCTTATCGAATCTTTAATATTCAATAAGAGGTTATACCAAGGGACCATTCCAAAAAATCCAAAAACTCGTCCCACTTTATTTGTGAAAATACCAAAAAGATTTTATAAGAAGGGGATGATTTCAAAATAAAATAAAACACTCGGACTAAACTAATTGGACTTAATTGGACATAAGGTACCGTTTTCAGACGGGGGTCTTGGGGTGCCTAATACCTTACCCGAGTGTAACTGACCTCCAAGCCTTTAAATGAATCTTTGGTTTGACCCCTTTTTTTTTAGTCAATTTTTTACTTAGGCCTTTTAAATTATTTTCTAAAAATCCGGTGACCTAGCACACCATTTAAACCTAATGCTAGGTGGCGACTCCTTATTTTTTAAAATGGCCTAAGTATATTTTTTGAGAAAACCGGCGCTTTAAAAAACCCCTCTCTGTAAGCTTAATTATTATTTAATATTCTTTTTCTCTTTGAAAAATTGGGGCACGTCACACACAAATACGTTTCAAACACCTAAATACGTGTAACACTATAAAACCAAATACATCTCAAATCACATAATTACATCTCCAAAGTCACGTAACATAACGAGTTCAAAACTGAATTCAATACTCACGTGAAAGGTATATAAAAAAATATTACATAAAGTTCCCACTCGCATTTCTGTAACACCAATTAAGCTAAAAAAATTAAATTAACATTTCAAAATAATAATTGGCTCTCGATAATTTTACAATGACCCAACGCTCCACTTCTACCAATCGTTAGTATGTTCAATTTGAAACTGTAGAGACCAAAGTGAAGTTTTAGTTAAAATTACAGGAAATTCAACTATAGCTAATAATTTTGAAACTATAGAGACTAAATTATTACAAATAAAAATTCTAATATAATAAATTATTACAATTTCAAATTGAAATTGTTAGTATGTTCATTCCACTCATCGCAACATTCTCATTCGTAGTGGCCCACGTTATATCCAACAACATACGGAAAGAGTGCACTTTGGATATATATCCAACTTTTAATTTCAGGTAAATTTTTTAACTCTTTTCATATTTGAATTTAATTTGTCTATTGGGTGATTTACGTTACTACTGTCGGTGAATTATAGTAGTTAAATTTCATGAAATAATTATGACTACGTGAAAATTATGTAAAAATCATGTCAATGTGTTTATTTTGTTGCATTAATTAAATGCACGTATTAGAGGGGTTGGATTTCTATTGAGCGTTGGCTCACAACCCACAATTTTTATTGCAGAGCCGGTGAGAGCGAAACAGCGACAGGAATGATATAAGAAATTATGTTTGTAATAATTGTAATTAATATTTATCGTTGTAAAAATTGACCTAATAAATTGAATATAATTATTGTCTCTATAATTGTATATTAAATTATAAATTTAAACGTTAGCATTAAATTGATCGACGCTAGAAATTTATTTGGGTATTTAAAAATAATGCGGTGACAGGAATTTCAACTGAATTTCTAATTAATTTGTAATAGTTGAATTTATTATTTACCAATGTAAAAATTGAATCAACCAATTTGATATTTGTGATTATCTCCGTTGTTGAAAAAATTTATCGAATTTTATAGAATGAAAATTCGATCAATCGATTTTAATGTTAATTTCTCCAAGGGAGAAACTGGTGGTAAAACAATCATGGACCTGTCAGGAGTGCAAATCTATGGCTGATAAAATAATAATAATAATAATATATTTTTCCAAATATATTCCGAGCCAAATATAATATAATATAATATATTATATTCCGCTGTGCCACTCTGATATTTGTCTATCAATTTAATATAATATAATATATTATATTATATTATATTATAATATATAATATTGTATTATTTTATTTGTAATAGCGGAATGACCTATATTATATTTGTAATATAAATAATCCACCCGCTGTAATTACAAATACTATATTTGTAATTTTTACAGGTAAATTAATATTATTAATTTAATTTGTAAACCATTGTATGGCAAGGATTTAATCGCTCGCGTATTGACTTCACTTGCAAGCGCATGAGGTCAAGTTTTAGTATAGTGATTGTGAGATCCGATATCGTTCTACTGGGAACGTGTAACTTAATTGAATATCGTGATTTTCATAATCTTATATTATCTCGACTTTTCAAGAATTGTTTGTATTTTAATTACAACTAAGATAAATGACAACTATTAGGTTAGTTATAACTATATTAATTACCTAGGTATTGATTTATTTCACGTAATACATGTTCGACTTCGATTAGTTAGTTATAACGGTATTTATCTATTCCGACAATCTCTGTATCTACAACTCCTCCGCTACCTCTCCCGAGTGTAAGACGAGGGATTACACGACTTCGTGTCAACGAAGAAATCCCCCTCAACGCCTTAACGACCATAGGTCGCGTGAGTTTTGAGCCAACGGATTACACACGTTCTAACGCCTTCCCGAGTCGTTAGAACGTCACGTTACGTTTACTCTAGTCCGAATCCGGGGTTACCTCTCCCGAGTGTCAAATCTCGTATTCTCAGTTTATCATTACAAGCATAATATCAAGAATAACGGTAAACACAATTTGATTTAGACAAACATCCATTAACGTAACGTAGGTTAAATCAAACTAGCATTACATGACTTACAATGAACACCTAAGTAATATTTATCTACTACTACATGATCCTAACCATATAACATACAAAATAAGAGTGGTTCAACATCATTAGATATGAAAAAGTAATTACAAAGATAAAAACAAGAGAAGAACGATCAAATCTGAAAGTGAAACGGTCCACTCTCGCTAGGTATCGCTTCGCAAATGCTTCGTCCTTGTCCAAATGATGAACCTCATCCTTGATCTCTCAAGAATGGCTAGAGAACACTATATTAAAGTTAGGAACCTTTAACAACAGTTTTAGACGTGGAGGAGTGGTATTTATAGACCTAAGGTTTCAAAAATATCTAAAAGATACTTTCCTCTGCGTAGAGTTGACCACCACGACAGTGAGTAAGTCGATTTAACTTTCGCTGCAGCGGTGGAACAGTTCCAAAACTCTCTGATCTTTTACCGCCGTGGCGGTGGGATTTTGTGAATTTCAGAACCTCTCTGCATTCTCACCGCTGCGACGGTGGGTTCCTCGTTGTGGCAGTGGCTAAGTTGTCCTGAAATCTTGTATTTTTCCATCGTTTCTCCGCCATTTTCCCATATTTCGCTCGTTTATAGCTCGTTAACATTCCTATACCTGAATTATACCAAAACTAACAAAAACACACTAAAAAATTAATAAAACACTTGAAAAGTGGCAAATTCGGCTTAGAAATAAATAAGTATTTTACACCTATCAAATACCCCAAAACTTAGAATTTTGCTAGTCCTCGAGCAAAATACCCTAACACTAAAACAAACTAATTACACTAATTAACTAACGACTAGTCTAAAAATGCATAAACATTAACAAACAAGAAGTAAAGGCATGCAAGTTCCAAGTTCAATCGAAGAAACCTAGTGGTTCTTCCCTCAACAACCCCTGATCAGACCTAGTTCAGGAATAACATACACCACGTGGTGTTCTAGAATTTCAACACTCAATATCAATTAAAACCATTTTAGATCCGTTTGAAATGTATGTGTGTGAGAACTCAAATATATAACTATTTAAACACCGGATTAGATTATTCAATAGTTAAGTTCATAACTTACACCATAAGGGACTTGGAAAACCATATGTTTGACTACGCTCGACTATCCACTAATGTAGGTTTGGAAACTCTTAGAGATCAATAGGGCTTGGTTTGGCCTTGGAGAACGACCAAGGGTATCGTATGACTAGAAAATAGAAAATTGTTATAATTTAATGATACCCTAGGCACAAACGTTTGTCGCTAAATCTCTCTCGTAACCCCCTAGCTTTGAAAATACAACCTTGAACAAGAATTTAATAAACTTGTATTTACTTGTCACAACAAACAGAATTAAAAATTTTATTCACATAGTTAGTTTGTTTATTTGTTTGTTTTGTTTTGTTTTTTTTGTTTTGTTTTTTTTTCAAGTACACCCCCAAACTTATTCAAAATTTTACAATTTTAGAGGCGTGCAAAATGAACTAAAATTTTGATAAGTGAATACGTTTATACTGAACCAATAAACTTTCGTCCGAAACCCCACCTGCTCACTTCAAGTTAGCATAAACTAATGCTACTTGATTTCACTCAATTTTGACTTTTATCCTTAGCGACAATGATTTGGAAAGATTTAATTGGCTAAAATATAGATATGTGTTCAGAATTGAAAAGTTTATGGGCTTCAACAGGGGAACGAGGAAATACATTTTTCAGGTCAGTTTCAAAAAGGTTCAAGCGATAAAATTGAAGGCTTAAATCATGCCTCCGGAATTACCTCACCTATAATTTTGCCTCAAGTCTCCCCCAATCAAGTTCTAGATTCCATATTTCTGTCATAAACTTATTATTGAATAATCGTTGTCAAATCGTTCAAATAATTATACAATGAGTCCATGCTATCGTGCGATTTTAGGTTCAAAATAATTTTTACCTAATCGACATGCTAAGCACACAAAACACATGTGAATGGCATTACCCCCAACCTCAATATACAATTGGGGATAATTTTCATCATTGGGACATGGCTCAAACGAACTCGAAAACTTGACAAGCTCATACAACATCATTGATTAACATATCTACTCTTAATCTAAAAACTAGTATACATACTCTAACTAAACATTACACATACATAAACAAAGATTAAAATACCACTTAACTAGCGTAACTACGATACATAAATATCCAAAAATAATATATAAAAAAATTTGGTAAAAAATTTTGGTTCATCATTTTCTACGAAAAAAACAAAATGGATGAACACCATGGATAAACACCATAACACCCCCCCTCCAAAACTTAAACGAGGCAGTGTCCTCACTATCTAAGTAGCGAACCCAATTGCAATATATAGCATGTAGCGAAAAATATTAGGTTGGAACACAAATCTAGGAGATGAGACGTAAAAGTCTTACCTCCAACTGTCTTTCTGGGAAAATATCATCGCCACCACTACCTTGTGTGAAAGGGAATTGTGGTGGTTGCGAAAGGTCGGGCGACATGTGCGGCCTCTGCAGAAAAGTACTCATGTCATAGCTAAAACACTCGCACATGAACTGGTGCACTTTATGATAATACTGCATACATTGATCCATGTAAGTCCCTAGCGCGGTAATCCGGAGATCTGTATTATATTGCGCTTGTCGTAGAACATGGTTGTCAAGCTGAATATTTCGGATGTCTTGAGAAATACGCTCCACTTCACTTGGGGTCTGCCTGGGTGCCTCGGAAGTCGAGGCCTCAGAAGGCCCTGCCTCATCCAGCCTATGCTCTTCTTGTGCTTCCATTCTTTCTTCGCCCTGCCCCGATGCTCTTTCTTTCCACATTCTGTTTATCGTTGATTGATCAAGTAGAGAGACAGGGGCCAACAAATTCCACACTTATTACGACCTTGGCTTGACAGAAAAGTTCAGTCAAGAAAGAGGGAAAAGGAAGACCTGCTTTCGTCATTCTGACAGCATGGAAAATCAACGAATATATCAAAGATCCTACGTTAATCAGCTTCCCAGACTGGATTGCGTAGAGCGTCATAGCCCTTTCCTTTGAAACATCAGAGTGATGAGATGTTGGAAGGAGATTTCCACATATAAAATAGTGCCAAACCTTCGGAACTGGATTTAGGTATTTGGCCGGGAAGGTGGCTTGCTTCGGCCCTGTAACAGTCCATTCAACGTTGCCGGTTGTTAGGGCTTGGATAACGGTTTTCATACTCTCGGCATTATATTCATCTATCTCTCGAGTCGGTGCCAGCGGCGCCACTTCTAATAACACATTAAATCAATTAGAATTGAAATCTATTGGGCGGCCTCAAACTTTTGTATGGGTGTTCGTCCCTTCGGCAATATTGGTATAGAACTCCCTGACTAGTGCTACGTCACTCGGGGGAGGCGATCTGCAGAATCACTCCCATCCCCTTCCTCGAATAATATTTTGAAACTCCATCAGAAGATCCTCCAAAGGTCCGAAGCCGCTCTGTTTAATGAAAGCTCTCTTGTGCTCATACCGGTTGTAGTGTTCTTCCGCTTCTTTTGATACAAATCGAGTTGAATCAAAATCCGAGATTGGCTCCGAAGCTTCACCTCTTCTTGCACTTTTGGAAGCCACTCTTTTTTGCATGGTCCCTAGAAATCACAATCACAGAATAGAACAATGCAATTGAAACCGAACAACGTAAACCAATATAAAGAATACAAACAGTCGAGAATACACCCTATTCACAATACGCACATACCAACCACAAAGGTTTCACAAAAAGTCAATAATGTAGCTAGAAATCCATCCCCACACAACACAAACTCCATCCCTAATGATAATTAATACCAAAGATCAAGCATAAACCCCAAACTTGAAAAGAAAAACCGAGAAAAAGGGTGTAGGGTTTTGGGTATTCTCCAAATTCAACCATTTTTAAAATGTAGATGCAAATCATCCTAAAATTTCATAATAAACATGAAATATAAGTTGAAAAATACTTACTTGATAGAACAAATATGATCAAACGGCTTGAAATTTGACGAAATCGCCTCTTTTGTTCTCAAACCCTAAAAATCCGAAAATGGGGTTTGATGCCCGGATTTGGTGGATGATTTGAGGTTTAAATCTCTAATGTGGAATGAGGAAGGTGGGATTTTGGGTTTTAGAATAGTTTGGTAGGAGAAAACTAGAGAGTTTTTGGGATTATGGAGGTTGGAATTTGGACAAATGAAGCGGTAACAAGTTTTAAATCGAATAGAGGCCTTCACCGCCACGGTGCTGGGATTCACTGCTGTGGTGATGAAGCGCTTTTAAAAATTGAAGACTTTTTGTCGTGTCACTGCCGTGGCGATGGGATTCTCCGCTGCGGTGGTGGCTAGTCTTTAAAAATCCAAAACTTTCTGTCGTGTCACCGCCACAGCAGTAGGATTCTCCGTTGCGGCGGTGGCTCATCAGTATGAAAATAGGGCTATCCTGTATTGTCACCACCGCGACGGTGGGCTTCTCGCCGCAGCAGTGAGCTTCTACTGATTCTTTTAATTTTTCTCAACAAAATGGGGCTATCCTGTATTGTCACCACTGCGACGGTGGGCTTCTCACCGCGGTAGTGAGCTTCTACTGATTCTTTTTATTTTTCTCAATAAAATGTCTCACGACTCGCTTCCACTTGGCGATTTCAACGATTTCAAGTATAAAACACAATCCTTAATATCCATACTCCTAGATTCACTACCTAACATTTTTTGAGATCATTCCGGCCTCTAAAATAAAATAATTAATACAAAAGGTGGGCAAAATTCATACCCTCGAAGATCTATCAAAAAGATTTGCTTGATTTAACGTTACCAGCTGGACGTTGTGAATTCTGGCTCAGCGTCCCTCGCTGGACTTGCATTCTCTTGGGTTAATTTCCCTATTACTTAGAAACTTTCCCAAGGACTTATCCTTGACAACACTTTCAATTTGACCGAGTTGAGTTTCCAAAGTTTTCACGATTGTATTCATGTTTATACACGTGGTCTTAATCGCGTCAAGTATCGAATCATGCCTATTTATCCAGTTATGCGTCTCACGCAATAGTTTGAGTCTCCTTCATAAAAGAACCCAACATATAATCCAAATTTAGTCTTTGATTGTGTGATTGAGGTTGTTACATTTGACGGTTGGGTTGCATCGGATATCCTTGATTTTGGTTTCTATACCTCGGAGGTGGCCTCAATAAGTTCTGGTTATTCCCATACGAAAAAATTTCATGAATAGGAGGACCAGGATTGTAGTGAGTTGGAATGTTGGTGGCGGACCTAAAAGTATAGGCTCGGTTATGTAGAAAGTGACATTCCTCAAACTCATTATCTAATCTGGTTTGAGAACAACGTGCAAAATTCTCCTCTCCATGACTTAGCAAAGCACCTTTAGTGGACAAGGCGACCACTTGTTCAGAGAGTTTTGACACTTGGGTCGATAAGGCTGTGAGACCCTTCTTCCCGTATTCCTCTCTTTTGGCCACTGGTAGTTATCGGCCGTCATTTATTCTAATAATGCATTTGCTTCAGTTGGGGTTTTAAACAATAACGACCCTCCTAAGACAACATCAACAATCATTCTTGTTTGGTCATCCAACCCGTTGTAAAACAGTTGGGTTTGAAACCAATCCTGATACCCATGTTGAGGGCACCTTCTCGATAAGTCTTTGAATTTCTCCCACGCTTCAAACAACAGCTCATAATCTCGTTGGTGAAACTGCCCAATCTCACCGCGGAGTTGAGAAGTCTTGGAAGGCGGAAAAAACTTAGTGAGGTACCTTTGAGCAAGGTCCTCCCAAGTGTTAATGATTCCTGGTTGAATAGATTGAAACCAACCCCTTGCTTTATCACAAAGTAAGAATGAAAATAACCGCAACCGGATAACATCCTCAGCGATACAGTTTATCTTCACTGTATCACAAATCTCTAGAAAATTAGCCAAATAGACATTGGGGTCCTCGAGAAGATTCCCGCTATATTAGTTCTATTGTACCATGTTGATTAGGGTGGGCTTCAACTCGAAGTTATTAGCCTGAATAGGTTGCCTCCGGATGCCTGAGAAGTTCTCCAGCATCAACGGTCTGTAATAATCCCGAAGGACTCTTTAAAGGCACTTTGGTTCCGGAGGCTAGAGTGCCTGTAGCACCGGCGGTTGATGTCAATTTTTACCTCCACCCCCATTTTAGCTTTTTGATATTCGTTCTTTTTCCGTATCCTTTCACTACACCGCATGCGCTGCTCAATTACAACAAATAAATCAAATAACCAAATGAATTGAATGAAAATAAAACGAAATAATTATCGTGATTAATATTCAACCACTTGATCACAATATCAACCAAATTAAAACACCGTCCCCGGTAACGGCGTCAAAAACTTGTACGATAATGATTTAATAGCTCATGTATTGACTTCACTCATAAGCGCACGAGGTCAAGTTTTAGTATAGTGATTGTCAGATCGGATATCGTTCCACTGGAGACGTGTAACTTAATTGAATACCGCGATTTTCATAGTCTTATACTATCTCGACTTTTCAAGAATTGTTTGTATTTTAATTAAAATTAAGATAAATAACAACTATTAGGTTAGTTCTAACTATATTAATTACCTAGGTATTGATTTCTTTCACGTAATACATATTTGACTTCGTTTGGTTAGCTATAATGGTGTTTATCTATTCCGACAATCTCTGTATCTACCACTCTTCCGCTACCTCTCCCGAGTGTAATACGGGAAATTACACGACTTCGTGTCAACGAAGAAATCCCTATCAACGCCTTAACGACCCTAGGTCGCGTGAGTTTTGAGCCAACTTCATGGATTGCACACGTTCGAACGCCCTCCCGAGTCGTTAGAACGTCACGTTGCATTTACCGTCGTCCGAATCCGGGGTTACCTCTCCCGAGTGTCAAACCTCGTATTCTCAGTTTATCATTATAAGCATAATATCAAGAATAACGATAAACACAATCGAATTTAGACAAACATTCATTAACGTAACGTATATTAAATCAAACTAGTATTACATGACTTACAATCAACACCTAAGTAATATTTATAAACTACTACATGATCCTAGCCATATAATATACAAAACAAGAGTGGTTCAACATCATTAGATATTGAAAATTAATTACAAAGATAAAAATAAAAGAAGAACGATCAAATCTGAAAGTGAAACGGTCCACTGTCGCTAAGTATCGCTCCGCAAATGCTTCGTCCTTGTCCAAATGATGAACCTCCTCCTTGATCTCTCAAGAATTGCTAGAGAACACTATATTAGGGTTAGGAACCTTTAATAACCATTTCAGACGTGGGGGGGTGGTATTTATAGGCCTAAAGTTTCAAAAATATCTAAAAGATATTTTTCTCTATGCAGAGCTGACCGCCGCGGCAGTGAGTAAGTCGATTTAACTTTCGCCGTAGCGGTGGAACAGTTCCAAAACTCTCTGATATTTTACCACCGCGGCAGTGGGATTTTGTGAATTTCAGTACCTCTCTACATTCTCCTTACCACGGCGGTGGCTAAGCCGTCCTGAAACCTTGTATTTTTCCATCGTTTCTCTGCCGTTTTCCCACCATTTCGCTCGTTTATAGCTCGTTAATGTCCCTACACCTGAATTATACCAAAACTAACAAAAACACACTAAAACATTAATAAAACACTCAAAAATTGGCAAATTCGTCTTAGAATGATGCAAATCATTGCACAACTTCAAGGGATCTAGTTCAAGTCCCAATTGGACCAGTTACGAGAGCACGAGCAAGGAAGTTTAAAGATGCACTAAACGGACTGATTCAAGAGGCATGGAATCAAGAAAATTCGTGGAGGCCCATTGATCATGATCCACGTGAGCAACAAAGATTCATAAACATGATTCAAGTTCTAGAAGAATCTGGCCAAGACTAAACTTAAATTGGCATGTTTAAGAATACTCTTTTTTTTTTTTTTTGTCTGATTGTAAGGCTTGCATGCCATTTACTTTTTTTTTTTTTTTTTTTTTCACATTTATGGGTGTATATGGCAGATAATAAAGTCGTTTGAGACTCCCAACATTCATTTTCTATCTTAGGTATGTGATAAGCCAATTAAGGGGCTGAATATGGCGTTTTTTTTCTTTTAGGTAAGTATTTCTTTTAAGTAAGTAAGACTTATTTTTTTACTATATTTTTAGCCTTAATTAGGATAGTTATTTTAGGAATTTTCCTTGTAATTCCAGCCTTTAAATAGGCATCTAATGAATGAAAAACGGAGAAAAAGTTTGAGTGAATTTGTGAGAGTATTTTCTCTGCGGTTCTTTGAAAAACTATTCGAACTTATCGGGATTTCCCGTGGCGTTAACCAATGACTCATCAAGTGGATTTCCACCATCGTTTGCAGTGTCTTCCTTATATTGAGGTTCTTGTTTCACACTAAACAACGGGTTGAGGTCATATATACCGAGGTTCTGGTTTGTCGTAAACAACGGGTCGAGGTCTGTCATCCAATTCTGATCTTAGAACGTTCTTGGGTTCCTTTTTCTTCTCGGATCTCGTTATTCTTGGCGGAATTCACATCATTTGGTAATCAGAGTAAGGTCTAAATCAGGTTCATCTATCATTTTCTTTTCGTTCATCGTTATCTATTCATTCTCACTTGAACTTTCTTGGCCAATAACTCAGATCTGGTCAAAATTTTCGTTTTCCTTTTTTTTTTCTCATTAGTACTGCAAATCTTCCTTCTTCGTAAAAAGTTGTTGTATTAAAAAAAAAAAAAAAAAAAAGAAAAAAAGAAGCAAAAACAAAAAAAAAAAAGCGAAAAAATAGAAACAAACGAAAAAAAAAACTGTAGCACGAAAAAAATAAAAATAAAATAATTGTTTGTTTTCAGCCATTTTGGTTTTATTAAGCTTGAAAATCACCTCACCCTAAAGATCAATTTTTTTCACGGAAATTTTGCTATTTTTGTGTTTCCGAAAAACTAATCAGTCGTGTTCCTTGTATTCTTACTTTTAAAACCTGAAATTCCTTGATGAGTTCTTGGTGAATTATTGCTGGAAATTTTGAGTGTTGTTTGTTTAGTTTCAAAAGAACTGAAAGAGAATTATCGAGTGGAAAAAGGCAAGAGTGGTGAGAACATTAGAGGGTTAAAAGCTACATATTTTTTTTGAGTGAAACACAAGTGTAGAGTGATTCACATTCTTGAGTGTAAACACGTAAGGGAGAGAATTGTAAGGTCCTTTTCTTTCTAACTTTTCTTTGCAGCAACCATGTCCCACAACAGTGCTAAAAGCATTGCCGAAGATGCTACAGAACTTGTTGATCCGAAATTGTTTATGGAGGCCATGATAAGTAAGATGAGGTGTGTGATGAAGTTGGAATTGAAGCAAGTTCACGAACGGATAGATCAGATGGAGAGTGCACGTATGAAACAGCCACAAATTACTCCTAATGTGCGTAGAAAGGAAAGAGTTCAACCGAGGGTAGTGAGGGTTGAAGATGAAGAGTATTATGGGGTTGGTTTTGATGAAGAAGATGATCGGGATTCTGTTGTTAGCAATAGGAGACATGGAGGACAGTTTAGAGAAGCTAGGAATCGGGAAGATAACAACTTGAGAGGTATTAAGATGAAGATTCCATCACTTCAAGGTAGATCTGATCTTGAAGCATACCTTGAGTGGGAGAAAAAGATGGAGTTCGTATTTGACTGCCACAACTATTCCAAAGCAAAAAAGGTAAAATCAGTTGTGATTGAATTTTCTGACTATGCTATTACTTGGTGGGATCAGCTTGTTATAAATAGGAGGAAGAATAGAGAACGGCCAATAAAGACATGGGACGAGATGAAAACGGTGATGAGAAAGTTGTTCGTTCTAAGTTACTACTACCGAGAGTTGTATAAAAAACTACAAGGTCTTAGACAGGGAAGCCGGAGCATAGAGGACTACTACAAGGAGATGGAGATTGCTATGATCCGAGCTAATGTAGAGGAAGATCGAGAGGCTACAATGGCTAGGTTTTTACTTGGATTAAACCAGGAAATCCAAGATAAGGTAGAGATGCAACATTATGTGGAGTTGGAAGATATGGTGCACATGGCCATCAAAGTGGAGCAACAACTCAAGAGGGGGGTAGGTCACATGCAGCCCATAACTCTAGTTCTACCTCTTGGAAACCGAGTTATACCAAGCAGATGGACAAGTCACAAACGTCAAAATCTAAGCTGAAGTCCACGAACACCAGCCACGTTCCTCAAGGTAAAACCAACACTTCTACCTCTAGGAATCATGACATTAAATGTTTTAAATTTCAAGGCAGGGGATACATAGCAGGTCAATATCCAAACAAACAGGTTATGGTATTGCAAGACAATGGTGAAATTGTGACTGACAATAAAGATTCCAACACCCATGACATACCACCATTGGATGACGTTTTTTAGGAGGAGTATTTAGCCCCTGATGTATTGACATTGGTGGCGAGGAGAGCATTGAGCTTGCAAGCAAAAGGAGTTGAAAAAATGCAACAGGACAACATCTTTCACACTAGGTACTACGTCAAAGACAAGGTATATAGTGTGATTATTGATGGTGGTAGTTGTAGTAATGTTGCAAGCACAACTATGGTGAAAAATTGGGATTACCCGTGTTGAAGCACCCTCGACCGTACAAGTTGTAATGGTTAAATGATAGTGGTGAGATAAGGGTGAACAAGCGGGTGTTAGTTGCATTTCGAATTGGTAAATACGAAGATGAAGTGTTGTGTGATGTAGTACCGCTGCAAGCGGGACACTTGTTGCTAAGGCATCCATGGCAGTTTGATAGGTGTGTGAAGCATGATAGCTTTACGAACAAATACTCCTTTGTACTTAATCAACGATCAATCACTCTTGTACCATTGACACCGCAGCAAGTATATGAGGATCAATTGAGATTGCAAAAATAGAGTGATCAAAATAAAGAGAGTGAACAGAAGAAAATGAGTAAAAATCAGAGAGAGGCCGTGAAAAATGAGAGAGAAAAAGAAAATCAAAATTTGGCCATTAAGAGAAAATCAGAGAGAAAACAAAAGAATTTCTATGCAAAAGTAGGTAACATTAAGCAAGCAACGTTTTCAAATCAGCCGATGATTGTACTTTTGTACAAAGAGGCATTTCTAAACACTAACAACTTTGACCTTGCTTTGCCTAGTTCTGTTGTTTCTCTTTTGCAGGAATATGAGGATGTCTTTCCCGAGGAAACACCACAAGGATTACCTCCAATCCGAGGGATTGAACATCAAATTGATTTTGTTCCCAATACGACAATTCCAAACCGACCAGCCTATAGGAGCTCTCCCGATAAGACAAAGGAGCTTCAACGGCAAGTAAGTGAGTTGTTGAAAAAAAGGCACGTGAGGGAGAGCATGAGCCCATGCGCCATTCCGGTTTTACTTGTACCTAAGAAGGATGGGACATGGAGAATGTTCGTCGATTGCCAGGTCATCAATAACATAACAGTAAAGTATCGTCATCCTATTCCTCGCTTAGATGATATGTTAGATGAGCTGCATGGTTCTTGTGTATTTTCTAAGATTGATTTAAAGAGTGGTTATCATCATATTAGAATAAAAGAATGAGATGAATGGAAAACTATCTTTAAAACAAAATATGGTTTGTATGAATGGTTAGTTATGCCTTTTGGTTTGACTAATGCTCCGAGCACTTTTATGAGACTTATGAATCATGTTTTGCATGCATTTATAGGCAGGTTTGTTGTTGTCTACTTTGATGATATACTCATTTATAGCAAAAACTTGGACGATCATGTAGTACATTTGAAATCTGTTTTAGATGTGCTTAGGAAAGAAAAGTTGTTTGTTAATCTGAATAAGTGTACTTTTTACACCGATAAGCTTGTATTTATTGGATTTGTTGTTAGTGCACAAGGTATACAGGTTGATAAAGAGAAGGTATGTGCAATCCAAGAGTGGCCGAGTCCCACGAGTGTAGGTAATGTTCGTAGTTTCATGGACTTGCTAGTTTTTACTGGCGGTTCGCGAAAGACTTTAGTAGCATAGCCGCACCACTTACCGAAGTGATCAAGAAGAACGTTGGATTTAGATGGGGAGAAGAACAAGAGAAGGCATTTCGGTTAATAATAATAATAAAAAAAAAAAAAAAAAAAAAAAACTGACCAACGCCCCCTTATTATCTTTACCTAACTTTTCGAAAACGTTTGAGATTGAATGTAATGCTTCAGGTATTGGCTTAGGCATAGTTCTTATGCAGGAAGGACGACCAATTGCATACTTCAGTGATAAACTAAGCGGGGCAGCCTTAAACTACCCAACTTATGATAAGGAGTTGTATGCATTGGTTCGAGCTTTAGAGACGTGGCAACACTACCTATGGCCTAAGGAATTCATTATTCACACCGATCATGAATCCTTGAAACACTTGAAGGGCCAACACAAGCTAAACAAAAGGCATGCGCGTTGGGTGAAGTTCATTGAGACGTTTCCATACGTCATTCGGTATAAGCAAGGTAAGGAGAATGTGGTCACCGACGCACTTTCTCACAGGTATGCATTACTCTCTACACTTGATGCAAAATTGCTTGGTTTGGAGCATATTAAAAACTTATACGCTGATGACCACGAATTTTGTGAGGAATAACGGGCTTGTGAGAAAACTGCTTGTGGTAAGTTCTTTAGGCATGATGGGTTCCTGTTTTGAGAGAATAAGTTATGAGTGCCTAATTATTCCTTGAGGGAGTTGTTAGTACATGAATCTCATGGTGGGGGATTAATGGGACATTTTGGAGTTGCAAAGACTTTAGCTGTTTTCCAGGAACACTTCTATTAGCCACACATGAAAAGAGATGTTGAGAGAATTTGTGGTAGATGTGTCACATGTAGGCAAGCTAAATCGAGAGTGCATCCCAACGATTTGTATACTCCTTTAACAATTCCTAGTGAGCCTTGGATCGATATTTCAATAGACTTTGTGTTAGGATTGCCTAGGACTAAACGTGGGAGAGAATTTTTGTGGTTGTGGATAGATTTTCTAAAATGGCATACTTTATTTCATGTCACAAAACGGATGATGCCTCGCATGTTGTTGATTTGTTCTTTAGAGAGATTGTAAGATTACATAGCATGCCTAGAATAACTGTTTCGGATAGAGATGCTAAGTTCTAGAGCTATTTTTGGAAGACTTTGCGGTGTAAGTTAGGTACTAAGCTATTGTTTTCTACTACTTGTCACCCACAAACTGATGGTCAAACTGAAGTAGTAAATAGGACTTTGTCTACTTTATTGAGGGAAATCATTAAAAAGAATATCAAAACATGGGAAGAATGTTATGTTGAGTTTGCTTATAACAGATCTGTTCATTCTGCTACTAAATTTTCACCATTTGAAATTGTGTATGGATTTAATCCTTTAACTCCATTAGATTTATCTCCTTTACCTTTGACTGAGCATGTTAATTTAGATGGAAAAAAGAAAGCTGACTTTGTCAAGCAGATTCATGAGAAAGCAAGACTCAACATTGAGCAAGAACGGAACAGTATGTAAAACAAGCCAACAAAGGGCGTCACAAGCTAATTTTTGAACCCAGAGATTGGGTTTGGTTGCATATGAGAAAAGAGAGATTTCTGGCACAAAGACATTCCAAATTGTTTCCAAGAGGAGATGATCATTTCCAAGTCCTAGAGCGCATCAATGACAACGCTAACAAGCTAGATTTACCTGGTGAGTACAATGTAAGTGTTACTTTTAATGTTACTGATTTGAGTCCTTGTGATGTAGGTGATGATTTTAGGGCAAATCCTTTTCAAGAGGAGGGGAATGATGCAAATCATAGAACAACTTCAAAGGATCTAGTTCAAGTCCCAATTGGGCCAGTTACGAGAGCACGAACAAGGAAATTTAAAGATGCACTAAACGGATTGATTCAAGAGACATGGAATCAATAGAATTCGTGGAGGCCCATTGATCATGATCCACGTGAGCAACAAAGATTCATCAACATAATTCAAGTTCTAGAAGAATCTGGCCAAGACTAAGCTTAAATTGGCATGTTTAAGAATACTCTTATTTTTTGGTCTGATTGTAAGGCTTGCATGCCATTTACTTTTCTTTTATTTGTTTTTGACATTTATGGGTGTATATGGCTGATAACAAAGCCATTTGAGACTCCCAACCTTCCTTTTCTATCTTAGGTATGTGATCAGCCAATTAAGGGGCTGAATATGGCCTCTTTTTTTTTTTTTTTTTTCTTTTAGGCAAGTAAGACTTATTTTTTTTACCATAATTTTAGCCTTAATTAGGATAGTTGTTTTAGGGATTTTCCTAGTAATTCCAGCCTTTAAATAGGTATCTAATGAATGAAAAATGGAGATAATTGTTTAGTGAATTTGAGAGAGTATTTTCTCTGCGGTTCTTTGAAAAACTATTCGAACTTATCAGGATTTCCCGTGGCGTTCACCAACGACTCATCAAGCGTATTTCCACCACTGTTTGTGGCGTCTTCCTTATACCGAGGTTCTTGTTTCACACTAAATAACGGGTTGAGGTCATATATACCGAGGTTCTTGTTTGTCATAAACAATGGGTCGATGTCTGTCATCCAATTCTGATCTTAGAACGTTCTTGGGTTTCTTTTTCTTCTCGGATCTCGTTATTCTTGGCGGGATTCACATCAGAAGTAGATAGGTATTTTACACATATCAATCGTATCTCCGAATTTGTAATTTGTAATATTCCATTACGGTCTGTTATAGCTGCATTAAATTACATTTGTAATTACATTACGATCATTGTAATAATTAGCTCCCGATAATTTCACAATGACCCAACCCTATATTCCATTACGGTCTTTTACAGCTGCATTAAATTACAATATCCACCCGTAAAAATTTGTCATCCAAATGTAATATTATTTTATTTGGATATTATATTATATTGCCTGTAGGACTTGCCTATATTATATTATATTGTCTATCAGCGGAATATAATATATTATATTATATTAATTTATATAGTCCTACAGGGTGGATATTTGTTGTTACATGATAATATTTGGTTTTTATTCAATATAATCCTTGTATGTTTTCATTGCCTGATAGGTAATAACAAATATTCACCCTGCAGAATTTGTCTAACAATTCAACGAATATATATTTTATATGTTGTTACCTGTTAGGCAAGTCCTACAGAGTGGATATGATAACCCCCGATCGTGAGGTAAAACGATCCTATGGCTAGTAAGGAAGTATATTATTTTGTTATATACAAATGAGTTTACCAGTGGATTTAAATTTGATTATCGTGTTATAATGATATTTTTGTTAAGATTTGGATACGGCCCAGTGTGGCTACATTTTATTGGAAAGTGGATTTGGATAAAAAAAAATATTTGATTCATAAAATGCTTTTATACTACGAAAATAGTACACCGATAAAAAATAATTCGGATAGATATTGGTCCATTACTAATGATTGGTAGAAGCTGAGCATTGGGTCATTATGAAATTATCGGGAGCCAATTATTATTTTGAAATATTAATTTGAATTTTTTAGCTTAATTGATGTTGTAGACCTAACGTCACCTGACTAGTAAACAAATATATACATATATATATATATATATATATATATATATATATATATATACCGACATTTTATTTTTTCCAAAAACTATAATATATTTACTCACTTCACAAATTGGGAATACACCTGTCCCAAATATTCACAGCAAAACCACAAAAAGAAAATTGAACCTTCCACGGTTCACACCTGCCTAGTTAACCCTCCAAAATGACACCACCACCTGACTCTACCTAGTGCCAGTAATGGACTTACTCCTAGCTGCGGCACCTGAAACCAAATATTTTATCGATGTATTATCTTCATAATATAAAAATATTTTATGAATCAAGTATAATTATCAATACCACTTTTTAAAAGATAATATAATATAATCGCACACCGAGCCGGAATAAAATTCCACTGACATCATTGCAATAAGATAATGCATTTAAATCAACCAATCCAAATATTTCGATATATAATAAAATATCGTACTCATATCTTCCTACTAGCCATAGGATTGTTTCATTTCACAATCGGAAGTTACGACGGTACCGTAACATGTATAACTGTGTCATCTAAAGTGACCATCAGTGTCAGAACCATTTAATATCTCCAATGGTAGAGACAGCCACCTACAGGATTTGCACTCTTTACAGGTCTACAAAAATATCTAAATATTATATTACGGATGACAAATTTGGATGACTGCTGCGCCAGCATTAAATTACAAAATTTTATATTATTTTATTTGGGTATTTAAAATCAAATAGTTGTCTGATAATATATTTTATCAGACATTATTAATTTTATCGGTGTACTCCCGATTGTGAGGTAAAACGATCCTATGGCTGGTAATGAAGTATGTTATTTTATTATATACAAATGAATTGACCAGTTGACTTAAATTTGATTGTCCTATTATAATGATTTTTTGTTGAGATTTGGATACAGCCCAGTATAACTACGTTTTATTGAAAAGTGGATTTAGATAAAAAAAAAATAAAAAAAATTTGATCCATAAAATGCTTTTATACTATGAAGACAGTACACCGATAAAAATAAATTCGGATAGATATTGGTCTATTACTAACGATTGGTAGAAGCAGAGCATTAGGTCATTGTGAAATTATCGGGAGCCAATTATTATTTTAAAATGCTAATTTGAATTTTTGAGCTTAATTGGTGTTGCAAAAATGCGAGTTGGGACTTTATGTAATTTTTTTATATATATATATATTTAACGTGAGTATTGAATTCAGTATTAAACTCGTTAGGTTACGTGACTTTGGAGACGTAATTATGTGATTTGAGATGTATTTGATTTTTATGGTTTGACCCGTATTTAGGTGTTGAAACGTATTTGTGTGGTTGGACATGATTACGTGTTGGTGACATTATGTATTTAATGATGTATTTATGGAATTGAAACGTATTTATGTGTTTCATATGTATTTATGTGTTTTTATACATATTTGTATGGTGGAGACATGTTTATATAATTTGATACGTATTTATGTGGTTCGGTGATATTTATGTGTTTTGAGGAGTATTTATATGATTTTGATGTATTTAGGTGTTTTGAGATGTATTTATATGCTTGAAAAATATTTATGTGTTTTTGACGTATTGTGGAAAAAAAAAATTATTACTTAAAATTTGAATTGTTTGATTTTATGAAAAAGTTTACGAGATTATTGGAAGTTTAATGTGAATATTGGAGATAGCCATTTTTAATCTCACGGGACAATCCATTAGGAATTTGGGCTATCTACTGTCTATACTATTAGTTGCGAATATGTTGGTTTGGAATGTTGGATGAAATTGATAAATGTTAGTTATGTGATATGGCAATAGACTTAAAAAGTCATGCCAAGTGAAAAATTATCGAGGTCGTAGACCTATTGAAATTGAGATAGACCTAATTCAGTGAGACTAATGTGATATTTTAATGATATATTGTATTTATTGCAATTTTTATTAGAGTAGCACAGCGGAAGTGTTTAAAAACATAAGATTTCTTGGTAATTGGTTATCTGTGTTAGGTGTTACTGACCAAAGTGTACCCTGTTCATATGTTATTGGATATAATGTGGGCCACTGCGAATAAGAATGTTGCGATGAGTGGAATGAATGTTGACGAATGTAAATTGTGAGTGACTTTCAGTTATGAAACTCTACACAGAGAACAACTGTTCTAGAATTGAATGTAACTAATATGATCATTCAGTGCGATTCTGAAATATTGTTGTTTTGAACGAAATTTCGAGGACGAAATTTATTTAAGGTGGGTAGATTGTAATAGCCAGAAAAATTTAGATTCTAGAAAATATTATTTTATATAAAAGTTCAATATTTTTGGGAATGTTTTGCGAATTTATGGTATAAATAATATTTGATAATTTTTTAAAGTTAAATGTTTATTTTAAATTGATTTTAGAAGTTTTGGGATTATTCGGTTATTTAAAATTTACTTTTAAGAGTTTTGAGGAATAATTAATTTATTTATTTTTATTTCAAGAGGGTTATTAATATAAATAAATGATGACTCATGATTTTAACTCATGAGTCACCACTTACGTGTTTATAATAATAATAATAATAATAATAATAATAATAATAATAATAAAACTAAAGCTAACAAAAGTTATAGCAAATTGATATAGGAATTTAGGTTGATAACTTCAGATAGAGAGAGAGGACATAATATATTCTGAATGTTTTTTCTGGGGCGATAAAAATTTTGGTCTAGATTTCGACTTCGAATTTCAGGTAGAATTTCTAACTCTTTTAATATATGTATTTAATTTTTCTATCGTGTGATTCATGATATTGTTTTTGTTGAATTTTACCTGTTAAATTTTATGAAATAATTATGATTATGTGAAAATTATGTGAAAATCATGCCAAGGTGTTTTATTTGTTGTATAAATTAAATGCACGTATTAAAAGGGTTGAAGTTTTACTGAGCGTTAACTCACAACCCCACAGTTTGATTATAGGGTCGGTGAGAGTGAGACAACGACGGGAATTTTATTTGAATTTCTATTTAAAATTTGTAATAGTTGTATTTATTATTTATTGTTGTAATCGGTAAATTCAATAATTATAATTATCTTCGTCGCGTGTAAAATTTATCAGGTTTCCATTAATTAAAATATTATTTATTTAGTAAAATTATCGTCGTTGATAAATAAAATTGTCGCCATGATTTGTAAAAAATTTCGGAGTAATTCAGAATAAATTAGTGGGTATTCGATTGTATTTAAATTGTAATTATTATATTTATTAGTTACCATTAAAAAATCGATAACTAAAATTATCGCTGTTGCATTTTAAAATTTATCGAATTTTATAGAATGAAAATTTGGTCAATCGGTTTTAATGTTAATTTCTCCAATGGGAGAAACCGTGTAGCGGCCTTGGAAAATCGGGTCGTTACACTCCCTCTCTCTTTCTCTCTCTCCATTTTTCTACCTCACCATTACAGTTGGACCTATATCTAGCTTCGTCGTCATCATCCAATGCTTCATCGTACTGTTCCAACCCTAGCCGCCATTGCTCCATTCGTCATCTACCTCGCTGACGTCATCTATCCCTATCTCTCTCTCTCACAATTGCAAGCCCAACATTTATCGTCGCTGTGAACCATCGTTTTGCTCATACTCATGGTTCCAGATTTAGAAGTCGCCCTGCTTGCCACTCTAGATTTGTTCCGTTCGCCGTCTACCTCACTGACGTTATCTAGTCCCTTCTCTATCTCTTTCTCTCTCTCTCTCTCTCTCTCTCTCACACACACACACACACACACAACTGCAATCCCAATATTCATCACCGCCGTGAACCATCGCCGTGCTCGTAGTCATTGTTCCAAATCTGCTCATTGTCGTGCTCGTCGTTCTCACTGTTTGCCATACTCACTGTTTTCTGTGCTCGTCGTTTGCCATGCTCATTACCCCATTCATCGTGCTCTCTTTCTTTCTCTCTCACCCGCTCTCTTTCTTTCTCTCTTAGATCTGCTCGTCGCCATGCTCGCCGTTCGTCGCCGTGCTCTCTCTCTCTCTCCCCCACAATCCTCACATCAAGAGGAATGGTGGAGGGCAAGAACAATCTAAAGAATCTAGCGGTAAAGAAGATTCTACAAGAGGTTAAGAAGATGCAGTCGAATCCTTCCGATGATTTCACAAGTCTCTCTCTCGAGGTTTTTTCCCATTCAAAACTGATCATATATCCTTTATTATTCTGTTTTCCAATTTTTGGTCAGCTGGATTGGATGTGCTTGTGCTTGTGCATGATCAGATTGTTCTCTCCTTGATTTTCTTATTTGTTTTCCTGTATTAGGTTTTACCTGTTTTTGTGTTGCGATTTCATGTAGAAAACATGTTGATTGCTCTGCTCTCGCTAATGATTTGATCCTTCAATTTGGATTCAATTTAGCCGTTGCGAACCGTCGTGGAATCGCCGATCATTGCCCTCCCCCCGTCTCTCTCTTAGATCTAAAAAATTCAGATATGTGTATGTTCATGTGAATTTTTGTGGAGTTTTTGTGAATATTCGTACTGGATTGTAATTTAGTAAATGTTCACACCGATTTATTTTCACTAATCTTAGGATTTTTTTCAATATTTTTTATTTATTCTAAAATATTGAGTGAACATTCACACAGAAGTGTTTATTCATAATGGATGTTTTGATTAAATTAGTGAAATATTAAGTGAACACTGAGTGAAATATTGTTTTGAAATATTGAGTGAACATTCATAGCAACACAATCATCCCTATTAACATATATTAAATGTTGAAAATAGCAAAATATGTTAAACATTTTAGATTGAGTGAATGTTCACATGTTGCTACATCTCACAAAATGGTATTTTATATAAATTAAGAGAAAATGATGGTCAAACAACATAAATTATTTTATAAAAAGTAATTGAGGACTAAAAAAGTAATTAAAATAATTAGAGGTTTATTTTATAATTTTTATATTTTTGAAAGACTAAATAATAAAAATCTCATTTTTAACATGCATTTTTATTCATAAAATTAAAAAAAAAAAATTATAATATCATTGAATATTTACATTTTATTTTAAAAAAAAATTAAAAATAACTTTATTGCCTTGTATATAAAATGTTTATTTGAAAATGAATGTTTGAGTAACGGTTTATTAGTCATTATTCGATACCGAAACCCAAACCTCAAGGGTAATTCTTGCTATTTGAGAAAATGAATAATTTAGAGGAAGTTAATGATAACATAGCTAAATTGGTGAAAAATCCCATTTTTTAAGTCTAATTGGTGAAAATTCTTTTTGTATTATTAGGTTTTGATTTAATCCTTTAAATTAGATTTCACTTGTGTTTTAGTCCCGCATTGTAGGAATTGTAGGAAACCCTTAGTGAGTACATTGGATTTTTATAGTGAATTCTATTACATGTAACTAATATTAGTTACAATTTCATAATTGTTATTTTTTACACATATTTAGGTATTTTTGGTTATATATACTTTAATTACATGTTACAATTACATATATATGTGTAATATTTTGTGATGTAACTGAAAAAATATCAAACTTTTTAGTTACATATCAGAGACATGTAACTAAAAAAATTATATATTATTAGAACATGTAACTGAAAAAATCAAACTTTTTAATTACATATTAGAGACATGTAACTAAAAAATTACACATTATTGGCATATGTAACTGAAAAATATTAAACTTTTTAATTACATATCAGAGACATGTAACTAAAAAGTTATATATAATTAGTTACTTTTAACTAATTATATATATTTTGTAACATCAAACAAATTTTTTACACACAAAATTATTACATGTAAAAAAAAAAAAAAAAAAAACAATTACTTGCAACTAGTACAGTAATATTACACACAAAATAGTTACATGTAACTGGCGCGTAACTATTATATGTGCAAGGCTTCTACCTTTTTAAAATATATGGGACTAAATCAAAAGTTTTTAACGCCTCTAGGAGTTTTGACCAATTAGAGCCTAAATATAGGACTTCCTACCTATTATCCCTAAAATAAAGCCGCCTCTGAGCAAAATAGTTTCCGTTTGGTTCACATACAAAAATAATTAATTATTGTTTTATTAATTTGATAATTATTTTTAAATTTATTTATTTTAATATAAAAGTATTTTGAGAATATAGTTTGCTTATGGTTAAACTCCTGTAATTTTTTAAGAATAACAATAAGGCGGAATAAATTAAGAATGCCTATTGCACCACTTCAACCTTCTAAAGTAAAGTTAAGAATATTGTATTCATAAATAGAGCAATAGAGCAAGCGAGGTGAAAGGAAGACAAAGGTTATACTCAAACATCCACAAGTAAAAACTGATCTCACCTTCCCTAGGTGTGAGACTAGGTGTGAGAGGGCACTGAGACTCACTAGAAATCCTAATAGTAACAAAATCAAGAATTCCGTATTGACTCCTAAGCTTGAGAATTAATTCCTCCTGGAATTTGGAGGGTCCATGACCTCCCCAATAAAACGAAGAATCGGTGTGAGAGGGAGTTCAAGTCTGACTAGGGTTTTTGGGAACCAAGTCAGACGATGAACTAACTGATGAGTGTTTTATTTATCAACAAATCAAGTATTTTTAAATTCAAATATTTGTTTATTTTCAAGTACTTTTGTTAGTTTAATATGTTTTTGTAGTATTTTATAGGTTTTTGAATAAATGAGTGAAAAAAATGTAAAGTCGGTACAGGTACAGTAACTTAAAGGCCAATTTGGAATATGATTCAATTTGATTTTGGAAAACCTCAAAACATGTGAGTTGTATATATTGTTCTTAGATTTCCATGGGTTTTTGAATCACCTAAATTGGAGTTCAGGTGAGAACGTTACGGCCAAAATACCAAAAGGTGTCACCGCCGCAACGGTGACACTGCCGCCGCTGCGGTGAAAGAGTAGAGAGTTACTAAACTCTCTACATTTCCACCACCGCGGCGGTAAGATAGTCGACAGAATTGATATTTTGAGATATTTTGTGATATTTTTTATCCCTTTATCATCTAATCTTCTTCTAAAGACCCTAGAACGTTTTGGGGAGTGGTTTTGAGAGCTCAAAACACATTCAACCAAGAGAAGATCACAAGGCCAAGAAAGAGGAAGCGATCTCGGAGCGGTTTTAGCGATAATTCTTCAGATAACGGCTAGTCTCCTCGTTTCTCTCTTTTATTCTTAGATTGGTTAGATGTTTTGTATATGTTTAGTTTGTATTTCATTGTATATGTGGTTATGACCATGAAAAACTAAATATATATTATCTAGGGCTTGATTGAATTCATGAAAAACGTTGTTTATATAAAATTGATGTTTTGTTAGTGATTGTTCATGTTTATCTGATTGTGTTTGCCGTGTTGTATTGTTTATTATGCTTGTTACGATATACCGAGAATACGGGATTTGATACTCGGGAGAGGTGACCCCGGATTCGGATTAGGGTAAATACAACACGATGATCCAATAACCCAGGAGGGAGTTGGGGAATGTGCAATCAATGACGTTGGATCACGACTCATGTGACTATGTGTTCGAAAAGACGTTCGAGGGGGACCTCGGCATCAACGCGAAGTCATATATTCGTTCGCTTTACACTCGGAAGAGGGAGTGAACGAGTTATAGATACAGAGATTATCGGATATGATGAATGTCATTAATGAAATTAGATTGAAACGAACTCGTTTAAGTGAACGATATTAATCCCTATGCAATAATTCTCATAAACGTCCTACCAATATATTAGTATAATTAGATAAATTAGTATTTTAATATTAGTATTTATTAATTAAATACCATTTTTATCGCCTAGATAAAGTTGAGTTATGATAATCGCGATACTCGACGATATTCTCAACCAATCCTCGTGAACACGATACCCCTACTCTCCCAACCTATATTAAAACTTGACATGTACGCTTGCGGTGAAAATGGCGACGCTTAATTACACGCCACCACTAACCTCTACAATACTACCTGCAAAACTACTTAAGGGAACGATATCCATGAGAACTATTCAAATTCAAAGAACGCTAAACAATCCTAGAAGAAGATTCAGAGAAAAAATAACAATACGAATTAAGAAGAAGGGCAAGGAAGATTTAATGATGATTACTCCAAAAAACAGATCTAGTAACTCCTTACTTTTTTCTAAAAAATAACCAAGGAGTCAGGGGAACAAATCATGTAGGTGAAACTCCCCCGCCCATTAAGTCTCCTAAAATTAGCCAATGGGCTCGTTTGGCTGGGACCCAAGGATACGAGCAAACTGATCACAAAAAGGGTTCAGTCTAGTGAAACCACCTCAAGACATGCCTCATCGCCCAATTAGAATTACATTTGGGCTCAAGCCTACAAAGAACTTGGTTTGGCCATAACTAAACACTATCCTATAATCAAGATATTATGGTAACTCAACCAATGACATGGCTGCGTGGGAGACGTGGAGAATGCAACTCACCGACTACCTATGTGATGCGTAAAAACAGGAAAATCAATAGGGAAAAAAAAAAAAAAGAACAGGTATAAATTTATGGGAAATTTGTCATGTTGATACACACACAATTATTAAATCTCTCAGAAATCTTTGGTTGACACCATACCAATGCTAACATTGGTCTTTTGGTGTTTCAGTTTGACAAGTTAATGAGAGAGGATTTGTTGTCTATGTCAACTACCTTGAGCCAGTTACGTCAGATTGGTAACATAGGTGAAGTGAGAAGTTAATTACTAGCCAACCTTTGTCACAATGTAAGAAACTAGAGGAATCAACATGTAGATACAAATATAAATACAACAAAAAAATGATTAATTATATAATAAATATTTTTACATTCATATAACATATTAACTTATTCTCACGTTGATGGTTTTTTGGCTAATATTACACTGGTGTCATTTTAAGTCTTTTGATTGTTACAAGTTTTGACTTACAAGGTGTGTAGTTCTTGCCTACATCAATTTCCAGGTTGCAAAGTTGTTCGGCAAATATTTATTGTTTTAACTAAAAAAAAAAAATCAATCTTAATTAAAAAAATTAACGAATGAGGAGGAAAGGGTATTTTCATGAGAAAAAAATATTACATTGGGATGAGAAGTAACTGAAATGCTTGAATTGGCGTGCTCAGTATACTTTCGCTTAATTTTAACAATTTTTACTAACAGTGAAATTATACAAAATTTATAAGGGGATTAAATACTTTCTTCATTGAAACAAACTAAAATCACTTCTTCCGCACCAAAACACAAGAATTCAAAGTGCAATTATTCCCAAAATCAACCATTATGGTGTGTTATATATCATAAAGGGTGAACCTAAGAGGTATTAGTTCGGTTGACAAGGGGTGCCTTATTTTTTTATCAACCAGGGTTCGACTCTTCTAAAAAACACTCCTGGAATTCAATCATAAATTTAATCTTGAATGCATCAAATTATGTGGGAAAGTACGTGTTGGTCCAAAAATCTATCCAAGAGTAGGATGAATTTGATAGTTTAATAATTAACAAGTCAATTGAATTCCCTAACTGGTTTATATCTTGTTAATATGCAAAAACGTTAATTTATAAATGTACACACAAACAGTTGATGGATAGAGATAGTGGCACATAAATTTATAATAGTTCGGCAAACTACTTTTGTTTACATCCACTCCCTTGAGCTCCCGTTGGGAATTCGCAATCCACTAATCCAACCCTAATCTTTTTCCCGTGTAAGAATCAAACTCTTACAATAATCTTTCTCCCTTAAGGGAAGAATTGCACCTCTACACTTCGATTGGGTAATATACCTTTATACCTAATCCATACCCCTACTCAAACCACTTGCCTTTAGGTCTAAGCTACAACAACTAATCACACCTAATCATTTTCCCTTAGGTAAGAATAAAACCTTTAAACCCTGATTAGATAAGGTCCCTTTATGCAACCCTGATTAGATAAGGTCCCTTTATGCCCAATCAACACATTTACTTAGACCAATTACTTTTAGGTACAACCTACAACTCACAAGAATACAAAAAACTTGAGAGCAATATAAGCACAAAAGCTTTTTAAAACAAATTTCAAGAAAAACTCGTTTCAAATAATTTTAGTAGGACCAATTTTTATCTCAAATATAACTAGCTCAAATATATATATATATATATATATAAAATAAAGTAGGACGGGTATATTCATGGCCGTTGGATGAAAGACAAAACTCTAGGGGTGGTTATGGACCCGGGGACCCGCCCAGCCCGAACAGCCCGACCCTATTTTTTTAGGGCTTGGGATTTATCTTTGGGCCCATGGGCAGGGTCTGAACCTAGGTTTTAAGGCCCGATGAATTTTAGGGTTAGGCTTGGGTAAGGCCAAAATATTTTAGAGTCAGTCCGACCCGACCCGAAGAATAATTTAAAAAAATTTATATATATATAAACATATTCACTAACACATATTCACTAAACACATATTCACTAACCCTAATTAATATTTATTTTTTAAATTAAAAAAAAATTATAGGGCTAGGGGCCCTAGGGCCGAGCTTTGGGCATAGTTTTTTTTTATAGGGTCAAGTTTGGGCATGAAATTAAGGCCTGACCATAGGGCCGGGTCGAGGTCTGGCTTGGGCCTAGCAAATTCTTGTAATACCCTAGTCTAAGATCGGCCCGAGCCCGGCCCAGCCCATGACCACCCCTACTAAACTCTAGATATTTTCTGACTGTTAGATCAAAATAAACCTAGATATAAATATTAAAATTAGGGTTTAGCCTTACAATCCCTCTCAATCGTCTCTCTCACCCTCCCCATCAGAAGTCGACCTTTGTTCTCCCTTTCACTTTCACTCTCTCAGGACTCGATCTCGCAAGGACGACGGCAGTAGACTGTGGCCTTCCTCCCTTGCGAAGACGACGGCGAGGGTCACTCGCGACCAGGAGACCAATTGGCCAGATTTAGCCGAAATAGTTTTCCGATTCCCCATGGCCGTCTTTCGTCACCATTGAGTTCCCCTATGACCGCTGCTTATGCCTTTGCTTTCTTCTTCTGCAGGTACGTTTTCTCTGTCTATCTTATTCAACCTCTATCCACAATGATTACTTTTTGGTACTTGGGGTCAGTCTCAGCTTTGTTTCTCTCATCCTATTTGCAATCGGATTCCTCCTTTGGAGATGGAAAAAAAAGTAGCAAATCTTCTGTAACATCAACGGTTAGAACTAATCAGTCATCGCCCAATCTACCAAAGATATCAAAAATAAGATAATTTAGTCAACCAATTAAAGCAATAGATGTGTTCATTTTCAATTCCGATTTCAAACCTAAATCTACGAAACACTACCTAAGAAATTTCCCATTCAAAGAGCTTCAATTTGCAATAGACAACTTCAGCTCGAAGAATATACTTGGTTATGGGGGATTTTCTAATGTGTACAAGGGGAAATTGGTGGACGGAACAATAATTGGAATTAAGTGATTGAAGGAGGTGAGTGGAACCTCCGGAAAATCTCAGTGTCGGACTGAACTTGAGTTGATTAGCTTGGTCGTTCACCGAAATTCGCTCCAGTTAATTGGATATTGCATTACGATCCAACGAGAGGCTTCTGGTATATCCTTACATGGTTTTTAGCAATGATAAATTTTTGGTTTTTAAAATTTGAAATTATTTGAGTTTCATAATAATGTATGTTCTCATGCATTCTTGAGAGAAAGTCGAAAAATAATTTTCAAATTTGTAGAAATTCATGATCGATTTTGTGCATGTTCTTGAGCATGGGCTTGAGAATGATTTAATGTACCTCACACTTTGTTGCTTTAATGTACCTCACACTTTGTTGCTTGAAGTTGGTATGGTTTATCAGTTCATTAATGTGCTTATATCTTCTTAAAAGGTTATGTGATTAAGGTGATAATTATTTATTCTTAAATTCATAACATTAGTTATATGATTATGCTATTAGTTCTATGTCAAAATTTTAGAATTATTTCAATTTCATGATAGCAATAGTATTATGTATGTCCTCGGGTATTCTTAAGAGACAAAAAAATCATTTTCAATTTTGAAGAAATTCATGATCAGTTTTGTGTATTGTTCGTGAGTAGGAATTTTCATTGGCTTGATGTTGCTTTAACTGTGCCTAACACTTCGTTGCTAGAAGTCATGTGCTTATCACTTTTCTCCTTTGTTTTATCATCATTGTGCTGTCATATTTAAGTGCAGAACTTTAACTGTAATATGTGATTTATGTTACTTTACCACTGTTCTAAAATTCATTTTGCTTTATTTATGGTAATTTAGATGTGATTAATTTGTCGGTGTATGTTTCTTTGATATGATATCCATAGGTCGAGGCGATAATAGAACGACCACTTTGACCAAAACGACGACGGTCTAGATGATTGCAGATATACTGATTTGATTTCAGATCTACAAATTTGGTTTCTAATTTGCCAATCTTCAGGTATTTTCTCTCTATTCTACTCTACCATGTAAAGTAGAGAAACGTAGTATTTTTTCCATAGTATCATAGGCATGATTATGGTAATGAATTCGGTGAACATGGTCCAAATTAATTACTGTAATCTTTTTTCAAATTTATTTAGTTCCGTAATTTTAATTTTTTTTTTTCATTCTAAACCATGTTTTTGTTTCATATATTTTCTATTTTTATGTTTCTGTTTTCTAATTTTTGTTATATTCTTAAGGCATTGGATATCACTGTTCTCTATCCCTTACTATTCTTACAATGAAGGTAAAAAACCATTTTCTAATTTTTGTCTCTCTAAATTCCTGTTCTGCTTATATTTATTTGGTTAAAATGAAGAGTCTATACCTGTTTTTTATTTTATATTTCAAATTTACGTTTTATTTTTAATTTATTTGTTTGTGGCCTGATATCATCTTTAGGGTGAAATTCATTAGATTTGACCTATTTCATTGAGAAATATTTTATCTATTTATCAGTCCCTAAACTAATTTGTACATTTTCAGTTCTTTTTAGTAAAAATAAATAGAATAAGAAAAAAAAATGAATAGAAGTTAAGGATTAATCTGGTAATCTGGTTAGGCTTTAAAGAGTACATCTCCACCATTTTTGTTTTAGGATATGAGTGGGTTATTATTATCCATTCAATCCGAATTTTTCCAATTCATTTACGCAATATAAAGAGAGGATTTTCTGCTTCGGCTTGATGGGAATCTTTGTAGGAATGATTTGAGTTGGATTTGACGAGGATTTGGAATATAATTCTTCATCTATTGTTTGGTTTTATCTTAAACCCTTGGTATGTATTCTTCAAATTCTTATTCAATTATAATATTTTATATTCTTAACTGAATCACAAAAATGTATGTATTCATGTTTCTTATGATGTTTCTATGTGTGTTTTTTTAATGATTTGCTTTTAGTTGTGTGAAATTCAAAGAAATTGAATTGGGTATTCTTGGAGTTTAGGGTTTTTTCTATTTTATGGTGGTTGTTTGTCAAGTTTATTTTGTAAGCTTTGTGTATTTATGTGAACACCTAAATTTTGGGTGTGTTAAAAATTTACAACACATAATTTATTTTTATTTGTTTTTTGTCATAATAGAGGTCAGTCTTTTACGACTTATTTCTTTCTTGCGAACCACGGGAGCGTCTAGCACCTCAAGGAGCAAATCTTATTTTCCTTAAGGGTTCAAGCGGCATACAAGGGATTTGAGGATTATGTGGATTTGAGAATTATATCGAATAATGTGTTACCAGGAAAGTACAAGTAATTTATTTAGATTTTGCTTCTCTTTTTTATGCCATTTTTATATTTCTCAAGTTGTATTAAGTTTCTTATTTTTATTTTTGTTATTTTGTACTCGCTTAATTAGTGTATTCTCACTTTAAATAAAAATCAGTTGTTTCATTTTAGAAATTTATTTTCTATTCTAAAATCTCTTCTTCTTTTTTTAATTTTTAATTTTTATGGACTTAAAATGTTCCAAAATCTAGATTATTCATTTCTAATTTATTATTATTTTTTTATAATTTTATAATTCATTTAGATTGTTTTAGATTTTAGTTTAAACAACGGACAATATCATTACTTTGATGAACACAAATGACTATCCAAAATTTTCTTCTCTTGAAGTTAAGGAAAAACAATATTTGAGGTTTCTATTAAGTTCTAATGTGTCATTTTGTTCTTATACATACGAAAAAAAAAAATTATTCATCTATGACGTTTCTTTATCTTTTTTGTTATGTGTGTTTAGATTTGTTTTTGTGGCTTTTCCTTCTGAAGTTACTTCTTTATTACTAATGTAGTTTGAGAATTTTTGAATTTCTGTTGTGAAGTTCATATATAATTTGTAATAATGTTAATGCATATTTCTTAATGAATCACAGACTTTTACAATTGTGCCTTCAGGCACGGGTTATACACTAGTATGTATATATATCAAATAAAACACAATAATTTTAAGCACACAAAAATAATTGGAGAGATCTCACCAAAATTTCCTCAAGAAATATTGGATAAAGAAAACTCTGTAGTAATCTCGGCATTGCAAATAAACTATTTTTCTCGATCAAGAATTTCTCAAAAGAATTCTCTCAAAAATATATTTTAGAAAATATAATCTCAACTCTTTTATAAATCTGAAATCTTTTTTTATTCATGATGAATTTCAAATGAAAAATGAAAGTCTATTTATAAGAATTTTGAACACTGCCTATAATGGCTACCTTTTAAAAGGTATTGTCAAAAATAGTACATATAGTGCCCACATATAAAATAGATTTCTAACTGCTATATCTAACCAAAAATAATATGTTTAAAACATTCAATTTAGTACCCCAAAAAATTGATCAAAGCCTTAAAAAGAATTGAATTATTTTTTTTTCAAAAAATCACGAAATCAAAAAATACAAGGACTAAATAATAAGAGCAAATAAAATATCTAAAATATCTCTCGTATCTTTGAAAAATCAGAACATATCGATCGACCGAATTCCCGGTCAATCGACCGTCTAATCCTTAATGTTAAGATTTCTAACCATTGCAGCACAATTCGGTTGACCGATCAGTCAACCAATTTAGGCTTTGTATCTGTCAGTCAACCGAAATGGCTAAAACCAAATTTTTTGGTAACCTAAATGTGATATTCAATCAATTATCCTATCAGTCGACTGAAAATGACATTTTTCTCATTTTTTATAATTTTTCAAACAGTTCTTGATCGATTACTTAGAAAAAGCTATTTATTAATATAAATTTATCACTTCTGACCATTTTCAAAAATTCATATAATTATTTTCATGTGTCGTACATGATCCTAATCGGGTTGCATTAAAAGTTTAGAGGAATTAAGTTGTTTTTACCTAATAATACAAAAATCTTATTTTCCCAAAAAAAAAAATCAATATCCTCCACTACAACCAACTTGATCTTTATTACCTCTCTCATTAAAGTAATCTCTTACTTATTTAAGGCCCATTTGGTAACCATTTTTGTTCTCATCCCATGCAGTGGGATGGGATGAGATGAGATGAGAATTATGTTTCTTTTTTGGGAGTAGAATCGCGTTTGGTAACGATAATTATTTTATTTTATTTTTTGTTTTGCAACCAGAATCGCGTTGGTAACGATTTATCCTAAAATCAAGATTTTTTTGTTTTATTTTGGGAACATTTTATTTTATTTGGCCGACAGCGGCGGCTGCCGGATGGTGGCCGGTGGGCGGCCGGCGATGCCAGAGGTGACCGGCCACGGTTGCCGGAGATGGCGGCCGGCGACGGACAGCGGGGGCAGTGGCCCTCTTTAATTTTTGGGAATAAGATGAGAATTTTTAGAAGAAAAAAATTATTTTTGTTTCTCAAACCTTAAGAAAATATGGACACAATTCCCATTTTAGAATGGAATGGGAATAGAAACAAAAAAAATAGGAGTGGTTAGCAAATGTTATGCCCAATAAAAATCTAGGAATGGAATGAGAATTTTTGGGATGAGAGTGGTTACCAAACGGGGGCTTAAGTACCAAAACTAAAATCTGTAATCATTTATCAATATAACCATTACTCCTTTAAAACATTTTACTTAATTGGTTCATCAAAACAACTAGGATCAACAGTATGTCTTTAAAATCGCTTAGGAAAGTGATTAGCCGAGCTGCACTTAAACTGAACCGAACACACTTTATCGGGAAAAAAAAAAAGGGTTAATACTATTTATAATCCCTCAATTCTTTTAATATTTCACATACAGCCTCTAACTTTTCAAATTACCACGGAACTCCTTGTTGGAGCATTTTTCAATGAAATGACTATTTTACCCTTACTCATTCAAACTGAAAAATAATAAAATAATCCAAAATGGTAAATGACCAAATTACACTTTCCACTTCTCTTTCTTTTTTTCAATTTTTTTTTCTTCACAGTTTCACCACCTCCCCCACCATACCACCGCCGACCACTCTATCTTCCACCGCAACCAAACAGAAAAGAGAGAGAGGGAGAGAGAGCGAGAAGGCCAAATGTGTTGATCGTCTTTTTCGAGCTCTGATGTTTGCAATGGCTTTGATTGTCGTTTCCTTTGTCCAAATCGCACATGACGATCAAGCCACGAATCCAGTCTTGTGGAACTCCGATGAAGAAACTAAAAATCTCACCATGAACGTGTTCAAAGATCTAATGCAGAAGGGCTTGTTGACTTCGGGTGCAAAAGCTTAGTGTATAGGGGAGGAATCTTCAACTGCCGTCTCTGCACTACAAAAATTGGAATTCCACAACGCAATCGGCGTCTATAAACACCCATTTTTCTCCCTCTTATGCAAAAGATTCTTGTATGAGCTCAATTTCAAGGATGATTATTTTGATTTCGTCTTCTCCAAAGCTCTTGATAGGGTTTCTGTCCTATCTCTTCTCATCCGCGAGATCGAACGAGTCTTGAGACCTTGCGGCACTGGGACTATGCTTATCGGCAACTTGATTAGGTCAGTCACTCCAATCTTACTGTTCCTCAAAAATTCTAGTAATGAACATGTTTGTAGCCTTGGCTCCTTCACACTCGTAATCTTCAAGAAAAAATCAATTCCAATTCGATCCCTTCGTTTGAGCTATATGGGCTTCCTGATGAATGTCTGTCGATCAAGAACAATAAACCATTGATGAAGAAGATCGAAATCTTGGATTGAAGCTTTTCTCTCTTTTTGCTCCTCAAAGCTTTGATTTCATAGTTTCTCATCTGGGATTCCGTGGTTTATCGGGTACCCAGTTTGATTATCTCTCTCTCTCTCTCTCTCTCTCTCTCTCTCTTTCTCTTAAGATCTTCATCCCTCTTTATTTCCATCTTGATTGTTGATCTCTATTGATCGTCTACAGGTGACATACCAATCTCGATCGATCCTCTACAGGTGACGGTGGTGATCCATTGGTCGGTTGGGAATGGTGTTGTTCTGGGGTGGTGGTGATCGGTTGGGAATGGTGTTGTTCTGGGGTGGTGTTGTTCGATTCGGCAATTGTGTCCTATGGTGGTGGTTTTGGTGGTGTTTAACGACGGGATTTGGTGGCAGATTTGGGGAGGATGCGGTGGTGGTGGGGATTTTGGAGAGGATGAAACATTGAAGAAAATTTTAGGGTTCTAATTATAATATGTACTCTGAATGTTTTAGGAAATTTTATTTTGAACCATTATATTTTTTAATACATGGTAATACAATCGTTTTACTTGATTAGTATGGTTAAAAATTAAAAAATTTACTTTTAAAGGGTATTTTTGGAATAAAAAATGAGCATGGGGTCTAGGTGTCTTTTGACCAGAGAGTTCAACGGATCTTTCAAGGATAGTTTAACATTGAGGGAATTCTTGTGATTCTAGTCAATAGTTGAAAGGATGTAAATGGTATTAATCTAAAAATATATTACGAAGGGTGCACCATGCTTACCAAATGGCTTTTGGTTTGCAGTGTAATTTAGAGCTGAAATAAAACAAAATGTAAAATTACTACATTATGTCCACAGGGGGCGGTGGCGCAGTTGGCTAGCGCGTAGGTCGCATAGCTAAGAGTTATCCTGAGGGCGAGAGTTCGATTTTGTAATGGAAGAAGCAGAAAAGAAATAGCGGTTCTCACCCCATTAGTTTTTCTAACCTACTCTTCTATTTTGTAATGGAAGAAACAGAAAATAAATAGCGGTTTGGACATAAAACTGAAAATTACCTATATTTTAATTTTTTTTTAATATCGTTGACTTTTCTTTGATGTTGCCAAAAAATTTCCGGCACATGTAACATCTCTGCACGTACCAGAAATCTACACAACCTGACAACCTGTAAAACCGATTAATTCTACGAGGACACCAGTGTAATGTCGGCCAAATAACCTTCGACATGAGAATAAATTAGTTTGTTTTAGGATATCAGGCAAAAAACTACATTGTAAAAATAATGTGATACTTTTCTCTTATTTATAGACTCACCATATCATAGCCGTTGGGTATGAGCTACCTAGGTTTTGATAATTTGGTTTTCTCCCCCATTATGTTGCTATTCAATGGGGAATTACAATTTTTTTGACTCCCCATTATATGGTTATTTAGTGGGGAGTTACGCCCTTTCGGCTCCTCCACTAAAAGCGGGAATTTCTCCCGCATCACATTCTTTAACTTTCCACTTGATGGATCCGTGCATGGATCACCAGTTTGGACCAACGTCCACGGTCTGACTCTTTTTGAGCATTAGGCTTATCGTGATGGGCTTTTTCCGAGAAGCGAAAATTTCTCTCGCATCGACTTTTATTCATACCATTAAAAATTACTTATATATTTTTTTTATAATATCATTGAATTTTTACATTTTATTTAAAATTTTATTTAAGAATAAATTTATTACTTTGTAAATAAAATATTTACTTAAAAATAAACGTTTGACTAATGGTTTATTAGCCATTATTTGATACCAAAACTCAAATCTCAAGGCCAATTCTTGCTTAAAAAAAAGAATAATTTATGAAATTATAATAAATGTTAGAAGTTTAACTTTACATGTTACAAATTTTTCTCGAAAAGTTATAAATTTGTCTAAAACCTTGTAACTTCTTTGGACCTATTTTGTAAATTTCGCCACCAATATTGGTACAGCCGTTGTACCGTAGCAAAGCCTTGAATGTTATAGGAGGTTAATGATACCATAACTTACAAACCAAAATAGGTTTTTATTGTTTTATTAATTTGATAATTATTTTTAAATTTTTTAATGTTTAATCCAAATTTCACAGTCTCTCTCCTCAATAACCATTTGAAGTAAAAAGATTATTATTTAATTCTCTGTCAAAACAATATTAATATTTAATTATTTGTAGATAGTGAAGAGATATATTTACCCTTCTATATATATAGCCAAATAAAGAAGGTTTAATTACACCCTCTTGTGGTTTGTGGACCTAAGTGCAACCCTCACTCCATTGATGGAAATCATGGAATGTTGATTTTACCCTTATTTATATCTTAACACTTAGACGTTTGATACTCACTCTTCCACATCAGAACCCTACCCACTCACTCTTCTCATCCGAAGCTCTCAGTCTCTGCACCGACGTTCTTCACTTCCTCACCGTCGTTCCACCAGATGATCGCAAAATCCTTCCACATTTAAGATGTTCATCACTCACTCTCAATCTCACTCATCGTTCACGCAGATCTGAGAACCATCGTTCACGCAGATCTGAGAACCATAGGTTGTTCACCTCACAATCCTTACAAATCTAAGAGCGATAACCCTATATCGTTCTCCGATTGTTCGATTTTGCTAATTTTTCCCATTTATTTCCCATATTTTGCGTTTATTTTGTTAATTTCAATCTCATATTCTTCGATTTCTTTTGCAGTTTATGTTAGATCCGAAAACGATTACAGGATTTTTGAAGAATCGTGCAATATATGTTCGATTATTGAAGAGTGTTGGAAGAAATCTACGATTTACAGCTAGGGTTTAACTGTTGAAGGTAAAAAAATTGTATTTCCTTTATGTTAATTGATATTCTAAGTTTTGACGTTTCGAAAATAATGGTTTTCATGTTTCTTGTTTTCATCTTCTGAACTGAAACGACTTTCGAAAGTTTCTAAACTTGGGTGCGAAGGCTTGTGGTTGTAAAATATGGGATTTGTCTGGGATTCCATGCAAACATGTCATTGGTGTAATTAATTTGAGTAGGGGAGAACCGACAAATTATGTGCACGAATGTTATAGAAAAGACTTATATTTAGCCACTTACAGCTACATGATAAATCCGGTTCCTAGAATGCACGATTGGGTGCAAACCAGAATGCCTTTGCTGCCCTATATCAAACAGAATCAAGCTGGTAGACCCAAGAAGATGAGGAAGAGGGGTCTTGATGAACCGAGAGTTACATCACAGACAACCAGGATGGGAAAATACATTCAATGCAAAAACTGTTTGTAGCAGAGACACAATAAAAAAAAGTTGCAAAAATAGCAAACATTTGAACTCGAAATTGGTTGAAAAGGTAATGTGTTATGTATTAACATTTAGTATTTAATTTCTATAACTTTTCAAAATATTAATTGGTTTTTGGTGTTTTTGGTATTTGAAGGAGAAATCTCAGGCAACAGTGGCTGGTTCATTGGCTCAAGCAGTGGCTGTTCCTAGTTCATCGGCTCAGCCACTAACAAGAGCAAATTTGAGAGTTTGGGTTGCAAGCCGAACCAATTTTACTACAACATTTGGGACAGGAAGCGAGGAGAAGATGAAGCACAAGAGAGGAAGAAAAAGAGAAAGACAACTAATTTATCGGGGTAAGTTTCTGGTGCAACAAATTACTGTGTTTGGACATGATCATAAAACATACTTTTAGATAGTTTTTTTTAGCCATTATTGGGTTTGGACAGAAAACACACTTTTTGAGCACACATTTTGAGCACAACTTACTGTGTTTGGACAGAAAACACATATTTTTATCACAAAAAAAAAAAAAAAACTGTCTAGAATTGGACAGTGTTTTTTGGACAGTTAGAATTAGTGTATTGTTTCTATTATTGTGTTGAGTGTTATTGTTGCAGGTTTGGACGGCTAGAATTTTGGACAGCATTTTTTGGATAGCGTTTTTTGGACAGCGTTTGGACTGTTGGTGGTGGAATATTACGTTACCACTTTCTCCGCAAGTGTACTGGTCAAATTTTAGTATAGATGAAAAGGAGTAGGGGTTGTCGTATCCACAGAGATTGGTTGAGATTATTATCGAGTACCGCGATTATCATAACCTAACTTTATCTAGATGACATAAAATGAGTTTATAATTAATTAATACTAATACTAAATTAATAAATCTAACTATACTAATATTATATTGAGATGTTTAGGGAAAATATTTCCTAGGGATTAACTTCGTTTACAAATACATGTTTGATCTCGTTTATTTTACAATAACGGCGTTTATCCTATCCGACAATCTATGTATCGTAAACTTATTCGCCACCTCTCCCTAGTGTAAGACGAGTGAATATGCGACTTCACGTCAACAAATAAGTCCCCCTCAACGTCTTAACGACATTAGGTCACATGAGTCTTGCCCCAATGTCATTTATTGCACACTTTCTAACTCTCTCCCCGGTTATTAGATCGTCGTGTTGTGTTTACCTTAGTCCGAATTCGAGATTACCTCTCCTGAGTGTCAAACCTCATATTCTCTAAATATATAAACAAGCATATAATCAAAGAACAACGGTAAACACAATCAAAATAGCAAAGAACAACCATTAACGAAACACAAACTCAAACAAATAATATTTTCATAAGTTATATTAATCCCTAGACAAAATCCATTTAACTCATGGCCATAACCATTTATACTATGAAAACTGAGCTAAACATGCTCAACAACCTACCCAAGTTAAGAAAATAAAGAGAGAAACGAAAGCAACTTAGCTGTAGTCCGAAGATTTGTTGCTAAAACCGCTTTACGATCGCTTCTCCTAATTCGCAACGTGTTCTTCTCCTTCAGATTTGGTTGAACACTCCCCAAAACACTCTCAAAATATCCTAAGACCTTAGGGGTCTCTAATGGGTGGGGGGTTGAGAGAAGAAGAGAGGAGAGGGGCTTAAATAGGGAGCAAAATATCTAATAAATATCTAACAACTATAGAATGTGACCGCCGCGGCGGTGGGTATGTCGGCTAGGTCACTACCTAGGCAGTGGGATCAGATACCTTACTGTTGTTTCACTGCCATGGTGGTAGATGATCAGAATCTTTTAGGCCTTCTCTGCGTATTGACCACCACGGCGGTGGTCTGGATACCTCGGAGGTAGACTGCTGGTCTAAATTTTGCCCTTATGCTTGTTTTCCCACCGTTCTTGATCCGATTTGATCGTTTATGATTCGTTTTCATGCCTTTTCACCCCCACACACCTGATTTATACAAAAATACATAAGAACGTATTAAAACGTAATAAACATACTCGAAAACCAATAAGTTCGATTTGAAAATAGATAGGTAAATTACATCTATCAAATACCTCCAAATTTGGAATTTTGCTAGTCCTCGAGCAAAACACCCACACAATATAAGAAAATATAACAACTGATTACTAAATTAAAAACTAAAAATGAAAAATACTAAAAACGATAATGTGCAAGTTTTGAATCTCATCTACCGGCCCAATGATTTTTCCCTCATTGGCCCTCAATCCTATCAAGTTCAAGCATAAAACACACCATGTGGTGTTCTAGAATTTCAACGTTCAATGATAGTAAGGGCAATTATAGATCATGTTCAAAGTGTGTGTGTTAAAACTCAAATACACAACTATCCGTTAATTAGATGAGATTATCCTTTAATAAAATTCATGACTAAAACCATTTAGGTATAGGGAATCCATAAGCCTACCCTGGGTTCTATTCTCCACTAATGTAGGTTAAGCAATTCAAAAAGATCATTAGGACTTGGTTCGGTTTTGAAAAAATGGCCAAGGGTATATCGGAAATAGAAAGCAGGTTAATGTCGTTAACTTGAGGATACCCGAGGCACATGCTTGGCACTCTCACACTCGAAACCCCACAGATATATTGGAAAAAACCTTGAACATACATTTAAGAACCACATACTCACTTGTCAAAGGAAACAGAAATTTAAACAACATTTACATATGTTTTTTTTTTCTTCAAACAAACAACCACACCCCCAAACTCATTCGATTATTAGAATTTCATGGGTGTGGTTAAAATGAAAGCAAAATGACAAGTGAGTACTCGATTACCGAACAAATTAAAGTTCTCCCTAAACCCAACCGCTCACATCAAGTAGCATTTGCAACTGTTAGCTTGATTCACTCAAATTGTGCCTTCGGCTCAGTAATACAGGTTTGAAAAAAGTTCAATCAACCAAGGTATTTGTTTAAGTGTTCAAAATTGAAACAATTTTTAGGTTTCAATAAGATAACGAGGGATAAATATATAACCAGGTAAGCTTCAAAAGCTCAAGCGATAAAAACGAATGCCTAAGTCATATCTCCCGAACTATCTCGCCCAGGATTTTACCTCGAATTTTTCCCAAATAAAGTTCTAAAATCCCTATTGTCATGAATTTAGTTGACAAATAATCATTTTTAAATCAAATAGACAATTATACATTGAGTTTACGTGCTCGTGCATTTAGGATCTACAATAACTTTTATTAAAACGATACATCAAGCACACAAAACACACATGAATGAGCTTTACACTTGACCTCAATAAACAATCAGGGGACAACTCATTATCGAGTAATGGCCCAGATGAATTAAAAACTCAGCACAAAACAACAACTAAACTAAACTAACTAATCCTAAACAAACATGCAATACGGTAAAACAATAAAACATACTACACATCACCACCAAACTTAACATGGACAGTATCCTCAACAACTTATCAGCGATCCCAATGAAATAATAAAGCATGATATTAAAGACGGGGGCTTAGAAGACGTGCCTGGGAGGTGAGAAAATCTCGCCTCCGAATCAAGTCGGTTGTGACGGATTTAACTTATTTTTTACCTTGGGTTACCTCCCAAAAGTGTGTGGTTTATTGTCTTCGGCCCGATACAGCGAAGGGCTCATCAAAGAGCAGTTTATGCTCGTAGTAAGTGTCGTACAACACCACGTACGGGTCTTGATTCAAAACGCCCTCAAGCTTGGCGAGATATTGCTCTGGATGGCTCGATCTTTTAACAACACGCCTTACCGGCTTATGTACTTGGTGGACATGAAAGGACGTTGCTAATGGTGTTGAAGGATAAGTGAGCCACATCAGATCTTCGTAGATGTGATTGTCTGGGATCAATGGTGGCATCACAATTTAGATCTCTAATAGTGACGAATCACAATCGTCGATCCACGCTTGGCTTCCCGGCTTATTTAAATAATCATCTATGAATGCTCCCAATGTCACACCCCACCCCAAACACCCGTCACCATGGGGCCGACATGACATGGACACGACCTCATCTTAACGTCAAACCCCCTAGTAAACGACAAAGTGCATACAAAAATATACAACCACAAATTCTGACCAAATACAACAACTCTAACTGGGGACACACCCGTCCCTGAATTATAATAACAACAAAAGTATAACAACAATGAAGCTCTCACAGGTTCGCCTCAGACAGCTCATTCCAAAATATTTTCATACTACACCATCGCCGGACTCTACCTAGTGCCAGTAGGGGACCGACTCCTAGCTGTTATACCTGCGAGTGTACTGCCTTCTTAGTAAAATATTTTTAAAATAAAACTCATTCTATAACATCTAAATGGGATCAAGCGGAAGTATATAAATACAACATAATTCGTAAAATCTCTAGTATATAAGCAGTGAAAATAAAACGATATAGATAAGTTCCTTCTAGTATAAAATCACACCAATCACCATAATAAATAATAAATCACCCAATATAAGTAAACACCACTCTACCACAACACACACTGGCCAGCCATAGTGATCGTTTTAACCTCACGATCGGGAGTTGCAACGATACTATAACATCCGTAGGAATGTCTTCCTACGAAATATCCACACCCCTTTTGGGGAGAAATATAATCCATACCCCTTACGGGGAGAACTATCCACATCCCATGGGAAGAATCCATACCCCTTACGGGAAGAAATATAATCCACACCCCTTACCGTAACATCCGTAAGAATGTCTTCCTACGAAATATCCACACCCATTTTGGGGAGAAATATAATCCACACCCCTTACGGGGAGAACTATCCATATCCCATGGGAAGAATCCATACCTCTTACGGGGAGAACTATCCACATCCCATGGGAAGAATCTATACCCCTTACGGGGAGAAATATAATCCACACCTCTTTCGGGGAGAACAGCTATAGCATCGTTAAAATCATCAGTATAGTTAAAAATTCACATCCCTTACGGGAAGAAATACATTTTCACACCATATCGTAAAAAATCCACCAATTTCAGTAAAAAACTAGTTTTCCACCTTTGTACCACTAATTTCAGTAACAACTGTTTTTCCACTTTTGTTTTTAGAAAACCAAGCATTTTTAGAAAATCATATATTTTCCACTCTCTTTTCAAAACCACCCATATCCAACGAAAATTATTTTTAATCCTTCTTTTTAGAAACCAACACAATTCCCCGGAAATTCATTTTACCAACTTACCCCAAAAACCTGCTTGATCCATATCATTTATGAAATCGTACAATGTAAGTAGACACATATATCATCATATATATACATAGAAAATAGTTTGGCAAGAAGACAATACACTCACCTGGCTATCCGTTCCGAACAGTTTTTACTGACTATCTTCTACCGATACTCCAGTGCCTGCGAACCTAATAGTGACAGGGCCTAAATTAATATTTTATGTAAAATAACCGAATCATGCAATGCAGGCCCTAAATTCTGTAATTTCCCTCGTACCCACTTTTTATTATGAAAAATTGTTATTCGATAAATTTCGTTTCGTTAATAATTATTGTACGCATTTGTTAATATGGACGGTGACAAAAATTATTAGAATTAACGATTCCAAATTACAATCCCGTTTGCTAATAATTCAATTTAACAATAATGGTAATCAATTTAGATTTTATCTGCTCTGAATCGTCCGTTGGCCACGAGATAGATTTTGGATTTTATTGGGGTTGTTTATGTAATTTTTGTTTATTTTTTCCTTTTCCCTTCTTCTTCTTCTTTTTTTTTTTTTTTTTTATTTTTTTCCCGTTTTCTTTTCTGCTTTCGTTTTAGTTGGCTGTTCCGCGCTCCAGCTGTTCTCTCTCTCTCCTCACCAACTTCCGGCAGTCTCACACCATCGACGACGACGCACATGCCGCCGAAACTTACTCACCGACCAATTAACCCACACACCCTCACAGCAGCAGCCATTTCCATAGACAACGCCGACCCACTGACGACCTACAGCGATGCACGCTACCGACGACGACATGCACATACCATCATCGAACAAACAGCAACGATCGCACACACACACACACACACTTCCTGCAATCATTACACACACAACAATCACCCCCCACACACACAGCACCGAACGGCGAATGGTTTTCCCACACCCACACCGCCGACGATCAACGACCCACACACCGCTGGAGCGATCGACGACGCCACACACACGCACGATCATTGTCGACTGATCAGCACACATACAAAACCATGTATGAACCCACTCCATCGGCGACGAGACACCCACCACCGCCGAACCTTCCCTCTCTCTCTATATTTTTTTTTTTTGATTTCCTGAATTTTCTTCTTCTCTGAAATTCTGGATCAAGATAATCTTGCATGTATCCATTTATATGCATAATTCAAGTGGTAAAGGTTGATCCTAGCTTGCCACGTCGCCCACGTCCTGATCCCCCTATCTCCGGTTAATCTCTCAGCACACACACACCGTATGCATATATATATAGATAGATTTATATAAAAATCTTTTGCTCTAATTACTCTTTTCTCCCCCAAATTCCTTAAATTCCTTATTTTAGCCCAATTCACCATTTATAATTTTTCTTAAATTATAATTTCACCCTAAAAATTTAAATGTTATCAATTGAAAGACAATTCGAATCCTAAAGGTTGGATTTAATGTATACAAATTTATAATTCGCCCCCTAAACTTTTAATTTAGATAATGATTAATACAATTCTACCTCATATTTTTCTAATTGCTCTAAAATGCAACTAAAATGACGTACATGCTAAATCGGGGTCTTACACCCAAGCTCTTCCCGCTCATTTCAGGTTCTTTACAGTGACTTTCACTAAATATGGTTTGTGAATCTCCCAGTGCCACCGTGTCTGACTCAACCTCAATAAAGTGGATTAGCTGACCGATTTGCGTCTGAAGAGACGTTACGGTCGCATTAATTTCAGCGCAGACCATTTCAATATTGTCAAGACGATCCTCGTGTTTATTGATCCTATCATTCGTTTCTCTCCAAAATGTCTGAGTCTTCCCCATAAATTTAGCTAATATCTCTTCCAGGGGGGAAGACTCCTTATCTTGGACCGGGGTGTCAATCCATGGCGTTGTAGTATTGAAATAATCCCCCAAGCTTTGGTGACTTGGTGAATAATTCCAACTCTGATAATCAAAGGCCTCCAATTCTTCTAACGACCAAAAGGCTTCATCTACAGTTAGTTCGTAGAAAAAGGTGGTACCGTTTTCTCCTTCCACCCACGTTCTGGTTGCGGCTTGTAACCCATCAAGAAAATTCATAAGTTGACACTCCCTTGGGAAACCATGGTTCGGAAACCGGAATAGCAATTCCTTGTATCGATCCCAAGCACAGTAAAATGACTCGGAATCCCGTTGAAAGAAACGCAAAAGCACTTGTTGATCTAATATCGTCAAGTACCCTGTAAGAAAAATAAAAAACAAACTACAAACAAAAAAATTATAAACAAAAGAAATGCCTAAATTAAAATTAGGTCATTTACTCACAATATCATCAATAATCAAAAAACACAACCCCTGGCAATGGCGCCAAAAACTTGGTGGCGGAATATTACATCGCCACTTTCATTGCAAGTGTACGAGTCAAGTTTTAATATAGATGGGAAGGAGTAGGGGTTGTCGTATCCATAGGGATTGGTTGAGATTATTATCGAGTACTGCGATTGTTATAACCTAACTTTATCTATGCGATATAAATTGAGTTTACAATTAAGTAATACTAATACTAAGTTAATAAATCTAATTATACTAATATTATATTGAGATGTTTAGGAAAAATATTGCCTAGGGATTAACTTCGATTACAAAAATGTGTTTGATCTCGTTTAGTTTACAATAACGGCGTTCATCTAATCCGACAATCTCTGTATCATAAACTCATTCGCCACCTCTCCCGAGTGTAAGATGAGTGAATATGCGATTTTGCGTCAACGAAAAAGTCCCCCTCAACGTCTTAACAATACTAGGTCACATGAGTGTTGCCCCAACGTCATTGATTGCATACTTTCTAACTCCCTCCCGGGTTATTAGATCGTTGTGTTGTGTTTACTCTAGTCCAAATTTGGGGTTACCTCTCCCGAGTGTCAAACCCCGTATTCTCTATATATCCAAACAAGCATATAATCAAAGAATAACGATAAACACAATCAAAATAACGAAGAACAACCATTAACGAAACATAAACTCAAACAAACAACATTTTCATAAATTATATTAATCCCTAGAAAAAATCCGTTTAGCTCATGGCCATAACCATTTATACAATGAAAACTGAGCTAAACATGCTCAACCTACCCAAGTTAAGAAAATAAAGAGAGAAACGAAAGCGACTTAGCCGTAGTCCAAAGATTTGCCGCTAAAACTGCTTTATGATCGCTTCTCCTACTTTGCAACGTATTCTTCTTCTTCAGATTTGGTTGAGCACTCCCTAAAATACTCTCAAAATATCCTAAGACCTTAGGGGTCTCTAATGGCCGGAGGGTTGAGAGAAGAAGAGAGTAGAGGGGCTTAAATAGGGAGCAAAATATCTAATAAATATCTAATAACTGTACAGAGTGACCGTCGTGGCTGTAGGTATGTTGGCTGGGTCACGGCCTAGGCAATGGACACGGTAGTGGGGTTAGAGACCTTGCTCTTGTTTCACCACTGCGGCGGTAGATGATCAGAATCTTTTAGGCTTTCTCTGCATATTGACCGCCGCGACAGTGGTCTGGACGCCTCGACGGTGGGCTGCTGGTCTGAATTTTGCCCTTATGTTTGTTTTTCTACCGTTCTTGATCCGATTTGATTATTTATGATCCGTTTTCATGCACTTTTCACCCCACACCCGATTTATACAAAAATACATAAAAACATAATAAAACGTAATAAACATACTAGAAAACTAATAAGTTTGGTTTGGAAATAGATAGGTAAATTACACCTATCAACTGTGTGGACTGTTTTTTGGACAACTAGAATTTTAGACAATGTTTTTTGGACAGCGTTTAGACAGTGGGTGGACAATTTTTTTTTATTTTTTATTTTTTATTTTTATTTTTTTTACAGCTAGAATTGGTGTATCGTTGCTTACTATTGCAGGTTTGGACAGCTAGAAAGGGTTGGATGTTGTCTTGGTGTTAATGTTGCAAGTTTGTAGTTTTTTTTTTTTTTTTTTGGACAGCTGGGATTTTGCACATGTTTTTTGTATTGTGTTTGGACAGTGTTTGGATAGCTATTTTGATGTATTTTGATGGCAAATTATATAACTACATGGTACATTATGGATTTTTTATGGTTTAAATGTACTTATGGATGTATTTTGATTTATTAAATTGTTGTATTATAGTGTAATTATGCAATTTGAGATGTATCAGATAATCATTATTTTGAATTTCATGGATGATGGGCTAACAAACAAAAGATGGATAATTCAAATTTCATTACTTCAAAGATTACGCATTCATACATTCATTTAATTGTCATAAACATAGCTAACATTTCAACAATAAACACACAAAACACAATTTTTTGAAAAATGACATGATTTGCTTCAATGATTTGAATTTTCAATTCTAATTTTTCCAATCGTTTTTTGAGAAGAAAATAATATTGATCGCTAACTTTGTTAATTTCCTCTTTTCCTTTGAACAGAACTTCATCTTCATACCAACCCAAAAATGAGGTGCATCCTTTGTTGCTACATCTGTAGTACTATTTTTCCTTTGAAGGTCTCTCTTCTTGAACGACTTTCAAGTCGATTATTCGATCACATTTGCATTTTTTTTCGAAATTACCACCATAAACACTTGAAGAAGATATGAAAAATAAAAATATGAATTGTGGATGAAAAAAAAAATGAGAAGTGTTGGTTCGGTGCAAAAAATGAGTACATGTTGGAGTTATATAGAGAAATATAGAGGGTAAAATGGGAACAAGGAAAATGTATTTTGGAGGGAAAAAAAAACACAAAAAAATATGCCTATCCGCCTAACTGGTGCGTGAGCCACACATATGTCAACTTTGATAGAAAGTGTTAGATTTGTACTTAGGCCCAAGACCACAGGGGGGTAAGTGGCGATGTTTGAACTACAGGGGATAAAGTTAAAATGGGCCAAATCACAAGGGGGTAAAGTGTAATTAACCCAATAAAGAAACCCTAATATAAACTACCACCTAAAGCCACTCCAATCTCTCTCTTCCTCCATCTTTCTCTTTCTTTCGCCTCTTTCGGCAGCGATGGTTCCTCTGGGTCATCTCCTTTGGCAGAGTTCCAACTTTCATTATGAATGCACAATAATTTCATGAAATGAAATCATGTTTACGTGTATTGCCCCCTGCCATCCCATGGCATGCAATTTTCTCTTTCTCTCCCTTTTGCTTCTAAACTTCTAACTACTTCTTCACGGATGATGGATGATATGATATGATGTATCTCTATATCTCTATTTTTATAGTAATATGGCCAAATGGGAATGGGAAGTCGGTAAGCCCTTGTTTTCTTTAGGCTTCAAATGTTAATTGTGGAGATAAGAGGAAATTAACACAAGTGCAAGCTTTTGTTCAAACCAGTGCATTCAGATCTGGTCGCCACACACTGAAATGAATGTTCACTCTGAATGACATTCATTCTGAATGTTCAGATCTGTCATCGGTTGTTCGCCATCGTGCTTCCTAGTCACTATGCATATTCACGTGAATGTTCAGATCTGTGATTTGTTTTTTATTTCATGTGAATGTTTATGTCGATTTTGTTAGATTTATTTTGGTGTTGTTGAATTTTGTAAAGTTTTTTTTCTCTTTCGTCTTAGATTTTTTTCGCATTTTCTTGATTGTTTTTGTGAATGTTTGCACGAGGTTTAGATTTATTTTGATTTAGTTTCAGAATGAATGTTATTCAGAGTGAACTTTCATTCTAGTGTGTGATGTGGCGGGTGTTTATTTTGCGAGCTGAATGTTCATGTCGATTTTGTTAGATTTGTTTTGAATTTGTTGATTTTTGTGATTTTTTTTGGAATATATTTTTTCATTGATCTTCATGTTTCTATCATATTTCTTGATATATATATATATATATATATATATATATATATATATATATATATATTAGTGTATATCCCGTGCCTGAAAGCACAAGTATAAAACAACAAAAACAAAAAATTGACATTATTTTTTGTATATATAATATTTTGCATCTATTTCATCATGTTGGCCCAGTGGAATACCCAAGAGGGGGGGTAAATTGGGTAATTAAAAAATTATATCAGAATAATACTTCAATATATCAAATAATTAATTTTAATCCTAAATTAATTATTATCTTTATATCACAACGGAATTATATAATCAACTAGGTGTACACCAAATAGCAAAAATAAACAAATTAAATATTGCAACACACCAAAGATTTATACTGATTCACCAAGCTACTATTCGCTAATCCAGTCCTCCGTACTCCACGGAGAGTCGCACCCACTAATAATCAAGATCTCTTTAAAAGTAGGAACCAAACCCTCACACCGATTCTTTTATAAGCTCAGAATCAAATTTTACAAAAACTTTTTCACAAGCTAAGGAAGAATCTCTACTTTTTACAGGTTAAAAAATAACCTAATTCTTTTTAACACTAAGGCAAAAGAATCAAAATCTCAACAACACTCCAAATATCCTTTTACTCGATAAGGATTGAACCGTTTCAAAATTCATTCAAACTCAATTCTATTTAAGAAGAATTACTACCTCAATCTCTTTACAGGAAGAGACTGAAAATTGGTTACCTTTTGATTAAATACCCCCAACAGTATTTAATCTCTCACACTACTCACCAATACAAATTGATAAGCAAATAATCTTACTCGGAGCTTCTACCACCCCAAATAAATTAAAACTCGATTAATATTCCAAATCTAGTGATAGAAAAGTGTGAGATTGAAAACCTGATTTTAAACAAAATATGGGTAGCAAATAATTGAGCACGTAATCATATTCAAGAAATTATTTATAAAATAATTTCTTAAATAAAAATCAGAAAAAATTTCTAAATATCAATTTTCAACAATTAAACAAGCAATGCACAAATAGAAAGTAATTGGAAAGATCTCACCCGGAATCCACCGAAAAATAAATAGAGTGTAGTTACTTCAGATCCAGTAGTAGCAGTGATTAATAGCAAATGCTTCTCAAGATCGTCTTTTAGAATAACTCTCACAAAATCTCAGAAAGATAACTCTTAGAACAACACAATATGATCTTATCTCTTTTAAACTCACTTCTCTTGATCAATCATATATAAAAAAACACAGGTATATATATATAGAAAATAAATAAGCTCTCTAACGGTTAGTTCTCATGTGTCATGACGTTTAAATGCTCTCTTAGACCCCGTATATCATTATGACTTCATTTTGGTTCAATTCACTTAATAAATGGTTTTTAAATCTTTCAATTAAGTCCCCCAAATATTTCTCAATCTCAATTAAATAGAATAGAAACAATTTTATGTACCAAATTGAGAAACATTAAAATTTAATGAACCAACTTAATAGGATTTAAATAATAAGTGAAATATATCTTAAATATCATAAGATCCCTTAAATCTCTCACAAATCCCAACAAAAAACGGTTACTTTTAGATATAAATTCAGAATCCTCATTATCCTGAAACAACGCCCTTAGTCGACCGGTCAGTCGACTGCTAGATTCAGGATGTAGCCAAGCCAAAGCTGCTACGTTAATCGGTCGACCTATCTGTTGACTTGGAGATTCAGAGAGTTCGATTTACCTTCACCGGTCGACCTACCTGTTGACTTAGAGATATAGAGAGTTCATCTTCTCTTTGTCGGTCGACTTACCTGTCGACTTAGAGATACAGAGAGTTTTACCTGTTTGATCCGGTTGATTTACCAGTCGACTTATGCATGCTGGATTTCTTTTCTGAACACGTTTTTAATTTATTCGTATTTATGTTTTTGTCCTTTTAACCATTTTCTTTTCTAAATAAGTTCCACTAACTTCTTAAATTCTATTTTAATTAATTATAAATATTTATTTCCAAATACACATAGGAGCAAATAATTTCATCTTATCAAAACACACATAAACAATAAAAAAAATTTGTGCCATGTGTGTTCCTAATTGGGATATTAAGAGTTGAAATATTAAGAGTTGAAATTCACCTGAATTGTTTTCCCTAATTTCTTCAAATTCTTAATTTCATCATCTTTATCATCATCATTTAGCATCCATTCATAATTTGTCATTGCATCTTCATCACTAGAACTTAATTAACTAAAACATTCAATTAAACTATTAGTTCCACCAAAACATCAATACTTAATTGTTCATCAAAATCTTAGGAGATAAAGAAAAATTTACATATTTGACACCTAAAGATGAAGATTATGTGACTTTCGGAGGCAATGCAAAGGGTAAAATTATCGGTATAGGTAATATCGGTAATGGTACTACTATTATTAAATATGTTGCTAGTTGATGGACTTAAACATCATTTGCTTAGTATTAGTCAACTATGTGATAATGGCTATAATGTTATATTTGATCATGATATAAACTTGGTTTATTAAAATAGATCTTATTTCTTTCAAAGATTGAGTACATTTGATATTTATTTATAGTGTTAATGTTTTATGCTTAAAAAGTAATTTGTTAAAATGAGTTTTAATTTTTAAAGTTGATTCAGCGTGCTTTTATTATATGATTGCCTTTAGTATTATCATGATGTGTTCTCCCCCCCCCCCCCCCCCCCCTCCCCCCCTTCCCCTTTCCCTAAATTTTATTTTTGAAGATGACAAAGGAGGAGAAATTAGATGATGTTTTATTAATAGGGAGAATTAGGTGATGTGTTACTAAGAGGGAGTTTATTTTTAAATTTGCGCTTTATTGATTATGTTTTTTTTTTTAATTTTTATTATGATGAGTTATAAAACTCGTCCTCAGATTTAGGGGAAATGTGGTTATATTATTGTTTTGAAAAAAATATCAAAGTTAATTATCATCATCAAAAATGGGGGAGATTGTTGATCCTAAGATTTTGATGAACAATTAAATATTGATGTTTTTGTGGAACTAATGGTTTAATTGATTGTTTCAGTTAATTAAATTCCAGTGATGAAGATGCAATGACAAATTATGAATGGATGCTAAATGATGATGACAAAAATAATGATGAATTAAGAGTTTGAAGAAATTAGGGAAAACACATCACAACGTCTATAACAACTAACAATCGAGACAAACATTATCCACCTATTTATAAATGGCATCAAGGATATTCTTCAAAATGAATGCTAAATTTTTCGCTTTATCCCCTGTTAATATTCGATCTTCGATTACAGGTAAAGAGCACCTGACAACCATTAATCTTGTGACATTATAAAATCCATCGTTTGGTGTGATATTTATCCATAACATAATTGAAAAGAATAACATAATTGTGTGCCATTACAAAGTCCATATGTATATATTGTACCAGACATTTTAAAAAAATACAATTCTTCACGCGTGTACATCTAATCTCACCCAAAGCGTTTTCCAGTTCTTCTGTCCCCAGAATGTCTGTGCCTTCTTCTCTCTCCACCAAGATGCGCCTGCAAATTTCATTCCACGAAGACAATTCATCAATCTCAGCCAATATTCTTGCCCGATTCTTCGTCGATCAATCTTATTCTCTTTAAATAATAGTATGCCATTACAAAGTCAAAAATATATTCTCTTATTTTATACGATTATGTTAAAAAAAAAAAAAAAGTATTTTTCAATCAATGAATAATGATTGTCTCTAATTCTAAACATGAGAATAATTCTCAAATGTACTACCATAAATCTAACCATAATCATCTATAAGAAAATGAATATAAATATAATGCTCTTAAACATCAACTTAATGAGATCGATTGGGATTAATTTTAATTCCCAAAAGGCCAAAAAATAAAAATAAAAAATAAAAAAATTGATTAAAAATGTTACAAATAGTTAAAATCACATGACAACATTAAATAAAAAATGAACCGAAAAATTGATAATTTATTAAAATATTATTCAAACCAAACTTGAACTTCCCTACATATTGAATAAGTAAATAGAGGAATTTTCTTCATGCATAAAATTCCCAATAAAATTAAGTCCTGAAATAAATGATGAATAAATTACGATTATGACAAAAATCAAATAAAAATAAATTATGTGCTGTAAATTTTTAACACCCAAAATTCAGGTTTTTAGATAAATCTAGAGAGCTTACAAAATTAACATGACATGCAACCATCACAAAGATTTGTGCAAAGGTTGAGACCTTTTATAAAAGACTTTTTAGACTAAGTGAAATAAAACTTTGATAAATCTCCTATGATCCTACGTTTCATATCCAATCTTGCACAGCTAATAGCTTCATTATGAGTACAACCTTACATTAATATATAATGATAATGACGATACTAACCTTATTATTACCACTATTGTATCAACCAACTAGGTCTTTTTGGGTAGAGATGTATATCTAGGTTCAAATTTCTGTAATAATGAAAAATTAAAAATTAAAAAAAAATGTCATTTTCAATAGTTATTACATAGTTACTTCAAATTTCAAGAAATGAAGAATACATGAAAAATAACGTAGTAAAAAAAATTATACGAAGAAAACAATAGCTTACGAATTAAGAATTATCATAAGAAACTAACATCATCACCAACACCGGAAAAATATTTGCCATCACCATCACTACCACCATATCAATTAATATTTACTTTCATCATTACCAATAGATCAATAGAGTTCTGATGAAAAAAAAAATATTTTCCTCACGGAAAAACAATTTGTTTTATGAAATTCTCTATTTATGAAAAGCCTCCAAATCACACTCAATGAATCCTACGAACAAAAATCCTACAGACAAAGAACATAAGCCATTTTTTTTAATAAAGATTAAACATATTCTAATCCTCATTATCCAATACATGTACAAATAATATCCTAAACCCACAAATCACATATTTAACAATATCCTAATCCCTGTTCCAAATAACATAAATTCAAAAAATAATATATAAATAAAGATTAATTAATGAACAAAGAAACATATGGGTTTGTTTGGCTAGAAATCAAAAGGGGTAGTTTGTTGCCTTTGCATGGAGTTTCGCTTTGGATTTGCAATAGGCATTCCGAGGAAATAGAATGTTACCAAATTCAAGCACACCACTACATACTACAACTCACATCCTTTATCAACCCCTGCATAATCATTATTATTATTTTCTTTTTAATTTTTTTATTACTAAGATATAAATCTGATAAAATCAATAGATACATGATATGTGTAAATTACCTACATATTTTCAATCCAAATTTGTTAGTTTTCGAGTACGTTTATAGTTATTTTTATATGTTTTAATAAGTTTTTATTCTTTTTGTATAAATCAAGTGTGTGGGGTAAAAAGATAGGAAACTGGAGTGAAAACGATGAGATTAAACCAATGCGGTTCGAAGTTACGGTGGATAAACAAGCTCGGAGGCTAAAAGATGAAACAGACCCATCGCCTAGGTGTCCAAACCACCACCTACACGGTGAAGAAGCTGAGAAAAGAGCAAAATGTTACTGAGGGACAACTGCCTGGGTGAAGATTCCTTCGCCTAGGCGAAAATCCAACAGAATGTTCTCCCAGTCCACCACATACTTCACCGCCTAGGCGATTAGCCGAACCGACCTAATTTCGTCTAGGCAAAGTTTTCTTCGCCTAGGCGAATTTCCCCTGCACAGTCTTGAGATATTTTTAGATATGTTTTGGATATTTTGGCTATAAATACCCCCTCTTCTCCCCCTTCTCCGGCCTCTCTCTTGCTCTCTTGTATTTTTGAGCTCCTTAGGATATATTTAAGGGTATAATTAGGGATTTTTTAGGGAAATCTCTCAACCCGAGGTGTAGGATGAAGAGGAAAGCGATCGATCGATGTTTCTAGCGGCAAATCTTCGGATATCGGCTAAGTCGCTCATTTTTTCTCTTTATTTTCTTCATTTTGGTAATTGTTGAGCATGTTTAGCTCATTTTACATTGTATAAACGGTTAGGACCATGAGTTAAACATGGATTGTAATAGGGATTAACGTTTTATTTATGAAAATATAGTTTTGATTGAATTTGTGTTTCGTTTATGGTTGTTCCTTATAATTCCGATTGTGTTGTTATGTTTTCAATGATTATATGCTAGTTTAGATATATTGAGAATATGGGGTTTGACACTCGGGAGAGGTAACCCCGGATTTGGACTAGGGTTAACACAACACGACAATCTAACAACCCGGGAGGGCGTTAGAAAGTGTGCAATCGATGACGTTCGGGCGAGACTCACGTGACCTAGAGTCATTAAGACATTGAGGAGGACTTTGGCGTTGACACGAAGTCACGTATTCTCCCGTCTTACACTCGGAAAAGGTGGCGAGGGAGTTTACGAACCGAGATTGTCGGATACGCCGAACACCATTAATGTTAACTAAAACAAAATCAAACGCATTTAAGTAAATAAGGTCAATCCCTAGGCAATCTACTCCCCTAAACAATCTTAAATTATTATTTATAGTATAGTTAACTTAATTAGTATTTTAGTTTAGTATTAGTATTAAATTAAATTCCATTTTTGTCGCCTAGATAAAATTAGGTTATGACAATCGCGATACTCGATAGTAATCTCAACCAATCCCTATGGATACGACACCCGACCGAAAGGTCCACTATACTAAAACTTGATTTATACGCTTGCGGTGAAAGTGGCAGCGCATTATTTGCGGTCACCAATACATGAAGTAAGATATGGTCAAACTTTATGAAAACAAAACATTAAAACATCTGTCAAAACATCACAATCAAACAAAAAAAAAGAAAAAGAAAATTAGACACTAACATGCACATCAACTGTTGTCCATCCATATGCCCATTTTCCTCAGATGCATAAGGCTCCTAATTGAAGATTGCGTATAAATTAGACAAAAAAGTATTGTATGTAACTTAAATAGAGATGAAGATCTTCTTCAACAAAAAATAAGTAAAATTCATGCAACAATCGAAATGACAAATCCTAAATTGCTAAAGCCTCAGCCAAATTTAAGAGATTAAGCGGCTAAATTTTAACTTACTGTCAAAGCATAAAAACGAATTCAATATGCTCTCATCATGAAAATGGAACTAAAATATAATGAAATTCGATATCAAATTTTTGTCAGAAATATGCTACTAAATGAATAAATAACTAATAGAACCAAGTACACTACTAAATGGATGTCGCAATACATTGATGCAATATATTCAATGGCTAAAGATAATTAGGCATACAGAAAGCAGCTAGTCGATCATAGTTGGAGATCACCAAAATTATAAATACAACAATGCAAACCAAGAGTTTTGAGAGACACATATCCATAACTACAGAGCCATCGATCATGTACCTAAATCCAAAAATGATAAAGCTACCCTTGAAATTTCATAAAGCTAGCCGGAAAAGGGAACATGCACTGTTAAAGAAAATCAAGAAAGAAAATATTTCTTTTGAACCATCAATACTACTGTATGGAAAAACAAGGCAAAAGAATTAATCTGATATTAAAAGACAACCAAAATAACTGTTGCATTGAGAACCAATTAAGAAGCAGAGTTCATTGAAATAGATGGAAATCCATGCACATGACAACAAAACTTTAATTAATATGAGTCTTGGTAAGTTATTAGAAGAACACATGGCATGGGTGTGATCATTTCAGGTTTATTTTGTTGATTATCTAATCACAGTAACAAAATTATAAAAAGCTAAATTAATCAGTTGAAATCTCATATTCACTTGAAAACAAAAATCAACCACAAAAATGAAATACATGCACATCATTTAGGACTTCGGATCAAATAATTGAGCATTTACCATTTTAAGAGATAATGTCATGCATTTACCATTTTAAGAGATAATGTCATGCCTAGAAAAAACTACAAAAAATAAAATTCAAAAAAAATAATTGTATATAACAGAAATCAACAAAAGAATATATTTTCAATAAATGTCACCAGATTCATCCCTTGAAATTCACACAAGGAGAGGATGGATCGCATTCTTAGGTCACATGGCCTCATATTTCTTCATCCAACGATCACTTTGCCCCATCTGTTCCTATTCTGATCCATGAAATTTGTTCGAAAAATGACACAATAACCAGAAACACCAAAAACCATTTAATACTACCCCGGTATCTAAAAGTGATTTATCCAATAGTTGAACCTTCAAACAAAGGCAATCTTCATCCTTGATTTTCCTATTGTTGGCCCAGTAAGCTACCAAAAATGGGGATGAATTGGGTAGTATTAAAAAATTATTAGAATAATAACACTTCAAAAATCAAACAATTAATTTTATCTTAAAATTAATTATTATCTTTATAACAGCAGATAAGTGTAATAAGCTCTAGGTGCACATCCAAACAACACAAGATAAAATAAAGGAAATAAATAATGTAGTACACACCGATATATCTTAGTTCACCAAGCTACTTTTGGCTAATCCAATCCTCCGAGCCCCACGAAGATTCGCATCCACTAATCACTAAGATTTCTTTAAACAAGTAGGAACCAAATATTTACACAATGATTCTTTTCACATGCTCATAATCAACCTTTACAAATTCATTTTCACTGGCTCAAGAATAACCTCTTCTTTTTCTTAAGATCAAGAATAACCTCTACTTTTTACAAGTTCAAGAATAACCTAATTCTTTTTGTACCTTAGGCTAAAGAATCAAAACCTCACAAAAACGCTCCAACTATCCTTTTTCCATGTAAGGATGGAACTTTTACAAATCACTCACAATTAATTCCATAAAGGAAGAATTAACACCTCAATTTCTTTACCGGAAGAGATTGGAATCAAACTACCCCTGATTAGATGCTCCCAATAGTATCTAATCCGCACACAACTCACCAATTATAAGAAACTGATAAGTTCTTCCTACTCGGAGCTTCACCTACCTCAAATCAATTTAAACTCGATTAATATCCTGATAATTACTAGTGATAGAATTAAGTGAGGAAACAAAAATCTGATTATAAAAATAATACGGATAACACAAAATTGAGCACGTAATCAGATTATCACACAAATTGTTTTTAAAAAAAATATGCTTTTAAAGTTAAAAAACGATTTCATCAAGATCTTATCAACCAAGCAAATATAGAAAAATAAATATATAGTAAAGATTAATAGCTTGGAAAGATCTCACTCGAATAACACCGAAGAATTATATATTGGAATACTAGACACCTCAACTCGGTGACGCTTACACAATCAGCGCTTTAACTCAAGAACTCCTCAATAATTAGTCTCACAATTTGATCTCTCAAAATAATATCAGAATGATTACTCTTATAAAATCTTATATACTAAATAGTTCTTGATATTATATCTATTATGTAAAATCCACTGGTTTATATATAAGGAATTGAAAAAAGCCCTTTAACGGCTAGTTTTTAAGTGATAAGTATCTAAAAAGCACCTATAGACCCCATATATCGTTATCTTTCATTTTAGGTATATTTGACTTAATTATAGCTTTCAAAACATTTAAATTAGTCCCTCAAATATTTCTCAAACTCAAATCAATAGGATGAAAAGAATTAAATGTACCAATTTGAGAAATACTTAAACTATATATACCATATCAATAGGGATATTCAAATAGGAGTATCATATCGTTAAAATATCTATATCCCTAAAATCTCTCAATTAAGTAAACAAATAACGACTAGTATTTAAATAAAAATCCACAAAATCCTCAAAATTCGAAACTGGCCATCAGTCGACAGACATACATCCATCGGTCGACCGCCCAAGCCAAAATTCCATTGTCATAAGTTGACTTACCTATTAATCTAGAGATACAGAGAGTTCATCTTTTAAGCATAGGTCGACCTACCTGTCGACCGGGAGATTCAGAGACTTTTTTTTTTAAGCACAAGTCGACTTACCTGTCGACTGCCCATGCTGGAACTCTTCTCCTTAATTATTTTCTTTGACATTTTCACCCCTTTAACCAAATTTTTTTCTTGGTTAGCTCTACTAAAATCTTAAAATCAATTTTAATCAATTATCTTTATTTATTTTTCAATTACACATAGGAGCAAATAATTTCACTAATTGCTATCCTATCAAAACACACATAAACATAAAACCATTTTCGTGTCGTGTGTGATCTTAATCGGGATACATTAAGAGTAAAAATATAGTAGAGTTGTTTTTTCCTAGATTCTTTAGAATCTTCAATCTCTTAGTATCCATCTCTACATCCTTCACAATTTCTTCATCATATTATCTTCTCTGTATTGTCTTCCATCCTTTACAATTACTTCATGATATAGTCTGAAACTCTTTAAACTGAAACACTCAATAAACATATTAGTTCCACAAAAAACATCAACATTTAATTGTTCATCAAAATCTTAGGATCAACCCTATCAAGAGAAATAAAAGAAGAGCTTAAAAATTTTACTAAACAAATGTCAGAGAAAACATCGGATGAACACTCAGATGTCACAAAAATATCACACACATAGAAGGAATGACGATTAAAATTACAAAATAAAAAACAATCAAACAGGACCACATAGAAAATCATCATATGCTTAGGACAATTAATGATTGGAAGTACCAATTAAAGGTTGGGCCTCGGCGTTGCGGCTACTGGAAGGAAGGTCAACAAACGGCGCCAGCTTCGCAAATCGCAGATCCAGGGGAGAATCAGAGAAAAAGAACCCAAAATTTCCAAATCTAAAACCCGAATTCGAAAATCAAAAAACAAAATCACAGGTCTGGGGTAGAATCAGAGGAAAAGAATTCTACATATGGTGGAATGAAAAAGGCACAAAGAAGAGAACATACCTGAATCTGGCGATTTACAAAGTGGTAAGCTTAGATCAGTGAAAGATGAAGGTTATTGAGATCAACACGAGCAGTGATAGTGGTCGAGAATGCCACGGTGAGAGGCGGAAGAAGAAGTTTGTTAGTTGCGGTGGTGGCAGAGGGGGTAGCCTGCAAAGAGTAGACGATGAGAGTAAGGGAGAGGAGAAGCTGTGAGCGAGGAAGAGATCGAACGCAAGGATGGACGGCGTCGGCGATGGAATCACGACTAGAGGTGGAATTAACGGTAGTGATGGAGTGGCAAGGAGCGAGGAAGATGAAGTGTCACAACCCGTCCCGGACTCCCATCATCCCGGGACCGGCGTGACTACAGCATGACATCACCAAAATCCAAACAACCTAATAAATATGACAATATACACCCACTGTATAATACATACATCTATTATGGGGGCGCACCCGGCCCGAAGTTTTTCTAACTAAAAGTATTTATCCCTGAACCTTCTTAGGTTCGCCTCTGACAGCTTCTCTCAATCATCCACAAGACTCCATCACATAGCTCTACCTAGTGCTAGTAGGGGACCGACTCCTAGCCGTTGTACCTACGAGTGTATTGCCTTCTTAGTAAAACATTTCGAAAATATTAATACTTTCTAAATATTTCCACAATCTAGTATGGATCAAGCACAAGTATATAAGCAATGACAATAAAGCGATATAGACAAGTTCCATCTAGTATAAAGTCCTACCAATCCTCATAATAAATAATATCAAATCAACCAATATACGTAAAACACCACATTTTAAGCACTAATCTCAAACACACACCTCCAACACACACACACTGGCCAGTCCTAGTGATCGTTTTAACCTCACGATCGGGAGTTGCAACGGTACCGCAACATCCGTAGAAATGCCTTCCTACGAAATATCCACACTCCTTTTTGGGGAGAAATATAATCCACACCCCTTACGGGGAGAAACATAATCTACACCCCTTACGGGAAGAAACATAATCCACACCCCTTACGGGGAGAAACAACTATGGCATCGTCAAAATCAGATACAGCATCATGGAATCACAACCCAATAAATATTGTCTAATTACCACGTCTATCTCTTTTATCTCAAAACCAACTTTTAAATTCAGAAATCATATATCACACTTTCTTTTAAGGAAAACGTCTGATTTTATTAAAACCATTTTTTCACCCTTTATTTTTAGAAAAACCAGGCATTTCTAGGAAACCGATGTTTTCTATTCTCTTTTAAAAACATCGTCTGATTTCACCAAAATCCAACAGAAATTCATTTTCATCTTCCTTTTTGAAAACCATCGAAATCCAATTTACCAAATTATTCAAATCATGCTTGATCCATATTATTTATAAATTCATACAGTTTAAATAATCACATATCTCATTACATATATTTATAGAAAAATAGTCTGGCAAGAAGACAGTACACTCACCTCGATATCCGAACTAACACTGACCACACTTTATCTGGACACCAGTGCCTGCGAACCTAATAGTGACAAATTCTAAATTAATATCTTATCTAAAGCATCCTAATCATGCAATGGGGATCCTATATTCCGAATTGTTACTAATTTTATGTACCATGTACTTAAAATTAATTAATCGTCACGAAATTATTATGATTTTAGGATTTGTAACACTAACTAAAATTTAATTTAATCGATTGAGGTTTCACCTATTTCCGAAACGTTTGGCGACCATGAGATAGGTTTTGGATTTTCCTGGGGTGGTTTATGCAATTTCCTTTTTTTTTTTTTTTTTTTTTTTTTTTTACGCGGCTGTTCCGTGAACAGAACCAGCCATCGTCGAACAACCAGCACACCGTCGACTACACACCCACCTCCGGAACACTCAGGCCACCGTCACCGCCGGAGGAACACCCACACAACCGAACACTCTGCCGAACCAACCGAGCCGAACCTTCTTCTCTCTCTCGGATTTCTGGTTTCACATCTTTGATGTGCTCTCTTTCACCTCACTGATCGGCGACCTCACCATCGACGAAGACCCCTCCGGCCCATGCCCACCGGCGATTACATACACACACACACACAACAGCAGCTGAACACCCCCACACACACCACCAAATGATCGCCCCCACACACACAGTCGCATGACCATTTCCACCTCCGTTTCGTTTTAGTCGTCCGCCGAAACCGACCCCCGACGCCGGCGAACCCTTTTCTCTCTTCCCCTGTCGTCAACCCATCTCTGTCTCTCTATTTCTCTCCGCCAACCTTCATCATGGCGATCAACACACACAAACTCAGTTGACGACGAGCCGAACATATTACCGAACGCTTACCGGACGACCGGCGACGATCACCACCCCCTATGCCGAACCACCCTTTCCGTTGACCACCACATGCCCACGCACGCCCACAACCCTATAACCAAAACACCCTGCCTCGCTGGCGATCACTTTTCAAACACGAACTCCGGCCTACTCTCTCTTTCTTTAGATTTATGATTTTCGAATTTCGGATTTTTGGATTCTTGATCATGGTTTTTTTTTTTTTTTTTTTTTTTTTTTTTTTATCATTACCTGTGCATGAAATTAGTGGATCCGAATTGTCTAAGCGTGCCACGTCGTTCCTCTTATCCGTTTCCTTGCCGGCCAGCTTTTTCCCTCCGACCGCCGGTTTTGTGGGTATGTATATATAAAAATTTCATTAATTGCTCTTTCCTCCCCCAATTTCCTTTAAACCTTGATTTTAATCCTTTTCAACTTTTAAAAGTTTCTAAGATTTTCAATTTCACCCCCTGAAAGTTTCATTTAAATGTTAAGTGTCAATTTACCTCCCTAAATTGGGATTTACTGTTTCTATATTTTTAATTTGACCCCGAGACTTTCTATTTAAATTTTTAATTGTCCTAATTTCACCCCGAATTCTCACAATTACTCTAAAATACCACTGAAATGACGCATATACTACAATGGTAGTCTTACATGAAGGGCTTAGCCTAAAATGAAAATGAAGTGTATTAGGCGGCTCTAACCCTAATCTAAGTAATTTATATGAAGTTAAAAATGATCCAATGACCTTAAAACATCTAGAGTTTTGTCTCTCATCCGATGACCATTAATATATCAGTCCTGATTTATTATATATATATATATATATATATATATATATATATATTTATTTATTTTTTTATTTTTTTATTTTTTTATTTTGAATGTTGCACGAGAGTTGGTGAATCTTCTTGCGGATTTACTTTTTGTTGATGTTAGGGGGTTTCGATGTTTGCTTGTGTTGTTTTTTTTATTTGATGAAATGTTCGCACCGATTTGTTTTTGTTGATCTTAGTGATTTTTTTTTTTATCTGGGTGGTTTTGATGAAGGTTCATATCAAAATTTATTTCTGTTAATTTGTTCACATAAAAGAATAATGAATATTCACAACAGCAGAATGAGAGTTAAAAATCTATTGAAATGTTTAAAAATAGTATAATGAAAATATGAATGTTCACGTATGATTTTTTAGCATAATAACATTTTACGTAAATAATAGAAAAGAGATGAACAAATAACAGATGATTATTTTTTAAAAATCTCTGAGAATTAAAATTTTTATTATGGTAGTTGGGGGTCCATATTATCATTTTTATATCTCTTATATATTTTGCTCACATGTTCTATGATTAAATTTTTGTTTTTTTTTTTTAAATGACAATACAACAGAGTAAATTAAGAATGTCTGTTGTAATACTTCACCTAATTAAAATAAAAAGTTTGTATTCGCAAATAGAGCAATGATCGATTAGACGTCAAAAACTTCGATGAGATTGAGAAAACAATTAGATTGCGTAATTAACCCTTGTCCTCCTAGTTAGATTAGAAAATTGTTGCAAACAGTCTTTGATATTTATATGTTTACAAGAATATTGTGATGAGAGGTCACTCGTACTTATCTCCTTGTTTCGCCTTATCTTCAACTCACTCAAATCCTTCAGTGCCCAGATCTTCTATTTCCTTTCATCTCTGTCTCTGCTTTTATCCAATTTTCTAATTTTTTGCCCTATCTCTTAGATTCTTCCATTTGATAATTATTAGTCTTCAAATTTAAGGGACTTAGTTTAAAAAATATAAATATTTGGGGACATATTTCAACATCGTGGTAAACTTTAGACGTGGTGGAATTTAACCATTGTCTTTCCTAGAACAATAAAAAATAAATAAAAAGTAAAGTGATTTTTTTTTTCCCCAAAAGTGTACTGCATTTCAAGTTTATCTTCATCTTTCTTTTTAATTTTATGATAATCTCAATTTTAAAAATATATTATTTTATCTTAAAAATACCCCTCCATAATTTTTTAATTATAAATATTAATCATTATAGAAAATATTCAATATTCCGTCACAATCACAACAAATATTCTTATCACCGTCATCACCAAAATAAATATTTTTTATCGTCCCTGCCACCACTATAACAAATATTAGTTAACTATCGTCACCATCATAGTGAACATTTACTATTACCGCCACTACTACAACAACAAACATTAAACTATCATTATTGTCACTGCTACATCAAATATCACGCCACCACTATAACAAATAGTAGTTAACCACCGCCACCACCACAATGAACATTTACTATTACTGCCGCTACCACAACAACAAACATTAAACAACCATCACAATTACCACCACATCAAATATTCACCATTATTACCCCTATAATCAATATTCACTATAATCATCGTCACCATCACAACAAACATTACTATCACTACCACAGAAATTTTTTGTTATCGCAAGCGCGACCACCACAAGAACTAATCAACTACAAATATTAAAATTATACGATTAAAAACATGACAAATAAAAAAAAAAAATACAAATTTTAAATTGACAAAAAAAAACTATTTCAACCTATAAAAAAATTTGAAAATTTAGGTAGCTTGGAATAGGGAAAAAAGAATTGTAAAAAAAATGGTGACCAAATCTGGCAGTGACGGAATGGCGGTACTAGCCGGTGGAATAGTTGAGGCACATGGATCAAGGGGCCTAGGGAATGATCTCTAAAGAGCCTTCCAAAGAAGAGTTCCTCCTCACCCTCATCCTCTGCCATGTACTGAATAGACTCGACAAAGTCATTTCTGGAGCTGTTCACAAGGTATTCATGATCCAGATCTAACCGTCGCTAGATGTGGCCCTGATTTGATCGTCGCCTGCTATATGGAGGTGGTGGTGAGGCGGTGGTGGCGACAAATGCCCTGGGTAGAGTGGAGAGATGGTGGCTCTGTTGTAGTGGAGGTGTAAAATGGAAAGATAAAAGGGACGTTATGGCTGCAGATAATATAAGGTTGGTGGTAGATGAAATATAGGTAGAAATTTTTATTTTTTCTAAAAGAGTATATTGATCCTAAGATTTTGATGAACAATTAAACATTGATGTTTTGGTGGAAGTAACGTTTTAGTTTAGTGTTTTAGTGATTTATAGTTCCAGTAATGAAGATGCAAATTAAATAGATGCTAAACGATAATGTTGAAGATATTGAAGAATTAAGAGTTTGAAAAAATTAAGGAAAACAACTCAGGTGAATTTTAACTCTTAATATTCCAATTAGGAACACACACATGACACAAAATGTATTTTATTATTTATGTGTGTTTTGATTAAGTGAAATTATTTACTCCGATGTGATTTGAAAAAAAATAATTTTAAATGACTAAAATGGAATATAAGAATATTAGTAGAGTTAATTTAGATGAGAAAATGGTTAAAGGGGCGAAAATGTAAAAGAAAATAAGTTAAAAACATGTTCAGATAAGAGATCCAAAAGACATCAGTCGACTGATAAGTCGATCGAACCAAACAGCTGAAAGATCCTGTATCTCTAAGTCGACCGATAGGTTGACCGGTGAAGGAAAAACAAACTCCCTAAATCTATAGGTCGACAAGCAGGTCGACTGATGAACGCCGTGGCTACAACCTGAATCTAACTGTCGACTGGTCAGTCGACCGGATGCGCTGTTTCAGGATATTGTTTTATCCGAGATTATATCCAAAAGTAGCCGTTTTTTGTTGGGATTTGAGAGAGATTTCAGAAATATTTTTTATATTTAAGATATGGTTCATATATTAATTAAATCCTATTAATATGGTTCATTGAATATTAATGTTTCTCAGTTTGGTACTTAAAATTGATTTTATTCTTATTTATGAAGATTGAGAAATATTTGAGGAGTTTAATTGAGAGATTTGAAAGATGTTTTTAAGTGAATTGAATCTAAATGAAGTCATTATGATATAAGGGGTCTATATGTGCTATTAATTGTCATGACACATGTAAACTAACCTTTAGAAGGCTGATTTCATATTCCTATATAAAGACCTGCGTTTTTCACATAAAAAGACTTATAATCAATCATTATTGAGAGAGAAAAAAGTTAAGATCATTTGTGATCTTTTATAAGAGTTATCATACTGAAATATTGTGAGCTTTTCTGAGAGACGATCTTGAAGATCAATTGCTATTAATTTTTGCTGCTACCGGATTTAAAGTTACATCTTTCTAATCATTATTTCTATGGATTCCGGGTGAGATCTTTTCAATTATATTATTCATTGCATTATTTGATTATTGTTTTGAAATTGATCTTAGAAATTGTTTCTGATTTTTTAAGAAAATATTTTTATAAACAATTTTTTGAATCTGATTACGTACTCCAATTTGCTACCCATATCTTGTTAAAATCAAATTTTTATATCTCACGTTTTTCTATCACTATATTGGGATTGAGTTATTATTTATCTGGAGTGGTGATAGGTTTAAATTATCTATCTATTTTCAAATCGAATATTGTTAGTTTTCGAGTACGTTTACCACGTTTTTAATATGTTTTAATATGTTTTTATTCTTTTTGTAATAAAACGGGTGTATGGGTGAAAAAGTATGAAATCAGAGCACAAATAATCAATTCAGACCAAAAATGGTCGGAGCACGGTGGAAAAATAAGTACGGAGGCAATATTCTGAAAGAAGCCCACCGTTGCGGCGTCTAGACCACCGTTGCGGATGTGAAAATGCAGAGAAGAGAAATAGATATTGTAAACTCACCGCCTAGGCGGTGGGATTCACCGCCTAGGCAATAAACCAGCAGAATGTTTTCCTAGTCCACCATCTTCTCCACCGCCTAGGTGAACATTAAACCGACATACCCACCACCGCGGCGGTGAATCCCACTGCCGCAGCGGTTAGCTCTGCACTAGAATAGATATTTTTAGGATATTTTGCTTATTTTTACCCCTATCTTTTCCTCTCCTCTTCAAGCTTCCGGCCATAGGAGACCCTTTAGAGTTCCTATGATATTAAAGAGTGTTTGGGGGAAGCTTAAGCAAATCCTAAGGGGAAGAACACAAAGCAACGAAGGAGAAGCGATCATGGAACGCTCTTAGCGACAAATCTTCGGATTATGGCTAGTTTCTCTTGTTTCTCTCTTCATCTCTTATCTTAGGATTATTGCTGAGCATGTTTAGCTCGTTTTACATTGTATAAACGGTTAGGGTCATGAGCTAAACATGGATTGTAATAGGGATTAACATATTATTTATGAAAATATAGTTTTGGTAAAATTTGTGTTTCGTTTATGGTTGTTCCTTATAATTTCGATTGTGTTGCCGTATTTTTTATGATTATATACTAGTTTAGATATATTGAGAGTATAGGGTTTGACACTCGGAAGAGGTAACCCCGAATTCGAACTAGAGTAAACACAACACGACAATCTAATAACTGAGGAAGGTGTTAGAAAGTGTGCAATCGATGACGTTGGGGCGAGACTCACATGACCCAGAGTCGTTAAGACATTGAGGGGGATTTTGGCGTTGACACGAAGTTACATATTCCCCCGTCTTATACTCGAAAGAGGTGGCGAAGAAGTTTACGAACCGAGATTGTCAGATATGCCAAACGCCGTTAATGTTAACTAAAACGAAATCAAATGCATTTAAGTAAATAGAGTTAATCCCTAGGCAATCTACTTTCCTAAACAATCTCAAATTAGTATTTATAGTATAGTTAATTAAATTAGTATTTTAGTTTAGTATTAGTATAAATTATATTCCATTTTTAGCGCCTAGATAAAGTTAGGTTACAAAAATCGCGGTACTCGATAGTAATCTCAACCAATTACTGTAGATACGATACCCGACCGAAAGATCCATATACTAAAACTTGATCTGTACGCTTGCGGAGAAAGTGGCGACGCTTAATTGCGGCCACCAGGTGGTAGAAACTCCGAGTAAGATTTCCTACTTATCATTTTGTATTGGTGAGTAGTGTGATGGGTTAAATACTATTGAAGGTATTTAATCAAGGGTAGCTGGGTTTCAGTCTCTTCTTGTAAAAAGGTTGAGGTAGTGATTCTTCCTAAATAGAATTGCGATTTGAGTGATTTGTAAATGTCCCATCCTTACCTAAGAAAAAGATAGTTTGAGTGTTTTGTGAGGTTTTGATTCTTGAGCCTTAGTGTTAAAAAGAATTAGGTTATTCTTTAACCTATAAAAAGTAGAGGTTCTTCCTTAACCTGAGAAAATGATATTGTAAATGTTGATTCTGAGCCTGTAAAAGAATCGGTGTAAGGGTTTGGTTCCTACCTTTAAAGGGATCTCGATTTTAGTGGGTACGACCTCCGTGGAGCTCGAGAGACTGGATTAGGCAATAGTAGCTCGATGAACCAGTATAAATCCTTTGTGTACTGCTATATTTACTTTACAATTTTTTGTTGTTTGAGTGTGCACTTAGTTGATTATATTATTCCGATGTGATATAAAGATAATAATTAATTTAAGATTAAAATTAATTATTTGATTTATTGAATTTTATTCTGATAATTTTTTAATTACCCAATTCACCCCCCTTCTTGGGTATTCTATTGGGCCAACAATTGGCATCAGAGTTGATTTACCTCGAATTTTTTAGCTAACAAAAAAATCACATGGCACACATAGTATGCACACTAGCTGAGGGGCAGTCTATGCACCGACCACCCTTATTTACATGTGAAAGTTCTCGTTTTAGAAAGACAGAATGATAGCCTTTCTTGAGGCTACAAATTACGACGTGTGGCTTACAATCGAGGATGGTCCATTCATTCTAATGGAAAACAGAGTTGAGAAGAAGAAGGAACAACTTATTGCTTCTGATAAGCAGAAACTCTCTATTAACTCTCAAGCTATCAATATTCTCTTTTGCTCTTTAGACGCTAACAAATATTCTAGAGTTTCAGGTTACAAATCTGCAAAGGAGATGTGGAATAAGTTACAAGCCACCCACGAAGGGACAAGTCAAGTGAAGCAGTCAAAAATCAATGCGCTTATGAGAAAATTTGAGTTGTTCAGAATGGAGGAGAATGAATCGATTCATGAGATGTACACTTGCTTCAACAACATATGCAACAATATAAGTCAACTCGGAAAGTCATACTCCATAGAGGATAGAGTACGAAAGGTCTTAAGGTCCTTGACAAAAATATGGGAGTCAAAGGTGACGACAATCGAGGAAGCCAAGGATCTTGGCAAATACGACATTGATAATCTCATTGGCAATTTGATGACTCATGAATTGGCGATTAAAGGTTACGAGGATGATACCAAAAATGGAAAGAGAAAATCCTTGGTGCTAAAAGTTCAAAAAATTGAAGAAAATGATGACAATAATGATGAAAGTCTTGATAGTGAGTAAGAGAAAAATGTATCACTTCTCACAAACAATTTTAGAAGAATGACTCGGTACACATTTCGTAGAAGAAGAAACCTCAACATGTCTAAAGTAGAATGTTACAATTGTCATAAGACCGTTCATTTTCAAAATGATTGTCCCGAACCGAAGAAAGATAGGAAAAAGGAAAAGAAGAAGAAAGAAAAGAATATTAAGAAGACATCAATGAAGGCTACTTGGGATGCTACCGATTCAAGTAGCTCGGAAGAATCAAATAGTGAGGATACGTCCATGCTTGCATTAATGGCCACTGGTGGTGAGGTAACTGATTATTCAAGTTTTTGTCCTTTAAATTTTGATGAATTATTTGATATTTATCAAGAACTTTCACATGATTATAAAAACTAGTGTTCTAAAATAAATGTCCTTCATAGTACAATTAACATATTAAATAAGTAAGTGGTGGACTACGAATCTAAAAACAATGGATTGAAATCTAAATTGATGGATTTGCAACCAATTATTCTCAAATTCAACGGTGGTGAAAATAACTTGAAAATGCTTTTGGGAAGTTCATGTGGAGTTTTTGATAAAGCAGGTATTGGATTTCAGAAAAATCTTAAACAAAAACGCTTTCATAAATTATTTTCTGAAACCAAAGATATTGTTAAATGTTTTAAATGTAATATTGTGGGGCATACTATCTGTAGATGTTTTGCTAAAATATCTAATTGTAGACAAATTTGGGTTCCAAAAGGAACTAAAATTATCCCGACTAACAAGATCAGACCCACTTATGCTGGGTACCACTTAGGAATTATTTGAGGTGCTCCTTACAAATTATTCTAAAAGTATCGATAAACAAAAACAAATGGTTCCTGTATAGTGGTTGTTCTCGACACATGACGGGAGATAAAAGAAAATTTACATCTTTGACACCTAAAGATGGAGGTCATGTGACTTTCGGAGACAATGCAAAGGGTAAAATTATCAGTATAGGTAATATCGTTAATGGTACTACTCTTATTAAAGATGTATTACTAGTTGATGAACTTAAACGTAATTTGCTTAGTATTAGTTAACTATGTGACAAAGGCTATAATGTTATATTTGATCATGATAGATGCATCATTAAGAATAGTCATGATAGTAGTATCTTGCTAGTTACATCACGTTTTGAGAATGTGTATACTTGCTCTTTTGATGATTTTAATTCCCAAAATTTATCTTGTTTGAATGCTTTATCTGAAAATAGTTAGTTATAGCATAGAAGACTTAGGCATGCTAGTATAAAGTTAATTTCTAATTTATCTAAGAAGAGTCTTGTACGTGACCTACCTGATTTGAAATTTGTAAAAGATAAAGTATGTGATGCATATCAATTAGGCAAGTAAGTTACATCATCATTTGAGAAAAACAATACACACGTCCACGTCTAGATGTCTTGAATTATTGTATCTTGATTTGTTTAGGCCTAACTCTGTTGCTAGTTTTGGTGGTAAATTCTATGCATTTGTTATAGTTGATGATTATTCTAGACTTACCTATGTATATTTTCTTGCTAAGAAAAGTGAAGTTGCTTCTATTCTTGCAAAATTTTGTAAATGTGTTCAAAATAAGAAGCAATGTTCTATTATTAACATTTGTAGTGACAGAGGAAGAGAATTTAAGAATGATGAAGTGGTAAGTTATTGCGATGAGCATGGTTATGCTCACAATTTTTTTGCACCAAGATCGTCGCAATAAAATGGTGTAGTAGAAAGGAAGAATAGAACATTTCAAGAGATTACCAGAACAATACTAAATGAAAATCGCTTACCAACCTACTTTTGGGCCGAAGCAGTAAGTATAGCTTGTCACGTGGTAAACTGAGTATCAATTCGTAGAGGGTTTAACAAAACTCCATATGAAATCTAGAATGGTAAGACTCCTAATATTTCCTATTTTAAAGTCTTTGGATGCAAGTGTTTCATTTTGAATGACAAAGATAAACTTGGTAAATTTGATGCTAAATCTGATTATAGAATTTTCGTTGGATATGCTGCTAACAATAAGACTTATAGAGTTTATAATAAACGTACTTTAGTAGTAGAATAAATAATGCATGTTGTTTTTGAGGAAGTTGATCCATTCTTGTTGAGAAAGATTTTGGATGATGATGATACAAGTATCTTAAATAACCAAAACCAAGGTGATAATGTACCTAAGGAGTCTCAACAAGAGGAGGAACCTAATAAGAAGGATTCAACCTTACCAAGAGCTATAAAGAAAGTATCAAGACATTCAATTAAAGAAATTATCGGTAATTTCGAAAAATGTGTAAGTACTCGATCTTCTCTTAAGGATATAATTAATTTTGCTTTCTTATCTCAAATTGAGCCTAAAAACATAAATGAGGTGTTAATTAATAAATATTGAATTTCCGCAATACAAGATGAATTAGCTCAATTTGAGCGGAATAAAGTATGGTGTCTTGTTCCGAGACTGAATTTTCATCCAGTTATTGGTACTAAATGGGTTTTTAGAAATAAAAAAGATGAATCTGGTATGGTAATAAGAAACAAGGTAAGATTAGTGGCACAAGACTATAATCAAGAGGAAAGAATTGATTATGATGAAACTTATACTCATGTTGTTAGACTAGAAGCAATTAGAATGCTACTCGCCTTTACATGTTCACGTAATTTTAAGCTATATCAAATGGATGTAAAAAGTGCATTTCTAAATGACTTTTTAGCTAAAGAAGTTTATGTGGAACAACCCCTGAGATTTGAAAGCGATAAATTTCCCGATCACGTATTTAAACTTCGCAAGACTTTGTATGAGCTCAAACAAGCTCCGAGAGCTTGGTATGAAAGATTTAGCCGATATTTGATCGAAAATGATTTTCAAAGGGATATTTGTGATATAACACTATTTTTAAAGCAAACTGATTCTGATATCCTATTAGTACAAGTATATGTTGATAACATCATTTTTGGATCTACTATTGAGGATCTTTGCCAAGAATTTGCTAAGATAATGTAGGTTGAATTTGAAATGAGCATGATGGGGGAGCTAAATTTCTTTCTTGGATTGCAAATTAAGCAAACCGAAGAAGGGATATTTATAAATCAAGCTAAATACACCAAGGAGTTGCTAAAGAAATATGGCTTGGAAGGAGTTAAAGAGTACAAAACTCTCATGGCAACAGTTACAAAGATAGAAAAAGATGATACAGGGAAAAGCGTTAATGAAAAATGTATCGAGGTATGATTGGTAGCCTTTGTATTTAGCTGCTAGTAGACCTGATATTATGTACAGTGTTTGTCTTTGTGCTAGATTTCAGTCTTGGCTTAAAGAATCGCACTTGACTTCAGTTAAGTGAATTTTTCGTTATTTAAAGAGGACGACTGACCTAGGATTATGGTATCCTAGGGGGAGTGGTTTTAAATTGGTAAGTTACTTCGATACTGACTTTGCCAGTTACAAAGTTGGGCAAAAAAACATAAGTGAATCATGTCATTTGTTAGGACATGCTTTTGTTTCTTGGTCAAGCAAGAAACATAGTTCTATAGCCTTATCCACTACTGAGACTGAATACATGGTAGCTGGTAACTGTTGTGCTCAAATTTTATATATTAAACAACAGTTAAATGACTTTGGAGTTTGTATGAAGGAGGTCCCGATATTTTATGATAATAAAAGTGCTATTTGTTTAAGTAAGAATCCTATATAACACTCACGAATTAAGCACATAGAGATTAGATATCACTTTATTTGTGATCACATTTAGAAAAAGGGATATTGTTATTGAGTATATTGATACCTCTGACCAGCTTGCTGATATTTTTATCAAATCACTAGCAGAAGATCAGTTTGTGAAAATCATTTGCGGTTTGGGTATGGCAAGGCATAATGATGTTTGCCTAAAGTAAGTTACGTGTGTATTCCCCTTTCCTTAAAATTTGTTTTTGAAGATGAGAAAGGGAGAGAAAGTAGTGATGTTTTATTAAGGGGGAGTATTTTTAAAATTATGCTGTATTGAGTATTTTTTTTTTTTTTTTTTTTTGTGCATTATTTATTATATTTATAAAATCTTCATTACTATGCTTTAACGAGTTAAAAAATCTGTCCTTGGATTCAGGGGGAGTGTATTTATATTTTTATTTTAAAAAAAATATCAAAATTAATTGTCATCATAAAAAATGTGGAGATTATTGATCCTAAAATTTTGATAAACAATTAAACATTGATGTTTTGGTGGAACTAACGTTTTAGTTGAGTGTTTCAGTGATTTATAGTTTCAGTAATAAAGATGCAAATTAAATGGATGCTAAATAATGATGTTGAAGATATTGAAGAAATAAGAATTTGAAGAAATTAGGGAAAACAACCCAGGTGAATCTTAACTCTTAATATCCCAATTAGGAACATACACATGATACAAAATGTATTTTATTATTTATATGCGTTTTGATTAAGTGAAATTATTTACTCCTATGTGATTTAAAAAGAAATAATTTTAAATGACTAAAATGGAATATAAAAATATTAGTGGAGCTAATTTAGATGAGAAAATGGTTAAAGAGACGAAAACGTAAAAGAAAATAAGTTAAAAACGTGTTCAGAGAAGAGATCCAAAAGACATCAGTCGACTAATAAGTCGACCGGACCAAGCGGCTGAAAGATCATGTATCTCTAAGTTAACCAACAGGTCGACTGGCCAAGAGGGTTGAACTATCTGAATCTACAAGTCGACTGACAGGTCGACCGATGAAGGAAAAATAAACTCTCTGAATCTACAAGTCGACAGGCAGGTCGACCGATGAACGCCGTGGCTACAACCTAAATCTACTTGTCGACAGGTCGGTCGACTGGATGTGCTGTTTCTGGATATTGTTTTATCTGAGATTATATCCAAAAGTAACCGTTTTTTGTTGGGATTTGAGAGAGATTTCAGGGATATTTTTTATATTTAAGATATGGTACATATATTAATTAAATCCTATTAATATGGTTCATTGAATATTAATGTTTCTCAATTTGGTACTTAAAATTGATTCTATTCTTATTTATGAAGATTGAGAAATATTTGAGTAGTTTAATTGAGAGATTTGAAAGCTGTTTTCAAGTGAATTGAACTTAAATGAAGTCATTATGATATAAGGGATCTATATGTGCTATTAATTATCATGACACATGTAAACTAGCCTTTAGAAGGCTGATTTCATACTCTTATATAAAGACCTGCGTTTTTCACATAAAAAGACTTATAATCAATCATTATTGAGAGAGCAAAAAGTTAAGATCATTTGTGAGCTTTTATAAGAGTTATCATACTGAAATATTGTGAGCCTTTTTGAGGGACGATCTTGAAGATTAACTGCTATTAATTTTTGCTGTTACCAGATTTAAAGTTACATCGTGCTAATCATTCTTTCTGTAGATTTCGGGTGAGATCTTTCCAATTATATTTTTTCATTACATTATTTGATTATTGTTTGAAAATTAATCTTAGAATTTGTTTTTGATTTTTTAAGAAAATATTTTTACAAACAATTTCTTGAATCTGATTACGTGCTCCAATTTGTTACTCATATCTTGTTAAAATCAAATTTTCTATCTCACGTTTTTCTATCACTAGATTGGGATATTAATTAAGTTATTATTTATCTAGGGTGGTAGAAGCTACGAGTGAGATTTTTTGCTTATCATTTTGTATTGGTGAGTAGTGTGATGGGTTAAATACTATTGGAGGTATTTAATCAAGAGTAACTGTGTTTCAGTTTCTTCTTGTAAAAAGATTGAGGTAGTGATTTGTTCTGGATAGAATTGCGATTTGAGTGATTTGTAAAAGTTTCATCCTTACTTGAGAAAATGATAGTTAAAGTGTTTTGTGAGGTTTTAATTCTTGAGTCTTAGTGTTAAAAAAAATTAGTTTATTCTTTAGTCTGTAAAAAGTAGAGATTCTTCCTTAGCCTAAGGAAAAAATATTGTAAAGGTTGATTCTGAGCCTGTAAAAGAATCGGTGTGAGGGTTTAGTTCCTACCTTTAAAGGGATCTTGGTTTTAGTGGGTGCGATCTCCGTGGAGCTCGGGGGATTAGATTAGCCAAGAGTAATTTGGTGAACTAGTATAAATTCTTTATATGCTATTATATTTACTTTGCTAATTTTTACTGTTTGAGTATGCATTTAGTTGATTATATTATTCCGCTGTGATATAAAAATAATAATTAATTTATGATTAAAATTAATTATTTGATTTATTAAATTTTATTCTGATAATTTTTTAATTACTCAATTCACCTCCTTTTGGGTATTCTACTGGACCAACAAAATAATTTTGACATCTAAAGTAAAATAATTATTTTTTAAAATAGTGTTTTGCTGGAACCAATTCTAATTTTGTTCTTAAAATTGGTTAAGCTCTAATTATTAAAAAAAACGAAACAATTATCAACCGCCCGGTCTAAATCCAATCGTGCCCCACCGACACCGGAGAAAGAGACTCCATTCGCGTTCAAATCGACCAAGAAAGCACGCCAAAAATACATACTTGGTGACGAAGTGTGGATTCACTGTTAAACATATACAAACATGACATGTGATCTTGATCTCCATTTTCTTAGTTTTGTTCCCTGAAGTTTCATCAACAATTACAGGCCAATACTTGCGCAGAGATCATTGGAATTCGATTCATTCGGATGACAATATACCTACTGATTTATGATAGCTTGTGGAGGATCATGCTGTTTTGTGGTAATAGGTACTTCAGTTGAGATTTAACCTTTCCTCTACTTCCACTGCGCTCTACCTTTTCTTTTTCCTTTGATTATTTTACTTCCGTTGAGCTACAATGAGATTGATTATCTGTTTGATTGCAGCTAAATTGATTGAAATGATACACATAAATTTCCCGTATATAATCACACTCATACTGAGATTCAAGAAACCATATATAATCCTTTTGAAATTGGATCTTGGAAATTAGAGAGGTTGAGATTATTTAGATTACTCTCCGTGTCTTCCGGATCTTATTTATTCTGTTGTGATTTAAAAAAAACCAAAAAAAAACCAATTAAGTCCTACTCTATTGCAATATGGGGAACTAATCTTACTGAAGAAGATGTATGCTTTCTTCCTTTCCTCTTTCTCTACAACTAAGTGCCTAGGCAGCAAGTTTGGGGTGCCCAGCAGTGTAGAAATCCAAAATCGATTGATTTGAGGACCCCAACCACCTGCTTGGGCTCTCCAAAATGCCAGTCAAGGCACAAAATAGAAGGTATTTGGTAATAATTTTAGAAACAGTGTAATGGTTTGGTACCGAATAACAGTATAATTGGGCACTGAATACGTAGATCTGGGAATAAAAATTTGCAAAGATATTTTTCTGAGTCCCCTCTGCTGATTTCCATTGTTTTCTCGTGGGTTTTCTGTTTTTTTTTTTTTTTTTTTTTTTTTTTTTTGGGAATATTAGGTTTATTTTTACTCTGTTTTTCAGCTCTGAAAATGCACTGTGGTGCATCTGGAGGACGAATCTCAGAAAACAACTCTGATTCCCTGTCTATTCCAATGAGACACAAGATAGAGAAGGAGGACACAGACAACCATCATTTTTCTTCCTATGATTCATGTCTGTCTTTGTCATTGCGGCACCTCATTCATTCAATTTTACCTAAAGCTTATTCAAAATCAAGCATTGGTTCTGGGCTTGATTCATTTGGTACAGAAGGATCAAGAACTCGGCATAACATTGTTCCCCATTTATTCAAGCTTAGTTTACTTCTGACAGCATTTTTTGCACTTTTCGGAACTCTAAAGTGGACAATCTCAATTTCATCAACACCGAGAGATTATTTATGCTGGGGCTACGGGTGGCTTCAATAGCAACTCATTTCAGACTTATCGGAAATTGGAGAGCTATATCTTCATACAGCCAAGTCAAGAGAAGTGATAATTTGTCCTCTAGAATTTGAGAATCATGTCCCTTGCTTTAACGTTTCTGAAAATCTTGCTTTGGGCTTTTCCAATGGCAATGAGTATGACAGGCATTGTGGGCAGTGGTCGAAGCAGAATTGTGTGGTTTTTGCTCCTGAAAATTATAAGATTCCTATTAGGTGGCCTGCTGGTGGAGATGTGATTTGGTTTGGCAATGTCAAAATCAATGCTCAGGAGGTTCTTTCCCCGGGAAGCTTGACAAAGAGGTCTGTTTGAATTTTCGGTTTTGCCCTTGCATTGCCCATAGGATCAATGTTTAAGATGTTCAATTTGAATATATGGTCCAGGATGAGGATGCTGGAGGAAGATCAGATATCATTTCGTTCAGACTCGCTCATGTATGATGGAATTGAAGATTACTCGCACCAAATTGCTCAAATGATTGGGCTGAGAAATGAATCCAGCTTTATTCAATCTGGAGTAAGTGGTTTATCCCTTTTCTTTTCTTTCTCTGGTTGACACATATTATAAGCCATTCACCTTAACAAAAATGCCACCCAAAAAAGAAAAAAAAGAAAGATAAGAAACCCAAAAAGAGGTATAAAGGAAAATTTGAGATGATAAACCGTTGGCCCAGTATCCTTTTGCTGTTACACTGTGGTGGATGAATCAATAAATAATATGTTGTTAATTTTACTACAAATTTTCAGGTTAGAACAGTATTGGATATTGGGTGTGGCCATGGTAGCTTTGGTGCTTATCTCTTTTCAAAACAAATATTGACGATGTGCGTCGCTAACCATGAAGTGTCGGGCAGTCAGGTTCGGCTGACCCTTGAAAGGGGCCTTCCCGCAATGATTGGTTCTTTTATCTCAAAGCAGTTGCCTTATCCGTCTCTTTCCTGTGATATGATCCATTGTTCACGGTGTGGGATTGATTGGGATCATAAAGGTGCTCGTCGGTAATAATTTGTCTGATTTCCTGTTGTTTATTTTCTTATTCTCATATTTCTATCCTTTTACTTCTTTTTTCATTTTTCAAATAAGTTTTTTTTGCGTGCCGTTTGATCTTTTAGTGTGAGATGGCTAAAAATTTGATTTTTCTAATATTTAGTGTTTGGTCGTTTGACCCATGAGAGAGATAATTAACATGGTATTCCAATAATCACACTTTGGATTTTTTATTCATTAGAGACTTATAAAATTTCGATTGCCTTTGTATATTACAAGGTAAGCAATCTTATAGGTTATGTTGCCTAAAAAAAAGAAACATTTATGACTCGGGCTGTGCTGTAATTGGTAGCCGAGTGATAACTACTACAAGCCTTAACACCCCTTATTTTTAAGCTGTCCACTTATGAATAATGGATTTCTAGAGCTTCTATTATTGAGAAGTTTCTTTCTGGGATTCAATGAAACTACGGAAGTTTGTAGACATTGAGAGCCAACTTAGTTTATAAAAGTTCTTTTTTGATTTTTAAATAGAATCATTCATATAATTCCATCTACTGGAATAGTTTGCTGCTGTGTTGGAAGCACCAATACGGATGGTGATTCAAGAATAAATGATATAGCATAGTAATACGGTGGAGATTCACGTGTGATTATATATGAATACATAGGGATATGAATACTTGTGATTATATATGAATACATGTGGAAATGAAGTAAGATGGAATACATGCATTACAATTTTAGTAATGCTTGAAGAGATGATGGTGCGGTAAAAACTGGAGAGAGGAGGTTCCAAAGGTTGATCATTTTAGATATTTAGGTTTAAAGATTAAGCACAATGACGAAATCGAGGAGGACTTTATTCATAGAGTCAAAGTAAGATAGTTGAAGTGAAGAAGTGCAGTTGGAGTGAAATGTGATCATAGGATACCTTTGAAACTTAAAAGAAAATTCTATAAATCGGCAATAAGACTAATGCTTTTTGTATAGTTCAGAATATTGGTCAGTAAAGACAAAACATGTTCAGAAAATTAGTGTGACAAAAATGAAGATGTTACGGTGGATGAGTGAGAAGAGAGAATGGATAAAATTAAGAATGAAGGTATTAGAGAGAATTTATGAATAATACCCATGGAAGAGAAGATGAGGGAAAATCGTTTACGGTGGTTTGGATATGTGCATAGAAGACCCATAGAAATATCAGTGAGAATATGTGATTTAGTTCAAGTGCTGGAGGCCTAAGAAGACTTGGGACGAAACTATTAGAATTGATTTGATGTTATAAAGTCTAATTGAGGGAATGACCCTTAATCGATCATTATGGTGTAAACGGATTCAAGTAGTCAACCCTACTTAAGTGAGACGAAGGCTTAGTTGTCGTTGTTGTACATTGGGATATGATTAACATTTTCTTAAGATTGGTGAATTATTGATTTTTGTAACAAGTCTTGTGTTTCTTATGCATGCTTCTTTTATTATCATAGTCATTCAAAGTTCATTCTAAAGCAAAGTTGATGCATGTTACCATAATCCCATATGCAACCCTTCACCTCAATTTCTTGTAGCTTTTTGCCATATCTCCACAATCTGAAATAATGATTCTTGTTAGCACCACCTCTTGGGGAGTTGAAGGAATGGAACCCACGAAGAAAGTAGTTCAAAATAGTTAAGGCACTATTTGGTAACGCTTTTTTTAAGTGTTTTTTCGCTTTTAAGCAAAAAAGTACTTAATACTAAAAGTTACGTTTGTTTTGCACTTAAAAAAATACTTCAAAAAATAAAAAAGTAAAAACATGATTTAAATTTTTTTTTTTTCAAAAATTAAAAATAATTATTTTTGAAAAGATTGATGGATATTGTTGGATTATAACCTCTTCACCTACTTATTTTTCAATAATCTATGTTTTTTCTTTGTTTTTTTTTTTTTTTGGATTAACAGATTATTTATAAGAATAATACTAAGATAGTGTCTCTAAACATCAAATACACTTTTGATTTAATTTTAAGTCAAAATAATGTTTTGTCAACTTAACTTTTTTTTTTCTTTTTTAAAAAAATTACATAAAAAAGTGTCACCAAACAATGTCTAATTGAAATTATGTTCGTGCATGTATAATCCTAGCATAATATTGATAAATATTATTTTCCAAACTTTTTGATGCAGATGGAATTTATTTGGTTGAAGTTGATCGAGTTTTAAAGCCCGGTGGATATTTTGTTTGGACTTCTCCTATTGCCAATGTACAGCTATTGCTTCATAATAGCGAAAATCAGAAGAAATAGAATTTTATCCACAGCTTTGCAAAAACTCTTTGCTGGAATATGTTGTCTCAGCAAGAGGAAACTGTTGTCTGGAAGAAGACAAGTAAACAAAGTTGTTATGCATCTCGGTGAGCCATTTTACAAAAATCTTCATGTTTGATATGATTACATATGATTTACAATTTATATTCTTTATTTGTAATGAATATAACTAGTATTTTTAGTTTTGGTTTATTATTTCAGGAAGCGAGGTTCAAAGCTTCCAGTCTGCAGTAAGGCTCATGATGCTGAATCTCCATACTATCATCCCCTTAGATCATGCATAGGAGGAACACAGAGTCGGCGATGGGTTCCTATTGAAGGGCGAACAATATGGTCTTCTCGGGCAAAGTTGAACTCGAGTGAACTTAAGATATATGGTAGTTTTCATACTCCTTTTAGTGTTTGTTTGGATAAGGAAAATTTTAATTCATGGAATTTTTAAAATTATTTTAAAATTTCATCATTTGCAAATTCGTGGTTTAGGTATATTTTTTGGAAATTCAAATTTTGTTGATGCAATTTTTCCTCGAGAGGGAGAGATATCCCTAATTCAAAAGGATTTACCAAAAAAAGAAAAAATCTTTAGGAGGTACTTGGAGCTGTCATTTTTATCCCTCTTTAAATCACATTTTAAAATTCCTAGGTACTTTACGAAGTCCATTCAGAAATAGCCAAACAAGGAATTTCAATTTTTATATTTTGTAAATCCCTATTCAAAATCAAATCCTCTCCCAAAATCCTTCACCAAACTCACCTTAAAAGGACAATCTGAAAGACCCAAAATGTGGCTTGAGGACCAAAATCACTTCAATTTTGATTCTGCTTGGTACCGGTTCATTGCTTCATTCTTTTGAGTCTGAATTCAGGAGTGCATGCCGTGGAATTTTCAGAGGATAATATAAACTGGAACTCTTTGATTAAAGACTACTGGTCTCTACTCTCACCAATTGTGTTTTCTGATCATCCAAAGAGAACAGGAGATGAGGATCCTTCCCCACCCTTTAACATGCTCAGAAATGTACTCAATATGAATGCTAAATTTGGCGGTTTCAATCATGCGCTACTTGAAGCCAGGAAAACTGTATGGGTCATGAATTTATATTCTTCCACGTTTGGTTGCAACATGTTTTTTTTTTTTTTTTTTTCTTTTTAAATGTATGGTGGCCGGGGTGTGGGGATGGTCCACGTTGTGATGACTGACAAGGTGGCAGTGAGAATAGTTTTGTGAGAGCGAATAGGAATTAACATTTTTTTTTGTTTCCCAGATTTTTAAATAATTCAGGAAATACCCCAAAATTTTAGAACAGAAATGTGTTTATCAAACACATTTTTGTACATTAATCCCAAAAATTTGGGAGAGGGAACAGAAATCAAGAAGTAGAAACAATAACCAAATAGGGCCTTAGCAGATCGTTTGGAAACGGCCATTTGTGTTATTTGAATTTTATTGTTGTTTCAGGGTTGGGTGATAATCCAGGATATATCTTCTCCAATAGAATCAGCGAGGGTTGTAACAGCACAGCTGGGGTGGGAGGCGCGGGTCATAGAGATCGACACAAGCAGCAGTGATGAGAGAATACTCATATGCTACAAGCCTTTCTTCAGAACACAGCTGCAGTAAATATATATATGAACCATGGAGTGAAGAAGAAGGTACATACACCATTCCTTTTCTTTTTCTTTATTTATTACTATTTTTATTCAGAACAGACCAATCCTGGAGCCGGCTTATATATTGTTCTGAGATTTCTGTATTTATAGCTGTAAAAGCTGTGATTTCATTACAACAAGATTGCTATTATGATGGAGGAGGATTTGTTTAGAGCCCACATGCTAATATTTACACACATTGAATCCCGTCCATTGAACATCCTATGAGAACCTTAAATTAAAATTTTACACAATCATTTTTATTTAAAAAAAATATATTTTTCATTGGGTTACTTGATTGATACACTGGTATACAGCAATGTGTGTAAACACTAGTGTATCAATCAAGTAACCCAATGAATTTTTATTTTTTTTTAAATAAAAATGATTGTATAAAATTTTAATTTATATTTTAATCTAAGGTTTTCATAGGATGTTTAATGGACGTGTTTATAAAAGGACAATTGGTCAATAGTTCCAACTAGAGAGTGTAATTCATAATTTATCTTATATTAATTTTAAGTTGCGTATAAATCTATTAATTATGTTTTGACTTGTGTTTTTAATCTCATGGTCGGTCAATACTCCCTTATATCTTCAATTAAATTCTTCCAATTAATGTTTGAATAGTCCACCATTGTGGCCACCCGGAGCCACCCTCTGTCACCATTTGTTGCTGGCTATTGTCGGACCTCAAGACTCTGGTCATTAAAGTCTGGCCATTGGTTGATTTTTTTTATTTTTTTTTTTTTATGTAACTATTTTTTTTTAGTGTTTTTTCAGTTACATTTAACTATTTTTTTAATGAATTTTTAGTTACATTTAAATATATTTTTAATTATTAATTTTCCGTTGACCGATAATCGAAAGATTAGTTGAATGTGACTCAAAATTGTAATTAAAATATATATTAAAAAAAATATTATTAAAAAATAGTTGAATGTAACTAAAACTAATTCAAACGATCAGTGACCAGAATTTTGGCAACTACTTGCCAAAATCTGATAGCCGATGATGATTGCAATCCTAATTGGAACAATAATGTTTCCATACTCTAATAAATGAGAATAAAAGTAAAATAGTTATTTGTTTGAAAACTTTTTATTAATTTAAATATCATTATTACAATTTTCCACCACTTGTTCTATTTACAAAAGCTAACATTTTTATCCTTTAATTTTATTTTTTTGAAAAAAGAATCGATAAAATCCAAAAACTTCATACAAGCTCCCATTTAAAGAGATTATGCCATTGATATTTCCCTTGTCTTTTTACAAATATCAATTACTCATTTATAGTTTTATAGTTTAAATCACTTATCTCTCCTAATAGTAAAAAAATACTGATACCACGTTATTAGTGACAATAATATCCTCACTTCAATTAAATGACATAAATATCCTTTATCAATTTAATTTATTTGACAAATATGCCCTTTCTATTTATTTTTTTGACATCTTCAAGTTTTTTTTTTTTTTCTTTTTTTCCCTAGTTTCTCCTCTGACGAGCTTCCAACGAAGACCCGACGATGTTTCCACTCTTCGACGACGAAACCAAGCAACCTCCGACGAGCTTCAAAGCCTCCGACAGTCTTTCTCTCACCATGGCAGCCATCGAACGCAACCACCTCCGCTCATCACGATGGTTTTAGAGAGAGAATAGAGAGAGATTTTAGAGAGAAAGTAGAGAGGGAACCGGAAGGCCCATTTCACGGCGCCATCGAGTGTCTGTTGTGTTCACCGCTGAAGACATTATGCAGAGTAGATGACGGTGACTGGGGATGGGAAAAAATGAAAAAATGACGCCGAGCCGTCTCTCCGTCGCCGGCATCGCCGCTCCAATGACGAACGGCTAGAGAGGGAAATATGGGCAGAGAGAGGAAGAGAAACAGGGGATGGGAAAAAATGAAAGCAAAAATACATTTTGCACCTCATAACTTTGAATGATTTTTAAATAAATCCTATAGAATTTATTAGAGTAAAATGACTAAATTACTCTTAATTTTTAATTGAAAGGACAAAATTGTCCCTAATTTTAATAGTCAAAATTAGTGGTAAAATTGTTATTCACTTTGAAACTAAGGGTAATTTAGTTATTTTGTTATAACTAATTTACAAGGATCTATTTATAAATTTTTTCAAAATTAAAAGGGTCAAAATGTATTTTTATAACCCATTTCTGTTTTTGTTTTCCACACATTCTCAGTCTCTGACCAACACACGACAACCACCTCCGACATCAACATACGGCCACAACACTTCCATCCACCACCAACACATGGCCACCACCTCCATCCACCAACACACGACCACCACCTCCAACTACCAAAAATGTTTTGACACATCTCTCCCAAGTTCTAAATCCTTCCCCTTCCACTGTTCGTGATTTCTCCACCCTAGATTCTTGTCGTGGGTCCGGCCAATGATTTTGAACTCCGTCATGAATTTCGTCTCGCCGTGTTCTATCACTTTCTCCAGCTTAGTAAAAATCGTCGAAGCTTCGACGCAGTTCTGATAACCCGTCGGTTGATCAAAGCCGCTCCAGAGGGCCACCGTGCAATTCTTTTCTGGTCCGCAAAAGTGACTTCTAATGGCGACGGAGTTCGTCGGAGTTTGAGATCTACCCACTATAGATCGATGATGAATAGACGATTCAAGCAAAAACTCCCAATTGCCCAAATCGGACCCTAACGATCCATAGATTGATATTTGAATTGGAAGAAATTGGAGAAAAATTTCAGACTCGGTAAAGATCAGTGAGAGATGAGGATCTCGGCAACGAATAGTCGGAAGATGAGGAAAAATGAAGCAAAATTCTACTGTGATTCAACAAACTTACGTGGATGAATTTGGGGTACAAACAAAGACTTACCTAGTTGAAATTTCTCATAACTTGTTCTAGTTCCCTTGGTGTTCTCAGTTGTTTTCCACTTACGAAAAAGCTAGGGATGATGGTGAAAATGAAAATGAAAAGCTAAAGGTAGGAGCTATGCACTGCCTCTTTCCAGAAAAAATCTAATATAAAGAAAGAAGGTAAATAGGTAATTTTATTTTGAACTTTTTTTTTATTGTATAGAACCTGACAAAAGTAAAGGATATAAGGGTCTTTTCACACACAAAAATCAGTTAATGAAGTTGACTGGTATTTGTCAAATAACAAGAGAAGTTTCTGATATAAGGCCAAAAGATAGGAGAGATATTTGGTATAACTTTTTTTATAACCGCCGATTTGGATGTTGCATTACATGCTAAAGTTTGTCAATGTGCTTATGAGGCTAATTTTTTCAAAATATGTATTAAAATCATAAAGGATTTATAGCTGAATTCATTCATTTGCCTTTTTTTATTTAGTTTATTTATCAAGTAAAGTTACTCCTAATTAGAGATGAATGTTTATGATCAAGACTCAAACATACAGTTAAATCACATGACCATGTGTAAATTAAAATTAATTTCTTTTATATAGAAGAACTTAAACAAATTGGCTTCTAAAACATAATTGAAGAGATTTTGCGTTTAAGTTAAATGGATTACAAAATAACATCGCATATCCGACCTTAGCTCAGTTGGTAGAGCGGAGGACTGTAGTTGACTAGTGCATCAGATATCCTTAGGTCGCTGGTTCGAATCCGGCAGGTCGGATTTTTGGGTAACGAAGATAATTTTGCAAGAGTTGGAAACAAGCCCTTTTTTTTCGTGTGATGTTCAAAAATCTAAATTAAAATACTATTTTATTCAAATTTTAAAATATTATAAAAATAATTAAAATAAAAAAATGCATGTTTATTATAAATTTTAGGATTTTTCTTCTAGAAGTCTTATTTCAAAAAAAAACAATTTTTTCAATCCTACGCAATTAAAACAACTTTTTCTACTCATATTTTTAAAAAATATTTGGCACAAACTCCTACTAAAAAAATTTAATGACAAAAATACCCCTGTTCATTTAAACTAAATACCCTAATTCATTTGCAACTCCCAGATCTCACAGCTCCTCTTTCTCTCTGTCATCTCTCACTTCTCACGCTCTCTCAAATCTCCCGTCGCTACAAGTTGCCATTCATCTTCGCTGCAAGTTGCCACTTGATTATATTTTAGTAGATTTCTACTTAGGTTTTTGATAGTGATATAGTGGAGACAGGATATAACAAAAATAAGTTATATCTCTGTTATTTAACAGAGCCATGATTTGTTTTTCATAGTTATATATCAAAAATAATACTGTGATTATATCATCTCTATTTTTAAAATAAGCTCTTTGCATTGTGGTGCTCAATTTGGTTGTTTTCGGTTTTGCTTCATGCATGTTACGAGATTCTTTTGATTGTTTTGGATTTTGCTTCATTATTCATGCATGTTTTTGCCCAAATACATTTCATGGTGTGTGTTTTATTTTCTAATTTCTAATTTTTTGGATCGTTTTCATTTGAATTCTCCAATTTTCGCGAGAATGTGATAATGTAAAGGTTTGTTTATTGATGGTTCGATTTTCTGATTGCTTCCATTATGTGAATATCCACTTAATTATATTTAGTAGATATCCTCTTACATATTTTTCTTGGATTTTTACATAATTAAGTGGATATCCACTTAGTAGATATCTAAGTAGATATTCACGTAATTATATTTAGTTGATTTTGAAAGTATTTTTAATGGATTTTTAATTTAAAGAGAATTTAATATTTAATATTTTTTATATTTTAAAATGTTCATAGAATATTTCAAAAAATAAACTAAAATTCAATGGAATGCATGTAATGGTATTCAATGTATTTTTAAAAAGTTATATATTTTGAATAAAAAATAAATTTCAGTGATTTTTTTATTAAGAATTAAAATTTGGTGGAATTATAAAACAAATTGAAATAAAATTAAGTGAAACATAATCAGGGTATTTATAATATTTTACAAAAAAAATAATTATTTTTTAAGAAAAACAAAATTAATTGAAATTTTTATTAAAAAATAAAATTTGAGGAAAATTTGAAATACAATTGAAATTCTAAATATATGTGTGTATTAATTTTAGGAGTTTTGAAAAAAAATGGCGAAAATGGTATTTTTGTAAAATCTGTAACTATTGAAGGACATTCTAGGAAGAATATATATGTTGGTACTTTTGAGATGGGCACAAAAAATTTGGTCCTTAAAAAATTATTTTTTGAGAAAATGGGACCCCACAAAAATTTTCCCTAAATTTTAATGATTTTTTTTTTTTTTTAATTTCCTAGTAAAGTTTCAAATTTATATTTAATTAGACATTTTTTTTTATATAACTTACTGTCATTTTACATTTATAAATTAAGTTTATAAAATACAACAAAATTCAAATTACATTTACTTTTAGTAGTTTGGGATTTTTAATTAAATTTAATACAATAATTTGAGACAATTGCAAAATAATTTTTGGATAAAATATATTTGTTGTGGATAGAGATTCATTTTTCAGAAGAAGTTCACTCAATCAATCATATAACACACATCATGATAAAGGCATGTATATTTGATCATGACTAAACATCGGTGTGTAGAAATTGTCTTGACCAAATTTTGTTGATTGCCCGTTGTAATTTGTTCATCGTCTTAGCATATACATAATGAACTTGGAATTGTGGGCTTGTCATTTGGGAAAGAAATTCAGAAGATGATGACATCAAATAATTCTAAGAATGAATGTCAAATTTTTTGGTTTACCCATGGTAAAACTTCGGGGTTCAACCCAAATTTTCCTACGTCAGTATTTTGGTAGTAAATGTATGTTTTTCCCCTAATTATATCCCAACTTTAATGTTGCATTGGGTATACAAGAATAGAATGGAATGTATCTTAATGAGTATATAATTGAAATGTTTATGAAAATGGAATAGAATGACTATTACTATTCGAGTGTTTGGTTGTCTTGGGAATTACACGTAGGAGGAATAACTTGGGACTCCTATTAGGGGGTAAAAACTACCAAATTTTTTACTTCATTCCAATCATTTTTGCTTATCTAGTCAAATTTGTTCTTATTTACTTATATTTAATTCCTTAAATAGTGGATGATTGATTTACTTGCAATTAGTATGACATAAAAGTAGAAATGCTTATCGAATTAAAACTAAATCACTTTTTTGTTCTTAGAATGATGATAATAATTTTGCCTAGTCAGTACCTTGATGGCTGCCTTTAGCGAGTCAATCTCTTCTCTCAGTTGTGCGAATTTTGGGGACCTTCTGATCTTTTCTTAATGTCTTATATTTGACTGAACTTTGAGCACAAGTGTGGATAAAATGGAGAAAGATACAATCATAATAATTTCATTGAAAGACTTGGAAATTTGTATAACTTGATGGAATACAAATGGCATGCTCAAAATAAAATTACATGAACAAACAACTTTAGTATAAACTCAAGATTCATCTTTGACATTAATGGAAATCTTCTTCATTTGCTCAGCTTGTTATCAAATCTCGAAATTTGGTCTGTCTTGATTTTGAACTCTACCTTAGTTGGAGAAAAATAAATAAATAAATATAAGTTAGAAAAGGGTACTTGGACCCGCTTAACTATGATAGAGTACCAATTTGGACAAAATTGAAATTTTCATTCACTTTCATGCCTTATATATGGCAATTAAGGAAATGTTTTTTTAATGCCAAAACAAGCTTATTAGAAACATTTTGGAAGTAGATGTAATTCTCTCTCTCTTGGGTGGGGGGGACTAAATGTCTATCAAGTTGAAGGATTTCAACTTCTTTAATTCCAAATTCTGGACGCTCTACACATGAAATATATAAAAACTTTAATCTCCTTCCATGTCCTACATCATATATAGTGTCCTGTAAGGATTTAGGCAATATCCAACCCTCGGATTTCTATGTGAGGTTCAAGGCTTCCACTTAATGCTTCATAAAAGACTTGGTTCCTAGATCTTCATATCTTCGGTGTTCTGTTGGTACAATCATCTCAATTCAATAATCTGAGTAAAGAAAAATCAAAGAAGCCAAGTATGTATTTGTAAGATTTTTTTTTCATCACTTGTTTTTTCAAAATAATAATATATAAGTAAACCAAGCATACATGTTTCTATCTTCCCCTTAGCCTTTTATTTATCTCTTCTCCATTTGCAAGATTAATTTTTTATTTGACATGGTGAGTATGTAGTTGTTTTGTCTACCTATTCGATTAAGAAAAGGAAAATGGATACAACGAGAATCCATTGAAAGTGAATTTATCAAGTAAATGTTTTAATAATCAACTTTTTCTATTTTGCCTTTAGCTAAATGTACTTATTTATTGTTGTTATATAGTATTTCTTTAAATGTCGTTGTTGAATCCCACATCGCTTGTGTTACTTGATCCTAATTATATATAATTTTAAAAATAATCCTTCTCTTACAATGTGTCTTTTGAGAGGGAGTTAGGCACTTTGGTTTCTATACGGTATCCGAGCTAGACCTTTTGTTTGGTACATGGTATCGGGACCCCGATATCCGTTCGCAGTCCACCCTACACGTGAGGGGACATGATGAATCTCGCATTGATATTTGGCCCTCCGATATCTATTCACAGTAATTTTGGCAAAGTCTACACTACACATGAGGGGGGGTGTTGAATCCCCCATTGATTGTGTTACTTGATCCTGAGCTATATATAAATTCAGAAGTAATCTTTCTCTTACAAGGCATCTTTTGAGATTGCGTTCGGCACTTTGGTTTCTACATTTGTTATAATAGTATTAAAATGTTTGATATTCCTTCTAAGGGTTATTGTGCACTTATTTTTCCTACCTATTTGATTGGTCATAGACAAATAGTTACAATGTATTTGAAAATTTTTAAGCTTTATAATCCAAAAAAAGGAGATGAAATTTTTGTTTTATTGTGTTGTTATTGTTGTATTCATGTGATTTTATTATGTTCTTACATTATAAAAATAAATAAGTAAATGCAAGGAAAACAAACAACAAAATTTTGTTTATTTTCTCATGTTATAAATAAATGGAAGTTTTTTACTTTTTAGATAAATTATCTAAAACACCATTAAGAGATATCATTATTTTTATTTCTCAAATGGAGTGAAATCTTTAAAGTAGTGACTTTAAAAAAATAAAAGAGAAGAAAAAAAAAGGAGAAAAGAGAAAGAAGACGGTGAAATCCTATATTTGAAAACACGATATTACAGTCCCATTTAACAAAAACAAGGGTGACGATCCTTTGATTTAAAAATAGGATAGGTTACTCGGAACCGCAAAAAATCCTATGTTGTTTTTGACACTCCCGGAACCGCAAAAAATAGGTCTAGCACCATCGTTTTATAAAAATTGTGTAATTTTTCCAAATCATATGAGATTGTAGTAAATAAATTTGATTTTTACAACACTACTAACGGTATGTTTGGTTGGATGGAATCAGGGGCGGAATGGAATCGCATTTCGCCCTCGATTCCTATTCCGTTATTTGGTTCTCCAATATAATCACATTTGTGATTCCATTGGAATGAAATAGGGTGGAATGGGATTCCATTTGAGATAGGGTGAAATGAGATTTTAATCCAATAGAATCAATATCCTAAATTACATTACCATCCTTGTATTTAAGCCCTTGGAAATTAAGAACAAAAATTAAAAATTAAGAACAGAAACAAAAACTAGAGAACATAAATAGAAATTAGAGAACATAAAATTGAGAATAGAAATAGAAATTGAGAACAAAAAATTAAGAACAAAAATAGAAAATTGAGAACATAAACATAAAATTAGAGAACATGAAATTGAGAACAGAAATTGAAAATTGAGAACAAAAAATAAAAATTAAGAACAAAAATAGAAAATTGATAGCAGAAAATTAAGAACATAAACTAAAAATTGAGAACAAAAATAGAAATTTAGTGTCACGACCCGTCCCGGACACCTGTCATCCCAGGACCGGCGTAACGACAATATGACATCACCTATTATATTTATATCTTCTTATACATTACAAAATTCCATAAATGTTCTATACAATTTCAATATACAACATATACATAATCTTTCACTTTCTTATTGTTCCTTTCTGACAGCTCAACTCAAATTATTCCCAGATAACTTCACCTAATGCCAGTAGGGGACCGTCTCCTAAAAGATTCACCTGCGAGTGTACTGCCTTCTTAGTAAAAACCATTTTTAATATAACAACAATACATTTTAAATAATATAACAATTAAATGGATCAAGCGTAAATAAATATAAACGCCACACAGAGTTGGTAAAATCTCCAGTATCAAATAAACAATGAAAGTAAAGCAGTATAATTCAGTTTCCAAACACCAATCAATAATAAGTAACCCAATATATATATATATATATATATAAAACACCCCAACTCAAACACACATCTCAATCCCATACCTATCGGCTAAGCCGTAGTGATCGTTTTAACCTTACGATCGAGAGTTGCAACGGTACTGTAACCATCCGTAGGATATGCCTTCCTAGCGGACCTAACTGCGCAGATCACCGCCAACCGGACGTCTCTAGAGGCCAATAATATAAATCACCACATAACGTCAATCACCATATAGTAATTATCCATCTGCCGGACCACCCTCCGGACAGATCATAATATAAACTATGGCATAGTCAATTCAATAATATTATCACCAAATCATAAATAATTATTCCTCTGCCGGACCACCCTCCGGACAGACCATAATAATAATCACCACTTCAATAATATCGACAAAATCAACATTTCATCAATACCGTCAAAATCACCATTGTCCACCTCCTTTTATCAAAACCCGCTTTTAATTTAAAAATCATGTTTTTCCCACCTTTTATTAAAACCACCAAATCCAACAGATTATTTATAAAGTCTTTCTTTTTAAACCCAAACATTTCAATAGAAATCCATTTTACCAACTCACCCATAACTGGCTTGATCCATATCATTTATAAAAGCAAACACAGATTTCAATAATTATGTGTATTTAAAAACAGTTTGGCAAGAAGACAATCCACTCACCTGATATCCGCTTTCGTAAACTTTAACCGACTATCCTGTATCCGAACTCCGGTGCCTGCGAACCTAATGGTGACAGAGCCTAAATTAATACTTTTGTATAAAACAAACTAATCACGCCATGAAATCCTAATTTCCTTAATTTCCTATTTTCCATCTTTTATTACGAAATATAATTATTCAACTAGTATCGTTTTGTTACGGTTTACTATTTATAAACTCTGTTCTTATAAACAAATCTCAGGATTTATTATTTTCATTTTATTACTCTAAGGTTAGAAAACTAAATTTAGAATTCACAAAATAAATTAGAAAGGTTACCCGTTCTGAACCGATCGTGGATTTCCCTAAAATTCTATGTATTTTTATTCTACTCCCTACCGCCTAAGCGACGTCCCACCGCCTAGGCAAACGAGTGACTGCTTCTCCCTTTCTATCAATTGCACTCTACATTTTCACCGCCTGGGCGAAAATCCATCGCTTAGGCGACCGAGCTCCTTTACAGTTTCTGAGTTACACCTACCGCCTAGGCGAGAAACTTCCGCCTAGGCAAACTTTCACACAAACCCACACAATCGCCGGCCACTGGACACTCACCACGAACCCACCTTCACTTCTCTCTCTTCTCTATTTTCCAACAACACACACACACACACACACACACACTCCGTCACATGTACAGACGAACAGACACATGCACACAGTCGCACAATACACACATTCACACTGTCAACGAGCCACAATGAGCACACCTACACACTGTCACACACCCAGCCGGCCGACGCTCTCTCTCACTAACTCCGGTAATCACCACCACCAATTGCTCATACACAACCAACACCCACCAACCAAACAACCAGCCAACGACCGACCACCAACCACATCTGGAACAAAAATAAAACGGAAACAGACATGGAACGAGAGCAGAAACAGAACGAAAACAGTAACAAGTAACACACACACACACACACTTACTGGCGACGAGGTATACATACCGCAAGCCCACACACGCCGATGGAACATGCAAACCCACCGCTGGTGACCCTTTTCTCCATCCTTTCTCTTCCTTTCTCTCTTTTCGGTTCCGGACCTTTCTTCCCATATTTTTTCTTCGTGTGTATATATATATATATATATATATATTTGAGCTCATCCGGCTGGACAAGGGCCATACCTCCCCATCAAATCACCCACTCCCATTCTTTTTTTCTCTTTCTATATATATATTAAGATATTTTTATAATATTACACAAACCTCCCCTTATTATGTTGTGGTATAAATTTAAACCCAAATCTATGTTTTAATGTTTATAAAAATTTCAATACAACCCCCCTAAAATTTTAATTCACATAATTAATATCGTAGTCCATCCCGACATTTTCAAAATATTTCAAAAACGTGATTTGAATTATTCGTATATGAAAAGTAAGGGTCTTACATTTAGAGAACAGAAATTTGAGAACGGAAACTGAAAATTGAGAACAAAAACTGAAAATTGAGAAAAAAAATAGAAATTAGAGAACATAAACTTAAAATTGAATGGAATAATGAAATATAATAAAATGAGGGAAGAAATGGAATAGTGAAATATAATAAATTTTTTTAATAAAGGTATAATGAGAATTTTATTATATTTCATTCCATTCCTTCATTCATTTCATACCAACCAAATTTCATAAGGACATAATGAGAATTTTATTATATTTCACTATTCCATTCCTTCTCTCATTCCATACCAATTAAACAAGAGAATGGAATAACGATTCCATTGACAATTCTATATCATTCCATTCAATCTCTCATTCCATTCCATTCCACTCTCATTCCATTCCATCCAACCAAACGAGGCGTAAGGGTGAAAAACTCTCTGTATATTTTTTATTTTTTTTTTAAAAAATCCATATTAAATTGATGTTCTAATCTCAATCCCTATTTTTAAAAAAAAATGTAATACCCAACAACAATATATATTATAGGGTGTTTCGGTGGCAAATCCCTTAGTTTACCCTTAATTTTTAAAAAGTGCTATGGGCAATTGGAACTTGTGTTTTAGTCCCGCGTATTAGAAAAGGGGAAAAATTCAATACACGCACCTGCACTCACGTAGTTACATGTAACTAATCTGTGTGTAAAATACTTGTTAAATGTGACAAATATTACTGTAATTTGTAACATGTAACTGATTCATATGTAAAAATTTGTTCATGTAATAAATATTAGACAAATATATGTAATTTGTAACTAATATTATACAAATACATGTAACTAACATAACTAATATTAAACTAATTTCTATGTATAATATTTGTTAAATGTCACAAATATTACACAAATACATGTAATTTGTAACGTGTAAGTAATATTACACAGGTGCATATAATTAATATTATACAGATATATGTAATATAGTTAATTATTAAGTTATAACTAATTTTAATTATATGTAACTAATATTTATTATAATACGAATTTACTCATTAAGTTCTCTCTACATTCCCACGCAATACGTGAGTACGTGTGGGACTAATATGCGAGTAAAATCTAAAATGGAGGATTAAATCAAAACTTATATTTTAAAGGGACTAATGACAGATTAACTCTGCTCTAAATTATCCCTATATTAAATCGATTTCCAAATCTCTAACCCTTCATTTATTTCATTTAAAAAATATCGTAACGGTGCGGATTAAGATTGATGAAAAAGAAACATAAATAATATGTAACTGACTGGACAAAAACCGACCTTAGCTCAGTTGGTAGAGCGGAGGACTGTAGTTGTTGTAACAATCAGGTATCCTTAGGTCGCTGGTTCGAATCCGGCAGGTCGGATAAATTTTTTCCCAGAAAATCAATTTTTTGGGGAAGAAAAGAAATAAATATATTATAGGGATAATAATTGCAGCTAACTTACTTTTAATTAATTAATATAAATGGATTACCTAGTTCAAAAAAACTTTATGAATACTAAATATTACAATAAATCTTTTAAGAAAATTTCATTTTTTATTTTAGATTTTTTTAAAATAATAAAAATCATTTTTCCCTGTTTTCCTAAACTCTAGCCGTTACAATAAAAATCACTCTTTCTATAAATTCTCTCTCTCTCTACAAATTCTCTCTCTCTCTCTACAACGCAGCATCACCAAAGCCTCCACCACCACAATGCTGCCACCACGACACCTCCACCATCCCCACTGTCCACCATGACGACCACCATCACCACCACGCCTCCACCATCCCCATTGTCCACCATGACGACCACCACCACCATCAGGAGTTCTTCCTCATGCCGCCACCACAACGCCAAGATAACCACCACCACCATAAGGCCTCTCTCTCTCTCTCTTAGATCTGAAAAATTCTAGATTTTTTTTTTTTTTTTTACAAAGTTCAATTGAAAAGAAAGATAAACAAATATGAAATTTCTTAAATTTTCTTACAGATTTATACAATTTTTGTAGAAATTCACTACAGATTTTTAAATTTGATATTTTGATTCATTTGACATTTCTCTCTTCCTCTGTGTTTCAAATATGAAAAATTCAATACTTTTTGAGAAAATTCTAAAATTGTATTTGTCTAGTGATTTTTGTTATAGTAGTTGTTGTGTTCAGTTGCGGTGGTGGTATTTTTTGCAGTGATAATGAATGTTGCAGGAACGTTTGTCAAATTAAGAATAATTTTGTCAGAGAAATATCGTTTATTTATTAAATAGAGTTTTTGTTAAACCAAAAAAAAAAGAAAAAAAAAGGGATGCCTTGAAATATATTATGGGCCTTGGGACCCATAATGAATCCAACCGCCCAAATAACTTATTATTCTTTTATTTATTTATTTATTTATTTTCCATCTACCTTTTCGTCGTTGTCATTTTTTTAATATCAAATAAATTAAAATTTTCAAATCCAGCAAGTCAGAAAGTCTTCTTCTTGTTTTCTGACATTTATGAAACTCATTATTTTTCTGATCCTAAAAGAAACAGTTGACTGAGAAGGGGGGCACATAATCGTTCATGATCTTGTCGATCATGGATTGGATTTCTAGATTGTCTTGGGTGATGGGCCTTTTGCCTTTGTCAACATCAATATTTTCTTCAGCAGGAATTTCTTTGGCAATTTAGGCCCCGTTTGGTACGTTTCCATTCCAGAAATTTCTATTCTATTTTCAGATTTTTAGGAATTCTGTTTGAAAATAGTATTTGGTAATTTTCGTTTCCATTTCATTCCCATTTGAGAATTATACCCACTTTTTTTTTTTAAGAAATGAAAAACAAAAAAAAGTTGTTTCTCATTATTCCCATTCCATTCCCAAAACACATGGTCACTGTTCACCCACCGGCCAACCACCGTCTGCCGCCGGACACCATCTCCGGCGACCATTGCCGGTCACCGTCCGGCCAAAAATTTTCCGGCCACTCCCGCCGTCGGTCACTGTCACCCACTGGTCACCGCTGCTCGGCTGGTGCTGGCGGGCGCCATTGCCTTCGCCGGTGCCGGCATCACCGCCGTCCGTTGTCGCCAGAGCCAGAGCCCTGCCGGCCGGCCGGCAACGGAGCCACCGCCGTCAGGCCAAAACATGAAGAAAAAAAAAAAAAAAAAGATTTTAGGATGAAATCGTTACCAAACATAATTTTCTTCCCAAAACCAAAAAAAAAAATTATCGTTACCAAACGCGATTCTACTCCCAAGAAAAAAATAAAATTCTCATCCCATCCCATCCCACTGTTGGAATGAAAATAGAAACGGTTACCAAACGCCACCTTAGTCGCCGTCATTGTTGTTATTGGAAGCTATATCAAATTGCATTTCTGCCAATGTCTCTTTAATGACATTTTCTTTGACCTAAACATACATGAAAGAATGTGATGACAGATTGAGGTTTATTGTTGCGTACATCACATGATTTTTACTTTAATGGATTTTACCTCATCATCTAGTAGGTGGCTGATGGTAGTGAAACCAATTGTAGAAGAATATGTACTCAAGTTTTAGTGTTGTATCCGTGGGACGAAAAATGATCTCGCTTGCATTAGGGTTGTCAATGTAGTGTGTTCACACAACTAGTACTAGGGAACAAAATAAAAATAAAAATAAAAAATAAAAAAATAAAAAAATAAAAATAAATTGCACAATAGCAGTAGGGATTGATGAACTTGGAGTTTTGACAAATGTAAGACAAATGTTAACATTTACACACTCAATGCATGAACATTCAGTTAAACATGAATACATAAACATGGCTACAAATATGTTAGATAAACATAAACGTTTATAATTGTTGCGTACTCGTAGTGCAATAACACATCCTGTCAAGGATCTTGGCTCCGTGTATGACTTCTTAAGACTTGTTTTCAAGTCTGCAAAGATTGCTTTCGGCTAGTTGTACTTGGACATGTTCTCAACATATTCTGTGTATCAAACTAACCACTTAGGAACTTGTTGCGTAGTGGTTGTAAAGAAGCATGTGGTCAGTAAGTGTTAGCGAAGCATATGAACAACATCATGCATTGCATTTTTTTTTGTTCTCCATTGGTTTCTTGACTAATGATCTCAAGAATATCACCCTAAACTCTCGTGTGAGCTTGCTAAGGAGTAGAAAGTCAAACTTTGTGTACCGCCTTTACACAATGGGCTCTTCGCCTGACGTCAACCCAAATATCAATTGTATGTTGAGAAGGGTAAGTTTGACAAGATTATCCCCAATCATGAATGCTGATCGTGAAGGATTGTAACTTAAAATTACCCTTTCTATCAAGATGTCGTTCTTGTGAATGTTTTCGAGTGTGAGTTGTTTTGTGTAGAAGGTTTCTAACAACTTTGAAAAAGGGTTTTTCAAATTGTAGTGATACAAAAACTGTCTTAGTTGACTTTGAGTTAGGCCTTATATTTTTGGTTTTGTGTTTTGCGGTGTTGCAACATTAACAATAAAATTGCATTCAACAAAAGTTAACATTTTGACAAACAATACACATGAATGTTCACACAACAACATTATGCAGATTTAGAACAAAAGAACATGAACATTCACACACGCAATGATACGAGAACAATCACACAAAGACAAATACAAAACAAGACAAAGATACGAGAACATCCCCGTACCCAAATTCATCTTGACAAATGTAAAATCTACAAGAACATTCACACACTCAAAAATACGAGAACATTCACAAAAAGAAAAATACATGAACATTCATGTCATATACATAAAGAGACGAAGATAAAAGAATGTCCCCATAATCAAATTAAACAGGATAAATCTATAATTTTAGAGAACCAAAATGAAATGAACATTTCTATTTGCAACAAGCTATTTGGAATTGGAAAAGATACACCTAAATGTTCACATCGTTTCAGTATATTGCAAATATTACACAAGGATTGATATGTGAACATTCACTTCAGATTCGACAAGAGACCAAGCTACGAAAATATTCCCACATTCCAATTGTCTTGAAAATTCAAACTTAGAGTGAACAAATCTAAAATTTTAGAGACCAAAAAATGATGCGAACATTCCCATATGTGACAAGGCATTCCGAATTGGTATAATACGCGAATAATCACATAATATATGACATAGACGATAGTACGAGAACATTCTTGCACTATTTTTTTTTATAAATAAAATTAAACAATAATTTTTTATTTTTTTTAGGGGACATGAACATTTCCACATGTGACAAGCTAGTACGAATTAGAAAGACAACATGCATTCAATGTCGACTGTGGAAATTCAAACTGAAATCAACAAAACCTTAACACGAAAATAGCCTCTAACATTCCTTGTGGATTAACGATCTCTATTTTTTTGGATGATGATGCTTTTGGGTCTCTTCTTTTTGCTATTGACGTGTTACGACCAAGAAAAGGCTCTGTATTGTCTGGTTAGGGTTTCTGGGATCGAGGAAGAGAGTGGAATGACAAGAGTTTTGATTTTTGGGATGTGAAATGATTAGTGGAATAATGGGCTCATCTATTTTCGAAAAAAATATTTGGCAAAATTGAAATTGCTCTGTTCAAAAGTAACATGAACATTCACAATTTATGTCTGATATCCAAAAGATACAAATTTTATATCACTACAAAAAGCATTTCGTCTACATTAATTTGATTTTATTTTTTTGTCATTTTTTTTATCTGTTGTACGCTTGTAATGGAGGAATTTGCAGGGTTGGTGTATCTCGTCGTAGGCATCCACTTTCCATTCACGTAATCAACGGTTGCAGCGGTTAGAATGACATTACATATAAATTAAGGGGAACATAATAGTAAAAAATTGGGGATTTTTTCAAAGACTTATCATTTGTGGTTGATGGTTTTTTTAATCATTCTTTAATATCAAGAAGATTATTTTTTTTTTTCAAATAAAGATGTTAAATTTATATTGGATATAATTTAAATAAAGTAAAGTGTTGGTACAAATTAACAAAAAAAAAGTTGTTTTGTAAATAAAATTAAAACTTATATAATAAATCAAGACATATTTTTTAAAATGTATTTTCATTATGGGTTGGGAATGATTTTTGCATCCTTTACCTTTTATATTTGTATTTAATTAGCCTTTTTTTTTTTTTAATTATTTACTATTTTTTTATACTTCTAAATTATAAATTAACATAATACTTCTTTTAAGCATAAAAAATCCTAGTGCACATAGAAAATAAAAGCACTCATCATCCAATCTTGTCTGGGTATCAAAACTACCGCATGAACCCAATTGTATTTTTATGAACCGAGACATCCTGTTGATAAGTTGTGGCCTTGATTTTCCCCTAGTAATGTGTCGCTACCTTCCATTTCAGACTAATTAGTGTTTTTGTATATAGACCCCTGAAATTAACGAAGTAGTTACACATCAATTTGAGATGAAAATATTTAAAAAAACACATATTTTTCCCCGTGCTTTCATTGATCTATCATTTGTTTATACTTGGATGATATCTATCTCATACTCTTTAAAATGAAATATCAATCTTTTTTTTTGGAGTATTGGAATAAAGTCCGTGTTATATGTGTTTTTTTGGAGTCTCTGTGTTGGTGTTATATATAACATAACTGATTGTTAAACTTTGATATATCTCTTTTACGAAGCGCAAAATTATATTCCCCTATATTTGTGTGTGTGATTTTATTTTTATTTTTATTTTTAATTTTTTAGAAATGACCCCTTAGGGATTTTATTGATAGATAGAAAAATAAGCATTATAGTCTCATGTTATCAATATTTGCCAGGGAGTTTGCAACAAAGTTGCATTCTCGATACACATGAAAAAGCGAAATTTAAAACAACGCAAGCCAAAATTGAATAGTATGCCATTTATAGCGTAAAACCCAATCTGGACAAGGGTTTCGAATAGCAAGCGTCACATCTCTGTTGTCACTCTCCAACGCCAAAGGGAGGAATCCATGATTAAGGGCAAGTTGAACACCATAACAGAGGGCATGAACCTCTATTTGTGTGTGTGTTGAATCTAACATTCCCTCTTTATGACGGTGCACATGTTCATACCCACATAATCATAATATCCTCATTTTGTACTTGTGTTATATTCAACATGGTACGAGTTATAAAGGCAAGAAAATATAGTATTACGTTTGTGTGTTGATGTTGCATATAGGGGTGGTCATGGGCCCGGGGGCCTGCCCAACCCGAATGGCCCGACCTTAGGGCTTGGGCTTAGGCTTTGAGCCCATGGGCAGGGCCTAAGCCTAGGTGTTAGGGCCCGATCAATTTTAGGGCTGGGTTTGGGCAAAGCCAAAAACTTTTAGGCCTGGCTCGAAGAATAATTAAATATACACACACACACACACACACACACACACTAAACACATAAGACAACCTTAATTTTAATATTTCTTATGGGTTTGGTATTGTAATTTTTGTATTTATTGTTTAAATTAAAAAATATTATAGGGTCATACCTAGGGCTGGGGGCCCTAAGGTCGGGCTTTGGGCTTAGGTTTTTTTACAAGGCTGGGCTTGGGTATGGAATTAAGGCTTGACCATAGGGCCGGGCCGGGCTCGGGCCTAACAATTTTTTGTAATACCCTAGTCTAAGCCCGACCCATGACCACCCCTAGTTGCACATAACATTCATTATCTACGATAATGCACATGTTCTGTACTTCACACAGTTAAAACCTCTCATTTTTGCTCATGTTGAATGTAATATTAACTGAATATAGAAAAACTGAAAATAGAAATAGAAATCTCCTATGTTGTTAGTGGAAACTGTTTTTTTTTTTTTTTTTTTTTCAAATTTTGAATGCAACTGAAAATGGGAAAACTTCTCTCTTTTTATTTATGAAAACTGTTTTTTTGTAAAATCGTTTAATTTTTTTTTTCATAAGCTAAAATAATTTAATAAGGGACTTTTTAAATTCCTTTGTGGACCCTAAATGTTTAGATGAACCAATTAACTTAGATGTTTCAAGGAACCAATAGTTTTATTGATAAATGATTACATATTTTAGTTTTGGTATTTGAAATGAGATGAGACTACTTTCATGAGAAGAGATGATAAAAATCAAGTTTGGTTTCAATGGAAGATATTGAAGATTTTTGGTAAAGAATTTTTTTTACTAGGTAAAAACAACTAATTCTTCTAAACTTTTAATACAACCCGATTAGGATCACGCCCGATACATAATGTAGACATCGCATTTTGTCTTGCCTATTTAGTATCGGATCGAAAATACAAATTCAGATAAACTTTAAACTGAGGTTTAAAGGGAATAGATTTCTATCTTAGATTACATTGGATACTACAAAAAACAACAAAAAATACAAGAAAACACAAAACTGTCAAATTTGATTGAATTTGGTTAAGCAAAAGTTTCGGATCAACCTTGAAATTTCTAAAATTAAGGGAGACAAAAATGTAATTATTAAAGATTGATTTTCATGAAATCACCTTTAATATAAATAAATATTAGCTACTACCCTTCAATTTAAAGAAATTTCACCAATTACTCTTATTTCCCATTTAGATTCTAAAATATTTACTATCACCGGTTTCGTCTTTTTGACACCAAAAATATTTTTCTAATTTTTTGTTTAAAGTAATAATCTCCATAAATCAAGCCAAAAACCTTGATCAAATCAAAGAAACTATCATGACAAAGTTAGTTGCCCAAAGCAATTAATGCTTAAAACTCGATTTGAAAACTATCAAACCGAAGTCATCATGACAAGCATTCAAAGCCCATCATATTAAGGGTCCTATCATGAATTTAATGACTCATTAATGAGAATTAAATGGAAAGATCTTTCCAAGATATTCCTACCAAAATATATAGGATAAAAACCTAGTTACTTGAAAAGTAACTAACGGTTACAAATCTTACCGATTCTGTTTACCATCAAATCATGCGATAAATAATCAATAAAATCAACCTCCTTTCAAGAATTAAATGCTTGAATCAACCTGGGGAGACTAAATTCAAAGAATCAAGATATTTTGAGCAAAATATCTTAGAAAAACCAAGTTACTTGAAAAGTAATTAAACGGTTACAAGACTAACTAGATCATTTCCATTACATCAAATTGAATTAAATGCCCATCAAATCGAATTAAATGCCCATCAAATTAGGTTTCATAATCAAGCATTCAATGCAAAATACAAGAAGAGACTATATTCTTTGAACCTCCAAAGCATTTAATACAAAGTAATCGAACTTGTTCAAGTAACTAGTACTTAGCAAGCAAACCGAACTAAAAATTATTGCATCAGTCATTAAATGCCCCATGTTTATGCTGATGATGACCAATGATTGCTAATTATGACTAATCATTACCAATCATGAATAATGATTGCTAATGATTACTTGAGATAATTTAAGATTTTGTAATTATTACAAAATCTTAGGAAATCTTTGTAAATCTTCAAGATTTGTCACAAACCATCAAACTAGAAGACATCAAGGGGTCACACTTAGACCAAACAACCCCTAAGGAATAGGCTAGGATGGCCTGTACATTGGCTAATGAACATGCTTCCCGAGCCAATAAATAGGCAGCCTGTTTTCATATTTTAAAGGGCTTGATCCAAGAGCTTTTCTCTCTAGTATCGAATTTCTCTCTCGTGTCTAGGGAATTCTCAAGCCTTCTACTTCAAAAACACCCTTTAATTATGTCAAAATAGCTTCCTAAAGGTGTTCTTGAGGATCTTGGAGGAAGATCTCAAGAAGTTGTTGAGGAACGATTAAGAACAACTGAGAAGATCAAAGAAGTAGAAAAAGGAAAATACTTAGGGAAAGACCACTCCCCTCAAGTTAGGTAAGCCTTCTTAAACGCCCTTTGATCTTGCTTAAATATCGTTATATTGCTTTCATGTAGCATATTTGGTTAGTTCTTAGATGCATAGTTCATATATACAGTGTATATATCAAAGAAACAATTTAAAAACAACAAAAAGATGCCAAAAACATCAAAATATGTCAAAAATATTAAAAAAACAAAAGATGTCAAGAACATCAAGAACATGTCAAGAAAATGAAGAATATGCCAAGAATATGACAAGAACATCAATCACACCAAGAGTTATACATAGCATCTTTTATTCTCTCAAGAACACATGAAACCAAACTCCAAAGAATTCAAAATAAACTTCTGACAAAGAATTACTAACTATTGACTACCAACAACTGACTTTTACATTTCTGCAATAGTCTAGATCACAACCTGGAACTAAATCATCAATCTCGTGGACTAGCACCATATATACATACATATATACTACTCCATCGAGACCTTTGTGGCTAAAATTCGAAATAAATGGAGGATCTCTATTTATTCAGGGATAAGTGTGCACCTTCTTCAGAAACGTTTCCATTTTCTTAGTTACAAGTAGGACTGACGCATATATGATATATTTTCTTTTATTTTTGAACTAATAACGTAAACCTAACACTATACTTGCCTAAGAAAGTGAGTTCGGTTGGAGTATTCTTGACAAAATCAAAAGTGTATATCCACATATCATCAATGCGATTCATGTACTTATCTCATAAAAAAAATAAAAAAAATAAAACAAAGTCATCTCGAGATGAACTACATGCTAACCTGATTCTCATCTACCTGAGATATGTCGGTGACCCACGTACGGGTTTGGTCACCTATTTGTTTTATCTGTTGCTACTATTAGATAGTAAATATTTCTTGTTTTCTTACATAAAAAATGCATAAAAATACAAAAACATAATAAATAAATAAATTAATTAAAAAAAAAATAATTGTGTTGAATAAAACCAAAGGAAATTACTTTGACTTCATTTAAATCTGAACATCTATTTAAACTGAGGTACTGCCTTTGGAAGGGTATCTTGGGGTGCCTAACACCTTCCTCGAACATAATCGACCATCGAGCTTAAAAGAAATATCTAGTAAAAGACCAACAGTTTTCAAGTAAAAAATTGAGTCATTTCAAAACAGAAATGAATTTCTAAAATCCCGGTGGCCTAGTACTCCATTTAACCCTATGTTAGGTGACAACTCTTTTTTTTAAAACAAAATCTTGGCCCAAAGAACGTTTCAAAATTGGTGCCTAGAAAAGCCCCTGAAACAAGTTTTCAAAAAATGAATGGATTTTTGAGGATTTCGAGAGGGAGGAATGAAACTTTGTTTTCCTTTTCTTCCCCTCCTCTTCTTCCTCTACTCCACAAAATCTAGGGTGCGTCAACTAGTGACTTTGGTGGGGACTCTTGAGGGTCAAGCTTAGTCGAAGAATGTTTTTTTACATTCTTTGTTTACAAACTTGCCTACATTTATTTACTGTCTTTGTAAGACCCTGATTTTTATTTAAGTTGTATTTTCAAATATTTCAAAAATAACGGGGTGGATGACGTAATTTATTATTTGATTTAAAAAGTTTAGGGGTCAATTTGCAAATGTAGAAAACATTCAAGCCAAAATTGGCATTTGACTTTTGAATTAAAACTTTTTGGGTGGAATCACAATTTAAGAAACTCATAAAGGTGGAAATTAAACTAAAAAGAAGACTTAAAAAAACTTTAGGGGAGGATACTGTAATTTGGGAAAATTTTAAAAATATCTATATATATAAACATATATGTTATGCGGTAGGAGGATCGATCAAACACAAACCGAGAGAAGAAGGATCGAGATCATGACGTGGTAAGCGGGGGATTAAGTTAATCCACTATAAACATGCATATAAATTCATTCATGCAAGGTATGATCAGAAAATCTCAAAAGAAGAAAAAGAAAAACAGAGAAGAGAGAGAATCGGAGATGAGTTCGCCGGTGAGTGTTCAGTGGTCGGCGATCGTGTTGGTTTGTGTGTTCTGGGTATGTATGGGTGTCTAATTTCTATATGTGTGTGCGTTGTTCCGGTCATAGGTAAGTCGTCGAAGTTCGCCGGCGATGGGTTAGAGAAAGAAAACTCGCCGCCGACGAGAATTCAAAATAGAAAAATCGAAACGCAGTAGGTGTGTGTTCTTCAGTAGGTTGCCAACGGTGTGTGTGTCTTCGTCGTTCATTATGTGTGTGTATTCCTCTATTTTGATCCAATGTCCATATATATATATATATGTGTGTGTGTGTGTGTGTGTGTGTGTGTGTGTGTGTCACAGGCTGTGTGTGTGCTCTGTTATGTTACAGTGTATGTGTGTAGGTGTGTTTCGGTGTGGGTTGCCGGCGGGGATGGAGATTGGGAGATGTGGCGCTGCCGTGTGTATGTGTTGTGTGGGCTGTGTGTGTTGCTACTCGTTGTTCGGTGCCTATGCATGAATGTGTATGTGTTACCGGTAGTGTTTAGAGCGTGCATGTGTGTGTGTGTTCTGCTCATCCGGAGTGTGTGTATGTGTGTCGTCGTGTGTAGCTGTGTGTGCATGTGTTCGTCGTGTGTATATTGCTGTGTATGTGTGTGTGTGGTTGGCTGTTCGATTGCCGAAGGAGGGTGTGTTGTCGTCAAATTTCAGAAGAGAGAGAGAGAAGTGGGTCGTCGTTCGTGGGGGTTGCAGCGCCGACCGTGTGTGTGTTGTCGTTGTTTTGCGTGTGTGTGTGTGTTGTTGTTGTGTATGGGTGCTCCAATCGTTGAGGAAGCGTGGCAAGGGAGATCGCCGAAGTTGGGAGGAAGAGGAGAGAGACGTCGGTCGGGAGCGCAAACAGGAAAGCAGAAACAGGGGAAAAGCAAACAGAAAAAGAAGAAGGAAGAAGAAGGGAAAAAGAAAAAGAAAAGAAAATTTTACAAACCACCCCAATGAAAAACAAAATACTCATCTCGCGGCAGACGGAAAATCCGGAGAGGTAGAATTCATGTCATTCTTAATACATGCAATTAATTGTATTTAACTATCTCGTAGGTGATTATGAAATTATTTAGTATATTATTGCGATATTTTATCTATTGAAATTATGTGAAATATGTTGGACGATGCGGGATTTATGTGACGGGCATGCCTATGTGGTTTACGTGTTAAAATTATGTGACGAGCATGATTACAGGGTTTTATGTGTTTACTTAAATACACATATTAGAGGGGTTGGAGTTCTACTGAACGTTGGGCCACAACCCCATAGTTTTTTTTTTTTTTTTTTTTTTTTTTTTTTTTTTTTTTTTTTTTTATTGCAGGGTCGGCAGAGACAAAAATGAGAGGAGATAAATTTATTTAAAATTTCGGGATATAATAATTGTAATTATTATTGTTGTAATCGGAGAAAAAACGGTAAATATAATTATCGTAGTTGTAAAATATTTCTCTCGATTTTAATGTACTGAATATTTCGGTTAATATAATTGTTTGAATATAATTGGTTTGAGAAAATATGAAGATTCTAAATATAAACTTGAGAAATTTAAATTGGTCATTGTTGTGTAAGGAATTATGGATAAAATTAAAGTAGAGGATTGATATGATTTGGTTGTATTTAGTAATTATCGTCGTAAAATCGATATTGATTAAAGTGGTTGCCATTATTATAAAATTTACCGAATGATGTAGATATGGTAATTCGGATAGTTGATCTTAGGTAGAAATTCTCTATAAGAAAAACCATAGTCTCGGCCCTGGGAAACCGGGTTGTGACAGTCATTACATTACTGCATTTACTTTACTATCTTTAAATATTTGCATTTACATTATTGTCTTTAAATATCTACATTTACCTTTTGTAAACTCTCTTCAACACACTGGCACCACTTTACATTGCATATCATGAAAAAAAATCTAAAGCCTTAAACCTCTTAGGGACAGAGAGTACAACAATAAGGGTTGAAGTTGTGTGATTTGATCCTGCTGATCTAAGCTCTGAAACCCTGTAGGAGTAGAAAGATGAATCAATAGACGTATGACCAGATAGTTTATTCCCTGAGATCCGGTTTTGAAACTCGCCTCGCTCAGATTACCAACTAAAGATGGATGTTCCCTCAGGGAGGACGCCGAAGGTTTGAATATCTGGGAACTGAACTTTTCTATGATGCGTTAGTAGAAAAGACATGAACCACATATAGTGAGCCTAGAATAGAATGATACCCGAAACCCTGTTCTACTTAGGACACAATCTTGGAGAGAAATTTTATTTTTATCTTGTGTACAGGTATTCATACAATTATTATGCTAGATCGATAGAATAAAATTTCTAGGACTAATAGGGGCATATTAGATAACGTAAGAATTCTCGTTCTATCTCACACATTACTACCTTGCTCAAACATCAAAATCGTTTTCAAAAATCGGATTAGGGTTCAAGTTACAATAGATGAATATTTGTTGGCCCAGTGATCTACCCAAGAGAGGGGTGAATTGGGTAGTTATAAAAATTAAAGCAAATAATTATTTTTCAACACTTAAATTTTCAAGTAATTAATTATTATCTTTATATAGCAACGGATAAGTGTAATTAGCTCTAGGTGCACACCTAAACAATAATAAATAAATAAAGTAACAATGCAGAACACCTCGATATATCTTGGTTCACCAAGCTACTTTTGGCTAATCTAGTCCTCCGAGCTCTATGGAGATTCGTACCCACTAAACCACTAAGCTTCCTTTAAACATGTAAGAACCAAACTTTTACACGATGATTATTTTACAGGCTCAGAATCAATCTTTACAATTTCCTTTTCGCAGGTTAAGAAATAACCTATATTTTTTTAACAGGTTAAAGATTAACCTACTTCTTTTATACTTAGGCTAAGAATCAAACCTTACCAAAATCACTCCAAGTGTCTTTTTTACCGGTAAGGATGGAATCGTTACAAATCATACTCAATTAATTCTAATCCAGAAGAATCACGCCTATCTCTTTTCATGGAAAAGAGTAACCTAAACTTTTTATACTCTAGGTAAAGATTAAACCTCAATCTCTTTACATGAAGAGATTGAAACCCATCTACCCCTGACTAGATACTCCCAACATTATCTAATTCGCACAAAACTCACCAATTACAAAAATTGATAAGTTTATTCCCACTCGGAGCTTCTACCACCTCAAATCAATTTAAACTCAATTAATGTCCTGATAAATAATAGTGATAGAATTAAGTGATGAATTTAAAATCTAATTATAAAATAAGCGGGTAGCACAAAATCAAGCACGTAATCAAATTACGACAAAAATCGTTTTAAAATAATTTTTATGCACGTTAAAGTTCAAAAATGATTTCACAAGATCTAAAATCCAAGCAAGCAAAATAATATATAATTACAATAAAGAATGAAAGCTTGTAACAATCTCACCAGGAAAACACTGGAATAATGTAAATTGTATCGTTAGACAGCTTAGATCGGTGACACCAAATCAATTAGCACTTTAACTCAAGAACTTCAACACCAGAATAATCTCACGATAATATCTCAGTATAATATTAGAATAATAACTAATAGATAGCTCAAGAACTGATTGTTCTTGATAGAAGTGATGATTTGATATGTGAAAAATGCTGGTATATTAAACAAATTTGAAACAAGCCTTCTAATGACTAGTTCCCACAAGATATGACATATAAATGCTCATATAGACCACATATATCAATATTACGCAATCCTTGTTCAATTTACTTAAATATGACTATTAAATTATTCAATTTAGTCCCCAAGTTATTTCACATTCTCAATTCAAAAGGATAAGAAGTATTAAAATAGGCTAAATTGAGAAACACTTAAAATAAGTTAAAATAAGTGTACCATATCTATAGGTAAGTATGAATGATATATCTATAATATGTTCAAATATCCAGAATATCTCCAAGATATCAACCAAAAAATGGCTAGTAACAGCTAGTTTTGGATAAGATCCCAAAAACCCTCAAACACTTAAATTACCCAGTCGGTTGATCAACCAATGAACCATCGGTCAACCGATCATTTTAGGTTGTAGCCCAAACCATTTTCATATGTTGGTCGTTAAGTCCTGGGAACAATGATTCGTTTTGGAGGAATAAAATTTTGCCATTACGTCCTAGGAGTAACGATCTATTTTTTGAAGAAAAAAAATGGGACAATTATGTTATTAGGTCTTAGGAACAATGATCAATTTGTTAAGGAAGAAAATGTCAAGTCTATCGTTTAGTCCTAGGAGAAATGATCCATTTGTGAGGAATAAAATTCTATTCTTAAGTCCTAAGAGAAATGATCCATATCTTGAGGATAAAAGGTCAATCATGCCATAATCCTAGATGACTGTATCTTCAAAGGCGAAGACAATCCAAAGATTTCAAGTTACCCTCATCCTACGAAACCAAGTCTAAGCTGAGGTTTGTCCAAAACATGCCTCAAAGTTTTCGACTAGAGCTATCTCTTCCTAGGATTGCATACATATAGCATGAACATGATCATCCATTCATCTAAACATATTCATACATAGTAAAAAATATAACCATGCATAAAGATAGGATAATTTACATCATTAAAAGTTCATTAGTTAAGGTCTAGGTTTTTAATTACTTAATAAATCTTGAAAATCTTCTTTAGGTGACTTTTACTAAAAGCTATCCAAGATTCACTCGCAAGATCATAAAATAAACCCGATCCCTCTCTCTGTTGGAAGTACCCAGAATGACTCCAAGATTTCGATGATGCAAGAAAACATTACCTCCTTGAAACAAATGCTGAGCCAGATGAACCCAGCCTCCCTATTCCAAGTAGAGAGAAAAGATGACCAATTACCGTCACTGGAGATACCCTTATCATGATAAAGCATTGGGACGAAATAAAAATCATGAAGCTCCCTCATGAAAAAATGATTGCCACATAAAATTACAGTAGCCTTGTTAGACAGGAGGATGACATTCTTGCTACTGTCGCAAGCCAAGACTTGCCTAGCTGGAGTAGAACATTGAACCTTGGAAAAACTCAATGCAAGGATAAATTTCCAAAATATGGAAACAAATGGACTAATGAACCAATCTATTAAAGAGATCAAATAGGATATCGGGACCCCTATCCACCTAGAACACCAACCTTGCATATTGTTTCATATCCAAACAATTTTCCTCAAACCTACAGTCAATTACAGACTCAAATTCAATTGCCTCATCAAATCTTCAAGCCTACCCAAACACACAAAGAGAAGAGACGATTTACCCTATGTCACACCCCACCCCAAACACCTATCACCTTGGGGCCGACATGACGTCGACATTACATCACATGTACACCTAACCAACAATGAAACAACAAGGGCATACATACACAACTACCAAATTAGACAATACTAATTTTATAAACCCTCTATTTGGGGACACACCCGTCCCTACAAAATTATAATAACACAAAGATAAAACAACCATGAATCTCTCATAGGTTCACCTCAATCAGTACCTCCCAAAATACTCCCTTACTACCGTAATGCTGGACTCTATCTAGTGCTAGTAGGTGACCGACTCCTAGATGTTGCACCTGCGAGTGTACTGCCTTTTTAATAAAAATATTTTAAATAATAATACATCCTAAATAATACAACATTTAAATGGATCAAGCATAACACGTATAAACAAACACATTTTGAACAGTAGTATAAAAATCATATACCACGAGAAAACTCATTCTTCCTACTATTCAGAATCATCAGCTATATATATATATATATATATCAAATATATGAAATCCATCCAAACCATCAGCATAAAATAATATGAAAAAATACCAAGACGATATAATAAAACACCACATCACCATATATGACAAAAATACCAAATATGACAAAACACTATACCACACTATATCACTCCACACCATACCATATCACCTCACACCTCGGCTAGCTATGTGATCGTTTTAACCTCACGATCGGGAGTTGCAACGGTACCCTACCCCGTAGGATATGCCTTCCTAGCGGGATATAATAACGCTCCGCTAGACTATGCCAGACGGGTAAAACACCGCTCCGTTGGACTTTGCCAGACGGGTGAAACACCGCTCCGCTGGACTATGCCAAGCCGGTGAATATCCACTACCAATCTCCACTTCACCTCAACAACAACAACTCATCTCCACCTCAACAACAACTACTCCGCCCACCATTAACTGCCATCTCAACAACAAACAATAAAATTCACAATATAAGAAATACCCAAAATAACGCTTGATCCATGTAAGTTTAGAAAACTCATCCAATTTTCAAGTAAGCACATTTTTTATCCATCTATGAAAATAGATTTTTGGCAAGAAGACAGTATACTCACCTGATTATCCGTTTTCGAAGACTTTGACCGCCTATTCTCTATCGGTACTCCTGTGCCTGTGAACCTAATAGTGACAGGGCCTAAATTAATATTTTATGCAAAAACAACCAAATAATACCATGCAACCCTAAATCCCATAATTTCTTATTCCACTAATATTACTCCATTTAAAGTTTACGATATCGAATTTATTTATGTGAACGGTCTCAATATTTGTTATCGCCATTTCAACAATTTTTATGCTAGTAATTAGTTTCATAATCAGCCACGAGACAATTAAATACATATATTAAGAGAGTTCGAAATTTTACCTTCCCCGGATTTTCCACCAGTCCGCGAGATGAGTTTTAGGTTTTATTGGGGTGGTTTATGCAATTTTTTTCCGCTTCTGCGTCTGCTTCGGTTTGGATCTCACCGCCGACCTCCTTCTACTCTCTCTCTCTCTCTCTCTGTTTCTGATCATCACCGCCGACTGCTAAACAACCATCGCCACCGCCGGCAGTTTCTCTTTCTGTTTTGTTTCAGCCAAACGGCACCCTTACACTCACCGGCTGACAACACCCACTCCACCGAAAACACTTCCACGGGCCGATCACACACACACGGCAGCACATACACCGCCAGAAAAATCAGGCAACATACACACACGACACACACACACACACATCGGAATAGTTAAGCAGAACATAATTACACACACAAACATAAACAGAAACACACATATACATACAAACCTGCACCGACGACATCACACGACTAACCACCATCGGACTTTTCTCTCTCTTCGGTTCTCCTCTCTCATTCCCGAACTTTCTCTCTTCTTAGCCCCCTAAACTTTTAAATCACATATTAAATTTCAAAGTTCGCTCCACTATTTTAGTTAGAATAATAATTTAAACCCATTCTAAATTTTAATGTTTATGGAAATTGCAATTTATCCCCTTCATGATTTGTTAAGATTTTAATTAAACTCAGCTTCAATTTAATGTTTTGAAAATTTATGAATTAACCCCTCATACTCACAATTAAATCATAAATTAATACTATCAACCCCGTTATTTCTGAAATAATTTAAGCGCAACTTAAATTATACGTATGTCCAAGATCGAGGTCTTACACCCTACCCCCTGTTCCACTATCTTAAATCTACAACAACTACTCTAAAAATAAGCTATTAGTACCCATTTCCCCTCACCATGGAAACCCTCAAGATCAGAGGTTTAACCGTCACACTTTCTGTCAATAACACTTTAGAGAGATTGGTTATTACACTAACCAATGCTAGGACATCAAGAATCATATCGAGGATCTCATCCAGATAGGGATCATAAGCATCTCGGGAGGAAATTTGACCATCAATGGGTAGGGAAATAACATCTATATCTCATTTTCCTTTAATCTCTTAAGTACTTTCTAACGAATTAGGTATTATCTTGTATGTCTATGTACTAGATCTATGTATCACTAAATGCGGGTTTATTTTATCTAAGGTTAACTTAGGTCTTTATAATCCAACTTTCATAAATTAATTTTCTTGTCATAATTCACACATCGTGAATAATCAAAATTTATGAAAATATAATTTCAATACAAAATTAGACCATAACCCAAAGAAAAGTGTTAAAAGAAATGTCTTGTTTAAACCAAATGATGGTGAGATATTGACAAAAAATCTGAGAAAGTTAGAAAGAAAGGCGAGAACCCTGATGTGAAATTATTATATATGTTCCAACCCGGGAGTTGTGAAGAAAACTAAGAATAATTGTATTCAACATATCTATCAAGAATACTATGATTGATATCATTCTTAAGGAACACTGAGAAGAGGAAAATAACCTTAGAACCTAGCCTCACCCTAAAAAAAAAATTTAGGAGGAGGACATAAAATCGTTAACTCTTCTCAAAGGAGCTAAGTTCGTGTTCTGAGAAAAAATTAGAAAATTTGATCAAAGAAGTCCTTATAAATCTGCGAGACCTAATGTTACCCAAAGTTCTCAAAAGGAGTAAAATAGGTAACTAGAAGAATCTTTCGTCCAAAGAAGAAAAAGATCAAGTTGGAAGAAGACAATGAGACTTTACTGGATAAGAATGGTGAAGTATCCGGGATTTGGGGGAAATCAATAAGGACCTCGAGATTAACTCAAACTACCATAATTCTCCAAAATATAAAAATCCTAAAAGTAAGTGTTAAGAGAAAAGGAAAAAATAAATAAAGGTTAATCTAAAAAAGTCTTTAAACACTAAGTGTTCACACGAAGGCAATCGGGTGAATCACGTTGTCTATATAATTCGAGTATTAAGTCGTAGGGGTATCTCAATACCTAGTGACTTGGGCCAACTGGATCGGGATCACTACCCAAAGCTCACTATATAGATTATGTAGGAAGTATGAGGGGGTAATACAACTTACACCCCCTCAACTATAGTGATATTCCACATACACCCCCCTAATTTTTAAAATTACCACGACGACCTGTTGCCAGAGCTTATTTTAATGAACTGACCATTTTTCCCTTACTAATTCAGACCAGAAAAATAATAAAATAATCAAAGATAGTGAAACCAAATTGCCCTTATATCTTTCCGTTATATTTTTTTTTCTTTTTTCTTTTCCTCCCATATTGGGTTAATGACACTTTATGCCAATCAAATTGCATTTTAACACTAATATAAAATTTAAGGGTCAAAGTGTATCCCTCACCAATTCTTCTTTAGCTTTAACAACCTACCAGATGAAAAAAAAAAAAAAAATTAAAAGAAAATAAAAGGAAGAAATGGAGTAAATCTTTTTAACCCCCAACAACACCATTTGAAAAAAAAAAAAAATACAGTGAAAGTTGAGAGAATCCATCGCCGCAAGGATCCGTTGCGACAACGGATCTGCGGCGACGGGTGAGAAGGAACTTCGTTGGACGTGAATCTCGCTGAAGCTCGCTAAAATGCCATTGGATTTCTGAGATTTTTTTTAATATTTTTCCTTTTATGAGATTTGGGTCCTTGTTTTGCTACTTAGATTTCATTTAATTTATTTGAATTGGTGATACTGATATGGTATTGAGAAATCGATCTATTTTTTTTACAGTTTGAGAAATCAATCGATTTCTTTTACAGTTTGAGAATCGATCAATTTTGGACGGTGGCCAATGGGTTGAGAGAGAGAGAGAGAGAGTGAGGTGAAAAAATGAAAGAAAAAAAGAAGTCACCTACGTAGGTCTTTAGCAGCACGAGGGGAGATGGATTGAGGTTTACAGGTTTAGCGAACATCAAAACCCTAATTCTCATTTCGAATAATTCAATATTGGAAACAAGAAAATTGGATGATTTTCAAGACGAAAACTTGAATCAATTCATTTTGGTGGTGGTGTCGACGGTGTTGATGTTCGAACAGGGAAAGGAACATAGATGGGTAGGAGAAGATGGGTTAGGGATGAGATAAAGAGAGAGAGAGAGAGATAAGAGGAGAGGAGATAAATTGAGAAATGGAGGATGTGGTGGTGGTGTTCACCGTTGGTGTGGCGGCAGTTGGTGGGAGGATGTTGTGGTGGTGGATTGGGGGCTCAAAGGATGAAGAAGATGGAAAGACTAACCTTTAATTATAATATACACTCTTAAAGTTTTATTAAATTTTATTTTGAACTATCACATTTAATACAAGGTCAATTTAGTCTTTAGATAAGGAGAGTAGGATTAATTTAGTAAATAAAAAATATGAGTTGACTTTTCCAAGGGTATTTTCGGAATAAAAAATGAACAAGGAGTCTCACTGTTCTTTGACCAAATAGTTTAAAGGGTCTCCTATGTAGTTTTTAAAGTTGAGGGGATTCTCGTGGTTTCAGTTAATAGTTGTGGGGGTGTAAGTGGTATTCCCCCGAAGTATGAGTCCCTTGTTGTAGAGTGAAAGGGAAAAAAAAAAAATAGCAATATTAAAAAAATAAATAATTCTCTCAACACTACCAGGATAAACCAACATTTTTAGTCGTCATTAACTAACACTTGTTTTTCTATCATTTCATTTCTCCCTCTTTCGAGTCATCTCGGTAAGGCCTATTTCGGTTACCTTCAGTTCAAGACTGAAGAAATGAATCGCAAATATCGAAGAAACCTCAGGTAACATTTACAGCTTAGGTAATCTCGATGACAATCTTAGAAAAATTTAATTATCAGATCTTGATGGAATTGAACTAGACAAACTCTTCAAACTAATTGTCGGTCTAAATTACTATTGAACTTATCTTTATCATAATTTAGATTAATCTGATGCAAAATCACGAAAATCACTGAGATGATTGAATGTTTGAATATGATTACCTGAGTATACTCTAGTCAAAATAATCTTACACAAACGTGAAAAAGAAAATGTACATGTCACGTATAGGTATAATACTTAAAACATTAAAAACGTACTTGGAATAGTAGAGGAAAAGGAAAGAAGATTCCACGTTCAGTAAGCCATTCATTTGAACCCTTTCCCAAAACTCATCCAAAAGTCATTCAAAGCCCGAGCCAAATCGGCAGTGATCTTTATTCCGGGCCAGATGTTCCCATTTTAGAAAATTTCGATCTCAACCAATGAAGACATGAAATAACCCTCCACTATTTCGGTCCAAACCTTTCCATCTTGTAACCAAAACTCATAAAATGTTCGATGATAAATCCCGATCAGAATTTCAGTTGCAACGCAAGAAGGAACAAAGGAGCCGAAAACCTATTTGAAGCACTGGTCCACCTTCCATATCAGAGACAATATGGAAACAAATAGGGGAGATGGTTAATAGCAAAAGGTACCTGGTACAAATAAAAGAATATATGATGAAGAATCATTCCATTGAAAAGACTGCCATCTCTAGATAGATGATGCATTCCCTAGGAAAACATTCTAGGTAGAAATTGTACACCATTATGCTTAGGCTCATATAAGTAAAAAATAAAAGAAAAAAAAGCATTCGTACAAGTGTCAACATGTAATGTCATCATGTAGAATCTACATTTCATAGAAATCAATTAGAATACATGTGCCAGTGTGAAAATACTACACAAACAACATGCATCACATTTTGCTTAGGCATGCGTAATTTTCACACACATGAAAAGATTAGTTATCATGTTTTAAAAGAACCTATGGCATCCTACATATCATTTTGCATCCATAGGCTATCATTGACATAACACTTTCACCCATACACTTTATTTGGAAGGTCTAGTAGGCTAGCAGACAATCCTTAGACATGTAATATGATCAAGTTACCTAACCAGTCATCGTACCATTATCCATCTCTAATAGTGGTTTCAACCAAATAATAAGTTAGACAAGGAGTTGACCTCATATGAATTATATCTTGATAATAGACCTTACTCATTCCTGAAAATTATCGGGGTGTAGTAGAGTGTCATTCGATAGTCGACCTTGCTAGGATCTAACATGATCTTTCTAGAATTGAGTAATTTCTAGCACTGTTCGAGTACTCTAAGTATTAAGCCCCCAATAGCCCAAAACGGAACAACGTTATTCAAAGACTTAAACAGACTACCAATCAGGACAACGATCAATCTTACTTAGATAAAGAGACTCTATCCATTAGACTACAAAAATATTGTTGCAAATAAACGTAGCTATTTTTGCCTGTGACAGGTATGATCCTTAAAATCATCTTGTTGTTCAGAACTATATTACGACCTAATCCTTGGTTACTCACAAAGGTATGTAGGAAACCCAAACAGGTTCAGTCAAAATGAAAAGCAAGAGAGGTATCGACTGCACAACACTCTCTCAGCCTTATACCAGGGCGTATATCTAGAATAGCCCTTTGACTCTTTTGAGGAAGCCATATTCACCCTTCTTGTTATTCAAACAATAGGGGATACCTGTGTAAGAACTACACTTGACCTGATCCTTGGCAACCTGCCAAGGTATGTAGGAAACCTATTAAGGTTTGATTATCACACTGTAGAAACCATCAACCATTGGTTGGGGCAAAATCTCATAGTTTCTACCAACATGCACAAATTTGAACTAACAAAAACCTAGTGCACACTCTCTTAATAAAAAATAAAGGGTCTAAGTTCACGTTGTTACTCCCTACTAAAGGATGCTAGAGGGTAAAAATGACAAAAAATAAATATCAAAATAAACAAAACGGAAAAAAACACAAAATTTTGGTCAATTAGCCGCCATCCAAGAAAGTTCTTGGGTCCTTCTAAAGGAGGAAATTCTAAAATTAGGATAAGAAGTCAGAAAATTCAACACATTATTTAGAATTCCTCAAGTATAGAAGGAATGAAGTTTGAAAACTGCTAGAAATCTAGCAAACTTGCGTAGGAGATTATGACTACCGATTGTATACGTGTTATTCTTTTTTCCTAACTAAACATCTTAGGGAAAATAGTCAAAAGAACAAACAACATAAGAGAAAAGAGAAGAGGCGAGAGAAATACCATCGTACCTAAGTGGTCAGAGATTTTACACATGCCATCCTACCTAAGCAATCGACAATTCTGCCATACCATCCTATCTAAAGTGCTCGTAGATTCTACCATACCATTCTACCTAAGCGGTCAGCGATTTTGTCATACCATCCTACCTAAAGTGGTAGAAGATTCTATTATACCATCCTACCTAAGCGGTTGACAATTCTGACGTACCATCCTACCTTAAGTGGTTAAAGGTTCAACCATACGATCATACCTTCATGATAACTCATGATTTTGATAAACAATAGTAAACAAGTTTGGTACACCTATAGTCATCACCAAACTAATAATGCACAAAATATCAAAATGATACCACTGTTAAAACAAAAATACATCAAAGCCCAAAAGCCTCATCAAATCCTATCCTGCAATCCAACTTTATCAAAAGGCCATAAACCCAAAAAAAATTGTCATGCACCATAGAAGACTTGGATACAAAGAATCGATTTTGAGGCAAGATTGGTATACCACATAGTTACTTCCATGATGGAGCTTTTGACAGAAAGAAGAACACCATCGATAAATGAAGAACTGCCAACTCCTAAAGAGATAAACCAACTACACCATTTAGGCAACAAGACGAAAGAACGGAATCGGGGATTTTTTTTTCTTCTAACAATAATTTGGTTGTAAAAAATGTAGGAAATAGACATAGGTTGCCTATATATAGACATTCAAAGAAAAATACTTAAAGCAAATGACGAAATGGAAATGATGAGGTTTACCATTCAACTCCAAACAAATGATCTACAAGATTTGGTGCTTCACGTAATCCATTCCATCAATTTTGTCTAGACTAATGAAAAATTGCATAGTCCGGGTATTACACAAACAGGCGAATCCTAGGATTTGACTTCCCATTTCGAAAGTCATTTTTCTTAAAAAATAAACACGTCGACAAGTGTATTCGGGGATTCACATCAATAATCCTGAGTTCATTTTTCATCTCCTCCAACAAATAGCAAGACAAACAGATTTAGCTTCTCATCCAATGATTAATCAGTCTCTTTTCTAGCCCGCAGGCTGGGGCATATTTTACACTGTCAATAATCATAAATCAATAAGAAGTATCATATTAGATTCCCCAATAGAACTTATCCAATCACTGCCCCCAATTAGAGACTAGAGCATATTTCATCGTATTTAGGATTTTTTGAGGGAAACAATATTCATTTCTGTTCTGCGACGTAAAGTGAAACTCCTTGACAAATAAAAAAAACTTCACTAGAGATGAACTACGCGTCGACTTGATTCTCAGCTATCTAAGATACGTTGGCAACCTATATACAGGTTCGGTCATCCTCCTAAATAAAAAAATAAAAATAATTCATCAACAAGAATAAACTACGTGTCGACCTGATTCTCTATGAAAACTGCGATACTTAGGTAACCTTTACAAGGTTTGTTCATCAATTGTTTTTTTATTTTTTTATTTAAAAAAAGAAAGAAGAGGAATTGAAAAAGTTCAGAACTATGCCTTGACCTGATCATTGGTAGATCACCTAGGTACGTAGGAAACCTTTGTGGGTTCGGTCAACAATCTAAAAATTAGCACTGCAAGTGCCGAACTACGTTTTGACCTGATTGCCGACCTAGGAAATTAGATTATGTAGATAACCCAGGTGGGTTTCGGTCATTTGATGGTCATTGTCTGAAACAATGATATGAAGTGATAAAAGACAAAAAACAACCCAATAAGGTTCTTAGTCTCAATCGGACATTAAAAATCATGCGCTCGATTTGGGATACATGGGCAACCCATATGGGTTATGTCATAATCTCCCGAATGCTCAGGACATAATCATGCGCCCTAGCTAAAATTAAGACATGTTATATCCAGTTTCTCCATTGAGATTTTGTGACAAGATTCACCCCAACTAGAGTTGGGGTACATTTTATCAAATTTCTCCATCGATATTTCTGGATAAGATTCACCCCAGCAACAACTAGGGCAAAATTCAAAATTCAAGAATTAAAATCCATAATATCTGAAAAAGAAATAAGTACCATCAAGCCCCAGTCTATGATTGGGGCATATTTTATCTGAGGTAAGCTTCTCATGGGAAGTTTTCTAGTCCTCATTGGCAGTCCCATGTGGGATGTGGCCATGAAACTCCACCGGTGTCGAATTTTCCCAAGGGATTTCTCAAGTAAGATTTCTCTCAATCATTTTCAATCATGCATTGATATGACAATCTAGGAATCGGTTTCTCTAACCAAGAACCTTTTCTATCAAATACTGATTTACATTAAGCATCTCGAACTATATTTGACCTATTTTTTAGCTATCCAAGACATGTAGGAGCCCTAATGGGGTTCTATCAAGTCAGGTCAATTAAATAAATAAATAAGTCAACCAATATCTAAATCTACTGCTTCAATGTCGACTTCAGTCTCAGATTGACAAGACACCCCAGAATTGGTTTCGCTAACCCCAAACCTTTCCAACCAATCCTAATTTACTTTACCTGTTCGAATTACATTTGGCCTGATTCTTAGTTAAGTCTGAGATATGTAAGAAAGATCCTAAATGAGCACAGTCATAATCAGGAGATGGAGATAAGTGGTCATTCTCCAAAACCTATGGTGACCTTCAAGGATCGGTCATTTAGCCTCGTTTGTGATCCTCAAGGACCAATCGTTCAGCCTTTTGAGAAGAGTCTGTAGTAATTATGAAGGACCAGTCATTCAACCTCCTTTAAGAATATTCCTTACCATTTAGAAAGGAATACAATAATCTCCAAGGACAGGTCATTATGTCTTCTTTGAAGAGATTATGTAGTAATCTTCAAGTACCGGTTATTTAGCCTCATTTGAAAAGACTCATTACCCATTGGGGAGGAATGTAGTTTTCTTGAAAGATGATGTAGTGATACCTAAGGAACCATTTGTACGTTCCTGGAATTTTATTTCCTAGGAAGCTACGAAGATGGCGATAAGTTATCATTCTTCTAACACTACGGTAATCCTCAAGGACCGGTCATTCAACCTCCTTTGAAATCCTTAAGGACTAAACATTCGGCCTCTTTTGAAGAGATTCTGTAGTAATCCTCAAGGACCAGTTATTCAGCCTCCTTTGAGAAAATTCTTCACCCATAGGGGATGGAGGAATGTAGTTTTCTTGAAAGATAATGCAACGATACCCAATAAACCATCCGTACATTCCTTGAAATTACTTTCTTAGAAAACTACGAAAATGGCGATAAGTCATCATTCTCCCTACGCTGCGGAGCAATTATCAAGGACCGGTCATTCAGCCTCATTTGATATTTTCAAGGATAGATCATTTAGCCTCATTTGAGAAGATTTTGTAGATCCTCAAGGACTGGTCATTTAGCCTCATTTGAGATTCTCAAGGACTGGTCATTCAGCCTTCTTTGAGATGATTTCGTAGTAATTCTTCAAGGACCGTTCATTTAGCCTCCTTTGAGATCCTCAAGGATCAGTCATTTAGCCTCCTTTGAGATCCCTCAAGGACCAGTCATTCAATCTCCTTTGAAATCCTCAAGGACTGGTCATTCAACCTCATTTGAGAATATTCCTTACCTTTTTAGGAAGGAATGTACTTAATCCTATGGACGATACGGTGGGTTGCATATTCCTACCTACCTAGGAAAACTATAGAGATGACAATAGTCTCCATGTGTTGCAGCGTAATCCTCTAGGATCGGTTGTAGCCATCGTTTAGGAAATTCTTAACTGCTTTCATAAGGTAGATGCAACAATGTTCAGGAACATTCCTGACATTGTTCAATCAAATTTAAATTCTTGTCTTTAAATTTTATGTCTTACAGAATAAAATGTTTGTCTCCTTCTTCGTTATTACAAGTAATCTCGCATGATAAAGAGGGGCAGCTGTAGACATTGTATTTTGTCCCGCCCATTTATTATCGAATAGAAAGTACAAATTCCAATAAACATTAAACTGAGATTTAAAGGGAATGATTTTTTACCATAGATTACATTAAATACTACAAAAAAAATACAAGAAAACACAAAACTGTCAAATTTACTAAATTTGGTTAAGTAAAAGTTTTGGGACAATCTCGAAATTTCAAAAGTTAAGGGGGGACTAAACTGACATTATTAAAGGTTCATTTTCATGAAATCACCATTAATATTAATAAAAAATAGTTACTACCCTTTAATTTAAGGAAATTTTACCGATTACTCTTGTTTTCTATTTTGACCCTGAAACATTTTCAATCATCGATTTTGTTTTCTTGACAAAGCTAGTTAGCCAAAGTAACTAATGCTTAAGACTCGATTCGAAACCAACCAACCCGAAGTCATCATGATAAGCATTCAAAGCCCATCACATCAAGGGCCCCATCATGCATTTAATGACTCAGTAATGAGCATTAAATGACAAGATCTTTCCAAGATATTCTTACCAAAATATCTAGAATGGAAACCTAGTTACTTAAAAAGTAACTAACGATTAAATATCTAACCGATTCGGTTTTTCATCAAATCATGTCATAAATGATCAATCAAATAAACCTCCCATCAAGCATTAAATGCTCAGAACAACCTAGGGAGACTGCATCAAAGAATCAAGATATTTGAACAAAATATCTTAGAGAAACCAAGTTACTTGAAAAGTAACTAAACGGTTAAGAGGCTAACTGGATCATTTCCATTCCATCAAATACAATTAAATGCCCATCAAATCAAGTGTCATAATCAAGCATTCAATGCAAAATGACAAGAAGACACTATATTCTTTGAACCTCCAAGGCATTTAATACAAAGTAACCGAACTAATTCAAGTAATTAGTATTTAGCAAGCAAACCGAGCTAGAAAATATCCCATTAGTCATTAAATGTCCCATGGGCAAGCTAATGATGACCAATGATTGCAAATGATGACAAATCATTACCTATCATGAATAATGATTGCCAATGATTACTTGAGATATTTTAAGATTTTGTAATCATTATAAAATCTTAGGAAATCTTGGTAAATCTTCGAGATTTGTCACCAACCATTAATTTGTTTCATCTGTTGCTGTTGTTAGATGACAAATATTTCTTGTTTCCTTACATAAAAAAATGCATAACAAATACACAAACATAAAAAAAAAGGAATTATTGTGTTAAACAAAACCAAAGAAAATTACTTAGACATTGTTTAAAAGTGAACATCTATTTAGACTGAGGTACCATCTTTGGACGGGTGTCTTGAGGTGCCTAACACCTTCTCCGAGTATAACTGACCCCTGAACTTAAAATAAATCTCTAGTAAAAGACCAACAGTTTTCGAGTAAAAACTTGGATCATTTCAAAACAAAAATGAATTTTTAAAATCTCGGTGACCTAGCACACCATTTAAAGCCATTCTAGGTGGAGACATTTTTTTTAAACAAAATCCTGGATCAAAGAATGTTTCAAAACTGACGCCTAGAAAAGTCCCTGAAACAAGTTTTCAAAAAATGAACGAATTTTCGAGGATTTCGAGAGGGATGAATGAAACTTTATTTTCTTTTTATTCCCGTCATCTTCTTCCTCTACTCCACAAAATCCTTGTGTCACATAATATTAACGTATGATTTTTTTTAAAAAAAATTATCAGAAGTAATAAATTTATGCTATAAAGAGTTTTTCTAAGTAAACAATCAAGAAATGTTGGAAAAATGATAAAATTTGAGAAAAATGCCATTTTTGTCGATTGATAAGGTAATCGGTTGATAACCAGATTCAAGATGCCAAAAAATTGGGTTTTAACCATTTTGGTTGACTAACTGGTTGAATGGGTGATTCAGAGCCTACATCAATTGACTGACCGATCAATCGAATTGTTTTGTAAAGGTTAGAAATATAGACGTTAAAGCTTAAACGGTCGACTTGCCTCTTAAGTGGTCGACCGATCTCTTTTGTTTTTGTTTTTGACTAGCAAGTTTTTCAAAGATTTTCCAACCATTTTTTAAGCTTTTGAGCGTAGAAAAATTATATTTTAATAGATATGAACAATTTTTCAAAGATATAATATATAGTTTGAAGATTCTATTATTTAGTTCAAATATTTTTTGATCTTGTGATTTATACCCGAAAAACTACTTTCTATCCTTTTAGGTTTTTTAAATCAAATTATTTTTGGGACTAAATTGAGACTTTTAAAAAACTATTTTTGGTTAAATATAACTTATTTAAATCTTTTTTTTTTATGGGGTCTATATTTGTTATTTTTAAATATATCATTTGAAAACTAGCCTTTATAGGCTATGTTTAATTTCCCTTTAAATAGACTTGCGAATTTCATATTTCAAATCATCAAGAATAGAAAAATATTTCAATTTTTAAAAGAGAGATTATATATTCTGAAATATATATTTGAGAGAATTTTTTTGAGAAATTCTTGATTGAGAAAAAAACATGATTTGAAATACCAAGGTTACGTCGAAGTTGTTTCTATAGTTAAATCTTTCTTTAAAAAACTCGGTGAGATCTTTCTAGTTTATTTGTGTGCTCAAAACTTTTGTCCTTTAATTGATTTATATTCTTTATTTTGAGTGAAATTGTATTGAAGATAACAATCGTCATTGCTGAAATTTGTTGAAAATCTTTTTAAAATGATTTTTTTTGAAAATCTAGTGTAAAACGTTTTTGTGCTCAAATTCCTAGAAAATCTAGTTGAAATAGTTTAAATATCATATTATTTAGTTCACATATTTTTTGATCTTGTGATTTATACCTGAAAAACTTCTTTCTATGCTTTTAGGTTTTTTTAAATCAAATTATTTTTGGGACTAAATTGAGGTTTTTAAAAATATTATTTTGGTCAAATATAACTTATTTAAATCTGATTTTTATATGGGGTCTATATTTTTTATTTTAAATACGTCTTTTGAAAACTAGCCTTTATGGGCTATGTTCAATTTCTTTTTAAATAGACCTGCGAATTTCATATTTCAAATCATCAAGAATAGAACAATATTTCCGATTTTTAAAAGAGAGATTATATATTCTCAAATACATTTTTGAGGGAAATTTTTTGAGAAATTTTTGATTAAGAAAAAGACGTGATTTGAAATACCCAGGTTACTTCGAAGTTATTTCTACTGTCAAATCTCTCTTTAAAAAACTCAGTGAGATCTTTCTAGTTTATTTGTGTGCTCAAAACTTTTGTGCTTTAATTGATCTATATTCTTTATTTTGTGTGAAATTGTATTCAAGATAACAATCGTTATAGCTGAAATTTGTTGAAAATCTTTATAAAATGATTTTTTTTTTTTTTTTTTTTTTCTGAAAATCTAGATGAAAAGTTTTTGTGCTCAAATTCCTAGAAAATCTAGTTGAAATAGTTTAAAGATCATATTATTTAGTTCACTTATTTTTTGATCTTGTGATTTATACCCAAAAAACTTCTTTCTATCCTTTTTGGTTTTTTAAATCAAATTATTTTTTAGACTAAATTGAGACTTTTAAAAATATTATTGTTGGTCAAATATAATTGATTTAAATTTGATTCTTATATGGGGTCTATATTTGTTATTTTTAAATATATCTTTTGAAAACTAGCCTTTACATGCTATGTTTAATCTCACTTTATATAGACCTGTGGAATTCATATTTCAAATCAATAATAATAGAAAAATATTTTAGATTTTTAAAAGAGAGATTATATTTTTGAGAGAATTTTTTTGAGAAAATATTGATTGAGAAAAAGGAATGATTTGAAATACAAAAGTTACTTCGAAGTTGTTTCTAGTGTCAAATCTTTCTTTAAAAAACTCGATGAGATCTTTGTAGTTTATTTGTGTGTTAATTTTTTTTTAGCTTTAATTGATCTGTATTCTTTATTTTGAGCGAAATTTTATTTAAGATAACAATCGTTATTACTGAAATATATCGAAAAAAAAAAAATTAAATGATTTTGTTTTTCCCTGAAAATCCAGTTGAAAAAGTTTTTTGTGCTTAAATTCCTAGAAAATCTAGTTGAAATATTTTGAAGATCATATTATTTATTTCACATATTGATCTTGAGATTTATACCCAAAAAACTTCTTTTGATCCTTTTTTATTTTTTAAATCAAATTATTTTTGGGATTAAATTGAGACTTCTAAAAATATTATTTTTGGTAAAATATAACTGATTTAAATCCTATTTTTATATGGGCTTTATATTTGCTATTTCAAATATATCTTTTGAAAATTAGCCTTTATAGGCTATATTTAATTTTTCTTTAAATAGACCTGCGAATTTCATATTTCAAATCATAAATTATAGAAAAATATTTCATATTTTTAAAAGAGAGATTATATATTGTGAAATATATTTTTGAGAAATTCTTGATTGAGAAAAAGTTGTGATTTGAAATACCAAGGTTACTTTGAAGTTGTTTCTACTGTCAAATCTTTTTTAAAAAAAACTCGGTGAGATCTTTCTAGTTTATTTGTGTTCAAAACTTTTGTGCTTTAATTGATCTGTATTATTTATTTTGAGCGAAATTTTATTCAAGATAACAATTGTTATTGTTGAAATTTATTGAATTTTTTTTAAAATGATTTTTTTTCTGAAAATCTAATTGAAAAAGTTTGAAGATCATATTATTTAGTTCACATATTTTTTGATCTTGTGATTTATACGTGAAAACATTCTTTCTATCATTTTTGGTTTTTTAAATCAAATTATTTTTGGGACTAAATTGAGACTTTTAAAAATATTATTTTTGGTCAAATATAACTGATTTAAATTTGATTCTTATATGGGGTCTATATTTGTTATTTTTCAATATATCTTTTGAAAACTAGCATTTGCAAGTTACATTAAATTTTTCTTTAAATGGACTTGCGAATTTCATATTTCAAATCATCAAGAATAGAAAAATATTTCAGATTTTTAAAAGAGAGATTATATATTCTTAAATATATTTTTGAGGGAATTCTTTTGAGGAATTCTTGATTGAGAAAAAGACGTGATTTGAAATACTGAGGTTACTTTGAAGTTATTTCTACTGTCAAATCTTTCTTTAAAAAACTCGGTGAGATCTTTCTATTTCATTTGTGTTCTCAAAACTTTTGTGCTTTAGTTTATCTATATTCTTTAGGGACAATCGGTGGGAGATCCTCTATATAAACTCTAATTGGTCAAAAGTGCTACATGCGATAAAAACTTTTGATTTAGTCTCATCTGTTTTAAAAGGGCGAAAACCTTACTCATGTGATAGCCACGCGCTAATTACATGTAACTATTTTCTGTGTAATATTACTGTATCAGTTACAAGTAACTAATTATTTATTTATTTATTTTAAGTTACATATTCCAATAATATGTAATTTTTTAATTACATGTTTCTGATATGTAACTAAAAAATTTGATATTTTTCAGTTACATGTTTCAATAATATGTAATTCATCTCTCTGATATGTAATTAAAAAGTTTGATATTTTTTCAGTAATATCACAAAATATTATACATATATATATAATTATAACATGTAATTAATATTACATAAGTACATATAATTAAAAATGTGTGAAAAATAATAATTATGAAATTGTAACTAGCATTAGTTACATGTAATAGAATTTACTATAAAAGCGAATGTACTCATTAAAATGCTCCTTATAATCTCTGCAATATCCCTATAATTCCTGCAATGCAAGACTAAAATACAAGTAGAATCTAACTTAAAGAACTAAATCAAAATCTAATAACACAAAAAGATTTTTTATCAATTAGACTTAAAAAATAAGACTTTTCACCGATTTTTTCTATTCTTTATTTTGAGTGAAATTTTATTCAAGATAACAATCGTTATTGCTGAAATTTATTGAAAATCTATTTAAAATGATTTTTCCAATACACATGGCTTGTCGTGTGCAGATATAGAAGAACTTGTAAAAGAAAAAAAAAAAAAATAATAATAATAATAATAAAATTAATATTTAATATTCATACAACCATCATTATCTTCTGTACTGAGAGAATTTAAGTCTATATTGTATACTCTTACAAATTCAGTCCACCTTTCTATCATTTCCGCTATTTTAAAGCCGAAGAGGAGGAGGAGGAGGAGGAGGATCAACGAGGAACGACTTCAAGTGTTTATACAATTCTTTCGGTTTCTCCATATTGATGGCATGGCCTGCATTCTTTAGGATCACCAGCTGAGCGTTCTCCCCCAAATGCCTATACACCAAAACAAGGAACAAACAGAATTTAGTGAAATGTCACTAAAATTTTAAAAATATATAGTGATCCCATATGTACCTTTTTAATCTGTGCGCCAGTTCAATTGGGAAAACCCGGTCATTGTCTCCCCAGATGATTAACGTAGGCTGCATACAAGCCGGGTCGGAGCCAGGATTTTAATAATATTTATTTTTTCAATTATTAGGGGTCATAATGTTAATTTACAAAATTAAGAGGGCCAAATGTGCCTAATTAATGGTAGTGTAAGTCAGAAAGAGGAATGAAGAACCAACAGAATTGAAAACAAATTTGCAAAATGGGGAAATTTGAATGGGTTTGTTTTTTTGAGTATGATTTGTAAGTTGGATACATATGGAATACCTGTGTGATCTTTGGAAGATCAGAGAGTTTGCGATCCTTGTGTAATGCTTGGATCAACTCTCTTCGTTCTTGAACGTATACTGTACACATCTCCTGTTCATTCAACAAAAACTTCTTCAGCCAAAACGATGAGGTGCCGTTTGGTTAGTGTTACTGTTTCTGTTCTCAGAAAAATTGGAACAGATTGAGGACTTCTTAGTTCTTACTTCTTATGAATGCAAAAACAAGAAAGGTCGGCCCGTTCGATTATTGTTTCTATTCCCATTCCTAAATTTTAGGATTAATGTATATAAATTTGTTTTGTAAACACATCTCTCTTCCCAAAAATTTAGAAGTAATTTAGGATTATTTTCTGAATTTCTCACAAAAAAAAAAAAGGTTAATTTCACTCTCACAAAATTATTTTCATTACCATCATGCTTGTCACCACCACCCTGTTGGCCACCACTACGCCGGCCACTATATACCTGAAAAAAATATTGCAATAAAAAGAGTTTTTTTTTTTCCTCATAAATTAAAAGAAACAGTTTTAGGACAATAGTCGTTACTAAACATGTTTATATTTTTGGAATATTTCAGAACAGAAACAAAATTCCAATCCCCGTATCTTCACTCAATAAACAAATCTAAATCAATACACTATGACTTGTTTGATGTTTTCTATGACAGGTAGAAAAACCATCTAAATTATCAAATTCGCAGATGACAGGACATTAGGAAAGAAACCATTTCCAACTTCTATGAACACTTACGTCAATGAAATCACGGAGAAAACACGACGGCACGTTCTTCGCCGGCTTATAAATCGTAAGCCTCATCAGCTGCCTGAGCTTCGCCGGCGTTTGTGCCAGCAATAAGTCCATCGCCTCCTCTATGTTTTTCACGCTGAACAACCCCTCATCCATATCCTTTTCCTCCATTGACACCCCGGCGCACCCCATCGCCAACCTCTCCACCGCCGCTGGGAATTGTGAGGCCATACTGTACGCGACGAACCCGCCGTAGCTCAGGCCCACCACGTTCATACGGCGAACCCCGTGCGCCTCCATCGTCCGCATCACGCATTGCGCCTGGAACTCTTCCGATCGGTCCGGCCGGTAGGTGTAGGACTCTCCGAAGAAAACCAGATCAGGGACGTAGACGTTGAACTTGGAGACGAGCGGCGAGAGGAAGTCGTTCCACTGCCACATCGCGTTGGCCCCGAAGCCGTGGATGAGGAGGAGGGTGGTCTTGTGGGGTTTGTGGGTCCGGGGGATCCAGCAGTGGATGACGGTGCCGTCGCCGAGGTCGGTGGTGGAGGATTTGAGCCCGGCGGTGGAGAATGAACGCCTTAAGCACCAGTCCCGCGACGCCGTGAAGCTAAAACACGGCGGCATATCCAGTGGAGGGAATTATACTTTGAGAGATTATCAAAATGTAGTGAATTGGATGGATTTGCGAGAAATTTCTGGGTTTCGGTGAGTTCTGACAATTGCCATTTTTGGGATTTGGAGGTAGGTGCGTTTCCAATGCAGACCGACGGCGGAGGAAGAATCAATGTCGTTCTGAGCGGTTCGTTGCTACATACTTAAAATTGTTTCCGATTAATATTTTTATTGGAAAACATACCATACATTTGGATGTGCCGTACTCCGATTTGTAACAGATGTAAGAAAATTTAGAACTTCCATTGTGATATGCAGGTTGTTGCAAATCTCAATATAGTAAAAACAATAGATAACTATATTTTTCATTTTTTGAATTTACTTAATATAGAATTTTTAATATAATCTTTTATTTTTTATCTTATTATTTTTTTGGAATTTACTAAATATATATATATATATAAAAAAAAAAAAAAAAAACTTTACTGAGTATTAGAACGGGTATACAATCATCAAACAACGAATACCGAATCAGAGTATGTTTATAATCATGACAATGAAGAGGATAAACAAGGAAGAATTTTGCATGACCTCATCTTGATCTTGGTCTGTTTTTGGGTCGTCTAAAACTATAGGGCTAATTTAGTTCTATTTTATATAGTTTTAAGGTATATTTTTATTATGAGATTATTTTGACTGAATTGGAGTTTCACCTTTAAATATTAGGGTTTGATTTATCTCTCTATATGTACAATATAATGGTTTTAACTGATTACGATTTTGAATTTATGGCGGAAAGACATTGTGTTCTGATGGTAGTTAGGGTGTTTTTAAATGGTGTTTAGGTTAACGGGGGGAAGCCAGTGATAAATCGGTTTATGAAAGGAGGAGTAGATAGTGTTCGTGCCCAAAATTTACCAATAGATAAAATGGGGTTGAACCGAGTTGCTATTTCATTGAAAGATTGTTAGTCCGCCGGGTGTCCGACTTGTTTGTCGAGAACCTATAGAGTCCCAATGAAATTCCTCAAGCGTGATAGTAAGTATTTGAATCAAGCAAGAAATAAAGACAAAAAGGTAATAAACACAATACATGAAACATTAAGGAGATGGCCATATATATATGCATGGACTTCAGATTATGGTGGACTCCAAGACTGAAGAACCAGAAGAACTAACATTAATCCGACCAGATTAGGGCTTAATCAAACCTGTTTAGAATTTGATTTGCGAAGAAAGGTGGTGGGGCCCAAAAGATCCAATCCACATGGACCAACAGTAGAGTCCCAACAGGGCCTAGTGAACTTAGCCCAAATGGGCCAATCAGCAGTCCAGGGCCCTCCGCAGACTAGATCGGCCTGCCGAGGAGACTGGGAGACGGGTAGCTATTGATATACTAGAATGGGGGTGAATAGGTAGGTTAGAAGGCTAAGCCACTGTCCGATTCAGACAAAGGGAGGTCGTCGGCCGCAGTCCGTAAAGATGAACTCCGAACAATGGGCGACCGACGATCGTTCAACTGACCAACTGGTTTGGCGACAAAGAGCAAAGCGACGTGCGAGAAACCAAAAGGTTGCCGGCCATTGTACACATTCCCTAAGATGATGTTTCGTATTCAACCTCCAGGTTAGAGACGCGTGGCACACATTCTTTTGCGGGTGTCAGAGGTGGGTATAACGTGGCAGTTGATCTTGGATTGACGTGGACGATTGGTGATTTTTATATAGAGGGACCTTAACTTTAAGTCATTTCACGTTTTCCTTCTTTATTTCCAAGTAGTCTGAGCTCCCACACTTCCGAACACTAATCACACTGGTTTGTTCATTGCAAAAACTGTGAAGATCAAAGAATCTAGAGATAAAAGAGAAACGACGGTTAAGATTTATTATCTCTTAATAAAGAATACAATAAAAAATCTAAAAAAGAGATACTAATAGGCGTACAATGGAAAACCTAGAAAACAAATAAAAGATAATTCTATCCTTACTAAATAATAATAATAAATCCTGCTAACTCTAATATCGCCTCTCAAATTCATGATGTTGCTGCAAGTAACATCGAGAGTTTGCCAACCAAAAAACGAAAGCACGAAAAAGAATGCGACTTAGTGAACAGGCCGACAATTTGCATGGATGATGACACAAAAGACAAAGTAATAGTCTCATGTTGAAGATGATGACGAGTGAGATGACAATCGATCTCGATGTGCTTGGTTCGTTCATGAAAGACTGAATTGTGAGCAATCTGAATAGCATCTTGTTATCACAATACATGTGAGTGGGATGAGAAAGAGAAACACCCATATCTGCAAGTAACCAATGCAACCAAACTATTTCGATGGTAGTGGATGCCATCGCACGATACTTGGCTTCCGTAGAAGATTTAGAAACAATGGTCTGCTTCTTGCTCTTCTATGAAATAAGAGAATTACCTAAAAATACACAAAAACCTGTGACAGACTTGTGATCTGTGGGATCACTAGCCCAATCAGCATCAGAATAGGCATGAAACTCCAAAGACGAGGTCGACGAAAGTAAGAGACTCTGAAAGAGGGTACCCCGAAGATACCGAAGGATACGAATAACAACCACCCAATGAACCATAGTAGGAGAAGTGACAAATTGACTGACGATATGAACAGTATGGGCAATGTCTGGGTGAGTAATAGTTAGATAGACCAAACTGCCAACAATAGTACGATATAATGCAGGATCTCACAGAGGGGCACCATCGGAAGGTGAGTAGCGAACATTTACCTCTAGAGGAGTATCAACAGTCCTAGTATCAGTAAGACAAGCACGCTTGAGAATGTCAGCTGCATATTTAGACTGAGAGAGAAGATAGCCTTGTGGAGAAAAAACTACTTCAATACCCAGAAAGTAGCTTAAAGTCCCCAAGTCCTTCATTTCAAACTAACGAGATAATTCTGATTTCAAAATTGCAATCCCATCAACATCATCACCAGTAATAATTATGTCATCCACATATAAAGATAGTAGAATACAGTCGGCAGTGGTACACTTTATAAACAAAGCGGAATCATGATTACTTGGGTGAAAACCAAGCGAAGTAATCACGGTAGTGAACTTCTCAAACCAGGCACAAGGAGCCTGTTTAAGGCTGCATAGAGCTTTCTTGAGTTTGCAAACTTCTCCAGACTTATGAGCAACACCCGGAGGCGAAGTCATGTAAACTTCTTCCTGAAGATCGCCATTCAAGAAGGCATTTTTAATATCCATCAGAGAAATATGCCACTAACGAACAGATGCAACGGCAATAAGAGTGCGAACAGTCGTTATTTTTACAACTGAAACAAAAGTCTCCTCATAATCCATACCATATTGCTGAGAAAATCCCTTGGCAACCAAACGAGCTTTGTACCACTCAACTGAACCATTAGACTTGGTTTTAATTTTGTAGATCCAATAAGAACCAATTGGACTTTTACCCAAAGGTAAAGGTACTAAATCCCATATATCCGTCTTGTATAAAGCAGAGAGTTCCTTAGCCATAATCTGTTGCCAAAGAGGATCAAGTGCTACCTCTTTATAGGATAAAGGCTTAGAGAGATAGTGAATAGAGGCCAAAACTGAAGCAAATGAATGTGAATAACAAGAGTAAACAAAATTTGGTCAATGAGTGGACTTACGAATGCGCTCAGAATAGTGAGGAGGAGGATCTATAATCTGAGAAGATTCTTGATAGGCCGTCGGAGGGGAGAGGACGCTAGAAGTATCAATACCTGCAGAGCTACTATTGTCAATATGAGATTGAGATGCATGAGATAGGTCAATATCTGTAATGCATGGGTTTTGAGAAGGTAAATTATTTGTGTCATCAGAGAAATGATCAATGGAAATGAGATCAGATTTTGTCAAGTTGCGTGTACTAGAAGGAATAGAGAAAAAATGTATATGCTTAAGAAACACAACATGACGGGACACATATAATTTTTGTGCAACTGGATCAAAGCAACGACATTCTTTTTGTCTTTCACCATAGCCTAGGAAGACACAAATGGCAGAGTGAGAAGATAACTTACTACGCTCTACTCTCGGTCAAAGAACAAAATAAGTGCACCCAAATACTCTTAAGGAGGAATAGTTGGGAGCATGACCATACAACTTTTCAAATGGAGACAAACCTGAAGGATGAGAGGATGAGATCTTATTAATCAAGTTCACTGCAGTAAGTACTGATTCTCCCCAAAATACACTAGGAGCAGAGGCAGACAATAAGAGAGAACGAGTAGTTTCAACAATGTGTCTATATTTTCTTTTAGCGACACCATTTTGTTCGGGAGTGTCAGTACACGAGGTTTGGTGAATTGTTCCACCTAGAGCAAACAAGTTAGTGAAATGATTATAAGTGTACTCCCCACCCAAATCACATCTAAAGCACTTGATAACAGTAGAATGTTGGATCTTAACAAGAGCTTGAAACTTTTGAAAAATATCAAAGAATTTAGAACCACGTTTCATAAGATAAACCCAATAATATCGAGTGTAATCATCAATGAAGGAAACATAGTATCTGGACCTCTCCCTTTTTGTAGCAATTGGGGAAGGCCCCCACACATCAAAGTGAATCAGATCAAATGGTGCAAGAGAAGAATAAATACTTCGATTAAAAGGTAAAGTAGAGAATTTTGCAAATTTACAACCACTGCAATCAAAAATATCATAAACTGACAAATTCCCTAAGGATCTTTTAGATATTAAGTATTTTAAACAAGATACTGAAACATAACCAAGACGAGAATGCCATAAATAAAAACTAGAAGATGAAGAAGACAAGTCAACCCCAGAAGCTGCAACATCTGATACTTGTAGCTCATCTAGTATATATAGTCCCCCCTGCTTACGGCCTGTCCCAATAAGCTTTTGAGATTGTGGATCCTGTACATGATAAGAGGTAGAAGAGAAAGAAACTGAGTAATTAGAATCACATAATTGGCCAACAGAAACAAGATTCAATGCAAGGTTAGGAATATGATAAATACTTGAAAGAGATAATCGAGGTTTGACAACAGAACTAATATATGCTAATGGCATCGGAGTACCATCAGCAGTCATAACAGATACATATGATGTAGGGTTTAAAGAAGCAAATGATGGCAAATCAGGTGACATATGATGAGAGGCTCTAGAATCTAGAACCAATATGGAGGAAGACATACCTGAAGAACTAGAGGGTGACAAACCTATTGAGGATGCAATGGACATGGCATGTGGCTATGCGGTAAGGAACTTCTGAAATTGTTTAGTAAGGGCCTCCGTTGTGGGATAAGAAGATGCTGGGTCTCCAAAACTAAATGAATTTGATGATGACGGTACAGTTGCTACAGTATTAGGTTGTTGAGGTTTGTAAGGACATTTTTGAAAACGATTGTCAGATTTCCACTAGGGAGGCGGCTGTTGCTGTGTTCTACTCAGTTTAGGGCATTGAGCATTCCAATGACCTTTATGCTTACAGAAGCTACATTCATTAAAGGCAGGCCTCGAATAGGGCTTGTTTTGATGATTAGGAGGTGGTTTAGAAGGAATTGCCAAAACAGATGGACTGGGTGATTGAAGAACCCTTGTGTCTGATTGAGATTTAAAGCGTATCTTCTCAGCCAATAATTCACTAACCATTGCGTTAACAGAAGGAAGTAGATTATGGTGCAAAATTGTCCTACAAAGTCCCTCAAAATCATCACGTAACGCCATAAAAAATTGAACCAAAAGTTGTTCTTCTCTACGAGCAATGTACGGAGTACATGCTCGTAATTCTGCAGATTCCGTGAGAGCTAATTGATCCAAAAGATATGTCATAGCAAAGTAAAATTTTTGAATACTTATATCATTCTGCTTCAGTACTCGAATATCAGATTCTAATTGATATTGTTTTGCAAAGTTTGATTGTGTGTATAGTCTTGATAGATGATTTTAGACCTCTTTGGCATACTCATACTTTGCTAATTGCATACCAATTGAATGTTCAACAGAATTGTTAATCCAGGTAATGATTTTCGAATTATTTGCCTACCAAGTGCCTAACGAAATTATATAATTTTCAACCCTTTCATCTTTTGGTTTAACCAACGTACCACTAATATAGCCCCACATCTTTTTACATTTGAGAAAAAATTTCATTACATAACTCTAATATGATTTTTTTTTCATTCAATCTCACAGCAATAGACTGAAGCGAATCCTCCCTTTCAGAAGCTATTACAAATACCAATAAACGAAAGCAGAAATCTAATGCAACAGAGAAATAAAATCAAATACCAGAAACAAATCAATGATTCACTGCAGAAAAAACCAAATTAGAGTTGCGCGGAAGCCAAAACTATACGAACATCAACAATCATAGTTGTAAGGAAGTTGGATCCGTAGTCCTTGTGGATGGAATCAAACTTCCTTCCATGAGACTTAGGCTCTTGATACCATGTGAAGATCAATGAATAACATGAAATAATCTAGAGAGAAAAGAGAAACGACGGCTAGGGTTTATCATCTCTGAATAAAGAATACAAGAATATAATAGAAAACCTAGGAAATAGAGACTTATATAGGCGTATAATGGAAAACCTAGAAAACAAGTAAAAGACAATTCTACTTTTTCTAAATAATAATAATAATAAACCCTGCTAACTCTAATAAAAACAACCCAAAATATTTTCTTCATCTTCTTCCTTAAATAACAGCTTCTATAACCTCTAGCTCCTTCTCAATGATGGAGATTGTATCCCGACCAGCAACAACTCCACCCCCAACCTAGAGGAAACTTTTATTGCCTATCCAGGCAATACCTATCACTGCGGTTCAGTCATCCCCAACCGAAAAGGGTAGTCGACCAGGTTGAGACCATGCTAGCTAGCTCCGCGCTCTATGCGCTAGTATGGAGAAGGGTTATGAGTAAACGGGCCATCAGCTCGTGAGCCCCCGTCCCTTTGATGAAGAGCTTCATCAAGAAGACGCCTTGCCCCATGATGCACCGACATCGGTAGTGTCGAAGACTAGACAACGCGCTACCATCGCAGATAAGATCGACCACAAGAGGTAGATTTCCGGTGCGAGGTTGGGAGGACGAATAGCTCAACTACAGAGGAGGTCATCCCCAAGCTCGAGAGTGTTAGATGTAATCCTTGTAGTCAATTTTGTAACCTTATATTTATTTTTTGTATAGTAAAACTATTTAATCTTAAATATTAATAAATGTATTTTTGATATTGTTCTTTAATTGTGTCAATATTGTTGTAGATCTTGAGATATTAAATTGAAATATCTTACCTCTTTAATATGATTAAAAGAGACTAAAAACATTTAATTAATATTTTTAATTGTTCCTAGTTGATATTGGATTAATGAAAATTAGTCTTCAACAGTCTAGGTTAGTTTATCCTGCTTCTTTTTCTTTTTTTTTTTTTTTTTTTTTTTTTTTTTTTTTTTTTTTTTTTTTTTTTTTAAGAATAGTGAGTCTTAAACCATTAGTACAATGTACTAGAACAACAACAAGGGACTTACTATTGTAATAAGGGACCGAATGCGATCATCCATGATATCCTATATGATAGTTTTGTTCAATATCAAAATAAGATATATGAGATATGACTGTATTTGTGATATTTTGACTTAAGTTAATGTATGTTACATATAAATATATAAGTATATAAAATATGATCTATCACTCTCAGTAAAAAAAGACGTGTTCTTTGTGATTCGTTTTAATATAATTCACTCAAGCTTTCTAGGCAAAGCAAAGTGACGATTGAGATGATATTCCAATTGGCATTGTAACAAATTATCCATACCATATTGGTCCTTTCGGGAACACAATATAGAGAGATTATAAAATATGAAAATCACACTTGATAAGGTTCTTTTGGCGAAATTCCTAACAACTACATATGGTTGTGACATGTGGGTAGATGTGACCACTATCGGAGTAAATGCTATGAGAAAAAAGTGTTTTCTTCGAAATGGAAAATTTAAAATTGCTCCAACATTAATTGCTTAATTTATTAGTAAATTAATTAATTAATTTTGTCATTCAGCTTTTAGTATGAACCTAATGGGTGAAAAATGGAAGTTAGAAAAGTCATTGAAAAATGAAGAGTAGTAATAGTTAACTTTAGAAGTTCAAGGGGACAAAGTACAAACAAGAAAATAAAGGGGCCAACAGTTTTGAACCCTGGACAAAGTATATGAATTGGAAGAGACCATATGGTTGTTCCCTACAAAAATATTTTCGCCATCAGCAATAATTCTGCCACCCCTATTATGTGTCTGATTTTTTTTTTTTTGGTTTTCTTTATGTATCTACATTACTGATTTGAATGTTACCACTTAGATTTAAATCAGAATTACCTTAACTTCTTGATATTAGAATCAGATTCTTAAAAAATTCAAGAATACTTTTCTTTCTAAGTTTTGATTGTCAATACTATTAAACACAATACATTTGTAGTGCTTTTAAGAAAATCATTCTCTATTATCAATTCCTAATCAATCCAGTCGCTCATAAAAGAATTTTCTCAGATCACGCTTAAAAAAAATATTAACTTTGAGATTGAAGCACAGAAAGAGATAAAATTTATTAAATAGGATTTAATTATACATATTATATATATATAATATTATGTTGATATGGATAAATCCACTTACAAGAACATGAGAGAGCCATTTGACTTGTGATGGATCTACTTTCACAATTGGCACTCAAGGTGAATAATTTCAGTTGTTCACGTGATAAATTTCACATCCAATCATTTGTAAAACTCTCATTTTGAAAATATGAGAGAGAAACAATGTGGATGGTTTTTATAAATAAGATTATTATTTTAATCTTATTATTATATTTTAAAAATAATTTCTCAATTATAATTATTGACAAATAAAAATTATTATTTATACATCTTAATATATATATGTATTTTCTTACATATTAATTAACCTTAACATTTCTTGTTTTTCCATAGGGTACTTTGGTATTTCTTGTTTTTTCATTGCGTCTTTTTTTGCTTTTGTTTTTTTTATTTATTTGATGCACAGAGAGAAATATTTACTAAAATTTTATCTATGTGAAAAATAAAAAATAAAAATAATTGGCAAATTAAGTTAAAAAAAAAAAAAAATCAAATTTAATATTTTTTTTTTCGTTATACCCAAGATTTCTTGATTTCATTTTTTATGTCATTTTTGTTACACTTTGGTTTTAAAATTTATGTTTGCATTTGCATTTTAAATATATATATATATATATTTGGATGTGAACCAAGGCCCCAATTTCGATAACACCCAATCTCATTTAGAAAATTTATAGCAAAAGACATTTTTGTTGTTTTGAAAATTCAATAAAGACACCCATCAAGTTGTAGAGTTTTGGCGATATTGACTTTGTGCAAAATTTTAGAGTGAATATTTTTTTTCCTTTATTATATTACCCTAATTGAGAATGCTATTAAAGCCATAATATATATATATATATATATATATATATATATATATATAATAGATTAGTTTGAATTTGTGCTCAAATGTGAGTATATATATATAAAGTGATTTTGATTTTAATTTTAGAATAGAAACAGTAAAACTGAACTGCGTGATCGAACTGCACAATCGAACTATGTAGCTATTATTTTAAATCTATCATATATATTTACGTTGTTCCTATTTTTTATTACTAATAATGTATGTATATATATGTATACATATTATCGTTTTGTTTGTTTATTTTTTTATTACATTTCAATTTTATCTTTTATATTTTAATTATATTTTTAATTTTATTGTAAGATTTAATGATTTGGTGGTTTGGTTTTGATTTTGTTTGGAATTTATATTTTAGTTATATATTTTGTCTATGAATTTGATAATGAGGCATGATGTTGGGACGGTGCAAAAATGCTGGAATGAAGTTGAGCTCGTGGTGAGTTGATAGACTGGTGGTTACCAGACAGTTTTGGCCAGTTTCCTAGTCAGTTTTGGTTAGTTTTCAGACAGAAAAACTAACTCCTGTGAATTGGATACGTGTTGGCATAGGTGTCAGTTGTCTGCCTAGGCAGTTGGGACTGTCAACTGCTATTTTCTCCTATAAAATGTCATGTTTTTTGTCTACTTTTAGTGGAGTGCATGTTTAGTGGCAGATTTACAGACCTTTTGTTGTATTTACAGACCTTTCGTTGTAATTGGTTCCTTGTAACCCGAGTTATATAATACAAGGTTGAGTTTTTCCGTAAACGTTGTTGTGCCGTTACGTGGGTGCGTTTCTGGTATTGTATTTCGATGTATTCTCGGTTGTATTACGTTGCAGGAATGTGTGTGTTACATACTGGTCAGCGCATTTCTGTTACGTAATAGGACATTCACTGGGTTGCTAGTTGTCGGTGTAACTAGGTCATCACTCGGTTATGATTTTTGCGGTAAATATTTAACCTTGTGACAACAACTTTATCCCTAATTGAACCCAAATCGATGGGTAACAAAATCAAATCGAACTAAATAGTTCGGATTAGAAACCGGTCAAATGGTTCTGCTTTCGGAATTGAAAAATAAAGTGATTTTGATTTTAATTTTAGAATAGAAACAGTAAAACTGAACTGCGTGATCGAACTGCACAATCGAACTATGTAGCTATTATTTTAAATCTATCATATATATTTACGTTGTTCCTATTTTTTATTACCAATAATGTATGTATATATATGTATACATATTATCGTTTTGTTTGTTTATTTTTTTATTACATTTCAATTTTATCTTTTATATTTTAATTATATTTTTAATTTTATTGTAAGATTTAATGATTTGGTGGTTTGGTTTTGATTTTGTTTGGAATTTATATTTTAGTTATATATTTTGTCTATGAATTTGCACTGCTAGTAAATAGTAATAAGAATTTATAAATATAAATAAAATTGTAGTTTTTCTGTTTAATTTGATTTTATATGAAATTAAACGGTTTCGTTTAAAACCGATGTTTAAAAAATTGTCGATTTATGGAGCAGTTTTGGATTTGATATACATCTAATAGTCTTGGCTTCAAATAAAACCGATCCAAAACCTATCATTGCCATCCCTAAAAATTTATAGTTCAATTAATAAAGATAAATCATGTTAATATATGTAACGGACCTTGGCCCACACGAAAATCAAACCCTAGTCTCGTTAGGAAAACAAAACCTTAATCCTATTAGATTATCCTAGATACCTCTCATATATATATATATACTCCCTGTATATCTATCTAATAGTATATTTTTCGTATATATCTAGACAATTCTCTTATGTTATCTATTTATTCTAACAAGATATAATTCATTGGCTCTGTTCCTACTAACTTTCGTCTTTGTTTTGGTATTAAAAACTCAAAACAATCTAGTTCTCAATTCCTTTCCTTAGTGTTTCTCTTTCCGTTGAAAATTAGAAAATTCACGAATGAAATGGAATTAATTACGAAAAAAGTGAAGAACCCAGTTCCAAGAAACACACTTACATCAATGAAATCACGGAGAAAGCAGGACGGCACTTTCTTCACTGGCTTATAAAATGCTAGCTTCATCAGCTCCCTGAGCTTCTCCGGCGTCTGCGCCAGCAATATGTCCATCGCCTCCTCCACGCTTTTCACACTGAACAAACGCTCATCCATATCCTTCTCCTCCATAGAAACCCCGGCGCACCCTATCACCAACCTCTCCACAGCCGCCGGGAACTGTGCGGCCATACTGTACCCAACGAACCCGCCGTAGCTCAGGCCGACCACGTTCATTCGGCGAACCCCGTGCGCCTCCATCGTCCGCATCACGCATTGCGCCTGGAACGCTTCCGATCGGTCCGGCCGGGAGGTGTAGGACTCTCCAAAGAAGACCAGATCGGGGATGTAGACGTTGAACTTGGAGACGAGCGGCGAGAGGAAGTCGTTCCACTGCCACATCGCGTTGGCGCCGATGCCGTGAATGAGGAGGGTGGTGGGCTTATTGAGTTTGTGGGTCTTGGGGACCCAGCAGTGGATGACGGTGCCGTCGCCGAGGTCAGTGGTGGCGGATTTGAGACCGTGGTTGGAGAATGAATACCGGAAGCACCAGTCTCGCGACGCCGTGAAGCTGAAACACGGCGCCATATCTAGCGGAGGGGATTAGAGTTGGACAGATGGATAAATTGAGGTGAATTTGGTGGACGGGCGAGAAATTGGAAGATAACTTTTGGGTTTTTCGAATTCAGACAACTGATATTATCGGGACTTTTTCCCCCCCTCAAGATTTTTGGACCCGAGAGAGAGAATCACGGAAAGAATGTCGTGATAAAATTCTGGGGGATTTCTTGCATTCGATTAATACTACCTTGGTTCTTGGTTCTCTGTTTTGCATTGTATGATCAGAGGATCGGTGGACACGGGAGCTCGAGATCGATAGAGAGAGAGAGAGAACGGGGGGATGGGGATAGGTGACTTTCCAATGGCAGGCCGACGGCGGAGGAAAAATCCAAAGTCATCCGTCGTGGTGTCGCCCTTTGGTTTGCTGCTGGCTATTCAAAGTTTTAATAACATTTTTTGTCGGCGACGAAAACTTCATTACTTAGGTTTGGTTTAGACAAGCGAAATTATATTAGATTGTCTCAGTTGCCTTTGGTAAGGTATTTGACAAGGGAAAAAATACCAAATAATCTAAATAATAGACTCAATCTATAAGATGGTCTAATAATTTTTTTTTTGGCACAAAATAGTCCTATATTTTTTGCTACTTACCAAAAAATCTTAAATTATTTTGGACGGTTTTACCCTTCAGTTCTCCCCCCCCCCCCTCTCTCTCTCTCTCTCTCTCATATTTGGTGAAGCGGCTTTTCTCTGGGGAGGGACGGGAAAAAATGAACACAAAATCTTCAAGATCGAGTAATTGTGTGCTAGTTGAACAACGATGAACAAAAAATGGGACGACAGTGGCAACGAAATTGAAGCGACGACGGCAAGTGAGGAATGGTGGAGTCTTTCTCGAATTTGAGGGCAGAGGAAGATGGTGGAGTCCTTCTTGAATCTCGAAATCGAAGTGGTGACGGCGGACGAAAATTATAAGATCTGAGATCTTGTTGTGTGAGTCCTTCTTGAATCTGAATTTGGTGGTGTCAACGGCGGAGAACGATAGGGTGCTCGAAGTAGAAGTCCGGCAAGCCTGTATCCAAATCGGGCCCAAGCATTACGCTTTCCAATTCTCTCAGCTTGTGCTTAAATTCGTCGGCATCGTCGGTTATGCAAGAGCTACTTATTGGCAAACCCTGATTCAGCGAGGAATTGCGAATTGGGTATTTTCCGATGGTGGTGGTTGTCGAAGAAGATGACTCTAAAGTACAGTAGAGTTCACGAAAAGCATGAACAGAGTAGGAAGAACTTCCATCGTCATTGTCAAAAGATCATCCACCGACAAATTATGGTTGAGGCGACGAGCAATCCGATGAATTTGAGCGCTCGTTGCTTATTACTAGATGCGATTGCCTCTTTGGCAATATATATATGTGTGTGTGTGTGTGGCATTTAGGGTTTATTTGGTTAAATTGATTTGGTTTGTATTGGAAAAAAATTAAGTATATGAATATAGAGAGAGAATTATCAATTTGGATGAAAAAATTAAAATATAACACGATCTCTTGTTATATTTAACACGAGATCGTATTGAATATCAAACATATGAATGTAGAATAGAGGAGCTATCAATTTTGAATGCGAAAATTGAAATGTAACACTATCTTGTGTTGAATACGGCGGTCAAAATAGAATATAGCACGATCTCGTCTTATATTCAACATGAAATTGTGTTGAATATAACACAAGATTGTATTGAATATCAATACAAATGTAGGATAAAGAAGTTATCAATTTAAATGAAAAAATTCGAATGTAACACGATTTGAGATTGTGTTGAATGTAACACGATCTAAGATTGTGTTAAATATAACACGACTCTCGTGTTGAATATAACACGAGGGGTAAAATCGTCACAAATAAGTAAAAGGACTATTTTGTAACATGTTTTAAAAAAAAGAGTATTTGACAGTTTTGTCCTCATATGAGGATTTCTTGGTAACTGTCTCTTTGACAACTTCAAGAAATTTGTAAAATGAAAAGTCCTGAATTTTGAAATCCATATATTTTACAAATCTCTTATTTTGATAATTATTTTAGCTGAAGTATTTAATTATATAATTTTACAATTTCTTTGTTTGGATAGGTAAAGTATTTGTAAACGGAATTCTCAAAATACATAAAATTCACAAAATAACAAAGAACTTGTTTATTGCTCATTTCATTAGCAACTTGACGGAAATAACATTCAAATCAAGTCAAAATGGATTGGATAATTAAAATTTAGCTATAGGCAAAATCGAAAGAAAAAAAACATCAACAACCAATTCAACTCCCAACCCTTGAGGTGATTTTGCAATGCAATCATCACTTTTTTTACCCCATCTTTCATGAAAATAAGCCCTAGCAAATAATGAAAACTGAAGAGATACGAATATAACTTACAAGTTAGGATAACCAAGGGCGTCATCCGTGGCTTCTCGTTCTCAAAACTTTTTCTTCTACGAATTCGTTTTAGACACTGCATGAATTAAATTCGATGGAAACCAAAGCAATAAACAAATAAATATGATCTCAATTTTCATCCGGATCACTCCTTTGATTGAGAAGTGAAACCGATAAAAAAATGCAGACAACAGATCGATATCTCCTGATTAAGCCTCAAAATTGAAGAAATAGAATAATAAACAAAGGAAAAATAGGGGAAGAATGCTCCGATCGAAGGTTCCAACGAAGAACCAGAAGACGAAGACGAAGACGAAGAAGCAGAAGGACTACGAACCCTAATCGTAGATGGATGACAAACCCTAAATCGCAGATGGATAGCGAACCCTAAATTGAAATCAAACAAGCCCTAAATCAAAATCAATTGCAGATGGACGACGAACCTGTGACGGCGACAGCGACAGCGACGAATCCACCGAAGGAGAAGAACGATGCGAAGGATACGGCGGTTGTCGTAAAGGGCTTGTTATCAGTGTCATCGATGGTCGCGAAGCAAAACGACGAGAAGAAGACGATTGTCGTCGGTGTCGTCGATGGTCACGAAGCAGAACGACTCGAATGAGGTATGTGGATGAGATTTGTGAAATTCTCTCTTGAGAGAATTTACCAAATGACACCTCTCCCAAAGTTATTTCCAAATTCCTCTTCTCATTTTTTTTAAAGACAAAAGGATTTGTCAAATCCCTTTTCATAACTATCCAAACAAAGTATTTGTTAAAAATGGATTTTGAAATCCTTCCCTCAAATGAAATCCCTCCCCCAAATCCCTTACCCAAACACAACCTTAATTTATTTATTTATCAATCTTTTAGTTGATATCAACTATTAAGTCTATTTAATTATATTAATTAATATTGAATTTATATTTTATAAGGATAAAAAAATAAATTTATGTAATTAAAATTGACAAGGGAAATCTGGATCAGGTCCAAATCATCACGATGTGTCTACCAAGCACGTGTCATGCACAAAAACTACAAAATGTACTACACCAAACAAGACTACTACCTTCCGAGGTGGACTATTGTTTCAAGCATGATCGCTCCAGAGAAAATTTGCTCTTAATATCACCCTGACGAAGGAAGGCAAACTCTAAGCCTCAACGCTTTTTCCCCCCAATCAAGGTTATCAACTTGAGGCATGCCAACACTGTCATCCCCACTCGAAGGTAGTCGCAATGACTTTCTCTTATTAAGGAAAGAGCTCTTACTGTTCCAAAAATAATGTCTCATTACTCCATATCCTACCAAATCTTCTACATTAATGGTAACAGGCCAGGATTTAAGGGAAGACTTGTTAAAAAAGTCTTCCATCTCTTACAAATATCTGAAGAAAGAGGTTTAGCCAGGTATGCACATTTTTGCATAGCTAATACTCTGTCAAATTCTTCTCAGAACACTTGATTTATTCTCACATTGGACATGCAATACCGGCAGGCCCATCTGCGATGTATTATTTTTCAGGAACTAGAGCTAGGAAGATTAATTCAAACCTAATCTCAAAGTTCCATATTTGATGAACCAGATTTTGGTTTCATCAAGATGGCACTATTTGTGGGAATGACTAATCGTCTTTCTTGTTACTTTTCAAGAAAGTTTATAGTTACTTTGACAGTCGGAATAATGATGAATGATCAAGAAGGTAAGAGACAGCCACTCTACACGGCGAAACCTAGTGGTGGTTCATCTGGAGAGTAACATTTACTTCTCATGGAGCTGATAAGAGATATATGTAATCTTTCTCAAAATGTACAGTGATTGGCAGGCCAAGGCCAACAACCTCCACTACTCCCAGTTTCGTAAAGGTACATCCTACCTTATATAGAAGCGTAAACCATCGTAGACGAAGGACGAAGACTAAAGCATGAGTAACACCATAAAGAAGAGCAATAGAAGGAACAATATGACCTCTAACGAGAACTAAAAAAGATCCAAATGGAAGGGGACGAACTGTGATGCGAAGGCCAAAACATCCAACGTAACCTTGAGGTTCCATATCTATAAGGGTACCCAATGTGCACTTGTGACTAGGGCCACAAGCATCGTCAACGTAAATGGAGGAGACAATAAATGGGGTGCTAACTCTAAGAAATAAGGTACGCCCATCCCTAGTAAATGAGAGGACTTTGGATGTATCCTGGGATGAGCTTTCTTATTCCATGAAAACTTTATCTACTTTTCGGTTGAAGAATCGGGGGAATGATTAGAATTGACAGGCTAATAACAATTTTTGAGACCAAGTCAACACCGTAAATGAGAGACTTGGTCATATCAACAAGAAAAAGCCTAATAGCTATGAAATATTAAGAAGGAATGCACCTGTATTCACTACTTAGGTATTGTGGGATAAAGTCCTAGCCAACTTTAAGCTCCCATCCCAAATTAGGATGTACCAAAGTAATATTGATCCGTAGAGCATCTCGACAGATATCATGCTCATATAGATCTTTGTTGAGCATCAAACTCAACAAAATGTTAGGCGTTTGAGGTGACCATGACTATACGACCAAGAAATGGTATAAAATGCTAAAACTTAGATCGTTTAATTCATTTGAAGCAGTATGCACAAATTAATGGGCAACAAGCTGCGCGCCAAGAATTTGTCATATCTCATGTTAATAAGGTAGATGAAAGACGAAATATTGGAGGCTTTCCTAGAAAGATTTCATCGTTAGTTTAACTAAGTGGATGACTTAAATGATGGGACGACAGTAACATCGTTGATCATGAGTATTAGGAATGACTTGTTCCTATATAAAAAAGCCCAATCTATCGAGTTCATCTTGTCAGAGGATATGTGCCGGGATTGAGCCGAAGAAGAGTAAGACATCGAAAGAAAGAGAAAGATAGAGGAGATGAGCTACAACAAACCTGATCGAGACGATTCCTGGTCCAACAAAAGAAGGAATGACAAAGATAGGGGTAGGTTCTACACGAAGCCAAGAAGGACTGGATCCCTGTTTTAATTCACAAACTATACCCATCTCAATTCTTCCCTTGGATCCGTTGTGATGCGTGTAAGACCTAATTTTTGTACATACATAATTTTTAGTTACATTTTAGAATATTTTGAAAATAATAAGGTCCATTATGTCATTTAAGTTTGACCTTAAAAATTTTAGGGGTTATAATGATATTTAAAAGTTTTATTTAAAAACATTGAGGGATATAATTAATATTTCTTTAATTTAGATAAGAGATTTGTGTGTGTGTGTGTGTGTATATATATATATATATATATATATACACAACTTTTGAGTTGTGTTATTTTAAAAGAAGACAACTCATGTGTTTTTTGTGTTGTCCAATTTTGGATAAACACAAGTATGGGTGTGTGTATATTAAAAGAAAACAATAATAAATAAATGAATAAACAAATCAATAAATCCCTTCTCAATATAGAGATATGTTGGGAGTTCTCTAGCATTCTCACACTCACTCTCATGAGTTGCTCAACATTTCACTACATTTGGTAAGTTTGTCTCTCCCCCTCTCTTCATTTCTCTTCATTTATGTATATATATACATGTAAGTATATTAGGTATATATATATATATATGTATTTGGATATTTGGTTTGTGTTTATATAATTAAAAATTTAGTTAAGAAATTTCATTCTAATTATGTAATCATCAAATATATTATTTAGATTATATATAAAATATTTAATATTAGAGTGATTTTTGTTGGATAAAAAAAAATTATGGGGTTGAATTTTTATTTGGTAATTAAATACCTTAGTGAATTAGATTATTTATTTAGCTTGATTTTTAATTAAAGATGGATAATTTATTTTAATTATTTATTTGAAGTTAGTTTAAAACAAAATAATGTTAAATTTTCAAGATTTATAAAATAAATCAGGAAAAATTATTTCGAGTTAGGAAATAATGTATTAATTTGATTGGCATAACTTTTATGCATTTTATTTTATATTTAGATAGATTCTTAGTTTAGGTCTTGTTGTATGTTAGGTTTTCAGGTATCGCTGACTACGACAGAGTTTCGATGGTATTGTGAAAAACAACATAGTATCGAGGTGAGTTTATTGTCTTCTAGGTAAATTACCAAATTATATTTTCGTATTAAATTGTGAATTTTTATTTATTTAAAAGTGATTGTTTTATAACGTTAGATGGATCAAGTAAAAGTTAATTGTGGAAATGTGATTTTTATTATTATACCTATATGTCATAGTGTGATCCCAACAGGAGGGCATGTTCTGCGGGACGTTGTTGTGTTGTGACTTGACAGGAGAGCAAGTTCGACAGGCGGTTGTTATTGTTATTGTGGTTGTTGTTATTGTTGTTATTATTATTGTTGACGATGATGATTATCAACTTGGTATGGTGGTTTATATCATATGTTGGCTCCAACCATTGGAGATATTAAATGGCCCTGACATTGATGACAACCTTAGATTGCACAGTTGCACAGGTTACGGTACTGTTTTAAATCCCGATCGTGAGGTGAAACGATTTTATGGCAAGTCAAGAAATATGTGTGTGATATTTTATTATACATCAAAGTAATTTGATTAGTTAATTTAAACGCATTTGTTTTATTATGATGATAGTTGTTGTATTTTATTTCGGCCCTGCGTGCGTTATATTTATATTCTATTTGAAAAATGGTATTGATAATTATGCTTGATTCATAAATTATTTTTATATTATGAAGACAGTACACTAAAATATTTTATCTCAGGTACCTCAGCTAAAGACGGGTCCACTACTGGCGCTAGGTAGAGTCAGAAGATGTAATGAGTTTTATTTTGGTGGCCGTTAGGACAACTGTTGGGAATAAGCAGTTGAACTTTTTGTAATTTTGTTATGAATTAGTTGTTTTCATGTAATCGCTAAATATTTTGAGTTAGTAACATATTCATATTTTTTTCTTGAAAAAAAATGCATATAAATAAATAATTTATGAATACATGTGGTTGGTCGGGTGACATCAAGTCGACTTCACGCCCGACCTCGGACATTGGGGTTCCGGGGTGTGGTGTGACAGTTTTTGGTATCAGAGCTTAGGTTATAGGTTCTGTAAACGTGTTAGATTATCGCATCAGTAGTGAACCGTAAAATAGGGTATTAATAGGTTGCTTCGGCACGTTAATGGTAGTTATTTGATTGGATTATATAGTACATTTGCATCATGAACTGTTATTTGCATTTTGGCCCTTTTATTTATTAAATTTAATTTTAGATCTTGAATATGGATCAGGGAAATGAAAGTAGTAGGAATTTGGGACCCTAAAGGAAAAGGGATAGGGCACGAAAAAGCTTGGATACTGTCGAACAAATTTTATAAGTGGTTGCGCAACTAACAGAGCAACAGACAAAGGTGATGGAGGGCCAAAAGGCCTAAACTAAAACAGTTAATTCTTAGGCCGAGCTACTGAAAGATTCATGAAGTTGGACCCCCCAACTTTTATGGGAACTGAGGGTCCTGTTGATGCTGAAAATTGGTTGAGAAGTATAATGCACATATTCGAGGCAATGGGCATTATTGATGACAATCGAGTTTCTCTCGCTACCTTCCAGTTGAAAGAGAAAGCCAAACATTGGTGGGAGAAAATGAAGACGCTAATTTCAATTCCAAGTCAGGAGATCACTTAGGATCAATTTGTTGTCATATTTAATAAAATGTATTTCCCCGAATCTTATCAGTTCGAGATGGAGAAAGAATTCATATTACTGAAATAAGAGAAGATGTTTGTAGTGCAATATAAAATCAAATTTAATGCCTTGTCTCGATTCGCTCCTGATTTAGTACAGACCGAGGAAACGAGATGTAGACGATTCCAAAATGAGCTAGATTTGCAGATACGTTCAAGGTTGACTGCCTGGTGGATTAAAAGTTATGCAAAACTGGTGAACATAACGAAAGTAATAGAGAAAGATATGCGGGAAACCGCCGAGAACCGTGAATAATACAAAAAAATAAAAATAGATCTGAGTTATCTAGCAGATATCTTCATGGCACCCCTCAGGGATCTGGTCCTCGATCGCAACTTTCTCGGGGCCATGACAACCGATCAGTCAGCTAAGAGCCTTAGCCCACGACAATCGTATTTTGGGCAATGATAGATCGTACCTAGACAGAGTTCAAGCCAGGAAGGGCAGGGTAAGGGCCAGACATCTAGCCGAGTTGGGACAGCCGTATGCTATCAATACAGTTCACCAGGTCATTTTGATAAAAATTGTCCCACGACAGGCCCAATATGTTTCCGTTGTCACGAGTTGGGCCACATATATCCGTTTTTTTGGGAATTTACTACTACTCCTACCTCTTCTGCGAGGTAGAGGATCGACCGATAGACCGCCAACTTGGGATCATGTTTTTGCTACTACCCAGCAGGATGCTCAGGCTACCCCAAATATGGTTACACGTATCATGTCTTTATTTGATAGAGATGCCCGTATACTTATCGATCCCGATTCTACTCATTCTTTGTTTCGGCGACCTTTATGATGCATGTAGGAAAATTTCCAACTTCTTTGTCATATGATATTATTATATCTACCCATGTGGGAGAGTCAGTGTTGATAGATAGTGTGTATAAAAATAGTCTACTTTGTATTGGTGATAGAAAATTGTCATTGGATCTATTACCCCTAAGTATTCATGATTTTGATGTGATATTGGGTATTAATTTTCTATCCGGCTATCATGCCATAGTTGATTGTTTTAAAAAGAAAGTTACTTTTCGAATTTAAGGCACGTCAGAGTTCATGTTTCTGGGGGATAGAATTATTTCCCCTATCAGTTTGATTTTCGTTCTAGAGGCCAGAAAATTATTAAAGAAGGAATGCTAGGGATACCTCGCACATGGGACTGACACTTATCATAATGAAGTATAATTGACAGATATCCTAGTGTTTGGGGATTACCCCAATATATTTCCAGTAGAATTGCTAGGGCTACCAGTGGATAGGGAGATTAAATTCACTATTGAATTACTTTTGGGTACTTCTCCTAAATCAATTCCACTCTATCGCATGGCACTAACCGAGCTAAAGGAACTGAAGATTCAGTTGCATGATCTATTAGATCGCGGGTTTATCAGACCTAGTGTTTCTCCATGGGGAGCTCCAGCATTGTTTGTAAGAAAGAAAGATAACACTTTGAGGATGTGCATCGACTACCAACAGCTGAACAAGGTGACGGTTCGTAATAAATGCCCGTTACCTAGAATTGATGATATATTCGATCAGTTACAGAAGGCTAGATTTAGGTATTCGACCAGGATATCACCAGTTGAAAATTAGAAATAATGACGTGTTGAAGACGGCGTTCTTTACGAGGCATAGACATTATGAATTTCTAGTTATGCCATTTGAGTTGACGAATGCCCCAGCTGCATCTATGGATCTGATGAATCGGATCTTTCAGCTTTATTTATATTGATTTATCATCATTTTCATTGATGATATACTGATTTATTCCCAAATAAAGAAGAGCATGCAAAGCATCTCAAAATTGTGCTACAGATTTTGAGAGATAAGCAATTGTATGTAAAGTTCAGTAAATGTGAGTTTTGGCTAGATAGAGTCTTATTTTTGGGGCATGTGATCTCGGGTGATGGTATTCAAGTCAACCTAAAGAAAGTCAAAGCCGTTGTTCAGTGGGAAAGACTGAAAAGTATGACAGAAGTTCGAAGTTTCCTGGGATTGGCAGGTAATTATCGCCGATTTGTACAAGAATTTTCTATTATAGATGTTCCATTGATCCATTTGACCCGCAAAGAAGCTAAATTTGAGTGGAGTGAGAAATGTGAACGGAGCTTCCAGGAGCTAAAAAATAGATTGATACCAGTGCTAATACTTTTTCTTCCGATAGAAGGTGGTGGCTTTGTGATATGTAGTGACACTTCACACCAGGTGTTAGGTTGTGTACGAATGTAACATGGACACATGATTGCATATGCTTCTCAAAAATTAAAGAATCATGAGAGTAATTACCCGACACATGATTTGTAGCTGGTGGCGATTGTGTTTGCCTTGAAACTCAGGAGATATTATTTGTATGACAAGATTTGTGAGATATTAGCTGACCACTGGAGTTTGAAATATTTGTTTACTTAGAAATAATTGAACATGAGACATAGGCACTGGATGAAATTGATTAAAGATTATGATTTTACCATCCATTATCATTCTGGGAAGGCAAATATAATAGCAGATGCATTAAGTTAAAAATCGGCAGGTTCTGTTGCACACCTTCGAGTTATTCACACTAACATGTATGCCGACTTGAGATCCTTACGAATCCAGTTAGCAGTTGGTCAGACGGCATCATTGCTTGCGACTTTGACCTTGAGACCAACGTTAATCGGCCGCATTATAGAAGGGCAGAAGTTGGATGCCTAATTGGGAAAGATAAAAAATGAAGTGAAAAATGGTCAGAGATATGACTATCGTGTTAGAGATAATGATGAAGTTTTTATGTTTGACAATAGATTGTGTGTGCCTAATAATACTGATTTGAAGAAAGATATCTTGGAGGAAGCTCGTAACTCAGCATAGGCAATGCATCCAGGCAGTACCAAAATGTATCGGAATTTGTGAGAATACTATTGGTGGAATGGAATGAAACAAGAAATTGTAGAATTTGTTGCTAGGTGTCTTGTTTGTCAGCAAGTCAAGATCGAGTACTAGCGTCTAGGAGGACTATTGCAGCCTTTACCTATCCCAGAATGGAAGTAGGAACATATCATGATGGATTTTGTTTCGAGATTTTCCCATACTCAAAAGGGACATAATTCCATTTGGGTGATTGTTGATAGACTTACAAAGTCTGCTTATTTTCTGGTTGTAAAAACTATATACTCCATAGACAAGTATGCAAAATTGTACATTGACGAGATTATCATATTGCATAGCGAGCCAGTTTTCATAGTATCAGATAGAGACCCTAGATTTACGACAAAATTCTAGCCGAGTCTTCAAATTATTCTGGTCACCAAGTCAAAATTCAGTATAACTTTTCACCCTCAGTCTGACGGCCAACCAAAGCGTACAATTTAGACATTGGAAGATATGTTGAGGGGTTGTGTACTAGAATTTCTTGGTAGCTGGGATAATCATTTGACGTTGATGGAATTTACTTATAACAATAGCTACCATTCAACAATTGAGATTACACCGTATGAGGCGTTGTATGGTAGAAGATACAGAACTCCAATCTGTTGGACTGAAGTTGGAGAACAAAAATTGTTGATACCTAACATAGCTCAGATGATGGCGGAAAAGGTGAAAGTGATTCAAGAAAATGTAAGAGGTCAGAGATTCGGGGAGAAATCCCTGCGATCCATGGAGGATATGCCTCGGGCAAAACAACAAAATCAGAGCTAAAGGCTCATACCTGAAAGAGAAAGCACTGGGCATAGTATTATATGTTCTAGGTGTTAAAGGGGGCCTTTGCTAAAAGGTAACTCATCACTTTCACTGATGAAGATGTACACAAGGTCCACACGCTGCACGTTGATGCCTTGATGGTTATGTTGTAGATTTCCAACTTCAACGTTGCGCGCATATTGGTTAGTAATGGGCGTTTAGTAAAGATCATCTATCTTGTTGCATTTAATAAGATGGGGATCGACCACAATCAACTAAAGGCGAAGATGACGCTCTTGGTAAGTTTTGGTAGAGAGACTGTATAACCGCTCGGCTGAGCGGGGCTAGAGTTGGAGCACTCAATTGTCGATGCAAGGCTTATGGACGTGGACTGCCCATCGGTGTACAACACCATAATCGAGAGGCCCTGCTTGAACGCGTGAAGGCCATAATTTTAATGTATCATTTGATGCTAAAATTCTGGACTTAGAAAGGAGTTTGAGAAATTTGGAGTAGCCATATAGTAGCCCAAGAATGATTTGTGGCTGAGATGGAGATCTTGAAATATCAATCAAAGGGCAGGAAAATCTATGAAGACTTTATGCCCGGAGACATAGTTGTGTGGCCTAGTGAAGGGAGATCGTTGATCCCCAGTTCGAGAAATCACACCAACTATGACCTCGCCTTGATAATGAATTGGACACCATCCAAGTTTATCTGCCTGAACTAGATCAGATAGTTCAGATCAGATGAGAGTTGTAGAAAAACATAAACAGACTTTTTCATTGAGAGTGTAATAGTTGTCTTTACTGGGGAAGAGTATCCAAAATATTAGTCAATTAGAAATTCATAATGGAGCTCAGTAGAGTATATGTAGGTAAAGATAAGCCTTAATAAACTACTAAAAATCATTGTATCTCTATTGTCTCTTTGTTCACCAATTTTGTGTGTTTATTTGTACTTGTCTTTATATTACGCTGCACTTGTTTGACACTTTTATTATGTTGAATATATGTTAAGTGTTGAGTAAAGAACAAACATAAAAAGAGACTAAAATCAGTTAAAGTTACTTGCAATAACCAATTCACCCTTTCTTAGGTATACTTGGACCAATAGAGACTTCCATTTGCCGAAGCATATGGAATTCTACTCATTGTAACCTTCTCCTAGAAAGAATGGGGACTCATTTAAAAAAAAAAAAACAATAAATTCCATGCTAAATTGCTCTAACACTTTGTCTATGTACTCGGATTAGGATAAACCCAACATCTTTTAAAATCTATCTCTATAGACTTTTATATCCAATATATAAGATGCTTCTGTCAAATACTTAATAGAGAAAGTTTTAGAAACCTATACTTGTAATTGACAAAATCCCTACATTATTTTCAATTACTAAGGTATCATCAACGTACAACACTATGAAAAAAATAAGACTTCCACTTTTTTTTTTTGTTTTTGCGTAGATCATCAATGTTTTGTAAGTAACCAAAAATTTTAATTGCCTCATTAAAATGGATTTTTTCGCTTCTAGAAGCTTGCTTAAGTCCATAAATGGACTTTTGAAATATGCACACTTCTGGTTTTCTCTGATTGAAACATATAAATCTCTTTTGCCATGTTTCTATTGGAGAAAGTCGTCCTTACATCCATCATCTAGATTCATAGTCATGGTATACAACGAAAGCCAATATAATCCTAATAGACTTTAATATGGTGACCAACAAAAATGTCTCTTCATAGTGAACATATTGACATTGAGTATATTTTTTCACCACTAGTCTGAGATTGAACACGTCCAATTTACCATTTGAGTCTAGTTTTCTCTTGAACATCCATTTACACCCAATGGGAATGATTCCCTCAGGCGGATCCACAAGTATCTAGACTTGGTTAGTCCATATGGACACCATTTTAAATTTCATTATTGGTTGTCTATTCTTACTATCGATGTCCAACAACATATCTTTGTAGTTAGCGGGGTCATTACCTCCAACTAGAAGTAGCTCAACTCTATCATTTGGTCCAATATTTCCCAGATATATATTAGGAGAAGTAGATATTCTACTAGATCTGTGAGGAGTATGTGTACGTATGCTTTTACTATTCGCGGCTTGTCATTTGTAGTTAGTTTGTGGTAGGGGAGATTTTGCGCACGCCGACTTACGCTTGCAAGTATACGAGGTCTAAAGTTTTAATATAGTGGATCTTTGAATATCGGATATCGTTCCCACAGAGAAAAGTGTGAATAATTGAATTGAATACCACAATTGACATAGTCTCCTGTTATCCTGACGACGGAAGACATGAATTGAAATTAAACTAAGCTAAACTACAATTAGTGGGTTAATTCTAACTAGGTTGATTAATTAGGGATTGATTTCGTTCACTTAATACACGTTTAATTTCGTTCGGTTAACAATAACGGAGTTTAGGTATCCGACAATCTCGGTTCGTAAACTCCTCCGCCACCTCTTCCGAGTGTAAGACGAGGGAATACGCGACTTCATGTCGACGAAGAGGTCCCCCTCAACGTCTTAACGACTCTAGGCTGCGTGAGTCTTGACCCAACGTCATAGATTGCATACTAACTAACGCCCTCCCGGGTCGTTAGGTCGTAATGATGTGTTTACCGTAGTCCGAATCCAGGGTTACCTCTCCCGAGTGTCAAACCCTAGATTCTCAAATCCAATCCTAATACCGTTACAAGCATATTAAAATCTTCATCAAATGATAAACACAATCGGAATTAAGACAACAACCGTTAAAGAAATGTATATTAAACCAAACGAGTATTTACACAACTACACCTTCCCCTAACTAATCTCTAAATTACACTATCATGTTCTTAGCCAATACAACATTTAATCAAGAGGATATCATCATAACCAACTATAAATATTAAATACAAAGATGGAAACAAGGGAATAAAAGCCAAATCTCAAAGTGGAGTAGTCCACTTTCGCTAAAGAACAGTCTTCCCGAGCTTCCTCTTTTCCGTTGATGAACTTCCTCTTTTAGCTCTTCAAGGATTGGCCAAGAATACTATTTACAACTAATCTAATCTACTTCCTAAACTAATCTAATCTAACTAAGGTGGAAGATAGCTCCTAAGAACAACCAAGCCCTCTCCCACGTCTAAGGAGTGTCTAAGGTGTCAGGGTTGTCCTCTTGGTTTTTGTGGAGAAAGGGGTTAAAAGGAGGGATTTGGAAAATATCTTCAAAATATCTAAAAATAGATATTTCTGTGCAGAGTGTCACCGCCTAAGTAGTGGTTCACCGCTTAGGCGGTGGACTTAAGTCGGTTAAGTTCTGTGGGTAACTTCGCCTAAGCGGTGGTTTTTTCGCTTAGGCGGTGGCTGCTGGCAAGATATTCTGTTGTTTTCTCGCCTAGGCGGTGGTTCAGCCCTTCAGCACTCCAACATTCTACCTCTTTTTCGCCTAAGCGGTGGAACTTCCGTTTAGGCGGTGGTCTTCATTCACCGCAACCCTGTTTTGCATATTTTGTTCACCGTTTCTCCATCGTTTTCACTTGTTTCTCGCCCTTTGACGTCCTTTCACCTGTTCTACAGTAAAACACACTAAAACACAATTAAATATAACTAAAATGCTTGAGAACTAACAAATCTGGTTTAGAACTAGATAGGTTTTGCACACCTATCAATACTCCAAACTTAGAATTTTGCTAGTCCTCGAGCAAAACACTAACACTAAACTAAACTAACTAACGAACTAACTAACGAAAAATGAAAAATTAAACCAACACAAAAGAAGTATATGCATGTAAATATAGAGTTCAATCGAAATGACCAATTTGTTCCTCCCTCAACATCCCTAAATCGGATCAAGTTCGGGAAATAACCCATACCAAGTGATGTTCTAGAATTTCAACTATCAATTTAAATAAAAACCATTCTAGATCCATTTGAAGGGTGTGTGTGAGAACTCAAATGCATAACTAGTCAAGTACCGGATTTGATTATTCAATTGTTAAGCTCATAATTTAAACCGTTGACGGATTCAGGAAAACTATACGTTTGATTGAAGTCTACTATCCACTAATGTAGGCTTGGATATACACAGAAATCAATAGGGCTTGGGTTGGCTTTGGAGAACGACCACGTGTATCACTTGGAATAAAAATAGCAAATTGGGTTAATCGATTGATACCCGAGGTAAAATCGCTTGTCTCTACCCTCTCTCATGACCCCACCATATTTAAAGTACAATTCTGAATAAGAAACGAAAATCCTGGTATTCACTTGTCCAAAGAGAAGGAAATGAAAACTATATTCACGTTTTTTTTTTTTTCTTTTAAAAAAAAAACAACATATTCCTAAATTAAGTTGAATAATTACAGTTTTAGGAGAGTGCAAAAAGAAGTTAGAGAAACACACCCCCAAACTTATTCGAATTTGTAAAATTTTAGGAATATGTAAAAAGAAATGATAGAAACACACCCCCAAACTTATTTTAGGAGCGTGCAAAAAGAAATACTAAAGTGACAAGTGAATACACTAATACCGAATCAATAAAAATTTATCAAAAATCCGACCGCTCACTTGATTTCACTCAATTTTTAAAATTAGGATTAGCAACATTGGTTTAGGAAAAATCTAAATGAAAAGAGTATTTGAAACATTTTCAAAATTGATTACGTTATTGGCTTCGACAGGAGAAATAAGGAATGAAAAATTTCAGGTTAGCTACAATGGATCAAGCGAAAAAATGACGGCCTAAATCATGTCTCCAGAATTACCTTACCTAGGATTCCGCCTCAAGTTTTTCCCGAATCAAGTTCTAGTTTCCTCATTTTTTATCATGAGCCTAATATCGAATAATCAACGTCTAATCGTTCAGATAATTATATATTGAGTTCAAATGTCGTGCAATTTTCGGATCGAGATAATTTTTACCCAATCGACATGTTAAGCACACAAAACACACAAGGAAGGTATTACCCCCGACCTCAATATGCAATTTGGGGATAATTATCATCATCGGGTTTTGGCCCAAATGAACTCATATCTAACATGCAAACACAACTTTATACATACACAATACTAAATTAATTCTAATACTAACATATATAAACTAATCTAACACTAAACATGCAAAAACAAAAATTAAACTAACTAAACTAAAAAATTTAAAAAATAAAACATTCATAATTCATAAATAAATAAAGGTCTGTATAATAAAAAATTTCATTTTGTTCAAAAAAAAAATAATAATAATACTTGTTCATCCTTTTCTACAAAAAGTCAAAATGGATGAACATCCACTAAACTATCATCCAATCCATACCACTTAGGCCTGAACATAGTAGTGTTCCAATATCAGCGAACCCATTAAACATATAGCATGCTTGCACACAAAATGGGTTGAACACATACCTAGGGAATAAGATTTATTCCCTACTGTTCACCTGAAGACGAATCATCACCATCATCACTTTGGGAAGGAGAGTGTGGTCTCTGGAGTAGATGTGGCGGCACAGATGGCATCAGAGGGTAATCGTCCATCTCAAGGCCAAGGCCCTCCCAAATCTTCCGTTGGACTCGATCTTGTTGCCTCGAAAATTGGTCCAGGAAAGAAGCAATCTCGAATTGGTTCTGGAGGACGGTCTGAAGCTTGTTGTTTATTCTCTCTTGGGAGTTTTCATCTCGGGCTCCAGAAGGTCCAACCGTATCGTCTGGTTGCTCTTTCTCTTCCTCAGGCTCAGGTTCAGGTGCCTCTTGCGCCCCAGTCTTCCATAACCGATTTATCGCTGATAGAGTAAGTGGAGCGATAGGGTCACACTGGCTTCCCCCAGATATAGTCACATCAGCTAATTTGAAAATATGGGTTAATAATGACGGAAACGGGAACCCACCCTTTACCGTTTTCGTAGCATGTAAAATCGATGAATAGATAAAAAATCCAACGTTTATTGGTTATCCGGTTTAAATTTTATCGATCAAATAGGCCCTATCCTTTGAGACGTCTGACAAATGTGATGTCGGCAGGAGGCTTCCACAGATGAAGTAGTGCTAGATTTTTGAAACTGGCTTGAGGCATCTCACCGAAAAGGTAGTGACGTTCGGCCCCTGGTGTTTCCACTTTACTGTGCCAGATGTGATTGTTTGGATGACCCTATGCAAAGTAGGCTCCTGGCTTTCAAGTGACTCCGGTGCCGACAGCCCAAAGAGATGGTTAATGAAGTCGGGGCTGAAGATAATAGGTTGGTTCTGAACCCTTGCTAGATCGTCAATGGCCTCTATGGAATTTTCATAGAACTCTTTAACCAAAGCGATCTCGCCTGGGGGTGGCAATTTGCAGAATTGCTCCCAGTGGCGGCTTTGGATTTCATTCTGAAATTCCTCCGGGAGATCTTCAATCGGACCGAAACCCCGTTGATGTATGCAGGCACGATGTTTTTTCGTGTTCTTTGAAGTGTTCCGCCGCTTGTTTTGACACAAAGCGGGTGGCATCAAAGTCAACATCGGTCGGCACCCTAGGGTTTGAACTCGACCCTTCGCCTCTGGCCCTCTTCTTTGCTGCTTTTTTCGGCATTTCCTACAATCACAATCACAAAAACCCAACACAACCTCATTATATATGAACATTCGAAAAACATAAGCTTCCCTAATCATATTGTCAAGAACACATTCATCCCAAAACGAACACCTTTTTGAATTTTTCAAACAAATTTCACAAATATGACATCCTATATCAGTCCACACACTCAACCAATCCAATTAAACATGTATATCATCAAGAATCAAACCAAAAACCCATTGAACTTCGAAATCGCGAAACTAAGGTTAAGGGTTTTTGGGCAAAATTTCAAAATCCATTGATTTCATTGATATAATCATGCAAACCAACCAATAATTTCAACAACTAGACTAAATGTAATGTAAAAGAAACTTACTTGTTGAGAAATAATGGTCCAATCAAAAAAGAATGAAGAAATCGCACCTTTCACGCAAAACCCTAAATTTTCGGAAATAGGGGTGGAAATCCGATTCTTGGAGGTTGAATCGTGATAGAAATGATCACTTTTGGTAATGGACGGATGATTTTCAAGATTTGGAACGGTTTGGGAGTGAGGTTTTAGAGAGAAGGTGGAGTATTTGGGAGGGAACTTGCGTTTTTAATTTTTTAGCGACGGGTTGTTTTTAACAGCAGAAGGTCCGCTGCTTAGGTTTATTTCTTCTTGGTTTATTTCTCTACTTTATTTATGAATTCTTTGAATATTTCAAAGAAATCATATTTGTGTTTTATAAGATACAAAACTATACCTAATGAAGTATGATTATCCACCTCGTGTTTAGAAACTTTCGGGTCCACACACGTCAATATTTACCACATGCGATATGTCAGCATCCCTTTCCCATTGTCCAACAAAATGGTGACTTTTTTTTATCTTTCCCGTGAGATAAGATTCAGAATTTAGTAACTAGTCCAAGCTAAATGGGCCAAAAAAGCCTATGTTTAACCACTTTTTAATTCTCTTCTCACTAATATTGCCTAGTCTGAGATGCTAAAAGTAGGTTGAATTCTCATCCTTCAATCTTTTCTATGTTATAATTTCAGTTGCTATATTTATAATTTCACTAGATGCTTTTAAATGATAAAGATTGTTACAACATATCACCAAACTAACCAACTTTGAATGGAAAAAAAAATAATACAATTATTATTCTAAAAAACAATCGAACAACCATCCTTTTATTAAACAAGGAATATAAATAATATTTCAGAAAAAATTTTAAACACAACAAAACAATCTTTTAAATTTAAAAAGTGCGACAACGACAATCTTATGTAAAGGTCTCCCATGGCCAATGCAACAACTCTTGTTCTATTTCCCATGCCAGTGAGATGCGTCCTTCAGTTTGCATTTTGTTTCCATTTATACCTTGTAGATTAGTACACATATGTGAATTAGCACCACAAAATTTTAAATAGAATAGGTTGTCATACAACTAATAACAACAATCTAATCTGGCATACCTTCTGAAAGTTTGTCCTTGGAACTTATGTACCGAGGACAGTTATTTTTCTAGTGCCTTTGCTGGCCGTAATTAAATAATGTCTCTGTGTTGAGCCTTTTCTCTTTCCTTGTATTTTAGTTTACTTTTAAGGATGATCTTGATTTACTCTTCTTCTTTTTCTTCTTCTTCTTCTTATTTCCTTTTGAGGTCGAAGGTTTGTCCATTACGAGTAGCAAGCACTTGGACTTTTTCAAGATCTTCTCTGTGGCCCCCAACATGTTAAGAAGTCCCAAAAGTGCAATTTCTAGCTTGTTAATGTTGAATTTCATCATGAACTGATCAAATGAATTATGTAGAGATTATATAATTACGTCCATAATCAAGTTGTGATTAAGAGGTGACCCCAACTTTTCAAGTCCCTTAAGCTGGATAATGATCTTAAGGACATGGTCCCTAACTGATGACCCTGCTGGCATCTTGTTTCAAAAAATATCTTTTGAGGCATTATACTTATCAATAATATTATGATTACCAAATTGAGATTCCTTGCATTGCACAATCGCATATGAGCTCCCAACCCTTTTGGACTGATTTTGAAGCTTATTATTCATCGATGCTATCACGTAATATTGATCCTGGTTATCATTGTCTATTTATTTCTGGATTGTGACACATTCTTATTTAATGTCGACATCTAATACCATAGGTATTGGACCATCTTGAACATATTCTAATTTCTTAGAAGGAAAACCTTAAAGGAACCATATATTAAAAACACTAAATTTAGATAGTGGAATATAAAAAAAAATATATATATATAATAACAATTCAATATCATGTTCCTCTAAGACAGATCTATACATATCAACGTAAAACAAATAAAAATAGGAATGATTAAATGTGCTTTCGTTGCTTTAGCCTTAAAGCCGGTAATTCCTAAGGCGTGATTGGAGAAGCCTTTTCTAAGAGCGTCTTGATTTAATAAGGTTATGGCTACAAAGATTCGATATAAGCAACACGAGTCTCTTTCCTCCAAGAGTATCCACGCAGAAAACGCAGACAAGATAGTGATCTTGAGATTTTTAGCAATCAAATTCAATCTAAGAAACTAATGTAGATCGTTTTTTAATCAATTTGGTAGTAAGATTGAAATCAGTAGAACAAACTTAGAAACAAGATAGCTAGGAAATTTTTGGGAGCCTTGGACAAATTTCTTAAGTGGGAGGCCACATTTTGTCTCTCCTTAAATAGATACTATTTGAGGATCAAAACCCTGGACCCTTTCTTTACATATTTTTACTTTGGTCCTCAAACTATGAAAAAGTTAGACATTATTACCTAGTCCTTTTTCAAGGACTTTCCTAACTTTTATTTTCCATTATGTATGACCCCTCAGATTTATACCAAAAGATAGATGGTGAAATTAATTAATTAAAATGATAACAATTCAAATCTTACCATTTAGGAGAAAATAACTTTTTCCAAGGCATTTCCTCTGACTGTAAGTCACGTCTATCCACATATATCAAAACCATGTCCATTTGATAGAAAGTTTACCAAGAGAACCTCCATAGGAAAGTTTTTCGTATTATATGATATATTTATCTTGTGTTCCTGAAACGACAAATAGGGTATAAAGAAAGTAAAAAAACTCTAGTCCAATCATATGTACATTTATTGATAATATAAATCCTTATAACCCTAATTACAATCTCATCCCAATCTTCACACTTCTTTGGGTGGAGGCTTAGAAGAATATAGATTGAATCACGTAGGAAACGTCTCTTTTTGCTGATAATGATAAATCCTTTCTTACATACTCATATATGTACATGTATGTCCCACTACACCAATAAATACTTTTTATGTCTCTTATAGAGTACAATACTTACTATTATCAAAGTATAGTAACCCAAACATGTAATATACAGTACCTCAAGTAAAAATATATCAAATATAATCATATCTAGGACATCCTATTTTGGCAATGAGCAAAGCTACCATGTATGATATCAAGGATATGATCATGTTCGGTCCCTTACCACACTATTGAGTCCCCTTGTGGTTGTTATACTATCACATACAAATGGTTTGAGACTCACCATTATCATAAGAGAAACAAGCTAGCCTAGATTATTGAAGACCAGTTTCAATAATTCAATACCGATTAGGAACAATTTAGAATAAAAGTTGTTAAATGTCTTTGGTCTTTGCCTTTCAATCATATTAAAGAACTAATATATTTATACTTTATATTCAGTGTGTAACACAACATTTATATTGTGATAATATAAAAATATATTTTGTTATTAATTTACTTGAGATTATTACTAGAAACAAGTCCACCTGTCCCCCTTCTCTTATCTACAAAAATCATCCACTAGCACTATGGTCAATTTGGTAAAGTATTTAATGCTTTGTTCAACTAACCATTGTAAAGTTAGGGCCTTAGTGAGTGGATATGTCATGTTATCTATTGTCTATACTCTCTAATTATATATATTAAATTTCAATGATTATAAGAAAGCATCGCCCATCGTGTTTAGATATTGATGAGATCTAGATTATAGCACATAATACTTGAGACTTCCAATTGCCCAAGCATATAGAATCCTACTCATCGTATCGTTCTTAACTAAAGTCTTTTGGATTCATGCCATTAAGAAACAAATCCCAAGATGGATTGATAGAGGTTCTTAATAGTAATTTTTTGCACTGACCCTATGTACTTGTAGACACTGCATTTTGTCCCACCTAGTCAGTGTCGAATTCAAAGTACAAATTCATATAAACTTTAAAATGAGGTTTAACAGGAATGAATTTCTACCTTAGATAACACTGGATAATATAGAAAAAACCTCAAAAAATAAGAAAAACATAAAACTGTCAAATTTGACTGAATTCAGTTAACTAAAACTTTCGAGTCAATCTCAAAATTCCTACAGTTAAAGGGGGACTAAGATGACTTTATTAAATGATATTTTTATCACTTTTAATATAAATAAAAATTAGTTACTACCCTTTAATTATATGAAATTTCACCAATTTATCTCTGTTACAAACTTTGACCCTGAAACATTTACTATCATCAGTTTTGTCTATTTGATACCAAAAATACTCCTTAAAATATTTGTTTAAATTTATAATATCCATAAATCAAAGACAAAAGACCTTAATAAAGTTATATAAATGTCATGACAAGTCTAAGTTACACCAAAAGTAACTAAGGATTAAGACTCGGTTCGAAATCGACCAAACCGAAGTCATCTTGAGTAGCCATCAAAGCCCATCAAATCAAGGGTTCTACCAAGCATTTAATGACTCATTAATGACCATTAAATTCCTAAGAAAATTCCTAGATGTTTCCTACAAAATATCTAAGGAAGAGAACCAGGTTACATGAGAAATAACTAAAAGTTATCGAATCTAACTAATCTGGTTCGCCGCCTAGCATGCATTTAATGATGCCATTAAATGCTCATCCCATCAAGAATTTAATGTTTGGGATGACATGTCAGGACCACATTCAAGTAACCTAGATAGTTTGATCAAAATAACTTAGAGAAACCGAAATACTTGAAATGTGACTACCTATTACAAGGCAAACCGAACTGATTCAATCTAATTTGAACTAATTCAATGCCCATGACATCAAGTGGCATTGTCAAGCATTAATTGTAAAATGACACTTAAAGAATAGATTCAAAGAACCTCAAAAGCATTTATTGTAACCAAACAAAAATAGTGCGAGTAACCGATACTTAGCCACTAAACTAAATCGGAAAGGTCACATCATGCATTAAATGATTCCATGTGCAACCAATCATATTTCAAGATAGCTCATGATGACTAATAATTGCTCATAATGACCAATGATTTCCAATCATTACATTTAGATATTTAATGATTTGGTAATCATTACAAAATCTTTGAGAATCTTAGCATATCTTTCAAATTTGTCCAAAACCATTCAACATCAAAACATGAAAGGATGACCCCTAAGATAAACAGATCCTAAGAAAGAACTTGGGATGGCCTACGCATTGGCCAATGCGCAGACCTCCCAGCCTATAAATACAGGGCCTATTTTTCACAATTCAAAGAGCTTGAACCCACACTTTCTCTCTCTAGGCTCGAATTTTACTCTTGGGTCCCTCAGTTTTCAAGCTTTCTATTCAATAAACACCTCAAAATTCTGCTAAAATTCCATCCCGAAGAAGTTCTTAAGTATCTTTGAGGAAGATCTCAAGAGGTTGACGACAAACAATTGAGAACAATCGAGAAGATCACAAGAAGGAGAAAAATGTAATTGATTAGGGAAGGACTCCTCCTCCTAAGCTAGGTACGTTTCTTGAAAACCCTTTGATCTTGTCTTAAATATGTTTTTTTGCTTGTAAATAGCATGTTCATATAATTTATATACTTGTATTTCATATATATAGCATATATAACATGTAATCAAATTAAAAACATTAAAATCATGTCAAAATCATTAAACCATGTCAAAAATGGTTCAAAAACATCAAGAACGTTTGAGAACATGTGATGACCAAAAATATCAGGGAACATGTTAAGAACATGTTAGGGTTATGACAAAACATCTATCATACAATGAGTTGTGCATAGTCTCTGTGATTCTCTCATGAACACATCAAACCAAACTCTATTAACTGCTAATCATTAACTATTAATTGTTAATCACTGAGTTTACTTTACTGCAAAACGTCAAGATCACAGCTTGACACTAAGTCATCAGGCTCGTGGACTGGCACCTTATATATATATATATATATATATATGCTACACCGTCGAGACCTTTGTGGCTAAACAATTCGGATAAGGGAGGACGTCTATTCCTTCAGGGATATGTGTGCGCCTTTTTCAGAAACGTTCCCGTCTTTCTTAGTTACGAGTAGGATTGGCTTATATACTACGTATTTCCTTCTTTTTTTTTTCAACTAAAACCCTAACATATACACTAATCTTGCCTAAGCAAATGAGTTCAGAAGTAGTGTTCTTGACAAAATCAAAGATATTATTCATATATCATAGTATGATTCATGTCTTGTCCCATACCTAAAATCAAATAAAACCAATCATCATGCATAAATGGACTACGTGCCGACCTGATCCTTAGTTATTTGCCAAGGTACGCAGGTAACCCATGCACGGGTTCAGTCACCTATCTAATAAAATTAGTTCATATTAAATAAATGAACTACGTGCTGACTTGATCCTTGGTTACTCGCCAAGGTACATAGGCAACCCACGTATGGGTTCGGTCATCTATCTAAATAAAAATAAGTTGATCTTGAACAGATGAACTATGTTTCGATCTGATTCCCCATGTTAACGGGGATACGTAGGCAACCTTTATAAAGTTCAATCATAAAAAATACAAAAAATATTTTCATTTCATTTGTTTTATCTGTTTCTCCTGATAGATTAGTTAAACTTTACCTACTTTCCTTACATAAAAAATGCATAAAAAATAAAAAAGTTAAAAATGAAAATTATTTTGTTAAACAAAACCAAAGAAAATTATTTGGACTTTATTTAAACATGAACATCTATTGAGACTGAGGTATTGTGTTTGGACGAGTGTCTTGGGGTACTTAAAACCTTATCTGAGCATAATCGACTCCCGAACTTAAAGAAATCTCTGGTATAAGACATTTATGAATCAAAATCAAAACACTGGTCATTTCAAAATAAAAAATAAATTTCTAAAATCCCAATGACCTAGCACACCATTTAACATATGCTAAGTGACAACTCATTTTTTAAACAAAATCTCGACCCAAAGAACGTTTTCAAAATCGACGTCTAGAAAAGCCCTTAAAAACCATTTTAAAAAAGGAACGGATTTTAAGGATTTCGAATGAGAGGAATGAAAACTTCTTTTTCTCTTATTCCCAATCTCTATTTCCTGTACTTTCAAAAATTTAGGGTGCGTTAATACTCGTATTTATAAATCAAAGTATTCTTCCTAAGCTATCTCTACAAACCTTCCTGCCTATTATTAAGGAATCCCCTTCCAAAATACTTATGGAAAATCGTTATTGAAAATTATGCTATAACCAGAGATAACATTCCAAGGTTGGAGTGTTGTCTAAAAATTTGAAGTCTTTACTTATCCTATTATTAATGTACACAGTTCGATCATTACTCATTCCTAACATTTTCAAATAGAGTTTTGACTGCTCTGTAAAAAAATGAATGTTCCAAATTTGGAAAACTTTGACTTAGTCCATAACTGAATATTTGCAACTTGCATACTTTTTGCCTTCATCAACCACTACGAAGCCCTCTAAGTGATCTATGTAAATATCATCTTCAACATTTTCATTGAATTTTCTAAGGCAAAATACATTTTAAAATCTCTAATTATTGAAACGTTTCTAACATTTCAGTTTAAACTTTCTCAGTATGTAGGTAGTTTTAATTAGTCATTCTGTTAGATTTTTCATCCAAATTAACAGAAATGTCATTTTTAAGGGGTATAATGGTCTTTTCATTGTTTTTTATTTATATTTGTTTTTCTATATTTTCTATTTTTTTTTTCATTTTTGCTTTCTTCCTCATTTCTCTAACCCCCCTCTCTCACTTCCTTTGCCTCTCACTCTATCGCTGCTAAACCCTAAATCTTTTTTTTGAAACCATCTCTAAGTATGTAGAGAGATCTTCTCTCGATTGTCGTCTGATGTTGCCAAAAATCCCTCACATATGCAAAGATCCAGCCACGTGCCAAAGACTCCGCATCCTGCAACTGTAACGTGCGAAACCGATTAGCTCCAAGGGACATCGGTGTGGTGTCAGTCAAAGAACCTCAGGTGTGAGAATAAGTTGGTTTGTTTTATAGTGTAAAACTATCAATATGTAAAAATGCTACCTTAGCACCTTGATACCTTCGTTTATAAATAGATTGTTTATTCTATGTTGTTTGTTTATGTCACCACTCCCTCTACTATCCACTCTTTAACTACATGGAAACTTTCCATGATCTTACTACGAACTGTAAATTGGATACATCTCTATGTGTGCATTGGATCGTGGAGCTTTAGGTCGATTGCCCAATGGCCTTCCACTGTTGATCTTACCTACTTACAATCAGGCCCTATTAGGGAGCTTTCTTCTATTCATGTCAACCCAAACATGATTGGGCCTCTTATGGGTGCTTTCATCTATTCATGTGTTAGGCTTCTTTCATGGGCAAACCCAATTTCGTTCAGGCCAACACACTTGCTTAAGGAATGATCTCTAGGTCAATTTCTACAGATAAGATTTTACTACCCGACCTGACCCATCCGATCAATCTCCTAGTGGCTTCTATCAAATGTGGGCGGAAATTCCCCCCACATCACTTGCCCTCCTAATTTTCAAAGAGGCAAGACTAAAGATCATCCTTTCTAGCATAAGTTTTTTTTCCTTCCATTCAATTGATTGATCGTCCTGTCATTTTTGTTCTTTATTCATTTCTCGCGATTTTTTATTCTAAAAATGGCTTCCAACCCTTCGTTTAATCTGGCCGAGGCTGGTTCCTCTTCGACCTCTCTCTTAGAGAAGGTGCTAACTACTAAAGCTCGTCTATCTACTAATTCCTCAGTGAATTACAGTGCGAGCGACTTTAAGGAGAAATGGCTCTAGTCCTTTCGGGACAATTATAAAATCCCTACCTCAATTACAATTAGGGTTCCAACAAAAGATGAACGTCCTTATACCAGCATAGAGGATGAAATATGCCTCTTTGTGGGGGATGTTTGAATATGGACTAAGACTCCATTTTACTCCTTTCATTCATAACCTATTTCATCAAATAGAAATCAACTCGTTCCAATTAGTTCTGAACAGGTTTCGCTAGATTATGGGAGCTCTTACGCTCTCTCGGGTGAACAACGTTCCCTTAACGATAGAGATGATTAGGAGTGTTTATTCTCTTAAATTCCTTTAAAAAATAAGAGATATTATTATTCCGTCATCAAACAATACTCATTCCTCAATGACCTTTCGTCTGTCGTAAAGGGCTAGAAGATGAGGTATCTATTCTTAAAGGGTAGATGAGAGTTCTCATATGATGAGACAGAGCAGGCCCTAGTCGTACTGCAACACTTAAATTTCCCAGGTAATTTTCTCTTCTATAATCCTTACTCCCAACCTTAATTTATTGATTTTGCTTCAGTCATAGCCTTACATATTCACAAATTACATCATGAGAGAGCGTGATGAAACGAGCTTGCAAGGCTTTTACCTACGATACCGAAGATGGATAAGTCTCAGGTCAGGCACTTACAAAGTTTAGCCTTAGGCAAAAGGAAAAAGTGCCTAAGAAACCTCGTAATGATCTATGCTAACTCTTATCCCTCAGCCAGTTGTGGCTCCTCCTAGAACTTCTTAGCCTCAAGCATCTCAGCCCATCCTTCCTACATCAGCAGACTCAGATGACTCACAACCTTTGAGTAGGAAGCGACGTTGAGTGGTGTCCGTTCCTATCCCTAATACACACATTCCCGTTCCAATTGAAATTCATGGATTGGAGCTGGTTATGCGAGCAACTAGGACCCCTATCGTTCGAGTCTCTGGAGCCATAACGGTTGGTGCTCGACGTCCTCCCCCCTCAATGACATCTAGCCACAGTACATCTTCATCTCCGAGCTTGTGAAGGGTTTCTCAAGAGTAGATATGTCAACTGCTAAGGAATAAGGTCCCTCGATTCCAAACCGACAAACGATCTTCGACAATGCTATACGGACTTCAAACAGTCCTGGGACGAGTACCAATCCAAGATAGAGAACCGTATCCGGGCAGAGCTCTTTCCAACTCTCATTTGTGCTCTCCTTAACGTAACCTTCATTATCTCATTTACTATCCCTGTTTATTTCCATTGAAGTCGTATTGGAGATTTTGATTTGAACATGCATTAACTTTACAGAGCATCCAACTGTCTTCTGCACTAGCTGGCCGACCGAACTAGACACTCAGCTCATGTACTAACTGAAAGAGTCCATCCGATTAGAAGAAAATCTCTGAGCCTTTCAAGAGAAAAAGGTTTCCCTTGAGACCGAAGTTGTGCTAGAAAGGTCATCCAAAGAGAAATCAAAGACCAACCTGCGAGCTACTCATGCTATGTGTGAGTTACTCTAGAAAGGCAATTAGCTTTTGATCAGTAAGAATTACAGGCTTCTGACCGAGAACAACAGGTTGGTGATTATAAACTCTTCATTGACAGAAAACGTCAGTGCACAACATTTCGAGGTTGATTTGTTGAAGGCTAAATTGGAGGCGAAAAATGATGCCCTCTAGCGCTTAGAACAAAAGAAATAGTTGATATCAAATGATTTGAACTCAAAGAAGCTCAGAAGTTTAACTCTAGAGGTTAGGTCAGCTGGTTAGACCAAAACAATGGAGGAGCTGTCTGCGACGATATAGCAGAAGAAGAGCGAAAATGAAGAGAAAATCAAGCAGCTTTAGGAGCAGTTCGACAACTTTAGGAAAAACATTCAACTAGTGAGCTTCAGGTATTGTCAAGTGCAAGTACAAAATGAGCATCTGAAGCTCGACCTTACATTCCTGGACAAGTTAATGAAACACAAAATAGAAGAGAAACCATTCTCTACTTTTGTTGAACTGCCAAGTGCAAATCCTTCAGACCTCATTGTGGTGGATCCAGCTCTTCTTCCAGCAGCTTAGACTCTTAATCATCTAACAACAACTTAGTCTTCAGATCAGCCTTCATTAGATCACGCTCGAACCATGCCCAACAAATCATCTTTGGTTTTTGCTGAACTCCAGGCCACTCCCCAACTAGATAATGCAGATCAGCCAAGGATGTCCTGATTAGTTGACTTTCTTTTCAATTTCTAATCTTTGTCAGTTTTTGTAATCATGACATTTTGCAATTATGACCTGTTTCTAACAGATGTTGCCCAAACTTAATCTTGGAAACTGTTGTTTTTTATCTTGATACTCACTTTTTTCATTTTACTTTATCTATCATAAATGGACGTACATATTTTGACAATTTGGTTTCGACTTTTTTGTCACTTTGTAGTAACTGGTTTGGCTATTTAAAGCCAAACCTCTTGGAGATTTCTTCACACCTTCCCTTATTTTTTTTCTCCTATTTCTCTTTTTATCTCACTCAAGTCATGGCGTTGTCGTCATCATTCGATGCTGTTCAGGCCGAAAGGAAGAAATAAGTAAAGCTTGGATACTACTTCTGAGAACTTATGATGATGGAAAAAACCCACGTCGAAGAGCACTCTCGGCTTCGCGCCATTGAAGATGCCTGTGTAATCTTCACCTCTCTGGATGCTGCCCACTTCTGCCCAGTTGATAGGTGTAAGTTACCTATCTATTTTCAAACCGAATTTGTTAGTTTTTGAGTAAGTTTATTATATTTTAATACATTTTAATGTATTTTTATTCTTTTTGTATTAAAACAGGTGCGTGGGGTGAAAAAGTATGAAATCAGAGCATAAACGAGCAATTCGTATCGAGAACGGTGAAAAAATGAACAAGACGACAAGATTCTACGAACAACCCCACCGCCGCGGCGTCTAGACCACCGCTGCGACGGTGAAGATACTGAGAAAGACCAAAGGCCACTGGCCGACCACCGCCTAAGCGAAAATCCAGCAGAAAAAACAAGATAGGCTACTGACAACCCACCGCCTAGGCGGAAATCCAACAGAAAGTTTTCCTAGTCTATCGCCTTCTCCACCGCCACAGCGAACCACTAACTAACATACTCCTCTGCCTAGGTGGAGGCCTCTGCGCAAAATATATATTTTTTAGATATTTTTGAGCCAATTTATACCCTTCTCTCCTCTTCTCTTCTGACTTCTTCGGCCCCTAAGGCCTTAGGCCGTATTTTAGGAGTAGGATTAGGGATTTTTGAGGGAGATCTCTCAACCCGAGGTGGAGGATGAGGAGGGAAATGATCGTTCAACGGTTCTAGCGGCTATTCTTCAGATATTGGCTAAGTCGCTCGTTTCTTCTATTTGTTTTCTTCATTTTGGTTGTTGTTGAGCATGTTTATGCCATTTTACACTATATACATGGTTATGGCCATTGGCTAAACATAGGTTGTATAGGGATTATTAATATAATTTATGAAAACGTTGTTTAGTTGAGTTTGTGTTTTGTTTGCGATTGTTTTTCATTATGTTGATTGTGTATGCTGTATTGTTTATTTATATTTCTTAGATTTACATATCAAGAATATGGGGTTTGACAAATCCCGGATTCGGACTAGAATAAACAAATGCCACAATCCTATAAGCCAGTCGGGGTTTGGATTGTGGACAATCTATGACGTTGGGGCAAGACTCATATGACCTAGAGTCGTTAAGACGTTGAGGGAGACTTCGGCGTTGATGCAAAGTCACGTATTCCCTTATCTTACACTCGGGAGAGGTGACGGGGGAGTTTTAGAATTGAGATTATCGATAGGGTAAACACAACGCATGAAATCAATGACGTTGGGGCGAGACTCACGTGACCTAGAGTCATTAAGACGTTGAGAGAGACTTCTTTGTTGATTCTAAGTCACGTCATATTCCTCGTCTTACACTTGAGTGAGGTAGCGAGGGAGTTTACGAACTGAGATTTTGTGTCCAATCAATGAGGTTGGGGCAAGACTCACGCAATCTAGGGTCGTTAAGACATTGCGAGGGACTTCTTTGTTGATACAAAGTTGCATTATATCCCCCGTCTTATACTCAGGAGAGGTTGCAGATGAGTTTTAGATACCGAGATTGTCGGATAAGTCGAACGCCGTTAACATAAACTAAAACGAGACTAAACATGTATTTGTAAAGGAAACTAATCCCTAAACAACCTATTCTCTCAAAACTATCTCATATTAATATTAGTATTAGTATAGATTAAATTAAGCTATATTAGTATTAATATTAGTTAATTAAATTACATTTTTGGTTGCCTAGATAAAGTCGAGTTATGACAATTGCGGTATTCGATAGTAACAACACCAATCTTTACGGATACGATACCCGACCGAAATGTCTATTATACTAAAACTTGATCCGTACGCTTGCGGTGAAAGTGACAGCGCATTATTTGCGGCTACCAGTAGTCTCCCAACTCCAAGATCCCAGGGACAATCTGAGGATGGATGAAAAGGCGATTCACGAGCTACAAGGCCAATTCCAACTTCATAAGACCTACAATGACCTATTGAGAAGGAAGATGGACAAGCTTTGGGAGAAAATGAGGAGAAGAAAGAGAAGATACGAGACTTAGTTCGAGCATTGAACCAATATGAGAAACATGACTTTTATCACTCAAACTCTCACTTTGAGGACTTAGGTGCTCTGCATTCTCTTGGGTTGGAGTAACTCTATCCACTCAGCCCTAGTTTTAACCGAAGAAGTTTTTACAATTCTTTCAATCTCTCCCTCACTTTTTTTTCCCTTCCTTTTTTCTTATAATAAAAGAACGATACACTCTCATCCTTTTGATATATATATATATATATATATATATATATATATATATATATATATATATATATATATATATATATATATATATATATTTGGGTTTGATCTATCGTATGTGTGAATGAATATGAACGTGTTGTAATGAACTATAAGAATAATACTGTTTGTATACCCCTTTACTACCTCATCAAGCTTTCTTGCCCTCCTCCATAACGTGTTTAAGTAGTAAATAGGTTATGGATTACACAGGATCGTAAAAACAGAAGATCGTCTTTTAGTTTAATCCCAACGATTGTTTTTCCCATATCTCAAACCATACTTTATTGACTTTGGCACATAGGGATTTTTCACGAATTTTTTTAGATGATCTGATTGGAGCATCTTGTCTCCTAATTTAGCACTTGGTGATTTATCACCAATTGTTTCTTGGACGAACTGATCTAACCGGCTCAGTTTTTAGATTTTGACATTTGACGATTTGTTGCCAAACGTATCGATGATGAACTGATTTGAGCAGCATGATTTGCTGATTTTGACACTTGGTGATTTGTTACCAAATGTATCTTTGAAAAATTGATCTGAGCAGCTCGGTTTGTTGATTTTAACACTTGGTGATTTGTCACCAAACGTGTCTTTGACGAGCTGATCTGAGTAGCCCAATTTTGATTTTTAAACTTGGCGATTTGTCACCAATATTTTCTTTGACGAACTGATCTAAGCAGCTCAGTTTGTAGATTTTGAAACTTGGTGATTTGCCACTAATCGTTTCTTTAACGAATTGATCTGAGCAATTCGGTTTGTAGATTTTTAAACTAGGTGATTCGTCACCAATTGTTTATTTGACAAACTATTCTGAGTAGCTCGGTTTTAATTTTAAAACTTGGTGATTTATCATCAATCATTTCTTTGACGAATTGATTTAAGTAGCTTGGTTTTGATTTTGAAACTTGGTGATTTGTCACGAATCGTTTCTTTGACGAACTGATCTGAATAACTTGGTTTTGATTTTAAAACTTGGTGATTTGTCACTAATCATTTCTTTGACGAACTGATCTGTGCAGCTCATTTTTTTTTACCTTTTTTTGGATATAGATCTGATCATTAATTATTGCAACTTCTCTTTGAAGGTAAACGACCTTGTTGTTCATTCGATAAACAATGCATAGTAAACAACACAAAACTCTTTTCAAAGTCTTAGAAGACTTGTAAATTAAAAGAAATGAAACTTACACGAAATATTTTCGTAAATGTGCAACGTTCCATAGTCGAGGAACCGATAACCTCTCTAGGTCTTTTAATAAGTACGTCCCTAGTCTGTTCACTTTAATCACCTTATAGGGTCCTTCCTAGTTGGGACCTAATTTTCCCAAATGTGCCTCTGGTCGATGAGTCATTACTCATTACTCTTTGAAGCACGAGCTCACCTACTGCAAAATGCCTTGGGCATACTGCATGGTTGAACATTCTTACCATTCTTGATTTATAAGCCACCATTCTCAATGATGCTTTATCTCGTTTCTCTTCTAGTTGGTCCAACTCTTGGCTTATAGCATCTTCATTTTCCACAAGATTGATCGTGTTATCCCGTCTTGAAGATAACCCAATCTCTTCTGGAACTACCGCTTCAGTCCCATACACCATGGAATATGGCGTCTCTCCAATAGTTGTTATTGGTGTTGTTTGGTAGGACCATATGATTGTTGGCAGTTCTTCCACCCATTTGCCTTTAGCATCATCCAATTGCTTCTTAAGTACTTCTTTGATGGACTGATTCATTACCTTTATTTGTCTATTTGTTTGGGGGTACGATGGGCTTGACGTCCGGTGTTGAATCTTCGGTTTGTTATACATTTATGCAACCTTTTATCCAGTGAATGAGGTTTCATTGTTTGATATCAGCACTATTGGGATGCCAAAATAATAGATCACTTGTTTCCAAAGGAAGTTCTTTACTTTGTTTTTGCCTAGTGACGCAAATGCATTAGCTTCCACCCACTTGGTGAAGTAATAAATTACTACCAGCAAGAATTTTTTGTTCCCAGGCGTCGTGGTGAATGGCCTTAGGACGTCTATCCCCTACTGAGCAACATAAGGCCACGGGCTAAGAATTGGTTTTTGCTTTAAGGCCAGAACTCTGAGGTCGTTTGAAAACCGCTGGCACTTGTCGCATTTTTTGATATACCCCTGTGCATCACTGTGCATTAGTGGCCAATAATAACTAATTGTAAGTGCCTTGTCTTTGAAGGTTCTCCATCCTTAATGGTTTCCACAAACTCATTCGTGAATTTCTTGTAGGACATAGGTGGCTTCCTTTGGTCCTAAGCAGAGCAGTAGTGGCTGTGTGAAGGATCTTCGATATAATTTGTCATCAGTCATAACGTACCTCAACACTTTATATAAGATTTTGCGACCTGACTCTTTGTTGTTCAACAACGTTCATTCTTTCAAATATCGAACCAATGGAGCTCTCCAATCATCCTCTTATCCCATCTCTCCTATGCAGGCGCAAAGGTCGGTCAAAGCTAGCACAGAAGGCTAGTTCAAGAAATCCACCACTTCGGATTGCTAACCTGAACCAAAGGATGATGCTAAAACTGAGAGTGCATCAGCTTTCTAATTCTTGGTTCTTAGAATGGCTTCGAATTTGCAGCTACGAAAAACTATTGTCAACTCTTTTTCTTTTTCCACGTAAAGGAGTAGCTTTCTCTCATTCCCTGAGTATATCCCATTTATCTGATTCACCACTAGCTGTGAATCTGATCTTACTTCCAAATCATGAGCTCCTAACCCTTTTGCTAATGTCAAATCAAGGATTATCGCCTCGTATTCTCCCTCGTTATAGGATGCTCTAAAATCGAGTTTTACAGCCCTCTCGATATAATATTCTTCTGGTATTTCCAGGATTATTCCAACACCATACCTTTCATGTTCTAAGAGCCATCAACCCATAACTTCCATAGCCTTTTTGATGGCACTAAACACTCACTGTCTTCTATCGTTACTTCCCTTGGGGGAGTTAACTCAACAATGAAGTCTGCCAAGGCTTGACCTTTGATTACTGTTTTGGGCTTGAATTTGATGTAGAATTCACCAACTTCTAGTGCCCACTTCATGAGACGCCCTGAGGCCTCTGGTCTATGCATTACTGCTCTGAGTGGGTATAAAGTTAGCACATTGATTAAAAGTGCTTGGAAGTGTGGCCTCAGCTTTTGAGTTGAAGTTACGAAGACCAGAGCAATTTTTTCCAATTCAGTATAGCGAGTCTCAGCTGGGGCTAGTGATTTACTCACGCAAAATACTGGTATCTGCCCTTTTAGAGATTCTTTGACTAGTGCAGCGCTGACTGCAACTGTGGTGATTGCCATGTATAAGTAGAGCTCATCTCCAGGGTTGTAACTGTGGTGACCACCATGTATAACAGACCCTAAGTAATATTTGATGGATTGCAAAGCTTGTTCACTAGACTCATCCCACTAAAAGTTCTCACTCACTTTCAAAATTTTAGAGAAAGGCGCACATCTATTGATGAATTTGGAGATGAACCTGTTTAGAGCCGGCAATCTTCATGTCAGCACCTGAACTTCTCGTGTCGTTGTAGGGGACTTCGTGTTTTAGACAGCTTCGATCTGTCTTGAGTCGACCATAATCCTTGTCCTATTTACCGTGAAGCCCAAAAATTTGCCCGACATTACACCAAAAACACATTGTTTTGGATTCAACTTCATATTGTACTTTCATAGTATCGTGAAAGTTTTTTCCAGATGTGCCAGGTGATCCTCCTTCTTGGCACTCTTGACTAGCATGTCATCTACGTAGACCTTCATAGTTATTCCAATTTTTTCTTGGAACATACGGTTCACTAGCCACTGGTAATTTGCTACTACATTTCTATAACATTATGTACCTCTGGGGGTGACGAATGATGTTTTTTTTTCCTCATCCTAGTAGTACATCCAGATCTGATTATAGCCTAAATAGGCATCCATCATGGATAACAACTCATGCCCAGCCGTCGCATCCACCATTTGATCAATCCTAGTCATCATAAAGCAATCATTTGGGCACGCATGGTTAAAATCAGTGAAATCCACACACATTCTCCATTTTTCATTTTTCTTCTTGACCAGCATCGGGTTGGCTAGTCATCTTGAGTAGATCAACTCCCTTATATGCCTTATTCCGAGAAACCTCTATACTTCTGACTTAATCAATTTTTTTTTTTTTTTTTCTGGGCTAAACTCCATTCTCTTTTGCCTGATCGGCAGGTAAGATCTTGAAATATCGAGTCGATGAACCACCACCTCAGGACTGATTCTTTTCATATCTTCTGGTGCCTAGGCGAACATGTCTAGACTCTTTTCCAGTAACCACTTGAGTTTTTCCTCTTCAGATTAGCCTAACAACGTACCTATCATCAACTTCTCTGTCCCTTGATCGAAGGTTACTTCCCGTACCTGCTTGGCTGGTTATAGGACATTGGGATGCCCTCAAAAATCGTCTATCTCCTAAGCTGAGCTATTGGGTGGAGCTCTCACCAGTTCTGGATTTAATTCTTATTGGATCATTTTTTTTCCTCTTCATAGCTATAGTGAAACACTGCCTGGATGCTACTTGGTCTCCTCGGATGACAACCACATTTCCATCCTTTATATACTTGATGCACTAATGAAATGTAGAAGCTACAACTCCCATAGCATAGAGCCAAGGTCATCCTAGGATGACATTATAAGAGGATCTAGAATCTATTACCATGAACTCCGTGGCCTTGGTGAATCCGTCCTCATCCTTATTTGCTGTGACAGATAAGCTGATCTTCCCTTTAGGGGAGCTTAGGTCACTATTAAACTCAACCATCACCGTTTCGGTCGACCCAATATCTAAGTTGAAAACGCCCATCCATTTTAGCGTGTTGACGAAGATAATATTAGTAGAATTGCCGGCGTCTATCAAAATTCTCCTCACCTTAAAGTTGGAGATCCAAAGTGTCCTCGTAAGGATGGGCTATGCCTTTACACTCCTCATCATTAAAAGTGATGATTGGCTCAGGCTTCTCGGTCAAAGATATTCCTTCACCGTAACATCGTTTCACCATTACCTCACACACATTTCTCTTCTGTTCGGGGTTTGTCTCTCATGTAAAGGGACCAACAACGTTTATCATGTAAATGACTCTATGGGCCATTGTCTTTATGTTATTTGTCGTGGTTCTCATGACGGTTTTTGCTCATCGACCTCTTCATTTCCCTTGTCTGCTCCTGCAAATAGCCATGTAACTGACCCATGTTCGATCAACCTTTTGATTTCCTTTTGGAGGTCTCAACAATCGTCTGTATCATACCCATGATCCTTGTGGAATTCACAGTATTTAGCTTTGTTCTTCCTGTTAGACTTTGTTTAGATTTTAGGAGGCCACTGAATCACCTCAGATGAACGGATTTCATGAAGAATTTCAGAGATCAACATCCATAAACTTGGGAGGTTCAACTCTTGATGTTGAGCTTCTCAGACGCTTTCTTTGCCAGTCCGAGATACTTTCCTTGGTTCTATGGTTGTCCTTCTCAATGGAGCTAGGGTTATCTTTTATTAATACCCAGTTTTCCCTCGTATACCTGACGTCTTCCAGTTTTATATAGGGCTTTGTTCTTTCCATCAACTCAGTTATGCTTTTTGGGTTGTGCTTTGTAAGTGAGTATTGGAATCGACCATGTCGCAATCCTAAGGTAAAACCATTTATGATGAGGTTCGTATCGCAACCCTCAATACACGTTAATTCCTCATTAAAGAAATTCATATACTGGCGTAAGGATTATCCTTTCTCCTATCACAAAACTAACAGGTAATCAGCCCCTTTCATTAGCCTTTGGCACATCATAAAGCGGCTGATGAATTGCTTCCCGAAGTCAGTAAATGATGAGATGAAGTTAGATAGAAGTTTATGTAACCACTCCAATGCAAAGTGCAGAATTACCCACTCCGTAAAGTGCCATTACATGCCTGAACTAGCGAATATGATCAACTGGGTCCATCTTCCCGTCATATTTTTCGAACTTAGTTTGGTTGAACTTATCTGACAAAGGTGCTTCTAAGATGTTTGAGGTGTATAGCATCTTAGTCCCCTTCAACAACGTTTCTAGCTCGTCAATGAGCAAGTCCCTCTCCCCTTGGACGCTATGTTGCTGATGAGAATCCACTATCTCAATTCGGCTAAGCAACTGTCTTTCTGCTTGGCGGTTGCTGATATCTCTCTAAACAGCTCGTTCTCCCTGCGAAGATGGGTCCCGAGACTCCGGTGACTCCGCCCGTTCCTCAAGATCATTACTGGCAAGAGGGGACTGTTAAACATTCCCAATGATCTATTGTGCCATCCACCTTAACATGTCTTCCATTGCAGCTATCTTCTCTATGATAGCGTCGATTCTTGAGTTAGTGGTGAGAATGTGAACTCTCTTGTACCTCATGAGGAGGAACAATGTGAACTCTCTCTAAGGCTTCCATTGGAGCCTTAGTACTTGCGTGTGGCGAGACTTCACTCCCCCGACTTAGACATGCTCCTCTTGCTCGTAACTGCCTCATCTCGACGGCGAGCATATTTTTGTTTGTTTTCCATAGATTGTGCCAAATGATGTTGCCAAAAATCCATCAAACGTGCAAAGATCCAGCCATGTGCCAAAGACCTCCGCAATCTGCAACTGTAACTTGTGAAACTAATTAACTCCAAGGGACACCGGTGTGCTGTTAGCCAAAGAACATTTGGCGTGGGAATAAGTTAGTTTGTTTTATGGTGTAAAGTTATCAGTGTGTAAAAACGCTACCTTGGCATCTTGATACCTACCTTGATATATAGATTGTTTATTCTTTGCTGCCCGTTCATGTCACCATTCCCTCCACGATCCACTCTTTAACTGCATGGAAACTGTCCATGATCTCACTATGAACTGTAAATTAGTTACGTCTCTCTGTGTGCATGGGATCATGGGGTTTCACGGCGATCGCCCAGTGGCCTTCCACTGTTGATCTTACCCGCTTACAATCAGGCCCTATTAGGGAGCCTTCTTCTATTCATGTTTGCCCATACACGATGGGCTTCTTATGGGTGCTTTCACCTATTCATGTGTTGGACTTCTTCCATGGGCAAACCCATCTCCGTTCAGGCCAATACACTTGGTCAAGGGATAATCTCTGAGTCAATTCCTATGGGTCGAATTTTACAACCGTACCCGGCCCATCAATCTCCTATTGGCTTCTATTAAACGTGGGTGGGAATTCCCCCATCATCGTCCTCCCCCATGGAGAGAGAATTGAAGAAGATGATCGTAGAGAAAGCCAATGTGATCGTCTCATCTGATAATGAAAGAGAAAGGAGACACAATTACAAATCCAGTGTAATAGTGAAGAAGAGACAAAAAGGAGGAGAGAGAGGCGGAGAGTGGTGATGAATATATACTCATCTATTTGTAGTGCTAGTGATTGAAATAAAAAAATAAAAAATGGTGATTTCCATGAATATAATCATTTCAAACCTCAATTTCGTTAAACAGTCACCACTCAAGTCATTGCATAGAATGATGACGGCGGTACTGAAAGGACGGCTTCTGAAGCCTCCGCATTGTACAGTACATCTCCAAGAACAGAAAATCGAAGCCGGAGCCATCGCTTGTGAGCCTTGAGACGGAAGAGGATGGTTGCTTTGCGATTTCTGCAAATTACAGAAAACAAACGTGAAGGCCGAAAACAATAGGATCTACAGAGCGATTGGATACGTACTCTGCTCCAATTGCAAAGTCTTCAAATACGTTACGTACCCTAATTACAGCGACGAAAGATATAATGACAAAACCCTTTGATCTCGACGTCGAATTTGTTGTACCTTTTTCTCTCTCCAAACGATCTCTAATCGCATGAACCAGAGCGGCGGTGGAATAAAGTGGTATAAACTAAACACAATCATCAGTAATTTTGCGTGGAATAAACTCATCTCCAATCACACAAAGTGGTCAAAGTAGCGAAAGTCACGCTCTCCGTCGCCAAAGTCAGCAGCAATTTATTCACCGGCATTGGCGGATCTTCCAATTTCGACTTTTCACCATTTGAGTCCTTCCAATTATGCTTGATCTTGCTGGACAGAGCAGCAATGGCGATAGAAATTGGGAGAGATTTAGGTAGGTCCGAACAGAGTGGACCCTGATTGAACGCAAACAGGAGAAGCTTGAAGTTTCCGAGCCAGGTGATGTAGAAGGCGGTGAGGAAAGCAGAGGAGAGGAGAGAGAGAGAGAGAGAGAGAGAGAGAGAGAGATGATGGGTAGGACAAAGAGATAAAAAGAAAAATGGAGAAAATAATAAAAAACAGCAAAAAAGCCTTTATACCCTTTTAAAAATTATATTTCTGTTAATTTGGATAAAAAAATATAAGAGAATTAAAATCGCTTACATACTTAGAGGTTTAAACTGAAATGTCACAGGACCATATGAAAATGTGTCAATAGTTAGAGAATTTAAAATGTATTTTGTCCAATTTTCTAAATTAATCTACTAGATTTCATAATTGAAATGTACAATAATGGTTAGTAAAATCTTGAAGGTCCTTAGCATGGTTATCGATCTCAAAGGTGTATAAAATATTAAATTCTTGAAGTTGTAACTCCCTATTGCCATTGACCTTGGTTTGCACATGTTCATCGTACCATTTGAGCATGAACTCAATGTAGACACCACTGTCGAATCAAAAGTACAAGTTCAAATAAATTTTAAATTTAGATTTAAATGGAATGAATTTATACCTTAGATTACACTAGATAATATTGAAAAACCATAAAAAGCATAAGAAAAACATAGAAACTGTTGAATTTAACTAAATTCGGTAAAATAAAAGTTTTTGGTCAACCTCGAAAATCTTAAAATTAAAATGTGTCTAAGATGACATTATTAAGGCTTGATTTTCATTAAATCACCTCTAATATGAATAAAGATTAGATACCACCCTTTAATTATAGGAGATTTCACCAAATTATCTAGGTTACCTACTTTGGCCCCTGAAACATTCATTATCACTGGTTTTGTCTTTTCGACACAAAAAATATTTGTTTAAATTACTATTTCAAGAATGAATATAACTAAAAGAAGTCTAAAGTACCGTAATAAAGGTATGAAATTTCCATGGCAAGTCCAAGTTATACAATGTAACAAAGGATTGAGACTCGCATTGAAATTAACCAAAGCCGAAGTCATCTTGGTTAATCACCAAAGCCCAATGAATTAAGTATCCAACCCATCATTAAAAGGCCCAAAAAGGAACCTTTAAATGACCAAGCAACCCTTAGATATTCTCCACACAAATATCTAAGGAAGGAAACCAAGACACTTAGGAGGTAACCAACCGTTACCAAAACTAAACCAATTTGGTTTGCCATCTTAGTTAGGCATTTAATATACATTAAATGCCCATCCCATCAAGAATTAATTGATTGGGATGAAATGGAAAATCCTCATTCAAGGTATCAAGATATTTTGATAAAAATATCTTTGAGTTAACCGAAAATCTTGAAATGTGACTACCCGTTATCGAAACTAAACTAATCCGGTTTTCCACCTAACCTATGCATTTAATGGTCATTAGATGAACATCCCATCAATAATGTATTTCTTAGGATGACATGGAATGATGGATGCATTGAATCTAGATTTTTTATCCAAATTTCTTAGGGTTAACTAGGAACCTTGAAATCCAACCGTTGGTTACAAGACAAACTAACTCAATTCAATGTGAAGCCAACCGGATGTGTGCTCACCAAGTAATGACTCATCATAGAGAATTAAATGAAAAGTGACACATTGAGACTAAATTCATTGCACCTGGAAACCATTAATGGCAACTCAACTAAAATAGTGAAACTAACTGGTACTTAGCCCCTAAACCAAACCGAAAGTGTCACATCTTGCCATTAATGGTGCAACCAATAGGATCAAGGGTGTGTAATGATTGGTAATGATTTCCAATCATTACCAATGATTTCCAATCATTACCAAATCTAGGAAAAGATTTGATAATGATTATCAAATCTTTGAGAATCTTTCCTTGCACCAAAAATTCGTTCAAAGCTGATCAAAACCAAAAAAAAAAAGATCAAGTTCCCTAGGCCAAATAGTTTTTAAGTCGGAGACTGAAGTAGCCAACGCATGTTTATGCATAGGCCCTTGGCCTATAAATAGGGGATGCTGGTTTCTCATTTTTTCAAGTCTTAAAGACCGAGCTTCTTTCTCTAAACTCGAGCAATAGTCTCGGGTGCTAGGATTTTTGAGTAATTCTCTTGAATAACACTCTATTATTCTGCTAAAATTAGGTCCCGAAGGGTGTTCTTGAGGTTCTTGGAGCAAGAACTCAAGAGGTCGATGATCACTAATCAAAGACAAGCAAAGAAGATCAAGAAGAAAAGAGAGGTAAACACTTAGGGAAGACTATTTCCATTGAGTAGATATGTTTTCTTGAAAACACCCTTTGTTCTTGGTTTAATTTTCTACATCTTCCTTGTATATATCATAATCATGTAGTTCATACACTTTAAATTCATAGACATAACCAAAATAACCCATAAAGAACTAAATAACGTTAAATTTATGTTGTATAAACCAAACTATATTATAATTGTTTAAGATCATGTCAAGAACATCAAGAACATCCAGGAACATGTTAAGAACATGTGAGGAACCAAATCATCCGAGAACATGTTAAGAACATGTGAGGATTCAAACAAAACGTCTATCACATCATGAGATGTGCATAGTCTCTATGATTCTCTAAAGAACACTTTAAACCAAACTCTTGTAACTGTTAAGTTAACCATATAAACTGTTAATAAACTAATTTATGTTACGCTGAATGTCAATATCACAGCCTGGTAGGTTATTGGACTAGCACCCATATATATATACTGCATCGACAGACCCTTATGGTTGAAAACTCGGGATAAAGGGAGGGCCTCTATTCCTTCGGGGATATGTGTGATTCTTCTTAAAAAACCTTCCCATTTTTCTTAGTTACAAGTAGGACTGACATAAATAAATGGTATTTTATTTCATTTTTAACTAAACAACTTAAAAACAAAGCAAAACTAATGAGTTCGGTTAAGGTGTTCTTGACAAAATCAAAGAGATTATGTATACATCGTGTTGTGATCGATGTCTTGTTTTAAAGACAAAATTAACTAAAACTTATTTGTAACTCTAAATAAAGAAACTACGTCAGACCTAATCTTTGGTTATTTGCCAAAGTATGTAAGCAACCTCTTACGAGGTTGGTCACATTTAATAAATAAAACTATATCCTTTAAACAATATGTTAGTCTAGCGAGTTACCCAAGAGGGGGGGGGGTGAATCGGGTAGTATTAAAAATTATCAGAATATAACACTTAAAAAATCAAACAATTAATTTTATCCTAAAATTAATTATTATTTTTTATAGCAATGAATTATGTGTTATCAACTAGGTGTACACTCAAATAACAAAATATAAACAATATAAATAATGCAACATACAGAAATTTATACTGGTTCACCAAGCTACTCTTGACTAATCCAGTCCCCCGAGCCCCACGGAGAGTTACACCCACTAAACTCAAGATCTCGTTAAAGGTAGGAACCAAACCCTCACAATGATTCTTTTAGTAGGCAATCAATCTTTACAATTCATTTTCACAGGTTAAGAAATATCCTCTATCTTTTTACCAGGCAAAAGATTAATCTAATTCTATTACAAGGAGAATCACGATCTAATTCTTTTTATACCTTAAGCTCAAGAATTAAACCTCACACAAACATGCTCCAAATATCCTTTTACCCGATAAAAATTGAACCGTTACAATTCACTCACAATTCTATAAAAGAAGAATTAAAACCAAATCTTTTTATACTCTAGGTAAAGATCAAAACCTCAATCTCTTTACTGAAAGAGATTGAAATCAGCTACCCCTGATTAGACACTCCCAATAGTATCTAATCCGCACACAACTTACCAATTACAAAAATTGATAAGTTCTTCTCACTCGGAGCTTCTACTACCTTAGATTAATTAATACTCAATTAATGTCCCGAAACTAGTGATAGAAATAAAGTGAGGAAATTCAAAATCTAATTTTAAACAAAAAATAGGGTAGCAAGCAATTTAGCACGTAATAAGATTTTCTAAAGAAATTGTTTCAAAAAATATTTTTCGATAAAAATTCAGAAAATAATTTCAAAGATCAACTTCCAAGAAAATAATAATAATAGAAAATAAGTAAATAACTTGGAACAATCTCACCAGAAATCCACCAGAAGAATAATGATTAGAATAGTAATGACACTTCAGATCAGTAGTAGCAATAATCCACAACAAATGTTTCTTAAGAACAAATTTTAAGAAAGATCTCACAATACACTCAGTATGATTTTAGAATGATGACTCTCAGAAATCTCAGGAACTAAATAGCTCTTGAATTTTGATTGATTTGGATTATTGAATTTTTAAACCTAAAAAACGCATTATACGGGTTTATAACAAGCCCTCTAACAGCTAATTACCATATATCATAACACATAATTACTCCATAAGCCCCCTTATATCATTAAGACTCAATCTTGGTATAATTCACTTAAATATATCTTTTAAAACATTCAATTTAGTCTCTCAATCTTTTACTAAATCTCAATTAGATAAGATAGAAAGAATTACATGTACCAAATTGAGAGATATCTAAAATACTTAAACCATATGTATAGGAATATTCAAATAGGAGTATCATATCTTAAATATATCCATATCCCTAAGATATCTTAATCAAGTATACAAATAACGGCTAGTTAACGACTAGTTTTTTAATAAAATCTAAAATTCCTCAAAACCTGAAACAGGCCATCAGTTGACCGACCAACACCCACTGGTCGACTGCCCAATTTAAGACGTAGCCCAATCCAAAAACTATTCGTCCATAGGTCGACCACCCAACCTTTATCTGTTGACCGAACGATACATAGACTTTCACAAGTCGACCTACCTGTCGACCTAACGATCTAGAGAGTTCATCCTCTAAGCACAGGTCGACTTACCTATCAATCAAATGATCTAGAAAGTTCCATAAGTCAACTCACCTGTCGACCGAATGATCCAGAGAGTTAGCCTTATAACCTTAGGTCGACTTATCAATTGACTGACCATTGCTGGAACACTTCTCTCAATTCGATTTTAATTCATTTTTTTCGACATTTTCACCCCTTTAATCGATTTCGTTTCTCGGTTAGCTCCACTAAATTATTAAATTCAATTTTAATTAATTATCAATGTTTCTTTTTCAATTACACATATGAGCAAATAATTTAACTAATTAGGATCCTATCAAAAACACACATATTTGTAAAAAAATATTTTGTTTCGTGTGTGATCCTAATCGGGAATCATTAAGAGTAAAAAATTAACCTGAGTTATTTTTCCTAAGTTCTTCAATTTCTTCAAACTCTTAGTATCCGTCATCTTTCTCAGTTTCTTTAGTATTTAGCATCCATTTCAACTTCTTCACGATAATATCTTCATTGGAACTTATACCAATAAAATCATTAGTTCCACCAAAAACATCAACATTTAATTGTTCATAAAAATCTTAGGATCAACACATTATATAAACAAACTACGGGATGACTTGATCTTTGGTTACTCGCCAAAGTACGTAGGCAACCTATACAAGGTTCAATCTCTTAAAAATAACAAAAAATTTGCACTTCATATAACTTGCATATTTACATTTATGCATATTATAAACTGATATTGGGTTGTTGCGGCCTAGAATAGTATATTATAGTGTAGTATTTACTGCTTTCATTACATAAAAAAACAAAACTATTTTCATTTTCATTTATAGTTACATAATAGATAATTAAACCATTTTCCGTTTTAATCATGTTAAAATACATAAAAAAAAAAATTAAATATTAAAAGAGGGAATTATTTTGTTAATGAAGTCAAAGAAAGTTACTTGGGTAGTGTTTAATAGTGAATATTCATTTAGACTAAGGTACCGTTTACGAACGGGTGTCTTGGGGTGCGTAAAATATTCCTCGAGCATAACCGACCTCTGAACTTTAAGAATATTTATGGTACATAGACCTTATGAAGTCAAAACAGGCGCCATTTTAAAATAAAAATGAATTTATAAAACTTCTGGTGACCTAGCACACCATTTAACTGTATGCTAGGTGACGACTCTTTTTAAAACATAAAATCCCGACCTAAGAAGTTTTTCAAAATCGACGCCCAGAAAACCCTTGAAAAACCATTTCAAAATAAACAGATTTGGAGAACTTAGAAAGGAAGGAATGGAAACTTGTTTCCTCTTCGTCCTGAATTTCTATTTTTTTCGCTATCAAAACCTGGGTTGCGTCAAGTGGCAACTCTGCTAGGGACCTCATAAGAGGGTCAAGCCTAGTCGGAGTCTAAATTTATATTTACGGTTAAATAAGACTCGAGAAATATGTTTTTGATTTTATTTTTCTTAATATAAGTAATTCCCTTTCAAAAAAATAATAAATACTAATAATAATAATAGAACAATAAAAAAATTAAGTTTAAATTTATTTTACCTATACTATTTATACCAGCATGCATCCATATTTATTGTCTTTATATACTGCATTCACATTACTATCTTTCAACATCTCATTTTAATTATAGTCTTTACATTTCTGCATTTTATTTTCCTCTACTTTCTCCAACGCATGAGCACTCACTTTACATTGCATATCATATAGAAAACCCAAGATGTAACCTTCTTAGGGATAGAGAGGCCAGCAGTAGGGGTTGACGTTCGCGAGGTCATTACATCGAACTAAACCCTGAAAACCTTTAAGACAAAAAAGAAGTTAGTATAAGCAAGGTCGGGGTGTTTCTGTAAGACCCTAATTTTCACATACGCATATTCATTAGCCGCATTTTAGAACATTTAGAAAAATAACGGGGTAGAATATGTCATTTATTGTTTAATTTAAACTTTTAGGGGTTAATTCAAAATTTAAAAAAAAAATATTAATTTTGATTTGGGTTTAAATAATAACTTAAAGATAATTTTGGGGGGGATTTAGGTAAATTAAGAAAACTAAGATAAGAATAAACAAATGGGTAATGATGTGACCATTTGTGAATATATATATATATATATATATATATATATATATATATATACATCCATGTAGAGCCTAAAACGGAGAGAAAAAAACAAAGCACGAGAGAGTGGGCTAGCATGGTAGGTGATCGCCGGTGTGGGTGTTGGTGTGTATGGTGTTCTATGTTGTTCAGTCTCCGATGATTGTGTGTGTGTGTTGTCATCAATTGTGGGCATCGGTCGTCAGACGGTTGTGTGAGTGTGTGATCGTTGCTGATCGGTCCGATTGTGTAGGTGGGTATTGTCATCGTCGTTCGTGTTCAGGTGCATTCTGGTTGTCTAGTCCGAAGATATGTGCGTGGAGTCATCGTTCATCTGGTGGTGTGGGTGTAAGAGGGTTCGTTCGGTCGTTGGTCGATCGTCAGTGGTGCCGACGGTGTGACATTTCGTTCATTGTCGATGGTGTAGAGTGTCGATAGGGTGATCGTCACTATTTCGCTGTGGGATGACATTAGTTAGTTTAGCGGTGGGCTGTTCTATAGTCGACGATGGTGTGCTGGGTTGATGATGAGCGTTCGGTGGCCGTTGTCGTCGTTGTTATGCGTGTGTGTGATCGTGTGGGTGTCGTCAATTTCAGGAGTGAGAGAAGGCGGTTCGGCCAGTGGGGTGGTTCGACGACGTGGAAATGGGTACTTTCAGTGTCGTCGGTGAGCAGGAGTGTGGGTTTCGGTTGTCCAGTTCATCGTCGATCGTTGTTCAGTCATCGACGGTCATCGATCTTGTGTTTGGTGTGTGTGAGCTGTTCTGTCAGCGATCTTCGGTAGTGCAGGTGGTTGATGTTGATCATTTGGCCGGTGGTAAGTGAGAACCAGTGAGAGAAAAGTATCGCTGGCGGTGAAGGGAGGCGGTGAGAGTGTCGTTGGGCTGAACCAAAAATAGGAGAGGAAAAAAAAAAAAAAAAAAAAAAAAAAAAGAAGAAGAAGAAGAAAAGGGAAAAAAAAATGAAGAAGAAAAAGAAAAAAGGAAAATCAAATGAGAATCACAAATTCGAAAATCCAATTTTTCGGCTTACGAGCGATGCGGAGCAGGTAAAAATTTCAATCGATTATTATTCTGGTTAAATTAAATTATGAGCATTAAAAGTTTCGCAAATCGTAATAGTAATTTTCATAATTGTGAAGATAATTTTTGCAACCATTAATTATAATAATTTTGTACAGTTAATGTTAACATAGGGAATTGGGGTAAATAATAATTTTGCATAATTAAATTTTAGAAATGGGGAATTATGAAATTTAGGGTCTGCATTGTATGTTAGGTTATTTTAACTAAAATATTAATTTAGACCCTATCGCTATTAGGTTCGCAGGTGCCAACGTCCCGGTAGGTTTTAGACGACAATAGTTTGGCAGTACGGAAAATGAGGTGAGTGTACTGTCTTCTATGTAAATTTACAAATCTTATTTTCATATAAATTGTGGAAAATTTGTTTATTTAAAATGGACAATTTTGCAGCTTATATGGATCAAGTTGGTTTTGGTTTTAAGGGTGGAAAATAATTTTTGGATCAAGTTGGTTTTAAAGGTGGAAAATGATTTTTGGATCAAGTGAGTTTTAAAGGTGATTTTGGTCCAACTATACCATAGTTTTCTTCTCGTTAGGCGGATATGACCTACGAGATGTGAATTTTCTTCTCGTTAGGTATGACTTATGAGATGTGGATTTTCTTCATGTCTGGCAGATATGACCTACGAGATGTGAATTTTCTTCTCGTTAGGCGGATATGACCTATGAGATGTGGATTTCTTCCCATTAGGCGGATATGACCTATGATATGTGGATTTTCTTCTCGACAAACGGATATGACCTGCGAGATGTGGATTTCTTCTCGTCAGGAGGATATATCCTGCAAGATGTAGATTACTTGCTAGGCAACTCCTGTAGGGTGAATTGACCCGCCAAGAGTGCAAATCCTGCGGGGGGTACCCCTACCATTGGGGATAATAAATGACCCTGACACTAATAATCACTTTAGATGGTACAGTTGTACAGGTTACGGTACGGTTGTAACTCCTGATCGTGAGATAAAAATGATCTTTTGGCTAGTAGGAGAGGAGGTGTGGTGTACTTTATTATACGTTAAAATGTTTGGATTAGTTGGTTTAAAATATTCGAATTTGTGGATTTAAAATATTTGAATTGGTTGATTTAAAATATTTGAATTAGATGGTTTAAAATGTTTGGAGTCGTTAACTTAAAATATTTGAATTGGGTGTTAATTGTATTACTTCATTTCATTGATGGTAATAGAACTGGAGTTTTTACATAGTATGCGATTATATTATTATATTTTGAAACTTGGTGTTTAATACTTTTGTTTGTTCTAAATATATTAGTATCGTTACATTGGTGGCAGTGGAACTGGATTCTCAATCTGGTATGTGATTATAAAATATTCTATTTTGAAAGGTAATATTTAATAATTGTACTTGATCCATTAAATGTATTTTTTATAAAGACAATACACCGATAAAAAAATTTAGTTTCAGGTACCACAGCTAGGAGTTGGTCCACTACTGGCACTAGGTAGAGTCCGGAGGTAATGTCGTGTCGGAGGTAAGCCGGTCGGATGTGAACCGTGGAAGGTTCAGGTATTATTGTATTTTTTTTGGGTTGTGAATATTTGGGACCGGTATATTCCCAAATTTTGAAATGGGTATACGGATATATATATTTTTGGGAAAACTAAAATTTACAGTAGCGTGAGTATGGATGTATATTTGTTGGTTTGGATATTCATGGGTTGGTCAGGTAACATTAGGTCGACGTCACGCCTGGCCTCGGGTAACGGGTTCCCGAGGTGGGGTGTGACAGTTTCGCCCTCGGGATCTGGCTACGAACTTCACCTCACTTAGACCACCAACCCAACGATGGGTGTGTCCCCTGGGTAAGATGCTGGAGGTTTGAAGGTCTAGGAATCGAGCTTTCTTGTGTGCACTTGAAGAAAATCCATGAACCACATATAGTGAGCCTAAGATGGAGGAATAACCAAAACCCTATTCTACTTAGGTCACTTTTCTTAGAGAGAGATTTTGTTTTTATTTTCTGTACAATTATTTATATAATTGTTTAGGTAGACAGAATAAAATTTCTAGGACAAATAGGGGCATAATAATCGATGTAAGAGTTCCTGTTCTATCCCACACTTTGCTAGCTTACTCAACGTCGAAAAACGTTTTTCAAAAATTGAAATAGCAAGTTGTAAGAAAGAACAAGAATCATTTTGTAACTTAACACAATAAACCTTTAAATATAAACACCAAATTATAAATGCCTATTTCAACCATAATAATTCACTCAAAACTTACCTTAATAAAATCATAAATAAACTTCACCTTTAAAAAAACAAAAATCCACCTCATATAAACATCTAAAAAAATAGCCTTTTCCGAACAACGGGAAGGTTTCTAAAGAAGAATCACATATATTCCCGAAGGAACAGAGGTTCTCTCCTTATCCCGAATTTTTAGCCACAAGGGCCTGTCGGTATAGTGTATATATATATATATAGGTTCCAGTCCACTAGCATATCAGGCTGTGATCTTGATGTTTAACAAAAAGGAAATATGTTTATTAACAATTTATAGTTAGTATTAACAATTAGTAAAGAGTTTGGTTTAACATGTTCTTAAGAGAATCATTGAGAGTATGTACAACTCATAGTGTGATAATGGTTTTGTTTTGAATCCTTAACATGCTCTCGGATGATTTGATGTTCTTGTGGGATCTTGGAATGATTTGGACATGATTTGGTTATTATAACAAGAATCAAGTGTTTGTTTGGTTGTTTATGGCTTGTTTATGTTATATACATGAAAATTAAGTGTGATTTCTATTTGGACATACTATGTAAAAGCAAAACACATGAATTTAAGGAAAGAACAAAGAGGGGTTTTGAAGAAAATATACCAACTTAGGAGATGTAGTCTTCCCTAAGCGATTACCTTCATTTCCTCCTTGATCTTCTTGGTTGATCCTTGATCGGTGACCGTCTTCCTCTTGAGTTCTTGCTCTAAGAACCTCAAGATCAACCTCCAAGACTAGATTTCAGTAGAATAACGGTGTGTTATTTAAGAAAATTGCATGAGAATCCTAGCACTTAAGACTTGGATCGAGTTTTAGAGAGAGAAACTAGGACTTCAAGACTTGAAAAAATAAAGACCTCAGCACCCCTATTTATAGGCTAGGGGCCTGCCTATTCATCTATGCGTAAGCTTAGCCAGCCTCTTCCTTGGGGGGTGTTTAGCCTAGGGGACTTGCTATATTGTTTTGATCTTGTTTAGCTTTGAACGAATTTGAGGTGTAAGGAAAGATTCTCAAAGATTTGGTAATCATTAAGAAATCTTTTCCTAGATTTGGTAATGATGGGCAATCATTGGTAATGATTGGCAATCATTACCAATCATTATACTTTCTCAAATCCTATTGGTTGCACATATGTCCATTAATGGCATGATGCGATACTTTCGATTCAGTTTAGGGGCTAAGTACCTGTTAGTTTCACTCTTTCGGAGCCGATGAAACAAGTCAACAAATCTGTTGTTAAATGGGAAGATGAGTATGAAGATGATGCCGACGATGGAAAATACTTAGGAAACGAGTAGAGATCTGATGCGGAATCGATGATTGAAGCACTGGCTTATCAACAGTCCCAAAGAAGAAGTCCCTAAACAAGATGTAGTTTTGAGAAAATTATCCAAAACGTGGGATCAAATCGACAACTTGGGTCAAACCATTAAGAAACTAGGACAGTCTATGCTTAGGAGTTAATCAAGGAACGGAAATCTATACTCGACCTCTACTAAAAAACGAGCGCACCCCAAACGTTGAGCTTTTTCCCTTGCACTACACCTTGCTAACACGCGAGCCTCTCAGGAGCTTAGAAGTTTCACTGCACTTCTCACTCCACCCTCTTAGATATACCACCAATGCCTTATTGATAACCTAGTTACACCTCTTCCTCCCCACTGACCTAACCCGCATTCTCCACAGTTCAACCCAAAACACCTTTTGAGAGTACCATTCTAGGAGAATGGGTCATCAGGTCGGTCAGTGCTACTCTCTGTTGAATCGTATTGAGGACCTCATTTAGTATGGAGAAATCAACTTATATGGAATCATGAACTAGGTTAGGGTAAAGGAGGTAGTAAGCTAAGTCTATTTTGGTATCTATCTAGCTTTTTGCTTTTCTTAACTTTCCTTAAGTATGAAATTTTGGTGTTAAGATAATGTCCATAAGTAACTACAGTGTGACCCTAATATTATAAAGTATATTATTATTATCTACCTAAGGTTTATCTTGAATTTCTATGTCTAGCCTTCAATGGTTAACGTGTCTATCATAGTTTTATACACTATAGGAAAACTAAGGTTATGATAAATATTGTTTTAACATTAAAATGGAACATAATCCAAAGAAACATTAAAAGTAAAGTCTTGTTTCAACCAAACGATGGTGATATATTAACAATAAAACATAAGAAAGTTAGGAGGAAAATTTAGGAGCCCTGTTATGCAATCGTTATACATGTTCCAACCCGGGAGTATCCAAGTAACCTTAAAGAAGCATAGAAGACCTCCTCATTCGGGATGAAGGAAGAAATATCTGGAAGATTTGTGATGTGAATAAGCATAGATAAAGTCTGACAACCTAAACCCATCCAAAACAAAATTTTTTGAAAGATCTGGTAGTTGAACAAAGAAGGATAGACCAATATAAACTAAGATTTTTGTTAAAAGGGTAATAATGTCTTATCAGTACTATTTAGGGTCTCCCAAATTATTTAGGATCTCTTGTATTGTTCCCTAATTATTAATATAAATAGATGGAGTGGCTAACTCAACGTTGAAGCCTTCTCATTACTTTAACCTGGTATCTAGAGCAGGTTATGGGAGATTGATTCTATAAATCTGTTCAAACCATTTTTTTTATGCCTCTTTTATTTTTCCTATTGAAAAAAAAAGGTCTAAACCCTAGCAGTTTCTACGTCTCCCAGCTATCGCCGCCGCCGCCACCCCTCCCAGCCGCCGCAACCCTAGCATGACGCTTACCGACCTTCACCGACCATCCCCGGTGCTTCGTCAGTCGTCACCTAATTGGATTTGCGACTCCAGCTGTAGTTTCGCAAATCTGATTTGTCCCAACCACTGTTCAACCTTGCCGACCATTACCGGCACTTTGCCGACCCGCGCCAGACCTTCGTCAGCCGTTGATTGCTCTTGCTTGAGACTCACAGCCTTCAGGACTCACTGGATGGAAGTTATAAGTTGTATTCTGGCATAACTTGGTTGCCTTTTCTCACACACAGTAACATTGAGGAGTTGCTTCTGATCCAGTGGTACCACAAGGGTTCTTGCTCGTGAGAATGTCCATCTTTTCATGAGTATTGTTCTGACTCTACATGTTTTAGCTCTACAGTTACTTGTGGTGTTGGTTTGTTTCCCTTGTGCATGTTGTTTGTTAGTTGTTGTATTGGCGGGAATTAATGTCGACGGCTATCCCCCGACCGTTAACAACCCACAAGTTGAATGAGACCAATTACTTACAATGGTCCAAAGTTGTATAAGTTGTCACTACCGATCAAGGGAAACGAGATGGCCGAGGAAGTAGTAGTAATGAATTTCAAGGTGGCCATTGTTGTGGTTAACATCGTCAGTGTTTACTTTATGACAAGAAAAATCATACCCAAGATACTTGTTGGTACAGAGTTGGTCGTTCTCTTCAGTATACTTATGCGACAACTTCTGATCAAGTTGCTCCCATTTCATCTTCCAACTCTTCAACTCCCAAGGCTATTTCTGATGATGAGTATGTTCAGTTCCTCCAGTTTAAAGCATCCAAGCAGACATCTATCCCCATTACTTCACTAGCTCAACAAGGTAATCCTACCGTATGTCTTTATTTTCATCCTTCCCCTTCTACACCTTGGATCATAGACTCCGCTGCCACTGATCACATGTCAGGTACATCTTCTTTATTTATACATATTTAGTCATCTCCCTCATTGACCCCTATTACTGTTGCTGATGGTTCCACCGTCCCTGTTCATGGTATTAGCGCTCTGGAACTTTCACCATCTTTCTCTTTATTCTCTGTCTTGTATATTCCATCATTTACTTTTAATTTGATATCAGTGAGTAAGCTTACTCACCAATTTAATTGTTCTATTTGTTTCTTTCCTGAGTCTGTCATTATCTAGGATTTAAAAACACAGAAAACGATTGGCATGGGGCGTAAGAAAAATGGCCTTTATTACTTCGACAATCACGATGAGACACATGTTATCCCGCCCACTATCTATCCTGCTATTGTATCTACCCACCAAATTCATTGTCGCCTAGGTAATCCCTGTCTTGCCAATCTAAAGGTACTTGTTCCTAGTTTACGTCATTTGTCCTCCTTAGATTGTGAGTCTTGTCAGTTAGGAAAGCATCATCGTACTTAATTTACTTCCTCAGCTCAGTTTTGAGCATTGAGTCCTTTTTGTTTTGTTCATTCAGACATTTGGGGTCCTTCTCATACTGCATCTACATTGGGATTTTGTTATTTTGTCACATTTGTTGATAATTTCTCCAGGGTTATATGGCTCTATTTAATGAAAGATCGTTCTGAATTGTTCTTCATTTTTTCTGCCTTCTGTGCTGAAACTAAAACTCAATTTAATGTGCTCGTACGTATACTTCGTAGTGAAAGTGCTCGAGAATATTTTTCTCAACCCTTTACTTCATTCATGTCACAGTCTGGTATATTGCATCAGTCTTCTTGTCCTCATACACCGCAACAAAATGGAGTCGCTGAGCGTAAGAATCGACATCTCCTAGAAGTGGCTCGAATTCTGATGTTTGAGATAAATATTCCCAAACACTTATAGGCATATGCAGTTCTTACAGCTTATTTCTTAATTAATAGAATGTTGTCTTCTACACTGAATGGAAAAGTCCCTCATTCTGTGCTTTTTCCCCGATCACCCTAGTTTGTTTTACCTCCTCGTATCTTTGGATATGTCTGTTTTGTCCACCAATTGACTCCTGGCAAGGATAAGTTAGATCTTCGTGCCATAAAATGTGTCTTCCTTGGTTATTCTCATACACAAAAGGGTTATCGGTGTTATAGTCCTTCTTTACATCGCTTTTTCATCTATACAGATGTCACCTTCTTTTAGTCCACCCCTTACTTTTCTGACCTATCCTCTCGGGATGATCTGGATGTCACCCTTTCTTTACCAAGCCTTCCAGACCTGACACTATCTTCTTCCGCTCCCGAACTTTTCCTGCCTAGTCGTCGTTCATTGCCTTTAAATGTATACACTCGTCGCCAGAAGATAGTTCCCACCGTTGAGCCAATCGTCTCTGTGTCTTCAGATTATTCACCAGTTCATCCATCCGCGTCTGATTTGGACATACCCATTTCTATCTGGAAGGGTAAGAGTACATGTACTCAACATCCTATTTCTAACTTTGTTTCGTATGCACACTTATCTCATTCCTTTTCCTCTTTTGTTACTTCTCTATCTTCTATTTCTATTCCATAGTCTGTCACAAAAACTCTTACTCACCCTAGTTGTATTATCACAATGGAGGAGGAAATGATAGCCTTACATCATAATGGTACTTGGAATCTCGTCTCGCTTCCGCCTGACAAAATAATCGTTGGATGTAAATGGGTCTGCACAGTCAAAGTTCATCCGGATGGCACCATTGATCAACTCAAGACTCGTTTAGTTACCAAAGGTTACACTTAAGTATATGGTCTTGATTATTCTGAGACATTTTTTCCAGTTGCCAAACTAGCTTCTGTTCGTTTATTCATCTCTTTGGTTGCCACCTTTTGGTGGTCGTTGCATCAACTTGATATCAAGAATGCGTTCTTAAATGGAGATTTAACTAAGGAAGTATATATGGAGCAACCTCCTGGGTTTGTTACTCAGGGGGAGTCTGGTTTGGTATATCGCTTGAAGAAATTCATTTATGGCCTCAAACAGTTTCCTCGAGCATAGTTTGGGAGATTCAGTGAAGTGGTCACTGAATTTGGTCTTCGTCGTTGTGGAGTCGATCACTCTATATTCTATAGGCACACTAAAGTCGAGCGAATATTGTTAATTGTGTATGTGGATGACATCGTGATTACCAGAGAAGACCACCAGGGTATTTAAGAACTCAAAACATTTCTGCATAGCAAATTTCAAACCAAAGATTTGGGTCAATTGAAGTATTTTTTTGTGGATTGAAGTTTCTTGATCAAGTTAAGGTATTTACCTATGTCAGAGGAAATATGTTCTTGATCTGTTAAGTAAAACAAGAATGCTAGGAGCTAAACCGATTTTTTCACCTATGGATCCAAATAGTAAACTATTGGCAGATCAAGGTGTACCATTGACAGATACAACGCAATACAGACGATTAGTTGGGAAGTTGAACTACTTGACGGTTACTAGACCAAATATTTCGTTTGCTGTGAGTATTTTCAGTCAGTTCTTGGATCGTCCTACAACTTATCACTGGGATGCAGTAATCCGTATTCTTTGATATTTGAAAAGTTCTCCAGGATGTGGTTTATTGTACTAGAACTTTGGTTACACTCAAATTAAAGGATATACAAATACAAATTGGGTTGAATCTCCCTCAGATAGAAAGTTCACTATTGGGTATTATGTGTTTGTTGGAGGTAATCTCGTTTCTTGGAAGAGTAAAAAGTAGACAGTTGTGGCACAGTCAAGTGCACAATCGGAATATAGGGCGATGACCCATACTACTTGTGAGTTAACTTGGTTGAAACATTTGTTGGAAGAACTCGGATACAAACACTCTTCACCAATAAATCTGGTATGTGATAATTAAGCAGCACGTCATATTGTATCCAAGCCAGTCTTCCATGAGAGGACAAAACATATTGAAGTTGATTGTCATTTCATTCAAGAAAAAATATTGCAGAAGCAGATTGTGACTAAACATGTAAAATCAGTTAATCAGTTAGTTGATTTGTTCACTAAACCGTTAGGAGGCTCAAGGATAAAGTATATTTGTAACAAACTAGGAGCATATAATATATATGCTCCAACTTGAGGGGAAGTGTTAAAAGGGTAATCATATCTTATCAGTACTATTTAGGGTTTCCCACATTGTTTAGGGTCTCTTGTATTGTTCCCTAATTATTAATATAAATAGATGGAGAGGCTAACTCAACGTTGAAGCCTTCTTATTACTTTAACAATTTTATCTAGACATAACCAATTCAGAGATACATGGAAACCTACCTAAACTAAATGTATGAGGAACCTTGTAAAATTGAAGATAACCAAGAATGGAAGAAAGCAAGCAGACTTTATCATTATAACACCTAATAATAGGGAAAGTAGTCGAGATAAGGGAGAAAGCAACGAAGACCTTGAGACTGACTCAAATTACCCTAATTCTCTAAAAATGTAAAATCCTGAAAGTATGTGTTAAGAGAAAGAAAAATAATAAATAAAAACTAGTCTCAAAAAGTTTCTAAACACTGAGTGGTCACACGAAAGCAGTTGGGTGAATGATTTTCTTTATATAATCTGAGTATTAAGTCATAGGGGTATCTCAACACCTAGTGACTTGGGCCAACTAGACCTGGATCACTACCCAAAGCTCGCTACATGGATTATATAGAAATAATGACACTCTATTTTGTTGGAGAGAATAAAATAAAAGAAAATTATCTTAATACTACTAGGATAAAATAACATTTGTTAGTCATCTGTAATTAACACTAGTTTCTCCATCACTTCTATTCTCCCTCCTTTGAGTCATCTCAGGAAGGCCCATTCTGTCTACCCTCAGTAAAAGACCAAAGAAGTGAAGTAGAGTCATCGAAGAAACCTCAAGTAACATATAGGGCCTAGGTAATTCAAATAACAATCTTAGAAAATTTAAATATTGAAACTTAATGGAATTGGACTAGGCAATTCTGGATAACAAATTACTAAGGTGATTGTTCCAAATTTCTGTTAAAATTATACTTAGCATATTCCAAATAAATTTTGATATAAAAGGTTATGATAGCAAACCAATTTTTGAACGCTAGAATATGGAGATTAAAAAAATGTACTTTAGTTAAATAATCCTGTATAAGATAATGAGGAATATATACAATGTCATGATAAGGACAATAAGTCAAGACACTGAAATCTAAACTAAAGGAATATGAAGAAAACAAAAGGGATAGAAATTAACCTAAGATGATTTACTACCCCTAGGATTTGAAAATCTGGATAAAGAAGGACAAAAGTACTTGAACGAGGAAAAGTGTAATACAGAAACAGAGTTTATATCATCAAAGCACAAAGTAACTTGTTTTCCTGTTTCCTTGGTATAGTAAAAGTTACTTTAGGATGGCTAAAGGCAAAGGGTATTTTACCTAACTCCGAAAATTGGAATCACAATAGACATAATAAACATTAACTACCAATCTAAATGATTAACATAAATATATATAAGACAGATTTAAATAAATAAACAGCATTAAAGCTTCACACACTAAGTACTAGGTAGAACTACTCATGTTTTAAGTACAGCAAAAAGTAAAATACAATCAGATCGATCCAAAAACATTCAATGTCAAACTATTAGAGCGTCAGAGACAAGCGCAAGGATCACACATAATTTGGAGCCTTTAGGAAGAAGTAGATCCTAACAAACTCTAATTCCGTGAAAACAGAGAGATATTTTGAGGTAGATGGAGCATCTTCCAACAAGGAAAAGAAAGCCTTGGCCATGGATATGTCAACGGATTGTAAGACCACGGGACAAGAGTGAGGGTCCATCCAGATAATATACTTTATGGTCATAGATGGATGTGCTGAAAAGAGAATCCCATCAGATGTCAAGTGACAACGCTCCCACTAATTATAAGCCACAGTATCTCAAGCCCCGTCTACATACTTAAAATGTACCGAGCTACAATCGTGCCGTCAACCAATGAAATATGTTGAGTCCTACCGAACTGATGAAGCATTCGACTAGAAATGTTTGGAATGCAGCCTTGGAATCCTAGAAGTGGAATAAATGGTAAGTCCACTCAATTCAAGAGAATGCCGATCGACATCGTATGTCTCATAGTCCATACTACACCTGAGCTAATCATCTATACCAAAAGTGATGTCCAGTCAAGATGATAGCCAAGACACTATGTAATTAAGGAGAATTGAGAAGATAGTTGACCAACTATTGGATCTTCCAAACACAAGGCCACTATAGGCAATCTAATAAGATGGGAAGTTAGCCATATATGCAGTAATGCGTAGCTCCCAGTAAAGTAGTGGCCACCAACCTGACAAGCAGTCAATGTCTGGTATAACTCCAGCAATATGAGGGGGACTATCATGCAGGAGGAATCAGAAAGCATCATTTTTGCTAAGAGGATCATCCAACCTGGGAGATCACTTCTCGTCCTAGGGAACAATGTCTCCTGTAGCAGTAGAGCAACCAATACGATTATCTGGCACCCTTGCCAATCCTCGTAACTACTCCACATGTCCCTATAACTGTGGTATTTGTGAATGTCTGAGAACTACCTCTGGAGCATGTCAAATGCCAAGAAGTCCTCGCCAATATTCTGGCGAAGCCGTAGGTGTTTTTGCTTCACTTCATAAACTTGCGATTACCGAGTCTTCAACAATGACAATGGAAGATAAGGAATCTCTCCTGTTAGAGAAAGTCCAAGTAAAAAGGACGCCTCCTCGAGACATGAAGTCAGCTCGATCACCCTAAAATGGAAGCATAAAAAAATAGTACCTATAGGTATGCCAAACTCTTGATGAATGGCTCATCTGCAACCACTTGATAAAGATTTGTGATATAACCAAGTGTAGACCGTAGTAGTGCCGATTCAACCGGGGTCAATGACTCTACCTTGTCGGACAAAGAAAAGCAGCTCGGCTGATGAAATGAGAACCTGATGTGAATAGCTCTGGAGGAACCACCCTGGAAAAAAATTTACTCAAAGAAAATATCACCAACACATATACCAAAAAAGTGAGGTATGTCAAGTATATTTTAAATTCCCTTTTAACATTACAAAATTAATGGTCCTACCTATCCAAACTGAGCTATAATGCTAGGTCTCCCCACCTCTGGGAAAGAGATAGTATGATCGGATGGGCAGCCATTTTTAGAAAGGCAAGTTGATCGTTTCCCCTTCTCCTGAGAAGAGGGATGTTATCTAAAACAACCCGACATAATATCCTGATATGATAGAGAAAATTCATGCATATTTTTTTTATAACTGTTAGGTTTGTTTTTGTTTTAGGTAAACGTTAGCATAAGAGATTTAAAGAAAATAAATGCTAATAAATCTAATAAGATAACTATCTATACTATCAACTCGACATAATATCCTAATATGATAGAGAAAATTCATGCATAATTTTTTTTTTATCATTGTTAGGTTTATTTATGTTTTAGGTAAACATTAGCATAAGAGATTTAAAGAAAATACATGCTAATGAATCTAATAAGATAACTATATAATAAGAATTAAAATAATACATATAAATCCCATGCATAAGTACAATAATAAAGAGGAGAGTATACATCAGGAAAGAAAGATATATGTACATCCATCCTCATACATATACAACTATATCAACCATAATACATATCCAAAAATAATACATCTACTGTAATACATATCCAAAAATGATACATGTAAAACTATACAATACATATTCCCAAAAAAATAAATGTACAACCAAAGAAAAAGAAAAATATATACGCCTGTTAAGGGTCTGACATAGGTCAGTCTATACCCCTTCCAGAACCCGCAGTCGGTGGGGCCGGCGTAGCAAAAGGGATATAAGCCTCTAGGTTAGCCATGAACTCTGTTATGTCAGGAGTAGTTATCCTAGCCTCAGGTGGAGAAGCCAGAGTTTGGTGATTTAATGATAGCGCGAGAAGTTTACAAATCTCTCGATACAAATCCTCACCATACCGACAATGATGATCATGAAGATCTCCTACTAAGGACTAATCCTCTAGCACCTTGGATTGAAGTCGTGCCACATCAAAGGTAAGGGATCTATAACGGAATAGTCTAAGAATAGTATCACTAGGCTTGTAGTCGTCTCCCGGGAAATCATCCAAATGCCCTAGTCCGGCATCTCATCCTTTGGAGGGATGTAGTTTGGATCCGCTGCCATCTCAGCTACGTGGGAAGGTCCAGAAGACTCTTCACCCATAGGAACACCTGAAGAGCTGGCCATCGTCGAGTCATTGACTCCAAACACTCTGAAGGTCTCCTCAGCAGTAGAAGTAGAAATGGTAGGCACGTCATCAAAAATCCTGAGTGTCGATGCCCTTGGCCAACCTCGGGAGCACTTTGAAGCACTCCATTTTGGAGGGGTCTCGAGGCCTTTGCCCTCTCTATGAGAATGGGAAGGATGACGACTACTATTACCCAATGAACCAACGGATGACACAGTGTCGTCTAAAAAGAGAAGTTAAAGTTTTATCACTAGGGTTTCGACTTAAGGATATGAGTAGGAATTTTTAGGATCATTACGTGACTTTTAGAAGACAGGTCTGACTCACTACTGCCATTATTCTGTAAAAAAAAAATCGTGAACGGCCGTGACTAATCTCTAAATGATTTATCACTAGCCGACCACTAGGGGCAAGGGATTGAGTTCATCCTTCCGATAATAACGGTTGCAATTCTACCTTCTTAGGTTTAAGTGCATGTTATTACTTAAATTAAGGTATAATCGAAAAAATCGAGTCGAAAACTCCCGCCCCTAAAAGTGCGATATACCAAAAATTTGCAAACCCATCTTACTTTGGACAAACAGTAAAATACTAAAACCAATATACTCCAAAAAGAAAACAATGAAATCCCAAGAGATAAATTAATTGGAACACACTACTAATCAAGTGTAACGAAATATGATATCCAAGACTCTCTAAACACATGAGTAAAAACATAAAGAAAATGTCTGTGTAATTTACTTAGAGATCAAAATTTCTCTATGAAATAGAAATATCATTTCATTAAAAGATTGTTTTCATGATAAATTGAGTAAATAAATTCATTTAAACTAATTCTAAATTACATTCATCCTAATTAGAAATGTAAAACAAATTAAAAAAAAAAATTAGCAAGAAATATACAAGACTATTGATTGATGTACATGAATACATTAACAAAATGAATCCCTAATCTACCATCTCAACATGATTAAACACAATAATCATGCATGGGAACAAAGAAAAATAATATTGCACCACCCTAAAAATCATAAAAAAATAACATCACTTTACTTGAGGTAGGGAAGACCACAACCTATTTCTAGTCTAAATCATGAAATGAATTTAAAATCATGAATTTCATGTTATATATAAACTCAAAATGCAAGATCATTGCATGAGTTTTCAAAGAAATAGAGTTTTTTTTTTTTAAATGATAAATTTTAACTTAGGGTTTAAGGATCATCTAGTTTCTGGAAAAATGTATGGGAAACGATCTACTTGACATGAAAATTCCTTTCAATGGATAAAAAATGGAAGAAAATCAACAAGGAAGTGAGAAAACCCAAGTATCCTTCCGCAGCAACGGTTCATGTTCCCGCTTCTATCTCTGTTTTCCAATCAAGTAGACAGGCCAGTGGCCCTATTTGGCTATTTATATCCATCCTTGCACATGGGCTAATGTACAGGGTTTCAAAAATGGCACCCTGGCCCCCGTTTTGCTAAAATATGATATTTTCCTGATTTTTAAATTTTTATTTAATATGTTAGTTCAAGAGACTAAACTTACCTCGAGATGTGTAAAGCATTGAAAGATGTGCATGAATTGACCTTTAAGACATGTGTCATGATGGGTTTGAGTCACATTATCATAAAGGTATGAAAAGTAGGCGTCAAGTTGTAACTAACGTCAAATCGAACGAGTATCAGATCAAAAAGGGTCAAAATCAAATAAAATAATTTACGATAAAAATAAATTTGATAGTTAAATTTGACCTGAAAAATATCTATTGATATTATAAATGGCTCGGGTGTTACGTCAACAGGCAAAATCCTAAAAAAGAATTAAATTAAAAATATAATAACAAAAATTATAAAAAGTATAATAATAAACGCGTCAATCGATATATTCAGGGATTTAAATCAGTAAAATCCCAAATTTATTTTTATCACCTCCGACTAGTAGCGAGACAGACCTATTTAGCTTTATAATCTTGTAGGAAATCAGTATCCTCCCCAGTCTGCAGGCTGGGGAATATTTCACACCATCAATAATCATGAATTATACGATAAGAGGTTGGATTAGATTCCTCAACGAAGCTTATCTAGTCGCTTCCCCACTCAGAGACTAGGGAACATGTCATCCTATTCATGTTTTGTTTTTATGGAAACAACGTTCATTTCGACTCACGGCATAAAACAAAATGCCCACATCATAATGAACTTAATTAAATTCATTAAACCAAAAAATGTTGAACTATGTGTCAACCTAATTCCCAGTGATGTCTGGGATATGTAGGAAACCCTTGTGGGTTCGATTGATAACTTGAGGACCAAGAACTACGTGTCAACCTAATTCCTGGCAACGTCTGGGATACATAGGAAACTTTTATAGGTTCGGTTGACAACTTAAACATGATAAACTACATTCGACCTGATTCTCGGCAAGTTTAGGATATGTAGACAACCTTTCTAAGGTACGGTCGTCATTAAAAAAGACCCACACCAATTAGGATGGAATCATGTCATTAAACATTAAAAATCCCCATGGAGTCGCTTAAATCCTCCATCAAAAATGATTAAAAATAGTACCCCAATCAAGGATGAACTAGGTGTCGACCTGAGTCCTGGTAATTACCAGGACACGTGAAACCATTTTAGGTTCGATCGTCACCTTAATTCTTTCATTCCCAATGGACTTTGCTTCAATTTGTCCTTGGTAGAGTTCCAAGGTACATAAGACACTTGAGTAGGTCTGGTTGAATTCCGAGAAGTGTTAGCTATATGACATTTTCTCAAGCCCTATATTAGGGCGCATCTCTAAGAAGTTCTTAAACTCCCCTGAGAAAATCGTTGACAATCCTCTTGTTAGGAAGAATAACGAATGATGCATGTGCACGAACTACGCTTTGACCTGATCTTTGGTGATTAACTAAGGTACATAGGAAACCATTGTGGGTAATGTCAATAAATCAACACAGTGAGTGCTGAACTACATTTCTATTTGATTCCTGACCTAGGAAATCAATGTTTGTAGATGACCTATGTGGGTTCCGGCCACCTAATGATCTTGGTCTAAAACAAACCACTAAATTGTAAAGTGTAAAATTAAAATACATAAACAACCTAATGAGAACCCTAGTCTCAAACGGACATCAAAAGCCATACGCTCAATTCAAGATATATAGACAACCCATGTAGGCTCTGTCGCATTCTCCAAACACTCAGGAAATAATCTTGCGCCCCAACTAGAGCTAGGGAATATTATATCCAGTTTCTCTATTGAGATACTAATATAAGATTCACCCCAGCTAGAGTTGGGGCACATTATATTAGATTTCTCCCTTGAGACTTCTTGATAAATTCACCAGTTACGACTAAAAAAAATGTTACGAATAAAGTTTATAACCCCAAAAATAAATAAGCATCATTAAGTCCCTATCTACAACTGGGGCACATTTTATCCAAGGATAAATTGTTCCCAGAAAATATTGTAGTCCTTGTCAAGAAATCCCAGGTGGGATATGGCCAAAAAACTCCACTAAGTGTCAAGTTTCCCCGGAGGTCTTCGTCCATGTGAATTCTCTTATTCATTTTCAATCATGTATTGATATGACAACCTAGGAATCAAATTCTCTAACTAAGAACATTTTCCACCCCAAATACTTATTTCAAATGTATGTCCGAACTACATTTAACCTGATTCTCTGTTAAGTCAAACATATGTAGGCGCCCTAAGGAGGTTCGGTCAAGCAAGCTTTAAATATACTGTTGAACTCAGTCTTGGACTGACTAGACACCCCAGAATTTGTTCTCTAACCCAGAACCATTCCACCTAATCTTAATTTACTTTATTTGTTAGAACTACATTTGGCATGATTTTCAGTTAGGTCTAAGATATATAGGAAAGCTCCTAAGTAGGCGGGGCCATAAACAGATGTGACAATAAGTCATCAAAGTTACAGTGATCCTCAAGGATGGTCATTTAGTCACCTTTGAAGAAAGTTTGTAGTAATTCTCATAAGGATGATCATTCAGCCACCTTAGAGAATAATTGTAGTGTAGGAAGGATTACAGTATTCTCAAGGATGTGTCATTCAGCCCCTTGAAGAGGCCTCACATATACTCAATGTTAGGTTATTTGGTCTACTTTGAGCTCCTCAAGGAAGGTCATTTGGCCTCCTGCGAGGAGATTTCTTACCCTTTGGCAAAGAGTGTAGTACTCCTAGGTGAAAACATCGGTGACCAAGGAATCCATTCGTATATTCTCGGCATTTACTTTCCAAGAGGCTACACAGATGAAAATAAGTCATCCTAACTACGGTTGCATTCAAGGATGGTCATTCAGCCACCTTAGAGATCTTCAAGGACGGTCATTCAACCCCCTTAGAAGAAACACCATAGTAATTGATAGGTGGAATTTGTCTATATATTTCCAAACCTATTTTGGTAGTTTTCAAGTATTATTATAGATTTTTAATATGTTTTAATACAATTTTATTTGTTTTGTCATAAATTAGGTGTTTGGGACAAAAAGGGACAAAAACGGTTCATAAACGATCAAGTCAGTGGAAGAACAGTGGAAAAACGAGCGAAAAGATAAAAGTTCAGAACCTGTAGCCTACTGCTGTAGTGGTCAAAGTATAGAGAGTTTATGTATTTATACCGCTGCAGCGGTCAAAATACAGAGAGCTTCACTCCTGCAGCAATAAAACCATCGTTGCAGCGGTCATCCGACAGTAACCCTACTAACTTCCCCACCGCTGCAGCGGTCCGACAGTAGATATTTTAGGATATTTTGGGATATTTTGAGATATTTTGGATCCTATATATATCATCTCTTATCCCCCAAACATTTGTGACATTTTTAGTAGTGTCTTGAGAGCTCCAAGGCCTTTTAACCAAAAGAAGATCACAAAACTAAGAAGATGAAACATTCTCGAAGCAGTTGTTCATGTTTATCCGATTGTGTTTACTATTTTATTACAATATTAATATGCTTGTTATGGTATTATGGTTGATTTTGAGAATATAGGGTTTGACACTCGGAAAAGGTAACCCCAAATTCGAACTAGGGTTTAAACACAACGTGACGATCTAATGACCCGGGAGGGCATTAGAAAGTATGCAATCCGTGAGGTTGGGGCAAGACTCATGTGATCAAGTGTCGTATAGACACTCGACAGGGACTTCAGCATTGACGCGAAGTCACATATTCATTCACTTTATACTCGAGAGAGGTAGTAAGTCAGATTTCGATACCTAGATTGTCGGATAATATGAATGCTATTAATGTAAACTAGATTGAATTGAACACGTTTAAATGAACAAAGTTAATCCCTAGACAATTTACTCCCTTAAACGTCAATATTAGTATACTAGGTTAATTAGTTTAGTATATTAATTATATTAACAAAAATATAAATTGAGTAGCCTAGATAACGTTAGGTTATGACAATCGCAGTAATTAGAGACAATTTAATCCAATCCCTATGGATACAACAACCATTCTTATTCACTATTCCATAAAACTTGACCTGTACACTTGCGGTGAAAGTAGCGATGTAATATTCCTCTACCAGTAATCCTCAAAGATTGGTTATTTGGACCTCCTTATAGAAGATTTATTACCCGTTGGGAAAGAATGTAGTCATCCTAGAACGATACGGTGGTGACCAAGGAACCCATTCATATGTTCTTGGTATTGGCTTTTCTAGGAAGCTACGAAGATTTTGATAAGTCGTCATTCTCCAAAAATTTGGTAGTTCTCTTAAAGAATAATGCAGCGGTGACCAAGGAACCCATTCGTATGTTCTTGGCATTTGCTTTCCCGAGAAGCTACAAATATGGCAATACGTCATCAAAAATACGGTTGTGCTCAAGGATAGTCATTTAGTCACCTCAAAAATCTTCAATGAAGGTCATGCAGCCCCCTTAGAAGAAAACACCATAATAATCCTCAATGACTGGTTATTTGGCCCTCTTTAGAGAAGATTCCTTACCCATTGGGAAGGAATGTAGTCTTCCTAGGGTGATGCAGCGATGACCAAGGAACCCATTTGTATGTTTCTTGCATTTTCTTTCCCAAGAAGCTATAGAGATGATGATGAGTCATCATTCTCCTAATATTGTGGAATAGATCCCTAACGATAGGTCATTCAGTCATCTTCGAGATTCTTCGAGGATAGGTTATTTAGCCTCCCTTGAAGAAGTTCCGTTAGTATATGCCGAGAAGGTTATTTAGTCTCTTGTGATATTTATGCCGGGAAGGTCATTCAGACTCCCATGATAAACCATCAAGAATAGGTCATTCAACCTTCTTTGAGATGATCTAATGCCAAGTGCTCAAGGTCGGTCATTTAACCACCTTAGAGAAACGTCAAGGATGGTCATTAAGTCACCTTAGAAAAGTCTCAAGAACGGTCATTCAGCCACCTTAGATAAGCCTAAAGAATGGTAATTCAGCCACCTTAGAAAAGTCTTAAGAATGGTCATTCAGCTACCTTGGAGAAGCCTCAAGAATGGTAATTCATCCACCTTAGAAATCCCCAAGAACAGGTCATTCAGCCTACATTGAGAAGATCCATTAAATCCTCAGGGATAAGTCACTCAGCCTCCGATAGGAAGATTCAGTAAAGCCTCAGGGACAAGTCATGCAGCCTGCTCTGAGATCGTCAAGGATCGGTCACTCAGCTTTCTTCTACAAAATCCTTTACCGCTTCCAAAGGGTGGATGCAGTAATGTTCAGGTATATTCCTAAACTTTACTTAAACTAAAAAGTTAAAATTTTTCCTTGTAAATGTCATGTCTAGTAGAACAAAATATCTATGTCTCCTTCTTTTGTACTATGAGTAAACTCCCATGACAAAGAGGGACAACTGTAGACACTGCATTTTGATCCGCCTAATCAGTGTCGAATTGAAAGTACAAGTTCAGATAAATTTTAAACTTAGGTTTAAAGGAATGAATTTATACCTTAGATCACACTATATAATATAGGAAATGTATAAAATATATATATATATATATATATATATATATATATATATATATATATATATATATATATATATATATATATATATAAGAAAAGCATAAAAACTGTTGAATTTGACTAAATTCGGTAAAGTAAAAGTTTTGGGTCAACCTTGAAATTCTTAAAATTAAAGGGGGTCATTAAATCACCTCTAATATGAATAAATATTAGATACTACCCTTTAATTACAATAGATTTCACCAAATTACCTCGGTTACCTACTTTGGCCCCTGAAACATTTATTATCACCGGTTTCGTCTTTTCGATACCAAAAATATTTGTTTAAATTACTGTATAAAGTATGAATATCACTAAAACAAGTCCAAAATACCCTAATAAAGGCATGAAATTTCCATGACAAGTCCAAGTTACACAATGTAACAAAGGATTGAGACTCGGGTTAAAATTAACCAAAACCAAATTCATCTTGGTTAATTACCAAAGCTCAATAAATTAAGGGCCCAATCCATCATTAAAAGACCCACTGATGAGTGGTTTATTTACCAACAAATCAAGTACTTTTATATTCAAATACTTGTGTGTTTTTAAGTATTTTTGTTAGTTTAATGTGTTTTTAGTGTTGTTTTGCAGAAATTACAAATAATTGGGAGAAAAGGCTAACATGTGGTAAAAGGAGGTGAATTGGGTAGTTACGGTTTGTCTTGCGTACAGGTGCAGTAACTTAAAGGCCATTTTTTACCACAATGCAATTCGAATTTGCACAACTCTAAACATAGAAATTGTAGATCTGCATCTTGGCTTTCCATATATTTTTTATTTACCTCAATCAGAGCTTGGACGTGGAAGTTACGCTCAAAATATGAAACAGAGGTCGGTGTTGCCCTACGCGCGCTGTAGCATGCTCCCGTCAGAAGGTTTGGTTGTGTTTTGCCTATAGTGCACTGCAGTGTGCTAAACCCCACTGTAGCATTCTCCTGTTAGGCTGGAAACCTAAAAACCCTAATTTTGCGGCCTATAAATACCCCCATTATGCCACTATACCCAAAGGAGATGAAGGAAGAAGAAGAGAAGACCATTTTGGGAGCAGCAAAAGGCGATTTTGGGCGAGAAAATATCGGATGGTAGTGTTTTGATGCGAGATTGAAAAAGAAAACACCATTGGTGGCACTTGGGATTGAAGATTTAGAACTCAAACCCACAATAAGTATTTTCTCTTTCTTTCTCTCTCCCTAATTTTTTACTTTAAGTTTATATTTGTAATATTGTGTTAAACATGCTTGCATTTATGAATTTATTGAGAATATTAGTTATGAATTTGTTTATGTTGTGCTCGTAATTTAATCTAGGGCTTGATGTAGTCTCCTTTGAACCATGTTAGATTATTTTGTTCATTGTTAGGTTTAATTCCATTTTATGCATCTCCTAGGCCTAATGTGTTTGATTCATGTGGACAATGAGTTAGAAGAGTTTCAGTTGCGAATTTATACTTGGAAGAGGTTGAATTCGTAACTGAAATTGAGAGTGCATAACTTAGGTTGTTGTGAATCCGGGAGGAAATCAACACTTAAGTATTCGAGTTGGGAATTTAGGATTATCTGAAACTGGGAGATAATCGGGTTCTAAATTGATCAATAAGAATCGTCATTCAATTGTATTTTCCTTTATAATGCTTCCAAAATATGGTCCCACACGGTATTTTGGTTGAATTGAGAACTTGAGATTTGACACTCGGGAGAGGTAATCTCGGGTTCAAACTTAGGTTAAACACAATATAAGCTTTAATAAATTGGGAGATATTTAAAGGTTGCGTAATCTATAAGGTTGGGTATAATGAATGTTTTCACCTAAATACAGGATAGGGATATCAGTATTGAAGTGTTTACATATTCTCTCACATGACGCTCAAGAGAGGTAGTGAGAGAGCAATAACACAAGGACCTTGATTATTGAATAAATGAAATTAACTAGTAATTACTTAATAGGATAACACGGGAATAACGAGATGAAATCAAGCCCCTAGAACCTTTGTACATAGCAAATCCATACTTTATTTTATTTTTTTATTTATTTTAGTTTAGTTTTATCTTTATAAAAACCCAAAAATTGAACGCCTAAATAAAGTTAAGTTGCGATAATCAAGGTACTTAACGACAATTTAACCCAATTCATATGGATATAACAACCCTACTCTCTTCCTATACTATTAAAACATAACCCATACATTTGTGGTATTGTAGCAACAAGTAAATCACTACCAACCACAAAAGAGCCTTTAAATGACCAAGCAATCCTTACATATTCTCTACACAAGTATCTAAGCAAGGAAACCAAGACATTTCAGAGGTAACTAATGAGGAGGTTATTTACCAACAAATTAATTACTTTTGAGTTCAAACTTTTGTGACTTTTCGAGAATTTTTGTTGGTTTAATGGATTTTTGTGTTGTTTTGTAGAAATTATAAATAATTGGGAGAAAATGTGAAAATATGGCAAAATGAGGTGAATTGGGTTGTAATGGTTCATCAATAGTGCAAGTGTAGAAACGTCAATCCCATTTTAGGCAATATTTAATCTGATTCTGAAATAACTCAAAACATGAAAGTTGTAGATATATTTCTTATGTTTACATATCATCTTAAATCACCTTAGTTAGATTTTGGATGAGAAAGTTATGACCAAAGTACGAACAGGTGTCAAAATTACCTGAACCAACCAAGTATTACCAGAAGCCCACCCCAGCGCCCAAAAAACCCACTCCAGCATGCCTCTATAGCGTGATAACCCAAAAATCACTACCAAAAGCTTGGTCCAACATCCTAAACCCCGCTCCAATGCCCCTCTGCCTAGTGAAAATCCAAAAAACCTAATTTTGAGCCTTATATATACCACCTGATGCCTCAAACCCTAGGGGTGGCAAAATTGGGAGAAAAACACCATTGGTGGCTAGATTTTAGAAAGAGAAACACCATTTGGGGCCCAAAATTCCGAGATAGAGAGCTTAGAGTTGAATATTATTGAATATTTGAAGCCTTGAAGCTTATCTCCACAAAGAGTTTCTCTTACTTTCTCTCACCCTAATCATTTTATTAAAATTTTATATTTGTGATATTGTGTTGAACATGTTTACATTTATCAATTTCTTCAAAATATTAGTCATAGATTCCATTATGTTGAGTTAAAGTTTCTATCTAGGGGGATTTGAATAGCTTTGTATGAACTATGCCTTGAGACTTTAATATTTTTTTAGTTGGATTTCATGTTTCGATCATTTGTATTTTTTTTATGCTTATTTTTTAATTTATGCAAAAGGTAAATTAGATATCATAGATGTGTAAGATTAGGCACTCAAGAGAGATAATCTTGCATATTGAGACCGAAGAAATACAACCCTTATTATATTGAGTGCAAGAGGCTAATATAATTTAGGTAGTCATTTGATGGCTGAGACTTAAAGATTGGATAATTAGTTGAGTTGAATAGGAATATTAATTTGAATAATTATACAAATTATCTTACTTGGCACTCAAGAGAGGAAGGGAGGTTAATTTAGATACCCATGGTTAATGATTGGGCAAGAATTTAATTAACAAGCTTGAATTGGATTAGCATCGTTTAGCAAAGTGATGTCAAACCCCCCTATAAAAATTGTGCATAGGAAGTCCATGTTTATCTTACTTTTAGTTTTATATATGTTTTCATTTTATTTTCACAAATCTTAAATTTGGACGCCTAAATAAAGTTAGGTTACGATAATCATAGTACTTAGGGACGATTTAAACCATCCTTGTGGATATGATACTCTCCTCACTCTATACTATTAAAACTTGATCCGTACACTTGCGGTGTAGCAAAATAATCACTACCAGTAACCAACCGTTATCGAAACTAAACTAATTTGGTTCGCCACCTAAGTTAGGCATTTAATACGCATTAAATGCCCATCCCATCAAGCATTAATTGCTTAGGATGACATGGATAGGCCACATTCATGGTATCAATGTATTTTGATTAAAATATCTTAGAGCTAACCGAAAATCTTGAAATATGACTACTCGTTACTAAAACCAAACCAATTCAGTTTGCCACCTAACCTATGCATTTAATGGTCATTAAATGCACATCCCATCAAGAATTTATTGCTTGGGATGACATGGAATGGATGAATGCATTTAATTTAAATATTTTATCAAAATATCTTAGGGTTAACTAGGAACCTTGAAATCCAACTGTCAGTGACAAGGCAAACTAACCCGATTCAATCCGAAAACAACTGGATGTGTGCTCACCAAGTAATTACTCATCATAGAGAATTAAATTCCAAGTGACACATTGAGACTAAGTTCATTTCACCTTGAAAGTATTAATGGCAACTAAACTGAAATAGCAAAACTAACTGGCACTTAGCCCCTAAACTAAACCTGAAGTGTCACATCTTGCCATTAATCCATCCATGTGCAACCAATATGATTCAAGGAAGTGTAATGATTGGTAATAATTGCCAATCATTGCCAATTATTACCAAATCTAGAAAAAGATTGGTAATGATTACCAAATTTTTGAGAATCTTTCCTTGCACCTAAAATTTGTTCAAAACTGATCAAAACCAAAACAAGAGATCAAGTCCCCTAAGCTAAACAATCCCTAAGAAAAGGACTCAAGTGGCCTGTGGATGTATAAATGCGCAAACCCTTGGCCTAAAAATCGGGGGTGATGGTTTCTCATTTTTTCAATTCTTCAAGACCTAGCTTCGCTCTCTAAGCCCGAGCAATAGTCTCAAGTGCTAGGATTTTCAAGCAATTATCTTGAATAAATCACCATTATTCTGCTAAAATATGGTCCCAGAGAGTGTTCATGTGGTTCTTGGAGCAAGAACTCAAAAGGTCAACGATCACCGATCAAAGAAGCGCCAAGAAGTTCAAGAAGGAAATAAAGGTAATTACTTAGGGAAGACTACTTCCCCTAAGTATGTATGTTGAAAACACCATTTTTTTTTTCTTTGTTTAATTGTGTGCATCTTGCTTGTATATATCATAATCATGTAGCTCATACACTTTAAATTCATAGACATAACCTAAATAACCCATAAATAACTAAATAACTCTAAATTTATGTTGTATAAACCAAACCATATTATAATTGTTCAAGATCATGTCAAGAACATCAAGAACATCCAAGGAACATGTGAGGAGCCAAATCATCCGAAAACATGTTAAGAACATGTGAGGATTCAACAAAACTTTTATCATACCATTAGATGTGCATAGTCTCTACGATTCTCTCAAGAACACTTTAAATCAAACCTTGTAACTATTAACCTAACCATATAAACTGTTCTTAAACTGATTTACTTTATGTTAAACGTCAAGATCACAGCCTGGTAGGCTAGTGGATTGGCACCTACATATATACATATATATATATATGTATATATATATTGCACCAACAGATCCTTGTGGATAAAAACTCGAGATAAAGGGAGGGTCCATATTCCTTCAAGGATATGTGTGATTCTTCTTTAAAAATCTTCCCATTTTTGTTAGTTACAAGTAAGACTAACATAAATATATGGTTTTTTTTTTTTTTCCTTTTTAACTAAACAACTTAAAATCAAAACTAAACTAATGAGTTCGGTTAAGATGTTCTTGACAAAATCAAAGAGATTATGTATACATCATTTTGTGACTGATGTCTTGTTTTAAAGATAAAATTAACTAAAACTAAATTGTAACCTTAAATAAAGGAACTACGTCAAACCTGATCTTTGGTTATCCGCCAAATTATGTAGGCAACCTCATACCGGTTCGACCACCTTTAATAAATAAAACCATATCCTTTAAACCTTATATAAATGAACTACATAATGGCCTAATCTTTGGTGACTCGCCAAAGTACGTAGGCAGCCTATATAAGGTTCGATCTCTTAAAAAATAACAAAAATATTTGCATTTCGTATAACTTGCTTATTTACATTTCTGCATATTATAAACTACTATTGGGTTGTCGTTGTCTAGAATAATATAATATAGTGTAGTATTTCCTGCTTTCATTACATAAAAAATACAAAAATATTTTCATTTTTATTTATAGTTGCATAATAGATAATTAAACCATTTATCGCTTTAATCATGTTAAAATACATAAAAATGAAAATAAAATAAAATAAAAAAAGAAAAAAAAAATTAAAAAAGAGAATTATTTGGTTAATGAAATCAAAAAAAAGTTACTTGAGTAGTGTTTAACAGTGAATATTAATTTAGACTAAGGTACCGTTTATGGATAGGTGTCTTGGGAGGTGTAAAATCTTTCCCGAGCATAATCGACCCCTGAACTTTAAGAGTATCTCTAGTACATAGACCTTATGAAGTGAAAACACAGGTCACTTTAAAGTAAAAATGAATTTATAAAACTCCCGGAGACCTAGCACACCATTTAACCCTGTGCTAGGTGGAGAATCCTTTTAAAACATAAATCCTGTCCCAAGAAGTTTTTCAAAACCGATGCCTAGAAAATTCCTTGAAAAACCATTTCAAAATGAACGGATTTGGAGAACTTAGAAAGGGAAGAATGAAAACTTGTTTCCTTTTCTTCCCGAATTTCTACTTTTTCTACTATCAAATTCTGGGATACATCAGTTTGCAACTCCACTGGAGACCTCATACTACGGTCAGGCATAGTCAGAGTCTAAATTTATATTCACAGTTAAATAAAACCAAGAAATATGTTTTCTATTATTTAAAAGATAAGTAATTCCCTTCCAAAAAAAATAATAAATACTAATAATAATAATAATAAATTAATTAATTAAGTTAAAATTTATTTTACCTATACTGTTTGCATGCATATATATTTACTACCTTTATTTATTGTATTTACATTACTCTGTTTCAATATCACATTTAAATTATAATCTTTACATTTCTGCATTTTATTTCTGTATACTCTCTCCAACTCTCAAGCACTCATTTTGTATTGCATATCATATGAAAAACCCAAGTCGTAACCCTCTTAGGGATAGAGAGACCGGCAGTAGGGGCTAATGTTGACAAGGTCATTATGTCGAATTAAGCCCTAAAATCCCTTAAGATAGAAGAAGAGTTAGTAGAAGCAAGGCTGGGGGGTTTCTCCCCTAGGATTTGGCTACGAACATTCACCTCGCTCAGACCACCAACCAACGATGGATGTTCCCACGGGAGGAAGCTAGAGGTTTGAAGGTCTGGGAATCGATCTTTTTAGGGTACACAAGAAGAAAATCCATGAACCATATATAGTAAGCCTAGGATAGGGGAATAACCAAAACCATGTTCTACTTAGGTCACTTATTTTGGAGAGAGATTTTGTTTTATCTTTTGTATAGTTATTTATATATTATTACATTAGGTAGATAGAATAATACATCTAGGACAAGTAGTGGCATAATAACTGGTGTAAGAGTTCTTGTTCTATCCCACACATTGCTAGCTTGCTCAGCGTCGAAAAAACGTTTTCAAAAATTGAAATATGGATCAAGCTGCAGGAAAGAACAAGAATTATTATCTAACTTAATACAATAAACCTTTAAATATAAACAATAAATTATAAATAATCATTTCATCCGTAATAATTCACTTAAAACTTACCTTAATAAAATCATAAATCACCTTTGCCTTTAAATAAACAAAAATCCACCTCAGATAAACATCTAAAAAAATAGTCGTTCCCGAACAACTATCCTAACATTTGTATGCTAGAGATACTAAGATGGGATCAACGTCATATCACCAAGCCAAGATGCAAGAGGCAATAACTACCCTAAATAAGTCCACATATGAAAAGAACCACGCACCGCTTCTCAAGAAAATTAAGCAAGTAACCATATCTCCACCTAAGACCCACGAAGACGAATCCCCAAGCTTCATAGTAGAAATAACACCTTGTAACAACTTCTATTACCTAGGAGTTTGGAAAAATGATCGTAAACCCCTACACAGAGAAAGGATTACCTCGGGATATTGTGTGAAAGCCTACTGGGTAACCTATTCGGAGCTGAGACAAGTTGACAAATCTGCTATCAAATTGGAAGATGAGTGTGAAGATGATTCCGAAAATGGAAAAGACATAGGAAACGAGTGGACCTCTGTCACAAAATCGATGATTAAAGCACTGGCTTATCAACAGTTCGAAGAAGAAGTCCCTAAACAAGATGTAGTCTAGGGAGAGTTGTCCAAAATGTGGGATCAAATCGACAACTTGGGTCAAAACATTAAGGAACTTGGACAGTCTATACCTAGGAGTCAATCAAGGAACAAAAATTTATACCCGACCTCTGCTGAAAAGCGGGCGTACCCCAAACGTCAATCTTTTACCCTTGCACCTCACCTTGCTAACACTCGAGGCTCTTAGGACCATAGAAGTTTCACCGCATTTCCCACTCTACCCTCTCAGATATACCACCAATGCTTCATTGATCACCTACTCACACCTCTTCCTCCCCACCAACCTAACCCGCATTGTCCACAATTCATCCCGAATGCCTTTTGCAAGTACCATTCTAGAGGAATGGGTTATCATACACATCAGTTCTACTCTTTGTTAAACCATATCAAGGACCTCGTTCAGTATGGAGCAATCAGCGTTGATGGAATCATAAACTAAGTCAAGGTAAAAGGGGTAGTAAGCTAAGTGTATATTGGTATATATCTAGCCTTTTGCTTTTCTTAGCTTTCCTTTAGTAGGGAATTTTGGTGTTCAAATAATGTTCATAAGTGACTAAGGTATAACACTACTATTATAAAGTACATTATTATCTACCTAAAGTTTGTCTTGAATTTCCATTTTTAGTCTTCAACAGTTAAGGAAAACTAAGGTTATGATAAATATCGTTTTAACATTAAAATGGAACATAATCAAAAGTAACGTCAAAAGAAAAGTCTTGTTTTAACCAAACGATAATGAGATATTGACAATAAAACCTAATAAAGTCAGGAAGAAAATTTAGGAGCCCTGTTATGGAATCGTTACGCATGTTCCAACTCGAGAGTAACTAGCACTTGTTTCTCTGTTATTTCTATTCTTCCTCCTCTGAGTCATCTCGGGAAGGCCCATTCCCTCTACTCTCAGTACAAGACCGAAGAAGTGAAACGGAGTTGTCAAATAAACCTCAGGTAACATATAGGGCCTAGGTAATCCAAATAACAAACTTAGAAAATTTAAATATTGAAACTTGATGGAATTGGACTAGGCAATTCCAGATAACAAACTATTAATGTGACTGTTCCAAATTTCTATTAAAATTATACTTAGCATAATCCAAAAAAAAAAAATCGGTATAAAAGATTATGATGGAAAACTAATTTTTGAATGCTAGAATATAGATATTAAAAACATACTTTAGTTAAATAATCTTGTAAGAGATAAAGAAGGATATTTTCAAAGATGTGATAAGGACAATAAGTCGAGACACAAAAATCTAAACTAAAGGAAAGCTAGGAAAACAAAAGGGATTGAAATTAACCGAATATGATTTACTACCCCTAGGATTTGAAACACTGGATAAAGAAGGACAAAAATACTAGAACGAGGAAAAGTGTAATACAAAAATAGAATTTATGTCGTCTAAAGGAAGATAGGTGTTCCCATTATCAAAATTCTTGAGCCCGGAGGAAAGCCTGAACAAAGCACCAAGTAACATTTTTCCCATTTTCTTGGAATAGTGAAGTTATTTTAGGATGGCCAAAGGCAAAGGGTATTTAACCTAACTGCCAAAATTGGAAGCAAGAAATACATAATAAAAATTAACTACCAATACATAAAGATACATAAGACATATTTAAATAAATAAACAACACTAAAGCTTCACACATAAAGTACTAGGTAGAACTACTAATGTTTTAAGTACAATAAAAAGTAAAATACGATCAGATTGATCCAAAAACATCTGGTGTTAGACAATCAGAGAGTAAGAGACAAGCGCAGGGATCGCACATAATCCAGAGCCTCTAGGCAGGAGTAGATCCAAGCAAACTCCTCATCCGTGAAAGCAGAGGGATAGTCTGAGGTAGATAGAGCATCTTCCACCAAGGAAGAAAGAGCCTTATCCATGGATATCTCAATAGACTGTGAGACCATGGGACGATAGTGAGGGTTCATCCAAATCATATACTCTGTGGTCGTAGATGGATGTGCTGAAAAGAGAATCCCATTAAATGTTAAGCGACGATGCTCCCACTGAGCATAAGTCGTGGTATCTCAAGCCCTGTCTCTATAGTTAAAAGTGTAGTGAGCTACAATCATGCTGTTGACCAACGCAATATGTTGAGTCATACCGAATTGTCGGAGCACTCGACTAGAAATGTATGGAATGCAACCTCAGAATCCTAGAAGACGAATAAAGGGAAAGTCCATGCAATCCAAGAGAACATCGGTCAACATCGTATATCTTGTAGTCCATACTACGCTTAAGCTAACCATCTCTACTAAAAGTGATGTCTAGTCTGGATGATAACTAAGATGTTGTGTAATCAAGGGGAACTGTGAAGATAGCAGACCAACTATCGGATCGGCCGAATACCAGGCCACCAACATCCAGTATAACTTCGCCAGTATGAGGGGGACTATCATATAAGAGGAATCAAAAAGCATCCTCTCTACCAAGAGGATCATCCAACGTGAGAGATCACTTCCTTTCCTTGAGAACAATATCCTTTATAGCAGCAGAGCAACCAGTACGATCATCCAACACCTTCGCCAGTCCTCATAACTGCTCTACATGTCCCCATAACCCTATTATCCATGAATGTCTGAGCATCACCTCTGGAGCATGTCAAGCTCCAAAATGACCTCATCAATATTCTAGCAAAGCAATAGGTGTTTCTACTTCACTCCCAGAACCAGCGATAACTGAGTCTTTAATGATCATAATAGAAGATGAGAAATCTCTCCTATCTAAGGACAAGTAAAAAAAACACCTCCTTGAGACATGGAGTTAGCTTGATCACCCCTAAACGGAAGCACGTAGAAGCTGGTACCCATAAGTGTGCCAAACTCTTGATGAATGGCCCATCTACAACCACCTAGTGAAGATTTGTGATATAACCAAGTACGAAACATAAAAGCGCCGACTTAGCCAAGGTCAATGACTCTATCCAGTCGGACAAAGGAAGAGGCTCGACTAATTAAAAGAGAACCTAATGTGAATAGCTCTAGAGAAACCGCCCAGGGAAAAAAATCACTCAAAGAAAATATCACCCACACATATGCCAAAAAAAGAAAGGTATGTCAAGTATATTTTAAATTCCCTTTAAAATTACATAAGTAATGATCCTACCTATCCAGAGTGAGCTATAATGTTAGGTCTCCACATATCTGGGGATGAGACAGTATGATCGGACAACCGACCCCTTTTAGAAAGGCAACCGATCGCTTTCTCCATCTCCAGAGAAGAGGGACATTATCCAAAACAACCCAACATAATATCCTAATATGATAGAGAAAATTCATGCATTTTTTTTTATTTTTATTTTTATCATTGTTAGGTTTCTTTATGTTTTAGGTAAAAGTTAGCATAAGAGATTTAAAGTAAATATGTGCTAATAAATCTAAAAAGATAACTGTCTATATTATCAACCCGACATAATATCCTGATAGGATAGAGAAAATTCATGCATAATTTTTTTTATCATGTGTTAGGTTTATTTATGTTTTAGGTAAACATTAGCATAAGATATTTAAAGAAAATACATACTAATAAATCTAATAAGATAACTATCTAATAAGGATTAAAATAATACATATACATCCCATGCATAAGTACAATAATAAAAAGGAGAGTATACATCAAGAAAGAAAGATATATGTACATCCATCCTGATACATATACAACTATATACACCATAATACATATCCAAAAATAATACATTCATTGTAATACATATCCAAAAATGATATATGTACAACTATACAATACATATCCCCAAAAAATAAGTGTGCAAACAAAGAAAACGGAAAATATATACGCCGGTTAAGGGTCTAACATGGGTTAATCCATACCCTCTCCTGAACCCCCAGTCGGTAGGGTCGATGTAGCGAAAGGAATAGAAGCCTCTAGGTCAGCTATGAACTCTAGTATGCCAGGAGTAGCCGTGCAAGCCTCAGGTGGAGGAGCCGGGGTCTGGTGATTTAACGATAATGCGCGAAGTCTACGGATCTCTAGCTGCAAGTCCTCACCATACCGGCGATGTTAATCGCTCTTCTTTAAGGGCATCCCTCTCAGCCCTGATAGTAGTAAGCTCAAAAGCCGGAACCACCTCCTCGTCACCACAACTCACCCAGCAGGTCAGTACCCTGTGACCTAGCAAGGTACTACCCACTAGGTGTGCAACATCCATTTGAGGGCTGATCGACAAACGTGAAAACCACTGAAGATACTTGTCCTAAAAAATCAAGAGAACAGTTAGCACATCTACTGGAACCACTAGATCGAGTATATCAGGATCGGTAATATAGTATAAGGTCCAAATTGCACTATAGGAGGATCAGGAGGCTGGCATAACCAGCCAAAGATCTGAGGTGTAGCTCTCTCACCTATGTATAGCTCCGAGAAAGATGGACCTCTGAAAATACGACATTGAGTCGACAGTGTCCTCTCAAGAAGCATCTCCGCCCAATTATTGTCTCAGAGATATAGCTACCAGATGATATCTCTGCATGCTAAGAACTCTAGTCAAGTGCGAGCCACAACATAATTATGAAAAAATGATCCATCTTTGAGGACGGAACGATGCCACTTTGTCCCGTAGGAGAAGCAGTACTTCGTAATAGAAAAGGGGTGATGTGAGGGAAGGTATTCATATACCCAATACAACAAGAAAATTAAAGAAAAAAAAAACTAAATAATAGTAAAGAATAATATAAAGAAGAAGTTAAAAGATTTGAAACGAATTCACAGGTAGAAACTGCCAAAACCTTATGACGTAGCCAACTTGAGCTGATACACGAGAACGCATCTCTTCCAAGAAGGCTGAAAGGTGAAGCCCCCCAAGTTGAGCTTTGCCACGCCATAAAATCACTCAGAGTCCTTACAAAGTGGAGAGAGATGGTAGAACTCAAAGAAGCCTTGAAGGTCCCACCAAGAAATAGAAGTAGTAGGATGCAATAGCGTTAATCCCTCAAAATTGGGTCCTCTAGATGTGGGAGTGTGAAGATTGACTAGGGTATTAAGCTACTCTATCGAATACGTGCTCCGCTCCTCGCTTATGTTGGTATAGCGTCCAGAAGCATCTTGGCCTCTGCGCATGATGCCTCCATCAAGGGAATGGCTCGCCCTCAAACCTAACTCTAGTGATCTTTGCCCAGTTGATGTACCCCAGATTTTGATAGCAAAAGAAGTAGAGAATCGGGAAGAAGATAAAAACAAGTTTTATTCCTTCCTCTCTAACTCATCCAAATCCTTTCATTTTGAAAATAGTTTTTCAAGGGCTTTTCTAGGCATCGGTTTTGAAAAACTTCATGGGCCGAGATTTTATATTAAAAATAGAGTTACCACCTAGTATGGGGTTAAATAGTATGTTAGGTCACCGGGATTTTAGAAATTCATTTTTCATTCTTAAATGGCCCGTGTTTTAACTTCTAAAAGTCTGTGTACCAAAGATATTCGTTAAGTTCGGGAGTCGATTATACTCGGGAAAGGTTTTACACATTTAACACACCCGTCCGTAAACAATACCTATGTTTAAATAGATATTCACAGTTAAACACTATCTAAAAAGTTTCCTCTGATTTACTTAAACAAGAATAATTCTCTTTTTTAATGTTTTTCCTCTTTTTATGTATTTTAACATGATGAAATGATAAAACAAGTAAATACTACAGCTAATACTAGTTAGCGACACCCAATAACAGTTTTTAATAGATAGGAATATAAAGATGCAAGCGATATTAGATGAAATGAACATATTTTTGTTATTTTATGAGACTGAACATTATATAGGTTGCCTCCGTATCTCAGATTAATGAGAATCAGGTCATTCGTTTATGCAAGGGAGAAATTGATTTTATTATTGGTGATCGAACCATTATGTGGGTTGCTGACATACTTAGTGGGGTAACCAAAGATCAGGTCATCACATAGTTCATTCTAGTTGAGTTAAAAAACTAGAAGGCTAGGTACAGTTAAAAACTAGTCTAGATTTAGTTAAAAAACTGGTCTGATATTAGTTAAAAACTTGTCTGGTTTGTAGTTGGTTTTAGTTGATTATTAGTTGGTTTTAATTATGAACAATCTGAATCAAAACATTAAGTAGCTATTATTAATTGGTTTTTAGTTATAAACAACCTAAATCACAAATTGACATATACAAATAGAGTCGGGTTAGGCGGGCCGAGTAGGCCCTCAGGCCCATGACCACCCCTACTTATAATTAAGAAAAATATAAGGGTTTCTGAAGAAGAATCACACATATCCTCCAAAGAATAGAGGCCTTTCCTTTATCCTGAGTTTTTTAGCCACAAGGGTCTATCGGTATAGTATATAAGTGTGTATATATATATAGGTGCTAGTCCACTAGTTTACCAGGTTGTGATCTTGACGTTTAACCGAAAGTAAATCCAGCTATTAATAGTTTATAGTTAGTATTAACAATTAGTAAAGAGTTTGGTTCAACATGTTCTTGAGACAATCATTGAGAGTATGCACAACTCATAGTGTGATAATGATTTTGTTTTAAATCCTCACATGTTCTTAGATGATTTGATGTTCTTAAATGCTTTGGAATGCTTGGAATGATTTGAACATGATTTGGTTATTAGAACCAGAATAAGTGTTTGTTTGGTTGTTTATGGGTAGTTTATGTTATATACATAAAAATTATGTATGATTTCTATACAAGCAAAACACATGAATTTAAGCCAAGAACAAAGGGTTCTTTTTGAAGAAAACATACCTACTTAGGGGATGTAGTCTTCCCTAAGTGATTACCTCCGTTTCCTCCTTAAACTTCTTGGTTGATCCTCAATCGGTGACCATCTTCCTCTTGAGTTCTTGTTCCAAGAACCTCAAGATCAACCTTCAGGACCAGATTTTGATAGAATAACAGTGTGTTATTCAAGAAATATGCTTGAGAATCCAAGTACCCAAGACTTGGCTCAAGTTTTAGAAAGAAAAGATAGGACTTCAAGACTTGAAAAAATAAAGACCCCAGCACCCCTATTTATAGGCTGGGGACCTGCGCATTCATCTATGCGCAGGCTTAGCCAACTTCTTTTTTGGGGCGTGTTTGGCCTAGGGTACTTGCTATCTTGTTTTGATTTTGTTTAGCTTTGAACAAATTTGAGATGTAAGGAATGATTCTCAAAGATTTGGTAATCATTGCAAAATCGTTTTCGAGATTTGGTCATAATTGGCAATCATTACCAATTATTGTACTTCCTCAAATCCTATTTGTTGCACATGGGTTCATTGTTTCAGTCTCATCTTGACTTGGAATAGGTCGTTATTTGAATCTTTCTAAGGCTCTTTGGACATCCTCAGTGCTATCCGAAATAGGGTTATTTTTCGTTTCGATTTCCATTAACTCCCAATTTATTTCCTTAACTAGATTATACTCGTCGGGAAGGGGTGATTCATTATTATATAGATTATATTCAATATTATTTAGGCACCTAAAAGTCAAAAGGAGCCTAGAGATATCAATACAAAAAAAGAATTTCAAAAAGTTAAAAGGAGCCTAGAGATATCACAATCTCTACTATATGGTGGCTAATTAGATAGGAAGTGTTATAGGTGCCTGTTGATTACCAAGGTTCTTATCGCACTGGGATTAGACGAGCTTCCCAATTGCTAAGGCTGCTAGCCGAATCTGGTGCTCCGACGTCTTTCTCTTCCTTGTTGATCATACAGATGAGTCTTCTGACCATGGGGATGGATGGTTAGGATTGGTTTGGTAAGGGATTATCATGAAGTCGGGTTTATCTTTCTTCTCTTCTTTCTTGGCTTAGGCTATGCTAGTAGCGAATGAAAAGTTAACTCATATATGAGGTATTATCCACGCTTCTCCGCTCTTCCCAGGCTGTTTGTTGAGTCCTCTATTTTGGCTTGGAACAAACCCTAGCCCTAAGTATCTAACTTCTGCCTGATCTCAAATAGGGATTGCATTCTTGCTTCACCTTTGTTAGCTTCTTTTTTCTGATCGAAGTTCATAATGTTCATGTGGGTGGCTAAAAAATGGTAGTAGCAGATAGTCTTGGTGTTAGTGGTAGACTTCTTTCTCAAACATACGAAGCACTAGTAATGTCGAAGGCTTGGAAAGAGGTTGCCTAGTTGACATGTTCGGCTATTATTATAGGTTCAACAGGGGTTCAGTAGATGGCATGATCTTCCTCAGCATAGATGGTGATGATACTATCCTTGAAGACAAACTTCACCTTCTGATGAAGTGACAAGAGAACTACCCCGGCTAAGTATATCCAAGGTCTTCCGAGGAATAGGTTATAAGCAATTGGAATGTCAAAGACATGCAAGTCCACTTGAAATATGACCGAGCCTATAACGATCGGTAGTGTAATTTCTCTCCTAGATTCTCTCTTCTCACCATTGAAAACCCTAATGGTGATAGTAGTAGTTTAGATTCGGTCTTCTTTTACCCTTATCTTCTTGAGCATACTCAGAGGGCATATGTTATATGCGGATCCATTGTCCACTAGTACTCTAGAGATGATGAAGTCCTGATACTGCACTGATATATTGAGTAGTTTAATGTACCCACTTCTCTCTTATGATATCTCGTCATTAGTAAAGGTTACGAGATTGGTGCTAAGGATATTCTCTATTATATTAGTTAAGTGATCCTGTAATATGGAACTTGGTACATGGGCCTCATTAAAGACTTTCAACAGTGTATTTCGAAGGGCATTAGTAACTACATGATCAAAATCTGTGTCGGTGCTTTACTCAGTGTTCTTAACTGCCTTTAGGAACTCTTGTACTTTTTCCTCAGTAACGGTCTTCTTAGGGGCATCCTTGGGTTTTTTATCTGGTACTTTCAGCAAATCAGTGGTGGCAAATACTCTTCCACTCTAAGTAATACCTCTGATCTCATCTACATGGTCCTCTATCCTTATAACATTAGTTCTAATTGTCGTAGAGTAATTCCAAGGAACTTCTTTGAAGTCTTTCACCGGTTCTTGCATTGGCATTTTGAGGGTTAGTGCAGCTTCTGGTCGGATTATTATCGGGTTTAGGAGTGTTTACAATTGTACGATGAAGTGAGAAACTTTAGATCCCCATGCCTAGTCAAGGTTTAACTTTATGAAACCACAATCAAGCATGTTAATCCAGAAATTATCCTGAACTGGATAATTAGGTCGTCTAGGGTGCTAGAATTTTCCTTGGTAAAGGATTATTCTGCTACCAGGTTACCAAGATTTGGTTAGATTCGTCCTTTTCGTCATCCTGAATTGGGTAATTAAGGTCAAGTCTTTTCTTAGGTAGGATCAATACTGTGTTTCTCAGAGGCTCCTTCTTCAGTGGCTGATATACGTTCAAGACTTGTCCTACTACAACGGCTATATTGGTGACATTCTTATTCAACGTACTCTTTTCTCACTTGAGTGATTTCTCATTTTCCACTTATCAATACTAGATTTTCATCTATTATAGGTCCCTTATCCTTATTGTCTTCTTCCTTAAATTCACTTCCCCAACCGGTAAGAGAAATAGGTTTATCATTTATTCTTGAAGTTGAGACCGACATATTTGTCCAATAGGCTTTAGGGCTAGTTCTGGCTTCTACCCATACTAGTTCTTATGGTTAGGGATCAGTTTTTCATACTCTAGCATAGTCGTTTGAATCGGTCTCCCAGTCTCGTCTGACCATGTTGACAGTTGGAGCTGAGTTATCATGCTTGGGCAACGGGTTTCGTTGATAGTTAGGTTAAGATGTCTCTCCCTCCTTTAGGAAATATATCAACTTGGCTTGTATTAAATCTTCTAATTTGTGTTTCAAAGTGATGCAATTATCAGTATGGTGACCTGGTGCTCTAAAGTGATAAGCAAAGAATTTGTTTGGGTCAAAGTATGAGTTATAGATGTTTGTACGTTTTGGGGGTACAGGTTCAAGCATTTTGTTTTTCACACATTCCTCAAAGATCTGAGAAAGGGTTACTGGGAGAAAGTAAATTACGTTGGTTCTCTATACGGCTCATTGAGTTTATAATTTTGTTGGGAGTTGGATAGGTTTTGAGGCCGTGGTGGAGATTTATAAGGAGGTTGATATGGATATTGGTTGTGTGATAGAGCTGGAAAAGGAGAAAATTAAGGCAGCGGTATAAATTGAGGTGGTGGTGTGATTTGAGCTGGTGGTGCGAATTGAGGTGACGATTTTTGGAAGACTTGGTTTTCAAACTTGGGAAGATTTTGTTTTTGGGGTTTATACAGAGGTTGGAAGTTCTATTGGTTTCTTTGACCCTGGCCTATCATCTCCACTTTAGGGTCTTTTTTCTTAGGTGTCACTCTCTTATGTTCGTGCTCAGTTGGCTTTTGAATTCTATCGGTCCTAACCCCTCTTCTATATATTCTCCTTGAAAGATTACGTTAAAGAATGGGTCATTCAGTGTGTTTAATAAAGGCTCATAGTACGGGTAAGGCTGAGCCTGAATGAACATTTGGACCATCTCAGCCTCCTTCATTGGTGATACTACTTGTGCAGCTCTATCTCTCCACTTTTCCTAGTCAAGGTTCTGAGAGAAATCTTATATGGGGACACTTCCCGATTATAGCCGCACTGCTTACAAAAGATCTTAACTATGTCCAAGAATGTCTTCACCTTCAAAATTTCTATTGTTGAATACCATCGAGCAGTAAATCCATCTAATGACTGCTGGAAGAGTTGAACGATTAATGCTTCGTTGTGGATACATGCCCCTATGTCATTCTTGTATCGTTGTATGTGCCAGTCTGGACACCCTGATCCCTCGTAATTCGTGAATATGGGTATAACAAAGTTGTCAGGGAATTTTACTTAAGGTAAAGAAGATAAGTCAAGATATCGGGCATTAATTCCAAATTTTCCTTTCTTTACTTCCTGGAGTTTTCTTTCCATCTGTAGTAGTTTTTCTGTCAGTAAGGATGTCTTCTCACATTATTTTCCACCTCTCTTTTGAACTGGTCATTGGTTTCTGGTATAACTGGACCAATATTTCGCTTAGCTGAGGTGGTACTTGGGTTTGGGTCAGTTATAGTTGGAGTGACTTTTGGTTGAGGTTCAATAGGGATTATCTTTGTAGTAGCTGCGCTAGGGCCTTGGGAACTAGAAGGTTTATGGTTGGTTATTGGTTCCATTGAGTTTGGGGGTTTGAATAGGGGTTATAGGGCTCAACTAAGATTGGTGGAGTTGCTGCAGGAGTTCAGAAATCCCACCCATGGACTATTTCAACAAAACCATGTCTTCTTTTAGTTGGACTACCTCGATAGGTTCATTTAGTCATTCTTCTATATCCTCTATTAGGATAAGCTGTCGTGCTTGCGCATGAGTGCGAACAGGAGACAAATGTTTTCTTATGCGGAGCAATCTTCCTACTTAGACAAAGGTTGTGTTAATATTTTGCTTACATAGGCATTTGTGGTTTGACTATAACTCAGTTTGAGACGAGATTTTCATTAGTTACAAATTTTATAATTTACAACCATATCGAATTTTGTCATGACTACCCCACAGACAGGGTGTACTTTGTTTACATTTATAGACTCAATTTGACACTTTTATTTGGTTTTAATGGAAATCTCATATCAATTATTTGTCATTATCAACCTTAAACTAAAGCAAGACCTCAATTCGAACAAAACAAAATTTCTAAGTCTGATAAAGCCATGTATAGTCAAAGTAAGGATTCATTTTTTTCTTCCCCATGGCTTGTTCTACAGTCAATTTATTTGGATACAATTCCAGACCGTGAGCAGACTCATAAGTAAAGAAGAATGAAAATTCTTACTTCGCTATTCCATTCTCTATTAGTCTTAGGGGTACTTTTTTCTAAGGTTTTAGGGTAATGATATACTGACAACAAAATTAAATGTCTCTCTCCAAGATTTTGTCCTAAGTACAGTAGGGTTTTGGTTATCCTCTATCCTAGGCTCACTATATGAGGTTTTGGATTTTCTTCTAGTGCATCCTAGAAAGCTCGGTTCCCGGACCTTCAAACCTCTGGCATCCTCCCCGGGGGAACATCCATCTTTGGTTGGTAGTCCTAGTGAGAAGATGTTCATAACTAGATCCCAAGGGAGAAACCCACCCGGCCTTGCTTCTACTAACTCATCTTTCTAGAATAAGGGTTTTTAGGGCTTAGATTGGCGTCATGACCTCGTCGACTTCAGCCCCTACTGCTAGCCTCTCTATCCCTAAAAGGGTTACGGTTTGAGTTTTCCATCAATGATATGCAATGCAAAGTGAGTGCTCGTTCATTGAAGAGAGTATGCAGAAATGTAAATGCATTAATTTAAAGACATTATTTAAATGTGGAATTTCAAGACAGTAATATAAATGTTGTAAATAAAGACTAGAAAATATGCATGCATGCTGATATACATATGAAATTATATGGCTATTATTATTGTCGTTGTTATTGTTGTTGTTCTTGTTGCTGTTATTTTTGGTAGGGAATTATTTATGCTTGATCAAAGAGATATTTCTTGTATGTTATTAAACAATGAATATGGATTTAGACTCCAATTTGGCCTGACTTCTCTTATAAAAGGTCCCCAGCTGAGTCACCAGTTGACGCACCCCAAATTTTGATTGCAGAAGAAGTAGAGAATCCGAAAGAAAATGAAAACAAGTTTCATTCCGTCTTCTCTAAGTCGTCCAAATTCGTGTATTTTGAAAATAATTTTTCAAGGGCTTTTCTAAGCATCAGTTTTGAAAAACTTCTTCCGCTAAAATTTTATATTAAAAACGGAGTCACCACCTAGCATAGGTTTAAATGGTGTGCTAGGTTCGTAGGATTTTAGAAATTCATTTTTTTTTTAAATGGCCCGTGTTTTGACTTCCAAAAGTCCATGTGCCAGAGATATTTTTTAAGTTTGAGAGTCGATTTTGCTTAGGTAAGGTTTTACGCATCCCAAGACATTCATCCGTAAATGGTACCTTGGTCTAAATAGATATTCACTGTTAAACACTATCCAAGAAGTTCCCTCTAATTTACTTAAACAAGAATAATTCTTTTTTTTAATGTTTTTTCTCCTTTTATGTATTTTAACTTGATGTAATGATAAAACAAGTAAATACTACAGCTAATACTAGTCAGCAATACCCAATAACAGTTTATAATAGACAAGAATATAAATATGAAATTTATACTAAATGAACATGTTTTTTCTATTTTATGAGACCGAACCTTATATAGATTACCTAAGTATCTCAGATTAATGAGAATCAGGTCGTTTGTTTGTGCAAGGGTGAAATTGATTTTATTATTATTGGTGACTGAACCTTTATGCAAGTTGCCTACGTACTTTAGGGGGTAACCAAAGCTTAGGTCATCACGTAGTTCATTCTAGTTAAATTAAAAAATTGGCAGGCTCGGTTAGTTAAAAACTTAGTTTTAGTTGTGAACAACCTGAATCACAACATTGATTAGTTATTATTACTTAGTTTTTTAGTTGTGAACAATCTGAATCACAACATGACATGTACATAACCTCTTTGATTTTATCAAAAACACCTTAACCGATCACTTTTGTTTTGGTTGTTAGTGTTAGTATGCGAGTTTTTTAGTTATAAGAAAGGAAAAATACCATATATTTATGTAAGTCCTACTTATAACTAAGAACAACGGGATTATTTCTGAAAAAGAATCACACATATCCATGATGGAATAGAGGCCCTCCCTTTATCCCGAGTTTTTAGCCACAAGGGTCTGTCGGTGTAGGATATAGGGGGGTGTATGTTTGTGTGTACCAATCCACTAGACTACCTCGCTGTGATCTTGATGTTTAACAAAAAGTAAATCCGGTTATTAACAATTTATAGTTAGTATTAACAGTTAGTAAAGAGTTTGGTTCAACATGTTCATGAGATAATCATTGAGAGTATGCATAACTCATGGTGTGATAATAGTTTTGTTTTGAATCCTCACATGTTCTTAACATGTTCTCAGATGATTTGATGTTCTTGAATTCTCTTGGAATGCTTGGAATGATTTGGACATGATTTGGTTATTATAACAATAATTAATTGTTTGTTTGGTTGTTTATGGGTTGTTTATTATATGCATGAAATTTAAGTGTGATTTCTATATGAACATACTATGTACAAGAAAAAAAACATGAATTTAAGCTACGAACATAGGGGGTTTTGAAGAAAACATACCTACTTAAGGGATGTAGTCTTCCCTAAGTGATTACCTCTGTTTCCTCCTTAAACTTCTTGGTTGATCCTCGATTGGTGACCATCTTCCTCTTGAGTTCTTGTTCCAAGAACCTCAAGATCAACCTTCAGGACCAAATTTTGATAGAATAATAGTGTGTTATTCAAGAAATATGCTTGAGAATCCAAGTACCCAAGACTTGGCTCAAGTTTTAGAAAGAGAAGCTAGGACTTCAAGACTTGAAAAAATGAAGACCCCAGCACCCCTATTTATAGGTTGGGGACCTACGCATTCATCTATGCACAGGCTTAGCCAACCTCTTTCTTAGGGAGTGTTTGGCCTAGGGTACTTGCTATCTTGTTTTTATTTTGTTTAGCTTTGAACAAATTTGACGTGTAAGGAAGGATTCTCAAAGATTTGGTAATCATTGCAAAATCGTTTTCGAGATTTGGTCATGATTGGCAATCATTGGTAATGATTGGCAATCATTACCAATCATTCTACTTTCTCAAATCCTAATAATTGCATATAGGATCATTAATGGCATGATGTGACACTTTCGGTTCGGTTTAGGGGTTAAGTACCAATTAGTTTCACTATTTCAGAGCTGATGAAGCAAGTCGACAAATCTGCTATCAAATGGGAGGATAGGTATGAAGATGATGCCGATGATGGAAAAGACTTAGGAAATGAGTGGACCTCTGACGTAAAACCAATTATTGAAGCACTAGCTTATCAATAGTCCAAAGAAGAAGTCCCTAAATAAGATGTAGTCCAGGGAAAATTATTCAAAATATGGGATCAGATCGATAACTTGGGTCAAACCATTAAGGAACTAGGACAGTCTATGCCTAGGAGTCAATTAAGGAACGAAAATCTATGCCCGACCTCTGCTGAAAAGCGGGCGTACCCCAAACGTCGAGCTTTTACCCCTGCACCTCACCTTGCTAACCTGCGAGCCTCTCAAGAATATAGAAGTTTCACCTCACTTCCCGCTCCGCCCTCTCAGACCTCACTTCCTGCTCCACCCTCTCAAATATACTACCAATGCCTCATTGATCACCTACTTACACATCTTCCTCCCCACCAACCTAACCTACATTCTCTAGAGTTCAACCTAAACACCTTTTATGACTACCATTCTGGAGGAATGGGTCATCATACCGATTAGTGTTACTCTCTACTATATTTTCAAAGATAAGCCTACAAACGTCAAATATAAACCCCATACATCAAAAAAAATTAAATTTGAATTTTTTGACCTAGAAATGCACATTTAAAACTCTTAATTTTGTCCCAAAAAAGTTTTTATTAAAACCCCTTAAAGATATAAAGTAGTTTTCTAGTAAATCTCAAAAAATCTGATAATATATGGACTAAATAATAATATCTTCAAAATATAAGATATATACATGAAAATCAGTAAAAACCCCTTTAAGTTAAATTTTACAATGTTCAAAGGCATATAATTAGGGTAAAAGCTGACTCACACCGAATTTTGATAGCGGAAGAAGTAGAGAATCGAAAAGATTATGAAAACAAGTTTCATCTCTTCCTCACTAGGTCATCCAAATCCGTTTATTTTTTAAAATGGATTTTCTAGGTGTCGGTTTTGAAAAACTTATTGGGCCGTGATTTTATATTTAAAGTGAAGTCGGCACCTAGCATAAGGTTAAATGGTGTGCTAGGTCACTGAGATTTTATAAATTCATTTTTCCTTTGAAATGACCCATGTTTTGACATCCAAACGTCTGTGTACCAAAGATATTCTTTAACTTCGGGAGTCAGTTATGCTTGGGAAGGTTTTACGCACCCCAAGACACCCGTACATAAATAGTACCTTGGTTTAAATAGATATTCACTGTTAAACATATCCAAGTAGTTTTCTTTGATTTACTTAAACAAGAATAATTCCACTTTTAAAACTTTTTCTCTTTTTATGTATTTTTCACATGATATAATGATAAGCAAGTAAATACTACAACTAATACTAGTTTGCGACACCCAATAATAGTTTATATCGACAGAAATGTAAATAGGCAAACTATATGAAATGCAAACTAAGACTAATTTATTTGGATATGCGACTGAACACGCATGTCGGTTGCCTACGTATCTCGAATTAATGAGAATCAAGTCTTTACGTAGTTCATTTGTGTTAGGTTAAAGGATAGAGTTTATATTATTAAAGGTGTGACCGAACCCTTGTGGGTTACCTACGTACTTTTGGTGCTTACCAAAGATCAAGTCAAACATAGTTCATTCTGGTTAAGTTAAAAGTTGGGTTAGTTTTAGTTGGTTTTAGTTGTAAACAACCTAAATCACAAACTTAGCTAGTTATTATTAATTGTTTTTAAAGTTGTGAACAACATGAATTACAACCTTAATTTTGTTTATTATTAATCGTTTTTTAAGTTGTGAACAACATGACATGTACATAACATCTTTTATTTTGTCAAGAACATCTTAACCAAACTCTTTTATTTTTGGTTAGTTAGTGTTAGTGTGTGAGTTGTTAGTTAAAAAATGAAAATAAATACTATATATTTACGCTAGTCCTACTCATAACTAGGGAAAACGGGAATGTTTCTGAAGAAGAATCACACATATCCCCGAATGAATAGGAGCCCTCCTTTTATCCCAAGTTCTTAGCCACAAGGGTTTATCGGTGTAGTACACAAGTATATATATATATATGTGTGTGTGTGTGTGTGTGTGTGTGTGTGTGTGTGTGTATCAATCCATAAGCCAACCTGGCTGTGATCTTGACGTTGAGCATAAAGTAAATCCAATTATTAATAGTTATATAGTTAGTATTAATAGTTAGTAATGAGTCAGTTTAAAGTTTTTTGAGAGAATCATAGAAAGTATGCACAACTCACAGTGTGATTGATGTTTTGTTTGAATTATCACATGTTCTTAACATGTTCTTGGATGATTTGGGTCCTCACATATTCTTAACATGTTCTCAGATGTTCTTGATATAATTGAAATGATTTTGTATGATCTAAAGATAGTTTGGTCATATTTGTGGGTTTGGGAAATACAATGGATCTATATTCATATATAGATATATCTAATTTTTGAAGAATTTAATTTAAAATAAAATATTATAAATTTAATTAGAATGATATTATTAGTATTTTACTAGTAGATTTTATTAACAGTTAGTGAATATTTTTCTGCAAACTAAACTATTTATTGATAAATTTTATAATTGTAGTAATAGTATTTTCGTTTGTACAATTAATATTGATTTAAGAAAATAGGCCGTCTAATTTTAATAAATTTTATATAATTAAAAAAAATTGTGAATGAAAAAATAATTGCACGCATTTCATGGTACATTAGGTTTATTTAGATAGATTCTTAGTTTAAGCCCTATCGTTGTTAGGTTCCTAGGCGACGCTGAAAACGTTAGTATTACAGCTTTAGCAAAGTAGTAGTGCAAATATCGAGGTGAGTGTATTGTCTTCTATGTAAATTGTCAAATTATATTTTTCATACTAAATTGTGAAAAAAAAAAAAAAAAAAAAAAAAAAAAAAGATATTAAAATGGATGGTTTTATAACGTTACAGAGATCAAGTAATTTTTTAAATGTGGAAAGTAACTTTTATTATTATCCTGTTATGCCATAGTGTGGTCCCGATAAGAGGGCATGTCCTGTAAAACGTTGTGTTGTGACCCGACAGAAGGGCATGTCCTACGGGTGGTTGATATATATATTGTTATTGTTGTTTATTACCATTATGATATGGTGGTTTATACCATGTATTGGCTCCTACCATTGGAGATATTGAATGTCCCTCATATGGTAACCTTAGATTGCATAGTGCACAGGTTATGGTACCATTATAACTCTCAATCGTGAGATGAAACGATTATATAGCTAGTAGGAAAGTATATTTGTGGTATTTTATTATACAAAAGTGACTTAATTAATTTATATTCAATTTCTATATGTTGATGATATATGTGGATTTGATACTGGTCAGTGTATGGTTATATTCTGTTCTGGAAAGTATTAATGTGGTTATATTCTATTTTGAAAAATAGATTTTGCTAAATGTACCTGATCCATAAATTATTTTTATATTTTGAAGACAGTACACCAATAAAATATTTTATCTCAAATAACACATCTAGAGACGAGTCTATTCCTGGAGCTAGGTAGAGTTAGAGAATGTTGTGGTTTTTTTTTTTATTAGGCTGTTAGGACAGCTGTTCGAAGCGAGTGAGTGAGACTTTTTTGTAGCTTTGTTATAGAATAGTTGATTGTGTATAACCACACCGCTAAATTTTGAGTTTGTAAATATTTATAATTTTTTTGAAAACTTATGTTAGTAAATAGTTTATATATATTTGTGGTTGGTCAGGTAACATCAAGTCAAGGTCACACCTGGCCTCGGGCGTTGGGTCCGAGGTGGGGTATAACACACAACGGTCACTTAATTAACCATTGGTCCGGTTGCGATTAGAGTAAAAGGTCATTACTTCTTCCAATTTAAGCTACTGTTCTCGTCAGTCGACTGACGCATCTTGTCGGTTGACCAAATGAACCAATAGGTCACCCATTCCACTTCCAAAATACACTATTTTGGTTAGTCGATCAACCCTTTTCGTTGATTGACCGAATTTACCCAAAAACTTATCATTTTAAGCATTAAAACCGATTTTTTCAATTAAGTCCTTAACCAAAACCATTTCACATACTTAGAACATTAAAAAACACGTTTTAGACCCCTAAAATTATCACAACACACATAAGATTAATTCATTTTAATGTGTTGTCTGTAATCCTAATTTGGGTTGCATTAAGAGAATTTAAAGAGTTATTTTACCTATTTGTCTTCAATGTCACCAATACTCTTCAAGTCTTCATTATCTCCATTTTTCACCCGTCTTGAATTCATTTTATTCTTCAATAATCACTTCATGAATTCTTCAATGATTATTATTTTTGATCAAATCTTTTTCTCATTTTAACCTATAGAACTTTTAATCTGAAACCATTTAATAAAACCATTAATCTATAAAATATCAACTCTAATTGTTCATCAAAACATTAGGTTCAACAATCTCCCTCTTTTTATGATGACAATTAACTTTGATATTTTCTCAAAAAAGATAATGTAACCACACTCCTCCTAAATCTGAGGATGGGTTATTTTTAACTTATTTAAGCAGCATGATGAGAAACATAAAATTTATAAATCATTTTCAAAATAATCAATATAACACAAACATAATAAGAAATTTATCTCCCATAAATTTGCAAGAAATTTCTCCCTCTTTCTAATTATACTCATAAATTTATGCTAAGAGGAGCGCATACAACATCATATAACTTTTTCTCCTTAATATCATAATCTCTCCCCCAATATTATTAGAATGAAAACATTGTATTCTCTCCCCCTTTGTCACATCAAAAAGTGGAGATCATGAAGAGAACAATTTTTAAGATTAATCTAATCATCTTGAGGCAATTTTAAGAGATCATCAAAACATTTCATTACAGCATGAAATCACATAATTTCAAATGAGTCAACATGTTTTTATTTCACGATGTCAATTAATAACTTCCATTGAGATAAAATCAAAATCATGTAATTATTAACGCACTAGAACATGGTGCATATCTTACTAATAATATAGATCATTTATGAGCTCATTAACATAAATCTAATGCACACTTTAAACAATGATAATTGCATATTAAGATATTATCTTATAAAATTTATGCACCTTTCAAGAATAATAATCATTTAAAAATAAGAGACATTAGATTTATACTAGACGCTTAATTCCTATATAGATATCCACATGCATCATTATTAATAGAAAATCAGGTTTCAAAATGAATCATATAAAAGAACAATGTAATTTCTTATGTAATACACAAATATTTTTAAGATAAATTATTATGAAGAATAAAAGCAATTACTATAAACTTTAGGTAGTTAGAACATGATAATCAATTAAAATAAATGCGTAGCATGTTTCTCGTGAGAAATCCATAAAGCTATGATATAACTTATCATACTAACATTACTCAATGCATGATATGAATAATATAACCAAATCGTATGTATGTATTTTAATATACTTAAATTTATGTGATTTTTAAAATCACCATGCAATATTTCTAAGACAACAAATGAATACATACTTTAGCACATCTCTTAGAAACCATTACCAATTTACCTAATCTGAATGTCAAACATCTACCTCTTTAACAAATTTAATGAATTTAAATTGAGAAGGGTTAGGTGTACCTCTAACGCTTTTTGGGGATAATTTGTTTGTTACCTCATTGTAATTGTCAATGCCATTATTGTTCTCCTTTGAAACAACTATTGAGCTTGCTTGTCATTCTTGGAGGTAACCAATTGATTCATTTGAACTACATCTTTGTCCATCTTGGACTCTACTAGTTGATTTATTTTTGTTGTGATCTGCAATAATTTTGTAATATCATCCATTTTATGCCTTTGTATATTGTTTTCATTCATCCTCTTTGATCCAACGAGCCTTGCATCTTTGAATTATTTCCATTCATTCTTATCAGCCAAGTAAATTTGTTATTCGTATATGCATGAAAATTTTATTTCGAAGTATCCAGTTATTTCTGGATCTAATAGGGTAACCATGCAATTGATAACACCATTTTTTAAGACGGCCAAATTTCCTACAATAATAGCATCTAAAATTATTCAAATGCTTCATAGGATAACCAACTTTTTGTGAAGAGGCATAATATTAATGTTGATGAATTGCCTTGGGATCTATGGTTTTTCAAAAACTTTAGTTTTCTCAAAAGTTTTAAATTTATCGACAGTCTCATTAAACTCTTTTTGAGTCTGCTTAAGTAAGCGTTCCAAAGAACTCACATTTACCTTAAAACCAAAAATTTTCTTGTTGATAAATTCAAGATCATTTTTCAAAATTCGATAATCATTTTCAACCGAATGTATTTTCAGACATGCTCTATCAAGTTCACACCTTGAATTTTCTAACTCAACATTTAAAACCTCATTTAATTTTTCAAGATTTCTAAAATTTGAAACACCTTGTTGAAGATTTGGAACATCATTTTTTATAAAATCTTTTTCTTATTCAAGGGATTTAACTTTTTCAAGAAGGTTGTTTATCTCGGATACAACATTTCAAAATTCAGTAGTTTCAAAATATTTATCCAATTTTTACTCTTTAAGAGATTTTGAACTACTAAACTTCTTATTTTTAATAATCGTGATTTTCTATGAAAACTTTAAATTTTATTAACCAAAAACAAATGTAATATAAATTAATTTCTCAATAGCCTTATCAGAAGCCTTATTGTCATTATTTTTATCATTCCCACTAACAAGACATTGATTATCAGAACAAGCAGGAGATTCACTCAAAACATTAGGACATGAAAAAGATTCACATACAATAATATCATCAGTGTACTCCATGTGATCGTGTTTAGCTAGGATGTTAAGCCTAATCGAGTTAAAACCAGCTCTGGTACCTATTGTTGGCCCAAAGAGCCATCCAAGAAGGGGTAAATTGGGTAGTAACAAAAATATAACTAATTAAATTAAACATAAATCATCAATTTCTATAATTGATTATTATCTTGTTAAGCAGCAAAAATGTATTTAACTAAGTGCACATCTAAACAAACTAGGGGGGCGCACGGGTCGGGTAGGCTAAAAATTCAGATGACTTGCCACCCGACCCGAACTTTATTGGGTGAAAAATGTACAGCCCGCTGTCGACCGAATGGAGCATGTAATCTGAAATAATTTGGGTCCATTGGTTGTCAAGCGGATTCAGGCAGGTTTATGGTCGGATATTAGTTCGGGTAAGGATTCGAGTTGGGCTCAGGTTGGGCTCGGGTTAGACAAAAATATTTTATTAGTGTGGCCCAATTTCTCTATAAAACACTAATTTTTCAACAAAACAAAACCAATCAAAAAATTAATCAAAAATTCAACAATATCTCATTTCAACAAACCATTCAAAAAAAATCATGACTTAAAAAAAACATTTGAAACCAATATTACGGTAACTACCAAATTACCAATACAACCGCATCTAAAATAATAATCAGTCTTAACTCTTAAATGAAATAAAAAGTATAAAATAAAAAATTACAAATTCAACAAAATCAACACAAATAAAACCGATGAGGCGATGAGTCTTCCAATTTTTCCCATTCACATTATAGATGAAACTTCAAGAAATTACCTAAAATGTAGATTATAATTAAAATAATATAAAAACAAGAGAAAACAATAAAAATAAACAATTAAATAAATAACCTGAGTTGAAGATGAGCCGTGCGAAGGATTTGATATCTCCAAATCCAAATCCCCTACAAAAATCAAAGAACAAATCAATTTAATATTGCTCTTATAGTCTTATGAAATATTTAATAAAAAAAAATAAAAAAACAATATAATTTAAATTACCTAAATCTTGTTGCATCTCCTCAATATCATTCATCCCCTTTTGAAGTGAAATCAGCATAGAAACTTAAAGCCAATTTTGACAACAAATAAGGGCTTCTACCATCAATGGAGATAAAGAGCTACAAAATGGATCAAGCACACACCCTCCAGTACTAAATACCGATTTCGAAGCAACCGTAGAAACCGGTACAACCAACACATCCCTCGCTAATCAAGACAATACTCGGAGCCTACTATTGCTACTCTTCCACAAATTTTAGATGTCCAAATTCTCATCACTTGCACCTTCGAGATTTTTGACTAAATATTTCTCTACCTCATTTTTACCCCCCAACGATTGTCTCTCCTCTAAAAAAATTTGAAAACAAGAAGCGATTGATCTATGGAATCATCCACATCCACATCCACATTAACCGACTTCTTTGAAATTCCACTAACGCCACTTGTACTACCACCGAAAACATTCTGAATAGTTGGCGATTCAAAAGAAGCATAACAATCAAACAACCGATTCAAAACATCTTTTACTTTCCCAATTAACGCATTTGCATACACTTTATCATACATATCGTAGAAACAAAACTGAAAATAAGATAATTTTTTTCTCAGATCCAAAACTACAACAATATATAGAAGAGGATTTATCTTATCTCCAACCCCCCAATATTTATCAAACTTTGCTTTCATATTAAAAGCCATTTTCGATCACAAATGATCTTCAATTTGAATTAACTCATTTATTTTTCCATGAATTATAACTATCTCATCAAAAAACATATTTGAAGTAACAAACAAAGTACCCAAAAATCGATTTCAAGCCAAATAAAACAGCCTAAAAAACTTCCACCATTCTCACCAATATCTCCATCAAAAAAGTAATCACAATATTTTCCATCCTCATCCTCCAATCTAACAAAAGTTTTTTCGAATTTTTTAGTACTCTCTAGCATCTTATATGTGGAAATCCAACAAGTTGGAACATCAAAACACAAAAGACTCTTCGATTAAATTTTAAGCAGTTCAACACATTTTTTAAAAGCCTGAAATCTATTCGGAGTTGACTTAACATATCTAACTACTTCTTGAATCTTAACTATTGACTCGTATAGTTCTTTCAATCTATCACATACAATCAAATTCAAAATATGAGCACAACAATGCATGTGTAAGAATTCATGACCTAACATTATACCCTTCTAGTCTTTAGTTACTCTTTGTAAGAATCTAATAGTAGTGCTATTAGAACTAGTATTATCAACCGTTAAGGTGAAGTAACTATTAATATTCTATTCACGCAAACATGATTCAAATATTTTTCCAATCGTTTTTCCATTTTGATCTTCAACAAGATAAAAACTTAATATTCTTTTATGCAAAACCCAATCATCATCAATAAAATGACACGTAAGACACATATAATTCAAATTATGTACTGAAGTCCAGGTGTCTGTAGTTAAGCATATTCTACAACCCTGTAAAACTTTCTTCAAATTCTCTCTCTCCTCGTGATATATCTTCACAACATCTCTAGCAACCGTAGTACGACATAGAATATTTTTAAATTTTGGTTGCAAAGCATAACAAAACTTTCTAAAGCCATAATTTTCAACAAATATAAATGGCAATTCATCTAAAATAACCATTTTTGCAAGAGCACTTATAGCTTTATCCATGAAAAAACTAATTAATATAAGAATATCTTGTCCACCATTTTTAAGTTGACTAATTAATTGGGTTTGTCCCTTAGGCAACTCCCTATATGGATAATCGTTACAATTAAGAACGTAAGCCTTTAAATTACTTGTCCCATAAATTTTTGTATTTACGTGATACACTTTTCTACAATAATTACAAGATGCCATTTTATTTCCATCCTCATCAACAAATTTTTCAAAATGACTTGAGATATTAGAAACTTTCTTACTAGTAGTACCAAGTTTCTTTACATTTTTAGGCAATGGTGGTTTCTCAGTAGTAGGTGGAGCAGGAGCAGAAGTTGGAGGGTAACCTTCGAAGGGTGTAAAAGAACCATCAACATTAGCTGTTCCATAATAGCAAAAGCAGTCGAGCACGTGGACAAAAGAAATTAGCAATAAACTACTCCTTGAAAAATAAGATGAACAATTTTCAGCATTCATAAAGCACAAAAGTGTCAATATAAACATAAATAGAAATAGAAAAATGTACACAAGTGTTTGAGAATCATGTTTGAAATTAGAAATAGAAACAAAACGATTACATGTATTTGTTGAACAATGAACAAATGGATAATGTTCATTTGATTCATTTAAACAGAAACAGATATAGAAAAATGTGCAGAAGTATTTCACAACAATAAACAAATCATAAACGAGCTTAATTTGGGAAAAATTCAGCATTTAAAAAACACGCAAACAGAACAAAAACATAAACGGAAACATTCTCAATTGGTTGCAACAAAAGCATAAAAATGCACACAAGTGTTTCCTCTTTACTGTCTTGTTCTTAATCATTTTTATTTCTACTCTTTGAATAAGTTTTGCGATTACTTTGATAATAATAGTATGGATTTCAAGATAAAATTGCAATTGCAAATGAATATATTTTTTTTCAATTTTTTTCATGCATTGTTCTTTAATTTTTGCTTTCTATTTTGAATTTTCGATGGACAAATTGCGTTTTTTCTTAGAAAAAATAAGAGATTTTTGAACTATTTATAATGTTGATTGAATGCGTGAACTCATTAATCCAATTATCTCTATATAAGTTTTTTTTAGCATCAAAAGAAAACTTATTGACAAAATGTGTTTTGAGTTTAAAAAAGCAGACAAATCGAATAAATCAAACACGATTTGGTTTGAGCAATTCACGCAAACAGTACAGAATCAAAATCGAAGAAACAGTCACCAGAACACTAAACCCTCAAGTAGTAACCACTAACTAGAACACTAAACCTTAATCTATACAGTACAGAATCAAAATCGAAGAACACACATACCTAATAAATCAAAATTAAAGAACAAATCGAAGAATTCACCATTGTGGGCCTGATTTCAACTATCGATTTCATCTCTCACGAGTCTCACCATCACCGAAGTGTTTCGATTTAGAATATGAATCAAACAAGAAGGTCGGTGAATTGGAAGGATAGAATCGAAAAATATAGATTTATAGCCATTAGGGAATTGGAAGGATAGAAATGATCCAATCGAAGAAGAAGTATAGCTGGAATTAGAAGTTACGGCTTACAAACCGACGAAGATAAATTAATGAATGGAATTGAAGATTTCGACAAAATGCGATGTGCAAATTAAAGTGCCAATGGATTTGGAAGCTGAAATTAATGAAGGATGATCGCTTGTTGCTTAAGGTTTCAAGTTTCAAAGATAGAGCCTAGAAGACAGGCGAAGTCTGTTGGTGAGATCAGATGAGGCGACGAAGTGGCAAACCCTAAAATCTAATCTATACTAGCAGAATCGGTCGAGTCGGGTGCACATCAGGTGGGGGGAAATAAGAACCCGCTAACTGATCCGACCAATACTCTCTTCATCGGGTTGTACCCAATCCGATGACTCTCTTCATCGGGTTGTACTCAATCAGAATCTCGAGCGGGTCAGGTGACTCGCTATTTTTGCACAGCCCTAAAATAAACAAAAAAAATAACAATATAGTATATAACGATATATCCTGATTCGATAAGCTACTATTACCCACATCCAGTCTCCCGAGCTCCACGAAGATTCACAATCCACTAAACTCTTATTCCTTTCACATATAGGAACCAAATTCTTACAATCTTTTTCATAGGCTGAAGACTAATCTAATTCTTTTTCCAGACTCATAATCAAACCCTAATTATCTTGATTCTTTTTGTAGGCTCAAAATCAACCTTAACTATCCTGATTATTTTCGTAAGTTCAGAAACAACCTATCACTCTATCACTCTATTATACTTATTCTTTTCATAGGCTTAGGAATAACTTTTTCTCTCTTTAATTTTATTACAGAAAGAATCACAACCAAATCTTTTCAAAGGAAAAATACCAACCTAATCTTTTTGCAGACCAAAGATTAAACCCTAATATTTTTCTTAAGTTAAAGATTGAAACCTAGCTACCCTAATTAGACACCTACCCAAACATGTCTAATCCACTCAAACTCGTAAATACGAAAAATAGAAAGTTTCTTCTCACGAGGAGTTTCTACCACCTCAATATAGATATACTTAGTTAATGTCCTGAATAATATTACGTGATAGATACAATGTCAGGCAAACAAATCTTATTTTAAAAAATGGGTAGCAAACAAGTAGCATGTAATCAGATTTTTCAAAAAAAATCGTTTAAAAGATTTTCAAGAATGAAGTTCAAAAGTGATTTTTCTAAAACACCTTAACCAAGTAATAAATAAATAATAATCTAAGAAAGCAATAAAGAAAACTTGGAAAGAACTTACAGGGATTTGCCAAAAGTAATAATGATTTCGCAATAAAGAACACAAACTAGTGACACAACAATGAGCGCCTTAAATGAAGAACTTTGAATATGATCCCACTTTATAAATCTTAGCAATAAAATCTATCTTAGAATGATAGAAGGCTGATATTCCTGATATATTTAATTTCAATCCCGCGGGTCTCTATAAATAGACCTGAATTAGACCTCAAATGGCTAGTTTTCAAAATGTCATTACTAAAAATGACATCCCAAGACCCCATATATCATATATATTTAAAATAGATATTTTTCATTTAAAAATATTCTTGGGAAAACTCATTTTTATCCTTAAAACTTTTTTAAATCAAAATCCATATAAATAAGAAGTATTTAATCAATTTAATTAAAATAATATTTAATTAAACGGACCAATTAAATAGAAATCACACATTTAATGATATATAAAAAAAATATTTTAAATCCCCTTAAAAACCTCCCTAAAACCAAATTAGATTGACCAAAATTAGATCAGTCAACTTTTTGACTGAACGAGCCGATTGACCGATGCCCTACCATTGGGTGTGTTGGCCTAGTGGAATACCAAAGAGGGGGGGTGAATTGGATAATTAAAAAATTATATCAGAATAATACTTCAATAAATCAAATAATTAATTTTAATCCTAAATTAATTATTATCTTTATATCACAGCGAAATTATATAATCAACTAGATGCACATCAAACAACAAAAATAAACAAATTAAATATTGTAGCACACCAAAGATTTATACTGATTCACTAAGCTACTCTTGACTAATCCAGTCCCCCGAGCCCCACGGAGAGTCGCACCCACTAATACTGAAGATCCCTTTAAAGGTAGAAACTAAACCCTCATATCGATTCTTTTACAAGTTAAGAATCAACCTTTACAAAATCTTTTTCACAGGCTAAGGAATAACCTCTACTTTTTACAGGTTAAAGAATAACCTAATTCTTTTTAACACTAAGGCAAAATAATCAAAACCTCACCAATACTCCAAATATCTTTTTACCCAGTATGGACTAAACCGTTACAAAATTTACTAAAAAAATCAATTCTATCCAGGAAGAATTGCTACCTCAATCTCTTTACAAGAAGTGACTGAAACCGGCTACCCTTTGATTAAATACATCCAACAGTATTTAATCTATCACACTACTCACCAATACAAATTGATAAGCAGATTATCTCACTCGGAGCTTCTACCACCTTAGATAAATTATAACTCGATTAATATCCCAAGTCTAGTGATAGAAAAGTATGTGATTAAAAATCTGATTTTAAACAAAATATGGGTAGCAAATAATTAAGTACGTAATTAGATTCAATAAATTATTTATGAAATAATTTCTTAAATAAAAATCAAAAACAAATTTTAAAGATCAATTTCCAACAATTAAACAAGCAATGCACAAATAGAAAGTAATTGGAAAGATCTCACCCGGAATCCCAAAAAAAAAAATAGAGCAATAATACTTCAGATCTGGTAGCAAAAAAGATTACTAGCAATGACTCTCAAGATTGTCTCTTAGAATAGCTCTCACAAAATCTCAAAAAAATAACTCTTACAACAGCACAATATGATCTTATCTCTTTAAACTCACTTCTCTTGATTAATCATATATAAAAAAACGCAGGTCTATATATATGGGAAATAAATAAGCCCTCTAACGGTTAGTTCCCATGTGTCATGATATTTAAATGCTCTCTTAGACCCCGTATATCATTATGACTTCATTTTGATTCAACTAACTTAATAAATGGCTTTTAAATCTTTCAATTAAGTCCCCCAAATATTTCTCAATCTCAATTAAATAAAATAAAAATAATTTTATGTACCAAATTGAGAAACATTAAAATTTAATGAACCAACTTAATAGGATTTAAATAATAGGTGAAATATATCTTAAATATCATAAGATCCCTTAAATCTCTCTAAAATCCCAACCAATAATGGCTACTTTTAGATATGAATTCAGAATCCTCATTATACTAAAATAGCGCCCTCAGTTGACCGGTCAATCAACTGCTAGATTTAGGATGTAGCCAAGTCAAAGCTACTGCGTTAATCGGTCGATCTATCTGTCGACTTGGAGATTCAGAGTGTTCGATTTATCTTCACCGGTCGACCTACCTGTCGACTTAGAAATATAGAGAGTTCATCTTCTCTTCATCAGTCGACTTACTTGTCGACTTAGAGATACAGAGAGTCATGTCTGCTTTGTCCGGTCGACTTACCAGTCGACTTATGTATACTGGATCTATTTTCTGAACTCGTTTTTAATTTATTCTTATTTACATTTTTGCCCCTTAACCATTTTCTTTTCTAAATAAGCTTCACTAACTTTTTAAATTCTATTTTAGTCAACTATAAATATTTCTTTTCAAATACACATAGGAGTAAATAATTTCATCTTATCAAAACGCACATAAACAATAAAAACTTTTTGTGCCGTGTATGTTCCTAATTGGGATATTAAGAGTTGAAATTTACCTGAGTTGTTTTCCTAATTTCTTCAAATTCTTAATTCTTCATCATCTTTGTTGTCATCATTTAGCATGCATTCATAATTTGTCATCTCATCTTCATCACTGGAACTAATAAACTGAAACACTTGAACAAACCATTAGTCCTACCAAAAACATCAACGTTTAATTGTCCATTAAAATCTTAGGATCAACAATCTCTCATTTTTTTATGATGACAATTAACTTTGATGTTTTATTTAAAACAATAATATAACCACACTCCCCCTGAATCCGAGGACAGGTTTTATAACCCTTTTAAGCATAAGAATGAAGATTTTAAAAAATATAATCAATAAAGCACAAATTTAAAAAATAAACTTCCCCCTTAATAAAACATTAACTAAAACTCCCCCGTAATAAAACATCAAAAAATTCTCCCTCTTTGTCATCTTCAAAAATAAAATTTAGGGAGGGAGAAACACACATGATAATTCTACACTGGGCAAACATCATTATGCCTAGCCATATCCAAACCACAAATGATTTTCACAAACTGATCTTCCGCTAGTGGTTTGGTAAAAACATCAGCAAGCTGGTCGGAGGTATCAATATACTCAATAACAATATCCCTTTTCTGAAATTGATCACGAATAAAGTGATGTCTAATCTCTATGTGCTTAGTTCATGAATGTTGTGTAGGATTTTTACTTAGACAAATAGTAGTTTTACTGTAACAAAAGATCAGGACCTCCTCCATACAAACTCCAAAGTCATTTAACTGTTGCTTAATATATAAAATTTGAGTACAACAGTTACCAGCTGCCATATATGCAGCCTCAGTAGTGGATAAGGCTATTGAATTCTATTTCTTGCTTGACCAAGAAACCAAAGCATGTCCTAACAAATGACATGACCCACTTGTGCTTTTTTGCTCAACTTTGCAACTGGAAAAATCAGCGTCGGAGTAACTTACCAATTTAAAATCACTCCCCCTAGGATACCATAATCCTAGGTCAGTCGTCCCCTTTAAGTATCGAAAAATTCACTTAACCGTAGTCAAGTGCGATTCTTTAGGACAAGACTGAAATCTAGCACAAAGATAAACACTATACATAATATCAGGTCTACTAGCAATTAAATACAACAGACTACCAATCATACCTCGATACATTTTTTCATTAACGCTTTTGCCCCTATTATTTTTTTCTATCTTCGTAGCAGTTGTCATTGGAGTTTTGTACTCTTTAGAGCCTTCCAAGCCATATTTCTTTAACAATTCCTTAGTGTATTTAACTTGGTTTATAAATATTCCCTCTTTGGTTTGCTTAATTTGCAATTCAAGAAAGAAATTCAGCTCTCCCATCATGCTCATTTCGAATTCAACTTACATTATCTTAGCAAACTCTTGGCAAAGATCCTTATTAGTAGATTCAAAAATAATGTCATCAACATACACTTGTACTAATAGGATATCAGAATCAATTTGCTTCACAAATAATGTTATATCACAAATACCCCTTCAAAGACTGTTTTCGATCAAATATCGACTAAGTCTCTTATACCAAGCTCTAGGAGCTTGTTTGAACCTATACAAAGCCTTGCAAAGTTTAAATACATGATCGGGAAATTTATCACTTTCAAATCCCGGGGGTTGTTTAATATAATCTTCTTCAGCTAGAAAGTCATTTAGAAATGCACTCTTTACATCCATTTGATATAGCTTAAAATTACGAGAATATGTAAAAGCGAGTAGCATTCTAATTACTTCTAGTCTAGCAATAAGAGCATAGGTTTAATCATAATCAATTCCTTTCTCTTGATTATAGCCTTGTGCTACTAATCTTGCTTTGTTTCTAATTACCATACCAGATTCATCCTTTTTATTTCTAAAAACCCATTTAGTACCAATAACTGGATGAAAATCCGGTCTCGGAACATGACACCATACTTTGTTCTACTCAAATTGAACTAACTCATCTTGTATTGCGGAAATCCAAGATTCATCAATTAATGCCTCATCGATATTTTTAGGCTCAATTTGAGATAAGAAAGCAAGATTAATTATATCCCTAAGAGAAGAACGAGTACTTATATCTCTTTCAAAATTACTGATGATTTCTTTGATCGAATGTCCTGGTACTGTCTTTATAGCTCTTGGTAAAGTCGAATCTTTTTCTTTAGGTTCCTCCTCTTGTTGGGACTCCTCAGGTACATTATCACCTTGATTTTGATTATTTAAAATACCTACATCATCATCATCCAAAACCTTTCTCGACAGGAATGGTTCAGCTTCCTAAAAAATAACATTAATTGTTTCTTCTACTACTAATATAAGTTTATTATAAACTCTATAAGCCTTACTGTTAGTAGCATATCCAAGAAAAATCTCATAATCAGATTTAGCATCAAATTTTTCAAGATTATCCTTGTCATTCAAAATAAAACACTTCCATCCAAAGTCTTTAAAATAAGAAATATTAGGAGTCTTACCATTCCAGATTTCATATGGGGTTTTGTTAAACCCTCTACTAATTGATACTCGATTTACTACATAACAAGTTGTACCTACTACTTCGGCCCAGAAGTAAGTAAACGATTTTCATTGAGCATCGTTCTGGCCATCTCTTGAAGCGTCATGTTCTTCCTTTCCACTATACCATTTTGTTGCGGTGATCTTGGTGTAGAAAAGTTGTAAGCATAACCATGCTCATCACAATAACTTACCATATCATCATTCTTAAATTCTCTTTCTCTGTCACTACGAATGTTAATAATAGAGCATTACTTCTCATTTTGAACACGTTTACCAAATTTAGCAAGAACAGAACCAACCTCACTTTTCTTAGCAAGAAAAAATACCCAGGTGAGTCTGGAATAATCATCAACTGTAACAAATGCATAAAACCTACCTCCAAAACTAGCAACAGAGTTAGGCCCAAACAAATCAAGGTGTAATAATTCAAGACATCTAGACGTGGACGTGTGCATCTTTTTCTTAAATGATGATCTAACTTACTTGCCTAATTGACATGCATCACATAATTTATCCTTCACAAATTTCAAATCAGGAAGGCCACATACAAGACTCTTCTTAGATAAGTTAGAAATTGACTCCATACTAGCATGCTCAAGTCTTTTATGCCACAACCAACTATTTTCAGATAAAGCATTTAAACAAGATAAATTTTAAGAATTAAAATCATCAAATGAGAAATTATACACATTCTCAAAACGTGATTCAATTAGCAAGATACTACTATCATGACTATTCTTAATAATGCATCTATCATGATCAAATATAACATTATAAAATTTATCACATAATTGACTAATACTAAACAAATTATGTTTAAGTCCATCAATTAGTAATACATCTTTAATAATAGTAGTACCATTACCGGTATTACCTATACAGATAATTTTACCCTTTGCGTTGTCTTTGAAAGTTACATGACCTCCATCTTTAGGTGTCAAAGATGTAAATTTTTCTTTATCTCCCGTCATGTGTCAAGAACAACCACTATCCAGGAACTATTTATCCTTGCTTATTGATGCTTTTAAAATAACCTGCAAGGAGCACCTCAAATAGTTCCTAAGTGGTACCCAGCCTAAGTGGGTCCGATCTTGTTAGTCGGGACAATTTTAGTTCCTTTTGGAACCTAAACTTGTCTACAGTTAGATATTTTAGCAAAATATCTACGAATAGTATGCCCCACAACATTACATTTAAAACATTTAACAAGATCCTTAATTTCATAAAAGAATTTATAAAAATATTTTTGTTTAAGATTTTTCTAAAATCCAATACCGACTTTATCAAAAACTCCACGTGAACTTCCCAAAAGCATTTTTCAAGTTATTTTCACCGCCGGTGAATTTGAGAATAATTGATTGCAAATCCATCAATTTAGATTTTAATTCATTGTTTTCAGATTCGTAGTCCACCACTTGCTTGTTTAATGTGTTAATTGTAGTTTGAAGGGCACTCATTTTAGAACACTAGTTTTTATAATCATGTAAAAGTTCTTGTTAAATATCAAATAATTTATCAAAATTTAAAGGACAAGAACTTGAACATTCAGTTACCTCACTACCAGTGGCCATTAATGCAAGCATGGATGAGTCTTCACTATCTGATTTTTTTGAGCTACTAGAATCGGTATCATCCCAAGTAGCCTTCATCGATTTCTTCTTACTCTTCTTTGCGTTCTTCTTTTATTTCTTCTTCTTTTTCTTTTCTTTATCCTTTTTCGGTTCGGGACAATCATTTTAAAAGTGATCGGTCTTGTGACAATTGTAACATTCCACTTTGGACATTTTGAGATTTCTTCTCCCATGGAATATGCGCCGAGTCATTCTTCTAAAAAAATTTGTGAGAAGCGTTACATCTTTCTCTTCCTCACTGTCAAGACTTTCATCATCGCTATCATCCTCTTCTTTAAATTTTTAAGCTTTTAGTGCCAATTATTTTCTTTTGCCGTTTCTGGTATTATCCTCATATCCCTTAATCGTCGATTCATGAGTCATCAAGTTGCCTATGAGATCATCAATTTCGTATTTGCCAAGATCTTTGGCTTCCACAATTGCCGTCACCTTTGACTCTCATATTTTTGTTAAGGACCTTAGTACCTTTCGTACTCTATCCTCCATGGAGTATGGCTTTCTGAGTTGACTCAAGTTATTGCAAATATTGTTGAGGCGAATGTACATCTCATGAATCGATTCATTTTCTTCCATCCTGAACAACTCAAATTTTCTCATAAGAGCGTTGATTTTCGAATGCTTCACTTGACTTGTCCCTTCGTGGGTAACTTGTAACTTATCCCACATCTCATTTGCAGATTTGCAACCTGAAACTCTAGAATATTAATTAACATCTAAAGAGAAAAAGAGAATATTAATAGCTTGAGAGTTAATAGAGAGTTTCTATTTATCAGAAGCAGTTAGTTTTTCTTTTTTCTTCTCAACTCTATTTTCCATTGGAATAAACGGACCATCCTCGATTGTTAGCCACACATCATAATTTGTATCCTGAAGTAAGGCTATCATCCTATCTTTCCAAAACGAGTAACTTTCACCTGCAAACAAAGGTGGTCGGTGCATAGACTGCCCCTCAGCTAGTGTGCCTATTATGTGCGTCATGTGATATTTGTTAGCTAAAATTGTCAAGCTAAACTAGCTCTAATACCAATTGTTGGCCGAGTGAAATACCCAAGAGGGGTGAATTGGATAATTAAAAAATTATATCAAAATAATATTTCAATAAATCAAATAATTAATTTTAAGCTTAAATTAATTATTATTTTTATATCACAGCAGAATTATATAATCAACTAGATACACACTAAACAACAAAAATAAACAAATTAAATATTGCAGCACACCAAAGATTTACACTGGTTCACCAAGCTACTCTTGGCTAATCCAGTCCCCCAATCCCCACGCAGAGTCGTACTCACTAACACTCAAGATCTCTTTAAAGGTAGGAACCAAACCCTCATACTAATTCTTTTATAGGCTCAGAATCAACTTTTACAAAATTCTTTTCACAGGCTAAACAATAACCTAATTCTTTTTAACCCTAAGGCAAAATAATCAAAATCTCACCAACACTCCAAATATCTTTTTACCCGGTAAGGATTGAACCGTTACAAAATTTACTTAAAAAACTAATTCTATCCGGGAAGAATTACTACCTCAATCTTTTTACAAGAAGAGACTGAAACCGGCCACCTTGTGATTAAATACCCCCAATAATATTTAATCCATCATACTATTCACCAATACAAATTGATAAGCAGATTATCTCACTCAGAGCTTCTACCACCCCACATAAATTATAACTCGATTAATATCCCAAGTCAAGTGATAGAAAAGTGGGAGATTAAAAATATGATTTTAAACAAAATATAGGTAGCAAATAATTGAGCACGTAATCAAATTCAAGAAATTATTTATAAAATAATTTCTTAAGCAAAAATCAGAAACAATTTCTAAATATCAATTTCCAACAATTAAACAAGCAATGCACAAATAGAAAGTAATTAGAAATATCTCCCTCGGAATCCACACACAAAAAAATAGAGCGATGATACTTCAGATCCGGTAACAACAAAGATTACTAGCAATGATTCTCAAGATCGTCTCTTAGAATAGCTCTCACAAAATCTCATAAAGATAACTCTTACAACAGCACAATATGATCTTATCTCTTTAAACTTACTTCTCTTGATTAATCATATATAAAAAAATGTAGGTCTATATATATGGGAAATAAATAAGTTCTCTAACGGCTATTTCCCATGTGTCATAACATTTAAATGCTCTCTTAGACCCCGTATACCATTATGACTTCATTTTGGTTCAATTCACGTCATAAATGGCTTTTAAATCTTTTAATTAAGTCCCCCAAATATTTCTCAATCTCAATTAAATAAAATCGAAACAATTTTATATACCAAATTGAGAAACATTAAAATTTAATGAACCAACTTAATAGGATTTAAATAATAGGTGAAGCATATCTTAAATATCATAAGATCCCTTAAATCTCTCTAAAATCCCAACCAATAACGGCTACTTTTAGATATGAATTCAGAATCCTCATTATACTAAAATAGCGCCCTCAGTCGACCGGTCAATCAACTGCTAGATTTAGGATGTAGCCAAGCCAAAGCTGCTGCGTTAATCGGTCGACCTATCTGTCAACTTGGAGATTCAGAGTGTTCGATTTATCTTCACCGGTCGACCTACCTGTCGACTTAGAAATACAGAGAGTTCATCTTCTCTTCATCAGTCGACTTACTTGTCGACTTAGAGATACAGAGAGTCTTGTCTGTTTTGTCCGGTCGACTTACCAGTCGACTTATGTATGCTGGATCTCTTTTCTGAACTCGTTTTTAACTTATTCTTATTTATGTTTTTGCCCCTTTAACCATTTTCTTTTCTAAATAAGCTCCACTAACTTCTTAAATTCTATTTTAGTCAATTATAAATATTTCTTTTCAAATACACATAGGAGCAAATAATTTCATCTTATCAAAACACACATAAACAATAAAAAAAAATTGTGTCGTGTGTGTTCCTAATTGGGATATTAAGAGTTGAAATTTACCAGAGTTGTTTTTCCTAATTTCTTCAAACTCTTAATTATCCATCATCTTTGTAATCATCATTTAGCATCCATTCATAATTTGTCATTGCATCTTCATCACTAGAACTAATAAACTGAAACACTTGAACAAACCATTAGTCCTACCAAAAACATCAACGTTTAATTGTCCATCAAAATCTTAGAATCAATAGGGTAATCGACCTCTCACAACGGTCACTTAATTGACTGTTGCACTGGTTCGGTCAATTGACGGATTGGATTAGAAGGTCCTTACTTCTTCCAATTTTGGCTACTATTCTCGTCAGTCGACCAACTCATCTTACCGGTTGACCAAATAGACTAGTAGGTTACCCATTCCACTTTCAAAACACATTGTTTTGGTTAGTTAACCTCCCCTTTCGTCAATTGACCGAATTGACCCGAAAATTTATCATTTTAAGCATTAAAACTATTTTTTCAATTAAGTCCTTAATCAAAACCATTTCATATACTTAGCACATTAAAAAACACGTTTTAGACCCCTAAAATTATCATAACATGTATAAGATTAACTCATTTTAACGTGTCGTGCGTGATCCTAATTCGAGTTACGTTAAGAGTATATAAGTAGAGTTGTTTTCACCTATTTGTTTTTAATGTATTCAATACTCTTCAAGTCTTCACTATATCCATTTTGCACCCATCTTAAATTCATTTGATTCTTCAATAACCACTTCATGAATTCTTCAATGATTCTTCTTTTCGATCAAATATTTTTCTCATTTCAACCTATGAAACTTTTAATCTAAAATCACTCAATAAAACTATTAGTTACATAAAACATCAACATTTAATTATTAATCAAAACATTAGGTTCAACATCTCATATTAGCGCAAGTTCTCATTGCATTAGATTTGGCATATTTATTTAAATATTGTTCAAAACCTAAAAATATACTTCAATTTGTACGGAAATTTCAATCCAAAATATTTTTTTTAGTTGTTTATAACTATTTTGATGGATATTTATGACGATGGCATTCATTTTTTAAGTGATTGCAAATATGAAAAATCAACCAACACAAATATTAGTAGTTTATGATCACTATGTTTATGAAAATTTATTCAAAATAATTTTTGTACCTATTACTTCCAATATTTGTATGGAAGTTTCAATTGAATATATATATAAAGTGGAAGCCTTCTCTTATAAATGAATGAGAGCAAAGCATTTATCATATTATCGATCCTATTCTCCCATCCAAATGAAGGACTACGATTAACTCTCGCAATTTGTCTCTTCATCTAACCTATGAAAATCAATGGTCACCATTAACTCTCTCCACTAGTCCTATTTTAATATTAATTCTCTTCAATATTGTAATATAAATCCATTTAATTGTCTATTTATTTTTATGATTATAAATTGTTATTACTCAATAAAATTTATGCATTCACTCTCTGATATTGCTACCAAAGTAACTAAATAGTACATATGTATTTTATGTTTCAATATTAAAAAATTATTATAATTTTTTTCCTAAACCTACACAATGCGCAGGTTTAAATTAGTTAAAAGTGAAAATCAAAACTAAAAGTGAACCACAGCTTAAAAGAAGACATTTTTATAATTTCTTTATTCATTTCAAATCAATGGCCAATATCTTCTTTTCCGCTATTAATACTCTGACCCTAGATCTTCTATAAACTAATCCCTCATAATTTTTTGAAAAAATACATTTAACCCCTTTATTTTTAGAAAAAATCAATCACAATCTTTAAAACTCCATATACTCTTCCTATAGTTTATACAAATTTCAAGTAAATTCCTAAAAAAAAAAATTGTCCTTTAAAAATGCTCTATGTTTTCGGTTGAATGTAGATCATGAATCAAAATATTCAAATGAAAAATATATATATTAATATTTTTTTTTTCTAGACCCGCATATTATGCGGGTCTAAAGGTCTAAAGCCAGTTTTGAATAAAATGTGAGTCTCTCTCTGTAGTTAATAGTAAAAAGAGTGATGTATAGATTTTTGAAGTAGAAATGTTAAAATGAAACAAAACCAAACTATGATGGAGTAAAAGACAATTAATTTTTATTTTTTTTAATTTTTTTAAATTAATTTATCAATTTTAAATCTATTAAATATATTTACACCAACTGAAATAATAGATAAATACAAAAAGAATATTCTAATAGAATTTTAGTATATTTATTTTTTTTTTATCAAACAAACGAAATAGATTTTCATAAATTATATTGCATCAAATCAATTTGAATCCAACTCAACTCATACAAGTAATTAAATCCAATCAAATTTAATATACTTCAAACCCATCTGGGTGAAAACAACAACATTTGTTTTACGAAAAATGGAAAAAGGAAAAGAAAAGAAAAAGAGTAAAGAAATTGAGGAGGAAAAATTAGGGGTGTGTTTAGTAATTAGCATCGATACCTTTTACTTAATTTCAATAAATAAAAAAAATAAAATACCAAATAGTCTCCCTAAAAGACCAAATCTACGAGATAATCTCACACATTATTTTTTTTGCATAGAATGATCCTAAGAAAAGCGTTGATATGCACTAAAAAAGCCTAATTTTTTTTTATTTACCTATTTTACCTTTCTTTATATACATCACCCTCACCCTCGCAATCTTCCTCTTCCCACGAACACTTCAAGAAGATGCAGAGATCACCGAAATTTTATGGCGTCGAGAACTACACCATCGAGGGCATGCCCGTCTGGTGCAACAAGTCTTGGTGCTTGGCTCCGATTATGCCATGGCTTTGGATTCGCTACACTCGTTGCCGCCGCCCCCATCCTTTCCGCCTCTATCTCTTTGTAAATCGTGATCTAAAAAATTAGATCTAAAATTTCCAAATATGAGTTTTCAGATCTGGATTTCGGCGATCGAAGGAGAAACGATCGCGGATGAGATTCACTGTTGTTTTGAGGTTTTTGGTACCATTGGAAACGTATTGGGCGGCGTTGATGACATGGTGATGGATGTCGTCCATTTGCTCGCCCTAAGCCTCCCACCTTCCCCCTCCCATGCTCCTAAAATTGATGTTTTTAATTGATTTTCATATGGAGAGAGAAATTATCAAAAGCAAAATATCAAACAACGAAGCTGCTTACCTGTATAGCCTTTGAGAGAGATTCTTTGGGAAATTTTTGGTTGATTTGATTGAAATTTTAGTATTCATTTGGTTGAATTGATTTAGTTTGTATTGGTAAACATCAATGTTGGAGAGATAAAATATTAGTTTGAGTGAAAAAATTAGAATGTAACACGACTTTGTGTTATATTTAACACGAGATCGTGTTGAATGTAATACGATATGAAATTATGTTGAATATAACTCGATCCTCGTATTGAATATAACCGAGGGAAAAAAAAAGACTATTTTATAACATATTTAAAAAAAAATGTAGATGAATAAAATTGGGCTATGTAATCTGAGAAATATTTATTTCAGTTGTGAATTGGTTCACACTTGTAAGCTCAACACTGGAGCGTTACGCTGCGCACTCTAATACGCTCCAAAACTGGGCGAGAAAAACGCCCGCGTTCAAAGTACAGTGAGAGATAGAGAGACCGCCGGCCTTGTAGTAATTGCAGATAGCTTCCTTTACTTCACTCCCAATGTATATTTTGTTCATTTTACTGAAGAAATAAGCTTTCTTTCATTGATTCGAAGCAAGTATGGTTTACTTCTAAACTCAGAATCAGACTCGCAGGGGTACTCATTGGTCTTCTTCGATTATCCATTGAATTAATCGTTCAGGTACGTTTCTGTGTTTCACGGCTGTGTTCTGTATCTCGTTTGTGTGTGTGTGTGTGTGTGTCTGCATGGATGGTGTTTACAGATTGGGATTTGAATTGTTGTTGGAGAAGCGATTAATCTGCTTGGTCTGGTGAATTTTGGGAGGTGGCATTGAATTCTCAGTTATATATGCTTTTTGTACATTAATTTAATGTGTAATGATTTTTGAGTTTTGGTAGATTGGTGAGTCAACGAGTTTCCTCATCAAGTAGGCATACCAATTACGAGTTTATCACTGCAAAATTTCTCCATAAATGTGGAATTGAGAGGTCGGGTATTGTAGAAAACTGTCTGCTATCATCCGAAGATAATTGAAGTAATGTAGGCCCTATATCATTCATTTCAACTCTCAAAAGATCAGCGCTTGGCTTGATTTGGTGTTCATCGAAATGAAACATAAGATTTAGACCTTGTGGAGGATTGGAGCCTAACAATGCATATGGACTCAAAGGAAGTGGGGAGAAGAGAAGAGAATGCTTTGTCTCTTGCTCTTGCTTGATATTTCTAATTAGATAGAAGAGAGGGAAACAAGAAAGCATTGTGAAAATTTGTTTGAAAAGGTTAAGGTTCTTTGTGGCCTGAATTGTGATTTGGAGAGAAATGGAGTGATGTTGTATTCATTCCTTAATGAACTGCATTTTCTTCCATAACAATAAGACGGACGAGTAAATTGAATATATTATATACTCATATTCCTGTTTACTTTCTCTTAGGTTCGCTTCTCTGAAAATTTCTCTTGGTTCGAACATATCGTGTCTAATCCTGAAGATATGTTTGTGGTTCCTTGACTCGTTCGACTTTTATTAGCTTACTATCTTGTCTTATTGCTGAGATTGAGCTTTAGTGAAGCTGTTGGGGGTTTGACGAGCATGACTGCTGTAAATGTGGAAGCTATGTCAGTTATGTTTGGCACTCATTCCTGCCTCCATTACTTTGGCCATAATTAATAAATATGTGCTCTTTGTTTCTTGATTATGTCTCTCTTTATCTCCTGATGTTTTCTTAATCCACATACGTCAAATGTAGTTTGTAATACTTGGTTCATGAATCTGTAACAATGTGAATCAGGTCATGCATGTAAAGCGGATCAGAGATTTATGTGAGTTTGACCACATGAGAAAAGGTTTTGATTTGAACTCGATGGAAATGGTGTCATTGGAGTTGCAGCTGATTTTTGCTGTTATAATTTTGGCCTGTTTGAATTCTTTTGTATTGCCTGATGCCCAAGGTATAATTCTTATTCCTGTTGTAGTTCATGCAGAGTTCTGCATTTGATGTCTCACATTTGCAAATTTCAGTAGTTGTTTGTGTTATTAGTTATGAAAACTAAACATGCATTAATGCATGTGAAGTCGTGAATTGTGAAGCAATGAACAGATGTTTCGTTCTTATTTTTGTCAGAGATAGAATAACATTAAAATAAAAGAAATGCTCCTCATATTTGTATGATATACGGGTATAGCCAACCTCATCAACCCCCCAAAATCCAACCACAAGAAAAATAAAATATAATAATAATAATAATAATAGCAACAACAATAAAATACTTGAAGTTTTGAAACAATATAGGCCTCTTTTGGCTAATTTTTTCCATTTCTGTAACTGTTAATATTGACTGTGATCAAATTTCGTGTTCTTGTAGTAATGATTACTCCATAATTCATAAAATTTGAATTATTATATAAGAGTACAAAAATTTGTAGAGTGGAACACGATGCCTGCTATGGGTCTGGAATATAACAGTTGGCCATAGATTAGAACTTCATAACTTTAGGAGCTACTTGAAGTAGTTAATATCGTGACAACACCTATCTCTAACAAAATTGATACAAAAAATCTGTAATAGAAATCAGCAATTTGTTTTTTTCTTACAGATATTGGTCTATTATGTCAAATTATTTAAGCTATTGCATCATGTTTTACCCTGGAGCTCTTTGTATATTGTGGGCCTCTCTCTCTCTCTTTTCTTTTTCAATCTGTCTTTAAAAAAACTATTAGAGGTGATAAATATCGGTAAGGTTCATAACTTAATAAATTTAAATCTCCAGCAAAATGTGTCTTGTTCTTTAACTAATGATGTTAAATTTAATGTATACCACGGATATTGAATCGGATGATTTTATGCAACGATGGGATTCTTTTCCATCTTTAGTTTGACATTCTGCATTGACGTATGCCTTGGTGTCTTTAGTTTTGTTTTGCAAGCTAATAACTTATGGCTATTAAGCATGCATACTCCCCCCCAACCGGTCTAGGGATTCGAGTCTCAGAGGTTGGAATTCAGGGACATACCGTAAATTTCTAAATTTCAAGGATACAGATGCAACAGGATCAGTTAGCAATTATGCTCCCACATAAACATGCGGAGTTCTCCAAAAATCAATTACCATGGTATTTTTTGTAAGGCATATCATATGTGCACATGTATACATTGGGCGCAGTTTAGGAAAGTTTGAAGGTTTAAAAAGGATCTAACACAATTAAACTACAGCGGCATATGTAGGGATTGGATAACGTCATAAACATATAGATGAATATTTCTGGACTCAACAAAGAAAACATAGTCATAGTCATATGCAGTTATATATTGAAGACGCACAAAAAAGCGGAATAAAACAAAAGAAAGAAAGGAGGCAAATAAGAACAGGCTAAAAAAGCAAAAGAAAGAAAAAGGAGGCATAGTTTTAAGACAGTTGGAGGGAGGGAAGAGAAAATAACCAAGAGAAATTGAAAAGGTGTCAGAAATTCTAAAATAGACCCTGATGGATCCCATGTTCCCAGATGCACCCTAGATGAATATTAGGGGCACCCTTGATGATTTGGAAAAGTAAAATAATTATTTTTTCAATTCTAAGCAACACCCTCCTGCTTCCATTGTATAACCACTGTACCTGTACCAGCACCAGCCACCATGCACACTTCATATAGATTTGAGGGTGTTTTGAAGAATCCGTGCTCTGTGCCTAACGGTTTCAGAGTTGCGGTCTAGTGGTGAGTATTGACTATTGAAACGTTAAGAGTCCTTGTTTCAGGTATCGCGCTCTGTGCACTAAAGGATCAATTAAATGCTTCGCCTGATCAACTGACAGATTGGAATGTGGACCAAGTCGATCCATGTGATTGGTCCAAAATTATATGTGACAATAATAAAAATGTCATTTCTGTGTAAGTAGTTCTGAGTTGTGAGTTGGTTATTACATTTCAATCCATTTAAGCCCGATATGCATTTCTGTATATTTTTTCTCGGCCAATGGCTTTAAATTTTTGTGGAAGACTTATTATTTCTACATGTGGCTTATGTTTGCAGAATAATGTCCAGTATGAGATTTACTGGATCTTTGTCTACTGAAATAAGAGTACTGAAGGCTCTCTCAACACTGTGAGTGTAGAAATATTTGAGTATAACACTTGAATTACATTATTCTAAGCTTGGGATCCATATGCATCTCTCTCTCGCTCACATATACACACGTGTTAAATGTAGAATGATGCTGCTTTATTATTTTGATATCCTTGCTTGGTTAGTTGTTGAATACTGTTGCTTTGTATGGCATGACATGGATGCACCTTCTCTTTATTAATTTGCCTGTAATTGTTTGAGACAATATATAAGAAAGGCTAAAAAAGTATGCTGAATCTTCTAGCGTATTTTCAACTCTATACAGAAACAGATATTACCCTGAGTATTATTACAATGTTGCATTAATTCCACGTGGCGGCGGCTAGCATAAGTGCATTCAAGTTGAAATCCAAAGCCACAAATTAATCATCAAAATCAATCACATGAAAGGGCACCATATCTATGCAACAGATATTACTATATTAGCGTGAATATTAGCCCAATGTTGTCCACTCTGTGAGCATTAGCAGTCGCACATTAACGTGAAATACAAAGCCACAAATTAATTAATTTAAAATAGTCACTTGCAAGGGCATCATATCTTTAGCTCATTTAGCAAAAGTTATGCCCCTTTCCACATATCAAATAGGATATCCATTTTAAAGAAACCAGGAATTCCTCTTGTGTGAAGGCACGGAATTGATTTTCTAATTCGTAAGTGTAAAAAAATAGTAAATAATAAAAAAATTGGCCAATTAAATGCAAATGTGAAACTTAAAGAGTAAAAAATATAATTTAACTCAACCGCCTGGGACGTGGGGGTGTGGAATATGTGGACAGAGAATTTTCCCTCAAAAACTTTCATTAAATGATCTATCCGTTATTTTTATCAAAATAATCTTAAACATTCATTAAAAGACATTTTAAAGTACCGTCCTGATTTATAATACAGTTTTTTGAAGTATTAATTTATTCAGGTGATTTGACTATAGCTGGTGAACCTTATCTGTCATCTTGCAAAAGCCAATCTGAATTTGAACAGTTGAATACCGTCATACCTTCACTCCATGATCACTCCTTGTGCTTGGAGTGTCATTAAATGGCCCAGTTGTACACCTTGAGCCTTGTGTATTTTTTTGGGAGTTGTTACAGAGGATGAAGATCACTTTGGATATAGCACCACCATTAAGGTTCCATTTGTTTAGTGTTTCTACTCCCTGATTTCTATTGTTGTTCCCAAAATTTTGGGATTTTTGTGCACAAACATATTTGGTAAGCATGTTTCTATTCCCAAATATTCTCAAATTTTGTGAGTACTCCCTAAAATCCTATGAATTTGAAAAAAAAAAATGTTGATTCCATTTCACTCCCACAAAATCATTCTCAATCCATTTCTTAAGGCTCAATAGTTTTTTTTTTTTTCAATCTCCATATTAATCATCTTCTTCTTCATGAACACCCCCCCCCCCCCCCCCCCCGGAACCGCTAACCATGCCGGCCACGACCATCCAACGACGCCGAACCACCAACGACCACCACTACACATCTTCATCATCTTCTCTCTCTCTCTCTCTCATGTACACCCACACCCACAGTCTCTCTCTCTCGCACACACACACACATATAAGATCCAAGATTCGGATCTATAGATTCGTGCAAAGATCTACGGATCCAAGCTCGAATCTATTAGATACGTGCTCGGATCCATAGATTTGAGCTTTTATATAGATATGTGTGTGTGCATGTGAGAGAGAGGAGATGAAGGAAAATATACACTTCAACCCATAAAACTTTTACTGGTTTTTTTAATGAACCCCATTGAATTAGTTGCCACCAAACGTGTATTTCTTTTTGTTCTAAGAAATTATAAACATTTTAAGAATAATTATTGTTACTAAATGTGATTCTGTTCTCAGAATACTCCAAAATGTAAACATAATTCTCATCCCATTTTATTGGGAGTAGAAAATAGAAAAGTAGAAACGCTAATGAAACGCCACCTAAGAAACAATCTCACTCACAAGAAACTACTTCTCTCTATTAAATTTCTACCGGTAACATAGATACTTATAACCTATTTCCTAAATCGTTGTTGGACAGACAAAGAATACAATTTCACATTACCATATGAAAACCAACTTGAACTCTGCTAAAGAAAGAGAAGTTTAAAACAAGGAAAGCTTATGACAATTGATAACTGCAAACTCAAAGTAAATTCCGTTGTATAATTGAGACCTTAATTTGCCTGTTCTCGATCTTTTTTTACTCTCTGAAATTGTTAAATGTGGCTTTATTTTCATCCACCTACATATCATCAAAAGAATTAAGTTACTTCAAAGTCGAGAACTTGGAAGAAAATGACATGAAAATCGACCTTTCTTTTTTCTTGTACACTCTTCGTTTTTTCGTTATTTGCAGGATGGCATTAATCCACATCTTTGATTTTTCTAAATAGACTATCCTAGGTGCTGTAGTCGGATTTTGGTGGGATAACTTTTATTTGGAATCGTGATCAAATTTCTTTTCACATTGGTCTAACTCACTCTAACTTGTCCCCCCCAACCCCCCCCCCCCAAAAAAAAAAAAGGATAAAAAAAATACAGTTCTATAACTCTATAATGCGCACACAACAGTTATATTGGCATCTGTAGTCCAAAATGATCTTACATCTGTGGACAACCGCCTATTTGTATTTGAAAACTTATGATACATTGCAGCTATGGGTTGATGAAATTTTATTTACTCATGTCATGATATATCATTGTCCAGAAACATTTGGAAGATATGAACTGAGAAACATGCAACCATTATATGTTGATCTGTTTTTGTATATATTGATACATCCATCTTGCAGTTCATTGCAGGGGAATAGCATAACTGGTGAGATACCTAAGGAGTTAGGAAATTTGACAAGCCTTGCAAACTTGAATTTGGAAAATAATCGTTTAACAGGAGGAATACCGTCTTCCCTTGGAAACCTAAAGAATCTTAAATTCTTGTATGGATATGATTCTTGCATTACCAAATTTTTTTTCACATTCCTTTCTTTCATTTTACTGGTATCATAGAATGCATAAGTACTTGATTATGCCAACAGGATTTTGAGTCAAAACAATCTATCCGGGGAAATTCCTCAGTCGCTTTCAAGTCTCCAAAACTTGAGTAACATGTAAGTGACTAATCTGACATTAGGTGGGCAGGTTGTTACTTATGAATTGTGATTGATTCAGTCAAATTGCTCCCTGAATTAGAACCTGCTGTAAGGTGGCACCTTTTATTAGTTTTCTTTATGGAATCTTTCAAATTCTTTGCAGTCAGTTTGATTCAAACAGTCTCAATGGTGAAATACCCGAGAATTTTTTTCAAGTGTCAAATTACAAGTATGGAGTACTTATTCTCTTCTTCTTTATCTATTGTTAACCCCTAATTGTACTGCAAATGACAAAGCGCTTACAAGTTTAATAACTTTTCCGCTTTTTATCTTCTCAGTATGATGGTTCATTATCATTGAAGTTGATTTAACCTCATTGCTTATTGCAGTTTCACGGGTAACCATCTCAATTGCGGCCCGAAATTCCCCCACCCTTGTGAGTCCAAAGTTGGAGGTACGAAATTAGCTAAGTACTGTATCATACTTGGATTTATCTAATCCCTTTTCCCTTCTGTGAATATTAACACAATGTGAAGGTGCTCACTGGGCATCATTAGGGGCGTTCCCTTACGGGCTTACCATAAATGCCTTAAAGGTACCACTGGGGCGTTTTGGACGTTCTCCAGAAGTGTTTGTAGAGTGTGCTACGTTTGAGTGTAGGGGTGTTTTCATTTCAATTATTTTAATATTTTAATTTTATTTTTCGGTATAAATAATTACATATAAAACCGAAAACCCGAAATTAGGTCTTTCGGCTCGCCTCATGCTAATGAAAATGCCTCGTTCCATGCCTTTGTCTTTTACAACACTCAAACAAGATAGTTCACAGCTACATAATATCTTGTTGGTTGGACAAGCTTAATTCTGTAACTTTGCTGTCCTGGCAGGTAATTCAAGCAAATCAAAGACCATTTCTATAGTTGGGATTGCTGTTGGACTCTTTTGTGTTCTTCTTCTTGGAGCATTGGTGTTTTTGTTATGGAAGGGCAGGCGTAAAGGATGCAAGCGTGAAACTTTTGTCGATGTTGCTGGTTTGTATTGATTGTACTTTATAATGCCAGTATTTGTGTGATATGTTGAATATTCTGGTGTCTTCATATGCACTCTTTTCCTAGGAGTATATTTGTCTATGAAGCATGGAATCGATAGATGGTACGGACACAACACAAACATGGCAATTTTTCAAAATCTTGACACCAGCACGACTAGGACACTTAAGTAATTTAATATTTTTATTTTTATTTTATATGTATCAACTTAACTTATGAGATTCACAATTGAATTCTTCACTCCTGTTTTACGATTGTGTAGAAGAACAGTAATAATAAGCCCATCCAACACAATCATTAACCATAAATATTTCATACATCATCAATTTGGTGAAAAATAAACATTTATGAACCAAATATCCATCCATAATCATTATTTAATATTTCTTAAATCATCTGTTTTAGATTTCTAGGCTTTATGTATAATTCCCAAATGACGAATCCACCCTTGAAGGGAAGGAATTATAGAAGTAATAAAAAAAGGCACCCTTTGACGTGTTGGGGTGTGTCGGTGCCGAACATGTTACACACCAACATCCAACGCTAAGAGGAGTGTCGGTGCTTTAAAGGCATTTACGCATGTTTGTCTCAATTACCTATTGAGGATGTTGGATTATCCTCAATATACTTCCTTCTGAGGAAATTCTGGTTGGCAATGCCATATCCTCAATATTTGGTTTCTTTTCTTTTTTCCTTTTTTCTTCATTTTCTTTTTCTTGGGGGTTTGGGGTGGGTAAATAGAAGAGGTAACAAATTCTTACTTACCAATTCTTCACCTCTAATGAGCCTGGTCAGTACTTGGGCGTGAATGTGATAAATCATTCAATTGTAACGTGAAAGCATGTTTCGGACCTTCGGGTCCAAGAACAGCCACTTCTCCCCAATAACGGTGAACTGGAGGCATATTAACCTTTGGGTTGTTTAGTTGAAGTGGCTCTTCTTGAGCTCACTATCTACGCTTGGCAAGTAATGATTTTGCATTTGCATTTTTGTAGTCACTCCTCTTGGCATGACACTGAAAAAATAATGTTTTAATAGAGATGAAAAGAAAACAAAAGCTAATGTTGTAAAACATAGCCAGTCAGCTTCAGTTCCTGATGGGCTTAGGGCCAAATTTGGGTTGATAAACTTATTTCGCCCCTGAATTACTCAAACGTTGATTTAGGTAGTGTCAATTTTTGCTGAATTTATTGAGTTCAGGGTTAATGAACAAAAAACCGAGTTCATTTTAGCAATGTGGTGACTCTATTAGCTTTCACTCTATTTTGCATAGAAATATACATTATTAATTAGGGGAGTACCATTGGCAATTCAAATAACACCAATTACACTCCAATTTCACTATCACACCGCTCACGTTAATTGTATATTTGGAGCTCATTTAGCATTTATTGGAGTCAACTAGCATTTCCCAATCAATTCTCATTTATCGTAACGTATATACTGTTATAAATATTTTAAATCCATAAAGTTCATTTAATATCTCTTAAGTTGTTAATCCACCTTATATTTGTTATGTTAATTAATAATTGCTGGGTAAAAAATTATCTTTAAGTTGTTTTGCCTCTTTGAAGAAAGCATTTTCTGCAAAGCTTGGCTTTTAATCTCAACGGTTTTGGTTTCACAATGAGCATGTTTGGTTTGGCACCTCCCACGTAAATTTTAAAATTTTAAGAATCCACTGACAAATGGAGAACAAATATCTGTTAGAAGCGATGTCTTTCACTTGGAATACAAAATCTCTGAAAAGGAAATTTGTTTTTGAATGTGTTACAGTCATCTAATTTACACAAGCATAGAAGCGTTGCTGACTGTCTACACTGTCCAAACTGGTTTTAAATTTTAAGTTTGAAGAAATATAGTTGATTGTGAATTTATAATACAGAGTTCAAATGTGTTTGTTAAACATGGAGATTTAGGTCTCTATGTTTGATGTGATGTTGTGCCTGTTAATGGAGTTTGTGAATGCATACACAAACACTTTACACATGTCGGACAAGGATTTTTTTCCCCCCCAAATTTGAAGTGAGCCAGAGCTTTAAGTGAAAAATATCCAAGAAAACTGGATTTAGTTTTACCTTAGCAGAAACGCGCTGTACCGATTCTTTATTTCCCTTTTGACATTTGTATGTTATGTATATTTAGTATTTACCGTAAAATGTAAACAGTTGTCGTCGTCAGATGGTAGGGGAAAAACTGGAAACTTTTGACGATATTTGAATGACAATTAAAAAACTTAGGGACTATAGCACTGGTTCTAAAAAAAAATATTATTTTCTAAATTCATTTGAGAACTTGGTAAATCTAGAGTTCGTGGTTGGGATTTCATGGCTTTTAATGTCTTCTATTAGTTTAAATTGTATTTTGAAATGCAATTTATGGTGTTTTTCCTTCTATATGCACCCACGTATTTATTTTTTTGTCGTTCCGGTTACTGTTTCTACTCCAACTTTTGAATTTAGTCAATGTTGATGAAACTTACGTTCCCTTTGATTTCCCACTTCCTGAAGTTGAGAACGAAAAAGTTGGTAGAGTCAATATTCTTTGGAGTCACTTATGATTACTTCTCTTGGCATGCTTAGGTGAAGTTGATCAAAAAATTCCATTTGGTCAATTGAAAAGATTTTCGTGGAGAGAATTGCAGCTGGCTACAGAAAACTTCAGTGAGAAAAATGTCCTTGGCCAGGGAGGTTTTGGAAAGGTTTATAAAGGAGTTCTTTTAGATAATACAAAAGTTGCTGTGAAACGATTAACTAATTGCACAAGTCCTGGTGGAGATTCGGCATTCCAGTGTGAAGTTGAGATGATAAGTGTGGCTGTTCACAGAAATATCTTGCAGTTGATTGGATTTTGTACCACACCATCCGAACGCCTTTTGGTATATCCCTTTATGCAGAACCTAAGTGTTGCCTATCGTCTACGTGGTAATAGTTCTGCTTCTTAGGCTAAATATGCTATTCTAGTAATGTCACAACATTTGTTTTGGTTTTCCCTTAATTTTCCAAGTCTTTTCATTTCTATTTTTATGAACAGAACTATTTTTGGTGTATTCCTGACAAACCGTATAATTATTTTATTAAACGGCGATAAATGTGTGTGGCTTTGATATCATGCAGAATTTGTGTCAGAATATAGTGTTTCATTTTAAAACTTGGTGGGGGAGGGGTTTTTGTGTATATTTTTGACAAAATTAAATAAAATTAACCCTTCCAGCTCTGTCACTAGCTAATTTCGTACATATATCTGCACTGCAGAACATAACTATTGGTTCCCCTTAACATCCCTGATAATCTGTAGAAACATGCCATCAATGCTAGAATGCAAGAATTATTTTTGATTTCAAATAGCCTCTTATAAATTCTATAAAAGCAATATTTTCCTCATTAAATATTAGCATTTATGGAAAACTTCTGATTGCATATTTTATTCCCAAATAAAAAGTAAATAAACTTAAAATAATAAGATATCATAATTTTACCAAGTATAAATTATTATATGCCGTGTCATCCGGGGAAAAAAATTCTGATTTGGTAATATTGTACTGGACATTATTCATTAAGAAAATTTTAGATTTGCTATTATGATCCTAGTCAAATCTATAAGCAAATTATTCTGTAAATAAATGTTAGCATTTGGCAAAACTTTATTTTCTTAAATGTTTCAATAAAATCAACTACTTCGCTGCCCCTCAATAAAGGTACTCACCACAGTAACTAAAAATTGAGATATTGCTAGTTTCCGGCTATAAAAGTTTATACCATGTTGGAAATTAAACATTGTTTCAGTATAATGACCAAAGGACAAAGTTCATATTACAAAAGGAAAGTGGTCGCAAAAAATGCAAGAACTTGACTTGTCAAAGAATGCGAGATTATGAACTTGCTTGGTTAACTACTTGGATATGATTCATGAACAATAAAGTTCTAACTAGAGGTGGAAAATGGGTATGCAATGGTCGGGTGTCAATCCAACCATTTATTAATCGGATAAAAATGGATACGGATAGTAAATGAATATGGGCAAAGCTGAATTATCCACACGTGATCCGATTTTTGTAATTGTTCTAAAATTTTGAATCCAAAAACTGTATACCATTCTATGTAAAGGCAAAGGGGCCCTTAAGGCACTTGAATTGTATATCTATTGAGCAAAAAACTGCTCGATTGAATGAAGTAAAGATGATTTCACTGAAATACGCAAACATAAAATGAATCTATTCATATCTTTGTTAAACTTTGGAGTTATAACTATTAATTTTCTGATAAGTACTTCAAATCCTTTTTACTTGTAGCGGTTATGGCTTGAGCATTAAACTAATTTCCCCATATTATGCTTGTAATAAAAAGAAGAGGGAAAAAATAGCCTGAAATAATGGAGAGCCCTATCATTAAAAAAAAAAAAAAAAACATAATTTGATCTACTGAAAATAGGAGGAGAGAATGAAGAAATTTAATCAAAAAGAGAGAACTGATAATGAAACAGGAGAAAAAGAGAGGAGAAAATTGGTGGGGTGGGGTTGGGGGCATAACTCAAAGCATGGGGGAAGATGTACAGTATAGGAAGGGGCAGACTTATTCCCAGCAGCAGGGAGTGGGAAAAAGGAAAAAATTGAAAGAGACCAGAGTTTGTGGAGAAAAATGAAAGAGACTAGGAGAGAAGGTAATGATAAAACAACCTTATCTAATCCTTAGTGGCTGCCACGATATACCTTTTATGTTGGAAATGTTTCATGAATGTGGGAGACTTGTGCACCGGGTTAACCTTTTCCAGTATAATATTACCTTTTTTTTAGAACAAAAAGTCATTTTTCCTCCGTCGCCTCTTGTCTCACTTCTGTGGCTTCTGTTATGATTTTGACTGTGTTTGCACATTGGCAGGATTTAAACCTGGAGAGCCTATTCTTGATTGGCCTATAAGAAAGCGAGTGGCTTTGGGCACAGCACGTGGATTGGAGTACCTACATGAGCATTGTAATCCTAAAATCATTCATCGGGATGTTAAAGCTGCTAATGTGTTGTTGGATGAATACTTTGAAGCTGTAGTTGGTGATTTTGGATTGGCAAAGTTAGTCGATGTGAAAAAGGTTAATGTGACAACCCAAGTTCGTGGAACAATGGGTCACATAGCGCCTGAGTACTTGTCCACTGGAAGATCATCAGAAAAGACAGATGTTTTTGGTTATGGTGTTATGCTTTTGGAGCTTGTTACAGGTCAACGGGCCATAGATTTTTCATGCATGGAAGATGAACATGATGTCTTGTTGCTTGACCATGTAAGTTAGCATAGTTATTTAGGTGCATTTGTTAGTGTTTGTGGTTCCGTTCTTTCTTTTTCTTGCCTTGTTTTTATAGTAAAACTTGGTACAAGACATGAATATTTGAACAAAATATGTGTTTCTATTCTCTTCCCAGGTTTTTAGAACAAATTTCGGAGAATAGAACAGAAACATTTAGGTGGTGGTTGGTTAGCATTTCAGTTTTTCTGTTTCTGCTCCCAAAAAATGTGATGAGAATTATGTTTCCGTTCTCAATAATTCTAGAAACAGAAAAAATTGGTATCAACAATTGTTGTTAAATTGTTTCATAATTTATGAGGACAAAACCCAAGAAGCAAATTTGGTTACAACTTTAGTGCTCTTTTAGTTTTACTTTAAATGTAAAGGATAGACTTACATATTTCTCTTAGGCAATTAATCTCGCAAATCATAGCAAAGTGAAAACACATCTATAAGATTAATTACAACTAAATAAAATAATTATAAGAAAATATTTTATTGTATTTCTCTTAGCCTAAATTGTTGAATAAAAGGGGGAAAAAAAGGAGAAAACATATTTCTCTATATTTGAGGCTAACAAAATTTGAAGGGGGGACCTCATTAAGAATTTCAAAAATACCGACCTTGTCCCTTTAAGTGAGAATAAGTTGGGAAAGAATGGAAACAACAATTTTTTTGTTTCTCAAAAATCTCAAGAATTTTGGGATTAATATCAAATTTTGGGAATATTTGAGAATGATAACAAGAATGTGAGAGCAAAAACACTGAACAAATAGGGCCTATTTCCCAATTTCAGTTTATGTTCAAAGTTTTCTGGGAACAAAAACACTATACAAAAGCCACCTTAGTAGCTTATTTCACATTTTCCTTCCCTCTCTCTCTCTCTCTCTCTCTCTCTCTGTGTAGTTTGTATAATTATTACACACTAGTATGCTAATGTAATGTGCCATGTGTCTCAGCATGTGTAAATATTTGGAAGTGAATTTTATTGCTGTTTCCTTTTCACATGTGACGATGGGAAGTTCTGTAGCATTGCTGTGTCTTGTCTGTTGTACGATTTATGTGAAAAATTTACTGCCTGAGCAGACAAATTGACCCCGAGATGTTTACCAGAAATATAACATTTATATATTAGTGCCCAGTAGAACGAGATGAAGTTATTTTGTTGTGCTCTACATTCAGTTATAAGCTCTTCCTTTTTTATTTATTTTTAATGGAACCTCGACGGAGCGAATATATTTATTTATTTTTAGTAAGCTTTGACAGATTCTTGTCTCTTTGTAGTTATTTGGTTCCTGAATCCATTTAACATGAGGAATGACAGTCTCTCTTATGCTCATGAAGTGAACTTGTAGTACATTCGGAAGTAATTCAGAATCTATATTTTTTTCATGTCTACGTCATCAGCCAATTCTCTTTCTGCAATATGAACTAACTGACTAACTGATCCTGCACGTGTGCTTGAAAGGTTAAAAGATTGCAAAAGGAGAAAAAACTAGATACCATTGTAGACACCAACTTAGAGAATAACTACAACATCGAAGAAGTGGAAATGATTGTTCAGATTTCACTACTCTGCACCCAGGCATCACCAGATGAACGTCCAGCAATGTCAGATGTGGTTCGGATGTTGGATGGAGATGGCCTAGTTGAGAAGTGGGAAGAATGGCAGCAAATTGAGGTGACCCGTAGGCAAGAGTATGAGAGGTTGCAGAGAAGATTTAACTGGGGAAATGACTCTATTCATAACCAGGCTGCTATTGAGTTGTCTGGTGGAAGGTAACTAAGATGTAATATTCCGAGTTCAAAACATTTTAGTTTCTTCCTGTCTTTTAAACATGAATCAACTCTAGCGCTCATAATTATTATCCTCTTTTTAGCCATTTATTGCCCTTTTACGGGTGTGCATTTTTGTATATAAATAGGCACTCTTTTAATACAAAGACAAACCTAGCATTTCAGGATGAAGTTTTCATCATTTTGGATGCTTTTCAGAGATTCCTTTTTTGGGATTTTCTGTGTAACTTTTGCATAGACATTTCAAGTATTGCTTGTTGAAGCAAAATAAAGTTTCTCTTGTAGCATTCCTGTGAGGTACTGTATTAATTATGATGCAGCAGTAGACTAGTTGAATTCATATTTTCAATTGTCTCTTTATCATTTCAGTACATGAACTGAAGCAGATGGTTCTGAATGAAATGGAATGCCTTTATTCATATGCTATTAAAGATTGAGTTTGGCCTTATGGGTCTAAACCACATAAACAAGCTCTCTATATAAAGGGTAAGGCTGCTTATTATGTACATTTGAGTCTTTCTAGATTTACAGGAGTTTTATGCACTGGGGTGTATTTTTCAGAATAACAACAATCAAGCATTGCCCTACCTAAGGTGAACTTCATGAATCCATTTGCGACATAGATATCATTGTAGGCTATCCCATCCATTAACTTCTATAATGTTATGTCATCTTAATTGTCTCTTCCCAAGTTAGATCTACATCTCATTGTTGTAGCACTTTCCACTTAAATTAAATCACACTTTCTCACCCATGTGGGCCATGTCATATGCCCAAACGTTCGTACACGAATTGGTGCTAATCTTTCTCTATTAAGCCTATTTCTAATTTTCTCGGTTCTTGTATTGCTATTCATCCACCTTAATATCCTCATCCGAATTGCACGTACTTTTTAGAGGAATAACACATGCAATAGAAATTTTTAGCCCCCAGAAGATTATCCTTTTTTCTCTTTGTATTTTTTGTCATTTTCTAGTTCATGGCTTTGAGGGAGAAGAAAAAATGGTACTTCAAATGTGAAACCAAATACATCTTTTCCCTCCTTCCTATCTTCGGGGGCTGTACTAGTACTACAACAAGATGTTTCGTGCATGGAATTGAACTAAGGAACATATATCTTTACCATTTCATTCCTATGTTTTGCATACTTGATTAGTTTGTAATCTCATGCTCAAGTAGTTGTTAATCCCATTCCCATATATAATGAGATTAGTCAATCCAAAAGCAAACTGGGTATTAGATTAGATGGGATTCAAAAGGAATATGAAGATCATAAAGTAGGTGATTCCATTCTTCCCATTCTTTGATTCAAAAGTTACCACAATTCTGTAAAACACTATTGATCGGCAAATTGGTATGATCGTTCTAAAACATGGTACACTACACCGATCAAGAAGGCTAAATTCGGCTATCTGAAAATTTTAACTTCAATACTTAATTTTGAAACTAAATAAAAATTGGGTTTATACCACTTATATCCCTTGTCTTTTTGCCGTTAACTAGATACCTTCCGGGTCATTTTACAAATACTAGTCAACCTGCTATCATTTTTAGCCAAAGACCAGTTAATTCCCTTATAAGTAAAAAGTTACTAAAATCTTTATTGGAATGACAATTTTACCCTTGGCCATTTAAAAATAATTAAATAATTAAAATCTAAAATATATAAATAACCCTTTTAATTTGTTATATATATTTTTCATCTTTTACTTGTTTACATTAACATCACTATATATGAAAAAATATATTTTTTAACCCCTTTTAAAAACAAACTAAAAAATAAAGAAATAAAAAAACAAGAACTCTCGTCTTCCTCTTCATCCCCCCCTCTCTCTCCCCATCATCACTTTTTCCTCCTTCACTCCTCTCTCTCTCCATGCTCGTTGGCATAGATCAAGCATGCGGCGCCCCGACGTGTTCGCTTGCGTGGGACAAGTTTGCCTTCTTTGGATGCTGACTAGTTTCGCCCTGCCTTGAGCTTATCAGGAGAGCGCCTCTAACTCCTGACCAATTTGTGTAGGAGAGGCCAAATCCCTCTTCTTTTGTCAGGTCCATGACCAACAACGTAGTCTCCGAATTTAACTGGGTCGGTATGCCTTGACTCTGAAGGGACACCTTGTTGTGTTGACGCCCGCCTGGCTGGGAGCTGCAAATTAGCGTTACAACCCTCCAGTCAACATGCTTTTTCGTTGTGACTGCCTTGACAAACAACAGTCAGTGTCACTCTCCTCTACCCAATATCACAAACTTCCTCGTTACGATGCAAACAACTTTCGATGCCGCACCCTTGTCGTGACTTCAGACACCGGCACGCCCCCGACATGTGTTGGACACGTTTCGGAGTGTGTCGATTTGTTTTTTTTTTTTTAATAAATTCCAACACGGAGCCAACACACGAGGTAACAACACTTCAAAAGCGCATGTTTTGGTTGTTTTTTTTTAGGGGCTACATTTGTAATTTTTTATTACCTTACTCTAATCATTATTATTTAGGGGTGTTTTTTTTGCAACATTACATTTCATAACCCTAAAGGTCTAAGAAATCAATAGAAGCAGCCTCCGGCCTCCTTTTTCTGAAACAAAGCATCCGACAACTTCACTGAAATTCCAATTTTCTCTCTCTCCTCTCTATTTCATTCCATGTTCGAACCCAAGTTTCTCTCTCTCTTTTCTCTATTTTCAATTGTTTCACTGCTCTATTTTTTAGTTATTTTGATCTTTAGGTTACTCGATTAATACTCTGGTTTTTCCCCCTAAATTGACGATTCCATATGTAGCTGAATCTTTTTTCATGTTGTTTTCCTTACAAATTAAGCTCAATCAATGAATTTTTATTTCTTAATTTCTTTTGTTTCCTCTACTGTTTTGCTGAAGTTTGTCAAGACAAATAATTCTCTACTTTCTGATTATATGATCTGACTCATCTCTTTTTAAGAGTACACATCAACATAGTGACTCAAGCTGACATTTATCATGTGGAGCCTCATATATAGATTGCTTTGGCATGTTTACTTACAAAATGTAGTTCTAATAGCCATTAACTTCAGCTCTTTAGCTTAATGGTTTTTGTTGAATGAACTTACTTAATGGCAATATGTATTTTTTAATTAGGCTAATATATATAAAATTATATATTTATTTACTGACGTGTGCATGCCATGTCTGTGTCGGGGGTTTTGAAAAATTATGGTGTCACCACGTCATGTCGTGTCGTGTCCGTGTCGCATGTCCATGTCTGTGCTTCCTGGGCGACAAAGAGAAAGGTGTGGTGCTCCAAGATCGCACAATCTACGTGTATCTTCAACGTGACGCTCCATGAAACCCTGTCTGCTCATCTGCTGATGAGTGCTTGGTGAATCACAACTCCCTGCATGCTATCCGCCAATGGTGTTAGGTGCAACAACACTGCAGCTCAACTCCTTCCACTTGGAGTGCCATCCCTAGAACTCGAGCGAGTCACCTACCGGTGGAGCTAATCATGCCCTGTTGTGATACCACTTGTCACGAGCTCATATTTTTGTAGCGGCGTTCGCCCGTGCGGCACTCAGACGCGTTCACTTGCGCGGGGCAAGCCTGCCTTTTTCGTAGTATGCTGACTAGTTTTGCTCTGCCTTAGGCTCATCAGGAGAGTGGCTCCAACTCTTGACCAATTTGTGCAGGGGAGTAACCAAGTGAGGAAGAAGACTTCATATCTCACCATGGTGCATCCAAGGATGATCTTACTGTAGAAACATTGGCAGGACTTTTGGGAGGTGAAGGTGACCAAAGATGTCGTTCAACGTCGCTCAATGTCACCGAGAATAGTAGACAATGACTATTCTATAGCTTCGGGTGATTTGGAGTGGATTACTAAGAGAAAAAGAAAATTCATGAAATTAGGTTTTGAACCTATAGTCCGGACTAGATTGGCAGCAAGCAAGAGTCAGGCCTAAGGCTACAACTCTTCAAACATTTAACTCGCTTGTGTGGAATGCTCGGGGGGTTGCCAACTTAGCCACTAGAAGAAGACTTTAAAAGTTAAAAGTTGACTCGGCTATCTTTTTCTTTCATTGGACAGTTGGACCCTAGAATGGAGGCTCAAGCTATGTAGGAGCTTAGGAAATGTTTTGATGATGGCTTCAACAATGAAGCTAGTCAGATTTGGGTGTTTTGAGGAGATTCAATTTAATGTGATATTCTGTCTAGCAAAGATCAACTTATGGGGGCTAAGATAACTCATAGGTTGCTTCAGCAAGAAAATCCTAATAGCAGTGGTTTATGCTAAATGCTCAAGAAATGAGAGAAGGGAGTTGCGGGAGCAGATCGGAGAGGTACATATTGATTTCGCTTAATGTTTGCTAATAGCAGGAGGTTTTAAATTACCTTGGAAAGATCAAAGTGACTAGGATGTTCTCAGTTTGATATTCAGGCTACTACCGATATGTTGGACTGTATGGATATGTGTGGCCTAGTTGAATTGTTGTTCTCGGGAAATAAATTCACTTGGTGCCACCCCAAACATCAAATAAGGAAGAAATTGAGTAGATTAGACACAACTTTGGTGAATAATGAATGACAACGTCTCTTCAGGCTTCCGAAGTCCATCATTTGAATCAAGCTTGTTTGGATCATAGTCTCCAATTGATCAAATGCAGAAGGTACCATCATTGAGGTAAGGGGTCCTTTAAATTTATGAACTTTTGGTGCCAACATCATAATTTTGTTAAGATTGTTAAGATTTGTTAAAAAATATTGGGCTCAACAAATCTTGGGGAACCCGTTCTGAAGGTGGCATTGGAAATTGAAAAGGCTGAAGTTGGTGCTGCATGAATGGAGCTTCAATTTTTGGAATTTTTTTTGACTAGGTTAAGATACTTGAGAAAAAAGTGGACGAACTTGAAAAGCAAATTGCAACTGGGGCGATTGCAAGTAACTGAGGCTCAGCTGACAAAAACATTACACTAGTAGAAAGCATACTGGAAGCAAAAATATGGAATCAAGTGGATGAAAAGAGATAAAAACACAAAATATTTTTATGCATGTGTTAAGCAGAAGAAAAAAATGATGTGTATCATAAAGCTGAAAAACGATAAGGGAGATTGGATAGAGGATGATAATGGTATTCAAAATATTTTGGTTAATTTGTTCTAAGATTACCTTTCTAATCCCTCGAACACGGAGTATAGCGAGATGATTTAGTGTATCCCTTAGGTGGTGTCAGATCAAGATAATCAAGATTTGGTAAAGTGTCCTAATATAGAAAAGTTATAGCAGGTCCTCAAGGATATGGATAGAAAGAGTGCCCCATGCCCAGATGGATTTAACAGGAGATTTTATGTAACATATTGGGAGATTATCAAGGAGGATTTGCTTAATATGGTGACCAAATTTCTCTATGATGCAGATTTATCATCTAGTGTAATTAGCACCTTGATTGCTCTCATCCCTAAGAAGGATAACCCTGTGGCTGCCACCGATTTCAGGCAGATTAGTTTATGCAATTTCTCGAATAAGGTGGTAACCAAGATGCTGACTAATATAATTGCTTTTTTGTTGCCTAAAGTTATTTCTCCTGAACAAAGTGTTTTTGTGCAAGGTAGAAATATTTTGTACAATATTCTGACGATGTAGGAAATAGTGCAAAATTTAGGTGCTAGGTGCATGGGGAAAATATTATTGTAAATCTAGATATGGCTAAGGCGTATGACCGAGTCTCTTGGTGCTTCCTGACTGATGTGTTAAGGAAATTTGACTTTTGCGAGGTTTGGATCTATAGGGTGTATAGGACGATATCTAATAACCTTTGTTTTTGTGCTAGTAAATGGGGGTGCAGGTGGTTTGTTTTAGATCTTAGTGAAGGTTGAGACAAGGAGATCCATTATCATCCAGCCTATTCATCATTGTTGTTGATGTTTTTTCTAGGGGATTAAAAAATTGATTGATACCGGAGATATTCAAAGGTGTTCGCAGTCGACGAATGAGAATCTGATTTCGCATCTTTCATATGCTAACGACGTGGTGGTTTTTCCTAATGGCCGGAAAAAGTCCATCAATAATTTTATGAAGTTCTTGAAAGATTTGGAGTCGCGCTCTGACTAGATGATGAATGTGGACAAAAGCCAAATTTTCGTACCGAGCAATCTAGCTCCTTCTCAATGTCACTAGATATTGAGGAATATAGGATTCAAGCGAGGTAGTTTTCCTTTTAGCTACCTGGGTTGTCTGGTTTTTGAAGGAAGGAAAAAATACGCTAATTTGAAGACCTTCTAAGAAAGATTAGATAGAAGGTCGCTAGATGGAAATGAAAGTTTCTTTCTAGTAGTGGACGTCTCATTCTTTTAAAAAATGTGCTTTAGAGTATGACTTTCTATTTGTTCATGGCGATTTCTCCTCTGATAGCTGTTATTCGAGAAGTTGAAAAGATTCTGGACAAATTCGTTTGGGGATCCAGTCCTGAAAAGAAAAAGTTGCATTGGATGTGATGGAAAAATATTTTCTTCCCTACAGATTAGGGTGGTTGGGGGATCAGAGACTTTTGGGATGTTATTGTGGTGTTTCAGTTGAAACTTTGGTGGAGGTTTAGAGAAGGGATAACATTGTGTGCACGATTTCTGAAAGATAAGTACAACCAAACCAGTCCAGCTGCTAAATGCCGATATTTCTCTCACCAAAGCCATGTATGAGGTGCTCTACTTGAAGGAAAATTTTATGCCCAGGACCATATTTAGTTCCGGTTAGGAAGTGGGTATGTATCATTTTGGTAGGATACCTGGCTTATTTCTGTTCCTTTGGATGAAGTGGTGGTGGCATATACGCGTCTTACGAATCAACTAGTTAAGGATGTTCGCTTTGCTAGTGGAGAATGGAATATGTAGCTTATTCATACTCTTATACCTGCAGATTATGTGAGAGAAATGGAGTGTATTCAGATTCTTATTGTGTCTGATCATGGTGTTATGGTTTTGCAGTCCTTTAACTCGGGGGTCTTCTCAGTGAAAATTACCTGGGAAGTCGTAAAGAAACAACAATATGCTCATCCGTTTTTTTGAAAAAATCTGGCATAAGTAACTTCCCATAACGATATCTATTTTTACGTGGAGGCTTCTACACCAAATTCTTCTGGTGGATGAGGCGATTAAGTGAAAGGTGTGAAAATCTGCTCCCGATGTAATTGTTGCTTTAGGGCTAACGTTGAATAATTGCATCATTTGTTCTTGCAAGGGTTTTTGGCAAAGAATTTGTGGATCGCTTTTGGGGTAATTCCTTAGACTGGAGAAGTGTTTGGAAGATTGGTTGGTTGGTGGTAACAACATAGGTCTACACCTCTGCAAAAATATTATGATATGCTCCTTTCTTGTGCGTTGTGTTAGAAAATCTGGAAAATCCGTAACATGGTTAGATTTGATGGGGTTTAGTGTGATGTTCAGAAAGTGGTATTTAATATTCACTAAACCATGGTTAGGATTGCCTTGATTGTGAAGAAAAAGAAATCTAAGATTTAGTTAGTGTATTGTAACCTTTGTCTGAGAGAGTACAGATTAATTTGGATGGAAACTCTAGAGGAAACCCTAATTTTATTGGCGGAGTCGTTACGTTGCGGGATGCTAATGGGAGTCAATAACTCTTTGGATCTTGTTTCAGTATTGTGTTGAGTTCGAGTGGGTCTCCATGGATATAGTCACTGACAATGCCCTGCTGGTCGAGATGGTTGCTGGGAGATCCATAGTGCCTTGGAGATTAATGTCACTGGTTAGAAATATAAAGGCTCAGGTTTCTAAGATTCATGCTTCTATTTCGCACTATTATGCGGAGGCTAACAATGTTGATGACTTGTTAGCTAAGATAGGAAGTATTGGAGAAAATCGAACCTTCTGGTTTGAATCAGAATGTCCGGCAATTGTTCGTGGATGCCTAAGACCGGATAGGTTTCGTTTCTCTAACATTCGGAAAATCAAGGAAAGTTCTTAAGTCATGTTTTATTGCTTGAATTTTTTGTATTTTCGTTATTTTATTTGCTGTTTTATTTGTATCAGAAGTTAGGGCTCGTCCCACACTAAATGTATTATTTGCCAAAGCTCTCCTCATTCCGCCGGGGTTGCTCAAAAAAAAAAAAGAAAACAAAGAAGACATTATGCATAAAAGGTGTGAAGAGCAGTTTTCCATTGGAAAAGATATATGGCATGATGACTACCCTTATCAAGCTGTGTCGAGTGTGTTGGAGCTCACTAGGCTTACCAAAGGGCTACTATATAACAATAAATATCTAACAGAATTGGGAAAATATTGAATTGTCCCAATTTGATGCATGTGATTGCCAACCAACTCGACGTGCTGGCACCTTTCTTCAATCGCTAAAAAATGACAATTGCAAGGAACTAATTGAAATAGTGCCAGATGGTCAGTTCCAGACTCGCCCGCCCTCCCTTGAGAAGTTGGAGTTAAATCGTTGCCATGTTCTCAAATTCATTACAGGTAACATGCAGTCCCCCTGTTCGTCAATCCCGCTTTTGCGTGTACAACTTTGGCCGAATCTGATGTCGTTTCCAGATATGGAGTTGCTTGCTTCACTCTCATGCTTGCTTTTAACTCATTCCGATTCATTGCCTTGTCTGCCCAAGGGGCTTGGCCATCTTATACAATTAGACGCATTAACAATTGTGCATTGCCTACAACACGATTATTCCCTTCGTGATCTAGGATTGCCCAGACAACTTGATTGGTACCCTGCCAATTCTGCTTCGATACCTCACTGCCCTAACATGTGTACTTGTGTTCGGGCATGGTTTCAAAACTTTTTCTTATGGGTTGTGCAACCTCTCTCGAAATTCTATACTTGGAATTCTGCTCAAAATTATTGTATTTGTCATCCATAAAGCCCATGCAGTGCCTCACCAAATTGAAGCTTTCCCGCGTGGATAAATGTCTTCTTATGAAGGAGAGATGCACTAAGCTGTCCGGCCCGAGTGGCCTGAGATTTCTCACATTCCCAATATCCAAATAGATGAAGGATTGTCAAATCGTGACATTCCTCATAAAATCACAACATGTTATTCCACGTTTTTTGGAAGGAAAACAAAATAACATGTTTGTTTGCTGACTTAAAATGCAATTAAGATTTTGATGGTGTACACTTTCTATCGCTATAAACAGGTCCTGAGAACCATTTATGCACCACTACTCCCTTCTCCTTCTTCAAAATTTTATTTCTGGTGGATGATTAGTGCTTTTATCGTTATACTGAATTCTATTGTAGACAGCAACTGAACGAAGAGCTACAACATCATCAAATAAGTGGAAATTATTGTTCAGAAATCACTCCTCTGCGTCCAAGCATTACCAGATGATCGTCCAGCAATTTCAAATGTGGTTAACTTTCCACAGGGGAAATGGCTTCATTCGTAACCAGGCTGCCGTTGATTCCTCTGGTTGAAGGTAACTTAAAAATCTCGAGTTCAAAACAATTAAGTTCCTTCCTGTCTTTTCAATGTGAAAAAACTCTAGTGCCCAGCTTAGTTGCTGTCCTCTTTGCATATTTTGTCTTTTACCATAATATTATAAAAAAATGCTGTTTCAATTGTCCTTCCCTTTTTCGGGTGTGCTTTTTTGTATATGCATGACCACACCTGTAATACAAAGACCAAAAGACAGATCTTGCATTGACTTTTGGATTTTTTTTTTATTTTATTTTTTTTCATTTTTTGCAAGATTTTCAGATTGCATTTTTTGGGAGTTTTGGTGTTTATCTCTTTCTCACAACTATTCTCCATCACACTGTCAGAACAATTGTATTTGAATTTCCATTTTTTTTATTCAAATAGCGGGAATCGAACCCAAATCTTCTCCTCGACCGTGAGAGGTTCTGATTGGGATTATTTGAGCAATTCACGTAATCTTCAACCTCTTGCTAATCGCTTTTGAGTAGCTTTATCGAGATCCCTATTCAGTGGTATGCATAGTTCCTTGCTAACTTCCAGTTTGATACATGAAGGGGGAATTGTGCAGATTTCGCAAGATTTTCGCCGGTTCTATATTTTGGGAGTTTTGGTATTTCTTCTTCATTATCACTTAAAGTATTGGTAGTTGAAAACAACCGAAGTTTCCCTTCTTGTTTCTCTCTGAACTACTGCCTTGTATGTTATTAATTGAATGCATATTTTCATTTTTATGTTTCTCATTTAAATGCATGAGCTGATATAGATGAGTTATTGAAGACACTATGTATTGGATTGAAAATCTCGAAATCTTCATTGAATGAAAAGCGACATGAAGATGCATTGTGTTTGGAATGAAGAATAGGGTTTGGAAGAGAAGGGAAGTAGCTGAGATATTGTCGCCGGAAAAGGAGACGATAAAGAGGAAATGTGATGTTGATTGAGAGAGTCTCGGACTTTGGATGGTGTTTGGTTTCATGGAATTTGAATTGAAAATGAATGGATGCAAAAATTTGAAAATTTCCCTGCATTCATTTCTAATTCCATGAAACCAAACACTACTTTAATCATAATCTGTTTGAAGTACAAGAGTGTATGCTACATTGTTGGTCGTATTCTCTTTCTACGATATCTTTAAGTCGCTTGGAAACGTTTTATCTGTTTAGATTTGATTAAACTTCAGTTCTTTGGCTCGAACTATCCCCCTTTTGTTATGGTAGGAGCAACTCTAACTCTTAATGCAGTGATCCAAACTCTCCTTAACTATTAGAAATGTACTCTACTTTTATATATTCTTCCAAATACCTATATGATTGATATCTGTTATTGTTGGTATACTTTGTTAAATCACCATGATTTCAATCTCTGTATAATTTATATGTTCTTTCAAATACCTATCTGATTGATATTTGTTATTGTTCGTACACTTTGTTAAACCACCATGATTTCAGTCTCTATAGTTGTAAATAATGAGAATAAATGTGCAGACAATCAATAGTAATCGTAGGATCAATCAATAGTAATTGTAAGATATATCTTAGGATTTTATTTTTCATGATTTACTCTTTGTACTTGCATAAATAGATACATACTTGAGTGGAGAATAAACAAGAAATTCTCTTTCTAACATGGTATCAGCTTAAATGATTCTCTTTATTTTTTTTTTCTTTTTTATTGCCACTGCTAGTATCATGCATCCCTCTCTTTTTCTTCGCGACGATCTTCGCGGTACTTGCTAAATTCTTCTCTTTCACAAACCAATTATTTTCCTCAAGATAGTTGGAGTGAAAATATTCTCCTTTCTCCTTTCTTTGTATGACTATAAATCTCCATCAGTTCCCAATTTTTCTAAAAATTGCAAAACAGACACATAGCTTTTGGAGCCTGCTGAAATTGCCCCGCAGTTTATTAGAACTTGCAAAAACTGCCCAACAACTTTCTAAAACTTGTCGAAACAGCCCCATTACTTTCTAAAATCTGCAGAAAGAGCCCCAAATCTTTTTGTAACTATAAGATCAGCCCCAAACCTTTCCATAATTCATCGAAATAGCACCAAACCTGTCAAGTAGTTACAAAAAGGCCTTAATTCCGGAATATTGCCAAACTTTTTGGAATTTACAGAACAACCCCACATTCTTTGCCAATTGCTATTTGAAACCCAAAATTATCAGGTTTTTTTCACCCCTTCATCATGACTACACATTTCACTAGTGGATACACTGCCTATACTACATCTCTCCCAAAACTTTGGTGTTCTTGGCCCTACTTCTGTAGCCCCATCCGTGTTTGTATGCCAGTTATGTTTTGGGATTGGTCACTCTACTCAAAAGTGCTTTTGGCTCCCTTCATTTGTGAAATCTTTTGATCGTCGTTCATTGAACTTCTCTTTGCCCCAGTCGCTTCAGAAACCCCGGGGGACCTTCTCTGACCCTCGCTAGTATCTAGACACCGGTGCTTCTACCCACATGACAGGCAACCCAACTCTTCTCATGCAATACACACCCTACAGCTGTTGTGACTCCATTCAACCTAGTAATGGTGATCAATTCCAGATCACCTATACGGGTAAAATGACACTATCACTCGGCTCATCTTCTTTTCTTCTTAATAATATATGTGTTGTTCCTTCTATGCGTAAAAATTTACTCTTTGTTGCTCAATTTTGGCACTGACAATCATGTACTTTGTGTTTTTTATTCTCATTACTTCTATATCTTTAATCTTGCTACTGGTCTATGTAAGATTTGTTTACCTATTTATTAAGAAAACTAACTTTATTACCTGACGAATAGGGACTTTCACTTATTTCAAAAATTAGAGGAAATTGGCGGGGGGACATCTGATTTCTTGGAAATCGGGTGTATTTTTTTTAATTGTCTGATAAAAAATCGGCTCGATTTGAGTCGATTTTTTGTGGGATGGAGCAATGGAAAGGATGAAGCTTTTTTTGTAGGCCCTATTTCCCACCTTCCACGATGCAAACCCCTCTACCCCCACACCTTTTTTTTTTTTTTAAATTGATTTTTAAAAATTAATATAATTGTCATATTCTTTTCTTTTTTTTTTTTTGGTTAATATTAACTATTAATGCATATATTTTTCAATATATTAATTAATATCTAATTTCGAATTGAAATAAAAAATTATTTTTAAAAATTGATTAATTTTTCAATATCCAATATAATAGGCATTCTCTTCGTCGCTTGAGCCTTTTTAAGCTTACCATGTTACATGTTTATCCCTCGTTACCCTGTCGAAACCTAAATGCAAATTCAATTTAGAACACATAAACTAATACTCTGGCCAGTTTATCTTTTTCCAAACCTTTATCGCTGAATTTAAAAGGCACATTTGAGTGAATCAAGTTAGTATTCACAAATGCTACTTGATGTGAGCGGTTGGGTTTAGGGCGAACTTCTAATTGGTTTGGTATTTGGGTACTCACTTGTCGTTTTTCATTTGTATTTCACGCACCCCTTCAATTGTAACAATCAAATAAGTTTGGGAGTGTGTTCGTTGAAAAGAAAAAAAAAATAGAAAAGAAAAAAAAAATGAATCAAATGTAAATACGGTTTTTATTTTCGTTTCTTTCGACAAGTGAGTATGTCGGTCTTAAATGTATGTTCGGGATTGTTTCCAATCTAACTATGGGGGTTCGAGAGTGAATGTGCCAAACGTTGAGCCTTAGGTAACGTTAAGTTAACAACGTTAACCCGTTTTCAATTCTGAAATACCCTTGGCCAACTATTCCTTAACCTGACCAAGTCCTAATGATCTCTATGAACTTCCAAGCCTACATTAGTGGAGAGTGGATCCCAATCCGGCCTATGGAAATCCTAGTCCTTCACGGTTAAAGTTATGAGTTTCGTTGGTGGACAATCCAATCCGGTCATTGTATAGCCATATTATTGAGTCTCGCACTAACACGTTTACATGATCTAGAATAGCGTTCACCATTATTACATGTTGAAATTCTAGAACCACATGATGTGTTTTACCGCCTGAACTCAATATGACTGGCGGTTGTTGAGGGACAAATAAATAGGCCGTTAGAAGCATTTAAAACTCGCATATTGTTATGTTTAAATTGTTTTAGGTTGTTTGTTATTTAATTCAATTTGTGTATTTTTCATTTTCGTGTGTGTGTTTGGCACGTGGACTAGCCAAATTCTAAGTTTGGGGGTATTTGATAGATGTGATCTACCTACGTATTTCCAAACCGAATTAAGTTAGTTTTCGTGCGTTTATATAGTATTTTATTATGTTTTAATTAGTTTTCTTACTTTTTGTATAAATCAGGTGTGGAGGACAAAAAGACAGGAAACTGGAGCGAAAACGATGAAATTGAACCAAAAGCGGTCAAAGTTACGGTGGATAAACAAGTTCGAAGACAAAATTGTGAAACAGGCCCACCGCCTAGGCGTCCAAACCACCGCCTAGGCAGTGAAGATGCTGAGAAAGGAAAAATGCTATTGACGGACCACCGCCTAGGCGGAGAATTCCACCGTCTAGGCGAAAATCCAGCAGGAAAACAAAAATAGGCTACTAATAGCCACCGCCTAGACGGAAATCCAGCAGAAACTTTTCCACGTCCACCGCCTACTTCTTTGCCTAGGTGATTAGCCATACCAACCTACCTCCGTCTAGGCGAAAAATCCCTTTGCCTAGGCGAAAACCCTCTGCACAGCCTTAATATTTATTTAGATATTTTAGGATATTTTGCTTATATATATCCCCTATTCTCCCTCTTCTCCGGTCTCTCTTGCATTTTTGAGCACCTTAGGCTATATTTAGGCCTAGGTTTAGAAGTTTTAGAGGTGGAGCTCACATCCCAAAGTAGAGAAGACAGCGAATCAATCGTTGAGCGTTCTTAGCGGTTTATCTTCGGATGAGGCTAAGTTCTTCAGTTGTTTTTTCTTATTTCTTTATCTTAAGATCATGTGAGCATATCTAGCTTGTTATTTCATTGTAATTGCAGCTATGGCCATAGCTAAACATGGATTGTAGTAGGAATTAATAATAAATTTATAAATACGTTGTTTGGATGATTTCGGTGTTTCGTTTGTGATTGTTCTTCATAGTTTGATTGTATTTATCTTATTGTTTGTTTATTATGCTTAGAATGATAAATGGAAAATACAGGATTTTGACAAACCCTGGATTCGGATTAGGGTAAACAAACGCCATGATTCTATAACCTAGTTGGGGTTTGAATTGTGGACAATTGATGACGTTGGGGCAAGACTCATGTGACCTAGGGTTGTTAAGACATTGAGGGGGACTTTTTCATTGACTCGAAATTGCGTTATATTCCCCGTCTTACACTCGGGAGAGGTGGCGAGGGAGTTTTAGAACGAAAATTGTCGATAGGGTAAATATAACGCACGATCCAATGACCCAGTCGGGAGTTGGATTGTGTGCAATCAATGACGCTGAACGAGACTCACGTGACCTAGGGTCGTTAAGACGTTGAGGGGGATTTTTTCGTTGACTCGAAGTCATGTATTCCCCCATCTTACACTCGGGAGAGGTAGCGGTAGAGTTTACGTACCGAGGTTGTCAAATAGGTTGAACACCGTAAACGTGAGTAAATCGAAATTGAACACGTATTTGTAAACACGTTAATCCCTAGGTAATTCTTCACCCTAAAACATATTAGTATATTAGTGTAATTAATTTAGGTTATATTAGTCTTAGTTTAATTAATTAAATACATTTGTTTTTCGCCTAGATAAAGTTAGGTTACGACAAACGCGATATTCGATAGTAACGATATCAATCCCTGTGAATACGATAACCCGATCTTTAACGATCACACTATATTAAAACTTTGACCTCATATACTTGCGAGTGTAAGTAGCGGCGTATTCTGCGCACTACCAATGAGACAAAGAGACAATATGCCAGAGCATATATACTCCATATGATTGGAGGAATATTATTCCTAGATAAATTACAATGATTTGTAAAGTTTAGTATTTGCCCTTACTCACCGACTTTGAAGCCATCAGTACGTACAGTAGGGGTGTTGCTTGCTTGGCAGTCTTATGTAGAGAGATGTGTTGAGCTGTAAGGTTAACATCGATATAGATTACCGGACCGTTACTTTTATTGTAGGTCTGTTGTTTTATTTATATCAAGTATATACAAATATTATGTTAAATATCATAGACTATTTTTTTCATAGCTATGGGCATGAGAGCGTTTGCCACAGATTAGACCATATTTGGCACAATTCACGATTGAGAGAGATGATGTCATTCAATTCAGGGAAATATTGCTATGACGTGGGCCTTATGAATGCAAGTGGTAAGCAGATTTCATGACTATCTCGAATATTATAAGGTAACTTTCTTGTCGGTTAATCCTAGTTAATTTACATTTACTCGTTATTATTGGTTCAAATTTGTACTTATGTGTATGTGGCAGTTTGTATGGACACCGTACATGGAGGATGTTGTCGCAACCTTGCTCGATTACTGCTTGATAAGTCATGCTAGTTGGAGGAGTATTTATCCACTAGTATGTTTTAATGTAGTAGAGTGGCATCGACTAAATTGCATCTTACGACAATTTGGATTTCAAAAACCCATTCCCATTGCTCCTATCAAGGACGACCGCCTTCACTGTATAGATTTAAATAGTGATCAGGTGCTAATTGGGCCACTAAACATTGTTCCTACATTGAGGTCTGGGACAATAGACTAGCAACAATTGTTACCTGTGAACCTATGTTTCAATCGATTGGGCATGATAATCCTTATTATCTTTGGTATTGGCCTATGACCCGTATGTTTGTCAGTAATCCATCGCGTTGTCCAGACCAAGGCATTTGTGGAGTAGCGGCTATAGCACGTATAATTGTAAGTTGTAATACATATTACTATATCACTCTTTGTCATTATTCATTTATAATGTAATTGTAGTTATAGAAAATGTTTCATTTTAGGGATAAGTGATGTTCCGAGTACAACAACAAATGAACAATACAGTAAGGACTAGAACACTACCTCCAATAGTCCTTTATAAGATGAAAAATGTGTTATTGACTTGTCATTCCACATTGCAGTATTATCATTGGGATAAGATGACCGAACTAATAACTCAATCATCTGTTTGAGATAGTCTACAACCAGCATTTTACTCCCATAACCAACCTTAGGCGCCTGTACCAATGATAAAATTCCGTCCTGCGACCTTTACTCTTCCGGACCACCATATGCCTTATACCTCATAGCAAGCCCATGTAGAAGCATCGAACTCCCAATTGAACTATCCACAATAATCTGCATTTTATCATTATCAGGATAGGTTGTCATCTAGTGGTGGTTCTTTTTACTCCATCGAAGGACATGTACCATGTTTCATTAGACTTCCCACCGTACCAACCAGTTGTTTCATATGGAGGACGTACACGCCAAGTGTCACATGTGCCGTGGACATTCGAGGATTCATACACGGGCAACATTACGCGAATGTCATAGATGAGACATCAAAAAATTGTCCTACGTCCCCATTCTAATGTGATCCAAAGTGAGGACGTGGAGACACCGGTAAGAAGGACAAGCCTCGCCCTATTTGGAGGACAATGAGGAATACTAGGAGGCCCCATTGTGGCATTGAGTAGATAGTTAATTTTTTATATTTATGTATATTGTCAGTTGGACAAATTGGTTGAATACATTTGTTATGTAGAAATTTAAATTACCACGTTATGGTATTCAGTTGGATAAAAAAAAATTCTATATATATTATGTTAAGATTGCATTGACAACACAATTTTTGCATAAACTTTGTTCATAACACTCCATAATAAACTTACAAAAATGAAAACTCATTAGTGAATGATTTTTTAAAAAATCATTAAAAATGTCCAAATAGGTTGTTGCAATGACGACCATTGTTTTTTGGGCAAGTTAGAACGCACAAATGGTACATTTTCTCTAGTCGAAATAGACCATTTTGTTTTTACAAAAATCTCTGTTTATAATACTCCATAACGCAACTTACAAAACTAAAAATGAATTATTGAATAATTTTTAAAAATCATCAAAATTATGTAGATGGCTGTTCCAATGTTGATATAGTTTTTTTTGGCAATTTTGAATACACAAATAGTATTCTATCTGTAGACAAAATAGACCAATTTATTTTACATGAACTCCGTTCATAACACTCTATAAAGAAACTTATAAAATAGAAAACAAATTAGTGAATAATTTTTTAAAAAGTTGCCAAGATGGGCTATTTTGATAATGACACTGTTTTTTTTCCAGCAACTTTGAATGGACAAAAAGTACCATATCAGTAATTGAAATTGACCATTTTTTTTTACATAAAATCTGTTCAAAACACTCAATAGCACCACTTATAAAACTGAGAATGGATTAGCGAATGATTTTTTAAAAATTGTTATAATTGCTTAGATGGGCTGTTTTGATGGCGACAATTTTTTTCGGCAACTTTCAACGCACTAACGGTATCCTATCCGTAGCTGAAATAGAACATTTTTTTTACAAAACTCTATTCATAATCTTCTATAATGAAACTTATAAAACTGAAAAACAGATTAGTGAATAATTTTTAAAAAAAAATTGTCAAAATTTTCCAGATGGGTTGTTTTGATAACGACAATGTTTCTTTTTTTGCAACTTTGAATGCACAAACGAGACTCTATTCGTTGCAATAGATTAATTTTTTTACATAAATTCTATTCATAACACTTCTTAATGTAACTAACAAAAGTGAAAATGGATTAGTGAATAATTTTTAAAAAAATTGTCAAAGTTACCTGATAGGTTGTTTTGATGACATTAAGAAATATACTAGATTAGAATGTATAACATGACTAAGATACATATGAAAATACATAAAAATAAATAAATAAATAAATAAAAAATACAATAAAATTGGGGCAAAGTTTATTTATTCTTCGTTAGACGTGTATCCCTCGTATAAATAGTCATCGTTGGTCATTACATTATGGTATTCAATTAAAGTAAGTGCCCTGTTACTCATGATGACAATTTCAGTGGCTAGTTGGAGTAGATAATATTGATTTCTTTGCAACGACATACAATTATTCTCCCCCTGAATTCATGTAATCCCTTCTTTAATTTCAGTTGTGTCATTTGGTTGACATTGTTGAGGCATCTGTATGGATAAACAGTGTGGAACTGATGCACTAAGATCATTTAACAAAGAGACAAGGTTGTTAGACTATTTCACTCGGTATTCCCACTCTTGGCGAGGACCGGCACGATACTCTTTTGGGTTGGTGTCTTAATTGCTCTAATAGTCATCATAATATGGTTTAAGAACCCAATGTACTGAGTGATCCCAGGGTCCGGACAAACCCTAAACACTATGTAAGTTTTCCTCACTTGAAGTACAATTTAAGGACATATCAAGAAAATTATAAAATAAAGAGTTTGTATAAAAAAAAATTAGTTTATATAATAGCTTGTATAATGGATGATTGACAGGTGAGATTAGCCTTTATGATGGTTGATTGGCATTTCAGAATAATAGTTTTTAGTGTTGATTGACATGTCATGGCATGTTTAGGCAAAGATGCTTTAACAGGTAACGCACCCCAGATTTTGATAGTAGAGAAAGTAAAGATTGGGAAGAAGATGAAACAAATTTCATTTCTCCCTCTCTAAGTCCTCCAAATCCATTCATTTTGAAAATGGTTTTCAAGGGCTTTTCTAGGCGTCAGTTTTGAAAATTTCTTATGTCGGGATTTGATTTGAAAACGGAGTTGCCACCTAACATTGGTTAAATGGTGTGGTAGGTCACTGGGAGTTTTTAGAATTCCCTTTTATTTTGGAAATGGCCTATGTTTTGACTTGTAAGGTCTTGTACCAGATATTTTCTTTAAGTTCGGGGGTCGGTTATGCTTGGGAAAGGTTTTATGCACCCCAAGACACCAGTCCGTAAACGGTACCTTAACGTAAATTAATATTCACTTTTAAACAAAATCCAAGTAATTTTTTTTCGATTTGCTTAACAAAATAATTCCATTTTTTAAAAGTTTTTACCTTTTTTACGCATTTTGATATGATGAAAGCAGTAAATACTATGTTAACCTAAGTGGTGACAACCCAATAGCAGTATATAATAGACAAAAATATAAACGACTGAACCTTATAAAGGCTTCCTACACATTCCTGTTTTCACAGAGAATCAGGTCGACGTGTAGTTCCAACATGCATGATATATGAAATGAAATGTTTTTTGTATTTTTTTAAAGACCAAACCCTATAAAGGTTGTCTACATATTCCGGTAAACACGAGGAATCAGGTCAACATGTAGTTCCAGCATACAACTAAGACTAAATTATTTAGATATGTGACAGAATCTGAATGTGGGTTGCCTACGTATCTCAAATCAATAAGAATCAGGTCATCACATAGTTCGTTTATGGAAGTTAAAATTGTTTTTATTTGATTTTATTTATTAGACAATGCATGAATCAGACAATGGTTTGTGAATAACATCCTTGATTTTGTCAAGAAGACTACAATCGCACTCCTTTGTTTTAGTGAAATTAGTGTTAGTATGTTAGTTGTTAGTTGAAAAGAAAAAGAAAGTACCATATATATATATATATGCCAGTCCTACTCGTAATTAAGAAAAACTGGAAGGTTTCTAAAGAAGGTGCATACATATCCTCAAATGAATAGAGATCCTTCCTTTATCCAGAATTTTTAACCACAATGGGGTGTCAATGCACAGTGTGTGTGTGTGTATATATATATATATATATAAGGTACCAGTCCACTAGCCTGAAGACTTAGTGTCAGGCTGTGATCTTGATGTTTAGCATAAAGTACATCAGTTATTAACAGTATACGGTTAGATTAACAGTTATAAGAGTTCGTTTTATGTGTTTATGGGAGAACCACAGAGACTATGCACAAATCATAGTGTGATAGATCTTTTGTATAGAACCTTTACATGTTCTTAACATGTTCTCGAGTGTTTTTGGTCCTCATATATTTTTACAAGTTCTCAGACGTTATTGGTGATTTTGAAACATTTTTTGTATGGTTTGATGATTTTGTCATCGTTTTGATTTTTTTTTTTGCTTTGATTGTTGTTTGTGTATGTATGTATGTATGTATATGATATATATGTATAAATACTATATGAACATGATATATACGAGCAATATATATATATATATATATATATATATATATATATATATATATATAAATAAACCAAAATCAAAGGGTGTTTCAAGAAAACATACCTACTTAGGGGAAATAGTCTTTCCTAAATGATTACCTTCCGTTCATCCTTGATCTTCTTTGCTTGTCTTCGATCGATTGTCATCAAATCCATGATTTTTTCCTTCAAGAACCTCAAGAACTTCCTCCGTGACAAAATTTTAACAAAATTTCGAGGTGTTATCAAAGAGAAATTCTTGAAAACCCTAGAACCTGAGAGCTTTGCCTAAACCTAGAGAGATAATGAGTAACTTTTAAGCCTTTGAAAAATGAAAATGGGCCCCTGTATTTATACGCTAGGCACCCTGCTCATTGGGTAATACACAAGGTAACCCAACTTGCTCCTTAGGGGCTGTTTGGCTTAGGGGTCATTCTTTCTTGCTTTGATCTGGCTTTGGTTTGGACGAATTTAGAAGATTTTGTAAGATCTTCAAATATTTGGTAACGATGACCAAATCTTTAAATATCTTTAGGTAATGATTGGAAATCATTAGTCATCATTACCCTTCCTTGGATATGATTGGTTGAACATGTGGTCATTAATGGCTTGAAGTGACACATCCAGTTCGGTTTGGTGGCTAAGTACAGGTTCGTTTCACTATTTTGATTTGGTTGCCATTGATGCTTCCAAGGTTCTTTGAATTTAGTCTTGAGGTTTCATTTTGCATTTAATGCTTGATAGTGACCCTTGATGTGATGAGGTTTGATTCGGCTGGATTTGGATCGAATTGACTCAGTTCGCCTTGTAACCGGTAGTTGCATTTCAAGTGCTTTAGTTACCTTGAGATATTTTGCTCAAAATATCTACATGCCTTAAACCTAGTCTTTACATGTCATCCCAAGCATTTAATGCTTGATGGGATGGGCATTTAATGATCATTGAATGTCTTGCTTAGGTGGCAAACCGAATTGGTTTAGCTTCGATTGGTTACTTCCCAAGTGACTTGGTTCTTTGCTTAGATATTTTGTAGGCAATTTTTAGGAAGATTCTTTTGGGGTTTAATGATAATTTTGATGAGTCGTTATTCTTGGTTGGGCCCTTGGTTAGATGGGCTTTGATGGTTAGTCAAATGACTTCGGTTTGGTTGATTTCGCACTGAGTCCTAATCCTTAGTTACGTTTTGTAACTTGGACTTGTCATGACATTTCTATGCCTTGATCATGGTCTTTAGCATTGGTTTTATGGATATTTAAACTTTTAAACAAGTATTAGATAGGTATTTTTGGTAAGATGAAACTGGTAATAGTAATTGTTACAGGGTCGAATTAGGTAACAAAGGTAATTAGTGAAATATTCTATAATTAAAGGGTTGTACTAATTTTATTTATATTAATGGTGATAAAATCATCATTTGATACAGTGATCTTAGCCTCCCTTTAATTTTAGGAATCTCGAGGTTGACCGAAACTTTTACTTAATCGAATTTAGTCAAATTCAACATTTTTTTTTTTGTGTGTGTTTTATTATGTTTTTGTTGTTTTTTATGTATTATACAGTATGATCCAAAGTAGAATTTCATCCCTTTAAATCTCAGTTTAAAGTTTATCTGAACTTGTACTTTCAATTTGACATTGATTGGGCAGGACAAAATGCATTGTCTACAATAGGTGAGTTCAACTTTTATGAGGGTTGATTGAAAGTTCAGATGATACTTTTTCAGTGTTGATTGACATTTCATAATATGCTTAGACAGGGATGGTTTGATAGGTGAGTTTAGCTTTTATGACAGTTGATCAAAATTTGGAGACATGTTTTTAGTATTGATTAACATTTTGGAATAGACTTTTTCAGAGATGCTTTAACAAGCTTTAATGAGGGTTGATTTATATAAAATATTATTTTAATCACTACGATGGTTATATGTACAACAAAAATCCTAAATTCAAATTAAGTTCTACACTAAGTAAATGTATCATGGTTGATGCTAAACTCAATATAGCCTTTATCAAAATTGGTTTGAAAAATTAGTTCAACATTTATCAGGTCTGATTTGACAAATCAGCTCAACGTTTGTTAGGACTGATGGATAAGTAAACTTTGTTACGATTGATTGGATAAATTAGGTCAGTCTTTATCAATAATTAATATACACATGCATACACACAAAACAGAGATATACACATATGTGTTTGTGTATATAAGCATTTGTGTCCATTTTATCACTTGAAAAACACAAAAAATTGAAGTTCGAAATTATCATATTCAGTTTCAACAAAAAAAAAAGGGGGGGGGGAGGGGGGGGAAATTACAATTTTGGTCCTCGTATTTGCACGTGTTTTTCTGTTTGGCCTACTAATTATTATTATTTTTGTCAAAGTGGCCTTCATATTTACACGTTTTTTTAAGTGACCCTTCCGTCAAAAAATGGGGTGAAAACTAACGGAATTTGTGCATGTGGTCAAACTATAGAAATCAAATTGATATAATGGTCAAATTTTAGAGGGGTGCAAGTGTCAATAACCTTTCTTCTCACTCTTGAAAAAGACAAGAAAGAGATACATACCCATCTCTCCGATCACATACTCCCAATCTAAAAGCAACTCCAACGGGATAACTAAATTGCTCAACTACCAATTTAACTAGCCAAAATCGAAAAAAACAACTCCAATGGGATAGCCATTTGAATAGCCAAAATGGTTAGAGCCCTGAACAACAGTCAAATTTGGCCAGGTTCTTTCAATAGCCAAAAGAGATTTGGCGGGAAAACATTACCGTTGGGATGAAGAAATGGCTCTGCTCTGTCGCAGCTCTTCTCCATCGCGTTTCTTCTCCTCCGTCACGGCTCTTCTCTCTCTCCTCCGTTGCGTTTCTTCTCCTCCGTCGCGGCTCTTTTCTCTCACCTTCTGCGTTTCACTGCTGCAATTTAGGGTTTACTTAATTGGATGAATGGGTATTGGGCTTGTGTGGTTGGATTTTGAATTGTTAAATGAGTTTTTAATTAGATGGGTTGGGTTGTGAGAGTTTGGGTTGTTTATCCTCCTCTTAGTTAATTAGATGAATGGGTATTAAGCTTGTGTGTAGGAGTTTTTAATTGGTAAATGAGTTTTTAATTAGATTATGGGGTTGGGGTTGTCAAAGTTTGGGTTGGGTAAATGGATTAAGATTTTTAATTAGATTAGTAAATGGGTTGGGTTGAGTTAATTTTTAATTAGATTAATAAATAGGTTGGGTATTTGAAATTAAATGGGTTTGAATTTTTAATTGAATTAGTAAATATGTTGAGTATTTATAATTAAATGAATTTGGATTTTTAATTAGAATAGTAAATGGTTTTTAATCCTCTCAAGCTCCCAAAGAAATTAATATTTAGCGGTGAAATTAATATGGTAAAATTAATTTATTGGATGAAAATTTAAATAAAAAGTTAAATAAAAAAATTAATATATGAAAAATGACTAGTATAGATGGCTAGTGCGATTGGAATGAACTCTTGAATTTGGATAACCAAATCACTATTTAATTAACCATTTTTTTATTTGACTATCTAAAATGGCTAGTATCCCTTATAGATGTTCTAACCAATAACTACTATCAAATAGTGAAAAAAAAAAAAAAAAACTTAAAAACCAAATTAGTATAAGACTCCTCAACAAATTAAGCTGTAAGATCCAAATTAAACTCTTCATTGAAAATTCACAGAATTATATACAACAATTCAGTTGGCACAAGAGACATTCTTCTACCAATTGTAAGCCATAGCAATCCAGTACCTTCTGGAGCTGATTATGGCCAACATCATCGTTGTTCTTTGACCAAACCCCATTGACAGAAACAGATACATCAGAACAAGACAATGCGTGAAGCAACTTTGTGGAACCATCGCTGAATTGGCGATGGTCATTTTTCTACGCTAGACAAGGCATATTTTTACGCTGTCATCGATTCATTTCCCTAATCCTTCCATTGTTCCCCGAACAAATCTTACCATTAAATGCCAAAAAAAAAAAGGGAATAAACAGATTAACTTGTCTTGAATCTATCAATCTATCAAATCGTAAAAATCAATGGCGCGATTTATGTGTAAAAACACGTCGATTCAGTAATTTATCGATCGAAATAATGAATACAAGATTATACGTATGTATGCGTGTAAATAACGGCCTGATTGATTTGTCGATGAATCTGAATCGGTGTGGATTCGAATCTGACGATGAATTTGATTCTGAATCTCCAGAAGGAGTCAAGAATTTAGAGAGAGAAAAAGGAGATATAGGGTTTTACGGTGACGAGATTTGGTCTCTCTCCATACCCACAATTCGAGAATGGCCTCGGTAGTTTACATCACCGACGAACCAGGGAAGCGTGGATCCCTGGCACGACCGGCAGAGAGAGAGCGAGGGCGGCGGAGGTCTAGAGAGAGAGTATTGGTGGAGAAGAAAGGGTATTGACACTTGCACCCCTAACGTTTGGCTATTATTTCAATTTAATTCCTATAGTTTTAATTTGACCACATGCACAAATTCTATTAGTTTTCAACCCCATTTTTTGACGGAATGGTCACCTAAAAAAACGTGTGCAAATAAAAATAAAAAAAATAGAGGGCCAAACAAAAAAATACATTCAAATACGAGGATCAAAATTGTAATTTGCCCAAAAACAAATTATATAGTGACAAATTTGTATTGGTCAATGGAACGTCACTTGTATTTTGAAGATGAATTCTATTACTCTTTTGATCCAACAGTGCATTTGTAAGAACAAGAGAGGAATATACTTATTATGTGAATCAAGTAGACATTATCATGGATGGATGCAGACAATACAATATTCCAAGAGTTCGTCAATTGGCTAGAGCAATGTCAATAGGTATACCTCATGATCTTTAGGTGGTGTCGCATCGCTACCGCAAAGAAAATAATCGAATGCAACTTCAAATTAGACACCACGAGATTCAAAAATAATTCATGAGTATAATTCTCCAAGAAGGTTTGATCAGCGAACCGCATACTAACATGATGATTTTAAGTGACCCTCAATATCAATAAGATATTGAAATGTCGGATGATAAAAGTAACGTATAATGTTTCTTCGTTAGTGTATTTCAGTTTAACTAAATATTTATTTTCAAGTCTAATTTATCATTTCTGTATTAAATTATAAGGTTTATACCACTTACCTCCCCTATCTTTTTGTCGTTAACTATATACTTCTTCTGTCATTTTATAAATTCTAGCGAACCCTTTATCAATTTTTGTTAAAGACCACTTAATTCCCCTATAGGTAAAAAGTTATTAATTTTTTTAATATAATGACAATTTTACCCTTATTTATTTAAAAATATTTTAATAATTAAAAACTAAAATACATAAATAATCCCCTTAAAAGTTTTTATATATGTTTTCTTTTTTTATTTGTAATAATAATACCCCTATTATAATAAGATCCCTAAAATTCCACCATCTTGACTCCTCATTCTTCTCCTTTAACCAACTCGCTGCATTATCCTCCTTCTCCCCATCCTCTTTTCTAATGCCCTCTCTCATTCTCTTCTCAGATCCGTCGCGGCGACAGATCTATATCGAATCTATTGTAGTGACGAGTCTTTGAGAGAGAGAGAGATAGAGGAAGGGAGAGAAGGATGAGGAGCTTGTCACTGGATAAGAGGATCGTTGATTTGTCTAAATATTGAGGAACATGAGGGTGTTGAAGCTTTAAAGGTGGAAGATAAAGTTCTTGGGGAAAATCGTCGATTTAAAGAGTAAGAAGGCGGATTGGTTGAATAAATTCAAGTACACATTAACGATGTCTACTTTCGTGTTTTGCAACATATTCAACCACCTACAGGACTTGACCTCCTGTCATGTCTCAACAACGTCCTATAGGATATTCCCTCCTGTAAGGACCAATCACATTTCGCATCACATGTCCTCCTGATGAGACGACTATGGCATAGCAGGATAATAAAATTATTTTTCACCTTTAAATTTTTCCTGATCCATTAATTATCGTAAAACTGTCTATTTTCATCAATATTTTTTTTTTCACACTTTAATACAAAAATAAAATTTGATGATTTATATAGAAGACAGTAAACACTTTTAAATTGATCATTTAAATTCAACGATATATCATATGGCCCACGACTAACACAACACTCACCAAGTTAGCTAATCGTTAAGGTGTTATATGTTCAAATTAAAATTGTAGGGAGAATTAATCACGAAAATCGAAGGGAGAATTAATCCCAGGGCCGCCATGCGATTTTTTCCCTTCGGAGAACTAACGCTAAAACCGAATGACCAAAATCTATTTAATAAAAAAATCTAAATGAAATTCCTGGCACAGTTTCATTCTCACTGGCGAAAAATTTTACAATAAAAAAAAATAATTAATATTTTTGCACTACAAAATTTAATTCCAAAGCTTGAATTCTCAAATGCTACTTAAGGTAACCTCCAACTTTGAATGCCATGGCTACTGTCTTTAACAAATGTTATGTGTTGATCCTAAGATTTTGATAGATAATTAAATGTTGATATTTTTTGTGGAACTAACAGTTTAATTGAGTGTTTCAATTTATTAATTCCAATGACGAAGATATGATGACAAGTAATGAATGAATACTAAAAGATGACGACAAATATGACGAAGAATTAAGAGATTGAAGAATTTGAAGAATTTAAGAAAAGCAACTCAGGTTAAATTTCAACTCTTAATATCCCAATTAGGATCACACACGACACAAAAAAAATTTAACTAATTTTTATAAATATGAGTGTTTTTTATAGGATCCTAATTAGTTAAATTATTTGTTCTTATGTGTAATTGAAAAAGAAATATTATTAATTGATTAAAATTGAATTTAAGTATTTAGTAGAGTTAACCGAGAAAAGAAATCGGTTAAAGGAACAAAAACGTCAATGAAAATGGATTAAAAACAAATTGAAAGAAGTGTTCCAGCATTACTGAGTTGACAAGTAAGTTGACTGGAGTATAGAAAGAAAAGTCTCAGAATCTTTAAGTCGACAGGTAGGTCGACCGAAGCTTAAATATGAACTCTATGTATCAATAAATCGACAGAGCAGTCTACCTGTGATCAGAAATATAACTCTCTGAATCTCTAGGTCGACCGATGGGCTATGAATTTTTGGTTTGGCTACATCCTGAATCGAGCGGTCGACTGGTGGACATTGGTAAATCCTCTTATGACACTATTTCAGGATTTTGTGAAATTCCGAATTTTATTCTAAAAGTAGTCGTTTTATGGTTAGGATTCACGAGATATATTAGGGATTTGATGTTATTTGTGATATGCAACATATATTATGATATCCCTATAGATTTAGTTCATTAAATTTGAATATTTTTCAATTTGATATATGTAATTATTTCTATCCTATTTAATTATGATTGAGAAATATTTGAGAGACTTAATTGATAAGTTTAAAAGTATAATTAAGTGATTTGAACCAAAATGAAGTCTTAATAATATAAGGGATCTATAAGAGTAACTAAATGTCATAACAAGTGATAACTAGCCGTTAGAAAGCTTATTTTATTCCCATTTATATAGACTTGCGTTTTTCATATTAGAGAGAGATATCAAGAAAAATACACTGAACTTTTCTAAGAGAAATCATATTAAGAATTGTAAGAGTTTTTCTAAGAGTTATTATTGAGAATTATTTGCTACCCATTTTTTTTTTTTTTATTTAAAATCATATTTTGAATATCTCACTTTTTTATCACTAATTTTGGGATATTAATTGAATTCTAATTTATCTGGGGTGGTAGAAACTGCGAGTGAAAAAAATCACTTGTCAATTTTTAATTAGTGAATTAAGTGACGGATTGAATACTGTTGGGAGTATTTAATCTAAGGGTAATTGGTTTCAATCTCTTCCTGTAAAGGGATTGAGGTAGTAATTCTTCCCGAATTGAATTAATTTGTAAGTAATTTTGTAACGATTCAATCCTTACTTAGTAAAAGGATATTTGGAGTGTTTGTGAGGTTTTGATTCTTTAGCCTTAGTTAAAAAAAAAAAAATAGGTTATTTTTTAGCCTGTAAAAAGTAAAGGTTATTCCTAAACTTGTGAAAAAAAATTTGTAAAGGTTGATTTAGAGCCTGTAAAAGAATGTGAAGGTTTGATTTCTACCTTTAAAGGAATCTTGAGTTTAGTGGGTGCGACTCTCCGTGGAGCTCGGAGGACTGGATTAGCCAAGAGTAGCTTAGTGAACTAGTATAAATTTATGATATACTACTATCTTTACATTATTTATTTTTATTATTTGGTGTGCACCTAATTGATTTTATATTTCCGCTGTGATATAAAGATAATAATTAATTTAGAATTAAAATTAATTATTTAGATTATTAAAGTATTTTTTCTCTAATAATTTTTTCTCTACCCAATTCACCCCCTCTTGGATAGCTCATTAGGCCAACATTACGCCATTGGAATTATGAGAACCAAAACTATGTTTCCACCTTTTTTATTTTGTTTTGTATTTTTTTTTCAGAATTGAAAACAAGATTCTGAAGGGAAACGCTACCAATTTTTTTGTTTTATAAAAATTTGAGAAATATTACAAAATACGACGGCGATAATTATAATTATTAAATTTTTGAGTTGATTTTATAACAGTAAATAATAAGTACAAATATTACAAATTAAATAGAAATTCAAATAAAATTTCTGGCACCGTACCATTTTCATCGGCCTTACAATCAAGACTGTGAGGGTTGTGAGTCAACGCTCAGTAGAATTTCAACCCCTCTAATATGTGCATTTAATTAATACAACAGATAAACACATAAACGTATATCACACATAATTTTCACATAATAGTCATAAATATTTCACAAAAACTAACAGTTAAAAATTAACGACAATTTCCGCATGAATTACATACTCAAGAGAGATTAAATACAAATATTAAAAAAATTAGAAATTTTACTTGAAATCCAAAATCGAAATCCCGAACCGAAATCCATATTTGTTTTGTGCTCAAAATGTCCTAAATTCCAACCAATTCCAACCACTGTTTATATATTATTCTTCCTTCCATTCACTTTTTCGGCAAGGGTATGAACATATATGTATATAGAATTAATGATATTATTATTATTATTTATTATTATAATTAACTCACAAATCACAATACACACACACACATATATATATATATAGTTTTGAGATTGATTCCTTCTTTAAGAAGGAATCAATTTCAAACATATATATTTTTATTTATTTATTTATTTATACAATATTTTTTAAAATAAACAAAATATTAATTATATTTCAAAATTCTTAAAAATATATTTTAAATAATATAATAGTCCCAAAACTTTTAAAAATCACATTAAAAGTAACACTTGATCTCCAAAATTATCAAATATTATTTATACAATAAATTTGTAAAATAATCTAAAAAATATTAAATTTGTATAAAATAATATTTCCAAAATATAAATTACTCGGGTATTACAATCTACCCCTAAAATAAATTTCATCCTCGAAATTTTGTTCTAAACAATAATGATTCAAAATCGCACCGTACTGTCATATTAATCATTCTCAGTCAAACAATAATAACTGAAAATCACCACTACGCTCCCGCTACGCTATTTTGATAAAAATAACAATAATGTCTATATAAAGTATCCCCAAAAAATCTCAACAATTATTCTACACCCTGATCTTACCTATCGCTAGTAATAGACCAATATCTATCTGAATATTTTATTTCACCATTTATAAATAAATTAATATTACTATTAATTTCGCTCTGATACCTCTTTGTAACGGCCCAGCTTCCCAAGGCCGCCTCGCAGTTTCTACCCTCAGAGAATTTAACACCAAAACTGAATGACCAAAATTTGATTAAATAAAAATCCGGGAAATCTTTACAAACTACAGTGATAAATATAATTATCGATTTATCCAGTCGATTTTACAATAATAAATAATAAATTCAATTATTACAAATAGTATATCATTAAACCCATTAATTAATTCTATATTCAAGATATTATTTAATTAGTAAGTAATTCCAATTGATAAATGTATATATAACAATCTAAAAAGTATATATACGAATTCCTCCCCGTGATAAATGTTGAGAATGCAACAAAATAATTTTAAAATCAAATATTTCATTGGATAAAATTTGAAAAATATTTTTGGCGATAATTATGATTATCGATTCATCAAAATAATTTTATAACAGTAAATAATAAATTTGACTATTACAAATTAAATAGAAATTCAAATAAAATTCTCATCGCCGTTTCATTCTTATCGGCCATGCAATCAAATTGTGGGATTGTGAACCAACGCTTAGTAGAATTTCAACTCATCTAATACGTGCATTTAATTAATTCTCAAATAAAACATATAGACATGTTTTTCACATAAATTCCACATAATAATCTTAAATATTCCATGAAAGTTAACTAAAAATTAACGACAACTTTCGCATGAATCATAAAATGAGATTAAATATAAATATTAAAAGAGTTAGAAATTCTACCCGAAATCCGAATCCAAAATTCGAAACGAAATATTAATCTCGCTCAAACTTTCCAAATAGCTAATAAGGTAACTTTTTATCAGTATACATATACATGTACATGTAGGTAAATAATGGTTGATCATCACTCCTTGATATTCAGATACGCTAAATATACAAGTTTTCTTAATATATATATTTATATATACACACACGTGTAACTTAACATAGTTTGATTATTATTATTATTATTATTATTATAATAGTATAATCATAACACATACACACGTGTTATGTGTGTATATATATAGGTGTCAAATTGCAATATATATATATATATATATATATATATATATATTATTTACATAAACATCTTCCTTAAAATAGAGAAAATATTAATTTTATCCTAAAATTCTTAAAAATATATTTTAAATAATATAATAGTTTCAAAACTTAAAAAAAATAATTTAAAATTAACATTCAATCCCTAGAAATTATCAAATATTATTTATAACATAAATTTACTAAAACAGTCCGGAAAATATTAAACTTGTTTAAAATAATATTTTCAAAAATATAAATTTTCGGAGTATTACAAGATCCGTCAACTGAATAAGTCAGTGGATGAAATGGAGAAAATTGGAAATTCACTGATCGAGTCAGTCAATTGACTGGGTGGGACAGTCAACTGAATGGGTCTAAGGACAATAGCGATTTCAGCCTCGGTACAGGGTGGTCGACCGAATGGCAATGGTCGGTCAACCGACTATCTTAATCAATATTTTGATTGATTTGATCTCTTGGTAAAAATCTATCCGTTTTTGAGAGAGGAATGTGGGGGATTTGAGTGATATTCAAATATGTTTAACTTATTATGTGATCCATATTGCTTTGGTTAATATATTTTGAGATTATCTTAATTTAAATGATTTAATACTTTGTATTCTTATGGTTTTTAATTGGAAAAAGTTCATGGATTTAAATGAGTGTTTTAAAGAATATATTCAAATGAAGCACACCTAAATAGACAAGATATGTTATATGGGGTTTTAGAGTATCATTTTATAATATATATTTGAAAAACTGGCCGTTGGAAGGCTAGTTCTAAGTCTATTAAATAAGACCTGCGGGAATGTAAAATACAGGATGGATTCAATATTTACTCGTACAAAAATGATGATAATTATCCTTGTTCCTTGTTTTTTTTTTTTTTTTGGTACACAATTGTGAAAGATTACTAGATAATTATTACATTACAACTCTGAGGTTGTCATTGTACTTTGTATAATACAATGAAAAGAAAACTAAAGAAATAAGATATTATTTGAAGATTAATTTTTTTATCGGTAAACCTTATAAGTAGAAAAAGTCATAATGATATAAAAAAAAATTAAATTTAAACCTCACTCATATAGGATTAGTGGTAATAGAAATAAAAGGACTACATCGAAAATTCTTAGGAACCAAAGAATTAATATGTTTATATGATGGTAGGCACAAAAATTTAGAAATGAGTCTTTTAGGAACAACTGAGATAGACATGAACCATAACGAAGGAATTATGTATTTTACACCAGATTTTTTAATAATAACAACAGATCTTTTAAATCACATAAAAATAGGAATTAAAACTAAAGGTTATGAAATAGAAGTAGGAACAGAAAATCTAATTATATGCACAGAATTTATAGGATGGATGAGTGAAAATAGTACTACAAACTATAAAATTATAAATGAAGAAATATTTAATCTACTAAAAACAGAAGGTATAAAAGCTATTTTAGCCAAAAAATTTAATCCAAAAACAAATGCAAGAACATATTAGAACCTTAATAGTTTCATAAACAATACTATACTCACACCAGATAATAACATAACGTATAAAAATAAAGATAGTAACCTAAGCTTAAAACTTACAGGTTACAAATATCAAGCTAACACTAGTCGCCAAAATAATGAAGAAATAAATGAGGAAGAGACCGTATTTGTTTATATAGAAAATGAATATAACTTTACCCATATAGATTACGAGAATAAAATAACAGAAAAATATTTAACCACATTATTGAATAATGAATATGACAAATTAGAAAAATTAGGATACACACATGAATAGATAATAGATCTTAATAAAAAAAATCTAGAATATGGAATTAATAAAAGAACTATATGCAGGAAATCCAAACATAAAACCTCTAAATATATTTAAGGCTATAGAAAGTATAAAAATTAACTTTGGTACTAATACAACAACCAAAATAAAATCAGTGAAAGTTAACATAGAATTAGAAAGGGGAAGGATCTCCATTACAACACACCAACGGATAGAGAAGTAATACTCAATACCCACAAACACCTAGGACAACACACAAATAGCCTAATACAAACACTACTAGGTTAAGCCTCAACTAACCAACTAGTGGCCTACCAAAATAAAACACCGACGCTTGGACCCAAAAACCGAAGCACAGACACCCTTACATCTTGACCAAGAAATTGGTCAGAAACGAAACATTATACTCAAAACTCAAGTTAAGCAACAACCCTCATCTTGAAAGAGATTGTCACCATTGCACTTAGGAAAGAGGCTGAAGTCGCTACTGGGCTGAACTCCCAACAGCCTCGTTGCTGAAGCCAGCAACAAACTACTTAAAAACAGCCGCAAACTATTGCAAATTTAGATCCATTGACAGGCAATAAACATGTCAATCTCCACAGCTGAACTTTTACTGGGAATATCCCCACCTAAGTAGACAACATCAAACCTATCATAAGCAACCAACACCACGGCCATAACCAATAATCAAAATTGAATATGTACCAAGCACCCTATCCGCCACTATTGGAAGCTCAACCAAACCCAACCCTCCCAAAAAATCCATTATCGGATAAATCAATGAGATTGTCCCAACTCCTAGATTTCCGTTCTTCGAAAATTAATTCAAATAGTTTCTCTCTTAAATCCATTTCATTAAGATTTATCAAATGTCCAAATTGCCTCCCAACCTCTATCACTTTACTCAATTTTCAAAAAATGATCTTAGTGCAATTAACAATCTCTCCATCAGAAGCGAAAATACCACAAATGAGATCATTATAATTAAGTTTACCTTCAATTCGCTTTTTTACTTTTTTCCTTAGTTTTTGCTTTAATGTGACTCCAAAAGGGCATTTGATTTTGTTGCAAATGATACGGGTCAATTCACTCTTATCTGCGAGAGAGAGAAGGGACCATCTTGGGGCCAAGAAAGTTCTATGACAACACCTTTATCACAATCACAAGTTCACACTACCTCAACAATAAACCTTTTTATCAAATGATCAGTCACATGCCCCTTCTTTTTTGCATTCCAATTACCCTTATTCTCTACCCTCTGAGTAGTACTATCACACAACTGATGTGTTCCCCCTTGAAACCCAACATCTCCAACAACATGACCTTCATTTTGATCAGCTAACACAACGCCCAAACAAACCTTCTCTTTTTTACTCCACATGAGATTACTCCTTGAGGGCTCATACTCCTGACGAGTTTTGTATTTCTTATCTAGTGATTGAATGAAACAAGAACTCCAATCACTGGCAACGGGGTTACGATTTCTATCATTCAAGCAAAAGTCAGCAAGTTTCACTTTGATTCGATTTCCACAAAATCATAACCACATTAAGATTTTTAATAGCCAACCTAGCCTATCTAATTAGGCCAAATCCAACGAACCCGAATGCAAAATTCACACCTTTTCTTGTTTTGCAGGAGACAAAAACATCTATTTTTTTTCAAATTCTTGAAAAATACTAGGAAGCTTATAATTGTTCACAGAGATAGGGAGAAAATCAACAGAGAGTGTGTACACCTTACCTGTGAACCCCTGGCAAAATTGATTCCTTGCTTGGATATTTCATCGATTATATAATCTTCCTTCCGCTATATAACTTGATTAGAGACCCAATGTCGGGTTGGATTACACAAAACCCAATTCACTCCAACCAAAAGACTCCACCCATCAGCTACGATAAGCTATCCAGAATGCCTCCTTCTCCGAAGCTGAGAACACGGACTCAATCACCGTAGAATAAAGTAGAGAACCGTCGCCGCCTCTTCTAATTCACACCTTGCCAACTCTCCACACTCCTCAGATTCAATTGAATCACAATTCCCCTTCGATTAGAGATGAATCTGCTTCATCACTTCTCAATCATCAATTGCAGATCCCGAGAGCGCCAGATGATTCAAGCAAAACTATCATCTGTCCAAATCGGAGCCTAACTCTGTAGATCAATGAAATGTGTGAAGAAAACAATATCGGCAACGACGGCTCAAGAGATGATGTAGATTTCGGCAATGAACGGTCAAGAGATGAAGAAGATCGGAGAGAAATTGGAAAATTTGAGTGATTTTTCAAAAAAGGTACAACTCCCAAGTTAGAGATGACCACTCTACACAATTCGACAGTGTGGCTTCGACTCAAATTGAAGCTCCAATGCTCTCTGCCCTGTGAGCTACGGACCCAAGCATCCCAAAACCGCAGCGCATATCTGAGAAAAGCAGATCTGAATTTTTGCGATCTTTCCCCTGATCCGACAAGCATAACTCCGATTGTTGGCGATGCAGATCTGAAGAGACAAGTTTGTGCTTATCGACGGCGGTGATCGCCGGTCACTTACACTAACAACAAAGTTCTCCGGTCACTTACACTCTCTCTCTCTGTGTGAGATTCTTATACTCCCAAAAAACGTTGCCGCAGTCCCTTGAGGAGTTGTTGATCAGAAAAGAGATCGGCTGCTCACGATCGAAGAAGGAACGACAATTTTGAAAACCCAAATGGCATAACTCCCAATAGAGAGCTTCTCTCTCTGTACCTCCTGTTATTTTTTACATACCAACCAATGTTTTAAAATTCGGACATTGGTTCAAATCGGTAAATAAACCGTGGTTAAACTGTAATTTTATAATTATGTCATTAATATATAATAAATAATAAATTAATTACATTTATAACATGTATAGTAGAGTTGGTGGCAATTTTGTAATATTTGCTCCCATTTTGTCCTTTTATTTGTGACGATTTGGTTGATTCTTCAAACGTTGGGGGTGATGGCAAATGTGTGATTCCATTTTTTTTTGTGTCCTCATGCGTAATTTTACATAGCACATATTCCCATTCCTTGTTCATTATTTTGTGGTCTTCTAAGATAAGGCCCATTACGGCTTACAATACGTAAGGACGAAAAGCAGAATCAATCAACGAAAAGAGAGAGAGAGCGAGGAAGAGCTTCGGCGGCAGTCCGCCGCCGGTCGTCTTCCGTCGGAGCCCATCGTCATCGGAGGTTGCACGAGCATGGACGTCGTTGGAGGCTGATATCAGACCGAAAAACAGGGAAGAGCAGCGTTTTTTTTTACGAGATTAGGGTGTTTTTGGGGGGTGGGGTGGGGGGGAATATTGATACAAATTGGGAATGAAGAAACCCGGCCGGTTCGTCGAAAACCGGAACGGTTCGCCAGTTCGAAGTTGAACCGGTCGGTTGACTGATTTTAGGGGTAAAACGGTTTTAGGAGTTCATTCGGACCGAAAACTGAGCCGGTCAACGGTTCAACCGGTTGAACCAGCTGGTCCGGTCTGGTTTTTAAAATATTAATATCAACTAACCTTTCTTGTCATTTTGCCAAAGAGATACAAAGTTCATCTCTTACTAGTTTTAGATCTGCGCTAAGTGCGTGAGAACAGGAACAAAAAAAATTATATTAATTAAAAATGATTGATATTTTCAATTAAAAAATCTAACAAAAATGTAGTAGATTAATTGGTAGATTATTTTTTCTTTCTCTATCTGAAACTCTTAACAAAATTAATCTATGCTAATTAAAACCCAATTCATGTCGTTATATATTTTTTAAATAAAAATATATAAATTGACTAAGATTTAAATATATGAGACGTAATAAAAAAATATTTCCACATACCAAATATTTTCGAGATGGAATTTTAGGTTATAATTTTTGTTCTTATTTTATGTTTTTCTACCGAAAACGATAGTAAAAAAAAATTCTACCATCACCCCTACAATTTTGTTTATATACAAAAATATTACGAAGCACCATTTGAAAATGTAGTTATACGTCCAAATTTCAATATAGAGCAACTAAGAGGAAAGATCTTTGTAATAAAAAAATATTTTGAAATTAGGATCCCCAAAATTTTAGATAATATCATGAGGCTAAAAACTTATTGGCTGCTAATGACTTATTGGTTGATAATATGACCTAACTTTTTAACAATATCCGAGGAAGAAACATAAATTCCACATTCTTTTTAATTCCGCTAAAACTAATTATACAGATATGAAAAGTGTTTATACATCTTTTATAGTGTGTCCGAAAACTAAATAGAGAAACAATAATCATAGAAACACACAAACAAAATTTAAGGTTTAATGTCCCCATAACATTCCAATGTTGTACTTCCAACATTTCCAAAAAAAATATTTATGCACATGCATGGACAATAGTACAAACTAAACAAAATATATCATAGCTTATCACCCTACACTTGTTCTCATTACTCTCTAAGAACCATATGTACATCTTACAAATGAGAATCAATTGATATCCAACCCAACACACATTTGCCTATGGTTAAAATGCTTTGTGGATCCAAAATACATACCACAATAACCAAAAATAAACCACAATAACCCTCCACAATCAACATTATTAATTCTCATTCATTTTAGAAAGAAATAAAAAAAAAAAGTATTATTGTGCCACTTTCCATTGAATAACTAAGTATCCACAAATCTTCGCATAGAAAAGATACAGTTATTGCAATGGAGAACCCATTTTAAGTGGCTTGTTAACGTCTTTGTACAAAGCATATAGCAAAGAAACAATCATCAATCCATTAGAGAAATTCTGATATGAGCCAGAGCTAATGAATTTAGAATTAGGGAAATAGATTGTCCCTTGGTTATGGATTCTGCCTGGATCCATTAGGGATTTTGATCATATATAATAACGCAAGATAATTAATAATGTAAGATAATTAGGGATTGAAGGTGAAGCTAACCATTGCAAACGGCATATAGAAGGTGGAAGTGACCATTACCAACGGCAGGTTGATCGTGGAGCTGGGTGATTGTAAACCATTAATGGATGAAGGCATATATATCAATAGTAGCATAACCAAAGAGGAATTGGAAACGGCTGAGCCGAAATTAGGAACGAAGGATTGATCAGACATGAGGAAACCATTAATGGAGGAGGACGGCTGACAATAGGGTTAGGGGAAGAATGATCCTAATTGTTGATTTTGTTAGAGCTTGGAGATTAAAGGGATAGTCCAATTTGAGCTGTGATTTATTTGAGGGTTTAGCTTTCTCTTTTAGTATGATATTATAGATTTTTATAAAAATAAAAAAATTTATTATTTTTATATTTTTTTTTTCCGAAAAAACTCACTATTACAGCCATTTAAAAAATATATTTTTTATTCCTAAATTTTTTCAAAATTCTTTTTAACCCCTACCCACCCTCACACCAATCCCCTTGCAACCCCCCCCTCCTCCTCCTCATTCTTCTTCTTCTTTTTCTTCTTCTCTCTCTCTCTCTCCCTTGTAGATCCGATGCCAACGCTGGATCTGTGCTCTGAGCACAGGGTCCTTTTTCTCTCCTACAAATCCGACGCTGACGCAGGATCTATGCTCTTAGCACAGGTTCCGATACCTCCGCTGTTGTTTTGCGTACATCCACTATCAATTGCTAAATACCAGTCAACACCTTTTGACGTATTTTGTTGTTAAAAAAGACACAAATGTCCATCTCTAATATATATATATATAACATATCTTTTTATACTTTTATTTTCGAACTTTATAAATTTGATATTAACAATACACGTTGTTATATATGAACTTAGGTGATGAAAATAAGAACTGAGACCGTTGCTATTTATACGAAAATTAGGGCGGAAAATGGGTAGCGAATTGGGAAAAAATGGGGAGGTTGGGAAAGAGGTTGGCGGGAAAAAATACCAAATATTGGATAGAAATTTTTTGGTGAGATATGAGGGCAACAATTGGAAGGAATTGTTTTTTGGCGGAAAAGTGGTTTGGCCCCAAAGTTTTCCCTAAAGTTTGCAAAACTCACATTCACACTCGGTAATTTGTCTCCTTACTATTACAAACATGAGTTCAAATGGCAAGCGTGTTAGAAAACAATAAGGGTAAGGGTAAAGAACCAAAAAAGCTCTATTTCAATGGGGAGGGTTTAGGGATAAGAAACCATGCTAAGTACCAAGAAAAGATATGTTCATGGTATGGAATTCAAATACGTCTGTCAAAGGTCATGCTTTGGAGGGAAGACGAACAACGATCCCCAATATTATGGTTTAACGCCCAAGACAAGTTGTGTTACCCAATTCATTGCGCGCTCTATGGGATGTTGTTACCTCAGAAAAAGATGATCAATGACAACTCGATCTCTCTGGCGCATGACTGAATCCCATCACACGAAAGTGAACTTTCTTAGTACACAGTAATCCTATCAAACACACTATTTTCTGGGTCAATAGTTGTTACAATAACATTTACAATTATACCCAATGGGGCAAGAATAGTGATGAGGCAAATAATTTACAATGTCCAATGCTAATGGCAAAGAAAAACTAATATGAGGCAAGGTCTCCCCTGTATCACCTCAAGATTCAAAAATTAAACTCATAAACCAGATAACATTGCCAAAATTTTTTGTGCATTGAAATGAGAAATAAAACAAATGGAGAAATGAATTCATGTGAAACAACTACTTCACAAGATTCAAAAAAGCAATGCTCGAGATACAAATGAGCAGATGTCAAAGTTCTTTACTGATCCGCGATACACAGGTGACCCAGAATAGTCCAATTACGAAGATGAAGCGATTCATTATGAATGGTTTGATAAAATTATTTAGTTATCTTGCTAGAAAAGTTCAATGGTGTGTTATGTATTTGTAATTTGTCTAATATATTTTCTTTCTTTCTATGATTACTTTTAGTTGTTATCATATTTAATTTCAATATGCTTTTTTGCTTTAAAGTTGTTACCGCAACGCTATTTGTTTTCCTTTACTATTTTAAAAATAATAATTAAGATCTCTAAATATTATAAGTAAGATTACTTAAAAAATATTCTATATTTTTATAAATCTAATACTTATTGCAATTAAAAAAATTAAAAACATCTTTCAAATAAACCAAAGAAACCCTCAAAGTCTAATATGCTAAAAATTGGACAAAATAAGAGGATGGTTACTGTCAAATCAATTTCAAATTTACTTTCTTCGGTTTTCTCTTCTCTCTCTCTCTCTCTCTCTCAGGGCAATGGAGTAAAATTATTTTCCTGCTACAATCTTCATCCATGGAAGTAAAAGAGAGTAAAAGATGAAGATGGTGACCATTGACAGTTAAAGCCAGAGGTAATTGCCTTTGGCTCTTAAAAAAAAATGATGCAAGCCGTATAACCAGGATTCATAACCCAATTTTTAAACACTTTTTTAAATTAAATTTAAAAAAATAAATAAATTCATAGAAAAATAGGACTAAATGGGAGAGGGAGACGGTGCATTGGGTTTTTATTATCTTGATTAATATATTATAAAGAAAAATATATTATTATCTTGATTAATATTAAAAAATGAAAATTAGATAAATATATTAATTTTTCCAAAATTTTAAAAATTATATTTTTTTTGAAAAATTAATTTTAATTTAATTTTTAAAAATTAATTTAAAATAAATGTGTATGGGGGCGGGGGAGGGGTCCTGCCCTTGTATTGCTCAACAGCCTACTCAGTAGGCCTAATGGAGTCGGCTCTCTATCCCACCAAAATTTGGCCCAAATTGGACTGATTTTTGGTCAAACGTCCAAAATAAAATAAAATAAAATCGTCCGGTATACGATTGTTTTTTAGCAATCGACCACACCTCGACTGATTTCGTCTAATTTGGGAAATAATTAGGAAATGGCATTAGTCTGGTAATTTTGATTTTTTTTAATTATTTATGTAAACAACTCCCTTTGTAAGGATGGTCTATACAAGTTACCCGCCCTTTCACCTCGCCTACGCGCTTTATTTGCCATCCATAATTCATTCTCTCTATGGCACAATCATCTAAGTCATTCTTATTCTCAAGTTATGTCTTATTTAGGCAATAATAAATTGTTATCTTCTGCCTTTAAATTCAAATCCTATTTTTGTGCTGGGTGTGCTTTGCGTAAGTCTACTTTCCCCTCATTTCCTTTGTCTAATACAAGAAAACCTCTTTTTTTTTGTTTACTTTGGTTCACTTTGATGTATGGCAATCTCTAATACTTTTGATTTCTGGTTATAAATATTAGGAAAATTCCTTGAAAAGTCCATGAGTGGAAAACACCACTTTGTAGAGGACTATCCAAGGCATTTTTTTTTTTGCCTTGGCATGGTCCTTAGAAAGTGGTCTTTTCCACTTGTGGGACCTCCCAACAAGATGCTCTAAATATTATTTGTTATTTACTGATAATAACACTCGCTTCACTTGGTTATACTTTATGAAACAAAAATCTAAAGTCCTCTATCATTTTAGAAATTTCTTAGCTTATGTCCACACTTAATTTTTCACTCACGTCCTACAATTTCAAAGTGATGGTGGTGGGAAATTCGATAGTGGCTTCTTCAAATCCCTTTGCTATCCCTCCGATATTCATCGTCATATCTCTTGTCCTTATACTCCAAAACAAAATGGTCTCGCTAAACGTAAACAATGCGAGATTGTTGACATGGACCGCACCCTCCTTTTCACAAGTCATGTTCATTTCTATCACTAGCTTGAAATTGTCTCTACTATTATTCACTTAATTAACCGTCTCCCCTCATCTAAATTTCAGTGGTCCTAATCGTTCTCCAGTCTTAATGGTCATACTCCTTTATATTTTGAACTGCATGTCTTTGGTTGTGCATGTCATCCGCATTTAGGCTCCCACATTACTAATATTTTTTTTTTCTAAGAATCGTTGAATGTGTGTTTTTAAGTTAAAGCTTGCAGCACAAGGACTACTGTTGTCTACATTGTACCAGTGGAAGAGTTTACCTTTTGTGGCATCTTCATTTCAATGAACAACATTTTCTGTTCACATCTAATACTAGAAACACTCTACCAGTCCTATCATTGTGGGAATTTATTCATCTATTACCTGCAGCTCCTGTGCTACCTCTACAATCAACTCCACAAAATATATTTCTATCTCTTATTCATAAACTATTTTCAATTCCTTCAAGTTCTCCAGTTGGTATTCAACAACCTTTTCCGTATCATTATCAATGATAGCATATTCGTTCCCTAAAGACTTGTCCTTCTGCTATTGTTGTCCCTGAGTTTTCTCATCCAGTTCCTCCATAACGTTTTATGGTTACATGACATCAGGATGGTATCCATTGCCCTCTTGTCCGAACAGATGGGACAATCCAACATCCTCTCCATCAAGCTGTCCGAACAATTCACTCAGGTTTGATCTCCCACTAACGAGCTAACCTGCTACATGGCGTTAGGTCATGACCAGTGAGTTTAATGCATTATGGAATAACAACACTTGAGTTCTTGTTCCTTCTTCTCCACATAAACATGTTGTAGGTTGTAAGTGGGTCTTCAAACTCAAACACAAATAAGATGGTTTCATTGAGAGGTACAAAGTTTTTCCACTCGGAGCTTCTACTATCTCAGATTAATTTAAACTCAATTAATGTCCCAATAAATATTAGTGATAGAAATAAAGTGAGAATTTCAAAATCTGATTTTAAAAGTAAATGAGTAGTACACAATTTAGCACGTAATTAGATTTTTGCAAGAAATCGTTTTAAAATATTTTCAATCAATTTAAAGTTCGGGAAAACAATTTCAAAGATCAAAATTCGAAGTAACAAATAACAATATCAAATATCAATTAAGAGCAAAGACTTGGAATGATCTCACTAGGATACCACCAAAATAAATGTAAATGAATCGCAGTGAAACTCTAGATCGGTGACAGCAACAACAAATTCCCCAACAAATCTCAAGAAAAATCTCACAACACTCTCAGTATGAATTCATAATAATCACTCTCAGAAAACTCAGGAACTGAATAGCTCTTTAAATTGATTGATTGGGATCACTCATAAGTAAAAAAATGCAGATCTACTTATATGGATTTAAAACAAATCCTCTAACAACTAATTTTCACTTGTCATGACACTTAATTACTCTTATAGAACCTTTATATTGATATGACTCAATCCTGATTCAATTCACTCAATTATAACTTTTAAAATATTCAATTTAATCCTTCAAATATTTCTTAATCTCAATAGGATAAGATAGAAAGAATTCAACGTATCAATTTAAGAAATAATCAAATTATATGAACCATATCTATATGGATATCAAAATATCAATCACATATTTCAAATAACATTAAATTCCTAAGATATCTCTCAGATCTTAACCATAAAATGGGTAGTAATGGCTACTTTTTGATCAAATTCATGAAATTTTCTAAACCTGAAACTGAACTATCGGTTGACCGATTAAAATCATAAGTCGACTGATCGATTTAGGTTGTAGCCCAAGCCAAAAAGTTATTGCCAGTCGGTTGACCGAAACTCTATGGTCTATCGACCGTTCGATTTAGAATGCTCCCCAGAGTAATTTTCAGCTATGGTCGACGACTGATTATCTTAGGTGTGTCGACCGATCAATTCAGAGAGTTCAAGTATTGGCCTTAGGTCGACCGATCCCTCATTATCTGTTGACCTATCGATTCAGAGAATTCAGATTTCGGCCTAGGTCAACCGATCTCTCTTCGGTCGGTTGACCGATCAATCCAGAGACTGCACCATTCCCAGCCACTTTTTCATCGGTTGACCGAACCTCATTGGTCGGTTGATTGATTCTACTGGATCACTTCTTTCTCAATTAATTTTAACTCCGATATTCAACGTTTTTGCCCCTTTAACCAATTTATTTTCTCGATTAACTTAATTGACACCTTAAATCAATTTTAATTACTAATTTTTCTTAAATCAATATTTATTATTCAATTTCACATATGAGCAAATATGTTTAACTAATTAAGATCTTAATAAAAAAATACACATAAATATAAATTCATTTTTGTGTCGTGTGTGATCCTAATCGAGATATATTAAGAGTTAAAATTAACTTAGGTTATTTTTTCCTAAATTCTTCAAAGTCTTCAATCTCTTAATGCTTATCTCCTTGTCATTCTCTTGCATCATTAACCATCTTCAATAATTTATTCATGATAAAATCATCAATGAAATTTTTACACTGAAACACTTAATAAACTCGTTAGTTCCACAAAAAATATTAATATTTAATTGTCCAACAAAATCTTAGGATCAATAATTTTGTTTCACACATAGTTGATCTTTTGTTACCTAATTTAGTTCTGCGTAAGGGGGAGGTAATTACATGATGTTTATAAAGTGGTGCATTAAATATGGGCATTTTAGTCATGAAAATGTCATCAGGATGACTTGGTTTAAAGAAAAAGTAGCGGATTCGTTTAGTAGTTTCAACCATTTTTAAGGACTCCTTGGTAAACGCCCCTTTCACTTATTAATTTTTATTAATTACATTCGGTCAATTCTTCACTTGATATTGAGTAGTTTCATTTTTTTTTGGTCAGTCATTCATGGAAATTATATAATTGGAAATTTCCTAGATTTGGCAGACTAGTGGTAATATTAGATTTTTGGGAGGGATTTGCTGTTAATTTATTTCTTGATTGCGCTTAATTGATGATATCATTTGAGTAAAAGAATTTTTGGAAGCAACCCAATTTCAATCTATAGTTTAAGTGAAAATTAAATTATAAGAAATATTTGGTCCAAATTTGGGTTGTCAATATTTAAATACCAATTTAATCCTTAAGTGTTTAATAAAATAATGTTATTAGGAATTTAATCCCTAGTATCTTGTAGTTGTTTAATTTTTTAATAAAATCTTTGCTTAAAAAAAAAAAAAAAAAAAAAAAAAAAAAAAAAAAAAAACCTTAAGATGTAATGTGCTAAAATTAAAATATAAGAGTGCAAAATAAAATACATGACAAAGATTGGGGGTGAAGTTGTGATTGAGCCAAAACATAGTGCCGGAAACGGACAGAGGCTGCCTCACTCACCACGGTTGTAAGATGGTAAAGGTTTGTCTGTACTGCATCGAACCGAACCGCCCACTTCAGTAGCTGATGATATTTTTTCCTGGAGTTCTTGACCAAATAAATGTATTTTAAAAATTTAATTTCTGAAAACACTATTGTTAAAACTTATTTACAGGATTAAAGTAAAACGCATTTGTGAAATGCGTTTTTATAAAAAACGCATTTTCCAAATGCGTTTTAAAAAACAAAAAAAAATAAATTAAAAAAGCATTCATGAAATGCGGGTCTTTGGGCGGGTTGGAAATCTTTAAAAACGCAAAATGCTTTTGTGTTTTTCCAAAGAAATAAAAAAAAATAATTTAAAAACACGGAATTGTTCTGCGTTTTTAAACACCACCTTTTTTTTTTTTTTTTTTTTTATATTTTGGCAACAGAACAGAGAGAGAGAGAGAGAGCGCGAGGAGCGAGAGCAGACCAACACATTTGGGTTTTAAAAATCCAAATATTGTTTTACACAATATACCCCTAAGTTTGACCATTATTTCATTTTAAATATTTTGTTTTTGCTTTTTACTTTTTACTTTTTTTTTTTTTAACTTTTTTTTGTTTGTTAATTTTAATTTATTTGATTGTTATAATTTAAATTTAAAAGCGAGGTCAAATAGTTGATCGAATAAATCAAACGTTTAGTCGACTCTTGGTCGATCGACTGGATTAGTTTTCAGAATTTTTTATTTCCATCGGAGTCATGCTACAGTCAAAGTACATTGTTCCTTATGACTTGTTTTCAAGTAATCAGTTTGCTTTATGTGAGCCGACCAAAGCATTAAGGATATTGTCTAGATTTAGGAACATCTTGGTACATTTTAGGGAACAAGGTCTTCCACTTCACGAAATTTCTTTTCAGTGGAAGTACGTAGTTCATAATTCATTTGATAATAAAAAATACGATGAAATTTGGAAGTTCCTTGGTGTGTCATTCATTGGTCCTTCTTATGACTGGTATGGCAAATGCATTCGAACATGTAATCTCATGTTTCTTTCTTCTTCCATGGATGTTTATTGGGAGCTTCTTTGCTTTCTTGCTGACCACTGGAGAATGTTGAATTAAAAAATCGCGAACAACATACCACTCCTCAAGTATAGTGCTTGGAATGGGAAAATTTTGTCATGTACTCGTTCCCAAATCAAACACAAGTCACTAAAAATTTATATCAGTCAGTCCGCTGAGTAACATGCTTGGCTAAACAAATGGAATATCGAAATGAGGTGCCCGGACGATACATTTTCAAAAAATTCAATTATGAAAATGAATTAAAAATAATTTTAAAGTAGAAATCTATTATGAAAATTAATAATTTTTTGAAGTAAAAATATTTTTGAAATAATAAATAATTTTTCATAGTAGATTTTCACGGTAGATTTCTACTTCAAAAAATCTAGTATAATAAAAAATCATACTAGATTTTTTAAAGCAAAAAAAATATTTATCTTTTTTCAATTGAAGTAATTTTTTTTTTTTTTATATTTTCAATTGAATTCAAGTAAAAATTCAATTGGTCAACAGGATGTCTATTCGGTTGACAAGTTGGATCAAGATATGCAATTTGAATTCACTATTTTCAATAGTCCACTGATTTATCTAGTTGGTCGACTGATTGGATTAGTTTTCAGAATTTTTTATCTCACTGTTTTAACCGATTAAACGTTTGATTTATTCGATCGACCATTTGACATTACTTTTAAATTTAAATTACAACAATCAAATAAATTAAAATTAACAAACAAAAAAAAAAAGATTTTAAAAAAAAAAATTAAAAAAAAAAGAGTAAAAAGTAAAAAGCAAAAACAAAATATTTAAAATGAAATAATGGTCAAACTTAAGGGTATATTGTGTAAAACAATATTTGGATTTTTAAAACCCAAATGTGTTGGTCTGCTCTCTCTCCTCGCTCTCTCTCTCTTTTTCCTATCTCTGTTCTGTTGCCAAAACCAAAAAAAAAAAAAAAAAAAAGAGGTGCTGTTTAAAAACGCAGAACAATTCCGCGTTTTTAATTTTTTTTTTTTTTATTTCTTTGGAAAAACGCAAAAGCATTTTGCGTTTCTAAAGAAACGCAAAAGCATTTTGCGTTTCCAACCCGCCCAAAGACCCACATTTCATAAATGCGTTTGTTTTTTTTTTTTTTTTTTTTTTTTTTTTATAAAAATGCATTTGTGAAATGCATTTTACTTTAATTCCGTAAATAAGTTTCAACAATAGTGTTTTCAGAAATTAAGTTTTTAAAATACATTTATTTGGTCAAGAACTCTTTTCTCATGCGTGCTTTGGCCTTTCTGAACTTGCTAGATTTTTTATATTACATAAATATTTTAGGGGTTTGGATACTTTGTACCCCTAAAGTTTGATCATCATTTTACTTTAGTTCTCATAGTTACAATTTGAATACATAACGTCTTGGCGTTCTGTAGTCATTCCACTTCAGTCTAAATCAATACTTCTACTACAATTTTGGACGAGAAACAATTAATCAAAATTTAAGGAGACTTTATTGACATTTTAACCTCTTTCTTTACCCTTACAATTTTTGACACACGCACGTGCGCGCACACACTGACACACATATATAGGGTGTATACCATTTACCTTCTATGTCATTTTACAAAGACCAGTCAACCCTAATTATTTTTGGTCAAATACCACTTAATTCTCTTATAGGTAAAAAGTTTCTTAAATTTTTATTATAATTATAATTTGACCCTTAACCATTTAAAAATAATTAAATAATTAAAAACTATAGATAAATAACCCTTTAATTTTTATTTTTTTTTATATATTTTTATCTTTTATTTTTTTTCACTAACATCCTACTTAAAACAAATATATTTTTTGAAACCCCTTTTTTTTTTTTTTAACAGATTTAAAAAATAACAGAAATTAAAAAAAACAAGAAGATGACCTGTCTTCTTCTTCTTCCTCTCCAATCACAATCAACTCCAGCTATATATATCTTCTTTTGGTTCCAATAATTTGTCACAAATGGATTTGCCCTTCAATTATTGGTACTAGATTTTTTACTTACCCAAAAAACAAATGGATTTGTCCTCCAATTATTGGTACTAGATTTTTTTTAGTTGTTTACATTTCTAATATAAATTTAAAACAAAATTACTGAAATATAACATTTTTCATCTTATTTACGCAAGTAGTGCTATCCGGGGTTCAGATCCCCTGGTTTGTGGGGCCGGCGGTATACCCCGGGGTTCAGAACCCCGGGTATACCAAAAATAAAATAAAAACATATGTGGTTTATACCCGGGGTTTGGTACCAAACCCCGGGTATAACCCCAATTTAAAAAAAAAAAAAAAAATAATCGTTTTTACCTAAGAAATTTTTAAAATTTTCGGCAACTTTCAGCTGATTAACGGTGGTCTATCAATATTTTAAATAAATCTAATTTTTTTTTGTACATAAATTAGGTTCAAAACACTACATAATGTTTTTTACAACATTAAAAACGGATAAATGGATGAATTTTAAAAAATCGCCAAAGTTGACCAGACGAGTTGTTTCGATAACGACAGAATTTTTTTCGGCAATTTAGAACTCACAAAAGATTGCATGTCTGTAATAGAAATGAACCAAATTTTTTGTATATAAACTATGTTCATAATACTACATAACAATACTTAGAATACTAAAAACGGATAAGTGGATGAATTTTAAATAATCGTCAAAGTTGATCAGATGAGTTGTTTCGATGACGATGCAGTTTTTTTTGAAAATTTTGAGTTAACAAAAAATAGTCGTCTATCCGTAATAGAAATAAACCTGATTTTTTTATATACAAATTATGTTCATAGCGCTAAATAATAAAATCGAGAATATCAAAAACGGATAAGGGAATATATGGTGTTGAGAGAAGAGAAAACTTATGTAAAATAATAGAAAAAGTTTGGATGGACATAACTTTGCTCTTAATGGTCTGTTTGAGGTGATTTTTTTTATTGATTTCAGGTATTTTTTCGAGATTTAGGTGTGGCAAAATGCCGCAGGCGGTTTGGTCTAGTATTTTTTCAAATAAAGACCGTTTGCACCTTCAATTTAGATTCAAAGTGTTGGGTGAATAAATTTGTAATCTTCATTGCGTACGTGTGTCTTGTTCTGTTGATAAAATTGAAATCTTTAAAAGTTAGAGTGATAACTCAAATAAGACCCAACTTTTAAAAAAAAAATTGCCCCCAACGGATCATTGAGAGCAAAGTTATGTCCATCCAAACATTGAAGAGCAATATAGTGTTTTTGAAACGTTGAAGAACAATAAAATGTTATGATAATAACCATTATTTAAAAATTATTCACTAATCCATTTTTGGTATTCTCAATTTTATTATTTAGCGTTATAAACATAGTTTGTACGCAAAAAAATCAGGTTCATTTTTGTTACGGATAGACGACCATTTTTTGTTAACTCAAAGTTTCAAAAAAACTACATCGTCATCGAAACAACTCGTCTAATCAACTTTGACGATTATTTAAAATTCATCCACTTATCCGTTTTTAGTGTTCTAAATTTTGTTATGTAGTGTTATGAACATAATTTATATACAAAAAATTTGGTTCATTTCTGTTACAGACATGCAATCTTTTGTTAATTCTAAATTGCTCAAAACAATTCCACTGTTATTGAAATAACTCGTCTGGTCAACTTTGGCGATTTTTTAAAATTCATCAACTTATCCGTTTTTAGTGTTGTAAAAAATATTATGTAGTATTTTGAACCTAATTTATGCACAAAAAAAATTAGATTTATTTAAAATATCGAGAGACCACCGTTAATCAGTTTAAAGTTGCCGAAAATTTTAAAAATTTCTTGGGCAAAAATGATATATATATTTTTTAAATTGGGGTTATACCCGGGATTTGGTAGCCTAGGTTCTACATAGAACACGGGTACCAAACCCCGGGTATAAACCACGTATACCAAAAAAAAAAAAAAAAAATTTGGTATACCCGAGGTTCCGAACCCCGGGTATACCGCCGGCCCCACAAACCTGGGGATCCGAACCCCGAGTAGCATTATTTGCATAAATAAGATGAAAAGTGTTCTATTTTAGTAATTTTGTTTTAAATTTATATTAGAAATGTAAGCAACTCCTAGATTTTTTGGTATAATTTTATGGTTTTTTTATTTTTTTGTTATAACCCAGATTTTATAATTCACTAATTAAATTACGTTGTACAATAACTTTAGAATTTTGGGAAAAAAAATATTACAACACATAAACTTCATGGGTTAAAATTTTAAGGTTGTGCACTCTCATGAAGAAAACCCTAATTTTATTTCATTTTTTTTTTTTTTTTTGTATTTTTATCATTTTACCTACAATTATTGGTACCACTAACTTCCAAATATTAAATTAAAGAAAAAGACTGCTAAAATAATTTAGTAATGTCTTCTTAAAATATATATTATCATTTTTTATATTTTATCCTCAAATAATCTCATTTAACTCGGTGTTAGTCCGATTGACAAAAGGATATATCATTTTTCCTTATTAACTTAGGTTCGACTCTCCTGTCGAGCACTTCAGAAATTGAATCTTAAATTTAATCCTGAATGCACTAGTTCGATGTGAGAGAATGTGTCATCAAGATCGTCTGGTGAAGTAATTAGTCGAAGTACGTGTAAGCTGAATCAGGTACACCATAGTCAATGTATCACTAGATTGTAAGCATTTCACTTATTAATTTCTAGTACTAACATTCTATCAATTTTTCGTAGTTTCATTTTTTTTTTCTAGTCAGTCATTTGTAGAAATTATACAATTGGAAATTTCATAGAATTGGCAGACTAGTGAAAATATTAGATTTTTGGGGAGGGATTTTCTGTTAATTTATTTCTTGATTGTGCTTAATTGATGAGATCATTCGAGTAAAAGAATTTTAGGAAGCAACCCAATTTCATTCCATAGTTTAAGTGAAAATTAAATTATAAGAAATATTTGGTCCAAATTTAGGTTGTCAATATTTAAATACCAATTTAATCATTTAAGTGTTTAATTAAATAATGTTATTTTAGAAATTTAATCCTTATTATCTTGTAATCGTTTAATTTTTAATATATATTTACTTAAAGAAAAAAAAAAAGACTTAAGATGTAATGTGCTACAATTAAAATATAAGAGTGTAAAATAAAATACATGACACACATTGGGTGTGAAGTTGTGATGAGCCAAAACATGGTGCCGGTAATGGACAGGGGGCAAAGTGCAACAGGTGTAAATAAATCACAGGGGGTAAATACGATTAACCCAAAAATTTTCTCCTATGAAAGGCCGCTCGCCATGCAAATTTAAACGCCGACTGCAGCAATGGAAAGCCTAAAATTCACGTCTTGGTTCTCTCTTCTTGTCTCCCTCTTCGTTCCTATGTTTTTTCTGATATTTCTCCTAAACCCAAAGAAGAAGAATTCAAATCACGAAAACCCCAACTTCCCTCCTTCCCCTCCGAAGCTTCCCATCATCGGAAACTTCCACCAGCTCGGTGAATTACCCCACCGATCCCTATGGAAACTAGCCGGAAAACACGGCCCCCTCATGCTCCTCCACCTCGGCCGAGCACCCACCCTGGTAGTCTCCTCCGCCGCCTGGGCTGCCGAAATCCTCAAGTTCCACGACCCCGATTTCTGCAGCCGCCCTTATTCGCTGGGGTGGAGGCGACTGACGTACGGATATTTGGATGTGGCCTTCACTCCTTACGGCGACCACTGGCGGAACGCGCGTAAGCTGTTTGTGTCGGAGCTTTTGAATCCGAAGAGAGAGAAATTATTCTGGGTTGCCCGGAAAACGGAGATTGATCACTTGATCGAGTCTCTGAAACGAGAATCGGCCATTTCGGCTGTCAATCTGGACGAGAAGATCATCGATTTTGTGGTCCGAGTATTGGGTGAAGTTGCGTTTGGGAAGGAATGCAGAGGGAAGCAGTTTGGAGGGAAGAAATTGAAGGAATTAATGGATGACTCCATGGAAGTTCTGGATGGTTTTTCATTCGAGGATTTTTTTCCTTGGATTGGGAAGGTTTTAGATGGTGTGAGGGGGCGTAGGAGGAAGATTGAGCAGTGTTTTAGGAAACTTGATGGGTTTTACGAAGCGGTGATTGAGGAACATTTGGATGACGAGAGACGAAAAAAAGAGGATGAAGATTTTGTTGATGTGTTGGTTGGATTATCCAAAGGTGAAACTGGTGACTTTCGTCTCAGTAGAAACCATATCAAGGCGATTCTTTTGGTAACTAAGCCCCTCTCTCTGTTTTCTCATTTTTAGACTCAATTTACACTATTCACCTCACTTTTCAATTAATTAAAACCAGAAGGTATCGTTAATTTCTCACATTCATAAAAGGAGGAACTTGTATACCAAAAAAAAAAAAAAAAAAAAAAAAAAAAAGGAAAACAAGATAGGAACCACTTTTGTTTTTTCTGCTCTAAAAATATTCATCATGTTTTCATGGGTAAATATTAGGAGTATCCGTTGCTTTGTTATTCTATTTTTGACATTTTTAATGTCAAAACATTTGTTGGGTCATATGTGCTATTTTGGAATAGATGAACTACATATATATATGTGGCACAGACAATTGCATGTGTCCTATTTGACACATGCAATACAATCTCTCTTATTTTGTTTTAATGGTGGAACATAATATATGAGATGAATGTTTAATCGGAGTTGAGTTAATTTTGATGAGTTATTTTAGGGTTTTAATTTTATTTATTTAATTCAAACTAAAAAATTAAATTAAATTTTTTTTTTTTAAATGTTTTGAAGTTAATTTTACTCTTAATTTTAATACAAAAAAATGTATTTAAAAAATAAAGTTAATTCTAAGGGTTTTTTTTTAAATGAAACATAAATTTAAAAAATAGCGCACGTTTTTACTAGGAGCACTCACTTTAAATTGGAGTTCTTTACCGAATACTTATTTTTTAAATAAATAATTTCTAAAAAATGATATACTGAAACTTATTTACCGAAAGCTGATAAAACGCAATACCAATTTGCGTTGTACCTAAAAACGCAAATTAAATCTGCATTTTAAAAAAACCCTTGAAAAGCAAAAAATGAATGCATGTATACGTTTTTAAAAAACACAAATGCTATTCGCGTTTCCCTTGAGAAACGCAGAAAACATGTGCGTTTCTCAAGGGAAACACCACCCTCATTTGCGTTTTTTCATAAATAAGGCAAACTAGGGTGAGAGATCTTGGGGAAAACATGGAAATTGGAGATGAAATATTAAGTTAAATATTACTCTTTTGAGTAGAAAATAAAATAAATAATTTTTTTATTTTACGTTCTCAATTTGTTTTTTGATTTTTTAATATTTATATTTTACTTTTTCATTTAAAAATTATCAATTTAAATATCAAATAAAGAGGGTGAAATTATCAGTTTGGCATAATTTTTTCGGTAATTTGGAGTTAGCAAACAATTGTTTATCCGTACACGAAATAAACTCAATTTTTTGTATACAAATTATGTTCATAACACTAAATAATAAAAATTAAATAATAAAAACTTAGAATACTAAGAATGAATTAGTAAATAATTTTTAAATAATCGTCAAAATTGGTCGAATTAGTTGTTTCGACGACGATGTAATTTTTTTTGAAATTTTGAGCTAACAAAAGATGATATATCTATAACAGAAATGAACCCAATTTTTTTTGTATGCAAATTATTTTCATAATATTACATAATGAAATCGAGAACACTAAAAACTGGATTAGTGAATAATTTTTAAATAATCGTAAAAAATTGATTGAATAAAATATAATATTGGAGAAATAAATAGTCAACAAAAATTTTATGTGTATTGACAACAAATGGAGAATGGTGAAAATATTATGTGTATTGACAACAAATAGAGAATGGTGAAAATAAAGATGGCCATCATATGTTAGACTCAAGGTTTCATAATATTACATAATGAAATCGAGAACACTAAAAACGGGATTAGTGAATAATTTTTAAATAATCGTACAAAATTGATTGAAAACCTTGAGTCTAACATATGATGGCCATCTTTATTTTCACCATTCTCTATTTGTTGTCAATACACATAATATTTTCACCATTCTCCATTTGTTGTCAATACACATAAAATTTTTGTTGACTATTTATTTCTCCAATATTATGTTTTATTCAATCAATTTTTTACGATTATTTAAAAAATATTCACTAATCCATTTTTAGTGTTCTCAGTTTCATTATGTATTATTATGAAAATAGTTCGTACAAAAAAAAAAAAATTGGGTTCATTTTTGTCATAGATATATTATCTTTTGTTAGGTCAAAATTTTTAAAAAAATTACATCGTCATCAAAACTGTTAATGCATTATATGGGCTTGGCCTACGTGATTCATTAGGGCAAAACCCTAACCTCCACTTCCCCTATAAATATGTTTATGTCATTGTATTATTTCTATATCTTTTCTCATAATATCAATACACGATTCATTCTTCTATATTTCAATCATCTTAACATAGTATTAAGAGTAAGTCTTTCTTGAACTTGTTCTCAATAAAAGTTTTGCATCCTTATATTCTCCTGAGACTTTCGTCGCTACTGTAGGCTTCATCTATTCTTCGGTATCAACAAACATCATACCACCGTTTTCGTCTTACAAAGATAAACACAACACCATCAAAATCATCACTATCGAATACTAGACGCGCTCTCATGGGCCTCCAACAGCCCGCAGTACCATCATCCTTCATCGTCTCAGATTTTGGGCTCTACATTCTCAACTAGGGCTCCAAATCAACCTCACAATATATCATAAAAACCATCTCAATGAGACGACTCCAACGATGCAAAAACCAGTCTGTTCCCATATCTCATGCACACTGTAAAGTTCGGAGTATCCTGCGTATGGATCTAATGCGCTTTTGTCTGCGGTCTTTCGCTACCTCAGTTGTCAACTCACTGTTCTGTCAGCCCTAAACCCAGGCATCAGCTTAGTCAGCGCTTATTTAGCACTCACGTCAGCATCAACCGCTGAAAAGTCAATGTCACGTTATCGTTGACCATAGCCACGTCAGCGTTGACCTTTGCCATATCATTACTCCTTCCACGTCACCGGTTTTCCATGGTACATTCATTTGACCGGTTCGGGATTGTCTGACTATTTTTCTACAATTTTGGACCAGTTTCTGGGGTTTTTCAAAGTTCTCATTCTGTTTTCGGCCACTGTTTTGTGGTTTGAGACTCACAGAATACACTTTCCTTTATATTCGTGTAGTTTCTATGCTAATTCACCTGTTTCTCGTTCGGTTTTTGGAGATTTAATACCAGTTCATGGATAATTTTGACATTCTGAATCCAACCGTGACAACAACTTCTCTAGGTTCAACAGAGATGTCTATGGGTTTTTCGCTCATTTTCAATACCAAATAGGGTTCGGACCCTACCTTATCTACTGTTACCATGTCTATTGCAGATTTGACCTCATTTCTCCTTCATATCTTCTCCAAAATTGGTACTGGTATAAATTTTCCCCCTACTTTCTCACTTACTATAGGTAATTCTTCTTAATTGTTTGATTTTTCCTGTTGTAATCACATGACATTTAATCCCAATATTTTTTTTAACCAAACTATCCGCGATGAATATCCCTAGTATTCATACTCCTGATGGTTCTCAAATGCCTGTTACATATAGCGGTTAGGTTTCTACTTCCCATCTTTCTATTCTTGACACGTATTTGATTTCAAAACTCACCCTAAATCTCTTGTCTGTTGGGCAACTTTGTGAATTGGGATTTGAAGTCATATTTTCTAATAGTAGTTGTCATGTGTAGGATTCTCGGACATGAGAAACTCTTGGGACTGGTCGTAAGGTTGGACGCCTATTTGAACTTACCAGTTTACACCTTCCATCTCCAACTCCACCATCACCACAACCAAATATCCCTTCATCAACCTTTACAACCTCACTACCACCGCCAATATCCTCTTCCTCGTCCTTATCTCTACAACCACCAGTGTCTCTATTACCATCCCAACTTTGGCATGCTTATTTAGACCACATTTCATCTAACCAACTCTAATCGCTTATCTCTAGTGGTCAGCTAGATTCAGTTCAACATGAGTCCTTTAAATATATTCATTGCCAACTTGCAAAACAATACACCCTATCCTTCAAAGAGAGTCAATGGGTGCAAATGGGTGTTTAAGATCAAGATGCTTTTTGATAGCTCTATTCAACGATATAACGCCCGACTTGTTGCAATGGATTTGCTTAGGAATATGGTATTGACTATGAAGAGACATTTGCTCCAGTGGTGAGGCTAACATCTGTCCATACACTTCTTGGCGTCGCCACCATTCGAAAATGGACTCTTTTTCAAATGGATGTTAAAAATGCATTTCTTAATGACGATCTTCTTGAGAAAACATATATGCATACTCTCCTGGCCTAGTTGCTCCTCGAAATAAAGTTTTTCACCTTCGCCATGCTCTCTATGGTTTGAAACAAACTCCACGTGTCTGGTTTGCAAAATTCAGCACTACTATTCATCAGTTTGGGTTCACACCTAGTGCTCATGATTCGGCTCTGTTTATTCACCATACTGCCATTGGTATTATCATTTTTTTTTATTGTACGTGGATGATATGGTTATCATTGGAGATGATATACGCGACATTTCTGAACTCAAAAAGTTTCTAAATGGCCAATTCAAGATGAAATACCTTGGTGTGCTGGCCTATTTTCTTGGCCTTGAAGTCTTATTGAGTTTTGAGGGATATTTTATCTCTCAGGCCAAATATGCCTCAAATCTCCTTTCCAAGGCTAGGATCATTTACTCAACCACTACCATTACTCATCTCGAGACGAATGTCAAACTTAACCCACTTGATGATTTGCCTCTTCAGGATGCCACTCTATATCGCCAACTGGTTGAAAATCTTATATACCTCACTATCACTCACCTTGATATTACCTATGCCGTTCATCAGGTCAGCCAATTTTTGTTTGCTCCTCGGACCACCCATTACTTGGTTGTTCTTCGTATTCTTCGGTATGTCAAGGGTATATTATTTCATGGGCTTCATTTATCAATTTAGTCTGCTGCCGTCTTATAAGTTTATTCTGATGCCTAATGGGCCAGTGACCCCACCAACAAACGTTCAATCACTGGTTACTGTTTCTTTTTGGGCAATTATCTTATTTTCTAGTGTAGTAAGAAACAAACTGTAGTTGCTCGCTCCAGTACTGAAGCTGAATATCGTGCTATGACTGATGCAACTCAAGAACTTCTTTGGCTTCGATAATTTCTTCCTGATATAGACATCTGTTCTCCTGTTGCCACTACCCTATACTGTGACAACAGAAGTGTTATTCAGATCACTCATAATGCTGTATTCCATGAGCGTACAAAACACACCGAGACTGATTGCCACTTCATCCGTCATCACATTCTCTAGAATACTGTTTGGTTACAATCCGTCAGTTTAGCCGATTAGATAACAAACATTTTCACTAAGGCTTATCCACTTGGATGCTTTCACTCTCTGATTTCCAAACTCAAGTTCACCTCCCACTTACCGCCTTAAGTTTGAGGGGGGATGTTAATGTATTATATGGGTTTGACCCACATGGTCTATTAGAGCAAAACCCTAGCCCCCACTTCTCTTATAAATATATATATATCGTTGTATTTTTTTTGTATATTTTCTCATATTATCAATACATGATTCATTCTCCCACGTTTCAATCATCTTAGCAGAAACAACTCATCTGATTATCTTTGACGATTATTTAAAAATCATTCACTAATCTATTCTTAGTGTTATAAGTTTTTATTATTTAGTGTTATGAACATAATTTGTATAAAAACAAATTGAGTTTATTTCGTGTACGGATAAACAACTGTATGTTAACTCCAAATTACCAAAAAAATTACGCCAAATAGATAATTTCACCCTTTTGATTTGATTTTTAAATTGATAATTTTCAAATGAAAAGTAAAATATAAATATTAAAAAATCAAAAAAATAAAAATAATATTGAGAACGTCCCAAAAAATAAAAATTTTATTTATTTTGTTTTCTACTCAAAAGAGTAATATTTAACTTAATATTTCATCTCTTTCACCCTAGTCTGTCTTATTTATCAAAAAACACAAATGTGGGTGGTGTTTCCCTTGAGAAACGCACATGTTTTCTGCGTTTCTCAAGGGAAATGCAAATAGCATTTGCGTTTTTAAAAAAACGTATATACGCATTCGTTTTCTGCGTTTCAAGGCCTTTTTTTTTTTTTAAATGCAGATTTGATTTGCGTTTTTAGGTAAAATGCAAATTGGTATTGTGTTTTATCAACTTTTGGCAAATAAGTTTATGTGTATCATTTTTCAGAAATTATTTATTTAAAAAATAATTATTCGGTAAAGAACTCCTTTAAATTGAGTATGCTATGGTATTATTCATGTAACATATTAGATAAATGACACAACAAATTTGACCTACCTGTTGAAGATGTTCTAAATATCAGAGTTTTTAGTTCAATCGTTATTTATGTGTTTCTATTATTGACGAAAAAACATATAATTTTAATAAAAAGAAATAACCATTTTTTGGTATTAGAAAAAAACCACTACTAGAATTACAGTTAGGATGCCTTTAGTATTTAGATAGGCTATTTTAATTTTGAGAAATAAATTATTGAGTTTCACATGATAAATATTTTTGTTTAAAACAACGTATTCTGATTTTGAATTTGGTTATGTTCTTAAACTGTAGGAATAAATTTTACATTGCATCACAAAATTAATCACATAAAGAAAAATAAAAATAAAATAAAATAAAATAAAAACAAAAACACCGAAATATACTGATGCCTCTATTTCTCAGAACACTTTTCTAGGTGGAACCGATACAACCGCAATGACAATTGTGTGGGCCATGTCTGAACTTATGAACCACCCACGTGTCATGCACAAGCTCCAACTCCATCTTCGGGACACTGTCAAGAACAAGTCCAACGTAGAACCCGACGATCTTCCCAATCTCAAATATCTCAAAATGGTCGTCAAAGAAACCCTCCGCCTTCACCCTCCGTCGGCTTTATTGATTCCGCACCTATGCATGCGTGCTTGCAGAATAGGCTACCAAAACTACGACGTTTTGCCCAACACTAGAGTTTTGGTCAACGCCTGGGCCATCGGGAGAGACCCTAATAGCTGGAACCACCCGGAAGAGTTCTACCCGGAGAGGTTCGAGAATTCCGAGGTTGACTTCAGGGGGCGAAATTTCGAGCTGCTGCCGTTTGGAGGCGGTCGGAGAGTTTGCCCCGGGATAAACATGTCTGTGACCACCGTAGAGTTCACGCTGGCCAACCTTCTGTACTGCTTTGATTGGGAGGTGGTGGGCGGCGGTAGTGTGAATATTGAGGAGAAGAGTGGGATAGTTGTTCACAAGAGAACGCCACTTTGTGTTGTGCCCATAAAGTATGAGGGGCAAGAGTAGGGGGTTTAAGCGTATAAGGTTTGTAGTATGTTTTTCTTATTTTGTATTTTGTTTAAGGTTTGTGGTGTGTTTTTCTTATTTTGTATTTTGTTTTTTTGTTAGAAGATGTAAAAGCTTTTCTGGTGAAACAAGTAAAAGAGGACAAAGACTTTTACTTAATAAAATTAAAGGACAAAAGATGGCAGGAGAAAATACTTGTGTATATATTGTTGTGTGATATTTTGGTTGACGACAACCATTGAGGACCAAGCACATGACAGACTACCTTGGAAATCATCTCATCTCAGTTAGCAATGAAGTCTACTAAGTCAAGTAGGCTTGAGCTACTGTACTGCCTCAGCTCGGGCCTCATCAAAGGGGATACCTTTGGAATCTAACTGAGCTTTGTCTATCGAGCTGCCCCTGCTTGGTCTCTACTGGGGGGAGAGGGGAGAGGGGGGGGGGGGGGGGGGGGATATTTTTGGAAGCCTTGCTGAGCTCTAGCTACCGAGCTACCCTTGCTTGGCCAACACAAAAGGGGACACACTTGGGAACTTTATCGAGCAGTGTCTACCGAGCTACCCTTGCTCGACCAACACAAAAGGGGACACTATTGAGAACTTTGCCGAGTTCCGTCTACTGAGTTGCCCTTGCTCGACCACCATTAAAGGAGGGATCCTCGGGAACCTTGCCGAGCTCTGACTCTTGAGTTGCCTCTGCTCGTCCATCGTCAAAATGGGAGCCCTTTGGAATCTCATTCAAGCTTCGACCTCTCATGCTGCTTTTGTTCGACCAATGTGAAATAGGATCCCATTTGGAAGCTCATCCATGCTATGTTTTACCGCCCAACCTCTGCTCAACCTACGTCAAAATATAGGGCTCTTTTGGGAGCTCATCCGAGCTCTACTCTCCCGTGTTGCCTTTGCTCGGATAACATTAAGGAGGAAAGCCTTTGGGAATTTCAGCCGAGCTTCGACCTCCCTTGCTGAGCTTACTTGGACGTCACCAAAAGGAGAGTTATGAGAGCTTGTTCGAGTTGCGCTGAGTGATAGGTGAAATTTATCTATATTTCTAAACCTAATTTGATAGTTTTCGAGTATTTTTGTTAGGTTTTAATTCGTTTTTATTTGTTTTTATTCAAAGCAAGGGTTAGGAGCAAAAACAGTCGAAAAACGAGAAAATCGGTAAAAAAAAAAACGATCAAAAGGATCAAAAGAAGAGTAACAGCTTTACCGCTGCAGCGGTGAAGCCCCTAGTTGTAAAGTGTTTTAAGATGTTTTCTAGATATTTGTTTGTTCTCTTTTTGTTCCAAGGCCGATCCCACTTATCTTAGAACACTTTGGGAGTGTTTCTTGAAAGCTCTCAACCAACCAAAGAGGAGGAACACAATTGGAGAAGAGGAAATAAGATTGGAGCGATTTTTACGAACGCTACCTTCAGATAACAGCTATTCTCCTTTATTTCTCTCTTTATTCTGAACTCGTTTTTGGTTGTTTGAACATGTATATATGGATTATTGTTGAATATATGGTTATGACCAAGAGCTAAACACTGATTATCTATGAGATTGATATAGTTTACTAATATTTGTTTGAATCCGTGTTTCATTAACAGTTGTTCTTTCCTATTCGATTGTGTTTACCGTTCTTTCACTTCATTTATATGCTTGTTAAGATATATTGAGAAATTGAGGTTTGACACTCGGGAGAGGTAACCCCGAATTCGGACTAGGGTTTAAACACAACGCGACGATCTAATGACCCGGGAGGGTATTAGAAACTGTACAATCCGTGAGATTGGGGCGAGACTCATGTGACCAAGTGTTGTATAGATGCTCGAGGAGGACTTCGGCGTTGATGCGAAGTTGCATATTCATTCACTTTACACTTGGGAGAGGTAGTGAGTGAGTTTTCGATACCTAGATTATCAGATAGATTTGAATACCGTTAATGTAAACTAGATTGGATCAAACATGTATAAATAAATGAAGTTAATCCCTAGATAATCTATACCATATAATATATTTAGTATTATAGTTTAATTAATTGTTAATTTAGTATATTATTTATAAAAAAAAAAACCTAATTTTTATCGCCTAAATAAAGTTCGGTTATGATAATTGCGATACTCAACGACAATTTAATCCAATCCCTATGGATACGACAATGCCTACTCTTCCCACTCTACTAAAACTTGACCCGTACACTTGCAGTGAAAGTAGCGACGTAATATTCCACTACCAAGTTTTTGGCGCCGTTGCCGGGGATTGATTTTTAGATTGTTGTTGGTATTGTAAATAAATAACTTGATTTTAATTTAGGCATTTATTTTGTTTATAATTTTTGTCTGTAGTTTATTTTTCCTGCAGGGTACGTGAAAATGTTAGATCAACAAGTATTGTTCCATTTCTTTCAATGAGATTCCGTGCCATTTAATTGTGTTTGGGATTAATACAAGGAGTTGCTTATTCAGTTTTTGAACCATCATTTTCTGAGGGAGTGTCAACTACTGAACTTCCTTGATGGGTTACGAGATGCAACAAGAAATTGGGTTGAAGGAGGAAATGATACCACCTTTTTCGGCCAACATACCGTGGACGAAGCCTATCGGTTGTTGGAAGACATGGCGGAGTTTGATTATTAGAGTTGGAATTATTCAACAAGCTATCAAAGCTTGATGGGTAATTCCACCATTTTGGCTCCATGGATTGACATCCTGAACCAACAAATGAGTCTTCCCCCACCCTGAAGGAAATGTTCGCTGAATTTATGGGAGAGACTCAGGCTTTCTAGAGGGAGACGAATGATCGTCTCAATGAGCATGAGGTTTGTCTTGACAATATTGAGACGACTTGCGCTGAAATTGATGAAACCTTAACATCTATTCAGACACAAATCGATTAGTTTATCTGCTTTATTGAGGCCGAGTCAGAAGTGGTGGCACCAAGTAGAACCAGATACGAGCGGGAGGAGCTTGGGAGCATTCAATAATGATTATTCGAATGAAATAGAAACCCAAGCATGGATCGACGATTGTAATTCTTCACCATTTGGGATCCACCATGTAGTGCCACTACTGATCGAAGATGATCACATCTACGAGGATCCGATGTGGCTCACTTGTCTTTTACCGCCTTTAGCACCGTTCTTTCATGCCTACCGAGCACATGAGCCGGTAACGAGTCACGTTGAGAATACGGGCCAAATAATGCCAAATCTTGCCAATATTGAGGGCGTTCTGAATCAAGACCCATACGTAGTGTTGTATGACACATACTATGGGCAGAAGCTGTTATTTGACGAGCTTAGCTTTGTGTTAGGTTGAGGACGTTAAACCAAGAGCTTATTGGGAGATAACCCAACTTTACAAAGTAAATTAGGTCCATTACCACTGACTTCATTCAGAGGTGAGATTGTCTCGCCTCCCAGGTATGTGTTCTAAACCCCCTTCGTCGACATGCTATATTTAAATTGTTGAGAACAATGATTGGGTCACTATGGACATTGCCCGTTTTAAGTTTGGGAGTGATGTGTAGTATGCTAGCATATGTTTTATTGTTGTTAGTTATATAGTTTAAATGTTTTATTGTTTAACTGTATGCATACTTGTTTAGTTTAGTTAGTATGTTATTATTTGTAGCAGTTGTTATGTGTGCTGAGTTTTGTAGTTCATCGGGGCTATTACCCGATGATTATATTATCCCTTAGTTGTTTTTCGAGGTCAGAGGTAATGCCTATTCATGTGTGTTCTGTGTGATTGACGTTTCGTTGTGGTAAAAGTTATTGTGGATCTTAACATGCACGAGCACTTAAACTCAATGTACTAGCTATCCAATTAATTTGACACTGATTATCTATTAGCCAAGTTCATGACAATAGGAATTCTAGAACTCTATTTGGGGAAAATTTGAGGTGAAATCCTAAGCGATGTAGTTTAGGAGATATGATTTAGGCATTCATTTTGATCGCTTGAGCCTTTAAAGCTTACCTTGTTATATGTTTATCCCTTGTTACCCTGTTGAAGCCTGTAATCCGTTTTAATTCTGAACACGTAACAAATATCCTGGCCAATTAAAGCTTTTCTAAACCTTTATCGCTAAACCTAAGGCACAATTTGAGTGAAATCAAGTTAGCATTTTTTATGCTACTTGAAGTAAGTGGTTGGGTTTTGGACGAACTATTGACTGGTTCGGTATTCGAGTACTCACTTGTCATTTTTCTATCGTATTTCCATACCCGTCAAATTGTAACAAATTAAATAAGTTTGGGGGTATGTTTGTTTAGCTAAAAAAAAAAAAACGTAAATATGTATATACGGTTTTAATTTTGTTTGTTTTGATAAGTGAATACTTCGTTTTTAAATATAAGTTTATGGTTGTTTCGAATTGATCTATGTGGGGTTATGAGTGTGATTGAGCCAAGCGTTGTGTCTCGGGTATCGTTAAGTTAATAACATTAACCTATTTTTATATTCCTGATATACCCTTGGCCATTTTCCAGAAACTGAACCAAGTTCTATTGATCTTTTTGAATTTCCAAGCCTACATTAGTGGAGAGTGGAACCCAGTCTGGTAGATGGATTTCCTATACCTCTTTGGTTTTAGTCATGAACTTTGTTGGTGGATAATCCAATTCAGTTTGTGGATAGTTGTATGATTGAGTTTTCGCACACACACTTGAACATGATCTAGAATGGAACTTACTACTATTGAATGTTGAAATTCTAGAACACTACATGGTATGCTTTATACTTGAAATTGATAAGATTGGGGGCTGATGAGGGAAAACTTCTTGGTCGTTAGATGAATTTCAAAACTTACACATTATTTTTCTTTTAGTTCCTTTGTGTTTTTTGTTTAGTAATCAAATTCGTTAATAGTTGTAGTAGTTTATTTTATTATGTGGGTGTTTTGCTCGAGGACTAACAAAATTCTAAGTTTGGGAGTATTTGATAGGTGAAATTTATCTATTTATTTCCAAACCAAATTTGGTAGTTTTCGAGTATTCTTGTTATGTTTTAATTCATTTTTATTTGTTTTTGTTCATAGTAGGGGTTAGGAGTAAAAACGGTCGAAAAACGAGAAAATCGATGGAAAAAACGATCAAGATGACCAAAAGAAGAGATGCAATTTCACCACTACAGTGGTGAAACAACAGAGAGATCAGAAAGTTTCTGATCGCTCACCATTGTAGCGGTGAAATAGAAGAATGCTATTGACTTCCCACCGCTACAGCGGTGAGCCTGCCAACATCCCCACTGTTGCAGCTCTGTTTTTGACCACTGCAGTGGTGAAGCCCCTAGCTATAAAGTGTTTTAGGATATTTTTTAAATATTTGCTTGTCCTCTTTTTGTTCCAAGGCGGATCCCACTTATCTTAGAACACTTTGGGAGTATTTCTTGAAAGCTCTCAACCACCCAAAGAGGAGGAACACAATTGGAGAAGAGGAAACAAAATCGGAGCGGTTTTTACAGACGTCACTTTCAGATAATGACTATTTTCCTTTGTTTCTATCTTTATTATTAACTTATTTTTGGTTGTTTGAATATGTATATATAGATAATTGTTGAATATATGGTTATGGCCAAGAGATAAACGTTGATTATCTATGAGATTGATGTAGTTTACTAATATACGTTGTTTGTTTGGATCCGTGTTTCGTTATCGATTGTTCTTGCCTATTCGATTGTGTTTACCATTCTTTCACTTCATTTATATGCTTGTTAAGATATATTGAGAAATTGGGGTTTGACACTCAGGAGATGTAACCCCGAATTCGGACTAGGGTTTAAACATAACGTGACGATCTAATAACCTCGGAGGGTATTAGAAAATGTACAATCAGTGAGGTTGGGGCGAGACTCATGTGACCAAGTGTCGTATAGATGCTCGACGGGGACTTTGGAATTGACGCACAGTCACATATTCATTCACTTTACACTCGGGAGAGGTAGTGAGTGAGTTTTTGATACCTAAATTGTCGGATAGATTTGAATACCATTAATGTAAATTAGATTGGATCAAACACGTATAAGTAAATAAAGTTAATCTCTAGATAATCTATTCTCATATAATATATTTAGTATTATAATTTAATTAATTGTTAATTTAGTATATTATTTATAAAAACAAAAAACCCAATTTTTATCGCCTAAATAAAGTTCAGTTACGATAATTATGGTACTCAACCACAATTTAATCCAATCCCTATGGATACGACAACTCATAGTCTTCCCACTTTACTAAAACTTGAACCATACACTTGCAGTGAAAGTAGCGATGTAATATACTGCTACCACAACTCAGCCGTTCTGCTTCTGCTTGGGAACATCCCCTTTAAGCCCCCTCAATACCTCTGGAGAATAGAGATATCCTTCCAGTGCCCAGGGAAGAGGAGAAATCAACCGACTTTGTCATCGATATTTCTATGGGCCGAGTTTTGTCCTTCTAAGCTAATTGGGTTAGTTTAGGCTCGTTCAGATGAGCCAAAAAGCCAGGCCCAGAGGCCTAATCATCTTGCGCACCAGCTCATTGGCCACACACTGTGTTACCATAATTGACTGTGGGGTCCTAATCTTGTGGCACTAATCGAGCTTCTAACCTATACATACTTAAGCATTCAACGTCCAAGGTAATACTCAACAACCAACTTGAAGCATAACATAGCCTTTCTCTCTCAAGCTCTTACTCTCATGCTAGAGGGACTTCATGAGGCATAATCCTGATGGGTCTTTGTGCAAGTATAAGCTCGAAACCTCAACTTAGATTTTGTAAGAATTGACAGTTGATCACGGGACCTTCCAAGATCTCTAATCTCTGAACTCCGAGCTCGGAACCTCCATCTCAGTAAGAAATTCACATGTGGACTGCAACTAGACCAAGCCGTTGTGTTAACCATTTTAAGACACCAACAGTTTGTCACCGTCTTTGGGAAGAGTACGAAGAGCCTTCATCTGGTCATTACTTTCTAGTCAGCTAAGACTTGATGATCATAAGGTCTAGTAATATTATCGAACAAATAAATTAAACCCCCACCGCGAGTAATCATCCTAACAATCAATATTCCCAAAGAAATAAGAGATATGTCTAAGGTCATGAGGTCGGATACCCAAGCTCCTACCAATAAGGAGAATCCACCGTCCATAGGCCAGACGAGCCCATCCACTTCCCCTCTAGTATCTTTGTGGGCCAAACCTTAGGAGCTGTTGAGTCTTAGCGCATTGACATCCTGTAGCACCAACTCGGCGAGTTCCAAACCTGTATCCAAATCTTCATCTCTTGTCTACCGCAAGCCCTATGGTGGGGGCCCAAAATCTTTATGTCATAGGCTAGGAGGAGTAAGCTCACAATTTTGAGGACCGGGTGATCTACTCTAACAGGCACGTGTTGGGGGACCAACTTCAGCCCTGCGACCACAGGCCAAGAGAGTAAGATAAGGCTTCCTCGGCTGTATCTAGGTTACTTTTCTTTTCTCTACGAAGACATGGGGTTAGTGACCGATCAAAGTCCCCTATGGGCCAAGTACTTAGCAACACAACAAGGTCCGATCTAAGAGCCCAATGTTAGTGAGAGGTTGGATTATATTCGCTACCCGCACACTACCACAATGTCTAAGCAGCAGGCAATCATGTGAGGGTAGATCCCCAAGGAGAAGGTGTGGCAGAACGCCGCCTCATTGACATAGAAGTGCTCTTACAAGAGATACACGAGAGTAAAAGAATAGTTGGAATCCCCACTGAGGTGAGGTTCCCTTTCGTGGACGAGGTCCTAGACGTAGTGGTGCCTCGACATTTTACGCACCCCAAGATGAACCCCTACAATGGGACGACAGACCCTTTGGACTCCTTCTCGATCTTTACGTCCCATATGGATATGAAAATTACCTCTGTAGCCATGCGGTGTAATTCTTTTCAGCTCACCCTCTCAAGGACGATGAGGTCTTGGTTCTAGGGCCTAAGGTCGACCTCCATCTTCACATTTTTGTAAGCTCAAGAAACTGTTCATTACTTGCTTCAGTCACTCATGCCAGATACCGAAGACCATAGCACATATGCCGAAGACTCTGGAAGATTATGTCTAGCAGTTTAACATAGCAGACAAGTGTGATAAGCTCTTTGATAGCTTGGTGACAAACGCCTTTAAAGATGGGCTCTAGCACTAGAGGTTGTCCTATGACCTCTGCTAAAACTCTACCCCTACTCTCAATCAATAGGCCACAGGACTCACTTTCACGATGTCAACCTGTGAGTATCAGATAAAAGAAAATAAAAGGAAAATTAAAAGAAGAAGGGTAAGAATAAAGAAGCTTCGATCCAAGCTCTGAGCTGAGCTTAAGGCTTAAAGAAACTGCAGTCTGAAGGGAGGTTATGACCTTTTCCTAGGGACCGAAGACCATTTGCACTCCCAGAGCATTGTCGATAAGATTTTACCCCACTCACAGCCTCTGTCACCATGATCTATGCGAAGAACTCTGGGAGCAAGTTCATTCCGCTTTTACCACCTCTGAGAGATAAAATGATGGGGAGGTTATTGAACAAATATTGTGAGTTCTACTGCTATCAGGGCACTTCACAAAGAAATTTTTCCAATTTTGATAGGATATAAAAGACCTCATCCATAGGGGATATCTTGGAAATTACGCCTGAAAAGAGGATGGGGGGGGGGGGGGCAGAGATTAAAAGATAATAACCATTGTAAGGAGCACCGGGGACAGAGAAGAAGAGAAAACTGTGGTTGACCTCAAGACAGAGAAGAATATGATAAAGACGATGATACTCAGCGTGTAGATGGTGATATCAACGTTATCCATGGTGGATTCAGTTCGAGGGGAGTATAGACACTGCATTTTGTCCCACCCTGTCAATGTCGAATCAAATGTAAGTTCAGATAAACTTTAAACTCAGGTTTAAAGGGAATGAATTTCTACATGAGATCACACTATACAATATATAAGAACAACCAAAAACATGACAAAAATACAAAAAATGTTGAATTTAACAAAATACAGCCAAGTTAAAGTTTCAGATCAAAATCGAAATTCCTATGATTGAAGGAGGTCTAAAATCATTTTACTAAAGTTTTATTTTCAACAAATCATATTTATTATAGATATACCTTAGTCACTACCCTTAAATCATAGGATATTTCAAACAATTAACTTGGTTACCCTACCTCGACTTTGAAACATTTACTTTTCACTGAATCTTGTCAAATTTAACACAAAATAATATTCTCTCTCATGCATATCACATCACACACTACCAATAAACACTTCAAGACACCTTAATCAAAGATTGGAAAGGTAATTGCAAATCCCAAAATCACAAAGTGATTTAAGGTTTGGGCTTGACTTGGATTTTTACCAAATTCAAGTAGTTTTGACAAACCACCCTAGGCCCAAGAAATTAAGGGGACTAGCTATCATTTAAGGACCACCGATCAAGCCTTATAATGACCGAAGAGCCTCCCTAGAAGTTTCCTACCAAATGGAAAATGAAGAGGACAAGACACTTAGGGCACAACCAATTATTATAGAAACTAAACCGATTCGGCTTGCCACCTAAGTATGGTATTCGACGAGTATTGAATGCCTATACCATCAAGAATTAAATTCTTGGTATGACATGTTAAGACCACATTCATGGTATCTAGATATTTTAAGCAAAATATCTTAGAAACCAACCAAAAGCCTTGAATCGTGATGATCCGTTACTGAAACCAAATCAGATGAGTAGCCTCCAAGCAAATAATTTAATGCACATCCATCAAGAATTTAATGCTTGTGATGATATAGCATTCCTAGGTTCAAAGGATCTACATATGTTTCACAAAAAATATCTTAGGGTAACTAGGCAACTTGGAAACCAACCAACGGTTAGAAGGAAAGTTCACTCGATTCTCTCTAAAATGAACTGAATGTGTGGCCTCCAAGTCATGACTCATCACTTTGCATTAAATGCAAAGTGACACTTAAGGACTAAATTCAATGAACTTTGGGTGCATTTGTGACAACCAAACCAAAATAGTAGATCTAACTGGTGTTTAGCCCCTGAATCGAACCGAATCAATCCCATCAAGTCATAAATGTACCCATGTGCAAGGATTATCATTGGTAGAGAGGTAATGATTGGCAATCATTGGCAATGTTGGTAATGATTACCAATGAATACCAAATCTTTGAAAAGATTTGGTAATCATCACCAAATTTTTGAGAATCTAGCCTTCTTTCCTAAATTTGTTCGAAGCCAAATCAAACCTAGACAAGATAGCAAGTCCCATAGACCAATTATCGCCCAAGGAAGAGGCTGGTATTGCCTATATATTACCCAATGCGTAGGCCCCTAGCCTATAAATAAGGGTGCTGGGGTTATGATTTTTTTCAAGTCTTGAAGGCCTAGTTTCTCTCTCTAAACTCGAACAACTCTTTTGGGTCCTAGGCCTCTCAAGCATATTTCTCAAAATACACATTGTTATTCTACCAAAATCTAGTTGTGGAAGGAATTCTTGAAGTTCTTAGAACAAGAACTTCAAGGATTGACGATCAACGATCAACATCGAGCCAAGAGGAGCAAGGAGGAATGATACTTAGGGATGAATACATCCCCTGAGTAGGTTGTTATTCTTGGGTTCTTAGATGGGAACTCAATGAACCGCGACCACCGATCACGGAGAAGGAGGTAAACACTTAGAGAAGATCACATCCCCTAAGTAGGTATATCCTTCCAAACCCCCTATGATTCTTGGTTGATTTTGTGAATATTGTTTTGTATATAGTAGGATCTTGTAAATAATTCACTCACTTTCATGTTCTTAATGCATAAAATCCATAAAAATCAAAACAAACCCTAAAAACAACCTAACAAGCTTTTGATTTTGTCAAGAACATCAAGCAAGCACCTATTCTTAATTATAACAATCAAATTAGGTTTAAATCATACGAAAATCACTTCAAGCATTTCAAGAGCATTCAAAACATGCCAAAACGTTAAAAAATGTCAAATCATCAAACTACGTGGTAAAAACGCATGCAAATTCGAACAAAACGACTATTCACACCGTGAGTTGTACAAAGTCTATAGTATTCTCCTTAATACCATCGTATTTTTTTTTCTTTAGTTAAACAAAACGCACAAATATACATACATACTTATATACTCTACCGACAAACCCTGCTGGCTAAGAACTCGAGATAAATGGAGGACCTCTATTCCTTCGGGGATATGTGTGATTCTTCTTCAGAAACCTTCCCATTTTTCTTAGTTACGAGTAGGACTGGGATAACTATATGGTTTTTGTTTTTACTTTTTAACTCACAACTCACACACAAACACTAAACTAATCGAAGCAAAAGAGTTCATTTAAGGTTCTTGACAAAATAAAAAGGTTGTTCTAAGGTTGTGATTCAGGTTTGTTCACAACCAAAACTAACGGATAATTGACCGAAACTTAACTAAACTAACTCATATTTAATCAAAACTAATCTATTTTTAATGAGACAACAATGAACTACGTCTTACCTAATCTTTAGTAACCACCAAAAGTACATAGGTAACCCATAAGGGTTCAGTCACACCTCTAATAATAAACCATACGCTTTATCCAAACCAGAACAAAGTACGTGATGACCTAATTCTCATTCAAGATATGTAGGTAACCCACGTGTGGGTTCGGTTGCATATCCAAACAACTTAGTCTTAGTTTGTATTTCATTTAGTATAGCTTGCACATTTACACATTTGGTTGTATATAAACTGTTATTGGGAGTTGCTGACTAGTATTAGCTGTAGTATTTACCTACTATTCATGAAATCATGTCAAAAATACATAAAAGAACAAAAACTTTAAGAATGAGAACTATTTTGTTTAAGTGAATAAAAGAAAACTGCTTGGATAGTGTTTAACTGTGAATATCTATTTAGACTGAGTTCCTACCTTCGGACAAGTGTCTAGCAGTGTCTAACTTCTTCCCCAAGTATAATTGACTCCCAAACTTAAATAATATCTTTGGTATATAGACCTATGGAAGTCAAAACATGAGTCATTTCAAAAGAAAAAATGAATTTCCAAAATCCTGTGACCTAGCACACCATTTAACCCCATGCTAGATGACGACTCTATTTTTTTTTAACAAAAATCTTGGCCCAAGAAGTTTTTCAAAACCAATGCTTAGAAAATCACTTGAAACACTATTTTCAAAATGAATGGATTTGGACAAATTAGAGAGGACTGTTTAATAACATCCAAGCATTATGTCGTTGATTACAAACATAAACAATTCCCTAACAAAAACATAACAGTAACAATAGCAATAATAACAAAACAATACAAAGCATATCATTTCATGTGTATATATCAACATGCATACATATTTATTGTCTTTATTTACTATATTTACATTTAGTATCTTTACATTACCACATTTAAATACTATGTTCCAACACACGACCACTCACTTTGTATTGTATATCATGATGAAAAACCCAAGTCGTAACGTCCTTAGGGATAGAGAGATCGATCGTAGGGGCTTTCAACGGTGGTTTCATTGCACCGATCTAAGCCCTAAAAGCCCTTAGGTTAGAAAGATAAGTTAATAGAAGCAAGGCCGGGGGTTGCATCCCCTAGGATCTGGCTATGAACTTCTTCTCACTCGGACAACCAACCAAAGATGGAAGTTTCCCCGGGAAGGACACCGGAGGTTTGAAGGTCTGGGAACCGATCTGTTTTTAGGATACGCTAGAAGAAAAGCCGAAACCATATATAGTAAGCCTAGGATAAAAGATAACCGAACCAGTTCAACTTAGGACACATATTTTGGAGAGAGATGTATTTTTTTTTTTAATTTTTGCACAGTTATTTACATTACAATTGTATAAAGGTGTTAGAACAAAACTTTTAATACAAGTAGGGGAATAATAATCTGTGTGAGAATTCTTGTTCTATCTCACACTTTGCTAGCTTGCTCGCACTGAAAAACGTTTGCAAAAAAATTGAATACGGAGTAAGCTGAAGGAAGAAACAAGAATCCTCACTTCACTTAACCTAATAAGCCATAAAACATAAAACATCAAACTAATAATTCCCATTGCCTCCATAATATTTCACTTCAAACATACCTTAACAAAATCACCAGTATCTTCACTTTTTAAACCCCCCCCCCCAAAAAAAAAAAAGTCTATCTCCGAATAAGCAAATAATCATAGATTTGCTAAACAAGTTTGTCTAAAGTTCGTCCACTAAAGCCAATGTAAAAGAATCTGTAAGACCCCAACCTTTGACATACGTATGATTTAAGTCGCGTTTTAAAATAATTCGAAAATGATGGGGTGAACGGTGTTAATTATTATTTGATTTAAATTTTAAGGGTCAAATTGGAATTTTTACAAAACATAAAAATTAGAATTGAGTTAATTTATAACTTAACCTAAAATATAGGGGCTTGGTGTAAAATTAAATATTATATATATAGTGGCGGTGTAAAAATGAGAGGAGGAGAACCGGCCACTTGGCCGGCCCTTTTTGTCACACATATATACATACATACATATATACCCACACATCCCCGGGAAGAAAGGAGAAGGATCGAGAAGAATTGAGATAAATCGAGAGGGAGAGAAAGTTGTCGGCGGTATGGGGCTTGGCCTTTTTTTTTTCTCATGCACACACACACACACACACACACACACACACACACACACAGACACACATACACATATATATATATAGAGAGAGAAATACACAAATGAGAAGGAAAAAATAGAAAAACAGAGGAGAGAGAGAGGGAAGTGGGTTTTGGTTGATAGCGGGTATCGTCGTTCGGTGGTGTGCGTGTGTATTCCTTTGTTTTATCCAGCATGCATGTGTGTTTCATTGTGCGTATGTGATCGGAGTATGTGTTGTGTGCGTTTTGTCCGTCCATTCGACGGTATGGTCATCACTCCAGTGAGTGTGTATGCTCTGTTTTTGATTTGTTCATGTGTTGTGTGTGTCAAATTTGTGTGTGTTTTCTGCTCTGTTTAGACCATGATAGGGTGTGGGTGTGTTTTCTCCGTTCGGATCGTCCGTCATAAATCATCGACGATCGTGTGTGGTTGCCAGCGGTCGGATGTCGTGAGTGGGCGTGTATGTTTCGGAGTGTGTGTGTGTGTGTCATTCGTGTGTGTTTGAGCATGCTTGTGTGTGATTAGAGTGTGTTGCTGGTTGGCTCTGTGGGTGCGTGTGTTTGCTGTTTGGTTGTGTGGGTGTCGCCGGAGTTCATCGGTGGTAATTTTAGAGAGAGAAAGCGATGCATGATTGTTGTGTGTCTGTTGTATGTGTGTGTGTTGCTTCTGGGGTGTCTACGACGTATGTGTTTGCCGACGGTTGCGAGGGTGGTGGTTGGTGATGGTTGTTTGGCCGACCGGTGAGTTAGTGGGAAAGAAAGTGGCAGCGGCTGAGCTCAAATCAGAAATAAAAAACGCAAACAGAAGCAAGAGGAAGAAGCGGGAGAGAGGAAGAAGAAAAAGAAGAGAAAAAGGAAAATAAAAAGGAATTTACATAAACTACCCTAATAAAACCTAAAACTCATCTTGCGGACCGGTGGAAAATTCGGGAAAGGTAAAATTCCGAACTTTACTAAAATATGGAGTTAATAATATTTAATTGTCTAGTGGGTGATTATAAAACTAATTACTAGTATCGAAAATATTGAAATGGCGATAATAAATATTGAGACCGTTCACATGAATAAATTCGATATCGTAAACTGTAACGGAACAATACTCGTTGAATAGTAATATAGAATGCGGGGAATAGAAAATTACGGAACTTAGGACCTGTATTGCATGGTTAGGTTATTTTTACATAAAATATTAATTTAGGTCCTGTCACTGTTAGGTTTGCAGGCACAGGAGTTCTGGTAGAGAATAGTCTGTTAAAGTTTACGAAAGCAGATATCCAGGTGAGTGTACTGTCGTCTTGTAAAAATCTATTTTCATATATATATATATATATATATATATATATATATGATAGAAAGATGTGTTTACTTAAAAATTAGATGAATTTATAATTTATATGGATTAAGCATATTTGGGTGATTTGGAAATATGGTTTTAGCTGGTTTTTAAAGAAAAGTGGAAAGAAGTGATTTGTTAAATCTAGTAGGTTTTAAAAGAAAGTAAAAAATATGATTTTTGGATTAAATCGATTTTGAAGATAGATGTTGATATTATTGATTTGTAGTTTGATGATGTTGTTATTGTTTTGTCGATGCTATTGATTTTATCTGCTTCGGCAGAGCGTTGATGTTTTCTATTGAGTTGTTGTTGTTGAGATGGAGATGAGTTGTTGTTGTTGAGGTGAAGATGAGTTGTTGTTGTTGTTGAGGTGGAGATGATTTGTTGTTATGGTGGTGAGGTGGAGATTGGTGGTGGATTTTCACTTGTCTGGCACAGGCTAGTGGAGCGATGTTTCACCCGTCTGACTTAGTCCAACGGAGCGTGGCTTCACCTGTCTGGCTTAATCCAGTGGAGCGTTGTTTCACCCGTCAGGCATAGTCCAGTGGAGCATTGTTATATCCCGGTAGGAAGGCATATTCTACGGGATACGGTACCGTTGCAACTCGCGATTGTGAGGTTAAAACGATCACATGGCTAGCTGAGGTGTGGTGTGATATAGTGTAGTGAGGAGTGGTGTGGTGTTTGAGAGGTGGTGTTTTATCATATTTGGTGTCTTATTATATATGGAGATGTGGTGTTTTATTTTATCGTCTTTGGTGTTTTATCATATTATCTTATGCTGATGGTTTGGATGGATTTTATATATTTGATATATATAGATGATGATTCTGAATGGTAGGAAGAAAGAGTTTTCTTGTGGTCTATGATTTTTATACTACTGTTAAAAATGTGTTTGTTTATATGCGTTATGCTTGATCCATTTAAAAGTGACATTACTTAGAATGTATTAATATATTAAAAATGTTTTTACTAAGAAGGCAGTGCACTCGTAGGTTGAGAGGATAGAAGTTGGTTGGTCTCCTACTGGCACTAGTCAGAGTCATGCGTGTCATGCATTGGAGTTAGATAGGAGTATTGTGAGATGGGCTGTCAGAGGTGAACCTCAAAAAGGTTCATTATATATAATTTTTGTGGTTCTTATTTTTGGGACGGGTGTGTCCCTATGGCACTGAATTATATGTTGTATAGATGATATTATATTGTTTATGTATATGGTTGTTTTATGAGGTGGTTTGATGGTCAGATGATGTCATGTCGACGTCACGTCAGCCCCATGATGACGGGTGTCCGGGTTGGGGTGTGACAGAATCTACCTCGATAGTGTGAAATCATGTTAAACTACCAAAACATAAGAAAGTGTCATCACCTAGTCATATCTAGACTATGTGATCCAAATCGTAGACATATCCGGGGTCACCTTTTCCTAGGAGATTCATGTCGAGTCTTAAGCGTAGTGTCCTTTCTCATAAAGCCTATACCTTAGGAATTACGCACCATTAGGAAGACATTTTGTTTAGGTTCAAAATGCCTCAAAAGAAGCCACGTAGGGTTTACTAGTCATACTGTCAAAACAAATTTACCCTCAGTAGACATCATAAAATCAAAGGCGTCTTAGACTCTTCCTCAAGCCCTAAGAATGATAATCCATCTCTTGAGGAAGCAAAATGATAGAGCTGCCATTAGGTTCTAGGGAATATGATTCATGTTTGAGGGAAAATATGGGATAATTCCGTCATTACGTCTTAAGAATAGTAATTCATTTCTGAGAAAGAAAGACGATTTCGTCATCATGTCTTAGGATCAATTATCCTTACTCTAAAAAGAAAAAAAAAGGATATTTCTGTTATTAATTCCTAAGAGCCTTGGTCCATGCCTTAAGGAAGAAAATGACGATTGTGCCCTAGAGTCCTAGGAAGAATGATCTATACCTTAAGGATAAAAGGGAAATCATGCCGTAGTCTTAGGATGACTGTAACTTTAAACTTGAGGATGAACCAAAAGTCGTATGTTACCCTGGTCCTACGAAGCCAAGTCCAAGCCAAGGTTTGTCCGGAACATATATGAGAATTTCCTGCTGGAGCTACGTGTTCCTAAGATTGCATATACACAGCACAAACATCATCATCCATGTAGAGATAGTCACGCATAGTTAAAAATATAACCACGCATAAAGGTCGAGTAATTCACATCCTAAAAAAAAGGGTTCATTAGTAGAGGTATAGGTTGGTTAATCACTTAATAAACCTAGGAAATCTGTTTAGGTAACTTTTCCTGAAATCCATTCGGAATTTGCTTGCAAGATCGTAAGATGGACTCAATCCCTATCTCTGTTGGAAGTATTTAGAACAACTCTAAGATCCCGACAATGCAAGAAGACATTACCTTTCTGACATAGATACCGAGCCAGATGATTCCTCCCTATCCCAAGAAGAGGTCCAATCACCATCACCTGGAAATACCTATAGAATGATAAAATATTGGGATGAATTACGATTCATTAGGCTTCCTTAGGCAAAGTAGATTGCTATTGAAAATTACAACAACCTTGCTAAACCAGACCATTTCACTTGTGCTACCGCCGCAAGTCAAGGCCAGCCCAACTGGGAGAAGAGCCTCGAACCTAAGGAAAATTTAATCCTAGGGGATAGTTTCAAGATATGGAAGAAGTTGGACCACATAAGCCAATCTACTGGACCATTGTCCACCCAGAACACCTACCTTTCATCTCTAATCCATATCTTTACAGTTCTCCACAAAAAAACAGTCAATTACCAACCTTAATTCAATTACTTCATCAAGTTTCCAAGTCTACTCGATTCAAGACACGATTTACCTTATTTGATATGCCACTCTCTCAAGCTTACCACTACTGCTTCAAGAATAAGTTGTTAGCACCTATTTCCCTGACCTCAGAAACCTTCAAGATCCAAGGTTTAACTGTCGCACTTTCTACCCGTATCACTCACGTATGACTGGTCATCACACCGATTAGTGCCAGGACCTCAAGAGTTGTGTCGAGGATCTCTTCTTGGAAGGGATCATAAGTATCTCAGGAGAAACTCTGACCATCAAAAAATAGGGTGATAAACGTCTATATCTTCATTTCCTTTAGTTTCCTAAGTGCTTTCTAATAAACCTCGTATTATCCTATATTCTTACGTACTAGATCTACAAATCACCAAATGCAAACTTATTTTATCTAAGGTCGACTCAGGTCTTCATACTCTAACATTCATAAATTAATCTGCTCATCATAATTCACACATCGCAAATGGTCAAAATAGTGATAACATAATTTCAATATTAAAACCATAATCTAAAGGAAAACGTTAGAAGAAATGTATTCTTTAAACTAAGCAATGGTGAGATTTTCACAAAATCTAAGAACGTTAGAAAGAAAACTTAGGAGCTCCATTGTGGAATCACTACACATGTTCCAACTTGGGAGTATCCATAGAAGACTTCCTCAACTAGAATGAAGGAAGAAATATCCTGAAGACTTATGATGTGAAGAATGACAGATAAAGTCTTAGAGCCTAGACCTATCCACGAAAAAATTCTTGAACAATTAGGTAGCTGAACAAATGAAGACTGACTAACATAAGCTAAGACTTTATCTAGACATAACCACGTCTGAGACGGCACGAAAAACCTGCTTAAAAACCAAAAAACAAGAAAAATGTCGATAACTGAAGACGTAAGACAAGAAGAGAATGATAAGCCATATCGAACTAACCAAAAAAGTAGTCAAGATAAGGGAAAAACCAACAAAGACCTCGAGATCGACTCAAATTACCCTAATTCTCTGAAAAATGTAAAATCTTGAAAGTAAGTATTAAGAGAAATAAGAAAGACCGGTCTCAGAAAGTTTCTAAACACTGAGTGATCACATAAAAGCCATTAGGTGAATTGTGCTCTCTATATGATTCGATTATTAAGTCTTAGGGTTGTCTCAACACCTAGTGTCTTGGGCCAACTGGACCGGGATCACTACCCAATGCTCGTTACATGGATTATATAGGAGGTATGACTCCCTACTTGCTAGAGTGAAAACAAAATAACAGAAAATTCTCCTAACACTAAAAAAAAAAAAAAACAAAAAAAAAACACATTTGTTAGTAGTCAGTAACTAACACTTGTTTCTCCATCACTTCTATTATCTCTCTTTTGAATTATGTCGGGAAGGCTCATTCTATCTGCCCTCAGTCCAAGACAGAAGACGTGAAACCGAGGCATCGATAAATCCTCAGGTAACACATAGGGCCTAGGTAATCTCGATAACAATCTTAGAAAATATTAATATCAGAACTTGATGGAATTGAAACTAGACAACCTCGTTAACTAATAACTAATGATATTTGGTCTAAATTACTATTGAACTTAACTTCATCATAATTTAGATTCATCCGATGTAAAAATTACAACAATTATTGAAATAACTGAAGGTTTGAATATGATTACCTGAGTATACTCTAGACAAAATAATCTTGCGTAAAGTGAAAAAATAAATATACACTATGTATAGGCCATCATCGACACGACACTTGCACTTGTACACCTTATCTAGAAAGCTCTAATAGGCTAGCAGACAATCATCAGACATGTAATATGGTTAAGTTACTTCGTCGGTCACCGTACCAATGTCCGTTTCTAATAATGGGTCCAACTAACTTAGAAGTCAGACAAGGAATCGACCTCACCGAAGGTGTGTCTTGATAAACCATGCCCATTACTGCGAAACATCATAGTGTATTAGAGTGTCTTTAGAAGTCTGGCCTTTCTAGGATCTAATACAATCTTTAAAGAATTGAGTGAACCCCAGAATCGTTCAGATTCTCCAAATTTCAAGCCTCCAATAAAAGAAATCAAAGCAACGTAATCTAAAGACTTAAACAAACTACCAATCAAGGATAACAATCAAATTTAAGCTAGCTAATGCTTAGACGAGACTCAATCCATTAGGCTAGGACAAGATTGTTGTTAACAAATGTAGCTATCTTCATCTGCGATGGGTGCTATTCCTAGAATCACCAGATTAGAACTCCATTCGACCTGATCCTTGGTAGATCACCAAGGTACGTAGGAAACGCAAGTTGGTTTGGTCGAAAAAAAAAATAGAGGTATCAACATCACGATATCCTTTTAACCTTACGCCATAGCGCCACTCTTGAATAGTCTTTTGACACATTCCTTGCTATCCAAACAAATGAAAAACAACTAAACCTAAACTATGCTTGACTTGATCCTTGGCAACACTGCCAAGGTATATAGGAAACCTATGTAGATTCAGTCAATGTTTTTAAAACCGTATCGGACATCAAACCGGAAAGGTTACCGGGTCACGGATCACTAATTCAACCGGTAGGCAAACCGCGGTAGAACCGCTAACGTCATAATTACATCATAATTATTTTATATATATATATTTATTTAAATAAAAAAATACAATATATATATATATATATATATATATATATATATATATATATACAGTTATACACACACATATACACAATCAACAATCCATCCAACAGTAGTCTTTGAAGGTTGATTGTTCGTCAATCATTTAAAGTACCCAATGGTAGAAGTGATTAATCGTCATCCATGTTGAAACCTCCAGGATCAAGTATGTATCCATCTTTTAGGACATATTCAAATACTTCTCTTTAAATTTCATGTCTAGCCGAACAAAATATTTATGTCTCCTTCTTTGTTATTACGAGTAAACTCACATGACAAAAAAGGACAGTTGTAGACACCGCATTTTATCCTGTCTAGTCAGTGTCGAATCAAGTATAAGTTCAGATAAATTTTAAACTCAAGTTTAAAGGGAATGAATTTTTATCTGAGATCACACTATACAATATAGACACACAACCAAAAACATGATAAAAATGCAAAAAATGTTGAATTTGACAAAATACAACTAAGTAAAAGTTTCAGGTCAAAATCGAAATTCCGATGATTTGAGGAGTTCTAAAATGACTTTACTAAGGCTTTATTTTCATCAAATAATATTTAATATAGATAAATCTTAGTCACTACCCTTAACTTATAGGACATTTCAAACAATTAATTTGGTTACCCCACCCCGACTTTTAAACATTTACTTTTCACTTAGTCTTGTCCAATTTAACACCCAAAACAATTCTCTCTCATGAATATCACATCACGCAAGACAAAGAAACAATCCAATACACCTTAATAAAGGCTTGGAAAGGTAATGGAAAATCCCAAAATCACAAGGTGATTTAAGATTTGCGCTTGATTTGGATTTTTACCAAATCTAAGTAGTCTTGGCAAACCACCCTAGTCCCACGAAATTAGGGGACTACCCATAATTTAAGACCTACAAACCAATCCTTATAATGACCAAGGAGCCTTCCTAGAAGTTGCCTACCAAATGGAAAAGGAAAAGGACAAGACACTTAGGGCACAACTCACCATCATTAAAACTAACCGATTCAGTTTGCCACCTAAGTAAGGAATTCAATGAGCATTGAATGCCCATACCATCAAGCATTAAATTCTTGGTGTTTATCCTAAGATTTTGATGAACAATTAAATGTTGATGTTTTTGGTAGAACTGACGGTTTAATTGAGTGTTTTAGTTTATTAGTTCCAATGATGAAGATATGATGACACGTAATGAATGGATGCTAAAAGATGATGAAGGATTAAGAGGTTGAAGAATTTGAATAACCTAGGGAAAATAATTCAGGTTAAATTTCAACTCTTAATATCTCAATTAGGATCACACACGACACAAAATAATTTTAATAAATATGTGTGTTTTTTATAGGATCCTAATTAGTTAAATTATTTGCTCCTATGTGTAATTGAAAAAGAAATATTGATAATTGACTAAAATTGAACATAAGTATTTAGTGGAGCTAACTGAGATAAGAAATCAGTTAAAGAGGCGAAAACGTCGATGAGAATGAATTCAAAACGAATTTAGGAGAGGATTCCAGCATTGGTAAGTCGACCGATGCATTGAATATGAAGTTACTGAATCTATTGGTCGACAGGTAGGTCGACCTTGACTTAAATAGTAAACTCTCTGAATCGATAAGTAGACAGGGAGGTCGACCTATGACTAGAAATGAAACTTTCTGAATCATTAGGTCGATAGATAGGTCGACTGATGGGCAAAGAAATTTTGGCTTGGCTACATTCTGAATCAATCGGTCGACCAGTGACCCTTGGTCAGTCGACTTATGGCACTGTTTAAGGATTTTGTGGAATTCCGAATTTTATTTTAATAGTAGCCATTACTAGCTGTTTTATGGTTAAGATTCACGAGATATATTAGGGATTTGATGTTATTTGAGATATGCAACAGATATTATGGTATCTCTATAGATATGGTTCATTAAGTTTTAATATTTCTCAATTTGGCACATGTAATTCTTTCTATTCTATTTAATTGTGATTGAGAAATATTTGAGGGACTTAATTGAGAAGTTTAAAATCCATAATTAAGTGTTTTAAACCAGGATGAAGTTTTAATGATATAAGGGGTCTATAAGAGCAATTAAATGTCATAACAAGTGGGAGCTAGCCATTGGAGAGCTTGTTTTATTCCCTCTTATATAGACCTGCGTTTTTTTTACATTTAAGATAGACACATTAAGATAATTATTCTAAGTTATTCAACTTTTGAGCTTTCTAAGAGTTATCATATGGATTGAATTGTGAGATCTTTTATGAGAGTTATGCTTGAGAATTATTTCTTGTGGATTATTGCTGCTATCGATCTGAAGTTTCATTACTATCTCTAATCATTATTTTTTTGGTGGAATTCAGGTGAAATATTTCCAAATTACTTTCTATTAATTGATTGCTTAATTATATTTGGAATTTGATCTTTGAAATTGTTTTCTGATTTTTTATTGAAAAATATTTTTGAAACAATTTCTTGAAAAAATCTGATTACGTGCTCAATTACGTGCTACCCAATTTTTGTTTAAAATCATATTTTGAATATCTCACTTTTCTATCACTAGTTTTGGGATATTAATTGAGTTTTAATTTATCTGGGGTGATAGAAGGTCCTAGTGAGAAAAGTCGCTTATCAATTTGTAATTGGTGAGTTAAGTAACAGATTGAATACTATTATGAGTGTTTAATCTAAGAGTAGTTGGTTTCAATCTCTTCCTGTAAATAGATTGAGGTAGTAATTCTTCCTGAATTGAATTGATTTATGAGCAATTTTGTAACGGTTCAATCCTTATTGGGTAAAATGATATTTGAAGTGTTTGTGATGTTTTGATTCTTTAGCCTAAGTTACAAAAAGAATTAGGTTATTCTTGAACTTGTAAAAAGTAGAGGTTATTCCTAAGGCTGGAAAAAGGAATTTGTAAAGGTTGATTATGAGCCTGCGAAAAAAATCTTTGTAAGGGTTTGGTTCATATCTTTAAAGGAATCTTGAGTTTAGTAGGTGCGACTCTCCGTGGAGTTCAGGGGACTGGATTAGCTAAGAGTAGCTTGGTGAGCCAGTATAAATTTCTGGTGTGCTGCTATTTTTCATTATTTATTTTTGTTGTTTGGTGTGCACCTAGTTGATATTAGGTTTCCGCTCTGATATAAAGATAATAATTAATTTAGGATTAAAATTAATTATTTGGAGTTTTTGAAGTATTTTCTTTGATAATTTTTTATTTACCCAATTCACCCCCCTATTGGGTAGCTCACTGGGCCAACAGTTGGGATGACATGTCAAGACCACGTTCAATATATCTAGATATTTTAAGCAAAAATATCTTAGAAACCAACCGAAATCCTTGAATTGTGACGACTCGTTACCGAAACCAAATCGGATGAGTAGCCTCCAAGAAAAGAATTTAACACACATCCCATCAAGCATTAAATTCTTGGGATGACATGTTGGTAGTGGAATATTACGTCGCTACTTCACCGCAAGTGTACGGGTCAAGTTTTATAGAATAGAAAATGAGAAGGGTTTTCGTATCCACAAGAATTGTATTAAATTGTCGCTAATTACTGCGATTATCATAACCAAACTTTATTTAGGCAATAAAAATTAGGTTTTTGTTTTTATAACTAATATACTAAATTAATAATTAATTAAACTATAATACTAAATGTATTATATGGGAATAGATTATATAGGAATTAACTTCATTTATTTATACGTGTTTGATCCAATTTAGTTTACATTAACGGTATTTAAACTATCTGACAATCTAGGTATTGAAAACTCACTCACTATCTCTCCTGAGTATAAAGTGAATGAATATGAAACTTCGCGTGAATGATGAAGTCCCCCTTGAGTGTTTATACAATACTTGGTCACATGAATCTCGCCCTAGCCTCACGGATTGCACACTTTCTAATGCCCTCCCGGGTCATTAGATTATCGCGTTGTGTTTAAACCCTAGTCCGAATTCGGGATTACCTCTCCCTAGTGTCAAACCCTAATTTCTCAATATATCTTAACAAGCATATAAATGAAGAAAAACGGTAAACACAATTTAATAGGCAAGAACAACCGATAACGAAACAAAGATTAAACAAATGACATATATTAGTAAATTACATCAATCCCATAGATAATAAATGTTTAGCTCTTGGCCATAACCATATATTTAACGATAAATAATATATACATGTTCAAACAACAGAAAATGAGTTAAAAATAAAGAGAGAAACAAGGGAGAATAGCCGTTATCTGAAGGTGGCGTCTGTAAAAACCGCTTCGATCTTGTTTCCACTTCTCCAATTGTGTTCCTCCTCTTTGGTTGGTTGAGACATTTTTTAGAACACTCAAAACACTCTCTAGGTGTTCTTAGAATATTGGGAACGGATTGGGAACAAAAAGGAAACAAACAAAATATCTAGAAAATATCCTAAAACAGGTGGCCATTGACCGCTGTAGCGGTGGATTCACCGCTACAGCGGTGGGCATGTCGGTAGGCTTTCTAATTTTTCACTGCTCTAGTGGTAGATCTCACTGCTGCAATGATAAGTGATCAGAACTTAGGGAACTCTCTGTTGTTTCACCGCTGCATCGGTGAAACTGCTGCTTTGAATATTTGATTCTTCTTGATCATTTTACCACCACTTTTATCGTTTTTTGACTGTTTTTGCTCCTAACCCCTGCTTTGAACAAAAATAAATAAAAACAAATAAAAACATAACAAGAATACTGAAAAACTACCAAATTTGGTTTGGAAATAGATAGATAAATTTCACCTATCACATGTTATGGCTAGGTTCAAAGGATCTATATATTTTCACAAAAATATCTTAGGGTCACTCGGGAACTTGGAAACCAGTCGATGGTTACAAGAAAAGTTCACTTGATTCCATCCGAAATGAACTAAATGTGTGGCCTGCAAGTCATGACTCATCACTTTGCATTAAATGCGAAGTGACACTTAAGGACTAGGTTTAAGGCACTTTGGGAGCATTTATAACAACTAAACAGAAATACTTGATCTAATTGATGTTTATCCCCTAAACCAAAACTGATCCGTCCTATCAAGTCATAAATTCACCCATGTGCAAGGATTCTCATTGGTGGAGAGGTAATAATTGGAAATCATTGGTAAGGATTTCTAATGATTAGAAAACCAAGGATTCTCATTGCCTGTGCATTGTCCAATGTGCAGGTCCCCAGTCTATAAATAGGGGTGCTTGGGTTATCATTTTTTCAAGTTTTGAAAGCCTAGTTTCTTTCTCTAAACTTGAGCAACTATCTCGGCTCCTAGGTCTCTCAAGCGGATTTCTCAAAAAGCATGTTGTTATTCAGCTAAAATCAAGTCGTGGAAGGAATTCTTGAAGTTCTTAGAATAAGAACTTCAAGGATCAATGATCACCGATTAACAGCGAGCCAAGAGAAGCAAGGAGGAAAGAAAGTAGGCTACTTAGGGACTGCTACATCCCCTAAGTAGGTTGTTGTTCTTGGGTTCTTGGCTAGGGACTCAAAGAACTGTGACCATCGATCAACCACTAGCCAACCACCGATCACGGAGAAGGAGATAAACACTTAGGGAAGACCACATCCCCTAAGTAGGTATGTTCCTACCAAACCACCTATGATTCTTGGTTTATTTTGTGCATATTTTTTTTGTATAGAGTAGGATCTTGTAAATAATGCTCTTACTTTCATTTTATTAAGGCAAAAAATCCATAAAAATCAAAACAAACCCTAAAAACAACCTAACAAGAGTTTGATTTTGTTAAGAACATCAAGAAGGCACCTAATCTTAACTATAACAACTAAATTTGGGTTAAATCATACAAATATCATTTCAAGCATTTCAAGAGAATTCAAAACATGCCAAGACATCAAAAAATATCAAATTATCCAACCACGTACTAAAAACAAGTGTGGATTCATTCAAAACGACTATTCACACCATGAGTTGTACATAGTCTACACGATTCTTCCCAAGAACATCTTATTTCAGTTCTTTTTTTATCTAAGCAAAACATACATATGTATATATATACTTATGTACTATACCGACAAACCCTTGTGTTTTAGAACTTGGGATAAAGGGAGGGCCTTTATTCCTTCAGGGATATGTGTGATTCTTCTTAAAAAACCTTCATGTTTTTCTTAGTTACGAGTAGGACTGGCATAAACATATGGTATTTCTTTTCACTTTTTAACTCACAACTCACACACAAACACTAAACTAATCAAAGCAAATGAGTTCATTTAAGGTTCCTGACAAAATCAAAAGGTTGTTTTAAGGTTGTGATTCAGGTTTATTCACAACAAAAACTTGTGAATAATCAACCAAATCCTGACCTAACTCATGTTTAATGAAAACCAATCCAATTTTCAATGAGACAATAATGAACTACATCTGACCTGATATTTGATAACCATCCAAAGTATGTAGGCAACCCATAAGGGTTCGGTCACACCTCTAATAATAAACCTTACCCTTTACCCAAACCAAAACAAACTATTTGATGACCTGATTCTCATTTGAGATACGTACATGACCCACGTGCAGGTTCGGTCCCATATCGAAACAACTTAGTCTTAGTTTGCATTTCATTTAATATAGATTGCATATTTACATATCTGATGTATATAAACTATTATTGGGTGTCGATGACTAATATTAGTTATAATATTTACCTGCTTTTCATTAAATCATGTCAAAAATAAATAAAAATAACAAAAACTTTCAAAAGGGGAATTATTTTGTTTAAGTGAATCAAAGAAAACTGCTTGAATAGTGTTTAACAGTGAATATCTATTTAGATTGAGGTACCGTCTTTGAACTGGTGTCTTGGGGTGTTTATCACCTTCCCCGAGCATTACTGACTCCCGAACTTAAAAGTATCTCTAGTACATAGACTTATGGAAGTCAAAACACGGGCCACTTGAAAAGAAAATTGAATTTCCAAAATCTCAGTGATCTTGCATACCATTTAACCCTTATGCTAGGTGGCAACTCCATTTTTTAACAAAAATCTTAGCCCAAAAAGTTTTTCAAAACTGACGCCTAGAAAATCCCTTGAAAAACCATTTTCAAAATGAAGAGATTTGGACGACTTCGAGAAGAATGGGTGAAACTTGTTTTCTCCTTCTTCCTGATTCACTACTTCTTCTGCTATTGAAATTCGGTGTACATCAGGGAGATATATCCTACTTCTGCAGAGTCATGAACAAAAGGCCAAGTAGAAGACCAATGAGGACATATACAAGGTGAGAACTATTGATGTTGTCTCGCAAGACCGATGAGTACGTATACGAGGTGAGCACCATTGATGCCGCCTCACACAAAGTCATTTCTTTCAATAAATCCAACCTCAGAGTGGTGCATTTGCCCTAGGATGATGCCCTAATAATCATGACTTGGATTAAAAACTTTAAGATTGGGCTCATCTTGGTCTATAGAAGGAGTTCCTCTAATATCATCTTTAAGTGGTCTTTTGACAAAATAAAGGTGGACATGAGCGCACTTCGGCCCACGAAGTCTCATTTGGTTTGTTATAGGAGGGATTTCATTACTAGGGTTGGCCAATTGTCCTTGCCCATCACGGTAGGCATTTCTACACGATCGACAATCGTATGGAGTAGGTTATTGGTGGTGGTAGGCCTTTGTCCTACAATACTATAATGGGCCAACCTACAGTCTCTGCCTTTAAATCCGTGAGCTCCCTTTACCATTAAATAATTAAGTTCCCCATAGACCATGCTGTAGGCAAAGTGAGAGGAGATTAAGAATCTTCAAGGGCTTGTACTCGGAACGCCCTTGCAAAGAAGAAATAATAATTAGTAGTGGGGCTTGAGCTCGTGGACCTTGAGCTTAAAGGATATGAGCACATGGTTCTGGGTGTGGGACCTGTTCTTATGCCCATTAACGACCCTCGTGATGAGGATCCAGATTGTCGACCCAATGAAGAACTGGTAGAGGTGTCTATCAACCTGACATGTGAGAAGATAAAAGTAAAGATAGGTGCCAAGTTGGGCCCCAAGCATAGAGTTGAGCTCACCGATCTTCTCCATAGGATGTACGACGCCTTTTCATAGTCATGTGATGAGATCCTGGAGATTTATCTCAAGGTGGATATGCACTAACTTTATGCTGACCCGCACCACCCACCTATGAAATTTAAGAGATGAAAGTTCCATCCTGATCGACAAAAAACAATCGAGGAAGAAATGGACAAGTTAGTGAAATTGGATTTGTTGGAGGAGCTTAAGTTCCAATACTAGCTCTCAAACGTGGTCCTCTCACCCAAGGCCAGAGACAAATGAAGACTCTGTATGGATTTCAAGGAACTAAACAAGGCATTCCCTAAGGACTTAATTCCTCTTTCGAGGATAGTTATAGTTATCAACGCCACAACGAGCTACAAGCTCTTAGGCTCTCTTGACGCCTATGCGGGGTATCACTAGATCCCCATGTTTATCTTAGACAAAATTAAGATATCATTTATTAGGGACATGGGAATATATTTCTACAAAGTGACATCCTATTGCCGCAATGTTGGGGTCATTTACTAACGCCTCATTAACAGAATGTTCGAAGAGAAGATCGGGAAGACAATGGAGGTATACATAAAAAACATGTTGGCTAAGAGTGGCTGAGCTACCGACCACATAATACACCTCTATGGCTGCTTTTATAAGCTCTGAACGCACTACATGAAATTTAGCCCAAACAAGTGCATCTTTGAAGTTTCAGAGGGGAAGTTTCTTGGATACATGGTTAATCAATGGAAGATCGATGCTAATCCTGACTAGATTAGTGTGGTGCTTAACATGTCTTTACGTCGCAAAAGAAATAGGTACAGATGATTACTAGCAGGCTTGTAACCTTGAGCTGTTTCATAGCTCGGTCCTTCAAAAGGTGTTTGACTTAGTAAGTCGGGGAAACTAAAATTTTGAATAGATGGAAGAGTGGAAGCTATATTTTACCAGCTCAAAACCTATCTCTCATTAGATCTCTTGCTCAATACTCCAAAGGCTGGAGATGAACAATATTTGTATATCTCTACATCGATGACTGCAATGAGCGCAACATTATTAAGAGAATAGGGTGGTGTTTAAAGCCTAGTGTAATACTCTAGCAGAGTCTTTGTGGACATTGAGACAAGGTACTCGAAGTTTGAGAAGCTCGCCGATACCCTACTAATCGCCTTAAGAAAGCTAAGGCAATACTTCCAAATGCACACAATCGTTGTGCTAACTAACCAACCTTTGAGGAAGATCTTACACTCGCCCAATGTCTCATGGAGGCTCATGAAGTATAACTTCAAGCTTGGTTAATTACATATCTATTACCAGCCAAGGATATCCATCAAAAGTTAAGTCCCATCTGACTTCATTGTTGAATTCACCTTCTCGGATGATTAGAGCCCAATGGTTGATGACTAGGGAGCTCCGGTCCTAGAAGGTCAGGGGAACTCAATCAGTCTAAATTATGTCCTAGGTCTAGTGACTTGGAATTTATACACTGATAGGTACTCTAACAAAAATGACTGTGGGGCTGGAATGGTCCTCGAAGTCCTGCACATAAAGAAGGTGGAATATGCCCTCAGTTGGGTTTTCTAGCCACAAACAATGAGCCTGGGTACGAAGTTTTACTCCCTGGACTTTGCATGGCAAGGGACTTTAATGTGAAAACTCTTCTCGCCTTTTGTGACTCTCAGTTAGTGGTTAACCTAGTGAATAAAGAATATATGGCCAAAGACCCAAGCATGACAATATATTTGGAAAGGATAAAGGCACATATGGGAAACTTTGAAAAGATTTAAGTGACCAAATTCCCTGCTAAGAGAACAAACATGTTGATGAACTGTTTAATTTAGCCTCGACGGTGCAGTAGACCTTGAAAATGATTGTGCCCGTAGAGTATCTAGACACCCAAAGCACTCTCAAATCAGATATCCACGATCTGTGAGCTCACCAACGAGCCGACTTGGATAGATCCAATCTAGAAACATCTAGAGAACAATACCTTTTTAGAGGACCGCATAGTGATAAAGATGATGCATTACCAACCAGCAAGGTGTAGACATCGCATTTTGTCTCGCTTTCTTTCGCTTGTTAAACGTTTTTGGACTAAAGTGAAAATTCTGACAAAATTTAGATCAACATTTAAACGGATTCATTTTCACCTAAGATTCCTTAGTTAAATTTTTCAAAATGTTTAAACACAAGGAAAGATAGAAAAAATAAACAATTTGGATGAATTCTGACGTAAATAAAAGTTTGGGGACAAAATTGAAATCTTTAAAACTTAATTTGGGACCAAATTGATAAAATTGAAAGTGTTTTTCTTATGGATATCACTTTTTATATACTTAATTTTGGGTTTTACTCTTAAATTTTAAGAAATTTTGCCAATAACAATTACTTTTCGTTTTTAACACAAAATTGTATTTTTTACCGATTTCGTCAAATTAACAACCAAAAAACATGAATGCCCTAATGGATAGTTTAATTTACTTTTTTGAATTTCAATTTTGATAAAAAAAAAAAAAAAAAGTCTCTACCAGAATAAAAAGTGGTCAAAGCACTAATTTTACTATGTGCACACCCTCCAAGAAAAAACGATGCATTGAATGCTTCTCGGTAGTTGGGATAGAAAAACTTGAATATCTATAGGTCATTTACATAAAATAAAAGACTATTTAGGTGGGTAATTAAAGTCAAACATAACATACCAAATATAACTACAATAAAAACTACCTATAAGGACACTTCTGTTGGGACACAAGTGATATGTATTGTGCCGTATAAATGTACTTTTCAGGGAAAAACATTAGAAGTGTAGCATAAAAGTCAATTTGTTGGGACACTATATGTTTTGTGCCCTATAAAGGTATTTTTTCGGAACACTATATGTATTGTGTCCCTATAATTAAATATTTAAAGAACACAAAATTGTGTCCCAATAGAATTTAATTAGTAATTAAATAAATTAATATCTATATATAATGTAAAAGGACATAAAATAGTGCCCCAAAAATAGAAACTATTTAGGGGAAAATTTTGTGTCATATTATAATTTAATTATTTAATTATAGGTCAATTAATGGTGCCTTAATACATATATTAAAATAAATTAAAAAAATAAATTAGAGGTAAATTAATTGTGCCCTAATATGTATAATAAGATATAATAAAATCAATTGAAAAAAAAAAATGATAATCATCTTATGAAACGACGTCGTTTCATTTTGGCACCAAACAGAAAAAAGAACATCCCCCCTCACGTTTTTGGTGGAAGAATGGAGCCCTAATATTCATCGCTTCACTTCCTTCCAAAAATCATTACAACAAAAATGATCAGTAGCGGCAATTATTTTAGTGACAATTAAAAAATAGCCACTAATGATACGTTTTTAGTGACAAATTATATAATTGCCGCAAATTTATGGGCGCGCACCGATTAGTCCTAAAAAGCGCCGCTAATTACCGAATAAACCCAGCCGCTTTTTCATGCACCGATCAGGACTTTTGTCCACGTTGGACGATTTTACCCTTCATTAATTAGGCGCTCATCCTTCCGCTAAAACGCTGATGAAAAATCTTTGTTCTGACGTAACTTAATTCGCGGAAGTCCATCATGCCAAACGCTAATGAAAAATCTTTGTTCTGATTTCTAAAAAACGATCTATAATATCTAACCTGTAAGATCTACAAAGTAAATTTGCGTGTCTTTACATGTTGAATGTAACATCTTCTGTTCACAAAAAGTCAATTAGTGTCCATTGAAGTGTTGAATGTAACATGGCTTGTCTTCACAAATTGAATCGCTTTTCTTAACGTGTTAAATGTAACATCTTCTGAAGAACACCATTTTTTTGTCTATTAACGTGTTGAATGTAACATCTTCTTATTTCAACAGAAAAATGTCTTTTTTTGTGTCCATTGACGTGTTGAATGTAACACGGCTTGTGTTCACAAAATTCAATTGGCTTTTCTTAACGTGTTGAATGTAACATCTTCTGAAGAAGACCATTTTTTTGTCTATTAACGTGTTGAATGTAACATCTTATTTCAACAGAAAAACGTCCTTTTTTGTGTCCATTGACGTGTTGAATGTAACACGGCTTGTGTTCACAAAAATCAATTGGCTTTTCTTTACGTGTTGAATGTAACATCTTCTGAAGAAGACCATTTTTTTTCTATTAACGTGTTGAATGTAACATCTTATTTCAACAAAAAAACGTCATTTTTTGTGTCCATTGACGTGTTGAATGTAACACGGCTTGTGTTCACAAAATTCAATTTGCTTTTATTAACGTATTGAATGTAACATCTTCTGAAAAACACCATTTTTTTTGTCTATTAATGTGTTGAATGTAACATCTTATTTCAACAGAAAAACGTCATTTTTTGTGTCCAGTGCCGTGTTGAATGTAACACGGCTTGTATTCACAAAATTCAATTTGCTTTTATTAACGTGTTGAATGTAACATCTTCTGAAAAACACCATTATTTGTCTATTTTGTTTTGTCATTCCAATTTGTTAGGGCTGTTACATTAAACACTGTCATATAAGAAAGGACAACAACAAAAATGTGTATGACATTGTGTATATACAATGGATTACATCCAAAAAATAACTTCGGAAAACAGTTTCCAAAAAAAAAATTGTGGAAATCTAGAACTTCAATACCATTTGTCCATTTTCCAGTTAGGTTTGGGTTCATTTGCTGTGCGTGTCTGATATGAGTCAAGCGTCCATCTTCTTGGTGCATCATTTAAGAAGTCATGAATGATAGCAGCACGTTCCATGCGAAAACCATGCAAGCCCATATTTGTAAGGATTTTCTCCTTCCTAAAGATCTTCTTCATTACATGGATGACGCATACTCCACAATCAACACTGTAAATTCAACATCACCAACATTCAAACAACTGTTCCTTTTTTTTTTTTTTATTGAATGATGTATGACTTAAATTATTAAGTTATATATGCAGTACTTACGCTGATGAACCTTGATCTGGTACATCACCAACATTCAGCATCTTATCTTCTGAAGGATTAGCCCACTCATGCTCCACATTATTTTTGCTGAGAAGTTGATCTACGTATGCAATCTATAGGTGGACAAAAACCGTCAATTATTGTTGGTTATAACAGCAACAAAAAATGATTTTATGAAAATACAAGCTTACAAGTTTTTTCGCATTTTCGAAAAAAGGGTCAACTATGCCTCTTCGTCTCAGATTAACAGAATTATAATGACGCCATGTTGACTCTTGCTTATCGCACACAGCTAAGGTCCAATGCCCAGTTGTTGGAGTAGGGCCAGCAGTGTTTATGGGAAAATGAACATAACGGCACTCAGATGTGAAGGCACGGATTATGTCAGGGTTCAAAAATTTGTTAAGTGTGGGTTCATCCCCTTCAAGAATCCATAACTGTAGAAAACATTTTTACCGTATGTGTGAATAAATTTTGTACATGTATAACAGTCAAATGGAAAAGAAGCAAAATGTACTCACCCAACATGTACTATTTATGAAAAATGATTGATCAACAAGAATGTCGCCAAGCTGTTTTAAATCATTTGCCATATTCATTTGTTCGAGGCACAAGAGCTCCATAACACCATTGATGACCTGATTAAATAAGCATCAATACGTTTAGAATATGCATCAGAGTTTTATAATGTCAAATACATGTTATACTCAACATCCACAGATGTTGAATGTAACATCATATAGATTAAACAAAAACAAAAAAAAAACAATATACAGGGTAACTCACAAAATTTGTTAGCTGTTTTTCCCATAGTAGATCAAGAATGTCAACAAAGGAGACCTGTCCAAAAGTCCATTCTCCACCCCAAACGAAAGCTCTAATGTATAAAGAACAAAATATTTTTCATTGGATCAGCACAAAACAATCGAGACATAGATGAAAATGAAAAATAATAAAGATGGAAGAATGAGACTTACGTATAACCCTCTGTTTGCATAATAAGCTCTAGGAGTTTCCATTCGTCTTCAGTTAACATCATAGCCACAACACTATCTCGGGAAGGCAGCATGCATGACTCATCCAACTCAGCAGTCATTTTGCTGGATTCTCCTTGATATACTGTAGTGCCCTTTGACTGATTGGTTGTCACTGGCTTTTCCTTCTTAGTAGCTTTTATAAGCTTCTTCGATCGTTTTGCAGGAATGTGATATTCATGGACTGACCCCTCGCCAGTTTTCCGTGTCCTCGCGCAGCTTTTAACATTTTTTACAAGTGATGTGGGAGTTGTCATATGTGTTTTTTGACGTGTACTTCTTCGTGTAACCATTTTGTCAGGCACATTTGGACATTTGACTACTGGTTCACGATCATGTTTGGCAATCTCACATGCTTGTTGGGCAATAACAGATTCGCGCTCTTCTAATGCCGAATTATAAAACTTTGCGATCTCCACAACCTGTTCTTTGAATTCCTGCTCTTTCTGAATGGACTGTGTAACAGAATGCACCACAGCCTCTTCTAGATGTTCCTGGAGTACTGCTTTTTCAGTAACAAGTTTTTCCGTTTGCGTAACAACGTGTACCTCTGTTTCAACCAGTGAATTCATCAATTGGGCTTTTAAAATTGCAATCTCTTTCTTCAATTTTTTTTTTTTTTTTTTTTTATATTTCTTCTTCAACTCTTTGCGTTCCCCCTTCAGACGATCATAATCACCAGCAAGTTTTTCATTTCTTTGTACAAGCTGAGCCAAGTTTTGGGACCCCCCCACAGAATTCAGCAACATCAGTAGTGAACTCTTGAGAAATCTTGAGGTCAAAAGAAGGAAATTCTAACGAATCGACCTTCTTCTTGCCCTTGTGCTTCTTATCCCGACTAGACGATTCAATATCAGTATGACTTGGAAGCACAATACCCATTTGCATTTCAACCATTGTTTCCTTAATTTCAGCCCGCTTAATCTAGACAACAGTACATGTAAGAATGTTACTTGCAACATGAAAATGATGAGAACATTTTGGTGTTACATTCAACATCCACTGGTGTTGAATGTAACATCTTAAGGATTTTATTATTTACATATATAAACACAAGTGACCAATTGATGTTACATTCAACATCCACAGTGTTGAATGTAACATCTTATGGATTTTACTCTGCATACAGACATTAATAGAACTCTTGACGTTACATTCAACATCCACAAGGTGATGATACAGAGAACATGTTTGCATATAACATGCATACCTGATTATCAGTCAATTGGGACAATTCCAAACCAGATGCAACTTCCATAAGTTGCATCATGTCCCACTTTTCCCAGCGTGGAATAGAATATTGCCGCCCTTCAACTTCTTTGAGCAAATATGTGTGCTCGCATAACCAAAACTGAATAAAAAATGCATCACATCATTAAATTTGAAACGTAAAAACATAAGGGGAAAAATGATATGTACTATAGAACAATGTAAAAAAAAGAGAATTATATAACCTGCAATGCGATAACACATCCAGTAACAGTTTCTGGTCTGCGATAACCTGAGGAAATCGATGACATCAAGTTTGAATGAATTGCTTCAGCCCAGTTATAAGTCACCATCATTCCTAAATCCTCAACATTCATGATATCAGACACACCAGCAGCTTGACCCTTGTTTGAAAAAAAACAAGTTGCTATGAGATACAAGCATAGCAGACGAGCAACATCTTGTACATCTTCATGGTTATTCCTGGCCAATGCTTTGACAATTTCATTCTTTATCTCAACAACAATCAACCTGTTTTTAGCCAAGCGCCTCCTTGCTAAGAATTTAGAACCCATTTTCTTTGCATAACGACCAGGGAGGAGTTCATTCCCTAGTGGTAATCCAAAAATCAACTGGACATCATTGCTTGTAAATGTAACCAGTTTTGATCCAAGCCTGAACGCTTTTTTATGTGGTTCATATGAGCGAATGATATTGGCGATGAGGGAATCTATTTTGTGGAATGAACTGATTCCACTCTCCCATCGCAGGAGAGCATTTATTGTGTTCCAAAATGGAATTGTCCGCAGAATTTGAAAGTGTTCACGTTGAAGATTAATAGACTTGATTAACGAATGAAATTGCGATAGATTTGAACGGAATTTTATTGGTTGCACAGTCTTCTCTGGCTGTGAAACTACCAAAAAACAAATGCAATGCAGTCAAGCTTAAAACTACATACTACACATTTATAGATGATTTGGTAGGAAGACCAATAAAACAGTTAATGGAAGAAGGAAAATTACTTACCTATGATCTCATCAGATTCAGTGGATGAGTTCGTTTGTTGCGTTACATGACGGAACGGGACATCTTCTGAACAATCATTACAATGTCACATTTTTTTCAAAAAACAACAAACAGTGTTACATATATAACGAATGTTACGATCAACATAATTGCACTTTTCAACATATGTGTTTCGTGTGCATGTAGAGAGCATTATCAAAGATAAGACAAAGAACACAGTACCTGAATCAGATAGATTTACAGGATCATCAGCCCTGTTAGGATTCTTAGTCACCATTTTTCTTCTTGTGTGCACCATTTTTTCGCCGGTTTGAGGATGAGAATGACGGGAGAGAACAGAGCAGAGAGGTGTTTTTTGGTTGTGTATGCGAGAAGATGAGAAGTTTGAGAAATGAAATGAATCGGTACAAAAATGACATTTGAGTGAGGGCACGTTTTCCAAAACAAACGTCGCCGGCGCATTATCTCTGCAGAAGGTACGAAATGCGCGGTTTTGGAGGGAAATAATATGGTGTATCGCGGAACATGAGTGATACATTAAAAATGTCAGATAAAAATGAGCACAAGCCGTGTTACATTCAACATGTTAATATAAAAACTTATATAATGAACACAAGCCGTGTTACATTCAACACGTTAATAGAAAAAAAAATGGAGTTTTCCGTGGAAAATAGAAGATGTTACATTCAACACGTTAACAGAAACGCAAAAATCTTTTTTCAGACGATGTTACATTCAACACGTTAAAGAAACGCAAAAATGACTGTCTATTGACGTGTTACTTTCAATAGACAGTGTTGAATGTAACACGAACAAGCTTATGAGAGTGTTGAATGTAACACAAAGAAGCCTATGACAAAAATGTTGAATGCAAAACATAATCTGAACAAAAAAATGCACTGCTTTTTTATTCAATATTGTTTAAAAAAAAATTATGACAAATAGAACATTATTATTTGAAAAAAATTTGACAAAAAAAATCAAGATCCATCTCATGATTATTCATTTAGAGGTGCCTTACATGTTTTCCTATTGTGTCTACCCATTTTCCCACATCTACCACACCGTCTTTCTTTTACCTCTCCTCTAGATGGGATTCTAACTTTCTTCGGCCGTCATGGTTGTTTCTTTGACAACGGAGGCAATATCATTGCTTCACTTTCACCCAAAATTGGTCGTTCCATTGTTGGAATTGCATATATACCTCTTGAGTATGTCTCACGGTAAAAACAGCTTTGGAAATAGTCCTCTATGTAATTGAATGTAGGTAATCCACTCTTATATATAGCTGCAAAAGCATGAACACATGGGGATCCCTTTATTTGCCATTGTCGGCATGAGCATGTGCGTCCTTCAGTATCAACTAGAACAGAAGGGTTAGAATAGACCTCAAATACACCATTTCCTAAAGAACCGATATTCCATGTTCGTCCTTCGTTCATTAATTCACACATCCTATTCTCCCAATTTGGCATGATCTCAGATTGTAGTTTGTTCACTTCATTTCTCATCTCCGCCATTAAGTCCATCCATCGTATCCTTATTTTGTCAATCAACAAAATTGCCGGTAGATGACGATATTCACTTATCCATGAATTGAAGCACTCCGCCAAGTTAGACGTCATCTCACCATATCGCTTGCCTCTAAAAAAAGCATTACTAAATTTTTGTGGTGATAATTCTTGAATGAAGTTATGCACCTTTGTACATCCTTCATTAATCATTTGATCAAATAAAAATTTAAACATTTCTGGTGAATGTGCATATGCCAAACCATTCAATTTCTGAACCATTATATCTTTAAATGCTGTAGTTGTACCAGTCATCGCAGCTCTTAAATTCATCTTCAAATGATGCAAACAATAAGCATGGTGACAGTGTGGAAACACTTCACGTACCCCTTCCAAAATTCCGTTATGCCGATCAGAGATGAATGTTATGACAAGCTCTGGCTCAACAATCTTTCTAACTTCCAATAAAAACCAAGCCCAGTTATTATCATTCTCTGCATCAACAATAGCAAATGCAAGTGGAAACATCCCTGCATGATCGGAAAAACAGAAAATTGTTAATCCACAAGGTGTTACATTCAACAACTTATGGATGTTGAATGTAACATCAAGTGTTCTATTGATGTATGTATGCAGAGTAAAATCCATAAGATGTTACATTCAACACTGTGGATGTTGAATGTAACATCAATTGGTCACTTGTGTTTATATATGTAAATAATAAAATCCTTAAGATGTTACATTCAACACCAGTGGATGTTGAATGTAACATCAAATGTTCTCATCATTTTCATGTTGAAAGTAACATTCTTACATGTAACAAACAAAAAACTTACAAAAACGTACCTTGATTCCCATCCTTCGCTGTTGCCGCTAATAAATTGCCTTTCTAACGACCAGTTAGGAATGTGCCATCAAGAAACAACATTGGCCGACAGAACCTAAACCCATGTATACACGCTTGAAACGCAATGAATATTCTCATGAAATGTCCTGTCTCCAAATTGTATTCTAATGCAATGTGACTGCCAGGATTTGTCTCCTTACATTTATCAACGTACCATCTCAATTGATCATAGGATGACGAGTAATCGCCAAAGACATTATTCCTAGCCTTTTCTACCCCCATCCATGCATTCCGGTATGTTATTTCTAGCCCATATTGTTTCCTAAAAGTGTAAACAACATCAATCGGGCGAGTTTCGGGGTTGGAACGAACCTCATCAGCCAAACATGATGAAATAACTTCTGACGTCAATTTTTTGTTCTTACTGGTGCGAAATGCAGCTCCACATGCGTGTTCTTTTACAAGAGTTCGAATATAAAAAAAACCGTTTTCGCTCCTTACCCTTCCATGCACGAACCATGGGCATTTTCTATCCTCCCGTAGTGAGCATTCAGCTGTCACGCGTGTTTTATCATTCTTGATATAGACAAAATTAAACCCAACTTCTACAGCAAATTTCTTCAAAGCCATACGAAATTCACTTGTTCCTTCCCTGAATTTCTGCCCCACCTCTTGAATACCATCAGCCCAAATTGAGGAAAGTAGCAATTTGTCATTGCTTAACTGTAACATATTACCATAGCTTCCTATATAATCCATTTCCCCGTCGCTGTCACCATTGACACAATTGTTTAGGGCTAAAGTTGCACATGAAGAAGCACCAGTAGATGCACTTGATTCACTTACCTTTTTTTGGAGACAGACTTCTAAAAAATTAATGTTCATGTGGGCAGCCACCAAAAACATTTCTTCATAATCATTCTGATCATCAAGTGTACACTTTGGATGTCCAGGGAGTGAGTATGACAACTCAAAGTTGGCAATGAATAGATTTGACCATTTATTTATTATTTTTTCACGCAATTCAACCAAATTGCTGCCGCTTATCATCCTCAAAACCGTTGTCACGTTCTCATATTTGCACATTAATGCAATTGATGATGCCATTTCTGTGAAATATCATTCACATTAAATGTTAGTTGTGTTATGTTCATGTGAAATATAACCAACTATATGATATGATTAAGTGGATGTTGAACGTAACATTATTGTTCATCATCTAATTATTGATTTAGATGTGGTCATGTTGAATGTAACACTCTTTGTTCGATTAAAAAGGGCACTGGTTTAACATGTTATATTCAACATCTTATTGTCTAAAAAAAATACATACTTATTGTCTAAAAACAAAAACTCATGCTGATGTTGAATGTAACATTACTGTCATCATCTAATTATTGATTTAGATGTGGTCATGTTGAATGTAACACTCTTTGTCCGATTAAAAAGGGCACTGGTTTAACATGTTATATTTAACATCTTATTGTCTAAAAAAAAATACATACTTATTGTCTAAAAACAAAAACTCATGCTGATGTTGAATGTAACATTACTGTCATCAATGATACATTAAAAAAAGTTAGATAAAAATGAGCACAATCCGTGTTACATTCAACACGTTAATATAAAAACTTATATAATGAACACAAGCCGTGTTACATTCAACACGTTAATAGACATTCATCAGAAAACACATACTAATTGTCTAAAACAAAAAGAAAACTCGTTCAGATGTTGAATATAACATGTTAAAAGAGTTAGCTAAACTAGATCGATACAAATCGTACAATAAGTATGTGTTTTCGATATTGATTCATCAACTCGGCGTACATATTTAATCAAAAAACATGATGTACCAAATCAAAGTATGAATTCCTTCATGGACTACGCTCGTTGTGTGTAAAAAACACAAGAATTCCGGCGAAAAATATATAACTTAATGCATTTGATCGAATATGTAGAAATCAATTGATGCGTTAATTCAGCAAATTCGAACCGCAAATCTAGCCTTTATTCTTACCTGTGTCAGTTTGATGATCACAAAAAGCTCAATCTGCGCCGACGATGAAGATTCTCGATCTTGAAATCGGAATATTGAACAATCTAACGACTGCACCCTGTTCTGATTTCCGAATGAATGTACCGTTGCAAAATTAGGAAACTCGTAAGCTAAATAAGGTAATCGTCGTTGGCGCGAAACACGGAAGGGCATTTTCGGTAATCTCCTCATCGCCGTTTTTGGAACCGGGAGTTTTCCGTGCTATGTTTACCGCCGACGGGACTAACCGGTGCAAGAAAAGCTGTCGGATGGGATTGATCGGTGCAAGGAAAATAGGCGGGGAGCAGACGGTAAATAATTATTTTTTTTGGGAGTAAACGGTAATTTTCCCTAATTTTTATTCTAAATTTTGATATTAATATCTTTAATTAAAAAATTAATTTTAAAAAAAAAATCTAAAGACCAAAAATAATTTTGTAAAGAGAAGTTTTATTAGGACACAATTAAAATTTTAAAGCATTAGAAAAAATTTCCTAAAAATTAAAATAAATAATTAGCTAAAAAGAATGTCTAAATAGGAGGCAATTTGTTTTTTGGGCAAGTAAATAGGCGGCAAACGAAAATATCCTATCCTGCCATTGAATTGTTTTTCATCAAAAGCCCTACTGGCCTACTCCACATCTCAATTCTGATTTCGCCCAAATCCATTTCCATCGTTCTCGCAGCCACAACCATCTCAACCACGACCATCGCAGCAAGCTCACCACGCCCATCGCAGCCACACCCAGGTTGTTCATCCTCCACCGTCACAACCAAATTGCTCCTTCTCGACCGTCGCAGCCAGCAGTCACAAGAATCGTCACCAATCGTCATCGATTCATCACAATGCTCGCGATTCTGCTTTGTCTCAGGTATGATTTCACTTCTCTTGCTTGTTTTCTAGTTGAAGTACTCTTTTTTCTTCTGATTTACCTCGTTCTCGGAGCCACGATCATCGCACCACGCTCACCATGCCCATCGCAGCCACACCCAGGTTGTTCATCCTCCACCGCCGCAACCAAATTGCTTTTCCTCCACCGTTGCAGCCAGCCGTCGCAGCAATTGCCACCAATCGTCATCGATTCGTCATAACCCTCGCGATTCTGTGTTGTCTCAGGTATGATTTCACTTCTCCTGCTTGTTTTTGTTGGGTTTCCAACACTTCTCTAGTTCAAGTATTCTTATTTCTTCTGATTTAACTCGCTCACTACCTCTGTCTTTCATATTTCGCTTGAAATTATCGAAGTTGTTTTTAGGTGGTTGCTCTTGTTTTGGATGGACTGGTAAGTAATGAACTCCTAATTTTTTATGGATTGGTAAGTAAAGCATCTCTTTTGTCTCATACACTCCCTTATTCTTCTTTTACTAGAGTTAGACGTAATCTACTAATTTGAAGCATTAGATCACTGAAACTGATATGTGGAGATTGCTTAAATCACAATTCTAAATCCTGATTTTCCCATTATGTTGCCAGTTGCTTGGTTGGTGGCACAGGTTGTTGAGCTAAAGAAATATTAACGCTTTGTTTTTATTTTCGGTTGAAGTTTCTGTTTCTGTTCATCCTCCTATGTTTTTAAATTGTTGAAGTTTTTGTTTTTGGGGATGGATACAAACCTACTTTGTTCTAGATATAATCTCAGGTGTTAAAATGACTTTCTTTCTATGATGACTGATGAGATGTGCTAATTTTTTTTTCAAGATACTAATATAGTATTGGTAGAGATTTAGTGGAAATAGTACTTGGAAACTATTGTTACATGTGCTGAAAAATTAGTTGGAAATACTGATTTACTGAATTTTGTCTTCAAGTTTGTGGTGAATATATTGCTGATATTTTTTTGATATTTTTCAGTGATGGAAAACTTGATATAGTAGTCTCCTCGTTTGAAGTCCTTGAAGGTTCTGATGGAGATAAAATACCAGGTGCGCTCTGTCTTTTTACTTTGTTCAAACTTCAATGCTGTTTAGTACGTATTGAATAAGTTTAAACAGTTTGTAGAGCAAGTCTAAAATGATACACATGAGTGTAAAGCAAAACCTCAAAATGTATGAAACATGGACTTGGATACAGTCATCAAATATGGGATATATCCAAGCGTCATACTTTTCTTGGTTTTAGAATCTTCATACACCAAATTTGGAATTTACTACATCGTTAATGTTTTCTTATTTCTTTTATGAACTTAAAACGGATGTCATGTAATGATGCAAAATTTGTCAACCAAACACATCATTCCACACATGGAACAAAAAATTCGAGATCTTAATTAGCAAGTATTTGATTTCATGATTTGACATCTCCCATGAATAGAAATTTGTGCAACTGAAGTTATTTGTTTAATGTTTCTCATTGATTCATTTTTCCTTGGTTAGGTTTCTGCAACAAGGAAAGGTTTTAGAAACTAATTAAAAAACTTGTGGTGGAGTAAAGGAAAAGAAAATACACTAGATAACCCCCATGGCCCGACGTATATCCTGCATCCTTATATCTTGCATTTTTTTGTTTTGTTTTGCAAGAAATTACTGGACCGACTTACTTTATGTTGGATCAGTCAAGAAAGGAGGCGGAGTATTGCATGGAAAATGTATTTAACACATATTTAGTATTTATATTACTTTTGTACTTAAACTTTATTTTTATTTATGAATGATGGTTTAGATGTTGAAAGGAAGTAGTGACCCATAACGGATATAATTTTGTTTATCTTAGGGGTTTTTGCGTTTTTAATTCCTCATTTTTAATGCAAAAATTTGAGTTCTTTATATATTTTGTATTGTGAGAATAGTTTTTATTGTTTGGATTTAGAGTGTTTTGATATTTTAAAATAATTTTAAATTTTATAAAATAATAATTTAGATACATTTTGAGACACTAAAAATTATCTTTAAATGTTGGTTCTCTTTGACAATTTCGTGATAGATTCTTGTGTCCTAATAGAAATTTTTCACAATGTTTTGTAGTGTTCTAATATATATAATTTAAAAAATATAAAATGGTATAGAGGTAATATATGGTGTCCTAATTACTATCTTATAGGACACTTATTATTGTCATAACAAATTCAAATAAAAGGGCAATATATAATGCCTTTATAATCTATTGAGGCTATTTTTTATGAGGCATCAGTCCAAGTGTCCTAAAAAGTCTAAGTGTCTCAATAGAGGCTCTGTCATGACATTTTTTCATGCCTCGATAGGTTATTTTTGTTTTAGTGTATAAGGGGGCTAAAATGTAAAATTTATGAAATAGGGGGTAATCCCCCAACAATTGCGCTCAAATTCTAATTGGAGGGCCTATGCAATCACGAATGTGCAGACCCCCTGTAGTATAACTAGGGGAGGCAGTCTTTCCCTCCCTCCCAAAAAAAAAAGACACAATCCCTATCTCTCTCTCTCTAAGCCTCTCAAATCCTCTCTCGGATCCCTTAGTTCCTAAACAAAAACCTTCTTGAAACTCTCCTCAAAACTGTATCAAGTTCTCTCAATAACAATTTTGAAGAAAGAAAAAAAATAAATAAAAAAAAATGAAGAAATAGAAAGAAGAATGGGAAAAAGAAGGAAATAGGTAGTAGAAGGAGGAAACATTAGAAAAATATTTCTTCACCAAGTAAGGTAAGTCTTCGTTATAATCCCCTCAAACCATTTGTTTTTTGTTTAAAGAAAGAATTAAAATCGACAAAAACCTAAGAAATGTTTCCAAGAGAACACCAAAAAAATAAAAAAAATAAATAATAAATAAATAAAAGAAACTTTACTTTCCTACATTTTAGTTTCTATTATTTACTTTCGTGCTTTTAATTTACTGTTTTGCGCCTTTTTGCATTTTTATTTTATTGTTATTCACTTTACTACTCAATGCCTTTCTGTGTTTTACTTTTCTATTATTTACTTTATTACCCTGTGTTTTTTCACGTTTTATTTTTTGGCACCTTACTCTAATGCTCTGTGCTTTTCCGCACTTTTTTTTTCGTTATTTACATTTTCTGCTCTGCTCCTTTCCACGCTTTATATTTTTGTCATTTACTTTTCTTGTTTTGCGCTTTTCTACAGTTTAAATTTCATAACATTTATACACACACAAATACACACACACACATACACATATTATTATAATAAGTCATGCCTTCTGTAACTTAAAGGGCAAAAAAGGGATGACCCCCTATACTCTATTTTAGGTTTTCCGATATTGTGGGAACTTTAAATGGTGGGATAAGGGAGACCCTCTCTTGAAACATTTCCCTTTTCTAGTTAAGGTTGTGTTGGCAAAAAATATATGCATTTCATTTTTTTTTAAACATTACCTTTAATTTTCCTTTAGACAAAAGAGGAATTTTACGAAAGAAGATTTTTTTAAAGCTTTGTTTTTCCATAAGAAAGATTTTTTAGAAAATGTCTTTTCTAAAAGTGTTCTCTTAAAAAGGGCATTTTTTTAAATCTGAACAATGTGTTAACTTGTTCTTCCAGAAAAGATTTTTTTCGAAACTTGTTTTTCTCTTATAGAGGAAACTTTCCAAAAATAGTCTTTAAACCTTTTTCTGAAGAATGATTCTTCCAAATTTCTTTGCAAGACGTTTTCTTAACAAATTTCTTTTCAAACTTTTTCAAAAAGAAATGTTATTCTAAAAAATATTTTATTTTATGTTTAAACCGGAAATTCTTTTAGAAAGTGTTTTCTCAAAATCTATTTCCTAATTTTTTTTTTCTCTCCCTCTCTCTCCCAAATAATGAAAAATGTTTTCTTCTTGTTTTCTAAACTTGAAACATGGCTCACTACATTGTTAAAAAATATTTTCTTGCATCCTTAAAATTTTACTTCTTCTCCTTTTTTAATCCATGTAAGTTTTGCCAAAGCAAACTAAGCTAAAAAAAAAGTAAAAAAATAAAAAAATCCCCGGTAGCCAAACTTGTTGATTTTTCTATAAATGATACGATATCTAAAAGGGGTACATTTATTTTTTATTTGTTTTAAACTTTTATTTTGCTTAAAATAAATAAAAAATAAATAAGAAGAATTAGTACGTTAACCAAACCGAAGAAAATTACTTGGACTTGTTTTAGTTTAAAAGATTTATTTGAAGTTAGGTACCGTTTTTGAACGAGTGTTTTAGGGTGCCTAGCACATTCTTCAAGCATCACTGACCCCTGACCTTTAAAGAATTCTCTAGTTATGACTATTAATTTTCGAGTTAAAACTTGAGTCATTTCAAAATGATAAATATAATTTTAAAAATCTTAGTAACTTTCCACGTATTTAACTCAATGCTTGGTGAGACACCATTTTTGAATTAAAACTCGGCTCAAAAAATATTTTCTAAATCGACACCTTGAAAAGCCCATAAACTCTTTTTTCAATGAATGGATTAAGTGGAGGAAAACAACAATCACGTTCTTCTATTCACATTCAAAATTTGGGGTGTATCACAAGGTAGTTAATCATCGATAGGGTGCTTTATCGAAAATCCTTTATAGGGCTATTGATAGGTGTGATCTACCTATATATTTTCAAACCGGTTTTGTTAGTTTTAGAGTATTTTTTTATAGTGTTTTTTTTATTATGTTTTAATTAGTTTTTATTATTTTTGTATAAATCAGGTGTGTGGGGTGAAAAGGTTGAAAATCGGAGCTTAAACGATCAGAATGAACCAAGAACGGTCGAAGAACGGTGGAAAAACGAGCAAGGAGGCAATATTCTTAAAAGAAACCCATCGCCCCGGCATCTAGACCTCCGTCGCGGCGGTGAAATTGCAAAAAGGGCCATTTCTTGTTGGACGTCTACCGTCGCAACGGTGAAAATGCAGGATGGTCACCAAGTCCACTGCTGTCTTCATTGCCTAGGTGATCAACCAACCGACCTACCCACCGCTGCGGCGGCGACCTCTGCACAGTTTAGATATTTTTTTTGGATATTTTTAGGATATTTTGCCTATTTAATCCATTCACCTCTCTCATTTTCGGCCTCTCTTGCATGCTACCACCCTTAGAATATATCTAGGGTGAGGTAGAAGAGTTTTAGAGGGAGAGCTCACATCCCGAAGGAGAAGAAGACGGTAAAGCGATCGTTGAATGATTCAAGCGCCAAATCCTCGGATATAGGCTAAGTTCTTCGGTTTCTTCATTTATTTATTTAACTTTAGAATTTGTGAGCATGTTTAGCTCGTACGTTATTGTAAATACGGTTATGGCCGTTAGTTAAAAGTGGATTGTTTAGGGATTAACAATATATTTGTAAATATGTGATTCGTTATATTTTGGTGTCTCGTTTACGGTTGTTCTTCGTTATTTTGATTGTATTTATTGTATTGTTTGTTTATAATGCTTAGATAGATATATCGAGAATTCGGGGTTTGATACTCGGAAGAGGTAACCCCGGTTACCTCGAATTCGGACTAGGGTAGACAAACATGACGATCCAATAACCCGGGAGGGAGTTGGATAATGAGCAATCGATGACGTTGGGGCAAAACTCACGTGACCTAGGGTCGTTATGATGTTGAGGGAGATTTCTTCGTTGACACGGAGTCGCGTATTCCTCCATCTTACATCTGGGAGAGGTGGCGGGGGAGTTTACGAACCGAGATTATCAAATAGGTTGACCACCGTAAACGTAAGTCAAATGAGATCGAACACGTATTTGTAAATCAAATTAATCCCTATACAATACTTTCCCCTAAAACATCTCATTATATTAGTATAGATAATTAGTTTAATTTAGTATAAATTAAATACATTCTTTTTAGCCTAGATAAAGTTAGGTCATGACAATTATGGTAGTCGATAATAATGACAACCAATCCCTGTGGATACGATACCCGATCTTAAAGATCCATCATACTAAAACTTTGATCTCGTACACTTGCGAGTAGTCAATACGCGAGCGTGTAACAAACGCTCGTCGTACAAGTTTTTGACGCCGTTGCTGGGGATTGTTTTGTTGATTTATTGTCGATATTGTGAGTAAATGATCCAATTTTACTTTAGGCATTTCTTTTGTATATAATTTTTGTTTGTAGTTTTGTTTTTTGTTTCCTATGCAGTGTATTTGCCAATGTTAGATCGACATTGTATTGATGCATTCTTTTCGACGGAATTCTGAGTCGTTTTATTGTGCGTGGCCATGCACATAAGCCGGTGAGACGTGTCGTTGAAAGATCGAGCCGAACAAAGTAAAACCTCGCCAAGTTTGAAGGGCGTTTTGAAAATATCGGGTTGAGGACAATAAACTGTGCGCTTCTTGGGAGGCAACCCAAGGTAAAAAATAAGTTAAATCCGTCACATCCGACTTGATTCGTAGGCAAGATCCTCTCGCCTCCTAGGTATGTGTTCTAATCCCCCTTCGTCAGCATGCTTAAATTTCCTATATGTTGAGAATGATGATTGGGTTGCTGAGAATACTATCTGTTTTGAGTTCGGAAGTGATGTGTAGTATAGTATGTTAAATGTGTTATTGTTTTACTGTGTGCATGTTTGTTTAGGTTAGAATGTATTTATGTTTTTGTGTTGTTGTTGTGTGCATGCTGAGTTTTGTGTTCATTTGGGCCGTTACCCAATGATGATATTACCCCCTGATTGTTTTCGAGGTCAAGGATAATACCCATGCATGTGTGTTCTGTGTGTTTGACAATATTTTTTGGTGAAAATTATTATAGATCCTAATTTGCACGAGTACATAGACTCAATGTATTTATATTCAATTGATTTGAAGACGATTATCGATTAGCCAAATTCATGAAAAATTAAGGATTCTAGAATTTGATTGAGGGAAATCTTAAGGCGAAATCCTAGGCGAGGTAGTTCAGGAGACATGATTTGGGCATTCGTTTTTATTTCTTGAGCCTTTGAAGCCTACCATGTAACATGTTTATCCCTCGTTACCCTGTCGAAGCCTAAATGCTAATTCAATTCTGAACACATAAACAAATTCCTTGGCCAGTTGATCTTTTTCCAAACTTAAATTGCTAAATTAAAGGCACATTAGAGTGAATCATATTAGCATTCATATATGCTACTTAATGTAAGCGGTTGGGTTTAGGGCGAACTTCAGATTGGTTCGGTATAAGTGTATTCACTTGTCATTTTCTTAATCCTTTTTGCACACTCCTAAAATTGTAAAAATTCGAATAAGTTTGGGGGTGTGTTACTTAATCCTTTTTTGCACTCTCCTAAAATTGTAGAAATTCGAATAAGTTTGGGGGTGTGTTATTCGAAAAAAATAAAATAAAAAATAAAATTTCGTTTCTTTTGACAAGTGAGTACATCGGTCTTAAATGTTTGTTCGGGATTGTTTTCAATTTATCTATGGGGGTTCGAGAGTGAATATGCCAAGCGTTGAGCAGTGGGTAATGTTTAGTTAACAACGTTAACCCATTTTCTATTCTAAATTACCCTTGGCCAAATATACCAAAATTGAACCAAGTCCTTCTAATCTTTATGAACTACTCAACCTACATTAGTAGAGAGTGGATCCCAATAAGGCATATGGATATCCTAGTCCTTTATAGTCTAAGTCATGAGTCTTGTTGGTGGATAATCCAATCCGGTCTTGGATAGTTATATTATTGAGTCTCGCACTAATGGCATTCACCATCATTGCATGTCGAAATTCTAGAATACCACATGATGTGTTTTACCGCCTGAACTCAATATGACTGGCGGTTATTGAGGGAAAATGACTTGGTCGTTAGAAGAATTTAAAACTTGGATACATTATGTTTAGATTGTGTTTAGGTTGTTTGTTATTTAATTTCGTTGTGTTTTTCATTTTCGTGTGTGTGTTTTGCTCGAGGACTAGCAAAATTCCAAGTTTGGGGGTATTTGATAGGTGTGATCTACCTATATATTTCCAAGCTGGTTTTGTTAGTTTTAGAGTATTTTTTTATAGCATTTTTATTATGTTTTAATTAGTTTTTATTGTTTTTGTATAAATCAGGTGTGTGGGATGAAAAAGTTGGAAATCGGAGCGTAAACGATCGGATCGAACCAAGAACGATCGAAGAACGGTGGAAAAACGAGCAAGGAGGCAATATTCTGAAAAGAAGTCCACCCTTGCGGTGGTGAAAATGCGGGATGGTCACCAAGTTCATCGCTATCTTCACCGTCTAGGTGATCAACCAACCGACCAACCCACCGCCGCGGCGGTGACCTTTGCACAGTTTAGATATTTTTTTTCGACATTTTTAGGATATTTTGCCTATTAAATCCATTCCCCTCTCTCATTTTTGGCCTCTCTTTCATGCTACCACCCTTAGAATATATCTAGGGTGAGGTAGAGGAGTTTTAGAGGGAGAACTCACATCCCGAAGGAGAAGAAGACGGTGAAGCGATCGTTGAACGGTTCAAGCGCCAAATCCTCGGATATAGGCTAGGTTTCTTCATTTATTTCTTTAACTTTGGATTTTGTGAGCATGTTTAGCTCATGCGTTATTGTAAATACGGTTATGGCCGTTAGTTAAACGTGTATTGTTTAGGGATTAACAATCTATTTATAACTATGTGATTCATATGATTTTGGTGTCTCGTTTACGGTTGTTCTTCATTATTTTGATTGTGTTTATCGTATTGTTTGTTTATTATGCTTAGATATATATATATATATTGAGAATTCGAAGTTTGACACTTAGAAGAGGTAACCCCAGATTCGGACTAGGGTACACAAACGCGACGATCCAATAACTCGGGAGGGAGTTGGATTGTGGGCAATCGATAATGTTGGGGCAAGACTCACATGACCTAGGGTCGTTAAGACGTTGAGAGAGACTTCTTCGTTGACACGAAGTATTTTATTCCCCCATCTTACACTCGGGAGAGGTGGCGGGGGAGTTTACGAACTGAGATTGTCGATAGGGTAAACACAACGCGACGATCCAATAACCTGGGAGGGAGTTGGATTGTGTGTAATCAATGACGTCGGGGTGAGACTTATGTGACCTAGGATCATCAAGACATTGAGGGAGACTTCTTTGTTGACACGAAATTGAGTATTCCCTTGTCTTATACTCGGGAGAGGTGGTGGGGGAGTTTACGAACCGTGATTGTCAAATAGGTTGAACACTATAAACGTAAGTCAAACAAGATCGAACACATTTTTGCAAACCAAATTAATCCCTAGACAATTCGTTCCCCTAAAACATCTCATTATATTAGTATAGATAATTTAATTAATTAGTTTAGTTTAGTATAAATTAAATACATTCTTTTTAGCCTAGATAAAGTTAGGTCATGACAATTACGGTAGTCGATAATAACGACAACCAATCCCTATGGATACGATACCCGATCTTAAATATCCATCATATTAAAACTTTGACCTCGTACACTTGCGATTAGTCAATACACGAGTGTGTAACAAACGCTCGTCGTACAGCTATACTTTAGGTGCCTCTAGTCAAAGGAGTCCAAGTACGTGTTAAGGGAGATCCATGAGAGAGTCTGCAATAACCATTCGGGAGGCAGGTCTTTTATACGCAAGGTGCTATGCCAGGGATACCATTGGTTGTGAATGGCCAAGGATGCAATAGAGTTCGTGAAGAAATGTTACAAGTGTCAAAGGTTTGCTCTATACCATCATGACCTTTCGAACTCTATATTTCCAATGTTAAGACCCTGGCCATTTACCCAGTGGGGCACATATCTGTTCGAACCATTCCTTCAAGGCACTAGGTATAGGAAGTTTTTGGTCGAGGCCATCATTGAGTGGGTCGATACCGAAACCCTTAGCTTGGATCACCATGGAGAAAATCTGTGACTTCGCGTGGAAGAGCTTGGTGTGCCAATTCGGTATTCCTAAAGAAATTGTGTCCGACAATGACACCTAATTCAACAATACTCTTTTCACCCACTTTTGCACTGGGCTAGAGATCTGGACTTACTTCGTCTAGTCGGGCAACCCCAGTCCAATGGCCAGGTAGAAGTCCCTAATTAGACAATTCTGTATGACCTTAAATTGAGACTTGACAAATAAAAAGGCATGTGGGTAGGGGACTTGTACTCTGTCCTCTGAGCTTACCACACAACCTCACAAACTCCTACCAAGAAGAGCCCTTTACCATGACCTTCGGGCCAGAGGTCGTTATTGATGCACCCTAGATTTTTGATAGCCGAATAAATAGATAACCAAAAGAAGAGAAACAAGTTTCATTTCTCCCTCTCTAAGTCGTCCAAATTCATTCATTTTGAAAATGATTTTTAAAGGGATTTTCTAGGCGTTAGTTTTAAAAAACTTCTTGGGCCGATATTTTATGTTGAAAATGAAGTTGCCACCTAGCATACGATTAAATGGTAGGTTACGTCACCTGAAGTTTTAGAAATTTATTTTACTTTGAAATGACTCATGTTTTGATTTCATAAAGGTCTATGTACTAGAGATATTCATAAAGTTTGGGGGTTGATTATGCTCGGGTAAGATTTTATGCATCCCAAGACACCCGTCCGTAAATGGTACCTTAGTCTAAATGAATATTCACTACTAAACATTACTTGAGTAATTTTCTTTGATTTACTTAAACAAAAAAAATTCCCTTTTTAAAGTTTTGCCCCCCCATTTTTTTTTAATGCATTTTTGACATTATAAATTGATAAAGCAAGTAAATACTACAACTAAACTAGTCAGTGACACCGAATAGAACTTTATAAGAGACAAAAATATAAATATGCAAGTTATATGAAATGCAAATATTTTTATTTTTTATTTTTAAGGGACTGAACCTTACATAGGTTGCCTACATATCCTTATTTTCACAAGTAGTTACAAGATGCAAACTAGACTAAATTATTTGGTTATGCAACCGAACCTGCATGTGGGTTGTCTACATATCTTGGATTAATGAGAATTAGGTCTTTACGTAGGTCGCTTATGTTAAGGTGAAAACTATATGCTTTATTTTATTAAAGACGACCGAACCCTTACATGGGTTGCCTACGTACTTTTGGGGTAACCAAAGATTAGGTCATCACATAGTTCATTTTTGTTAAGTTAAAACTGGGTTGGTTTTGGTTGATTATTTGTTTGTTTTAGTTATTAAACAACATGAATCACAACATGATATGGACATGACCTATTTGATTTTGTCAAGAATACCTTAACCAAACTCTTTTGTTCTTTGTTAGTTAGTGTTAGTTGAAATTGAAAAGAAATGCCATATATATATGCCAATCCTACTCATAATTAAGAAAAACAAAGGTTTTTGAATAAGAATCACACATATACCCGAAAGAATAGAGGCAATCATTACCAAAAATTACACTCCCTTCAATCCTATTGGTTGTACATGGGTGCATTAATGGCAAGATGTGACACTTTCGGTTTGGTTTATGGGCTAAGTACCGGTTAATTTCACTATTTTGGTTTAGTTGCCATTAATGCTTTAAAGGTGAAATGTATGTAGTCTATATGAGTCACTTGGAATTTAATGCTCTATGATGAGTCACTACTTGGTGAGCACATATCCGGTTGATTTCAGATCAAAACGGGTTAGGTTGCTTTGTAATCAATGGTTGGATTTCAAGATTTCTAGTTAGCCCTAAGATATTTTGGTGAACATATCTTGATAACTTGAACCTAATCCTTCCATGTCATCCTAAGCAATAAATGTTTGATGGGATGGGCTTTAATTCTCATTAAATACCTAACATAGGTGGCGAACCGAATCGTTTTAGTTTCGATAACGGTTGGTTACCTCCTAAGTGTCTTGGTTTCTCCCTTAGATATTTTGTGTAGATAATATCTAGGGTTTCTTAGTTATTTAAAGGCTCCTTTGTGGTCCATTTAATGAAGGGTAGGCCCTTGGATTCATTGGGCCTAGGGTAGTTTGTCAAGAGAACTTGGATTGGAGTAATTACAACCAAAGCCCAAATCCTTAATCACCTTGGTGATTTAGGGCTTGTCATGACCTTTTATAACCTGTATCAAGGTTTCTTAGATTGTTTCTAGTTGGTATTTGATGTAATATGCATAAATGAAACAAGTGTTTTAGGTGTTAAACCAACAAAATTCGGTGATAGTAAATGTGTCAGGGCCAAGGTAGGTAACATAGTTAATTGTTGAAATATCCTATAATTAAAGGGTAGTGGAATTTTTTTATTTATAATAGAGATGATTTAATGAAAATCAAACTTTAATAAAGTTATTTACACAGTGTGATTCAAAGTAGAAATTCATTCACTTTTAAAATTTATCTGAACTTGTATTTGATTCGACAAGCGGGACAAAATGCGATGTTTACAATCATCCTTGTAGAAATTGGCATGCCTATGCTAAAGATAGAAATGGTCTTTAATCAAGATGAGAACAATTCAATGTTTCCATTAAATCTTGATCTTCTCGAGAGAAGAAGTGAGCAAGCTTGCTTACGACAAACGACCTAATAGTAACGAGTTGAGCTACTATGACCAGCAAGTCTGACCTTGTTCTTTCGACTTTGGTGACCTCGTCCTCAAGAAGGTCACCCTGGCCATGTGGGAACCAAACTCAAGAAAGTTAGGTCCCACCTAGGAGGGGCCGATAGAGTTACCAGGATTGTGAGGCTAGAAACCTATGAACTTGAAACCGAAGACGGATCACCATTGATGCATCCAAGGAATGCCGAGCACTTAAAGCTCTACTTTTATAGAGAATAAAATATTGTAAATTTTCATTTTCCAAAGTGTAATTTTTTTTCCCTCAATAAAGACAAGCGTTCGGTACAATGTATTTAGTGATCATTCTTTAATTTCAAAGATGAAAAGCTCGCCCAAGGCACAACTATCAAACGACGACACTGAGTGCCAAACACTGAGGTTGAAAACTGGATCCTCTATACGAGTTGATAGTCCATACCCAAGGATAGATCATGGTCGTCTACCAAGGGAAGAACATCGATTGGGTTCGAGGGCCTACAGAAAGCACATTGATGGACTCCAACATGGACAAACTTTTGGAGAACTTGAAAGGGCTTAGGAATGAGCCAAACTATAGATAACTCACCGATGAACGGCCATAAGGGTCTGACCTCAGTGTCATACCACTGGGGACCAAGAAGACCAGACACCATGAGGAACTCCGTACGTAACTCACAGTGCAATCTTGTTTTCACTAGCTCGTGTCTTGGGCAGGGGGGATAGGAGGGCCATGAGGTTGGGAACACAACAACCATACTTAAAAATGTGTAAGATTTTAGAATTTCGGAAAAACATTCACAACACAATCAGAAACCCTGACCTACGTCCTGCAGAGATACATTTGTTCAGGTATTAATAAAGGAGGAACCTTTTGAACTCACCCGTCCACCAATCTACCATGCTATCCCTGCTTGGCCTTCACTAAAAGAAAATCCAGTGGGAGCATTACTGACCTCTGGTCTCCTATACTATCCCTACTAAACCGTTAACAAAGGGAAAGCCTTTGGTAGTTTATCTAATATCTTCCCTTCCAATTTACCTTTGCTTTACATTCAACATTGGAGGAACGTTTTTGATCTATTTAAGCTTCGTCCTTCTGATCTACCCCTGCTCGGGTGTTTGGGCAAATGGTTGATTTAATGGGTGGTATTGAAAACGTTGTTCAAGTATGAAGTGATAACTGATCTCTATGTATGAGCTCCAAGCACAATTCTAGGCTCAACATGACAATTAAAGTTGATAGGGTTCAAGTGGCACAAATGTTATAAAAAATGTCAAAAAACATATGCGCCACAAATATTTACCGATTACATACTCAAAAGACAAAGTGAAGAGGATTAAACTGGGCTACGAGCTTCGGACTCAACAATTAAAAAATTAATCCAAAAAATTCTACTTATGTATATATATTTTCAAAAATAAGTTACAATTGTGGGGTTCATGCCCAACACACAGTTGAGAAGCAAAAAGAAAAAAAAAAAAAATCATATAAAACAAAATCGAAGCCTCCTAATCTAGCCGGTCTAGGGAACTATTCCTCTGGCCTCTGCTCACCCATTTACTCTAGCTCTAGAGGGCCCTTTGAGCCTTGCTCAGCCTTTGGTGATGGAGTGGCAACTTTTCCCCTCTCGATGACCTTATCCTCCTCGGTCATCCTTTTCTTGGCTTCGCTACCATCCTCCTCCTATAATTCCCTAAGTATCTTCTCAAAACTAAGTATCTTCTCATAAGGTATTGGCCCAATAATCTACCCAAGGGGGGGGGGGGGGGGAGGGTGAATTGGATAGTTATAAAATTAAAGTAAATAATTATCTTTCAACACTTACATTTTTAAATAATTAATTTAATCCTAAATTAATTATTATCTTTATATAGCAGCGGATAAGTATAATTAGCTCTAGGTGCACACCCAAACAACAAGAAATAAAGAAAGTAACAATGCAGTACACCACGATGTATACTGGTTCACCAAACTACTCTTGGCTAATCTAGTCCTTCGAGCCCTAGAGAGAGTTGCACCTACTAAACCACTGAGATTCCTTTAAGCAGGTAGGAACCAAACCTTCACAAAATAATTCTTTTATACTTAGGCTAAGAATCAAACTTGACCAAAATCACTCCAAATATTATTTTCACCGGTAAGGATAGAACCATTACAAATCACACAAACTAATTCTATTCAGGAAGAATTAACACCAATATCTTTTCATGAAAAAGAGTAACTTAACCTTTTTATGCCTTAGGTAAAGATCAAACCTCGACCTCTTTACCGGAAGAGATTGAAATCCAACTACCCTTGATTAGATATTCCTAATAATATCTAATCCACACAAAACTCACCAATTACAATAAATTGATAAGTTTCTTCCCACTCGGAGCTTCTACCACCTCAAGTCTATTTAAACTCAATTAATGTCCCGATAAATAATAGTGATAGGATTAAATGAGGAATTTAAAATCTGATTATAAAATAAGATGGTAGCACAAAATCGAGCTCATAATTAGATTACCTCAAAAATCGTTTTAAAATAATTTTTATGTACTTTAAAGTTTAAAAATGATTTCCCAAGATTTAAAATCCAAGCAAGCAGAATAATATATAATCATAATAAACAATGAAATCTTGGAACGATCTTACTAGGATATCACCAAAGGAAAGAAAATTGACTTGCAACAAAGCTTAGATTAGCGACACCAAAATAATCAATACTTATTCTCAAGAATGATTTCACAATAATCTCTCGATATAATCTTAGAATAACAACTCCTAGAAAGCACACGAACTTAAAGTTCTTGATAGAATGATATATTGATATGTGAAAAAAACAGATCTATTTAAACATATGTAAAACAAGACTTCTAACGACTAGTTCCCATAAGATATGACATTTAAATGCTCATATAGACCCCATATATCAATATTACTCAATATGGGTTCAATTCACTTAAATATGACTTTTAAATCATTCAATTTATTCCTCAAATTATTTCATATTCTCAAATCAAAAGGATAGGAAGTATTAAATTGACCAAATTGAAAAATAGTTAAAATAAGTGTAATATATCTATAGGGATATATAAGTATGAATGATATATCTATAATATGTTTAAATCCCCAGAATATCTCCAAGATATCAGCCAAAAACCAGCTAGTAATGGCTAGTTTTGAATCAGATCCTGAAAACCCTCAAACACTAAAACTGCCCAGTTGGTTGACCGACCAATCCACCATCGGTCGACCGATCATTTCAGGTTGTAGCCCAAGCCATTTTTATACGTTGGTCAGTTGACTGATCCCCCATGGGTCAGTTGATCGATCGATTCAAGATGCACCCCAAGCCATTTTTTGGCCCAGGTCGGTTGACCGATCATCGATAGTCAATTGACCGATCGATTCAGAGAGTTCACTTCTCAACCATTGGTTAACCGATCTCTCTTGGTTGGTTAATCGATTGATTCAGAGCCTTCTCAAATTCCCAGTCATTGCACATTAGTTGACTGATTCTCTTGTGATCGATTAACCGATCAGTGCTGGATCACTTATTCTCAATTATATTTTAACTCCAATATGTAACGTTTTCGACCTTTTAACCGATTTCTTTTATCAGTTAACATAATTGACACTAATAATCAATTTTAAACACTAATCTTTCTTAGGTTAATTTTTCTTCTTCAATTTCACATTGGAGCAAATATGTAAACTAATTAAAACCCTAATAAAAACACACATAAATATAAATCATTTTTGTGTCGTGTGTGATCCTAATCAGGAAATATTAGGAGTAAAAAATGACTTGAGTTGTTTTCACCTAGATTCTTCAGAATCTTCAATCTCTTAATATCCGTTTCTTTGTCTGCCTCTTTACAACCTTAGCATCCTTAGCAATTACTTCATGATAACATCAACAATGGAACTTTTACTTTGGAACACTCAATAAACTTGTTATTTCCACAAAAAATATCAACACTTAATTTTTCATCAAAATCTTGGGATCAACATAAGGGAACTTTAGGAATTGCTGGCGGAGAGATCGGATGGTCGCTCAAAAGTCTGTGCCAAGCTAGGTTTGGAATTGTTGGAAGTTTGTGCCAACCTTCTAGCGGTCTATGTCCTCTTGCTCGGTGTAATCCATGATCTCTCTCTTTGATTTTTCTGTATTTATTTTTGAAGGCCCTTTTTTTGGCCTGTGGCTTTTCCTTTCTCTTTGGACCATCTAGGTTGGGCTCTAATTCAAGAACAAGGGTGGAAGGATGATAGGTAGACTCTTAGATGGAAACCCAGGGTAGGGCTAGAATAGGCTCTTTAGGCTGTTCATCAGGCTGCTAGGTATTCCCCGCCAGTGGTGTTGCACCCTCTATCGACTGGGCCTGAGCACGGGTGGTAGCGAAATATTACGTTGCTACTTTCACCGCAAGTGTACAGGTTAAATTTCAGTAAAGTGGAAAGAGTAAGAGTTGTCGTATCCATAGGGATTGGATTAGATTATCGTTAAGTATCGCGATTGTCATAACTGGATTTTATCTAGGCTACTCAAATTAGGATTTTGTTAATAAAATAGGGAAAAGTATCATTTAGACCCTCTAACTATTGACACATTTCTAAGTGGTCCCTCTAAGTTTAAACATTTCATTTCAAACCTTCTATGTATCATAACGTTTCAAATTCATCATTCCGTTAGAAATTCAGTTAAAACTGATGGAATTTAATGGCAAAATAGTCTTTTCATGTTTTTAAAATTTTTTAAATCATTTTTAATTATTTTTTTTTAATTTTTTTTATCTTCCTTTCTCTTCCTCCCCTTTATCTCTCTCTTCCGCCACCTCCCTCTCCCTCTCCTTCTTCCTCCCCTTCCCCTCTCTCCCTCCCACCCCACCCCCTGCAACAGGGGGTGAAAACACCCCCTGTTTCAAGGGGTGGTTCCACCCCCTGTTGCACGGGGTGGCACCACCCCCTGCAACAGGGGGTGAACTCACTCCCTATTACAGGGGTGGTTGCATCCCCTGCAACAGGGAGTGAAAAATCACCCCCTGTTGCAGGGGGTGGGGTGGGAGGGAGAGAGGGAAAGGGGAGAAAGAGGGAGAGGGAGAGGGAGGTGGCGGGAGAGAGAGATGAAGGAGAGGAAGAGAGAGAAAAAAAAATTTAAAAATGATTAAAAAATTAAAAAAGCGTGAAAAGACCATTTTGCCCCTGAGATTCGGTTAGTTTTAACGGAATCTCTAATGGAGGGATGAATTTGAAACGTTATGATACGTAGAGGGTTTGAAATGAAATATTTAAACTTAGAGGGACCACTTAGAAATGTGTCAATAGTTAGAGGGTCTAAATGGTACTTTTCCCAATAAAATATACTAAACTAAATTAAACTAATTATACTAATATTGACGTTTAAGAGAGTAAATTGTCTAGGGATTGACTTCGTTAATTTAAATGCATTTGATTCAATCTAGTTTACATTAACGACATTCACACTATTCGACAATCTAAGTATCAAAATCTCACTCACTACCTCTCCTGAGTGTAAGTGAATGAATATGTGACTTCGCGTCAACGCCGAAGTCCCCCTCTAGTGTCTATATAACACTTGGTCACACAAGTCTTGACCCAACCTCACGGATTACACACTTTCTAATGCCCTCCCGGGTCATTTGATCGTCGCGTTGTATTTAAACCCGAGTCCGAATTCAGGGTTACCTTTCTTGAGTGTCAAATCCCATATTCTCAAACCAACCACAATAGCAATACAAGCATACTATAGACGTAATAAAACGGTAAACACAATCGGTTAAACATAGACAACCATTAACGAAACATTGATTTATTCAAACAACGTTTTCATACACGAATCGCTCCCTAGACAATATATGTTTAGTTTCTCATGGCCATAACCACATATACAACAATATACAAGCTAAACGTATACAAAACTATCAACCAAAACTAAGAAATAAAGAGAGAAACAAAGAGACTAGCCGTTATCTGAAGAACTGACGCTAAAACCGCTCCGAGATTGTTTCCTTCTCTTGGCTTTGTGATCTTCTCTTGGTTGATAGGTTTTGGAGCTCTCAAAACCCTCCCTAAAACGTGCTTGGTATGTTGGGAGAAGAGGGAAGATATAAGGGATCCAAAATATCTAAAAAATATTCCAAAATATCATTGCAACCTGGTGTCGGACCGTTGCAGCGGTGGGAATCACCGCTGCAGCGGTGGGAAGTCAGTAGGCTTTTTGCTGGATGACCGCTACAGCGGTGAGGTTCACCGATACAATGGTAGAAAGGCAGAAGGTTTCTGTTTTATTGATCGCTGCAGCGGTGGGCCTGCAGTTCTAAACTTGTCTTCTTTGTTCTTTTTCCTCCGTTCTTCCACCAACATTCCACCGATTTACTCGATTATGAACCGTTTTCGACCCTTTTTGTCCCAAACACTTGATTTATAATAAAAAAAAAAAAAAACATATTAAAACCCTATAATAATACTCGACAACTACCAAAACTGATTTTGGAATAAATAGATAAAATCCACCTATCAAATACCCCCAAACTTAGAATTTTGCCAACTCTTGAGCAAAACACTCACACTAAAATAAACAAACAAACAAACTTATTAACTAATACAAAAACTAAACACGAATAAAAACACAAAGTACCTAAACATAGCAACGTGCGAGTTTTGAAATTCAACTATACCGACCAAAATGTTTTCCCTCAATGGCCCCTAATTATATGGAGTTAAGGAGTAAAACACAGCATGTGGTGTTCTATAATTTTAACATTCGCTAATGGTAAACGCCATTCTAGATCCTGTTCAAGTGTGTGTGCGAAACTCAATAATACAACCATCCAAAGATTGGATTGGATTATCCACCAATGAAGCTTATGACTTTAAACCATGAAAGGATTAGGATATCCATATGCCTGACTGGGTTCCACTCTCCCCGAATTTAGGATTGGAAGTTCAAAAAGATCAATAGGACTTGGTTCAGTTTTCGAAAAATGGCCAAAGGTATATTGGGAATATAAAATAGGTTAATGTTATTAACTTAACGATACCCAATGCACAACGCTTGGCACACAATCACTCTTGAACCCCCACGGATTAATTCGAAATAACCCTGAACATACATTTAAAAACTTCGTACTCACTTGTCAAAAGAAACGGAAATAGAACGATATTCACATTTTTTTTTACATGAACCACAACCCCAAACTTATTCGATTATTAAAATTTCATGGTTGTGGTTAAAAAGAAAGAAAAATGACAAGTGAGTACTCGAATACGAAACCAATGAAAAGTTCACCCAAAACACAACTGCTTATTCAAGTAGCATAAATGAATGCTAACTTGATTTCACTCAAATTGTGCCTTTGGTTTAGCGACTTAGGTTTGAAAAACGTTTTATCGGCCAGGGTATTTATTACGTGTTCAGAATTGAAACGACTTATAGGCTTTGATAGGGTAACAAGGGATAAAATATATTGCATGGTAAGCTTCAAATGCTCAAGCGAATCAAAATGAAGGCCTAAATCATATCTCTTGAACTATCTCGCCTAGAATTTCGCCTCAAATGTTTCCCAATCAGGTTCTAGAATCCTTAAAATTATCATGAATTTGGCTAATGATTAATCGACCTCAAATCAATTAGATAGTTATACATTGAATATACGTGCTTGTGCAAATTAAGATCCACAAATCAAGCACACAGAACACACATAAATGAGCATTAACCTTGACATCAAAAAACAACCAGGGGATAATATCATCATTGGGTAATGGCCCAGATGAACGCAAAACTCAGCACACAATAACACAACTACAAATATAAACACATACTACACTAACAAACATGCATACAATTAAACTAAATCTACACAACTAACAACAATTAAACATACTATACATCACCCCCAAACTTAAAACGGTCAGTGTCCACAATGACTCAATCATCGATCTCAACATTTAGCATGCATTGTAGTAATGAAAGGGGTTTAGAACACATACCTGGGAGGCGAGTAGATGTGCTTTTTTCACGTCTTGATTTAACTCGCAAGTGCACAAGGTCAAGTTTTATTATAGTGGATCTTTCGATCGGATATCGTCCATAGGAAAACGTGTTTGATTAATTAAATACCGTAATTTGCATAGTCTTATATTATCTCGACGGTTCAAGAATTGTTTGAAGTTGAATATTTAAAAACTAAGTTATACTAACAACTATTAGGTTAATTGTAATTAATTGGATTACCTAGGGATTGATTTCATTAATTTAATACATGTTTGACTTCGTTTAGTTAACAATAATGGTGTTTATCCTATCCGACAATCTAGGCATTTACTCTCGCTCATTACCTCTCCCGATTGTAAAATGAGCGATTATGTGACTTCGCGTTAATGCCGAAGTCCCCCTCTAGCCTTTTATATAACACATAGTCATATGAGTATTGACCCAATCTTACGGATTGCACACTTTCTAACGCCACCCCGGATCGTTAGATCATCGTGATGTGCCCTAGTCCGAATTCGGGGTTACCTCTCCTGAGTGTCAAACCTCATATTCTCAAAACCAACTCTAATAACTTAAAAAGCATATTAAAATTGTAATAAAATGGTAAAAACAATCGGATTTAGACAAACAATCATTAAAGTAACATATATTCAATCAAACATGTATTTACATGAATTACAACAATCCCTAGATAATATTTATCTAGCCTACCATGATCTTTGACATAAAAATATTAAAATAAAAAGGATTCATCATCATTAGATATGGAAAGTTAATTATATAGATAAAAACAAAGGAAGAATGATAAAATCTTAGAGTGGAATAGTCTACTGTCACCAAAGATCGGTCCGGAATTGCTTCCTCTTCTCCAAATGTTGAATCTCCTCTTTGAGCTCTCAAGAATAGCCTGAGATCAAATCTCTAATGTGTGGAACTTATTTTACAAAATGAGAGAACAAGGGGTTAAATACAAGACTTCAAAATATCTAGAAAAAATAGATATTTTGTGTGTAGAGTGACTACTGTGGCGGTGGTTCACCACTGCGATGGTGAGTAAGTCTGTTAACTCCACCGCTGTGGCGGTGAACCAAACCCTAAGCTCTCTAGACTTGCACCACCATGGCGGTGAATAATCGCGGCGGCGGTGAGATTGGTTCAATTCTCCTTGCATCTCCACCGCTGCGACGGTGGCCTGACCGCTGCGGCAGTGGGTTTGCTATCTTGAAGGCTTGTTTCTTGAAGGCTTGTTTCTTTACTATTTTTCTACTGTTTTGCTTGTTTATCACTCAATTATGTCTCTACACCTGATTTATATAAAAATAAATAAAAACACAGTAAAATATTACTGAAGCACTAAAAAACTACCAAATTCGGCTTAGAAGTAGATAGACATTTTAAACCTATCAAATACCCCCAAACTTGGAATTTTGCTAGTCCTCGGGCAAAACACCCTAACACTAAAATAAACTAACTGTACTAATTAACTAACTACTAAACTAAAAATGAATAAACATTAACAAATAAGAAGTAAACGCATGCGAGTTCTAAGTTCAAACAAAGAAACCAAGTTGTTCTTCCCTCAACAGCCCCTGATCAGATCAAGCTCAGAAATAAAACACACCACGTGGTGTGCTAGAATCTCAACACTCAATATCAATAAAAACTATTCTAGATCCATTTAAAGTGTGTGTGTAAGAACTCAAATATACAACTATCCAAACACCGAATTGGATTATTCAATAACTAAGCTCGTGACTTAAACCGTTAAGGATTAGGAAAATCATATGCTTGACTGGGCTCGACTATCCACTAATGTAGGTTCAAAAATTCATAAAGATCAATAGGGCTTGGGTCGGCATTGGAGAACGACCAAGGGTATCATATGAATAGAAAACAGAAAATTGTTATAATTACGATAATTCAATGATACCCGAGGCACAAACACTTGTCACTATATCTCTCTCATAACCCCAGATATTTAAAACACAACCCTGAACAAGAATTTAAGAACTTTGTATTTACTTGTTGAAAGAACGAAAATAAAAACTATATCCACATAGTTTTTTGTTTTTGTTTTTTACCAACATAACACACCCCCAAACGTATTCAAATTTGTACACTTTTAGGGGAGTGAAAATAGAATTAAAAGAATGACAAGTGGATATATTAATACCGAACCAATAAAAATTCGTCCGAAACTCGACCACTCACTTCAAGTAGCATAAAATAATGCTAACTTGATTTCACTCAATTCGTGCGTTTGGCTTAGCGACAATGGTTTGGAATTTTTTTAATGGGCTAGGGTTTTAATACATGTTCCGAATTGAAAAAGTTATTAGCTTCGATAAGGTAACGAGGGATAAAAGTTTCAAGGTTCACTTCAAAGGTTCAAGCGATAAAAAATGAAGGCCTAAATCATGCCTCCTGAACTACCTCACCTAGGATTTCGACTCAATTTTCCCCCAATCAAGTTCTAGATTCCTAAAATTTGTCATGAACTTATTACTGAATAATCGGCGTCAAATCGTTCGAATGGCTATACACTGAGTTTATATTATCATGCGATTTAGGATCAAAATAATTTTTACCTAATTGACATGCCAAGTACACAAAACACATATGAATGGCATCACCCTCGACCTCGATATACAATTAGGGGATAATTTTCATCACTGGCAAATGACACAAACGAACTCAACAACTTAACACACAAATACTACTTCATACATAAACACATCTACACTAAATCTAAACACTAACATACATATACTAAACTAAGCATTACACATGCCCAAACACAAAAATTTTAAAAAAAACATAACTACAAATTAAAGTCCACAATATACACCTATGCTTCTACAAAGCATAACTAAGCATACATAAAACATCCAATATAATACATCAAAATTTTGTTCATCCTTTTCTAACAAAAACAAAATTGGATGAACATCCCACCAAACTAAAAAGAGGCAGTATCCACACTGACTGAGAAGCGAACCCAATAGTAGTATATAGTAATCACTAGAAAATTTGGGTTTTGAACACATACCTAGGAGATGAGACGTAGAAGTCTCACCTCCCACCGTCCACTTGGAAGAACGTTATCGCCACCACGGTCTCGACAGAAAGGATTATGTGGCGATTGTAATTGGTGCGGCTGAAATTATGGCATTGGTAGATAAGTGCTCATATCGATTTTGAGGCGCCTGCCAAAGAGCTATTGGACTTGATCTTACTGGCGTGTATATTGATCCCGGAACATCCGGAGCTTGGTATTTTGGAGATCCGAATTATACTTCCCTTGGCGAAGAACAACGTTATCTAGCCGGATCATCTGGAGCACCTGGTGTAAGCTGTCTAATATGATCGTGGAGTGGCCTGTAGCGTCTAAAACTGGGGCCTCAGATGGACCCGCCTCTTCCTCTTCTTCGGGCCCTTCATTTTCTTTTGCTTCAAGATCCCCTAGCCCATGCACTTCGCCTTTCCATATTCGAGTAATAATGACTAGATCGAGTGGAGCGATAGCTGGACAAGGGCTATTCCCGACTGTTGATACACAGGCCCATCTGAATAGGTCGGTCAATAGCGATGGAAATGGAAGGTCGACCTTTGTTGTTTGGACGACATGAAGAATGGAAGAGTAGATCAAGAACCAGACATTTAGTGGCTTACCCGTCTGAATGGAATATAGCGTCATAGCCCTTTTTTTTAGAGACGTCTGATAAGTAAGATGTCAGGAGAAGACTTCCACAAACAAAATAATGCCAGGTTTGGGGATCGAATTCAGGAACTTGGTCGAGAAAGTGGATAGACCCAGCCCTGTGTGAGTCCATTGGACATTGCCTGAAGTAATGGAATAGATCACCATTTCCATGCTTGAAGCGTAACCCTCGTATGGTTCGTTAGTTGGTGCCAGCGTCGCCAATCCCAAAATTTTATTAATGTTCTCGAGACTGAACAGGATGGATCAAGTTTGGACCCTTTTCCAGTTGTCAATGGATTCGGTGATGCTGGAATAGAATTCCTAAACTAAAGCCACCTCACCCCGGGGAGGTGATTTGCAAAATAATTCCCAACCGCGGCTTCATATGACATCCTTAAATTTCACCGAGAGACTTTCTAATGGACTAAAACCTTGTTTTCGAATGTACATCCACTTATGTTCGAAATAGTTGAAATACTCCTCGGCCTGTTTTGAAATAAACCAAGCGGAATCATTGTTAGAGGTAGGACCCCCCGGCTCGAGAACTTGAACCTTATCCCCTTGGTCTTTTCGATGTGGCCTGCTTTGTCATGGTTCCTATCCATCACAATCACAAAACACGACAACCCAATCACATATGAACAATAACAAATAATCCCCTAAATCAAAACCGTCAAGAACACGATACAATCGCAATACGCATACACCAATAACAATGGTTTCAACAAAATTTCAATAATGTAGCATGTAATTTTGTATCACACTATTGATCCCAAGCTTTTGATGAACAATTAAACATTGTTGTTTTAGTGGAACTAATATTTGATCAAGTGTTTCTGTGATTTAAAGTTCCAGAAATGAAGATGTCAAATGATATGGATGCTTAATAAAGATATCAAGATGATGAAGAAATATTAAGAGTTTGAAGAAATTAGGAAAAACAACCCAGGTAAATATTAACTCTTAATATCCCATTTAGGAACACACACATGACACAAAATGAATCTTATCTTTTATGTGTTTTTGTTAAGTATATTTATTTGCTCATATGTGAATTAAAAAGAAATATTTTTGAACGACTAAAATGGAATATAAGAATATTAGTGAAGTTTATTTAAAGATAAAAAAGGTTAAAGGGGCTAAATCATAAAAGGAAGTGGGTTAAAAACGAGATCAGAGAAGTGATTCAGAAGGAGGTAGTTGACGGAGGAGTCGACCAGAGAAAGAAGCTGAAACATCCTGAATCGATGAGTCAACCGACAGGTTGACCGGTGAAAACAATTGAACTCTCTGAATCTGCGACTCGACCGAGCGGTCGACCGGTAGAAACATGACAAACTCTTTGAATCTGTGAGTCGACCGGGCGGTCGACCTATGCTTGGTATGGCGATGATTTGGCTGCAAACTGAGTTGGGCAGTCGACTGAATGTGCTCTTTCAGGATATTGTTTAATCTAATTTTAAATCCAAAAGTAGCTGTTTTTGGTTAGGATTTGAGAGAGATTTCGGGGATATTCTTAAAATTTGAGATATGGTTCATATACTAATTAAATTATTTCAATATGGTTCATTAAATATTAATGTTTCTCAATTTGGTACTTGAATTAGATTCTATAATTGTTTATTTTGATTGAGAAAAATTTTGGGGGTTTAATTGAAAGATTCGAAAGATGTTATTAAGTGAAATTGAACCTAAATAAAGTTCTTATATTATAAGGGGTCTATAAGAGTATTTTATTGTCATGACACTTATAAACTAACCGTTAGGAGGTTGATTACAGGTGCCTTTATATTGACCTGCGAATTTTCTAAGAAAAATAATAATCATTCTAAGAGAAAATATCAGTCTATATCATTTTGAGAGAGTTTTTGTAAGAGTTGTCATTCTACGTTACTATGAGCTATTCTAAGAGTGATTCTGATAATCAACTACGATCTATTCTTGCTGATACCGGATTTGAAGCTATACTGTTTTAATCATTATTTCTGCAGATTCCGGGTGAGATCTTTCCATATTATTTATTGTTTATTATTTTATTTTGAAAATTGATCTTAGAAATTGTTTTTGATTTTTGAAGAAAATATTATTTTAAATAATTTGTTGAATCTGATTACGTGCTCAAATTTGCTACCCATATTTTTGTTAAAATCAAATTTCTGTATCTCACGTATTTCTATTACTAGTTGGGATATTAATTGAGTTTTTATTTGTCTAGGGTGGTACAAGCTCCGAGTGAGATTTACTTATCAATTTTTGTATTGGTGAGTTGTGACAAATTAAATATCATTGGGGATATTTAATCAAGGGTAGCAAGGTTTTAGTCTCTTCCTGTAAAGAGATTGTGGTAGTGATTCTTCCTGGATAAGAATTGCGTTTTTGATTGATTTTGTAACGGTTCAATTCTTACCGGGTAAAAGAATATTTGGAGTGTTTTGGTGAGGTTTCAATTCTTGAGCCTTAGTGTTAGAAAGAATTAGGTTATTGTTTAACCCGTAAAAAGTAGAGGTTCTTCCTTAACTTGAGAAAAGAAAATTGTAAAGGTTGATTTTGAGCCTGTAAAAGAATCGGTGTGGAAGTTTGGTTCCTACCTTTAAAAGAATCTTGGTTTTAGTGGGTGCGACCTCCGTGGAGCTCGGAGGACTGAATTAGCCAAGAGTAGCTTGGTGAACCACTATGAATCTCTGGTGTGCTGCTTTCTTAATTTGTTTATTTTTGTTGTTTGGGGGTGTGCACTTTGATTTTTTTTAATTCCGCTGTGGTATAAAGATAATAATTAATTTAGGCATAAATTTAATTATTTGATTTATTTAAGTATATTCAGATAATATTTTTTAATTACCCAATTCACCCCCTCTTGGGTATTCTACTGGGCCAACAATTGGTATTAGAGTTGGTTTAGCTCGAATTTATTTTGCTAACAAAGATCACATGAAATACATAGTAGGTACACTTGGTGTGGGGTAGTATATGCACCGACCACCCTTGTTTGCAGGTGAAAGTTACTCATTTTGGAAAGACAGGTTGATAGCCTTTCTTCAGGCTACAAATTATGACGTGTGGCTAACAATCGAGGATGGTCCATTTATTCCAATGGAAAACGTAGTTGAGAAGAAGAAGGAACAACTCACTGCTTTCGATAAGCAAAAACTCTCTATTAATTCTTAAGTTATCAATATTCTCTTTTGTTCTTTAGATGCTAATGAGTATTTTAGAGTTTCAGGTTATAAATCCGCAAAAGAGATGTGGGATAAGCTACAAGTTACCCACGAAGGGACAAGTCAAGTGAAGTAGTTAAAGATCAATACACTTATGAGAAATTTGAGCTGTTCAGGATGAAGAAGAATGAATTGATTCATGAGATGTACACTTGCTTCAACAACATATGCAACAATATGAACCAACTCGGAAAGCCGTACTCCATGGAGGATAGAGTACAAAAGGTCCTAAGGTCCTTAACGAAAATATGAGAGTCAAAGGGGACGGCAATCGAGGAAGCCAAGGATCTTGGCAAATACGACATCGATGATCTAATTGGTAATTTGATGACTAATGAATCGGCGATCAAAGGCTATGAGGATGATACCGGAAATAGCAAGAGGAAATCCTTGGCACTAAAAGTTCAAAAAATTGAAGAAGTAGGTGATAGTGATGATGAAAGCCTTGATAGTGAGCAAGAGAAGAATGTATCACGTCTCACAAATAATTTTAGAAGAATGACTCGGCGCACATTTCGGGGGAAAACAAATCTCAACATGTCCAAAGTAGAATGCTATAACTATCACAAAATCGGTAATTTTCAAAATGATTGCCCCGAACCGAAGAAGGATAAAGAAAAGGAAAAGAAAAAAAAAAAAAAAAGCAAAGAAGAGTAGGAAGAAAGGTTACTTGGGATGATACCGATTTAAGTAGCTCAGAAGAATAAAATAGTAAGGATTCGTCCATGCTTGCATTAATGGCCACTGGTGGTGAGGTAACCGATTGTTCAAGTTCTTGTCCTTTAAATTTTGATGAATTCTTTGATATTTATCAAGAACTCTAACATGATTATAAAAACCAGTGTTCTAAAATAAATGCCCTTCAAAGTATAATTAACACATTAAACAAGCAAGTGGTGGATTATGAATTTGAAAACAATGGGCTGAAATCTAAATTGATGGATTTGCAATAAATTATTCTCAAATTTACCGGCAGTGAAAACAATTTGAAAATGATTTTGGGAAGTTTACATAGAGTGTTTGATAAGGCCAGTGTTGGATTTCAGAAAAATCTTAAACAAAAATGCTTTCATAAATTCTTTTATGAAACCAAGGATCTTGTTAGATGTTTTAAATATAACATTGTGGGGGCATACTGTTCGTAGATGTTTTGCAAAACTATCTAACTATAGACAAGTTTGGGTTCCAAAAGGAATAAAAATTATCCCGACTAACAAGATCGGACCCACGTAGGCTGGGTACCACTTAGGAACTATTTGAGGTGCTCTTTGCAGGTTATTCTAAAAGTATCAATAAGCAAGGACAAACAGTTTTTGGATAGTGGTTATTCTCGACACATGATGGGAGATAAAGGAAAATTTACATCTTTGACACATAAAGATGGAGGTCATGTGACTTTCAGAGACAACACAAAGGGTAAAATTATCGGTATAGGTAATATCGGTAATGGTACTACTATGATTAAATATGTGTTACTAGTTGATGGACTTAAACATAATTTGCTTAGTATTAGTCAACTATGTGACAAGGGATACAATGTTATATTTGATCATGATAGATGCATCATTAAGAATAGTCATGATAGTAGTATTTTGCTAGTTGTATCACGTTTTGAGAATGTTTATACTTGCTCTTTTGATGATTTTAATTCTCAAAATTTATCTTGTTTCAATGCTTTATCTTAGAATAGTTTCTTATGGCATAGAAGACTTGGGCATGCTAGTATGAAGTTAATTTCTAACTTATCTAAGAAGAGTCTTGACCGTGGCTTTCTTGATTTGAAATATGTGAAAGATAAATTATGTGATGCATGTCAATTAGGTAAGCAAGTTAGATCATCATTTAAGAAAAAGATGTACATGTCCACGTGTAGATGTCTTGAATTATTGCATCGTGATTTATTTGGGCCTAACTTTGTTGCTAGTTTTGGTGGTAAGTTCTATGCATTTATTATAGTTGATGATTATTCTAGACTTACCTGGGTATACTTTCTTGCTAAAAAAAGTAAAGTTGCTTCCGTTCTTGCTAAATTTTGTAAATGTGTTCAAAATGAGAAGTAATGTTCTATTATTAACATTCGTAGTGATAGAGGAAGAGAATTTAAGAATTATGAAGTGATAAACTACTGTGATGAGCATGGTTATGCTAATAACTTTTCTGCACCAAGATCACCGCAACAAAATGGTATAGTAGAAAAGAAGAACAGAACGCTTCAAGAGATGGCTAGAACAATGCTAAATGAAAATCATTTATTAACCTACTTTTGGGCCGAAGTAGTAAGTACTGCTTGTCACATGGTAAACCGGGTATCAATTCGTAGAGGGTTTAACAAAATGCCATATGAAATCTAGAATGGTATCTCAAATAACCAAAACCAAGGTAATGATGCACCAAAGGAGTCTTAACAAGAGGAGGAACCTGTGGAGAAGGATTCGACTTTACCAAGAGCTATAAAGAAAGTACCAAGACTTTCAAATAAAGAAATCATCGGTAATTTTGAAAAAGGTGTAAGTACTCGATCTTCTCTTAGGGATATAATTAATCTTACTTTCTTATCTCAAATTGAGCCTAAAAATATAAATGAGGCCCTAATTGATGAATCTTGGATTTTCGCAATGCAAGATGAATTAGTTTTATTTGAGCGGAACAAAGTATGGTATCATGTTCCGAGACCAGTTTTTCATCCAGTTATTGGTACTAAATGGGTATTTAGAAACAAAAAAGATGAATTTGGAATGGTAATTAGAAATAAAATAAGATTAGTGGCACAGGGCTATAATCAAGAGGAAGGAATTGATTATGATGAAACTTATGCTTCTGTTGCTAGACTAGAAGCAATTAGAATGCTACTTGCCTTTGCATGTTCACGTAATTTTAAACTATATCAAATGGATGTAAAGAGTGCATTTCTAAATGGCTTTCTAGCTGAAGAGGTTTATGTGGAACAACCCCCGGAATTTGAAAGTGACAAATTTTCCGATCATGTATTTAAACTTCGCAAGTCTTTGTACAGGCTCAAACAAGCTCTGAGAGCTTGGTATGAGAGACTTAGCTGATATTTGATCGAAAATAATTTTCGAAGGGGTATTTGTGATATAATGCTATTTGTAAAGCAAGCTGATTTTGATATCCAATTAGTACAAGTATATGTTGATGATATCATTTTTGGATCAACTAATAAGGATCTTTGCCAAGAGTTTGCTAAGATAATATAGGTTGAATTTGAAATGAGTATGATGGGAGAGCTGAATTTCTTTCTTGGATTACAAATTAAGCAAATCAAAGAAGGGATATTTATAAACCAAGCTAAATACACCAAGGAGCTGTTAAAGAAATATGGCTTGGAAGGAGCTAAAGAGTACAAAACTCCCATGGAAACGGCTACACAAATTGAAAAAGATGATACGGGCAAAAGCTTTAATGAAAAGATGTATCAAGGTTTGATTGGTAGCTTGTTGTATTTAACTGCTAGTAGACTTGACATTATGTGTAGTGTTTGTCTTTGTGCTAGATTTCAGTCTTGTCCTAAAGAATCGCACTTGACTGCGGTTAAGCGAATTTTTCGTTATTTAAAGGGGATGACTGATCTAGGATTATGGTATCCTAGGGGGAGTGATTTTAAATTGGTAAGTTACTCCGATGCTGACTTTTTCGATTGAAAAGTTGAGCGAAAAGCACGAGTGGATCATGTCATTTGTTAGGACATGCTTTGGTTTCTTGGTCAAGCAAGAAATAGAATTCGATAGCCTTGTCTACTACTGAGGCTGAATACATGACAGTTGGTAACTGTTGTGCTCAAATTTTATATATTAAGCAACAGTTAAATGATTTTAGAATTTGTATGGAGGAGGTCCCGATCTTTTGTGATAATAAAAATATCTATATGTCTAAGTAAGAATCCTACACAGCACTCACGAACTAAGCATATAGAGATTAGACATCATTTTATTTGTGATCACATTTAGAAAAAAAAGGTATTATTGAGTATATTGATACCTTCGACCAGCTTGCTGATGTTTTTACCAAACCACTAGCGGAATATCAGTTTGTGAAAATCATTCGCGGTTTAGGTATGGTTAGGCATAATGATGTTTGCCTAGTGTGAGTTACATGTTTGTTGTTTTCTCCTTTCCTACCTAAATTTGTTTTTGAAGATGACAAAGGGGGACAAATGAGTGATGTTTTATTTAGGGGGAGTATTCTAAAACTGTGTTTTAATAAAACGGGAGAAATTTAAAAATTGTGCTTTATTGAGTATTTTTAAATTGTGCATTATTGAAATCTTCATTGTGATGCTTTAATGAGTTAAAGAACCCGTCCTCGGATTCAGAGAGAGTGTGTTTATATTTTGTTTTAAAGAAAACATCGAAGTTAATTGTCATCATAAAAAATGGGGAGATTGTTGATCCCAAGATTTTGATGAACAATTAAGTATTGATGTTTTGGTGGAACTAATTTTTGATCAAGTGTTTCGGTTATTTAAAGTTCCAGAAATGAAGATGTCAAATGGAATAAATGCTTAATGAAGATATCAAGATGATGAAGAAGTATTAAGAGTTTGAAGAAATTAGGGAAAACAACCCAGGTAAATATTAACTCTTAATATCCCATTTAGGAACACACACATGGCACAAAATGAATCTTATCTTTTATGTGTGTTTTTGTTAAGTATATTTATTTGCTCATATGTGAATTAAAAAGAAATATTTTTGAATGAATAAAATAGAATATAAGAATATTAGTGGAGCTTATTTAAAGATGAAAATGGATAAAGAGGCTAAATCATAAAAGGAAGTGAGTTAAAAACGAGATCAGAGAAGTGATTCAGAAGGAGGCAGTCGACTGAGGAGTCGACCGGAGAAAGAAGCTGAAATATCTTGAATCGAGAAGTTGACTTACAGGTTGATCGGTAAAAATAACTGAACTCTCTGAATCTGCGAGTCGACCGAGCGGTCTACCGATGAAAACACGACAAACTCTCTGAATCTATGAGTCGACTGGGCGGTCGACTTATGCTCGCTGCGGCGATGGTTTGGCTACAAGCTGAGATGGGTAGTCGACCGAATGTGCTGTTTTAGGATATTGTTTGATTTGATTTTAAATCCAAAAGTAGCCGTTTTTAGTTAGGATTTGAGAGAGATTTCAGGGATATTCTTAATATTTGTGATATGGTTGATATACTAATTAAATTATTTCAATATGGTTAATTAAATCTTAATATTTCTCAATTTGGTACTTGAATTAGATTCTGTACTTGTTTATTTTTATTGAGAAAAACTTTGGGGGTTTAATTGAAAGATTCAAAAGATGTTATTAAGTGAAATTGAACATAAATGAAGTCCTTATATTATAAGGGGTTTATAAGAGTATTTTATTGTCATGACACTTGTAAACTAACCATTAGGAGGCTGATTACATATGCCTTATATAGACCTGCGAATTTTCTAAGAAAAAATAATAATCATTCTAAGAGAGAAAATCAGTCTATATCATTTTGAGAGAGCTTTTATAAGAGTTATCATTCTACGATACTTTGAGCTATTCTAAGAGTGATTCTGATAATCAACTGCTATCTATTCTTACTAATACCGTATTTGAAGCTATACTATTCTAATTATTATTTCTGTGGATTTCGGGTGAGATCTTTCCGTATTATTTATTGTTTATTATTTTATTTTAGAAATTGATCTTAGAAATTGTTTTTGATTTTTGAAGAAAATATTATTTCAAACGATTTCTTGAACCTGATTACGTGCTCAAATTTGCTATCCATATTTTTTTTTAAAATCAGATTTCTATATCTCACGTATTTCTATCACTAGTTGTGATATTAATTGAGTTTTTTTTTTTTGTCTAGGGTAGTAGAAGCTCTGAGTGAGATTTACTTATCAATTTTTGTATTGGTGAGTTGTGACAGATTAAATATCATTGGGGATATTTAATCAAGGATAGTAGAGTTTTAGTCTCTTCCTGTAAAGAGATTGAGGTAGTGATTCTTCCTAGATAAGAATTGCGTTTTTGAGTGATTTTGTAACGGTTCAATCCTTACCGGGTAAAAGGATATTTGGTGTGTTTTGGTGAGGTTTTGATTTTTGAGCCTTAGTGTTAAAAATAATTAGGTTATTCTTTAGCCTGTAAAAAGTAGAGGTTCTTCCTTAGCCAGAGAAAAGAAAATTGTAAACGTTGATTCTGAGCTTGTAAAAGAATCGGTATGCGGGTTTGGTTCCTACCTTTAAAGGAATCTTGGTTTTAGTGGGTGCGACCTCCGTGGAGCTCAGGGGACTGGATTAGCCAAGAGTAGCTTGGTGAACCAGTATAAATATCTGGTGTGCTGCTTTCTTAATTTGTTTATTTTTGTTGTTTGGGTGTGCACTTAGATTTATTTTAATTCCGTTGTGGTATAAAGATAATAATTAATTTAGACATAAAATTAATTATTTGATTTATTCAAGTGTATTATGATAATATTTTTTAATTACCCAATTCACCCTCCTCTTGGATATTCTACTGGACCAACACACACAATGTAACAATCCATAGAATTCGTGTTCATCACCAAAAATCAAACCGAAATCCCAAAGTGATAAAGAAAATTGCGAAAATGTGGTTCAAGGGTTTAGGGAACAATCCAAATTCAACCATTCTTGATATGTATATGCAAATCAACCAAAGATTTCAACATATACATGAAATATAGGATCAAAAGTACTTGTTGAAACAATTCGGTCCGAACGATTGAAAATGGGAGAAATCGCCCATTTTGTTCCTCAAACCCTAGGGTTCGAAAATGGGGTTGAAAATTGATTTTTGGTGGACAGTTTGTGGTGGAAATCTCAAATTTTGAATATGAAAGGATGGATTTGAGGGTTGGAAATGGTTTGGGAGGATGAAAATGGAGAGATTTGGGGTTTTAAGGGTGGTTGTGGCGGTAGAAATGAGCGAGGCAGTCTTTATTCGAACAAAGGCTTCATCGCCGTGGCGGTGGAATGCCTTTTTAAACCATGCTTACTAGAGTTTCACCGCCACAACGGTGAGATTACCGCCTCGACGGTGAAGCGTTTTGGTTTGAATGTTGTCTTCTTGTAATTTTACCGCTGCGGCGGTGAGCTGTCTGCTAGATTTTCATGTTTTCTTCATATTTTCACAATAAGGAACCACACTACACGCTTCCACTTCCCTAGTTCAATGATTTTAAGTACCAAACACCCCCCGAGTATCTACACTCCTCAATTCGCCTTCAAACATGCTCTGAGACCATTCTAGCTTCCAAAGAGTAAATAATAGCAAAAGTCGAGCAAGATCATACTCTCGGTTTCATATTAAAAAGTGCTTGATTTACCGTCCCCAACTGGACTTAGAGAATTCCAAGATCAGTCGTTAACGCGGGAGATACTCTCCACAACTCGCTCTTCGTTTCCGAAGTAATGTTTGATCCGTTCCCCATTAACTCGAAAAATTCATCCATCATCGCCTTCCAATTCGACGGAGCTGAATGAAAATACATGCTTGATTCAGAACGGTCCGAACCACAAGGACTTGAATTTTCTAGGAAAGAGCCTCAACCGTGAATTGAACAACAGAACTTGCTGACCTGGGTTAAACTCTCTCCTCACTATTTTCTTGTCATGCCACTTTTTTGTCTTGTCTTTGTAGAGTTTGGCATTTTTCATACGCTTCGTTCCGGAATTCCTCTATTTCATTGAGTTGGAGGAGACGTTGTTCACCTGAAGCTTTTAGATCGAAGTTTAATTTCTTTATCGCCCAAAAGGCGTGGTGCTCCAACTCGACTAGCAATTGACACGCTTTTCTAAACACCAACCGATATGGAGACATACCGATCGATGTCTTAAAAGCCGTGCGATATACCCACAGTGCATCATCCAACTTTACTGCCCAATCCTTGTGATTAGAATGAACTATTTTCTCCAAAATTTGCTTGATCTCCCTGTTTGATACTTCAGCTTGGCCGTTTGTCTGCGTCTGCGAATGGTATGGTAGCACCACCTTATACCTCACCCCATACTTTGTCAACAAAGTATTGAACATTTTTTTACCAAAATGGGTTATTTCATCACTAATTATAGCCCGAGATGTCCTAAACCGCGTTATGATGTTTCTCTGAAGGAACTTAAGAACAACTTTGGCATCATTGGAAGGCGTTGCCATAGCCTCGACCTACTTAGACACATGGTCGACCGTCAGTAGAATATACTCCTAACCGAATGACGATGGAAGGTCCCATGAAGTCTATACCCCATACATCAAATAGCTCTAATTCAAGAATAGACGTCAGCAGTAATTCATGCCTTCTTGAAATGTTACCCACTCGTTGGCATCGATCATAGGTTTTCATAAAAGTATAAGCATCTTTAAATAATGATGGTCAGTAAACACTTGATTGAAGCACTTTTATGGCCATCCGAGTTGCTCTAAAGTGACCACTACAAAGTGATGAATGACAAGGATAAAGAATATTTCCCATCTCTTCCTCCGGAACACATCGCCGAATCACCTAATCAGCACACTTCTTGAATAGCAACGGCTCGTCCCACATATAGTGCCTCGAATCGAATAGGAATTTCTTCCTTTGGGCACTCGTAAGATCCGATGGTAATACTTTTCAGGCTAGAAAATTGATGATATCCACAAACCATGGAAGTGTAGCATCAATTTTGAACAACTTCTCATCAGGGAACACCTCCGTAATACAAGACTCATCACCAACGTCCTCTTGCACCAACCGAGACAAATGATTAGCAACAATGTTTTCACTCCCTTTCTTGTCTCTTATCTCCACATCAAACTCTTGCAATAAAAGAATCCATTTGATTAAGCGCGACTTGGTGTCTTTCTTTTCGAATAAGTATCAGATTGCATTGTGGTCTGTATAGATGATTACCTTGGATCCTATAATATAGGACTGAAACTTATCGCATGCAAAAATAACCACCAATATTTCTTTCTCGGTTGTTGTGTAATTCTCCTGTGCATCGTTCAAAGACTTGCTTGCATAATAAATAGATGGGAAGATCTTCTCTTTGTGTTGGCCTAAAACCGCTCCAACTGCATAGTCGCGAGTATCGCACATTATTTCAAATGGCTCGTTCCAATCTGAAGCAACTATTATAGGAGCCGTGATAAACTTTTCCTTCATTGCATTAAAGCTTTCAAGGAAGCTTCATCAAATTCAAATGAGGCTTCCTTCTCGAGTAAGTGACACAACAGCTTTACTGTCTTTGATAAAGCACCGGTAGAAGTCGGTATGTCCCAAAAAACTACGGACTCCCTTCACATTTATTTGAGGTGAAAGTTTTTTAATTGTTTCAATCTTGGATAGGTCTACCACGAGCCTTTTCGAAGAGACTCGATGACCTAAGACTGTTCCTTCTTTAACCATAAAATGACACTTTTCCCAGTTGAGAACTAAGTGTTTCTTTTCACAACGATCAAGAACAAGTGAAGTTGTACAAGCAATGATCAAAGGACCAACCAAAAACTTGAAATTCATCCATGAAAACATCCATAATGTATTCCACCATATCTGAGAATATCTCCATCATACACCGTTGAAATATGGTCGATGCATTACATAGACCAAACGATATATGTCGATAGGCAAACAATCTATACGGGGTATGTAAAGGTTGTCTTCTCCTAGTCTTTCGGTGCTATGTCTATTTGATTATACCCCAAGTAGCCATCAAGAAAGCAATAATGATCATAGCCAGGAAGACGATCAAGTATTTGATCAATGAATGGAAGCGAAAAATGATCTTTTCATGTTGACTTGTTCAATCTTCGATAGTCAATACACACTCTCCATCCAGTGATGGTTCATGTTGGAATAAGATCATTCTTCTCATTTTTCACAACCGTCATGCCACCTTTCTTTTCTTTGGCACCACCTATACCAGACTATCCTACTCGCTATTGGATAAAGCATAAATAATCCTAGTGTTTAAGAGATTCAATACCTCCACTCTAACGACTTCTTTTATTACCGAATTTAGCCTCCATTGATGCTCAATGGAATGTTTGAATGAATCTTCCATTAAGATATTGTGCATGCATATTGTTGGGCTAATTCTTTTAATGTCAGAAATAGACCACGCAAAGGCGGATCTATGCCATTTTAGAATTTTCAGCAACTTGTACTCTTCTTCTTCTGTCAAGGATGATGAGATTATCATCGGATTGGTAAAATTCTCCCTCGAAAAGGTATACCGAAGGTGATCCGGTAATTGCTTAAGTATTAATCTATCGTGAGGCGGATTTGATAGTTCGGGAGAACTAACTTCTTCTTCAATCATAACCACATGAATTGAATCCTCTACGCCTTTAGATTGAGCCTCCATGGCAAGCACATAGTCCACTACACCAACTTTTGTAGTTGAGCCCTCTTCACCAAAATCCCCTATAGATAAGGAATTTGTGAGTGTATGCTCCAATTGATCCATATCCACATTTTCATGAAAGAATTCCCTCACACACGAGTCAACTACATCTGCTCGGTTGCCTTTAGGACATTCACCTAAAAAGTTAGTAGTTTTGAAAATGTTGAACTTTACCTCATCTTCGTTTACTTGCAACGTCAAATTGCCATTATGCATATCAATTAAAGTCTTTCCCGTTGCAAGAAAAGTCCTTCCAAGGATGATTGTAATCTCCCTATCCTTTTCCATTTCTAGCACTACAAAGTCCAATGGGAAGATGAACTTGTCCACCTTCACCAAGAAATCTTCAATAATTCCTTTCGGATAGGTGAATGATGGGTCCACCATTTGAAGGGAAATTATGGTTAACTTTGCATTACAGAGTCCCAACTTTTGGTAGACAGAAGATGGAATCAGGTTAATACTAGCACCAAGATCACATAGTGCTTTGTCAAAATGAGATTTCTCTATAGTACACGGAATCGTGAAACTATCGGGATCCTTCAACTTTTCAGACAATTTCCTTTGAAGTATAGTACTACATTCCTCCATCATTTTTACCGTCTTGTATTCCTCCAACTTCTTTTTCTTCGTCATTTTATCTTTCAAGAACTTGCCATAGTTGGGCATTTGTTTTAACGCATCCGCAAAAGGTATGTTGATTTATATTTTCTTGGAGATGTCAAGAAATTTTACAAATTGATGGTCCAATTTCTTCTTTTGGAATTACTGTGGATAAGGCAAAGCTGTGGTTAGAATCGGTGGATTGTCCGGGAATGTAATTCTCCCCAGATTCACCCTTTGATCTCTTCTCTTCTTTCTTCTTCTCATTTTTCTCATCCATCTTGTCTTCATTCTTCTCCTCCTTTCTCTCATCAACATCTTCATCAAATTTCTCCTCTACATGTCTCTTTGGTTCATTATGGCCAATATCATGTCTTAACCCAGCCCTTCTTCCATCGGTTTACTTGCTTCAACCTAATTTCTACTTCTCAACGTAATAGCCTTGCATTCCCTTGGGTTAGTTTCCGTGTTGCTAGCAAACTTCCCCTCGGTTTGCTCTTGGATCGCACTTGCAAGTTACCCGATTTGAGTTTCCAATGATTTCACAGTAGCATTTATGTTTGTACATGTGGTCTCAATCGAGTCAATCCTCATCTTGTGCATGTTAAGCTTGTTGTGCGTCTCACGCAATATTATTTGCGTTTCTTTCATGAAACATTCCATAATTTTTTCCAAGTTTGGCTTTTGATTTTGAATAAGAGGTTGTTACATTTGGCGGTTTTGTTGCATAGGATAACCTTGAGCTTGTGTTCCATAATCGGGAGGTGGCCGCAACGTGTTCTTATTATTCGCATATGAAAATATTTCATAGTTGCGAAGTCCTGGATGATAGTGAGTCAAAATATTGGCGATGGGCCTGAAAGTATAAGCCTGATTGTTGACGAAATGACATTCTTCAAATTCACTATCCACTCCGTGTTTAGAATTGCTTGCAATATTCTCTGCTTTATGACTAGATGAAGCATTCTTAGTAGAAAATGTAACCAATTATTCTGAGAGTTTTGAAACTTAGACCGATAAGGTAGCCAAATGATCGGCTTCTTGAATTGAAGCTTCATTTCATCCCGTGTTCCTCTCGTTTGGCTATGGGTAATTATTAGCCACCATTTCTTCCAGTAACGTATTTGCTTTAGCAGGTGTTTTTTATAGTAATGATCCTCCCGAGGCGGCATCAACTATGGTTCTTATTTAGCTATCCAACCTATTATAGAAGAGTTGGGTTTGAAACCAATCTTGATACCCATGTTGGGGGCACCGACGCAATAGATCCTTAAACCTTTCCCATGCTTCAAACAGTAGCTCGAAGTCCCTCTGGAGAAATTGTGCTATTTCACCTCTGAGTTGAGAAGTCTTCGAAGGCGGGAAAAACTTAGTAAGGAACCTTCGAGCAATATCCTCCCAAGTGTTGATACTCCCCGGTTGGATCGATTGAAACCAACCTCGTTCTCGGTCATGAAGTGAGAACGGAAATAACCTCAATCGAATTACGTCTTCAGCAACGCTGTTGATTTTAACTGTATCGCATATCTCTAAATATATAGCTAGATGGACATTGGGGTCCTCGTGCAGATTCCTGGCATATTGGTTTTGTTGCACCATATTGATCAGAGCGGGTTTCAAATCGAAGTTATTGGCTTGAATCGGCTGCCTTCGAATTCCTGAGTAGTTATCGAACATAACTGCCCGATGGTAGTCCCTAAGGACCCTTTGTGGAGCTTTAGGTTTCGGAGGCTGCTGCGGTAGTGCCTACAGTACCGGCAGTTATTGAGGCATGTTTGGCATATAGTTGTCTCCACTGTCGGCCATAGTTTGAGTTTTGCTTCTTCTGTCTCTCCTTATCCTTCTCAAGGTACGCACGATCTCGGGATCAAGAGTAAAGAATTCCAAGCTTATACTATGTCGCCTGCACTGCTCAATCACAACAAATAAAACAAATTAAAAAAATTGAATTGAAAGAAAATAAAACAAAAGAATTGTCTCGATTAATATTCAACCACTTGGTCACAATATCAACCAAATTAAAACACCGTGTCCCCGGCAACGACGCCAAAAACTTAGACACATTTTTTTAACGACTTGATTTAACTCGCAAGTGCATGACATCAAGTTTTAATATAGTGGCTCTTTCGATCGGATATCGTCCACTGGGAAACGTATTTGATTAATTGAATACCGTAATTTGCATAGTCTTATATTATCTCGACCGTTCAAGAATTGTTTGAAGTTGAATATTTAAAAACTAAGTTAAACGAACAACTATTAGGTTAATTCTAATTAAGTGGACTACCTAGGGATTTATTTCATTCATTTAATATATGTTTGACTTCATTTAGTTAACAATAACGGTGTTTACTCAATCCGACAATCTAGGTATCTCAAACTCGCTCATTACCTCTCCCGAGTATAAAATGAGTGGTTATATGACGTCACGTTAATGTTGAATTCCCCCTATAGCATTTTATATAACACAGAGTCACATAAGTCTTGACCTAACCTCATGGATTGCACACTTTCTAATGTCCTCCCGAGTCATTAGATCATCGTGATGTGTTTAACCCTAGTCCGAATCTGGGGTTACCTCTCCCGAGTGTCAAACCTCATATTCTCAAAACCAACCCTAATACCTGAACAAGCATATTAAAATTGTAATAAAATGGTAAACACAATCGGATTTAGATAAACAACCATTAAAGTAACATATATTCAATTAAACATGTATTTACATGAATTACAACAATCCCTAGATAATATTTACTAGCCTACCATGATATTAGACATACAAATATTAAAATAAAAGGGATTCATCATCATTAGATATGGAAAGTTAATTACAACGATAAAAACAAAGAAAGAACGATAAAATCTTAGAGTAGAATAGTCCACTATCACCAAATATCAGTCCGGAATTGCTTTCTCTTCTCCATATGTTGAATCTCCTCTTTGAGCTCTCAAGAATAACCTAAGATCAAAATTTTAATGTGTGTAATGTCTTTTACAAAATGGGAGAACAAGGGGTTAAATACAAGACTTCAAAATTTCTAGAAAAAATAGATATTTTGTGTGTAGAGTGACCGCCGTGGCGGTGCTTCACCGTTGCCGCGGTGAGTAAGTCGGTTAACTTTATTACTGTGGCAGTGAACCAAACCCTAAGCTCTCTGGACTTTTACCGCCGTAGAGGTGAATGACTGCCTCGGCGGTGAGAGTCGTGCAATTCTCCCTGCATCTCCACCGCTGCAGCAGTGGGTTTACTTTGTTGAAGGCTTATTTCTTTTATCAATTTTTTACCGTTTCCTATTATTTTGCTTGTTTATCACTCGATTACATTCCTACACCTGATTTACATAAAAACAAACAAAAATACAATAAAATATTACTAAAACATTGGAAAACTACCGAATTCGGCTTAAAACTACATAGGTATTTTAAACTTATCAGCGAGACAATCTCGCCTCCGAATGAAGTCGGTGGTAATGATCTAATTTATTTTGAAACTTGGGTTGTCTCTCAAGAAGCGCTTGGTTTATTGTCCTTGACTTGACCTGGAAAAGGGCTCGTCAAAGAGCAGCTTTTGCCCACAGTATGTGTCGTACAACACCACATATGGGTTTTAATTCTTAATACCCTCAAGCTTGGAAAAATATGGCATTGTTTGGCCCATGCTCTCAACTTGACTTTTTACTGTCTTATGTGCTTTGGAAGCTTGAATGAACGGAGTTAGAAGTGGTGGTGGAAAAGCGAGCTACATTGGATCCTCGTAGAAATATTCGACTTTAATCAGTGTTAGAATCATAACGTGGATCTCAATCGGTGAAGATTCAAAAGTGTTGTCTTGTGATTCTTTACCATCGATGAATTCTTGGGTCTTCTCCTTATTAGAATATTCATCATCGAACGAACCCAAGTTCCTCCCATTTGTATTCGGTTCCTCACGATGGCTTTTACATTCGGATGAGACTTGTGTGTCTCTCAATGCCACCGTTTTTTGCGTCAACCTCAATGTAGCAAATAAGTTGACTGATTTGTGTCTCAAGAGACTTTATGGTCGTGTTGATTTCAGTGTAGATCGTCTCAATATTATCAAGTCGATCCTCATGCTCATTGAGACGGTTTTGCATTTCCCTCAAGAAAATTTGAGTTTCCCCCATAACAATAACGAACATTTCTTCCCGGGTGGGGGAAGACTCTCTAGGTTGGTCCGAAGTGTCAATCTATGGTGCTGAAATGTTGGAATTATCCCCCAAGTTTTGGTGACTTGTTAAAAAAATTCCAAATCTGATAGTCCAACTCGACCATGTCTTCCAACGACAAATAGGCTTCATCCGCAGGTAGGTCCTAGAAAGAAATGGTACCATTTCCTCATTCCACCCATGTTCTCGTTGCGGCATGTAACCTGTCGAGAAATTTCGGTAATTAACACTCCCTTGGGAAATGATGATTGGGGAACCGGAACAACAACTCTTTGTATCTATCCCAAGCACAATAAAACGACTCGAAATCTCGTTGAAAGAAATGCAATAGCACTTGTTGATCTAACATCCTCAAGTACCTTGCAAGAAAAACAAAACTACAAACAAAAATTATAAACAAAATAAATGCCTAAATTAAAATTAAGTTACTTACTCACAATATCAACAATAATCTAAAAACCATTCCCTAGCAACATTGTCAAACACTTGGTAGCAGAATATTATATCGCTACTTTCACCGCAAGTGTACGGGTGAAGTTTTAATAAAGTGGGAAGAGTAAGGGTTGTAGTATTCAAAGGGATTGGATTAGATTATCGTTAAGTACTGCGATTGTCATAATCAAATTTTATTTAGGCAACTCAAATTAAGATTTTGTTAATAAAACATACTAAACTAAATTAAACTATGTATAATAATATTGACGTTTAAGGGAGTAAATTGTCTAGGGATTAACTTCGTTCATTTAAACGCATTCAATTCAATCTAGTTTACATTAATGACATTCACACTATTCGACAATCTAGGTATCGAAATATCACTTACAACCTCTCCCGAGTGTAAAGTGAATGAATATGTGACTTCGCGTCAATGTCAAAGTCCCCCTCTAGCGTCTATATGATACTTAGTCACATGAGTCTCGCCCCAACCTCATGGATTGCACACTTTCTAATACCCTCCCGGGTCGTTAGATTGTCGCGTTGTATTTAAACCCTAGTTCGAATTCGGTGTTACCTCTCCCGAGCATCAAACCCCGTATTCTCAAACCAACCATAATACCAATACAAGCATACTATGGAAGTAATAAAATAGTAAACACAATTGGATAAACATGAACAACCAATAACGAAACATCAATTTAGTCAAACAATGTTTTCATACACGAATCGCTCCCTAGATATTATATGTTTAGTTTTTCATGACCATAACCACATATTCAACAATATACAAGCTAAACATATACAAAACTATGAACCAAAACTAAGAAATAAAGAGAGAAACAAGGAGACTAGCTGTTATCTGAAGAATCGAAGCTAAAATCGCTCCAAGATCGTTTCCTCTTCTTGGCTTTGTGATCTTCTCTTGGTTGATAGGCTTTGAAGCTCTAAAATTAGTCCCAAAAATATTCTTGGTATATTGGGAGAAGAGGAAAGATATAAGGGATCCAAAAGTTCTAAAAAATATCCCAAAATATCATTGCAACCTGGTGTCGGACTGCTACAGCGGTGAGGTTCACTGCTGCAGCAGTGGAAGGGCAGAAGGTTTTGGTTTTATTGATTGTTGCTGCAGCGGTGGGCCTACAGTCCTAAACTTACCTTCTTTGCTCTTTTTCCACCGTTCTTCCATCGACATTCTATCGATTTACTCGATTAGGAACCATTTTCGTCCTTTTTTTTTTTTTTTTACCCATATACCTGATTTATACCAAAACAAATAAAAACATATTAAAACATATGAAAACACTATAATAATACTCAAAAACTACCAAAACCGGTTTAGGAATAAATATATAAATTCCACCTATCAACGGGCGTGCTTCTTCTTCAAATGATTTACATAGTGGTCTTATCCATTCTTTAAATGAATAAAAGAAAAAAATATGTTCAAGGAAATGACAAGTACCTGAAACATACCGACCATCAAAAAAAGACTTTATTGTTCATTAAGTTCAGCGAGAGCTGAACTCTGGGTAGTAAAGGAGCTCAGTAGAAGTGTATGTTATAGAGAGTTGAAGGAATGAGATCCTTGACCTCGTGGAAAACAATTTGGATGACCCTATCTTTCTGGGCGATGGTCTCTCGTTTCGGGATTGTCTTCTTCCTGGTCTTCTTCTCGTTCTCTGCAAGACAAACACTGATCACCGACCACCTACTACATGGGGGTAATATTCTTATTGACTTTTTCCCATTCCCTCTGAACGAGGATGTTGTGGTCCTTATTCTCTTGGCCGAGCTCCTAGCCATCGCCCCCAAGATTAAAGGACTTCGACTTCTATTTGTGAATAGAGGAGTATAGGTCGGACAAAAACTGTGACTTAGAAGATATATAACACTATCTACCACCTTGGGACAACGACTTTGTTAAGAATAAAACGTAGAAGAGCTCAATACTCGGTTCTATACCCTCTTCTCGGAACATGATATAGGCCGCTACTACCACCCTCATACTATTCAAAGTGAGCTGTGATGGATGCGGCTAATACTCCTTACAGACAACCCAGATCAACCAATGGATGGGGAACATAAGACCGACCTCAAGTTGGTGCCAAAAAGATGATCAGGTAGCTAGATGATGGCATATGGGCATGATCCTTGGGGTTGGGGAGTTTTGTCTCTATTGATCCCGGGAATGTGTAGGTACTCTAAGCCTCTATTAGCTTATTCTCAGTCACCATGTATTGGATGTCCTAGATCAAACTCATTATTGGGATTTTAAAATAGAGCTACTCGGGCATCGTGTTCGTGATAATCTAGGGCAGGAAAATTGGCTCCAGAATCTCGTCCACCATCACTACGACCAGCCCATGTCAAGATTGAATCACGCTACTAAAGGAGCATAGCCTATCCATTAGAGATAGAGAGGGTGTTCTCTTCAGAACCAAGTGTCGTTTCACGTATTGAGAAGAAGAAACAGATAGAGTTCATTCTGGAGGGCCAAACTTCATACTCGCGCTAGAACCTGAAGAAAATGAGGAAGAAAATAAAGAAAAAAGATGATGATTTTATGATAAGAAGAGAAGGCATAGGGAGGGAAGGATACCGTTTGCCGAGCAGAAGAATCTCCATTAGAAAACTCTCAAGTATCAAATAAAGCCAAAGAATCATCTATTTATAAAATGAGAAAATGGTAGTTTAAGTGACATGAATCCAATGATAGGTTGTATTGATTCAAATGCTTGCCAGAATTGGGGGACACGTGTCGGTCATTAAACGATCCTCTCTCAAGTGTCCTTGGGAAGCCGAGTCAAAAGCTGGGTAGAAAATCATGGGAACTATGTTGTTTGATCCTCATTGCTCGTGACTGGGGGAAATTCATGTGAGGTATTTTGGTTGACCTTTGCCACCTACTTAGTATTAAACACATGGCATACTGGACACCTTGGAAACCATCTCACCTCTGTCAGCAATGAAGTCTGCTAAGTCATCTAGGTTCGAGCTATTGTGCTACCTCTACTCGGCCTTCATCAAAAGAGGTATCCTTGGTGTCAAACCAAGTTTCATCTTTCGAGCTACCCCTTCTTAGTCTCCACCATGGGGGGGGAGCTTTTTTGGAAACCTTGCTAAGCTTTAGCTATTGAGCTACCTCTGCTCAGCTAGCATTAAAGGAGGGACCCTTGGGAACCTTGTCAAGCTCTAGTTCCTGAGCTACCACTTCTTGTCCATCATAAAAAAAGTAGGGATTTAGAAGATTATTTGAGCTTCATCCTACTATACTATGTTTGTTTGGAAAACATGAAATAGAATCCCTTTTGGAAGCTCATTCGAGTTCCACTCTATCGCCCAACCTCTGCTCGGCCTACATCAAAATAGAGGACTCTTTTGGGAGCTGATCTCAACTCCATTCTCCTATGCTTCCTTTGCTCAGATAGAATCAAGGTGGGAAGTATTTTGGAATTTTAGCTGAGCTCCATCCTCCTTTACTGACCCTACTCGGACGTCTTCAAAAGAAAAGGTCTGAGAGCTTGTCCAATCTACATTCAATCATTCTTTCTCTGCTGGGAAACATCTATTCTAAGATGATTTTTGAATTAATGTACCCACTACAACAATCTGAACCACTGGCAACTGGATTTGCAGGGATCTAAGTTTTGCATATAGGTTAGTATGAGCAACTCGAAGGTTTACAACTGAACCTCCAAATTTTTAACTTAATGCGCCCACTATAGTATTAGCCTTTCCAGAGTAATAATGAATGGTACAATCCTAATCCTTGATCAATTTCATCAAACTCCTTCGTCTCAGTTTTAATTCTTTTTGAGTAAATAAATATTTTAACCTCTAGTGATCAAAGTATATCTCGCACGTCTCACCATAAAGATAATTTCTCTAGAATTTTAAGTCAAACACAATTGTTACCAACTCCAAATCATGCATCGGGTAGTCAAGCTCATGATTCTTTAATTGCCGAGATGCATATGCAATCATATGTTCATGCTGCACCAATACACAACCTAGACCCTAGTGTGAAACGTCACTGTATATCACAAAACCATCACCTTCTATCGGGAGGTAAAGTACCAGAGCTAATATCAGTATTATATAATGGAGTTGTGAGATTGGGAAGAGATCAACACCTATATAATGTAGTTGGGAATTTAGGATCTTGTGAAACTGAGAGGTGATCAAGTTCTAGATTTATCAATTGGGTTTTCTATTTAATTGTATTTTCCTATTCCAATTTATGCTTGTATATGATATCTTGGTTGACTTGAGAACTTGGAATTTGACCATTGGGAGAGGTAATTTCAGGTTTGGACTTAGGTGAAATACAACTTAAGTTTTAATAGATCAGGAGATTATTAAAACTTGGGTAATCTATAAGGTCGGGGCATAACGAATGCTCTTGCCTAAATACTAGAAAGGGATATCAGTTTTGAAGTGTTTGCATATTCTCTTAATTAATACTCGGGAGAGGTAGTGAGGGAGCACGAGTGACCTTGATTATTGAACTAATATAATTGATTAATAATTTCTTAATAGGATAACATGGGAATAATAAGATGAAATCAAGCCTCTAGAATCTTTGGGCATAGGAAGTCCATATTTTATTTTGCTTCTGATTTTTATTTTAGTTTTAGTTTATAAACCTTAAATTTAGACGTCTAAATAAAGTTAGGTTACGATAATCACGGTAGTTAGTGATGATTTAAATCAATCCCTATGGATACGACACTCTACTCACCTTATACTATTAAAACTTGACCCGTACTATTGCGGTGTAGCAATAAAACGCTATCAAGTTTTTGGCGTCGTTGCCAGGGATTGGCGTTTTAGATTGTTGATAATATTGTAAATAAGTAGCTTGATTTTAATTTAAGCATTTATTTTTATTTTTAATTTTCGTTTTTGATTTCTAGTATTATGAGATACTTGGAAATGGTTGATTAACAAGTCCTCTTGAGATTTTCTCAATGAGATTCTGAGCCATTCCATTGTGCTTGGGAAAGGTACAAGGAGTTGCTTATTTGGTTCCCCAATCATGGTTTCTCGAGAGTGGGTCAACTACAAAACTTCCTCGATAATTTACATATTGCAACAAGAAGTTGGGTGGAAAGTGGAAATGGTACCGCATCTGTCTACTATCTACCCACGGAAGAAACCTATTGGTTGTTGGAAGACATCGCTGATTTTGACTATCGAAGTTGGAATAATTCGAACTGGGCATTCATATGTGAAAGCCATTATGAGAAACCAAATATAAGTGGGCGGACATTGAATTTGTTCGATGATGAGGATTCTAATAAGGAGGAGACCCAAGCGTTGATCAACGATGAAGAATCACATGACAATACTTGTGATTATCCACCTTTTGAGATCTAAGTTTTGATACCAACATCGATCAAAGAAGAATACATCTATGAGGATCTAATGTGGCTCACTTGTCTTCCACTACCTTTAGCACCGTTCATTCACGCCCATTAGGCACATATGCTAAAGCTGAGTCAAGTTGAGAGTACGTGCCAATAATTTCTACATCTCTCCAAGCTTGATGGCATTCAAAACTAGGACATATTTATTGTATTGTATGACACATACGATGGGCAGAATCCACTCTTTGATGAGCCCTTCTCCATTGTCAAGCCAAGGACATTAAACCAATTGCTTCTTAGGAGGCAATCCAAGTTTTTAAATAATTGAGCCTAAGGATACAAGCTATGGAAAAATCCCCACACCGGTTACCATGCCCGGAACATCACCGCTGACCACATTAGGAGGTGAGATTGTCTCGCTTCCTCGGTACATGTTCTTATTCCCTTATACTTAATTTTAATACACGTTTGACTTTACGTTTGGGGGTGAAACACATGTTGGCTTATGTTGTTGGGTTTTGAAAATGATTGTGTGTTAGTTATAACTTTCTTTATATAACTTGTGTTCATTTGGCCATGCTTTCAGTTTCTTTTCTTTTGGTTTGTTTGAATAAATTGTGAGTTTTGTTGAGAAGAAATGACATGATATCGAAGATGAGTATAGACACTTGATGATCTCTTAGGTCTTTCGAAATTCATTTCATTGAGAATTCTATGTGCTTGACTTGTGTTAATTAACGTTCACTCTTGACTCTTTACATTTAAGCACCATGAATCATGATCACTTGGTTTTCTAAGTACTTGGAGAAAATTTATGTGCTTTAGGTTGGCTATGACATCTCATGAACACTAGAACCCATTTGAGTGAAACTTGAGGTGAAATATGAGGTTATGTGTTGTTGGTGAGATGATTTAGACATTTCTTTGGATCGTTTAGGCCTTCGAAGCTAACCCTTGAATTTTTTTTATCCATTGTTACCACCATTGAGCCTTATTGTCTACTTCTTTCATTACTCTCATATGTACATCCAACCCACTAAATGTCTTTCTACGTCCTAAACCCATCACTAATTGATATGTTTACATGAATTATTGAGTGTAGGGACTAGAATGGGCTGTGTTTGGAAAGTCATTGGTGGAATGAGTTGTGTATTTTATTTTGTTCTTTAGCTGTTTAAGTTTATAAAATAAAAAAGAAAAATAATTAAAAAAAAGAAAAAAAGAAAAAAGAGAAGGAAAATAAATAATTAGGTGATCACTTCATTGTATTTTTCCCGCAACATTGAGGACAATGTTGATTTTGAGTTTGGGGGTATGGTTTATATTTCTCAAATATTTAAAAAAAAAGGAAAGTTTGTTTTGGTTTGTTTTGTGAATAGTACCTTATGGGATGTGTGTTTTGGTTTTTTTTTTTTTTTTTTTTTTTTTTTTTTTTTTTTTTGTGAATAATACCTTGTGGGATCGATTGAAAGAAGACATGTGATAAAATGGAGAGTTCGTGAATTTTTTTTCGTGGAAATCTTACGAGAGCCATGAGTTATGATACATGATTAGGGTGATTTGAGCCTAAAAATGACATTCTCATCTACCTTCCACCTTAGTCCTACATTACAAACCTAGAGTCCTTTTGATCTCCAATGACATATGAACCTACATATAATTAGTGGAGAGTGACGCAAAAAATGGGCTTATGGTTGTTCTTAACTTTACCATCTAGAGATCATTCATTGACTTCTTAGCATGTAAATATATTTGAGACTCGTTTGGTTAGGTAAGAGTGATTGTACATATACTTACACATCGAGAGTCTTGAGTGAATGATATTGATGCTTGATGTTGAAATTTTAGAAAGTCCCAATGGTTTCATTTCCTTTGAGCTTGGAGCATTTTGTGGCATTAGAGATTCTTTCACGGTTGATTTGATATGAAACTCACACTTTTATCATTAGCATCTTAGTACTTGATTTGTGTTTTCTTCTATTTTCTTTCTTTTGCTTGTCAGTTTGGGGGTATTTGATGATGAGTTTATTTACCGATAAATCAAGTACTTTTGAGTTCAAATATTTGTGAGTTTTGAAACATTTTTGTTAATTTAATGTATTTTTATATTATTTTGTTGGAATCATAAATAATTGGGAGAAATGGTGAAAATATGGCAAATGAGAAAATTGGAGACTCAGAATAATGTTCGCAGTGCAGGTGTAACAACTTCAATCCCGATTTTGACTACAATGCAATCTGATTCTAGGAAAACGCAAAACATGAAAGTTATATCTATCGTTCTAAGCTTGCCAGAGGATCTTAAATCACTTCAATCAGAGTTCAGATGAGAAAGTTATGTCCAAAACACAAACAGGTATCAAAACTGCCTGAACCAGAGACATTGCCAAAAGCACGCTGCAGAGCCAATTTAAGTGCAAATTCGTCAATACCCCACTGTAGCGCACCCCTTCATGCTGAAGGCTAAAATACCCTAATTTTGGAGCCCTATTTATACCACCTTATTCCTCAAACCCTAGTGTGACGATTTTGGGAGAGAAAAACACCATTGGTGGCGATTTTGGGAGATAAACACATTAGTGTGGAGATCTTTTAGACAAGAGAACACCATTGGAGACACAAAACCTCTGGAAAGGGAGTTTGGAATTGAAGTTTGTCAAAGATTTAAATATTTAAAGCTTATCTCCACAAAAAGATTTTTCTTTTCCGTTTTCCCACCCTTATCTTTATTGAATTTTGTGTTTGCGATATTGTTTGAACATATTTGCATTTATGAATTTCTTGAAAAGATTAGCCATGGATTCTATTATGTTAAGTTAAAATTCATATCTAGGGCTTGATGTAGCCTTGTTAAACCATGTTTTGAATATTTTGGTAATTGTTAATTGAATTCCTTGTTAATTCATTGATGCCTCTCTATGTTTAATGCATTTGATTCATGTGGCCAATGAGTTAGATGATTTTAGGTTGTAAATTTTATACTCGAGAGAGATTGAGTTCATGATTAGAATAGAGAGTGCATTGTTTAGGTTGTTGTGAGACTGGGAGGAGATCAACACCTAAATATTCGAGTTGGGAATTTTGGATCTTGTGAGACCGAGAGGTGATCAAGTTCTAGATTTATTAGTTAAGATTTCTATTCTATTGTGTTTACCTTATTAATGCTTCCATTTTATACTTCCATATGATATCTTGGTTGATTTAAGAAACTTGGGATTTTTCACATGGGAGAGGTAATTTCAGGTTCGGACTTAAGTTAAGCAGAACTTAAGTTTTAATAGATCAAGAGATTATTAAAGCTTGGGTAATCTTTAAGTTTAGGGCATAATGAATGTTCTCACCTAAATACTAGATAGGGATATCCGTTTTGAAGTGTTTGCATATTCTCTTACTTGATACTCGGGAGAGATAGTAAGGGAAGCATTAGTGACCTTGATAATTAAATAAATGGAATTGGCTAATAGTTTCTTAATAAGATGACATGGGAATAATGAGATGAAATAGTCCCTAGAACATTTGTGCATAGAAAGTCCATATTTTATTCTGCTTTTGCTTTCATTTTATTTTTATTTTTATAAACCCTAAATTTGGACGCCTAAATAAAGTTAGGTTACGTTAATCGCGGTAGTTAGCGATGATTTAAACCAATCCCTATGGATACGGCAGTCTAATCACCTTATACTATTAAAACTTGACTCGTACACTCGTGGTGTATCAATAAAACGCTATCACAATTCTTATGGAAATATATCAGGATAATCCCCAACCATTAGGATATCTGCCAATTGTACCTTATTTCGACTGGTGTGAAGCACATGTGCTAGTATCAAACTGACACGAGTAATGATTCTCTCTCCCGAAAACACAAACTCCGACTCGCCTTCGACACGAAAAGAGCTTCCTATTTAAAACAATTGACTATGGAATGATAGGCAGATAGCAAATCTATACTCAGCATCACATAAAAATTGGGAACACTATCTATTAACACTGACTCACTCAATGCGAAGTAAATTGCTTTTGTAAAGACTATCTATCAACAGTGACTCACTCACAGGGGTCGAAATAATAACACTGTATGACGGAAGAGTGGGTAACCTTTCTACTTGCAACATAAATGTCACGATAAACTAATGAATGAGTAGAATCGAGATCAATAAGTGTTTGTGCATCTCTATCACATACCAACATAATACATGTGACCACATCTGGGATAGCCTAAGCATCTTGTTGATAGTAGCAAATACACGTCCTTAAGTTGGAGGTCTATCGGCCAATACTCTACCTCGCTCCTGGACACCACTAGGGCCAAAACTGTCTACACTGTTGGCAGAAAGTATATGTGTAGCTGTAGGTTTCGTACAATATGGAGACAAGTGACCCGGCTCATGGTAACGGTAACATATTAGGCCTGTTATGGGACACTCTATAACAAAATGATCCGATGATTCACATTGATAGCATACGATTGTCCTAACTCGGCTAGATGTTTAACCCCTACCTTGCCCTTTCTGACGTGAACTCTGTCCAGGTACATTATGTCATTGCCCTAAATATTATTGTCGTTGACCTAGGCTCCTAGCCAATTGGTCGACTATCGCAGCCTGAGAAAATTTAGGTCGAGGGCCAGATCCTCATGATGTTCCACCAAGGTATCTGCTAGATGGATCAAATCTACTCTTCTTGTATTGCTCACGATTTTTGGTGGCTTCCCGCACATCTTTCTTTATTAATTTTGCTGCATTTATAAATTCATAGTTTCTTTCGATTTTCCGACCTGTCAATCTTGGATGTATTTTCAAATCTAGTCATTTTTGGAAACTTCTATATCTGGCCTCCTCGGTCTTTACCAAGTCAGGGGTAAATCGAGACAAAACATCAAAGTTAATTTCATATTACATAACTTACATCTTTTCCCTATCTCAGTACTATGAATTCTTCTCCATCTCAAACTGGTAGAATTCAAGGAAATATTTTCCATTAAATACTGCCACAAATCGATCCCAACTGATCTCATGATCTGGAATTGAAATTAATCACTTCATTTCCTCTCACATTTGTTTAGCGACCCTTTAGTTAAAAGATGGCGAGAGGGACTTGATTGTCATCAGTGATGCCCATAGCCTAAAATATGTGCATTATGCTCCTTAAACAATTCTCAACATCAGCATGGCCCACAACTCCTTAAATCTTTTCATAAGTACAATCTAATGATTGATTGTTTTGGTTTGGGTCGATTGCCATTCCATCATCTTTGTCTATTGCTCTATCATTTTTGTAGTAACCTATAATATTCCTTGACACCATCCAATTTTCTTGTACCCTACCCCTTTTTCTTTGGGGTCCTGAACTTCCACTACATTCATTTTCACATTCTACATTCAAGATCTGAAATGCAATTTAATAAATAAAAAATACCAACAATGCACCAAATGGTGCATAATGCAAAGGTACTACATTTAAATCAAGTAAAAATAGTTACCACTCACGTTCTGAACCAGCCTATCGACCCTATATTACGGTTCATTACTGACATGATAACCTAACAAGTATACAGAACCTATAACCTAGAATCTGATACCAAAAACTGTCACACCCTACCTCGGTCCCTAATGCACGAGGTTAGGTGTGACTTCGACTTGATGTTACCCAATCAATAACAAATATACACTATCTGTTAATTGACATAGATTTTTAAAAAAAAATAAAATAAAATTTACCCGCTCAAAATTCAAGGATCATACATAACCAACTATTCCTTAACAAAACTATAAAAAATCCAAACCACTCACTTCCAATAACTATCCTGATAGCCTCAAAAACCAAAACACCCTGTGACTTTATATAACGCCAGTAGTAGACTCGTCTCTACTTAAGAACCTAAAATAAAATATTTTATCGGTGTACAATTTTTGAAATATAAATATATTTATACAATACCACTTTTCAAAAATAATTTATTTGTTGTTGTTTTATTTGTTTTAATTCTTTCATAAAATAAACATAAAAAGTTAAAAAAATAACATAAATCGGAATTAGTGTGTTAAAAAAAAATCGACGAAAAATACTTGGACTTAATTTGATTTTAAGATTTATTTAAATTTAGGTACCGGCTTTCGGACATGTGACTTGGGGTGTCTAACACTTTCTCCTAGCATAGCCGATCCTTGAACTTTAAAGAAATATCTGGTTAAGACCAACTTCTTTTTGAGTTAAAAACATGGTGCATTTTTTAAAGAAAAAATGATTTTTCAAAAATCTCAGTAACCTGAAACACTATTTAACTCAATGCTAGGTGGAACTTTTTAAGAAAAATTTTGCCCCAGGGAAATGCTTTTAATACTGGCACTTAGAAAAGCCTTTGAAATTGTTTTTTCTAAAAATGAACGAATTTGAGATAAGGAAACCAAATCGAGTCTTCCTCTTCTCTCCTTCTTAAAATTCAGGGAGCGTTAGCTCTAAATGAATTCAAAATGAAGAAACTAGGGTTTCGTGTTCTGTTTTGTTATTAGTAGCTTTAAACCTAAGCATGAGAGCATACTCTAAAATATCCCCCTCAGGTGTTTGGATCATCGACCTGGGGCCAAGCCGTTCTACTTGGTTGAACCATCCACAAAAATCACTATCCACAAAAATCAATCCTGTGTTTTAGCAAAATTGGCCAATTCCTGGTGTTGTGTTCAATCATTGTTTGATGAGCTTTTCTAAAAAAATGTCAGTTGGATAATAAAGTCAGCTAAGGTCTTACCTTTTATCACCAGTCTCGATTAATACTCGACATGGAACTCGTCAAACTCGATTGACTACTTCAACAATTTTCCCAAGGTTTTAGGTCAGTGTAGCACGATCCTAAAGGGCCGGTTTGTAAGAACAACCATTTGGGTGGGCTTGGAAATAGTGCTTAAGTTTTCTTGCAGATATTATTAAAGCATAGTCTGTTAATTCTAAATTAGGATACTTATTTTAGTACTACTAAATGCATGATTGACATGGCACACCGGCCTTTGTGTCGTTGCTTCATCCACTACCAATATCGAGCTGATCATAGTTGCAATGCTACGAAGTAAACGTATATCACTTGGCCGGGGATCAGGGCAGTCAATATCGGAAGAGAGTATATGTAAGTTTTCCGAAAGAGTCTTGAAGAATGGAAGAAAATTATTCGGTGCTTGGCAAATGAAGAGGTTTAAAGCTGCAATGTGTCCGATCAAAGAGTGGACTTATCGAACTATCCTCGATGAAACCGTGCCTTTGATGGCCTTTATCTACTTTGGACTAGCTTTTATTCTTTTATTGGTCACAATGACTAAATTTGAAGATGCAATTTCCTTGGGTTCAACTTTATCTCGTGTTGTCGTAGGATATTGAAGCAATCCTCCTGATTTACCTGGTGCTCGGTTGCAAATTACCTCTTCATGAGGATGTCATTAATGTAAACATCCAATATTTTACCGAGCACATCATAACATCTTTTTGATTAGTATTTAGTATGTTTCCCCTACCTTCTTCGTCCATATGGCATGACGTGAAAGTAGTATTAGCCCTTATAAGTTATGAATATAATCTTTCCTATTCGAGGGGGTACATAGTTATCTAGTTGTAGGCTGAAAATATGTCCAAGAAGTTTAATAGTTCAAACCCTACAGTGGCATCCACTGTGACGTCGATCTTCGGGAGTGTGAAACAATTATTTGGGCATGCCTTGTTGAGATTAGTAAAGTTGACACACATGCGCCACTTTCCGTTCTTCTTTTTAACTAGCACAACATTAGCTAGTCAAAGTGTGAAGTTAATCTCCTCTATTGTATTGGCATCGAGCAACTTCTTTATTTCTTTTTTTTGATAATCTTCTACCCTTTCGGCCCAAAGTTATTATGAGGTTTTTGCTTGACCAGAGAATTTTTCAGGATTCATGAGGAGCCAATATATCGCAACCTCCAAATTTTATCATGGGAAAATCCTCATGGGACCAAGAAATTTTTTAGCTCCTCACGTATTTCTGACCCTACTTTTACCATTTGATCTTTGTATGTCAGGTGCACTTAAATTGAAACCAACTTTGTTTGTCAGGTGCACTTAAATTATGACCAACACCTTGTCGGTTTTCGGTGGGGTTGTTCGGGTTTTGCTTCGTTGGTCGTCAATGATTCCCTTCCTTAGGGTTTCTAACATATACCTAGGGATGATATATATCTTTCTCTCTATGTCGACTCTAGTGTTGGTATTGGGGAATATCCATCTGGATCATGAAGCATTATCGGGCTACCCTCTAGCTTTTTTTTACTTCTCTAACCGCATTTTGGGTTAGGAATTTTATCACCAGATTGTAGGTTGAGGTAATGGCCTACAATGCATGACAATGTCCCTTAATGATTGAGTTGTAGGTCGAGCGGAAATCCACCACCATGAACTTGATGTCCACAATATAATGTTTGGGCTTGATCCCTACCGTGAGCTTTAGTTTAATCTAGCCGAGTGCCTGAATAGTCTCTCATTTGATACTAACTAGCAATGTCATCATGATCTTAATTTCTTGAGCCCAATTTCCATCTTCCGAAAAGCCAGAAGATAGATTTTGTTGACTGAACTTCACTATCGACCACTATGTGTCCAACATTGTAGTTGACAATCTAAAAGGTCACGATCAAAGCACAATTTCATGGAGCGCGGACTTCCTAAACACTCTCCTAGGTAAAAGTCTTTGTCTAATGCTCGACAATTGGGACCTTCAATAGTTGGAAAACATAGTCCTCAATCTTACTCTTTTCTTGTCGTGTGGGCCTTTGGTTAGCTAAAGAAGTTCCTCACAAGGCAAAGCCACCATAGGTCGTCCTAATCTTACTTTCAACCCCTGGTATCTCTTTGTATTCTTCTCTTCAGTCATCAAAATTCTGGTTATTGGTTTAAACCATTTCATCTAACCTCTCTGAATGTGTTCTTTAGTCTTATTCTTTAGATTATAGTAATTATCGATGGTATGCTCGTAATAAAGGTGGAAGTTGCACCATTTGTCCAAATTGTTAGCCATTCCTCTATTTTTCAATTGTTGGGGCTACTTCACCAACTTTTGTCTCTAATTTTCATGCGCACACTACAAGAAAAATGACTTTTGCCTATGACAGTTAGCTACAAAACAAAAATTTTGTAGCTAAATGTTAGTTTTTCGCAACGAACTATAAAAGTTATAGCCAAATGTCTTCTTGCCAAAATTTTTTTGGCGTAAATGGTATAGCTACCAAATTTATTCTTAGCCACAAATATGTTTTAATTATTATCTATGAAAAGTATTTTTTTCGTGGACTGTATAGGCGACGAAAAAAATTTGGTAGCCAAAAAGTGATTTTTTTTTTTTTTTTTGCAACAATTATAAATTTTGTTTCCAAATACATGGAATGCACAACAAGCTTTTGAATTTGTCGCAAATGGGTACGGTTCGAGTTGGCTCACTAAAACAAAAACGGGTTGTAGCGTCAATTATTTTAACGACAGTTAAAAAAGAGTCACTAATGATATGTTTTTAGAGGTAAATTACTTAATTGCCGCTAATTTGTTTCAATCACTACAATAATTTTTATTTTATTTATTTATTTATTTTTATCACGCTTAGTAAATATAATTCATCTCGTTTTTTTAATAACTGTGTGTTGGCCCAGTAGAATATTCAAGAGGGAGGGTGAATTGGGTAATTAAAAAATTCTTAGAATAAAATTCGATAATCAAATAATTAATTTTATACCTAAATCAATTATTATCTTTATAACACAGTGGAATTATAATAAGTTTAAGTGCATACCCAAGCAACAAAAATAAACAAATTAAGAAAGCAGCACACCAGAGATTTATACTGGTTCACCAAGCTACTCTTGCCTACTCCAGTCCCCCGAGCTCCACGGAGGTCGCACCCACTAAAATCAATATTATTTTAAAGGTAGGAACCAAACCCATACACCGATTCTTTTACAGACTCAAAATCAACATTTTCAATTTCCTTTTCTCAGGCTAAGGAATAACCTCTACCTTTTATAGGCTAAAGAATAACCTAATTCTTTTTAACACAAGGCTCAAGAATCACAACCTCACCAAAACACTCCAAATATCCTTTTACCCGGTAAGGATTGAACCGTTACAAAATCACAAAACAAAAACGCAATTATTATCCAGGAAGAATCACTACCTTTATCTCTTTATATGAAGAGACTAAAACCCAGCTACCCTTGATTAAATATCCCCAATGATATTTAATCCGTCACAACTCACCAATACAAAAATTGATAAATAAATCTCACTCGGAGCTTTTACCACGCCAATCAAATAAAAACTCAATCAATATCCCAACTAGTGATAAAAATATGTGACATGTAGAAATCTGATTTTAATAAGACATGGGTAGCAAATTGGAACACGTAATCAGATTCAAGAAATTGCTTGAAAAAAATATTTTCTTCAAAAATCAAAAACAATTTCTAGGATCCATTTTCAAAAATAAAATAATAAACAAGCAATAATAAGTATGGAAAGATCTTACCCAAAATCCATAGTATTAATAATTAGAATAATGTAACTTTAATTCCGGTATCAGCAAAAATTGATCACAGTTGATTATCAGAATTACTCTTAGAATAACTCATAGTATCGTAGAATGATAACTCTTATAAAAGTTCTCTCAAACTCTTAATACTTCATCATCATCTTGATATCTTCATTAAGCATCCATTCCATTTGACATCTTTATTATTGGAATTTTAAATCACTGAAAAACTTGATCAAACATTAGTTCCACCAAAATATCAATACTTAATTGTTCATCAAAATCTTGGGATCAACACTGTGATTGTAACAATATGAGTGAGATACAATCTCGTTTAAAATTTGTTATGCGTAACTATTTTTTATCTCATTATTTTATCGTATTTATTATTTATAACTGTAATTAATAATGGGTTAGGAGACTAGCGTTGAACTGAACTTAAAACAAAACGGAAAAAATACTTTGGATCTAATTTCGTGTTCGTGCTCTTTTATTTCCAGTTTGCGCTCTTTGTTGAAGATTTTAGGGCTTTCATCCTCTTGTAGTTGGTAGCCTATTTCGTGTCTGCGCTCCTCTTTCTCTCTCTCTCTCTCGATCGAACTAGAAATTGCTGAAGATTTCTTGCTTCCAAATCACTTCTTTTCCAAACAACCATCGCTAGTCCAACAAACTACCCCCTAATCAACGACCTAGAACCAATAGCAAACCAAAAACGAGAAATATTCAAATCGATTGGGGAAAAATGAGAACAAATCAACCAACCTGACAACGACAAAGCTCCACTGCCTAGCCTGTAGTTGAACCGACTGCGGATGGAGCCCAAAGTGCCACTGAAGGTTCCTCAAATCTAATATTTAGATCAAGAAGGACAAGAACCAAACACTCAAAATATCATATACGATCCTTGATGAAACCCTTAACTGAAAATCGTCCCACGCCGCAAAACTTCCATTGCCTACTGTCGTGTCCAATTACCAAAAGGAAGAGGCAGGGGAAAGTGGTCACCAAAGAGGCGATTGCGGCCGAAATTGCCTCAGAAAATGTTGCCTTCCAGGTATTCTAGAATTGCTATTGCAATAATTTTTGGTTAATTTTGCTTTATTTCCCCCCCAATCTTCAAGGGTTTGATTTATTTGAATTTCCAAATCAGGTGCAAAGCTTTCTGTTGGTCCAGTAGAATACCCAAGATGAGGGGTGAATTGGGTAATTAAAAAATATTTCATAATAGAACTTGATAAATCAAATAATTAATTTTATTTATAAATTAATTATTATCTTTATAACACAGCAGAATAATATTATCAATCTAAGTGCACACCTAAACAGCAAAAATAGTAAAGTAAATATTCCAGGACACCAAGATATATCCTGGTTCACCAAGCTACTCTTGTCTAGTCTAATCCTCCGAGCCCTACAGAGATTCGTACCCACTAATTCTTAAGATCCCTTTAAAGGTAGGAACCAAACCCGCACGTCGATTCTTTTACAGGCTCAAAATCAACCTTTACAATTTCATTTTCTCAAGTTAAGGAAAAACCTCTACTTTTTACAGGCTAAAGAATAACCTATCTTTTTACAGACTAAAGATTAACCTAATTCTTTTTATCACTACGGCTCAAGAATCAAAACCTCACAAAACCCTCCAACTATCCTTTTACCAGGTAAGGATGAAACCTTTACAAATCACTCACAATGCAATTCTATCCAGGAAGAATTACTACCTGAATCTCTTTACAAGAAAAGACTGAAACCCGGCTACCCTTGATTAAATACCCCCAACAGTATTTAATCCGTCACAACTCACCAATGCAAAAATTGATAAGTAGGAAATATCACTCGGAACTTCTACTACCCCAGATAAATAATAACTCAATTAATATCCCAACTAGTGATAGAAAAACGTGAGATACAAAATCTAATTTTAACAAGATATGGGTAGCAAATTGGAGCACGTAATCAGATTCAATAAATTGTTTATAAAAATATTTTCTTACAAAATCAAAAACAATTTCTAAGATGAATTTCCAAACAATAATCAAATAATGCAATGAAAGAATATAATTGGAAAGATCTCACCTGAAATTCACAGAAAGAATAGATAAAACAATGTAACTTCAGATTCGGTAGCAACATATATTAATAGCAGTTGATCTTCAAGATCGTCTCTCAGAAAAGCTCACAATATTTCAGAAGGATAGCTCTTATAAAAGCTCACAAATAATATGATATGATTTCTCTCTTGTTTTCTGCTTATTTACTAATAAAATTTGCAGGTCTATTTAAAGGCATATGTAATCAGTCTCCTAACGGTTAGTTTACAAGTGTCATGACAATAAAATACTATTATAGACCCCTTATAACATAAGGACTTTATTTAGGTTTAATTTCACTTAATAAAAACTTTTAAAACTGTCAATTAAATCCCCAAAGTATTTCTCAATTAAAATAAATAAGTGTAGAATCCATTTTAATTACCAAATTAAGAAACATTAATATTTAATGAACCATATTGAAAGGATTTAATTAGTATATGAACCATATCTTAAATATAGAGAATATACCTTAAATCTCTCTCAAATCCTTAAAAAATGGCTACTTTTGGATTTAAAATCGGATCAAATAATATCCTGAACCAGCACATTCAGTCGACTGCCCAGTCGACTGCCCAACGCCGTTTGTAGCCAAACCATTGCCGCAGTGATCATAGGTCGACCGCTTGATCGACTCGCAGATTCAAAGAGTTTGTCATGCTTTCACCAGTCGACCGCTTGATCGACTCGCAGATTCAGAGAGTTCAGATGTTTTCATAGGTTGAACGGTCAGTCGACTATTCAATTCAGGATGTTTCATCTTCCTTTTCCGGTCGACTTCTCAGTCGACTACCTCCTTCTAAATCACTTCTTTGATCTCGTTTTTAACCTACTTTCTTTTACGATTTTGCCCCATTATCCATTTTTCTATTTAAATAAGCTCCACTAATATTCTCATATTCCATTTTAGTCATTCAAATATATTTCTTTTTAATTCACATAGGAGCAAATAAATATACTTAACAAAAACACACATAAAAGATAAGATTTAATTTTGTGTCATGTGTGTGTTCCTAAATAGGATATTAAGAGTTAGTATTTACCTGAGTTATTTTCCCTAATTTCTTCAAACTCTGAATACTTCTTCATCATATTGATATCTTCATTAAGCATCCATTCCATTTGACATCTTCATTTAGCATCCATTCAATTTGACATCTTTATTTAGCATCTATTCAATTTGACATCTTCATTAAAAGAATTTTAAATCACTGAAACACTTGATCAAAATATTAGTTCCACCAAAACATCAACATTTAATTATTCATCAAAATCTTAGGATCAACACTCCCTTTATATGCTTTCAAGAGATTGAACAAGATTACTAATGAAAAGGGTTCAATTAAGTTAGAAAACAAACAACCTGTTGTTGTATTCTTAGACTTGCTTCTCATTCGGGAGGTAAATTCACTAAATCGAGAAGCAATTCTTGTTCATTTAGATAAATTTGTCAGCGAGGGAACTCATATTTTTATTATTATTATTTTTTTCAAAGTGAGAGGATCGAATGTAGAGGGGGCTATTTCACTATGATATAATTGCTTGTGAAACCAAGGTTTACCTTTCAATCTTGAACTTGCAAATAGAGTAATTGATATTCAACTTCACTAAAGTTGGTTAGGAAGAGGTGCTTTTCTAGTTTGAACAAAGTGGAGAAGAGGATGTCCAATTCTTCTAGAATGCACCCGTCACTACAACAAAATTGGCCTATCGGGATACGAAAAAGTGTCTCGATAGAGCTTCTGTTGCGACACTTGAGCTTTTTGGGACACTTAGACTGGTGCCCCATAAAAATTCGTCCCAATAGGTTATAAGGGCACTATATATTATCCTTTTTGTTTAAAATTGTTAAGGTAATAATAAGTGTTCTATAAGATAGTTATTATGATACTATATATTGTCTCTATAGTTATTTTTTTTTAAATTATATATATTAGGGAACTACAAAATATTGTGAAAAATCTCTATTAGGACACAAAAATATATCGCAAAATTGCCAAAGAAAACTAACATATAAAGACACTATTTACTGTCTCAATATAAACTATTGCGATAGTATATGATGTCCTAATAACTATCTTCTATGACACTTTTTAGTGTTCCAGTAGAGTTTTTATTCATTTTATAAGACAAATTTTAGTGTCCCAAAAAGTATCTAATTTTTTTTATAATTTAAAATTATTAAAATATAAAAATACTCTAAATCCAAAAAATAAAAACAAAAAATTATCACAATACAAAATACATAAAGAACTCATATTTTTGCATTAAAAAGGGGAATTAAAAACCCCAGAGATATACAAAATGGGAAATAGTAACCTAACTAAAGAAAACCATCATCTAACAATGAGGAAAGAATCATAAAGTATTACCAATTAACTATAAAATAATGTCAACTTGTTTTTGTTCCCCTATACAAGATTCATAAATTAAAAACATCTTGCAACCAAAACAAGATTCATAAAATAATAACGTTTCCAACAAAAACACATCTTTAAAGTTTAATGCTCTATAACATACCATACATTCATCTTCATCCATAAATTCAATCTTTATCCAAAAAAACCATATATAAACAAAACATATACATAAAAAATCAATAGGTCATAACTCCTAATAATATTCAACAAAATTCGTAACAATTAAAACAAACATACCAAACACAATGGTCATGCAATAGGTGCTCTAATGGCATCATCAATTGTTACAAAAAGTCCATAAGGTCTAATTAGATGCACATCCCATTTGACTGGGACTTGGACATTTACTTCACACCAATTGAGCTCTAATTCTTCTCTGCCTACTTGTGTTGATGAGTCGATACTGTGAACATAACCTTTCGCCACAATTTCCATTGTGTTTATTATGCTTTTCAACAACAATTGCGCTTCACTCTATATGTTCTATTTCAATAATGAAAAAAAAAACAGTTCCAAAACAAATAATTTCACAAACATTTCAGTACAATTCAACGGATATATTTCTGGGAACAATTCAGTTGAAAAATTTCTAGGAATAGTTCCAGAAATTTTAGAACAATTCCCAAGGACAAACTGAGAAGGCATAAACTGAACGTTTTGCATTAGATATTTCAAACATGGAAAAATAAAAGGATATGCAGGCAAACTTAAGAATATACCTCCTATCAAATTTCCTTTCCATAATTCAAAATGGCATGAAATACACGCAGATATCTATAAGCAATAACAACCTATAGAGAAAGAATCGGTCTTAACAATTGGTGACATGAAAAAATGGGAGAATATAAATATGACTTTGCAAATGATTCTTCTTTTTGGTAGGCAAACTAAACCTGCATTATATAAAAGATATGGTTAACATATGCACATGTGTTATAAAATTATGATAACAACCTATAGAAAAAGAACCTGTAGAGGAAGAATCAGTCGCATAAAAATCGGCGACATAGGAAGAAGAACATAAATATGACTTCGTAAATGATTCTTCTTTTTGGTAGGAAAACTAAAACTGCATTTTATTAAAGATATGGTCAACATATGCACCTATATTATAAACTTATGATATAAGATCTCTATGCTTCAAAAGAACAACATCCACATAATAGACTAAATGAATAATACAATATAACTCAAAGGATATTTCTACTTGTGGTCTATAGTCTACTGTCTACTATATTGAAAATTCAGTCTTACTCGAATATATTGCAAATAATTAATGCATATGTCCTTTGGGATGCAGGAATTTCTTCTAACAACTCTTTTGTATTTCTTTGGTGTAATTTAGTTTTTCTAAAAAGGCAACAAACATCGGCAGTAGCTCAATCAAGCATGAATGTGTTCAAAGCTATGGAAATTGCTATTTTGAGTTTATATGATTCCAAACACTAGAACAACATGGTTTTCAACAATCTCATCCTATGAGCCTATTAAACAATGTCCAAGAAGTACCTTCACATCACCTAACCTTTAATGTTTCATGGGGAAGTAAAATATTAAGCAATGAGCATAAATGTTCCGGCTTGATAGACATTGATGAGGCCATTTGTCCTGATGCATTCTAAACAATCTAATTTGAGGAAAATTTGGAAAATGTGAAGTGAAACAAGGTTAGTTTGATGGGTCTCAACGGGATGTTTAGGAAATTCTAATCCATATCCACCAAACCATTACTAGGATAGAATACAAATAAATTGCTGATAACCTACATTATAAGATGATAGAGCACTTATTAAAATATCCAATTCTGTTTGAAATACAAATAAATCAGTAACTCACATTTTCGACACCACAAAGATCCACCAATGCTTCTAATACGGGCCCAACTTTACTATTCCATTACTGATATTCAATATGGGGAAAGTTCATTAGACATAAAAAAACGTAAAATCCAACATATACATTGAACTATTCCTCATTAAAATTGACCGAAATAGGGGTTTGGAATTCGAAAATCTCCTTGCAGCATTGGATTCCTCTTGTAGGGAAATTCTGATAAAACTCTCAACACAGATGTTGCAGGTTGAAACTTCCTTCAGAAAGAATCTTAGAATTGTCATAATGCAATGTAGGGAAAATATAGCCAATTGCTACCATTAAAATTTGTAATCAATGAGCAGAAGTTGATTAATTCATTAACTTACTATCATTGAAGTTAAGTACTCAAATTTTAAATGAGCATCTATATGTGCTGGATTACTTTCCCTTCTTGATCCAAATACAAACTTCTCCCCTCAATCTCTGTTTGATCAAAAGCAAACCTTTTCAATTAATGTTTGGGGTTGTTCAATTTTAATTTTAGACTTACAAGATTGGGAATCTAGTTCAACTTTTTCATCAAAATTGATGGTTTAGTTTGATTAAGAATTAGATCTGATAGTATTACCAAGGGTTTTAAACTGTCATTATCTTTCTAATGCATTTATGTTCCAAAACAACTAGGAATAAAAATGAAATCAGGAACAAAAAATCAATTTATCTTCTGTTTTCAAGATATTGTTCTACAAATATGGGGGAAAGAACATAAACAATAGCTTAAAACAGTAGCATATAAAAAAACAACAGCTAAAAAAAACCTATTTTGTTTGATTTTCACACACCTAGCAAGCATTAGACAGCAAAAGCAACTGAACATAACAGAACTAGGAACACCAATAAAATTGTGATTAGAAAGTGGGAAAAGAACATAACAAAAAGTGGATACAACAAAAATATAGAACAAAATCATCACTAAAAGGGCCAAACCTTTGTTTTTTGAGCGAAGCCATCCCTAGGGGCTACTACAATCAGCACCCTAACCCTGAATTAAGGATGAGATTAAATTAATAATAAAATGTGATAAAATATATTAAAATTCTTGCTAAATTAATGATGAGATGAAACCTGGAGTACAATCAAGAACGTGAACAATAAGATTATATAAATATTAGCAGCATACAATACTTGGCGTAACTGGAGCTTTTCCTAAGACCGCCATGGACCTTCAGAATCTTAGAAATTGCATTCATCTTCGCCTTTTGGTTGGAAAAGCTGAATGCTCTTTATAATTTAAATGGATGCCATCAAACAATAAAACTGAATTGGCAATGGGAACAAATGGTACATAAGATACCAAAAACAAGAAAGAAAATTATAGAACCAAAACTAAATTTGGAACAGAAACAGAACATAATGGAAACTTAAAACCAAAATAGAGAACATGAACTGAAAATAGAACATAAGCTGATAGGAAAAACTAAAACTAGGAAGCAACTAATTTTTTAGCAGACCGATTATTACCTTTGGATAGACTCAACACTATTGAACCAAACAATACACCGCCGAACACCACTACCGATCAACACCACCATAGCTTAGATTTGGTCAAAAGAGCATGAATCATCATCGCCAGCCACTCACCACCGTCGAACCAAACAAGAACATCATGGCTCAGATCTGCTCAAGGGAGCGTAAATCATCATCGCCAGCCACTCAATACCATCGAACAAAACAATGCATTATTGAACAACAACACCAAAACGAACACCACCGGCAAAACGAACACCACCACCATCGCCATCACTGATCATGTGGATTTCGCAGAGAAATCATGAGAGGAACATAGAGAGAGAGAGAGAGAGAGAGAGTTCAGTGAAGATCTGGCCAAATCGAGAGAGATTTGGCCGAAGATGGCAATGGTGGAGGAGTGGTCGGGGATGGAAAATGGGGTGACAAAAGAGATCGATTCGATGCAGATGGTGTTCCAATTCGAAGTGATAAAGATGAGAAATATGGCCAGAGATGGCGACGATGGTGACAATGACGATGGAGGTGGGAGAGAGAGAGGTCGGCAATGGAGGATTAGGTGAGAGAGTGAGGATGAGGGAGAGAGTGAGACAGTAGAGACGGAGAGTGAGGGTTGATGAAGAAGAGGATTTTGATGGGAGAGGGAATACCAAAATATCACCGAGCTTTTTTTTTTTTTTTTTTTTTTTGCGGGTTAGGTTGAGTACAAATTGGAAAAAATGAAAAAATAAATTTGTACATAAGTCCTGAATCCACACAACAAAATACATAAATAAAATATGAATTTATACATATAAATATCTACATAAGTTCTGAAAACAAAATTGTGTTGTATTCATTTTCCCGTCTAATTATATATTAAGAACAGAAACAGAAATTAGGTAGAAAAAATAGATAGGAAGATGAACAAAAATAGAAATTAGGTCAAAATTAGGTTTCTATTCATATTTATTGTTCAATTAGAAACAATAATATGAATAAAATTTAACGGAAAAATAAAAAATAGGAAGAGAAGAAAATAATTTAGAGTAGAAATCGCACCTAGGGTTTGCAATCGTTTACAAGCGGTGAAAGCCAATCTTAGGAAGATGAACAGAAACAGAAACGAGGTCAAAATTAGGTTTCTATTTAAATTTATTGTTCAATTATAAACAATAATTTGATTAAAATTTAACAAAAAATAGGAAGAAGAAGAAATGATTTAGAGTAGAAATCACACCTAGGGTTTGCAATCGCTTGCAAGCAGTGGAAGCTGATCTTGTTCGTGGTGTAGAATAGTGACATATCTGTAGCCGAAATGGTGGAAGACGAAGGCTTCTTCCTTTTACTGAGCTATCGTCTACGGTGGTTGTGACAATTAGGGCTTGCGAAAAGGGTGAGTGTGAGTGGTGGAAAGGGAGAAGAGTGAAATTGGCTAAGCCTGAGGGTACTTGAGGGGCCTTGTAAAAATTTGTGAGCGAGAGAGGATTTTCACATTGGCACTAACACAAAATGACGTTGTTTTGATGTTGACTTCAATTCTAATTTTTTTTTATAATTATTATTATACATATTAAGGTACCATTAATTGACCTCTAATTTCAATTTTAATTTTCATTTTTATTATTTTTAATATATGTATTAGGGCACCATTAATTGTTATAATTAAATAATTAAATTATAATAGGACACAAAATGTGCCCTAATATAGTTTCTGCTTTTAGCGTACTATTTTATATCCTTTTACATTATATATAGATATTAATTTATTTAATTACTAATTAAATTATATTGGGACACTACTTTGTGTCCTTTAAATATTTGATTATAGGGCACAAACATATAGTGTCTCGAAAAACACCTTTATAGGGCACAATATATATAGTGTCCCAACAAATTTACTTTCATACTATATTTTCAATTTTGTGTCCCAAAAAGCACCTTTATAGGGCACAATACATATAGTGTTGCAATCAATCTACGGTTTTTTTTTTTTTGTAGTATTGAAGCTCATTTTGACCATAGATTCTTCTTTGTGTTTAATTAATTACTAGTATAAAGTAACTTTTTCATGAATATTTTTGGTATACTTTTTTTTCTTCAAAGGATAAGTTTAAATTCATTTATGTTTCCTAGTTTTTTTTTTTTTTTTTTTGTAGTATTGAAGCTCATTTTGACATTAGATTCTTCATTGTGTTTATTTAATTACTAGTATAAAGTAAATTTTTCATGAATATTTTTAGTATACTTTTTTTTCTTCAAAGGATAAGTTTAAATTCATTTATGTTTCCTGCTTGCTTATATAAATTAGTTTTCTTTGCCATGTTCTATATGTATTGCTTGGGCTTCAAGTTCAAGGGGTTCAAATGTTTTGCTATTAAAATTTTGGTTCTAGACTTTTTATTGTATAGAGAAGCTATAAAATTTGGTTAAATTTTCTTAAATTTTCTTATGATCATTTATTTCTTTGTACTTGCAAGTGGATTTGTTTTACTACTGGTCTAGCCAAATTCTTGATGGCCAATGGGCCTCGAAAGTGGCTACCCATATTATATTTTTAGAGTCGATGATTTCTTCTCATTTCTCTAAAGCCAACAACCCTTCTGCTTCATCATACAAACCTTAAAACCTAACATGCTATGTCTATTGTTTCTATTTTATGAGATGAATGATTTCCCTGTGTCACTTCTGTTTTTTAAATTCTTCAAGTACTGATCTCTAGTCCATGTTACAGTATGCACAATTGTTGGGACATAAACAAGTTGATTTCTTTTTTCTTATCAATGATTGAATTTTTTCAAGTGAATTATGTATCAACTACCAAGTACTATGTCCTTACTTTTTACTAAAGGGGTTGTTTGAACAGGTACATTTTTCTAGCTCTACCATTTCGGCTACAGATATGTCACTATTCTACACCACAAACAAGATCAGCTTCCACCGCTTGCAAGCGATTGCAAACCCTAGGTGTGATTTCTACTCTAAATCATTTCTTCTTCTTCCTATTTTTTGTTAAATTTTAATCAAATTATTGTTTATAATTGAACAATAAATTTAAATAGAAACCTAATTTTGACCTCGTTTCTGTTTCTGTTCATCTTCCTAAGATTGGCTTTCACCGCTTGTAAACGATTGCAAACCCTAGGTGCGATTTCTACTCTAAATTATTTTCTTCTCTTCCTATTTTTTATTTTTCCGTTAAATTTTATTCATATTATTGTTTCTAATTGAACAATAAATATGAATAGAAACCTAATTTTGACCTAATTTCTATTTTTGTTCATCTTCCTATCTATTTTTTCTACCTAATTTCTGTTTCTGTTCTTAATATATAATTAGACGGGAAAATGAATACAACACAATTTTGTTTTCAGAACTTATGTAGATATTTATATGTATAAATTCATATTTTATTTATGTATTTTGTTGTGTGGATTCAGGACTTATGTACAAATTTATTTTTTCATTTTTTCCAATTTGCACTCAACCTAACCCGCAAAAAAAAATAAAAAATAAAAAGCTCGGTGATATTTTGGTATTCCCTCTCCCATCAAAATCCTCTTCTTCATCAACCCTCACTCTCCGTCTCTACTGTCTCACTCTCTCCCTCATCCTCACTCTCTCACCTAATCCTCTATCGCCGACCTCTCTCTCTCCCACCTCCATCGTCATTGTCACCATCGTCGCCATCTCTGGCCATATTTCTCATCTTTATCACTTCGAATTGGAACACCATCTGCATCGAATCGATCTCTTTTGTCACCCCATTTTCCATCCCCGACCACTCCTCCACCATTGCCATCTTCGGCCAAATCTCTCTCGATTTGGCCAGATCTTCACTGAACTCTCTCTCTCTCTCTCTCTCTCTCTCTCTATGTTCCTCTCATGATTTCTCTGCGAAATCCACATGATCAGTGATGGCGATGGTGGTGGTGTTCGTTTTGCCGGTGGTGTTCGTTTTGGTGTTGTTGTTCAATAATGCATTGTTTTGTTCGATGGTATTGAGTGGCTGGCGATGACGATTTACGCTCCCTTGAGCAGATCTGAGCCATGATGTTCTTGTTTGGTTCGACGGTGGTGAGTGGCTGGCGATGATGATTCATGCTCTTTTGACCAAATCTAAGCTATGGTGGTGTTGATCGGTAGTGGTGTTCGGCGGTGTATTGTTTGGTTCAATAGTGTTGAGTCTATCCAAAGGTAATAATCGGTCTGCTAAAAAATTAGTTGCTTCCTAGTTTTAGTTTTTCCTATCAGCTTATGTTCTATTTTCAGTTCATGTTCTCTATTTTGGTTTTAAGTTTCCATTATGTTCTGTTTCTGTTCCAAATTTAGTTTTGGTTCTATAATTTTCTTTCTTGTTTTTGGTATCTTATGTACTATTTGTTCCCATTGCCAATTCAGTTTTATTGTTTGATGGCATCCATTTAAATTATAAAGAGCATTCAGCTTTTCCAACCAAAAGGCGAAGATGAATGCAATTTCTAAGATTCTGAAGGTCCATGGCGGTCTTAGGAAAAGCTCCAGTTACGCCAAGTATTGTATGCTGCTAATATTTATATAATCTTATTGTTCACGTTCTTGATTGTACTCCAGGTTTCATCTCATCATTAATTTAGCAAGAATTTTAATATATTTTATCACATTTTATTATTAATTTAATCTCATCCTTAATTCAGGGTTAGGGTGCTGATTGTAGTAGCCCCTAGGGATGGCTTCGCTCAAAAAACAAAGGTTTGGCCCTTTTAGTGATGATTTTGTTCTATATTTTTGTTGTATCCACTTTTTGTTATGTTCTTTTCCCACTTTCTAATCACAATTTTATTGGTGTTCCTAGTTCTGTTATGTTCAGTTGCTTTTGCTGTCTAATGCTTGCTAGGTGTGTGAAAATCAAACAAAATAGGTTTTTTTTAGCTGTTGTTTTTTTATATGCTACTGTTTTAAGCTATTGTTTATGTTCTTTCCCCCATATTTGTAGAACAATATCTTGAAAACAGAAGATAAATTGATTTTTTGTTCCTGATTTCATTTTTATTCCTAGTTGTTTTGGAACATAAATGCATTAGAAAGATAATGACAGTTTAAAACCCTTGGTAATACTATCAGATCTAATTCTTAATCAAACTAAACCATCAATTTTGATGAAAAAGTTGAACTAGATTCCCAATCTTGTAAGTCTAAAATTAAAATTGAACAACCCCAAACATTAATTGAAAAGGTTTGCTTTTGATCAAACAGAGATTGAGGGGAGAAGTTTGTATTTGGATCAAGAAGGGAAAGTAATCCAGCACATATAGATGCTCATTTAAAATTTGAGTACTTAACTTCAATGATAGTAAGTTAATGAATTAATCAACTTCTGCTCATTGATTACAAATTTTAATGGTAGCAATTGGCTATATTTTCCCTACATTGCATTATGACAATTCTAAGATTCTTTCTGAAGGAAGTTTCAACCTGCAACATCTGTGTTGAGAGTTTTATCAGAATTTCCCTACAAGAGGAATCCAATGCTGCAAGGAGATTTTCGAATTCCAAACCCCTATTTCGGTCAATTTTAATGAGGAATAGTTCAATGTATATGTTGGATTTTACGTTTTTTTATGTCTAATGAACTTTCCCCATATTGAATATCAGTAATGGAATAGTAAAGTTGGGCCCGTATTAGAAGCATTGGTGGATCTTTGTGGTGTCGAAAATGTGAGTTACTGATTTATTTGTATTTCAAACAGAATTGGATATTTTAATAAGTGCTCTATCATCTTATAATGTAGGTTATCAGCAATTTATTTGTATTCTATCCTAGTAATGGTTTGGTGGATATGGATTAGAATTTCCTAAACATCCCGTTGAGACCCATCAAACTAACCTTGTTTCACTTCACATTTTCCAAATTTTCCTCAAATTAGATTGTTTAGAATGCATCAGGACAAATGGCCTCATCAATGTCTATCAAGCCGGAACATTTATGCTCATTGCTTAATATTTTACTTCCCCATGAAACATTAAAGGTTAGGTGATGTGAAGGTACTTCTTGGACATTGTTTAATAGGCTCATAGGATGAGATTGTTGAAAACCATGTTGTTCTAGTGTTTGGAATCATATAAACTCAAAATAGCAATTTCCATAGCTTTGAACACATTCATGCTTGATTGAGCTACTGCCGATGTTTGTTGCCTTTTTAGAAAAACTAAATTACACCAAAGAAATACAAAAGAGTTGTTAGAAGAAATTCCTGCATCCCAAAGGACATATGCATTAATTATTTGCAATATATTCGAGTAAGACTGAATTTTCAATATAGTAGACAGTAGACTATAGACCACAAGTAGAAATATCCTTTGAGTTATATTGTATTATTCATTTAGTCTATTATGTGGATGTTGTTCTTTTGAAGCATAGAGATCTTATATCATAAGTTTATAATATAGGTGCATATGTTGACCATATCTTTAATAAAATGCAGTTTTAGTTTTCCTACCAAAAAGAAGAATCATTTACGAAGTCATATTTATGTTCTTCTTCCTATGTCGCCGATTTTTATGCGACTGATTCTTCCTCTACAGGTTCTTTTTCTATAGGTTGTTATCATAATTTTATAACACATGTGCATATGTTAACCATATCTTTTATATAATGCAGGTTTAGTTTGCCTACCAAAAAGAAGAATCATTTGCAAAGTCATATTTATATTCTCCCATTTTTTCATGTCACCAATTGTTAAGACCGATTCTTTCTCTATAGGTTGTTATTGCTTATAGATATCTGCGTGTATTTCATGCCATTTTGAATTATGGAAAGGAAATTTGATAGGAGGTATATTCTTAAGTTTGCCTGCATATCCTTTTATTTTTCCATGTTTGAAATATCTAATGCAAAACGTTCAGTTTATGCCTTCTCAGTTTGTCCTTGGGAATTGTTCTAAAATTTCTGGAACTATTACTAGAAATTTTTCAACTGAATTGTTCCCAGAAATATATCCGTTGAATTGTACTGAAATGTTTGTGAAATTATTTGTTTTGGAACTGTTTTTTTTTTCATTATTGAAATGGAACATATAGAGTGAAGCGCAATTGTTGTTGAAAAGCATAATAAACACAATGGAAATTGTGGCGAAAGGTTATGTTCACAGTATCGACTCATCAACACAAGTAGGCAGAGAAGAATTAGAGCTCAATTGGTGTGAAGTAAATGTCCAAGTCCCAGTCAAATGGGATGTGCATCTAATTAGACCTTATGGACTTTTTGTAACAATTGATGATGCCATTAGAGCACCTATTGCATGACCATTGTGTTTGGTATGTTTGTTTTAATTGTTACGAATTTTGTTGAATATTATTAGGAGTTATGACCTATTGATTTTTTATGTATATGTTTTGTTTATATAGGGTTTTTTTGGATAAAGATTGAATTTATGGATGAAGATGAATGTATGGTATGTTATAGAGCATTAAACTTTAAAGATGTGTTTTTGTTGGAAACGTTATTATTTTATGAATCTTGTTTTGGTTGCAAGATGTTTTTAATTTATGAATCTTATATAGGGGAACAAAAACAAGTTGACATTATTTTATAGTTAATTGGTAATACTTTATGATTCTTTCCTCATTGTTAGATGATGGTTTTCTTTAGTTAGGTTACTATTTCCCATTTTGTATATCTCTGGGGTTTTTAATTCCCCTTTTTAATGCAAAAATATGAGTTCTTTATGTATTTTGTATTGTGATAATTTTTTGTTTTTATTTTTTGGATTTAGAGTATTTTTATATTTTAATAATTTTAAATTATAAAAAAAATTAGATACTTTTTGGGACACTAAAATTTGTCTTATAAAATGAATAAAAACTCTACTGGAACACTAAAAAGTATCATAGAAGATAGTTATTAGGACATCATATACTATCGCAATAGTTTATATTGAGACAGTAAATAGTGTCTTTATATGTTAGTTTTCATTGGCAATTTTGCGATATATTTTTGTGTCCTAATAGAGATTTTTCACAACATTTTGTAGTTCCCTAATATATATAATTTTAAAAAAAAATACTATAGAGACAATATATAGTATCATAATAACTATCTTATAGAACACTTATTATTGCCTTAACAATTTTAAACAAAAAGGATAATATATAGTGCCCTTATAACCTATTGGGACGAATTTTTATGGGGCACCAGTCTAAGTGTCCCAAAAAGCTCAAGTGTCGCAACAGAAGCTCTATCGAGACACTTTTTCGTATCCCGATAGGCCAATTTTGTTGTAGTGACGGGTGCATTCTAGAAGAATTGGACATCCTCTTCCCCACTTTGTTCAAACTAGAAAAGCACCTCTTCCTAACCAACTTTAGTGAAGTTGAATATCAATTACTCTATTTGCAAGTTCAAGATTGAAAGGTAAACCTTGGTTTCACAAGCAATTATATCATAGTGAAATAGCCCCCTCTACATTCGATCCTCTCACTTTGAAAAAAATAATAATAATAAAAATATGAGTTCCCTCGCTGACAAATTTATCTAAATGAACAAGAATTGCTTCTCGATTTAGTGAATTTACCTCCCGAAGGAGAAGCAAGTCTAAGAATACAACAACAGGTTGTTTGTTTTCTAACTTAATTGAACCCTTTTCATTAGTAATCTTGTTCAATCTCTTGAAAGCATATAAAGGGAGTGTTGATCCTAAGATTTTGATGAATAATTAAATGTTGATGTTTTGGTGGAACTAATATTTTGATCAAGTGTTTCAGTGATTTAAAATTCTTTTAATGAAGATGTCAAATTGAATAGATGTTAAATAAAGATGTCAAATTGAATGGATGCTAAATGAAGATGTCAAATGGAATGGATGCTTAATGAAGATATCAATATGATGAAGAAGTATTCAGAGTTTGAAGAAATTAGAAAAAATAACTCAGGTAAATACTAACTCTTAATATCCTATTTAGGAACACACACATGACACAAAATTAAATCTTATCTTTTATGTGTGTTTTTGTTAAGTATATTTATTTGCTCCTATGTGAATTAAAAAGAAATATATTTGAATGACTAAAATGGAATATGAGAATATTAGTGGAGCTTATTTAAATAGAAAAATGGATAATGGGGCAAAATCGTAAAAGAAAGTAGGTTAAAAACGAGATCAAAGAAGTGATTTAGAAGGAGGTAGTCGACTGAGAAGTCGACCGGAGAAGGAAGATGAAACATCCTGAATTGAATAGTCGACTGACCGTTCAACCTATGAAAACATCTGAACTCTCTAAATCTGCGAGTCGATCAAGCGGTCGACTGGTGAAAGCATGACAAACTCTTTGAATCTGCGAGTCGACCAAGCGGTCGACCTATGATCACTGCGGCAATGGTTTGGCTACAAACGGCGTTGGGCAGTCGACTGGGCAGTCGACTGAATGTGCTGGTTCAGGATATTATTTGATCCGATTTTAAATCCAAAAGTAGCCATTTTTTAAGGATTTGAGAGAGATTTAAGGTATATTCTCTATATTTAAGATATGGTTCATATACTAATTAAATCCTTTCAATATGGTTCATTAAATATTAATGTTTCTCAATTTGGTAATTAAAATGGATTCTACACTTATTTATTTTAATTGAGAAATACTTTGGGGATTTAATTGACAGTTTTAAAAGTTTTTATTAAGTGAAATTAAACCTAAATAAAGTCCTTATGTTATAAGGGGTCTATAATAGTATTTTATTGTCATGACACTTGTAAACTAACCGTTAGGAGACTGATTACATATGCCTTTAAATAGACCTGCAAATTTTATTAGTAAATAAGCAGAAAACAAGAGAGAAATCATATGATATTATTTGTGAGCTTTTATAAGAGCTATCCTTCTGAAATATTGTGAGCTTTTCTGAGAGACGATCTTGAAGATCAACTGCTATTAATACATGTTGCTACCGAATCTGAAGTTACATTGTTTTATCTATTCTTTCTGTGAATTTCGGGTGAGATCTTTCCAATTATATTCTTTCATTGCATTATTTGATTATTGTTTGGAAATTCATCTTAGAAATTGTTTTTGATTTTGTAAGAAAATATTTTTATAAACAATTTATTGAATCTGATTACGTGCTCCAATTTGTTACCCATATCTTGTTAAAATTAGATTTTGTATCTGACGTTTTTCTATCACTAGTTGGGATATTAATTGAGTTATTATTTATCTGGGGTAGTAGAAGTTCCGAGTGATATTTCCTACTTATCAATTTTTGCATTGGTGAGTTGTGACGGATTAAATACTGTTGGGGGTATTTAATCAAGGGTAGCCGGGTTTCAGTCTTTTCTTGTAAAGAGATTCAGGTAGTAATTCTTCCTGGATAGAATTGCATTGTGAGTGATTTGTAAAGGTTTCATCCTTACTTGGTAAAAGGATAGTTGGAGGGTTTTGTGAGGTTTTGATTCTTGAGCCGTAGTGATAAAAAGAATTAGGTTAATCTTTAGTCTGTAAAAAGATAGGTTATTCTTTAGCCTGTAAAAAGTAGAGGTTTTTCCTTAACTTGAGAAAATGAAATTGTAAAGGTTAATTTTGAGCATGTAAAAGAATCGACGTGCGGGTTTGGTTCCTACCTTTAAAGGGATCTTGAGAATTAGTGGGTATGAATCTCTGTAGGGCTCGGAGGACTAGACTAGACAAGAGTAGCTTGGTGAACCAGGATATATCTTGGTGTCCTGGAATATTTACTTTACTATTTTTGCTGTTTAGGTTTGCACTTAGATTGATAATATTATTCTGCTGTGTTATAAAGATAATAATTAATTTAGAAATAAAATTAATTATTTGATTTATCAAGTTCTATTATGAAATATTTTTTAATTACCCAATTCACCCCTCATCTTGGGTATTCTACTGGACCAACAGAGAGCTTTGCACCTAATTTGGAAATTCAAATGAATCAAACCCTTGAAGATTGGGGGTGAAATAAAGCAAAATTAACCAAAAATTATTGCAATAGCAATTCTCGAATACCTGGAAGGCAACATTTTCTGAGGCAATTTCGGCCGCAATCGCCTCTTTGGTGACCACTTTCCCCTGCCTCTTCCTTTTGGTAATTGGACACGACAGTAGGTAATGGAAGTTTTGCGGCGTGGGACGATTTTCAGTTAAGGGTTTCATCAAGGATCGTATATGATATTTTGAGTGTTTGGTTCTTGTCCTTCTTGATCTAAATGTTAGATTTGAGGAACCTTCAGTGGCACTTTGGGCTCCATCCGCAGTCGGTTCAACTACAGGCTAGGCAGTGGAGCTTTGTCGTTGTCAGGTTGGTTGATTTGTTCTCATTTTTCCCCAATCGATTTGAATATTTCTCGTTTTTGGTTTGCTATTGGTTCTAGGTCGTTGATTAGGGGGTAGTTTGTCGAACTAGCGATGGTTGTTTGGAAAAGAAGTGATTTGGAAGCAAGAAATCTTTAGCAATTTCTAGTTCGATCGAGAGAGATAGAGAGAAAGAGGAGCGCAGACACGAAATAGGCTACCAACTACAAGAGGATGAAAGCCCTAAAATCTTCAACAAAGAGCGCAAACTGGAAATAAAAGAGCACGAACACGAAATTAGATCCAAAGTATTTTTTCCGTTTTGTTTTAAGTTCAGTTCAACGCTAGTCTCCTAACCCATTATTAATTACAGTTATAAATAATAAATACGATAAAATAATGAGATAAAAAATAGTTACGCATAACAAATTTTAAACGAGATTGTATCTCACTCATATTGTTACAATCACAGTGTTGATCCCAAGATTTTGATGAACAATTAAGTATTGATATTTTGGTGGAACTAATGTTTGATCAAGTTTTTCAGTGATTTAAAATTCCAATAATAAAGATGTCAAATGGAATGGATGCTTAATGAAGATATCAAGATGATGATGAAGTATTAAGAGTTTGAGAGAACTTTTATAAGAGTTATCATTCTACGATACTATGAGTTATTCTAAGAGTAATTCTGATAATCAACTGTGATCAATTTTTGCTGATACCGGAATTAAAGTTACATTATTCTAATTATTAATACTATGGATTCTGGGTAAGATCTTTCCATACTGATTATTGCTTGTTTATTATTTTATTTTTGAAAATGGATCCTATAAATTGTTTTTGATTTTTGAAGAAAATATTTTTTTTCAAGCAATTTCTTGAATCTGATTACGTGTTCCAATTTGCTACCCATGTCTCATTAAAATCAGATTTCTACATCTCACATATTTCTATCACTAGTTGGGATATTGATTGAGTTTTTATTTGATTGGCGTGGTAAAAGCTCCGAGTGAGATTTATTTATCAATTTTTGTATTGGTGAGTTGTGACGGATTAAATATCATTGGGGATATTTAATCAAGGGTAGCTGGGTTTTAGTCTCTTCATATAAAGAGATAAAGGTAGTGATTCTTCCTGGATAATAATTGCGTTTTTGTTTTGTAATTTTGTAACGGTTCAATCCTTACTGGGTAAAAGGATATTTGGAGTGTTTTGGTGAGGTTGTGATTCTTGAGCCTTGTGTTAAAAAGAATTAGGTTATTCTTTAGCCTATAAAAGGTAGAGGTTATTCCTTAGCCTGAGAAAAGGAAATTGAAAATGTTGATTTTGAGTCTGTAAAAGAATCGGTGTGTGGGTTTGGTTCCTACCTTTAAAATAATATTAATTTTAGTGGGTGCGATCTCCGTGGAGCTCGGGGGACTGGAGTAGGCAAGAGTAGCTTGGTGAACCAGTATAAATCTCTGGTGTGCTGCTTTCTTAATTTGTTTATTTTTGTTGCTTGGGTATGCACTTAAACTTATTATAATTCCGCTGTGTTATAAAGATAATAATTGATTTAGGTATAAAATTAATTATTTGATTATTGAATTTTATTCTAAGATTTTTTTAATTACCCAATTCACCCTCCCTCTTGAATATTCTACTGGGCCAACACACAGTTATTAAAAAAACGAGATGAATTATATTTACTAAGCGTGATAAAAATAAATAAATAAATAAATAAATAAAATAAAAATTATTGTAGTGATTGAAACAAATTAGCGGCAATTAAGTAATTTACCTCTAAAAACATATCATTAGTGACTCTTTTTTAACTGTCGTTAAAATAATTGCCGCTACAACCCGTTTTTGTTTTAGTGAGCCAACTCGAACCGTACCCATTTGCGACAAATTCAAAAGCTTGTTGTGCAATCCATGTATTTGGAAACAAAATTTATAATTGTTGCGAAAAAAAAAAAAAAAAATCACTTTTTGGCTACCAAATTTTTTTCGTCGCCTATACAGTCCACGAAAAAAATACTTTTCATAGATAATAATTAAAACATATTTGTGGCTAAGAATAAATTTGGTAGCTATACCATTTACGCCAAAAATATTTTGGCAAGAAGACATTTGGCTACAACTTTTATAGTTTGTTGCGAAAAACTAACATTTAGCTACAAAATTTTTGTTTTGTAGCTAACTGTCATAGGCAAAAGTCATTTTTCTTGTAGTGTGCGCATGCAAATTAGAGACAAAAGTTGGTGAAGTAGCCCCAACAATTGAAAAATAGAGGAATGGCTAACAATTTGGACAAATGGTGCAACTTCCACCTTTATTACGAGCATACCATCGATAATTACTATAATCTAAAGAATAAGACTAAAGAACACATTCAGAGAGGTTAGATGAAATGGTTTAAACCAATAACCAGAATTTTGATGACTGAAGAGAAGAATACAAAGAGATACCAGGGGTTGAAAGTGAGATTAGGACGACCTATGGTGGCTTTGCCTTGTGAGGAACGTCTTTAGCTAACCAAAGGCCCACACGACAAGAAAAGAGTAAGATTGAGGACTATGTTTTCCAACTGTTGAAGGTCCCAATTGTCGAGCATTAGACAAAGACTTTTACCTAGGAGAGTGTTTAGGAAGTCCGCGCTCCATGAAATTGTGCTTTGATTGTGACCTTTTAGATTGTCAACTACAATGTTGGACACATAGTGGTCGATAGTGAAGTTCAGTCAACAAAATCTATCTTCTGGCTTTTCGGAAGATGGAAATTGGGCTCAAAAAATTAAGATCATGATGACATTGCTAGTTAGTATCAAATGAGAGACTATTCAGGCACTCGGCTAGATTAAACTAAAGCTCACGGTAGGGATCAAGCCCAAACATTATATTTTGGACATCAAGTTCATGGTGGTGGATTTCCGCTCGACCTACAACTCAATCATTAAGGGACATTGTCATGCATTGCAGGCCATTACCTCAACCTACAATCTGGTGATAAAATTCCTAACCCAAAATGCGGTTAGAGAAGTAAAAAAAAGCTAGAGGGTAGCTCGATAATGCTTCATGATCCAGATGGATATTCCCCAATACCAACACTAGAGTCGACATAGAGAGAAAGATATATATCATCCCTAGGTATATGTTAGAAACCCTAAGGAAGGGAATCATTGACGACCAACGAAGCAAAACCCGAACAACCCCACCGAAAACCGACAAGGTGTTGGTCATAATTTAAGTGCACCTGACAAACAAAGTTGGTTTCAATTTAAGTGCACCTGACATACAAAGATCAAATGGTAAAAGTAGGGTCAGAAATACGTGAGGAGCTAAAAAATTTCTTGGTCCCATGAGGATTTTCCCATGATAAAATTTGGAGGTTGCGATATATTGGCTCCTCATGAATCTTGAAAAATTCTCTGGTCAAGCAAAAACCTCATAATAACTTTGGGCCGAAAGGGTAGAAGATTATCAAAAAAAAGAAATAAAGAAGTTGCTCGATGCCAATACAATAGAGGAGATTAACTTCACACTTTGACTGGCTAATGTTGTGCTAGTTAAAAAGAAGAACGGAAAGTGGCGCATGTGTGTCAACTTTACTAATCTCAACAAGGCATGCCCAAATAATTGTTTCACACTCCCGAAGATCGACGTCACAGTGGATGCCACTGTAGGGTTTGAACTATTAAACTTCTTGGACATATTTTCAGCCTACAACTAGATAACTATGTACCGCCTCGAATAGGAAAGATTATATTCATAACTTATAAGGGCCAATACTACTTTCACGTTATGCCATATGGACGAAGAAGGTAGGGGATACATACTAAATACTAATCAAAAAGATGTTATGATGTGCTCGGTAAAATATTGGATGTTTACATTAATGACATCCTCATGAAGAGGTAATTTGCAACCGAGCACCAGGTAAATCAGGAGGATTTCTTCAATATCCTACGACAACACGAGATAAAGTTGAACCCAAGCAAATTGCATCTTCAAATTTAGTCATTGTGACCAATAAAAGAATAAAAGCTAGTCCAAAGTAGATAAAGGCCATCAAAGGCACGGTTTCATCGAGGATAGTTCGATAAGTTCACTCTTTGACCGGACACATTGCAGCTTTAAACCTCTTCATTTGCCAAGGACCAAATAATTTTCTTCCATTCTTCAAGATTCTTTCGGAAAACTTACATATACTCTCTTCCGATATTGACTGCCCTGATCCCCGGCCAAGTGATATACGTTTACTTGGTAGCATTGCAACTATGATCAGCTCGATATTGGTAGTGGATGAAGCAACGACACAAAGGCCGGTGTTCCATGTCAATCATGCATTTAGTAGTGCTAAAATAAGTATCCTAATTTAGAATTAACAGACTATGCTTTAATAATATCTGCAAGAAAACTTAAGCACTATTTCCAAGCCCACCCAAATGGTTGTTCTTACAAACCGGCCCTTTAGGATCGTGCTACACTGACATAAAACCTTGGGAAAATTGTTGAAGTATTCAATCGAGTTTGACGAGTTCCATGTCGAGTATTAATCGAGACTGGTGATAAAAGGTAAGACCTTAGCTGACTTTATTATCTAACTGACATTTTTTTAGAAAAGCTCATCAAACAATGATTGAACACAACACCAGGAATTGGCCAATTTTGCTAAAACACAGGATTGATTTTTGTGGATAGTGATTTTTGTGGATGGTTCAACCAAGTAGAACGGCTTGGCCCCAGGTCGATGATCCAAACACCTGAGGGGGATATTTTAGAGTATGCTCTCATGCTTAGGTTTAAAGCTACTAATAACAAAACAGAACACGAAACCCTAGTTTCTTCATTTTGAATTCATTTAGAGCTAACGCTCCCTGAATTTTAAGAAGGAGAGAAGAGGAAGACTCGATTTGGTTTCCTTATCGCAAATTCGTTCATTTTTAGAAAAAACAATTTCAAAGGCTTTTCTAAGTGCCAGTATTAAAAGCATTTCCCTGGGGCAAAATTTTTCTTAAAAAGTTCCACCTAGCATTGAGTTAAATAGTGTTTCAGGTTACTGAGATTTTTGAAAAATCATTTTTTCTTTAAAAAATGCACCATGTTTTTAACTCAAAAAGAAGTTGGTCTTAACCAGATATTTCTTTTAAGTTCAAGGATCGGCTATGCTAGGAGAAAGTGTTAGGCACCCCAAGTCACATGTCCGAAAGCCGGTACCTAAATTTAAATAAATCTTAAAATCAAATTAAGTCCAAGTATTTTTCGTCGATTTTTTTTAACACACTAATTCCGATTTATGTTATTTTTTTAACTTTTTATGTTTATTTTATGAAAGAATTAAAACAAATAAAACAACAACAAATAAATTATTTTTGAAAAGTGGTATTGTATAAATATATTTATATTTCAAAAATTGTACACCGATAAAATATTTTATTTTAGGTTCTTAAGTAGAGACGAGTCTACTACTGGCGTTATATAGAGTCAGAGGGTGTTTTGGTTTTTGAGGCTATCAGGATAGTTATTGGAAGTGAGTGGTTTGGATTTTTTATAGTTTTGTTAAGGAATAGTTGGTTATGTATGATCCTTGAATTTTGAGCGGGTAAATTTTATTTTATTTTTTTTGAAAAATCTATGTCAATTAACAGATTGTGTATATTTGTTATTGATTGGGTAACATCAAGTCGAAGTCACACCTAACCTCGTGCATTAGGGACCGAGGTAGGGTGTGACAGTTTTTGGTATCAGATTCTAGGTTATAGGTTCTGTATACTTGTTAGGTTATCATGTCAGTAATGAATCGTAATATAGGGTGTGGTTTTGTTTTTGCCCTACCATACTTCACAAGGTCAGTTTAAGCTTACGCACACTTCGTTTAGTATTTTTGTTCTTAAATTAATGATTCCCCCCCCCCCCCCCCCCCAAAAAAAAAAAAAAAAAAAAACAAAAAAAACTAAAGCAGACACATAAATATGGAACAAAAAAATCTTTGTTTTGTTCCCAATTTTTATTTTTTTTTGGAAAAATCTTCAGGAACTAAAGCATTAAGCAAACTATGCATCAAGTTTCTCTCTCAATAAATGATTTTAATCTTAGTGATAAGAGCATTAGTGCACCATGGAAACTGGTTAGCCGAATATGCACTTCAAAAATGTTTTTGAAGGTGTTGCTTTATATTGCCTGGGACATGATCTAACCCTTCCCATTAATCTTGATTTTTTTTTTTTTTTAATCTCTTAGGTGCTTGATATTATTAGCAAAACGTTCATCCAAGAAAATCCTCTAAAGCATATAAGATGAATTTGGGAACACTCAGACCGGACCCATTAACCCCACGTTGGTGTCTTTTAATTGCTTGTCTTGTACCTTATTGCTACTTTCAGGATTCTTTGATATATGCGGACACTTGCTTTTTTAAATAAAAGTAAACATAAAAACAGGATTTGAATCAAAAGCCAAAACAAGTGATTCTTTCTCAATCCAAAATCGATGTGCAAGCTCAAACAAGGGATTTGAGTAGGCAATGACCGAATTACAATCACAACACAGAGGAGAATAAAGTGAAGCTGAATTACAATCACAATAGAGTAAGACAATTGCTACTTAATCAATAAAGGAAAGGTTTTTCATTATTGTGAGAAGCTTCCTCATTGGTGGCAGATAAAAATGGTTTAGCACATGACTCCAAATTTTGGCTTCATTTGTTTTCTGGTATATATTATGAATTTTTGAATTGTGTTTAGAAATATGTAAAATTGTTTGATGTATTTTTTTTTTGTTGTTGAATTGTTTCAATTGGTAAAATTGTATTGACATTTTGATATAAAGAACATGCACTATTTTGGAAACTAATTTTGTTGTTGAAAATGATAGTTTCTTAATTTGCTACAATTCATAATATGAATTTTTGTTGCTAGTAGTTTTATTTTCTACAATTTTATTTTATAGCGATTGCATTTTTTCTACGATATTTTTACCATTGTTAAAAATAAATCAAATTTAGATACAAAATAGATATTTGTTGATAATTATTTTCCCTACAAAAAGGTTACATTTGTTGCGGTTGATGGGTGTCCATTTTTGTTGCGAGAGATGTTACTTTAGCTAAGAAATTAACATTTGTCTGGAAAATTAATGTCCCAATACTTGTAGTGAAAGATTTTCATTTTGCTACAAAAATGTAAACTTCGTTGCCGAATACCTTTTGCCACGGACCTACCGCTATAAACCTAGCTACGACAAATATTCGTTGCTGAAATGATTTCGCTACAAAATATTAAGTTTTACCTACAAATTAATTCATAGCCAAAAGTCATTTTTATTGTAGTAGCACCATTCTTAGAGGTGCATTTATTGTCACATAATTACAGTATAGGAGATGAGATTTTGGCATTCCAATCTACTTGTGAAATCTGCTTCGATCTCGGTCTCGTTTCTTCTTCTTTTGTCAAGATTCATTTTATCCTAACTTGTCTTAGGTAGACTCCTCACCTTGTATTTTTTTCAATCCTCCTTTTCTTTTTTCTCAGGCCCTTTACATTTTCGGCCAAGATGAACTCGGTTAACAGGCAAAGGTTCAAGGCCAACGATTTGGGTAAGGCTCGAGCCATTTCATAAAAGAAAGGCCCCTTCTTCACTCTACTTATCAGGTGTACCACAACCATTCCATTATCAAGATTTTCTACTTGGTCATACTTTTGCCTAAATCTTTCCAAGTAAGCATCGAGACCATACTCTTTCCTTTACCTAACAAAAATTGGGGAAAGGGTTCTTTGTTTGTCTCTTGTTGCTAACAAAACAATATACAAAAATGTTTCTCAAGAATTCGAAAGAATTAAATGCTCCAGGCTTTAATTTTTTTTATAGTTTCCTAACTATTCTGGTGAGTGTTTCCTTAAACACCTAGCATTTAGTAGAATGGGACACCCTACGCAGGTGGTGGCTGCAATTTAAGCGTTGCCACTTTCACCACAAGCGTACGGATCAAGTTTTGGTATAATGGACCTTTCGGTCGGGTATCGTATCCACAAGGATTGGTTGAGAGTACTATCGACTACCGCGATTGTCATAACCTAAATTTATTTAGGTGCTGAAAAATAGAATTTAATCATTTAATACTAATACTAAAATACTAATTTAACTATACTAGCTACTAATACGAGATAGTTATGGGATGAATTATCTAGGGATTAACTTTATTTACTTGAACGCGTTTGATTTCATTTAGTTTACAATAATAGTGTTCGACCTATTTGACAATCTTGGTATCTAAAACTCATCCTCCACCTCTCCTGAGTGTAAGATGGAGAAATACGCAACTTCGTGTCAATGAAGAAGTCCCCACTCAACGTCTTAATGACCCTAGGTTGCGTGAGTTTTGCCCCAATATCATTGATTACACAAAAAATCTCAATTCGTAAACTCCCCCGTCACCTCTCCCGAGTGTAAGACGAGGGATATAATGCGATTTCATGTGAACGAGGAAGTCCCCCTCAACGTCTTAATGACTCTAGGTCACATGAGTCTCTCCCCAACGTCATTGATTTCATGCATTGTGTTTACCCTAGTCCGAATCCGGGGTTATCTTTTCCGAGCGTTAAATCCCGTATTCTCGATATATCTAAACTAGGATATAATCATGAAAATACAATAAACACACTTAAACATTGAAGAACAATCATTAAAGAAACACAACTCAACCAAAACGACATTTTTATAAATAATATTCATCCCTAAGAATATCCAAATTTAGCCTATGGCCATAGCCGTTTATACAATTGAAACTAGGATAAACATGCTCAAACATATATTGAAGATAAGAAATAAAATAAAAAATGGATGAACTTAGCCGATATCCGAAGATTAGTCGCTAAAACTGTCCACCGATTGATTTTCCTTCTCCGCGTGGTAATCTTCTCCTACGGATATGTTTGAGCACTACCCATACTCTATTTATATTCTAAACTAAGACCTAAGGGCTCTAATGGCCGGAGAGGAGGAAGAGGAAATGAGATGATATTTATAGGACAAATATCTAAACAAAATATCTAAACGGTGCAGAGGTTACCGCCGCAGCGGTGGGTATGTCGATTCACTTGTTCGCCGAGGCGATGGAGAAGCCACTGGAATGGGAAAACATTCTGTATTTTCAACGCCTAGGCGATAAGATTCAGCAAGAATGGGTTTTTCTCAGCATTTTCACCGCCGCAGTGGAGGTCTGGATGCCGCGGCGGTGGGCTTCTTTCACAATATTGTCTCCTTGCTTATTTTTCCACCGTTCTCAATACGATTTGATCGTTTATGCTCCGATTTTATACATTTTCACCCCACACACCTGTTTTAGTACAAAAAGAATAAAAACACATTAAAATGTATTAAAACGTAATAAATGTACTCGAAAACTAATAAATTCGTTTTGAAAATGTATAGGTAATTTACACCTATCAAATACCCCAAAACTTAGAATTTTGCTAGTTCTCGAGCAAAACACCCACACAATTTAAGAAAATATAAAAATTATTACGAAATTAAGAACTAAAACGAAAAAACACTAAAAACAATAATGTGTAAGTTTTGATTATCATCTACCGGCCGAAAGATTTTTCCCTCATCGGCCCCCAATCCTATCGAGTTCAAGCATAAATCACACCATGTGGTATTCTAGAATTTTAACGTTCAAAAATACTAAGTGCCATTCTAGATCATGTTTAAGTGTGTGTGATTAAACTCAAATATACAACTATCCATTGATCAGATGAGATTATCCCTCAATATAGTTCATGAATAAAACCTTTTAGATATAGGGAATCCATACGCCTGACCCGGGATATACTCTCTACTAATGTAGTCTTGGAGGTTCATGAAGATCAGTAGGGCTCGGTTCGGTTTTTGGAATAATGGCCAAGGGTAAATTTGAATAGAAAATAGGTTCACGTCGTTAACTTAACATTACCCGAGGCACATCGCTTAGCACTCTCACTCTCAAAACCCCATAATTTAATTAGAAACAACCCTGAACATAGGTTAAGAACGTCGTACTCACTTGTCAAAAGAAAGGTAAATTTTTTAATTTTTTTTTAACATACCCCCAAACTCGTTCGAATATTTAAATTTTAGAAGTGTTAAAAAAGGATTAAGTAACACACCCCCAAACTCATTCGAAGTTCTACAATTTTAGGAGTGTGCAAAAATATGAACGACAAATGACAAGCGAGTACTCGAATACCGAACCAATTTAGAAGTTCACCTTAAAGCCAACTGCTCACATCAAGTAGTGAAATGCTAACTTGATTCATTCACATTGTGCCTTTGGTTAAGCTCTAAAGGTTGGGAAAAAGTTCAATCGACTAGGGTATTTGATAAGTGTTCAGAAATTGAATTGGCATTTTGTCTTCGACAGGGTAACGAAGGGTAATGATTTATTAGGGTAAGCTTAAAAGGCTCAAGCAACAAAATGACTGCCTATATCATATCTCCGAAACAACCTCGCCTAGGATTTCGCCTCGAATTTCTCCTAACTGAAGTTCTAGAATCCCTATTGTCTTGAAATTGATTGACAGATAACCGGTTTCAAATCAATTAGATAGTGCTATATTGAGTTTACGTGCTCGTGTATTTAGGATCTACAATAACTTTTACTGAGACAATACGTTAAGCACACAGAACACACATAAATGAGCTTTACGCTTGACCTCAATAAATAATCAGGGGACAGACTCATCATCGGGTAAAGGCCCAAATGACGTCTACACTCAGCACAAAACAACAACTAAACTAAACAAACTAATCCCAAACAATAATGCACACGATAAAAACAATGAAACTTAACTAATAACATAAACACATACTACACATGACCACCAACTTAACACAGGCATTGCCTAAAATGACCCGTCAGTAATCCCAATGATAATATATAGTATGATATTGAAGTCGGGGGTTTAGAACACATACTTGGGAGGTGAGAGGATCTCGCCTCCGTTCAAGTTGACGGAGATGGATTTAACTTATTTTAGGACTTGGGTTACCTCCCAAGAAGTGCTTAATTTAATGTCCTCGGCCTGACACATGCCCTCAATACTGGTGGTGGCCGCAATTTAAGCGTTGCCACTTTCATCGCAAGCGTACGAATCAAGTTTTAGTATAATGGGCCTTTCATTCAAGTATCGTATCTACAGGGATTGGTTGAGATTATTATCGAGTACCGCTATTGTCATAACCTAACTTTATGTAGACACTAAAAATGTAATTTAATTAATTAATACTAATACTAATACTAAAATACTAATTTAACTATACTAATACTATATTGATATAGTTTGAGAGAATAGATTGTCTAGGGATTAGTTTCATTTACGAATACGTGTTCGATCTCCTTTTAGTTTATAATAACGACATTCGACTTATCCAACAATCTCAGTTCGTAAACTCATCCGCCACTCTCCCGAGTGTAAGACAGGGGAATACGCGACTTCGTGTCAACGAAGAAGTCCTCCTCGATGTCTTAACGACCCTAGGTCGCGTGTGTCTCACCCTAACGTCATTGATTCCACACAAAACCTCAGTTCGTAAACTCTCCCGTCCTCTCTCGCAAGTGTAAGATGAGGGATATAATATGACTTTGTGTCAACGAAGAAGTCCCCCTCAATGTCTTAACGAATTTAGGTCACCTGAGTCTTGTCCCAACGTCATTGATTTCATGCGTTGTGTTTACCCTATCAACAAACTCAGTTCTAAAACTTTTCGGCCACCTTTCCCGAGTGTAAGATGAGGGAATACGTGATTTTGCGTCAACGCTGAAGTCTCTATCAATGTCTTAATGACTCTAGGTCACGTGAGTCTGGACGCAACGTCATCGATTGTCCACAATCCAATTCCCGACCAGGTCATTGGATCATGGCCTTCGTTTATTCTAGTCCGAATCCAGGATTTGTCAAACCCTGTATTCTCATAACATCATTCTTATAACATGATAAACAAACAATACGGCACACATAATCAAAATAATGAAGAACATCCGCAAACAAAACACAAACTCAATTAAACAACGTATTCATAAATTATATTAATAATCCCTAAACAAACTATGTTTAGCCAATGACCATAACAATATATACAATGTAAAATGGCGTAAACATGCTCAACAACTACCAAAATAAAGAAAACAAAGAAAAGAAACGAACGACTTAGCCGATATTCAAAGAATTGGCACTAAAACCATCGAATGATCGCTTCCCTCTTCGTTTTCCACCTCGGGTTGAGAGCTCTCCCTCAAAACTCTCTCAAACTTACCCTAAAATATTGCCTAAGGGGTTGGGGATGGTTCCACCGGAAGAGAGGAAGAGAGAAAGGGTTTAAATAGGCCAAAAAAATCTAAAAAAATATCTAAATTGTGCAGAGGTCACCACCTAGGTGGTGGAGTATATCGGTTTAAGGTTTGTTGAGGCAATGGAGAAGTTGCTAGAATAGGAAAACATTCTACCATTTCACCACCTAGGCAAGAATTGATTTTTCTCAGCATTTTCACTACTGCGGCGGAGGTCTAGATGCCATGGCGGTGGACTTTTTTCAGAATTTTGTCGCCTTGCTCATTTTTCCACCGTTCTCTGACTGTTCTCGATACGATTTGATCGTTTATGCTCCGATTTCATACATTTTCACCCCACGCACCTATTTTGATTCAAAAAAAAAATAAAAACACATTAAAATGTATTAAAACGTAATAAACGTACTCAAAAACTAACAAATTCGGTTTGGAAAATATATAGGTAATTTACACCTATCAACTGGCGAGATGTTGCAATGCACGAAACACAAGAGTAGCTATTGATCTAACATCTTCAAGTACCTTGTAGGAAAACAAAAACAAAACTACGAAGAAAAATTATAAATACTAAAAAATCCCTAAATTAAAATAAAATTATTTACTAACAATATCGACAATAATCAACAAGACAATCCTCGGCAACGGCACCAAAAATTTGGCGGCTGCAATTTAAGCATTGTCACTTTCACCACAAGCGTACGGATCAAGTTTTAGTGTAATGGACCTTTCGGTCAGATATCGTATCCACAGGGATTGGTTGAGATTACTATCGACTACCGCGATTGTCATAACCTAATTTTATCTAGGCACTAAAAATGGAATTTAATTATTTAATACTAATACTAAAATACTAATTTAACTATACTAATTACTAATACAAGATAGTTATGGGATGTATTATCTAGGGATTAACTTTATTTACTTAAACGCGTTTGGTTTTGTTTAGTTTACAATACTAGTGTTTGACCCATTTAACAATCTCGGTATCTAAAACTCCTCCGCCACCTCTTTCTAATGTAAGACAGGGGAATACGCAACTTCGTGTCAACGAAGAAGTCTCCATCAACATCTTAACGACCCCAGGTTGCATGAGTCTTGCCCCAACGTCATTGATTGCACAAAAAATATCAGTTCGTAAACTCACTTGTCACCTCTCCCGAGTGTAAGAGGAGTGATATAAGGTGACTTCGTGTCAACGAAGAAGTCCCCCTCAACGTCTTAACGACTCTAGGTCACGTGAGTCTCGCCCTAACGTCATTGATTTCATGCGTTGTGGTTACCCTAGTTTGAATCCGGGGTTACCTCTTCCGAGCGTCAAACTTCGTATTCTCGATATATCTAAACTAACATATAATCATGAAAATACAATAAACACACTCAAACATTGAAGAACAATCATTAAAGAAACACAACTCAACCAAAATGACATTTTTATAAATAATATTCATCCCTAAGAATATCCAAATTTAGCCTATGGCCATAGCCATTTATATAATTGAAACTAGGCTAAAAATGCTCAAACATATATCAAAGATAAAAAATAAAAGAAAAAATGGATGAACTTAGCCGATATCCGAAGATTAGTCGCTAAAACTGTCCTTCGATCAATTTTCTTTCTCTGCGTGGTAATCTTCTCATTCGGATATGTTGGAGCACTCCCCATACTCTCTCTATATTCTAAACTAAGCCCTAAGGTCTCTAATGGTTGGAGAAGAGCAAGAGGAGAGGAGAGGAGAGGATATTTAAAGGAAAAATATCTAAACAAAATATCTAAACTGTACAGAGGTCATCGCCACGGTGGTGGGTATGTCGGTTCATTTGTTCGTCGAGGCAATGGAGAAGGCACTGGAATGGGAAAACATTCTGCATTTTCACCGTAAGAATGAGTTTTTCTTAGCATTTTCACCACCGCGGCGAAGGTCTGGACGCCGCGGCGGTGGGCGTCTTTCACAATATTGTCTCTTTACTTGTTTTTTCACCGTTCTCGATACGATTTGATCGTTTTTGCTCCGATTTCATACATTTTCACCCCACACACCTGTTTTAATACAAAAAGAATAAAAACACATTAAAATGTATTAAAACGTAATAAACGTACTCGAAAATTAACAAATTCGGTTTGAAAATATATAGATAATTTACACCTATCAGCATGTCCTTGTGAGAGCGGTAAGAATCATGGTACTCGCCAAGGTCAGCTATTTGTTGAAAGGTCTCAATCTAGTATGGTAGCTTAACGTTGTTAAGGACCGTCTTTTTGAGCACCCTAGCAATAAAATGTAGGACATTTGTTTTCATGATATCTTCAGTGTGGGGCTCTCGTTTCTAATTTGTCCTAACTTCTCATTGATTGCATTAACCTTGTAACAAAAATCACTATTTCATTGTCGGTCAATCTTTAACCTATAAGACCTTGATTGGGATCCCGATGATGCTTCAATTGAAAGCATAATCACTAGGAAGGATTACTAGTTTCCTAACTATTCTCTCAATCATTCACAGGGGCTAGTATGTTGTTCAGGTTGGAATTCTTCCTCTATTTCTTGAGACCAAGCAGACGATACCCTTGGAATGAGCCTAGAATAGACGCTAGCTATTCTCTTGGGCTCTGCTTATCTCGGGGAGCAGTATCTGCAACTCAAAGTTTTTTGTTCCCTCTCTATCTCTCCCCAAAGTTGTTCCAAGTTCCATTTCAACTCCTTTTGCTCATGCTCATCGGACTCTTTGGTCTTTATTTGAAATGTCATATACCTCGTTGTAAAGAGGTATATAGCACTACAGTAGTGGTGGCGGAAATGGCAGTTGTGTCTGCCAATAAGTTGTTAGATGTTCTGGAGATTCCTTTCTAAGATATCTTGCATCTACCTCATCAACTCTACTAGCACCAAATGGGATTCATCGAACGTGCCAATACCCGTATTTATAGTGGGAATCAATTATCTTTTAGTTTCTTGATCATTGATCGTGATACTGGATCAATGAGTGACCCATAGAATTTCTTAAAGTGCAAGTAACGAATAGACTTTCCCAGCCATAATACCAATTTGATAATAGACGAATTTGTATTGTCAGATATGGTGCATCTCAGTTCAGATAATGATCTTCCCGAATTTGGATTCCTGCAAAATAATACATCGCTGATGGACATATCGGTGTTGAACCTTTAGGGTAAGAATCAATAATTTTTAGGTTTGGTAGAAGTTTGATAGAGTTTTTTCTTAGAAAATTGTGTGTATATTGGCCTAACACACCCCCTATCATGTATTTATTGGTGAGGAAAGACTTGTTGGGAAGGTCTTCCCTTATAAGCCTATGAATCATCATTAATATTCGTGAGATCCGAGAGATTAAGGCGTTATGGCCGTTACACTAACTATTTGATCATTTTTCCTTATCTATTTGAATTCAATAACTGTCCCCGAGCAAGGATCAAATCTCGAGTTGGGGATATGGTTTGCTCAATCTTCGATAATCGTGCATGAGCAATCACGTGTTGACCCGAGCCGAATTCTCAAGAAACTCGATGTTGTGGTCGGTACTATTGATGGCCTCGGTACTTGGCCTTCTCTCATTGTGTCCCGCCCATAATTCTCGGGTTCTAATAGGTCCTGCTTGGATATCATACTCTGCTTGTGGGATGTCTCTTACACGTCTTTATTCCAGGATTTCCTGAAACTAGATGACATAGCTGAATTATTACCACCTCATTTAATAATAAAATTTGGTATATAGTATTATGTTGTTATTGTAATTGATAAGTATAAATTGATAAGGTGACAAAACTTTTCAGTCCCAAAGTTTTGTACTATGGCAGAGCCTTTCATGTAATCAAGTATTATATGTAACAAAAACACGCCAATGAAAATACAGCAGAGACCTTCCCCTTTGTTTCCTACAAGGAAATTAAAAGACACAGCGTTGCATCACATGGCCTTCCCTTTTGTTTCGCACGAAGAAATTAAAAGACAGGCAGCTTGCATTGCATGGCCTTCCCCTTTGTTTGGTACGAGGAAATTAAAAGACAGACAGCGTTGGTATGACCTTCTCCTTTGTTTCGTACGAGGAAATTAAAAGACAGACACCGTTGCATGGCATGGTCCCTTCATATGTAGGATAAGATGAGGATATATCCTCAGTCGTTTTATGTACTCTTACAGCTCCATTTGCTAATAAGGATAGAAAGCTACAAGGATAAAAAAAAAATAGAGAATGGATAATCACTAGATTACAAATCTTGAGTTGTTATATTTTGTATAATACATTGGAAAGAAAACTAAAGAAATATTATATTGTTTTAAGATTAATTTTTTATCTTAAAAATTTCAATTTCAATAAACATTTTTAATGGTAATATGTTAAATTGGTTGAAAAACAAACAATCAATTTTCTCCATTTTTTTATATGTAAGTTGTCTCTCGACTAGTTTCCTTGGTTTTCCTTCCATTTTAGGGAGGACAATATTTTGTGTGGGCAGAAAGCCCCCACTTTGATTTTGCACTCCCCCTTTTTCCCTTCACATTTTTCATTCTTAACACGCAACCCAAATTATTATTTTTCGTCTCATTTTTCTTTCTACTTTTTTTTCATCCTCTCAATTTTTCTTCAAACCAATCATAGGTAAAGATATCCTACTACTAGCGTTGATCCGTGATTTTTGTTATAACGTGGGTGATGGTAGTGGTGACGGGTGATTGACGCCAGATTCAAACAACGGCAATCAACGGTGGATGATCAATGGTAGGATTACAAATTAACTGTGAAAATTGATAGTACTGTCGAAAATTAGACCAACTAGCAGTATGATCTGGTTAACCCATACGTAGAGAACTAAAAATGATCTGGAGAGTGTCTTCGGTTGGGCTGGAGTCTTCAATCCCTCAGTCTCGATCCTGCCGTTGTGGGAGTTGGTGAGGCATTGTCTGGCCTGACCTTTAGGTCGATACCTGCATACAGGACCTATTAGGGTGTGCCCAACATGAGAGTAAGAGCCTAGGGGAAAAAAGAGGTCACTTAAATAAACTAAAGTTATTACTTCAAGTTCACAACCTTTTTCATGGCTTGGCAATGCCTTCCATTTATAGGCGAGGATGTCATTACCATCCTGAAAATTAGGGCCTTAAACTCGGTTATCCGTCTTAATCAGTCTGGTGCGTGGAGAGCGTGTGGAGGATTAGAGCTATGGGCCTGGGCCTAGGCCTTTGATCATTGATAGAGAAGCCCTTGGGCCAAACCTGTTAGGAATTGAAGGCCGACTCGGGCACCGAGGTGGACGTCAGTATGGCTACGCTAACCTGTTCGTCTCGGGCAATATCTGAGGAGAACATTGGTGATTCTTGCTTGGCGTTTTATTCAAGTCCTTCATACTTACCAACTTGAGGAAACGCCAAGCTAATGAACAACCAGGTTCATTAGGTCGTCTGAGGTCGTGGCGTTGGCAACGTGGCACATTTGATCTAGGTGGCGACACGTAGCGGATGGTAGAATTTAACCCACAACAATTGTCTCCCAAGCCTTAGTGTGGAAATGGAACATAAGACACTGGGAGTTCTAATCATGGTCTGCTGGAGATTGGAGTCCCGGGCTCAGGGTGATATAGCTCAGTATCGTAGAATAGCTCGGTATTCAAAATCAGCATGGGTGACCTTTACCTAGCTTTTGCGAGAAGTTTGACTGACATTTAACTGGATGCGGGAAACTTGGTTTGATGGTACGGGGATCGAAGCTCTGCCTATGGTCTGATTAACGCAATGGTTCGCCTTCTTGGCCCACCTATAAATAGGCACTTTATTTCTCTCATTTTCTTTGCACCAGAGTATTTGTGAAAGCTCCATGCGACCTTAGCGAGCTGTACTTTCTATCTTCTTTCTTAAATATGCCTTCATATTTCCTCGTTAGAGTACAACCCATCTGAATCCAAAAGGACCAAGTCTAAATCTTTCATTCAGCAGATCGAACTCAGCTCGTCTACTACTAAGGTCGATACCCCAGAGGTCGAGTAGACGACATCTGTCTCTAAAAGGGCTCGCAGGTCAGCCAAAGTAGGAACCTACCAATCTTCTGGTGAAGCTAGCTGCCCCACACGTTGGAAGGCAAGAAGTAAAGTGGGCTCTTCTGAACGCCTCGGTATAGAGCTTGGCACAAGTCTTGACGTCGATCCGGTTGCTGAGGCTTCGTCCATTACAGAGGATGCAACCCCTCCATCCATGTCGGGTTGGGCCTCATGAGCCGGCTTGACCTCTAAACGGCTAATCTGCGAGGTTCCATAGGATGCCTTGGTTTGGCAGGTGGAACCTAAGCTGTCGGAGAAGGATGTGAACACTTTTGGCTCCCTGTACTTTTTCCCTGTTTTAGTGGACCAGAAGGTTCCTAGGGGGAACAATCGTGCCTGTGCTCCTCCGAAGGGGTACGTCATAGTGTACGAGGAGCAACTTATGGCTGGCCTACGATTCCCAATTCACTCTTGGGTACGAAATGTCTTTGGGGACCTTGGGCTATATCTGTCACAGCTTGCTCCCAACAACATGCGGATGGTTGTGGCATTCCACGTTGTTGATCCAAAGATTTTGATGGACAATTAAATGTAAATGTTTTTTGTGGAACTAATGAGTTTTTTGAGTGTTTCATTGTAAAAGTTCCATTGATGATATTATGAAGAAATTGTAGAAGATACTAAGGATGCTAAAAGACTTTTAAAGTGTTGGACATTAAGAGACTGAAGATTTTCAAGAATCTAGTTGAAAACAACTCAGGTTAATTTTTACTTTTAATGTATCCCAATTAGGATCACACACGACACAAATGAATTTATATTTTTGTGTGTTTTTATTAGGATCCTAATTAGTTAACATATTTGCTCCAATATGAAATTGAAGAAGAAATATTGACCTAAGAAATATTAGTGTTTAAAATTGATTAAAAAGTGTTAACTAAGAAAATAAATCGGCTAAAGGGTCGAAAACGTTGAAGATTAGAGTTAGAATTAAATTAAGGAGGAAGTATTCTAGTAAGGATTGGTCAACTGACCAATGAGGATTGGTCAACCGATGAGAAGTGGATGGGAATTGGAGATATCTCTGGATCGATCGATCAACCGACCGAGGGGAGATCAGTCGACCTATGGTCAATACCTGAACTCTTTGAATCGATCGATCGGTAGATCATCACTAATCCGTAATATATTAATTTTATCTATATATTTCCAATCCAAATTTGGTAGTTTTTGAGTGTTTTATAAGTGTTTTAATTCATTTTTATTTATTTTTATTCAAACCAGGTGTTATTGGAGAAACAGTGCAAAATACGTAAAAGTGTTGTAACTTAAAGGCCATTTTTACCATAATTTGATCCTATTTTAGAAAATCTTAAAACTTGGAAATTTTATATCTATATATTAGATTTCCATAGGTTTTTGAATCATTTCTATCGAAGTCCAGACGAGAAAGTTACAGCGACAATACGAATTAGGCGTCGGATACTATCCATATCTCGCTGTAATGAGCTCCCGTCAGAGTGTTTTAAGCTCTCTGCTCGCTGCAACACCTGACACACCAGTTGTCATGATATTTTTGGATATTTTTAGGATATTTTTCATTTCTATTTGCATCCATTCCATTCCTACTTGGCCTATAATGTTCTGCAACGCCTGACACACCAGCTGACATAATATTTTTAGATATGGTTAGGATATTTTTCATTTCTATTTGCATCCATTCAATTCCTAATTGGCCTATAATATTTTTGGGAGTTTTTGGAGCCTTAGAACCAGACCAAGTAAGAGGAAAACATATTTGGAGAAGAGGAACAAGATCAAAGCAGATTTTATGGACGTGGAACCATCCATTCTTCAAATATTGGCTATTCTCCCTTGTTTCTCTCTTTATTTCTAAACTTTTATTGCTTGTTTGATCATGTATATATCATTTTTTTAGTTAAATATTTGGTTATGTCCATGATCTAAACGTTTATTGTCTAGGGATTGATGTAGTTCACTAATATACATGTTTGAGTAAATCGTTGTTTCGTTATCGGATGTTCATCCCTATTCGATTGTATTTACCATTATTTTACTTCCATATTATGCTTGTTATGATATTGTGGTTTATTTGAGAATACGGGGTTTGACGCTCTGGAGAAGTAACCCTGGATTCGGACTAGAGTTTAAAGACATCGCGACATTTTAATGGTTCGGGAGATTATTAGAACTTGTGCAATCCGTGAGGTCGGGGCAAGACTCATGTAATCATTTAGACGCTAGATAGGGATATCGGTGTTGACACGGTCTCATATTCATTCACTTTACACTCAGGAGAGGTAGTGAGTGAGTTTTGGACACCTATATTGTTGGATGGATTGATGACCATTAGTGTAAACTAGATTAAATCAAGCATGTGTTAGAGAACGAAGTTAATCCCTAGGTAATCTATTCCCATATAATTTGTTCTTAGCATTTTAGTATTTATTCCATATTTTAGTTTAGTTAGTTATTATTTTAGTTTAGTTTTATATTTTTACAAAATGGCTTGGGGAGCATCCTGAATCGATCGGTCGATAGACCATGGCCGAAAAATGGCATGGGGAGCATCCTGAATCGATCGGTTAACCGACACATGAAGGATCAGTTGATCGACTGGAAATTAATTTTGTCTTACTCTACAACTTGAATCGATTGGTCGACTGATGGGGTTCGATTGGTCGATTGATGGGGTTGTTTCAAGATTTGAGGATTTCGTGGATTTAATCAAAAAGTAGTCATTACTGGCTATTTTTTGGTTGAAATCTGAGAGATATTCTTGGGATTTGATATCATTTTAGATATATGGTTTTTATTTTGAAATCGCTAAAGATATGGTACACTTATTTAAACTGTTTCTCAAATTGGTCTTTTTAATACTTTCTATCCTATTGATTTGATATTGAGAAATATTTAAGGGTCTTAACTAAATGATTTGAAAGTTATAATTAAGTGAATTGAACCAAGATTGAGTTATATCAATATATTGGTTCTATATGGGCAATTAAATGTCATGACATATAGAAATTAGCCGTTGGAGGGCTTGTTTCAAATTAGTATTTATAGACTTGCGTTTTTCACTTGTGAGAGATCCCAATCAATGAAGAACTAAGTGTTCGTGAGCTTTTTGAGAGTTATCATTATGATATTATATTGAACGATTAACGTGAGATGTTTCTTGAGAAAACGTTCTTGAGAATAAGTGTTGTGAATTTTTGCGTCACCGATCTAAGTTTTGTCGCAATTCAATTTTCATTATTTCGGTGATATCTTGGTGAGATTGTTCCAAGCTTTAAGTTTTTATTGTGATTAAATATTATTTCGCTTGCTTGGATTTTTAGATATTGTGAAATCATTTTTGAACTTTCAAGTGTATAAAAAATTATTTTAAAACAATTTTAGTGATAATCTGATTACGTGCTCATTTATGTGCTACCTATTTTTTTGTAATTAGATTTTAAATTTCTCACGTAAAATTCTATCACTTGTATTTATCGGGACATTAATCGACTTTAAATTAATTTGTGGTGGTAGAAGCTCCTAGTGGGAAAAACTTGTCAATTTCTGTAATTGGTGAGTTGTGTGCGGATTAGATATTCTTTGGAATATCTAATCAGGGGTAGCTCGGTTTCAATCTCTTCCGGTAAAGAGATTGAGGATTGATCTTTTCCTATAGTATAAAAAGATTAGGTTACTCTTTTTCAATGAAAATAGATAGACGTAATTCTTTTTTATTAGAATTAATTTGTGTGATTTATAATGCTTCCATCTTTACCGGTGAAAAAGATACTTGGAATGTTTTTGGTGAGCTTTGATTCTCAGCCTAAGGCATAAAAGAATTAAGTTTGATCCTTAGCTTGTGAAATGATTAGGTTAGTCTTGAGCCTGAAAAAAAAAATTAAAGTGGATTTGGATGATTATTGTGGTACAAAAGAGTTTTTAGATGTTGTTTTTAAAATTAATAATTTACTCTCTAAAGTGGATTCTCTTGAAAGGAAAATAGAGTTTTAAAAAATAATCTTGACATAAATTCTAAGCAAAGGTCAGATCTTGATTCAAAAATGAGATTTACTTAAGAATTTTTTTGAAAAATCACTGGGACAACACACATCATCTGTATGGACGAGGGTATCGAGCCAACCTTGGAGTTGTTCTGGGTTGTCTTCTTGGAGAAATCGATGCCCAGTGGGAGAGGCTGGCGCTACATCTCAGCCCGACAAAAGTTCCTCTATGACTTTGATGACTTGATCCAGGACTGTAATCTCAACTTCTTTTTCCTTAGAGGGAAAGGCTGGGAGTTTAGCTCGGTAGTGGATATGGATCACCCAGTTAAGATTTATTGGGGGACTGTGGGTAAGTAGAAGCCTAGTGTCAATATATTTTTTTCTTCCCGGTCGCTACATTTGACTTTTTTTCTTTTGTATTCTCAGCCCAGAAGAAGAGAAAGCCGAGCCTAGAGATCATTGCACAGAGAAACTGAGTAGTGAATACCAAATTCAACTATCTCAAGGCGCTACTTATGTTTGTGCTTGCACAATATTTATTTCTAGAGCAATTCATCGCTTCCTACATTAGTCTTAAATAAGAACTCGAAGAACTGTAAGTGACCTCACCCCCGCTTAGTTACCCTTATGCACTTCACTTTTTGTTATTTCTGATTGTGGTGCCTTCCATGCAGTTACTAACATTGAATCCATATAGAGGTTGGCCATGGAGGAGATAGGGCAAGAAGCTGTTGGAGAGGCTCCTCAGCGGGCTGAGTAGGAGACTTCTGGCCAGGGCTCTCGGCAAGGCTCACAACCCAACAGGGGAAGCCAGGGGAAAAAACACACCTCTGCCCAACTGACCCCCTAGGAAACCACCTCGAGGTTGGCGCCAACGAGCAGAGTTACGCCTCTAAGGAGGCCTTCGACCCTGACCCCAGCGAGGTCAACATCGGTGCGCATGGATGCATAGATCCTGGCTCTAGCAAAGAGAAGGGACAAAGGCAAATGGAAGGCGATAATAGTCGAGGTGGCGATCGATCCACATAAAAGAAGCTGAGGAGAGGGCCAGTAACTTTTGGCCTAGACATTTGTTGTAGACACTGGCCTCCAGCTTGACTGAAGCATTTTGGATACGCTGACCATCCTCCTAAGCTTAATTCATAAGATCATGCCCCCTGAGGATCAGAGCTGGATCCCTGAGAAGTCTAATGACAAGCTCGCCTCCAAGCTGTACAGAGATATCTGGCCAAGGACTTTAGGAATAAAGCCAACCAAGTGATAGAACAATCCAAAATGACGATCGAGCAACTCAAGAAATGTGTTGCTAACTAGGTGGTGGCCGTGGAGCAAGTTAGGGCCGGGGCCGCGGTGGCCAGGAAAAAGAGTAAAGACTTTAAAGACCTTGAGGTTAGAATCGGCGCCATGGTAATGAAAATGAACTTCAACGTAGCTATCAACTCGCTCCGGTGTCAGAACCCCGAGGAGGACCATACAAAGATAAAAATGGAATTTAACCAACTGCAGGTTGGAGATGGACAGGGCGGCAATGCCTGGACTAGTGCTGAGGCTAGAGGTCAGGCTAGACTGACTCCTTGATCCACTCTCTCTCAACCCAGCAAATATTCTAGACTTATAGCTTTTTTCTTCTTTTATTTTATTTTTCCTTTTTGCTTCAGTCTAGAATAGGTTTTGTACTGATGGGTTTTAGACCCAAGTTTTGTAACAATTTTTTTGGAAATGAATAAAAGGATTTTGCTTCAACTCTCTTTACTATTGTCGGATTTTCTTATCTGCTTGTTGTATGGTTTTCCGGTTAGTCCTCCTTGCACATTTGCACAATTTCTCATAATTCATAAAAGTAACCAACCTTAATCAACTAACTGTAAAGTTGTAAATCAACCCGGACAAATTAGTCATAGTTAAACCGACCTCAATTGTTTAGGGCTCAATGTTTGTGTTCAGCCCAGTGATCTTTGGTAACTTGGGATCTTTTGCAATGAAATTTAGACCCCTTGTTCGAGCAGTCTAGCCAAACCGATGTATGGAATTAGGTCAGTGTTCTACTTCAAATTAGCTCGACCACTTCAGACGCCTAAGCGTAATTTTTTTTTTTTAAGAATCGGACAGGATCTCACACTAGCCTTAATTTTAGTGTCGGGCTATTTTTAATTGAAAATTTTGGACTTACGACTACCTTAATCGTCATCACAATACCGAGAGGTCACACCTCGATCGTCCTACCCCCCAACCGATAATAGAAGCACAGTTTGGTCATGCTCGTGTGGTCTCCTTATGGGAGGGGATGTCCAATTTGAATTGGGCCCTCTTAGTTCACGAACTTCAACACCTTGGTGGATTCACGTGATCGGTTATAGGTGAGTTCTCCATAGTTAGGCTCGTTTTTTAGCCTTTTTGGGTTATCTCAAATTTCTTTTACAGGAGCATCGTCCCTTTAGGTCGCCTAAGTTTAGCTCGACTGTGAGAAAGTGGATGCTCAGTAGTTAGTCCTCGGTCTTGATTAGTGTAATGCCATCGGTGGATGATAGCGGTCAGTCCCCGGGCTAGTACCTTCGACATGTATTGAGGGATAATTGCTACCCTTGACGTTTTGCGCTAAGATGTTATTTCTTTTTGGAGATCGGTTAGAAGGCTGCTTGTGCTGATCTATTATAAAACAGGGGACTGCTCGTCTCCACCTTCGTATTTTGTTTGGAGATCGGCTGGAGGGCGGCTTATCTTCTCCCTTAACGGGTGGATAGTTGCTCATTTTCGTCGTTGCGCTTTGTGTAAGTCTTGGATGTTGGAGAATATGTTGTACCAAACACATTTTTCATTGAACAAAAATTCCATTACAAGCTTCGAAAAATCAAAATTTCTACAAGTTTAAGGAGATGCCTCCTCTCTTGGATAGTAGCACTTCAGGTTCTCGACATTCTAGGGGTGTTTCAAATATACCCTTTCTTTGATTTCCAAGTCGTATGTGTCGATCTGAGCTACTCGGGTGACTTGGTAAAGTCCTTCCCAAGTGGGAGCAAACTTGCCGACATTCTGGTCCTTGGTGGCCAGGGTGACCTTTTTGAGAACGAGGTCTCTGACATCAAAAGACTGAGGTCGGACCCTTCTGTTGTAGTACCGAGTTGCTCTCTGCTGGTAGATAACCTAGCATATCTGGGCTCATTCTCTTATCTTTTCCAGTAGATCCAGACTCAATAAGAAACCCGCTTCATTTTCAGCTTGGTCATAGAAGGTTGTAGTTCGAGGTGAAGGTAGACCAATTTTAACCGAGATGACAGCTTCAGACCCGTAGGTCATTGGAAAGGGCGTCCCACTGGTGGGGGTCCGGGCCGTTGTATGGTAGGCCCATAGCATGGGATACAGGTCTTCCACCTATAGCCCTTTTGACTTATTCAACCTTGTCTTCAGATTTTAGAAAATGGTTATGTTGGTGACCTTGACCTGACCATTAGCTTGGGGTAACTAGGAGAGGAAAAATACATACGAATTCCTAGCCTGGAAAAGAGGTAAGAGAACAGGTCATTGTTGAAATACTTTTTGCTATCCGAGATTATGGTTTTGGGGATACCAAACTGACAGATTATGCTTTTCTACATGAAGTCTTGGATTTTCTCCTTGGTGATTTTGGCGAGGGGCTCAACTTCCACCCATTTGGTAAAGTAGTCAATAGCCACGACCATGAATTTTCTCTGGCTGGTAATATGAAGGAACGGGCCTAGGAGGTCGATGCCCCACTAGGCGAAGGGCTACGGGCTGGTCATCATAACCAGCTCGGTTGGCGGTGTAAGAGGGTACGCGGAAAGCCTCTAGTACTTGTCACATTTCTTTAAGAACTCTCCGACATCATCTAGCATTTTTATCCAGTAGTACCTGTACTGGAGCAATTTTCGGGCTAACGATCTGCCCTCTGAGTGGTTTCTACAAATCTCTTTGTGGACTTCCTTCATGACGTACTCAGCCTCCTCAGGTCGGAGGCATCTGGAGTAGGGACCAGAGAAAGATTTGCTATATAAAATTCTATCGAGAAGGGCAAATCTAGCAGGTCGGTATCGCATCTTCTTGACTTCAGCTCGGTCCTTGTGCAATATCCTGTCAATGAGATATCTCTTGATTGGATCCATCCAGGTCAGATCGAAGATAAGTGTACATATAGTTGCGACCTCATCCGAAGTAGCAGTGCTAAGCTCAGTAAGGTACTCCACGAGCACTGTCCGTTTGAGAGTGTATTCTACTACCGAGACCAGGTTGGCCAGAGCATCAATATAACTATTTTCTTCCTGAGGTATCTATTTGACTTGAACATTTTTGAAATCATTCATTAGAGCCTTTACTCTCTCTAGGCAGACTATCATGGTCGGGTCTTTGGCTAGGTATTCACTATTTACTTAGTTAATCACGAGTTGGGAGTCGCTCAAGACTTGGAGAGTCTTCATGTTAAATTCCTGGGCTAATCTCAGCCCCGCCAAGAGAGCCTCGTATTCTTCTTTATTGTTCGTAGCTTGGAATCCAATCTTAAGGGTATATTTTACTTCTCCTTTATCTGGAGACACAAGGAACGTCCCAGCACCGGAACCATTCTAGTTGGATGATCCATAGGTGAAGGGCTACCATAAATTGGGCCCCCGGTTGGTAGACACATCTTGAGCTTTTCCGGTCTCACTAGTAGGTGGAGAGGTTTTCTCGGCTGCTACCAAGTCGGCATTGGGCTCTTCGTCCGGGAAGAACAGCTCTGCAATGAAGTCGGCCAAGACCTATCCATTGATTGTAGTTCTAGGCTGATATTGATGTGGAATTAGACTAGTTTGAGGCTATACTTCATCAGCCGCCCAGAAACTTCTGGAGAGTGGAGAATTATACTCAAAGGCTGATCGATTATCATGACGATGGTATGATCCTAGAAGTACTTCCTTAGCTTTCTTGATGCGAATAGCAGGGCATAGGCCAGCTTTTCGAACCTCGTTTACCTAGTCTTATCATTGATAAAGACCCTGCTTGAGTAGTAGATCAGGCTCTAGGCGCCATCCTCTTTCCTGACCAGGGTGGTGCTTACAACCGTGGTGGATGCTGCGGTATAGAGGAACAAATCTTCACCTTCCTTTGACATGCTAAGTAAAGGAGCTGAGAAGATATATTTCTTCAACTCTTGAAATGTATTGTTCTACTCCTCGGTCCATTCAAAGGTCTTATTTCCTTAGAGGATTTTGGAAAATGGAAGCCACTTCTCTAAGGACCGGGAGATAAATCGGCTTAGGGTAGCCAACTAGCTTATGAGCATCTAGAACGCCTTTTTGTTGTGGGGTGAGGCCATACCGAGAACCGTGCTAATTTGGTCGGGGTTGGCGTTGAGGTCGCGTTGAGAGACCGGACATCCTGAAAATGCACTAACTCAAGTGAAGCTTTATACGATGAGCTTGGAATTTGTCAAAACAAGCCTGGAGGTGTCCAAGGTAATCTTAAGCTTGAGTGATTTTGACCAACATGTCTTCGATGTACGCCTCCATCCATCTCCCTAATTTTTTCCTTGAACATTTTGTTCACAAGCCTCTAGTAGGTCGCCCCGGCGTTGTGAAGGCCGAAGGGCATGACCTTGAAATAGTAGGTACCTTTATCTATAATGAATAAGGTCTTATTCTTGTGAGGCGAAAATATCAGGATCTGGTTATAACTGACGTAGGCATTAAGGAACTCAGGCGTTCATACCCGCCCGTGGACAATGTCAATTCTTGGGATGGGGATGAAGTCTTTTGGGCAAGCCTTGTTGAGGTCTTTGAAATCTATACAAAGTCTCTATTTATTACAAGCCTTAGGAGCGAGGACCACGTTAGCCAACCAGTTCGGGAACTTGACTTCTTCCACGACATCAGACTTTATTAGTTTGTTCATTTCTTCTTCGATGAACTTTTGCCGGTCTGAGTGAAACATCCTTCTCTTTTGGCAAACATGAGGGTGGTACACATAGGCATGGAGCTGATGCATGGCCACATTGGGATCAATCCTTGGGAGCTCGTTATGAGACCAAGAAAAAACATAATAATTCATCTTTAACAACCCAACGAGCTCGGCAGACTAATCTAGGCTGAGTCTGGCTCAAATTCTCATTGTTTTTTCTTCAATGGTTGGGTGTATGGGGACCTCAAGGAGATCCTCACGGGGCTGGGGACCGAGCTCTTCCTCTTGAAGATCATAAATTGGAATGAGCTTGATCTTGCTTCGTAGGGCCATAAGCTCAGGAAATAATGGGCGAAGCTCCCTGGGCTCAGGCCCGTGCAGTAATTGTTATTCCTTCTCCATTACCCTCCTTATATAAGCTTGGACTGCCTCTTGATTTCGTTGGACCTCTCCCACCCCGGAACTAGTGGAGAACTTTATCATTTAGTGATAGGGGGATTAGACGACCTTCAGGGAGGCTATCGGTTGTTGCCCTATGACTATATTGTAGGGCAAAGGTCTGTCCACAATAATAAATTTTGACCATACGTTGGTCGTTCTGGGCCTAGATACCATGGTGACACGTAGGGAGACCCATCCTACAGAGCTCACAACATCCCTATTGAAACTGACGAGCGAAGCCTTCACATACTGCACAGCATTGGACTCCACGTTTATTCTATTGAATTCCCACTTGCAAATTATATCGGCAGAGCTGTCTCCATCCACCAGAATCTTTCTTGTCTTGAAATGATTAATCATGGAAGAAATAACCTGAGCATCATCATGGGGGATATGCACCTCTTTGAGGTAGGCCTTACTGAAGAAGACAACGTTGTGCGAGGTGGCATCAACTGCGCTAACCTCGTACACATCTTGCTCGGCCTTTCTCTTACCCTTGTGGTCATATCTCTTTAAGGAGGAAAAGGTTTCACCCCTAAGACCCAGTCCGCCATAGATGACGTTTATTTTTCCGTCTACTATCTAGTCTTTATCATCACTAAAGTTCTTGTCATGGGGTAAAGGTTGGCTATTGTTCCTCCTTCGTCATTGACCTCGGTGCTCATCCCAGCGATCGCCACCCCCGTACTGGGATTCTCTATTCGTTCTGTGTATGTAGTTGTCGAGGTATTATCTCTTAATGAGGGCCTCTATTTCCACCTTTAGCTGGAAGCACTCCTCAGTGGTATGGCCTTGATCATGGTATAAGTCGTAGTATCTAGTAGCTAATCTACCCATAGGTTTCCCCTTCAGGGGTGGGGTAGGTGGGAAGATTCTCTTCTCAAAATTTTTGGCAAAAATGGTAGCCTTTTGATAAGTGATTTATTTATCAAAAAATCAACTACTTTAGATTCAAATATTTGTGTGTTTTTTTAGCATTTTTATTAGTTTAATGTCTTTTTGTATTGTTTTATAGGTTTTTGAATAAATAGGTAAAAAGGTGCAAAGTTGGTACAGGTGCAGTAATTTCAAGGCTAGTTTTGATCATAATTCAATCCAATTTTGGAAAAACTCAAAACATGGAAATTGTATATCTATGTATTGCATTTTCATAGGTTTTTGAATCAAATCAATCGGAGTACGTACATGAAAGTTACATCCAAAAGACGAACCTGGTGTCAGCACTGCCTGGACTATCACTGTAGCGGTCGTCTATTGCTGCAGCAGTGATCTGGTAGTGTAAACACTGCACTTTTATAGTGGAAGCGGTGATTTTGACCATTGCAGCGATGGGGCACCACCTATAAAGCCTTTTATTGATATTTTGCTAGATATTTTGCACCCTTTTCAACTTCCATTGATTCCCATCCATTCGAATAGAGCATAGAAGATATTAGACAATATTTTTCAGGGTGTTTTGGGAGGAGAGCTCAAGAACCGAAGGAGAAGAACACAAAGCGAAGAAGGAGAAGTGATCTCGGAGCACTTTTAGAGTCAAATCTTTGGAGAACGGTTAGCTTCTTTCGTTTCTCTCTTCATTTCTTAACTTTGGTTTATTGTTTGAGCATGTTTTAGCTCGTTTCTTGTTGTTTAAATGGTTATGGCCATGATCAAAACTTGGATTATCTATGGGATTAATATAGTTAATGAAAATATTGTTTGTTTGAATTGTGTTTCTTTAACGGTTGTTCTTCCTTTTCGATTGTGTTTATCGTTCTTGTATTTCCATTATATGCTTGTTTAGATATATTGAGAAATCGGGGTTTGACACTCAGGAGAGGTAACCCCGAATTCGGATTAGGGTTTAAACACAAGATGACGATCTAATGACCCGGGAGGAAATTAGAAAGTGTGCAATCCATGACGTTAGGGCGAGACTCATGTGACTATGTGTTCTAAAAAAATGCTAGAGGGGGACTTCGGAGTTAACGCGAAGTCACATATTCATTCACTTTACACTCAGGAGAAGGAGTGAATGAGTTTACGATACCGAGATTGTTGGATAGGTTGAACACGGTTATTGTAAACTAAACGAAATTAAACACGTTTAAGTAAATGAAGTTAATCCCTAGATAATCTATTATCCTAAACATCTCAATATAGTATTATAGTATAATTAGTTTAATTAGTATTTTAGTTTAGTTTAGTATATTTTATTAAAAACTTAATTTGAATTGCCTAAATAAAGTTAGGTCATGATAATTACGGTACTCAACGATAATCTCAACCAATCTCTATGGATACGACAACCCCTACTCTTCCCATTGTACTAAAACTTAACCCGTACACTTGCGGTGAAAATAGCGACGTGAAAAATACGCTACCAAGTTTTTGGAGCCGTTGTCGGGGATTGTGTTTTAAATTGTTGTTGATATTGTGAGTAAGTAACTTGATTTTAATTTTGGCATTTATTTTGTTTATAATTTTTGTTTGTAGTTTTGTTTTTTATTTCTCATGCAGGGTACTCGAAGATGCTAGATCAACAAGTATTGATGCATTTCGTTCATGAGATTCTGAGCCATTTTATTACGCTTGGGATCAATATAAGGAGCTGCTATTTGGGTTCCCCAATCATGATTTCCCGAGAGAGTGTCAACTTCTGAATTTCCCCGATGGGTTACAAGCTGCAACCAGAACGTTGGTGGAAGGAGAAAATGGTACCACCTCTTTCAATGACCTAACTGCAGATGAAGCCTTTTGGTCGTTGGAGGAATTGGCGGCTTTTAATTATCAGAGTTGGAATTATTCACCAAGTTACCAAAGCTTAGGGGATTATTCCAACACTTCGACACCATAGATTGATATTCCAGTTCAAGATGTGGAGTCTCCCCTTGCCTTGGAATAAATGTTCATCATAGTTATGGGGGAGACTGAGACATTTTTACGAGAAACACATGATTGACTCAACGAGCACGAGGATCGTTTTGATAATATTGAGACGGTCTGTGCCAAAATTGATGCAACCGTAACGTCGCTTCAAACACAAATCGGTCAGCTTATCTGCTATGTTAAGGCAGAGTCAGACGTAGTGGCACTGAGAGAAACAAATGTCACATCTGTATGTGAAAGCCACCGTGAGTAACCGAATGCAAACGGGAGGAACTTGGGCGAGATCGAAGACGATCAGGCTTATTTTGAGATAACCCAAGTGTGGATTGATGATAGGTGTAAATTACCTATATATTTTCAAACTGAATTTGTTAGTTTTCGAGTATGGTTATTTCGTTTTAATACATTTTAATGTGTTTTTATTCTTTTTGTATTAAAACAAGTGTGTGGGGTGAAAAGGTATGAAATCGAAGCATTAACGATCAAATCGTATTGAGAACAGTGGAAAAACAAGTAAGGAGGCAATATTGTGAAAGAAGTCCACCGCCGCGGCGTCTAGACCACCGCCACGGCAGTGAAAATATTGAGAAGACAAAATTCTTGTTGAGAGCTCACTGCCTAGGCGGTGAAAATGCAAGAGGTTTTCTAATTCTAGTGCCTTCTCCATCGTCTCAGTGAACCTTAAACCGACATATTCTACAGCCGCGGTGGGGACCTTTGTATAGTTTAGATATTTTTTGAGATATTTTTTGGCCTATTTAAACCCTTCCTCTCCTCCTCTCTTCCGGTGGAACCACCCCCCAACCCCTTAGGCTATATTTCAGGGTGAGTTTGAAAGATTTTTGAGACAGAGCTCTCAACCCAAGATGGAAGATAAAGGAGGAAGCGATCGATCAACGATTTTAGCGTCGAATCTTCGAATATCGGCTAAGTCATTCATTTCTTTTCATTGTTTTCTTCATTTTGGTAGTTGTTGAGCATGTTTACGCCATTTTACATTGCATACATGGTTATGGCTATTGGCTAAACATAGGTTTTTTAAGGATTATTAATAAATTTATGAAAACGTTGTTTAGTTGAGTTTGTGTTTCGTTTGCAAATGTTCTTCGTTATTTTGATTATGTATGTCATATTATTTTTTCATCATGTTTATAATGGTGTTATGAGAATACGGGGTTTGACAAATCCTAGATTCAGACTGGAATAAACAAACGCCACGATCCAATAACACGGGAGAGAGTTGGGTTGTGGATGATCGATGACATTGGGGCAAGACTCACGTGACCTAGGGTCAATAAGACATTGAGGGGGACTTCTTCATTAACACAAAGTTGTGTATTCTCTTGTCTTACACTCAGGAAAGGTGACGGAGGAGTTTTAGAACTGAGATTATCGATAGGGTAAACACAACGCGACGATCCAATAATCCCGGGAGGGAGTTAGATTGTGTGCAATCGATGACGTTGGGGCAAGACTCACATGGCCTAGGGTCGTTAAGACGTTGAGGGGGATTTCTTCGTTCACATGAAGTCGCGTATTCCCCTGTTTTACACTCTCGGGAGAAGTGGCAGAGGAGTTTACAAAATGAGATTGTCGGATAAGTCGAATGTCGTTAACATAAACTAAAACGAAATCGAACACGTATACGTAAACTAAACTAATCCCTAGACAACCTATTCTCTCAAAACTATCTCAATATAGTATTAGTATACTTAAATTAGTATTTTAGTATTAGTATTTAATTAAATTACATTTTTATCGCCTACATAAAATTAGGTTATGACAATCGCAGTATTCAATAGTAATCTCAACCAATCCCTGTGGATACGATACCCGACCAAAAGGTCCATTATACTAAAATTTGATCCGTATGCTTGCGGTAAAAGTGGCAACGCTTAAATTGCGGTCACCAAGTTTTTGGCACCGTTGTCAGGAATTGTCTTGTGGATTGTTATCGATATTGTGAGTAAATAACTTGATTTTAATTTAGGCAATTTTTTTAAATTGCGGTCACCAAGTTTTTCTTTGTTGTTTTGTTTTTGTTTTCCTGCAGGATGCTTGAAGATGTTAGATCGACAGGTACTCATGCGTTTCTTTCATTGCAATATCTCACCAATCTTGAGGGCATGTGTCGAGCTGAGGAAATTAAACCAAGCGCTTCTTGGGAGGCAAGCCAAGGTTAAAAATAAGTTAGATCCATCTCCGTCGACTTGAAACGGAGGCGAGATCCTCTCGCCTCCCAGGTACGTGTTCTAAACCCCCGTCTTCAATATCATGCTATATACTATCATTGGGATTGTTGATGGGTCATTTTGGGCAATGTCTGTGTTAAGTTGGTGGTGATGTGTAGTATGTATTTATGTTATTAGTTAAGTTTTACTGTTTTTATCGTGCGCATACTTGTTTAGGATTAGTTTGTTTAAGTTTAATTATTGTTTTGTGCTAAGTTTTGATGTCATATGGGCCTTTACTCGATGATGATTCTGTCCCCTGATTGTTTATTAAGGTCGAGCGTAAAGCTCATTTATGTGTGTTCTGTGTGCTTAACGTATCATCTTAGTAAAAATTATTGTAGATCCTAAATGCACGAGCACATAAACACAATATAGCACTATCTAATTGATTTGAAACCGATTATCCTTTAATCAATTTCATGACAATAGGGATTCTAGAACTTGATTTGAGGGACATTCGAGGTAAAATCCTAGGCGAGGTGGTTTAGGAGATATGATTTAGGCATTCATTTGATCACTTGAGCCTTTTGAAGCCTACCATGCAATATGTATATCCCTCGTTACCTTGTCGAAGCCAAAATGCCATTTAAATTTCTGAACACTTATCAAATACCCTAGCCGATTGAACTTTTTCCAATCCTTTATCGCTTAACCAAAGGCATAATATGAGTGAATCAAGTTAGCATTTCGCTACTTGATGTGAGCGGTTGGGTTTAGGGCAAACTTCTAAATTGGTTTGGCATTCGAGTACTCATTTGTCATTTGTCGTTCATATTTTTGCACATTTCTAAAGTTGTAAGAATTCGAATACGTTTTGGGGTATGTTACTTAATTATTTTTTAACACTCCTAAAATTATAGAAATTTGAATGAGTTTGGGGGTGTGTTATGAAAAAAAAAAAAAAAAAAAACATTTACGTTTATTTTTTACATGACAAGTGAGTACTACGTTCTTAACGTATGTTCAACGTTGTTTCTAATTAAACTATGGGGTTTTGAGTATGAGAGTGCCAAGCGATGTGTCTTGGGTAACGTTAAGTTAACAACGTTAACCCATTTTGTATTCAAATTTATCCTTGGCCATTATTCCAAAACTGAACCAAGCCCCACTGATCTTCATGAACCTCCGAACCTACATTAGTGGAGAACATATCCCGGGTCAGGCATATGGAATCCCTATACCTTAAATGTTTTAGTCATGAACTATATTGAGGGATAATCCCATCTAATAAATGGATAGTAGTATATTTGAGTTTAATTATACACACTTAAATAGGATCTAGAATGGCGCTTACTATTTTTGAACGTTAAAATTCTAGAATACCACATGGTGTGATTTATGCTTAAACTTGATAGGATTGGGGGCCGATGAGGGAAAATCTTTTGCCCTATAGATGATAATCAAAACTTACACATTTTGTTTTTAGTGTTTTTCGTTTTTAGTTTTCAATTTCGTAATTAGTTTTTATATTTTTTTATATTGTGTGGGTGTTTTGCTCGAGGACTAGCAAAATTCTGAGTTTGGGGTTATTTGATAGGTATAAATTACCTATATATTTCCAAATCGAAGTTGTTAGTTTTTGAGTATGTTTATTTTGTTTTAATACATTTTAATGTGTTTTTATTCTCTTTTGTATTAAAATACGTGTGTGGGATGAAAAGGTATGAAATTGAAGCATAAACGATCAAATCGTATCGAGAATGGTTGGAGAACGGTGGAAAAAGAAGTAAGGAGGCAGTATTGTGAAAGAAACCCATCGCCGCAACACGTCCAGAACTCTGCCGCGGCAGTGAAAATGCTGAGAAGAAAAAAAAATTGTTGAAAGCTTACCACCTAGGCAGTGAAAATGCAGGAGGTTTTCCAATTCCAACGTTTTCTCCAGCGCCTCGGCGAACCTTAAACCGACATACTCCACCACTGCAGCAGTGACCTCTGCATAGTTTAGATATTTTTTAGCCTATTTAAACCCTTCATCTCCTCGTCTCTTCCGGTGGTACCATCCCCAACCCCTTAGGCTATATTTTAGGGTGTGTTTGAGAGATTTTTAAGGGATAGCTCTCAACCCGAGGTGGAAGATGAAGGAGGAAGCGATTGATCAACGGTTTTAGTGCCAAATCCTCGGACATCGGCTAAGTCGTTCATTTCTTTTCTTTGTTTTCTTTATTTTTGTAGTTGTTGAGTATGTCTACGCCATTTTACATTGTATACATGGTTATGGTCATTGGCTAAATATAGGTTGTTTAGGGATTATTAATAAATTTATGAATACGTTGTTTAGTTGAGTTTGTGTTTCGTTTGCAGATGTTCTTCGTTATTTTTATTGTGTATGCCGTATTGTTTGTTTTTCATGCTTAGAATGATGTTATGAGAATACAGGGTTTGTTAAATCCCAGATTCGGACTAGAATAAACAAACACCACGATCCAATAACACGAGAAAGAGTTGGATTGTGGACAATTGATGATGTTGGGGCAAAACTCACGTGACCTAGGGTCATTAAGACGTTGAGGGGGACTTCTTCGTTGACACGAAGTTGCGTATTCCCCCGTCTTACACTCAGGAGAAATGAGATGAGATTTTTAGAACTGAGATTGTCGATAGGGTAAACACAACTCGACGATCAAACAACCCGGGAGAGAGTTGGATTGTGTGCAGTCGATGATGTTGGGGTAAGACTTACGCGGCCTAGGGTCGTTAAGACATTGAGGGGGACTTCTTCGTTGACACGAAATTGTGTATTCCCCCGTTATGTACTTGGGAGAGGTGATAGAAGAGTTTACGAACTGAGATTGTCGGATAAGTCGAATGTTGTTAACATAAACTAAAACGAAATCGAATACATATACGTAAACTAAACTAATCCCTAGACAATCTATTCTCTCAAAACTATCTCAATATAGTATTAGTATACTTAAATTAGTATTTTAGTATTAGTATTTAATTAAATTACATTTTTATCGCCTAGATAAAATTAGATTATGACAATCGCGGTACTCGATAGTTATCTCAACCAATCCCTGTGGATACAATACCTGACCAAAAGGTCCATTTACTAAAACTAATCCGTACGCTTGTGGTGAAAGTGGCAACGCTTAAATTGCAGCCACCAATTGGTGATGAAGAATCACATGTTAATAGTTTTGATTTTTCACTGTTTGAATTCCAATTGGTGATGCCGCCCCCAATCCAAGACGTTCATATTTATGAGGATCCGATGTGGCTCACCTATCTTACCCAGTTTCCAAGTCAGTACATTCAAGCTCCCCAAGTACAAAATTCGGAGCTGAGTCAAGTTGAAAGTACGGGCCATACAGAGCCAAATCTTGCCAGTCTTGAGGGCATTTTGAACCAAGACCCATACGTAGTATTGTATGACACATACTATGGGCGGAAGCCACTCTTTGACTAGACCTTTGTCGTGTCAAGCCAAAGACCTTAAATCAAGCTCGTCTTGGGAGGTAACCCAAGGTTTCAAAAATAAATTAGATCTGTCACTACCGACTTGATCTAGAGGCGAGATTTTCTCATCTCCCAGGTATGTGTTCTAAACCCCTGTCTTCATTATAATGTTTTATGCTTTCATTGGGATCGCTGATATGTCATTATGGACTTTGCCTATTTTAAGTTTGGGGGTTATGTTTAGTATGTTATTATGATTGTTAGTTATGTTGTACTGTTTTTATTGTATGCATGTTTTTTAGGGTAGTTGTTGTGCATGTGCTGAGTTTTGTACTTTATCTAGGCCATTACCTGATGATGAGTCTATCCCCTAGTTGTCTATTGAGGTTTAGCATAATGCTCATTCCTGTGTATTCTGTGTGCCTGACGTATCGTTTTGGAAAAAATTATTATGGATCCTAATTGCACGAGCACATAAACTCAGTGTATAACTATTCAACTGATTTAACATCGATTATCCGTTAGCCAAGTTCATGACAATAAGGATTCTAGAACCTGATTTGGGGGACATTCGAGGTGAAATCCTACGCGAAGAGTTCATGAAATATGATTTAGGCATTTATTTTGATCGCTTGAGCCTTTTAAGCCTACCATGTTATATGTTTATCCCTCGTTACTCTATCGAAGCCAAAAAACTGTTTGAATTCTGAACACATAACAAATATCCAGGCAAATAAAACTTCTTTCCAAACCTATATCGCTGAGCCGAAGGCACAGTTTGAGTGAATCAAGTTAGCATTCGTTATGGTACTTGAAGTGAGTGGTTGGGTTTAGGGATGAACTTTTCATTGGTTAGGTATTCGTGTACTCACTTGTCATTTTTCTTTCGCTTTAACTATACCCGTGAAATTGTAATAATCGAATAAGTTTGGGGGTGTGGTTTATGAAAAAAATATATATGTAAATATCATTCTATTTCTGTTTTTTTTTTTTATAAGTGAGTACGAAGTTCTTAGATGTATGTTCAGGGTTGTTTCGACTTAATCTTTAGGGGTTCGAGAGTGATTGAGTGACAAGCATGTGCCTCGGGTATCGTTAAGTTAATAACATTAACCTATTTTTTATTCCTAATATACCCTTGGCCAAATGTTCCAAACTGAACTAAGTCCTATTGATCTTTTTGAATTTCCGAGCCTATATTAGTGGAGAATAGAACCCTGTCAAACTTATGGATTTTCGATACCTTATGGTTTTAGTCATGAGCTTTATTGGTGGATAATCTAATCTGATCGGTGGATATTTGTATAACTGAGTTTTCGAACACACACTTTAACAAGATCTAGAATGACGCTTACTATTATTAAATGCTGAAATTCTAGAACACCGCATGGTGTATTTTATTTTTGAACTCGATAGGATTGGGGGCCGATGAGGAAAATCGTTATGGCCTGATAGATGAATTTCAAAACTTGTAAATTATTGTTTTTTAGCTTGTTCGTGTTTTTATGTTTTTAGTATTTAAGTACTTGAATTTGTTGTAGCATTCTATTTTATTGTGTGTGTTTTTGCTTGATACTTGAATTTATTGTAGCATTCTATTTTATTGTGTGTGTTTTTGCTTGAGGACAAGCAGTCATTTGAGTTTGGGGATATTTGATAAGTGATTTACTTATCGCCAAATCAAGTACTTTAAAATTCAAATATTTGTGTATTTTCAAGCATTTTTATTAGTTTAATGTGTGTTTGTATTGTTTTATAGGTTTTTGAATAAATGGGTGAAAAGGTACAAAGTCGGTACAGGTGCAGTAATTTCAAGGCTAGTTTTGACCATGATGAAATCTGATTTTTGAAATACTCAAAACATCGAAGTTGTAGATCTATGTTTTAGATTTCCATATGTTATTGAATCACATCAATTGGAGTTCGTACGAGAAAGTTACAGTCAAAAGAAGAACCTGGTGTCGGCATTACCTAGACCATCGCTACAGCGGTCATTGATCGCTGCAGCGGTGATTCGGCAGTGTAAACACTACACTTTCACCGTGTCAGTGGTGATTTTTACCGTTGCAGCGGTGGGGCACCACCTGTAAAGAATTTTCTTGATATTTTGCACCCTTTTCAACTTTCATTAATTCCCATCCATTCGAATAGAGCATAAAAGATATTAGACAATACTTTTTACAGTGTTTTGGGGGGAGATCTCAAGAACCAAAGGAGAAGAACACAAAGCAAAGAAGGAGAAGCGATCTCAGAGCAGTTTTAGTGTCAAATCTTTAGACAACGGCTAGTTTCTTTCATTTCTCTCTTAATTTATTAACTTTGGTTTATTGTTTGAGCATGTTTGGCTAATTTCTTGTTGTACAAACAGTTATGGTTATGAGCTAAACTTGGATTATCTATGGGTGATAGGTGTGATCTACTTACGTATTTTCAAACCGAATTAAATTAGTTTTCGAGCGTTTTATATAGTATTTTCTTACATTTTAATTAGTTTTCATCTTTTTGTATTAAAGTAGGTGTGTGGGGTAAGAAGATAGGAAACTGGAGCGAAAACGATAAGATCGAACCAAAAATGGTCGAAGAACGGTGGAAAAACAAGCTCGGAGGCAAAATTGTGAAACAAGCCCACCGCTGCGGCGTCCAAACCTCCGCCGCGGTGGTGAAAATGCTGAGAAGACACCAAACTTGCTGAAAGTTCATCGCCTAGGCAGTTATCCCACCGCCTAGGCGGTAAATCGACAGAATGTCTTTCAACTCCACCGCCTTCTTCACTACCGCGGCGATCAACGAACTGACCTACCCACCACCTAGGCAGTGACCTCTGCACAACTTAGATATTTTTATTAGATATTTTGAAATATTTTGCCTATAAATACCTACTTCTCTTCTCTCCTCTTAGAAGATCCAGCCATTAGAGCCCCTTGGGCTATACTTAGGGTTGGATTTAGGAGTTTTAGAGGGAAAGCTCACATTCCGAGGTGTAGAAAGACGGCGAAGCGATCGTTGAACCGTTCTTAGCGACAAATCTTGGGACGAAGCTAAGTTCTTCGATTTCTTCCTTTATTTCTTAAACTTAGGATTTTGTGAGCATGTTTAGCTCGTTCTTTCATGTAAATATGGCAATGGCCATATTTAAACATAGATTGTATAGGGATTAATACTATATTTATAAATATGTGATTTGTATGATTTCGATATTGCATTTATATTTGTTCTTCGTAGTTTGATTGTGTTTATCGTATTGTTTGTTTATCATTCTTAGATAGATACATGGAGAATAAGGGGTTTGACAAACCCTAGATTCTAATTAGGGTAAACAAACGCCATGATCTAATAACCTGGACGGGAGTTGGATTGTGGACAATCGATGACGTTGGGGCAAGACTCACGTGCCCTAGGGTCGTTAAGATGTTGAGGAGGACTTCTTCATTGACTTGAAGTCATGTATTCCCCCATATTACACTTGGGAGAGGTGGCGGTAGAGTTTTAGAACTGAGATTGTCGATAGGGTAAACACAACACGATGATCCAATGACCCGATCGGGAGTTGGATTATGTGCAATCAATGACGCTGGGCAAGACTCACGTGACCTAGGGTCTTTAAGACATTGAGGGGGACTTTTTTGCTGACTCAAAGTAATGTATTCGTCCATCTTACACTCATGAGAGGTGGCGGTGGAGTTTACGAACCGAGATTGTCAGATAGGTCGAACACCGTAAATGTGAGTAAATCAAGATCGAACACGTATTTGTAAACATGTTAATCCCTAGGCAATCGTTCCCCTAAAACATATTAGTATATTATTATAGATAATTTAGGTTATATTAGTTTAGTTTAATTAATTAATTACATTTTTGGTCGCCTAGATAAAATTAGGTCATAACAATTGGGGTACTCGATAATAACGACACCAATCCCTGTGAATATGATACCCAATCTTAATAATCACACTATACTTAAACTTCGACCTTGTACACTTGCAAATAGTCAATACGTGAGGATCGAATCCTCGCCGTACAATAGGATTAACATAGTTTATGAAAATGTTGTTTGTTTGAATTGTGTATCTTTAACGGTTGTTCTTTCTTATTCAATTGTGTTTACCATTCTTGTATTTCCATTATATTATTATTTACATATATTGAGAAATTAGGGTTTGACACTCAGGAGCGGTAACCCCAAATTCGGATTAGGGTTTAAACACAACACAGCGATCTAATTACCCGGGAGGGCATTAGAAAGTGTGCAATCCATGACGTTGGAGCAAGACTCATGTGACTATGTGTTCTAAAAAATGCTAGAGGGAGACTTCGGCATTAACGCAAAGTAACATATTCACTCACTTTACACTCGGGAAAGGGAGTGAATGAGTTTATAGGCGTGGATGTCATTAGCATCTCGAAAATTATGGCCTTAAGCTTGGTTATCTGTCCTAACCAGTTTGGGGGAGTGGAGATAATGTGGAGGATTACAGCTATAGGCCTGAGCTTGGGCCTTTGATCGTTGATGGAGAAGCCCATGCACCAAACTTGTTAGGAATTGCAAGCCGGGGCACTGAGGTAGATGTTGGTATAACTACATCGATTTGGTCGTCACTGGTGATATCTGAGCATAACATTGGGGACTCTTGCTTAGCAATTGATTCAAGTTATTCATACTTACTGACCTGAGGAGACGCTGGGCTAATGAACAATTGGGCTCATCCGGTCATTTGATATCGTGGCGTTGGCGACGTGGCACTTTTGAACTAGGTGGCGGACACGTGGCGGGTGGTAGAATTTTACCCACATCAGTACTCACATTGAAGGTATAGTGTATAATAAGAACAATCTATATAAGAAACTCAAAGTTGAATCTTTTATCTCTTTGGAGGTCTTAGAAGTATTATAAGAGTTTCTTTTAACTCTCATTAATCTTTGTTATTTTAGTGTATATATATCGGGTATTTGTCACTTACGTTTTTTGTCAGTTTGTCTAAAATCACAAACATCCCCTACTATTTGCTAAATGGCAACCAACCTTTCATGTCATTTTGCCAAAAAGATGCAAAGTCCATCTCTTACTTTTATTAAAAAAAATAATAATGATTTTTATAATTTTATTTTTTGAAAAACTCACTAATGCCCCCAATTTAAAAAAATATTTTTTTATCTCAATTTTTTTTCAAAAATTATTTTTATCCCCCACCCACCCTCACACCAATCCCCCAACAACCCTCATCCTCTTCCTCGTCCTCCTCCGGACTTTTCTTCTTCTTCTCTCTCTCCCTTTGTAGATCTGATGCCGACGCCCGATCTGTTCTTTGAGCACAAGTCTGATACCACCACTGTTGTTTTGCGTACATCTACTAGCAATTGTTAAATACCAGTGATCACCTTTGATGCATTTTGTTGTTCAAAGAGACAAAAATGTCCATCTCTTATCTTCTTCTTCTTCTTCTTCTTGTTTTTTTTTTTTAATACTTTTTTTTTTCAAAGAAATCCCTAACACGAGTATTTTGAAGAAAAATAAATAAATACTTTCTATCCCTAAAAAAGTTTTTACCCTACATACATTTGATTAACTTACTTGAAAATAACAAGTTTTCGGATTAATGAACTCATATATTAAATAAGGAATATAAATGATTTAGAAATATTTTCTCTTTCAAAAAATTTAAATTTGTGCATTGAAATAAGGAGTAAAAATTAAAAATAAATACATAAAAATATTGAAAACAAAATTTGAATTATTCATTTTCAGTTCCAATTTCTAATCTTGAACTATTGATTAAAATCATATTTAAGTGATTCGTGTTTAAATATTTAAAATTTACTAATATAAATGTATTTTTCCAAACATGCGCATCTAGAAATAGTTATCAATTAAAATGAAATAAAAGCATTTATTAGTTAACTTATTTCGAACGAAGTAACAATTTTGACATTAATGTACTTCTCTCGTTCATTCAAGGACCAAGTATAATTAATACTTTTTTTCAGTAGGAAAGATGGGAGAGAAACGAGAGGTAAAGCGATAAAATAAGAAGTGGAGTTACATATTTATTTTTGATTTTTTTTAAATCGAATATGATTTAATGAGAAATAGGCACATAATTAAAAATTATAATAATAAAAAAATAAATAATAAAATAAAAAAAAAACCAAACTCAAAACTTTGAAAAATTAGAATTGAAGACTTCACATGCCGCCTACATTCCATTAATTAAATAGATTAACTTATGTAAAATGGAAATAGAAGAAATAATCGAACTAAGGAAAGATACAAATAACAAAAATAATAAAGAGAAAAATTCACCTTTATTCCAAATTAAGACATCTAATGTTTAAATAATTGAACATAAAATTAGATATTTTAATCATCATAATTTTTAATTTTTTCTAAATTAATACAAATCACGCCACTATCCATAGCTTATTACTCACATGAGTAATTACCAAATATTTAGAATGCACACCACTTATACCTTCTTAACTCTTTTGATATTCCACGTACATTTCTCTAACTTTCAAAACTACCATGGGAACCCTTCGTCAAAGCTTTTTTTTGAATGAACTGACCAATTTACCATTTTTTTCTTTATTTTTTCTCCTTTTTTTTTCTGTTTTCTTTGTTGTCTTCTATACCTCTCTTTTTCTTTCCACCGTTCTTCTTCACCAACCATGTCTACGACCTCACTCTCACTACAAATTCCATTGATTCATCAACGCCGCCGCCAAAGACAGATGAACCAGAGAGTGACGATTCGTCAATTTGGTCAACCAAATCGTTGGATAAAATCTAGGTTTTTGGGGGAAATAGAAATTTGGGAGAGACCCAGACATCCATTTGGTGGAGATCAAATGGCAGGAAATGGATGTTGTTGGGTTTTGTTGCGATGAAGTAGCTTTTACAATTTGATCTTCTCCTTCATTTTGATTTTTGCTTTGTTTATCTTTATCTAAACTCTTTCTTCTCTCAAAACCTCTGAAATTCTGAGCATTTTTCTTTCTTCCACGATCTCCTTCTTCATTACGTTGATTTCTGCTCTGTTTGATTTCTTCAGCTCTTCGCATTCTCTCTCTAGAGCTTTTCTCTCTTTCCTCTCCTCGAAAAGCTCCTTCGTGAGTTTTTCGCCAACTCCATTTTTTCCTGGGTTTTCCATTCGATTTCGAGCTCTGCTTTAAGCAATATCGAGCTTAGACTCCATGAATGTTCAGATGAAGGTAAGGTCCCAAATAGAGGCAGTGATTTTACGAGCGGAGACGGGGAGGTGGAGGTAGTGGATCTGGTTGTGGTGGGCAGTGTTTTTTTTTTTTTTTTGTTGTTGTTATTGTTTATGACGATGGTTTTGGCAGATGTAAAATGGGTTTTCGTAGAGTTTCCAAGTGAGAAAGGAGGAGGCGACGACGGTGGGTTGGTGATCAGAAATGGGGTGCTTTGGGGGGTTTATGGGGAAGGGTTCTAATCATCATCACCGTCATGATATCTTCAATTAGAGGGAGGGATTATATATGGGATTGAGAAGGAAGTTTCTTTAGTTTGCTTTCTTATGGTGGTATGCAGATGGAGATGAGACAAGTCTCAATACAACAATCTTTCAATTTGACCTACTTTCGATCTTTGTTTCTCTGCACCATTGGTAGGGGTGCGGAATGCGCCGCTACTTAGACTCGCAAGTATACAAGGTCTAAGTTTTAACATAGTGTGATCGTTAAGATCGGGTTATCGTATACACAGGGATTGGTGTCGTTACTATCGAATACCGCAGTTGTCGTGACCAAACTTTATCTAGGCGAAAAACAAATGCATTTAATTAATTAAACTAATACTAATATATCCTAAATTAACTACACTAATATAATAATATGTTTTAGGGTGAAGAATTGTCTATGGATTAACGTGTTTACAAATACGTGTTCGATCTCGATTTACTCACGTTTATAGTGTTCGACCCATTTGACAACTTCGGTATGTAAACTCCACCGCCACCTTTCCCGAGTGTAAAATAAGAGAATACATGACTTTGAGTCAACGAATAAGTCCCTCTCAATTTATTAACGACCCTAGGTCAGGTGAGCCTCGCCCAGAGTCATTGATTGCATACAATCCAACTCCAGACCGGGTCATTGGATCGTGCGTTGTATTTATTCTATTGACAATCTCCGTTCTAAAACTCACTCGCCACCTCTCCCGAGTGTAAGACGAGGGATATAACGTAACTTCAAGTCAACGAAGAAGTCATTCTCAATGTCTTAACGACCTTAGATCGCGTGAGTCTTGCCCCAACATCATCGATTGTCCACGATTCAAACCCCGACCGGGTTATAGAATCGTGGCATTTGTTTACCCAAATTCGAATCCAGGGTTTGTCAAAACCCTGTATTCTCCATTTATTTAACAAAGCATGATAAAGAAACAATACGATAAACACAATCAAACTACGGAAAACAAACACAAACGAAACACCAAAATCATCCAAACAACGTATTTATAAATATAGTGTTAATCCCTACTACAATCCATAATTAACTCATGGCCATAGCCGCATAAACAATGAAATAATGAGATAAACATGCTCACATGATCCTAAGATAAAGAAGTAAGGAAAAACAACCGAAAAACTTGGCCTCGTTCGAAGATAAACCGCTAAGAATGCTCAACGATCGATTCGTCGTCTTCTCCACTTCGGAATGTGAGCTCCACCTCTAAAACTCCTAAACCCTAGCCTAAATATAGCCTAAGGTTCCCAAATAGACGCGGGGAGGGAGGAGGGGGGGCGCTCAAGAAAGGGGGAGAGGGAATGGTATTTATAAGCAAAAGATCTCAAAATATCTAAATAAAATATCTAGGCTGTGCAGAGGCTCATCGCCGCGGCCGTGGGATTTAGCGCCGCGGCGGTAGGTAGGTTGGTAGGTTGGTTAGTTAATCACCGCAGTGATGAAGACAACGGTGGCTTAGAAAGAACATTCTGCTGGATTTCCGCCTAGGCGATGGATTTCTCCGCCTAAGTGGTGGACTGTCAGTAGCCTACTTTTGTTTCTCTGCTTCTTTACCGCTGCGGCGGTGGGATTCACCGTTGCGGTGATGGTCCGTCAGTTGCATTTTTTCTTTATCAGTATCTTCACCACCACGGCGATGGACTTGTTCCACAATTTTGCCTCCGAGCTTGTTTTTCCACCGTTCTTCAATCGCTTTCGGTTCGATCTCATCGTTTTCGCTCCAGTTTCCTATTCTTTTGCCCCACACACCTGATTTATACAAAAAGTATGAATACTAATTAAAACATAATAAAATACTATATAAACGCACGAAAACTAAACTAATTTGGTTTGAAAATACGTAGGTAGATCATACCTATCAAATAACCCCAAACTTGGAATTTGTCTAGTCCTTGAGTCAAACACACACACGAAAATGAAAATACACAAACTGAAATAACAAACATCCTAAAAACAATCTAAACATAACAAACATGCGAGTTTTGACTTCTTCTAACGACCAAGTTATTGTTGTCCCTCAACAACGGCCAATCATATTGAGTTCAAGTGGTAACACACATCATGTAATATTCTAGAATTTCGACATGCAATAATGGTGAACGCTATTCTAGAACTTGTAAACGTGTTTGCGTGAGACTCAATAATATAACTATACAATGACCGGATTGGATTATCCCCCAACGAAATTCATGACTTAGACCGTGAAAGACTATAGGTCTGATTGGGGTCCACTCTCCACTAATGTAGGTTAAGTAATTCAAAAAGATCAGAAGGACTTGGTTCGGTTATGGATCATATAGCTAAGGGTAATTCGGAATAGAAAATGGGTTAACGTTGTTAATTTAATGTTACCCAAGGCTCAACGCTTGGCACATTCACTCTCGAACCTCCATAGAAAGATTAGAAACAATCTCGAACATGCATTTAAGACCGACGTACTCACTTGTCAAAAGAAATGAAAATAAAAATCGTTTTTACATTTGATTTTTTTTTTTTTTTAATTTTTTTTTCTTTTTCAATGAACACACCCCCAAACTTATTTGATTGTTACAATTGAAGGGGTGTGTGAAATACAAATGAAAAATGACAAGTAAGTACTCAAATACTGAACCAATTAGAAGTTCGCCTTAAACCCAACCACTCACATCAAGTAGCATTTACAATTGCTAACTTGATTCACTCAAATGTACCTTTAGTTCAGCGATATAGGTTTGGAAAACAATCAACTGGCCGGGGTATTAGTTTATATGTTCTGAATTGAATTTGCATTTTGGCTTCGACAGGGTAATGAGGGATAAACATATAATAAGGTAGGCTTAAAAAGGCTCAAGCGATAAAGGGAATGCCTAAATTACGTCTCCTGAACTACCTCGCCTAGGATTTCGCCTCAAGCTTCCCCTCAATCAGGTTCTAGATTCCTTAATGTGTCATGAATTTGGTTAATCGACAATCGTCCTCAAGTCAACTGAATAGAAATACATTGAGTCTATGTGCTCGTGCAAATTAGGATCTATAATAATTTTAACCAAAATGCAAAGTCAAGCACACAGAATCACACATGCATAGGTATTACCCTTGACCTCGAAAACAACCAGGGGTAATTATCATCATCGAGTAACGGCCCAGATGAGCACAAAACTCAGCATGCAAACAACAACACAAAAACATAAACACATTCATACCTAAATACACATGCAATACGAGAAAACAATAACACATAAACTAACAATACAAAATACTACACATCACTTCCGAACTCAAAATGGATAATGTCCTCAGCGATCCCAATCATCAATCTCAACATATGAAATTTAAAGCATCCTGACGAAGGGTGTTTAGAACACTTATCTGGGAGGCGAGAGGATCTCGCCTCCGAATCAAGTCGGATGTGACGGATTTAACTTATTTATCCTTGGGTTGACTCCCAAGAAGCGCGTGATTTAATGTCCTCGGCCAGACATTTTCAGAACGCCCTCAAGATTGGTGAGGTTTTGCTTTGTTCGGCTCAATCTTTCAACGAAATGCTTCACCAGCTTATGTGCATGGCCAAGCAACATAAAACAGCTTGGAATCCCATCGAAAGGGATGCATCAATACCGGTAGATCTGACATAGGCACGTACCCTGCATAAGAAACAAAAATAAAACTGCAAATGAAAAATTATATACAAAATAAATGCCTAAAGTAAAATTAAGTCATTTACACACAATATCAATAATAACAACTTCGCCAATCGCTAAATACGATACAATTGCTTCTCCTATCTAAAACTTAAGTCTCCGGCTGTTATCGCGTTTCTCCGATAATAACATCAAAACAATTCTCGGCAACAGCGCCAAAAACTTGGTGGACGTTGACAGAAACCAAATCTGACAAACCAATCCCCGACAATGGCGCCAAAAACTTGCTAGGGGAGCGGAATGCGTCACTACTTACACTCCCAAGTATACGAGGTCTAAGTTTTAGTATAGTGTGATCATTAAGATCGGGTTATCGTATCCACAGGGATTAGTGTCGTTACTATCAAATACCGTGGTTGTCGTGACCTAACTTTATCTAGGCAAAAAAAAAATGCATTTAATTAATTAAACTAATACTAATATATCCTAAATTAACTACACTAATATACTAATATGTTTTAGGGTAAAGAATTGCCTAGGGATTAACGTGTTTACAAATACGTGTTCGATCTCGATTTACTCACGTTTATAGTGTTCGACCCATTTGACAACCTCGATACGTAAACTCCACCGCCACCTCTCCCAAGTGTAAGACGGGGGAATACATGACTTCTAGTCAACGAAGAAGTCTCCCTCAATGTCTTAACGACCCTAGGTCACGTGATTCTCGCCCAGCATCATTGATTTCATATAATCTAACTCCCGGCCGGGTCATTGGATCGTGCATTATATTTACCCTATCGACATTCTCCATTCTAAAACTTCCTCACCACCTCTCTCGAGTATAAGACGAGGGACATAATGTGACTTTGAGTCACAAAAGAAGTCCCCCTCAATGTCTTAATGACCCTAGGTCACGTGAGTCTTTCCCCAACGTCATCGATTATCCACAATTCAAACCCCGACCGGGTTATAGAATCGTGGCGTATGTTTACCCAAATCTGAATTTGGGGTTTATCAAAATCCCGTATTCTCCATTTATCTAACTAAGCATGATAAACAAACAATACAATAAACACAATCAAACTATGAAGAACAAACATAAACGAAACACCAAAATCATCCAAACAACGTATTTATAAATATAGTGTTAATTCCTACTACAATTCATATTTAACTCATGGCCATAGCCGCATAAACAGTGAAATATTGAGCTAAACATGCTTACATGATCCTAATATAAAGAAATAAGGAAAAATAATCGAAGAACTTAGCCTCGTCTGAAGATAAACCGCTAAGAACGCTCAACGATCGATTCACCGTCTTCTCCACTTCGGGATATGAGCTCCACCTCTAAAACTCCTAAACCCTAGCCTAAATATGGCCTAAGGTGCCCAAATGTCCTAGGGACTCAAGGAAGGGGGAGAGGGAATGGTATTTATAAGCTAAAGATCCTAAAATATCTAAATAAAATATCAAGGCTGTGCAGAGGCTCACCGCCACGACCGTGGGATTCAGCGCCGTGGCGGTTGGTAGGTTGGTTAGTTAATTGCCATGGCGATTAAGACAGTAGTGTCTTAGGAAGAACATTCTGCTGGATTTCCGCCTAGGCGGTGGGCTGTCAGTAGCCTATTTTTGTTTTTCTACTTCTTAATTGCCTCTGCGGTGGGATTCACCGTTGCGGCAGTAGTTCATCAGTAGCATTTTACCTTTCTCAGCATCTTCACTGTCGCGGCAGCAGGCTTGTTTCACAATTTTGCCTCCGAGCTTGTTTTTTATCCGTTCTTCGATCGCTTTTGATTCGATCTTATCGTTTTTGCTCCAATTTCCTATCTTTTTGCCCCACACACCTAATTTACACAAAAAGTATGAAACTAATTCAAGTATAATAAAATACTATATAAACACACGAAAACCAACTTAATCCACTTTGGAAATACATAGGTAGATCACACCTATCAACCACCGCATCAAACCACACAACAGTCTCTACTATAGTAGAGCATCGTATCCACCATCGCTGAGCATAATCCAAATCAATAAAATCATGAAAAGAATGGAGCATAATTCAAATCAATGAGGAAGATGAAGATCCAGAAACCATAGAGCACCCAAAAGAAGAGATCGCCGCTATATGTGGGTTTCGATTTGGAAGTGGGTTTCAATTTCGATCAATCGATTTTGATTCAGTTTGGGATTGGAATGGATTTGGGGCTGGGAACATTGATTTGGAGGATTTGGGGCTAGAAATGGATGAAGATGGTAAAGACCCAAGGCTTTTGATGATTTGGGGCTCTAATTACACTAAGTACCCTGAAAGTTTGATGGAGTTTTATTTTGAACCATTACATTTGCAAGGGTAATAAAGATATTTTACTTGATAAAAAAATGGTCAACCTGGACAACAATGAGAATTTTAACTTTTATAGGGTATTTTCGAAATAAAAAATTAACAAAGGGCCTCAATGTCCTTTGACCAAATAGTTCAAAGGGTCTCCCTATGATTTTTTGAAGTTGAGAGGATTCTCATGGTTCCAGTATTTTAAAAAAACATTCCAAAACAATTTATTTCGGTATATATGAAATAGGCATCCTACTTGGTCAATTTCATTAGAAAGTAGTGATAGGTGTGAAAAAACTATATATTTCCAATCCGAATTTGTTAGTTTTTTATTATGTTTATAGTTATTTTTGTTATGTTTTAATTAGTTTTCATACTTTTTGTATAAATCAGGTGTGTGGGTCAGAAAGATAAGAAACTGGAACTAAAACGATGAGATCGAACCAAAGCGGTTCGAAGTTACGGTGGATAAACAAGCTCGAAGGCTAAAAGATGAAACAGGCCCACCACTTAAGCATCCAGACCACCGCTTAAGCGGTGAAAATGTAGAGAAGAGAAAAATATTACTAATGGACGACCGCCTAAGCGAAAATTCTACCGCTTAGGCGAAAATCCAGCAGAGGACGAAGAAGGGCTACTGACAGCTGCTTGCCTAGGTGGAATTTCTACCGCCTAGGCGAAAATCCAACAGAATGTTCTCCAGTCCACCGCCTACTTCACCACCCAAGCGATCAGACTTAACCGACCTAACTCCGCCTAGGCGCAATTTCCACCGCCTAGGCGGATTTTCCCTACACAGCCTTTAAATATTTTTAGGATATTTTTGCTATAATTATTCCCTCTCCTCCACTTTGGCTGGATCTCTCTCATATCGCTTCCATTTTTGAGCCCCTTAGGCTATAGTTAAGCTGAGGGTTAGGAATTTTAGTGGTGGAGCTCGCATCCCGAAGTGGAGAAGACGGCGAATCGATCGTTGAGTGTTCTTAGCGGTTTATCTTCGGACGAGGCTAAGTTCTTCGATTGTTTTTCCTTATTTCTTTATCCTAAGATTATGTGAGCATATTTAGCTCGTTATTTCATTATATATATGGCTATGGCCCCGAGTTAAATATGGATTGTAGTAGGGATTAACACTATATTTATAAATTTGTTGTTTGTATGATTTCGATGTTTTGTTTGTGATTGTTCTTCATAGTTTGATTGTATTTATCGTATTGTTTGTTTATTATGCTTGGATTGATAAATGGAGAATATGGGTTTTTGAAAAAACCCCGGATTCGGACTACCGTAGACAAACGCCACGATTCAATAACCCGGGAGGGAGTTGAATTGTGTGCAATCGATGACGTTGGGCAAGACACACCCTACCTAGGGTCGTTAAGACATTGAGGGGGACCTTTTCATTGACTCGAAGTTGCATTATATCCCTCATCTTACGCTCGGAAAAGGTGGCGAGGGAGTTTTAGAACAGAGATTGTCGATAGGGTAAATACAACGCGACGATCCAATAACCCGGGAGGGAGTTGGATTGTATGCAATCAATGACGCTGGGCTAGACTCACGTGACCTAAAGTTGTTAAGACGTTGAGGGGGACCTATTCGTTGACTTGAAGTTGCGTTATATCCCTCGTCTTACACTCGGAAGAGGTGGCGAGAGAGTTTTAGAACGGAGATTGTCGATAGGGTAAATACAACGCGACGATCCAATAACCCGGGAAGGAGTTGGATTGTGTGCAATCAATGACTCTGGGCTAGACTCATGTTACCTAGGGTTGTTAAGACATTGAGGGGGACCTCTTCGTTGACTTGAAGTCATGTATTCTCCCGTCTTATACTCGGAAGAGGTGGCGGTGGAGTTTACGTACCGAGGTTGTCAAATAGGTCAAACAACGTAAACGCGAGTAAATTGGAATCAAACACGTGTTTGTAAACACGTTAATCCCTATGCAATTCTTCACCCTAAAACATATTAACATAATAGTGTAGTTAATTTAGGTTATATTAGTATTAGTTTAATTAATTACTTACATTTGTTTTTTGCCTAGATAAACTTAGGTCACGACAAACGCGGTATTCGATAGTAACGACAACAATCCCTGTGGATACGATAACCCAATCTTAATGATCACACTATACTAAAATTTAGACCTTGTATACTTGCGAGAGTAAGTAGCGGCGCATTTCCGCACGCTACCAAGTTTTTGGCACTGTTGCCGGGGATTGTTTTGATGTTAGTGTCGAAGAAACATAGTAACGACTCCAGAGACTTAAGTTTTAGATAGGAGAAGAAAGTGTTTCGTATTATCGGGATTGGCGATTTCGTTAGTATTGATATTGTGTATAAATTACCTAATTTTATTTTAGGCATTTCTTTGTATATAATTTTTGTTTGTGGTTTTGTTTTTTATTTCCAATGTAGGGTACTTGGCGATGTTAGATTGACGGGTTTTGATGCATCCCTTTCGACGGGATTCCAAGCCGTTTATTGTGCTTGGCAAAGCACATAAGCCGGTGAGGCGTTTCGTTGAGAGATTGAGCCATTTAAAGCAAAACCTCGCCAATCTTGAGGGCGTTCTGAAAATGTCGGGTCGAAGACATTAAACCACGCGCTTCTTGGGAGGCAACCAAAGCAATTCTTTTTGATCTATCACATCCGACTTAATTCGGAGGCGAGATCCTTTCGCCTCCGAGGTAAGTGTTCTAAACACCCTTCGTCCACATCCTAATTCCATATGTTGAGATTGATGATTGGGATCGCTAAGGACACTGTTCACTTTGAGTTTGGGGGTGATGTGTAGTATGTAGTATATTTAGTTTGTGTTATCATTTTCCGTATTGCATGTGTGTTTAGGTTAGAATGTGTTTATGTTTTTATGTTGTTGTTTATATGTTGAGTTTTGCATTCATCTGGGCCGTTACCCCATGATGAAAATTACCCATGCATGTGTGATTCTGTCTGCTTGACTATGCGTTATGGTCAAAATTATTGTAGATCCTAATTTGCATGGGCACATAGACTCAATGTATAGTTATTCAATTGATTTGAGGACGATTATCGATTAACCAAATTCATGACACATTAAGGGTTCTAGAACTTGATTGAGGGGAAGCTTGAGGCAAAATCCTAGGCGAGGTAGTTCAGGAGACGTGATTTAGGCAGTCGTTTTGTCGCTTGAGCTTTTTAAGCCTACCTTGTTACATGTTTATCCCTCGTCACCCTATCGAAGCCTAAATGCATATTCAATTCAGAAAACATAAACCAATAGCATGGCCAATTGAATTCCTTCCAGTCCTTTATTGCTAAACCAAAGGCACAATTTGAGTGAATCAAGTTAGTCGTTGCAAAGGCTTCTTGATGTGAGCGGTTGGGATTAGGGCGAACTTCAAATTGGTTCGATATTTGAGTACTCACTTGTCATTTTTCATTTGTATTTCACACACCCCTTCAATTGTAACAATAAAATAAGTTTGGGGGTGTGTTCGTTGAAAAGAAAAGAAAAAAAAAATAGAAAAGAAAAAAATAAAAAAATAAAGAACCAAATGTAAATACGGTTTTTATTTCCGTTTCTTTCTGACAAGTGAGTACGTCAGTCTTAAATGCATGTTCGATATTGTTTTCCAATCTTTCTATGGGGATTCGAGAGTGAATGTGCCAAGCGTTGAGCCTTGGGTAACGTTAAGTTAACAATGTTAACCCGTTTTCTATTCCGAAATACCCTTGGCCAAATTCACCATAACTGAACCAAGCCCTAATGATCTTCATGAACTACTAGACCTACATTAGTGGAGAGTGGACCCCAATCAAGCCTATGGAAATCCTAGTCCTTCACGGTCTAAGTCATGAATTTTGTTGGTGGATAATCCAATCCTATTGTTGTATAGTTATATTATTGAGTCTCGCACTAACTCGTTTACAGGATCTAGAATATTGTTCACCATTATTGCATGTTGAAATTCTAGAACATTACATGCTGTGTGTTACCGCCTAAACTTGAAATAATTGGCGGTTGTTGAGGGAAAAATAAATAGGCCGTTAGAAGAATTTAAAACTCGCATGTTGTTATGTTTAGATTGTTTTTAGGTTGTTTGTTATTTATTTCCGTTTGTGTATTTTTCATTTTAGTGTATGTGTTTGGCTCGAGGACTAGCTAAATTTTGAATTTGGGGGTATTGATAGGTGTGAAAAACCTATCTATTTCCAATCCGAATTGGTTCGTTTTCGAATATGTTTATAGTTATTTTTATTATGTTCTAATTAGTATTTATACTTTTGGTATAACTCAGGTGAGTGGGTCAAAAAGATAGGAAACTGGAGCTAAAATGATGAGATCGAACCAAAGCGGTTTGAAGTTACGGTGGATAAACAAGCTCGGAGGCTAAAAGATGAAACAGGCCCACTGCTTAAGCATCCAGACCATCACTTAAGCAGTGAAAATGCATAGAAGAGCAAAATGTTACTGACGGACGACTGCCTGAGCAGAAATTCTACCGCTTAGGCAAAAATCCAGCAGAGGACGAAGAAGGGCTACGGACAGCCTCTCGCCTAGGCGGAATTTCTACCGCCTAGGCAAAAATCCAACAGAATGTTCTCCAGTCCACCACCTACTTCACCGCCCAGGCGATCAGACTTAACCGACCTAACTCCGCCTAGGCGCAATTTCCACCGCCTAGGCGGATTTGCCCTGCATAGCCTTTAGATATTTTTAGGATATTTTTGCTATAAATATCCCCTCTCCTCCCCTTTGGCCGGATCTCTCTCTTCTCTCTTGCATTTTTTAGCCCCTTAGGATATATTTAAGCCAAGGGTTAGGAATTGTAGTGGTGGAGCTCGCATCCCGAAGTGGAGAAGACGGCGAATCGATCGTTCAGCGTTCTTAGCGGTTTATGTGCGGACGAGACTAAGTTCTTTGATTGTTTTTCCTTATTTATTTATCCTAGGAGTATGTGAGCATATTTAGCTCGTTATTTCATTATATATGCGGCTATGGCCCCAAGTTAAATATGGATTGTAGTAGGGACTAACACTATATTTATAAATACGTTGTTTGTATGATTTCGGTGTTTTGTTTGTGATTGTTCTTTGTAGTTTGATTGTATTTATCGTATTGTTTGTTTATTATGCTTGGATTGATAAACGGAGAATACGAGGTTTTGACAAAACCCCGGATTCGGATTACGGTAAACAAACGCCACGATTCAATAACCCGGGAGGGAGTTGGATTGTGTGCAATCGATGACGTTGGGCAAGACACACCCTACCTAGGGTCGTTAAGATGTTGAGGGGGACCTCTTCATTGACTCGAAGTTGCGTTATATCTCTAGTCTTACACTCGGAAGAGGTGGCGAGGGAGTTTTAGAACAGAGATTGTCGATAGGGTAAATACAATACGACGATCCAATAACCCGAGAGGGAGTTGGATTGTGTGCAATCAATGATGCTAGGCTAGACTCACATGACCTAGGATCGTTAAGACGTTGACGGGGACCTCTTCGTTGACTTGAAGTCATGTATTCTCCCGTCTTACACTCGGAAGAGGTGGCGGTGGAGTTTACATACCGAGGCTATCAAATAGGTCGAACAACGTAAACGTGAGTAAATTGGAATCGAACACGTATTTGTAAACACGTTAATCCCTATGCAATTCTTCACCCTAAAACATATTAACATAATAGTGTAGTTAATTTAGGTTATATTAGTATTAGTTTAATTAATTACTTACATTTGTTTTTCGCCTAGATAAACTTAGGTCACGACAAACGCGGTATTCGATAGTAACGACAACAATCCCTGTGGATACGATAACCCGATCTTAACGATCACACTATACTAAAACTTAGATCTTGTATACTTGCGAGAGTAAGTAGCGGCGCATTTCCGCGTGCTACCAAGTAGCATATACGATTTTGTTTTTTTCTTTCGCAATTCTTCTAAGAAAAAGAAATAAACATAAATAACTTAATAATATTGAAGAAATAAATTAAAACAAATAATTAAACAGAACAAAATATTTTAATAATTTTCTCTACTATCCAAAAACAAAAATCTAATATGGACCTTTTTTATCTTATAAGATATCATATAGCTGAAAATATGTTGATCTTATACTCAGAATAATTTGTTATAATTATTAATTGTTGATCCTTAGATTTTGATGGACAATTAAATGTTGATATTTTTTGTGGAACTAACGATTTTATTGAGTATTTTCGTTTATTAGTTTCAGTGATGAAAATGATCATGAAGATGTTGTGACAATGCTAAAGATGATGACAAAGATGATGGAAGATTAAGAGTTTGAAGAAATTGAAGAACCTAGGAAAAATAACTCAGGTTAAATTTTAATTATTAATCTATCCCGATTAGGATCACACATGACACAAAATGTTTTTCAAAATTATGTGTGTTTTTATAAGATCCTAATTATTTAAATTATTTGCTCCTATGTGTAATTGAAAAAAAAAATAAAGACATTTGATTAAAATTGAATTTAATATTTAGTTGAGCTAATTGAGAAAATAAATCGGTTAAAGGGATGAAAACGTCAAAGAAAATGTAAAATTGAATTGAGAGAGTTGTTCCAGAAATGATCAGTCGACAGGTAAGTCGACCTGTGTTTATGAGGTAAACTTCATGAATTGTTTGGTCGACAGGTAAGTTGACTTATGCTTTAAAAAATGAACTCTCTGAATCAATTGGTCGACAAGTAGGTTTACCTATGGCCAAAAGAGGAACTCTCTAGATCTCTAAGTCAACAGATAGGTCGACTTGTAAAACTCTCTGAATCGTTCAGTCGACAGATAAATATGGGCAGTCGACCGATGGGCGAAGAGTTTTTGGCTTGGGCTATATCCTGAATCGAGCGGTTGACAAATAGGCCTTGGTCGGTCGACACATGGATCTGTTTCAGGTTTAGAGGATTTCGAGGATTTTGATCAAACAGTAGCCGTTACTAGCCATTTATAGTTAAGATATAAGAGATATCTTAGGGATCTAATATATTTTAATCTATTTAATTAATATTTAAATATCCCTATAGATATGGTTCGTGTAGTTTTGATATTTCTCAATTTGGTGCATGAAATTGTTTCAATCTTAGCTAATTGAGTTTGAGTAAAAGTTTAAGGGACTTAATTGAATATTTTAAGACATATTTTAGGTGTATTGTACTAGGAATGACTCATTATGATATAGATGGTCTATTGGTGTAATTAAATTTCATGATTTATGAGAACTAGCCGTTATAGGGCTTGTTTCAAGTTGCTTTAAATTGACCTCCGGATTTCACATATTTAAAAAATAATCATTAATCAAGAGAATCCAAATCATTATGAGTTATTCAGCTATTGTGCTTTCTAAGACTAATCATATTGAGTGTATTATGAAATGTTTCTTGACATTTATTTTTGAGAAATATTTGTTGTGGATTATTGCTTCTACCGATCTAAAGTGTCATTACTATTCTAATCATTATTCTTTCAGTGGAATCCTGGTGAGATCTTTCCAAATTACTTACTATTAATTGTTGTTTAATTATATTATTTATTATTTGGAATTTGATCTTTGAAATTATTTTCTAAAATTTTTATTGAAAATTATTTTTGGAATAATTTCTTGGAAAAATCTGATTACGTGCTTAACTACTTGCTACCTATCTTTATTTATCAGATTTTGAAATTCTCAATTTTCTATCACTAGTATCAAGATATTAATTGAGTTTGAATTTATTCAGGGTGGTAGAAGCTCCGAGTGGGAAAATCACTTATCAATGGTTTTTAATTGGTGAGTTGAGTGTCGGATTAGATACTATTGGGAGTGTCTAATCAAGGGTAGTTTGGTTTCAATATCTTCCGGTAAAGAGATTGAGGTTTTGATCTTTGCCTAGAGTATAAAAAGATAAGGTGTTAATTCTTCCTTGATTGAATTTGTAAGTTAATTGTAACGGTTCAATCCTTACAGGGTAAAATAATATTTGAAGCGTATTTGTGGGAGGTTTAATTCTTAAGCCTAAGATATAAAAAGAATTAGGTCATAATTCTCCCTATAATAGAATTAGGTTAATCTTCCGCTTGGTAAAAAGATAGAGGTTATTCTTTAGCCTGTGAAAAGAAATTGTAAATGTTGATTCTGAGCCTGTGAAAAGAATCTTTGTGAGGGTTTGGTTTCTACCTTTAAAGGAATCTTGAGTTTAGTGGGTGCGACTCTCCGCGGAGTTTGGGGGATTAGATTAACTAAAAGTAACTTAGTGAACTAGTATAAATTTCTGTGTGTTGTATTATTTATATTTTTTATATTTTGTTATCTGGGTATGCACCTAGTTGATAACACATATCCGCTGCTATAAAGATAATAATTGATTTTAGGATAAAATTAATTATTTTATTTTTGAAGTGTTATATTTTGATAATTATTTAATACTACCTTTACCCCCCTCTGGGGTAGCTCACTGGGCCAACATTAATCACTACTCATATTTATAGCCTTGTTATGTGTTGTTCAAATCAAATTATCTATTTATAGACATAGTGAATTGGACCACTTTTTTAATTATACGTTTATATTTATATTTATATTTATATAAAAGAAAAAAAAATGCGATTTAGGAATTTTTGAATCTTAGTTGCTCTTTTTTCATAGAACATGAGACGACTAAAAATATCAAAACCTCTTATACACATCCCATCTTATTATATAGACATGTGATTTGTCCATTGGTTCAAAACAAAATGCTATCTATTCTTCTGTTAATTCCAAAATTTGTATTTTCGGAATATGTTTCAAAAAATTTAATTTTCTTGTCTTTAGTCCATCAAATAATAATTTTCCCTTGGTATATGCTAAGGTTTCTGATAATCTTCTTGAATGATTAGGGAATCTTAATATTGATAAACTTTATTTGTGTGTGTGTGTGTGTGTGTGTGTATATATATATATATACATATATAATAATACTAGTGTCTATAGACACGCACGTAGTAAAAAAACAAAATTTTCTATTTAAAAAATTAAGCAAATTGATCATTAAGTAGCAAAATATAAGAAAATTGAAACTTACATTTTGCAAAATGAAGATGATGTAGAAGTCATATTTGTTAATTAGATCTAGCAAAAAAAAAGTCACACACACCCTAGACCCTATGGACGAGGTTAGGTGTGACTTCAACTTGCTATTACCCAATTAAAGACAAACGTAACTTAGATAACAAATATACCACTGAATGATAATTGACATAGATTTTAAAAATTTTACCAACTCAAAATTCTGGGATTATACATATCCAACGAAACAATAACTCCAAACCACTCGCTTCTAAGCACTGTTTGTTGCTCTCAAAATTGTTGGTGTTAAAATATGGTAAACACCTCAAGTATGGTCCGGTCAGATTCCATGTGTACTTTTTTTGCTGAGGTGGAGTGTTGACCTCAGGTGGTTTTCTAAAAGAAAATGAAAGAATGAGGTCAGCTCAGCAGTTCAACTCTTCTTTGCAAAGAAGGTTACCTTAGCAGTTTGACTTTCCTTCGCGAAGGAAGTCAGCTCAGCAGTTCAACTCTCCTCAAATTAAGGAGGTCAGCTCATCAACTCAACTCTCCTCCAAAGGAGGTCTCAAGATAATGATGATGTGGACATTGATTAGTCATTCATTGCATGTGTCTCATTTAGGTAAAAAAAAAAAAGAAAAAAGTGAAAGTGATCATTATGAGATAGGAAATTGAGTGGGTTCCATTTGAATATAGATATGTGTGTATGTGTGTGTGTGTGTTTTAAAGAGGTTTTTATGGAGGACGATTTCAGACAAAAAAACAAAAAGAAAATAGGAAGAGAAAATAACAAGAAGAAAAGAGAGAGATAGTTCGGGTAGAAGAAAGAAAGAACAGAAATGAAGAAGAACAAGAATAGGAAAGAGAAGATAAAGAGAAGAAAAATGGTTTTCATCTATACCCGATTATAATTGTTAGTTTCAAGTAGAATTCATAACCTTTTTAATATAGGTATTTAATCTTTTCATTTATTGTATGGTTTATGTAGTAGTTATTAGTCAATTATAATTGTTGATTTTCATAAAATATAGATGATTATGTATTATATGAAAATCAAATGAGATACATGCTTATGTGTTATTTGTGGATTGATTAGATACACGTGCTAAAGGATTTAAAATTCTATTGAGTGTTGGCTCATACCCCTACAGTATATATCGTAGGATTCACGAAAATGAAGTTGCGCCAGATATTATATTTGGATTTGGATTTAATTATGTAATAATTGTATTTATTGATTATTATTGTAAAATTGATTTAATTAATGATAATTATAATTATCGGCATAATTTGAAAATTTTATCAGATTTATAGAAAACAAAACATTTGTTATTCAAATTTAGTTTTAAATCTCTTGAAGAGAAATCAAGTAGCATCCCTGGAAAACCGGGTCGTTCTATGAAATCACAAAGATTGTGGTGAGACAAGGACAAATGAAAAAAGATAATGTACTTCGCAGTGAGAGAGCAAGGGTAAAGGTACCAGAGGTAAATAGGGTGTGTGTGTGTGTGTGTGAGAGAGAGAGAAAGAGAGAGCAAAAAAATGTAATTTGAGATAGAATTTTAGATTGGGGTACAACTGGGTCTTACTAAGATAGAGAGATATTATAATGAAAATGTCTTTTACGCCTCAGTTTTTAAAAAGCCAAGAAAATTTACCAAAATAACATAAAAAGTGATTCAAGCTATTTTGAATTAAAAATAAATGAAAAAGAAGGGTTAAAAAAATATAAAATTGATAAATAGATAGGTTAGATATTTGGAGTTGTTATATAAAAATTACTTTTTTATTACCTTTTTTTTAATGAAAATGGGTATAAAATTTACCAACGTATTATAAGTTGGGGTTCATAATCATGGGTATTGAAATCTAGGGTTACGAACCTCAATTATATAAAAAAAAAATAGCCATTTATAACTGGGGTTCAGAACCCCGGGTATATGGCATCAATTTTATTTTTATTTTTATTTTTTTAAAATCGTGGTTTACAACCCAGATTTTTAGTCAAATTTCCAATACACCTTGGGTTGTCAACCCCGGGTTTAGTGGGAAAACCTCGCACCCTTTCTTCTTTTATTTTATCTCTCATTTATTTCCTCTGCCCCGTATTTGTTGCCTTCGCTGTTGTGCTCTCTCCTTCTTCCTTCTTCCTTCTTCCATTTCTTTTTCTTCTTTTTCATATTCATTTCTCTCTTTTCTCTTCTTCCTTCTTCCAACTGTCTCCAGGCTGCTAGTCTTTTGCCTCTGCTCCGCTGCCACCGTCACCTATATAATATTTGAGGTTATTTTATTTCATTTGTGTTTGGCTGTTTAGGTTGTTTCTCTAGAGTTTGTTTATAGTTTAATTGTTTTATTTTTTGTTTATATAATTTGTTGGTAGTTCTTAGGTTGTTTAGATTTTTTGTGTTACTTAATTTTTAAAAATGTTGTTAGTTGTTGGTAGTAGATTTTAGTTATTTATATAATTTGTGTGGCATCTAGCTATGTATATGTGTTAATTAGTTATAATTATATATTTTGTGTGATATTTAGTTATGTATATGTGTTAATTAGTGATAATGATATAGTGATTTAATAAATATTTTGTTAGTTAGTTTTAAAGATTTAGTTATAGTTATAATTAGTTAATTAGTTATTCAAATACGATTTTGAAAGTTTGTTAGGATTATATTATATATTTCTATTATATGTTTCAAAGTGAAAAATTAAGGCGTAAAAAATACAATTTAGTTTTATCTTCTATAATTTTATCCCCTTCGCTTTAAAAATCTACATTTTATAACCTTTTATATTTATAGTAAATTGACAGTTTAATTTGAAATTTGATAGATGAGAAATAATTTTGTCATGATTGAGTTTTAATTAACAATAATATTTTCTTGTTTTATCTTGACTTGTGAAATTATAGTCGTTTTGTCGAGTTTGAGTGTCTTACAGTATCTTTGTAGTAAAATCTTTGGTTGTCCGTAGGGTAACCTTAAACGAATTGATTGGGATGCTACGACCATGTTTCCTTGAGGATGGGATAAATGAAAATCTGAAATTAAAGTGTAGGATATCGATGGCTCTTATCGCGTAATAGTTTTAATAAACGTTGTTTTCTATTAGGGACTACTTAACATTAGACCAAGCGCTTGAGTTGCCTCTTAGTATACTCTCGCTTCTTGTTTTTTAGGCATATGTAAAGGTAGAATGAGCATTTGATCTTGATCTAAAATTTTTCCCAACTTGGTTGTTGGCCCAAAGAGCTACCCAAGAGAGGGGTGAATTGAGTAGTTGTAAAATTTAAACAATTAAATCCTTTAAACACAAATAATCAATTTTTCTAAATAAATTATTATCATATAACACAGCGGAAATACGTTTAATTCTAAATGCACACCCGAACAAAATATAATGAAATAATCAACGTAGCAAACAACAGTATATCTTGGTTTGGTAAGCTACTCTTACTTTCATTCAAGCCCCCGAGCTCCAAGAAGATTCACAATCCACTAAACTCCATATTCCTTCCCTAAGTAGAAATCAAACCCTTATGATCTCGATTATTTTCAAAGGTCCAAAATAAACCTTTGTAATTATCTTTTTCACAGACTCAAGAAGAACCCTATCTTTTTGTCAGGCTCAAGACTAACCTAATTCTATTACAAGAAGAATCAAAATCTAATCATTTTAACAAGCTAAAGATCAAACCTACCACTCCCTTACACTTTTATGCTTATCCTTTTCGCAAGCTTTGGAAGAACCTTGCAATCACTCAATTCCATTAGTGGAAGAATCAAAACCTAGTTCTTTTCAAGGGAAAAGAATAATTTAACATTTTTGTAAGATAAAGAAAAAATCAAATCCTAATCTTTTTCATGGGAAAAAAATTGAAACCCTAGATACCCTGACTAGGCATTGTCCCAAACGTGTCTAATCCGCTTAAACTCACAAATACGAAAAAATTATAAGTTTCTTCCCACAAGGAACTTCTACTACCTCAATACAGATATACTCAACTAATTGCCTAAATAATTACTACGTGAAAGATACAATGTGAGACAAATAAAATATGATTGAATAATAAAGTAGGTAGTATAAATTAAGCACGTAATCAAATAATCAAGCAAAAACCATTTAAAAGATTTTCAGGACTTTAAGTTCAAAATAATTTTCTAAACAATTCTAAACCAAGCAATCAATATATAGATCTTCGAAAGCAAATTAAATGATTTAGAAGAATCTCACTGGGAAACACCGAAAATAAGAATGATTTTGCAATTAGAACTCAAACCGGTGACGCCAATAGCAAGCGCTTTAGATCAAGAACTTGATATAATCTCTCATAGAAACCTCAGCAATAATGTCACTCTTTGAAAAGTTCAAAACTGATGTTCTTGATATGTTTATTCTCAATCCCGTAGGTCTAATTAAATAGACCTAGAACTAGTCTTGCAACGACTAGTTTTTACAAGATATGTCATAAAATGAGATTCTAAGACCCCACATTACATACCCTATCAATATAGGTATGTTTCATTTAAAAATAATCTTTGAAATGTTCATTTTGGTCCTTAAAACATTTCCAATTTTAAATCTATAAGGATAGGAAGAACTAAATCATTTTAATTAGGATAATATTAAAATATGTGGACCAAATCAATAGAGATCACATAATATGTCAAGTGCATTTTAATTAGACTCAAATCTCTCAAAAATCTCTCTTGGAATCATATAAAATGGATAATTTTGACCAAGAGATCAAATAAGTCCAATAATAGACTGAACATGTCGGTTGACCACCTATTTCCTTTGGTCGACCACCCAATGCTAATGGCTATTATACCTGTTGGCCTTAATACCTATCGATTAACCAACCCTCTTGGTCAGTTAACAGATATGGTCAGTAGCTTTCCCAATCTTTCCAAACTAGCTACTGTTTCATTCACTTAACTGACCCGAACCTATAAGTTGATTGAATCGATCAAATACCTCTTTTCTTCAACCATTTCATCCACTGTTTCAATCGATTGACCAAATTATTTTCTCGATTGATCGATTGCATCAATATGTCTTTATTTCGACTCCCAAAATACACTATTTTGATAAGTCGACTGACCCATTTTTTTCTAAACATTTTATACTTTAAAACACATTTTTCACTTAGGTCATTTATCAAAACCATTTCACATAAGCAGTACATAAAAAATCTTATTTTAAGATATTAAACCTATCACTTCTTATCAAGACACACATAATATTAATTCATTTTAAGAGTCATGCGTGATCCTAATTCAGATTGCCTTAAGAGTATATAAGTAAAGAGTTATTTTCACATAATTTTCTTTAGCGTCTTCAAACGTTTTACTTCTTCATCATGTTTATCTTGCACCCTTTATATTTTCTTTAATGATTCTTCTTCTTAATAAAAAACATGGAATTAGTTCCACAAAAAAAAATCAATACTTAATTGATTATCAAAATCTTGGATTCAATAATCTCCCCATTTTTTATGATAACAATTAACTTTGATGTTTTCTCCAAAATATAATGTAACCACACTCTCCCTAAATGCTAGGACAAGTATTTAAATTCATTTAAGCACAATAATGAAATATAATTAAAATATTCAACATAAGCTATAAATGATTTCTCCCCCTTAATCAATGTATGCTTGGGCAAACAAGTTCCTAAACATCAACTTCTCCTTAAACGTGAACTTCTCTCCCTTTATCATCTCAAAAGTGGGGACGGAGAATCAAAAACATCACTTTAGGCATACATCATTATGCCTAGCCATACCTAAATCTCGAATGATTTTCACAAATTCATCTTCAGCTAGAGGTTTGGTGAAAATATTAGCAAGCTGATCAGAGGTATCAATATATTCAATAGATATATCCCTTCTTTGAATGTGATCACGAATAAAATGATGTCGAATCTCTATGTGCTTAGTTCGTGTATGCTGTGTCGAATTCTTACTTAAGTAAATAACACTTTTACTATTACAATAAATAGGGACGTCCTCCATACATATCTCAAAATCATATAATTGTTACTTAATATATAGAATTTGAGCACAACAAATATCAGCTACCATATACTCTACCTCAGTTGGAGAAACTAATTAACTTAAAGTTACTCCCCCTAGGATACCATAATCCTAGATCACTTACCCCTTTTAAATATCGAAAGATTCATTTGGCAATTGTTAGATGCGAGTATTTCAGATATGACTGAAATCTAATACACAAGTATACACTAAACGTTATGTCAAATCTACTAGCAATAAGATATAACAAGTTACCAATAATACCTAGATACATTTTCTCATTAACATTTTTGTTCGTGTCGTCTTTTTCTAATTTTGTAATTATTGCCATGGGAGTTTTGTATTCTTTAGCCCATCCAAGCTATATTCCTTTAGTTACTCCTTCGTGTACTTGGATTGATTAGTAAAGATCTCTTCCTTGGTTTACTTAATTTGCAACCTGAGAAAGAACGTTAACTTTCCATCATTCTCATTTCGAATTCTACTTGCATAATCTCGAAAAACGCTTGGCAAAAATCTTTATTAGTAGAATCGAAGGTAATATCGTCCACATAAATTTTCAAATAGCACAATATTTTACAATATCCTTTTTCAAAACCCCTTTAGATTGAATCAAAATCATATAATCATTAACACACGATGACATGAAACATATCTCAATGATAATATAGATCATTTATGAAACCATTGACATAAATCTAATGCATGATTAATTGCATACTAAAGATGTAATCTCATAAAATTTAAGATCCCTTATAGAATAATAACCATTTAAAATCAAGAGCCACGAACCGTATGAAAAGTTTATATTATTATGCATACATGTGAGCACTTAATGTCTATAAGGATATCCACGTGCAAAAATATCAACTATTTACAAATCTATCTTAAAACTGATTGATATGTTATGTATATTTAGATGATCGTATATACGGTATCAAAAATAGACTAACGCAATTTCATAAAATGATACCAACCATGTAAGGTTTAATTCATACTATATGTCGTAAATAAGATCATGCTAATAACTGATTCTATTAAATATTTCTTAATAACATGTGATACAAGAAATATCCATCACATGACTAATGTTTAACCAATAAAATAGTGTTAACTAACAATTTATATCATGTAACATGTTTCATATAATCAAATAAATAAACAATACTCAATATAAGCACATCATATAAACATGTTAATATACTTTAACTAAAAGTGATTCTCAGAATCACCATGCAACATTCCTAAAACAACAAATAAGACCATCATTTAGTATACACTTAGAAACCATACCATCTTACCTAATTGGCAAGTCGTACACCTCCCTATTTAACAAAATTAATGAATTTAAATTGCGAAGGGTTAAGAGTACCTCTAACGTCCTTAAGGATGACTTTGTTTGTTACCTCATTGTAATTGTCAACACCATTCTGTTATCCTTTGAAACAACTGATTGAGTTGGCTTGTCATTCCAGGGGCTAACCAGTTGATTCATCTCAAAACATCTTTATCCATCTTGGACACTACTTGTTGATTTATTTTCTTGTGATCTGCAATAATTCTATAAACCAGTTTCTACTGATGTTGAGGTTGCATTCTCTCCCAATGATAATCACACCGTTGAACCCGTGGCTTTCTGATAGCATCCATTTTACGCCTTTGTATATAGTTTTCATCCTCTTTGATCTAGTGAGCCTTGCATCTTTCCTTTGTGAATTATTTCCTTTCATTGTTATTAGCTTAGTAAATATTTTATTCATATCTACATGAAAATTTTCTTTTTTAGGTATCTAGGTATTTCTAGATCCAATAGGGTAATCATGCAATTGATAACACCATTTTTTAAGATGGCCAAATTTATCACAATAATAGAATCTAAAATCATGTAAATGCTTCTTAGGATAATCAACTTTCTATATGGGAGCACAATACTGATAATGATATTGAGGGATTATTGGTTTTTAAATAATCTTGATTTTCTCAATATCTTTGAATTTATCCACTTCCTCATTAAGTTTTTTTTGGGTCTTTTCAAGTGATCGTTCCAATGGATTAACATTCATCTGAAGACCAAAATTATTCTTATGCATAAATTCAAGATCATTCTTAAGAACCCGACAATCATTTTCACTAGAATGAATTTTTAAACAAGCACTAACTAATTTACATCATGCATTATCCAATTCAATATTTAAATCCTTGTTCAAAGTTTTAATATTTTTCTTTCTAAAATAACTGTGCAGAAAATCCAAAATATTATTTTTCAAAACTACATTTTCTTCTTCAAAAGAGTCAATTTTTTCAAACAAATTACCAATTTCATATAGAGTATTTAAGAATTCAATAGTTCCAAAATATTTGTCTTTTTTTTTTTTTTTGAAGAGATTTAATGATAGTAAACTTTTTATTTTCAAGAATCGCAATTTTTTGATAAAGCTGTAAATTTTTTTTACCAAAAACATATGTAAGTAAAATCAATTTCTCAATAGCCTCGTCAACAACCTCATTATCAAAATATTTATCAATCCCACTGATAGAACATTGACTATCAAAATAAGCAAAAGATTCAATTACAACATCAAGGCACGCAGCAGATTCACATACAACATTATCCTCAGTGCACTATATGTGATCGTGTTTAACTAGGATGTTAAGCCTAATCGAGTTAAAACCAACTCTGATCCCAATTGTTATCCTAAAGAGCTACCCAAGAGGAGGTGAGTTGGGTAGTTACAAAATTTAAACAATTAAATTTTTTAAACACAAATAATCAATTTTTCTAAAATAATTATTATCTTGTAATGCGGCGGAATTGGGTTTAATTCCAAATGCACACCCAAACAAAATATAATGAAATAATCAATGTAGCATACAATGATATATCCTGTGTTGATTCCTAGGTTTTGATGAATAATTAATTGTTGATGTTTTGGTGAAACCGATGTGTTTGTTGAGTATTTCAAAAAAAGAGTTTCATTTATTGATTGTGTTGAAGATTTCAAGAAAAAGATGTTAAGGGTGCAAAGATGGACAAAATGAAGAAGTGGAAAGTGTTGAAGACAATGAATAAATTAGATAAAAATAATTTAATACTCTTATACTCTTAATGCAACTCAAATTAGGATCACACACGACACTATTAAATGTGTATGTTTTTGTGTGTTGAAATGTTAAAGTTTAAGAATCTAATTATTGATTAAATATGTGATCCTTATGTGAAAATTAAAAATGAAAATTGACCTAAGTGAAAATCATAATTAAAGTATAAAAAGTTGAAGTTTATGGTCAATTTAGTCAACCAATAAAAGCAATCAGTTAACTAAATCAAAACTGTGGATTTGGAGCAAAAATTGGTAAAGAAATTTACCAACCAACATTAATTTGTCAACTGATCAGAAATGATCGGTCAACCGTTTGAAATAGTAAGGTTTTCGGAGCAAAAAGTGAAGATCCCCAAGCAATTGATCAACTGACCACAGGCGATTATTCAAATGATGGGCTTAAGGGTGGAAAAATAGAAGTCTATAAACCAATAGGTCAATTGATTAGGAGGCAATTAGTTAACTAACTGTACTAGAACTTGACAAAGAAAACTTTTTGAACCAATCAATGAACCGATTGAAAGGGGATTGGTCAACTGACTAGCGTGTTAGGTTTGGATTGCTTTCTATGCTGAATCAATCAGTCAACAAATAGGCCAGGGTTCAGTTAACAGACTATTTTGGTTGAGATTTTGAGGAATTTGGGATTTTGGTAAAAAACTAGCCTTTTTTTTTTTTTTTTTATGATTCCAAGGGAGACTTTCTGGAGCTTTAAACCTACTGAAGATATGGTACATATATTTTGATATCCCTATTGATTTGGTCCACAAAATTAAAGATTCTCTTAATTTTAGCAACTAAATACTTCCGATCTTTGCGATTGATAATTGAGAAATATTTTATGGACTTATTTGAGAGTTTTGAAACATTAAACCAAGAGGGATTCATCATCATTTACAATAAAACATTAAATTACAAAGAGAGAGACAAATAGAGAAAGATCAAATCTTAAAGTGGAGTGATCTATTGTTTCCAAAGGTTGATCTGCCAATTTTTTGCTCTTCTCTGGATCATAAATATCCTCTTTGAGCTCTTCAAGAATGGCCAAGGATCAAGTGCTAAGGGTTAGAGACATTCAATCATCCAAACCTTTTAATAGAAATGGGAGAATGGATATTTATAGGTGCAAGGTTTCAAAATATCTAGAAATATCTATTTTGCTGTAGAGAGCTGACCTTCATGGCGGTGGGCTAGTCGATTTGTTCTCTAAGGTTTACTGCCACGACGGTGGCCTACTGCTGCGGCGATTGGACTTTGGGCATAAAAGACCCTTATCTGCATTCTCAGTGCCGCAGCAGTGGCTTTCTCACCATGGCGGTGGGTCTTGTGATCTTGAAACCTTGTTTCTTCATCATTTGTTCACCGTTTTCCCATCATTTTCGCTCGTTTGTTGCCTATTTGTGTCCCTACACCTGAATTATATAAAAACTAACGAAAATGCAATTAAATATTACTAATTTACTCGAAAACTACCAAGTCCGGCTTAGAAGTAGATAGATATTTTCTACCTATCAAATACCCTTAAACTTGGGATTTTGCTAGTCCTCAAGCAAAATACCCTAATACTAAATTAAACTAATTACCCTAATTAACCTACGACTAATCTAAAAAAAAAAAAACTTTAACAAATAAGAAGTGTATGCATGCGAGTTCCAAATTCAATCGAAGAGACCAAGTTGGTCCTCCCTCAACAGCCCTCAATCTGATCAAATTCAAGAAATAATACACACCAAGTGGTGTTCTAGAATTTCAACACTCAATTTTAGTTAAAACCATTCTAGATCCATTTGAAATGTGTGTGTATGAGAGCTCAAATGTATAACTAACCAAACACTAGATTGGATCATTCAGTAGACAAGCTCATGACTTATACCTTGAAGGATTCAGGAAAACCATACGCTTGACTGGGCTCGACTATCCACTAATGTAGGTTCGGACATTCACAGAGATCAGTAGGGCTTGGTTAAGCTTTGGAGAACAACCAAGGGTATCGCATGAATAGAAAATAGCAAATCGTTATAATTGAACAATACCCGAGGCACAAACGCTTGTCACTATCTCTTTCTCGTAACCCCAAATATTGAAAATACAACCCTGAACAAGAATTTGAGAACGTTGTATTCACTTGTCGAAAGAAATAAAAATAAAAACTATATTTACATAGTTATTTTTTTTTATTTTTTTTTTATTTTTTTATTTAATAAAATTGTCACACCCCAAACTTATTCAAATTTATACAATTTTAAGGGCGTGCAAAAAGAATGACAAGTTAATACATTAATACTGAACCAATAAAAATTTGTCCGAAACCCCAATCGCTCACTTCAAGTCAGCATTAATTTATGCTACTTGATTTCACTCAATTTTGACTTTTAGGCTTGGCAACAATAGTTTGGAAAAATTTAATTGGATGGAGTTAAGAATTGAAAAGTTTAACGGCTTCGACAGGAGAACGAGGGAATAAATTTTCAAGTTAGCTACAAAGGTCCAAGTGAAAAAATTGAAGGCCTAAATTACCCATCTGGAATTACCGCACCTAGGATTTCGTCTCAAGTCTACCCTAAATCAAGTTCTAGATTCCTCTTTTCTGTCATGAACTTATTACTGAATAATCAACGTTAAATCATTCAAATAATTATACACTAAGTCCATGCGATCGTGCGATTTTAGGATCCTAATAATTTTTACCTAATCGACATGCTAAGCACACAAAACACACATGACTAACATTATCCCAGACATCAATATACTAACATACATATACTAAGCTAAGAATGTATCATGCAAAAACATGAAAATTAAACTACAACTTAACTATTTAATTAAAGCCTACAAAACATAAAACATCTAAATTAAATACATCAAAAAATTTGTTCATCCTTCTTCTACAAAAAAAAAAAATTGTTCATCCTTCTTTCACAAAAAAATAAAAATAAAAAAATGGATGAACACCCTCCAAACTTAAATATGGCAGTGTCCATACTGTCTAGCAGCGAACCCAATAACAGATTATAGCATTAAAAAATGGAAAACTGGGTTTCGACATATACCTAGGAGATAATACATAGGAGTCTTACCTCCTACTGTCCACCTGGGGAAATGTCATTACCACCACTATCATGTTGGAATAGAAACTGTAGCGATTGCAAAAGGTGCGACAGCACCTGCGGCATATTCGAAAAAGTGTGCATCTCGATGTCGAGGCCCTCACAAATAAGCTGGTTCACTTAATCTTGATAGCATCCGAATTGATCTTGGTAGGTCCATATCTTGTATTTTCCTTGCCAATGATCCCAGAGTTCTTGATAAACACGCTTCATGTCAATCTCGGCCCGTCCGGGTGCCTCAGGAACTGGGGCCTCAAAAGGCCTTGCCTCGTCTCCCGCGTGCTCTTCTTCTTCTGCTGCTCCTCCCGTAGTCTGGCCTTGAGCATTGCCCTTCCACATTCTTGTAATAATGGCAAGGTCGAGGGCATTGATTGGGAAAAATGAGTTATCCCCATCACCACCCCGGCTCACCTGAACAACTCCATGAGTAAGTTTGGAAAAGGGAGGCTACTTTTTGTTATCCACCCAGCATGTAGAATTGAAGAGTATATGAGAAATATGACGTTGAGTAGTTTTCCCCTCTGAATAGAATGCAATGCAACAGTTCGCTCCTTTGATACGTCCGATAGGTGAGAGATCGGGATCAGGCGGCCACAAATAAAGTAGTGTCATATCTTCATTACTGGTTTTAGGAACCTAGTGGCGAATATGGCTTGATTCGGTCCTATGTTGTTCCATTGCACATTGCCCGTAGTCAGGGCCCGGATTATGTCCTCCATGCTTGGCTAGTACCCAGGATATGGCTCTTGAAAAGGCTCCGGTAGTCTCAATCCCAATACCTCATTGAATTTTTCAGGACTGAATAAGATAATCTTGTCGTGGACCTTTGTTCGGTTCTGTTGAGCTTCAATGACGTTTGCGTAAAACTCCCAAACCAAGAAGACATCACTGAAGGGAGGTGATTGGCAAAAGTACTCCCAACCTCGGCTTTGAATGAAATCCCAGAATTCCGCCAGTAGACTCTCCAGTGGACTGAATCCTCTTTGCTTTATGCACGACATTTTTAACTCATACTGATGAAAGTTCTCCTCGGCCGTTTTCGAAACGAATCGGGTGGAATTGAATTCAGGAGCTGACCCCGATCCTTCACCGTGTGCCACTTTAATAGCAACCTTATTCGACATGGTTCCTAGCAATAAAATTCACAAACGAGACAAACCCAATCATATATGCTTAATACAAAATAGCCCCCCGAATCAATACTATCAAGAATAAGGTATAAACTCAATACACATACACCAATTGCTACAATTTCAATGAAATACGAACAATTTAGCATGAATTTTTGAATCAAACAATTTAACAATCCATATCAATTAAGTTTATCACCAAAAATCAAGCCAAAATCCCATAGAAAACGAAAATCGCGAAAATATGGGTTTAAGGGTTAGGGCACATTCCAAATCCAATGATTTTTTATATAACCTTGTAAAACAATTAAGGATTTCAACAAAATAGACGAAATGTAGAATCATAAACACTTACTTGTTGAAAAATGGCAGCCCAAACGATTAAAGATTGAAGAAATTTGCACCGTCGATCTAAAACCTCAACTTTTTGAAAATGGAGAGAAATATGATTTTTAGGGGATGATTTGTAGTGGAAATCACAAGTTTTGTAAATGAAAGGATGATTTAGAGGGTTGAAGTAGTTTGGAGGGAGTGGAAATAGAGAGATTTTTGAGTTTTAGGAAGAGGTTGTGAGGCTTTTCGAATGAGCGAAATTGTTTTAAAATAATAGACGCGTTACCGCCGCGGCGGTGGCAGCGCCTTTTATAAAAATGAGACTCTGAAGTTTTATCGCCACGACGGTGAAGCGTTTTGCTGAAAAATATCCATCCTGAAGTTTCGCCGTTGCGGCGGTGGGCTTTTGCGGATTTTTCTTTAATTTTCTCAACAAAATTCCTCACCACTCATTTTCACTTCCTTAATTCAAATATTTTAAGTACAAATCACAACCCTCAATATCCAAACTTCTAGATTCACCTCCAAACATGCTCCGAGACCATTTCGTCCTCCAAAAAGAATTAAATAATAGCAAAAATTGGGCAGAATCATGCCCTCGGTTTAATATAAAAAAGAATGTATTTAATATCAAAAAATGCGCTTGATTTATCATCCCCAGCTGGACTTAGCAAATTACATGATCAGTAATCAACGAGGGAGATATTCTCCGCAACTTGTTTTTTATTTCCGATATAGCACTTGATCTTCTCTTCTCACCATCCAATTCGATTTAACTGAAGGGCAATTTGCTTGATCCAAAATGATCCAAATTATTCGCAAAAAGTGTGCTGGCTTTAGGTATGGCCTGAGATATGGCTTTCGATACGTCTTTCGGTACAGATTCCATAAATAGGATGTAGTCTATTTCACCTTCCTGCATGGTTGAGCATTTTTCACCAAAATCCCTCATAGATAAGGAATTTGGGATAAAATGCTCCATTGGATCACAATTGATGGTATTGAAGTTGGCTTCTTCTCTCTCTCCTTATCATTTTCAACGTATGGTCGATCTCGGGATCAAGAGCAAAGAATTCCAACCTTCTTCTACGTCGCACACACTGCTTTATCACAATTGATGAAACAAATGAACAACATAATTAAAAAGAATTAAAATAAAAGAATTATCTGAATTAATATTCAACTACTTAGTCACAATATCAACCAATTTGAAATACCATCCCCGGCAACAGCGCCAAAAACTTGTACGACGAGGATTTAATAGCTTGTGTATTAACTACTCGCAAGTATACGAGGTCCAGTTTTAATATAGTGAATCTTTTAACATCAGATATCGTTCCATAGGGACGTTGTGAATAATTTAATACTGCAATTTGCATAGTCTACTATTATCCAGATGGTTAAAGAATTATTTAAAATAAACTAATTAAAACTACCTTAAACTACAGTTAGTACGTTAATCCTAACTAAGTTGATTACCTAGGGATTGATTTTATTCACTTAATATATATTTTATTTCGTTTTGTTAACAATAACAGAGTTTGCTGTATCCGACAATCTTAGTTCGTAAACTCCTCCGCCACCTCTCCCGAGTGTAAGACGGAGGAATATATGACTTTGTGTCAACGAAGAAGTCCCCCTCAATGTCTTAACGACCCTAGGTCGCGTGAGTCTTGCCCCAACATCATTGATTGCACACTCACTAACGTCTTCCCAGGTCGTTAGATCGTAACGATATGTTTACCCTAGTCCGAATCTAGCGTTACCTCTCCTGAGTGTCAAACCTCGTATTCTCAAATCTAACCCCCAATATCTTAACAAGCATATTAAAGTTGTCATAAAAGGATAAACACAATTGGAATTAAAAACAAATAACCATTAAATAAACATATATTCCATCAAACAAGTATTTACACAACTACATCGATCCCTAGCTAATATTCATCTAATCTATCATGATCTTGGCTATTGAAATATTAAACCAAGAGGCATTCATTATCATTTAAAATAAAACATTAAATTACAAATAGAGAAACAAAGAGAGAAAGATCAAATCATAAAGTAGAGTGATCCACTGTCGCCAAAGATTGATCTGCCAACGTTTTCTCTTCTCTGGATGATGAATATCCTCTTTGAGCTCTTCAAGAATGGCCAAGGATCAAGTCTTAAGGGTTAGGGACATTCAACCATCCAAACCTTTTAATAGAAATAGGAGAATGGGTATTTATCGATGCAAGGTTTCAAAATATCTAGAAATATCTATTTTGCTATGCAGAGCTGATCGCCACAGCAGTAGGCTAGTCGGTTTGTTCTATGAAGTTTTACCCCCGCGGCAATGGGACTTTGGGCATAAAAGACCCTTCTCTTCATTTTTACCACCGCGGTGGTGGCTTTCTCGCCACGGCTGTGGGTGTTGTGATATTGAAACCTTATTTTTTCTTCATTTCTTTACCGTTTTCCCACCATTTTATCTCGTTTGTTGCTTGTTTGCGACCTTACACCTGAATTATATAAAAACTAACAAAAACGCAGTTAAATATTACTAATTCACTCAAAAACCACCAAATCCGGCTTAGAAATAGATAGATATTTTCTACCTATCATCAGGGTAGCTAGGTTTCAATATTTCGTAATGAAAAAGATTGAGGTTTAATCTTTGTCGTACGTATAAAAAGGTTAGGTTATTCTTTTACTTGAAATGAACTAGATTTTGATTATTCCTGAAATTGAATTAATTTTGAGTGATTTGTAAATGTTCAATCTTTACCTGGGAAATGATACTTGTGAGAGTTGTGAGATTTCGATTCTTCATGCACTAGAATTAGGTTAGTCTTTAGTCTGGTAAAAAGATAAAGTTTTTCTTTAGCCTGAGAAAAAGAAAATTGTAAATGTTGATTATGAGCTTAGGAAACGAATCATTGTAAGAGTTTGGTTCCTACCGTTAAAGAAATCAAGAGTTTAGAGGTTGCAAATCTCCGTAGAGCTCGGGGGACCAGATTAGGCAAGGATAGCTTGCTGAACCAAAATATATCTTGGTATGCTACATTCTTTATTTTTATTATATTGTGTTCGGGCGTACACATAGAATTAAACACTTATCCGCTACGTAATGAAGATAATAATTGTTTTCGAAAAAATTGATTATTTGATAATTAAGTGTTGAAAGATTAATTTGTATAAATTTTTATAACTACCCAATTCACCATCTCCTATTGGGTAGCTCACTGGGCCAACAATTGGTACCAGAGTTAGTTTAGCTCAATTAGTTTAAAACACTAGCTAAGAAAGATCATATGGCGCACTCGATAGGCACACTAGGTGGGGGTCAGTTTATGCATTTTGCACCTTTGTTAGCAGGTGAAAACTATTCATTCTGGAAGGATAGAATGATTGCTTTTCTTCAAGCCACCAATTATGATGTGTGGATAGATATTGGGGATTATCCATTCATTCCTAAGGAGAATAGAGTACCTAACAAGAAAGAGCAGCTGACTGCTAAGATTAATATTCTTCTAACGAACAAAAAAGTTTTATTAATTCTCAAGCTATTAATATTCTTTTTTGTTCTTTAGATGCTAATTAATATACCAGGGTTTCAAGTTGTGGATGAGCAAAAGAAATGTGGGACAAGTTGAAAATCACCCACGAAGGGACAAATCAAGTGAAACAATCTAAGATCAATACCTTAGTTTGTCAATTTGAACTATTCAGAATGAGTGAAGTAGAATCTATTCACGATATGTATACAAGATTCAACAATATCTGCAACAACCTTAGTCAACTCAAAAAGTCCTATATTACAGAGGATAAAGTGTGGAAGATTCTGAGATTATTGACTAAAGTCTGGGAGCCAAAAGTAACCGTGGTATAGAAACCTAAAGATCTTACCGTCTATGCTATTGATGAGCTCATCGACAACCTAACGACTCACGAGACAGCTATACAAGGATATGATGATGAAACGGGAAATATAAAAAAGAAGTCCTTGGCATTGAAAGTTCAAAAAAATGAGTAAGAGGATGACAGTAATGATATCAGTCTTGACAGAGAGCAAGAAAAGAATGTGGCGCTTTTCACAAAGAATTTTGGAAAAATAACTCGACGAATATTCCGAGGAAAAAAAAATTTCAACATGAGCAATATGGAATGCTTCAAATATCATGCTTCCAATCTGAATATCCTGAGCTAAAGAAAGAGAAAGGGAACAAGAGAAGGGATAGGAAGAAGAAGGTAATGAAAAGTAAGAAGAAATCCATGCTTGCTTTGATGGCCACTAGAGATGAGGTACCAAAATGTTCTAGTTTTTGTCCTTTGGATTTTGATGATTTATTTGATGTTTATCAAGAACTAACACATGATTATAAAAACCAGTGTTCTCAAATTAATACCCTACAAAGTACAACTAACACACTAAACAAACAATTGTTCAAATTTGAATCTGAAAACATTGAATTGAAATCCAAGATTTTTTATTTACATTCAATAGTTCTCAAAGTCACAGGTGGTGAGAATAATTTAAAAATGTTTGTAGAATTATTACATAATTTGTCACCCTATAAATTGCACAAATTGTTCTCACTGCTCTCACATGTAATTTGCATTTGCATGAGCTTTCATCTTCGTCTTCTTCTCTCTAATGGCGTTAACCTTCATTCCCTTTCCTTTTATCTTCTTCTACCTCTGTTCTTTCTCATCTGAATCAAAAACCCATGTTTCTAGATCTTTCTTTAAACCCAATTCTCTTTTTCCTCTTGTCTGCAAAGCCTTGGAACAAATCTTCACATATTCAACATCCAGAATCGAACTCTCCTTCTCTCACTGCCTTCCGTTGTCCATATGAAAAGATAAAGCATAGATCGAGCAATTAAGAGACATATTTAGGCAAGAATTTTAGGAAACCAACAAAAAATAAAAATCAAATGTACAATTTTGACAAGATGAAACAGAGATCTTCAAGAAAACAAAATTTTTCTTCCATTAAATCGCCATAAAACAACAATGATACATTAATGGAGGAGAAGAAAACAAACATAATCATCGTTTCATTGGTTATCGTCCTCGTAATCTTAATCATCGTCGCCTGTGTTTGTCTGAAATTTTTTAGGGCTTTTTTTTTTTTTCTTGTCATTGGAACTTTAATTGCTATAATTATTCCTATATTCATATTTGTTCTAATCAGAAGGAAATTCAATCGAAGAAGACAATTGTTAGAAACCTAATTAGTGTTTAAAAGACGACAGTTGGATTGAGTAAAGTTTCCTCCGGAAAGTGCCTAGAGTACCCACAAAGTTTTAGCACAAAGAGCTCGAGGAAGCCAACAACAGTTTTCGATCCCTAATCAGTCACAGCGCATTGGCCTCTATCTTCAAAGGGGTTCTCAACAATCGAACATCGTTGGCAGTGAAGCAAATAGAAGGCAACAAGGAGTGATGTTTCCAAAAAATTCCCAGTAAGTGTTACAGCTCCTCACGTACTGGAAATATCCGCAACCTATAATCCAACTTGCAAAACAAGTTAGTTCTATCGGGGGACACTGGCGTGGTGTCAGCTAAAGAACCTCTGGCTCAAGAATAAGATTAGACTATTCTTTGATAAATAAAAGCAATGGACTGTATATTGATTGTAATATTCAGAGTTGTATGTGATACCTATTCTTTCTTTCTTCATATATAGGCATACCCTTAGTAATCATCCTCACCATTATCCTATCCATGTTCCATAGTTAATTGTCATGAATGTTGCTTGTACTCTTTGGATCTGATAATCAGGCATTGTTGTATGCCGGATCAACCCATGTATGACTAGGCTTCATCAGCAGGCCAAACACTTCATTTATTCTTCTAGGTCGGGTCTCACCAGCAGTTCTGACCCGATGTTTCATCATTGTCTGCTCCAACTTATGGGCGCAAATTTTTCCCATATCATTTTCCCTCCTAACCTTTGTAGTGGTTAATCGAAGTGAGACAAAAGGTCATCCTTTACCTATAAGTTCTCCTCTTCTCCTACTGTGTTGCTTGATTTCTTTACCGCATTGTGCTATCTCGTACTCCCGCAAGTGCTTGATTCTAGTAATGGCTTCTACTCTGTCGCCTAGTTCGGCCGAGGCCGATTCATTGTCCACGCCTCTTTCCAAGAGGGTGTTCATGACTTGGGCTCGTGAACTAGGGTAATCATAAGGAGATCATTTTTAGAAAGAAATGGCTCAGGTCATTTCTGAACACATTTGAAATTCCCTCCTCGATTGAAATTAGGGTTCCTTTAGAAAACAAATGCCCTTATTCCTATAAAGAAGGCAAAACATGTTTTTTGGTTTGGATGTTTGAACACGGTCTCAAAATTCCTTTCACCTCGTTTCTTCGCAATTTGTTCCATCAATTGGAAATTACCCCCGACCAATTGGTCCCCAATAGGTTTCACTAAATTATGGGCGCTCTTGTACTATCCCGTTTAAATAAGGCACCCTTAACCGTAGAAATGATAAGAATTGTGTGTTATCTGAAATTCCATTATAACTTTGAGAGATTCTATTATTCTACTGTGAAACAGTATACCTTTCTTATTGACCTACCACAATCCATAAAGGATTTGAATAATTGCAATCTATTCTTCAAAGGGAACTGGGAATTTTCCTCCAAGGAGATAGAGCGGCCCCTAGTCGTACTTCGACATTTCAATTACCCAAGTAATCTTCTTTTTCCAATTTTTGTAATTTTTTATCTTTATTGCCTTTGTGTCACCCTCACCCTTTTGTAAATTGTATTGTATAGATAGGAGTATCTGTCAAAAATTTCGTTTAACACAGAAGGTTATCGGTCAATTAGAGAAGCTCTTGATACCCGAAGATTGATATTGACAAGAGCTCAATTACATACCCTTTATGCCCCTAAATATAAAGATCGATAAAGCTCAGGTCTCTCAATTACATGATTTGGCTTTGGGAAAGAGGAAAACAACGTCTAAGAAAGCCTCACAATCAATTGTGTCTACCACAGCTATTCAGCCCACCATGGTTCCTCCCAGACCTACTAAGCCTCAAGATCCTCAATTTTCCCTTCCTATATCACCGGAATTTGATGAGGACTTGCAGCCTTTATGTATAAAGCAGCATGGAGTAATATTCATCCTCGTTCTTAGTACTCATATTCCTGTTCCTACCAAAATTTGTGGATTGGAATCAACTACTCGAGCATCTCGGACTCCCATAATCCAATTTTTTTAGGCCATAATATTTTGTTCTCAACCTTTTCCATCTGATCTGGTGTCTGGAGTTGGCACCGCTGCGACCCCAAGCTTTCTAGAGGCTCTTAAAGAGTAGATGTGTCAACTGCTAAAAGAGGTAGGGCCATCACTTTCGAATCAATAGGAAATATTTGAGAATTCCATCCGGTTCCTCTATGAGCAATCTTGTGAGAAAAGTCATTCTAGAATTGAGAAGCGTAATCGAGCAGAGCTCTTTCGATCTCTCGTCTGTGCACCCCTTCAGGTAATCTTGAATTTGTCTTCATAATTTATCTGATGTGATGAATGTCTCTCGTCTGTGCACCCCTTCAGGTAATCTTGAATTTGTCTTCATAATTTATCTGATGTGATAAATGAGATTCTAAGTAAGTCTAGGTAGATTGCAGAGTATTCACATGTCCTTTACCTTGGCTGGAAGTTCATATGATACAACTGAACTAGACACCCAGCTCTTGTAAATCCTGATCGAGTCTATTCAATTGGAAGAAGATCTATGAACTTTGCAAGAGAAGAAAATTTCCCTTGAAACTGAATTGGTGTTAGAGAGGTATTCAAAAGAATAATCTAAGACTAATTAGCAAATCACTCATGCTCAGTATGAGTTCTTGCAAAGTAGTAATCAGTCTCTGATCAATAAGAACTCCACGCTCTTATCTGAGGTTAAAAGACTGTCGGTTGAGAACTCTACATTGGGAGAGAAGCTCGACAAGCAACAATCTGAGCTTGATCTGAAGAAGACAGAGTTGGATACCAAAGCAGATGCCCTCTGGCAATCATAGAAAAGAAAAAAGCTAGTCTCTAACAAACTGAGCTCTGAGAATATTAAAAGTGCAATGCTTAAGGCTAAATCAGTAGCCCTGGAGGAAAAGTCTATGGAGTAGATTAAGGCTTTAGTGGATCTGACCATAACGGCAGAGCAGAAAATGATCGAGCATGAGAAAGGGGTTAAGGAGCTCTTAGAACACTTTGAATTGCTTAAAGAGAGCATTCAACTGGTTGGTTTCAAGTTTTGTTGAGCACAGGTGCAACAGGAATATCCTGAGTTGCATTTTTCTCTTTTGGACCAATTTATCCCTGACGACAAGGAGGGTCCCAGTTCAACTTTGGCATAGCTGCCAAGTGCAAAACTCCCAGGCATTGGAGCAATAGATCCATCTGTTCCTCAAGGTTTGCGTTGATCCCAAGATTTTGATGAAAAATTAAGTATTGATATTTTGGTGGAACTAATGTTTGATCAAGTGTTTTAGTGATATAAAGTTCTAGTAACGAAGACGTCAAATGGAATGGATACTTAATGAAGATATCAAGATAATGAAGAAGTATTAAGAGTTTATAGAAATTAGGAAAAACAACCCAGGTAAATATTAACTCTTAATATCCTATTGAGGAATACACACATGGCACAAAATGAATCTTATCTTTGATGTGTGTTTTTGTTAAGTATATTTATTTGCTCCTATGTGAATTAAAAAGAAATATTTTTGAATGACTAAAATGGAATATAAAAATATTAGTGGAGCTTATTTAAATATAAAAATAGATAAAGGGCCGAAATTGTAAAAGAAAGTAGGTTAAAAACAAGATTAGAGAAGTGATTCAGAAGGAGGCAGTCGACTGAGAAGCCGACCGAAGAAGAAAGATGAAACATCCTGAATAGAAAAGTTGATCAAGAGGTCAACCGGCGAAAGCATGACAAACTCTCTAAATCTGCAAGTCGATCAAGCGGTCGACCGGTGAAAGCATGACAAACTCTCTAAATCTGCGAGTTGACCAAGCGGTCGACCTATGATCGCTTCGGCGATGGTTTGGCTACAAGCAATGTTGGGCAGTCAACTGAATGTGCTAGTTTAGGATATTGTTTGAGAGAGATTTAAGGGATATTCTCTATATTTAAAATATGGTTCATATACTAATTAAATCATTTTAATATGGTTCATTAAATATTAATGTTTCTCAATTTGGTAACTAAAATGGATTCTACACTTATTTATTTTGATTAAGAAATATTTTGGGGATTTAATTGAGAGTTTTAAAAGTAATTATTAAGTGAAATTGAACCTAAATGAAGTCTTAATGTTATAAGGGATTTATAAGAGCATTTTATTGTCATGACACTTGTAAATTAGCCGTTAGGAGGCTGATTACATGTGCATTTATATAGACCTACGAATTTTCTAAGAGAGCTAATCATTCTAAGAGAGATAATCACTGTATATCATTTTGAGAGAGATTTTAAGAGTTATCATTCTAATTCATTGTGAGTTGTTCTAAGAGTGATTCTGATAATCAACTGCGATCAATTTTTACTGATACTGAAATTGAAGCTACATTTTTCTAATCATTAATACTGTGGATTTCGAGTGAGATATTTCCATACTGATTATTGCTTGTTTATTATTTTATATTTGGAAATTGATCTTAGAAATTATTTTTGGTTTTTTAAGAAAATATTTTTTCAAACAATTTCTTGAATCTGATTACGTGCTCCAATTTGCTACCCATATCTTGTTAAAATTAGATTTTTACATCTCATATATTTCTATCACTGGTTGGAATATTGATTGAGCTTTTATTTATCTAAGGTGGTAGAAGCTCCGAGTGAGATTTACTTATCAATTTTTGCATTGGTGAGTTGTGACGAATTAAATATCATTGGGGATATTTAATCAAAAATAGCAGGGTTTTAGTCTTTTCCTGTAAAGAGATTAAGGTAGTAATTCTTCCTGGATAAGAATTGCGTTTTTGTTTTGAGTGATTTTTTAACGGTTCAATCCTTACCGGGTAAAAGGATATTTGGAGTATTTTAATGAGATTTTGATTCTTGAGCCTAAGTGTTAAAAAGAATTAGGTTATTATTTAGCTTGTAAAAAGTAGAGGTTTTTCTTTATCCTGAGAAAAAAAAAAATTGTAAATGTTGATTTTGAGTCTTTAAAAGAATCGGTGTGTGGGTTTAATTCCTACCTCTAAAGCAATCTTGGTTTTAGTGGGTGTAACCTCCGTGGAGCTCAGGGGACTGGATTAGCCAAGAGTAGCTTGGTGAACCAGTATAAATCTCTGGTGTGCTACTTTCTTAATTTGTTTATTTTTGTTGTTTGGGTGTGCACTTAGATTTATTCTAATTCTGCTGTGATATGAAGATAATAATTAATTTAGGTATAAAATTAATTATTTAATTTATTCATATATATTATGATAATATTTTTTAATTACCCAATTCACCCCCCCTCTTGGGTATTCTACTGGGCCAACAATTGGCATTAGAGCTGGTTTACCTCGAATCTATTTTGCTAACAAAGATCACACAACACACATAGTAGGCACACTAGATAAGGGGCAGTCTATGCATCGACCATCCTTGTTTGCATGTGAAAGTTACTCATTTTGGAAAGACAAGATGATAGCCTTTCTTCATGCTACAAATTATGACGTGTGGATAACAATCGAGGATGGTCCATTTATTCCAATGGAAAACGGAGTTGAGAAGAAAAAGGAACAACTCACTGCTTCCGATAAGCAGAAACTCTCTATTAATTGTCAAGCTATCAATATTTTCTTTTGTTCTTTAGATGCTAATGAGTATTCTAGAGTTTCAGGTCGTAAGTCCTCAAAGGAGATATGGGATAGGCTACAAATCACCCACGAAGGGACAAGTCAAGTGAAGCAGTAAAAAATCAATACGCTTATGACAAAATTTGAGCTATTCAGGATGGAGGAAAATGAATCAATTCATGAGATGTACACTCACCTCAACAACATAAGCAACAGTATGAACCAACTCGAAAAACCATACTCTATGGAGGATAGAGTACGAAAGGTCCTAAGGGCCTTGAAGAAAATATGGGAGTCAAAGGTGACGGCAATCGAGGAAGCCAAGGATGTTGGCAAATACGACATCGATGATCTAATTGGTAATTTGATGACTCATGAATCGGCAATCAAAGGCTATGAGGATGATACTGGAAATAACAAGAGGAAATCCTTGGCACTAAAAGTTAAAAAAATTGAAGAAGATGATGACAGTGATGATAAAAGCCTTGATAGTGAGCAAAGAGAAGAATGTATCACTTCTCAGAAATAATTCTAGAAGAATGACTCGGTGCACATCCCGTAGGAAACGAAATCTCAACATGTCCAAAGTGGAATGCTACAACTTCCGTAGAACCGGTCATTTTCAAAATGATTGCCCCGAACCGAAGAAGGATAAAGAAAATGAAAAGAAGAAGAAAGCAAACAAGAGTAAGAAGAAATCGATGAAGGCTACTTGGGATGATACCGATTCAAATAGCTCAGAAGAATCAAATAGTGAGGATTCGTCAATGCTTGCATTAATGGCCACTGGTGGTGAGGTAACCAATTGTCCTTTAAATTTTGATGAATTATTTGATGTTTATCAAGAACTCTCACATGATTATAAAAACTAGTGTTCTAAAATAAATGCCCTTCAAAGTACAATTAACACATTAAACAAGCAAGTGGTGGATTATGAATTTGAAAACAATGGGTTGAAATCTAAATTGATGGATTTGCAATCAATTGTTCTCAAATTTACCAGCCGTGAAAACAATTTGAAAATGCTTTTGGGAAGTTCATGTGGAGTTTTTGATAAGGCCGGTGTTGGATTTCAGAAAAATCTTAAACAAAAACGCTTTCATAAATTCTTTTCTGAAACCAAGGATCTTGTTAGATGTTTTAAATGTAACGTTGTGGGGCATACTATTCGTAGATGTTTTGCAAAACTATCTAACTGTAGACAAGTTTGGGTTCCAAAATGAACAAAAATTATCCCGACTAACAAGATCGGACCCACGTAGGCTGGGTACCACTCAAGAACTATTTGAGGTACTCCTTACAGGTTATTCTAAAAGTATCAATAAGAAAGGATAAATGGTTCCTAGATAGTGGTTGTTCTCGACACATAACGGGAGATAAAGGAAAATTTACATATTTGACACCTAAAGATGGAGTTCATGTGACTTTCGGAGATAACGCAAAGGAAACAATTATCGGTAATAGTACTACTATGATTAAAGATGTGTTACTAGTTGATGGACTTAAACATAATTTACTTAGTATTAGTCAACTATGTGATAAGGAATACAATGTTATATTTTATCATGACAGATACATCATTAAGAATAGTTGATAGGTGTAAATTACCTATGTATTTTCAATCCGAATTTTTTAGTTTTTGAGTACGTTTATAGTTATTTTTATAAGTTTTAATATATTTTTATTCTTTTTGTATTAAAATAAGTGCGTAGGGTGAAAAGATAGAAAACTAGAGCAAAAACGATGAGATCCAACCAAAAGTGGACGAAGTTACGGTGGACAAACAAGCTCGGAGGCAACATTGTGAAATAATCTCACTGCCTAGGCGTCCAGACCTTTGCCTAGGCAGTGAAGATGCTGAGAAAAGAATAATGGTTACTACTGGACAACCGCCTAGGTAAAAATTCCTTTGCCTAGGCAGAAATCCAGTAGAGGAAACAAAGATTGGCTACTGACAGCCATTCGCCTAGGAAGAAATTCCTCTGCCTAGGCGGAAATCCAGCAGAAAGTTCTCCAAGTCCACCGCCTACGTCTTTGCCTAGGCGATCACCAAACCTGCAAAGCCGGTACAGGTGTTGTAATGTCAAGGCTATTTTGGACTATGATTCAGTCCTATTTTGGACACACTCAAAACATATAAACTGTATATATTTTTCTTATATTTCTATAGGTTTTTGAATCACCTCAATTGGAGTTTAGATAAAAAAGTTACAGTGAAAACAAAATGCAAACCTGCAGTTTTTCGGCCTACGCGGAAATCTTTGCACAGACTTAGATATTTTATTAGATATTTTGTCTATAAATACCCCCTCCCCTCTTATTTTTTGGACTTCCTCCAGACATTAGGGCCTTCCTAAGGTTAGATAGAATAGAGAGAGAGTTTTGGAGAGTGCTTATTTAATCCCGAAGAGGAAGATGAAGGAAGAGCAATCGGATTACGATTTTAGCGCTAAATCTTCGGATATCGGCTAAGTTTTTCTGCTTCTCTATTTATTTTCTTCATTTTTGTAGATTGTTGAGCATGTTTAGCTTGGTTTTTGTTGTTTATACAGTTAGGGCCATGAGCTAAACATAGATTGTAAGTGGGGATTAACATTTTATTTATGAAAATATAGTTTTGGTTAACTTTATGTTTCGTTCTTGGTTGTTCTTCGTTATGTTGATTGTGTGTGCCGTATTGTTTGTTTATTTTGCTTAGATTTACATATTGAGAATACGGGGTTTGACAAATCCCAGATTTGGACTAGAATAAACAAACGCCATAATCCTATAAACTAATCGGGGTTTGGATTGTGGACAATCGATGACATTGGGGCAAGACTCACATGACCTAGAGTCGTTAAGACGTAGAGGGGGACTTCGGCATTGACACGAAGTCACGTATTCCCTCGTCTTACACTCGGGAGAGGTGACGGGAGAGTTTTAGAACTAAGATTGTCGATAGGGTAAACACAACGCGACGATCCAATAACCAGGGAGGAAGTTGGATTGTGCGCAATCAATGACGTTAGGGCGAGACTCACGTGGCCTAGAGTCATTAAGATGTTGATAGGGACTTCGGTGTTGATTCGAAGTTGTGTATTCTCCCGTCTTATACTCGGGAGAGGTGGCAAGGGAGTTTATGAACTGACATTATCGGATACGGCAAACGCCGTTAATGTTAACTAAAGCTAAACCAAATGCATTTAAGTAATTAGAGTTAATCCCTAGGCAATCTACTCCCCTAAACAATCTCAAATTAGTATTTATAGTATAGTTAACTTAAGTAGTATTTTAGTTTAGTATTAGTATTAATTAATTAAATTCTATTTTTGTCACCTAAATAAAATCGAGTTATGATAATCGCGGTACTCGATAGTAACGACACCAATCCCTGTGAATACGATACCCGACTAAAAGGTCCATTATACTAAAACTTGATCTGTACGCTTGCAGTGAAAGTGACAGCACTTATTTAGCAGCCACCAAGTTTTTGGCGCCGTTGCCGGGGATTGTCTTGTTGATTTCTATCGATATTGTGAGTAAATAACTTGATTCTAATTTAGGCATTTTTGTATATAATTTTTGTTTGTAGTTTTGTTTTTGTTTACGGTAGGATGATTGAAGATGATAGATCGACAGGTGCTCTTGTGGTTCGATCATTGAATATTTCGCCAGTATTGAGGGCATGTGTCGGGCCGAGGACATTAAACCAAGCGCTTCTTAAGAGGCAACCCAGGGTCACAAATAAATTAGATCCATCTCCGTCAATTTGAGTCAGAGGCGAGATTCTCTCGCCTCCCAGGTACGTGTTCTAAACCCCCCATCTTCAATATCATGCTATATTCTGTCTATTGGGATCGCTGACGGGTTGTTTTGTACATCACCTGTTTTAAGTTGGTGGTGATGTGTTGGTATGTGTTTATGTTTTTGTTTAGCATGTTTTACTATTTTTACTGTGCGCATGCTTGTTTAAGATTAGATTGTTTAGTTTAGTTGTTGTTTTGTGCTGAGTTTTGACATCATCTGGGCCTTTACCCGATGATGATTATGTCCCCTGATTGTTTTGAGATCAAGCGTAACGCTCATTCATATGAATTATGTGTGCTTAACGTATCGTCTTAATAAAAGTTATTGTAGATCCTAAATGCACAAGCATGTAAACTCAATATAGCACTATCTTATTGATTTGAAACCGATTATTAGTCAATTAATTTTATGACAATAGGGATTCTAGAATATGATTTGGGGAAAATTCGAGGCGAAATCCTAGGCGAGGTTGTTTAGGAGATATGATTTAGGCAGTCATTTTGTCGCCTGACCCTTTTAAGCTTACCCTGATAAATCATTACCCTTCGTTACCCTGTCGAAGCCTAAAAGCCGTTTCAATTCTGAACACTTAACAAATACCATAGCAAATTGAACTTTTTTCAAACCTTTATCACTAAACTGAAGGCACAATTTGAGTGAATCAAGTTATCATTTCGCTTCTTGATGTGAGCAGTTGGGTTTAGGTCGAAATTCTAATTGGTTCGGTATTTGAGTACTCACTTGTCCTTTGTCGTTCATATATTTTTGTACATTCCTAAAGTTGTAAGAATTTGAATACGTTTTGGGGTGTGTTACTTAATTATTTTTGCACACTTCTTAAAATGTAGAAATTCGAATGAGTTTGGGGGTGTGTTAAAAAAATCATTTCTTTTTTACATGACAAGTGAGTACGACGTTCTTAAATGTTTGTTCAGGGTTGTTCTTAATTAAACTATGGGGTTTCGAGTATGAGTGTGCCAAGCGATGTGCCTCAGGTGACGTTAAGTTAACAACGTTAACCTGTTTTCTATTCCAAAATACCCTTGGCCATTATTCCATAATCAAACAAAACCCTATTGATCTTTTTGAACCTCTAAGCCTACATTAGTGGGGAATAGATCTCAGGTCAGGCGTATGTATTCCCTATACCTAAAAGGTTTTAGTTATGATATTTATTTAGGAATAATCCCATCTAATCAATGTATAGTAGTATATTTGAGTTTACTCACACATACTTAAACATGATCTAGAATGGCGCTTACTATTTTATAACGTTGAAACTCTAGAATACCACATGGTGTGATTTATGCTTGAACTTGATACGATTGGGGGTCGATGGGGGAAAAATCTTTCGGCCGGTAGATGATAATCAAAACTTACACATTTTTATTTTTAATGTTTTTCGTTTGTAGTTTTTAATTTCGTAATTAGTTTGTACATTTTCTTGTATTGTATGGGTGTTTTGCTCGAGGACTAGCAAAATTCTGAGTTTGGGGGTAATAGTCATGATAGTAGTATTTTGTTAGTTGCATCACATTTTGAGAATGTTTATACTTGTATTTTGATGATTTTAATTCTCAAAAATTATCTTGTTTGAATGCTTTATTTGAGAATAGTTGGTTATGGCATAGAAGATTTAGGCATGCTAGTATGGAGTTAATTTCTAACTTACCTAAGAAGAGTCTTGTACGTGGCCTACCTGATTAGAAATATATAAAGGATAAAGTATGTTAGGCATGTCAATTAGGCAAGCAAGTTAGATCATCATTTAAGAAAAATATGCACACATCCACGTCTAGATGTCTTGAATTATTTCATCTTGATTTATTTGGGCCTAACTCTGTTGCTAATTTTGGTGGTAAGTTCTACACATTTGTTATAGTTAATGACTATTCTAGACTTACCTGGGTATACTTTCTTGCTAAGAAAAGTGAAGTTGCTTCCGTTCTTGCTAAATTTTGTAAATATGTTCAAAACGAAAAGCAATGTTCTATTATTAACATTCGTAGTGACAGAGAAAGAGAATTTAAAAATGATGAAGTGATAAGCTACTATGATGAGCATGGTTATGCTCACAACTTTTCTGTACCAACATCACCGCAACAAAATGGTATAGTAGAAAGGAAGAATAGAACGCTCCAAGAGATGGCTAGAACAAGGCTAAGTGAAAATCGTTTACCAACCTACTTCTGGGCCGAAGCAGTAAGTACCACTTGTCATGTGGTAAACTGGGTATCAATTCATAGAGGGTTTAACAAAACCCCATATGAAATCAAGAATGGTAAGACTCCTAATATTTCATATTTTAAAGTCTTTGGATGCAAATGTTTCATTTTGAACGATAAGGATAATCTTAGTAAATTTGATGCTAAATCCGATTATGGGATTTTTCTTGGATATGCTACTAACAGTAAAGTTTATAGAGTTTATAATAAACGTACTTTAGTAGTAGAAGAAACTATGCATATTATTTTTAAGGAAGCTGATCTATACTTGTCGAAAAAGGTTTTGGATGATGATGATGCAGGTTTCTCAAATAACCAAAACCAAGGTAATGATTCCCCAAAGGAGTCTCAACAAGAGGAGGAACCTAAGAAAAAGGATTTAACTTTACCAAGAGCTATAAAAAAAGTACCAGGGCATTCAATTAAAGAAATCATTGGTAATTTCGAAAAAAATGTAAGTACTCAATCTTCTCTTAGGGATATAATTAATCGTGCTTTCTTATCTTAAATTGAGACTAAAAATTTAAATGAGGCATTAATTGGTGAATCTTGGATTTCCACAATGCAAGATGAATTAGTTCAATTTGAGCGGAACAATGTATGGTGTCTTATTCCGAGATCGAATTTTCATCCAGTTATTGGTACTAAATGGGTATTTAGAAACAAAAAGGATGAATCTCGTATGGTAATTAGAAGTAAAGCAAGATTAGTGGCACAAGGCTATAATCAAGAGGAAGGAATTGATTATGATGAATCTTATGCTCCTGTTGCTAGACTAGAAGTAATTAGAATGCTACTCGCCTTTGCACATTCACGTAATTTTAAGCTATATCAAATGGATGTAAAGAGTGCATTTCTAAATGGATTTCAGCTAAAGACGTTTATGTGAAACAACCCCCGGAATTTGAAAGTGACAAATTTTCCGATCATGTATTTAAATTTCGCAAGGCTTTGTAAGGACTCAAACAAGCTCCGAGAGTTTGGTATGAGAGACTTAGCCGATATTTGATCGAAAATGGTTTTTGAATGGGTATTTGTGATATAACACTATCTGTAAAGCAAACTGATTTAGATATCCTATTAGTACAAGTATATGTTGATGATAACATTTTTGGATCTACTAATGAGGACCTTTGCCAAGAGTTTGATAAGATAATGCAGGTTGAATTTGAAATGAGTATGATGGGAGAGCTTAATTTCTTTCTTGGATTGCAAATTAAGCAAACCAAAGAAGGGATATTTATAAACCAAGCCAAATACACCAAGGAGCTGTTAAAGAAATATGGCTTGGAAGGAGCTAAAGAGTACAAAACTCCAATGGCAATGGCTACAAAAATTGAAAAAGATAATACGGGCAAAAGCATTAATGAAAAAATGTATCGACGTATGATTGGTAGCTTATTGTATTTAATTGCTAGTAGACCTGACATTATGTATAGTGTGTGTCTTTGTGCTAGATTTCAGTCTTGTCCTAAAGAATCGTACTTGACTACGGTTAAGCGAATTTTTCGTTATTTAAAGGGGACGACTGACCTAGGATTATGGTATCCTAGGGAGAGTGATTTTAAATTGGTAAGTTACTCCGACGTTGACTTTGCCGGTTGTAAAGTTGAGAGAAAAAGCACAAGTGGATCATGTCATTTATAAGGACATGCTTTGGTTTTTTGGTCAAGCAAAAAATAGAATTCGATAGCCTGGTTTACTACTAAGGCTGAATACATGGTAGCTAGTAACTGTTGTGCTCAAATTTTATATATTAAGTAACAGTTAAATGATTTTAGAGTTTGTATGGAAGAGGTCCCGATCTTTTGTGATAATTAAAGTGCTATATGTCTAAGTAAGAATCCTACACAGCACGCACGAACTAAGCACATAGAGATTAGACATCACTTTATTCGTGATCACATTCAAAAAAATGATATTATTATTGAGTATATTGATACCTCCAACCAACTTGCTGATGTTTTTACCAAACCACTAATAGAAGATCAGTTTGTGAAAATCATTCACGGTTTGGGTATGACTAGGTATAATGATATTTGCCTAGTGTAAGCTACATGTTTGTTGTTTTCTTCTTTCCTACCTAAATTTGTTTTTGAAGATGACAAAAGAGGAGAAACGAATGATGTTTTATTTAGGGGGAATATTCTAAAACTATGTTTTAATAAGTTTTCATTAAAAGGGAGAAATTTAAAAATTGTGCTTTATTGAGTATTTTTTAAATTGTGCATTATTTAAAAATTGTGCTTTATTGAGTATTTTTTAAATTGGGCATTATTGAAATCTTCGTTGTGACGTTTTAACGAGTTAAAGAACCCGTCCTCGAATTTAGGGGAAGTGTGGTTATATTTTATTTTGAAGAAAATATCAAAGTTAATTGTCATCATCAAAAAGGGGGAGATTGATGATCTCAAGATTTTGATGAATAATTAAGTGTTGATGTTATGGTGGAACTAATGTTTGATCAAGTGTTTCAGTGATTTAAAGTTCCAGTAATGAAGATGTCAAATGGAATGGATACTTAATGAAGATATCAAGATGATGAGGAAGTATTAAGAGTTTGAAAAAATTAGGAAAAACAACCCAGGTAAATATTAACTCTTAATATCCCATTTACGAACACACACATGGCACAAAATGAATCTTATCTTTGATATATGTTTATGTGAATTAAAAAGAAATATTCTTGAATGACTAAAATGGAATATAAGAACATTAGTGGAGCTTATTTAAATATAAAATTGATAAAGGGACAAAATCGTAAAAGAAAGTAGGTTAAAAATGAGATCAGATAAGTGATTCAGAAGGAGGCAGTCAACTGAGGAGTCGACCGGAGAAGGAAGATGAAACATCCTGAATTGAAAAATCGACCCACCGGTTGACCTATGAAAACATCTGAATTCTCTGAATCTGCGAGTCGATCAAGTAGTCGACCGGCGAAAGCATAACAAACTCTCTAAATCTGCTAGTCGATCAAGCGGTCGACTGGTGAAAGCATGATAAACTTTATGAATCTGCGAGTCGACCAAGAGGTCGACCTATGATCGCTGCGGCGATGGTTTGGCTACAAGCGGCGTTGGGCAGTCGACTGAATGTGCTAGTTCAGGATATTGTTTGATCTTATTTTAAATCCAAAAGTAGCCTTTTTTTGTTAGGATTTGAGAGATATTTAAGGGATATTCTCTATGTTTAATATATAGTTCATATACTAATTAAATCCTTTCAATATGGTTCATTAAATATTAATGTTTCTCAATTTGGTAATTAAAATGGATTCTACACTTATTTATTTTGATTGAGAAATATTTTGGGGATTTAATTGAGAGTTTTAAAAGTTGTTATTAAGTGAAATTGAACCTAAATGAAGTCCTAATTTTATAAGGGGTCTATAAGAGCATTTTATTGTCATGACAGTTGTAAACTAGCTGTTAGGAGGCTAATTACATGTGCATTTATATAGACCTGTGAATTTTCTAAGAGAGCTAATCATTCTAAGAGAGATAATCACTGTATATCATTTTGAGAGAGCTTTTAAGAGTTATCATTCTAATTCATTGTGAGTTGTTCTAAGAGTGATTCTGATAATCAACTGTGATCAATTTTTGCTGATACCGGAATTGAAGTTATATTATTCTATTCATTAATGTTGTGGATTCCAGGTGAGATATTTCTATACTGATTATTGCTTGTTTATTATTTTATATTCGAAAATTGATCTTAGAAATTATTTTTGATTTTTGAAGAAAATATTTTTTTAAACAATTTCTTGAATCTGATTAAGTGCTCCAATTTACTACCAATATCTTGTTAAAATCATATTTCTGCATCTCACATATTTCTATCACTAGTTGGGATATTGATTGAGTTTTTATTTATCTGGAGTGGTAGAAGCTCCGAGTGAGATTTACTTATCAACTTTTGTATTGGTGAGTTGTGAAGGCTTAAATATCATTGGGAATATTTAATCAAGAGTAGTAGGGTTTTAGTCTTTTCCTGTAAAGAGATTAAGGTAGTAATTCTTCCTGGATAAGAATTGCGTTTTTGTTTTGAGTGATTTTGTAATGGTTCAATACTTACAAGGTAAAAGGATATTTGGAGTATTTTGGTGAGGCTTTGATTCTTGAGCCTAAATGTTAAAAAGAATTAGGTTATTCTTTAGTCTGTAAAAAGTAGAGGTTTTTCCTTAGCTTGAGAAAAGGAAATTGTAAAGGTTGATTCTGAGCTTATAAAAGAATCAGTGTATGGGTTTGGTTCCTACCTTTAAAAAAATCTTGGTTTTAGTGGATACGACCTCCATAGAGCTTAGGGGACTGGATTAGCCAAGAGTAGCTTGGTGAACCAGTATAAATCTCTAGTGTGTTACTTTCTTAATTTGTTTATTTTTGTTATTTGGGTGTGCACTTAGATTTATTTTAATTCCTCTGTGATATGAAGATAATAATTAATTTAGGTATAAAATTAATTATTTGATTTATTCAAGTATATTCTGATAATAGTTTTTAATTATCCAATTCACCTCCCCTCTTGAGTATTCTACTGGGCCAACAGTTTGCCTTCCATTGATCAAGCTCAACTGAACCTTGATCAAGTCAAGCTCGGTTGTGAACTAGTTCAACCCATCTCTGATTAAGCCTGCCCTACTTTCAACCCAGTTCAACCAGTTTTTGCACAAGTTCAGCTGAATCCTAACCACGCTTAACCTATTTTTGTACAAGCTCAGCCTATCTCCGAACCAGTTCAACTCAGCTGCAATCTGGCTCTAGTCGCTTTTAACCAAATTCAACCTCTTCTCAGCAAATCAACCTTGGTCGCTGCCGATGTTTGTGTTGTGCTTCTACCAGATGCGGATCAACTGGGCACTGTTTAAGTGGTCGACTGTGCTTTCAATTCTTTTTTTTTTATCTATTTTATAATAATGGTACTTTGTAATTATGACAAGCTTTAAACATCCACCGTATTTATTCTTAGGAATCATCATCTTTTTCTTTTGATAATGATTGTCATCGTTTCGTATCTAGTGTCATAAATGCTTTGATGATTTGGTTTTGCCTTTTTTTTTTATTTACTGGACGTTGGTTTGGCTATCGAAAGCCAAGCCCCCTTGAGGTTTCTTTACGTTCTCATTGAGTGTTCTTCCTTCTATTTTCTTTTATCTTACATTAGCTATAGCCTCATCATCTTCAGTATCGAACATCTTTAATGTTCTTCAAGACAAGAGGAATATGAAGGTTGAACTAAGGCAACGATTTTGAGAGCTTATGAGGATGGCCAAGGTTCTCGATGAAGAGCATCCACGGCTACGTGCTCTCTAAGATGCCTGTGATGCTTTCGCCTCCTTTGATGTTGCCCATTTTTGTGTAGTATCTCAAATCCACTAACTCCATGATCGTCTAAAGTTGACAAAAAAAAAAAAAAACAGATTAACGATCTGTAGGCCCAAGTTCACCTCCACAAATCCAACAACAGCGTGCTAAAGATGAAGAAAGAAAATCTCTCTGAGAAAAATGAGGACGAGAAAGATAACATATGCTCTCTAATTCAACTGTTGAATCGATATAAAGAACACAACTTCTACCATTCAAACTCAGATTCTGAGGGCTTAGGTCCTGTGTCTTCTCCCGGATCGTATTAGCTCATTCACTTTCTTTTCTCTTTTCTCTTTCTTTTTTTTATTTTTTTTATTTTTTTATGTTTTTATTTTGTTTATTTTTTTATTTTTTTATTTTTTTTCGTGAAAAAGCCTCAAGAGCATTTTTTGAACAACATGGGCTTATTAGTCACCAAATAAGATCCTACAATGCTCTTGCAATGGCACTATCAAATATGGAACGTTCATTGGTAGGATTTCTGTAATGGTAAAATCTAATTTATGTTGGAAGAAAGATGTAATACACCTTCGAATTTGTACTCATTCTGTGATAGGAAGTGACAAGTTCAAGACTTTTCCCTTTTTCCGGATAGTACTGATGCATTTGTTGTGTATGAAAATTGTTGGGCATTATATGTTGCATGTTAAATGAACTTCCAAAACAATACTTACACTAAATGAGATGGATATGGAGCATAAGGCATCATATATCTAGTATTAAATCATGTATTTAACTTCGAAAATGTATTTGAAATTGATGTTTTTGGAAATAGAAATGGGCGGATTAGGTGTATTAGTACTCCTCCTGCCCTCCTCCATAACAAGTTTAAGTAATAAACATGTTATGGATTACCTGAGTCTCCTAGATTTATGGCTGAATCGATCTTACTAGTTTGGTTGATGAATTTCCCTAGGTGACTTGTTTTGCAAACGAACTGATCTAGGCTGTATAATAGAGCTAATTTTAGTAACTCGGTGAATAAACTGATTTAAGTAGTTTGATTGAGCCGAGCTAGGCAGCTCAACTTACGAATAAACTAGGCTAGGCAATTCAGTGGAACTGAGCTAGGCAGCTTAGTTTATGAACGAACCGATCTAGGCAGTCAGTTCTACTTATGAATGAACTGGGAAAGGCAGTTCAACGGTGCTGAGCTTGGGAGCTCAACTTATAAACTAACCGATCTAGGCTATTCGGCTGAGCCAATCTAGACAGCTCAACTTACGAATTGTTGATCACAAAATTTTGATGAACAATTAAATGCTGATATTTTTTTGTGGAACTAATGTGTTTATTGAATGTATCAATTTTAAGAGTTCCAGATAGTATCAAAAAGTAATTACAAAGGATGCATAGACAATGCAGAGACGATAACATCATGAAGAAATTGTGAAGGACGCAGAGATGGATACTAAGAGATTGAAGATTCTAAAGAATCTAGGAGAAAATAACCCTAATCTATTTTTACTCTTAATGTATCATGATTAGGATCACACACGACACAAAATATTTTTACAATTATGTGTGTTTTTAATAGGATACTAATTAGTTAACATACTTGCTCCTACGTGAAATTAAAGAAGAAATATTGATTTAAGAAAGATCTGATTAAATTTGAATTTAAGTGTTAGTGGAGTTAACCGAGAAAAGAAATTGGTTAAAGGGGCAAAAACATCGAAGAAATTAAATGAAAAAATCAAATAAGAAATGAGTACAGTAGGATCAGTCGGCTTTCCTAGAGGGATCGGTCAACTGATGAGAAGGTGCTAGAATTATGCAGTCTCTAAATCGACAAATCGACTTATGGTGTTCGATAGGTCGACCAATGGGAATTAGTTGAACTCTCAAAATTATTCGGCGGACATTTAAGTCGACCTATGGCCAAAAGAAAAACTCTCAAAATCGTTAGGTCAACAGACAAAGTTGAGAGGTCGACCTGCGAAACTCTCTCTATCGTCCGGTCGACAGAAGAAGTAGAGGACGACCTATGGGCAAAGGATTTTTGGCTTGGGCAACATCTTGAATCGGGCGGTCGACCTATTCCTTCTAGTCGGTCAATGGACGTTCAGTTTCAGGATTCAAGGATTTCATGGTTTTGATTCAAAAAGTAGTCGTTACTAGCCGTTTTATGGTTAGGATATGAGAGATATCTTAGGGATTTGATGGAGTTTAAGATATATAGTTGATATTTTATCATCCCTATAGATATGGTTGAAGTATTTTGATTATTTCTCAATTTAGTTCATGTAATTCTTTCTATCCTATCTAATTGAGTTTGAGAAAATATTTGAGGGACTTAATTGAACATTTTAAGAGTTATAATTGAGTAAATCATACTAGAATTAAGTCATGATGATAGAAAATGTCTATTAGAGTAATTATTTGTCATGATATATGGGAACTAGCAGTTGGAGGGCTTATTCTAACTCCATACAAATAAACCTGCGTTTTTTAGGTTTCAATAATCTCAATCCTTCATATCTTAAGAGCTATTCAGTTCTTTTGCTTTCTAAGAGTGATCATTCTGAAATCATACTGAGTGTATTATGAGAAGTATTCTTGAGAAGTGTTCTTTAGAAAAATTGTTGTGGATTATTGCTACTGCAGACTTGAAGTTTTATTGCTAATCATTCTTTATTCGGTGGATTCATGGTAAGATCGTTCCAAGTTTTTGCTATTAATTTTTGTGCGATATTATTGTTTAATACTTGAAATTTTGATCATTGAAGTCGTTTTCCTAAATTTTAAATTGAAAATTATTTTTGAAATGATTTTTAGGAAAATCTGATTAGCTGCTAAATTGTTTGCTACCTGTTTGGTTAAAATCAGATTTTGAAATTCTCACTATATTTCTATCACGAGGATCGGGATATTAATTGAGTTTAAATTAATCTGGGGTAGTAGAAGCTCCGAGTGGAAAAAAGACTTATCAATTTTGTAATTAATGAGTTGTGTGTCGGATTAGATACTATTGGGAGTGTCTAATCAAATGGTACCTGGTTTCAATCTCTTCTGGTAAAGTGAGGTTTTGATCTTTCCCTAGAGTACAAAAAGATTAAGTGTTAATTCTTCTTGAATAGAATTAATTTTGAGTGAATTTGTAACGGTTCAATCATTACCGGGTAAAATAATACTTGGAGTGATTTTTGTGTGAGGTTTAATTCTTAACCTAAGTATAAAAGAATTAGGTTAATCTTTAGCCTGAGAAAAAAATAGGGTTATTCCTGAGCTTGTGAAAAGGAATTATAAAATTTGATTCTGAACCTATAAAAAGAATAATTTTATAAGAGTTTGGTTCCTACCTGGTTAAAGGAATCATAGTGATTAGTGGGTGCGAATCTCCGCGGAGCTCGGGAGATTGAATTAGCCAAGAATAGCTTAATTATTTGATTTTGGAAGTATTATTATTTGGATTAAAAAAAATTAGCTACCTAATTTAACCCTCCCTCTTAAGTAGCTCACTAGGCCAACAAATGGCATCAGAGCTAGTTTTAGCTCGTTAGGCATAACATCCTAGCTAAACCGGTCACGTGCACAAACCATGGATAATATTTTTTGTGTATCTTCTCTTGATGGTAATAGATCTCTATATGATAATGTGATGTATGATTCCTGTGATTTTAGTGGTAATGATGGAGATGGTGATAATGAAAATGTAATTACTTTCCTTCACACTACTTTTTGCTAAAGAGAGCTTCAGTTTAAAAAAAAAAAAAAAAAAAATTGATTCTTTTGAAAATGAAGGAATTTTTTTTCAAAAATTTAAAGTGCATTTGTATGATTATTGTGGTACAAAAGAGTTTTTGGACGTTGTTTTTTATATTAATAATTTTCTCTCTAAAAATGATTCTCTTGAAAAGAAAAAGAGAGTTTTAAAAAATAATCTTGACATGATTTCTAAGTAAAGGTCGGATCTTGATTCAAAAATCGATTTACTTAAGAAAATTTTAGAAAAATCAAAATTCGACCTTAAGTCTGTTTCAAGAGCTTCTGAAAATAATTTTTCTAAGTAAACTGGATATGTTTCATCGTCTTATTCTTTATCACAGGCCAGTGATAGTTATGTTTCTATTGTTAGAAATGATTGACGCCTAACATCTCGTACTTTCCATGATGATCGATCAAATTTTAGATATTATTGCAATAGGGTTGGACATTTTAAAGTATCATGTTCATTCAAGAACCCTAAGCTTATGTCTGACATGGACGGATTCAAAATGAAATGGATATTGAAGAAAACTATTAAAATATCTTGTGCAGAGTAATGACGGAAGTGGACCCGAAAGAACAAACAAAGAGGTTATATCAAAGTCAAGACAAGAAGTTTTCAAGGATCCACAAGCGATGCATACAAAGCGAAAAGATGCACTAAAGACAAAATGTAAAGTTACAAAGAAACTACAAGCGAAATGTGCAAACATAAAAGAATTATCAAAGTTAAGATGGGATATCACCAGGAAGCCACAAGTGACATGTGCAAATGAAAGTATCAGTAAATCAAATGACAATAATCAAATGTTTAGAGGATACGGACAGGCTAAGAGAAATGGTGCACCCAAAGCAATCATCAGTTCAAATAAGATAAAGAGTAAAGTTGCCCTAGAAAATATAAAAGGTACTCCTAATCCCTCGCAGTTTAAATTTATTAAATTTGTTAAAGAAGGAGATGCCCGACTTACTAAATAGGTAAGTTGGTAATGGTTTCTAAGACCTATTTCATATGATGCGTTCACTTGTTGTCTTAGAAATATTGCAGGGTAATAATGAGAATCACATTTAGTTAAGGGGTATTAAACATATTTTTATGTGATTATATCAAGTAGTGGTCATGTGTTTAATTTTAAAACATATTATGAGATTTAGAAAATGAATTAAGTGAATTGAGCTGATAGTCTATGTATCTTGAAACGATATTTTGATTTATAATAATGCATAATATCATGATATGTTAAAGGTTGTCAAATGATTATTATTTTGGAAGAGTTTTAGAATTTTAATATGCATGTTATTATTAAGATTCATGTTCTTATGCGTTAATGATTATATGATTATTAGAAACATGTTACTTGAGAAGACTCAATCTAAATTAATTGGCTTATAGGATTAAAATTGCTTGAAATTGATTAGTGATTATGCATGATGTTGAGAATAATTGATAAATATATGTTCACTTAATTTTTTTTCTAATGATCTTCTTCTAAGTATATTTCAAAGAGTTTCAGGTTATAATATTATTCAAGGAGAATCAAATATTCATACTGAAACTCAAAGTTGAGTTAAGAATAAGAACAAGATTGATTCCAGGAGATAGTTGATCAGAGTTGAATCTTCATTCAACTTAGTGGTAAAATAATCTCATTCTTACATGACTAGATAAGAAATGTGTGTGATGTGAAATTATCATTTAATTTAAAGAAATTGACTCTCATCTCTATGGATATCAAACTTTGATTATATGCCTAAATAAAATAAGATTAAACTGCTCTTTGATAGATAAAAAGTTATGGATTATATATTGAGCATAATATTGAGAGTTGTGTGTGATACATGTTCTTCTTTTCTACATACATAGGCATACCCCTGGTAACCATCCCCGCCATAATCCTCTCCACATTCTATAGTTAACTACCGTGAATATTACCTGTGCTCTCATGACGGGATGTTACACTAATCATGTTTGTGCATGGGGAGGGGCGTCGGTGAGGTAACGGTTATCATTGACCTACCATTCTTGGATATGATAATCAAGCCTTTATTATGAGGCCTTGTTTTGTGCCAAATTAGCCCATGTGTGGTTGGCTTTCATTAGCAATCCAGACGCTCCATTTCTTTATTTCTTGGGCTATTAGAGCAACCGACCCTTGATTAATTTTTGGATCGCTTCTTCGGGGTTAGGTCTCACCGGCAATTCTGACAAGGTGTTTCATTATCATCTTCTCCAACTTGTGGGTAGGAATTTCTCCTACATCAAGGAGCACGGTAAAAAAAAGTTCATATCAGAAGTCGCCGCTATAGCCATCGTCCAACACTCCAGCCTCGTGCAGCTCCTAGGTTACTGTTGCGTTCCCGAGGGACCCAGATTCATCATCTATGATTACATCCTCAACGGATCACTGGATAAATAAATCTTCCCGAATAAGAGAACTAGCAAGATCGGCGATAGTTGTCTATCGTAGGAATTGAGATGCTAGGTCGTCGTCAACGTCGCTAGAGCTCTCTCCTACTTCCGCCACGACCATTGGTCATGAATCCTCCACCTCGACATCAAGCTGAAAAACATCCTCTTGGATAACAACTACAAAGCGATCATCTCCATTTTCAACCTCTCAAAGCTGATGGATTCATATGCCCTTTTTACCCTTATGAGGAGAGATGATAGGTGTAATTTATCTATTTATTTTCAAGCCAATTTTGGTAGTTTTTGAGTATTTTTGTAGAGTTTTATTGTGTTTTAATACATTTTTTTTTATTTTGTTATAAACTAGGTATTTGGGGTGAAAATGGAGTAAAACGGTCCATAAGCGATCAAAGCGTTGGAAGAACGGTGGAGAAAAACTGCAAAAATGCCAAATTCAAAGTCTGCATCCATCGGTGCAGCGGTAAAAATACAGAGAGTTTGCTGAAGCTTTACCGTTGCAGCGATCAAAATATAGAGAGCTTTACCACTGTAGCGGTCAACCGCCAAAAATCCTACCGACCTATCCACCACTGCAACGATCAGCGCCTGACATTTTAAGATATTTTAGGATATTTTGAGATATTTTGAATCCTATAAATATCGTCCCTATTCTCCCCAAATGAAAGGTAGACGTTTTCGGGAGTCTTAAGAGCTCCAAGGCTATCCGACCAATAGAAGATCACAACGCAAAGAATGAGGAAGTGTTCTAAGAGCAGTTTTAGCGATAGATCTTCGGATAATGGCTAGTCTCCTCTTTTCTCTCTTAGATTGGTTTAATGTTTATACATGTTTAGCTTGTATTTAGGGCTACGACCATGTGTAGGTAAACATATATTGTCTAGGGTTTGATGTAATTCACGAAAACGTATTTTATATAAAATCTATATTTCATTAATGGTTGTTCGTGTTTATCCGATTGTGTTTATCGTTATTCCATGTTTATATATTTGTTATGATATACTGAGAATAAGGGGTTTCACACTCGGGAGAGGTAACCCCGGATTCGGACTAAAGTCTAAATACAACGCGACAATCTAATAACCCGGAAGGAAGTTCGAAAGTATGCAATCCGTGAAGTTGGGGTAAGACTCATGTGACCAAGTATCGTATAGATGCTCAAGAGGGACTTTGGCATTGATACAAAGTCACATATTCATTCACTTTACACTCGGGAGAGGTAGTGAATGAGATTTTGATACCGATATTGTCGGATAGGATGAACGCGATTAATGTAATCTAGATTGAAACGAACATATTTAAGTGAACAAAGTTAATCCCTAGGAAATAATTTCTCATAAACATCATACCAGTATATTAGTATAATTAGTTTAATTAACTTAGTATTAATATATTTTATTATAAAAAACAACATTTTTATCGTCTTGATAAAGTTAGGTTATGATAATCGCGGTACTCAACGACCGTCTACACCAATCCCTATGTATATGAAAACCCTTACTCTTCCCAATCTATACTAAAACTTAACCCGTACACTTGCGGTAAAAGTAGCGACGCAATATTCACGCTACTATGTTTTTTGAGCCATTGTCGGGGATTGTGTTTTAGATTGTTGTTGATATTGTGAGTAAGTAACTTGATTTTAATTTAGGCATTTCTTTTGTTTATAACTTTTTTATTTGTAGTGTTGTTTTTATTTCTCATGTAGGGTACTTGAAGATACTAGATCAACAAGTATTGTTGCATTCTTTCAACAAGATTCTGAGCCATATTATTGCGCTTGGGATCAATACAAGGAGCTGCTATTTCGATTCTTCAATTATGGTTTCCTGAGTGAGTGTCAACTTCTGAATTTCTTCGACGGGTTACAAGTCGCAACCAGAACATGGGGGGAAGGAGAAAATAGTACCACATTTTTCTACGAATTAACTGCAGATAAAGACCTTTGGTCATTGGAGGAATTGGTGACTTTTGATTTTCAGAGTTGGAATTATTTACCAAGTTACCAAAGCTTAGGAGATTGTTCCAACACTTCGGCGCCATGGATTGACACTTCGGTTCAATATGTGGAGTCTTCCCTCGCCTTGGAAGAAATGTTCGTCACAGTTATGGGGGAGACTCATTTTTGCGAGAAACACATGATCGACTCAACTAGCATGAGGATCATCTTGATAATATTGAGATGGTCTGCGCCAAAATTGATGCGATGGTAACATTTCTTCATACTCAAATCGGTCATCGTTTTTGCTATGTTGAGGCCGAGTCAGAAGCGGTGGCACTAACAAAAGCAAATGTCACATCCGTATGTGAAAGCCACCATGAGGAACCGAATGCAAGCAGGAGGAACTTGGGTGAGATCGAAGACTATCATGCTAATATTGAGATAACCCAAGTATGGATTGGCGATGAAGAATCACATGTTAATAGTTGTGATTTTTCATCGTTTGAATTCCAATTGGTGATGCCGCCCTCGATCCAAGACGGTATCATTTATGAGGATCTGATATGGATCACCTATCCTACCCAATTTCTAGCTCAGTACATTAAAGCTCCCCAAGCACAAAATCTGGAGAAGAATCAAGTTGAAAGATCGATCCGAATAATGCCAAATCTCGCCAGTCTTAAGGGCATTATAAATCAAGACCCATATGTAGTGTTGTAGGACACTTACTAGGGGTGGAAGCTACTCTTCTACGAGCACTTCTCTATATCAAGCGAGGACAATAAACCACACTTTTCTTGGGAGGCAACCCAAGTCCAAAAATAAATAAGATCCATCATCGCCGAATTCATTCAAAGGCAAGCTTGTCTTGTCTCCCAGGTACGTGTTCTAAACCCTCGTCTTTATTATAATGCTTTATGTTTTCATTGGGATCGCTGATAGGTCATTGTGGACATTATCTATTTTAAGTTTGGGGGTGATGTGTAGTATTTTAGTATGTTTAAATGTTGTTTAGTTTATTCTGTCCAGGATTGTTTAGAGTAGTTTGTGATTGTGTGTTGTTGTTATTGCATGCTGTATTTTGCGTTCATCTGGGGCCACAACCCGATGATGATATTACCCCTGGTTCTTTTCAAGGTCAAGGGTAATGCCCATTCATGTATGTTCTGTGTGCTTGACAATGCATTTTGGTGAAATGTATTGTGGATCTTAATTTGCACGAGCACTAGACTCAATGTATAACTATTCAATTGATTTGAACTAATGAAAATTTAAGGATTCTAGAACCTAATTGAGGGGAAACTTGAGGCGAAATCCTAGGCGAGGTAGTTCATGAGACATGATTTAGGCATTCATTTGATTCGCTTGAGCTTTTGAAGCTTACCTGGTAAAATGTTTATCCCTCGTTACCCTGTTGAAGCCAATTTTCTATTTCAATTTTGAAAACGTAACAAATACCCTGGCCAATAAAACTTCTTTCCAAACCCATATCGTTGAACTTAAGGCACAATTTGAGTGAATCAAGTTAGCATTCGTGTATACTACTTGAAGTGAGCGGTTGGGTTTAGGGCGAACTTTTCATTGGTTTGATATTCGAGTACTCACTTGTCATTTTTCTTTCATTTAACTACACTTGTAAAATTATAATAATCGAATATGTTTAAGGGTGTGGTCTGTTAAAAAAAAAAAAACATATGTAAATATAGTAAATTTCCGTTTCTTTTGACAAGTGAGTACGTCAGTCTTAAATGATTGTTTGGGGTTGTCTCCAATTTATCTATAGGGGTTCGAGAGTGATTTTGTGCCAAGTATTGTTGAGTTAACAACGTTAACCTATTTTATTTTCCCAATATACCTTTGGCCATGTTCCAAACAGAACCAAGCCCTATTGATCTTTTTGAACTTCCAAGCCTACATTAGTGGAGAGTGGAACCCAATTAGGCGTATACAAATCCTAATCCTTAACTGTTTAAGTCATAAGCTTTGTTGGTGGATAATCTAATCTGATTGTTAGATAGTTATATTATTGAGTCTCGCACACACACGTTAAAAGGATCTAGAATGATGTTTACCATTATTGAATGTTGAAATTCTAGAACATCACATAGTGTATTTTACATCCAGAACTCAATATGATTGAGGGTTGTTGAGGGAAAAATATTTTGGTCGATAGCTGAATTCAAACTCGCACATCATTATGTTTAGATTGTTTGTGTTTAGGTTGTTTGAGTCAGTTATTTCGTTGTGTTTTTTTTTTTTTTTTTTTTTTTTTTTTTTTTAGTGTGTGAGTGTTTTACTCGAGGACTAGCTAAATTCTAAGTTTGGGGGTATTTAATAGGTGTAATTTATCTATTTATTCTCAAGCCGATTTTGGTAGTTTTCAAGTTTTTGTTATAATGTTTTATTGTGTTTTAATGCATTTTTATTTATTTTGTTATAAACTAAGTATTTAGGGGTGAAAATGGACTAAAACGGTCCATAAACGATCAAAACGATAGAAGAACGGTGGAGAAAAAGAGCAAAAAGACCAAATTCAAAGCCTGCATCCACCGCGGCATACAAAGAGTTTGATGAAGCTCCACCACTGCAGTGGTCAAGCCACCGCTGTAGCGATCAAAATGTAAAGAGCTTCACCACTGCAGCGGTCAATCACTGAAAATCCTACTGACCTATCCACCGCTGCAGCGGTCAGCGCCTAACATTTTAAGATATTTTAGGATATTTTGAATCCTATAAATATCATCCCTATTCTCCCCAAACGAAAGGTAGACATTTTCGAGACTCTTGAGAGCTCCAAGGCCATTCGACTAATAGAAGATCACAACGCGAAGAAGGAGGAAGTGTTCTGAGAGTGGTTATAGTGATGGATCTTCGAATAACAACTAGTCTCCTCGTTTCTCTCTTTCTCTCTTAGAATGGTTGAATGTTTGTATATGTTTAACTTGTATTTAGTTGTATTTAGGGATACGGCCATGTGTAACTAAACATATATTGTCTAGGGCTTTATGTAATTCACAACAACGTTGTTTATATAAAATCCATGTTTCATTAATGGTGGTTCGTGTTTATCCAATTATGTTTACCGTTATTCCATGTTTATATACTTATTATGATATACAGAGAATACGGGGTTTGACACTCGAGAGAGGTAACTCCAGATTTGGACTAGGGTTTAAACACAATGCGACGATCTAATAACCCGGAAGGAAGTTAGAAAGTGTGCAATCAATGAAGTTGGGGAAAGACTCAGGTGACCAAGTATCGTATAGACGCTCAAGAGGGACTTCGGCATTGACGCGAAGTCACATATTCATTCACTTTACACTTAGAAGAGGTAGTGAATGGGATTTCGATACCAAGATTGTCGGATAGGATGAACGCCGTTAATGTAAACTAGATTGAAACGAACACGTTTAAGTAAACGAAGTTAATCCCTAGGTAGTAATTTTCTATAAACGTCATACCAGTATATTAGTATAATTAGTTTAATTAACTTATTATTAATACATTTTATTATAAAAAACTTCATTTTTATCGACTAGATAAAGTTAAGTTATGATAATCTCGGTACTCAACAACCGTCTACACCAATTCCTGTGGATACGATAACCCTTACTCTTCCCAATCTATACTAAAACTTGACCCATACACTTGCGGTGAAAGTAGCGACCCAATATTCGTGCTACCAAGAGAACAGGTAGAGAAAAATAAAAAAAGAAAACAAAACAAAATGACATTTTTACCCTTAAATTTTGATATGTGTGTGTCACGTGATCAATTCCGTCCAACTTAACCCCATTTTTTTCTAGAAGGATCATTTAAAAATAATATGCAAATACGAGAGTCATTTTGACCAAAAAAAAAAAGGAGGAGGGGGGCCCAAATAGAAAAACGCATACAAATACAAGGACTAAATTTGTAATTTTCCCTAAAATAAAATAATAAAGCAAAAAATATATTACCAAAACAAAAAGGTAAAATTAGAAGGCAAAACCTATTATCATTATTCTCTCATTCTCTTGGTTAGTGCTAGCCACACTAGGCTAAACCTATCCCTTTCTCAATCAGTGTCGGCCATACCAAGCAAACTCTCTTTCTCTCTTTCTCTCTCTATCACCCCCCTCCCAATTACTATCAACCTCCAATATGCGCTGATATGGGAGAAATTCCCTCCCATGTGTAGTGTTTACTAGAAGTCTAAACGGATTTTATGGTTCGAGTCAGGTTGTTGAGACCAGCCCAGCAGAGGTGGTAGGATGGTTGCCTAGGGTTGAATACATCAGCCCACTTAGAATAAGGTTCGCTCATGAGAGCAGCCCAATACACGAATAGAAGAAGGCCCAATAATGCAGCTCAATAGGGTATGATAACAACCAAAGCCCAAAACGTGGGAGGCCACAAGAAGAGCAGCCCAACCCCATGATCCCATACAAGAGGAAGATCACAACTAACTCCCCGTATGTAGCGAGATCTTTGGCAGATCCCTTGTGAATAGCAGTAGATCATGAGAGGGGTGATTTCACCAACAAATGATAAGAAAATGAGGTCTATAAATGAGGAAATGTATCAAAATATTAAACAAATCCAAGTACTTATGCTTTCACACAAAACAGAATAATTTATTCTCATGCCAGAGGTTCTTTGGCCGACATCATACTGGTGTTCCCCTTTGAACTTATCGGCTAGAGATTTTTAGCAACATCATTTGGGGCCATTAGTGGGAAATCGATTAAAAGGCTTATAAATACCATGATGAGACAATTACGAGCTAAAAGAGTCGGTCAGGATCACAACAACGAAGCTCCCCTACCGGAGGAAATTAAAACTCCTGCGGAAGGGTTTCAAGCTAACCCTGCACCAAAAGTCCAAACGACTAACTCCAGAATCAACACTTTCATAGAGAAAATGACGACAATGCAAGGTATGATAATATGGAAGGCACAATAGATCGTCAGGACTACCAAGAAACCTTCGCTCCTTAACGGTGGTTTCAGAGAACAAGCGGAGTCTCTAGCGTCTTTGGAACAATCATTACCGGAGGAAAGAACTGTTCAAACAAATACTGGAACCCGCCTAGTTGAGGTGAGAAAAGTGGTCAGCCATACCGAAACCATAGTTTCCTTCCAGCAGGCTAGAATTCCATAAGAAATAGGCTTGACATTAGATGAACTGGAGGTACTGATGAAAAGAATCGAGTTGCCTTTAACCTCTAACATTAGAGAGGTACCACTCTTGGATAAGTTTGACCCAACAAACTTTGAGAAGTACAGCAATAAAATGGACCCAGATGACCATATTCGCCAGTTCAGGAAAATCATAGTACTTTATGGAGCATGTAACTCTATGTTGTATAGAGAATTTGCCACCACTTTGAAAGGATTCACCTTGGAGAGGTCACAAAACTTAGCACCTGATTCCATCTTTTCATTCACTAAGTTTGGGAAGCAATTCATCAGTTGCTTCATAACCTGCCAAAGGTTAATGAAAGAGGTTGATTACCTGCTAACTCTACAGTAGGAGAAAGGGAAGTCGTTGTGTCAATACATGAACCTCTTTAACGAAGAATAAATGTGTATTGAGGGATGTGATACAAACCTCATCATAAACACATTTACTTTGGCACTGCGTTATGGGAGATTCCAAGACTCTCTCATAAAACATAATCCTAAGAATATGGTTGAGCTGATGGAAAGGGCGAAGCCCGACATGAACTTGGAAAATGTCAAGTATGCAAGAGAAAGAAGGGTATCATCGAAAGATAGCCATCGGTAGAGTGAGAAAGACAATGGAAGAGCCAAGGGCAGTAGCTCAAATCAACAGAAAGATCGGTCAAGAGGCTTAGGATCAAAATTTGAGGTTCGCCAATAAGCTAACCTCCCAAGACTACGAATGCCGATCTCAAGCATTCTGCATGAGATTAGGTCGTTTGAGGTAGTTCAATGGCCACCTAAGATCCATTCAAAGTCCAACAAGAAGAATAAGGTGAAGTACTAAGAATTCTACAAAGATCACGGCTATGACATAAATGACTATTGAAGTCTCGATCAAAAGACTAATTGACATGGGCCAGCTATGTAGCTATTTATAGGAGCAATCATGGGAAAGAAATAGGTCTTGGAGTGGGAGCCGAAATGAAACACACTAAAACACAATTAAATATAACTAAAATGTTTGAGAACTAACAAATCCGGTTTAGAAATAGATAGGTTTTTCATACCTATCAATACCCCCAAACTCAGAATTTTGCTAGTCCTCGAGCAAAACACTAACATTAAACTAAACTAACTAATGAACTAATCAACTAAAAATGAAAAATTAAACTAACACAAAATAAGTATATGCATGTAAATATAAAGTTCAATCGAAATGACCAATTTGTTCCTCCCTCAACATCCTGAAATCGGATCAAGTTCGGGAAGCATCCCACACCAAGTGGTGTTCTAGAATTTCAACTATCAATATCAATACAAACCATTCTAGAATCATTTGAAGTGTGTGTGTGAGAACTCAAATGTATAAGTAGTCAAATACCGGATTCGATTATTCAATTGTTAGGCTCACAATTTAAACCGTTTAAAGGATTCAGGAAAACCATACGCTTGATTGGAGTCTACTATCCACTAATGTAGGCTCGGATATTCACAGAAATCAATAGGACTTGGTTTGGCTTTGGAGAATGACCACGGGTATCACTGGAATAAAATAGAAATTTCGTTTAATCGATCAATACCCGAGGTAAAATCGCTTGTCGCTATCCTCTTTCATGACCCCACCACAATTTAAAGTACAATTCTGAATAAGAAACGAAAATTCTTGTATTCACTTGTCGAAAGAGAAGAAAATGAAAATAATATTCATTTTTTTATTTTTTTAACATATTCCTAAATTAAGTCGAATAATTACAGTTTTAGGAGAGTGCAAAAAGAAGTTAGAGAAACACACCCCCAAACTTATTCGAATTTGTAAAATTTTAGAAATATGTAAAAAGAAATGATAGAAACACACCCCAAAACTTATTTTAGGAGCGTGCAAAAAGAAATACAAAAGTGACAAGTGAATATACTAATATCGAATCAATAAAAATTCGTCTGAAACCCTACCGCTCACTTGATTTCACTCAATTTTGAAAATTAGGCTTAGCGACTTTGGTTTACGAAAAATCTAAATGAAAAGAGTATTTGAAATGTTTTCAGAATTGATTACATTATCGGCTTCGACAGGGAAAATAAGGAATAAATATTTTCAGGTTTAGCTACAACGGATCAAGCGAAAAATTGACGGCCTAAATCACGTCTCCAGAATTACCTTACCTAGGATTCCGCCTCAAGTTTTCCCCAAATCAAGTTCTAGTTTCCTCATTTTCTATTATGAACTTAATATCGAATAATCAACGCCTAATCATTTAGATAATTATTCATTGAGTTCAAATGTCATGCAATTTTTGGATCGAGATAATTTTTACCCAATCGACATGTTAAGCACACAAAACACACCAAGAAGGTATTACCCCCGACCTCAATATGCAATTAGGGGATAATTCTCATCATCGGGTCTTGGCCCAAATGAACTCACATCTAATCATGCAAACACAACTTTATACATACACAATACTAAACTAATTCCAATACTAACATACATAAATTAATCTAATCACTAAACATTCAAAAACAAAAATTAAACTAACTAAACTAAAAATTTTAAAATTAAAACATTCATAATACATAAATAAATAAATAAATAAATAAAGGTCTATAAAACAAAAAATTTCATTTTGTTCAAAAAATAATAATAATTGTTCATCATTTTCTACAAAAAGTCAAAATGGATTAACATCCACTAAACTATCATCCAATCCATACCACTCAGGCCTGAACACGGCAGTGTTCCAATATCAGCGAACCCAATAAACATATAGCATGCTTGCACAAAAAATGGGTTGAACACATACCTAGAGAATAAGGCTTATTCCCTAATGTTCACCTTAAGACGAATCATCACCATCATCAATTTGAGAAGGAGAATGTGGTCTCTGGAGTAGATGTGGTAGCACAGATGGCATCGGTGGGAAATCGTCCATCTCAAGGCCAAGGCCCTCCCAAATCTTCCGTTGGACTCGATCTTGTTGCCTCAAAAATTGGTCCAGGAAAGAGGCAATATTGTATTGATTCTGGAGGACCATCTGAAGCTTTTTATTCATGCTCTCTTGGGAGTTTTCAGCTCAGGCTCCAGAAGGTTCAGCCGTATCGTCTGGTTGCTCTTCCCCTTCCTCCGGCTCAGGCTCGTGTGCCTCTTGCGCCCCATTCTTCCATAACCGATTTATCGCCGACAGCGTAAGTGGAGTGATAGGGTTACACTGGCTTCCCCAGGATACAGTCACATCAGCTAATCTGAATATATGGGTCAATAGTGACGGAAACGGGAGCCCACCCTTTACCGTTTTTATAGCATGAAGAATTGATGAATAGATTAGAAATCCAATGTTTATGGGTTATCCGGTCTGGATTTTATAGATCAAATAGGCCCTATCTTTTGAGACGTCTGACAAGTGTGATGTCAGCAGGAGGCTTCCACAGATGAAGTTGTGCCAAAATTTTGAAACTGCTTGAGGCATCTCACTGAAAATGTAGCGACGTTCGGTCCCTGATGTTTCCACTTTATCGGGCCAGATGTGATCTTTTGGATGACCCTTTGTAAAGAAAGATCCTGACTTTCAAGTGACTCCAGCGCCGAAAGCCCAAAAAGATGGTTTATAAAGTCAGGGCTGAAGATAATGGGTTGGTTCTGGACCCTTTCTAGATCGTCGATGGCCTCGGTAGCATTTTCATAGAACTCTTTGACCAAAGCGATTTCGCCTGGGGGTGGCGATTTGCAGAATTGCTCCCAGTAGCGGCTTCGGATTTCATTCCGAAATTCCTCCGGGAGCTTCTCGATGGGACCGAATCCCTGTTGACGTATGCAAGCATGATGTTTTTCGTGTTCCTTGAAGTGTTCCTCCGCTTGTTTTGACACAAAGCGGGTGGCATCAAAGTCAACGTCGGTCGGCACCCTTGGGTTTGAACCCGACCTTCTCCTCTGGCCCTCTTCTTAGCTGTTCTTTTCGCCATTTCCTACAATCACAATCACAAAAACCCAATACAACCTCATCATATTTGAACATTTGAAAAACATAAACCTCCCTAATCACTTTGTCATGAACACATACATCCCAAAACGAATACCCATTTGAATTTTTCAAACAAATTTAACGAATGTGACATCCTATATTAGTTCACACATTCAACCAATCCAATTAAACATGTGTATCATCAAGAATCAAACCAAAAACCCATGGAACTACGAAATCGTGAAACTAGGGTTTAAGGTTTTTTGGCAAAATTTCAAAATCCATTGATTTCTTTGATAGAATCATGCAAACCAACCAATAATTTCAACAACTAAACTAAATTTAATGTAAAAGAAACTTACTTGTTGAGAAATAATGGTCCAATCAAACGAAAATGAAGAAATCGCACCTTTCACGCAAAACCCTTGATTTTCGGAAATAGGGGTTGAAATCCGATTCTTGGAGGTTGAATCGTGATGGGAATGACCACTTTTGGTAGTAGACGGATGATTTTAGAGATTTGTAATGGTTTGGGAGTGAAATTTTAGAGAGAATGTGGAGGATTTGGGGAGGGAACCTTGTGTTTTTAATTTTTAAGCGACGGGCTGTTTTTAACAGCAGAAGGTCCACCGCTTAGGCGGTGGATTCACCGCTTGAGCGGTGGAACTCTTTTCGTTAAAATCAAACCTTCTGACGAAATTCTGCTTAGGCGGTGGTTTTTACGCCTAAGCCAAATTACACCAGTGTATAAATGTTTTGTTATGCTGTTAATCCGCCTAGGCGATGGTTTTTTCGCCTAAGCGGTGGAGCATATTTTGAAAATTTGGTGCATCCTATATTTTTACCGCTTGAGCGGTGGTTCACCGCTTGGGCGGTAGGCCTTTTTTGCTGAAAAACACCTTCTCTGTATTTTTATCGCCTGAGCGGTGGTTAACCGCTTGGGCGGTGGGCCTTTAGCTCCCACTTTAATGTTTTTCTCAAATTTTTAAAAGACAGCTCCACCCTTTACGTTTTCACTTCGCTTGTTCAATGTGTTTAAATTTAGAATACTTCCCCAAGCGTCCACACTCCTAAATTCACTGCCGAACACATTCCGAAGCCATGCCGGCTTCCAAAAAGAATAAATAATCAAATAAATAGTAACAAAAATCGGGTAATTTGATACCCTAAGTTTCATTTCAAAAGAATAGCGCTTGAGTTACCGTCCCCAACTGGAATTTTGTGTCACTAAGTATGTTTCACCAAAATTCCCCATAGACAAGGAATTTGGGCTCAAATGCTTAGTCGGATCAAGATCATGGCTTTGAAGTCGGCTTCTCCTCTCAGTCCTTATCATTTTCAACAAGCTCCATCTCAGGGTTTGAGATTTAAGAGTTCCAATCTTCATCATTTCTCGCACCGCTTGATCTCATTAACACAATGAAACAAAAATAAAAATTAAAAACAAAACAAAAATAAATGTCAGGATTAACAATCGACCACTTAGTCGCAATATCAACTTAGAATTCACATTGATCTCACGTCTACAACACCAAAGACTTGGTGTGTTGACGGAATTAGGATATGATACATTTGATTTTCCTATATAAAACTTAAGTTCTGGGCCGATACCGCGTTGCTTTTGCAATATTCAATTGAAATTCAAACTAGTCCCCGGCAACGGCGCCAAAAACTTGGTAGGGGCGATTTTTGTGCACGCCTACGTACGCTCGCAAGTATACGAGATCTAAAGTTTTAATATAGTGGATCTTTGAAGATCAGATATCATTCCCACAGAGAAAAGTGTGAATAATTGAATTGAATACCGCAATTGACGTAGTCTCGTATTATCCTGACAATAGAAGACGTGAATTGAAATTAAACTAAGCTAAATTACAATTAGTGCGTTAATTCTAACTGGGTTGATTAATTAGGGATTGATTTCGTTCACTTAATACACATTTGATTTCGTTCGGTTAACAATAACGGAGTTTAGGTATCCGACAATCTCGGTTCGAAAACTCCTCCGCCACCTCTTCCGAGTGTAAGACGGGGGAATACGCGACTTCGTGTCGACAAAGAGGTCCCCCTAAATGTCTTAACGACTCTAGGCCGCGTGAGTCTTGACCCAACGTCATCGACTGCACACTAACTAACGCCCTCCCGGGTCGTTAGGTCGTAACGATGTGTTTACCCTAGTCCGAATCCAGGGTTACCTCTCCCGAGTATCAAAACCTAGATTCTCAAGTCCAATCCTAATACCATTACAAGCATATTAAGATTGTCATCAAATGATAAACACAATCGGACTTAAAACAACAACCATTAAAGAAACGTATATTAAACCAAACGAATATTTACACAACTACACCTTTTCCTAACTAATCTCTAAATTACACTAACATGTTCTTAGACAATACAACATAAATCAAGAGGAGATCATCATTATCAACTATAAATATTTAAATACAAAGATGGAAACAAGGGAAGAAAAGCGAAATCTCAAAGTGGAGTAGTCCACTTTCGCCAAAGAACGATCCTCCCGAGCTTCCTCTTTTCCGTTGATGAACTTTCTCTTTTGGATCTTCAATGATTGGCCAAGAAAACTTCCTAAACTAATCTAATCTACTTCCTAATCCTAACTAAGGTGGAAGGAGAACTCTCTAGTTGTCAACCGGAGCCTCCTCTCACGTCTAAGGGGTTCTAACCTTTTTTTAGCAATTGGGGGAGAAAGAGGTTGTTGGAAATATCTTCAAAATATCTGAAAATAGATATTTCTGTGCAGAGTGTCACCGCCTAAGAGGTGGTTCACCGCTCGGGCGGTGGCTTTAAGTCGGTTAACGTTTGTCGGTGATTTTGCCTAGGCGGTGGTTTTTTCGCTTAGGCGGTGCCTGCTGGCATATCATTCTGATCTTTTCTCGCCTAAGCGGTGGTTTTCTCTCCTAGACAGTGGTTCATCCCTTCAGCACTCCAACATTCTGCCTCTTTTCCGCCTAAGCGGTGGAACTTCCGCTTAGGCGGTGGTCTTCATTCACCGAAACCCTGTTTTGCACATTTTCTTCACCGTTTCTCCACCGTTTTCACTTGTTTCTCCCCATTTGATGTCATTTCCCTGTTCTACACTAAAACACTCTAAAACACAATTAAATATAACTAAAATTCTTGACAACTAACAAATCCAGTTTAGAAATAGATAGGTTTTTCATACCTATCACTTGTCAATTCAGAGAGTTCATCTTGCTTTCACCGGTCAACCTATCAGTCGACTCCTTGATTCAGAGAGTTCAGCCACCATTTGTCAGTCGTCTTGTCGATCGACTTAGAGATACAGGATGTTTCAGCTTTTTTGTCCGGTCGACTCCTTAGTCGACTGCCACCTTCTGGATCTCTTCTCTGATCTCGTTTTTAACTCATTTTCTATCACGATTACACTCCTTTAACTTTTTTCATCTCTAAATTAGCTCCACTAATATTCTTATATTCCATTTTAGTCATTCAAAATTATTTCTTCTTATTTCACATAGGAGCAAATAATTTAACTTAATCAAAACACACATAAAAGATAAAATACATTTTGTGACATGTGTGTTCCTAAATGGGATATTAAGTGTTAAGATTCACTTGGGTTATTTTTTCTAATTTCTTCAAACTCTTAATACCACTTCATCATCTTAACATCTTCATTTAGCATCCATTTAATTTGACGTCTTCATTACTGAAATTTCAAATCACTGAAACACTCAATTAAACATTAGTTTCACTAAAACATCAATATTTAATTGTTCATCAAAATCTTGAGATCAACACAACCCATTGTCCAAAGGTAATCCTCACTATTCTTATAGAAGCCTTTACTTAGCCTTTGCCTCTGTGCTTTTACTCTCACGTTAGAGAGGCTTTGTTAGGCACACACCCGACGGGTCCTTATGTAGTTACAAGCATGGAGCTCAGCTTGAAACCTCTGGACGGATTGAATTTGGACCTAAAAATAGCAGACGTTCACCAATCTCCATCACACGTCACCTCCAACTCAGTAAAGAAACATCCGCGTGCCTTAACCACACCATATTGCTGGTGAGTTCCAATTTTCAACACTAACAGTTTGATGCCATCTGTGGGAAACGCTCAAAAAGCCTTCCTCTGGTCATTAACTCCCTATTCAACTAAGATTTTATGATCATATGGTCTGGTCAGGTCGAAAGATAAAGATACCAAACTCCTGCGATAAATAGAAACCCAAACATATAACCCTCCAGAGACATGTCAAATGTCCCGTGGTCGGATGCCCGAGCTCCATACAATAGGGACTACCATCCGCCCATGGCCAAAAGGATCCTTTGTCATTTCCCTCTAGACCCTTTATGGAGTAGGCATTTGGAGATGCTGAAGCTTCACGGATCGACAACTTGGAATGTCGGCTAAGCGAGTTCTACAACTACTTTCTAGTCTTCTTCTCATATTCACTATCGAACTATACCCCAATGACCGACTCTCCAGACTACAGGTTGAGAAAAGTGACCTTTGAACTATAGATAAAGGGTGATCTTCTCTAAGGGACACGCACCTACAGACTACCCCCAGCCTTGAGACCATGAGTCAAGATCCCCACATCTACAAAGACACGATGCCAAGGACAAAACAGGGTTACCCTTGGGTCGAGCTCCCAACTAAGTAGCCAGGTCTAACCTGAGGGCACGTCGTGAGCATGAAGCAGGCTCCTATTCGCTGTACTCACGCAACCACGGTGTCTGAGTAGTGTCAAGCCTTGTGCGGGAAGCACCCAAGAGAAATCCATCATAGAGTATCGCCTCACCAATATATATGCTCTCTTGCAGAAATGCACGGTGGAAGAAAAGCAGCTAGGCTCCTAGTGGCCGTAATCACGCGTCGCCACTTTCACCGCAAGCGTACGGGTTAAGTTTTAGTATAATGGACCTTTTGGTCGAGTATCGTATCCACATGGATTGATTGAGATTACTATCGACTACCACGATTATCATAACCTAATTTTATTGGCAACTAAAAATGAAATTAATTAATTAATACTAACTAATACTACAATACTAATTAATCTATACTAATACTACATTGAGATAGTTTTAAGAGAATATATTTTCTAGGGATTAGTTTTGTTTACGAATACGGGTTCGATCTCATTTTAGTTTATGTTAACAGCATTCGACTTATCCGACAATCTCAGTTTGTAAACTCCTCTGCCACCTCTCCCGAGTGTAAGACGGGGGAATACGCAACTTCGTGTCAACGAAGAAGTCCCCCTAAACATTTTAACTACCCTAGGTCATGTGAGTCTTTCCCCAATGTCATCGATTACACACAATCCAACTCCCTCCCAAGTTATTGGATTGTCGCGTTGTGTTTAACCTAGTACGAATCCGGGGTAACCTCTCCCGAGTGTCAAACATCGTATTTTCTATATATCATTCTAAGCATATAAACAATACAAGAATGATAAACACAATCAAACATCGAAGAACAACCGCTAACAAAACACGAACTCATTCAAACAACATATTCATAAATTTATTAATAATCCCTAAACAACCTATGTTTAGCCAATGGCCATAATAATGTATACAATGTAAAATAGTATAAACATACTCAACAACAATCGAAATGAAGAAAACAAAGAAAAGAAATGAAAGAACTTAGCCGATATCCGAAGATTTTGCGCTAAAACCGTTGAACGATCACTTCTTTCTTATTCTTCCACCTCGGGTTGTAAGCTTGATAGGTGTAAATTACCAATATATTTTCAAACCTAATTTGTTAGTTTTCGAGTACGTTTATTACGTTTTAATACATTTTAATGTGTTTTTATTCTTTTTGTATTAAAACAGGTACGTGGGGTGAAACTGTAAGAAATCGGATCATAAACGATCAAATCGTATCGAGAACGGTGGAAAAATAAACTCGGAGGCAAAAATATGAAAGAAGCCCACCGCCTAGGCGGTGAAAATTCTAAGAAGACAAAATTCTTGTTGAAAACTCACCACCTAGGCGGTGAAACGGCAGAATGTTTTCCCATTCCAACATCTTCTCCATCACCTCGGCGAACCTTAAACCAATATACTCCACTACCTAGGTGTGGCCTTTGCACAGAATTAGATATTTATTTTAGATATTTTGCCTATTTAAACCCCTATCCTCTCCTCTCTTTGATCTCTCTCCGGCCATTAGAGCCCTTAGGGCTTAGTTTAGAATATAGAGAGACTATGGGGAGTCCTCAAACAATTCCTAAAGAGAAGATTACCACACGGAGAAGGAGAATCGATCTGTAGATGGTTTCAGAGGCTAATCTTCGGATATCGGCTAAGTTCATCCTTTTTTCCTTTTATTTTTTATCTTCGATATATGTTTCAGTATGTTTAGCCTAGTTTCAATTGTATAAACATCTATGGCTATAGGCTAAATATGGAATATGTATGGGATTAATATCGTTTATAAAAACATAGTTTTGGTTGAGTTGTGTTTCTTTAATGATTGTTCTTCAATATTTGAGTGTGTTTATCATATTTTCATGATTATATGATAGTTTAGATATATCAAGAATATAGGGTTTGACACTCGGAAGAGGTAACCCCAGATTCGGACTAGGGTAAACACAACAGATGAAATCAATGACGTTGGGGCGACACTCACATGACCTAGAGTCGTTAAGACATTGAGAGGGACTTCTTCATTGACACAAAGTAGCATTATAACCCTCATCTTACACTCGGGAGAGGTGACGGGAAAGTTTACGAAATGAGGTTTTGTGTGCAATCGATGACATTGGGGCAAAACTTACGCAACCTAAGGTCGTTAAGACGTTGAGGGGAACTTCTTCGTTAACACGAAGTTGCATATTCCCCCCTCTTACACTCAGGAGAGGTGGCGGAGGACTTTTAGATACCGAGATTGCCAAATAGGTCGAACACCATTATTGTAGACTAAACAAACTCAAACCCGTTTAAGTAAATAATGTTAATTCCTAGATAATCCAACCCATAACTATCTCGTATTAGCAATTAGTATAGTTAAATTAGTATTTTAGTATTAGATGAAGTAATTAAATATCATTTTTATCGCCTAAATAAAATTAGGTTATGACAATTGCGGTACTCGATAGTAATCTCAACCAATCCCTATGGATACAATACCCGACCGAAAGGTCTATTATACTAAAACATGATCCGTACGCTTGCGGTAAAATTGGCAATGCTTAAATAGCGGACGCCAAGTTTTTGGCGCCATTGCTAGGGACTGGTTTGTCGAATACAATTTTCGGCGATCGCGACCAAGTTTTTGGTAACGAATGCCTGAGATTGTGTTTTGGATTATTGTTGATATTATGAGTAAATATCTCAATTTTAATCTAGGCATTTCTTTTGTATATAATTTTTGTTTGTAGTTTTGTTTATGTATTTCTTATGCAGGGTACTTGGCGATGTTAGATCAACAGGTACTGATGCATCTCTTTCAATGGGATTCCAAACCATTTATAGTGTGTGGCCACGCACATAAGTCGGTGAGGCGTTTCGTTGAAAGGTCGAGCCGAATAAAGCAATATCCTGCCAAGCTTGAGGGCATTCTGAATGTATCAGGCTGACAACCATAAACCAAGCGCTTCTTGGGAGGCAACCCAGGGTAAAAAAATAAGTTAGATCTATCTCCGTCAATTTGAAATGGAGGCGAGATCCTCTCGCCTCGCAAGTACGTTTTCTAAACCCCTGTATTCAATATCATGCTTTATACTATCATTAGGGTCGCTGACGAGTCATTTTGGGCAATACTTGTATTAAGTTGGTGGTGATGTGTAGTATATTTTAGTATGTGTTTATGTTATTAGTTAAGTTTTACAGTTTTTATCGTGTGCATGTTTGTTTAGGATTAGTTTGTTTAGTTTTGTTGTTTTGTGCTGAGTTTTGACGTCATCTGGGCCTTTATCCAATGATGATTTTGTCCCCTGATTGTTTATTGAGGTCAAGCGTAAAGCTCATTCATGTGTGTTTTGTGTGCTTAACGTATCATCTTAGTAAAAGTTATTGTAGATCCTAAATGCATGAGCACGTAAACTCAATATAGCACTATCTAATTTATTTGAAACCGATTATCCTTCATTCAATTTCAAGACAATAGGGATTCTAAAACTTGATTTGGGTGAAATTCGAGGCAAAATCCTAGGCAAGGTTGTTTAAGAGATATGATTGAGGCATTCATTTAATCGCTTAAGCCTTTTGCAGCCTACCATGCAATATCATTACCCCTCGTTACCCTATCGAAGCCAAAATGCCAATTTAACTTCTGAACACTTATCAAATACCCTAGCCGATTGAACTTTTTCCAAACCTTTATCGCTTAACCAAAGTTTTGATCTCAAGATTTTGATGAACAATTAAGTATTGATGTTTTGGTGAAACTAATGTTTGATCAAGTGTTTCAGTGATTTAAAGTTCTAGTAATAAAGATGTCAAATTGAATGGATGCTTAATGAAGATATCAAGATGATGAAGAAGTATTAAGAGTTTGAAGAAATTAAAGAAAACAACTCAGATAAATATTAACTCTTAATATCTCATTTAGGGACATACACATGGCACAAAATGAATCTTATTTTTTATGTGTGTTTTTGTTAAGTATACTTATTTGCTCCTATGAGAATAAAATAGAAATATTTTTAAATGACTAAAATGGAATATGAGAATATTAGTGGAGCTTATTTTAATATAAAAATGGATAAATGGGAGAAATCCTTAAAGAAAGTAGGTTAAAAACGAGATCAAAGAAGTGATTCAGAAGGAGGCAGTCGACTGAGGAGTCGACCAGAGAAGGAAGATGAAACATCTAAAATTGAAGAGTTGACCGACCGGTTGACTTGTGAAAACATCTGAACTCTCTGAATCTGCGAGTCGACCGAGCGGTACCTGTGAAAGCATGACAAACTTTCTGAATATGCGAGTCGATCAAGCAGTCGACCTATGATCGTTGCACGATGGTTTGGCTGCAAGAGTGTTGGGCAATCAACTGAATGTGCTGGTTTAGGATATTGTTTGATCCAATTTTAAATCCAAAAATAGCCATTTTTTGTTAGGATGTGAGAGAGATTTAAGGGATATTCTCTATATTTAAGATATGGTTCATATACTAATTAAATCCTTTTAATATGGTTCATTAAATATTAATGTTTCTCAATTTGGTAATTAAAATGGATTCTACACTTATTTATTTTTGATTGAGAAAAACTTTGGGAATTTAATTGAGAGTTTTAAAAGTTGTTATTAAGTGAAATTGAATCTAGGTTATAGGTTCTGTAGACTTGCCAGTAGTTATGTCAATAGAGGATCATGAGATAGGAAGACGTGCCAGTCGTCTAGTCAGTCGGGGACTTTGAGATAGGGTGTCGATAGATAGTGTCGAGCTAGTAGTGGACCGTGAGATAAGGTGTCAATAGGTGAGTTCGACACGCGAGTGATAGTTATTGCATTGCATTAGATGATATATTAGTATCGTGCATGATTAGTTGTCTTGTTGGCAATTAGTGGGTGCGACGAAGTGTGATACTGCTTGTTGGTGGTTTGGGTGGTGGTTGGTAGTGGTAATGGGTAGATTGCGATTGTGGGGGTGCTAGTGGTTGGGAATATTAAATTATAACTGATAAGTAATTCTATTCGTAGTATTTGACATTGGGATTCCCTGTCGGTAGTACGTAATATTTTTATTGCTGAACCAACAGTATGGTAGAGCGTACTTATTTCGTCCAATGTTAAGTTATTCATTGAATTGATATCGGCTGACAACATTTTATTTATGCAATGTCACAACACACTACGTTACTATTTGAGATACGCGGATTCTATCAGAAATGTGTAGGTGTGCTCGTGATTTTAGTGGAGAGGGAGGTTTATATGTTTAAAGCAGAAAACGATGACCATTCGGCGGTACAAAATAAAAATCTGAAATAAAACGGAAGAGATAAGATGTAGACTAATCTAGAAAGGATTTACTTTGGAAATACGTTTTAGGTTGACGGGAAGGCAGATTTAAAAGTTATACGAAATGGGCAAATACAGTGTAAATTAATAAAGAATGATGTGTAGGAAATAGCCAAGAACTATGAGTCCGTGTTAAGAGTTAGTGCGTATAAATATAGTTCACTTCGTATTGGTGGTAGGAAATTGTTGGTAGATCTATTACCCTTGAATATTTACGATCTTGATATAATACTGGATATGGATTTGTTGTTCGTCTGTCATGCCACGGTGGATTGTTTTAAGAAGAAAGTGACCTTCCAAATCTCAGGCGAGCCAGAATTTGTATTCTCGGGAGACATAATTATCACTTCTGTCAGTTTGATTTTAGCCTTAGAAGTCAGGAGATTATTGAAGAAAGGATGTCAAGGATACATTGCGCACGTGATTGACACCAGTCAGAAAGAAGTTTAGAGGGCGGATATTTCAGTGGTCAGATATTTTCCCGACGTATTTTCCAGAAGAATGGCTAGGGTTGCCAGTAGATAGGGAGATGGAAGTCATTATTGAGTTGCTTCCATAAACTGCTCCTATATCGATTCTCCCTTATCGTATGGCACCTACCAAGCTGAAAGAATTGAAAGTGCAGTTGCAAGATTTCATTGCAAGATTTATTAGATCGTAGATGTATCATACCTAACGTTTCCCCATGGGTAGCCGCAGTTTGTTCGTGAAGAAGAAGGATGGCACGTTGAGAATGTGTATCGACTATCGGCAGCTGAATAGGATGACCGTCCGTAATAAATATCCGTTACTTAGGATTGATGACTTTTTTGACCATCTCTAGAAGGCTAAAGTGTTTTCCAAGATAGATCTTCAATCGGGGTATCACCAATTGAAAGTCAGAGACAGTGATGTGGCGAAAATGGCGTTCCGTACGAGATATGGACACTATGAATTCTTGGTTATGCCCTTCGGATTGACAAATACTCCTGCTGTCTTCATGGACTTGATGAATCGGGTCTTCCAACTTTATCTGGATCAATTTATTATCGTATTCATTAACGATATATTGATTTATTCCCAAAGCAGAGACGAACATGCAGAACATCTTCGAATCGTGTTGCAGACGTGGCGGGAGAAGAGGCTATATGCGAAGTATAGTAAATGTGAATTTTGATTAGATTATGTAGTATTTTTCGGTTATATTATTTTAGGAACGGTATTTAGGTGAACCCAAAGAAAGTTGAAGCTGTTGTTCAGTGAGAAAGACCAAAAAATGTGACAGAAATTCAAAAAATTTTAGGATTGGCGGGTTAATCTCAACGGTTTGTGCAGGGATTTTCTGTTATAACTGCCCTGTTGGCTCGTTCAACTGCAAGGAATCCAAATTTGAGTGGACTGACAAATACGAATGGAGTTTCCAGTAGTTGAAAAGTAAATTGATATCGGCACCAATACTATCCCTCCAGACGGAAGGGGTGGTTTTGTGTTTTATAGTGTTGCGTCCTACCAAAGGCTAGGATGTGTTCTGATGCAGCATGGTCATGTAATCACATACGCATCTCGACAACCAAAGAATCATAAGCAAAATTACCCAAAACATGATCTGGAGCTGGCAGCGATTATTTTTGCCTTAAAGATTTGGAGACACTACTTGTATGGCGAGACATGTGGAATCTACACCGACCACCAAAGTTTGAAATATCTATAGAAGGAATTAAAGTTGAGGCAGAGACGTTGGATAGAGTTGATTAAAGACTATGATTGCACCATCCACTATCACCCGGAAAAAACTAATGTTGTAGCGGATGCGTTGAGTCAGGAATCGGCGGGTTCGATCATGCACATTAGAGTTATTCATACTAATTTGTATGCTGAATTGAGATCTTTGTGAGTTCAGTTGGCGGTTAGTCAGACGGCAGCGTTACTTGTGACTTTGACTTTGAGGCAAACGTTGATTGATCGTATTTTTGAAGCATAGAAGTCAGACGTTCAATTGGAGAGAATTCGGGATAAATTTTAAAATAAATAAATAAACAAATAAAATAATAAAAAAAAATTAAAAAAAAAAAAAAGATATATTGGAGGAAGCGCATGGTTCAGCGTATGCGATGCATCCAGGTAGTACCAAATTGTACCGAGATTTACGTGAACATTATTGGTAAATCGGAATGAAATAGGAAATCGCAGAATTCGTTGTCAGGTGTCTTGTTTGTCAGTAAGTTAAGATTGAGCATCAACGTCCAAGTGGGTTGTGGCAATCTTTACCTGTTCTAGAGTGGAAGTGGGAGCATATCACGATGGATTTCGTTTCAGGATTACCCGCGCACTAAAAAAAAGGGGCATAATTCCATCAGGGTGATCGTTGATCGGCTTATCAAGTCCGCTCATTTCTGGCTGTAAAGACGACGTATTCTCTTGAAAAGTATGCACAATTATATATTGATGAGATTGTTAGGTTGCATGGCGCACCGATGTCTATAGTGTCGGGTAAAGATTCAAGATTTACTTCGAGATTTTAGTCGAACCTCCAAACTGCTTGAGGTACCAAGCTAAAATTTAGCACCGCTTTCCATCCTCAGACAGATGGTCAATCAGAGCGTACGACTCAGACATTGGAGGATATTGAGGAGATATGTTCTGAAATTTCCTGGTAGCTGGGATAATCATTTTTCGTTGATGGAATTCGCCTACAACAACAACTACCATTCAGCAATCGAGATAGCCCTGTATGAAGCGTTGTATGGTAGGAGATGCAGAACCTTAGTCTGTTGGACTGAGGTGGGTGAACGTAAATTATTGATGTTGGATATAGCTCAGGTGACAACAGACAAAGTAAAGGTGATTCGGGAAAGATTGAAAAATTGCTCAAAGTCGACAAAAGAGTTATACAGACAAGCGCCAACGGGAGTTGGAGTTCGAAGTAGGGGATCATGTGATCTTGCATATTTCTCCGTGGGAAGGCATAATAAGGTTCGGGAAGAAAGAAAAATTGAGTCCAAGATACATCGAACCATATGAAATTTTAGATCGAGTTGACACTACGGCGTATAGGCTTGCGTTACCGCGAGAATTATCTTGACTACGCGATGTTTTCCATGTATTAATGCTTTGATTTATGCCAGACCCTTCTCATGTGTTGTTTTCACAGCTGATCAAATTGGAAGCAGATTTGACCTACGTTGCGGAGCCAGTCTAAATCCTAAACTGTAAGGACCAGGTGTTATGGACGAAAACAATCCCATTAGTCAAAGTGTTATGACGCAGTCATACAGTGGAAGAGGCAACATGTGAGCGAGAGGACGAGATGAAGAACGAATACCCACTTTTGTTCGATTTGGTAATAAAATTTTGGGACGAAATTTATTTTAGGAGGGAAGACTTGTAAGACCTCAATCGTAGTACGTACATCATTATAGTTGCATTTTAGAGTAATTGAAAACAATTCAGGGGAATTTGAGTCAATTAAAAATTCAAATTAAAAAGTTTAGGGGTTAAATTGAAAATTTCGGAAAAACATTCTATCCAAAATTAGCATTTAACTTTTTAAATTGAAACTTAAAAGGGGTAAAAATTTAATTTTTAGAACTTTTAAAGAAGTTGATATTGGACTAAAAAGAGGATTTTAAGAATTAGGAGGGAGAAAGAGTAATTAAACAAAAATCTTTATCTTAATATATATATATATATATATATATATATATATATATATATATATATATATAAACCCATTTTGTGCGTGTGTGTTGTGTGCCATGGAGATCCGCCGAAGGTAGAGAAGAAACGGGAAGTGGGAGACGTGGCATTTTGAGATCAACTCTTTAGCCCACTTGATACATGCATTATATACTTGCATGCAGACTCAATCTAAAGGGAGGAAAGGAGAAGCACGAAAAGAGATAAACAGAGAGAGAAAGAGAGAGAAGGGTCGGACAGTCAGTGTTCGTCGCTGGCGATGGGTTAGAGAGAGAGAGCTCGCCGGCGATGAAAATTCAAAACAGAAAATAGAAATGCCACGTGGGTAGGTGTTCGTGTTCTTCATATAGGTGTGTGTCGTCATCAAATTTCAGAGAGTGAGAGAGAGCGGGTCGCTCCAGTGGGTGTGGGATTGCTGTTTGTCCGGTGGTGCGTAATCATCGCCGTTGTTCAGTAAAGTGTGTGTACGTGTCTTGTGTGGTTTGTTCAGCATAACCGGTGTGTGATTGTTCGGTCAGATAGGTGTGTCGATGTGGTCACCGTCGTCGCCGGAATAGAGAGTAGAGAGAGAAGGTGTCATCGGCCGGTGGACGTCGTCGATTTCGTGGGTTGCTATGTTCAGATAGTAGACGTTTGCATGTGGGTGTTCTTTAGTGTTGACGGTGTGGGTATGTTCCTCCGGTGGGGTGTGTGTCAGTCGTGTGGGTGTGCATATGGGTGTCACCAGTGGGCATGGGCCGACGGTAATCGTGGGGCTGCGATCGGAGGTGTGGCGTCGTCGGCATGTGTTTTGTCAGGTATGTGTGTGTTGCTATTGCGGTGTGTGTGTGTGTGTGCAGAACGATGCAGGGTGGCCGGCGGATGGTGGCAGGAGGAGTGAGAGAGTTCGTCGATGGAACTGAATCAGACACAGGGAACAGGTACGAAAAAAGAAAAGAAAAAAATTGCACAAACCACCCCACTGAAAAATCAAAAACCCATCTCGTGGTCGCCGAACGATTCGGAAACATGTGAAATTTCAATCGATTATTAATTTTCGTTAAATTAAATTTTATTTAGCGTTACAAATCCTAAAATCGTAATAATTTCGTAACGATTAATTAATTTTAATTACGTGGTACATAAAATAGTAACGATTCAGAATATAGGGTCTGTATTGCATGATTCGGATGTTTTAGATAAGATATTAATTTAGGTTCTGTCACTATTAGGCTCACAGGCACCGGTGTCCCGATAGAGTGTGGTCAGTGAAGGTTTTGGAGAGCGGTTAATAAGGTGAGTGTACTATCTTCTTGCCAAACTATATATATATATATATATATGTGTGTGTGTGTGTACGATGAAATGTTGGTTGACTTAAACTGTACAATTTTATAAATTATATGGATCAAGCAGGTATTTGGGTAAGTTGGTAAAATGAATTTTCGGGGTATTGTGTTGGTTTCTAAAAGAGAGTGGAAAGTAACTGGTTTTCTAAGAATGTTTGGTTTTCTAAAAACTAAGGTGGGAGAAATGGTTTTTATTAAAATCGGTGGTACAAAAGTGGAAAAATGGGTTTTACTGAAATTGGTGGTATTTTTAAAAAGGAGAGTGAAAAACGTGATTTTGGAAATTCTCCCTGAAAGGGGTGTGGCTTATATTCTCCCCATAAGGGGTGTGGATTTTTGACGATATGGAGTGAAAATATATTTCTTCCCATAAAGGATGTGGATTTTTAACTATAGTGATAATTTTGACGATGACATAGTTGTTCTCCCCGCAAGGGGTGTGATTTCTCCCCGAAAGGGGTGTGGATTTTATTTCTCCCTATAAGGAGTGTGGATTCTTCCCATGGGATGTGGATAGTTCTCCCCGTAAGGGGTGTGGATTATAGTTCTCCCCCAAAGGGGTGTGGATATTTCGTAGGAAGGCATTCCTAGGGATGTTATGGTACCGTTGCAACTCCTGATCGTAAGGTTAAAACGATCACTATGGCTAGCCAGTGTGTGTTGTGGTAGAGTGGTGGTTTGAGATGTGTGTTTGAGATGTGATGTTTTACTTATATTGGGTGATTTATTATTTATTATGGTGATCGGTATTATTTTACTAGATGGGTTGGAATGGAACTTATATTTATTGCTTTATTTTTACTGCTTATATTATGGAGAATTTTACTAGTTACGTGTTGTTTCTATACTCACGATTGATCCATTTAGATGTTTTAGAATGAATTATTATTTTAAAAATATTTTTACTAAGAAGGCAGTACACTCGCAGGTAAAATAGCTAGGAGTCGGTCGATCCCCTACTAGTTCTAGATAGAGTTATACGGGTCACGCAAAGGAGTCATTTGAGGAAAATTTTGGAGACGAGATATCAAAAATGAAATCTAAGTGAGGTTCAGGGGATTTGTTTGATTGTATTTATATTCGGGACGGTGTATCCCTATCAGATGGGACTATTATATGTGTTGTATAGATTTACAATTTTGTTATTGACGTATTGAGGTTGGCTAGTCAGTTGGGCGGTGTCATGTCTACGTCACGCCGGCCCCACATGACGGGTATCTGAGATGGGGTGTGGCATGAGGTCTCCTTTCATGGGGGAGGTCCTGAATGAGGTAGTGCTTAGACACTTGGCACACCCCTAGATGAACCCTTACGATAGAACCTTGGATCCTAAGGACCACTTATCAACCTTCAAGTCCCATATAGATATCCGCATGTCATTAGTGGTGGTGAGGTGCAAATCTTTCCCGCTTACCCTTTTAGGGGCAGCAAGGTCCTAGTTCCAAGGCTTAAGACCACCATCCATCCCTACTTTCCACGAGCTCGAGAAACTCTTCTTGAAGATTCAACCACTCATACTAGGGATCGTGGACCATGGCTCACCTTTTTTCTTGACAACAGGAGCATGGTGAATCCGTTGGGGATTATATTGAAAGATTCGACCAAGAAGTCAACGTATGTGATGAGCTCTCAGACAGTGTCGTGTTGTCCACTTTCATTAATGGGCTCAAACACCGAAGGTTATCCTACGACCTCTGCTCGAATCCTATAGCTAATCTTAATCAATATCTAGACCGCGACATCTGATTCTTCAATGTTGATCTGAGGTTTGCATTCAAAAGGGAGTGATAAGAGGTTATGATGAAGAAAGAAATAAAGAGACCATAAGGGCCCGAACAAGGCATAGGGCTTGAAGAGGCTCCAAGCGAACAAGCCATGGAATCCAGCCGAGATCCCCTCTGCTATTCTGCCTCTGCTCGTCATATACCAAGGAAAAGACCCTTGAGTATTTATCCAAGTTATGACCCTAGGACATGTGGTGAGCTCAATGCTCTGTCCTCCAGGCTGAGGAACTCTTCATCGCAGCACTCCAGCTCTGCAAAGATTTGTGGGAACTTCTTTGGCAATGACCAAGTGTTAGGTTCTATCACAACTGAGAAAATACCACAAAGCAAGTCCTCTGTCCCGCTTTGGACAGGGACGAGCAACCCTCCAGTCAATCTACAAGTAAAGCATAGAGGCGGAGCCGAGCAGCTCATCGTCCTACCACAGATGGGGATGAGCCAACCTATCTATAATAACATTCTGGTGCATAATGTTAAGGGTGATAACTGGACCCCCTACACAGGTCGATAGTCTGTACCCAGGAATAGACTAAGGTCATCTACCAAGGGCGAGGCATCGATCGAGTCTGAGGGCCTACAGCTAAGTATCTATCCCTCACAATCGACTATAAGTAAGGTGACTTAAAAGGGATGATGCTCATGCATGGACTAAATTGAGATAACCTAAAAGGGATCAGGTATAAGCCCGACTACGAAGAACCCACCGACAACCAACTGGTAGCAGAATATTTTGTCTTTACTTTCACCGTAAGTGTATGGGTCAAGTTTTAATAGAGTGGGAAGAGTTAGGGTTGTTGTATCCATAGGGATTGGATTATACGGTCATTATTTACCGCGATTATCATAACTGAACTTTATTTAGGCGACTCAAATTTATATTTTTGTTTATAAAATAATATATTAAACTAATTAACTAATTAAACTAATTAATCTAATATACTAATATTGACGTTTAAGCGAGTAAATTGTCTAGGTATTAACTTTGTTCATTTAAATGCGTTCAATTCAATCTAGTTTACATTAACGACATGCACGTTATCCGACAATATAGGTATCAAAATCTCGTTCACTATCTCTCCCGAGTGTAAAGTGAATGAATATGTGATTTCGCGTCAATGCTGAAGTCCCCCTTAAGCGTCTATACAACACTTTGTCACATGAGTCTCGCCCCAACCTCATGGATTGCATACTTTCTAACGCCCTCCCGGGTCATTAGATAGTCACGTTGTGTTTAAACCCTAGTCTGAATTTGGGGTTACCTCTCCCGAGTGTCAAACCCCGTATTCTTAAACTCAACCCTAATACCATAACAAGCATATCAAGATTGTAATATAATGGTAAATGCAATCGGATAAAGATAAACAACCAATAACGAGACAAATATTTAATCAAACAACGTTTTTATAAACGAATCGTTCCCTAAACAGTATATGTTTAGCTATACATGGCCATAACCGAATATACAACAACAAATAAGCTAACATGATCAAATACCAAAAAGGGTTCAATAAATAAAGGAGAAAAGTCATTATCTGAAGAATGGACAGATCCACGTTCACTAAAATTGCTCTGATCTTGTTCTCTCTTCTTGGAATTGTGTTCTCTCCCCTTGGTATAGTCTTGGAGCTCTCAAGAACACTCCCAAAAAATTCCTTTGTGTGTTGGGCTCAAGAGATGATATAAAGGGATCTAAAAATATCAGCAAAATATCCCAAAATATCTAAACTATCTGGCGCCTAACCGCTGCAGTGGTGGAGAAGTCAGTAGGCTTCTGTTTGATTGACCGCTACAACAGTGAGGTTTACCACTACAGTGGTGAATGATTAGAAGGTTTAGCAACTCTCTACATTTTGACCGCTAGTGCGGTGGTTTCACCGCTGCAGTGGTGGGCTGCAGGTTTTGAACTTTTATCTTTTTGCTCGTTTTCCCACCGTTCTTCCACCGACGTTCTCCCAATTTACTCGATTATGAACTGTTTTCGTCCATTTTTGCCCCAAACACCTGATTTATGACAAAACAAATAAAAATGTATTAAAACATATTAAAACATTATAATAATACTCGAAAACTACCAAAACCAACTTGGGAATATATAGACAAATTACACCAATGAAATACCCCCAAACTTAGAATTTTACTAGTTCTCGAGCAAAACACTCACACTAAAAATAAAAAAACATAATGAAATTAACTAACAAAAACTAAACAACGAATAAAAACACAAATAACCTAAACATAACAATATGCGAGTTTTCAATTCAACTATCGACCAAAACATTATCTCCTCAACAACCTCCAATCATATCGAGTTCAGGAGTAAAATGTACCATATGATGTTCTAGAATTTCAACATTCAATAATGGTAAACACTATTCTAAATCCTTTCAACATGTGTGTGTGAAACTCAATAATATAATTATCCAACAACTGGATTGGATTATCCACCAACGAAGCTCATGACTTTAAACCGATAAGGATTAGTATTTCCATATGCCTGATTAGGTTCTACTCTCCACTAATATAGGCTTGGAAGTTTAAAAAGATCAATAGGACTTGATTCGGTTTGGAACATCTGGCCAAGGATATATCAGGAATATAAAACGGGTTAACATCGTTAACTCAACGAAACCCTACAACACTTGGCACACAATCACACTCCAACCCCCATAGATAAATTTAAAACAACTTTGAACATACATTTAAGACCGACGTACTCACTTTTCAAAAGAAACGGAAATTGAACTATATTTATAGTAGCGGAATATTACGTCGCCACTTTTATCGTAAGTGTACGGGTCAAGTTTTAGTATAGATGGGGAGAGTAAGCGTATCGTGTTCATGGGGATTAGTTGATATTATTATTGAGTACCATGTTTATCATGACCTAATTTTATCTAGGCAGAAAATAAATGTATTTAAAATTAATATAAACTAAACTAATATAACTGAATTTAATCTATACTAATAATATGAGATGTTTTAGGAAAAGAATGACTTACATTAATGGTGTTCGACCTATTTGACAATCTCTGTATTGTAAACTCGATTGCTCCCTCTCCTGAGTGTAAAGCGAGCGAATATGTGATTTCACGTTGACGCCGAAGTCCCCCTCGAACGACTTTTCTAACACATAATCGCATGAATCTCACCCTAACGTCATTGATTGCATACTTTCTAATGCCCTCACGGGTCGTTAGATTGTCGTATTGTGTTTAAACCCTAGTCTGAATCCGGGGTTACCTCTTTCGAGTGTCAAATCCCGTATTCTCTAATTATCTAAACAAGCATAATATCGAAGAATAATGTTAAACACAATCCAAATAACTAAGAACAATCATAAACGAAACACCGAAATCAAAATAACCACATATTTATAAATATATTGTTAATCCCTAAACAATCCACGTTTAGCTAACGGCCATAACCGTATATACAATAAAGAATGAGCTAAACATGCTCAACAACTACCAAAGTTAAAGAAATAAAAGAAGAATGAAGAAACTTAGCCTATATCCGAGGATTTGGCGCTTAAACCGTTCCACAATCACGTCTCCTTCTTCTCCTCCTTTGGGTTGTGAGCTCCCCCTCTAAAATCTCTTAACCTAACCCTAAGTATATCACAAGGGTGGTAGAAGACGAAAAATGAGAGAGGAGAGGGGATTAAATATCGAAAATATCCTAAAAAATATCAAAAAAAATATCTAAATCTATGTAGAGGTGACCGCCGCGGCAATGGAGATCAAGGACTTCTTTGCAGCGGTGGAGAAAGTGGTGAGATTAGGGACTTCTATGCAGTTTTACCACCGCAGTGGTGGATATCACCGCTGTGGCGATGAGTTTACAACAACTTTAGGCCCTCTATGCATTTTCGGCGGTGGCCTGGACGTTGCGACGGTGGGCTACTGTTCTAAATATTGCCTCCGTGCTTATTTTCCCATCGTTCTTCCACCGTTCTTGATCCAATTTTATCGTTATTGATCCGTTTTTATGCGTTTTCACCTCAAACACCTGATTTATACAAAAACACATAAAAACATATTAAAACGTACTAAACGTACTAGAAAACTAACAATGTTCAGTTTGGAAGTAGATAGTTAATTTACACCTATCAATTTACATATGTTTTTTTTTAACGTACCACACCCCCAAACTTATTCGATTATTACAATTTCACGGGTATGGTTAAAACGAAAGAAAAATGACAAGTGAGTACTTGAATACCGAACCAATCAAAAGTTTGCCCTAAACCCAACCGCTCACTTCAAGTAGCATACACGAATGCTAACTTGATTCACTCAAATTGTGCCTTCTGTTCAGTGATATAGGTTTGGAAAGAATTCAATTGGCCAAGGTGTTTTTTATGTGTTCAGAATTGAAATGGCATTATAGGTTTCGACAGGGTAACGAGGGTTAAACATATAGCATGGTAAGCTTCAAAGGCTCAAGCGAATCAAATGAATGCCTAAATCACATCTCCTGAACTACCTCGCCTAGGATTTCGCCTCAAGTTTCCCCTAATCAGGTTCTAGAATCCCTTAAATTGTCATGAATTTAGCTAATGGATAATTGGCCTCAAATCAATTGAATAGCTACACATTGAGTCTACGTGCTCGTACAAATTAGGATCCACAATAACTTTCACCAAAACGACATGTCAAGCACACATAACACACATGAATGGGCATTACCCTTGACCTCGAAAAATAATCAGGGGATAATATCATCATCGGGTAATGGCCCAGATAAACGCAAAACTTAGCACATAACAACACATCTACAAACATAAACACATATTACACTAAAAAAAAATGCATACAATAAAGTAAAACTACACAACAATAACAATTAAACATACTAAACATCACCCCCAAACTTAAAACCGTCAGTGTCCATAATGTCCCAACATCAAACTCAACATTTAGAATAAAGCATGCCAACGAAAGGGGTTTAGAACACGTACCTGGGAGGTGAGACAATCTCACCTCTGAATGAAGTCGACAGTGATGATCTAATTTATTTCGAAAACTTGGGTTGCCTCCCAAGAAGCACTTGGCTTAATGTCCTCGGCTTAACATAGAGAAGTGCTCGTCAAAGAGCAACTTTCGCCCATAGTAAGTATCGTACAACACCATATATGGGTCTTGGTTTTGAACGCCCTCAAGCTTGGTGAGATTTGGCTTTGAATGGCACGTGTTTTCAACTTGATTCGGTTCCGGATTATGTGCTTGGTTGGCCAGAATGAACATTGCAAAAGGCGGCGAAGGACAAATGAGCCACATCGGATCCTTATAGATGTGATCGTCTTGAATTGGTGGTGACATCACAATATGGATCTCCAATGGTGAAGAATCACAATCGTCGATCCAATCTTCGGTTTCCGTCTCATTCGATTCATCGCTATTGAATTCACCCAAGCTCCTCCTACTCACATTCGGTTCATTCCAATGGCTTTTACAATTAAATATGGCTTGTTCGTCTCTCAGTGCCACCGCTTCAAACTCAGCCTCAATGAAGCAAAGAAGATGACCGATTTGAGTCTCAAGAGACTTAACGGTTTCATCAATTTCAGTTTAGGTTGTCTCAATAGTGTCAAGACGAACCTCATGCTCATTAAGTCGATCATTTATTTCCCTCCAAAACACTTGGCTCTCCTCCATAAATTCAGCCAATAGGGAGGGAGAAGATTCAACATATTGGTCCGGGGTGTCAATCTATGGCTCTGAAATGGTTAAACTATCCCTCAAGCGTTGATAGCTTGTTGAATAATTCTGAATCTGAAAATCAAACTCGGTCATGTCTTCCAACAACCAATAGGCTTCATCCATAGTTAGTTGGTCGAAAGAAGTAGTATCGTTTCCTCTTTCCACCCATATTCTGGTTATGGCTAATAACCCATCGAGAAAGTTTAGTAGTTGACACTCCCTCAGGAAACGATGATTAGGGAACCGAAATAGAAATTCCTTGTATCAATTCCAAGCACAGTAAAATGGTTCAAAATCACGTTGAAAGAAACGCAAAAGCACTTGTTAATCTAACATCTTCAAGTACCTTGCAAGAGAAATAAAATTACAAAGAAAAAATTATAAACACAATAAATGCCTAAATTAAAATCAAGTTATTTACTCACAATATCAAAAACAATCTAAAAACCAATCCCCAGCAATGGCGCCAAAAACTTGGTAGCAGAATATTACGTCGCTACTTTCACTGCAAGTGTACAAGTCAAGTTTTAGTAGAGTGAGAAGAGTTAGGGTCGTCATATCCACAGGGATTGGATTAGACGGTGTTGAATACCGCGATTATCATAATCGAACTTTATTTAGCCGACTCAAATTTATATTTTTGTTTATAAAATAATATACTAAACTAATTAACTAATTAAACTAATTAATCTAATATACTAATATTGACGTTTAAGGGAGTAAATTCTCAATGGATTAACTTTAATTCATTTAAACGCATTCAATTCAATCTAATTTACATTAAGGACATTCACATTATCCGATAATCTAGGTATCGAAATCTCACTCACTACCTCTCCCCAGTGTAAAGTGAATGAATATATGACTTCGCGTCAACGCCGAAGTCCCCCTCGAGTGTCTATACGACATTTGGTCACATGAGTCTCGCTCCAATCTCATGGATTGTATACTTTCTAATGCCCTCCCAAGTCATTAGATCGTCACATTGTGTTTAAACCCTAGTCCGAATCCAGAGTTACCTCGCCCGAGTGTCAAACCCTGTATTCTCAAAATCAACCCTAATATCATAACAAACATATCAAGATTGTAATAAAATGGTAAACACAATCGGATGAAGATAAACAACCGATAACGAGATAGATTCAACCAAACAACGTTTTTATAAACGAATCGTTCCCTAAACAATATATGTTTAGCTATACATTGCCATAACCAAATATACAACAACAAATAAGCTAAACATGATCAAATACCAAAAAAGGTTCAAGAAATAAAGAGAGAAACAAAGGAGAAAAGTCGTTATCTGAAGAATAGACAGATCCACGTTCACTAAAACCGCTCCGATCATGTTCCCTCTTCTCTTGGAATTGTGTTCTCTCCATTTGGTATAGTCTTGGAGCTCTCAAGAACACTCCTAAAAATGTCATTTGTGTGTTCGGCTCAAGAGATGATATAAAGGGATCCAAAAATATCAACAAAATATCCCAAAATATCTAAACTGTCTGGCGCCTGACCGCTGCAGCAGTGGGGAAGTCAGTAGGCTTCTGTTTGATTGACCGCTGCAGTAGTGAGGTTCACCACTATAGCGATAAACGATCAGAAGGTTTAGCAACTCTCTACATTTTCACCGCTGCAGCGGTGGGCTACAGGTTCTGAAATTTTATCTTTTTACTCGTTTTCCCACTGTTCTTCCCCCAACATTCCACCGATTTACTCGATTATGAACCATTTTCATCCCTTTTCGCCCCAAACACCTGATTTATAACAAAAAATAAAATAAAAACATATTAAAACGCTATAATAAGACTCAAAAACTATCAAAACCGATTTGAGAATATATAGACAAATTACACCTATCACCAACCACAGGAGTTCAACTAGAGCATTGCACCCCTCGGGACTATGAGGACTAAGTGTTGTGGAGAACTCATTGCATTGAACCCATGACACAAATCCAACTTTGTCAACTCGTGTCCTTGGTTGGGGGAGCAAGAGGGTTATAGCCCTGAGTAGAAAACAAGGAAAGACGAAGGAAAACAAAGATTCAAAAAAAATTCAAATTTTAGCAAGTTGAGAAAATTCCCTATCTCCGAACTCCATTCACCTTCTAAGCGATTTTCTCAGAAGAGAGAGTTATGACCGACCTCCATTTTCCGAACACCTCCTTTCAGACAGTATGATAAGGTTGGGGGATCATCTGAGCTTTGTTCTCTAAACAACCTCATCCTATCCTTACCCAACTATCATTATGTTACCTGGATAAGCTCACAATAGCAAAGTAACAACATCGTTCAAGTGTTGAAATTGTGCCGATCAAAAGTTGAGAGTTGCTCGAGAGTTGTTCGAGGGGATTTTATACGTTCTTCCATCAAGATTCTCTGACCAGGGAACAAATAAGGGCTCCTCCCTAAATTAGCCATTTTCAATAGCCGAACTTCGGGCTCTGAGCACCCTTTGCTCGGAAATATCTCAATATGGGCCCAAAACTGCCCAAGCACCTCCACTTGCCAAATGCCAAGCTCCAATCACCTTCTGCTTTGTAACATCTCAAAATGGGGGCCCAAAATTACCCAGTCGCCTCCATTTGCTTAGCTTTGGGCTCCGAGCACCCCCTGCTCGGTAGATTGCCAAAGGGAGGCTCATAAGCATCCAAACGCCTCCACTGGATGACCTTTGGGCTTTGAGCATCCCCTGCTCAGCAAGATCTCAAAATGGGGTCCTAAAACTGCCCAACCATCTTCATTGGCTGATCTTCGGGCTTTGAGTACCCTCTACTCGGCAACATCTTAAATGAGGGCCCAAAATTGCTCAACCGTCTTCAATGGCTGAGCTCCAGACTCTAAGCACCCTCTACTTGGAAACATCTCAAATTGGGGCCTAAAATCGTCCTTCGTCTTCAATGGCTGAGCTTTGAGCACCCTCTGCTCAACAACATCTCAAAATAAGGTTTAAGACCATCCATGCGCCTCCACTCCCTAAGTTCTAGGCTCCTAGCATTCTCAGCTCAGCAACGTCTCAAAAAGAGGCTCACAACCATCCAGACACCTCCACTAGCAGAGCTTCAAGCTTCAAGGACTTTCTCTCTCAACACATGGCCAGAGAGATACTCAAAACTGCCGAGGGATTTTTCTTGGTCGTCTGTCCGACTGAAGGGGTGCAAAGTGTCAAAATAATCCTCTCAAAGCTTGAGGGGTACAAAGTGCCAAAATAATCTCCTCAAACTCCGGGGGTGCAAAGTGTCAAAATCCCCTAAGTATCGAAGCTGAAATAATGGTCAAGCTTCAAGATGGAAAAGTGATCAAAATTCAAGGGTGCAAGGTGCCAAGATTCCCCTAAGGGGTGAAAAGTGCCAAAATTTTCTTAAGGGGTACAAAGTGTCAAAATATTGCCCAAAGCTTTAGGGGTCCAAAGTTTCAAATTAATGCTCAAGGTCTGAGGGGTGCAAAGCATAAAATAATGGCCAGGGGTGCAGAGACTTCATGCGAGACACTCTGCAAACACTACCTCACTACCCAATACAGTCAGCACTCTACCCAAGGTAGGACAACACATTGTAACACATCCCAATTGTTGTACTCCGAAAGCTTGTGAACTCCGTAGTCCACAGCCCGTTCACCAAGAAAAGAACGAACAATTACGAGCGTAATATAGATGGAATTACGTTGCATAATAACTCCACGAAGACTGTTAGCCCCTATCAACGCTGAAAAACAATTCGGCACCAACTTAGTACAGCTTGCTACCAAACATGGTGTATACAGCACAAATGAGGCGTTGGTAACAAAGGTACCAACATGGTGCACGTCGGTGGACAGTGACGTTGTGGCACAGTACCAGCGGGTGTTGGGCAGTAGAAAAGACCTTGGTGTGGCACCAAGGCACAGTGGCATAACGTAGGCACAACACTATGTTGTGGATGGTGTCATGTGCACGACATGACAAACTGTAAGGCACGACAGTACATTTTGGTAGGGAAAATACATGCGACGTTGGGAAGTCGTAAGGCACAACAACGCAACAACTAGAACAGGGGTGCAAGACGCATTCTAGCCATGTAGGCAACATGACGAGCTGTTAGCGAACGTCGGCATGACTAAGGGAACGAGATGACACCAAGACTGAATGTTTGCACGATGCAAAAATGTTAGAATGAATCCTAGCTCTTGATGAGCTGAAGGACTAAAAGTTACCTAGCATGTGTAAGGTATGTGAATGCAGTTCTAGATAGTTTCTATGGCAATTTTGGGTAATTTTCAGATTGGAAAATTACCTTCTGTGGGTTGGACATGTGTCAAATAGGTGTCGATTGATTTCCTATGCAGTTGTAGTTGTTAACTGCTATATTTTCCTATAAATAGTCATGTTATAGTCTGTTTTGGGGCAGTGGAAGTGTTCCTGCGGATTTCATACCGAAAGTGTAAATTTGGCTCCTTATTTCCTAAGTTATAATATAATGTAGAGTTTTCCCATAATCGCTATTGTGCTTGTGTGCGTTGGTGTTTTTATATACTGTGATGGTGTACTTTTGTTGTGTTGCAAGGCTTACACGGGGATCACTAGTTAATGCACAACTAGGTCATCACTCAGTTACAATTTTCGCGGTGAAAATTTGACCCTCCAACAATAGGTATTAGAGCAAGGCTACGAGATGGCTCTTGCATCGAGTATGAGAAGCAGACTTGAGATGCTGGAAGACTACATCGGTACACCAACGTCTGGGAACGAGATAAATCTGTTGGTTTAGAATACTGAGATACATGTTAACATTGCAAATCTTCGAGTCTCTTTCAAAGAATTTTGCAGGGACACAACGGCCAAAATCAAGTCTATAGCGAAAGACGGGATTGTGCTGACCATTATCTAGAAAACTAACCTCAACGATGGTTAAGAAGAAGTTGTTATTTTGAAGAAGACCATTGTTGGGCAAAGCACGTCATGAGACAGACCAACAAGGATGAAAGTGCTGAACCCAAAGGCATTTTCAAGCACGCGGAGTGCCAAGGAATTAGAGAATTTCCTATGGGACATAGAGCAATATTTTCGAATTTCTCATGTCCCCGACGATGAACAAGTGTCCATGTCAAGTTGTACATAGCCGGTGACGTGAAGTTGTGGTAGCGAACAAGTGTGGAAGACAATACACGTCTAGTGATAACGACGTAGGGCTAATTTGAAGAAAGAACTGAGAGAGCAGTTCATATCGACAAACTCAAGTTGGGTGGATCATGATCAGTAGTGGAGACTCAAGCACATTGATTCGGTGTGCAAGTATATAAAAGAATTTACGTCCTTGATACTGGATGTGAAGAACATGTCGAAGGACGACAAGTTGTTCAATTTTACCTTGGGCTTGCAAGCATAAGCGCAAGCTGAACTAAGGCGGCAGGTTATGCAAGACCTGCAAACTATTATAGTAGCACAAACAGCCTTTTGATTACAAACTGACAAGGGATGGTAGTGGTGCAGAGCGAAAGTCAGGGAAGAGAAGCAAAGAGAAATGTACGAAGGACCGAAAGAATGGAAGAATAAAGGCAGGGAGACCAATGTTGCTGAAAGTTCCTGTTCAAAATCACAACCAATGATGGTTGCGGGTAAGAGCCAGGATTGCTTTATATACGACGGTCCTCACCAAGCAATGGACTGTCCAAAGAATGAAAAACCGATGGTGCTGGTTCAGGAGGAATCAAATGATGAAGGTATTGAACAAGTGATGGTGCGAGTCAACACAGTGTTGTTGGTGACAACAATGGACAGATCGGGTACGGTCTAAAATCAAGTAATAAACCTGACTTAGGATGTAGGATACTGGAAACAATCCTATGTTCCGTGCTAAAATATAACTAGAGGTGGCTAGTTATCATGGGTTTCCAAACGAGGCTGTTGTGGAAGCAGTGGGCTGTTGGTTAGTCCGGTTATAGAGATGATTTATGACAAAAGCTTTACAATGTGTTGCAATATTCTAAAAACAATGTTGCAGGCAGATTGAGAAGACTGTAGAAGTACCGATGGCATAGGTGTATGCTAAAACCAGTGAGTTGAGCTAGGATCGACCCGACGAGGATGTCGGATTCTTTTGGTGGGGGTGGTTTGTTAGCCCTTAACAATGCTGGAGGATCAATTGGCACCGACTTAGTGTACTTTGCTACCAGACATGATATATGCGGCACAAATGAGGCGTTGGCAACAAAGACACCAACATGGTACATGTCAGTGGGCAGTGGCGTTGTGGCACAACACCGATGAGTGTTGGGCAGTGGGAAAGACCTTGGTACGGCACCAAGGCACAACGACACAATGTAGAAGCAACACTACATTGTGCACAGTGGCATGTGTGCGGCATGACGAATTGTTGGGCATGGCAGTGCATTTTTGTGGGAAAATGCATACGGCGTTGGGAAGTCATTGAGCGCAACGACGCAACAAGTAGAACAGGGGTGAAAAAATGAGTTCTAGCAAGGCAGGTGGCATAGCGAGGTGTTAGCGAATGTCGGCATGACAAGGGGAACGAGATGGAAACAAGGCTAGATGTTGGCATGATACAGAAACATTGGAATAAAGCCTAGCTCGTGGTGAGCTGAAGGAGTGGAAGTTACCAGCCATGTGCAAGGCATATGAGTGTAGTTGGGGTTGTCAACTGGTTTTGATTGATTGCCTATGCAGTTGGGGTTATCAACTGCTATATTTTCCTATAAATAGTCATGTTGTAGTCTGTTTTTGGGCAGTGGAAGTGTCCCTACAAATTTCAAACCGAAAGTGGGAATTTGGTTCCTTGTAACCTGAGTTATAATACAAGATTGAGTTTTCTCATAATCGTTGTTGTGCATGTGTGCATTGGTGCGTTTTACATATTGTGTCGGTGTATTTCCATTGCGTTGTAGGGTTTTCACGGGACTGACTAGTTGGTGTGCAACTAGGTCATCAGTCAGTTACATATTGTGCCGGTGTACTTTGAGAAGGCCACATCCGCCTCTTCGAGCTGCTAAATCCATGGCCCCGCCTGTCCATCTCTTATCTTTCCTTGACCGGCATGGCTCTAAATCGTCAAGCAGTGGGCTGGCATCGACGAAAACACCGAGAGGAACGACGAGATCGGATTGGAGTTCTAGCCAGTATAGGAGGCTGCCTTCGAAATCGCTGAGCAGAAACGATCACCATTGTGCCTCACCGAAGACACCCTTGATGCCGAGCACATTAGCACATTACGTCGAAAGCACGACCACCACCTCCAGACTCTGCCATCTGGACAGGCTCAATCAGGATTCCCTCAAATGGTGAAGCTTCATCCAAGCAATTCGCAACCATTCCCCCTACTCAGTCCTGTTTTCGCAAAAAACGATGAATACCATAGATCTCTGCTCGGCGACACTGAGATCCGCTGGCCGAACAGGCATAACTTGGTTTTCTTCAATTGATGGGGATCCAAGCACAGTCACCATCTTCGACCAAGCGTTTCTCTTGGTCGAGCACCAGGTTCCGAGCACCCGCCGCTTGGCAACCTATCAAATGAGAACTCAAAACCGCTCAGCCATCTTCAATTGCCAAGCATCAGGCTCCGAGCACCCTCTGCTCAGCAATCTGTCAATTGTGGGCCCAAACCGACCAAACTTTTCTCTTGGCCAAGCAGCGGGCCCTAAGCGCCCACTGCCCGGTATTCATCAAGCGGCGAAGTTCCGTCCGAGCAGCGCGAACAGTGAAGAAATCAGGTCTCGAGTCGACCATAGCCTTCTCTCCAGCGACGACGCGCACTAGGGTTTTGGGCAGCCAATGTGTTTTGGGCAGCAAAGGAGGTGTTGGGCCGGTAATTTTGGGACCTGTGTGAAGTTTTTGGGGCCTTTGATGTGTTTTGGGGCTGTTTTATGAAGTGGGCCACTTGTTTTTAATGATGGCCCGTAAATAATTTTTTGAAGGGTGAATTTGGTTGGCACTTCTTGTTGAATCAAGTCTTGGACCGGTTTTATGAAGTGGACCTGCAAAATTAATTGTTGGGCCTGTACTCTGCATTTTTGGGCATATTTTGTGGTTTGAGCCACCGAAATTTGATTGAGCCCGTGAGTTTGGAGGTGAGCCACTGTTTTGGTCAGCAAAAATCACTGTCGGGATGTACCGACCTATTCTTCGGCTGTTGAACAGGGCCCTCCAAGCTCACCTTGCTCCGTATCCTTTGAATGGGCGAGTCATTTACCGCACAAGGGTGCGCTGCCACCACCTCTGCTCGATTTCTCTCCTATAGAAGCCCAGAGACTCCAGATGAGCGCCGAGGGCTCGAGCCCTAACCTTCGAGTGTCCCTGGCCTGATTTTTCTCTTCAATCAAGCCTCATCAACATCCGTTTGGCCCCCAAGCTCTTGGGAGGCACGATAGTTCATCTCGACGTTTTCACTGACCTGGGGTTAGGCCCGTTCTCCTCAAGCAGTGTTGGGTCGGTCCATAGACTCTCTTGGATGGGCTGCAGGCCCAAGCCCATGGCCTAATCTCCTCAAATCATATTATTACTGATAAAGTACAGAGTTTTAACTAATTAACCATGTTCAGACTTCGGTTAAGCGACACTAATCGCTCTCCAACTCCTACCTAGGACAACCCATTACCCAAAGGTAATGTTCATGATTCTTATTGAAGCATTTATGTAGCCTTTTCTCTGGAGCTCTAACTCTCATGCCGGAGGGATTTTGCCGAGCACACACCCGGCGGGTCCTTGTGCAGATACAAGCACATAGCTCAGCTCGAAACCTCTGGACGGATTGACTCTGAACCTAAAAGTAGCAGAAGTTCACACGTCACCTCCAACTCAGTACAGAAACGTCCATGTGCCTTGACCGGACCATACTACTGGTGAGTACTAATTTTCGACACCAACACTATAGACAATAAATACTATAAAAGAGAAAATAAAATATACATAATTTATGTACATTAAATTTATATTATCTATATTTTTAAAAATAAATTATAATTTTTTTTTAAACGACTGGTAAAGCCTAAATGTAGTTACATTGAATTTCTTCGTGCCAGATTGCTACCCAAATTTAATCCAAGATGTGGAATAAGATTGGCCTTACAGTATGCAACATATTCTAAGTAATCTCTTCACGTTTTGGTGGGACTAAGAGAAGGACAACACTGATTTCACATGCACATATACACTTGACAGGACGCCTTCAAGATTGGTTCAAAACAAAATGAAGGGGTCTCTAACTCTCTTCTCCGTTTAATTTTTATTTTATTTATTACTATTTTTGCTTTGATAAAACAAAAATTGAACTCAACTATATATAATAAATATCCAATGTTCTCTAGGATTTTAAGCATTCATGCCAACGTTCATTCGAAGGCAATTAGCAACAATGGAAGAAAAACAAAGGTTAATGCTTACCATAAGAAATGAGGAGGTACATGCTTCAAGAATTATATAAGAAATCCTATATTTTTGAAAATCGGAATTGTTATTAATAATAATATCGTTTATATACCATGTCTCTTAGACACTGGTTCCGATATTTGCCAGCAGAAGTATTTCTTTTTATTAATTAAACTTATTATTTCTAGTTCCTTGTTGGCATGTTGATCAAATGAAAAAAAACAAAGGAAACCCTTACGGTTCCTAGCTCTCCTATTAAAAAATTTGTCCCTTTCATAAAACCCCCACAAAATCCTATTGTCCCAGAAAAGAAATTTGCTGAAGTGGCTTCCTCTTCTTCTAAAGCCAAAAGTAACATGCTCAAATGTCTAAATGAAGATTTTTATCAAAATTTAGTGTATACTTCAAAGTAGCACATATTACAGATTATCATATTTATCAAATGATTTATAGCATTTATTCTATTTTTTCTTTTAACTTCTTCGGCATTCCTATCCCGAAATTGTCCTAGAAATTCTTTTCTAATAGCATTTTCAAATCTTCCAATGACCTTTACATCACGATATTTTGATAACCCAATACTATTTAGTTTTTTTATCAAACTTTTCATCATTTATAATTTCTTCAAATACTTCTTCCATATCTTCTCCTTCTTCGCCGTCCACTTCGCCGTCTGCTCCCCATTTCGATTTTGAAATCGAAATCGATTTCAAAACTGGGTTTCGATTTCGATTTCGAAATCGAAATCGAAACCCAATTTTGAAATCGATTTCGATTTCGAAATCAAAACCCTTAACCCTCACGTTCGTCTTCTTCTCCGTCTTCGCCGTCGTCTTTGTCTTCTTCTCCATCTTCGCCGTTGTCTTCGTCTTCTTCTCCGTCTTCGCTGTCACATTCGAAATCGAAAAACCCTCACGTCTTCGTCGTTTCTCCGTTTCGATTTTGATTTCGAAATCGAAATCGATACCCTAGTTCGTATGTGTATGTATGTATGTATATGTATATGTATATGCGTGATGTTTGGAGTGGCCGGTGTGGATGGTTGGGTTGGGGGTGGCCGACGCGTTGGGTGGTGGCTGGTATGGGGGTGGTTGTTACCTAGAAAAGAGAGAGAGAGAGAGAGAGAGAGAAGACGTTAGAAGTTCACCGGAGAAGTCGGAGCCATCGGAGTCGTTGGAGCAGAGAAAAGTTTTGGAGAAAAATACATTTTGACCCTTTTAGTTTTTAAAAATTTTGCAAATAGATCCCTTGAATTATTTAAGGAAAATGACAAAATTAATACTCCCATTGTATTTTGTTGATATATTAGGGGGATTCTAATATATCGATCTCCAAATAGTATTACTATGTTTGTAGCAATGATATTTAAGTCTAAAGGTTTTCCTTCAAAGCCTTTGGTTTTTATGGTTAATTTTTTAGTCTTTTTCCACATCTTATAAGGCAATACGTTTTCATTCATTAGGCAAATATCGGCACCAGTGTCTAAGAGACATGGTATATAAACGATATTATTATTAATAACAATTCCGATTTTGAAAAATATAGGATTTCTCATATAATTCTTGAAGCATGTACCTCCTCATTTCCTATGGTAAGCATTATTGAATTATAGGTAATTTTATAAGGGTAGCAGTGGTCAAGAAAGTTATTTCCTAGTAGTAATTCCATTTTTTCATATTTATCCAAATGTATTGAGAATAATAATTCTTTGTTTCCAATGATTAAAGGGATTTCAGCAGTATGTGTTATCATATGTTTGAATCCATTAAGATCTTTGTAGATATAAACTTCTTTTAGCATATTTTTAGGCATTTCATCAGATATTTTATAAGGAAATATGTGACTGACAGATGCACTAGTATCTATTAGGGCTTCTACTTCTTTTAAATTATTTCCATTGAAATGTATTACTTTAATCTTGTAAATTGGAACATCAACTTTCTTTTCTATCATTCGTCTATCTATAGAACATTCTCCTATTTCTCCACCAATTATCTTTAAAGAAGAAATCTTTTTAATTTTTCCAAAGTTATTAGTATCATCGAAATTAGGTAGTATTCTTTTGGTTTTCCCGGAGTTACTACAGTCTGATAATCTAGCAATATTAAAATTAGGTTTTTTATTGATGTTTAATTTCCAATCGGCAGGTAATCAATTTCTTGCACCAGGTCTGGTTTATAAATATTAGCAAATGGTTCGAATACTTTGTCAATTTCGATGAACTCATGTTTCATGAATTTATCGCTATGGTGACTATTACTTAGAAAATAACCAATATGGTATGTTATGGAATAAGGAAATCTTCCTTCTTCCATAAAATCCTTTCTAGCACATTCATGGGTAAGGCTAAATATTTCATTTATTCGAGGTTCATATATACTAACAGCATATTTTGGATATATTTTTATTCCTAGTATTCCTTGACTAAGGTTTCCATGGACAAGGCCTAGTAGAGCATCAATTCTATCAAATATTCTATTATCTAGAACAATAGCTTTTATAGGGAAGTTAATTCCTTCTCTAAAGCAAGATTTAAAAACAATTTGTATTCCACCAACGTATATATATCCGATTTTATCTTTATCTCTTCCTAATTTTTCTAATTGTCTATTAATTATGTTTCTACTAATAAGTGGGATATTAATTTTTTCTTTTGATTCTTCAGTATTAAGAGCAGTTTCAAATTGACATTCTCCGTAATAGCAAATATTTTTTCTAATAAATTTATCTAAAAAACTTTTTCGAAATAACTCATTGTTTCCAAAAGTTCCAATGTTTTTAAGTAATTTTCGATTAATAATTGCTTCAGCTCTATAATCACCCTTATTTTCATCGGTATCAATTGATATGTCAGGATTAGCACTCGTACTCACTTCCTGATTCATCACTAGTTTCTTTAAGATAGAAAAACTCTTCTTCAGTTTCAATATCAGAAATATTATTTGTTTCACTGATATCAAACTCATCTTGTTCTAAGAATACTTTTATCTTAGCATTTTGTTTATTTTTTATGTTAGGACATTCATTTTCATAATGACATATTTCTTTGCACGCCCAGCATTTGCAGTTCTTGGTTGTTTTTTCTTGAGCAGTTTTTATCCTTGGTCGAGATTTAGGGTTTTTATTAAATTTTTTCTTAAAAAATCTTTTTTATTTAAAAAGAGCCTTTGGCCTAAAGTTTCTTTTAAATGTCTTTTTTAGCTTATATTTATTTCTTTTAAATAGCTATCTATTGTGTCTAGGAAATATATCAACACATCCAAATTGTTTAGGAGCTTCAGATTGGTTGTCACAGCAGAGTCCTAGTTGATGGTATTTTCTGTATAATTCAGCATTTTTAACAGTAGCACACCACATACCTATTTGTCTTTGAGCATATTCCATTCTTGTTCCTAAAGAATCTTCCATTTGCCAGTTTGGTATGGATTTATAACTTGTTATTAATTCTCTAGCGTACTGAGAGGGTAATTTAGAAAAATACATGTCTAGATAGACTTGTTGTTCATAGGAGTTGAAATCAGCTTTGTAATAATGCTTTGCAAATTCATTAGTGTATACTTCAAAGTAGCACATATTACAGATTCTCATATTTATCAAATGATTTATAGCATTTATTCTATTTTTTCTTTTAACTTCTTCGGCATTCCTATCCCATAATTGTCCTAGAAATTCTTTTCTAATAGCATTTTCAAATCTTCCAATGACCTTTACAACATCACCGTCTGTACTAGCAGCATCGAGATCTACGGTAAAAACTCCAGTTCTTATTCTATTTTTGAGAGAAATTCCTAAATTAGTCCACCAATTACCAATATTTCCTAAGAACGTCATTGGTATCCATTTTGAAAAAGGATCTTCAGTAATTTCTTCATGACCAAATACATTTCTGAATATGGCTATGGTATAAAGAGATTTTACCCATTTAGTAATTACTTCTTCCATTAAGGAAAAGTTTCCCATACAACTGTCTAGATTTAAATAAATTTCATTTTCAGAAATATTTTCTGTTTTAGGTGTCTCAAATTTTTGTCTAAGCAATTCTCTTTTGGCATCTGCTATTCCTCTTCTAGAGTCTCTAAAGGCAGGATTCATGTTTATATTTTCAGGAAATGTTTCGTTTACCGATGGAGGAGTAAAAAGCGAAGGGTCATTAAGAAAATCAGTTGTTCTCCTTTGAGGAGGTGGTGTTGTAGCACTGGTAGTTTCTGGTTAAATAGGCTGAGTTGTTTGTGTACTTTGACCGGTAGTAGTTGGGTTGACAGGTTGTCTAACACCACTAGTGCTTGCTTCAGTGTTCATTAAGACATTTAATTCTTCTAATATTTCTATATTATCATCACTATCTAGAGACGAGGTTTCATTATCTTCAGTTTTCAAGACATAGGCTCGTCGGTAGGATGGCATAGGGTATTCCCTTATTCCTATTCTTTCGATTTTTAAATTTTCAATTAATATCTTATTATTATTTATAGCATTCATTATTTTTTCTTGATTATTTGTGATAATCGTAAGACCTTTGGGTAATTCAGTGTTTTCATCTATTTTTTCAATAAACATTTTCCATCAGTATCATTTTGAGCAGAATCATAGAAATCAAAAATAGCATCTTGTTTGTCATAAGTTCCTGAGGGTTCAGCCTCACCATCTGTATCTTCTTTTGCAGTGTTTGTATAGTGAGCATGCATATCTTTTAGTACTTTCCATTTTATAAAGTCCTTAATTTCTTTAAAGAGATCAGTTTGGCTTAGAGCATAGTTTACTAAAGCAAGTTTTTCACAAGTCTCTTGTTTATAAACCTGTAGCCAATTTATAGCATGATATCCAAACAGAGATGATTCTGGTATATATACATCACAATATTTTGGTAACCCAATACTATTTAGTTTTTTATCAAACTTTTCATTATTTATAATTTCTTCAAATACTTCTTCCATATCTTCTAAGCAGAAGTATTTCTTTTTATTAATTAAACTTATTATTTCTAGTTCCTTGTTGGCAGTGTTGGAAAGATCTTTATAATAATCTAATCTTTCTTTAAGACTTAAATTCAGAAGTTCTTCCTGTGTTTTAAATATGGCTGCCATTATTCTAAATAATAAGTTTTTTCATGAATTTTATCAACGGGCTCCGATACCACTAGGGGGTCAGAGGAGCCGACAACGGAATATCCAACAGAGGAACATTCAACAAATAATTCTTTTTTAACACGTAATTCGACATCAGGGCAATAGTCTCTATAATTACTAGCTATCAAAGTTTTCAAGTATTGATGAATAGCATAAAGTAAATCAGCCTTTCTTACATTACTTAATTTGATATCAATAAAGGATTCATTTATAGAAGGAATTTCAGAATATGCATGATTTAAATCCATTATTCTTTCTATTCATTTTATTGCAGAAGTTATTTGGTCATGGAAATCATAAACTTTATCTTTTGTCCCAATAATTAATTCATCAAAAGCGAGCATAAATTTATCTAGAAAAACTTGATCATTCATGATCATCTTTTTGTAGGGTTATCAATTTCTATAATTTCAAGCAGGTATTTACGAATTTTATTTAGAATTTTTATTTTTTTATCGTCACTTCTTCTTTCATTATTATCTTTCTGTATCTGAGCATAGGCTGTTTCGATATTAGGGGAAAGTTGTATTAAGGGTTTTTTAGCAACAAAAGTAAGATAAGCACGTTGTAAGGCTTCAATTTCTTTATGAAACTTGATAATATTTTCAGGAGTTCCTAATTCAATACTTTCGAAGGCAGGTATAAATTTTTTCACAAATTCTTTCTTATTCATAGTGAGAGAGATTTTTGGTAAAAAGGGGTTTTCTGTTATAAAAAGACAGAATACTCATTTGCAAATATTATGATAAAATTATTTAGGCTTCGTGATATGTATACATTTTTTTTACCAAGCTTTACTTTATACCTGTAGGGGGTCCACTATGTCTTCTTTTAGAACCCACGACCGTAGCCTCCAAAGGCCGCTTCAGTATTCCAGTGTCAATCCATGGTGCCCAAAAAATGCCTAACACTGGCAAACAGGGCTGAAGGATTCCAGACACAATACAAAGCCTAAATCGTTCTAGGTTCTAATAAAAGATAAGATAAGATTCTCACAGGTGATGTGGGTAAATATGCTACGGAAAACATAACATATATTTTTGAAACACTAAACACTTTTATTTCATAATATACAACAAAGTTTCCTCCTGAGAGGGGTTTAAAAGCACATTCTTACAGGGAATTCAAAGGTAAGTTGTTCTACTCTACCTAATTAAAAGGTTTGAGTCCGTTTATATAGCTACGGAACCCAAATTACATTTAAATATTACAAAGTAAGAGATAAAGGTTCGTACCACCATTATCAAAAAGTGATCACCATTTTTTCAAAAGGTAAATAGTAAAATAATTTCAGCACAGTAACAGCACAGTGTCAGAACAGTAGCGCCGACGCTTTTGGACAAGCATAGTGACCCGTCTTGTGAACAAACAGTTACTGACATACGGGTCCCTTTTGTCTGATCAGCATGTTTCAGCACGTGATTCCCTTCATTCTTCTAGGGTGTTTACATTGAGACGTTTTACAGTACTAGCACTTCTTCGTCACTTTCACCATTGATGTCTGCCCAAGCCATCTTCTTTTCAACAGTCTCTTTACAGTAATCACAGGTTCCTTCTGGGTGTTTGAGCATTTGGCAGGTTAATTTTTTAACAGTAGGGCTTGCTGAGAATTTCACCTTTTGTATCATTTCCAACCATTTTATGGCAGAAGTCTTTGCGGCACCATAAAATTGGCTGCACTCAGTGGTTAATATTAGCAGGTTATCAGTGCTCATAGGGTAAACATCTCCCATTTGATAAATTTATTTAGTTTTTTCTTCAGAACATAAAAACCTAAAGCCCTTTTTGTAGCAATAAAATGTTCAAGTTTACCATCTTCTAAAAGCTCTGGCGTTTCTTTAAACACCTGATTAGGGTTATATTTTGGGATCAAATTAGTACGGTTTTTTGACAACTGGACAATATGATAAGCGTCATGTCCTTTTTGGGGGGTAGCACTAAAGCATTTTATCAGTATGGTATGCTGGTTTCTCTGGTCACGGAAGCTTTTGATAACTTCTTGCACCCTCTTTGGCAATCCTCTTTCAACACTAGTTCTTGGGTCCGAGATAACAAAATCTAAATATCCGAAATACCCACTTGATCCTCACGAACATAAGAATTTACGATGTGAGGTAAGGAACTATCTATAGGAAACAACATAGGACTATTCGAACCAATGTTAGCAAGACTATCAACAACAAAATTACATTCTTGATAAACATGAGAAATCTGAATGTCAAAGGAAAGAAGCCAAAACTAAATTGTGTTCCAAAGATAGGCAATCGACCAGACTAGATTGTCCTTCTTGATTGAATGAACCAAAGCTAGCGAATCACTTTCCACTAGAAGAGGAAGCTGACTCAAATGCAGAGCTTCCTGAATCCCCAAAAATAGCCCTTGGAACTCAGCTAGGAAACTTGAATTAATAGTAAGGCGATAGAAGAAAACCCAACTAATAGCCCCATTACTGTCCTGAATAATACCACCACAAGAAGACGTCATGGTCTCCCTCTTCAAAGCACCGTCCACATTAAGCTTGAAACTCATCTCAGGCGGACGGGACCAACAACAAATCAGCGGACGGGGACGAATAACCTATTTAATCGGACAGCCCAAAATAACCAGATAATGCTTCCCAAAAGAGGATAAAACCAACTTTGATTTAGTCAAAGGACTCAGCTCTTTTACCCAGTTCCTGACTTTGGAAATAATCCATTTATCAGACATGGGAATATTATCATGAGTTGCACAATTTCGGTTTAACCATATCTCCCAGCAAATCAGCGACAGAATCAAAGCACCTAATTTTTGAAACTGAGAACTCCCTTTTAATCTACTCCACCACAACTTAATATGATGTATTAAAGGTTGAGGAAGAAAAGGAATATTCTAAAATGATGCCAAACCTTTGAAGCAACCTCACCTTCCAAAAAAAGATGTTAGAGATTTTCAGTGGATTGAACGAAGCAGAAACGACAACCCGACACCAATAGCACTATCATTTTCTGAATGATATCATCAACTGCTATTTTGTTCTTCAAAAGCCGCCACATCAAAATCTTAATCTTCAAAGGAAATCGCAGACTCCAAAGAATAGAATAATGATCAACTAGGGTCACCTCATCGCTAATTGCCCTCCAAGCCGATTACATTTATTAACATTTACTCTCAAATTCAAGACGGTAAATAAGACATGAATTTACGTTTGGAAACCAGAGTTTGAAAGCATTTGGGTGGATGAGCATTTGTGAAAATATAAGTTGTCTGATCGATTGAATTGACGGATTGAAGACTAACAATATTTTGAATAATGTAGTAACGGATGAAGTGACAATCAGTCTCAATGTGTTTTGTACGCTCGTGGATAAATTCATTATGGGCAATTTGAATAGCACCCCTATTGTCTCACTGTAGAACAATGGCATTGGAGGAAGAGACTTTCATGTCAGGAGGAGCCAACAAAGAAAACGTTGATATTGTACTGCATCAGTGATGACATAGTATTCAGCTTCAATGCTAGAGCGGATGACCATAGTTTGTTTCTTGATGCACTAGGAAATTAGAGAATTATCCAAGAAGAAACAATAACCAGTTGTTACCATCAGTGGGATCTTCGATGATAGGTGTAAAATACCTATCTAATTCTAAATCGAATTTGCCAGTTTTCGAGTACTTTATTTAAGTTTGAATATCGTTTTAGCTGTTTTTATTAGTCAGGAGCAGGGAAGTAAACAATCGGCAAACCGAGCGTAATGGTGCAAAAAGGGTAGCCAAAAAGATGAAAAGAGGAGGTTTCAAATAACAGAGTAATTTCGCCTAGGCGACGTTTCCACCGCCTAGGCGGAAATCCGTCAGAAGGTTGCAAGGGCTGAAGTATTGAATCTGCCTAGGCGAAGTTTCCACCGCCTAGGCAAAAATCTATCAAAATGCTGGATTGACTAAACTGCTCGATTGAGTTGCACTACTGTAAATCCGCCTAGGCGAAGTAGCTACCGCCTAGGCGGAATTCCGTCAGAAAGATAAGAAGCCAAGAAGTAAGTCCTCCGCCTGAGCAAAGATTATACCGCTTAGGCAGAATTCTAACCGACTTAAGCACCGCCTAAACGAAGTTTCCACCGCTTAGGCTGAAATCGCAGAACAGGTCAAAATATCTGTTTAGATATTTTTAAACCCCTAAGACTACAAATACCCCTTGGCCATGTCTGAAATTGGTAGTTGAAGAACCCTAACCCTAGTAGAGAACTCTTAAGCTATATTTTGAAGATCAAGAAGGAGGTTCATCATTCGGATAAAGAAGGATAACTTGCAAATCAATCATTAGCGACAGTGAACCGTTTCACTTCCAGATTTGATCGTTTCTCTCTTGTTTTATTCTTTGTGATCACTTTTTCATATCTAAGAATGTTGAATCCCTCTTATTTTGTATGCTATATGGCTAAAATCTTATAGTAGTAGTTAAATATTACTTAGGTGTAGTCGAAATCATGTAATCGTTTAGTTGAATGAATTAATGTTACTTTAACGTGTTGTTTGTCGAAATTCGATTGTGTTTATCGATATTCTTGATATTATGCTTGTATAGATAAACCGAGAATACGGGGTTTGACACTCGGGAGAGGTAACCCCGAATTCGGACTAGGGTAAATACAACTTGACTTTCTAACGACCCGGGAGGGCGTTAGAACGTATGCAACCCATGACGTTGGCTCAAAAATCACGCGACTTAGGGTCGTTCAGGGGTTGAAGGGGACTTCTTCGCTGGCACAAAGTCGTGTAATCCCTCGTCTTACACTCGGGAGAGGTAGCGGAGGAGTTATTGATACAGAGGTTGTCGGATTAGATAAAAACTGTTATAGCTAACTAAATGACATCGATTATGCATTATATGAAAGAGATTAATACCTAAGTAATTAGTGTAATTAGAACTAACCCAATAGTTGTAGTCTATCTTAGTATAGTAAATAGAAAACAAACCAATTACGATTAGTCGAGATAATACGAAACTATGTAAATCACAATACTCAACCGAATTACACGAATTTCCCAGTGGAACGATATCCGATCCTAAAAGATCCATTATATTAAAACTAGACTTTGTACACTTGCGAGTAGTCCAAATATTGCAAGGAGGAAACAAGGTTGTGAATCCGAGCGCGTAGCAAGTTTTTGGCGCCGTTGCCGGGAAAATGTGTTGTAATTTGGTTGATATTGTGACCATGTGGTTGAATATTAATCCTGACAATTCTTTTATTTTATTTTCTTTTAAATTATTTGTTTAATTTTTTTTTAGAGAAGTGATCAAACAGAGCATACAACGAAGAAGAAGTTTGGAATTCTTGGCTCTTGATCCCGAGATTGAGCATATGTTAAAAAGGATAAGGAGAGAGAGAAGAAACCAACTTCAATACAATGAATCACTATCCAACAAGCATTCTATCCAAAATACCTTGTCTATGAGGGATTTTGGTGAAAAATGCTCAAGAAAATGTCCCGTAGGTACTATCGAGCTAGAAGGCGAAGACGGACGAACTTTCCGAGTCAACGGGGAGCGGATCAAGCACTACTTCAAGGATGAAGAGCGAGTTGGGGAGAACATCTCCCTCGTTGAAGGATAGAGCCGGAATTCTTAAACGTCCATGCTAGGGACGTAAAACCAAGCAACATCTTTTGATATGACATCGAGGGTAACGAATATTCCTGACTTTTGTATATCGTATTGATCTCATAATATTAATTTTTGTGGTGAATTGATGAAGTAGATACTTAGGATTGATTTGCATGCTAAAACTAATTTGAGGTTTGAAAAGGGAATAAGAGGTGTAGAGAAACAATGTGAAAACCTGAAGGAATCCAGCTTAAGTCCACACTGGCGTAATTTTGCCCAGGCGGAGAAACCACCGCCTAGGCAAAAATTGGACAAAAAGATTGAGAAAACATTCTGGCGTAATTTCGCCCAGGCGAAGAAACCACCGCTGAGGCAAAAAATTGGATAGAAAAAGTCTTCATTTTACACTGCCGTAAGTTCGCCCAGGCGGTAAAACCACCGCCTAGGCAGAAAAATGAAGAAAATATGAGTTCCTACACTGGCGTAAATTCGCTTAGGCGAAAAACCCACCGCCTAAGCGGATTTACAACCAAATCAGGGGTTTCACACTGGTGTAAACTCGCCCCGGCGTAAAAACCACCGTCTAAGAGAATTTACACCAGAAGGTTGTTAAAAAAAAAAAAAAAAAAGAGGCGCTACTTCGCCTAGGCGAATATACGCGAACTCTGTTTTAAAACGCAACAGTCCTCTTCACAAACGGCACTTCCCTCCTAAATATTTCAAGAAACCTCTCAACTTCACCATCCCAAGTCCCTTCCTCCAGTTAAAGATTCATTCTACATTGCTAAAAACTTGGATTTTCACCAAGAATCTTCATCCAAACGTGGAATTTCTCTTCCCATTTTCGAAAATTAGGGTTCAAACGGTGCAACAGTGCAATATCGCCATTCTCTAGTGATTTGATCTAAATTTTTCAACAAGTGTCAATGATCCTATTTTTCATTTATTTGTTGAAATATGTGCTTCATTTGTTCATTTATTTCAAAAATCATTGGATTTGGTTAGAACCGTAAACCCATTTAAACCCTAAGTTGCGGTTTTTATGTTATTTGGGATTGAGGAATGAGTAATGGTAAACCCTATCATGTTTTTGTGTTTCTATACAATGTGAATCAAATATTGAACGCTACATTGCGACAAAAATGTGATTTGGTTATGGTTGGTAGAATATCTTGTGAAATTTGTATTGATTGGTTTTGGTTGGCATATGTTGAGAAAATAGGGCATTGTGTGTTCGCTGACCAGGGTTTGAATTGCGAGTTCTATTGTTATTATTGTGGTTGGTGTTATGATTGTAATTTACCAGAAAAATGGCAAAGCGGCGCCGGTTTCTGAAATCGATCCCCAAGATTTGGCATCAATTTATCTGCGCCAATCTGCTCCCTACCTCCCATGTGTCCGATGTTGCCAAGGAGCGAGCATTTATGCTATACGACATTGATAGAGGGACGCCCGTCAATGTCGGTTGGCACATCTACTCGTCAATAATTCATACTGCCAGGACAACAAAGGGTTGTGAAAGGGCGGACCAAGTGAAGGAGAAGAGGGTCAGGAAGAGGAAGACGCCGGCCCTTCGGAGCCACCGATGCCCACAACCAGCCGCGGCCAGCTCATTCAACTTTCACGAGATGTCCGTAGTCTCCAGTCCGATGTGAGTCAACTTCAAGATAATTTGGCTCGGATGGAGAACTACATGGAGTCCTACATCCGGCAACAAGATCAAAACCAACGAGTCATATTCGAGCATCTTGGAATCGACATAGCGCGTTATACGCCCGTGCCGCTTTCCGAGCCGGATGAGCCACCACTGCCATCTTCTCCACAATGAACGGTAGGAGGTTAGACGTCTATGTCTTCCCTCCTAGGTATGTGTCCGCCCCAGTTTTAATACATAATTTTCTATTCTGCTATTGGGTTCGCTGCTTAGGCAGTGGGGACACTGCCTTGTTTAAGTTTGGGGGGAGTATGATATGCGAAGCATGTAGTTTTTGTTTTTTCTTGGGGGGACAAGAAGGATGAAAAAAAAAATATTTTGATGTAAAGGGGACAAAAATTATTTTGTGTACAAATTTATATATTAATGTTAAAATTTTTGTAAATTTTGAAATTCTTTTTGTTATACATGTGTAATGTTTAGCTATGCATGTGTAAGGATAATTAGCATAGGTAATATTAGTTTGTAGAATTAGAATAGAATTGTTAATGAATTGAGTTGTACAAGCATGTTGAGTTTTGAGTTTGTCCGAACCATATCCCGATGATGAAAATCACCCCTTCATCTGTGTTTTAAGGTCGGGGGTAATGCCATTCATGTGTGTTTTGTGTGCTTAGCATGTCGATTAGGTAAAAATTATTTTGATCCTAAAATCGCACGATTGCATAAACTCGTTGTTGAATTAATTGAACGATTGGACATCGATTATTCAGTAATAAGTTCATGACAGAAATGAGGAATCTAGAACTTGACTGGGGGAGGCTTGAGGCGAAATTATAGGTAAGGTAATTCTGGAGGCATGATATAGGCCCTTGTTTTTATCGCTTGAACCTTTTGAAACTAACCTGAAAAGTTATTCCCTCGTTCTCCTGTCGAAACCATAAAATTGTGTCACTTCTGAACTTGTTTCTGTACTTTAACCAAGTAAATCTTTCAGAACCATTGTCTCTAGGAATAAAAGTGAAAATTGAGTGAAAACAAGTAGCATTAAATTATGCTAACTTGAAGCGGGCAATCGGGGTTTCAGTATTTTTGGTTAAGTATAAGAGTATTCACTTGTCAATCCTGTAGTTGTAACTAAACACCCCTAAAATTGTATAAAATTAAATAAGTTTGGGGGTGTTACTTTAAAAAAAAAAAAAAAAAACTATGTGAATATAGTGTTTAAATTCGATTGTTTTTACAAGTAAATACAAGTTTACTAAATCCTATTCAGGGTAATATCTTCAAAGATAAGGGAGTCATGAGAGAGATTTAGGGACAAATATTTGTACCTCGGGTATCGTTAAAATTATAACGAGTTTCTATTTCTACGATACCCTTGGCCGTTATCCAAAGCCTGACCAAGCCCTATTGATCTCGGTGAATGTCCGAACCTACATTAGTGGATAGTTGAGCCCAGTCAAGCATATGGCTTTCCTAAATGTTTTAACAAGTTTAAGTCATGACCTTATTCATTGAATAATCCAATTCGGCATTTGATTTGTTATATATCCGAGTTCTCACACACACATTTCAATAGGATCTAAAATTATTTGAACTGATATTGAGTGTTGAAATTCTGGAGCACCACGTGGTGTGTGTTATTCTTAAACCGGATCTGATTACGGGTTGTTGAGGGAAGAAGAGCATGGTTTCTTTGACTAAACTTGTATCTCACAGGTGTGTACTTCTTAATTGTTAATGATTGCGTATCTATAGCTTAGGATGTAGCTAATTAGTATAGTTAGTGTTATTTAGCATTATGGTGTTTTGCTCGAGGACTAGCAAAATTCCAAGTTTTGGGGTATTTGATAGGTGTAAAATACCTATCGAATTCTAAACCGAATTTGTCAGTTTTCGAGTACTTTATTTAAGTTTGAATATCGTTTTAGCTATTTTTATTAGTCAGGAGCAGGGAAGTAAACAATCGGCAAACCGAGCATAATGGTGCAAAAAGGGTAGCCAAAAAAAATAAAAAGAGGAGGTTTCAAATAACAGAGCAATTCCACCTAGGCAAAGTTCCCACCGCCTAGGCAGAAATTCAGCAGAAAGATGCAAAACTGAAGATTTGAAATCTGCCTAGGCGACGTTTCCACCGCTTAGGCGGAAATCCGTCAGAAGATTGCAAGGGCTGAAGTATTGAATCCACCTAGGCGAAGTTTCCACCGCCTAGGCAGAAATCCATCAAAATGCTGGATTGACTAAACTGCTGGATTGAGCTGCACTGCTGTAAATCCGCCTAGGCGAAGTAGCTACCGCCTAGGCGGAATTCCATCAGAAAGATAAGGAGCCAAGACGTAAGTCCTCTGCCTGAGCAAAGATTATACCGCTTAGGCAGAATTCTAACCGACTTAAGCACCGCCTAAGCGAAGTTTCCACCGCTTAAGTGGAAATCGCAGAACAGGTCAAAATATCTGTTTGGATATTTTTGAACCCCTAAGCCTATAAATACCCCTTAGCCACATCTGAAATTGGTAGTTGAAGAACCCTAACCCTAGTAGAGAGCTCTTAAGCTATATTTTGAAGATCAAGAAGGAGGTTCATCATTCGGATAAAGAAGGATAACTTGCGGATCGATCATTAGCGACAGTGAACTGTTTCACTTCCAGATTTGATCGTTTCTCTCTTGTTTTATTCTTTGTGATCACTTTTTCATAACTAAGAATGTTGAATCCCTCTTATTTTGTGTGGTATATGGCTAAGATCTTAATAGTAGTAGTTAAATGTTACTTAGGTGTAGTCGAAATCATGTAATCGTTTAGTTGAATGAATTAATGTTACTTTAACGTGTTGTTTGTCGAAATCCGATTGTGTTTATCGATATTCTTGATATTATGCTTGTATAGATAAACCGAGAATACGGGGTTTGACACTCGGGAGAGGTAACCCCGAATTCGGACTAGGGTAAATACAACGTGACTTTCTAACGACCCGGGAGGGCGTTAGAACGTATGTAACCCATGACGTTGGCTCAAAAATCACGCGACTTAGGGTCGTTCAGAGGTTGAAGGGGACTTCTTCGCTGGCACAAAGTCGTGTAATCCCTCGTCTTACACTCGGGAGAGGTAGCGGAGGAGTTATTGATACAGAGGTTGTCGGATTAGATAAAAACTGTTATAACTAACTAAATGACATCGATTATGCATTATATGAAAGAGATTAATACCTAAGTAATTAGTGTAATTAGAACTAACCCAATAGTTGTAGTCTATCTTAGTATAGTAAATAGAAAACAAACCAATTACGATTAGTCGAGATAATACGAAACTATGTAAATCACAATACTCAACCGAATTACATGAATTTCCCAGTGGAACGATATCCGATCCTAAAAGATCCATTATATTAAAACTAGACCTCGTACACTTGCGAGTAGTCCAATTACCACGAGGAGGAAACAAGGTTGTGAATTCGAGCGCGTAGCTCCGACCCAGTCGATACCTATATGCATGTAAGATGGGAGTAGATTGGGTAGAGAAATAAAGTTTGTGAAATATGATGCCCTTGACATACTGAAGAATGTAAAGAATGATCAAGTAATGAGTGGTTTGAAAAGCAGATAAAAATTGACTGACTTGATGGACGGTTTGGGCGATATCCCAGGCGAGTAACTATGAGATATGCCAAACTTACAACTAGTTGGCGATAGATAGTAACGTCCGGGAGAGAAGAGTCATCTATTGGAGTAAGTCTGATATGTGGCTCTAGAGAAGTGTTGGCAATGGTGGAGTCAGTGATGCCTGCCTTAGAAAGAAGGTCAGATGCATATTTGGCCTGAGAGAGAAAGTATCTATCTGAACTTGTTGATACCTTAAGACCAAGAAAATAATTAAGCACACCAAGGTCTTTCATTTTCTGTAATGATCATTTCGTCCACATACAGTAGAAGAATGATAATGTTGTTGTCAGTTCGGTGAATAAATGGGGCAGAATCATGAGACTGAATGTGAACCCACACTGGTAGATAGGGATGCTGAATTTTGCAAACCAAGCACGTGGAGCTTGTTTGAGACCATATAAGGCACGACGAAGGCGACAAACTTTGTGTTGAGGAGAAACTAGGCCAAGAAGGGTATGCATGAAACTTCTTTATGAAGGTCGCCATTGAGGATGGAATTCTTGACATCCATCTAAAAAGGGGTTCATTTACTAATAGAAGTAACGGTAAAAAGAGTACGAATAGATGTGAGTCTAACTATTGAAGCAAATGTCTCTTCATAGTCAATGTCATATTCCTGAGCAAATCCCTTAGTAATGAGTTAGGATTTGTAGAGCTCAACGGAACAATCTGAAAGTATTTTTATCTTAAACACCCATTTACATCCAATAAGATTTTTCCTAGAGGAAAAGTCAACAAGATCCCAGGAGTGAGTTTTAGCTAGGGCCTAAAGTTCTTTGTCCATCACTGTATGCCAAAAATGGTTAGTACTTGCTTCCTTATAGGATTGAGGCTCATGTAGATCAAGTATGGTAAAAAAATAATAATAGTCATTAAGATAAGGGAGATGATGAATTACCCTATTACATAGGCAAGAATGATTTGGAGGGTGGGTCTCAAAAAGAGTCAATGCAAGATCATCAAACGTAGTTGGTTTCTCAAGCACGGTGGATGGAGTCAGAGGGGTGAGACCAATTGCTGGTTTGGGAGTGGGTTCAGCTGGTGGTTCTAGAGTTGGCTTAGCAACACCTAGAACTGCATCCTCAAGGAATAACTTAGGGGATGGATCGGTAAAGAATCTAGAGTTAGTAATGGCTGATACATCAAATGACCGTAAGGAATAAAATATTTGATATTTCCATAAAATTACATGATGAGAGATACAATGAGTTTTAGAGATGGGGTCCCATAACTGATACCCTTTTATGTTTAATGTTATATCCTAGAAAACAGCATGGGTAGGCCATTAGTTCTAATTTGTTGTGTTTATGTGGTGTGAGAAGAACAAAGCAAATGTGTACGCCGAGGATTTACACCCTCGAAGTATATGACTACTCGCAAGTGTATGAGGTCAAAGTTTTAGTATAGTGTGATCGTGAAAGATCGGATTATTGTATCTACAGGGATTGGTGTCGTTACTATTGAATACCGTGTTTATCGTGACCTAATTTTATCTAAGAGGAAAACAAATGTAATGAATTAATTAAACTAATACTAATATAACCTAAATTAACTACACTAATATGCTAATATATTTTAGGGTAAAGAATTGCCTAGGGATTAACGTGTTTACAAATACGTGTTTGATCTCGATTTACTCACGTTTACGGTGTTCGACCTATTTGATAATCTCGGTACATAAATTCCACTGCCACCTTTCCCGAGTGTAAGACGGGAGAATACATGAATTCAAGTCAACGAAGAAGTCCCCCTCAATATCTTAACGACCCTAGGTCACGTGACTTTCACCCAACGTCATTGATTACACACAATCCAACTTACTCCCGGGTTATTGGATCGTGCGTTGTACTTACCCTATCGACAATCTCCGTTCGTAAACTCCCTCACCACCTCTCCCGAGTGTCATATGGGGGATATAACGCGACTTCGTGTCAACGAATAAGTCCCCCTCAACGTCTTAACGACCCTAGGTCACGTGAGTCTTGTCCCAACGTCATCAATTATCTACGATTCAAACCCCGATCGGGTTATAAAATCATAGCATTTGTTAACCCTAATCCAAATTTGGGGTTTATCAAAACCCCGTATTCTCCATTTATCAATCCAAGCATAATAAACAAACAATACGATAAACACATCAAACTACGAAGAACAAATATAAACGCAACACCGAAATCATTCAAACAAACATATTTATAAATATACCCTTAATCCGTACTACAATCCATATTTAACTCGTGGTCATAACCGTATAAACAAATAAATTGAGCTAAACATGCTCACATGATCCTAAGATAAAGAAATAAGTAAAAACAATAGAAGAACTTAGCCTCGTCCGAAGATAAACTGCTAAAAACGCTCAACGATCGATTCGCGGCCTTCTCCACTTTGAGATGTGGGATCCACCTCTAAAACTCCTAAATCATAGCCTAAATATGGCCTAAGGTGACCAAATGGCCGGGGGGTTCACAAGGAGGGGAGAGGGAATGGTATTTATAGCCAAAATATCTCAAAATATCTAATAAATATCAAGACTGTGTCAGGGGTTTTAGCCTATAGGCGAAGGAATTTCCACCTAGGCACAGGTAGGTTGGTTAACTTTTTGCCGTATTTTTACCTAGGCGGTGGAATTTTTGCCTAGGCAAAGGAACTACAGGTTTGCATTTTGTTTTGACTGTAACTTCTTCATCCGAACTCCGATTGAGGTGATTCAAAAACCTATGGAAAGCTAAAAAAATATTTACAACTTCCACGTTTTGAGTGTTTCCAAAATCGGATTGCATCATAGTCCAAAATATCCTTGAAGTTACAGTACCTGTACCGGCTTTGCAGGTTTGATGACCACCTAGGTAAAAAAGTAGGCGATGGACTTAGAAATGTTTCTACTGGGGTTTCCGCCTAGGCGGTAGGCTGTCATGTGCCTTTTTTCATTCTCAGCATCTTCACTACCTAGGCAAAGGTTTGGACGCCTAGGCTATGGGCTTGTTTCACAATTTTGCCTCCAAGCTTATTTATCCACCGTAATTTCGTCTCGCCTTTGGTTCAATCTCATCGTTTTTGCTCCAGTTTCCTATCATTTTGTCCCACACACCTGATTTAATACAAAAAGAGAAAAATCTAATTAAAACATAATAAAATACTATATAAACGCACGAAAACTAACTTAATTCGGTTTGGAAATACGTAGGTAGAACACACCTATCAAATATCCTTAAACTTGGAATTTGGCTAGTCCTCGAGCCAAACACACACACTAAAATGAAAAATACAACAAACTGAAATAAATAACGAACAACTTAAAAACAATCTAAACATAACAACATGCGAGTTTTGACTTCTTCTAATGGCCTATTTATTTTTCCATCAACAATCGCCAATTATTTTGAGTTCAGGCAGTAACACACAGCATGTAATGTTCTAGAATTTCGACATGAAATAATGGTGAACACTATTCTAGATCCTATAAACGTGTTAGTGCGATACTCAATAATATGGTAATACAACGATCGGATTGGATTATCCCCTAACGAATTTATGAGTTAAGGATTACCATAAGCTGGATTGGAGTCCACTCTCCACTAATGTAGGTTTAGTAGTTCATGAAAATCATTAGGACTTGGTTCGGTTTTGGTATAATTGGCCAAGGGTAATTTAGAATAGAAACGGGTTAACGTTGTTAACTTAACGTTACCCAAAGCTTAACGCCTGGCACATTCACTCTTCAACCCCCATAGAAAGATTGGAAACAATCTTGAACATGCAATTAAAACCGGCATACTCACTTGTCAAAAGAAACGGAAATAAAAACCGTATTTACATTTGACTCTTTTTTTCTTTTTTTCAATGAACACACCCTCAAACTTATTTGAATGTTACAATTGAAGGGGTATGTGAAATACAAATGAAAAATGATAAGTGAGTACTCAAATACCAAACCAATTAGAAGTTCGCCCTAAACCCAACCGCACACATCAAGAAGCCTTTGCAACGGCTAACTTAATTCACTCAAATGTGCCTTTAAATTCAACGATATAGGTTTGGAAAACGATCAACTGGACAAGGTATTAGTTTATGTGTTCAGAATTGAATTTTCATTAAGGCTTCGACAGAGTAATGAGGGATAAACATATATCAAGGTAGGCTTCAAAGGCTCAAGTCACAAAGAGAATACCTAAATCACGTCTCCTGAACTACCTCTCCTAGGATTTCGCCTCAAGCTTCCCCTCAATCAAGTTCTAGAATCCTCAATGTGTCATGAATTTGGCTAATCGATAATCATCCTCAAATTAATTGAATAACCATACATTGAGTCTATGTGCTCGTGCAAATTAGAATCTACAATAATTTTTACCAAAAAGCATAGTTAAGCACACAGAATCACACATGCATGGGTATTACCATTGACCTCAAAAACAACCAGGGGTAATTATCATCATCGGATAACTATCCAGATGAATGCAAAACTCAGCATATAACAACAACACACAAAAACATAAACACATTCTAACCCAAACACACATGCACACAAGAAAACAATAACACATAAATTAACATACTACATACTACACATCACTTCCAAACTCAAAACAGATAGTGTTCTCAACGATCCCAATCATCAATCTTCAACATATGAAATTTAAAGCATGTTGACGAATGGTGTTTAGAACACTTACCTGGGAGGCGAGAGGATATCGCCTGCGAATCAAGTCGGATGTGACGGATTTAACTTATTTTAACCTTGGGTTGCCTTCCAAGAAGTATGTGTTTAATGTCCTCGGCCTGACATTTTCAGAACGCCTTCAAGATTGGCGAGGTTTTTCTTTGAATGGCTCAATCTTTCAATGAAATGCCTCACTGGCTTATATGCTTGGCCAAGCAACATAAAACAGATTGGAATCCCGTTGAAAGGGATACATCAAGACCCATCGATCTAACATCGGCATGTATCCTGCATAAGACACAAAAACAAAACTACAAACAAAAAAATTATATTCAAAGAAAAGCCTAAAGTAAAATTAAGTCATTTACACACAATATCGATAATAACAACAAATCACTACCCGACAATCATTACCAAAAACTTGGTAGCGATCGCCAAGAACTGAATTCGCCTAATGACCAATTTTCGGCAATGGCGCCAAAAACTTGTATGCCGAGGATTTACACCCTCGAACTATATGACTACTCGCAAGTGTACGAGGTCAAAGTTTTAGTATAATGTGATCGTGAAAGATCGGGTTATCGTATCCACAGGGATTGGTGTCGTTACTATTGAATACCGCGTTTATCGTGACCTAATTTTATCTAGGGGGGGAAAACAAATGTAATTAATTAATTAAACTAATACTAATATAACCTAAATTAAATACACTAATATACTAATATGTTTTAGGGTGAAGAATTACCTAGGGATTAACATGTTTACAAATACGTGTTCAATCTCGATTTACTCACGTTTACGGTGTTCGACCTATTTGATAATCTCGGTACGTAAACTCCACTGCCACCTCTCCCGAGTGTAAGATGGGGGAATACATGACTTCAAGTCAACGAAGAAGTCCCCCTCAATGTCTTAACGACCCTAGGTCACGTGACTCTCGCCCAGCGCCATTGATTACACACAATCCAACTCCCTCTCGGGTTATTGGATCGTGTGTTGTACTTACCCTATCGACAATCTCCATTCGTAAACTCCATTGCCACCTCTCCTGAGTGTAAGACGGTAGATATAACGCGATTTCGTGTCAACGAAGAAGTCCCTCTCAACATCTTAATGACCCTAGGTCACGTGATTCTTGCCCCAATGTCATCGATTGTCCACGATTCAAACCCCGATCGGGTTATAAAATCATGGCGTTTGTTTACCCTAATCCAAATCTGGGGTATGTCAAAACCCCATATTCTCCATTTATCAATCCAAGCATAATAAACAAATAATACGATAAACGCAATCAAACTACGAAGAACAAACATAAACGCAACACCGAAATCATCCAAACAAACATATTTATAAATATACCGTTAATCCCTATTACAATTCATATTTAACTCGTGGTCATAACTGTATAAACATATAAATCGAACTAAACATGCTTACATGATCCTAAGATAAATAAATAAGGAAAAACAATCGAAGAACTTAGCCTCGTCCGAAGATAAACCGCTAAAAATGCTCAACGATCGATTCACCGTCTTCTCCACTTCGGGATGTGGGCTCCACCTCTAAAACTCCTAAACCATAGCCTAAATATGGCCTAAGGTGCCCAAATGGCCGGGGGGTTCACAAGGAGGGGAGAGGGAATGGTATTTATAGCCAAAATATCTAATAAATATCAAGGCTGTGTCAGGGGTTTTCGCTTAGGCGAAGGAATTTCCGCCTAGGCGTAGGTAGGTCGGTTAACTTTCTGCCGTATTTCTGCCTAGGCGGTGGAATTTCCGCCTAGGCGGTGGAATTTCCGCCTAGGCAAAGGAATTGCAGGTTTGCATTTTGTTTTGACTATAACTTCTTCATCCGAACTCCGATTGAGGTGATTCAAAACCAATGGAAATCTAAGAAAAATATATACAACTTCCATGTTTTGACTGTTTCCAAAATTGAATTGTATCATAGTCAAAAATAGCCTTGAAATTACAGCACCTATACCGACTTTGCAAATTTGGTGACCGTCTAGGCGAAGAAGTAGGCGGTGGACTTGGAAATATTTCCACTGGGGTTTCCGCCTAGGCGGAGGAATTTCCTGCCTAGGTGGTAGGCTGTCATGTGCCTTTTGTCATTCTCAGCATCTTCACTGCCTAGGCGGAGGTCTGGATGCCTAGGTTGTGGGCCTATTTTACAATTTTGCCTCCAAGCTTGTTTATCCACCATAACTTCGTCTCGCCTTTGGTTCGATCTCATCGTTTTCGCTCCAATTTTCTATCATTTTGCCCCCACACACCTGATTTAATACAAAAAGAGAAAAAATTAATTAAAACATAATAAAATACTATATAAACGCACGAAAACTAACTTAATTCAGTTTGGAAATACGTAGGTAGATCACACCTATCAAAACGCAACCAAAGAATTTGAGTTCAGAGTTAGTGAGAAGGTTACCAAAAAGACGCTCAAATGTCGATTGATGTTGAATTGTAGCAGAAGGAACATAATTTATATCGTATACTGTGGTAGAAAACCTCACCCAAAAAGCGCTCTAGACAGGATGAAAAAATTAGGAGGGCACGAACTGTGTCAAGAATGTATTTATGTTTGCGTTTAACTCATTGATTTTGTTTGGAGGTTTTAGGGCACGAGCGATAGGGGAGCGTGCTATTTTGGTGAAGAAGATTAAGGAAGGCATGACCTTTTTATTCTATTGCATTACCTGAGATTTTTTTTTTATATATTAAAAATTGGGTTTGAACCATAGAAGAAAAATCATAATATATTTGAAATAATTTTGATCTAGTTTTTATAAGAAATAACCTTATAAATCGAGAGTGATCGTCCACAAATATGACAAAGTAATGAGAACCACCCATTATTGAATCAGGAGAAGGCCCCTTAACATCAGAATACACTAAATTAAAATGTGCAAGCGAAATAGACTAAGTATCATTAAAAGGTAAAACTAATTGTTTCGCAAGTTAGCAATGAATACAATTAAATTAAAGGACTCATGTTGAGTTGGACCTAACTGACCACTACAAATAAGTGATTTGAGACGGCTGGATGAAGTGTGACATAACCAAGAATGGAGGATAGTTATTAAGAAGAAGATAATGATGATGATGATAGTTATAGTGCCAGCAATGATGGTGGTGATAAGGGACATGGGGTGGTGGTACTGGGGTTTGGGGTGGTGGCAGTGGGGTTAGAGGTGGAAGGTGCAAACTACTGAATTCAAATAGACGTCCAAATTTACGACTAATTCTAAGGATTTTTTCTCTCCACACACGACAACCACATTTCGAAAAATCATTTCATGTCCCAATTCACAGAGTTGCCCAACAAATTAAAGATTTAAAGTGAGTTTTGGAATTAAATACGTGTCAAGAATAGAAAGATGTGAAGCAGAAATATGACCAGTATAAGTAACACACATTTGAGAACCATCAATGGTATGATAAGAGCATTCATAGTGGATAGTTTAGATGAGAAGATGTTGGGATCAAAAGTAATATGATTACAACAAGCAAAATCAAAAGACTAAGAAGAATTACTTGTAGCACGTGAAAGGTCAGGAGAAATTGTGTATGATAACTGGAGAAATATATCGTGAAGAGTAAAAATATATCCCTAATATAGATGGTAACAAGAGTGGAGGCAAGATCAGGACCTTGTTTGGCAATAAGAATGGTTGAGGAAGAACAACCCTTAGTGATCGTTGAATTGGACTAATATAAAACAAAGTATACTGTATGATATGAATCTAGAGAAGCCAAGGCAAGTGATGTGAACAACTGATTGTTGAATCCTTGAACAAGTCAAAACACCATGATGAACCGAATCAACAATATAAACAAAACTATATTGTATATTCTAAATTCGAGTAAACCGAGACAATAGATCGATTTGAAACACCAAAATTAGCGAAGAATTGGTGTTGGATGTTCAAGAACAGATCCAAAAGCGGGTGAACCGGTTAATAAAAAAAATAGACTCTGAACTGGTCAACAAAAGGTGTTGACTAGGGCCGACATTGGGGGATCATTGCTGACGTGGCAAATAGTGGTGCTGATGAGGCAACTAAGTGTCACTGATGCGGCAGGTGACAAGAGGATACGTGAATGCTGATGTGGCACAGAGGTTAAAGTATGGATGATGTGGTGAGCACATGCCATTGACGTTTTGCTAATGTGGTTGATTGTGTGGCAGCTAGCATGGCACTAACGTGTCAGATAACAGGGCATTGATGTGGTGTGGTCTGACATATGGGTTACGCACGACAGATAATGGTTGTTTTTGGCGGCACATCGGTGCTTATATGGCGGTGATATTTGTGTCTTTTGTCTCGTCTCGTCAAGCGAAAGTGATGGTGTGACGAATCTTGAAATCAAGGCGACGGTAAGGCTAGTAGCATTCAACAGATCTGATGGCAATAGTGGTTTTGTTGGTTGCGCGTGAGGGCGCGTGAGAACGCCAATAGCAATGATTTTTTTGTCGTTGAAATCATTTTGACGAAATGAATCTGATGGTGATAGTGAATACGGTGTTGGGGTGTTGAATAGTGAAATGTTTGTTGTAGGCAGCGGTGCGATGGAAACTTTGAAAAAAAAAAAATAGGGTTGCTAAAACAAATAGGACCAGGAAGAATTGGCTCTTGAGATCAAGTTATAATAATTGAGAGGCAGAATATTAAGAAAACATGAAGCAGTTGTATAAATATATTAGAAAAGTACAATTAATGAGATATACATGGAGTCTATATATAGGAGGTGACTAGAATAACCTTGGTAGGACTAGGGTTTGTTTTTCCTAGTAGATTGGGGTTTAATATAGTGGGGCAAAACCCATACACATATATTAACAAAAAACATACGCCTTTGCAAGAGGTAAATGAGTCAGGCCGCTTGTGGTTCTTTTGCTTTCGTTGGATATTCTTGAACTGTTTTAAGGTTATAATATTGAACTGAGAAAATAATAGCACTTAAGACTGTTGAACTTAACACTAGCTCTTAGAGGTTTGTTTATTTAATGAAAAACTAATTTATCACCTTTGTATAAACCTTGGTTGGTTTAATTCGTGCAGCTATTGTATCAAATATGCATTATCACTAGATTTTAACATTTGCCATGACCTTCACCCAAAGTCCTTTAATTTCGGAACTGTGTAGATTAAGATGCATTTCACAATAATGTTATGGTTGATGCCTCAAAATTTTAGAGATCTTGATGTCTTTACTTATATATGAAATAAGAATCGTTACTTGTGGAATGAGATTTTTGGTTTCCATAATGCATTCTTTACTTGTTATTGATTGGTGGTCATCTTTTTCTTTTGTTCTTGGATTCATTGTGTAAACTGTAAAGTGTTTTTGTGTTTTCTCGTGGATTGAGTCGAGGTCTACTGCACGTAAAAGTGAGAGTTCGAAGTCTCTTTTGAGGTCGGTATAGCAAGTGTTTACCCATAAGCATGAGAATATAATTTACAATTTTTTCTTGATTATTTCCCCTTTACCATGGTTTACAATCATATCCGTTGTCTAGTTGGATCCTTCATCATAACCTATGAGTTGATATTGAAGACGACATTGAAAATAATACAAATTTATAACTTTTATTAAATAATTTATTTTCCAAATGATTCTAATGTTGTATATTATAGAAGGCTTGTAATATATTATCTATATAAATGGGATAATGATCTTTCTGGGCCATGACAAACGGCGTGAGGCTCAATTGGCCACTTAGATTTAAAAGTTGACACTTTTAATCCTTCACATTTGATTTTTGTTCCAAATAGGCTTTTCTGTTAAGTCAAGGTTAACAGTCAATGTTTTAGTAAGGACAATTCGGTCATTTTCAATTCCAGCTCAAAATTGTTCCAAAATAAAAAATAAGGATACAAAATAAAATATGAGAAAACTTTAAGGGTAGTTATTGTAATTAAGTTATTTCCTTTTTCCCCACCTTTCTCCTGCTTCCCCTCTTCACGCCCCAAACCACCCACCACCACAACACCTACAACACCTATGGCCATGTCTCGTCCACCCCTCCACCACTGATCAACCAACCACCGCCCTTCCTTTTCTCATCTTCTCTCATTTCAGTGAGATTCTCTCTCCTCTCTTCTCTCTTTAGATCGAGGCAGTGGATTTGAGGTATTGGGTGTTGAAAGGGGTGGTGGCGATGGTGACTGTGAAGGCGGTGGTGACACCATGAAAGGGAGCATCACTGTCACCATCGCCACCACCCACCGCCAACCAACTCTAGCTTCTGTGTATCCAGAAATGAGCAAATTCCATGGAAAAGCACATAAATTTCGCTACGACATTTCGTCGAACACCTGGTGGGCATCTTCGATTCGCCCCGCAGTTGCGTAAAGCCATAGAAGCTTCGGCGAGAGAACGGCGTTTCTACGCTGGAGGTTGTTGGCGACGAGGCGGTGAATGCGGAATCCAAGATCGAAGGCTTTTAATGAAAACTGGACTCCAGGAGGGAAGAGAAGATCAAAGAGTCGATCTTTACCCCCCTTTTGATTGAAGTTTCGAGGTCGTCGATAATGGCGTCGAGGGCTTTGAGCTTCATTTGGGGATGCGGTTTTCGATTGGCGAGGAGAGGGGTCGGAGATGGTTTCTGAAACAAGGGGTTTTGGGTATGGAGAGGGATGGTGGCGATGATGACGGTGAAGGCGGTGGATTGGTGGATTTGGGTGGCGGTGGGTGGTGGAGATGGTGACGTCATCACCGTCGCCACCACCCCTCTTAACAACCAATACCTCAAATCCACTGCCCTCGATCTAGAGAGAGAAGAGAGGAGAGAGATAAGCACACTGAAATGAGAGAAGGGATGGTGGTTTCATGGTTGATTAGTGGTGGAGGGGTGGAGGAAACATGGCCATAGGTGTGCTGGTGGTGGGTGGTTTGGTGGGTGAAGAGAGCAAGCAGGGGAATGAAGGGAAATAACTCAATTGCAATAACTACCCTTAAAGTTTTCTCATATTCTATTTTGTACTCTTATTTTAATTTTTGAACAATTTGAGCTAGGATTGAAAATGACTCCATTGCCCTTACTAAAACATTGACGGTTAATCTTGACTTAATAGAGGGGTCAATTTGGAACAAAAATCAAATGTGAATAATCAAGAGTGACAACTTTTAAATCTGAGAGGTCAATTGAACACCCACGTCATTTATCAAGGGCCAGAAAGGTCATTATCTCGTATATAAATTGAAAGGTTGCAACTCATGAGGAACATGACGTGGTGGATCCGGAGATGTTTCTTGAGGTTAATTCAAGGGAGACTTTTTAAGAGGTCTTAAGATTTCAAAAATAACTTTTTGAAGACCATCTCATGTGTAAAAAAATCACTGTTACAGGACTCCATAAAATTATATTTTTATGGGATGAAATTTTTGGGAGAATTTTCTTTAATGCATTATAGATGGCACCTAAAGAATATATTATCTGAGAGTCTTATTCCTAGACAATACAAGCTGTTTCTGTATTCATTGAACATGATTATGGAAACCAAAATAAGAAGAGATATGTGATTATACATGTATATTGATTTATTTGAGTTCCTATTAGACGAGTTGAGGCAAAAAATCTGTCATTTTTCCGCTTGTTTAACTATTTCTTTGTGAGCCTATTAAGAAATTTTAGTTTGGTTCTCCATTTATCTTCAAATTCATGTTGATCTGAAGGAAGCTAGATATTCAAGAAAAATATCTTCAAGGATTGTATTACATTATCATTTTATTTTATTTTTTTGTAGTCATTTGCTTATATTATCATTTTACATTTCGGATTGTATTGTTGAGAGAATTGAGAAGTATTATATTGATAGTATAAATGAATGTTAGAATACATATGAAGAAGATATTTTAGAATACAACATTTACACAGGTATTTATAAAGAAATGAGGCTAGGGTTGTGCCTTAATGGGCCTAAGTGGGCTAGGTCCATTATCACATTAACATCCCCCCTCAAACTCAAGGCGGTAAGTGGAAGGTGAATTTGAGTTTAAAAACTAAAGAGTGAAAACGTCCGAGTGGATGGGTCTTGGTGAAAATATCTGCAGTCTGATCGACTGAACTAACAGATTGTAGACGGACTGTATTATGGAGAATGTGATGACGGATGAAGTGGCAATCAGTCTCGATATGTTTTGTACGCTCGTGGAATACATCATTGTGAACAATCTGAATAGCACTCTTGTTGTCACAGTGTAGGGTAGTGGCTGTAAGAGAAGAGATGCCCATGTCAATGAGGAGCCATTGAAGCCAGAGAAGTTCTTGAGTTGCATCAGCTATGGCACGATATTCAGTTTCAGTACTGGAGCGAGCAAATACAGATTGTTTTTTACTACGCTAGGAAATGAGAGAATTGTCCAAAAAAAACAGTAACCAGTGGTTGAACGTCTATCGGTGGGGTCTCTGGCCCAATCGGCATCAGAATAAGCTTATAAGACAGGAGCAGATTGAGCTGAGAAATGAAGCCCATGAAATAATGTACCCTTGACATACCGAAAATTGCGAATAACAACTGAGTAATGGGTGGTCCGAGGAGCGGACAAGAACTGGTTGACCTGATGAACGGCAGAAGCAATGTCAGAGCGAGTAACAGTAAGGTATACAAGACTTCCAACCAGTTGGGGATATAGAGTGGCATCTTGAAGAGGTGGACCATCAAGTAGAGTAAGTCTGACATTCGGTTCGAGAGGAGTGGTAACTGTGGTTGAGTCAGTTATCCCAGCTTTAGAAAGAAGATCCGAGGCATATTTGGCTTGAGAGAGAAAATATCCATCAGAACCCGATGAGACTTCAAGGCTAAGAAAATAGGTGAGCATGCCAAGGTCTTTCATCTCGAATTGGCCACTTAGAAACTTTTTGAGTTCAGAAATACCGTGTATATCATTTCTAGTGATAACCATATCCTCCACGTACAATAAAAAAAAAAAAAAAAAAAAAAAAAAAAGATAATATCATTGGCAGTATGACGAATAAACAAAGCTTAATCATGAGCACTTGGTGTAAACCCAAAGTGATGAATAGTAGTGCTGAATTTTGCAAACTAGGCCCGTGGAGCTTGTTTCAAACCATATAGAGCACGACAAAGACGTCAAACTTTATTTTGAGGAGCAACCAGGCCAGGATGGGTATACATATATACTTCCTCAAGAAGATCGCCATTGAGAAATGCATTTTTGACATCCATTTGAAAAAGAGTCCATTTTCGAATTGTGGTGACGGCAAGAAGTGTACGAACAGATATTAGTCTTGCCATAGGAGCAAATATCTCTTCATAGTCAATGCCATATTCTTGAGCAAATCCTTTGGCAACAAGTCGGGCTTTATATCGTTTAACAGAACCATCAAAAAATGTCTTGATCTTAAACACCCATTTACACCCAATGAGAGTCTTTCCAGGGGGCAAATCAACAATATCCCAGGTATAAGTTTTGGCGAGGGCCTGAAGTTCTTCGTCCATTGCTTTTTGTCAAAAAGAATTAGTACTAACCTCCTTATAGGATTGAGGCTCATGCAGATGGAGTATAGTGGAAAAACAATGGAAATCAGAAAGATAATGTGGAGGATGAGTTACCCTGGTAGAGCGGCGAGGGTGATATAGGGTGTGGGTGTCAACGGAAGGCGGCACAGAATCATCGACCGCAGGAGAAGTCTCAGGCATAGTCGCTGTAGTTGGAAGAGTGAGATCAGCTGGTGGTTCTGGGATAGGTTCAGCTGGTGGTTTTGGGATAAGTTCAGCATAAGGTGCAGGGCTAGGCTCAACTAGTGGTGTTGGGGTAAACTCAATAGTAACTAGAACAGGATCATCTGAAAATAACTCAATGGATGGATCAGTAAAAAATCTGTAGTTAGTGAAGGTTGACATGTCAAATTACCGTAAGGAAGAAAATATTTGAGGTTCCCAAAAAACGACATGTCGTGAAATACGAAGGGTTTTAGAAATGGGGTCCCAGCACCGATACCCTTTATGTTCAATGCCATATCCAATAAAACAACACAGACGAGCCCTTGGTTCCAGTTTGTTGTGTTCATATGGTTTGAGAATAACAAAACAGGCGCAACCAAAGACTCTAAGCTCAGAGTAATCGGGAGGTTTACCAAAAATGCGCTCAAATGGAGACTGGTTCTGGATTGTAGCAGAAGGGACACGGTTTATGGTATAGACGGTTGTGAAGACAGCATCTCCCCAAAAACACTCAAGACATGATGAAGAAATGAGGAGAACACGAACTGTGTCAAGTTTGCATTCGGCTCGTCCATTTTGTTGGGATGTACTAGGGAATGAGCGATGGGGAGCTTGCCATTTTTGTGAAGCAGGTTAAGAAAAGCACGATCTTTGTATTCCATTGCATTATCTGAGTGAAAACCTTTGATATTTCTAGAAAATTGGGTTTGAACCATAGAAGAAAACTCAGAATATATTTGGAATAGTTCAGATCGATGTTTCATAAGAAACAACCATGTATATCGAGAGTAGTCGTCCACAAAGATAACAAAGTAACGACAACCACCCATCGAAACATGAGAAGACGGCCCCCAAATATCAGAATGAATTAGATCAAATGGTGCAAGAGAAATAGACTGACTTTCTTTGAAAGATAGGGTTGGTTGTTTTGCAAGTTGATAATGAATACATTTAAAGGACTCATGCTAAACTGAACCTAGTTAACCGCTAGAGATAAGTGATTGAAGTCGATTAGATGAAGTGTGGCTTAAACGAGCATGCCAAAGTTGGGATAGTGAGAGAGACACTGGTGGTTGTGGAGATAAGGATGAAGAGGATACTGGCGGTGGTGGTGAGGTTGCACAGGTTGACGAAGAGATATTTGGTTGTGGTGATGGTGGAATTGGAGATGAAATGTGTAAACTGGTAAGTTCAAATAGGCGTCCAACTTTACGACCAGTCCCAAGAGTTTCTCCTGTCCGAGGATCCTGCACACGACAACCACTACGATATGAAATCTCCAAGAACCAGGCAAAAAATGGGTGAACCGACGTAGAAATCACACGAATATAAAAGAAAGTATATTCTATGATTTTCAAATCACAAAACGGAGGCCAAAAACAGAATCATAACGTCGAAAAACCCCAGGAACCGGTCCAAATATGTAAAGAAGCAGTTTAAAAAGCCCTGAACCGGTCCAAAAACAAATTATGTGCTGAACCGATGACGTGGCAAGGGGCTGATGCAGGCGCTGATGTGGAATGGTCAACGCTAACGTGGCAAAGGTCAAAGCTGACGTGGCACTGATTGTGATGCTGACGTGGCAATGACATGGCTCGGTCAATGTTGACGTGGCAATGACATGGCTCGGTCAATGTTGACGTGGCAAGAGTCGAAGCTGACATGGCGCTAATTGTGATGCTGAAGTGGCAATGACATGGAACTCAGTCAACGCTGATGTGCACTGTTTAACGATGACGTGTCACTGACTGGGTGCTGATGTGACGCTGACGGGATGTTGACGTGGCTCTGATTGTTATGCCTGCGAGTAGATCTGACGCGCCACGGCTTTGAGGCGCGTGAGAGCGCGTGTGGTGTCGTATGGGGATGATTTTTGCGTCGTTGGAATCTACTCGTCGAGACGGTTCCGATGGTATATCATAATTTGGATATGGAGACCTGGTGGAGGCGGTAGAGCCCAAAATCCGAAACGGCAAAGGGTGGTGGCGCTACTAGCTGTTGGAGGCGCGTGATGGTGCGTTTGGACTCCGATGGCGGTGATGTTGATGGCGTTGTGTTCATCTCTTCAAGACAAAGACGGTGGTGTGATGATTGTTGATATCGGAGTAGAGATAAAGCTTACAATAGTGACGAAAGTCTCGGGAGAATAAGGACGGCGGCGATCGCGTTAGGGTTGCAAAAATTTTATTGAGAATAGGTCCAGGAAAGATTTGCTCTGATACCATGTTGAGAGAATTGAGAAGTATTATATTAATAGTATAAATGGATGCTAGAATACATATGAAGAATATATTTTGGAATACAACATTTACACAGGCATTTATAGGGAAATGGAGCTAGGATTGTGTCCTAATGGGCCTAAGTGGGCTAAGCCCATTATCACATTAACAGTATTATTATTCCAATATTGTTGATATGCCGAGCTTATTAAATATGCCATTTTGAAATTCTTTATCATGTATAAATTTCTCAAACAACGTTAGTTTAGTTTTTTTTCCTTATTTTGTTGTTAATGTTTTCCAATTTGTTTTTGTTATGTTTCTCCATGTTTTTATTTTTTGTTTATGTGTTGTTCGTTGTTTTTGTACCAAGTTCTGTTTTTGTCCCAGCTTATCTTTCTTTCCCAGATTTTGTTTTTTCTATTTTTGTTGTGTTCCCAATTTTTGTTTTGTTCCCAATATCTGTTCCTGTCCGTTTCTCACTTTTTTCCAGGTTCAAAGTTTCTATCTGATTCCCAGTTTATGTGTTGTTAGTTTTCAATTAAACGTAAAAAAAAAAATTAGGTACAAAACATCAATAAAGAAGACTTCTATAGAGTATTTAATTCAAGGAGTGAGTGGAGTTATAACTAATTTTTCCACAGGTTGCTACTTCTGCAATATCAAGTCTCTTCTTTATTGGGATCTAAGGTTCCTTCAAATGAAACAAACAAGAAGAAACCGATGTAAGGATTTTTAGTCTTCTCGATTTCAGTGTCTTTGCCATATGTGATTTCCAACACATCAACATTGAATGTCACATATGTTGCAATTACTAAAGCTTGGATGAACTTTATATCATCCTCAACTTCGGTTTATAGAGAACGACCATTTCCGGGAAAGCACAAGGTAATTGATACAACTTTTCATTCTCAATGATGTATTTTTCAACATCAACCTTTATGCTACATTGGCTTCGAATAAGAGACAATGTCTTCTCTTTTCCTTTCATCAAAGTCCAAAAATGAGAATCACAATATAAATTGAAAACAAGAAGAGATTCATGGTTTCATATGCTACTTATTATTGAGAATAAGACTTTAGCGTTTTGTGTTCTATTACTCTTGGTTTGAGTCACATGACTAATCTCGATTATAAAATAATCAGAATTAGTCAATTGGATCACATTTGATAGAAAAATCAAAGAGCATGGAAAACTGAAACATTGGAGAGAAAAATGTAATTGTACCTAAATTTTATTGGTGCAAAGTGATATTTAGCCCAAGTATAACGTATATTAAGTTTGTAAAATTAATTAAATACTATATTCTTAAAATATTACAAACATTTTGTGATCTAATCAATGTGATATTGCTTTTGACATTAATTAGTATGAAGGTGCTACATCTTACTGAAAATAGTAGGATGCCCTTTTTTGTTAGAAAAATAAAATGATTCAAAAAAATAAAATGCTTCATCTATGTCGTACTTCTGCACAGTTTGATGATTGTTCCTTCTGTTGTCTTTTGTTTTATTTAGTTAGCTGTATCTATTTTGTTGCAAATTTGTGTGCATTTTTGTTTTGTTTGTGTTTCTATTTGTTCAGTTGCTACTCCTTTTTGTTTATGTTTCTGTCCCAGAAACGTGCTGAACCTATTCAGTTTTTGCGATTTATGTCCCATTTTTGCTTCTGCGTTGTTTCTGTGATGTTTCTGCAGACTTCTACACTGTTCTAACAACAATTCTGTTTTTATTTTGTTTGTTTTTGTTCCGTATATTCTGTGCATCTTGATGCACTATTCCTTCTGATGTGTTCGGTTTTATTTGGTCAGATGTTTAGTTTCTGTAGCAATTTTATGTGTCGTTTTTGTCCTATTTTTCTTTTTGTTTGTTCGGTTGCTAATCCGTTTTGCTTTTGTTCCATTTAAGCACTTCTTCCTATTATGTTTTTGGAATTTTGTCCCATTTATGTTTTTGTCCTGTTTCTGTTCCTTTTTTTTTTTTTTTAGTTTTTTATCATTACATGTTTATTTTGTAGTTTGAAGTGGAAGTAGAGTCATCGTGTGTTTTTATTTGGGGGTTGAAATCCACTTTTTATTATTAGATGTGGTCTACTGTTGCAAGACTTTCTTTTTGAGTCACTCGATGACAAATGCTACTTGAAGTTCACCTTTGGATGCCATATAGCCGAGACAATGGTAGATTGGTTTACCAAAAATTAGTTTCTTTTAATTATTTGTTTTGTACTTGATAGAAATTTTGATATATTAAACTTTTATACTTGATAGAAATTCAAATTTATGATTCTTTTATTCAAAAATAATGTTCATTTGTATTTTTCATGGTGATGTAGAATTCTAATATCATTAATAGTTTAATTTTTTTGCAAATATGAAATTCATTTGTTGATTAGTTTTTAATAGCATTTTCATAGAATAGTTAGGTATTGTTATTATTCTTATTATTTTAAGAAAAATATGATAAACAATCACAGTTTTTCTAATGTGATTTTTTATCATTAAAGAACACAGTTTTTAAATGTGATAAAATAGAGAGTAGACGTCTGAGATAAATATTGTCTAAATAATCATAGTTTTTTTTTTTTTTACTATCATGACTCCTTTAATCACATGAAAATACCAAGATATTAAATTGACTAATCATTTTGTTTTTTACGCACACACGAAATTATAAATAAGTAAACTATATCGCGTTTTTATTACCATTCATATTTTTTTATATCATCTAACACAGTTGATAAACATGATAATAAGTATCATAATATTTATCACGCCTCCATCGATCACGGTTGGTGTGATAAAAATCCTTTTATCACTATTTTTAACAATGATATATTTGATTTTTTCTTGTAGTGTCACCATGGCATTCGTAAGTTCCTTTTGCATGTCTCTCCACAACACATTACAAAAGGTTGATACTATATTAAACCACTATGAACATGAATTAAGCATCCTTTTGCTGCAAATTAATTTAATCGAGAAAAGGGAAACATTCACATCAATACATGTTGAAACAAAGTGATTTTTTATTGTAAATAATAAAAAAAGAAAAGAAAAAAAAAAGTGTGCAGCAACGATACAGAATTAACCATGAATGAGAAAACACACTTTGCATAAATGAAACAAACGACACACAAAGGGGAAAAAAATGCACTTAAAAAGTAGCAATTTGTTAACGCTCGGTCAGTTGTCCTTCAATTCACATACCTTCATACCAAACTGATGCGAACCTCACCAAGGATTAGTGAGACCCGAAACCAACTTAGAGTTTCTTCGCAAAGATCGAAACTAAATCAGATTTTGAACGAGCTAAAAATACAGAAATTGAAAGATAAATTACCTTGACCCGACGTTTATGAACGAAACGCGAACCAATGGTATAATGATCTTGACCCAATGATTATAATGAATCACGAATCAAAGATATAAGTTTGAACGCCACAAGAAACTCTTGATAAGTTCAGGACTCTCACAATTTTTATTAATCAAAGTAATCTATCTTTTAATTTCTGTATTTTTAGCTCGTTCAAAATCTGATTTAGTTTCGATTTTTGCGAAGAAACCCTAAGTTGGCTTCGGGTCTCACTAATCCTTGGTGAGGTTCGCATCACAAACTTAACGAATTTAATCGTTCCCTGTGTATATCCTTGGCTCTTAACGGATTTGTAAATCTCTCGAACCAAGTTCTGGGAGACTGTTTAAGACCATATAGAGACTTCTTTAGTTTACATACCTTAGTACCAAACTTCTCAATAAAGTCAGGTGAAGGCTCCATATAGACTTCCTCCTCTAAGTCTCCATTCAAAAATACATTCTTCATATCCAGCTAATTCAGAGGCTAATCAAGATTAGCAGCAACAGACAAGAGTACCCGAACTGTATTTAACTTCTCCATTGGAAAAAAAGTCTCATAGTAGTCCACTCCATATGTCTGAGTGAAGCCTTTAGCTATAAGCCGAGCCTTGTATCTTTCCAAAGATTCATCTGAGTTGTACTTCATAGTAAATACCCATTTGCAACCAACAACAGTCTCCCTGTTAGGTAGATCCACTTTGTCCCAAGTAGCATTATTCTCCAGAGCTCTCATCTCCTAAAAAATTGATTCTTTCCACTCAGGAACATTTAGAGCCTCCTAGACACTATTAGGAATGGCCACACTAGACATTTGTGAAATGAAGGCACAATATGAAGATGAAATATTTTTGTAAGATACAAAATTTGACAAATGGTGTTTGGTACAAGACCTAATATCTTTCCTGAGAGCAATGGGAAGATCAAGCTGATTAGAAGAATTTGACTCAAATTTAACTAGAGGAATCTTTAATGAGTCATCATGTATTTCATGATCTAACCTCTAGTTAGATTTTTTGTGGTACTGTGGGATAATACCTCTTTTTTGTGTTAGATACTCCTTTGAATATACAAGACCTTTATACTGTTTCACACACTTCTTTGTGGTTTCAGTATTTTGATTCTTAGATAGCATTATCAGAGGTCGTTCATTGTTAGGTTCAGTATTTTCAACATTTAATTCATTCATTTCTCCAGACTTTGTATTTTCCCTATCGTTCTCTTGTGGTAACTGGTTGTGAGAAATATCATCTTGAACAAACTCAAAAAATGAAACATTTAAAAAATTATTTTCACTAGTGCTCTCCCTCTGAAGATACGAATTGCTGTAGTAGGATTGTCCTTCAAAGAATGTGATATCCATAGACACCAACATTTTTTTGGAAACAGGGTCAAAACATTTATAACCTCTCTAATTTGTAGGATAGCCTACAAAAATACATTTATGTGCCTTTGGATCAAGTTTAGAATGTCTAGAATCATGATTATGAAAAAAGACCACACTTTCAAAAAAATTTTAAGGAAACATCTATTGTGAGCCGAGTGGTGGAAAAACGTTTGGTGAAAAGTTTTATAGGTGCTTTAAAGTTCAAAATTCTTGTAGGTAGCTTATTAATCAAATAAATGATTGTTAAAACAGCTTCTCCCCAAAGATACTTAGGAATCTTAGTTTGAAAACTTATAACTCTAGCAACTTCAAGGAGATGTTTGTTTTTTCTTTTAGCCACCCCGTTTTGTTGAGGTGTATTATTACAAAAACTTTAGTGAACAATTCCTTTTTCGCCAAAAACATTCCCTAACACTGTGTTAGAAAATTCTTTTTCATTATCACTTCGAAAATATTTAATCTAAGTTTGAACCATATTGTAAATATTGTTAGACACAATTTCAACATTTAGATTTTTCCTTTAAAATGAAAACCCAAGTGACTTTAGTGTGATCATCAACGAAAGTAACAAACTAGCATTTCCCAGAAAAAGTTGGCACTCTAGAAGGACCCCAAACATCATTATGAATCATTTTAAGTGGTTTTGATTTCTTATATGGTTGAAGTGGAAAAACAGCCTAATGATGTTTTGCTAACTCACAAGATTCACATCGAAAAACAGAAGGATTTTTATTCATGAATAATTTTGGAAACAAATGTTTTAAATATTGAAAATTTGGATATTCTAAACAATAATGCCATAATATAATTTTATAGTCACTAGAAACAAAAATAGAATTGAAACAAGTATGTTGATCTTTCCTTCCAAATATTGATCCATTATTAAAAAGGTAAAGGCCACCATCTTGTTTAGCACCTCCAATCATCTTTCCTGAGATTAAATCCTGAAATTCGCAACGAGAAGATCAAAAATTAACTTGATAGTTATGATCAAGAGTTAATTTGCTGACAGACATGAGATTATATGACAAATGAGGAATATACAGAACACTTTTAAGAATTAAAGAAGGGAAAATGGTAATTGTTCCTTTCCCAACCATCAGCAATTTTAACTTTTTGATTCCTTGCACAAGGTGTATATGAAGAAAAAAATTGCGAAGTGACGATCATATGATTGGTAGCACCTAAATCTAATATCCAGGAGTCATTAGACTTGGTACAAGCGATGACAGCAATGAAAGAGTTAACTGATTGTGCTAGAGAACAATATCAGTTAGAATTTCCTAAGGATTGGGACTGAAACATTCTATATATGTGCTCTATATGTTCCTTTGTAAATGGAAGCGATTATGAGGAATATTGTTGCCCTGGATATGAGTTGTTTGCTTGAAATGTGTGGACATCACCCCCTGACCTTGTGTCACTGTCTGGTTTCTTCTTTCTATTTGCCAATTTCCCGTGCAGTTTCCAGCAACTTTCCCGGGTATGCCATGACTTTCTACAATGGTCACACCAAAGCCTCTACTTTCCTCATCGCCTGTCTCCTTCTGAATTTGTACCTCGGGCCATAAGAGCAGGTTCTTCATCCTCTATTTTTGGTTCATCGACGTTCTTCAACATCACTTGTTACCGTGCTTCTTCTCTACGTACTTCGGAAAAAACCTCCCTTATCGTCGACAAGGGTTGGTTTCCTAAAATACGTCCTCGAACCTTATCGAGTTCTTTGTTCAGACCAAGCCAAGAACAAAAATACTTGGCTTCTCTCAACCTTATTTTTGTACCGAGCATTATCATTTGGATTCTCCCATTGTTCAACTTCAAACTTATCCAATTCCTGCCAAACCGTCATCATATCATTATAGTAGGCTGTTACCTCATGATTACCTTACTGCATCTTCCACATTCAGGTGTTTAATTCGAACAATTGTGAGTGATTGTCTAAATCTGAATAGGTTTCCAGAGATGCTTCCTAGACATCGCGAGCCGTCAGCAGGTACAAGAAGGGTTTTCTAACAATTGTTTGGAATTGATCAACCAGGTAGTCACCATTGAGTTTTTCGAAGGCCATTGCCTATATCTCAGATCATCGGTAACTGGCGGTGTGACTTCGCCATTCAAGTACCCAAGTTTTCCTTTGCCATCGATTACTAACCGCATGGGCTGAGACCACTCAAGGTAATTCTTTTCATTCAATTTGTTAATGGTGATGTTGGCCCAGTAGAATACCCAAGAGGGGGGTGAATTGGGTAATTAAAAATAATCAGAATAAAACTTGAATAAATCAAATAATTAATTTTAAGCCTAAATTAATTATTATCTCTATAACACAACGGAATAATATTATCAATCTATGTGCACACCCAAACAGCAAAAATAACAAAGTAGTAATGCAGCACACAAAAGATTTATACTGTTCACCAAGTTACTCTTAGCTAATCCAGTCTCTCGAGCTCCACGGAGGTCGCACCCACTAAAACCAAGATTCCTTTAAAGGTATGAACCAAACCCGTACACCAATTCTTTTACAGGGTCAGAATCAACCTTTACAATATCATTTTCTCAAGCTAAAGAAGAACATCTACTTTTTACAGGCTAAAGAATAATCTAATCCTTTTTAACACTAAGGCTCAAGAATCAAAATCTCTCACAAAACACTCCAACGATCTTTTTCACAGGTAAGGATGGAACCTTTACAAATCACTCAAAACACAATTCTTATTAAAAAAAAAATCACTACCTCAATCTCTTTACAGAAAGAGACTGAAACATAACTACCCTTGATTAAATACCCCCAATGGTATTTAACCCGTCACAACTCACCAATACAAAAATTGATAAAAAGTAAATCTCACTTGGAGCTTCTATCATCCCAAATAAACAATAATTCAATTAATATCTCAACTAGTGATAGAACTACGTGAGATACAAAAATATGATTTTAACAAGATATGGGTTGCAAATTAAAGCACGTAATCAGATTCAAGAAATTGTTTATAAAAAATATTTTCTTCAAAAATCAGAAATAATTTCTAAAATCAATTTCCAAATATAGAATAATAAACAAACAATAAATAATATGGAAAGATCTCACCCGAAATCCACTGAAAGAAAATAGTATTGCAATATAACTTCAAATAGGTAGCAGCAATGATAAGTAAATTATTCTCTTAGAAAAGCTCACACAATTCTCAATAAGATATATCTTAGAAAATTCCACTCAATTCATAAATTCTGATCTCTCTTGATAATATATGGATTCTCTCTCTTAGAATGATTAATTTTGTTAATAAAATTCGCAGGTCTATTTAAAGGAATATATAATCAGCCTTCTAATGACTAATTTGCATGTGTCATGACAATTAAAAGCTCTTATAGACCCCTTATATCATAAGGACTTCATTTAGGTTCAATTCCACTTAAAAACATCTTTCAAATCTCTCAATTAAACCCCCAAAGTATTTCTCAATCCTAATAAATAAGTATAGAATTTATTTCAAGTACCAAATTGAGAAACATTAATATTTAATGAACAATATTAATAGAATTTAATTAATATATGAACCATATCTTAAATATAGAGAATATCCCCGAAATCTTTCTCAAATCCTAACAAAAAACGGCTACTTTTGGATATAATCTCGGATCAAATAGTATCCTGAAACAACGCATTCAATAGACTACCCAGTCGACTGGGAGATTTAGGATGTATACAATATAGTTCATCGGTCGACTGTGCAGTTGACTTGTCAATTCAGAGAGTTATTCCTTCTTTCACCGGTCGACTCCTTGATTCAGAGAGTTCAACCCATATTGATCGGTCGACCTATTGGTCGACTAAGAGATACAGGATCTTTCAGCTTCTTTGTCCGGTCGACTCACCAGTCGATTGTTGTCACTGGATCTTTTCTCTGAATACGTTTTTAACTCATTTTCTTTTACGATTTTGCCCCTTTAACCATTTTCTTCTCTTAATTAGCTCCACTAATATTCTTATATTCCATTTTAGTCATTTAAAATTATTTCTTCTTATTTCTCATAGGAACAAATAATTTAACTTAATCAAAACACACATAAAAGATAAAATACATTTTGTGTCATGTGTGTGTTCCTAGATGGGATATTAAGAGTTAAGATTCACCTGGGTTGTTTTCCCTAATTTCTTCGAACTCTTAATTCTTCTTCATCATCTTGATATCTTCATTTAGCATCTATTTAATTTGACATCTTCATTATTGGAACTTTAAATCATTAAAACACTTTAATTAAATATTAGTTCCACCAAAATATCAATACTTAATTGTTCATCAAAATCTTAGGATCAATAGGTGATTTGAAGAGAATTTTCAATGAAAGACGCAAACGAAAAAGGTGGTTGCAAAGAAACAGCCGAAGGTGGCGGCGGCATAGCTCCCTACGATATCGTCGGAAACGATCACTGCGAACCCCCCAACGAAATCGCCGGAATTGGCGACTGCGAACCCCCCGATGGCTGCGAACCCCCCCAACGCCATTGCCCTGCTGCTACTGCTGTTCGACGAGTCTGAGCTGGAGCCAACCATGGCGGCCTTAAAATTCATGATTGAACCCTAGGACTCTGATCCATTAGAAAGAAAGGAAAGAGAAAATTCTCTTATTCATTTATACAATTATAAGGGAACAAACATCTTTAAATAAAAAAATAATAACATACGGTTGATAACCCTAGAATCCACATAATGAATGAGTTTCTTAGGTGGCGTTTGGTTAGTGTTCCCACTTTTTTGAACCCAACTAGGATGGGTTAGATTGAGTTGAGTTGAGAATTTTGTTTCCAATTGGGTACAGAATTGCGTTTGGTAACACATAATTCTGTTTTGTGCTGGGAACAGAATCGCGTTTGGTAACACATAATTATATTTCTTGCTGGGAACAGAATTGCGTTTGGTAATGAATAATTCTAGAATTGTTTCATCAATTTTTTCAAAAGGTTATATTTTAATTAAGAATTTAAAACTTTTTTAAGTTTGTTGGGATATATATAATAATATCAATTCTTCCACAAGTTGAGATATATATCATTATATAAAAAAAAAAAAAAAAAAAAAAAAACTTGACAAAAATTATAAAAATAATATCCTTAATTGTTTTCTTCAAGATCCCAAAAATTATAAAAATAAATTACAACTTCAACTTCACAAAAACATCAACGGCTGAACTAGAACTTTCCACCGGGCTCATTGCTGCAAAAAAATAAAATAAAATAAAGGAGTGTTAAACCATAGATAAATTTGTTGTAATCTAAATAAAGAAAATATTTAAACTTATTTAATTTATACACACCGGATTTGAAGCCTGCCAAATTTGTTTGGCAATTAAATCCCTATTTAATCCCATTTCGATGACACTCTGATTACTCGTTCTAATCTCAACTGGAGCATGTTGTTGGCGTTGTCCCTCTTCCTCTTCTCCCGTTGCAGTGGTATCTCCATAAATAAGTAGTAACTTGGGGTATAAGGGGCAACCGTGTTGCCGAAATTGTTTAGCACTCTTGTTCACCTATTACACATTCACAAAGAAAGTAATTTGTTAATTGTGTAATAAGCCGACAAACATGCAAGACAATTTCAGGAACTTAGAAGAAACAACATACCACGACCAAACGCCTCCACTGATCGTCAGATGCGTATATCTTACCGGTGGTGGAATCATATGTCATTCCTGCCCCCGTCTCCTTCAGCAATGAACTAAAATTCCTATTGACCAATCTCAACTTATTGAACTTGTTCTTAAGTTGTCCAAGGTAATACTGACATTTAGTTATTTTATTCATTTCATGCTTCATGAAAGACCAACTCTCTTTGGTGAACGTGGTTGTCATCCTATTGTTCTTAATCATCTCAGCTTCCATTAATTCAACAAAAATAGTTACATTTTTTTCACTCCACATATCAACCGCTCCCTTTACTTCCATAACCAAATCATCGCCACTAATATGAACAGTGTTTGACATCTGCATTGATATGGCTAATATGAACATGTTCTGTGATATGGTTCAACTATGGACAAGTTCAAACTAGTTGAACCATTAGTTAAAAATACTTTATCAACATTTATCATAACCATTAGTTCAAACATCTAGTAAAAATACAAATTAGTTAACAATACAAACTAGTTTAAACAAATAGGGACAAGTTTATATGCAGAAAAGAGCAACAGCAATAGAAACAGAAACAGAAACAGCAACAGAAACAGAAACAGCAACAGAAACAGCAACAGCAACAGCAATAGAAACAAAATCAGAAACAGAAACAGATCCGGTAGAAACAGCAAAAGAAACAGTAACAGAAACAGCAACAGCAATAGAAACAGAATCAGAAATAGCAACAGCAATAGAAACGGCAACTCAAAGTAGGTATCAACATGAACAACAATCGATTTAGGTATGAACATGAATATCAACATCAACAGAAACAGCAACTCAAAGCAAATAAGGAAATAATACCAACTCACCTTTGGTATTAGAAGGCGTAGATCTCACAATGCAAAGCAGAGAATCACAATGCAAACCAACGAAATAATAGCTACTCATAATGCAAAGCAAAAAATCTGAAGCAAAAAATACAAATTAGTTACAGATCCGGTTGCAAATCTATGGATTTCAAGCGAAAAATCCATAGATCTGCAGCCAACAAGTGGAAATCTGAACGAAAAATCCACGAAATCTTAACCTAAATTCAAGAAATGGATTTCGTGAATCCTTAACCCTAATCGATTTCGTGAAGTTTCGAACATGGATTTCGGAGCTAGGGTTTCGATTTCGACATAGAAACAGCAACAGAGGGAAGAGAAAGAGATAGAGAGAGAAAAATCATACATGGATTTCGGAGCAGCGACGAACACCTTCGAGCAGCGACGAACACCTGGAGCAGCGACGAGCAACGATGACGAACACCTGGAGCAGCAACGACGAACACCTGGAGCAGCAACGACGAAGACCTGGAGCAGCAACGACAAACACCTGGAGCAGCGACGACGAACACCTGGAGCAGCGACGATGAAGTTCTTCAGCGATGAATACTCTAGGGAAGAAGAGCAGCGACGAAATGCGATGGAGGAGGAAGATGATCGGGGATGTGGGAATAAAATGGAGAATCGATTCTTTCATTAATAATTTGTGTAATACCGAGCGTGTCCCATTTTTCAAAAGACTTGAGTTGGGCACAAAAAGAAACAACTATTTTTTGTTTCCATTTCCTTTAGCTTTTTAAGAAACAATTCTCATTTTCGGGTTGGGTTGGGTTGGGTTTTGTGCATTGCCAAATGCGTTCCCAACAATCAATCCCTGAATTTTTGGGTTGGGTTGGGTTTGGTTGGGAACACTAACCAAACGGGGCTTAATTTATTCAAATCACTACTTTCCTGAATTATTCAAATTTCTAATCAATTAAATTTATACCCAAACTAACCCTAATTTACCGACAATATTCTTTTTATTAGCTACTTCCGGCTGCTTGGATGATCTTTCTAAATACTATCTATTGACTTGGATTATTGGCGGTGTATGGGAAAGAATATATGTAATGTACTTTGCAATATTTTCAATTAGCCACTTTAAAATTTAATTTAAACCTTTTATTATTTAATTGTTTCTCAGTAAAATCCCTGAAAACAAAAAAAAAAAAAAAAAAACACAAACTATTTTAAGTTACTAACAAATGCTTAAGATTGTATCACGAAAATTATAGCAAGCAGCAATCCCCTCTAAAATTTTGGTTCCGGCGCTGACTCTTCCTATTAGGTTGTAGATATATGCTTGCTTAGCAGCTGTCAAAACTTGTTCTCTTTGTTATTTGAGCTTTTTATGCTCTGCACCCTTGAAGTTTGACCTAAATCTCATATTAGTCCCGGTGGTTTCAGTTTGAACACAACACCCTAAAGTGTGTTAATCGTTTCAATTAAGGACAAATCATTAATAATGTTGGAAATTGGACAGAAATTGGTCATTTGCTATGCACATGACTTTTTCATTAAGGGTAAGATCGTCATTTTCTAATAAAATTAAAGATAATCTCGTAATTTTTCGTCAAATAATTCAATGGGCTCCATTTTAAAAAACATCTAATTTAAGGACGAAAAATGTATTTTTTTTCTTTTCTACTTTCCATCTACTTCCTTCTACTACTTTGGAAAAGACCACCCCCACCCCAAACTCAACCCCCTTCTGGTCACCCCAACCCACTGCCGTGCCCTGTTCTCTTCACTTCTTCTTCATCTCTCTCTCTTGTGGGCTAAAAGGAGAGAGAGAGAGAGAGAGAGAGAGAGAGAGAGAGAACAGGGGTGGCAGGGAGAGGGGGCGGGGGCTGGGGCAGGGCTCTTTGCCAGAGTAGTAGAAGGAAGAAGAAAAAGAATAGAAAAGAAAAAGAAATCATTTTTTCCTCTGAAAATTAGAATGACTTTTTAAATAAAGCCCATTGAATTATTTGATGGAAAATTATGAGATTACCTTTAATTTTAAAAGAAAATGACGATCTTATTCTTGATGAATTGGTCATGTGCTTAGCACATGACCAATTTTTATCCATTTAAGTTATTAGTGATTGGTCCTTAATTGAAATGATTGACATACTTTAGGGTGTTATGTGTTCAAATTAAAACCGTAGGGACCAATGTGGGATTTAGGTCAAACTTCAGGGGTGCAAAGTGTAAACGTTTCTTGTTATTTGCATTTTTGTCAGCCTTGCTGACGCAGTGAAGCTTAGCCTTCATCCTTTCTTGCTTACCTAGTTTTTCTAGAGTTAATAATGCCATCCCTTGCATATACCATCTTACTAACCATTGCCCTATATCATTCCTTCCACCTCCCAATCTGCCCCTCCACCACCCAAGAAAGAAAATAATAATTAATAAGTGGAAATTAAATCATTTTTTTCAACTGTCAACAACCCGTGGCTTGATTATTTGAAGGGTTAATTACAATTTACTCTCTTGTAATCAGTCCAATTTTCATTTCATCCCCTTATACTTTGAAAATAGACACTTTACTTCCTTAGACCTCGGACCAAAGTGAAAAATATATTTTTTCCATTAAATCTAATGGAGTTGGCAAAAAGATTGAAATGCCCCTAGCGCATTCCAAATCTTTAACTTTATAACACAAATTGACTACTCAAATTAACTTAGATTTGGATGATCTATAATGCATGGATTTGTCTATTGTAATTTAGAATCAAGAATTTAACAAAGACATTAAGATTTGACACCTAAATCGCTTAATATTATTCTACATGAAAAATTAAAATTTTAAAATACGAAATTGGTCTCATATTTTATTTGTTTTTAATAATTCAATGTTTTAGGTGTAAGTTATTCAAAGTTTCAATCAATTTTTACATTTGAGTTGTGTATTAAAAACAATATTTTGGAGTCTTTTTAAAAATTGACTTTTATACTAACTTTTCATGTCAAAATTGATTAAAATTTTTAAATTTTCACCCCTTAAGACAGAAAAACATTTATAGACTACTAAAGAGATCGAATTGTTATGTAAAATTTATTTTACGACATGTCATTTTTCTTATTGTAAATTTTTTGAAATTTTATGTAAAATAAACATTTTTTCTAAAAGGCGTAAGCAATTTGGGTATCAAATTTTAATTTTATTAAATTTTTGGTTCATGATTATAGTATTTTTTGAGAGAATCTATGCATTTAGATGCTTAAAAACAGACTTTGTTTGAATAGTCACTTTCAGTTCCAAAGTTAAAGGCTCTTCAATTTTTTTGTCAATTCCGTTAGATTTAACGGAAAAACTAACTTTTGAGTTTAATAAAAAGTCTAAGAAGACAAACATAAAAGACAAACATAAAAGGGTAAAGTAAAAATTTGTCCAAGTACATGGGCAAGCTGCAATTACCCCTTGTTACAAAAGATTGGCTGTTGTATTTAATTGTTGTGTGAGGGCATCAAACAGTTCAACATTTAGTATGGAAATGTTAACTTGCTACCTTGAACGGAAAATTGAAGAGTCAATTTCTGTGTCCACCGGTTGTAAAACTGTTTCTCAATCTATGTTCTGCTTTATTTTATCGAGTTTTATGCTATTCTCCTACACTTCAAATGAAATGTTAGCATTTGAAAAGCATAGTAGAGGAGAAAAAGGCCAATGTTCGGTTTTTAGCTTTTTAAGAATCTGGTTGAGATTCTCTTTGATTATTTGGTGGTGGGGCAAGTCTTACAGACGATGTTTTGTTCAGGTGGTTGAAAATATTATGATATAGTTAGAACGTACAATAGTGAATAATTAGGTTTGAGGAAGAGAGAGATGATTTAGGACAATTTTTAATTGTATATGCAGTCGATCTCACTTACAGCAGAATCAAAAAGAGAGGAGGAAAAGGCGAAGGGAGTCAATCCAGATATTGCTACGGAGAACCCTGATATTGTAGCGTTTGAGGACAATGAGGAAGAGGAAGAGGAAGAGGAAGAGGAAGAAAGTGAGGAGGAAGAAGAAAGCTTGGGCCAGAATATGGGCCTACCGCCTCAAGGAAGGGGGGGGGGATGTGGCGTCCTCATATGGCCATGACCCATGGGGCCCAGCCCTTCCCAGGGATATGGGCTTTTTCTCCCGGTATGATTGGCGCTGACGCATTTTCTTACGGTCGCGACGGTTTTCCCATGGCCGATCTCTTGGGCATGGCTTCTCGGGCTTTAGGCCCGTTCGGGTTGAGATTCCCAGGTGATTTTGCCGGTCCAGCCGCAGGTACGATGTTTCCGGGCCGACCATCCCAGCTTGGAAACTTTCCGACTGGTGGCTTTGGTATGATGGGCGGTCCTGGACGGCCCCCTTTCATGGGTGGAATGGTGATGGGGCCCACGGCAAGAGGCGGTCGGCGGATTGGTATTCCTCCACTTTTGCCGCCACAATCACAGCATTCTCTGAACTCAAACCGGGCTGCCAAGAGGAACCAAAAGGCACCGTTTGGCGACACGTTTAGCGGTGGTCAAGATCAAGCCAAGGGTGAAGAAGGGGAAAATGAAGAACGATAAGATCAATTTGGTGGTGGAAACAGCTTGAGAAAGGATGAAAAGTGGAAGTGAAGATGAGGCACCCAGAAGGTCAAGACACGGGGAGGGGAAGGGGAGGTGAAGCTCTGATTAAGGCCCTTCTCGATGAAAAACAATTTTCATTTACGTTTTTCTTGAACCTAATTTAGTCTCTGCATATAAATATATAGATACATTTCAGTCCTAAAGGGGTGGAAGTTGAACACGAGTTTCACTTTGACCTTACTGTCTTGCTGTTAGAGGCAGAATTGATTTTTATGGGTTTACCTGTTGTGTAGAGGATCAGGAGAAGAGGGTATTTTTCTCTTAACTCCCTCGTTACTGTTACTCTTGGAAATCCTTCCTCTGTTTCTTCCACCTTATAGCTAATCTAGCTCCCAAGGCTAATATATAGATGGGAAAATTACCTATTAATCCAAAAAAAAAAAATTATTTATCACTTACTCCCATCGATTTTTTTTTTTGCACCGATTAGTCCCGTCAACATGTTTTTTTTGCACCAATTAGTCCCATCAACACATTTCCTTACACCAATTAGTCCCATTTTAAAAAATGGTGAGGATTGAGTTTACCGAAATGCCCTCCTATGAGTTTCACATTGAGAAGGAAGATCGTCAAATTGGTGTACCACCGCTGTCAGCCGCCGTCGCCTGTCGCCTGCCGCCGCTGGCGGCAAGTTGCCGGTCGCCGCCGCCGCTGCCGGCCGGTCGCCGGTCGCCGCCACAGCTGCCGGTCACCGCCGCCATAAATTATAGTTTTATCCCAAACTTTATCACTTTTTGTCACTTTTATATGTTCCAAAAAAAAAAAAAAATCTTAATTTTAGGATAAAATCGTTACTAAACGTAATGTAAAATAAGAGAACAATTGATGTTATATTCAACATTTACAGGTGTTCAATGTAATATCATATGTATTTTATTCTGCATACAAAAATATGCATACAAAAATAAGAGAATAATTGATGTTACATTCAACATCCACATGAGGGGTATTTTGGTTAGAAAAAAATAACATTAAAAATAAAAATAAAAAAATAGTTGATGTTACATTCAACATCCACAGGTATTGAATGTTACATTCAACATCCACATGAGGGGCATTCAACATCCACATGAGGGGCATTTTGGTCAGAAAAAAATAATATTAAAAAAAAAAAAAAAAAACAGTTGATGCTATATTCAACATCCACATGAGGGGTATTTTGGTTAGAAAAAAATAACATTAAAAAAAAAAAAAAAAAACAGTTAATGTTACATTCAACATCCACAGGTGTTGAATGTTACATTCAACATCTACATGAGGGGCATTCAACATCCACATTATGGGCATTTTGGTCAGAAAAAAATAACATTAAAAAAAAAAAACACAGTTAATGTTATATTCAACATCCACAAGTATTGAATGTTACATTCAATATTCACAAGAGGGGCATTTTGGTAAAAAAAAAAAAAATAACATTAAAAAAAAAAAAAAAAAAAAAAAAAAACACAGTTGATGTTACATTCAACACTCACAGGTGTTTAAATGTTACATTCAACATTCACATGAGGGGCATTTTGGTCAGAAAAAAATAACATTAAAAAAAAAATAATAATAATAATAATTTTGATGTTACATTCAACATCCATGTGAGGGATATTTTGGTCATAAAAAGATAAAAGGACTTATTGGTGCAAAAAAAAAGTAATTGAAGTATTTGGTAATTTCTTTTGTATTTTAGGACTAAATGGTGCATGCCCCTATATAGATACCTTATACTTCTTGTTACTTCATCAACATTTATAATCTGTCAACAAATCAATTGCGGGAAGATAAAATAAGTGTTAATATTTTACATTTTAAATGTCCTTAAATTTCTGATGATTAAATGACTCCCATGGCTTTTCATTTATGGCCATCTGAAGCCAGAAAATCAAAAATCAAATTTAATCAAGTTAGAATATTAAATATGCCGAAAAACTAAATTGCTAGTACAAATATATTTTTCTTCCAAAAACATGAATCCACTCCCATCAATTAAAAAGCATATGCGTAAGCGAGGGCGCATGTGCAAGCGCGCGCACGCGCACATATTATCTTTTCAAAATCTAGTAGTGGCATTTATTTTAGGGATTTTCCTCTAAAGGTTCATTTTCTAAGTTGGACAAGTTTACAAGTCCTAACTGGATAAAGTATGGTCAAAAGTTCCATTTTAAATTTTTTGACTTCAAAAGTCTTATCCTGACTTGGTAAAATACTTTATTTTCCATCTTTGCCCTTCCTATATATATATATATATATATACATACATATAAGTGAATTATAAGGAGTCTGACCTCTTTAATCTTTCAGCATGTTGTCTGTGGTTGCCAGCTATATGTATCACTCAATGCCAGCTATCTGAATCGCTCAATGTCAGAGATATGAGAAAAAAATTTGTGGTTCTTTGTTAGGGTGATTTTCGAATTTCAATTTCCCTTTTTGCCCTTCCTATGTATATAATTGGAGGTTTGATTTGGCAGAAATCTATTTGTTCATTGGTTGAGTAATGTTCGATCTTTTTCGATCCTATTTGTCGCTGCGGCTTCGGATTTGAAACAACTGGTGAATGCCCTTTTTGTTTCCTTCTTTACCCTTCGTATATATATAAGTAAAGTTTTGAATTCATTCCTCTTCGCTACTATTTGTCGTTCCGATTTCTATTTTTCGCTCCATATTTATTTGTTTCCATTGTTTGAAATCGTATTTGAAGTCCTGACGATGAATTTTGCAGTTTGTGCATTCAGATTTGAGTTGCTCCTGCTGTGCGCAATTCACTCAATTTTCGTTTCTGGTTTGAGGTGATGTTCAATAATCGATTGAGATTTGTTATTCGTGTTCTCTATTCGTTGTTTGGTCTTTACCAGAGTTATTGGTTTGGTCTTGTTCCATATTGTCTTGTATTTTGTGTTAGTCGTTGTTGTATATCATGTGTTATAATGTGTTCTAGGGTTGAATGTGTTGTTTTTCCAAGTTTCTGTGTGCTGATACTGTTTCAGTGGATATCCAACTTTGGTTCTGTTTAGAAGATATCCACTAAAGTATACTTACATTGTTTCATTTGTCAACTTTGGTTTTGTTCAGAAGATATCCACTAAGGATGTGTATTTATTAGTAGATATCTACTGAAATTTTAAAATATGTCATTTGATTCACATTTTCTTAGTGGTACGCAATAGTATTTATCTATTAAATAGGTTTTTGATGATATATATGGTCAAAAAATATACCATCCATTTCTAAAGACAAAATGTCACCCACTATATAGCACGAGGCAAAAAATGGAAGTAACAAAATTACCTTAATAGTAAGTTAAATCAATAGCTGGTATTCTTGCATAAAAACAACTTCTTTCTACCACACCATCTCTATTTTATCTTAAGAAAACCATAAATAGAATGTAATAATATATTGAATCAAGAAATATACGGCACAAAGTACCAAATTTTGTATATACAAATACATTTTTTGAATAGATATTTAACAACCAATTTGAACAAATTAATAAGACCAATATACTGTTTCTTTTGTAATTGAGGTTCTGTTAAGAAGATATCCACTTAAGATGTGTGGTGGCCGCAATTTAAGGGCTGCTACTTTCACCGCAAGCGTACGGATCAAGTTTTAGTATAATAGACCTTTTGATCGGGTATCGTATCCACAGGGATTGATTGAGATTACTATCGGGTACCGCGATTGTCATAACCCAAGTTTATCTAGGCAACAAAAATGGTATTTATAATTTAATAATAATACTAAAATACTAATTTAACTATACTAATTACTAATATGAGATAGTTATGAGATGGATTATTTAGGGATTAACTTGATTTATTTAAACACATTTGATTTTATTTAGTCTACAATAATGGTGCTCGACCTATTCGACAATCTCGGTATCTAAAACGCATCCTCCACCTATCCCGAGTGTAAGACGGGGGAATACGTAACTTCGTGTCAATGAAGAAGTCCCCCTCAACGTCTTAACAACCATAGGTTGCGTGAGTCTTATCCTAACGTCATTGATTGCACACAAAACCTCAGTTCGTAAACACTCTCGCCCCCTCTCCTGAGTGTAAGACGAGGGATATAATGTGACTTCATGTCAACGAAGAAGTCTCCCTCAACGTCTTAAAGACTCTAGGTCACGTGAGTCTCGCCCCAACGTTATTGATTTCATGCGTTGTGTTTACCCTATCAACAATCTCAGTTCTAAAACTCATCCGCTACTTCTCACGAGTGTAAGACGAGGGAATACATGACTTTGAGTCAACGAAAAAGTTCCCCTCAACATCTTAACAACTCTAGGTCTCGTGAGTCTTTCCCCACCGTCATAGATTGTCCACAATCCTAACCCCGACCAGGTTAATAGATCGTGGTGTTTGTTTATTCTAATCTGAATCTGGGATTTGTCAAACCCCGTATTCTCCATTTATCATTCTAAGTATAATAAACAAACAATATGATAAACACACTCAAACAGTGAAGAACAATCATCAAAGAAACACAACTCAACTAAAACTACGTTTTTTATAAACGATATTAATCCCATACATAATCCATGTTTAACCTATGGCCATAGCCATTTATACAATTGAAACTAGGCTAAACATGCTCAAAAATATATTGAAGATAAGAAATAAAAGAAAAAACGGATAAACTTAGCCAATATCCGAAGATTAGTCGCTAAAACCGTTTACCGATCGATTTTCCTTCTCTGCGTGTTGATCTTCTCCTTCGGATATGTTTGAGCACTCCCCATACTCTCTCTATATACTAAATTAAGCCTTAAGGGCTGTAATGGCCGGAGAGAGATCAAGGAGATGGGAGGAAAGAGGTTTAAATAGGCAAAATATCTAAATAAATATCTTAAGACTGTGCAGAACTGACCTCTGTGGCGGTGGAGTATGTCAGTTTAAGGTTCGCCTAGGCGGTGGAGAAGGCACTGGAATAAGGACCATCCTAATGTTTCACTGCCACAGCGCTGGGTATTCAGTAAGAATAGGGTTTCTCTGCATCTTCACCGCCGCGGCGGTGGGCTACTTTCACAATATTGCCTTCTTGCTCATTTTTCCACCATTCTTCAACCATTCTCGATACGATTTGATCATTTATGCTCCGATTTCATACATTTTCACCCCACACACCTGTTTTAATACAAAAAGAATAAAAATATATTAAAATTTAACAAAAACGTATTAAACGTACTCGAAAATTAACAAATTCGATTTGAAAATATATAGGTAATTTACACCTATCAAATACCCCCAAACTCATAATTTTATTAGTTCTTGAGCAAAACACCCACACAATATGAGAAAATATAAAAACTAATGACGAAATTGAAAACTAAAAGCAAAAAGCACTAAAAACAAAAATGTGTAAATTTTGATTATCATCTACTGGCCGAAAGATTTTTTTTTTTACATAACACACCCCCAAACTTGTTCGAATATTTAAATTTTAGGAGTGTGCAAAAAAAATTATGTAACACAACCCCAAACTCATTCGAATTTCTACAATTTTCGGAGTGAGCAAAAATATGAACGACATATGACAAACGAGTACTCGAATACCGAACCAATTTAGAAATTTCCCTTAAACCCAATCGCTCACATCAAGTAGCGAAATGCTAACTTGATTCACTCATGTTGTGCATTTGGTTTAGCGATAAAAGTTTGGAAAAAAATTCAATCGGCTAGGGTATTTAATAAATGTTCAGAAATTGAATTAGCATTTTGACTTCGACAGGGTAACGAGGGATAATGATATTGTATGGTAGGCTTCAAAAGGCTCAAGCGATCAAATGAATGCCTAAATCATATCGCCTAAAACACTTTGCCTAGGATTTCGCCTTGAATTTTCCCCAAATCAAGTTCTAGAATCCCTATTGTCATGAAATTAATTAATAGATAATCGATTTCAAGTCAGTTAGATAGTGCTATATTGAGTGTACGTGCTCGTGCATTTAGGATCTACAATAACTTTTACTAAGACGATACGTTAAGCACACAGAACACACATGAATAAGTTTTACGCTCGACCTCGATAAAAAATCAGGGGATAAACTCATCATCGGGTAAAGGCCTAGATGACATCAAAACTCCAAACAAAACAATCCCCGGCAACGGCGCCAAAAACTTGGTGGCTGCAATTTAAGGGATGCCACTTTCACCAAAAGTGTACGGATCAAGTTTTAGTATAATGGACCTTTCAGTCGGGTATCGTATCCATAGGGATTGGTTGAGGTTACTATCGAATACCGTGATTGTCATAACCCAACTTTATCTAGGCGACAAAAATGGAATTGAATTAATTATTAATACTAAAATACTAATTTAACTATACTAATACTATATTGAGATAGTTTTGAGATAATAGGTTGTCTAGGGATTAGTTCCATTTACGAATACGTGTTCGATCTCATTTCAGTTTAGGTTAACGGCGTTCAACTTATATGATAATCTCAGTTCGTAAACTCCTACGTCACCTCTCTCGAGTGTAAAACGGGGGAATACGCGACTTCATGTCAATGAAGAAGTCCCCATCAACGTCTTAACGACCCTAGGCCACGTGACTCTCACCCTAACGTCATTAATTGCACACAATCCAACTCTCTCCTAAGTTATTGAATCGTCGCGTTGTGTTTACCCTATTGACAATCTCAGTTTTTAAACTCTCCTGTCACCTATTCTGAGTGTAAGACGAGGGAATACGTGACTTTGCATCAATGTTGAAGTCCCCCTCAACGTCTTAACGTCTCTAGGTCACGTGAGTCTTGTGCCAACGTCATCGATTGTCCACAATCCAACTCCCAACCGGGTTGTTGGATCGTGGCATTCGTTTATTCTAGTCCGAATCTGGGATTTGTCAAACCCTGTATTCTCATAACATCATTCTCATAACATGATAAAAAAATAATATGTCACACACAATCAAAATAACAAAGAACATCTGCAAACAAAACACAAACTCAATTAAACAACGTATTCATAAATTATATTAATAATCGCTAAACAACCTATATTTAGTCAATGGCCATAACCATGTATACAATGTAAAATGGCGTACACATGCTCAACAACTACCAAAATGAAGAAAACAAAGAGAATAAACGAGCGACTTAGCCGATATCTGAAGAATTGGCGCTAGAACCGTCGAACGATCGCTTCCCTCTTCATTTTCCACCTTGGGTTAAGAGCGCACCCTCAAAAGTCTCTCAAACTCACCCTAAAATATAGCCTAAGGGGTTAGGGGGTGATTCCACCGGAAGAGAGGAGGAGGGGAAGGGTTTAAATAGGTAAAAGATCTAAATAAATATCTTAAGACTGTGCAGAGCTGACTGCCACAGCGGTGGGATTTACCGTCGTGACGGTGGAGTATGTCTGTTTAAGGTTCACCTAGGCAGTAAAGTAAGCAGTAGAATAAGGACCATCCTAATGTTTTACCACCGCGGCGCTAGGTATTCAACAAGAATGGGGTTTCTCTGGCAACGGCACCAAAAACTTGGTGGACGTTGCTAGAAACTGAATATGATAACAACCAATCCCCGGTAACAATGCCAAAAACTTGGTAGACGTTGCCGAAAACTGAATTTGACAAACCCATCCTCGGCAAGGGCGCCAAAAACATGATGGCCACAATTTAAGCGATGTCACTTTCACTGCAAGCGTACGGATCAAGTTTTAGTATAATGGACCTTTCGATCAGGTATTGTATCCACAGGGATTGGTTGCGATTATTATTGAGTACCGCGATTGTCATAACCCGACTTTATCTAGGCGACAAAAATAGTATTTATAATTTAATACTAATACTAAAATACTAATTTAACTATACTAATTATTAATACGAGATACTTATGGGATGGATTATTTAGGGATTAACTTTATTTACTTAAACGCATTTGATTTCATTTAGTCTACAATAATGGTGTTCAACCTATTCAACAATCTCGGTATCTAAAAATTCTCCGCTACCTCTCCCGAGTGTAAGACGGGGGAATACGTAACTTTGTATCAACGAAGAAGTCCTCCTCAATGTCTTAACGACCCTAGGTTGCGTGAGTTTTGCCCCAACGTCATTGATTGCACACAAAACCTCAGTTCGTAAATTCCTTCGCTACCTCTCCCGAGTGTAAGATGAGGGATATAACGCGACTTCGTGTCAACCAAAACATCCCCCTCAATGTCTTAACGACTCCAAGTCACGTGAGTCTCGCCCCAACGTCATTGATTTCATGCATTGAGTTTACCCTATTAACAATCTCAGTTGTAAAACTCTCCCGCCACCTCTCTCGAGTGTAAGACGGGGGAATACATAACTTCGAGTCAACGAAGAAGTCCCCCTCAACGTCTTAATGACTCTAGGTCATGTGAGTCTTGCCCCAACGTCATAGATTGTCCACAATCCTAACCCCCATCGGGTTATTGGATCGTGGCGTTTGTTTATTCTAATCCAAATCTAGGATTTGTCAAACCCCATATTTTCCATTTATCATTCTAAGCATAATAAACAAACAATATGATAAACACACTCAAACATTGAAGGACAATCATCAAAGAAATACAACTTAACCAAAACTACATTTTTTATAAACAATATTAATCCGATACATAATCCATGTTTAACCTATGGACATAGCTGTTTATAAAATTAAAACTAGGCTAAACATGCTCAAACATATATGGAAGATAAGAAATAAAAGGAAAAATGGATAAACTTAGCCGATATCCGAAGATTAGCCGCTAAAATTATCCACCGATCGATTCTCCTTCTCCGCGTGTTGATCTTCTCCTTCGGATATGTTTAAGCACTCTCCATACTCTCTCTATATACTAAACTAAGCCTTAAGGGCTATAATGGCCAGAGAGAGATCAAGGAGAGGGGGGGAAGGGGGTTTAAATAGGCAAAATATCGAAATGAATATCTTAAGACTGTACAGAGCTGACCGCCGCGACGGTGCGATTCATCGCCGCAAAGGTGGAGTATGTCAGTTTAAGGTTCACCTTGGCGGTGGAGAAGGCGCTAGAATAAGGACCATCGTGATGTTTCACTACCGCGGCGCTGGGTATTCAACAAGAATGGGGTCTCTCTACATTTTCACTGCCGCGGCGGTGGTCTGGACGCCGCGGCGGTGGGCTTCTTTCACAATATTGCCTCCTTACTCATTTTTTCACCATTCTCTGACCGTTCTCGATACGATTTGATCGTTTATGCTCCGATTTCATACATTTTCATCCCACACATTTGTTTTAATACAAAAAGAATAAAAATATATTAAAACTTAACAAAAAAAAGTATTTAACATATTCAAAAACTAGCAAATTCAGTTTGAAAATATATAGGTAATTTACACCTATCAATGTGTATTTTTCAATAGATATCTATTGAAATGTTTAAAATATGTTGTTTTTCTACATTTTCATAGTGTGAATCAATTATGTCTATTTAATTGGTTTCTTCATGATATACATGGTGAATAAATAATCTGTCACACAAGTTCTGAATTTTGTATATACAAACACATTGTTTGAATAAATATTTTGAAAAAAATATTGTAAATACAAATACAGCCAATGTGAATAATTAAATAAAAGTTGTACACTGTTTTTGAGCCACAACATTGGGGCTCATTCAATTCATTACTTGCCAAAACAAAAGCAGGGACAATGATAAACTATAATAATTTACAAGCATACTACAAACATTCATAAAAGAGATTCTAGTTTTATGACCGTTTCTCCTCAAAAAACGAAATAGTTTCCATTTGTTCATCTTTTGGATCATTGATAGGTGTAATTTATCTATTTATTCCCAAGTCGATTTTGGTAGTTTTCGAGTATTTTTATAATATTTTATTATGTTTTAATACATTTTTATTTATTTTATCTGAAATTAGGTATATGGGGTGAAAATGAACTAAAACGGTCCATAAAGGATCAAAGTGGTGGAAGAACGGTGAATAAAAATAGCAAAAAATGCCCAATTCTGAACTTGCATCTACCGCTGCAGTAGTGAAAATACAGAGAGTTGCTGAAAGCTCCACTGCTGCAGCAGTCAAAATGCAGAGAGCTCCATCGCTACAGCAGTCACTCGCCAGAATCCTACCGACCTATCCACCACTGCAGCGGTCAATGCCAGATTTTTTACGATATTTTAAGATATTTTGAGATATTTTGAATCCTATAAATATCGTCCCTCTTCTCTCCAAACAAAAGGTGGACGTTTTTTTAGAGTCTTGAGAGCTCCAAGGCCATTCGACCAATAGAAGATCACAACGTGAAGAATGAGGAAGCGTTCTTGGAGCGATTTTTGCGTCGGATCTTCAGATAATGGCTAGTCTCCTCATTTCTCTCTTTCTCTCTTAGATTGGTTGAATCTTTGTATATGTTTATCTTGTATTTAGTTTTATTTAGGGCTACGACCATGTGTAGCTAAACATATATTGTCTAGGGCTTGATGTACTTCACGAAAATGTTGTTTATATAAAATCGATATTTTGTTAATGGTTATTCATGTTTATCTGATTGTGTTTTCTATTATTCCACGTTTATATGTTTGTTATGATATACTGAGAATACGGGATTTGACACTCGGAAGAGGTAACCCAAGATTCAGACTAGGGTTTAAACACAACGTGACTATCTAATAACCTGGGAAGAAGTTAGAAAGTATGGTGTTTGGGGTTGGCCTGGACCGTGGGTCACCAAAGATATTGGGTTATAAAACCATATTATGATAACTATTAGAGTGGTCAAAATACCAACCCGATAAAGTATCGCTTCGGTCTACATCAAGAATGATAATACAGGATAAATGAGTCTAACAACCTTGTATCTTGTTTGAGAAATTGTAATGCACCAGTTCTGTATCGTCGAAGTCTTCAGATGCCTAGAAGATGTATAATTGATAACACAACGGAGATTGAAGATGCTATTACATGAATTCGCCTGGAGAATAATCGAATATTGTTGCATAGGAATAGATATTATCTACTACAACTAACCAATGAAATGGCTACCGCAAGCAATAGAGCACTCTCTCCAAACGAATACCATAACGTGATAAATAACAATGAATATTTGTCTGAGTGGTACATGTTCAATGAAAAATAAATATTTTTTGACAGTTCAATTGTATTTTTAAGTGTTTTTTTTTTTTCCCACTATTTTTGTAATGTTATGTACTGTAGTTCTTATGTATTGTCTTTATTATGAGTTTTGTAACAAAACAAACACCATTAAATATGTTTCTAATTTAAGTAATGTTTTTTTTTTCAATATGATGTTTATGATTATTTTAAGTTGTTTTGCCTTTAATATTATACTCTTTCAATGTGCTCCATAATATATTAGGTGAAATAAATGAAATTATTCATTAGTTAACTGATGTTTCAGTTGATAGGTGGTCGTGTTTGTTATGTATTTTTTTTTGTTATACCTTGTCTATATCATGTCTGCCTTCGAAAAATAAGCTTTCAAATTCAAGATGGATAAATATGTATATACAAGTCTTGAAGATGGAGTAGAAAATACGTGTATAAATAATGTACATTGACGTGTATTTCTATAGAAAGCTATTGATCTACCGTGTAGATTGCTTCTGAAATGGATAAAGAATTTGAATGGGATATTAAGTAAGATGTCTAACAAACGTGTATAGAAAACTGTTGATCTACCATGTATATTGCTTTTGAAATAGATAAAACATTAAAATGAGAGATCGAACAAGAAATTGTTAGATAACATACAAAGTGGAAGGTGGTTGAATATATATTCAACCAAGAGCCACTCTGTATGCTATCTAACAATTTGTTGCTCGATCTCCCATTTAAATGCTTTATCCATTTGCGAAGTAATATATACGGTAGATTAACAATTTTCTAAATCTACAAACGTTACAAAAAAAAAATGTATTTACATTCCTATAGCTAGACTATGAAGTATATAAGTAACTATGTACCGTAACCCCTACGTCGGATATTTCTCCGCCCTCGACGTTGAGCAATAGGAGGTTCTTCAGCCTCCTCATGAACTTGTGTAACTTGTCTATATTCCATGAACAACTGTTGCATCATCCTCGGACCTTCTACGTCGTCACCAAACCAAGGCACCGGTGACACTTGTCTTTCTAACCTTGTGGGTCATTCAAATACCATCAGAGGAATCATGCCTGAAGTTAAGATAATTTCATCCATCAACGGAGTGAAGAATGACAATAACGGTTGTGTACCTAGCTACGATGCATAATGTGAAAAAGGGTCATGCATCTGGTACACGTCAGATGGCCTAGCATGATCACCCATGCCATACGTACTAGATGGTCCGGCATAGGTACCCATACTGTACGATGTAGAAGGTCTGACATCACCCATACTACCTGGACGGTAGACATCAGAAGTCCATGGCTGAGAAAAAGACTGAGGAGCAGCCTGAGAAGATGGAGGAACGTCAGCTACCACATGGCATGGTACTCGACAGTATGAGCCAACTCTTCATATGAGTCCATATTACGCGTCCGTAGATAAAAATGACTCATGCGTATTAGTTGCGATACACCAAAAATATAAACCTCAAGTTTAATATCCATAAATAAATATCCATTACATGATAAATGAAATTAAAAAGAAAATACTAATTACTTACCAAGCACCCCTCGGAGCAGCTGGGAACGTTAAGCCCTCACCGAAGTCCAACTCTCTGATTGATATATCATAATGGGGGAAAGGTATAACTTCAGTCCGAAGCTTCGACAACTGTTCCCAGGCCCAACACTCCAACAAAAAAAGGCAAACGGCTATGTCTTTCGTATCGGTCTTCGACGCCTTACAAAGCTCGTGGTAAAGGACCGCAAATGTCGCACTGCCCCAGCTATACTTGACGGTAGGTGTCAAGTCACCAAGCAATAGGAGGTAGGCTACGTTGTTATGCAATTTATCAGGCAACAACATTTGGCTAAGCATAATCAAGCAATACGCACGTGCATAGAAATGCATGATCTCCTTATCGGCATTATCAGGAACTTGGGCAAAGGTACTCCATAACCACTTGAGCTTCAAACTACCATTTCTAATCTTATCCATTGGTGCTTCTACTCCGAGGAGCTGGACACAAAGTTCCTGCCAGCTGCATACCAGTCACGAGTCATTAGGGGCAATAATCGGCTCTCTATGCACAGGTAACCCCAACAAGACGACCACGTCCTATAGAGTGATGGCAATCTCCCTAACGTGTGCGTCTCTGGACGCCAAGCAGTGATGAGGACCCTATCTAACCGTTTCGGCCACAACCTGAAAAGGCCGTACAAATCAGCTGATTTTATCAGCTGTATAACTCGAGAAGGGTGTTTTCTCTCCATTCCCCTACATCAAATCTAGCACAATCAAGAGAACCAATGTCCTGAAACATTAATTAAGACAATAAATAACATTCAAATTTTTAAAAACTAAAATAAAATAAAAAAAAATTAATACATTATCTTAAATATTTACCTGTGATGTCCAGACTAATTCGGACTTATGCTCCCCTTGCAAGTGTAGAACTGAAGTATCTACGAGCTCAAGGGTGGTCATAGCTGAAATTGTTTCTTGCAACACTTGTGTCAAATTTTTTAGTACGAAATAAAATTTTAATCACATTTATAAACAAAATATACCATTCATTACAAAGAAATATATGCGACAAGTGCATGGAATTTATAATACATAAAAGCTGACATAACAAACAAATAAAGTAACATAAAATTCATTACAATCAACCGACAAGATCAATTAGGTGTATGGCGGGGTCGGGATGGACACATTCGCCTATCATGCCTAGTCTGGGAACATAAACCTCACAAATTTATCATTGTTCTTTACTACTGATCCATCTCGTTTTGAATGCGAGTGGAATTTGGTCGATCACGATGCACAACTCTTAGTCTGTTATGGTCTGGAATCAAGTTTGAAAAATTGGTTTGTGGCCAGTAGTCCTTGTGAATAATCAGTCGAAACGATGACTCCCATACCATTAATTGATTGGTCATCGTGTACTCAGTTGCAATATACTGGAATGCATCAAGTCCACTAAACTCGGTGGCCGCAAGCATATGAGAGTACAGATATCGCCAAATTTTAAACTTCCCACATATGCAATCCACGTTATCCCCCCCAATATGACTTGGTGAGCAATTAGACTTCCAATGAGAGTCTTTCTAGTTTTCACATGGTAGATCACATTCTCTCTAGAAAAAAATATCATATTTAATTAAGATATGTGTGGCAACAATTATATGTAACGTGAAAACAAATAATAAATTCTAATTTATCAATTGAATATTTGAATCTCGTATGTTTTAGACTTGGTTTAAGATTTCTGTATTTTTTGAATGACGGGTTTAGCGTATTGGTAACTGTCGGCTGAGTCCTTTAGAGCTTCTTGTTGACCAATATCAAAGTATTTAATTATCTTGTAAAACGTAATATTCATGGATGCAGTAATTGGTACATTTCTTGAACCCTTTAGGCAGTTGTTAAATACCTCTGCGTAATTGGTTGTCATCAATCCCCAACGCTTACTATCGTCGTGTGCCCTATTCCATTTGTAAGCTGGAATATCGTTCAACCATGCATGTGCCCGAACATCCAATTCTTTGATCTTTTCTATTATAACATTGGTAGCGCGTAAATACGCCGCTACTTACTCTCACAAGTATATGAGGTCTAAGTTTTAATATAATAGATCTTTGAAGATCGGATATCGTTCCCACAGAGAAAAGTGTGAATAATTGAATACCGCAATTTACGTAGTCTCATATTATCCTGACAATTAAAGAAATACTTTAAAATTAAACTAAGCTAAACTACAATTAGTGGGTTAATCCTAACTAAGTTGATTAACTAGGGATTGATTTCATTCATTTAATACATGTTTGATTTCGTTTAGTTAACAATAACGGAGTTTAGGTATCCAACAATCTCGGTTCGTAAACTCCTCTGCCACCTCTTTCGAGTGTAAGACGGGGGAATACGCGACTTCGTGTTAGCGAAGAGGTCCCCCTCAATGTCTTAACGACTCTAGACCACATGAGTCTTGACCCAACTTCATCGATTGCACACTAACTAACGCCCTCCCGGGTCGTTAGATCGTAACGATGTGTTTACCCTAGTCCGAATCCAGGGTTATCTCTTCCGATTGTCAAACCCAAGATTCTCAAATCCAACCCTAATACCATTACAAGAATACTAAGATCATCATCATCATATGATAAACACAATCGGATTTAAAAGCAACAACCGTTAAAGAAACATATATTAAAGCAAACGAGTATTTACATGAATTACATCTAACCCTAACTAATCTCTAATTAAACTAACATGTTCTTAGCCATTACAGTATTAAATCAAGAGGATATCATCAACATCAATAATAAAAATTAAGTACAAATATGAAAACAAGAGAAGAAAAATCAAATCTCAAAGTGGAGTAGTCCACTTTCGCCAAAGAACAATCCTCCCGAGCTTCCTCTTCTCCATTGATGAACTTCATCTTCTAGCTCTTCAAGAATTGGCCAAGAACACTTCCTAAAACTAATCTAATCTACTTCCTAAATTATCTAATCTTAAATAAGGTGGAAGGAGCTCTAAAAACATGATTCGGCTCCCTTTTAGAATTGGGAGAGAAAATGGTTAAAAAGCAAGGTTTGGAAAATATCTTCAAAATATCTAAAAATAGATATTTATGTGCAGAGTGTCATCGCCTAGGCGGTGGTTGAGTCAGTTAAGTAATTGTCGGATCTTCGCCTAGGCAGTGGTTTCTTCGCCTAGGCGGTGGCTGTTGGCACAACATTCTGACGTTATTTCGCCTAGGCGGTGGTTTTCTCTCCTAGGCAGTGGTTCAACACTTCAGCACTCCAACTTTCTGCCTCTTTTCTGCCTAGGCGGTGGTCTTCATGCACCGAAACCCTGTTCTTCACGTTTTGTTTACTGTTTTCGCTTGTTAACGTCCCTTCACCTATTTTACACTAAAACAAACTAAAATGCAATTAAATATAACTAATACGCTTGAAAACTAACAAATTCAATTTCGAAATAGATAGGTATTTTACACCTATCAAACATCGTATTTTTGAATTTGTGTCGCATTTCCCGCATTCCAAGCAAGATTTTTGAGATGCTGATTTTTAGCAATCTTGTTGAAATTACAGCAAAGGTGCCTCAAACAAAATCGGTAATAACGAGGGGGCTCGTTCTATTGATTAAGTCAGATACTGTCAACTGCAGTAGTAATGCTGGCGTGTCTGTCAAATATCAATGTCATCTCAGGACGATCATTGACAATATAGCACTTAAACATGTAGATGAACTATCGCCAGTAGCGGTAGTCCTCCGTTGGTATGACGGCGAAAGCCAAAAGATAGCACTTATTGGATGACGTCATTCCAATGGCAATTAAGATATTCTCCTCGTATTTACCATACAAATGGGTTCCATAAATCGTGATGACGGGGAGACAATAACGCCATTTGTTAACTGAAGCTTTGAATGCCCAAAATACCATATCGAACTTCCTGTAGCTAGCCATATCAGTCAACACAGTGCTCTACTCGACAATCGTACCTGGATTGTAGTGCTGCAATGCGACCATAAATTTAGGCAACTTCCCATAGGATTCGTCCCAATCTCCGAACAAGGTCTCATTGGATTTAGATCTAGCCAACCAAACTTTTCGATAGGAGATGGAGAATCCATGAGACTCCTTGACGTAAGCCATAGGGACGCCAATCTTCAATTCTAGATCCTGTTTGACTTGTCCAAGTATTATGTTCGAAATGAGTCCAAAATCCAAATTTTTATGATCTACAGTAGTATGATTATAGAAACATGTGTGTTGCCCCTCATACTGCGTAATCTGAAACATACAGTGACTTTTTTTCCTACTCACCCGTAATCTCCAACCGCATCCATGTAAGCAATGAATCGACCAGAGCTTCTTATTCATTTCCAAGACATAAAACTCTTTGTTCTTCTTGACATGGTAATATCTGATAGTCTGCTGGAGATGTTTCTTGTCCTTAAACACTATACCAGTACGAAATTCATCCATCTCTAGAGTCCATAAATTGTTCCACAACTTCGGCTCGTATTTCACCATGTCATCGTCGTCACCCCAGTCCAAGTTATTGAAAAATGCAATAACCCTGTCCAACTCCAATTGTTGATTTTGACTCCCTTGCCCACTAGGCCCAACATTTACATCTTCGTCTGGCTCAAACGCAACATCTGCATCTAACTCTTATTCTGAAACACTGTGACGACTATCAATTGTATAAAACTCACCATCATAATTACTTGTGTTGTCTTGCGGTGGACTACTCGGCGAATAATGGTGATGTGGAAAAGCAGAGTTGGTGCCATGATCACGGTCAATCATACTATGAGAATGATCTTATTCTGGAATGTAGGGGTAGGACGGTGTAATTAGACTCAAATAATTAGGGGTGCGACATGGGAATATTGTGGGAATGATATTTTTCTGGAATGTAAGAGGGTGGGACGATGTAATTAGACTTGACTGCTTGGGGGTACGACATGAAAATATTATAGTCGAAAAAATTCTAGTCAGATTGGGTACTATACGGATTTAAACTTTGAGTCATTAAGTTGGTAAAATGACTACTTTGGGAGAAAAAATTCGGACCATCATCAAATACTCGTTCTATATCTATGTACACCTCAACAGCAAGAAGCGAGGGTATGTAAAAAGGTAAGTCAAGCACTTGGTTTAATGCTGAGTCGTCATAGATAGAAAACAAGGTATATTTATAATTCGCCCCGAAAAGAGTCATCGGCATCATACACTTTAGTTTCAAATTTCCAGTAGCCCCATCCTCAATAACACACGGTTTCAGCATCTCAATTAATTCATTTAAGGTTGTTCATTTAAAAATTTATATTTTTCTAATTGACAAACTTTAAGGGGTCAAAGTGCATATTTTTTAATTAAACAATTTTTAATTAAATTGATAAATTCAAAAATTTAACTAACTAACAATTTTTTTAAATAATATATTAATTTATATTTTCTTACACATGCGAAGGGGGCCAAAGTGTAATTTTTAATTTAACATCTAAATTAACAAATTAAACTAACCAACTAACAAATAAATTAAACAACTAAACCAACAAATTAAATTAACTAACTAACCAACAAATTGAACAACTAAACTAACTAACAAAACAAGCAAACTAATTAATAAATTAAATAAATAAAAAACATACTAATTAAATTTGAACTAACCTCTAATGCTTTTTTTATGTTTTAAAAAAACTAAATTAACAACTAAACTAATTAATTAACTAACTAAGTATTTTTTTGAACAATATATTATAATGTGTAAAAAACAAGTAAATTAATTAAACTAACAAATAACAAATAAACTAAATAATTAAACAAGTCAAAAACTTCTATTTAAACTAATAAATGAATTAAACAAAAAAATTAAAATAAACTTATCTCTTTGTAGTACGAGGAAGAAATAGTGAATTTTGTCAAATTTTGAAGAAGAAAATCGGCCAAATACTTAGGAAGAGCAGAGGAAGAGTCGAAATGCAAACAATATGAATGAGGAAATGAGGAAAGAATGACAGTATGAATGAGAAAGGAATGCTGACAGTTTTAATTGAGGAAATAAGGAAGTAACGACAGTATGAATGAAGAATGAATGAGGGGGGTAGTATTATAGGCCAGTGCACAAGGACTGCCCAGCCGATGGTCAAAAGCAGCTGCAAAATGCAGCCTTTGACCATCACAGCTGCATTTTGCAACTGCGTAAAACAACAAACGGCACACCATAAACGAATGGTGGTGTGCCGTTTGAATGGTCCCGGCTTTCACAACGCATGGACCATTTGGTCTAAAAAAAATAATTTTTTAATGATCCCGACATTCACAACACCAGGATCTTTTGGAAAATAAAATCAAACTGATCCCAGTGTTCGAAACACTAGGATCTTAGTCCCGGTGATCCGATCACTGGGATGCTCAACTTTTGTAATAATGTCTAGACATGTATGTTTTCAAAAAATAAGTATTAAAATAATATTTATCATGTAAAAAACTCTACATCTACATATATGCAGAAATAAGCAAAAAGAAATGGCATAAATGACCTTTCCTAAAGTAGTAGAAAATGTTTTCATGTTATTAAAATGACTGAAAAAGACAAAAGTAAACAAAAAAAAAATGGTAACCTAAATAAATCTTGGAAGTTCGACAATGACGTGTCTCATGGTTAGAGGCGAGCGTAACGTCAATTTTCTAGTGGAAACCGCCTTCCAAGCAAAATGCCCTCAAAAGACACAAAAAGGCCAAGTTTGACTAGAAAAGTCAATTTTGTCCTTTTTCGACCAAAATTACCATTTTTTCGGGAGGAATCAGCCTTCAGAGCAAAACGGCCCCAAAAGGCATGGTTTGACCAGAAAAGTCAACTCATTCCGTTTTCGACCAAAAGTACCTTCTTCTTTTTTGTGGAAACGACCTTCTGAGAAAAACAACCACTAAAGGCCCCAAAAGGCCATTTTTTTCCTGAAAAGTCAACTAAGTCCGTTTTCGACAAAAAGTACCACTTTGTTTTTAGTGGAAAAGGTCTTTTGAGCAAAATGCCCCAAAAAGGCAAAAAAAATGATAATTTTATCCTGAAAAGTCAATTGCGTACATTTTCAACCAAAAGTACCATTTTTTTGGGTGAAACGGCCCTCTGAGCAAAACGTCCCAAAATGCCCAAAAAGGCCAAGCTTGGCCAGAAATGTCAACTATGTCAGTTTTTGATAAATAAAAAAAAAAAATACCATTTTTTTGTGTGGAAACGACCTTCTAAACAAAACGGCCACTAAAGGCACAAAAATACTAAGTTTTACCAAAAAAATCAACTGTGTCCGTTTCTGACCAAAAGTACCATTCTTTTTTATCAAAATGCCCCTACAAGGCCCGAAAAGGCCCAGTTTGACTCAAAAAGGCATTTATGTCTGTTTTCGACCAAAAGAACAACTTTTTTGGGGGGAAACGGTCTTCTAAGCAAAACAATGCCAAAAGGCCCAAAAACGCCAGGTTTGACCTGAAAAGTCAACTCTGTCCGTTTTAGCGCAAAAGTACCATTTCTTTTTATTTTTTATTTTTTTTCATGGAAATGACATTTTGAGCAAAATGGCCCAAAAAGATAAATTTTGACCAAAAAAGTCAACTGTGTCCGTTTTTGACCAAAAGTTTCACTTTTTTGAGCGGAAACGGCTTTCCGAACAAAACGTCCCTAAAATGCCCAAAAATGATAAATTTGACCTGAAAAGTCATCTGTGTTTGTTTTCAACTAAAAGTACCACTTTTTCTGGTGGAAACGCCTTCTGAGGAAAACGCCCCCAAAAGACACGAAAAGACCAAGTTTGGCCAGAAAAGTGAACTTTGTCCGTTTTCAACCAAAAGTACCACTTTTTCAGGTAGAATTAGCCTTCAGAGCAAAATGACAACAAATGGCAAGGTTTGACCAGAAAAGTCATTTGTGTCCGTTTTAGGTCAAATGTACTACGTTTTTGGTTGGAAATGTCAATTATGTCCGTTTTAGTCCATAAGTACCACATTGTTTTTTGTGCAAATGGCCTTCCGGGCAAAACGCCCTCAAAAAGGTCAAAAAGGCAAAGTTTACCAGAAAAGTCAATTGTGTCCGTTTTCGGCCAAAACTACCACTTTTTTTTTAGTGGAAACGATATTTTGAGAAAAAAGCCACAAAAAGGCAAAAACAAAAAAAAGGACAAGTTTAACCCGAAAAGTCAATTGCGTACATTTTCAACAAAAAATACCTCTTTTTTGAGTAAAAACGGTCTTTCGAGCAAAACACCATCGAAAGGCCCAAAAATGCCAAGTTTGACTAAAAAAGTCAATTGTATCCATTTTCGACCAAAAGTACCTGTTTTTTGGGTGGAAACGGATTTTTAAGCAAAACACCGCAAAAGGCCCAAAAAGGCCAAGTTTGACTTGAAAAGTCAACTGTATCCGTGTTCAACCTAGGGTAAGATCTAAGAAAATAAAAAGAAGCACTTAATGGGATAATTCAAGAGATTTGGATTGAGTCTAAAATGATGAAACCCAAATTAAGCCTAATTAATGATCAAGACCTAGTCCATCTCATCAAGGCAAGCGAATGAGATTAAGTTTGAACTTGTACGGGCTTAAGCATGAAAGCCACGAATTTTTCAGCTTGTTCATTTTATTTATTAGTCTTTTAATTTTAATTTAGATTTTTTATTTGATAATTTGTAAGGCATGATTGCCAATTAGTTTTTTCCTTTTTAGACTAGGAGTGTAAGGTAAGATAAGGAAACTTCTTTATTCTCTCTTTTTACCTTGTAGTGTGAGACACTAGGGTTTATGGTATTTTTTTTATTGTGGCCACAGCTATTGTTTCTCGTGCACTATTCATGGTTAGGGTTTTCTTGTATTCCTTGGCCACTTGTTTAAAGCAATGTTTTTTAAAATCGGACTGGACATCGAGCCAAAAAAGTTATTGGGTCACGGGTTACCGGTTCAACCGGTGACGTCATAATTATGTCATTAATATTTACATATATATATATTTTAAAAATAATTATATAAATGGTCCCAAGAAGTGTGAAACAAAGACAACACTACAATGGTAGTTTAGTAGTTTTATGGAGGAAGAATGGAATTTGTCATGAAATGGTCAATCCATATCTCATTCCCACTGTCCAAAAGAGTCTTCTCGAACTCGAAATTGATTATGGGAAATGGGGAAAGTACAATTTGTCACAAATCACAATAAAACATTAGAACTATTCTCTCTCTCTCTCTCTCTCTCTCTCGCGCCAAGAAATGGAACGAAAACAACAACATAGAAGAGGATGTTTTTTCGCAAAGGATTGAACTAAATTTAGATTTATAACAAACTAAAAATACAGAAATTGAAAGATATATTACTTTGACCCAACGTTTATGAATGAAACACGAACCGAAGGTATAAAGAGAATAAACTTTGACCCAATGATTATAAGTGAATCACGAACCAAAGGTACAGAGTTTGAACGCCACAAGAAATTCTTGATAAATTCAAGAAAAGATTATTGAAGAACTTAAGAGAAAACTCTCACAATGGGCCTTGAACAGTACTCATGAACAGTGATGGCCACAATAGAAAATAAAAGAAACCCTAATATCTAACACTACAAGACAAAATAAAAGAATAAGGAAGTTTCCTAACTTATCTTACATTCCTAACCTAAAAAGGAAAAACCTAATTGGCAATCATTCCTTACAAATCATCAACTAAAAAATCTAAATTAAATTAAAAGACTAATAAATAAAATAAATATGCTGAATTTTCGTGGTTCTCATGCCTTGGCCCATTTAAGTTCATGTCTAAACCCATTCGCTTGCCTTAATGAGATAGATTAGGCATTGATTGTCTAATAAGCCTAATTTGGGCTCAACTATTGTAGACATGGGCCAAATTTCTTGAATTAGCCCATTAAGTGCTACTTTAATTTTTCTTGGATCTTGCCCTAGTAATAAGCCCAACTGGAACATATAGCAAGTCCTTTGATGGTGCTCGTTGATTCTCATCATTCCTACTCTCTCCAAAAAGATTCATCCTCGAATCTTTACTATAATTTTGTTAATAGCTCGGCAATTAACACACAATAGCCAAGTTTCATCCTTTTTAGGCACAAGTAGCACCGATACTATGCACCAACTTATACTTTCTCTAACGTGTCCTTTGACCATCAACTCCTCAACTTGCTTTTAACGTTTCTTTGTCTCCTCCGATGTATGCCTATAGGCTAGTTGGTTAGGAGTCGTTGAGCCAGGCACAAAATCGATTTGATACCCGATCCCTCTATTAGGTAGAGATCCACAATGCACATTATTAGGAAATATGTGCTTATATTCATGCAACAAATAAACAACAAAACTAGGTAAAGATTTGTCAATTTCGTTAGTATTTAAACAAGCCTCTTTGTACAAGAGTACAAATATAGGTTGATTTGTAAAAAAAAAAAAAAACACTCTTGACATCACTCGCCTTAGCATAAAAACTTATTTTTCGGTTTTTTCACTCTCTTTTTCTCATCTTTTTTTTTTTTTTTTAACTATCGGTCTCACAAGTTTTGTTCAACCCATTCTCTCTTTTCAATTTCATTTGATCCTCATACATGTGTCTTGGAGTCAACAACACAAGAGTAACTGTTTTATTGTCCTTGACAAAGGAATGCCTATTCTTGAACCTGTCATGAGAAGCCTTCCTGTCAAATTGCCACAGCCTGTCCAACAACACATTACCCGCATGCATTGGAACAACATCACAAAGTACTTCATCCTTGTTCTTTTCAATTGAAAAGGAAACTAACACTTGCTTATTTACCTAAATCTCCCTACAATCATTCAACCACTGCAATTTGTACGGTCTAGGGTGTTTCAAGGTAGGTAAACTCAAATTTTCTACAAACATAGTGCTAGCCACATTAGTACAACTTTCTCATCAATGATCATACTACATATCTTGTTGTTGACGTGACATCTAGTATGAAAAATGTTCTCCCTTTATTGTTCCATGTCATCCTCTGCGACTAGAGCACTTAGAGCACGCCAAGCCACAAGTAACTCACCCTCCACCGGGTATTCCATATCGCCATCACAAGCATCCCCATGCGGTAGCATCTGGTCATCATCACACTCGCTTTTGATTTTCATCTCTCCATCAACACATGCTATTATAGTCTTTTATTTGGGCTTTGTAAAGTTATGTGACCAACTCCCAAACAACAAAAATATTTAATATCATAGTTATAAGTAGGGCTGTAAACGAACCGAGTTGTTCATGAATAGCTCGGGCTCGGCTCAAAAAATGCTCGTTCGAACTCGTTTATTAAAATAAATGAGCCGAGCTCGAGCTCCTAAAAAAGTTCGTTTAATATTCAAGCTGAGTCGAGCTTGTTCGCGAGCTGCTCGGTTTTTGTTCGTGAACAAAACCTAAACGAGCCGAGCTTGTTTGCGAGCTCATTTTTATGTTTACGAACAAGCTCGGCTCGTTTAGGTGACTAGACTAGTGGTGACTAGACTCATCTTCGCCATCTCCTATTCTCATCTCTTCTCCATCTCCATTTCCCCACTCTCCATCCATACTCTTCTCCATCTCTATCTCCTTCTCCGATCAACCCTAAGGCCAATCTCTATCTTCGCTGCTACAACCCAATCGCCACCGCTCAACTCCGTCGATCTCTGTCTTCGCCGCCATCCTGCCTTCATCGATGCCGTCTTAAGGAACAAATCTAGTACTCTCTTTCTCTATCTCTCCTTCTTGGCTTCATTCTTAAATATCTTGATATAGATCTGTATTGTTTATATGGTTTTTGGGTATTACACAATCATATTGTTCAATTTTTTTGTGCATGTGTATTCTTCCCCTGTGTTGAACTTGTTTGTTGCTGATTTTTTATTTTTTTTTAAATTTCAATGAAGCATAGATTTATAGCCACTGTCTAAAACATTTATTTCTGCACAAGAACTTCAATTAATCCAATCCCTCACCCTACAGATAACTGCTAGGCGCTATGTAGGCAATAATGTCCTGCTACCTATTACAAATAACAGTGAAAACGATTTTTTTTTTTTTTCTATGGCTTCGTCAGTGGACACTGATTTCCAACTAGGTTTGGTCCAGACGATGTTTTCCCCGTGTTCTTCTTCTTTTTTTCCTGCTTGACGCTATTGTTCATCATTGTAGTTAGACTGATTCCTCTGGTTGAACCTAAGTTGTGTCTTGCAGTTGGCCTTACCTTGAAATCAACTGATTCAGTTGCTTGAGTCTTGATTTTGGTAGTCGGATGAGTCTGCAATGCTGCAAGTAGAAGCCATGTTAGGAGAAGATAGAATAGCATCTGTGTTCTCTTCACCTTGGCCCTTATGGTAGTGCTTGTTTGTTGCTGATTTAATATTAGATATAGTTTGTTGTTCAATTTGTTTGTGGATTTGTTTGTTTGTTGTTGATTTAATTGTTTGCTGCAGATTGGTTTTCAATTGATATAGATATGGAAGTGGATTCATATGTCTTCCCAAATATTAAATGTGTAGATTTTTTTTTGATTTTTTTTTTCTTTTTTTTGCTAATTATGGTTCACACTTTCTTCATTAAAAAAGGATGTTATTTGAAGATTTAACGTCATTTAAAGAGAAAAACTAAAGTAAGTGAAAATATTATTTAAGATTTTATTGAGTTATTTGAGCTTGAGCTCGAGCTCGAAATAAGTGACGAGCTTTTCGAGCTCATGATCGAGCTTTTCGAGCTCGAGCTCGAAAGCTCGTTAAATTTAATGAGCTTGAGCTCGAGCTCGAGTTCCATTTTTCTTAGTCGAGCCGAGCTCGAACGAACAGTTCAAAGCTTGGCTTGAGCTCAAACTCGGCTCGTTTAATTTTTATCTTAAATAAACAAGCCTGTACATCTATTACTCGGCTCGGCTCGGCTCAGCTCGGCTCGACTCGGCTCGGCTCGGCTTGTTTACACCCCTAGTTACAAGTTTGGATTTTGGTTTTACCTTTGTTGGCATTGGACAGGCCATCTCTCATGTTTAGTGGTTTAGTTTTGGACTCAGAAACAACACATTCGTCTCTCATCCCATTAGGCCTCCACAAAGCAGAAGAGCCTGAATTTTAAAATGATCGAGTTCCCATCCTTCTAATTTTCCATTCCACCTTTATTGCTATGTGCACCATGTCCTCCAACTCCAAGTAGTGTTGCAACTCCGCCATGTTGGCAATTTTCCTGTTCAGTCCATTCTAGAAACTTGCCATTGTAGCTTCTCTATCTTTCTCGACATTAGCTCTGATCATAGCGATTTTCATATCCTTGTAGTAATCATTCATACTCTGATAGCCTTCTGTAAGGCTTTGTAATTTTTGATACAAGTCCCTATAGTAGTGACTAGGGACAAACCGTCTCCTCATGATAACCTTCATTTCCGTCTACATCTCGATTGGCCTCTCTTGGTTTCTTCTCCTGTTTATCACAAGTTGATCCTACCATATTATAGCATAGTCAATAAACTCAATTACAATGAGTTTTACCTTTTTCTCCTCGAAGTAGTTGTGGCACTCAAAGATCAACTCCACCTTCTTCTCCCACTCCAAGTATGTTTTAGGGTCATTTTTTCTTTGGAATGAAAGTATATTCACCTTGATCTTCTCAAGTTATTATCAATCCTCTGCCCATACCGATCTCCTCTATTCCCAAATCCATGCCCAAATCTACTCAAGCTTGCATTAGAGACGTGATCCTCTTCATCTAGGTTATCCCCATCATCAACTTCATATTCACACCGTGGAAGATTCCTCTCTCGTCGTTGCACATTAGGAGCTTTAGGTGATTTCCCCTTTTGTGAACTAGAATCAACTTTGTCTAGTCGCTCATGCACCTCATCAAACTGCGAGTTCAACCGTTCAAACATTTTCTCCAAGGATTTGAAGAAAAAATTGAAATCTAACATTTTTGGAGCTTCATTGGACGAGCCTTTGTTTATTTCTTGAGACATGTTTAATAACCTAAAAAATAAAGTTAGCAAACCTCACAAAAATGCACTCACGTGTTTTCCTCAAGATTGATGGCACTTACGCTCGTATTTCACTCAAATTCGACTTTTACCCTCTTATGAGCTCACACTCTCTTGCATTTTTCTACTCTTTACTTCAATCTTTTAGTTCTTTATTGAACTTAACCAAACTCAATCAGAAATTTTTCATGATAATTCAAACTCAACAAATCGATTTCACTAAGAATGAGATTTAGGACAAAAGTAAAGTAAACAAGAAGAGGATAAAGGATAAGTTTGTGGAATATAACAAGAAGGAAATAAACTTCGAATTTCAGAGCTGCTGGATTTTTATTTTTGTTGCTGGATTTTTTTTTTTTTTTTTTTATTCTGTTTTATATATATATATATATATATATATATATATATATATATTACAACAACTTTAAATCAAGATTGAAGATGAACAGTACCAAAGAAAAAGAAACGAAAATTTGGCTAGATTTGATTATATATTCGGCCTACAAAATATTAAAGTATAAATAAATAGATAATGATAAACGAAAAAAAAAAGAAAAAAAGATAGATGAAACCTGATTTAGACCTTACTCTGATACCAAATAATGCGAATCTCACCAAGGATTAGTGAGACCCAAAATCAACTTAGGGTTTTTTCGCAAAGTATCAAACTAAATTCAGATTTATAACGAACTAAAAATACAGAAATTAAAAGATAGATTACCTTAACCCAACGTTTATGAAAGAAACGTGAACCGAAAGTATAAAGAGAATAAACCTCAACCCGATGATTATAAGTGAATCACGAACTGAAGATATAGAGTTTGAACACCACAAGAAATTCTCGATAAGTTCAGAAAAAGTTCGTTGAAGAACTTAAGAGAAAACTCTTACAATTGTATTAATGAAAAAAAATAATGTCCTTTTTCCTATGGAATACAACTCTCTTAAATAGGTGGCCAAAAATAAAAGAAACCATTGTGTGGCCGTAAATAGTACCCCATGAACAGTGGTGGTCACAATAGAAAATAAAGAAAACCCTAGTGTCTAACACTACAAGACAAAATAAAAGAATAAGGAAGTTTCTTAACTTGCCTTACACTCCTAGCCTAAAAAAAAAAAAAAAAGCCTAATTAGCAATCATGTCTTATAAATCATCAACTAAAAAATCTAAATTAAATTAAAAGACTAATAAATTAAATAAATATGCTGAATTTTAGTGGTCCTCATGCCTTGACCCATTTAAGTTTATGTCTAAGCCCATTCGCTTGCCTTGATGAGATGGCCTAGGTCTTGATTGTCTGATAAGCCTAATTTGGGCTTAACTATTGTAAACATGGGCCAAGTCTCTTGAATTAGTCCATTAAGTACTGCTTTGATTTTTCTTGGATCTTGCCCTAGCAATACGCCCAACTGGAACATGTAGCTGATCCTTTGATGATGCTTGTTGATTCTCATCAACTTGAGGCTTGAGGATGCTTGTGATGATAATATGAAGTACCTGGTAGAGGGAAAGTCACTTGTGACAAGGCGTGCTATAGAAAAAGTGGCACTTTTGGCTGAAAATGGAAAAACAATTAACTTTTTCTATCAAATATGGCCTTCTTAGGCCTTTTGGGGGTGTTTTACTCAGAAGACCGTTTCCACCCAAAAAAGTAGTACTTTTGGTCAAAAACGGACATAATTGACTTTTTCGGTCAAACTTGGCCTTTTTGGCCCTTTCGGGGGTGTTTTGCTCAAAAGACCGTTTCCACCCAAAAAATTGCTACTTTTGGTCGAGAACATATACAGTTGACTTTTTTGCTCAAACTTAGCCTTTTTAGGCCTTTTGGGGGCTTTTTGCTCAGATTGTTGTTTCCACCCAAAACATTGGTACTTTTGGTCAAAAATTGACATAATTGACGTTTCTACCCAAAAATGTAGTACACAGTTGACTTTTTCAGTCATACTTGGCCTTTTAGTGCTGTTTTGCTCAGAAGGCTGTTCCCACCAGAAAAAAATGGATCTTTTGGTCGAAAACGGACACAGTTGATATTTCCAGTCAAACATGACATTTTTGGGCCTTTTGGAGGAATTTTGCGCTGAAGGTCATTTCCACCAAAAGAAGTGGTACTTTTTGGTAAAAAACAAACACAGTTAACCTTTCTGCTCAAACTTGGCATTTTTGGGCGATTTCGCTCAGAATGTTGTTATACAAAAAAAATAGTACTTTTGAACTGAAAGGGATATAGTTGATTTTTAAATTCAAACAGAACCTTTTTGGGCCATTTAAGGGTGTTTTCCTGAGAAGACTATTTTCACCCAAAAAAGTGATACTTTTGGACGAAAATGGACATAGTTGATTTTTCTGGCCAAACTTGATCTTTTTGGGTCTGGAGTGGCCGTTTTGCTCAGAACGTTGCTCCTACCCAAAAAAGTGGTACTTTTGATCGAAAATGGACATATTTGACTTTTCTAGCCAAACTTAACCTTTTTGGGCCTTTTGGGGGCATTTTGCTTTGAAGGTTGTTTCTATCCAAAAAGTGATACTTTTGATAAAAAAAAAAAATGGACGTAGTTGATTTTTTGGGTTAAACTAGGCCTTTTTTGGGCCGTTTTGCTCAAAAGGCTATTTTCACCAAAAAATAAATAAATGGTACTTTCAGAATAAAATGAACATAATTGAGTTTTTTGGTCAAACTTGACCTTTTGAGCCTTTTGGAGGCGTTTCGCTCAAAAGGCCGTTTCACCTGAAAAATATGGTTCTTTTGGTAGAAAGTGGTCACAATTGACATTTTTGGTTAAACATGGCCTCTTTGGGTGTTTTGCTCTAAAGGTCATTTCCATCCAAAGAAGTGGTACTTTTAGTCGAAAATGGACACAGTTGACCTTTCTGGTCAAACTTAGCCTTTTTGGGCCGTATTGCTCAGAAAATCGTTTCCACCAAAAAATGGTACTTTTGGACTGAAACAGACATAATTGACATTCCGGGTAAAACATAGCCTTTTTAAGACATTTACGTGCGTTTTGTTGAGAACGTCATTCCCATCCAAAAAAGTTGTACTTTTGGTAAAAAATGGACATAGCTAATTTTTCTGGCCAAACTTGACCTTTTTGGACCTTTTGGAGACATTTTGCTCTGAAGGTTGTTTCTACCCAAAAAGTGGTACTTTTGATCGAAAATGGATATAGTTGAATTTGCGGGTCAAACTAAGCCTTTTTGGGCCGTTTTGCTCAAAAGGTCATTTTCACAAAAAAATAAAAATAAAAATAAAAATGGTACTTTCGGAATAAAACGGACACAATTGAGTTTTTCGGTCAAACTTGACCTTTTTAGGCCTTTTGAGCGCGTTTCGCTCAAAAGGGCGTTTCCACCTGAAAAATATGGTTATTTTGGTCGAAAGTGGTTACAGTTGACATTTTCGGTAAAACATGGCCTCTTTAGGCCTTTTTGAGGCGTTTTGCTCTGAATGTCATTTTCACCCAAAGAAGTGGCATTTTTAGTCTAAAACGGACACAGTTGACCTTTCTGGTCAAACTTAACGTTTTTGGGCTGTATTGCTTAGAAAGTCGTTTCTACTAAAAAATGGTACTTTTGGACTGAAACGGACATAATTGACTTTCTGGGTAAAACATGGCCTTTTTGGGACATTTACGTGTGTTTTGCTGAGAACGTTGCTCCCACCCAAAAAAAATGGTACTTTTGGTCGAAAATGGACATAGTTGATTTTTTTGGCTAAACTTGGCATTTTTTGGCCTTTTGGGGGCGTTTTGCTCTAAAGGCCATTTCTACCCAAAAAGTGATACTTTTGATCGAAAATGGACGCAGTTGACTTTTCAAGTGAAACTAGGCCTTTTTGGATTGTTTCGCTCGAAAGGTCGTTTCCACAAAAAAAATAGTGGTACTTTTGGACTAAAATAGATTCGGTTGACTTTTCGGGTCAAACTTGACTTTTTTGGGCCTTTTGGAGACATTTTGCTTGGAAGGTCGTTTTCACCAAAAAAAATGTGGTAATTTTTGGGTGAAACGGATACAATTGACTTTTCAAGTCAAACTTGGCATTTTTCGGCCTTTTTGGGGCGTTTTGCTCAAAAAGCTGTTTCTACCCAAAAAAGTGGAACTTTTGGTCCAAAACAGATAGAGTTGACTTTTTTTGTCAAACCTGGTCTTTTTGGGCCTTTTGGAGGCGTTTTGCTTAGAAGACTGTTTTCTCCCAAATAAGTGGTACTTTTGGTTGAAAACAGACACTGTTGATCTTTCTGATCAAACTTAGCCTTTTGGGCCTTTTGGGGGCATTTCGCTCGGAAGGCCATTTCCACAAAAAAAAATTGGTACTTTTGGGCGAAGCCGAACACAGCGGACGTTTTTTGTCAAACTTAGTGTTTTTGGGCCTTTTGGAAACGTTTTGCTCAAACTGTTGTTTCCACTCAAAAAGTGGTATTTTTGGTCAAAAACCAACACAGTTGACTTTTGTCGTCAAAGTTGGCCTTTTTAGGCCTTTTGTAGGCGTTTTACTCAGAAAGTCGTTTCCAGAAAAAATAAAATGTGGTACTTTTGGTCGAAAACGGATACAGTTGAGTTTTCTGGTAAAAAATAGAACCTTACTCTAATTACCAAATTATGTGAACTTTACGAAAGATTAGTAAGACCCAAAACCAACGTAGGGTTTCTTCACGAAGGATCAAACTAAATTCAGATTTATAACGAACTAAAAATACAAAAATTGAAAAATAGATTAGCTTGACCCAACGTTTATGAATGAAACACGTACTGAAGGTATAGAATTTGAATGCCACAAGAAATTCTTGATAAATTCAGGAAATGTTCTCTGAATAATTTAAGAGAAAAATCTCACAATCATTATAATAATAATAAAAAAAAAATTCCCCCAAAGGTCCTATCCCATAAAAATACCACTTTATGAGGTCCTATAATAGTAATTTTTTTACACATAAGATAGGACCTAGAAAGTAGTTTTTGAAATCTTGGGACCTCTCAAAACATTTCCCTAAAAACAATAGTCTCTAATTCACAGGTCTACAAAACCCCTTAAATAGGCGACTAAGAGAACAAGAAAGAAACCCTATTATGTCTTGAAAAATTTGCAGGCCAACATGAAGGAAAAAGGAAACCCTAATATCTAATACTAAATAAAGAATAAGGAAGTTTCCTAACTTGCCTGACATTCCTACTTGGAAAAGGAAAAGATTACTTGGCAGTCAAGCCTCACAAATTAGCTTTAAAAGAATTAAAAGAATAAAATAAATAAAATAAAATTTGTGGGTCTCATTCTAGGCCCATTTAAGTTCACACTTTAAGCTTATTCGCTTGCCTTGATGAGGTGGACTAGGCCTTGATTGTCCTTTGGGCTTAATTTGGGCTTGATCATTGTAGACTCGGCCTAAATATCTTGAATAAGCCCATTAAGTGCTTCTTTGAATCTTTTAGCCCTTACCCTTGTTATTGGGCCAACTAGAACATGCAACGGATCTCTTGGTGTAATTGATATATTCTCATCATTTTCTCACTCTTGAAAAGAATTTGTCCTCAAATCCTCACCTACACCAAACTGAGACAAGTCAATCACATTAAAAGTAGCACTGACATTAAACTCACCAAGAAGGTCTAACTTGTAGGCATTGTCATTGATTCGTTCCATCACTTGAAAAGGGCCATCTTCCCTTGGAATTAACTTAGAACACATTTGTTGCATAAACCTTTCCTTCCTCATATACAACCAAACCCAATCATCAGGCTCAAACACAACCTTATTTCGCCTCTTATTAGCTTGGTTGGTATATTGTTCAGTCCTCCTCTCAATGTTTTGTCGGGCCTTTTCATGGATCTGCTTAACAAAATCATTATTTTTCTTCCCATCTAAGTTTACACGCCCACGCATAGGTAAAGTAGTTAAATCTAGATGAGTCAATGGATTAAAATCATAAACAATTTCAAACGGTGAAAACTTAGTTGCAGAATGCACACTCCTATTATATGCAAACTCTACATGCGGCAAATAATCTTCCCATGTTTTCAAATTCTTTTGTATTATAACCCGCAATAAAGTAGATAAAGACATATTAATTACTTCAGTTTGACCATCAGTTTGTGGGTGACAAGTAGTAGAAAATAAAAGTTTAGTTATGAGTTTACCCCCACAAAGTCTTCCAAAAATAGCTTAAGAACTTAGCATCTCTATCCGAAACAATAATCTTGGGCATGCCATGCAACCTAACTATTTCCTTGAAGAACAAATTAATAATATGTGATGCATCATCGATTTTATGACATGGAATAAAATGAGCCATCTTAGAAAATCTATCTACAACCACATATATAGAATCTTGACCTCTTTTTGACCTAGGTAAACCTAACATAAAATTCATAGAAATATCAATCCAAGGTTCACTAGGTATAGGAAAATGAGTACACAAACCATAAGGCTTAACTTTGGACTTAACTTGCCTACAAACAATACATTTCTCACAAATTCGCTCCACTTCTCTTTTCATATGAGGCCTGAAGAAGTGTTCATGAAAAATATCTAAAGTCTTATATATGCCAAAATGCCCCATTAAACCACCTCTGTGAGCCTCTCTAATTAGAAAGTCACGCAATGACCATTTAGGCACATATAATTTATTTTCTCTAAACGAAAACCCATTATACCTAAAGAACTTGCCAAACGCTGTTTTCTCACATGCATTGAACACATTACCAAAATCAGAATCATCAACACACAAATCCTTAATGTATTCAAAACCAAGGAATTTTGCATCTAACGTAGAAAGTAAGGTGTACCTTCGAGATAATGCATCTGCCACAAAGCTTTTCTTACCTTGCTTGTACTTGATCACATAAGGAAACATTTCAATGAACTCCACCCACTTGGCTTGTCACTTGTTCAACTTCTGTTGACCCTTCAAATGTTTCAAAGATTCATGATCTGAGTGAATCAAAAATTCTTTTGGCCAAAGATAGTGTTTCCAAATCTCTAATGCACTAATTAACGCGTACATTTCTTTGTCATATGTAGGATAATTCAAGGTTGCCCCACTTAGTTTTTCACTAAAGTAGGCAAGGGGACGCCCTTCCTGCATAAGAATAGCTCTAATACCTACCTATTCCTAAAGCATCACATTCAATCTCAAAAGTTTTTATGAAGTTAGGTAAAGCAAGCAAAGGTGCATTAGTTAATCTTTCTTTAATCAAATTAAATGTCTTTTCTTGCTCATCACCAAACTTAAATCCCACATTCTTTTTGATAATTTCATTTAAAGGTGCAACTAGGCTACTAAAATCTTTCACAAACCTCCTATAAAAACTAGTCAGCCCATGGAAACTTCTCACCTATCTCACACTTGTAGATTTCGGCCAATCCTTGATTACCTTAACCTTTTCTTCATCAACCTAAACTCCCTTAGCACTAACAACAAAACCAAGAAATACAAGTGTATCCATACAAAATGTACACTTTTTGAGGTTAGCAAATAATTTTTCTTTTCTCAAAATATTTAAAAGAAGTTTTAAATATTTAACATGCTCATCTAAGTTTTTACTATAAATCAGAAAGTCATCAAAGTATAAAACCCAAATTTTCCAATAAAAACACGTAAAACATGGTTCATTAATCTCATGAACACACTAGGTGCATTAGTTAACCCAAAAGGCATAACCAACCACTCATATAAATCATATTTTGTTTTGAATGCGATTTTCCACTCATCACCTTCCCTCATCCAAATCTGATGATATCCACTTTCTGTGATCAATTTTAGTAAACACACAAGAACTATGCAATTCATCAAGTATATCATCTAATCTAGGAATGGGATGTTGATACTTTACCGTGATATTGTTGATGGCGCAAAAATCCACACACATTCTCCACGTACCATCTTTCTTAGGTACGAGCAATATGGGAACCACACAAAGACTCATGCTTTCACATGCATACCCCTTCTCCATAAGCTCACTAACCTACCTTTGAAGCTCCTTTGTTTCTTTGGGATTGCTTCTATATGCAGGTTTATTTAGAATAGATGCTCCAGGTACGAAATCAATTTGATGCTCGATTTCCCTTATTGGTGGCAAACCATTAGGCATCTTTTCGGGAAACACATCATTAAAATCATGTAAAAGAGAAAGAACAATACTAGGAAGAGAAGAGTTAAGATTGTTAGTGGTAAAACAAACCTCTTTGTACAAAAGTATAATCAAATGTTGGTTTGAAAACAAAACCTTTTTTATCTCACTCACTCTCGCATAAAAACTCACTTGTTTCTTCTCTTCTTTTCCCTCACCGTCTGAATTTTTCTCTCACTCTCCTTTTTCTTGTCACTCTCTCTTTTTAACTTCTCTTGATAATCACATACTTGCCTTCGTGTTAGGGGTACAAGAATAATTGACTTCTTGTTAAGTACAAAGGAGTATCTATTGGTATAACCATCATGAGTTACTTACCGATTGATAGATGTAAATTACCTACGTATTTCCAATCCGAATTTGTTAGTTTTCGAGTACGTTTATAGTTATTTTTATATGTTTTAATATGTTTTTATACTTTTTGTATAAATCAGATGTGTGGAGCAAAAAGATAAGAAACTGGAGCGAAAACGATGAGATCGAACCGAAGGCGAGTCGAAAGTTACGGTGGATAAACAAGCAAGGAGGTAAAAATATGAAGGAAGCCCACTGCCTAGTCGTCCAGACCTCCTCCTAGGCAGTGAAGATGTTGAGAATGACAAAAGGCTACTGACAGCCCACCGCCTAGGCAAAAAATTCCTCCTCCTAGGTGGAAACCCCATTAGAAACATTTCCAAGTCCATCGCCTACTTCTTCGCCTAGGCGGTCACCAAACCTGCAAAGCCGGTACAGGTACTATAACTTCAAGGCTATTTTGGACTATGATTCAATCCTATTTTAGAAATACCCAAAACATGGAATTTGTATATCTTTTTCTTATCTTTCCATAAGTTTTTGAATCACCTCAATCGAAGTTCGGATGAATAAGTTACAGCCAAAACAAAATTGCAAACCTCAGTAACTTCCCCTAGGCGAAATTCCGGCAGAAAGTTAACCGACCTAACTTCGCCTAAGCGAAAATCCTGCAGCACAACCTTGATATTTATTAGATATTTTGAGATATTTTGGCCAATTTTTTATCCCTTCTCTCCTCCTCTCTTCTCTCCTATTCAACCCCTAAGGCTTTAGGCTATATTTTAGGATTAGTTTGAGAAGTTTTTGAGGGAGAGCTCTCAACCCGAGGTGGAAGATGAAGAAGGAAACGATCGTTCGACGGTTCTAGCACCAATTCTTTGGATATAGGCTTAGTCACTTGTTTTTTCTCTTTGTTTTCTTCATTTTGGTAGTTATTGAGTATGTTTAGCTCGTTTTACATTGTATAAACGGTTAGGGCCATGAGTTAAACATGGATTGTAATAGGGATTAATGTATTATTTATGAAAATGTACTTTTGGTTGAATTTGTGTTTCGTTCTTGGTTGTTCTTCGTATGTTGATTGTGTTGCCGTGTTTTCTATAATAATATGCTAGTTTAGATATATTGAGAATACGAGATTTGATACTCGGGAGAGATAACCCCGGATTCGGATTAGGGTTAATACAACACGACAATCTAACGACCTGGGAGGGTGTTAGAAAGTGTGCAATCGATGACGTTGGGGCGAGACTCACGTGACCTAGAGTTATTAAGACGTTGAGGCGGACTTCGGCGTTGACAAGAAGTCACGTATTCCCCCGTCTTACACTCAGAAGAGGTGGTGAGGGAGTTTACAAACCGAGATTAACGAATACGCCGAACGCCATTAATATTAACTAAAACGAAATCAAACGCATTTAAATAAATAAAGTTAATCCCTAGGCAATCTACTCCCCTAAACAATCTCAAATTAGTATTTATAGTATAGTTAACTTAATTAGTATTTTAGTTTAGTATTAGTAATTAATTAAATTACATTTTTAGCTCCTAGATAAAATTAGGTTATGACAATCGCGATACTCGATAGTAATCTCAACCAATCCCTGTGGATACGATACCCGACCGAAAAGTCCACTATACTAAGACTTGATCGATATGCTTGCGGTAAAAGTGACAGCGCTTATTTAGCAGCCACCACCGATCAAATTTCCATGATCTTCTCAAAAAAATATGCCCCGCATGCATCAGCACCACATCACACAAGACCTCATCTTTGTACCTTCCAATTGAGAATGATACTAGCACCTATTTATTCACTTTAATTTATCCACAATCATTCAACCATTGTAACTTGTATAGTCTAGGATGTTTTAAAGTTGATAAATTCAACTTCTCCACCAAACTTGTGTTAGCCACATTAATACAACTCCCCCCATCAATAATCATGTTGCATACCTTATCATTGATATGGTATCTCGTATGAAAGATATCATCACGTTGTATCGTCTCATATTCTTTGACTTGTATACTAAGAGCTCTTCTTGTAACCAGAAGCTCTGCATCTACCGGGTATTCAATATCACGTGCATCCTCCAAAAGTGTCATCGAATCATCATCCATCTCATCTTCGAGCTCAATACCTCCATCTTCCCTCATAACCACCATTATCTTGTTTAGACATTGAGATGCAATATTACTTATTCCCAAACACTTAAAGCATTTACTTTCTCTATTTCTTGAAGGCTGAGAATTGATTTTTATCCTGGTTCGGTGTACCTTTGTGAATTTTGGAAGGTTCGGCCTTGGGCTTAAAATTAGGCTTCTCATCCTTCTTGCTCCAATTCGGTTTCCAAGAAGGAGAAGAAGAACCCAATTTCTATCCAACTCGTGTGGAACCATTTCGCTTCAATTGTTGCTCCATTTTGATGGCCATGTGCACCATGTCATTCAACTCAACATAATCCTGCAACTCCACCACATTTACAACGTCACAATTTAGCCTAATTAGAAACGTAGCCATAGTTGCTTCTCAGTCCTCTTCCACATTGGCTCGAATCATGGCTATATCCATCTCTTTGTAGTAGTCTTCCACTAATTTTGAACCTTGTGTAAGACTTTGCAATTTCTGGATTAAGTCTCTATAGTTGTGACTTGGAATGAATCGCCTCCTCATAATAGCTTTCATCTCTTCCCATGTCACGATAGGTCTTTCCCCATTCCTCCTCCTAGTCAAAGTAAGTTGATCCGACCATACAATAGCATAATACGTGAATTCTATGGCAGCCAACTTCACCTTCTTTTACTCGAAGTAGTTGTGACAATCAAACACCAACTTTATTCTCTTCTCCCACTCCAAATAAGCTTCAATATCATTTTCTCCTTGGAAATATGGAATGTTCGCCTTGATACTTTCCAAGTTATTATCAATCCTCTCCCTATACCGATCTCTTCTATTCCAATATCCACGTCCAAATCTACCCATGCTCGCATTAGAGACGCGATCCTCTTCATCTAAGTCATTCTCATCATCATTTTCATATTCATATCGAGGCAGATTCCTCTCTCGTCATTGTACATTAGGAGATTTAGGTGGTTTTCCCTTTTGTGAACTAGACTCAACTTTATCAAGTCTCTCATGTACTTCATCAAATCGCGAGTTCAATCGTTCAAACTTTCGCTCCAAGGTTTTGTAAAAAACTTTGATGTCCATGACATCTATCTTTTTTGGTGCTTCATCAGACGAGCCTTTGTTTGCTTCTTGAGACATGTTTATTAACTTGCAAAACAAAGTTAACAAACCTCACTTCCTCACGTTTTTCTCTCAAGATTGATGGCACTCACGCTCATGTTTCACTCAAATTCAGTTTTTACCCTTTTATAAGCTTACACTCTCTTGCCTTTTTTCACTCTTTAGTTCACTCTTTTTGTTATTTATTAAACTTAACCAGCCTCAATCAATATTTTTTTTGTAGCAATCCAAACTCAACAAATCAATTCGCTATGAATTAGATTTTAAGAACGAAAACAAAGTGAACAAGAAGAACACAAATAAACGTTTTACGGACTAAAACAAGAAGAAATAAATCTCCATTTTTTCCCAGGGGGCCTGCTCAATTTTTCTTTTCTTTTTTTTTTTTTGTTTTTGTTTTTGTTTTTTTGCTTTTGTTTCTGTTTTTTTTTTTTTTTTTTTTCGTATCTGGTTTTTTTTTTTTTTTTAAATAACGAAATTCATCAACCTTTAAAAACGAGATTGGCCAGAACAAAGGTGCACTGCATTTTTGATAAAGATCTGACCAGATTTGAATAGATTGAAAAAAAATGCACAGTACTTTAAACAAAATCAGACCAGTTTTGACTATGTAATTCGGTCAGGAAACAAAATTGAAAGGAAAAGATATTAATGAACGAAAAAGAAAAGAATAGATGAAATCTGATTTAGAGCCTTGCTTTGATTACCAAATGATGCGAACCTCACCAATGATTAGTGAGACCCAAAACTAACTTAGGGTTTCTTCGCGAAAGATAGAACTAAATTCAGATTTATAATGAACTAAAAATACAGAAATTGAAAGATAGATTACCTTGACCTAACATTTATGAATGAAACGTGAACCGAAGGTATAAAGAGAAAAAACCTCGACCCAATGATTATAAATGAAGTACGAATTAAAGGTATAGAGTTTAAACGCTACAAGAAATTCTTGATAAGTGCAGGAAAAGTTCTCTGAAGAACTTAAGAGAAAATTCTTACAATCCTTTTAATAAAAAAAAAAAAAAAAACATAGTCTCTAATTCTAAGGTCTACAACACCCCTTAAATAAGAGGCCAAGAGAACAAGAAAGAAACCTTCATATGTCTTGAAAAATTCGCAAACTACATCGAGGAAAAAGAAAACCCTAATATCAAATACTAAATGAAGTATAAGGAAGTTTCCTAAGTTGCCTTACATTCCTACTTGGAAAAGGAAAAGATTACTTGTCAGTCAAACCTTACAAATCAGCCTAAAAAGAATTAAAATGCTTAAAATAATAAAATAAATAAAATAAAATTCGTGGGTCTCATCCTAGGCCCGTTCAAGTTCCCGCTTTAAGCCCAATCGCTTGTCTTGATGAGGTGGACTAGGCCTTGATTGTCATTTGGGCCTAATTTGGGCTTGATTGTCCTTTGGGTCTAATTTTTGCTGAGAATTTCATTTCTACCAAAAAAAATTGTCTTTTTGGTTGAAAACGAACACAGTTAACTTTTCAGGCCAAACGTGACTTTTTTGGCCATTTGGGAGCGTTTTGCTTAAAAGGTCGTTTCTACTAAACAAAAGTGGTATTTTTGGTCGAAAATAGACACAGATGATTTTTCTTGTCAAACTTGGCCTTTTTGGGTCTTTCGGGGGCATTTTGTTCTAAAGACATTTCTACCTAAAAAAGGCTACTTTTAGGCGAGAACGTTTACAGTTGACTTTTCAAGTTAAACATGGCCATTTTGGGCCTTTCGGGGGTGTTTTTCTCAGAAGACCATTTTTACCCAAAAATGTGGTACATTAGGTTGAAGACAGATAAAGTTGATTTTTCTGGTCAAACTTAGTCTTTTAGGCCTTTTGGAGGCGTTTTACTCATAAGGTTCTTTCCAACCTAAAAAGTGGTACATTTAGTTGAGAACAGAGACAGTAGTCGTTTCTGGTCCAACTTGTCATTTTTGGGCATTTTTGGGTCATTTTGCTCAGAAGATCGTTTCCATCCAGAAAAGTGATACTTTTGGTCGAAAACGGACATAGTTGATTTTTATTTTATTTTTGTTAAACTTGGGGCATAAGTGTCATTTTCATTATTCTAAACAATGCTCTAAATGGACACATGCACATCATGAGTCATTTTTTCATTATTCTAAACGATCCTTTAAACATACATTTGTTTGTCATACGTATCGTCATGAGTCCTTTTTCATTAATCTAAACGATCCTTTAAATGGACATGTATTCATCATGAGTGTCGTCATAAGTCATTTTTTCATTTCTCTACGATCCTTCTAACGAACATGCGTTCGTCATGAGTATCGTCATGAGTAATTTTTTATCACTCTAAACGATCCTCTAAATGGACATATATTCATCACGAGTCATTTTTCATTATTCTCAGCAATCCTCTAAATGGACACTTGTTCATCATGAGTATCGTCATTAGTTATTTTTATATTTCATTTGTTCTATTATAAAAAATGTGCTTTAAAAAATCCCAAAAATGAGATGATCAAAATGATATGGTTTCTTATCTTTGTCAAGCAAGTGAAACTCTCATACAAAGAGAGGCAGTTGTAGACACAACATTTTTACAGCCCCGTAAAAAAAATTATGCTTCATTTTATAAGTTTACTTTTTTTTATTTTATTTTATTTTTAGCAAATACAAAAATAAGAGAAAAAAGGAAAAAAGAAAAATCGAAAATCTTAAAATAGAAATAAGAAAAATAAAGAAAATAAAATAAAAGAAGAAATTGGAGGGAAAGAGAGATGAGAGAGAGGAAGAAAGAGAGAGAGAGAGAGAGAGGGGGAAGACAGTGAGAGAAAGGAGAGAGAGGGGAAGACCAATGGGCCCCGCTCCTTTTGTCGACTGTGAGAGAGAGAGAGAAAAAAAATTGCTATACCAAAAGGAATTTGTCAATCATTGTTCTTAAAAAATATATTTAGCATGCTTAATTAAAAGAAACACGCCACATAAAAAGAGTTAGCAACTTAGGTGGCGTTTGGTAACCGTTTCTGTTTCCATTCCAACAGTGGAATGGGATGGGATGTGAATTTTGTTTTCTTTTTGGGAATAGAATCGTGTTTGGTAACGATAATTTTTTTTTTTTTGTTTTGGAAATGGAATTGTGTTTGGTAACCATTTTATCCTAAAATCTTTTTTTTTTTTTTTTTTTTTCTGTTTTGGCCTGACGGCGGTGGCACCGTCGCCGGCGGTGCTCCGACGTCGAAGACAGCGGTGGCCCCCCGCCGGCAATGACCGGACGGCGGTGGCACCGGCGACGCCGGCCGGAAGACAATGGCACCGTCGCCGGCGACGGCCGGAAGTTGCCGGGAAATTTCCGGCCGGACGGTGGCGGCGGCAGGCGGTGGTCGGCCGGTAGGTGAATAGTAACCATGTATTTTGAGAATAGAATGAGAATAATGAGAAACAACTTTTTTTTGTTTCTCATTTCTTAAGAAAAAAGTGGGCACAATTCTCAAATGGGAATGAAATGGAAACGGAAATAAAAATTACCAAACGCTATTCCCAAACCGAATTCCCAAAAATCTGGGAATGGAATGGGAATTTCTGGGATGGGATGGGTTACCAAACGGGGCCTCAGCATGCCATAAATAAAGAAGTTGTGATTACTTGAGATACATGCATCAATATTAATGAAGGTTTTTTTTAAATGCACATTTCAGATTATTTCAAAAAACTAAGATGGCGTTTGGTTAGTGTTTCCACTTTTCTGAACCCAACTGGAATGGGTTGAATTGAGTTGAATTGGATTGGGTTGAGAATTTTGGGAACAGAATTACGTTTGGTAACGACAATTTTTGTTTTGTGCTGAGAACAGAATGTGTTTGGTAACGATTTTATTCTAAAACTAATTTTTTTTTTTTGAATTTTTTTTTTGTTTGGTGGCGGCCGGACGGCAGTGGCGGTGGCCGGACAACCGGCGGCGGCGGCGGAGGTGGCCGGAGACGGCGGTGGCGGCGGCCGGCGATGGTCGCAGGAAGGTGGCCGGCGGCGGTAGACGGCGGCGGGTAGTGGTGGTCAACCGGCAGATCAAGTTGAAAGTTGAGAATTTTGGGTTGAATTTTTTGGGCATAAAAAGAAACAATTTTTTTTTGTTTTTGGTTTCTTTAGGATTTTGAGAATTAATTCCTATTTTTTAGGTTGGGTTGGGTTGAGTTTTATGTTTGCCAAACGTATTCCCAAAAATCAAACCAAAATTTTTTGGGTTAGGTTGGGTTTAGTTGGGAACACTAATGCCTAAATTACCTTTATGAGCTTCGCTTGGCAACATGCTCTACCTATTTTTTCTTGTCATTGAATTCTATTTTGTTAATGATTGCCAACATATATGTACATTGTTGCTTTTTCAATGAGAAAGAGCATCATAGTTTTTCCGTCATTATTTGTTGCAATGTTCTTTTACCCAAATCGGTAGCTTCAATGGCCAATTGTACAGTGTTTGGATGCCAAACTAGGGGATATATTCATGACTCTTTTAAAAAAGGGATATTGATTATTCTATAATTAATAATGTTATTGTTTGTGTATTTTAAAATTTTAAAAAATGTAATGTTATTATTATTACTCCATTGGATATAAAGCAATCACTAAAATTTATTTTTGTTATTTTTTTTTTTTTTCAATTTTTCTATATTCCTAAATGCATTAATTTTTCCTTTTTGTCAATTTCCAAACCAATGTTCCTCTCTATTTTTTTGTTTGGTGAGTTTAATGATCCAGAGAAATTAATATTTATGAAAATAATATGCATTAAGAAAGTTTCTCCCAAATTGGGATGATTTGGCGGGAAAGTTTGTGAAATTACAAAAACAAGTTATTCTCCTTTTCTTTTTCTTTTTTCTCTTTTTTTATTAAAAAATATTGAAATTATATTTCTCATTCATTCATATGTTCTTCATATCATACAAATGTATATATAAAGCTTCATTCTAGACATGAATTCCTAGAATCAAGAATATCTCTCAATCACATAAATTTTATCCCTCAATTATAGATCCTAATCAAATGTAATAATCTAAATTAGGAAGGTAGAAATTAATCTATGATTTCCTTATTCAACACTCCCTCTCAAGTAGGTGCATAAATGTTCCACATGCCCAACTTGTCTTGAAATTTTAAGAATACCCGATTTGAGACTGTTTTGGTGAGGATGTCGACCAACTGATCCTCTGATTAAATCTTAGGTAATTCCATAATCTTTTTATCCAACTTTTCCTTAATGAAGAACTTGTCGACCTCGACGTGCTTTGTACGGTCATGTTAAACTAGATTATACACGATGTCACATGCTGCTTTATTGTCACAAAATAATCGGATAGGTTGCTTCGATAGATAACCTAGATCTTGTAAAAAGAGTCTTAGCCATAATGTCTCATACAATACATTTGTCAAACCTTTGAATTCAACTTCTGCACTTGAACAAGCCACAATATTTTGTTTTTTACTTTTCCATGTCACAAGGTTACCTCCTAGAAAAGTAAAGTATCTAGACGTAGGCCGTCTATCATCCACATAAGCACCCCAATCAGCATCGGTATAGGCTTCTATGCTTTAATGGTCTATGTTTTTAGAGAATAATACTCATTTTCCAAGAGCAGACTTTAGGTACCTCAAAATAGGAATAACTGCATTCATATGTTGTTCTCCAAGATTATGCATAAATTGGCTGACAATACTCAATGCATACGTCAGATCTGGTCTGGTATAAGATAAGTACAACAATCTTCATACAAGTCTTTGGTATCTTCCTTTCATTAGGATCATTCCCTGTAACCACCATATCATCCACATATACAATAAGCACAGTTATCTTACCTTGCTCCCTTTTTAGGGAAAGAGTATGATTTAAGTTGCTTTGATGATAGCCAAAGGCTATCATAGATTTTGTAAACCTTCCAAACCATACTCTAGGAGACTGTTTTAGCACATTAAATGATTTCTTTAGTCTGCAAACCTTTTGACTGTGTCTTTCGGGTATCATGCATCGCAGTAGGAGATCCATGTAGACTTCTTCAAATAATTCACCATGTAAAAAAGTATTCTTCACATCAAATTGTTGTAAAGGCCAATCCAAGTTGGCAACTAAAGACAATATAACACGAACTGTGTTGATTTTGGCTATAGGTGCAAATGTTTCTGTGTAATCAATCCCGTAGGTTTAAGTGTATCCATTTACTACCAGTCTCTCTTTAAAGTGTTCAATTGTACCATCAGCCTTGTACTTCATAGTGTAAATCTACCGACATCCAACTGGTTTCCTTCCTTATGGAGGATCAATTAATTCCCATGTTTCATTTTTTTTTCCAGAGATTTCAGCTCCTCATTCATAGTTGTTTTCCATTTAGGATCAGATAAGGCTTCTTGCACACTGTTAGGAATAGAAACAACAGATAATTGATTCAAAAATGACATATTTGATTCCGACAAATGATGGTTGGACACATAATGACTCATGAGATATTTTACTTTACTAGAGAATTCAAGTTCATGTGTGGATTTAGGAATACCTCTCGTGTAGTGTTGTGGTAACAGTTTTCTGTGTGGCTCAGAAACATCTTTAGTAAACGATTGGTGTGATATGTTGACCAAGGATGGAGCTACATCTTCTAGAACCTCGATTTCTAGCTGAGTTGGAGAATGATCCACCTCTTCAGTTATTTGTTGCTCATCACTGTTTTGATCTATCACACTAAGTAGATCTATCAGACCACGTATCTCCAATTCACTAATTTTATTCATTTACTTCAGTCTGTGAGTCATTATCACTGCAATCTAATGTCATATTAGTTATCTCTAGGTTACCCACATCTTGATCATCGTAATCTAGACTTTGAAGTTCCTTTTGATACTCCTTCTGAAATTCAAGTTCGGAGAAGTACATTATATCTGCATGGTAAACAACATCCATCGTGATAAATAATCGGTATGTTGGAGGATGATAACACCGATATCTTTTTTTATGAGTGGCATACCTAACAAAAATACATCTCAATGCTTGAGGAATTAACTTGGTGCATTGATGCTTGTGTAGATGTATAAACACCACACATCCAAAAACATGATGAGGTAAACTTGAGACAGTTTTAGCCACAATTCTATCATTTAGAGTTTGGAACGGTATTTTGAAATTGATGGTGCTGGAAGGTACTCGAATGATTAAATAAGTTGTAGAAGTTAAAGCTTCTCCCCAATAAGACAATGGCATATAGGTTTCAATTAGCAAAGCTCGAACAACCGCCAATAAGTGCCAATTTTTTTGCTCGGCCACCCCATTTTGTTGAGGTGTGGTGGAGCAAGTTGTGTGACGAATCATTCCTTGTGCTTCCAAATAATGTTGAAATTCAGTACTCTGATATTATCCACCATTGTCACTACGAAAAACTTGAATTTTTCTATTGTACTGAATTTTAACCCTTTTATGAAACTTTTGGAATATCGAGTTTACTTCACTTTTGGACTTCATCAAACAAAGTCATGTCATCCTGGTACAATCATCAATAAATGTTACAAACCAACATACCCCTCCCAAGGCATTGAGCTTTGATGGACCCCAGACGTCAGAATGAATAATCATAAACAAAAGTATACTTTTATTCAACCGTAATGGAAACGAAGTACGATGGTTTTTTGCAAGTTCACAAGTATCACAGTGAAAGCTAGAAATATCGACTCTTGTAAATAAACTGGGAAATAACCTTTTGAGATATGCAATAGAAGCAAGCCCAAATCAACGATACTGTAACCATATTTCTTTTCTTTTTTATCTTCAAAACCAACTATTGCCAGAGCTTGTCGTAGATTTTCGGTACCGTTTGATTCCAAGTCCAAATAATACAGCTTTCCTTATCTAATACCATGACCAATCGTTTTCATGGTTTTAATGTTTTTAAACACACAAAAATCAGGTCAAAAAATGACAACACAGGATAAAGTAGCGATTATTTGAGAAACTGACAAAAGGTTATAATTTATAGATGGAATGACTAAGACAGACTCTAAATTTAATGTATTGGTAAGAGTCAAAGATCCTTCCCCAATAATTGGGATCAAAATTTCATTTGCAGTAGAGACGAATTTTTGGGTAGAGTGATGAAATGAGAGATTTTGAATCGTTTCAACTTGGCTCTATTGCATCTTAAAATTGTATTTGTCATTCATTCATATGTTCTTCATATCATACAGATTTATATATAAAACTTCATTCTAGACATGAATCCCTAGAATCAAGCATATCACTCAATCACATAAATTATATCCCTCAATTATAGCTTCTAATCAAATGTAATAATCTAAATTAGGAAGGTAGAAATTAATCTATAATTTCCTTATTCAACAAAAAAAATATGACATTATATTAGATCGGCAAAAATAATTATATTTTTTCTTCTTTTTCTTTTGATGTGATTTGTTTTATTGATAAGAAGTATTAAAAATTCCAATAATAATGACTACTAGACAATGTAAAGTGAGAGCTACCATATTGTATAAAAGCATACCTTAAGAACAAATCAAAAGCTAACCTTAAAAAAAAAATTAGAGAACTTGAAAAAAAATAAAGAGGTAAAAAAACTTGTTATTCAAGCAAATAATAGAAATTAAGGTGGCGTTTGGTTAGTGTTCCCACTTTTTTGAACCCAACTGGAATGGGTTGGGTTGAGTTGAATTGGGTTGGATTGAGAATTTTGGGAATAGAATTACGTTTGGTAACGACAATTTTTGTTTTGTACTGAGAACAGAATGTGTTTGGTAACGATTTTATTCTAAAACTAATTTATTTTTTTTTTTATTTTTTTTTTTGTTTCGTGGTGGCCAGACGGCGGCGGCGGCGGCAAGGTGGCCAGACGGCCGCCGCCGGCGGTGGAGGTGGCCAGACGGGGCCGGCGACGGTCGCCGGAGGTGGCCAGACGGGGCCGGCGACGGTCGCCGGAGGTAGCCGGCGGCAGTGGAAAGTGGCCGGAGACGGCGGAGGCGGCGGCCGGCGATGGTCGCCGGAGGTAACCGCCAGCAGCGGAAGGCCGCCGGAGGTGGTCGGAGACGGCGGTCAGTCGCCGGACGGTTGCCGGCCGACGGCGGCGGCGGCCGGCGATGGTCGACGGACGGTGGCCGGCGGCGGCAGGCAGCGGCGGGTGGTGGTGGTCGGCCGACAGATGAAGTCGGAAGTTGAAAACTTTGGGTTGAATTTTTTTGGCACAAAAAGAAACAACTTTTTTTTGTTTCTGGTTTCTTTAGGATTTTGAGAATCAATTCCTATTTTTTGGGTTGGGTTGGGTTGGGTTTTGTGCGTTGCCAAACGCGTTCCCAACAATCAATCTCTGAATTTTTGGGTTGGGTTGGGTTGGGTTTGGTTGGGAACACTAACCAAACGGGGCCTAAAAAACTGAAAGAGGCATTAATTAAAAGTTCGAACTTCCTTTATACCTGTTCTTAGGAACTTAATAAAATAATTGATTTCTTTAACTCCTCATTACTTTTTTTTTTTTTAGGTGTCAAAACAAATAAGAGTAATCGGAAGTTTGTGTAATTAAATCAAATAAACAGGTAATCGAAATATAATTGTATGATATAATAAGAGATGATTAATGGAATTATAATTTTTAAGCACCCTCTTTTCGTGAAATATATATTTTTGGTATATATTTATTGGTATTTTAAGATAGTAACAACATTATATGATGATAAATTTTCCTAATTAAGTAACCATTTTGAATTCAATGCAAGATTTTAAAATTAAATAATACAATAATAACTTGTATATTGAATTCAACACAAACTTCGAATCCGAGTAATAAAATTTCTCTAATTCAATCATCATGTTGAATTCCGCATGTGTTATTTTATTTTATTTTTTTGCTAAAATGGTTGATTAGATGTCATTTGAAAAACTATTATTTAGACGAATATATTTGTGCAATTAAATCAAGCAAACTAGTGATCGAAATTTAGTTATTTGTGATTGTATTAAGAGCTAATTAATAATAGGTAAGTGTCTATTCTCTGTGAAATATATATTTTTGGTACATATTTAACTGATATTTAGGCTAGTAAAGACATTAAGGTGGCGTTTGGTTAGTGTTTCCACTTTTCTGAACCCAATTGGAATGGGTTGGATTGAGTTGAATTGGGTTGGGTTGAGAATTTTGGAAACAGAATTGCGTTTGGTAACGACAATTCTTGTATTGTGCTGAGAACAGAATGTGTTTGGTAACGATTTTATCCTAAAACTAATTTTTTTTTTTTGTGTGTTGGGCGGCGGCGCCGGCGGTGTCAGACGGTGGTCGGACGCCGGCGTTGGCGGTGGTGCCCGGACGGGCGGCGGGGCAACGGAGGTGGCCGGCGACAGTCGCCGGCAGGTGGCGGACGATTGCCGGAGGTGAACGCCAGCGGCGCGGACAGTCGCCGGAAGTGGCCGGCCGCAGCGGAAGGTTGCGCGGAGGTGGCCGGAAACGGCGGTCGGTCGCCGGCGATAGTTGCCGGACGGCGGCGGGTGGTGGTGGTCGGCCGGAGATGAAGACGGAAGTTGAGAACTTTGGGTTGAATTTTTTGGGCATAAAAAGAAACTATTTTTTTTTTGTTTCTGGTTTCTTTAGAATTTTGAGAATTAATTCCTATTTTTTGAGTTGAGTTGGGTTGAGTTTTGTGTTTGCCAAACGCGTTCCCAAAAATCAAACCCAAAATTTTTGGGTTGGGTTGGATTGGATTTGGTTGGGAACACTGACCAAACGGGGCCTAAATGATGACAAAGTTTCATGATTAAGTGACCATGTCGAATTAAATGCGAGTTTTCTTAATTACATGACACAATAATAATTTGCATGTAGAATTCAACGCAACCTTCAAATCTCAATAATGAAACTTTTCTAATAAAGTGACTGTTAAATTCCGCAAGAGTTATTTTAGTTTACTAAAATAGTTGATTGAGATGTCCTTTTAAAATTATTAGTTAGATGAATGCATTTGTGTAATTAACTTAAACCAACAAATAATTAAAATTTAGTCATTTGTGATTATATTAAGAGGTGATTAATAATTAATAAATGCATCTTCTTCTTTGCGGAAGATATAATTTTAGTACACATCTAACAGGTATGTAACAATATTAAATAATGATAAATTTTTCTAATTAAGTGATCATGTTGAATTCAACGCAAAATTTTCTAATTATGACACAGTAATAATTCATATGTTGAATTTAACAAAAACTTCAAATTTCACTAATCAAACTTTCCTAATTGAGTGAGTATATTGAATTCTACATTATGTTATTTTATTTCTTCACATTATTGATTGAGATGTCATTTTGAAAATTATTATTTAAATGACAGTATTTGTGTAATTAAATCTAAGTAAACAAGAAATATATTATAAAAATTATATGAAGAGATAATTATTGAAATTATAATTGGTACCCTTATATTTTTTATGGAAGATAACATTTTTATACATATTTACGTGGTATTTAACATTTAACAAAAGATAAATTTATCCATTGTGAAATGTAAATAGAAAAAATAATAAGATAATTTAGGTGGCGTTTGGTAACTGTTTCCATTCCAGCAGTGGAATGAGAATGGGATAGGATAAAAATTTTGTTTTCTTCTTAAAAGTAGAATCGTGTTTGGTAACGATAATTTTTTTTTTTTTTTTTTGGTTTTGGGAAGAGAATCATGTTTGGTAACGATTTTATCCTAAAACCAATTTTTTATTTTTATTTTTTTTGGGCAGCGGCGACAGACGGGTGGGTGACTATGGCGGACGGCTAGCAGCAGACGGTGGCCGGCAGATGGCGCCGAAAGTTGTCAGGTGGCCTGCGGCGGCGGTGACCGGCTGGTTGGCGGCCAGCAATGCCGGAGGTGACCGGCGACGGTAGCCGGAGATGGACGGTGGCCGGCGGCGGCGAACGGCAGCGGACAGTGGTCGAACGGTGATGAACAGTAACTGGAATAGAATAAGAATTATGAGAAACAATTTTTTTTTTTGTTTCTCATTTCTTAAGAAAAAAATGGGCACAATTCTCAAATGGGAATAGAATGAGAACAAGAACAAAAATTACTAAACGCTATTTTCAAACAGAATTTTCAAAAATCTGAGAATGGAATGGAAATTTTTAGAATAGAAACAGTTAACAGGGGTCTTAGTTTCATCTCCTTAAGAAAACTGTCCCCAAAATATTCATTGGAGAATAGAATACTATACCTGTGAGGCTTTATATTATCAAATTGGTGCATAATTGAAATTCTGAATCAGAAAATAAAATAAAATTACAGTTGAGTTCAAAAGATTATCTACTCCTACTTACAAGTGTAATAAAACTCGTTACATTTTCCGATTATCCACTACTCATAATTTTCTGTATTTTCTTCCCGTAAGAAAAAACTGGTTTAAACTTGAATATCCCCACCTGAGGCAGTACTGCTCTCATCAGCACTGATAGTAACCCACAATAGAGAGACCGTAATCGAAACAAGCCCCGCCCAAACATACACAATGGTTGGCAACTTCCCCCTCCTCCCCATCAACCCTTTGGCAAAGGGGTACATATGAGCCAACACCCAGAAGCTGAAAAAAGCCCCTCCCAACAGCTTATTCCACTGCGGAATCACACTGTAAACCGTCCTTGCCGACCCAATCACAAGCGCAACAATATTCACAACAATGATCGTCAACGGCATTATAAAAAGACTCGTCCATTTCACCACATACAGATCCGCATATATATCATCTTCATCTTCCGCTGCCGATTTCGACGTCAATTTGAATGAAATTTCCACACCGGCAATAACCTTCAATAGCCCCTGTAACACCGCCACCAGGTGGGCACTCGTTCCTCCAATCACCCAAAACTGCTCGTTCCTCCACCACTCCTCTAAACCGATCCCTGACCACTTCACTTCCAGAAGGGAGATTAGGGTTAGGGTTATGGTTATGATGAGGAGGTATACAAGGAAGGCGATGTTTAGACCCTGGACGATGAAATGACCGGAGAAGAGAGACAGTGCTGGGAGGAAGCAGTAGACGACTAGGAGTACGGAGGTGAAGGGATAGATTCCGACATTGAGGTAGGCTATTCGTTGGAGGAACTTGAGGCGGGGACTGGCGAGGAAGGCGTTGTTGCGGGAGAAGAAGATTTCGACGGAGCCCGTGGCCCACCGGAGGACCTGGTGGAGACGGTCAGTGAGGTTGATCGGGGCGGTTCCCCGGAAGGCATCGCGTTTGGTTATACAGTATACAGAGCGCCAGCCACGGTTGTGCATTCGATAGCCGGTGACCACGTCTTCCGTCACCGATCCGTAGATCCAGCCTACTCTTTCTCCCCATTCTGTCTTGTCCTCGTACCTTTTTTTAAAAAAAAAATGAAAAAAAGAAAAAAGAAAAGGGGGGGGGTGTGGGAAAAGGGCGCCAAGTTTGTAGATGCTTAGACGTTTGGTGGAATACATGAGTCTGAAAGGATCGGATTCAAGTTTGGATATATTACACATTTAACCATATTCGAATAGGCTGCATTGGATTCGGCTTCGAATTATATTTGTTGCTATATTGATGTTAAGATATAAAAAATCAAGAGTCTATTCGGTTTTGTTTTCAAAAACACTTATCAGAAAATTTTGAAAATAGTTTTTGAAAATAGTGAAAATTGGTTTGCTTTAGTTATACTGTGTAAAAAAGTTGAAATATAAAAGTGTTGTGATTAATTGGAATATGATCTTGAAAAAGAAGAATAATGATGATGTTATTGGGTGAATGTACGGTAGAGAAAAATTGTAAGGAAATAAAAAAATTAAAATTCAAAGCAAAAACTAAATTAAACTACAAATTAGTAAAGGGGTAATATTAAAAGTAAGTGATGTGATCAATTAGTATTGTGAAAAATACTTTGTAAAAATACTTCTGGGATGTTTTCTTAAGAAAGAAATGGTAGTGCTTTATAGTTTTTGAAAACAGAGAACAATACGAGTAGCGAACCAAACAACACCTAATATGTTTTTGAAAAGCTGTGTTGTTGTAATTATGTTTATCTTTATGTAATATATATTATTTAATAATAGTTAAAAATTTAGATATATAATACATCTATACATTTTTTATTACGTAAATTATATAGTATAATTACTCAGATCAAATTGTTCTCAGACTGCGTTAATCTAAATTCATATCCAATCCATCCAATTATCAGATCATCCTAATAAATGGATGGGGTTTGAATTAAATTCTGATAAAAATTTGATGCATTGAGAAACCCTAGTGGGATAATGGCTAGAAGAAATGCAATATAGAGGAATGAATTACCAGCAGGAGATAACAGCAATAGCCTCTGCAACGGTGGGCGCATCAAGCGGGGCCCGTGGAATTAACAGGGCTCCGGGTGGGCGGCCATTCTTTATCGAAATGTGGTCGGCCAATGGTCTCCCCTGATACTCTGAGACCGATATCGAATCGGTGAAGACCGATGAATTCCCGAACTTCTTCGGCAAGTGCAAGTCCGGGTGCATCGTCAGGGGCTGTGTTTCGGAATCCTCTTCGTCGGACTGCATCCCGATATTCGTTGACCGAGCCCGGTGCTGCCCGAACAAGCCCGAGTACTCGTAGGCCCTTGGCGGGTGAAATCCATAGAGAGCGTGCCTCCGGAACATACAGCCCGTTCCAACATAAAACGGGCCCTGGAGACCATCCAAGGCCCGCATGTTGCCTGGTGTTAGAAAATAACCACAAGTTGAGGTCACTCTAAGTGGAAGATCAAACATAATTATCGATCAAAGTTCGCAGTTGTACTTGGGAAAACACATACTTCACCGGCTAAAAGGAGAACAAAAAAAATATGACTTGAATTTTGAAAGATAACAAAACCATTAGGGTGTGTTTGGGTGAAGCATTTTTTGGAGAAGGTTTGATTTCAATAAGGTGTTTTAAAAACTCATATGTTGAAATCCCTTGTTTAGCTATTTCAGAAAAGAAATTGTAACATTTTTTGGAAATTCGAAATAAATGGCATCCCCAAATACCTCCTAAGGGTGTATTTTTTGTAAATCTTTCCAAATAAGATATACTTTCCCATGTTAAGGTGAAATTACATCAATAAAATTTCAATTTCAAAAAGAATACCAAAGAAACAAATTTGAAATGATACTTTGAAAATTCCATCATCTCTGAATTCAATGAATTTACCAAATTCCTTATCCAAAACTGCATTAACCTGCATTAAAATTCAAGCACTCTTAATAACTTACCATCAAAAAAGACAGTATTGTGATTGGCATATCTATCCGAGGGATCGATTCCCTCAAATCTCTGGGGGAACTGAATGTAGCAGATTCGGTCTCCACTACGGTCCATCATGAAGCACATTCCTTCTCTTATGGCCTTAGAATTATAGATATAATGGTCGCAATCCAAGTTAAGTATGAACGGGCCATTGGAGAGCACCGCGGAAGCCCTAACCAGGGCATTCATGGCTCCCGCCTTCTTGTTGTGGTCATAACCAAGTCGTTTTTCTCGGGAAACATAGGCAAACATCGGGAGCCGAACGTCAATTCCGGAAAAGTCCAATCTCTTCTCGTCCGGCCGGCCCATCACTGGATCATTTTCCGGCACTTTGCTCATTATCTGTGTGCAAGCATGTGTTATGTTATTCAAAGACTAGAAATATGCTCAAGAGAACAAATTTTAGAGGACTAAGGAAAATATACATATATATATATTTTCCCCTTCAATTTCTTAAATGGCTTCCTAACAATTACGTGGTTCTAATAATAGTTATTCATACTATATGCGTTTGTCCCCTAAATTATTAAATTGGCCATTGGTCTAGTTAGAACACAAACTTATATACATTTGCTTGCTTAATGTTTCAAATTTTTTACTCTCACTCTCTTTATATATATATGCGTGTGTGTATATTGCTTAATTGCATCTCTCTCTTTTGTGTTCGGAGTGACTGCTCCTAAATGTAACTATCTATGAGCGTGCGCTAAATTATAGAATTCTTTACCCTAAGGAGTTATTGTAAGTTGTAACTCTTTAAATTCAAATGTAATAAAAATCCCTCGAAGGAGAGGCAAAGAGGAAAAATGAACACCACTAAACTATATGAAGTTTAACAATTTAAATATCAAATAAATTTAAAAAATAAAAAATCAAAAAAAAACAGAGTTCTCTCTCAGCAGAACATATTGGCCATAGTCGACTTATATATGTTACAGATTCTCTAATATGTTTGCCAGGAACCCCCTAAAACCTAATATCTGAGTCCTCCACTTGCTCAAGTTCAATATAGTCAAGAATCTCTATTCTTTTAATTAATCAAACAAAATTCAAGTCAACAAATATTACACCAAATCTTTAGACAAAATTGCAATATGTAGTTGTCCAATAAAATTATTACATATTTCATTAACTTGCATTGTACAACCTCATTATGCAATTTGGTATAAGATTTGGTACCGGTAGCATTGCTCTAACTTATTATTTTAATTCTAGAAAAATATAGGCTATACTTAACTCTTCTTCAATAAATATTTTTGTCCTAAAAATGTTGAAATCTTTTAAATATAGGTTATACTTGACACTTCTTAAATGACAAGTGAAGGAAACTTCAAAGTTTTGTTTTCATCACCTGCAAAATTCCGGCATGGTCTCCTTTGGTGTGATCTGCCATTGGATTAAACCATGTCCCCGGCCAATGAGTCCCATCAGCCATCCAAGTGGCCTTCACAACATTCACCGGATCCGCCACCTCCGGCAAAACACCGGTGCTCTTTGCCCTAGCCAGGTTCTTCTCCTTCATTTCTTCCTTTGAATTGTACATTTCACACCTCTTGCGGATAGCCTCGGGCAGACCGTTGATCCGGACCTTGAATTCATCATACTCCCTCTTGATCCATCGGCGGTCCTTCACAAAATCTGGGCGCTTCTTGTTCTTGGTGGGGTCGGTCTTCTGGTTGAAGTAGCTGTCCGGATTCCTCGGCTCAATGTTGTGTTTTCGACAGAAGGGCACCCAAACCTATTACGTATGTATAAATATTTAGCAATAATTTAGCATCTAATAAGAAAAATTAAGAGTGAAAAAAAAAACAAAAATAACATGTGTACTATGGTGGCATGAATGTAGTTTTCTGCTCGTTTAGGGCATTGTTTCGAGATATCAATATGAAATTGCGTTTGAAATTTTAACAGGTTTAACATTTTAGAACTGTATACCAATAAAACTACTATTACAAACCTCCATCAATGAGATGCAAGTCCTCCATAACCAACACACAAAACATAACTAAACAGTTACTTGCCATTTACCCCTTGTATTTTGATATTATTTCAATTTATCCTCTCATACTTTTAAAACTTACACTTTAACCCCTTCCAGTTATACCAGATTGGAAAACTAGTATGTTCTGTTTTAAACTAAAAAAAAATGCAAAAAATTAGTGAAATTAAATTCTCCATAAAAATTTTAAATAAAATAAATAAATTATCCTTAATTTTAATTTTAATTGTAATTTTGTATTTAAAGATATTAAAAACAATAGAAGCAGTTAGAGAGAGAAAAAGCAATGAGTGAGCAAGAATGTTAGTTTCTCCCAATTCTTACCCTTTAACATTAAATTTGATTTGATAAAAAATATAGAGGAATTTAAGGTATTCCATACTTTTTTTAACAGAATATTAATTTCTCCCTTTAATCAAGAGTAGAAGAGGGTGAAGTGTAGGTTTTTAAAGTCAAGGGATAAATAAAACAAGATCAAAGTAAAGGGGGGTAAAAAGAAATTAAGCCTATCTGAAAACCCCACTTACAAGTTACATCTCCATCCTAGTTCTCACAGCCTGGTAGACTTGTCTCCCCATCATGAGCACAACCCTCAATTTTTGCTTGACTATTTCTCCCACTCCTCTCAATCCATATATAGAAAATGCAGGAAATCTATATCATTCTAAAACTGGAACTAGCACTCCCTCACCTTTAACGCAATCTAGCCTAATCAACCAATATCGGCATGGCAACCCCCTCTCCCTGTCATCTTAGTTGATCCATAGACAATAGCAACACAAGACAAAGAATCATTCTGATAAAAGTAGCCATCCCATCAACACTTTGCAGTCTGAACAAAATTGTCCATACTAAACTTCTGGGGGTTCCAACTTCCAAGTTTTAACAACCCTCCACAACTCATGAGGATCACTAATCCCATTAGGGCAACACAACAAGTAGCAATCTACATATTTGCGGATTTGTCATTTAACATAGGAAGAAAACTTATATTTAACGTATAGCATATGCAAGTTATACTTAATCCCTAGGGTAAACCAAATCTTTGGTATTACGAATTGGAGCAATCGGAATTGAAAATGCATCGGCGTAAAAATCTAAAAATTTACACCTTATGCTTTCAATTTCTGTTCTGAGATTTCAACTGCTAGCTCAGAGTTTTTGTCTTTTTGACTGAAATGGAACTATTTAAATTGTCAATGAAATAATAATTAGGAAGAGAGTATTTATATGCTAACTCGTTTTCAAGTCTATCTAAAGTTTTGTGTAATTGGCATTTCAATATTTTCCCCTACAATTAACATTCATTTCCTTCAAATAAAAAACTAGGACAGTTTATGCTTTTATCTCCTCAATTGCATAATTTTCCCTTAGTTCTTGAGAATGTCAATTTCGGTAGTTAGGTCTTGAAATATGAAATTCGTGTTCATGCAGAAGTGCAAATCGAATATAGTAACTTGGGAAGAAAATGTTTTAAAAACAAAACCTCAGCGAAGTTAACGGCCTCGGCCATGGCCTCGAACGTGAGGATGGCGCCGCCGTCATCGGAGATATAAACCGAAACCTTCTCGACGGGGTAGTCGACGGCGAGGATGGAGAGAATGGTATTGGCTGTGACGAGGGGCGGTTCCTTGTCAGGATCTGCTGTGGAAATGAATACGTCGACGCCGGGTAGGTCAGAGCGTCCGCGGGGGTTCGCCGGTGAAGGGCTCTCGAACTTATCCCTGAGGGCAGCGAGATCGGAGGCCCGATTGATCGGGTTGAATTTGGGGAGAATGTCGAGGATCCATGAGAATGCGAACCATATTTCGCAGACGACGGAGATGCCCCATAACCACATGGCGTCCGGATTGGGGTTCCGGATCCGCCATATGAGGAAGAAAACTAGCGCTACAAGGCGGATGACGATGAGTAGTCTGTCAATGGAGATGTCAGTTAAAGAGAGTACAAGTATAGTCATATGCAAAAATGTACCGTTTAATTCTTTTTCTTTTTTCAAAATTTTAATTAATAAAATATCAATTGCACTATCACCCCTAAACTTTATGTTCAATCGTACCCTATTTCCAAATGACACCCTCTATAATTTTGTACTAGTATTTAAGAATATAAAACAGTTGTATATTTTTTTTTGGAGAATTATTAGTGACACTCTACGACCCTAGTTCTTAGACATGCACAACGTTTTAGCTATGCCCGTTTTTAGAAAAATATAGATTTTTGCCTACTTGTTTACCAAGAAGATGCACCGGCTTATGAGAAAATCAGAGATTCTATTCTCAGTTTGTGTTTAAAGCAGTATAGTTGAAGCCAATTTGAAATGTTGACTACAGTAATTAGTTTTACAATAACTTGTTTACCCTTGTCTATGTACTTTTAATTAATTTTTGCACTATCTTTGTCTCTCTGCCATTCATCTTCTCTCTCCCTAATTCACCCCAATCCATAGCCACCCACCACCATGCAATCCCTCCATCCCAATCCATCGATAGAAACCTCTTGATCTTTACGCTACGTTTGGTACTCTAGAATGGAATGGAATGGAATGAAATGAAATTACAATAAGATTGAAATTAGTATGGGAATGGAATGGTCATTACCATTCCTATGTTAGGTGACAAAAGAGATTATACGTGGTATTGAAATGACATCAAATGGTAAAGTAACAATATAATTGATTTTTCAAATGGTATAATAGTTAATTTAATTAAATTTTATTCTAATTAAAATATTTGGTTAGTATTTGGTCTTTTTTTTTTTTTTTTTGTCGATTATTGATTAAAATATAATCTCATATAATTGGGATTAACTAATACCAAGTTTATTTTGGTATTGACTAATCCAATATTTTGTAGGATTAGGGAATCCCTGATGATGAGAATGAGATTAAATCCCATGTACCAAATATAAGAATAGAATGATCATTTCCATGGTCATTCCAATCCTATCTCGAATCCTGCATACCAAATGTTAAGATTTCTGGCATTGGAGCGGGTCTTGGTCGTAGCATTCTTGATGATGTTGGTATTCTTGACTCTGCTTCATGTGGCTTCACTTATTAGAGCTTAATTAATTGACGAGTTTTTATCTTCTTAGGTCAGGAAAATGCATAAGCTTGTCAAAAGATGGACACATGTCTAGGTAAGTTAAGGACATTGCAAACCAACCAACACTGCTCCCCCAAATCCAAAATCGTTAAATTGTTGAAGATCTGACTTTTGCCTCTGTTTCTCTCTCTCTCTCTCTCTCTCTCTCTCTCTCTCTCTCTCTCTCTCTCTCTCTATATATATATATATATATATATATATATATATATATATATATATATATATATTCGAGCATAAATGCACACACATATATGTGCATATATATTATACAAAGAAAAAGAAAGGGAGACGATAGGGGGTTGACTTGAAGGTGGTGGATTGGACAATGGTGGTGGTGCGTATCGTTGGGGGAGAGGGAGGGGTTGGATGGTGATGGTGTGCTGGTGGGCGAGGGCTGGATGGTGGTGATGGTACGGTGGTATTGGGAAGTTGTGATAGCGGTGGCGACAGTAGTGGTGGGTTAGTGGGTGGACTCTATGAATTGGGTTGCAGAGAGAGTACGGAGAGAAAGAGGAAAAGGGAAAAAAGAAAAAGAAAACGCAAACGATAAAGATAAATTGAATTAATAAGGGTCAATTTTGTCTTTTAACATTTACAATAGGGATAATTAAATAATTTCGTCAATAATCTTTAATAAGAAGGGTGAAATTAAAAGTAAAATAATGATATTAATTGGTCAACTATAATTTAAAACTTTGATTGATATGATAACAAAAATAACTCTAATATTTGATAAAACATAAACAATCATTATGGTCTCATCCCAACTATACAGAGGTTACTCTAAGAATTTTCCGATTTTCTGCAACACATTTTACACATATAGTTTAGGATAAATACGTTTTAAACTTTCTAACTATTGATACATTTTTAAATAGTCTTCTTATATTTATATTTTTCATTTTAAACTTTCCAATTATTGACACATTCTTAACTAATCCTCCTAAGTTTATGTTTTTCATTTTAAACTCTTTACGTATGAATATAGTTTTAAAACACTATTTTATCAGAAATTTCATCCAAATTAACAGAATGGGAAAGAGGACAAAGGTGGAAATGGTAGATTGATAGTGAGAAATCTAATGGTGGATTTTTTTTCCCTTCCAAATGCTCTAATACATTTTTATATTTACTTGTTTTTTGAATTCATAGATTAGGATCTAAAGTACTTACATCGAGGCCTAGGTGCAATGTAATTTTATTTATTTATTTACTTTTCACAAATATTCCTACACCTAAAGAGACTAATCTTGTTTAGAGTACATAACTGTCATTTTCAATAATTATTTTTTCATAGGCTCGAACTTCTGACCTTGTAGAAGACCTTCAACCTTTTTACCTCAAGCGGATTTTACTACACTATAGTTTAACAGTAACTTGTAATAGTTTTGAATTGAGGTGGATTAGTTTGACAAAGTAAATTATGAAAAATTGAACAAATTGAATATAGTTGAGGGGTTATTTTGCAATTTATTAAATATTTGTGCGTTAAAAGGAGGTGGCGGCACCTGTACGGGCTAAGAACAGCCGCCGGAACTTTAATCTTCCGAGTCAGCGGCTTCCACGGCTTATCCATGAAATCTGACATGCTCATCCCTGCTTCACGGTTGTACGCCTCCTCCTCCGGAGCCCAAAACGCGTTTCCGATCCCGTACTTCCCCTTCGTCTCGAACAGCCACCGGTTGTGATCAAAATCTCCGGTTTGACTCCTCAACAGCATCGACTTATTGTTCGATTTCATCACCGACATCCGCCGCTCCAGCTTCCCTCCCGCCCCGCCACCGCTGTAACCCCCCTCCTCACCGGCATCCCTTCGCCTGTTCATCCCAACCCGCTGCGACTCTGCGTTGAACCGAGATGGCGCGTACCCTCCGCTTCCATCGTTCTTGTCGCCGGCACCACCGACCGCCACGGACGGATCCCCCGGCTGGTTATCGGGCGTAGGCGGCATAAGGACGGTGTAGTTAATGGGGCCGGAGAATTCGCCGGACATGTCCAAATCGTCATCCCGGGAGAGGCTGACGACGCGGCCGCTCGATGTCCGTCGGGCGAATTTGACCGCCTGATTGGGACGGCCGCCAACGCCGGAGGACGAAGAAGACGATTTCTTGGGGCTCGTGGAGGTGGCCATCTCGGTTTATTTATCTTTTTTGTATGTAATTTCAATACAAAAAGAAAGCTGGGTTCTTAAGATTTGATGAAAACATCACCATTGCGATTGAGATTGAAGATTTTTTCTCTTGGGATTTTTTTTAATGAGATTATTTGTTTTCAATGGCTGAAATTTTTTAACCTTCTGTTCTCGTTTTCATGCATCCAATGGCCACTTCCTCATTTCACGGAGAACCTCTCTCTCTCTCTCTCTCACACACACACACACACACACTCTCATATTCTTGCGTCACTTTCTTTCCTTCCTTTCAAGGAGGTGGAATGTCACTAACGAAATCTGTTTTAGTCCCTTTCACTTTCAGTTGATTTTTTTTCCCCATTGTTTGTGTGTGAAGAATAAATCCTTGTGCACTTATGTTGTGCTTGGTTACTTGGAATGAAATGATAATAGGATTAAAATTATTATGGTAATGAAATAAAAATATCATCACCATTCCTATTTTAGTGATAAAATAGATTAGATATGATATTGGAATGACCATTTCCATTTCTGTTTGATTAACGTTGGAATAAATCAGGAATATTCACATTTGTACAATGAAGTCTCCACTAAAAAACATATAATTTTTTTAAATAAATAATATTCAAACATAAAGCAAATAAAGTTCCAGATAATATATATGAAAGAAAGAGAGAGAAGAAGATGGAAGCAGTGGACAGGGGGTGGGGACAGTTGGGGTATAGTGGTGTTACCGGGGGTCAGGGTGGTGGTACCAGTGGGGGGTTGGGGGTTGGTTAGAAGAAGAAGAAGAAAAAGAAGAGAGAGAGAGAGAGAGAAGATGGAAGCAGTGGATGGGGGGGGGGGGGGGGGGGGGGGGGGGCACCGTTGGGGTACAATGGTGTTACCGGGGGTCAGAGTGGTAGTACCAGTGGGGGGTTGGGGTTGGGGGTTGGTTAGAAGAAGAGAGAGAGAGAGAGAGAGAGAATCCAACGTCGGCTACCGGAATCGGATTCTCGTATGAGAAGATGGTGTAGAGGGAGGAAGAAAGAGGGGGAGAGGGAAGTGTAAAAATTAAAATAAATAAAAATAAAAAACAAAAATACTGCATTTGGTACGTTGGAATGGAATAAAATGATAATAGTATATGAATTAGTATGATAATGAAATGGACTGATCATTATCATTCTTATAATTGGTGACAAAAGAGATTACATATGGTATTGGAATGACATCAAAGAGTAACATAATAATTTAATTAAATTTTTAAACGAAATAATAGTTAATTTAATTGAATTTCTTTCCAATTCAAATATTTGGTTAGTATTTAGTCGTATTTTTTGACCGATAAATGAATAAAGCCTAATCCTATGTAATTAGGATTAATCAATACTACTCTTGGTATTGATTAATCTCATGTTTTACGGGATTAGAGAATTTTTGGTAACGAGAATGAGATTGAATGATTTAATCCTATGTATGAAACATAGGAATTAAATGATCATTCCCCTACCCATTCCAATCCCGTCTCAAATTCTGCGTACCAAACGCTACCTAAGGGATATATTTGTTAGAAACTCAAAGGGTAAAATAGTAATTTAATTAAATTCCATTTCTATTTCCATATTTAGTTGGTGTCTGATGGTGATTTTTGGCCGATGAAGAGTTAAAACCTAATCCCATGTAATTAGAATTAACTAATGCCAATCACATGTTTTGTGAGATTAAGAAATCCTCAGTAATTGGAATTAAATTTAATTCCATACACCAAACATTAGAATGGAATATTCACATGACAATTACAATCCCTTTGCCCATCTCATGTACCAAAATGGCTGAAGTTATCAAAATGATTAAAATTTTTGTTTCCCATTACAATTAAATCAATATTTGTTTTTGTCCAACAAATTCTTGAAGTTGTTTCCGCTCTAAATGGTTTAGATTTTAAAAATTGTTTTAGAAGATTTTGAGAATAATTTTTCAAAATTGTGGGATGTATAATTTAGTTTCGAAAAAATGAATATATATTAATAATGTGTTAAAATTCTGAAAAATAAAAGTAATGCAATTGATTGAAATATTATATTGAAAAAGAGAAATAATAATGATGTTTTTGGGTGAATGTATGGTGGAGGAAATTTGTAGAGAAATTAAAAATAAAGATATAAAATAACATTTTATTAAATTTGTAATATAATAAAAGTATAATATAAAAGTAGGTTATTTCATAGATTGGGTATTCTAAAAATTGTTTTGCAAAACGTATTTTGACTTTTGAAAATAGTAAATACCATCCGGAAAGCGAAACAAATAGGCTCTTTCTATTTGCAACTTCTCTAATTTAACGCACGAGGATTGGCTGTGGAAGCACTTTCAGTTTGAAATATTTGGCGTAGGCCCCCCCCCCCCCCCCCCCCATTTTTTTTTAACATATTTAAGAAGTGAAAGTCTTTTTTTCCCCTTCTCTATTTCATAGATACATACAAAACGCGAGTCCTCATTTGCACACACTTTGTCACTTCTATGAATTTTGAATTTTTTTTCTTCTTTCTTTTGGCGCTTTGTCATTTGCCCACCCTTCTTGAACTGTATCTATCTAGTTGGTTGTCTATCAGATTATACATGTATCTACTCTGTGTTATTGTACTATTGATGTTTTCCTGTGGCTGAAATCTTTTACGGACTTATGACTAGAATATTGCAATTGTTTGATCATATTCCTTAGAGCGAGTAAGAAGGGCATTGATTAGTTTTTGTTCTTACATTTCTTGGACTGGTTGCCAAGTTTGCTGTATCAGACCAGCATTATTGCACAGCATGGATTTTTTTATGATAATCTCATGTTCTTGAACCAGGTTTAAAAAGGTCGGTTGTAAAGGTTCTCAAACTGCAAGTGATGATATGCATAAAGCAGCAACAAAAGAAAGAGATGCACGCCCTTTACTATTCAAGTTCAATGAGGTATACAATAAAAACTAGTCAGTACCGGTATTTTATTTTATATCTGAAGCAAGTTCTGCATACACGGATGCTCAACGTGATTACTATGTTTAGACCCATTTGTTTCTATGCTCTCCTAAAACTCATTACGGACTGCATTTGCAAAAAGAAAAAAAAATGTTACACCTTATGTTCTATGGAAGTGATCTATTGTCTAGAGTTTTGCCAAGCTTGATTCAAAATTTTTAAATCTTTGATGCTCTGAAAATTCCAACTATTTAGACTATGGATTGTTGGTGTGTATGTGGAGGGAAAAGGCTGAAGGATAGCCAGACGGCATAACCAGTTGCCAAGATGAACCTTGAGTATATACAATGAAAATTAGGTTGCATTATTCACTGGCATAAATGGTATAAATGCATTTATTTGTTTCCAAGATATATCAATCATATCTAGATTTTTGGGGTGTGTTTGGGTGAACGATTTCAGGAGAGGATTTGATTTTGATATGGGATTCGGAAATTTATTTAGTTAAGTTACTTCGGAAAGGAAATTGTAAAATTCCTTGGAATTTTGAAATGGATTAAAGGAGGCCAAAATTGTATTTCCAAATGCTTTTTTTTTTTTTTTTTGTAAATCCTTCCAAATGAGATAAACCTCTCCATTTTGAGATAAAATTACATTAATAAAATATAAATTTAAAAAAATATACTCGAGCTACGAACTTACAAATGATGAAATTTTAAAATTCAAAATTTGAAAATCCCACATTCTCTAAATTCTATGGATTTATCAAATTCTTTGGCTTAGTCCAAAATCTTGTTGTATACCGTATTTGCATTTTATTTCGATATTCACAACATTTTTTACTATTTTGCAGGGTTTCACAAAATACAGTCAAATGACCGGTTCAAATTAGGGAATTTCTTATATAACGTACCAATACATAGGTATGATTTACTTTGGTTTAGATGCTTGTATCCTTGTGACATTAACTATTCAAAACACAAACTTGTAATGGAGAAAATCGTCTTCTGTCTTGCATACAACTTACCATCTTTAGTTTCTTTTGAAGGATTAGGATTTACCTTTTCAATCAGTTAATCATTTTCCTATAATTTTACATAGTGTCTTCTGCAGACCCCATTTGCCTCAAGAATGCTCTTTTTTGGTCAAGAAAGAAAGCAAGATTATGGGTAGCAGGTCTCTTTGATGGGATTATCGTCAGGGAGGATCTTGTGGCATAAAAACTACCCACCTGTCTTGTTTTGAATAAATCCGGGAGAAAATAGTGGCATAAAAACTAACTAGCTGTGCTATTTTGAATAAACCAGTGATATGACCTCTTTGAAGCCTCCCAATTATAGATCTGGTGCATTTGTTTTTTTTTTTAAATCGTGGATAAGGGACAAATCCACCTGACCATGACATTTGTCTATATGTGTATTTGATTTTAGAGGTTTTTTTTGCCATGAGCCCATATTTCGCAGTCCACTATTCACCTAACCCACTCATTACCGTAACGTTTTGAGAAGTTTGTCTTTAAGAAGTCCAAAGTTACCACATTGCATAGAAGTTACTGTAATTATTTTATATGGAAAATTTGCAGTGACTTTCATGTGATACGGTAATTTTAGATTTATAGAAGAAAAAACGGTAGCGCATGGCTTGCATGAGCAAAATCTTGGTAGAATTGTTTTTGTTTTAGGAAGAAATAGATGTTTTGGTGTTTGATGCTTATTTGCATAATATTAATTTTTGCCCATTTCATATGTTTCTATGTGCAATTGATCAATAATATACTCGTATTTTTCTAACACTCGTTCCCCCCCCCCCCCAACCCCCCAATTATAAAGGCTATCTTTTAGAGTAGACCTAAAATATATTTTTAGATAATATTAATATAATATATAAATGAATAATTTTGGTAGAGATCGGAGTGCCAATTTTTGACATTCAACTTGTAATTTAAAATGAATGTATGTAAATTTTTATATTTTTACGTTCGTGTCTAATTTTAATTTCTACACGAATTCATCTCTATTTTAATTTAAAGTCCTATGATTTTTATAATATTGAAATTAAAGTCTCAACATGGGCCTGGGCACATTCATTATATTTATTATTATCGCCACGTGCACAACAAATATTCAGTATCACCGTCACCACCACTGAATACAACCCCCATGGCATAAAAAATCATTACCCCCCACCATGATCGTCGCATGCCACCACTGTTGTCATCGTAATAATTCATCACCACGACCACAACCATAGTTGACTACTATAACAAATATTTATCACCACACAAACTGCCACAACAAATTCACTAACACGACTGGCATTACTGGAATTTTCCACATTGGAAACAGAGAGATAGAGAGAGAGGCCTTTTGTAAGGCCCCGATTTTTGTATACGAACAATTTTAGTCGCATTTTAAAATATTTCAAAAAAATATCGGGGTGGATTGCGATATTAATTGTGTGATTTAAAATTTAAGGGTCGAATTGTAATTTTCAAATGCATTAAAAGTAGAATATGGTTTTAATTAATATCCTAACTAAAAATAAGGGGGGTTAGTGTAAATACAAAAAAGATATTTTATTTCTTTATATATATATTTATATATAGCACGATGTGTTGGGAGAGGAGCCGAAGGATCGAGAAAAACGGAGAGGGAGTCGGTGAGTATTGTCTATATATATATATATATATATATAAAGGTGGGTGTGTGGGTTTCGACCGAGAAGGAAAAAAAAAAAAAAACCCGAAAGAAAGAGAGGAAGAAGACGACCGACGGCGGTGGCGGTGGTGTGTGTTTGGTGAGCCGACGGTGGTTGGGTTGTGTGCATGTGTGTGTGTCGTTTGGTCGGATGGTGTGTGTGTCGTCGGTGGAGTGGGTGTTGCCGGCCGGAGTGTTAGAGAGAAAGAGAAGGTAGGTATCGGTTTTGGGTGAGTGTTCCATTCAGCGTTGTGGGTGTTTCGTCTTTGTGGATGTGTGGCGTGATCGGAGCAAGGTCGGTCGGCGGTGAGTCCCAGAGCAGAAACAAAAAACGAAGTGAGAGAAAGGAAGTCGTCGGTGATGTCGTCGTCCAGCGGGGAGTTCGTTTAGTTGACGGTGACTGTGGGGGGTGCGTGTGTTCGGTGTTTGAGGTGTGGGTGTAATCTGTGACGGTGTGTTCATGATTGGAATAGGTCGATCGGCGGCTAGTTCAAACAGAAACTGAAGCAGAAACCGAAATAGAAGCCGAAACAGAGAAGAGAAAGAAAGAAGAAAATGGGGAAAAAGAAAAAAAAAGAAGAAGAGGGAAAATGACACAAACCACCCCACCAAAAATCCAAAACCCATCTCGTGGCCGTCAAACGATTCGAAAACAGGTGAAATTTCAAATCGATTATTAATTCTCGTTAAATTAAATTTTATTTAGCGTTACAATTTCTGTAATCGTAACAATTTCGCAACGGTTAATTTTAATAACGTTTTTTTGTTAAGTTTAGTGTAGTTTATTAAATTAAATTCTAGCATCAAAATTTTGTAACCAGGATAATAAATTTGGGACCGTTCACATAAATAAATTTTATACAATAATTAGTAACAGAGTGAAATTAACCGAATAATAATTTTTATAAATAAAAAATGGGGAATAAGAAATTACGAAAATTTGGATCTGCATTGCGTGGTTAGGTTATTTTTACATAAAATATTAATTTAGACCCTGTCACTATTAGGTTCGCAGGCACCGAAGTATTAGTAGAGAATAGGCGGTCAAAGTCTTCGAAAACGGATAATCAGGTGAGTGTACTATCTTCTTGCCAAACTATATATATATGATGAAATATGGGTTTACTTAAATTGTGCGATTTTATAAATTATATGGATCAAACAGGTATTTGGGTGAGTTTGTAAAATGAATTTTCAGGGTATTATGTTGGTTTCTAAAAAGAAAGTTGGAAAATGAGTTTCGTTGGATTTGGTGGTTTTAAAAGAGAGTGGAAAATATCTGATTTTCTAAAAACAAAGGTGGGAGAAATGGTTTTTATTGAAATCGGTGGTACAAAGGTGAAAAAATGGGTTTTACTGAAATTGGTGGTACTTTTAAAAAGGAGAGTGAAAAATGTGATTTTGAAAATTCTCCCCGAAAGGGGTGTGGTTTATATTCTCCCCATAAGGGATGTGGATTTTTGACGATATGGTGTAAAAATGTATTTCTTCCCGTAAGTGATGTGGATTTTTAACTATACTGATGATTTTGATGATGCCATAGTTGTTATCCCCGAAAGGGGTGTGGATTATATTTCTCCCCGTAAAGGGTGTGGATTCTTCCCATGGGATGTGGATGTTTCTCCCCGTAAGGGGTGTGGATTATATTTCTCCCCAAAAGGGGTGTGGATATTTCGTAGGAAGGCATGTCCTACGGATGTTATGGGACTGTTGCAACTCCCGATCGTGAGGTTAAAACAATCACTATGGCTAGCCAGTGAGTGGTGTGGTGGTGTGATGTTTTGAGATGTGGTGTTTTACTTATATTTGGTGATTTATTATTTTTTGATTGGTATTATTTTATACTGGACGAATTTGAATAAAACTTATATATATATATATATATATATATATATATATATATATATATATATATATTGATTTACTTTCACTATTTATATTATGGTGATTTTTATTAGAAATGTGATATTTGTCTACTTATGCTTGATCCATTTAAATGTGGTATTATTTAGAATGTATTATTATTTTAAAAATGTTTTACTAAGAAGGCAGTACATTCGTAGATGAAATAGCTAGGAGTCGGTCCCCTACTTGTACTAGGTCAAATCCGGAAGTGCGATAGATAAGGAATATCTTGAGGGTGCTACTTTAAGAGAAACTAAATGAGAGATTTAGGGTCTCGTATTCGTGTTGTTAAATGATTTTTTTTTTTTTTTTTTTGTAGGGGTTGGTGTCCCTAAATGAGAGAGTGTATATACTTATGATTTGTTCTGTGATTGCGTTTTTATTTTGTCGTCTACATTAAGTTGGATATTCAGGTGATATCATGTCGATGTTACACCGGCTCCACAGTGACGGGTGTCCGGGGTTGGGTGTGACACCTTTAGCGTAGTGATGACAGTTGCCTTCAGTATGGTAGTGGCTGCGTGAGGAGCGCATAGTAATTGTGGTGATCGTCGTTTTGGATAGAGTGGATGGTGATGATGTTGTGGTTGCGGCCAGAGAGAGAGAGAGAGAATTTTATGCATTTTAAACAAAGAGATTGAGAGAGACCTTCAGCGTGGTGATGGTAGTTGCCTTCGGTGTGGTGGTGGCAGTGTAAGGAGCCCATAGTGGTGGTGTTGATCGTCGTGTTGGATAGAGTGAATGGTGATGATGTTGTGGTTGGAGAGAGAGAGAGAGAGAGAGAGAGAGAGAGAGAGAGAGAGTTTATTATTTTTAAACAAGGGTATTTTAGGAATGTTCAATGAAAAATAGGGTTTTCTCGAAAGATTTATTGTAATATGTGGTATAGGAAAGTTATATTTTTTTCCCTAAAGTATGGGGTGGGTATCGATGTGGACATTGAGGTTTGTCAAACTACACATTTGGTCCCTCAAGTTTCACGTTCTTTTCAATACCTCAAACTTAAAAACGTTGTTAATGATTTTGATGAAAAATAGGTTGTCATCAACATGCGATCTTCTAATGGAGATTTTTTCCATTTCATCACTCAACTAAACCTAAAATATTTTTTCCTAAAATTGTGTCTTTAGGCACGAAAAATTCCCACTCTATTAATAAATCAGGACAAATTTATCAAAATGTCTTTTCTTCAATGGCCTAGATTGATTTGAAGAGAATAGATAGATAAAATTGGACAATGAAAATGTTTGGAGGAAATTGCTTAAAAATTTCACATCCCTCTTTCAAAACTAACTGACTTTAATTATATGTATTTTATTTTATTTTTTTATATTTATAAATTTAAAAATCGATGTAGTGAATATAGTCTACCGAATATTAGGCATCCCTAATATATAAAAATAGTGGATAATATTTTGTAGTAAAATATGTGGGTATATGGTACGAGGGAAGGGAAAGAGGACAAAAGTGGAAATGGCTGATTGATAGTGAGAAATCTAATGGTGAATTTTTTTCCCTTCCAAATGCTCTAATACATTTTTATATTTACTTGTTTTTTGAATTCACAGATTAGGGTTTAAAGTACTTACATCGAGGTCTGGGTCCAATGCAATTTTATTTATTTATTTTTCACAAATGTTCCTACACCTAAAGAAACTAATCTTATTTAGAGTGCATAGCTGCCATTCTCGATAAGTGTTTTTCCGCAGACTTGAACTTCTGATATTATAAAAGTCTTTCAACCGTTTTACCTCAAACAGATCTTACCACTTAAGCTCCACTATATAAATTTATATGTTAGTAATTTAACAGTAACTTGTGATAGCTTTGAATTGAGGTGGATTAATTTGACAAAGTGAATTATGAAAAATTGAACAAATTGAATATAGTTAAGGGGTTATTTTGCTATTCATTTAATATTTGTGCATTATGAGGAGGTGGCGGCAACTATACGGGCTAAGAACAGCCGTTGGAACTTTACGGGACCCTTTTGGTAATCGTTTCGTACGCATCCCATGCAGTGGGATGAGAATGAGATGAGATGAGATGTGATGAGATAAGAATTCTGTTTCCTTCTTGGGAGCAGAATCACGTTTGATAACTTTTTTATCCCAAAAATCAAGAACGAATCTTAAACCACAATCAAACAATCATCAAGTAGTCGAACCCTAAATCAAAATAAAAAAATCATCAATCCTAAACCCCAATCGAAATTGAAATCATAAACCCAATCGAAAACGAAATCTTAAACCCCAATTTAAATCGAAATTGAAATCGATTACAACTCGAAATCATAATTTTTCTTAAACTCAACTGAACTTAAATTCATTCCAAATGGTCGAAGGTGTGCAATTTTCCTCCTTTTCCGACGCCGGACTATGCTTCGCATTCGTCTTTGCATTCGTCTTCACTATCCTCTTCATCATTTCCCAAATGACCTGTGATTTAAACCCTAGAAATCGAAATCGATTTCGATTTCGAAATCAAAACCTTAACCATGTGAATAAATCAATTTCCATTTTGAAATTGAAACTGTAACCATGAAGAAGAACACGCGAAGGAGATGAAGCAGACGACAGTGAAGGAGGAGGATGACGACGAAGAAGACGAAGAACACGTGAAGAACACGAAGAAGAAAGAAGAAGAAAAATGAAGAAAAAAAAAGAGAAAGAAAAATAGACTTACAAGAGTTGAAGGTCAGACTTCATTAACAACAATTCTATTAATACCGATCTCGTCTATTTTTTTTTTTTTTTATATTTTGGGAATGGAATGAGAATTATGAGAAACAATAATTTTTAGTTTCTCACTTCTTAAGAAAAAGTGGGAATGATTATTGGTTTTGGGATGAGAATGAGAATGGAAACAGATTTACCAAACACTATGCCCAAATATAAAACCTAAAAATCTAGGAATGTGATGAAATTTTTTGAGATGAGAATGGTTACCAAATGGTTACCAAACGGGTTTAGCCTACGCCATATCCCAATTCTAAAAATAAAACATAAATGGAATAACTCAGTGCGACATCGAGGCTTGGATAAACTAAACTATTTAGTTAACATGGCAAGGATCTGGATTTTGAGAAGTTCTAAGTCCACCCCCACCTTACATCATTGAAGTTTAGTAAGATTTGAAGTTCTTTGCAGTGGAATCAATACAGACTAGGCACCTCCTTCATCACCAGAATCCATGATACTGGTTAAATGAAAATTATTTTACATCATAGGTTATCATTTCAGAATTTTTATTTTTATTTTTATTGAATTATCTAAACATAAAATATATGGAAAAAAGAATTTTTTTTTACTAATATGCCAAATATTTACTCAAGCATTATATCAAACAAGATTTGCGCAAATGAAAACATTTGAATTTGCAACATACATATATTGAATAAGTATTGAATAAGTTTGAGGAGCACCTTGTAAGCGACACTCCCTAGAACATCTTCTAATAGATTTATGCCAAATTTAGCAACTAAGTAAAAAGAACAACACAAAAGTGAAACAAGAACTAACCTTATAAATATAAAGAGTAGGTTTGAGGAGCACCTTGTAAATCAAATTCCCAAGAACATCATCTGATAGATTCATGCTAGATTTTGCAAGGGGGTCACTACAATTTTCTTCACCTAGAAATTCAGTAATCAATCAATTGACATGAGCTTAAACCAAGAAAAAATCGAAGGCGTTCGTCCATTTCACGCTAAAAACCCAATTGACAAAATTTTATTTTTCAATTAATTAATTAGTAAGGCTTTGTTATATATATATATTTTTTTATCGTCACTACAACAAAAACTGCCTATAAGGGCACTTCTGTTGAGACGCTATATATATTGTGCCCTATAAAAATACTTTTCGGGGCACCAAATTGGAAGTGTCTCATAAAAATCAATTTGTTGCGACACTCTATGTCTTGTGCTCTATAAAGGTATTTTTCGGGACACTATATGTATTGTGTCCTATAATTAAATATTTAACGGGACACAAATTAGTGTCCGAATATAATTTAATTAATAATTAAATAAAGTAATATCTATATATAATGTAAAAAGGACATAAAATAGTGCCCTAAAAATAAAAACTATATTAGGGCACAATTTCGTGTCTTATTATAATTAACTACATATATTAAAATAAATTAATTGATATTTGCAAAAAAAAAAAAAAAAAGGAAAAAAAGAAAAAAAAAAGGCGCCCTCTCTCCCGCTCGCACATTTGGTGAAAAAAAGAGAGAGTAAGTTTGGTTTTGGTTTCCCCCCACTCACTCTCTTAGTCCTCATACCCACCCCAAACCCTTTGGTTCTTCTCATTTTCCTCTCAATTGCTTTATCGCCGACGAAATCATCTCCTCGCCATTCTTCTTCCTATCGTCATCGATGGGAGGCCCATCGATTTGCGCAACATAGGCTCGGGGCTTCATTAACTGAATCTGAGAGATCAGATCGACAAATCTTGGGGCTAATTCGTTCTCAAAATCTTCGTTTCATTCTCATAAGGTAATAATTTCTCCTCTATTTTAATTGATTTTCATAGTTTTCACGTTTCGAAAATAGTCTCAGACTAAGGATTTGAATTGGAATGGTCGGCGAAGGTCATCGGTGGTCAGCGATGGCCAGATCTGGTTGGCGAAATCATTCAGGTATTATATTTCTTCTTCTTGTCTGAAACCCTAATCCCATTCCTCTTAAAATTGGTTTTTGTTTCTGATTTGGGATAAATTAACTTCCAATCGATCAAAGTGCCCATTAGGTTCACTGTTGGACACTTCTTGCAATCTTTGATACTTGTTGGACTTATGATTTCTTGGTTTATTTTCAGCTTCGGGAAGAGCTCCGGATTTCAATATCAGAGAAGGTGATTCCGGCGTATAGGGCATTCATGGGGAGGTTTGGGAATGTGTTGGAGAGGAAAGTATATAAAGTACACTCCCGATGATTTGGAGAGCTATTTGTTGGATTTGTTCGAAGGGATGCCTCTTGTTCTTCATCATATGAGAGGGAAAAGTACATAGATAAGAGGTATGTTCTATTTTCCCCTTTTGTTTTGGTTTTTCACTATTTGTTTAGTGTTTTTGTTCTTTGATTTTTGTTTCTATTTTCAGTCTTTAGGAACGAAATGAAAAAATATTGGGAAAAAATCGTTTTATGTTCTTGAAATGTTATGTTTATGTTCTAGATGTGCAGATAACAGAAGAAAATCTGGGAATAGAAACACTAACATTGAGTTTGTTTAGGGTCTGTTTGGGTGTCTAAATTATCATCCTATTTTACGAATTTATCTAATTTTGATTAATTGATTTGTATACTTTATTCTTTTATCTAGTTTTTTAACTTTTTATAACCAAACACCAAGTATGACAAATTCATAAATTAAGTAATTGAAAAATAGTACAATATGTGAATTGAAGGACAACCAAACGGGCCCTTAGTGTTTTTGTTCTCTGATTTCTATTTTTTGTTTTCAGTTTCTAGGAACAAAATAAAAAGAATTGGGGGGTGGGGGGGGGGGGGGGGGGGGGGGACCGGTTTTTGTTATACTGCACTTTTAGAACAAAGTTGTGGAAAATTGTTATTAGATTTTATGTTTTTGATCTAAATGTGCTGAAGATAGAAGAAATCTCAGATAGGGAAACACTAAGGGCTCGTTTGTTTAGGTGGCATTCTACTCCCACTAATCTGGGATGGGAATTTTGTTTCCGGGAGTATTCTGGGAGCCAAAACACGTTTGGTAACTACAATTATTCTGAAATTGTTCCTTTAATTTATGAGAATAGAGAAACACGTTTGGGAGTGGATACGAATCAACGTTTTTTTTGTACATCAATCCCAAAATTCTGGGAGCGGCAATAGAAATCAGGGAGTGTAAACACTAAACCAAACGGGGCATTAGTGTTTCTATTTCTTGAAAAAAGAACCAAAGCAAAGTTCTGGGGAACGATTCTGTGGTGTTCTCAAAACATTGCGCCAAAAAACTGGAAACGATGTTGAAATAGATTGTTTTTTTAAGTCATATTTTTCTGTTTCTGTTCCCAAAAGTCTGAAAACAAAAACACTAAACAAGCAGGGCATAATTAGCTACTCCAAATTCATTTGATTTTGATGGGTTCTGTTTGGTTTGTGATGTTTTTGAATGCAGGTTTCGGTGTTTGTTTTTCTGTTTCTGTTTCTGTTGAATCTGTTTTTCGGTTTCTGTTTCTGTTTCATACATTGGATGAGGATTGATTTTTGTTATTTTAATTCTTTTTCACTCTAGTTTTGATTCTTTCTCTGTGTATGTGCATTTGATACTTGTTCAAGTGATATGATTACTTGGATTGATTTGGATTTTGGTTGCTTTGTCTTGTGATTTTAGGTGTAAAGTCACAACTTGACTATCTCTAGCAATGCGTTCTAGGTAATATTTTCCATCACTTTTTTTTTTCTCCACTAAGATAAATTTCAGTGGATGCTAATTGTGCATAGAAAAAAGAGATAAGTGGACTGGTGTGTTTATACATATATGTACATACACAATGCTTCTATATATTTGCATCTATATTATATATAAAGGGAGAGAAAATGGCAGGTACTCATATATACTAGCATATCCGGTGAAGGATCTTGCGCATGATATTATGTGTTTGGTTGATCAAAAAAATTCTTAGAGAAAAGTATGAAATTCTATCTCCTTCTTCTTTTCTTTTTTTTTTTTTTTTTTTTTTTTTTTGTTTTTTCCAGATAGACATTGTCTTGTATTTTCAAATAAGTCCTTAAATTTTGTATTTTTTTTTGTTTATTTTCTATTGCAATTACTTTTGCAATTTACTGCTCAAGAAGACTGAACTTCTTGATGACAATGTGTCTGCTCCATTACCAAGACAAGAGGTCAACGGCATGGATGACACACAAATAAATAGTAATGCAAGTATAAATTGTTTATATTTTTGCTCCCATAATAAATAGTAATACAGGTTTCGGTTTTGGTTTTTCTGCTTCTGTTTCAGTTTCATACATTGGATGAGGATCGATTTGTGTTGTTTTAAGTCTTTTTCACTCTAGTTTTGATTATTTCTTTGTGTATGTGCATTTGATACTTGTTCAAGGGATACAATTACTTGGATTGATTTGGATTTTGGTTACTTTGTATTGCGGTTACGACTTATTGATTCTTTATGTATATGTTTTGTTTATATAGGTTTTGGTTGAAGATTGAATGTATCAAAGAAGACATTATTTTTTGGTTAATGGGTAATGCTTTATGATTCTTTTCTCATTGTTAGAGGATAGTTTTCTTTAGTTAGGTTAATCTTTTTCATTTTGTGTATCTCTGGGGTTTTTAATTCCCCATTTTTAATGTAAAAATTTGAGTTCTTTATGTATTTTGTATTGTAAGAAATTTTTAGTTTTTATTGTTTGGATTTAGAGTATTTTGATATTTTAAAATAATTTTAAATTATAAAAAAATAAAAATAAAAAATTAGATACTTTTTGGGACACTAAATAGTGTCCTTATATGTTGGTTCTCTTTGATAATTTTGCGACACATTCTTGTGTCCTAATAGAGTTTTTTCACAACACTTTGTAGTGCCCTAATATGTATAATTTAAAAAATATAAAATGCTATAGAGACAATATATGGTGTCCAAATAGTTATCTTATAGAACACTTATTATTGTTTTAACAAGTTCAAATAAAAGGGCACTATATAGTGCCTTTATAATCTATTGGGGCGGCTTTTTACGGGGCACCAGTGCAAGTGTCTTAAAAAGCCCAAGTGTCGCAATAGGAAATTTATCGCAACATTTTTTCATGCCCCGATAGACCATTTTTGTTGTAGTGCTAATAACGACAAAAATATTTGTTACTAATAGTTTTTTAGTTATTGGTGAAAAAAATAATTTTTGCTGGTGAAGGCTAGTTCCTGCTCAAGGCTTGTTTACGGTGATTGTGTGTCGCCCTGAAAATAAAAAAAAATTCTAAGCCCGGACGCCGACCATATAGAGACCTATTTCAAATTAGCTCCTCTAAAAAATTCTAACTGTGGGAAAAACGATGCCCTAAAAATAAAAAAAATTCGAGGTCGCCCTACCGTGCTACTTGAGCTCGGACCCTGGTCGTATGGAGACCTATCTCAAATTGGCTCCCTAGAAAAAATCAACTCTTGAAAGAGTATCGTCGTGAAATTGAAAAAATTCGGGGTTGCCCTACTGTGTTAACTTACCTCGGACCCCGGCAGTGTGGGAGCCTATTTTCAATTAGTTCATCTAAAAACGTTCAACTCTTGAAAAATTGTCGTCCTGAAAATCAAAGAAATTCGAGGTCTCCCTACCGTGCTACTTGACCCCGGACCCTATTTGTATAGGACCTGTTTCAAATTCTTTCCTTAGAAAATCCAGAGCTACTCCCTTAATGACAAAGGCCTGTGCACCCCACGAGGAGGGGCTCTATGCACACTCCCCAAGAAGGGGTATGCTGCACACCCCACATGGAAGGGGGCGCAACACACCCCCTCAATAGGGTGTATACCCAAATGGGGTGTGCAGCACAACAGCTGCATACTCCCCAAAGGGGCGCAACAACCCCCATAGAAGGGGCGTACTGTGCCTTGCCGGCGCCGGCCTCCGGTCGGTCACCGGCGATATTATTAAAAAAAAAATTAAATTATTATAATATACACGTGTATGTTTCAAGAGTTACAAAGCCTTTGGAACGTCCATTTCGTCCAAAAATTAATATCGCTGACCGTCTCGCTTCCCTTGTCGCACAGGATTAGGGGGGTTACTGATGAGGGTAATTTTGGGCTTCACCGAGTCAGCACCTGGGCCCCGGCCCCATGTTCGCTATTGCCAACATATTCTCCATAGGCCTGATAAAGACCCGCAGGATTCTCCAAATGGGCCTAAAAGCCCAAGTCCTACTGTAGACACGACATTTTGACCACCCCGCAAATATATATTTTTACTTTATTTATTATTTTTCTTTATTTTATTTTATTAAAAAGAAAACGAGAAAAAGAAAAAGAAAAAAAAATGAAAGATGACCCCTAAACCCCTAAAAAGGGGCTGCATGTACAACCCCTAAAGTTGAAAAGGGTGGCTGCATGTGCAACCACCCTATGCCCATAGAGGGACTGCTATAGCAGCCCCTCTTTCGTCTCTATATATGTTTTAAAAAAAAAGGGAATGATTGCCTATAAAAAGCAGCCATTCCCTCAACAAAAGATGATTTTTTTTTTTTGGGTTTTGGTAGAGAGAAATGGGGAGAGGCCGAGAGTTTTAGATAGAGAGAGAGGAGTTCATATTTTTTTGTGGGTTTTGGAGCTGAGAGTTTTGGGAGAGAAGAGGGGGAGCCTACTTTTTAGGAAACTTTTAGAGAGAAGGAGAGGAAGGCTGAGAGTTTTAGAGAGAGAAAGAGAGAAAAAATGAGGATTTTTTTTGGGGGAAGGTGATTGGTAGGAAGGATCTTAAGATTTTCACTTAAAGATTTTCAGACGTGAAAGAGAGATTAGGGAGAAAAAGTGAGAGATTTTTTCCTTTTTGCTTGGGTTTTGTGGTTTTCGGCCAAAATAAAAACAAAAACAAATAAATAAAGTAAATTTAGAATTTGATTAAAAAAAAAAAAAAAAAAAAAAAAAAAAGGAAGAAGAAGTGGAAAAGGGAAACAAATCGTCCAAGCCCAGGTAAATTTTTTCTACTATCCAACTACACATTTAGTTTTTTTATTTCTATTTTTTGCCATTAAACCGTTTGAAATGATGGACCAAAAATTAGATAAAACTTAAAAGGATGTTCCACGGGAATATTAAAAAAAAAAATAGTTTATTTTTCTGTATTTATTTTTTTGTTATGCGCCTTTTCGCTCTTTTATTTTGTTGTATTTATTTACTGTTCTGCGTCTTTCTGCGCTTTTATTTTGTTATATTTATTTACTATTCTGCACCTTTCTGCGCTTTTAATAAATAAATAAATAAATAAATAAATAAATAAAATTTAGGTTCTGATTTAAAAAAAAAAAAGAAAAAAAAAAGAAGCAGAAAAGGGGTACAAACCGTCCAAGCCCAGGTAAGTTTTTTCTACTCTTCAACTACACCTTGATTTTTATTTTTATTTATTTTTCATTAAATCGTTTGAAAGGATGGACGAAGAATTGAACAAAATTTAAAAGGACGTTTCACGGGAATATTTGAAAAAAGAGGGTTTTCTTTTCTGTATTTATTTTTTTGTTCTGCGCCTTTTTGCGCTTTTATTTTATTGTATTTATTTTTGTTCTGCGTCTTTTCATGCTTTTATTTTGTTGTATTTATTTACTATTTTACGTGTTTCTGCTCTTTTATTTTGTTGTATTTATTTATTGTTCTGCGCTTTTCTGTACATTCATTTTCTGTGTTGTATTCTATAAAAAAAATATATATATATATTTTCTTTCATTTTATTTCAGAAAAAAACAAAAACTATTTTCTAAGAAGTGATTTGAAAACCAAATAAAATATTTGGATTAAATTTTGATTGGACTTAATTGGATAAGGTATCGTCTTTAGACTAGCGTCTAGGGGTGCGTAACACCTTCCTCGAGCGTAACTAATCCCCGAACCCTTAAAAATGAATCTCTGGTCGGACCATGCCTTTTGGAGTCAAAATATTACTAAAGTCATTTTTTAAAAATTATTTTTTTAAAAAAAATCCGATGACCTAGCACGCAATTTAAATTCAATGTCAGGTGGTGACTCATTTTTCTAATCTAAAATTGGCTTAAGTATTTTTTACGAGAAAATCGATGCTTTAAGAAACCCATCCTCCTTTTACACTTTATATTCATTTATTTTATTTCTCTGAAAAATCGGGGTGCGTCACCTGCGGTTATCTTCTAAACACCCCAGATTATCGGCTAAACACAAAGTTTTGACTAATTAACCGTATTTATGCCTGACTAATCATCTCCAACTCCTATATATATCAGGGGATATGCAAGCCCAAGGGACGCTTCACGTTATGCTCGAGTTCATTTGTTTACTTGCTACATTACTGTACATTTTCTCTCTGAACACTGATTACCACACCGGAGAGGCTTTACCAGGATAAATCCCGGTCTAAGTCTTTTGCAGGTACACTTTCTAAGGAGCAAGACTTTGGATATAGCAGGTTAGTCCTCTCAAGACCCAGCACATCTCACCCAAAGAATTCTCAATCGACGATTTCACATCAGCAAGAGGATCCACCTGTCATCCGACTCGACCATACGTGTGTATCAGTTTTACACACCAACATAACTACTATTAAATTAAGATAATTTTTTTGTTAAAAGTTGAAATTAAATTGAGAAAAATAAATTTAAAAAATTGATCACCATTGGACACTGTAAAATGGCCTTTGAAGTTTTTGAATGCTCAAGTAACTCAAAATTAGTATATTTATTTATTTGTGTATTTTAAATACGTTTATCAATTTTATGGGTTTGAAACAAATGTAAAATTTAAGCGATCAAATGTGCAATCTGATAAACCTTAAGGCTTAAAAAGTATAATACTCTCTTAATTATTCTCTTACTGATCTCTCCCCCTCTCTCCTTTCTCACTCCCCCTCCTCTCTCTAACCAAAATCATACCCATATTTTCATGTCTTTCCTTTCATTATTGGTTAACCCATTTTTCATTTTCTCTCTTTTAGTTAGTGTTTACGTTAAAGGGATAAGAATCCATTAAGTCTCTCTCACATCAATACCCACTACCCAATAGCCACTTGTGTAAGACCCCGATCTCTGACATACGTATAGTTGAAGTCGTGTTTTAAAATATTTCGGAAATGACGGGGTTGATGGTGTTATTTGTTGTAAAATTAAAAAATTTGAGGGGTTAATTTGTAATTTTATAGAATATCAAATATTAGAATTGGGCTTAACTAAAATCTTAACAAAACAGAGGGGAGGATTGTGTAAATTTCATACTTTATATATATACATATATATAGAGAGAAACGGAGGAATGAAGGGAGAGGAGACGACTATTTGGCTTTTTGGGGGTGAAATTACAATTTAGAAAATATTGAATGTGAAAATTGGACAAAAATGAAGAGTTAAAGGAATAAAGGGGATAAAAGAGTAATTAAAACAAAATATATTTATATATATACATACATATATACATATGTGCGTGCTTGTGCCATGAGCTCAGCCGGAGACATGAGAGAATGGGAGAGGGGCGACGTGGTGCAAAGAAAACCAAAAACCAATCCACAAAAACCCATGCAATTAAATGATCTATAAAAATCGTGATTCAAAAGCCAGAAAGGAAGGAAAAATTAGACAAGTTAGAGAGAGAGAATTGGAGGGTGTTTGGCGGTGTGCTTAGTCCAGCGTCGTGGGTCTGTGTTCTATTATAAAACGATCGTGTGGGTGGGCTTAGTTCGGTCCCTGTGTGTGTGCATCTTCGGTTGTTCATTCAATGGTCGTGGGGATGAGATCATCAACGGTGTGATCGTTGCCGTTCGTCGCCGTTATTTAGTGAGTATGTGTATATGTTTAAATTTCTATGGTATATATATGTGTTGTGTTGATCATTCGGGTGCTTGGGTGCATGTGTGTAATCGTCGCCACTGTGCGGCCGACAGCGTGTGTCGCCGTTGCGGCGGGGCGTGTGCGCGTATATGCGTTCTCTGTTTTTGTTCAGCGTAGCTGGGTATGTAGGGGTTCTGTTTGGATCGTCGTTGGTCAGTGACGATCGTTTTGCCTGTGTAGGATGGCTGGCGGTGAAGAGAGGTTAGAGAAAGAAAGAGTGTCGACGGGGGGTATGTGTGATTTGTGGGGGGTGTGTGTAGTCCAAAGTGTGTATGATCGTGTTGTGTGGGAGTGGTGTCGACGGCGGCAGGGGTGTGGGTATTGTTGCATGTCGCCGCCGAAGAGAGGGACGAGAGGGTGTGGTGGTCGGTCGGCGGTCGGGTTGAACTAGAAAAACAAAATAGAACAGAAAAAAAAAAAAAAAAAAGAACGAAGAAGGAGAAAAGAAGAAAAAAGAAAAGAAAAAGAGAAACTACACAAATAACCCCAATAAAATTCAAAATCCATCTCGCGACCCGTGAACGATTCAGAATGGGTAATGTTTTTCGTTAAGTTTAGTTTATTAAATTAAATTATAGCATAAAAAATTTGTAACTAGAATAATAAATTTGGGACCATTCACATGGATAAATTTTATACAGTAATAAGTAACGGAGCGAAATAAACCGAATAACAATTTTCATAAATAAAATGTGGGGAATGGGAAATTATGGAACATAGGGCCTGCATGGCAGGATTAGGTTATTTTTACCTAAAATATTAATTTAGACACTGTCACTAATAGGTTCGCAGGCACCGGAGGAATGGTAGAGTATAGTCGGTAAAAACTTTTCGGAGCAGATCACCAGGTGAGTGTACTGTCTTCTAGTAAATCTATTTTCATATATATATGATGGAAAAATGTGTTTACTTAAAATTGGATGAATTTTCTAACTTACATGGATCAAACAGTATTTTGGATGTTTCTAGAATTATAGATTACATTGTTTTTTCTAAAAGGGTAGAAGTTGATCATGGGTAGAGTTGTTGTTGTTGAGGTGAAAATGAATTGTTGTTGTTGAGGTGAGGTGGAAGTTGGTTTTGGATATTCACATGCTTGGTATAGTCTAGTAGAGCGGTGTTTCACCCGCTTGGCATAGACTGGCGGAGCGTTGTTGACTCGCTTGACATAGTCCAGCGGAGCGTTGTTTACCTGCTTGGCATAGTCCAATAGAGCGTTGTTATATCCCCCTAGGAAGGCATATCCTACGGGTGGTACGGTACCGTTGCAACTCCCGATCGTGAGGTTAAAACGATCACATGGCTAGCCGGGGTGTGATGTGTTGTGGTGTGGTGTCATATGTGGTGTTTTGTCGTATATGGTGTTTTGTCATATATGGTGATTGGGATGAGTACATTTATACATATTCTTTTATACTGGATTGATATGTTCTGATTTCATTATATTATATGGTTAGTTGAATTATTCTGATTGATTTTTCACTGTTTAATTGGGGTACTATATATATATATGTATATATATATATATGTATGTATGTATATATATGTATGTATGTATGTATGTATATATATATACATACATACATACATACATATATACATACATACATATATATATATATATACATATATATATATATATATAGATGTTAATTATGTGGTGACAGGAAAAATATGTTTTCCTTGTGGTATGAGACATTTATGTATTATGAGATTTTTATTTGATATGTGATGTTTATTTGTTTTATGATTGATCCATTTAAAATATTTTTATTAAGAAGGCAGTACACTCGCAGGTACAACAGTTAGGAGTTAGTCCCCTACTGGCACTAGGTAGAGTCCTGCGATGGAGTCATGTGGGAGTTTTTGAGATGAGCTATTGGAGGCGAATCTGTGAGAGGTTCATGGTTATATTGTTTTTGTTGCTAATATATAGCTAAGGGACGAGTGTGTCCCCTATTAGAGAGGATGTATCTAGACTGATTTTGTGGTTGTATATTTATGCATGCATTTTGTCGACTCTATTGGTTTGATGTTCGGGTTGATGTTGTGATGACGTCACGCCGACCCAAGAGTGAAGGGTGTCCGGGCTGAGGTGTGACAACTTGAGTGTGTGGATCCACTGGAAGCATGAGTAGGTGAGGAGCGGCCATGGATGTGGGACAAAGCTAAAAGAAAAACAGCAAGAAAAAAATTACTTTTCTACCCCTGAAGTTTGCGCGTGCATGTTCACATGCCTCAAATCCGTCACAATTAATGCTTATTTTTTAATTAAAGAAGGGCCACTTGAAAAAACAATGCAACATAAATGAGGACCACTTTGACAAAAAATAAAAAATAAAAAATCTAAAGTGCCAAATAGAAAAATGAGTGCAAATATAAGGACCAAAACTGTAATTTTCCCTTCAAATAATAATAATATATTGAGTAATATCAATCTCAATAAAAATTTATAATTATGTCAAAAGCATGTATACAGAGAATAATATTTACAAATGAATAGATATACAACTCTCTACTAAATTTGTCGGTAAATATTCAAGAACGTAAAATACAAGAAAACAAATATTATAAATTTATATTCTTGAATAATAAATTAAAATACATGAAATTAATTAAAAAAAATTAATATTATACTTTCAATCCTTTACAGATAACAATAGAAGAAATTTGTGTTGATTGGGACTATTGTTTAATGATATTTTCCTAAATCAAAATTTGTCTTCGCTTTGATGCCTACGGGTGCTCAAATCTTTGCTTCCCAGGATACTACAATTACAATCCTCTTATATTAACACTAAAAAGTAAAGAATCTAGTAAATAAAACAAGTATTAATTGACTATCTCTTAAGAAACTGACATTCAAAAACCTTAGATCCTGGGAAGAGTGGAGTTGCGCTGAGAGACTTTTAAAGGATCCTGTAAATAAAACAAGTATTATTGACTGTCTCCCAAGAAATTGACATAAACTCAAAGTGTATGTATAATGCAAAATGTCCTAAGTTTCATATCTTAATGATAATATAAAATTTCTCTATTTATAAAGAACACTCCAACATAACAAAGGTTTAAATTAAAGTCACTAAGTATTAATTAAATGTAACTCATTAAAAATCAATTATAAATATGAAATTACAAGGCATGTTTAATTAGAAAATTTTCTAGAATCAATTTAAGGAAAATTTAGAAAGAATTTTCTCTACTTAAATCGACCCATGTCCAAACCTAAACCGTCCCTAACCCGACCGGATGCGGGACCAAAATCCAAACATGGATTATAAATGTGACTTAAATATTTTTTTAGTAACCAATGTGTGATTACTCAATTTACATATTTCAATTTTACAAGACTATTTTGGAAAAACGATTTGGTATTCAAATTTTAGTATTTTTTGACAAATTAATAATTCGCGTTCACATTCTAACTCAAAATTACGTATTGAGATATGAAAACATCGCAGTCAACCATTAGATCACATATACAATTAAACTTAAAATAGTCCAAAAAATCCTTTATTGTATAACAATAGTTCAATAATACTTGTATGAATCAAAATTGAATAATTTTAATAACCAATAAGTGACATGCACATCACTTAATCCTTTGGGTAATTTTTAAGTAAGATTAGCCTTGAGAAATGAGAGGCCCAAAGCAAAATTTGAAATAGGACCCTCAATGTTTAACTATATATATTTTTTTAATTCTCATAATTTTTTCATAGAAATTAAAATATCGAAAGAAAAGATAGTTATCATAGTAATTATACCAAAATTTAGATTTTATTTTTATTTTTTATTTGATGGAATATTAATGAAAATAATTTGAAATAAAAAATATAAGTGTCAACTTAAAGGGGCCTTTGGTTGCTTTGCCCAAGACTGGCCAGGTTTTTAAATGAATAAGTATTTAATGAATTGAATTTAAAAGTATTCAAACAATCCTTGAGTTAATTTTGTTAACAATTATTAATATCTACCATAATTAGGCCTACGCATGATTCAGTTCAGTGCAGCTTGACACCCAAACTAGCATCGACCGAAGTCCTCGATTTCAACAAATGACCTCAATTCGGTTTCCGATGTAGAGAAAACCGATCGATTTCATGGAAGGGTCAAGAAAAAAACCAGATCGAAGCTCAACATAAATGAAATCTAAGACAAGTTTGAGAAAAAAAAAGAGGAAGAACATATTGGAGGATTCAGTTTTAGGACGGAGGCAGATCTTTGATGCAGTGGCGACGACAGATCTATGACGAACAAAGAGACTAATGACGGCGGCTAGGGTTTAGACTAACGACGGCAACTAGGGTTTGGAATGAAGAGACTGACGACGGCAATTGTGGAAAAGATGGAGGAAGAGTTCTAAAGGGAGGAGAAGGGAAGGGCAGACTGACGTTTAGGGTTAGACAAATGAGATTTTTCTCTCTTAAGGCATATATATACCCCTACTGAAAATGAAATCGTTTTGTAGGGCGGTTTGGTTTGGTTTGAACTGATCCATTCGTGACCAAAACCAAAAATCGAACTGGGGGTTCGATTTTTTCTTCAATGAACCGAACTAGCCGGTTTTCCAATGGGGGATTCGGTTTTGATTTTTTTTTTGTCAGTTTGGATCGGTTTTCGGTTTGGTCAGTTTTTTAAACACCCCTAATTGTAATCCATTAAATAATCAATGTTTATTATTCAACTAAACTTATTTTATTCTGGATACCCGATATAGTTTGTGTTTGTCTTAGATCTTCGAATTTAGTTGAAATAAACAATGTGAAAGGAATCGAGATGTTGTTTGGGTTTAAGCCTGACATTCTTTCCTCGTTGATAAATTATAAGAGGATCTATTTTGAACTTTGGTATATCATTCATCATTCATTGTTGGGTGAATTTTTTTATTTTATTTTTTTCATACTTATAAACTGATCACATTCGATATGGAATAAACCACTAGTCTATTCCACATCCAATGTGTGATAATCCAACAATCTTCCCCTCATAAATTCGGTCTTTGATTGGCTAACCCTAGACCAGTCTCTCATTTTGTGATTGTTGGGCCATAATTGTTGTAACTTGAACTTTGATACTAGTTTAAGGTGATCTTGGGTCTCTCTTAACCCTAAAAGATATCTTATGAGATGATTTTTTTTTTTTTTTTTTTTATATATTTATAACTTAACTACCAACACTATTCACATCCACAACATTGATCATGTCTCCCTACAATCTCCAAACCCCATGTTTACGAAAATATCTCTCTTTTCCTTTTCGTAATTTAATATGATAATGATCGTTAACGGTTTCTTAGTAATTAGAAGGAAAAGGAGGTTTGTGAATATAAATTTATATTAAAAAAGTGCACTAAATTTATATATAATTTTTTTGATGTTAAGATGTGTACGCACCAATTTATACGCAACTAATCACTTCACCAGATAATCTTAAGGGCGCACTTTCCCCTGTCGACTTAGTGCATTTAGGGTTAAATTCATTATTTAATTCCTGAAGTGCTTCTCTAGAGAGTCGAATATTGGTTGATTTAGGGTTAAATTCATTATTTAATTCCTGAAGTGCTTCTTTAGAGAGTCGAATATTGGTTGACAAAGAAAATGACATTTCTCTTGACCAACTGTACTAACACATTTTGAGTTTAATTTAAATATAGTTGTTGTCAATAAAAGCAGAAAACTATTTTGCAATTTTAAATCACGCGATTTGAGATGACACATGAAATACTGGAAAGAAATGGCTCTAGTTAATTTCAAAGGAAAATGCAACATTTTTTGAAGCAACCGCCTTAGCCCATTGTACCATCTTCGCTTTAATCAACTCCTCCAACACCACCACCTTCACCACTTTATCACTGCCCTTTTTATCCATGCTTATAGTCTGCCAAAAGATGTGACGGCGGCTCTTAATCGTCATTTTCGATAGCTCTTAACTGCAAGCTAGATCTGTTTTGTGGTTAACTGCCATTGTCATGTTTGTCTTCTCCGTCGTTTCGGATGTTCATCATCAGTTGTTCGTTTGCTGTTGTTCGTGATTCGGAGGAAGTAAGACGTCAGATCTCCAGATCTAATTCGCTGTCATTTTTTTGCTCTGATCTCTGTGCTTCACTGCCTCTCTCTCGATTTAGATTTGTTTTATGTTTGTTCATCAGATTTGCTCAGATCTGGATTTGTTTATTTGATTTGTTAAAGGTTTTTTTTTATTAGTTTGTTCAGATCTCAGATTTGGAGTTCTGGAATTTTTTAGATCTAAAATAGGAAAATTCCAAATTTGAAAATTTTCTAGATCTAAAATAAACATGTTAACACATGATTTGCTTGAAAGTTAACGTGTTATTTTTTACGTTAACGTGAATGATTGAGTGATTTTGTATATATGGATTTCTAGATCTGATTCAAAATTTTCTATGAATTTAGTAGAATTTTGTATGATTTTACGTTAACGTGAATGTTTGCGTGATTTTTCAGATCTGGATCTGATTTTAAATTTTCTGTGATTTTTGTAGAGTTTTGTGTGATTTGTTGATTTTACGTGTTACGTGAATATTCAAGTACCATTTAAGGTAATTGATTTTTTTTAGATTATCTAGATTTGATTTTGAAAAAGATGTTCACATATGTATTAACACACGTTTAAAGTTATACCCATTTTTAGGTTTTAATATGAACGTGAACATTGACGAAAATGTGTACACTCTTTTTGTTGAGTGAACATTGAATAAATAATTTTTTAGAATGTCCAGATTTGATTTTAAAAAAGATGTTTGACACAAGTCTAATGTTATACCCATTTTTAGGTTTTAATACGAACGTGAATGTTGATGCAAATGTGTAAACTATTTTTGTATGGTGGAATATTGAGTGAACATTAAGTAAAAATTAATTTGAATGAATTGAAATAATATTTTGAAATATTGAGTGAACATTTCATACAAAATATTTGAGTAAAAATTGAACGAAAATGAAATTTAGTGAACTAAAAATATTATTCTGAAAATGAAGTGAATACAACTATTAGAATGACACATTTGTAAATAAGAATAAACATGAAAGGCATTTGTTTGTGACTTTTTCCTATAGTTTCTTCGAGGACTAAAAACTTAATTATTTAAATCAAAACTTTTTTATTTTATAATTTACCCATCTTTGGAGGACTAAACAATAAATTTTCCTATTAAATATTGATAACAATTAGAATAATTGAGAGATAAAATATTAGAAGAATATGGAGCGATTATATTGATATATGAGAAAATTACAATTATAAAGATTTACAGGGAGTCTACACACACACACATACACACACATATATATATATATATATATATATATAAGAGGTGACTAGGGTAATCTTGGTAGGGTTAGTGTTTGGTTGTCCTAGTGAGATTAAGATTTAATATAGTGGACCAAGGCGGAAAATAAGACATGAACTTGAATTTAGAAATCAGAGTGTAAAAGTGTTTGGGTGGACGAGTCTTTGTGAAAATATATGTTGTCTGATTAGCTGAACTAACGGATTGAATGCGAATAGTTTTTAGAGAATTTGGTAACGATGAAGTGGCAATCAATCTCGATGTGTTTTTGTACACTTATGGAAAACGTCATTATGGATGATCTGAATATTACTCCTATTATCACAGTATATAACAATAGCAGTGGGGGAGAAGACTCCCACGTCAGGAGAAGTTAGCGAAGCCAAAATAATTCTTTTGTTGTATCTGCGATGATATAGTATTCAGCTTCAGTGCAGCAGTGGACAGGCACTGTGATAAATGGTAACCACTAGTTGAACGTCTGTCGGTGGGATCTCCGACCCAATCGGTATCAGAATAAGCTTGTTAGGTAGGAGCAGATTGTGCGGAGAAATGAAGTTTGTAAAATAAGGTTCCCTCGACATACTAAAGAATGAGAAGAAAGATATTAATGTTGTTCTCAGTCTAGCGAATGAACAAGGTGGAATCATAAGCATTGAATGTGAACTCAAATAAGTAGATAGTGGTACTGAATTTCATAAACCAAGCATGTAGAGCATATTTGAGACTATATAGGGCACGACGAATGTGACAAACTTTGTGTTAAGGAGTATCTAGGCTATGAGGGGTATGCATGTAAACCTACTAAAAAAGGTCACTATTAAGGTAGGTATTCTTGACATCCATTTGAAAAATGGTCTATTTACGAATGACAACGATGACAAGAAGAGTACGGTTAGATGTGAGCCTAGCTACTGCAGCAAATGTCTCTTCATAGTCAATGCCATTATCCTGAGCAAATCCCTTAGCAATGAGCTAAGCTTTATAGAGTTGAACGGAAATATCAGAAAGCATTTTGATCTTGAATACCTATTGCATCCAATAAGAGTTTCCCTAGGAGAAAGGTCAATAAGATCCCAAGACTATGTTTTGGCTAGGTCTAGAAGTTCTTCGTCCATATATTGCTTTCTACCAAAGAGGATTAGTACTGAATTTCTTATAGTATTGAGGCTCATGCAGATCAAGTATGGTAGAAAAGCAATGACAATCATTAAAATAAGGGGGAGAATGAGTTACCTTGTTAGAGTGGCGGGAATGATCTAGAGGATGGGTCTCAAAATGAGTCAGTTTAGGAGATCCTCAGGCACGGTCGATGGAGTTGGAGGGGTAATATCAATTAGTGGTTATGGAGGGAGCTCAGGTTGTGGTTTTAGAGTTGGCTTAACGATACATGGGACTGCATCCTTAGGGAACAACTCAGGGGATAAATATGTAAAGAATCTAGAGTTAATAATGGCTAATATATCAGATAACCGTAAGGAAGAAAATATTTGATGTTCCCCAAAAAATGACATGACGAGAGATACGAAGAGTTTTAGAAATGGAGTCCTATGTCTAATGCCTTTTATGTTTAATGTCATATCCTAGAAAACAACATAGGTAAGACCTTGGTTCCATCTTGTTGTGTTTTTGTGATTTGAGAAAAACAAAACAAATGCAACCAAAGAGTTTGAGTTTAGAGTTAGTGGGAAGGTTACCTAAAGGTGCTCAAATAGAGATTGATGCTGAATTGTAGTAGAAGGAACACGGTTTATAGTGTATACTGTGGTTAGGACAGTCTCACCCCAAAAAACGCTTAGGATGGGATAAAGAAATGAGGAGGGCACAAACTGTGTAAAGAATGTGTCAATGTTTATGTTTAACTCGTCTATTTTGTTGGGAGGTTCTAGGGCACGAGCGGTGGTGGAACGTGCCATTTTTGTGAAGTTGGTTGAGGAAGGCATGATCATTTTATTCCATTATATTCTTTGAGCAAAAAAAAATTGATATTTTGAGAAAATTAGGTTTGAACCATAATAGAAAAATTATAATATATTTGGAATAGTTCAGATCTAGTTTTTATAAGATATAACCATATAAATCGAGATTAATCATCCACAAATATAACAAAATAACGAGAACCTCCCCTTGTTTCATGAGGAAAAGGCCCCATAACACTAGAATGCACTAAATTAAAGAGTGCAGGAGAAATAGACTGACTATCATTAAAAGATAAAGCTGGTTGTTTTGCAAGTTGACAATGAATATAATTAAATTAAAGGACTCATGTTGAACTAGACCTAACAGACCACTAGAAATAAGCGATTTGAGATAGTTAGACGAAGTATGACCTAACCGAGAATGCAAAATATTAGAGGATGAGGATTGTGATGATGATGATGACGAAGATGATAATGGTGATAGTTGTAGTGGCAATGGTGATACGGAGGATGATGGTGATGAGGAGGATGATGGTGGTGGTAAGGTTGCACAAGTTTATGAATGGACATGGGGTGGTGGTGGTGGGATTTGAGGTGGAAGGTGCAAAATACTCAGCTCAAATAGATACCCAACGTTTCGACCAGTCCCAAGGGTTTTTCCTACCTGGGGTCTTGCACATGACAACTACTATAAGAGAATCTCACCTCATTTCCCAGTTCATAGAGTTTCCCAATAGATGAGAGATTTAAAGTGAATTTTGGAATTAAATACGTGTCAAGAATAAAAATATTTGAAGTAAAAATATGACCAGTATGAGTAACACGCATTCAAGAACCATCAAGAGTATGAATGGTAGGAGCATTCATACTAGATAGTTTGGATTAGAATATGTTAAGATAAAAAGTCATATGATTACAATAGGGAGAATCAAAAGAAAAATAGAGAAAGAGAGAGAGAGAGAGAGAGAGAGAGAGAGAGAAAGAGAGTGAGTGACTTGAGAAATGTGCCCGACAATTTCAAATCCACTCCTAGCCATTACTAAGCGACTTCAGGTGAATCTCCAGTGAGGTATTTCGACCCTTACTAAAGCATTCAATATAGGGTTAGGCTTCGGTGGACAAGAAGCTAGGTGAAAAAACAACAAGAAGGTCTAGAAGCTGGGTGATAAAGAGTTTCGATACAGATCCAACTTCATTCAAGGAAATTGCTTCAATCGGAAATGCATGTGTTGGATTTAAGATGGACAAGAAATTAGGAGGAGGAGTTAGCAGGTGGTAGGGAAAAAATTACACCGCTACTTACTCTTACAAGTATACGAGATCTAAGTTTTAATATAGTGGATTTTGAAGATCGGATGTCGTTCCCACAAAGAAAAGTGTGAATAATTGAATATCGCAATTTACGTAGTCTCATGTTATCCTGATGATTAAAGACATGATTTAAAATTAAACAAAGATAAACTACAATTAGTAGGTCAATCTTAACTAAGTTGATTAATTAGAGATTGATTTCGTTAACTTAATACATGTTTGATTTTGTTTAGTTAACAATAACGGAGTTTAGGTATCCGACAATCTCGGTTCGTAAACTCCTCCGCCACCTCTTCCAAGTGTAAGACGGGGGAATACACGACTTCGTGCCAACGAAGGGGTCCCCCTCAATATCTTAACGACTCTAGGCCACGTGAGTCTTGACCCAATGTCATCGATTGCACACTAACTAACGCCCTCCCGGGTCGTTAGATCGTAACGATGTGTTTACCCTAATCCGAATCCAGGGTTACCTCTCCCGAGTGTCAAACCCTAGATTCTCAAATCCAACCCTAATACCATTACAATCATACTAAGATCGTCATCGAATGATAAACACAATCGGATTTAAAAGCAACAACCGTTAAAGAAACATATATTAAACCAAACGAGTATTTATACAACTACATCTATCCCTAACTAATCTTTAATTAAACTAACATGTTCTTAGCCAATAATACATTAAATCAAGAGGAGATCATCAATATCAACAATAAACATTAAGTACAAAGATGGAAACACGAGAAGAAAAATCAAATCTCAAAGTGGAGTAGTCCATTTTCACCAAAGAACAATTCTCCCGAACTTCCTCTTCTCCATTGATGAATTTCCTCTTCTAGCTCTTCAAGAAATGGACAAGAACACTTCCTAAAACTAATCTAATCTACTTTCTAAATTATCTAATCCTAACTAAGGTGGAAGGAGCTCTCAAAATATCATTCGGTTCATCTTCCATTCTTAACAATTGGGGGAGAAACGGGTTAAAAAGAAGGATTGAGAAAATATCTTCAAAATATCTAAAAATAGATATTTCTATGCAGAGTGTTACTGCCTAGGTGGTAGTTCACCACTTAGGCAGTGGTTTAAGTCGGTTAAGCTTCTATCGGATCTTTGCCTAGGCGGTGGCTGATGGCACAACATTTTGACGTTTTCTCGCCTAGACGGTGGTTTCTCCGCCTAGGCGGTGACTGGTGGCACAACATTCTGATGTTTTCTCACCTAGGCGGTGGTTCAGCACTTCAGCATTCCAACTTTCTGCCTCTTTTCCGCCTTGGCAGTGGTCTTCATGCACCGAAACCTAGTTCTTCACGTTTTGTTCACTGTTTCTCTACCGTTTTCGCTTGTGTATCACTCATTAATGTCCCTTCACCTGTTTTACACTAAAACAAACTAAAATGAAATTAAATATAACTAATATGCTCAAAAACTAACAAATTCGGTTCCAAAATAGACAGGTATTTCACACCTATCAATACCCCCAAACTTAGAATTTTGCTAGTTCTCGAGCAAAACACTAACACTAAACTAAACTAAACTAACTAATAAACTAACCAACTAAAAATGAAAAACTAAACTAACACTAAAGAAGTATATGCATGTAAATATAAAGTTCAATCGATAGGACCAGTTTGTTCCTCTCTCAACATCCCTAAATTTGATCAAGTTTGGGAAGTAACCCACACCAAGTGGTGTTCTAGAATTTCAAGGATCAATAATATAAAAACCATTCTAGATCCATTTGAAGTGTGTGCGTAAGAACTCAAATGTGTAATTATTGAAATACCAGATTTGATTATTCAATAGTTAAGCTCATAACTTAAACCGTTGAAGGATTCAGGAAAACCATACGCTTGATTGGAGTATACTATCCACTAATGTAGGCTCGGATATTCACATAAATCAGTAGGGCTTGGTTTGGCTTTGGAGAACGACCACGGGTATCATTGGAATTGAAAATAGATAATCATTTGAATTGAACGATACCCGAGGTAAAATCGCTTGTCACTATCCTCTCTCATGACCCCCACATTCTTAGAATACAATTCTGAATAAGAAATGAAGATCTTTGTATTCACTTGTCGAAAGAAAAGAAAATGAAAACGATATTCACATTTTTTTTTAAATCAACATATTCCTAAATTAATTAGAATTATTATAGTTTTAGGAGAGTGCAAAAATAAGTTAGAGAAACACAACCCCAAACTTATTCAAATTTATAAAATTTTAGGAATATATAAAAGAAAGAAATTATAGAAACACCCCCCAAACTTATTTTAGGAGTGTTCAAAAAGAAATATGAATGTGACAAGTGAATACACTAATACTGAATCAATAAAAATTTATCAGAAACCCGACCGCTCACTTGATTTCACTCACTTTTGAAAATTAGTCTTAGCGACTTTGGGTTAAGAAAAAATTAAATGAAAGGAGTATTTGAACATTTTCAAAATTGATTACGTTATCGGCTTCGACAGGGGAAATAAAGAATGAAAATTTTCAGGTTAGCTACAATGGTTCAAGCGAAAAAATGACGGCCTAAATCACGTCTCCGGAATTACCTTACTTACGATTCCGCCTCAAGTTTCCCCTAAATCAAGTTCTAGTTTCCTCATTTTCTATCATGAGCTTAATATTGAATAATCAGCGTCTAATTGTTCAGATTATTATACATTGAGTTCTAATGTCGTGCGATTTTAGGATTGAGATAATTTTTATCCAATCGACATGTTAAGCACACAAAACACACAAAGAAGGCATTACCCCCGACCTCAATATGCAATTAGGGGATAATTCTCATCATCGGGTATTGGCACAAATGAACTCGACAACTAAACATGCTAATACAACTTCAAACATACACAATTCTAAACTAAATCTAATACTAACATACATAAATTAATCTAACACTACACATGCAAAAACAAAAATTAAACAAAACTAAACTAAAAATTTAAAAACTAAAGCATTCATTAAAATAATAAAATATATACATAAACATAAATTTGTACATAAATGTTTTTTGCATTTTGTTCAAAAAAAAATAATAAAGGTTCATCCTTTTCTACAAAAAATTAAAATGGATGAACATCCACTAAACTAATCATCCATTCCATCCCAATACATGCTTGAACAAAAGACGTGTTCCACTATCCGCAAACCCAATAAACATATAGAATTAATGCATACAAAATAGGTTGAACACATACCAAGGGAATAAATCTTATTCCCTACTGTTCACCTGACAGAGAATTCCTCTCCACCACTATCACGTCGAGATGGAAATTGTGGCGGTTGGAAAAAGTGTGACGACAATGCCAAAGCGGTCGCACATGAACCTATGGATTTGATCTGGCGCACACACTAATCACAACGTTTCAATAAAATATGAACAATGTAGCATGCAATTTTGTTTCACACAATTTAACAATCCATAGAAACTTATCACCAAAAATCAAACCAAAATCCCAAAGTGATAAAGAAAATCATGAAAATGGGGTTGAAAGTTGATTTGTGGTAGATGATTTGGGGTGGAAATCACAAATTTTGGTAATGGAAGGATGATTTTTGAGTATTGGAACGGTTTGGGAGTGAGGTTTTAGAGAGAAGGTGGAGGATTTTGGGGAGGCAACCTTGCGATATTAATTTTTGAACGAATAGGGGCTGTTTAACTGCAGAAGGTCCATCACCTAGGAGGTGGAGCTCTTTTTTTTTTTGTTTTTAAAAAAAAAAAAAAAACCTTTCTGATGTTTATTCGCCTAGGCGGTAGTTTTTCCGCCTAAGCGAAGTTACACCAGTGTAAAAACTCAATCAACTGCACTATTTTCGCCTAGGCGATGGAGCATTTTTTCAAAATTTGTTGCATCCTGTAATTTTATAGCCTAGGCGGTGGATTCACCGCTTAGGCGGTGGACCTGCAACTCCTTCTTTATGTTTTTCTCAAATTTTCAAAATACGACTCCATCTTGTATGTTTCCACTTCGATTGTTCAACATGTTTAAACGTGAAACACTTCCCCAAGCGTCCACATTCCTAAATTCACTTCCGAACATGTTCTGAAGCCAGGCCCGCTTCCAAAAAGAATAAATAATAAAATAAATAGTAACAAAAATCAGGTAATTCGATACCCTAAGTATTTTTTTACCAAAATTCCCATAGACAAGGAATTTGGGCTTAAATGCTCAGTTGGATCAAGTTCATGGCTTGAAGTTGGTTTCTCCTCTCAGTCCTTATCATTTTCAATATAAGCTCGATCTCGAGATTGAGAATTAAAAATTTCAATCTTCTTCATCGTTTCTCGCACGGCTTAATCACACTAACACAATAAAACAAAAATTAAAATGAAAAACAAAACAAAATAAATGTCAGGATTAACAATTGACCACTTAGTCGCAATATCAACTTAAATTTCACACTATTCCCCGGTAATGGCGCTAAAAATTTGGTAGGGCGTAAATTACACCGCTACTTACTCTCGCAAGTATACGAGGTATAAGTTTTAATATAGTGGATCTTGAAGATCGGATATCGTTCCCATAGAGAAAAGTGTGAATGATTGAATACCGCAATTTACGTAGTCTCATGTTATCCTGACGATTAAAGACATGATTTAAAATTAAACTAAGCTAAACTAAAATTAGTGGGTTAATCTTAACTAAGTTGATTAATTAGGGATTGATTTCGTTCACTTAATATATGTTTGATTTCGTTTAGTTAACAATAACGGAGTTTAGATATCCGACAATCTTAGTTTGTAAATTCCTCCGCCACCTCTTCTGAGTGTAAGACGGGGGAATACGCGACTTCTTGCCAACGAAAGGGTCCCCCTCAATGTCTTAACGACTCTAGGCCACGTGAGTCTTGACCCAACGTCATCGATTGCACACTAACTAACGCCCTCCCGGGTCGTTAGATCCTAACGATGTGTTTACCCTAGTCTGAATCCAGGGTTACCTCTCCCGAGTGTCAAACCTTAGATTCTCAAATCCAACCCTAATATCATTAAAAGCATACTAAGATCGTCATCGAATGATAAACACAATTGGATTTAAAAGCAACAACTATTAAAGAAACATATATTAAACCAAACGAGTATTTATACAACTACATTTATCCCTAACTAATCTTTAATTAAACTAACATGTTCTTAGCCAATACAACATTAAATAAAGAGGATATCATCAATATCAACAATAAAAATTAAGTACAAAGATGGAAACAAGGGAAAAAAATCAAATCTCAAAGTGGAGTAGTCCATTTTCGCCAAAGAACAATCCTCCCGAGCTTCCTCTTCTCCATTGATGAATTTCCTCTTCTAGCTCTTCAAGAAATGGCCAAGAACACTTCCTAAAACTAATCTAATCTACTTCCTAAATTATCTAATCCTAACAAAGGTGGAAGGAGCTCTCAAAATATAATTCGATTCCTCTTCCGTTCTTAACAATTGGAGGAGAAATGGGTTAAAAAGAAGGATTGGGAAAATATCTTCAAAATATCCAAAAATAGATATTTCTGTGCAGAGTGTCACCGCCTAGGCGGTGGTTTAAGTTGGTTAAGCTTTTGTAGGATCTTCGCCTAGGCAGTGGCTACTGGCACAACATTCTGACGTTTTCTTGCCTAGGCGGTGGTTCAACACTTTAACATTCCAACTTTCTGCCTCTTTTCTGCCTAGGCGGTGGTCTTCATGCACCGAAACCCAGTTCTTCATGTTTTGTTCACCGTTTCTCCACCGTTTTCGCTTGTTTATCGCTCGTTAATGTCCCTTCACCTCTTTTACACTAAAACAAACTAAAACAAAATTAAATTTAACTAATATGCTAAAAAACTAACAATTTTGGTTCTGAAATAGATAGGTATTTCATACCTATCAGCATACAACAGAGGAAGATATACGGAATAGAGATGAACCACTCTCCATCATAATCCCTTAGATCTGTGTTGTCGGTCGGCAAAACATGGGTTGGTACTCTGATATCAAGATTAAGTTGTATCTAGGGTATTAGGTCCGACCAAATTCAATTTGAGTCCTAGTCGTTGGTGATTGGAGTTCATAGATCAATGGCGGAGTGTTTGGTCATTCCAAATCAACTGGTTCTGTCGAAGGTTGGGTGAGCAAGCAAGCTAGAGGTTAAATCTAGTGGTTGGTGGTGGGAGAACCAAAGAACAGACAATGTCAAAGGCGAATAGAGGAGATTTTCTTCGGAGATATCGATAAAAAATGAAGTGCATGTGTTGGGCAGAGGATTCTTCATCGTCCTTTCACTTATGAAGAGCAAAAGTTGGGGATTTCAGATGGGCCCATGCTTCTAGAGTGAGAAGAAGTAGCTCATCAAATCTTGGGACTAGGTTTGAATTCTAAATCTTTTTTTCTCTGATTTATTGGTTCTTGAAATTTGATGGTTTTGATTCATAAGGTTTCTCTGGTCTATGTTTCTGAATTATTTTGCTCTGCTTTATCTTGGTCTTTGTTTTATCTTTACATTCTTACAGTTGTGATTAGGTTAAGTTCTAGAGGTAACCTATGGTAATGAATTTTAGAGAAAATGTTTTAGGGAGAGAGTGGAAGAGGATTATTACTATCTTTGTGGATAATATCCTGGAGAGAGTTAACAGTCATTGGCTTAACCGAGTCGTTCAATGGCATGGTTGTGTGTTAGATGTGTTCATACCAATCAAGAGAAGAGTTGTCACGAATTCTAGATTTGGATTTGTGAGATTTTCCATTCTTCTTGAAGCTCAAAGGGCTATAAGAGTCCGTGATGGATTAGTTACTTTTTAAACAAAGTTGGAAGTTCGTTTTGTGGCTTTTGGACCATCTAACCGCAGGAGTTTTGAGAGAAAAAATGTGGTAAGGAAGATTGATAATGATCTTCTTCTTCTTGAGGATTCCCTTGTCCAAGTACTTGATAAGGGTAAATTATTATCAATACTAATAAAAAAGACTTTATCAATAAGAACATTTCGATTATTTGTGAAGGTAAAACGTACACTATTAACAAGCTACTATTGGAAGCTGTCTCAATGATTTACAAATGGTTAATGGGGTGAAAAATAATATGAACTCTATTGATTCCATTAAACAAGGTTCTTAGAAAGTTGTTGTGGTAAATGGGGTGGAAGTTAGAAAAGAAATTATAGATATAGTCTTTAAACCTTGTGAAACTCTAATCTTTGTTTGTGAGGATCGACTTGAAGATTTTGTGAATAGGGAGGATGATGTTACTTTAGGCCTTTATCAACTAAAAATGATTGAGGAAGAGGTAAATTCTTGCTCAGTGGACACTGTTGAATCGGTATCAGGAAACGTAGTTCGGGGAGTCGAAGATAAAAGTTTGTCAACTCATGGATACTCTGAAAAAGGTTTGGATGAAATCGGTAAGATGTTCTCTATCCTTGGAGGAGTAGCGACTAAAAAGAAGTTGTTCTTAATTCCCAAAAAGAAAAGGGAAAAAGAAATCCTTAGCAGTTGGTGATTCAGAAAGTAATTCAGAAAAAAACTTTTGTTGAAGTGGTTTTTCTTAGCAGTTGGTGATTCAGAAAGTAATTAATGCAACTCAAGTATTTTTTCTGGGAATCTAGTAATTGTTGTAATTTTGAAATGGTTGGCACCAAGAGTGAAGAATTTAGGGGAATCAACAACTCCGTTGAGTTGATTCTGTTTAATTCTCTATTTAGAGATATATGAGATGCAATAGAATATCTATATTTTGAATGGGGTTTAGAAAAAAATCTTACTGCTTGAGGCGGAAGGACCTTGGATGATTGCTTGGTCCATGGTTTGTGCTCATTGCAATTGAACCAAATCAATAATTTGTTGTGTTGGTTTTTTGTGTTTTCTTATATATCTAGCTAATTGTAACGGACTATTATATGAGGCTCTTATTGGTTTCGCTGGGCAGTTGTGGTATTGGTGGCCGCTAATTTAAGCGCTGTCACTTTCACCGCAAGCGTACGGATCAAGTTTTAGTATAATAGACCTTTCGGTCAGGTATCGTATCCACAGGGATTGGTTGAAATTACTATCGAGTACTGCGATTGTCTTAACTCGACTTTATCTAGGCGACTAAAATAGAATATAAAATTAATACTGATGAGGGTATTTTTGGGCACTTATGAGTCAGCACTTGAGACCTAGTCACGTGTCAACCCTCGCAATGACAGGAACGTATTCCGGAATCCACAAGGCCACGTTGGAGCATACATCGACTACGGTTCCTCCCTTGAATCTCATTTACACCCAGGGAGAAGCGAGGAGCCTCGCAAGGACGTGCCTCTCTGAGTTCTGCGCCGTGCCCTCAGCGATCAGTTTCAGGGACTCAGTCGCTCACCTCGACTGACTCCCATTTTCTCCTTGTTTCTTCTCCAGGATTCCACGGATCTCTACGCTCCTTCACCAACTCATCGCCACAGGCTTGTCAAAAGCCCGCAGGCTTCGCCAAATTGGCCCAAAAGCCCAAGCCCAACGATTATCTCCTAAACGCCCCAGATTAATTAATCTTGTTTAGGCCCGACTAATAATATCCAACGCCTATATATATCGGGGGCTATGTAAGCCCGAGGTACGCTTTAATGACTTACATTACGTGCAAGTTCATTTGTTTCCTTACTATATTCTGTACGTTTTCTCTCTGAGCACTGATTACCACGCCGGAGGGGCTTCACTGGGATAAACCCCGGTCTGAGCCTTCTGCAGGTACACTCCCTGAGGAGCAAGACTCTGGACACAGCAGGTCAGTCCTCCTAAGACCCAGCACAGCTCGCTCGAGGACTTTTCAATCGACGACTCCACTTCAGCAAGAGGACCCACCTGTCATCCGACTGGACCATACTCGAGGTGTATACCAGTTTTATGCACCAACAGTTTGGCGCCATCTGTGGGAACCGAGCAAAAAGCCTTCCCCTGATCATTTCTCTCTACTCAGCTGAGCTTGAATAATCACAAGGTCCAGTTAGATAGACACAAAACAGAAGAACGAGAAGACATGTTGAACAATCCAAGTGCATACCCCCCAACTCCTACCAACGAGGATAACTGCCCCCTCAATGGTCAGGTAGGACCATCCACTCTGCCACCTGGAACTGCGAGATAAACCTCAGGAGTTGTGGACGCATCTCGGTTTGATCTCCTTGAACACCAAATGCAAGAGTTCAAGTCAAGTATACAACTCCTTCTCGCGCGCTTGCCACCGCCCCCTGTTCAGGGTGGACGAGCCCTCCAGCCCTCAACACTTGATGAGCCGCCCCAAAATCGCGATGTTTTTATGGACACTCTGAATGGGCAGTAGCCCGAGGGCCGTCCTCTACCTCGCAACCCTGAGTTTGCGGGACAACAGAGGGCCCTCCCTGTAATGCCAAGATCTCCATCTCATCTGCTACACGAATTTGTGCCAAGGGATATGTCGGTGTCCCCTAATGGTTGTGCTATTCATCGGCCTGCCAGGTCCGATCATAGAGGTCGGCGTGATCGTGAGGTTGACTCTTACTCACCTTCCTCCCATCACCCTAATGCCCGGGCTGCGGACAGTCGGATCCAGAGAGAGCCCCAAGCAGGGGAGGTTGTGAAACGTCGTCTGGCCACTGTAGAAGCCCTTCTCCAAGAGGTACAAGGAGGCCGGGTTGGATCGGGTATTATTCTGGAGGTGAATTCTCTTTTTGTGGATGAGGTTCTGGAGGAAGTAGCACCGAGACACTTCACCCAACCCCAAATGAGTCCGTATGATGGGACTTCAGATCCTGTTGACCACCTTTCTATGTTCAAGTCTTATATGGACATGCAGGTGGCCTCTGTAGCTTTGAGGTGCAGAGCCTTTTCCATCACTCTTATAGGTGCTGCAAGATCGTGGTTCCAAGGTTTGCGGCCAGTGTCCATCTCCACCTTCAGAGAACTTGAGCAATTGTTCTTGGCTCGTTTCAGTCATTCCCAGAGTAGTCCAAAGACTGTGGCTCATATTCTCACTCCTCGACAAGAGCCCATTGAATTTTTGGGTGATTACGTTGAGCGTTTCAACCGAGAAGCAAATTTATGTGATGACCTCCCTAATGCCGTTGCGCTAAATGCCTTTGTTGACAGGCTCTGGCATCAGAGATTATCCTGTGATCTCTGCTCTAACCCTGCTCTCACACCCGATCAAGCGCTAGACCGTGGGACTAGATTCCATGGTGCTGACCTCCGTGCGGCAACCAGGAGAGGGCAGGCAGGAGAAAACAAGCCAAGGGAATCAGGAAATGAAGGTTCGAATCAAGCCCAAGGCTCGAGAAGATTACGAGATGAAGGGAGGTTTAGACCCCTTCCTGAAAATAGGAGTCCACTTCCTCCTCCAGAGCGTCACCAACAAGAGTTCACCCTGCTCACGGCCTCAGTGGCTACCGTCTTCGTAGAAAACTCAGGGCAAGACTTCTTCCCTCCTCCGCCGCCCTTGAGGGGAAGGCCGATCGGGAGATCGATGACACAGTACTGTGAGTTTCACCAAGACCAAGGTCACTCCACAGAGAACTGTTTCCAACTCCGACAGGGGATTGAAACTCTTGTCCGAAGAGGCTATCTCTGGAACTACATCCAGAGAGGAAATCAGGGGTATCCTGATGGGGATGAACCACAGGGAGAGCCCCGGGCCCAGAGAAGAAGAGGGAATCGTAACTGTCTACCGTCCCGGGGCGCTGAGGCCGGAGAGAATCACCAACGTGTGGATGGTGAAATCAACCACATCCATAGCGGATTCAGCTCTAGAGACATATAGAGTCACTAGGGTCACACGTCTGAGCATATACGATTTTGAAATAGGAAAGAATGTGCCACACAGGCGCCCGCAGAATGCTGACTAGTTGAAGTACAACTTCTGTAGGGATGATCCACTTTTGTGAACAACTTCCAGTTTGTACAAAGTATGGTACTTTTGCTTAAACAAATAAAGAATGTGTTTTGTGCAATATGCCTTGTATTCTCTCCGGTCAATGGCATTCCGACCCCCTGAGTCTCATCCCAGCTCTCGGCGTCACGAGTGATTCTCCACGGCTGCATTCCGACCCCCTGAATCGCATTCCAGCTCTCGGTGTCGCGAGTGATTCTCCACGACTATATTCCGACCCCCTGAGTCGCATCCCGGCTCTCAGCGTCGCGAGTGATTCTGCACGGCTACATTCCGACCCCCTGAGTCGCATGCCGGCTCTCGGCGTCGTAAGTGATTCTCCACGGCTGCATTCCGACCCCCTGAGTTGTGTCCCAACTGTCGGTGTCGCGAATGATTCTCCTCAGTGGTACTCCGACCTCCTGAGTCGCGGATAATTCACCAAATCAACATCCCGACTCTCGGCGTCGCGAGTAACTCTCCACAAGTCTTATCCCGATGCTCAGCGTCGAGGGTGACAACCAGACCCTCTCCAGAAGTCAATAGTCCGTACCCGGGGACAGACTTAGGTCATCCACCAAGGGCGGGACATTGATTGGGTCTGAGGGCCTGCAGCCAAGTACCTCTCCCTACTAGTCGACTATGAGTCTGGCGTTCTAAAAGGGAAAGTGCTCCTGCATGGACTAAATAGAGATAGCCTGAAAGGGTTCTTGAATGAGCCTGAATACGGAGAACTCCCCGATGACCGGCCACAAGGGTCCAACCACCGTGTTGTGCTTCTGTGGACCGAGAGGATCAGCTACCTTGGGAAACCCTACTCCTAAGTTCACGACACGATTTCCTTGCAATCAGCTCGTGTCCCGAACTGGGAGGCTAGTGGACTATGGTCCTGGACAGAGACGAGAAGTTCTTGAAGTTTTTGTAAACTTTTCAAAATTTTACAACTCTAAAAACTATGCTAGGCAAAGAATGACTTGGCAAAAACGTTAAGAGAAAAGAGTAGACTCTGAAATACCCTGGTAATGCCGGGCGTTCGTGCGAGGGGAAGTAGATTTAGTCTCACCCTCCTCGGGGGGCCCTCGTCAGCACTGTCCGCCTCGACGTCCTTGTGCGTGGCACTATCTTGAGGTTCAGCCTCAGTGTTTCGTAACCGGAACTACCAGGTACGACGGACACCGTCCTGCCGTGTCACTCCTAGCCGACAGGGTCCAATAACGACTTTCTCCAAGAGTGTCGTCCAGAAATTTCCCCACATCTCCTCGGCCTGGCGTCGTCTAATCCGGCTGCCCCTGTCCTACCATGCAGCCTCAGGCCGGCTGGGCGCAGATGAGAGTCTATCCCAAATTCTCCCCTCAAAAAAATCTATGAGTTAAAATAAAATAAAATAAAATATATATATATATATATAATATAAAAATAATAATAATAATAATAAATAAATAAAAAATTTAAGGGGGAGGGGCGCTGCCCCCTCCCCCCTCGTATCGGCCCCAAGTGGGGCGCTGGTCCCTTGGGGCCAGCGTGTGGCGCTGGCCCCAAGGGACCAGCACCATGCTGGCTGCAAGGCCAGCGTGAGGGGGGGGAAGAGGGCTACCCCATCCCTCCTCCCCCCTCCTTTTGTTTCATTTTAATTTAGGGGGCAGTTTTGCCCCCTTAAATTTTAAGTGGGGGGTACAACCCCTCGCCTTCCTGCCCGTTCGCAGCACGCACTTTCTTGGGGTTTGCATTAATTTTTTCCACAGTGAAGGTCAGTCCGTTCTCAGGGCCTGTTCACGGTGAATGTGTGTTGCCCTGAAAATAAAAAAAATTTGGGGCCGCCCTGCCGTGCTACCTGACCCCAGAGCCCGGCGGTATGGGAGCATATTTCTAATTAGCTCCTCTAAAAAAGTTAAACTCCTGGAAAATTGTCACCGTGAAATCTAAAAAATTCGGGGTCGCCCTACCGTGCTACCTGACCCCGGACCCCGGTGATATGGGAGCATATTTCAAATTAGCTCCTCTAAAAAAGTTAAACTCTTGGAAAATTATCGCTGTGAAATCGAAAAAATTCAGGGTCGCCCTGCCGTGCTACTTGACCCCAGACCTCGGTCGTAGGGGAGCGTATTTCAAATTAGCTCATCTAAAAAATTTCAACTCTTGAAAAATTGCCGTCCTGAAAATCGAAGAAATTCGGGATCGCCCTGCTGTGCTACCTGACCTCGGACCCCGACCATGTAGAGGCCTATTTCGAATAAGCTCCTCAAGAAAAAACTAACTCTTGAAAAAGTGTCGATCAGAGGTGTTTCTCGCAATCCAAAGTCTTTAGGACGCCCGTTTAAGCCAGGAATTGATATCCCTGACCGTCTCTCTTCTCTCGTCGCACAGGGCTAGGGGGCTATTGATGAGGGTATTTTTGGGCACCTCTGAGTCAGCACTTGAGACCCAGCCACGTGTCAACCCTCGCAATGACATGAACGTATTTCGGAATCTACAACGTCACGTTGGAGCATACACCGACTATAGTTCCTCCCTGGAATCTCATTTACACCCAGGGAGGAGCGAGGATCCCCGTAAGGACGTGTCGCTCTGAGTTCTGCGCCGTGCCCTCAGCGATCAGTTTCAGGGACTCAGTCACTCACCTCGACCGACTCCCATTTTTACCTTGTTTGTTCTCCAGGATTCCACGGATCTCTGCGCTCCTTTACCAGCTCATCGCCACAGGCTTGTCAAAAGCCCGCAGGCTTCGCCAAATGGGCCTAAAAGCCTAAGCCCAACGATTATCTCCTAAACGTCCCAGATTATCGGCTAAACACAGGATTTCGACTAATTAATCATGTTTAGGCCCGACTAATCATCTCCAACGCCTATATATATCGGGGTCTATGTAAGCCCGAGGTACGCTTTAATGACTTACATTACGTGTGAGTTCATTTGTTTCCTTACTATATTCTGTACCTTTTCTCTCTAAGCACTGATTACCACGCTGGAGGGGCTTCACCAGGATAAACCCCAGTCTGAGCCTTCTGCAGGTACACTCCCTGAGGAGCAGGACTCTGGACACAGCAGGTCAGTCCTCCCAAGACCCAGCACAGCTTGCTCGAGGACTTTTCAATCGACGACTCCACCTCAGCAAGAGGACCCACCTGTCATCCGACTGGACCATACTCGAGGTGTGTACCAGTTTTATGCACCAACAAATACTAATACTAAAATACTAATTTAACTATACTAATACTATATGGAGATAGTTTTGAGAGAGTAGGTTGTCTAGGGATTAGTTTCGTTTATGAATATGTGTTTGATATTGTTTTAGTTTATGTTAACGACGTTCGACTTATCCGACAATCTCGGTATCTAAAACTCTTCTGCCACCTCTCCCGAGAGTAAAACGGGGGATGTAACGCAAGTTCGTGTCAACGAAGAAATCTCCCTCAATGTCTTAACGACCCTAGGTTGCGTGAGTCTTTCCCCAACGTAATTGATTGCACACAATACAACTCCCTCCTGAGTTATTGGATCATCACGTTGTGTTTACCCTATCGACAATCTCAATTCTTAAACCCCCCCGTCACCTCTCTCGAGTGTAAGACAGGGGAATATAGGACTTCGAGTAAACAAAGAAGTCCTCTTCAACGTCTTAACGAACCTAGGTCACGTGAGTCTCGCCCCAACATCATCGATTGTCCACAATCCATCTCCCGACCTGGTTGTTGGATCATGTCGTTCGTTTATTCTAGTTCGAATCCGGGATTTGTCAAATCCCGTATTCTCATAACATGATAAACAAACAATATGGCACACACAATCAAAATAACAAATAACATCCACAAACAAAACACAAACTCAATTCAACAACATATTCATAAATTATATTAATAATCCCTAAACAACCTATGTTTATCCAATGGCCATAACCAAGTATACAATGTAAAATGGCGTAAGCATACTCAACAACTACAAAAATGAAGAAAACAAATAGAAGAAATGAGTGACTTAGCCTATATCCAAACCATTGGCGCTAGAACCGACGAACGATCGCTTCTCTCTTCATCTTCCACCTTGGGTTGAGAGCACTCCCTCAAAAATCTCTCAAATTCACCCGAACATGTAGCCTAAGGGGTTGGGGGGGGGGGGGGGGGTGATTCCACCGGAAGAGAGGTGGAGAGGAAGGGTTTAAATAGGTAAAATATCTAAATAAATATCTTAAGACTGTGTAGAGTTGACCGCCGCGGCGGTGGTGGAGTATGTCAGTTTATGGTTCGCCTAGGAGGTGGACTTGGTGACATCCTGCATTATGACCACCGCGGTGGTGGATCTTAGCGCCGCTGCGGTGGACGTTCAACAAGAATTGGTGCACTCTACATCTTCACCGCTGCGGTGGTGGGCTTCTTTCACAACAATGCCTTATTGCTTGTTTTTCTACTGTTCTCCGACCGTTCTCAATACGATTTGATTGTTTATACTCCGATTTCATAGATTTTCACCCCACACACCTGTTTTAATATAAAAAGAATAAAAACATATTAAAACATATTAAAAATATAATAAACGTACTCGAAAACTAATAATATTCGATTTGAAAATAGATAGGTAATTTATACCTATCAAATACCTCCAAACTCAGAATTTTGCTAGTCCTTAAGCAAAAGACCCAAACAATACAAGAAAATATAAAAAACTAATTACGAAATTGAAAACTGAAAATGAAAAAACACTAAAAATAAAAATGTGTAGGTTTTGATTATCATATACAGGCTAAACGATTTTTGCTCATCGAACCCCAATCCTATCAAGTTCAAGCATAAATCACACCATGTGATCTAGAATTTCGACATTCAAAAATTGTAAGCACCATTCTAGATCATGTTTAAGTGTGTGTGATTAAACTTAAATATACAACTATCCATTGATTAGATAGGATTACTCCTCAATTAAATTCATGACTAAAACCGTTAAGGTATAGGGAATCCAAATGCTTGACCCGGGTTCTATTCTCCACTAATGTAGGTAAGGAGGTTCAAAAATATCACTAGGGCTGGGATCGGTTTTGGAAAAACGGCCAAGGGTAAATTTGAATAGAAAATGGGTTAACGTTGTTAACTTAACGTTATCCAAGGCACATCGCTGGTACACTCACACTTGAACCCCTATAGATAATTTTGAAACAACCCTGAACAATACAATTAAGAATGTTTTACTCACTTGTCATGTAAAAAAGAAACGTAAATATATATATATACACCCCCCCCAAACTCGTTCGAATATTAAAATTTTAGGAGTGTGCAAAAAGGATTAAGTAACACACCCCCAAACTCATTCGAATTTCTACAATTTTAGGAGTGTGCAAAAATATGAACGACATACGTCAAGCGAGTACTCGAATACCAAACCAATTTAGAAGTTCGCCGGAAACCCAACCGCTCACATCAAGTAGCGAAATGCTAACTTGAATCACTCACGTTGTGCCTTTGGTTTAGCGATAAAGGTTTGGAAAAAGTTCAATTGGCTAGGGTATTTGGTAAATGTTCAGAAATTGAAATGGCATTTTGGTTTCGATAGTGTAACGAGGGATAATGATATTGCATGGTGGGCTTCAAAAGGCTCAAGCGATCAAATGAATGCCTAAATATATCTCCTAAACCACATCGCCTAGGATTTTACCTCGAATTTTCCCCAAATCAAGTTCTAGAATCCCTATTGTCATGAAATTTAGTAAAGCATAATCGGTTTCAAATCAATTAGATAGTGTTATATTGAGCTTACGTGCTCGTGTATTTAGGATCTACAATAACTTTTACTAAGACGATACGTTAAGTACATAGAACACCCATGAATGAGCTTTACACTCGACCTCAATAAACAATTAGAGGATAGACTGATCATCGGGTAAAGGCCCAGATGACTTCAAAACTTAGCACAAAACAACAACTAAACTAAACTAACTAATCCTAAACAAGCATGCACACGATAAACAAAACATAAACTACAACTAAACATATAATACTATACTAACACATCACACCCGACTTAAACAGGTAATGATCACAACAACCCTATCAGCAATCCCAATGACAGTTTATAGCATGATAATGAAGACAGGGGTTTAGAACATATACCTAGGAGGTGAGAGAATCTCATCTCCAAATTAAGTCGACAGTGACGGATTTAGCTTATTTTAGGACTTGGGTTGCCTTCCAAGTAGCACGTGGTTTAATGTTCTCGGCCCGATATTCTCAGATCGCCCTCAAGCTTGGCGAGATTTTGCTTTGTTCAACTCGATCTTTCAATGAAATGCCTCACCGACTTTTGTGCGTGGCCTCGCACCATAAAACGACTTGGAATCCCGTCGAAAGGGATGCATCAATACCCGTCGATCTAACATCGCCAAGTACCCTGCATAAGAAACAAAAACAAAACTACAAACAAAAATTATATACAAAAGAAATACCTAAAGTAAAATTGGGTCATTTACTCAAAATATTGACAATAACCAACAAAACAATCCCCGACAATCGTTACCAAAAATTAGCTGGTGATCGCCGAAGATTGAATTCGACAAACACAATCTCCAGCAATGGGGCCAAAAAATTTGTGGACGTTGCCAAAAACTGAATTTGACAACAACTAATCCCTAACAATGGTGCCAAAAACTTGGTGGCTGCTAATTTAAGCACTGCCACTTTCACCGCAAGCGTACGGATCCAGTTTTAGTATAATGGACCTTTCGGTCGGGTATCGTATCTACAGAGATTGATTGAGATTACTATCGAGTACCGCGATTGTCATAACCCGACTTTATCTAGGCGACAAAAATGGAATATAAAATTAAATACTAATACTAAAATACTAATTTAACTATACTAATACTATATTGAGATAGTTTTGAGAGAATAGGTTGTCTAGGGATTAGTTTCATTTACGAATACGTGTTCGATTTCGTTTTAGTTTACGTTAACGGCGTTCGACTTATCCGACAATCTCGGTATCTAAAACTCCTCTGCCACCTCTCCCGAGTGTAAGACGGGAGATATAACGCAATTTCGTGTCAACGAATAAGTCCCTCTCAAGGTCTTAACAACCTTAGGTCGCATGATTCTTGCCTCAACGTCATTGATTGCACACAATCCAATTCCCTCCCAGGTTATTGGATTGTCGCGTTGTGTTTACCTTATCCACATTCTTAGTTCTTAAACTCTCCTATCATCTCTCCCGAGTGTAAGACGGGGGAATACATGTCTTCGATTCAACGAAGAAGTCCCCCTCAACGTCTTAACCACCCTAAGTCATGTGAGTCTCGCCCCAACGTCATCGACTGTCCACAATCCAACTCCCGACCGAGTTGTTGGATCGTGACATTCGTTTATTCTAGTCCGAATCCGAGATTTGTCAAATCCCGTATTTTCATAACATCATTCTGATAACATGATAAACAAACAATATGGCACACACAATCAAAATAACGAAGAACATCCACAAACATAACACAAACTCAATTAAACAACGTATTCATAAATTATATTAATAATCCCTAAACAATCTATATTTAGCCAATGACCATAATCATGTATACAATGTAAAATGGCGTAAACATGCTAAACAACTACCAAAATGAAGAAAACAAAGAGAATAAACGAGCGACTTAGCCTATATCCAAAGAATTGGCGCTAGAACCGTCGAACGACCGCTTCTTTCTTTATCTTCCACCTCGGGTTGAGAGCACTCCCTCAAAAATCTCTTAGAAGAGAGGAGGAGAGGAGAAGAGGAAGAGTTTAAATAGGCAAAATATCTAAATAAATATCTTAAGACTGTGTAGAGTTGACTGCCGCAGCGGTGGAGTATGTCGGTTTAAGGTTTGCCTAGGCGGTGGACTTTGTGACATTTGGCATTGTCAGCGCCATGGCGGTGGATCTCAGTGCCGCGGCAGTGGATGTTCAGCAAGAATTGGTGCACTCAGCATCTTCACCGCCATGGTAGAGATCTGGATGCCGCGTCGGTGGGTTTCTTTCCCAATATTGTATCCTTGCTTGTTTTTCCACCGTTCTCCAACCGTTCTCAATACGATTTGATCGTTTATGCTTCGATTTCATACATTTTCACCCCACACACCTGTTTTAATATAAAAAGAATAAAAACATATTAAAAACGTAATAAAGGTACTCAAAAACTAACAATATTTGATTTGGAAATAGATAGGTAATTTACACCTATCAAATAACTCCAAACTCGAAATTTTTCTAGTTCTTGAGCAAAACACACACACAATACAAGAAAATAGAAAAAACTAATTATGAAATTGAAAAGTAAAAATGAAAAAACAGTAAAAACAAAAATGTGTAGGTTTTGATTATCGTCTACTGGCCAAAAGATTTTTTCTCATCGGCCCCTAATCCTATCAAGTTCAAGCATAAATCACACCATATGATGTTCTGGAATTTCAACGTTCAAAAATAGTAAGCGCCATTCTAGATCTTATTTAAGTGTGTGTGATTAAACTTAAATATACAACTTTCCATTGATTAGATAGGATTACCTCTCAATATAGTTTATGACTAAAACCTTTAAGGTATAGGGAATCCAAACGCCTGACCCTGGTTCTATTCTCTACTAATGTAGGCTCGGAGGTTCAAAAAGATCACTAGGACTTGGATCGGTTTTGGGAAAAAGGCCAAGAGTAAATTTGAATAGAAAATGGGTTAACGTCGTTAACTTAACATTACCCAAGGTACATCGCTGGCACACTCACACTCGAACCGCCATAGATAATTTTGAAACAACCCTGAATAATACAATTCAGAACGTCTTACTCACTTGTCATGTCAAAAAGAAACATAAATATATATATTTCACATAACACACCCCCAAACTTGTTCAAATATTTAAATTTTAGGAGTGTGCAAAGAGGATTAAATAACACACCCCTACACTCATTCGAATTTCTACAATTTTAGGAGTGCAAAAATATGAATGACATACGACAAGCGAGTACTCGAATACCGAACCAATTTAGAAGTTCGCCCTAAACCCTATCGCTCACATCAAGTAGCGAAATGCTAACTTGAATCACTTACGTTGTGCCTTTCGTTTCGCGATAAAGGTTTGGAAAAAGTTCAATTGGCTAGGGTATTTGATAAATGTTCAGAAATTGAATTGGCATTTTGGCTTCGACATGGTAACGAGGGATAATGATATTACATGGTACGCTTCAAAAGGTTCAAGCGATAAAATGAATGCCTAAATATATCTCCTAAACCACGTCGCCTAGGATTTCACCTCGAATTTCTCCTAAATCAAGTTCTAGAATCCCTATTGTCATGAAATTGAGTGAAGGATAATCAGTTTCAAATCAATTAGATAGTGTTTTATTGAGTTTACGTGCTCGTGCATTTAGGATCTACACTAACTTTTACTAAGACGATACGTTAAGCACACATAACACACATGAATGAGCTTTACGCTCAACCTCAATAAACAATCAAGGGACAGACTCATCATCGGGTAAAGGCCTAGATGACATCAAAACTTAGCACAAAACAACAACTAAACTAAACAAACTAATCCTAAACAAGCATGCTGGTGGTCGCTAATTAAGCGATGCCACTTTCACCGCAAGCGTACGGATAAAATTTTAGTATAATGGACCTTTTGGTCAGGTATTGTATCCATAGGGATTGGTGTCGTTACTATCGGGTGCCGCGATTGTAATAACCTGACTTTTTCTAAGCTAAAAACAAATGTATTTAATTAATTAAACTAATACTAATATAAGCTAAATTGACTACATTAATATACTAATATGTTTTAGGGTAAAGAATTGTCTAGAGATTAACGTGTTTACAAATATGTGTTGGATCTCAATTTACTCACGTTTACGGTTTTCGACATATTTGACAATCTCGGTACGTAAACTCCACTGCCACTTCTCCCGAGTGTAAGACGGGAGAATATATAACTTCGAGTCACCAAAGAAGTCCCCCTCAACGTCTTAACGACCCTAGGTCACGTGAGTCTCGCCCAACATCATTGATTGTACACAATCCAACTCCCAATCGAGTCATTGGATAGTGCGTTGTATTTACCCTATCGACAATCTCCATTCTAAAACTCCCTCGCCACCTCTCCCGAGTGTAAGACGAGGGATATAATGTGACTTCGTGTCAACGAAGAAGTCCCCTTCAACGTATTAATGACTCTAGGTCGCATGAGTCTTGCCCCAATGTCATCGATTGTCCACAATTCAAACTCCGACCGGGTTATAGAATCGTGGCGTTTGTTTACCCAAATCTAAATCCAGGGTTTGTCAAAACCCCGTATTCTCTATTTATGTAACTAAACATGATAAACAACCAATACGATAAATACAATCAAACTACGAAGAACAAACATAAACGCAACACCGAAATCATCGAAACAACATATTTATAAATTATATCGTTAATCCCTATACAATCCATGCTTAACTAAGGTCATAGCCGCATTTACAATAAAATAATAAGCTAAACATGCTCACAATATCCTAAGTTAAATAAATAAGGAAACACAATCGAAGAACTTAGCCTCGTCTGAAGATAAACTGCGAAGAACGCTCAACGATTGATTCGCCGTCTTCTACATTTCGGGATGTGAGCTCCACCTCTAAAACTCCTAAACCCTAGCCTAAGGTGCCCAAATGGCCGGGGGGCTCAAGAGGAAGGGAGAGGAGTGGGTATATATAAGAAAAATATCTCAAAATATCTAAATAAATATCAAGGTTATGCAGAGGGTCTCTGCCTAAGCAAACGGTAGGTTGGTTTGGTGACCGCCGCTGCAGTGAAGACAATGGTGGATTAGGAAAAACATTGTGCTGGTTTTCTGCCTAGGCGGTGAGTGGTCAATAGAATTTTGACCTTCTCCGCATTTTCACCACCTAGGCGGTGGTCTGGACGCCTAGGCGGTAGACTTGTTTCACAATATCGCCTCCGTGCTAATTTTTCCACTGTATTTTAACCGTTTTTGGTTCTATCTCATCGTTTTCGCTCTAGTTTCCTATCTTTTTACCCCACACACCTGATTTATACAAAAAGTATGAAAACTAATTAAAACATAATAAAAAAATATATAACCGCATGAAAACTAACTTAATTCGGTTTGGAAATACGTAGGTAGATCACACCTATCAAATACCCCCAAACTTGGAATTTGGCTAGTCCTCGAGCCAAACACACACACGAAAATGAAAAATACAACTAAATGAAATAACTAACATCCTAAAAACAATGTAAACATAACAACATGCGAATTTTACATTCTTCTAACGGCCTATTTATTGTTGTCCCTCAACAATCGCCAGTTCTATCGTGTTCTGGCGGTAAAACACATCATGTGGTTCTAGAATTTCGGCATGTAATAATTATGAACTCTATTTTAGATCCTGTAAACGTGTTAGTGCGAGACTTAATAATATAACTATACAACGATCAGATTGGATTATCCCCGAACGAAATTCATGACTTAGACCATATAGGACTAGGATTTCCATAGGCCAGATTGGGGTCCACTCTCCACTAATGTAGGCTCAGAAATTCATAGAGATCATTAGGACTTGGTTTGGTTAAGTAATATTTGGCCAAGGGTATTTCAGAATTGAAAACGGGTGAACGTTGTTAACTTAACGTTACCCAAGGCTCAACGCTTAGCATATTCAGTCTCGAACCCCCATACTTAGATTGGAAACAATCCTAACATGTATTTAAGATCGACGTACTCACTTGTCAAAAACAAACGGAATAAAACTTATATTTACATATGTTTTTTTAACTTACCACACCCCCAAACTTATCTGATTAGTAAGATTTTACGGGTGTGGTTAAAATGAAAGAAAAACGATAAGTGAGTACTCGAATACCTGAACCAATTCGAAGTTTGCCCTAAACCCAACCGCTCACATCAAGTAGCATTTGCAATTGCTAACTTGATTCACTTTAATGTGCCTTTAAATTCAGAGATTTAGGTTTGGAAAAAGGTCAACTGGCTAGGGTATTAGTTTATGTGTTAAGAACTGAATTAGCATTTAGGCTTCGACAGGGTGACAAAGGATAAACATGTAATAGGGTAAGATTAAAAAGGCTCAAGCGACAAAACGACTGCCTAAATCACGTCTCCTAAACTACCTCGCCTAGGATTTTGCCTCAAGCTTCCCCTCAATCAGGTTCTAGAATCCTTAATGTGTCATGAGTTTGGCTAATTGATAATCTTCCTAAAATCAATTGAATAGAAATACATTGAGTCTATGTGCTCGTGTAAATTAGGATCTACAATAATTTTAACCAAAACCCATAGTCAAGCACACAGAACACACATGCCTGGGTATTTCCCTTGACTTCGAAAATAACCAGGGTTAATCTCATCATTGGGTAACAACCCAAGTGAACGCAAAACTCAACATGCGAACAACAACAACAAATAAACACATTCTAACCTAAACACACATGCACATGGAAAAATAATAACACATAAACTAACAATACTAAATACTACACATAACTTTCGAACTCAAAATGGATAATGTCCTTAGTGATCCCAATCATCAATCTGAACATATGAAATTTAAGTATGCTGACGAAGGGGGTTTAGAACACGTACCTGAGAGGCAAGAGGATCTCGCTTCCATTTAAATTCGATGGAGATGGATTTAACTTATTTGACCTTGGGTTGCCTCCCAAGAAGTGCGTGGTTTAATGTCATCGGCCCGACATTTTCAGAACGCCCTCAAGATTGGTGAGGTTGTGCTTTAGATGGCTCAATATTTCAACGAAATGCCTCACCGGATTATGTGTGTGGCCCCACACCATAAAACGGTTTGGAATCCCATCGAAAGGGGTGCATCAATACCCGTCGATCTAACGTCGCCAAGTACCCTGCATAAGAAATAAAAACAACACTATAAACAAAAATTATATACAAAATAAATGCCTAAAGTAAAATTAAGTAATTTACTCCACAATATTGACAATAAACGACAAACACACTCCCCGACAATCGTTACCAAAAACTCGGTGCCGATCGCAGAAAACCGAATTTTGACAAACAACCAATCCCCGGCAACGACGCCAAAAACTTGTATGTCGTTGACGGGACTAGAATACGATACACTTGCTTCTCATATCTAAAACTTAAATTTCCAGCTGTTACTGCGTTTCTCCGGTAATAATCAACAAAAAAATCCTCGACAACGACACCAAAAACTTGTATGGGCGAGAATTTTCACGTCCTCGCCTATACGTGACTTCTTGTAAGTGTACGAGGTCAAAGTTTTAGTATAGTGGGATCGTGAAAGATCGGGTTATCGTATTCATAGGGATTGGTGTCGTTACTATCGAGTATCGCATTTGTCATAACCTAACTTTATCTAGGCTAAAAATAAATGTATTTAATTAATTAAACTAATACTAATATAACCTAAATTAACTAAATTAATATACTAATATATTTTAGGGTAAAGAACTGCTTAGGGATTAACGTGTTTACAAATACGTGTTCGATCTCGATTTACTCATGTTTACGGTGTTCGACTTATTTAACAATCTCGATACTTAAACTCCATCGCCACCTCTCCCGAGTGTAAGACGGGGGGATACATGACTTCGAGTCAATGTAGAAGTCTCCCTTAACATCTTAACGACCCTAGTTCACGTGAGTCTCGCCCAGCATCATTGATTACACACAATCCAACTCCCGATCGGGTCATTGGATTATGCGTTTTATTTACTCTATCAAAAATCTCCCTTCTAAAACTCTCTTGCCACCTCTCCCGAGTGTAAGATGAGGGATATAACACGACTTCTTATCAACGAAGAAGTCTCCTTCAACGTCTTAACGAGTCTAGGTCGCGTGAGTCTTGCTATAACGTCATCAATTGTCCACATTTCAAACCCCAACCGGGTTATAGAATCGTGGCATTTGTTTACCCAAATCTGAATCCAAGGTTTATCAAAACCCCATATTCTCTATTTATGTAAATAAACATGATAAACAAACAATGTGATAAACACAATCAAACTACGAAGAACAAACATAAACGCAACACCGAAATCATCCAAACATCGTTTTTATAAATTATATCATTAATCCCTATACAATCCATGTTTAACTAAGGTCATAGTTTCATTTACAATTAAATAATAAGCTAAACATGCTCACAATATCCTAAGCTAAAGAAATAAGGAAAAACAATCGAAGAACTTAGCCTCGTCCGAAGATAAACCGCGAAGAACGCTCAACGATCGATTCGTCATCTTCTCTACTTTGGGATGTGAGCTTCACCTCTAAAACTCCTAAACCCTAACCTAAGTATGGCCTAAGGTGCCCAAATGGCCAAGGGGCTCAAGAGGAGGGGAGAAAAGTGGGTATATATAAGAAAAATATCTTAAAATATCTAAATAAATATCAAGGCTGTGCAGAGGGTCTCCGCCTAGGCGAAGGGATCCACCGCCTAGGCCAAGGGTAGGTCAGTTTGGTGACCACCGCAGCGGTGAAGATAGCGGTGGATTAGGAAAAACATTCTACTGGTTTTCCGCCTAGGCGGTGAGTGGTCAGTAACATTTTGATCTTCTCAGCATTTTCACTACCTAGGCGGTGTGCTTGTTTTACAATATGGCCTCTGTGCTCATTTTTTCATCGTATCTTCGACCGCTTTTGGTTTGATCTCATCGTTTTCACTTCAGTTTCCTATCTTTTTACCCCACACACCTGATTTATACAAAAAGTATGAAAAGTAATTAAAACATAATAAAATACTATATAACCGCATGAAAACTAACTTAATTCAGTTTGAAAATACGTCGGTAGATCATACTTATCACATGCACACGATAAACAAAACATAAACTACAACTAAACATATAATACTATACTAACACATCACACCCGACTTAAACAGGCAATGATCACAACAACCCTATCAGCAATCCCAATGACAGTTTATAGCATGATAATGAAGACAGGGGTTTAGAACATATACCTAGGAGCTGAGAGAATCTCATCTCCGAATTAAGTCGACAGTGACGAATTTAGCTTATTTTAGAACTTGGGTTGCCTTCTAAGAAGCACGTGGTTTAATGTCCTCGGCCCGACATTTTCAGATCGCCCTCAAGCTTGGCGAGATTTTACTTTGTTCGACTCGATCTTTCAACGAAATACCTCACCGACTTTTGTGCGTGGCCCCGCACCATAAAACGACTTGGAATCCGGTTGAAAGGGATGCATCAATACCCGTCGATCTAACATCGCCAAGTACCCTGCATAAGAAACAAAAACAAAACTAGAAACAAACATTATATACAAAAGAAATACCTAAAGTAAAATTGGGTCATTTACTCAAAATATTGACAATAACCAACAAAACAATCCCCGACAATCGTTACCAAAAATTAGCTGGTGATCGCCGAAGATTGAATTCGACAAACACAATCTCCAGCAATGGGGCCAAAAACTTAGTGGACGTTGCCAAAAACTGAATATGACAACAACTAATCCCTGACAATGGTGCCAAAAACTTGGTGGCCGCTAATTTGAGCGTTGCTACTTTCACCGCAATTGTATGGATCAAGTTTTAGTATAATGGACCTTTCGGTTGCGTATCGTATCCACAGGGATTGGTTGAGATTACTATCGAGTACCACAATTGTCATAACCCGACTTTATCTAGGCGACAAAAATAAAATATAAAATTAAATACTAATACTAAAAGATTAATTTAACTATACTAATACTATATTGAGATAATTTTGAGAGAATAGGTTGTCTAGGGAATAGTTTCATTTATGAATACGTGCTCGATCTCGTTTTTGTTTATATTAATGGCGTTCGACTTATCCGACAATCTCGGTATCTAAAACTCCTCCGCCACCTCTCCCGAGTGTAAGACGGGGGATATAACGTAATTTCTTGTCAACGAATAAGTCTCCCTCAATGTCTTAATGACACTAGGTCGGGTGTGTTTGGCCCCAACATCATTGATTGCACACAATCCAACTTCCTCCCGGGTTATTGGATCGTCACGTTGTGTTTATCCTATCGACAATCTCGGTTCTTAAACTCTCCTATCACCTCTCCCGAGTGTAAGACAAGGGAATACATAACTTCGATTCAACGAGGAAGTCCCCCTCAACATCTTAGCCGCCTTAGGTCACGTGAGTCTCGCCCCAACGTCATCGACTGTCCACAATCCAACTCTCGATCGGGTTGTTGGATCGTGGCGTTCGTTTATTCTAGTCCGAATCTAGAATTTGTCAAATTCCGTATTCTCATAACATCATTATCATAACATGATAAACAAACAATATGGCACACACAATCAAAATAACAAAGAACATCCGCAAACAAAACAAAAACTCAATTAAACAATGTATTCATAAATTGTATTAATAATCCCTAAACAACCTATGTTTAGCCAAAGGCCATAACCATGTATACAATGTAAAATGGCGTAAACATGCTCAACAATTACCAAAAATGAAGAAAACAAAGAGAAGAAACGAGCGACTTAGCCTATATCTGAAGAATTGGAGCTAGAACTGTTGAACGATCGCTTCCCTCTTCATCTTCCACCTCGGGTTGAGAGCGCTTCCTCAAAAATCTCTCAAACTCATCCTAAAATATAGTCTGAAGGGTTGGGGGGTGATTCCACCAGAAGAGAGGAAGAGAGGAAGGGGTTAAGTAGGCAAAATATCTAAATAAATATCTTAAGACTATGTAGAGCTAATCGATGCGGCGGTGGAGTATATCAGTTTAAGGTTCGCCTAGGTGATGGAGAAGGCGGTTGACTTGGTGACATCCTGCATTGTCACCGCTATGGCGGTGGATCTCAGAGATGCGGCGGTGGACGTTCAACAAGAATTGGTTCACTATGCATCTTCACTGCCGCGACGGAGGTCTGGATGCCGCGGCGGTGGGCTTCTTTGACAATATTGCCTCCTTGCTTGTTTTTTCACCGTTCTCCGACTGTTTTCGATACAATTTGATCGTTTATGCTCTGATTTCATATATTTTCACCCCCACACACCTATTTTAATACCAAAGAATAAAAAGATATTAAAACATATTAAAAACGTAATAAACGTACTCGAAAACTAACAATATTCGATTTAGAAATAGATAGCTAATTTACACCTATCAGGTATTTAGCGACTGCCTTTTGGATATTTTTGATTGTATTGCTCCTATGTAGCCCGAAGTTTTTCCTATTGAATATAACTTTGCTTTAAAAAGAAAAAAAAAATATGTAGAAGCAACGAACCAAGAAGAATTACTTGTAACAAATGAAAGGATAGGAGAAAGTTTGTACCATAATCAAAGAGATATCTCTTGAAGAATAAAGCTATATCCCTAAGATAAATAGTAACAAAAGTGGAGGCAAGATCATGACTCTTTTTGGCAATAAGAATTGTCGAGGAAGAACAACCCTTAGAGACCGTTGTTTAATATACATAAACGTATACTGTATGATATGAATCTGGAAAAACCAAGGCCAGTGATAAAATCAGAGCCGAAATTATCCAAGAATCGGTCTATAATTGTGAAGTACCGATAGATGAACCCTTGAATCGGTTAAAATACTGTGATGAACCGAATCAACAATATAATGGAAACTATATTGTATGTTCTAAATTCGATTAAACTGAGACCACAATTAGATTTGAAATGCAAAAGTTAGCCAAGATCAGAGTTGGATGTTCAAGAACTGGTCCAAAAATGGGTGAACTTATTAATAAAAAAATCATCTCCGAACTGGTCAATAACAGGTGTTGACTTGGGCTAACATAGCAGGATGATTGCTGACATGGAAAAGAGTGGTATTGATGAGGCAGCTGAGTGTAACTAATGTGGCAGGTGATAGGACGATATGTGACCAATGACTTGGCTACAAACGTGGCACAGAGGTCAAAGCATGACTGATGTGGCACACGCACGACATTCATGTTTTGCTAACATGGTTGATTGTGTACCAGTTGGGGTAGCGCTAACGTATCAGATGATAGGTCATTAATGTGGCATGGTCTGGCGTATGGGTTACGCGCGACAGATAATGGTTGTTTTCGACCGTGTGTCGGTGCTCATTAGCGGTGATTTTTGTATCTTTGGTCTCATTTCGTCAAGAGAAGGTGATGGCATGATGGATGTTGATATCGAAGCGACAATCAGACCTATAGCATTCAAAACTACTGCAGCCTTTTTTTTAAGTGGTCTTTCCGTAAACAAATAGGTGTTAATTGTGACGGATTTTATGCATGTGACTTGCACATTCAAACTTCAGGGGTAGAAAAATAATTTTTTTGGACAAATTACAATTTTGGTTCTCGTATTTGCACTTTTTTTCTATTTGACCCTAAAATTTTTATTTTTGTCAAAGTGGTCCTTGTATTTGCAGTCATTTTTTGAAGTGACCATTCTGTAAAAAAATAGGTATTAATTATGACAGGTTTGAGGCATATGACTTGCCCATGCAAACTTCAAGGGTAGAAAAGTAATTTTTTTTTTTTTCTTTTTTTCCTTTTTTTTTTCCTACTGCTTTCTTCCAGTTTCATCCCGCATCCATGGCCGATTGAGAGTTGGATCGGTTGAGTCACTTTCTCTCTCTTCTATTTCTCTCTAGAATTTTTTATCATTTTTTTAGTTTTACGAATATTACACTTTGTGCCCAAATCTTTTGATATATTAACACTATGAGAGTTTTAGTACTTTTTATCATAAAATTACTATTCACGCATGCTGAAATTGTTAGTTTTGTACTCTTTTGAGAGTATAAGAGAATAAAATAGAGATATATCATAACGGGATAAAATGATAGAAAAATAATTGATCACCATTTGGACACTATGAAATCGCCTTTGAAATTTTTTGAATGCTCAAGGAACTCAAAATTATTATATTCATTTATTTGTGTATTTTAAAAATAGTTTATCAATTTTGTGGAATTGAAAAAAATGTGAAACTTAAGAGATCAAATGTGCAATCTGGTAAACCTTATGGCTTAAAAAGTGTAATATTCTCCTAATTATTCTCCTACTGATCTCTCTCATTCTCTTCCTTCTCACTCCTCCCTCGCTCTGTAACCAAAATCATACCCTTATATTCATGTATTCTCTTTCATTATTGGTTAACACATTTTTCATTTTCTCTCTTTTAGTTAATGTTTAGGTTAAAAGGATGAGAATCCATTAAGTCTCTCTCTAACCTCAATACCCACTACCCAATAACTACTTGCGTGTGAAGATTTCGACGGTCATCGCGAGTAGGTTCTCGCTGAGGTCCCCGCTTAATACATGGCTCCCTCAAAACCACCATCTCCATCATCTCCCTCCTCCAGCCATACACCCCCACTAGAAGCATGAGCAGGTGAGAAGCGGCCATGGATGCGGGATGAAGCTAGAAGCAAGCAGCAAGAAGAAGGAAAAAAAAAAGGAAAAAAAAAAAAAAATACAAAAAATTATTTTTCTACCCCTTAAGTTTGTATGTGTAAGTCACATGCTTCAAATCCTTTACAATTAACATCTATTTTTTTTTACAGAAGAGTTACTTAAAAAACTAGATGCATATACAAGGACCACTTTAACAAAAAATAAAATAAAATTGAGGGCCAAAGGGAAAAACGAGTGCAAATGCATGGACCAAAATTGAATTTTGCCCTTCATATAATAATATATTGCCTAATATCAATCTCAATAAAAATTTATAATTATGTCAATAGCATGTATACAAAGAACAATATTTACAAATTAATAGATATATAACTCTCTACTAAATTTGTTATATAACATAACTTCTAGTAAATATTACAGAATGTAAAATATAAGAAAACAAATATTATGACTATATATTCTTCAATAATAAATTAAAATACATGAAATTAATGAAAAATTTATATTATGCTTTCAATCCTTGTAGATAACAATAGAAGAAATTTGTGTTGATTGAGACTATTGTTTGACAATATTTCCTTAAATCAAATTTTGTCTTCGCTTTGATGCTTAGGGTGCTCAAACCTTTGCTCCCTAGGATACTACAATTACAATCCTCTTATATTAACACTCAAAAGTAAAGGATCCAATAGATAAAAAAAGCATTGACTCTCTCTCAAGAAACTAGCATCGAAAAACCTTGGATCTCGGTAAGAGTAAAGTTGCGCTGAGAGACTTTTAAATGATCATGTAAATAAAACAAGTATTAATGACTCTCTCTCAAAAAACTGACATAGACTCAAAGCGTATGTATAGTGCAAGATATCCTAAATTTTGTAACGACCCGATTTCCAAGGGTTGCTACACGGTTTCTCCCCTTGGAGAATTAATACTAAAACCGAATATCCATTATAAATCTAAAAAAAATTACAACTACGACGATAGTTATAAATATTAATTTAAATTTTACAATACGACGACAATAATTATACTCAATTTAGTGAGTCAATTTTTACAATGGTAAATATTAACTACAACAATTACAAATTCAAAATACAAATATAATTGGAATTATAATTGTGAATTCAATTATAATTTGTCAAGGAAGTTTCAATATACATATATTTTAACAAATTTGCCCCTAGAACCTAAGAAAACAATTGCATTTCAATTCCAATTCCATGGCTCCAAAGCCTTGCTACCAAACACCACTAATCAAAGTGGACTTTTCAAGTCTAAAAAAATCAAAAACCATCCTGGTACATACATATATAATTATAATTATTACAAATTAAAATGAAATTCAACTAAAATTCCTAGCGCCGTTTCACTCTCACCGGCCTTGCAGTTAAAACTATAGGGTTGTGAACCAATGTTTAGTAGAATTTCAACCCCTCTAACACGTGTATCCAATCAAATCCCAAATAAACACATAAATGTGTATCCTATATAATTTTCACATAATAGTCCTAAATATTTCAGAAAAACTAACAATTAAAAATTAATGACAACTTTCGCATGAATCACATAATCAGGAGACAGATTAAATACAAATATTAAAAGAGTTAGAAATTCTACCTTAAATCCAAAGCTAAAATCTGAATCGGAATCAAGATTTCATAATATTTTCTTGAATTTCTATCCATGAATTCCCCTTTAATTCTCCAGTTATCCATCCATATGATAAGGTTTATGCATAAACTTTTGTTAACTAATTATTTATTTAATTTTATATCGATATATATAATACACACACACACACACACACACACACACACACATATATATATATATATACATGTGTCCTACACACATACTATATGCATGGAGAGCTTGACAACTATTTCATTTGTTTTATTTTATTTTATTGTATTTACACAATGCTCCCCTTTAAAAAAAATGAAAACATTAATTATATCTCAAAACTCTTAAAATTATATTTTAGATTACATAATAGTCCCAAAACCTTTAAAATCACTTTAAAATTAACATTCAATCCCAAAAATTATCAAATATTATTTATACCATAAATTTGTAAAACAATCCCAAAAATATTAAAATAATATTTTAAAGGTTTAATAACATTTTACCCCTTTGTTGTTTGGCTCATTTGCACTTTACCCACTGTGGTTTAAAATTCACCACTTACCCCCCATGGTTTTGGACCTAACTGCAAGTCTAACATTTTCTGTTAAAGTTAACAGTTGTGCAGCTCACACACCTGTTACAAGGATGTCCATCATTTTTGTGTTTTTTTCTCCAAAATACTGATTTCTTGTTCCCATTTTACCCTCCATGTCTCTCTATATAATCTTTATGTTTCTCACACATTTTCACCATCAAACCAAATCTTCTCATTTTTTTTTTCCTTTCTTATTTTTATTTTTCATGTTTCTTCAAGTGTTTAAGGTGGTGATTTCGGAAAAAAATGCAAATGTGGTCAAATAGCCGACTTGAAAGTCATTCAAAGTGAGAGACCTTCAAAGGAAAAATGGTACTACAGCGGATGTAGCATGAAAGGATGCAATTCATTTTTGGGTTGGTATGAAGATGAAACTCCATTCAAAGGAAAAGAGAAAATTAACAAAGTTAGCGATAGGGATTATTTTCTTCTCAAAAAAGGATTGGAAAAATTAGAAGTAAATATTCAAATCATTGAAGCAAATCATGTCATTTTTCAAAAAAATGTGTTTTGTGTGTTTGTTGTTACAATTTAACTATGTTTATGGCAATGAAATGAATGTATGAATGTGTAATCTTTGAAGTAATAAAATTTGAATAATCTATCTTTTGTTTGTTAACCCATCATCTATGAAGTTCAAAATAATGATTATCTGATACATCTTAAATTGTACAATTTCACTACAATATACTAATTTAATATATCAAAATACGTCAACAATTACATTTAAACCTTAAAACCACAATGTACCATGGAGTTACATAATTTTACATCAAAATACTTTAATAACTATCCAAACACTGTTCAAAACACAGTATAAAAAACTTGTCCAATATCCCAGCCGTAAAAAAATAATACTGCAAACCAAATTCTAGCTGTCCAAACCTGCAACAATAACAGCAGAGCAATAATTGTATTTTTTGTACTAAAAAAGTGTGTTTTATGTCTTGAAAGAAGAAACTGTTGTTTGGTTTATGATTATGGCAACCACTCACCGATTTTACAGTTACAGAAGAAAAAAAAAGAAAGAAACAATTACAGAAAAAAAAATAAAAAAATTAGTGTTCAAATAATGCACATTAACAACCAACCATGTTCAAATAATGCACAGTATAAACAATGTTAAAAAAACAAAATGTTCAAATAATGCACAATATAGACATGCACAGTAATTTGTTGCACCAAAAACTTACGCAATGAATTTGTCTCCTTCTTCTTTTTCTTCATTCTTTGTGCTTCATCTTCTCCTCCGCTTCCTATTCCCAATTTTGTAGTAAAATTGGTTTGACTCCAAATGGACCCAAAAGCCCAATTCCCCCTGTAGACACGACATTTTGACCACCCCGCAAATATATTTTTTTACTTTATTCATTATTTTATCTTTATTTTATTTTATTAAAAAAAAGAAGAGAAAACGAAAAAAAAAAATAAAAAAATTGCCCTTAAACCCCTAAAATTGGGCTGCATGTGCAACCCCTAAAGTTGAAAAGGGTGGTTGCATGTGTAACCACCCTATGCCTATAGAGGGGCTACTATAACTGCCCTTCTTTCCTCTCTATATATGTTTAAAAACAAAAGGAACGACCGCCTATAAAAAGTAGTCATTCCCTTAACAAAAGATGACCTTTTTTTTGGGTTTTGGTAGAGAGAAATGGGGAGGGGCCGAGAGTTTTAGAGAGAGAGAGAGAGGAGTTCATATTTTTTTGTGGGTTTTAGAGCCGAGAGTTTTGAGAGAGAAGAGGGGGAGTTCACTTTTTGGGAAAATTCTAGGGAGAATGAGAGGAAGGCCGAGAGTTTTAAAGAGAGAAAAATAGAGCATTTTTTTTTGGGGGGGGGGGGTGATTGGTAAAAAGGATCTTAAAATTTTTCCTTAATGATTTTCAGACGTGAGAGAGAGATTAGGGAGAAAAAGTAAGAAATTTTTTCCTTTTTGGTTGGGTTTTGTGGTTTTCGGCCAAAATAAAAATAAAAATAAATAAATAAAGGAAATTTAGGTTTTGATTTTTTTTTTTTTTAAAAAAGGAAGAAGAACCAGAAAAGGGGAACAAATCGTTCAAGCCCAGGTAAATTTTTTCTACTATCCAACTACACTTTTAGTTATTTTATTTCTATTTTTTTTCCATTAAACCATTTGAAAGGATGGACCAAAATTGGATAAAATTTAAAAAGACGTTCCACGAAAATATTTAAAAAAAAAAAAACAGTGTACTTTTGTGTATTTATTTTTTTGTTCTGTACCTTTTTGCGCTTTTATTTTATTGTGTTTATTTACTATTCTGCTCCTTTCTGCACTTTCAAATAAAAAATAAAAAAATAGGTTCTAAATTAAAAAAAAAAAAAGGAAGAAGAAGTAGAAAATTAATACAAACCGTCCAAGCCCATGTAAGTTTTTTCTACTCTCTGACTACACTTTTATTTTATTTTTTTTTATTTTTTTTCCATTAAACCGTTTGAAAGGATAAACCAAGAATTGGACAAAACTTAAAAGGATGTTTCACGAGAATATTTTTAAAAAAAGGGTTTACTTTTTTGTATTTATTTTTTTGTTCTGTACCTTTTTGCGCTTTTATTTTGTTGTATTTATTTTTATTTTGTGTCTTTCCACGCTTTTATTCTGTTGTATTTATTTACTGTTCTGCGCCTTTCCGTACTTTTATTTTGTTGTATTTATTTACTATTCTACGTCTTTTCGCGCTTTTATTTTGTTGTATTTATTTATTGTTCTGCGCTTTTCTGTACGTATTTTTTTGTTCTGCACCTTTCTGCGCTTTTATTTATGTAATTTTATTTTATTCACTTTATACACTGTGTTGTATTCTGTAAAAAAATATATAAATATATTTTCTTTCATAAAAAAACAAAAACTATTTTCTAAGAAGAGATTTGAAAATCAAATAAAATATTTGGATTAAATTTTGATTGGACTTAATTGGATGAGGTATCGTTTTTAGACTAGCTTCTCCGGGTACCTAACACCTGTCCCGAGCGTAACTAATTCTCGAACCCTTAAAAATGAATCTTTGGTCGGACCGTACCTTTTGCAGTCAAAATATTACTTAACCCATTTTTTTAAAAATTATTTTTTTAAAAACAATTCGGTGACCTAGCACACAATTTAAATTCAATGCTAGGTGGTGACTTTTTTTTCTAATCTAAAATTGGCTTAAGTACTTTTTACGAGAAAATCGACGCTTTAAAAAACCCATCCTCCTTTTACACTTTATATTCATTTATTTTATTTCTCTGAAAAATTGGGGTCCGTCACCAGGCGGTTATCTTCTAAACGCCCCGGATCACATATACAATTAAACATAAAATAGTCGAAAAAATCCTTTGTTGTATAACAATAGTTTAATGATACTTATATGAATCAAAATTGAATAATTTTAACAAGCAATAAGTGACGTGCACATTACTTAATCCTTTGGGTAATTTTTAAGCAAGATTAGCCTAGAGAAATCAGAGGCCCAAAGAAAAATTTGAAATAGGACCCTCAATGTTTAACTATATATATATATATATATATATATATATATATATATATATATATATATATATATTTTAATTCTCATAATTTTTTCATAGAAATTAAAATATCGAAAGAAAAGATAGTTATCATAGTAATTAAACCAAAATTTAGATTTTTTTTTCTTTTGATGGAATATTAATGAAAATATTTTGAAATAAAAAATGTAAGTGTCAACCTAAACGGCCTTTGGTTGCTTTGCCCAAGAGTGGCCAGGTTTTTAAATGAATAAGTATTTAATGAATTGAATTTAAAAGTATTGAAACAATCCTTGAGTTAATTTTGTTAACAATTATTAATATTGACCATAATTAGGCCTATGCATGATTCGGTTCGGTGCAGCTTGACACCCAAACTAGCATCGACCGAAGTCCTCGATTTCAACAAATGATATCGATTCGGTTTCCAATGTAGAGAAAACCAATCAATTTCATTGATTTCATGGATGGGTCAAGAAAAAACCAGATCGAAGCTCAACATAAACAAAATCTAAAACAAGGTTGAAAAAAAAGAAGGAAGAACATACTGGAGGGTTTGGAATGAAGAGATTGATGACGGCAATTGTGGGGAAGATGGAGGAAGAGTTTTGAAGGGAAGAGAAGGGAATGGCAGACTAACGTTTAGGGTTAGACAAATGAGCTTTTTCTCTCTTAAGGCATATATATAACCCTACTAAAAACGACATCATTTTGTTGGTTGGTTTGGTTCGGTTTGAACTAATCTATTCGTGACCAAAACCAAAAACTGAACTGGGGGTCCGATTTTTTCTTCAATGAACCGAACTAGCCGGTTTTCCAATGGGGGATTCGGTTTCGATTTGGCCAGTTTTTTACACACCCCTAATTGTAATCCATTAAATAATCAATGTTTATTATTCAACTAAACTTATTTCATTTTGGATACCCGATATAGTTTGTGTTTCTCTTTGATCTTCGAATTTAGTAGAAATAAACAATGTGAAGGGAATCGAGACGTTGTCTGGGTTTAAGCATGACATTCTTTCCTCGTTGATAAATTATAAGAAGATCTATTTTGAACTTTGGTACATCATTCATCATTCATTGTTGGGAGATTTTTTTTTTTCATACTTATAACCTAATCACAGTCGATGTGGAATAAACTACCAGTCTCTTTCACATCTAATGTGTGATAATCCAACAATCTTCCCCTCATAAATTGGGTCTTTGGTTGGCTAACCCTAGACCAATCTCTCTTTCTGTGGTTGTTGGGTCAGAATTGTTGTAACCTGAACTCTGATACTAGTGTAAGGTGCTCTTGGATATCTTTCAACCCTAAAAGATATCTTATGAGGTGATTTTTTTTTTTTTTTTTTACATTTATAACTTAACTACCAACACCATTCACATCCACAACATGTCACCCTACAATCTCCAAACCCCATGTTTACAAAAATCTCTCTCTTTTCCTTTTCGTAATTTAATATGATAATAATCGTTAACGATTTCTCGGTAATCAGAAGGAAAAGGAAGTTTTTGAATATAAATTTATATTAAAAAAGTGCACTAAATTTATATATAATTTTTTTGACGTTAAAATGTGTAGGCACCAATTTATACGCAACTAATCACTTCACCGGATAATCTTAATGGCGCATTCTCCTGCGTCGACTTAGTGCATTTAGGGTTAAATTTATTATTTAATTCCTGATATGCTTCACTAGAGAGTCGAATCCTGATTGATAAAGAAAATGATCTTTCTCATGACCAATTGGACTAACATGTTTTGAGTTTAATTTAAATATAGTTGTTGTCAATAAAAGCACAAAACTATTTTGCAATTTTAAATCACGCGATTTGAGATGACACATGAAATACTGGAAAGAAATGGCTCTAGCTAATTTCAAAGGAAAATGCAACATTTTTTCAAGCAACCGCCTTAGCCCATTGCACCATCTTCGCTTTAGGCATCTTTGACAGTATTGTGTCCTAGAAGTCCCAAGTTCAAATTTTTTAAACAACCTCTCTGTATTAGGGGTAAGATTTTATATATTTGACTCTCCTCAGACTCTGCAATGGCAGAGCGTTAGTGTACTAGGCTGTCCTTTTATATGTGATTAATCTAAGAGAAACTTTAGTCTGAAAGGCAAAATACACTAGTCTAAGAGAAAATTAATAAGAAAAAGTATCTAAAAGTTGGGCGACAATCAATCTATTTTTGCCACTTTTACACTCCCTTTGGGTGAAGGCCTTAAACCTACAGTTCATGATGCATGTATTTTGGCATGGAAGACCAAAAAATAATTTCTTAAAGATCATCTCAAGTATAAAAAAACATCATTCTTACAAGACTCTATAAAATGGTGTTTTTATGAGATGAGACTTTTTGGGAAAAAAATTTCAAAAAATTATAGGACCGGGCTTGGGTCTTAATTTTTTTAACAGGGAGCAGACTTGGACTGAGAAGTAGGGCCTCAAGACTAGGCTAGCTCGAGGTTGCGCTTGGAATATGCCACCTAAAGTTAAAAATGGAGTTAATAATTCAGATAATCAATAGCATTCACGGGTATAACCTTCGGCACGGCCGTACGGTTGAATGTCACGTTGTCGTACCGTTGAATTAGCAGCAGCGAGCAAACGTAGTTTCTTCTTGGGCACAGCCGTTGCATCTTTGCATGAGAGTATGCATATACGTCAGGGAGGAGATAAGATCAACCGGGACTCATTGGGTAAAATCCTTGCTGGATTTGGAACTGGTACCTATACTTCGGCTTAGTAATCTGGGCTTATGTAAGCCGTAGGTTGAAACTGATACTCTCACCGATGGGCCCATTTCTCTAAGGCAGCTAGGCATGTACCGCGTGTAAAGAGATTTGGATTTCTCAATTTGTTGGAGTATGCAAAAAATTGTTTTTGTACATTATCTTCTTTAATTTCTTGGTCAATTGATGGGATGTTACTTATTTAACCCTTAATTTTAAAAAGATTTCAAAAGCGTAAAAAACTTTCATTTTAATCCTGTTTATTTAAAAAAGACGGAAGTTCTGCACACGCGTGGTTACATGTAACAACTTGTAAAATTTTATTACATGTTACAAATATTATTGTATTTTGTAACATGTAACATAAAATTTTATTAGAAATAACAAAAATTAAATAAAATACCTGTAATTAGTTACATGTAACTAAATGTCTACAAATATATGTAACTAGTGTATAACCCGTGCCTGAAGGCACGGGTGTAAAATATTCAGCATCTAATTTATCATAGCATCTATAGTAACTAACAATTTTCAAAATATAAAGTTAAAAGTACACCGTTAAAATTAGACCCCTTTTAGTAGCTCGGAGGTTTATAATAAAAAATTTAGATGAATAATTTGAGAAGTATACACTGAAAAATGGACATATGTCAATATGATTGTTGTCAATGAATGATGATTATCTCTTCTAATTCTAAACATGAGAAATAACAAAATTGTCAACGCTAAAAGGTTCAACGTCTAAAAGATTTTCAATGTTCGACAATTACAAAACCTCAAATAAAGTATCAAATTGACCATCAAACAATTGGAAAAAAAAAATACCTAATTGAAAAAGAATAAACAATATTACACCAATAATTCAAAAACTAAAAACCCATATTTAGAAAAACTTGATTAATTAACGACGATTGATTAAATTGTAAGATAAAACATACTTGATCAATTGTTCTGCTTAGAATTCAAGCATCCACGTCACATTAATGGTGTTACAACCTGAAAATCAAAATAAAATCATAATGACGTATGGAATAAAATAAAAATCTATATATGTAATATAGTTTTCTGAAGAAAATAAATTTATTCAAATAACATTTAAAATAGCATTGAAAGAAAATATGTGATCTAAAAAAAACATAACACAAAATAATAGTGATGCACTTTACAACATATTTCGCATAGATAAACCTCCAAGATTTGAATTTTTAGTATTACTATCAATGTTTACATTACTGTTGACATTTGATGCACTTGTATATCATTCATATTGCTTAGTTTAGATAATGAATCAGCCATGCTCCATATCGAATAAACACTTCTAGTTTGGGCAATGAATCAACCATGCTCTCTATCGAATAAGCACCATTAAAAAAATTAAAAATATTGACATAATTTACTTTGTTTATACGACACATTCCAATATTTGAAAATTATTCAAATATTGAAGACGATCAATAATTAATGTAAAAAAAAAATTTGGACATAACTCCCTCTATTTATATGACATTCGAAATTATCAACTCCTGTTTTATAACACAACACTGACAAACAACCAATATCAATCAAGTACGAAAACAACGAACACAATCATATCATACAACAATAAGACCATAATCTACAATATGAATTTAACAATACGACGAATAATAACTATGTATATACATTATAAATTTAGTAATATAAGTCCACCACCCAGGACACTAGAGCCCACCACCCAGGGCTACTGGAACTTACCTTAATTATACTATGTCAAGCCATAGATTTCTCCATTTGTCTTCAATATTTGAAGTGGCACATATTTGAATCTAGTGAAAATCAAACATAATAATTATCAACTGGACAAATAAATTATAATCATATTTAAGACAAACAAATAAATAAGTCAACTCATGGTTAAAAATCTATAAACGATTACTTTCCAAAACCCATATATTTTCGTTCCAAAACGGAAACCCAATTTTTTTTTGGTTTTCGTATAACCTTTTATGTTCCCAAAATGAAATTCACAGCTGTTTAGTGGCATTTGTTTAGTGTTTCTCTTCCCGAATTTCAGCATTTGTTCCCCAAAAAACATGAAACAAAAAACAAAAACAGAAACAGAAACAAAAAACAGAAACAGAAACAGAAACGGAAACAAAAATAGAAACAGAAACAAAAAACAAAAAACAAAAACAGAAACCCATTTATTTCCTGTTTCAATTGCGGGGAAAAAAAATTGAGAACAAAAAACTTGTAAGGAGAAAGCAATCAATATACATAGAAATTGACGCAAAAATATACGTGGCCATGTTAAACCGTTATTAACATTCAAGTTTCAAGAATTAGATTTAAAGCAGTGGCTCTAAGTCTAATTTTTTTTATCTATGATTTTTAAGAACACCAAACATAGTAAATAGGAAACAGTAACAAAACACGGGTCCCGAAAATCGGGAACAGATCAGGCTAATTAGAATTCTCATAAACAGATTAGGCAAGGTAAACAGAGAAATATGTGAATAAAAGAACAACTCAACAGACTGTGTTTCACAGATAATTCAGAACAACTCACCAGATTCAAGATTTGAGAAAACCCACACCATTCCAGCAGTCATTCAATGCTCGAAAAAAGTCAGAGTTGTATATCAAGCAACATTACAGTAGTCAACTATCATAAATCTGAAAATGAGCAAACCAAATTCAAGAGAACAATGGACACAAAAGTGAGGCGGTTGTGAATGTGGCTATAGATATATGAACGAAAAATAAACTCAGAAGTGTAAAAATTGACATAGAGACATCAAATCTTCTGATTCAAGTAAGAATCAATATAAAACTAAGTTGAAGCATTCACATTACAAAAATCTCAAACTAATTTTGAGTACTCACCGTTGGGCAGCTACAATGAGTTATCTAAACAACTTCATACTTCTCCTGTTCAAGGGAAGAAGATCTTGTCAAAATCCTTCCACCAATAAATCTTTCTCCTCAATTTAAAGATGCAAAAATCAAACCACTTGCAGATAATCCCAAAAATCATGTTTATATAGATAAGCAAAATCATTAAGCTGGGGTATTCAAAGAAGAACATTTACATCAGATATAAACTTAATAAATGGTTCTAACAGAAATGCAACCTCTTTACTACTGCGAACATCGACAATGGTTAGATCAGAAACATGGGTGTTTCCATTCAGGTCGTGCTTGATTGAATACTGCTTCCCCGAAACACAATTCTCTGATCGATTCGTTGATAACAAATCACGTATAGTTTCGTTGTATATTTCCAGCATCGACACCTATAAATATCGCGATTTTTTTAAACAAAAAAGGGAATTGTTTTTCTAATCCCGGATTTCTGTCTCTGCTCCCTGAAAATTTGGAACATGAACCAAAATCTGGGAACATAACAGAAATTTGTTATAAAAAGCTAGAAGCAGAACAGAAACAAATGTTTTTTGTTCGTTTCTGTTACCAGAAAGTTGAGGACAGAAACAAAAATCTGGGAACAGAAACACCAACCAAACAGGGCTTAAGCATATCCATAGGATTAAAACTCGACTTTCTCACCTGCATTTCATATTTCTATCCCTGTGATTGAAGAGCTTGCCTAGTTTCAAATATCTGTTCATTTCCATTTCCGGTTTTAAACTAAACAAAATCTACATACTAACAAAAAACAGAAACAGAAATAGGGAATAGAAACAGAAACACAAACAGGGAACATAATAGGAGAACCTGAATTTCAGCAGATTAAACACCCAAATTAAGAGGGGAAGAGTAGAAATATTAACCCTAATTGAATACATTAATCACTTACCTGAACAAAATTGAAGACGAAGGGAGGAAACCAAACGGTGATGGCAGGGGCTGAACAGGAGACCTAGAATTTCAGCAAATTCAACACCCAAATTGCAAGAAAAAGATAAATAAATTGGAGAAATTAAGAGGGGAACTCACGATTTTTTTTTTTATAAATTCGCCGATTAAAACCCTAAAGAACACCAATCTATCTTTGGGTTTACTCCCCCATTGATTTGATCAGATATATGAACACAAATGTTGGAGGCGAAGCGCAAGAAAATGGGTTCTCGTCCAAATTGTCCACACATTTCGAATGTTTTTCACCCCAATGCAGTTCGCAAGGGAGGAAATGCATCAATTCCAACCGGAGGTGCAAACCCTCAGATAACCGGAAGATACAAACTCCGGTGGAGGAAAGAAGAACGGATGCTATGAACACGAAAGTCGGATGACAAAAATAACGAAATTAAAGGATTTAAGTTCAAATATACCTCACCGTTTCGTCGCGAAGATATCCAGCTAAAAAAAACTGAAATTCCTCCGGAATAGAGCTAAGCTCCAATTGAGCCCGTTGTAGATCCTCCGCCGGTTTGCGGTTCCCCCAGCTTTCTTCTCCCTCTGTAAATCAGTCACCAGCTACAATGTCTACACGCCAAACAATGGGTCCACCGTCATAGGGTTGGCTACTGGAATACAGTAGCAGGGGTTAAGTACCGACACAAACCATGGATTGAGAGCTTGATGAATCGATTTACAGTGTTAAACAAATGTTTAATTAGAGCATTAAAGGTCAAAAATATACAGCTGAGATTCGGATTTGTGCAGTAGCTTAAGGTCGAATACTGATGGCGAAATGCAGGACAATGTTGAAATTGCAGTACCATTTAGAGAGACTAACCCCAAATCAGATGACCCCAAATCAGATGAGACGACCACCTATGCACCGTCGTCATAAAGGGAGGGAGACGACCACCTATGCACCGTCTCCAGGTCTCGAGTGATCGCCGCCGTCGTCTTCGCAAGGGAGGGAGGGAGGTCGTCTTCTCTGATGGTTATCTAATTTTCAGATCAAAACCCTAAATCAGATGAGCAAGAGCGAGAGAGAGAGGAGGGAGAATGGTTTCGAAATAGAAATTGATGAAATGGAAAAACAGAGACGCACCTGGAGATAGAGTGGAGAACTAACGGAAGACGGATCGTCGCCGTCGTCTTCGCAAGGGAGGGAGGGAGGCCGCCGTCATCATCTTCGCAAGGGAGGGTGAGATCTGGCCATTTCGATTTTGGCAGCGGCTGGGGATGCGAAGGCAGAGACAGAGAGAGTGAGATGGGTGAAAGGGTGAGGAAGACGGATCGTCGCTGTCGTCTTCGCAAGGGAGGGAGGGAGGCCTCCGTCGTCGTCTTCGCAAGGGAGGGTGAGATCTGGCCATTTCGCTTTCGGCAGCGGCTGGGGATGCGAAGGCAGAGACAGAGAGAGTGAGACGGGTGAAAGGGTGAGGCAACACAAATTCGGCAGAGACAGCAGGCTATGATCTTGGAACTCTCAAAAGTAGGCTAAGAAGTAAATGCAGCCACTGTTTGTGTTTGTATATATATATATATATATATGTATGTAGATGTTGTATATATCAAAAGACATCCAACGGTTACGATTATCTAGAGACATCGGACGGCTGTGAATGTAAATGAGCTGATTTATTATATAGATTAATATTAAACTAATTTATGTTTGTAATATTTGTTAAATATCACAAATATTACACTGATATATATAATTGTAACATGTAATTAATATTACATAAATACATGTAACAAAAAATATACAAATATATATAAAAATATGACAATCATTAAATTGTAACTAATATTCATTATAAGTAACTAATATTCACTATAAACTGAATTTATTCATTAAGTTCTCTAACATGTACAGTCCTTGCAATGCGGGATTAAAAGTCAAGTAAAATCTAATTGAAGGGACTAAATAAAAATTTATATCTTAGATGAGACTTTTTATTTTATTTTTTTATCTGTTTTTTGGCACTTCCGGCCAATTAACCCTAATTTCTTTCCCTCCCCCTTTGAATAACATCAACTAATCAAACAAATATATGTTAAATCAAGCTTCATCATCTTCACGAATCACCACCATGCCAAAGTACCAACCATGTTTTTATTTTATTTTTTATTTTTTTCGGTAAGCAAACTACCAACCATGTTGGCCCCCACCAACACGTTGACCACAATCAACACCGCATATCTTCATCTTCTTCCTTCATCTCGTCTTTCTCTCTATCTTGTGTGTGTGTGTGTGTGAGAGAGAGAGAGAGAGAGAGAACTTTCGATTTGGCAGTGGTGTTCGCCAGAGAGTAATAAGCGAAGGGGGTGTTTATCCGAAGTGGAAGAGATGAGGATGGGACTGAAAGGCCAAATACATTTTGACCCTTAAATTTTTGGATTACTTTCTAAATAAACATCATTGAATTAGTTGGAGGAAAATGAAAAAATCTCCTTAGTTTTTGAATTAATGATGAATTAATTACTGCTAAATTTTTAATCGTTGCATTTAAGTTTTAAGCATATGGGATGTAAGTGCTGACTAAAATAAAATAGGGGTATAAAGTGTAATTCGGTCTAATAACATGGGTATGCTTAAGATTTTTGTTTCTCTTTGAATTTTGAATGTGATAAAACAGGTATTGTATTGAAAACACTATCTCGAATTTTAATGGTGACGAATGTACGCTTTTATTAATGAAATTTATTATTGTTGCCGAAGGTCGCAATCTTAGTTCTAGTGAAGAGCACAATTTCCTCGTCAATTATTTTCTATATCTAATTTTTTGGTGATGAATGACATTTTCTCGCTATAACTTTAGTTTGACATTTTTTGTGAGGAATGATATTTTGTTGCTAAACCTCTACCCTAACTTTTACCGAAAAATTTAGTTGGTTGCTAAATATGAATTTTTAGCAAGCCAATTATTCAAATAAAATTTGTCATAAAAGGTAATTTTTGGCCACCACCTATTTCTTTTGGTGAGGATATTATTGCGACGACGTAATTCCATGTTAAATACATGTTTTTGGCGAGAAGTTAAGAAACTCATCACTAAATATTTTTGCCAACAAGTTGCGAGGAACATAGTGAGGTCACATTACGTGAATGATTGTTTTGGCATGCTTGTCAAAATACAGGTTTCAAATATTGTAAGTTACAAAAACCCTTTTATTTTTGTAATACTAAAATGTCACGGAATTCAAAATTTATTATATGACTCATATTTAAAGTTACAAATAATAATAATATTTTTGTAGGTTAAAATGCCTATGATGAAATTTTGTTCAAAAGGCAAGAAAAAAAGGTTGCAAAGCTTAGTATAATGCAATAGACATTGTTGAACATGGGTAAAAATATAAAAAAACACACCAGTCTTTGTATGTTACTATAAATTTGTTACCTTTTAGTAAAATGTATCTAAAATTAGAAAAAATATGCAGAAAACGATGAATGATGAATCAACAAAATTTCTTGAAGATTATTTCTATTTGCCGCTTGAAAAAGGTTTAAATGAATATTATAGATATATTCATTTTTCAATGAATTCTCCGGGATGATGTGCATCAGACTTCCATTGGACATTATTCGTTTTCGATACTCATGAGAATATATGGAGATTTTACAACTCATCGCATCCAAAAATCAAAAGACAAGACTGTGATTACTATTTCAAAGATGCAAGAAGATTGGTATATGTTGGAGAATAATGAATTTTTACTTATTTAATTAAGATATAAAAATAATAATAAGCGTCAAAATTTTTCCTTTATCCCACATTGCTTGGGAGAAGGGGTCTAGAAGATTATAATAGTGGATAGGTGGGATACTTGGGGCGTGCCCCAAGGGGTACCCACATTTTGTGGAGGGAAGAGGAGTTACATCCCTATTTGTTTACCACACGTGCGCGCCGTCGTCCGTTTGGCCCGGCCGGGCCGGGCCGAGCCGAGCGCGTGTGAAGTGAGGTGGCACTTATATATATATATATATATATATATATATATATATATATATATATATATATATATATATATATATATATATATATATATATATATATATATATATATATATTATTTTGGACAAAAATTTATTTAATAAATTATTAATTTTATTTTTATGAACTGTTTCCAAACACAATGTTTAAAGGCTTTTTTTTTTTTTTTTTTTTTTTTTACATTATAAGTTTCACGTTTCATTAAATTAATTTGTTTGAATGTTTTCAAAATGTTAAGTTCTTATTCGGTTTCAAAGGTTTCTTTCCTATAAATACAGATTTTTTCATTTGTTTTGATACACCGAATTAGAATTTGTACAACTCTGGTTGAAAAAAAATAGCTTTTTCCCTTATCATTTTTGCTTCCAAACGATCAGTCTATTCCGATTTAGCTTGTTCAATTTTTTTTTTCCTGATTTCCGAGCAATCTGTTCCTCCCGAACAGTGTGTGGGCGTGTTAAGGTTTTAGGCCTTCTCCATGCAAAGAAGGTCCTAGACCGAGGTGATTCGGGGTTATTTTATCCTGGGGACGACAGAGCTGTTACACTACTTGCACGTTCTTGGGCAGAGCCGCGAAACGTCTTAAAGAGAGCTACCTAGTCCACGACTCAACCCAAGCAAATTTCAGTAAATTCGTTCTTTTCTAAATTTCTACATTAACAATTTTAAGATGCTTCATCTTCTGTCGATTATCTACTATAATGTCTTTTGATCACAAGTATAGACAAGTGACTGTTGATTTCAACAAGCCTTTCCATTTCGAAGGGTCTCATTTTAAAAGATGGAGACAAAAGATGCTATTTTTTCTAACAATAAAAAAAGTAGCATATGTCTGTACAACCGAAAAACTTGAATTACCTGGAGAGCCTACTGGTGCTTAGATTAAGGAAGATACGTCTTGGGATGAAAATGATTTCCATTGTAAGAATTTTATTCTTAATGGTTTATCTGATAATTTGTATGACTATTATTGTTCTAATAAAACTGCAAAGAAAATTTGGGATGCTCTTCAGAAAAAATACGACACTGAGGAAGTAGGAACGAAAAAATATGTTGTTAGTCGGTATCTGAAATACCAAATGACTGACGACAAATCTGTAGAAGCTCAGTCTCATGAATTTTAGAAAATTGCTCATGAAATAATTACTGAAGGTATGTCACTTAATGAACAATTTCAAGTTACTGTTTTAATTGACAAATTACCCCCTACTTGGAAAGATTTTAAGAATATTCTTAGGCACAAAAAAAAAGATTTTTCTTTAAAAAGTTTGATTACTCATCTTCGGATTGAGGAAGTAGCCCGCAAACAAGATTAGAAAGATGAAGTGCTCGTTGTTTCCAACAACGCTCACAGGAAATAATCATATGTTATTCTGAAATCTAAAGGAAAAAATATGAAGAATCAGAATCATAACCACTTTAACCAGAACAGGAGTGCTAATCAAAATTAGAATAAGCTCCCCTTCAAGAAATAATTCTGAACAGTTTAATTGCTTTAAATGTGGAAAGACGAACCATATGGCTCGAAACTGCCGGCAAAGACGTCGTCCTGTTCCGCAGGCGAATCTTACCGAGGACCAACTAGTAGTTATGATTTTTGAAATCAACATAGTTGGTGGATCCGAAGGGTAGTGGGAAGATACTGGTACTTCTCGCCATGTCTGCTCTAATCTTACTATGTTCAATTCTTATTTTGAAATTGAAGATAAGAAAGTGCTATTGGATGATTCCCACCCCACTATTGTTGCCGGTTCTGGTAAAGTGGAATTAAAGTTTAGCTCGAGAAAGACAGTCATCCTTAAAGATGTTCTACATACTCCAGAGATGAGAAAGAATTTGGTTTCAGCTTATCTTCTCAACAAGGCTGGGTTTACTCAAACTATTGGGGCTGATTTGTACATCTTAACCAAAAATAATGTTTTTGTTAGAAAGGGTTATTTAACTGATAGAATGTTCAAATTGAATATTGATGCTAATAAGATTTCACCTTCTGCTTACATGTTGTGTTCTTTTAATATTTGGCATGCTAGATTTTGTCATGTTAACAAACGCATTATTAAAAACATGAGCAACTTAGAACTGATTCTGAAATTGTCTTTAAATGATTTTGAAAAGTGTAAATTTTGTAGTCAAGCCAAGATTATCAAAACTCCTTATAAATCAGTAATTAGAGAATTTGAACCTCTTAGTTTGATACATTCTAACATTTGTGAATTTGATGGTGTCTTAACTAGGAATGGTAAATGCTATTTTATTACATTTATAAATGATTGTTTTAATTATACTTATGTTTATCTCATGAAAAATAAAAGTGAAGCATTTGGTATGTTCAAATTGTTTGTGACTGAGATTGAAAATCAATGCAATAAGAAAATTTAGAAACTGCGTAGTGATAGAAGAACTGAACATGATTCTGATATGTTTATTGACTTTTATAATTCTCATGAGATTATTCATGAAAAAACTACACCTTATTCTCCTGAAATGAATGGTAAAGCTGAAAGGAAAAATAGAACTTTTGCTGATTCTATAGTTGCTAGTTTGCTTAACTCCGGTGCTGCTTCTCACTGGTAGGGTAAAATTTTATTGACCGTTTGCTATGTGATTAATAGAGTTCCCAAATCAAAAAGTAAAATTTCACCTTATGAAGTTTTCAAAAATAAGAAACCAAATTTGTCTTATTTTATAACTTGGGATTGTTTGGCATATATTCATATTCTTGATCCAAAAAGGAGAAAACTTGCAAGTAGAGTTTATGAATATGTTTTTTTTGGTTATGCGGTAAATAGAAAAGCTTATAGATTTTATGACTTGAAAGATTGCGTTATCATTGAATCTAATGATGCTGATTTTTATGAATATAAATTTTCTTTTAAATTGAAGAATAGTGGGGGCTCAACATCTAGTAATGTGTCTGTCATTAGAATTAATAAATCTGATAAACAATTAGAAATTGAACCTAGAAGAAGTAAATGGCCTCGTATCGCTAAGGATTATGGTTCTGATTTCTACTTATATACCTTAGAGGAGGATCTGCTCACCCTCCAAGAGGCATTGTCTTCTGTAAATGCCAATTTTTGGCAAGAGGCTATAGATGATGAAATGGACTCTCTCGAGTCAAATAGAACTTGACATTTAGTAGATTTACCCCCTGGTTGTAAAACAATAGGATGTAAATGGATTATTAGGAATAAATTGAAATCCGATGAAACTATTGATAAATATAAGGCTCACCTTTTAGCCAAAGGGTTTAGACAAAGAGAAAATGTAGATTTTTTTTACACTTTTCACATGTTTCTAGAATTACATCTATTCATGTGTTTTTATCTCTTGCTGCTATTCATGATCTTGTTGTGCACCAAAAGGATGTTAAAACTGTTTTTTTAAATGGTGAATGAGAAGAAGAGATTTATATGGACCAACCTGAAAGATTTGTAATTTTTGGTCAAGAAAACAAAGTGGGCAAATTAGATAAATCTCTTTATGGTTTAAAACAAGCACCTAAGCAATGGCATGAGAAATTTGATAATCTTGTTATCTCACATGGTTACAAAATGAATGAAAGTGATAAATACATTTATTACAAATCTGAAAATGATGTTTGCACTATTATTTGCCTTTACGTGGATGACTTGTTAATTTTTGGTTCTAATATTCATGTCGTAAACAATGTGAATCTATGCTATGTGTTAATTTTGACATGAAAGATATTGGTGAAACAAATGTGATCCTTGGTATTAAAATAACTAGGTCTGAAAATAAAATTTCTTTGGATCAATCTCATTACATATAAAAGATTCTAAAGAAATACAATTTTATTGACTATAAACCAGCATATACTCCTTATAACCCTAGTGAGAAGTTGTTCAAGAATATCGATAATGGTGTTAGACAATCTGAGTATGTGAGCATCATAGACAGTCTTCGATATGCCACTGATTGCACTAGACCCGACATAACTTATGTTGTCGGATTACTATGCAGGTTTACAAACAGACCTAATATTGAGCATTGGCATGCTATTGAAAGGATCATGAGATACCTAAAAAGAACTATGAACCTTGGATTACATTATCAGAAGTTTCCCGCTGTTCTAGAAGGATATAGCGATACTGATTGGAACACCCTTTCAGATGACTCTAAGGCAACTAGCGGTTATATATTTAGCATAGCTGGTGGAGCTATTTCTTGGAAATCTAAGAAATAGACTATTTTGGCTTAGTCTACTATGGAGTCTGAGATGATTGCACTAGCTTCGGCTAGTGATGAAGCAGGTTAGTTAAAAAGTCTGCTTTCCGATACTCCTTTATGGGAGAAACCGATTCTAGCTGTCTTGATCCATTGCGATAGTACTGCGGCTATTGCGAAGATTCAGAACCGTTATTATAACAGAAAAAAGCAAAAAATACGTCGCAAACATATTACTATTAGAGATTGTATCTCGACTGGAACTATAACAGTGGATCATATACAGTTTGATGATAATTTAGCCGATCCTTTGACAAAAGTATTAGCTCGAGAAAAGGTTTACAAAATCTCGAGAGGAATGAGACTCAAGGCCATAGATTGATGAGTCACTTGTGAGGGAAACCCAACCTATAGACTGGAGATCCCAAGAAATAGGTTCAAAGAGTAATAACAACTCATGAAGTGATATGAAAAGAATCATGGTATAATAATATTTTTGAGTTCTATTCCTTACATGTGTTGATTGGAGTGTGATATCCTGAAGCAATACAAGGTTGAGTTTTTATTAACTCTTAATGAGATCTATACTCTATTTGGAGTAGAGTACCTAGCTACATGAGTACTCTTTATAGACTCACCTATGTGAATGTGGAAGTGTGGCCGCTTCATATGGAATTTTAGGCAAAATTCGCTAGAGCATTCACCATATTGGGAATTACGTGCACGACCGTAAAGCACGGGCTTTTGGACTACACCCTAATAGGGTTGTGTGTGTGATGTTGTTAGATATAGAGTTCAAAACTACGAATTACTCTAGTATAATCTAAATCATCTTCACTATGTAAAGGTTCAAGTCGATAGACGCCTTTACTTATGCACAATCTTATATTGTATTATACTACTTGACGAAAAAAAATGTTTTAAAAATTCAAGTGGGGAATTGTTGGAGCATAATGAATTTTTACTTATTTAATTAAGATATAAAAATAATAATTAGTGTCAAAGTTTTTCCTTTTTTTCCTTTATCCCACATTACTTGGGAGAAGGGGTCTAAAGGAGTATAATAGTGGATATGTGGGATACTTGGGGTGTGCCTCAAGGGGTACCCACATTTTGTGAAGGGGAGAAGAGTTACATCCCTATTGGAGAAAAATTATTTAATTTTGGACAAAATTTATCTAATAAACTATTAATTTAATTTTTATGAACCGTTTCCAAAACATTATGAACGTTTCCAAACACAATGTTTAAAGTTCTTTTTCTTTTTTTTTTTTTTTTTTTTTTTTTTTTTTTTTTTTTTTTTTTTTTAAACGTTACAAACGTTTCACAATCATTAAATAATTTTTTTGAACATTTTCAAAATGTTACATTTTCTGGAGTTAAGTTTTGATTCGGTTTCAAAGGTTTATTGCCTATAAATATAGATTTTTTCATCTGTTTTGATACACCGAATTAGAATCTACACAACTCTGTTTGAAAAAAAAAATAGCTTCTTCCCTCATTATTTTTGCTTTCAAACGATTAGTCTATGTCTATTTTTCCAGCAAAATCTTGGACGATGGATGACTACTTAGCAAACAAATTGTCAGTAAAATTAAATGAACTACCTCCCAGTTAGACTAATTACTTTGAATTCATTTTTACGCTTTGGACAAAATTTCGTTTTCATGTCTTTAATGTTTTTGATGGTTTCTTTCCTATAATTTTTGCTATGAATTTCTTTTTTTAACTATCATATTCATTTTAAAACAAAAATGACTAATCATTTTTTGTAGTAATATATTTGATGTATCCTTGTTTCTAAATACATGTAACTTAAAAAACACTAATCCAATTACGTATAACTCAAAGTCATTGAACAGAGTTCTATATTTTTGAACATTTTTGTTTTATTTTATAATAATATACCAAGATGTAAATAAAAAATAATAACTTAAGTAATTTAAAACAAAACACGTGTTGCTAGTTACAAAGTAACAAGAATCTATAACTAGCACTACTTGTAGTTACATGTCATTAAAACAAAAGAAGAAAATCGTTACAAGTAACTAGAATCTCTAACTAATTAACATTACTTCTTGTTACATGTAATCATACTAAATGTTATAACTACATCTATAATTTTTGGGACTTTGTTTTTAAAAAATAAAATAATTACTCTAAAATAATTAAATAAAACAAAACAAAACATCGTGTTGCTAGTTGCACCTTTTGTTTGTGTAATATAATTAATTAAATATAAGTAAATGACACGTGTCCCTTATATATTTCCAGTGACATATAAATAATTTCTAAAAGCATTAGTCATATTTGTCAACAACGTGATAGGTGTTAAATGCAATGAACCATCTCCTATTTTTTTTTTGTTTATCTATGCAAAAAATCTCTTGATATTCAAAAGATGAATTAAATTAAAAATAATTTAAAATATTTAAAAAAAAACACGTGTTGCTAGTTACAACAAGAATTTCTAACTAGCATTACTTGTATTTACATGTAATTAAATTAAAAATAAAATAAAATAAAAATAAATAACATGTAATAATTATTTTATGGTTTTCCATTTTATAGCCATAATATACTCAGATGTAATTAAGAAAAATAATTTAAATAATTTAATATAAAAATGGTGTCTAGTTACATGTACCCGGAATCTCTAACTAGCATTAAATGTAGCATTAAGTTTCGGGTAATGTCAAATTGGTCCTTCATATATTTATTTCCCAATTTACTTTTTGAAACTAAAAAATTAATTGTGCCAAATTAGTCCCTAGCAATAATTTTGATAGAAGCGTTGTTGATTGACCAAATGCAAATCCCATTTGGTATTTTAGATGATTCCTAAGGGGATTTTGACTTTTAAAAATAATGAATAAATAAAAAAAAAAAAAAAAGCCTTTCTAAATTTGGTCGTTTTGTTTACATTCAAGAAGTCATGTAAAAGTTGCTATGATTGTAATAGAATTTAACTGTAAGGATTGATTTGATGATACAATTTTATACATTTAGAGACTTAATTACAAAAAAAAATTAAAAAAAAATTATCGACCTATTTGATATTATCCCAAACCATAGGGACCAAAAATTGACGTTGAAAAAGAAGATAATTAATAACAAACAAAAAAGAAAGAAGGGGAAAAAAAACATTATAAGGGGATATTAGTGGAGGTGGTGGTGGTGAAGTCCTCCGGTCTTCTCTTAATTACTGATTTAAAGACAATCAATAGCCTTACCATTGACATCATCATCTTCATCCTCACCCCAATTGGCCTCAAATGAGCTTTTGACTTACATCTAACTTTATTTCCTCCATAACCACCACCACCATCACCTCTGCCGCCTCCACCATCACCATTGCCGCCATCTGAAGGGCCTGCATGGCATGACGACATAGTTCTCAACTAGTTATTCAAATCATTTGTGATCAACAAGAAATGATTGTTGGGGAGAGCATAATTGTTTTCTCTCTTGACCAACTCATCTTCTTCATCATCGGCTAATAAATGGGTTGGTACATGCTCCATTTCCATTCGCTTCCATTCTTCGATATCTACACCAAACTCGGTAGAGTCAACACCTGCCGCTGCCAGAGCTTCAAGTGAAATTGTCATGGTTATATAACCAAATTCGATATTGTTTTTAAATCTTGAGGGACACTTCTTTTGTTTTGTTATAATGAGGATTTGATAGGGAAACTAGACGCTATATAGATATGATCTTATTGGGAAAATTCAAAGTGAATATCCATAAGATGTCACGGGATGAATCAATAAATGAAATTAGTTTTTAACTTTTTTAAAAGACCTAGTAGTTGAATTTTGAATGGAAATTAACAATACTCTTCATTGGATCATCCTGCTGACTTTTCTCCCTTAACAAAAACTGATGACATATTACAATACGGTTGTTATGTATCTTGGAGAATATACGTAATAAATAACGTGTGTATTATGTGGCTTGTTTTTATATTTCGAGGGTTTACATTCAAAATTATGTTTAGGAAATCAATTGAAAGTTGTACTAATATGTAAAGCTGAATGATGAAATAACATTGCATGCGTGCATTATGGTCGCACAAGACGGCCAACTGCTTGCCACGACAAACACTAAGGGGACATTGGTTAGGATATTAAATAGAGTTTGTTTTTTTTTTAAATTATATAGTCTTGTTTAAGAGATAACGTAAAAAAAACTCATATAAAGAGTTATGTTAACCTCTGAATCATTCCGTAAAAATAGTTTAATTTTTACTCATTGACAACTAAAAAAGAATTATAGATAGACAAATTTGCCCCTAAATATATAATGAACAAACCCTACCACTCTAATCTTTTGCCCCTCATTGTCCCCCCCCTCTCTCTCTAAATTCATTCACCAATGAACAAACTCTACCACTCTATTCATTCACCTCATTCATGAATTAACTAGCATGTAAATCTCTAGTATTGCAAACCCTCCTCATCTGGACAGAGGAGAAGCTGTCCTCATTCAACCATGAAATGTCTGCCTCTCTCTCTCTCTCTCTCTCTCATGGCGACAGCTGTAGACGAACGTTGGAATGTTGAGGGGGCTCGTGGTGGCAGCTACAGACGAAGATGACAAAACCCTAATCTCAAATCTGGGGGTGAGCTTGCGGTGGCGATTGCAGACGAAGCCGACTGTCAATTCGTCACAATGTTCACCGTCATCTTCGATAGCCCTTAACCGCAAGCTGGATCTACTTCGTGGTTAACCGCCATTGCCATGTTTGTCTTCTCTATCGTTTCAGATGTTCACCGTCAGTTGTTCGTTTGCTGTCGTTCGTGATTTGGAGGAAAGAAGATGTTAGATCTCCAGATCTAGTTCGCTGTCGTTTTTTCGCTCTGATCTCTGTGCCTCACCGCCTCTCTTTCTCTTTCTCTCTCTCTCTCTCGATTTAGATTTGTTTGATGTTTGTTCATCAGATTTGCTCAGATTTGGATTTGTTCATCTGATTTGTTAAAGGTTTTTTTTTTTATTATTATTATTTTGTTCAGATCTCAGATTTGGAGATTTGGAATTTTTCAGATCTAAAATACGAAAATTCCAAATTTGAAAATTTTCTAGATCTGATTCAAAATTTAGGTTTAATTAGATTTCTAGATCTGATTCAAAATTTTCTAAGATTTTAGTAGAATTTTGTGTGATTTTACGTTAATGTGAATGTTTGCATGATTTTTCAGATCTGGATTTGATTTTAAATTTTCTATGATTTTTGTAGAGTTTTGAGTGATTTGTTGATTTTACATGTTACGTGAATATTCAAGTACCATTTAAGGTAATTGATTTTTTTTAGATTGTCCAAATTTGATTTTGAAAAAGACGTTCACATATGTATTAACACACGTTTAAAGTTATACCCAATTTTAGGTTTTAATATGAACGTGAACTTTGACACAATTGTGTAAACTGTTTTTGTTGAGTGAACGTTGAATAAATAATTTTTTAGAATGTCCAGATTTGATTTTAAAAAAGATGTTTGACACATGTCTAATGTTATACCCATTTTTAGGTTTTAATACGAACGTGCATGTTGATGCAAATGTGTAAACTATTTTTGTATGGTGAAATATTGAGTGAACATTGAGTGGACATTAATTTGAATGAATTGAAATAATACTTTGAAATATTGAGTGAACATTTCATACAAAATATTTGAGTGAAAATTGAACAAAAATGAAATTCAGTGAACTAAAAATATTATTCTGTAAATTAAGTGAATGCAACTGTCAGAATGACACATTTGTAAATAAGAATAAACATAAAAGGCATTTGTTTGGGACTTTTTCCTATAGTTTTTTCGAGGACTAAACACTTAATTATTTATATCAAAACTTTTTTATTTTATAATTTACCCATCTTTGGAGGACTAAATAATAAATTTTCCTATTAAATATTGATAACAGTTAGAATAATTGAGAGGCAAAATATTAGAAGAATATGGAGCGATTATATTGATATATAAAAAAATTACAATTATAAAGATTTACAGGGAGTCTATATATATATATACACCCCCCCCCACACACACATATATATCTATATAATAAATCAGCTCATTTACATTTAGGACCGTTGGATGTCTCTGGATATTCGTAACCGTTGGATGTCTCTAGATATATACAACATCTATATACAACATATCTATATAATATATCTATCTATAATAATATACAATATTCAACACTTACCATCAACCTTACTTTTTAACACTTACCATTGTCAACAGTGTCCTTGCCTGCCTTTGCATTTACTTCATGGACTCCGAGAGTCTTCTTCTCCACTGAATTCGTCGCCCCCAACCCTCTTCCTCTCTCTCTCTCTCTCTCTCTCTCTCTCTCCCCTACCTCCGACGTCGCCGCTGAAATACTGGATGTTTGATTTAGGGTTGCCTCTTTCTCATCAAAACCACAGCTGCTAGAGAAATTAGGGTTCGTCTCTCTCTCTTCCTCCCTTGCGCTCCCTCTTCACTTCCGATAATCGCCATCACCGTCGCCTTCATCTCCTTTATTACTCAGTCTCCCGCGATCCACTCCCTCGCAGCCTCCTCTGCCATCCCCTCGCCACCGCCATGCCACCTCCGCTCCATTTTGCCGCGATGTCATCGCCTTGCCATCCACGCCGTCATCCTTCACTCGCAACGGCCGCGGATTCTTCTTTATGCCTCGCAACGACTTCTCCCTTCCTCTAGACAACGACGGTGGCTTAGCTCTCGGCCGAATCTAATGTCACAACTCCGCTGATAGTCGACTCCTCCAATCGCTCACGGTCCTTGCTCCCGATGTCGCAGATTCTCTGGTAAGCCTATTTTTCTCTCTCTCAACCACCACGATTCACAGCTCTTGATTCGATTTTACAGCAGTTCAAACTAAAAATCTTTGTTTTGAAATTCATTGGTTTGAATTTGATTTTTTTTAAGGGTTTCTGAAATTAGGGTCTCTTTCTCTCTTGATTTTGGGTTTTTAAAATTGAAGCCCTTTCTCTATTTTTCCCCTCTATCTCTTGACTAAAATTTCTTTTAATTTCTCTTTGATTTTTTCGATTTCAGATCTGAAACGGGTTTACACAGTGTGAAGGCCGATTATCTCACAATCAACATGGTTATTTTGCATTTGATTAACGTCTCTCTCTTTCTCTCTCAATCGCCTCACAGTTCATTTGATTATCTCACAATCAACATGGTTATTTTGCATTTTGAACTTATAAAAAATGTGTATTCCTAAGCCTGAGTTTGTTTGTTTTGAGCTGTTTAGGTTTTATGAATGAGATCCTTCATAAGATGACGCTTGACCACTTTTCCTAATTTTCTCAATGCTCAATCGATTCCAAAGCGGATGCGGTCAGCTTGCTGCAATTATGCTCCCTCGGAGACCAATCCTGGTGTTCGATATGATCCGATCCTCGCTACGTATTCATTTTTTTTCTCCTCCTTTATTTCTGAGATTAATTTCGATATCTTGAGCTGAATTTGTACTCTAATTTCCCCAATTTCGCGGGATGGTTTGGGATAGCTTTTAAGAATAAGGACAAAAACTGCATTATTTGAATTTTTAAAACCCTAATTTATTGTAATTTGTATTTAAATTTGACCTAATTCTCTGTTGTTGTAGGTCAGAGGTGTTCTTTCGTGTTGGAACTCATCTCATTCCACACCCCAACAAGGTACTCCATGCTGGAAAAATGCCTGTCTTATCTAATTCCAACTCTCCAATTCTGTGCTTCCAATCGCTGCCTAGCAAAACAATCATTCAAAGGTGAAAATCAAGTTTGTTTTTGTAATTAAAAGGTAGGTCTTCACTTGAATTTGTTCGTTATGGAAAAATTTAGAGGGTTGTAATTGGCTAATATGTCTTACATGTGGGGTTTTAGTTACCCAAATCTGGGGTTTTGGTTGGCAGTAGCTATCACCGACAATGCTTGAATCAGTCTGCAGTGTCGATGCATCACTAAAGCACGGTAGCACGAGTCACGACAGATTCAACGATCGCTTTCTTCTCTCTTATGCGAACCATTGGAAGAAGGTACTGATTTTTACCTCCATCTTCTTTGCTTTTTTTTTTTTTTTTTTGTTTTCTTTCTAGGGTTTGTTTGTTTGTTCTTTGTATTCCCCTCTTTTCTTTTCTTTTTTCACATACTTTACTGAATTAATTTATCAAATTTTATGCTTAATTTTTTGTTATTAGATCCATCCGCATGTGGATTTAATTAGAGCACGATCATCTGGCCTCCTGCAAATAGATTATTAGTTGAACCTTGGTTGAAGCGTCGCTCTCTCCGAACTGATTCAGAACGTAATTCTTCTTGACAATCAGCGACTTTCCCATGGCTATCTAGGTAAGCTTCATCACCCTCTTGCTCTTCTCTATGTACTCCTCCAAATGTGTTTATGCATATTTGTATTTTGAATTTCGTCAATAGTGAACCTAGAGTGTTCGATGAAATGCATGATAAGATCAAATAAAACTGACATCTCGCCAAATCCCTTATTGTTTTGACCAAATCTGACAAATTGACAGATGAATTAATGTTTGGAGGGAAAGGGTGCTGACGGAACATTGGCGGTTATCAATATAGAAGAACAAGTTTATTAGAGGTTTGTGTTCTTATAACTTGAAGCATCCTGTTCTTATTATATACATATACTGAATTTTTTTAATTTACTTAAAAAAATGTTTTTTTGTAATTCTTCGATAAGAGATTTGAAATGAATATCAATCTTTAGATGTACAACTGAAATATAAGCTTTGGACGATCGTCTAAGTCTAAGTGCTTTGTAATATCGGATTGATTTATATTTTTAGGTGACAATGAACACTCACATTTTGTTAAAGGTTTTAATTATGCTTCTCAAATATTGTCGCTGACCATCTTATGTTTTAATCATTCTTAATGTTTTAGGAGTTCATCACTTTTAAGTTTTAAACAAATGTTGTCGCTGACCAGTTGTACTGTGTTTTGTTTCTTACTTTTGTACAACATGATCTTCCTATTTTTTTTTTTAATATCTCTCCCTCCATTCCTCAATTCTGAAATATTTTTCTTTTATGCATTTTCTAATTTTTTGTTTTTATTTTCTAATTTTTTTTTATATTTTCAAGTTTTTAATTTCACTATTCACAGTCCTTACCCTTCTGACAATGATGATAAAGATCTATTTTCTAATTTATGTTTTCAAATTGTTTCTGAGTTTTTGTTTTGTTTTTAATTTATGTTTAAGTTTAAACTGTTTAAATTCATTGCGTTATAGTATAGAATGTCAATTTCTTTTCCTTACTGCCAACATATGTGGATATATAATTTAAAACATAAAATATATGTGTACTAATTCTTCTTTTCTAAGATTCTGTTTCAATAAATTGTGTTTGGAATTTTAGGGCACTCGGCTTCTATAGCTACTAACGAGTTCACTTCTTCCCCTACTGTTTTGTTTAATCACTCTTGCCCATGTATTTATTTTTGTCTTATGAATTGAAGTTTCATTGGTGATTGTATTTCACTTGATCTTATGATTTTTAATTATTATCAGTTACAGAATTTATTGGATCAAGTTGACATCACCCTTCATTGAACAGATCAACCAATACGAGGTGAGCTTTTTAAAATTGAAGGAAGTTTTTTTTTTTTTTTAATTATCGGTAGTGATTTAGATTTTTCTTTTTTGAATTATTGGTAGTGATATTTGGACATAATTTCAAGTATCTTTTGGTAAGAGAACACACTGGAATAAAACACACTTCTCACCCTTAAATATTTGAGGTATTGCCCTGTCTATTTATTATATATATATATTTTTTTTGTTAGACCAAAATTTGTTGGTTTAGAAAGGAATGATGTTTGGAGAGAATGATACACAGTTGTGGTAGGCTATTATTAAATCTCTTTGAATTATTCTTCATTTTAGTCTTTGAACTTTTTAATTCTAAAAAAATTGAGAAACTTTCATTAACTTTTTCCCCCTAATTTTCCATTTTATATGCTAGAGTGTTTGTCTGATTTTGGTGATTAAAAATAATGGAGAAGCTATGGTGTACTCTAACTATGGGAAAATGAGAATATTTGTTATATAGATTGTTTTTTTTTAACTAAAACCGAGAGCATGCTCTGATTTCTATTTCTATTCTTGATAGTGGTATTATTTTAATAGCTAAATATTTACATTATTGAATATTATGTACATTGTTAGTCATTTAAATGTTAATTGGTATGGTGTAGTTGAGTTCATGAACTAATGGGATCATTTTTCAAATTTAGGGGACAATATATGTCTTATTGTATGTAGATAATTTCTTCTAATTGGGTTGTAAAAATAATTATTCCGAATTATTTTTTGTACGTGGATATTTTCAGGCTAAGTTCATATGTGTTGATGGGGATGAGACCGTCCCGGTGGATGTGACGTGACGTGGATGCTTAAATTCAGGCTTAGTTCATATTTTCAGGCTAAGTTTATTTATTCCATACGTCCTTATGATTTGATTTTGATTTTCAGGTTGCAACACCATTGATGTGACGTGGATGTTTGAATTCGAAACAGAACAATTGATCAAGTATGTTTTATCTTACAATTTAATAGATTAATTAATCAATGAATTCTAAATATGGGTTTTTAGTTTTTGAATAATTGGTGTAATATTGTTTATTCATTTTCAATTAGGTATTTTTTTTTCAATTATTTGATGGTCAATTTGATATTTTATTTGAGATTTTGTAATTGTCGGACATTGAAAATCTTTTAGACGTTGAACCTTTTAGCGTTAACAATTTTGTTATTTCTTATGTTTAGAATCAGAAGAGATAATCATCATTCATTGTCAAAAACCATATTGACATATGTCTATTTTTCAGTGTATACTTCTCAAATTATTCATCTAAATTTTTTATTATAAATCTCCGAGTTACTAAAAGGGGTATAATTTTACAGTGTACTTTTAACTTTATATTTTGGAAATTGTTAGTTACTATAGATGCTATAATGAATTAGATGATGAATGTTTTATGCTCGTGCCTTCAGGCACGAGTTATACACTAGAATATATATATATATATGTGTGTGTGTGTGTGTGTACACACACACACACACATACACACACACATATATATATATATATAGGAGGTGACTAAGGTAACCTTGGTAGGGTTAGTGTTTGGTTTTCCTAGTGAGATTTTGATTTAATATAGCGGACCAAGGCAGTAAATAAGACATAAACTTGAGTTTTGAAATCAGAATGTGAAAGTGTTTGGGTAGATGAGTCTTTGTGAAAATATATGTTTTCTGATCGGATAAACTAACGGATTGAATGCGAATAGTTTTTGGAGAATATGGTACGGATGAAGTGACAATCAATCTCGATGTGTTTTTGTACGCTTATGAAAAACGTCATTATGGATGATCTGAATATTACTCATATTATCACAATATAGAACAATAGCAGTAGAGGAGGAGACTCCCATGTCAGGAGAAGTTAGTGAATCCAAAATAATTCTTTTGTTGCATTTGCGATGACACAGTATTCAGCTTTAGTGCAGCAGTAGACAAGCACTGTAATAAATAGTAACTAGTGGTTGAACTTCTGTTGGTGGGATCTCCGACCTAATCGGTATCAGATTAAGCTTGTTAAGTAGGAGCAGATTGCGTGGAGAAATGAAGTTTGTAAAATAAGGTTCCCTCGAAATATTAAAGAATGAGAAGAACAACCGAGTAATGAGTAGTTCGAGGAGTAAATAAGAACTTACTATCTTGATGGATGACTTAGGTGATGTTTGGGCAAGTAACTATGAGATATGTCAAACTTTCAATTACTTGTGATAGAAAGTGATGTTCTGGAAAGAAGAGTCATCTATTAGAGTAAGTATGATATTTGACTCTAGAGAAGTGTTAGCAGTGGTAGAGTCAATGATGTCTGCCTTAAAAAGAAGGTCAAATGTATATTTGGCCTAATAAACAAAGTATCCATCTGAACTAGTTGAAATTTTGAGACCAAAAAAATAAGTGAGCATGTAATGGTCTTTTATCTCCTATAATGATCATGTCGTCCACATGCAGTAGAAGAAGGATATTAATGTTGTTGTTAGTTTGGCGAATAAACAAGGTGGAATCATAAGCATTGAATGTAAACCCAAACAAGTAGATAGCGGTGCTGAATTTCATAAACCAAGCACGTAGAGCTTATTTGAGACCATATAGGGCACAACGAAGGTGACAAACTTGGTGTTAAGGAGTAGCTAGGCTATGAGAGGTATGCATGTAAACCTACTCAAGAAGGTCACTATTGAGGAAGGTATTCTTGACATCCATTTGAAAAATGGTCCATTTACGAATGACAACGACAATAAGAAGAGTATAGATAGATGTAAGCCTAGACACTATAGCAAATGCCTCTTCATAGTCAATGCCATTATCTTGAGCAAATCCCTTAGCAATGAGCTAGGCTTTATAGAGTTCAACGAAAACATCAAAAAGCATTTTGATCTTGAATACCTATTGCATCCAATAAGAGTTTCCCTAGGATAAAGGTCAATAAGATCCCAAGATTGTGTTTTGGCTAGGTCCAGAAGTTCATCGTCCATATATTGCTTTCTACCAAAAAGGATTAGTACTGATTTTCTTATAGTATTGAGGCTCATGCTGATCAAGTATGGTAGAAAAACAATGATAATCATTGAAATATGGGGGAGAATGAGTTACCTTGATAGAGTGGCGGGAATGATCTGGAAGGTGGGTCTCAAAATGAGTCAGTTTAGGAGATCCTCAGGCACGGTCGATGGAGCTGTAGGGGTAATATCAATTGGTGGTTATGGAGGGAGCTTAGGTTGTGGTTCTGGAGTTGGCTTAACGATTCTTGCGACTGCATCCTTAGGGAACAACTCAGGGGATAAATATGTAAAGAATCTAGAGTTAATAATGGCTGATATATCAAATGACCGTAAGGAAGAAAATATTTGATGTTTCCCAAAAAATGATATGACGAGAGATACGAAAAGTTTTAGAGATGGAGTCCCATGTCTGATATCTTTTATGTTCAATGTCATATCCTAGAAAACAACATAGGTAGGCCCTTGGTTCCATCTTGTTGTGTTTTTGTGATTTGAGAAAAACAAAACCAATGCAGCCAAAGACTTTGAGTTCAGAGTTAGTGAGAAGGTTACCTAAAGGCACTCAAATAGAGACTGATGCTGAATTGTAGTAGAAGGAATACGGTTTATAGTGTATACTGTGGTTGGGACAGCCTCACCCCAAAAAATGCTTAGGATAGTATAAAGAAATGAGGAGGGAATGAATTGTGTCAAGAATGTGTCAATGTTTGTGTTTGACTCGTCCAGTTTGTTGGGAGGTTCTAGGGCACGAGCGGCAGTGGAACGTGCCATTTTTGTGAAGCTGGTTGAGGAAGGCGTGATCATTTTATTCCATTATATTCTTTGAGCAAAAAAAATTAATATTTTGAGAAAATTGGGTTTGAACCATAAAAGAAAAATTATGATAAATTTGTAATAGTTCAGATCTAGTTTTATAAGAAATAACCATATAAATCGAGATTAATCATCCACAAATATAACAAAATAACGAGAACTTCCCCTTGTTGCATGAGGAAAAGGCCCCCTAACACTAGAATGCACTAAATCAAATGGTGCAAGAGAAATAGACTGACTATCATTAAAAGATAAAGCTGGTTGTTTTAAAAGTTGACAATGAATACAATTAAATTAAAGGACTTATAATGAACTAGACCTAATAGACTACTAGAAATATGCGATTTGAGATAGTTAGACGAAGTATGACCTAACCGAGAATATAAAATATTGGAGGATGAGGATTGTGATGATGATGACGATGACGATGGTGATAGTTGTAGTGGCAGTGGTGATACGGAGGATGATGGTGATAAGGATGATGATGGTGGTGGTAAGGTTGCACAAGTTTATGAATAGGCATGGGGTGGTGGTAGGATTTGAGGTGGAAGGTGCAAAATACTAAGCTAAATAGATGTCCAACTTTTCGACCAGTCCCAAGGGTTTTTCCTATCTAGGGATCTTGCACATGACATCTACAATAAGAAAATCTCACCTCATTTCCCAATTCATAGAGTTTCCCAATAGATGAGATATTTAAAGTGAATTTTGGAATTAAAAACGTGTTAAGAATAGAAAGATTTGAAGTACAAATCTGACCAGTATGAGTAACACGCATTCGAGAACCATCAAGAGTATGAATGGTAGGAGTATTCATAGTAGATAGTTTGGATTAGAAGATGTTAAAAAGGCATATGATTACAATAGGGAAAATTAAAATAAAAATAGAGAAAGGGAGAAAGATAGAGAGAGTGAGTGACTTGAGAAATGTGCCCGATAATTTCAAATCCACTCCTAGCCATTACTAAGTGACTTCAGGCAAATCTCCAGTGTGGTATTTTGACCCTTACTGAAGCATTCAATATAGGGTTAAGCTTCAGTGGACAAGAAGCTGGGTGAAACAACAACAGGAAGGTCTAGAAGCTGGGTGAGGAAGAGTTTCGATATAGATCCAACTTTATTCGAGGAAATCGCTTCAATTGAAAGTGAATGTGTTGGATTTAAGATGGACAATAAATTAGTAGAAGGAGTTAGCAGTCAACAGAGGAAGATAGACGGAACAGAGACGAACCACTCCCCATCATAATCCCTTGGATCTGTGTTGTCGGTCGGCAAAATAAGGGTTGATACTCCGATTTGAAGATTGAGTAGTACCTAGGGTATCGGGTCCGACCAAATTCAATTTGAGTCCTAGCTGTTGCTGATCGGAGTTCATAGATCAATGGAGGAGTGTTTGGTCATTCCAAATCAACTGGTTCGGTTAAAGATTGGGTGAGCAAGCAAGCTAGAGGTTAAATCTAGCGGCTGGTGATGGGAGAACCAAAGAACAGGCAAAGTCAAAGGCGAATAGATGAGATTTTCTTCAGAGATATCGATCGAAAATGAAGTGCATATGTTGGGCGGACGATTCTTCACCGTCCTTTCACCTATGCAGAGTAAAAGTTGGGGATTTTAGATGGTCCCATACTTCTAGAGTGAGAAGAAGTGGCTCATCAAATCTTGGGAGTAGGTTTGAATTCTAAATATTTTTTTCTTCTGATTTATTGGTTCCTGAAATTTGAAGGTTTTGATTCATAAGGTTTCTTTGGTCTATGTTTCTCAATTATTTTTCTCTGCTTTATCTTGGTCATTGTTTTATCCTTACATTCTTACAGTTCTGATTGGGTTATGTTCTAGAGGTATCCTATGGTAATGAATTTTAGAGAAAATGTTTTGGGGAGAAAGTGGAAGAGGATTATCACTATCTTTGTGGATAATATACTGGAGAGAGTTAACAGTCATTGGCTGAACTGAGTCATTCAATGGCATGGTTGTGTGTTAGACGTGTTCATACCAAGCAAGAGAAGAGTAATAACGAATTCTAGATTTGGATTTGTGAGATTTGCTATTCTTTCTGAAGCTCAAAGGGCTATTAGAGTCCTTGATGGATTAGTTACTTTTTAAACAAAGTTGAAAGTTCATTTTGTGGCTTTTGGACCGTCTAACCGCAAGAGTTTTGAGAGAAACAATGTGGTAAGGAAGATTGATAACGATCTTCTTCCTCTTGAGGATTCCCTTGTCCAAGTACTTGGTAAGGGTAAAATTATTATCAATACTAATACAAAAAGACTTTATCGATGAGAACATTTCGGTTAATTGTGAAGGTCAAACTTACACTATTAACAAGCTACTTTCAGAAGCTGTCTCAATCATTTGCAAATGGTCAATGGGGTGAAAAATAATATGAACTCTATTGATTCCCTTAAACCAGGTTCTTAGAAAGTTGTTGTGGTAAATGGGGTGGAAGTTAGAAAAGATGTTGTAGATGTAGTCTTCAAACCTTGTGAAACTCTAATCTTTGTTTGTGAGGATCAACTTGAAGATTTTATGAAGAGGGAGGATGATGTTACTTTAGGCCGTTATCAACTAAAAGTGATTGAGGAAGAGGTAAATTCTTGCTCAGTGGACACTGTTGAATCAGTATCAGGAAACCTAGTTCGGGGAGTCAAAGATAAAAGTTTGTCAACTCATGGATACTCCGAAAAAGGTTTAGATGAAATTAGTAAGATGTTCTATGTCCTTGGAAGAGTAGAGACTAAAAAGAAGTTGTTCTTAATTCCCAAAACGAAAGGGAAAAATAAATCCTTAGCTGTCTAGGTATATTAATTTTATCACTTCATTGGGAAGTGGTAAGAAGAAAAAGTCTTTTGTTGAAGTGGTTTTTTTTAGCAGTTGGTGATTCAGAAAGTAATTAATGCAGCTCAAGCATTTTTCTTGGGAATCTAGTAATTGTTATAATTTTGAAATGGTCGATACCAAGAGTGAAGAATTTAGGGAAATCAACAACTCCGTTGAGTTGATTCTGTTTAATTCTCTATTTGGAGATATATGAGATGCAATAGAATATCTATATTTTTTAATGGGGTTTAGAAAAAAAATCTTACTGCTTGAGGTGGAAGGAGCTTGGATGATTGCTTGGTCCATCGTTTGTGCTCACTGCAGTTGAGCCAAATCAATAATTTGTTGTGTTGGTTTTTTGTTTTTGCTTATATATCTAGCTAATTGTAAGGGACTATTTTATGAGGCTCTTGTTGGTTTAGTTGGGCAGTTATGGTATTTAGTGACTGCCTTTTGGATATTTTTTATTGTATTGCTTCTATGTAGCCCAAAGTTTTCCCTATTGAATATAACTTTGCTTATAAAAAAAAAAAAAAAAACAAAAAGGTAGAATCAAAGAACCAAGAAGAATTACTTGTAACAAGTGAAAGGATAGGGGAAAGTTTTTACCATAATTGAAGAGATATCTCTTGAAGAGTGAAGGTATATCCCTAAGATAATTGGTAACAAAAGTGGAGGCAAGATCAGGACTCTTTTTGGCAATAAGAATTGTCGAAGAAGAACAACCCTTAGAGACCGTTGTTTAATCAGATCAACAATATACATAAAAGTATATTGTATGATATGAATCTGGAAAAACCAAGGTCAGTGATAAATTTAGAGTCGAAATTATCCAAGAACCGGTCTATAATTGTGAAGAACCGATAGATAAACCCTTGAACAGGTCAAAACACTGTGATGAACCGAATCAACAATATAATGGAAACTATATTGTATGTTCTAAATTCGAGTAAACTGAGACCACAGATAGATTGGAAATGCAAAAATTAGCCAAGATCGGAGTTGGATGTTCAAGAATCGGTCCAAAAATAGGTGAACTGGTTAATAAAAAAATCAACTCTAAACTAGTCACTAACAGGTGTTGACTTGGGCTGACATAGCAGGATGATTGCTGACATGGTAATGAGTGTTGTTGATGAGGTAATTGAGTGTAATTGATGTGGCAGGTGATAGGATGATATGTGACCAATGACTTGGCTACAAACGTGGTACAGAGGTTAAAGCATGACTGATGTGGCGAACACATGGAATTGATGTTTTGCTAACATGGCTGATTGTGTACCAGTTAGCGTAGCGCTAACGTATCAGATGATAGGTCATTGATGTGGCATGGTCTGGCGTATGGGTTACATGCGACAGATAATGGTTGTTTTCAACGGTTTGTCGGTGCTCATATGTCGGTGATTTTTGTATCTTGTGTCTTGTTTCGTGAAGAGAAGGTGATGGCATGATGGATGTTGATATCGAAGCGACAGTAAGACATGTAGCATTCAAAACTACTGCAACATTTTTTTTAAGTGGTATTTTTCATAAAAAAAATAGGTGTTAATTGTGATGGATTTGATGCATGTGACTTGCACATGCAAACTTCATGGGTAGAAAAGTATTTTTTTGCATAAATTACAATTTTGGTCCTCATATTTGTACGTATTTTTCCATTTGGCCCTCAAAATTGTATTTTTGTCGAAGTAATCCTTGTATTTGCAGTCATTTTTTTAAGTGACCATTCTGTAAAAAAGTAGGTATTAATTATGACAGATCTGAGGCATATGACTTGCCCATGCAAACTTCAAGGGTAGAAAAGTAATTTTTCTTTATTATTTTTCTTATTTTTTTTCCTACTGCTTTCTTCCAGCTTTATCCTGCATCCATGGCCGATTGAGAGCTAGATCGGTTGAGTCACTTTCTCTCTAGAATTTTGTATCATTTGTTTAGTTTTACGAATGTTACACTTTGTGCCCAAATCTTTTTGATATAATAACACTATGAGAGTTTTAGTACATTTTATCATAAAATTACTATTTACGCATGCTGAAATTGTCAATTTTGTACTCTTTAGAGAGTATAAGAGAATAAAATAGAGATATATCATAACGGGATAAAATGATAGAAAAATAATTGATCACCATTTGGACACTATGAAATCGCCTTTGAAATTTTTTGAATGCTCGAGAAACTCAAAATTATTATATTTATTTATTTGTGTATTTTAAAAACCATTTATCAATTTTGTGGGATTGAAAAAAATGTGAAACTTAAGAGATCAAATGTGCAATCTGGTAAACCTTATGGCTTAAAAAGTGTAATATTCTCCTACTGATCTCTCTTATTCTCTTCCTTCTCACTCCTCCCTCGCTCTGTAACCAAAATCATACCCATATATTCATGTCTTCTCTTTCATTATTGGTTAACACATTTTTCATTTTATCTCTTTTAGTTAATGTTTAGGTTAAAAGGATGAGAATCCATTAAGTCTCTCTCTAACCTAATACCTACTATCCAATAACCACTTGAGTGTGAAGATTTCGACGGTCATCGCGAGTAGGTTCTCGCTGAGGTCCCCGCTTAATATATACATGGCTCACCCCGGAACCACCATCTCCATCATCTCTCTCCTCTATCCGTACACCTCTAATAGAAGCATGAGCAGGTGAGGAGCGGCCATGGATGCGGAATGAAGCTAGAAGAAAGCAGCAAGAAGAAGGGGAAAAAAAAAAAGAAAAAAAAAATACAAAAAATTACTTTTCTACCCCAGAAGTTTGCATGTGCAAGTCACATGCTTCAAATTCTTGACAATTAACGCCTATTCTTTACGAAAGAGCCATTTAAAAAATCGGATGCATATACGAGGACCACTTTGACAAAATAAAAAATAAAAAAAATAGAGGACCAAATGGAAAAACGAGTGCAAATGCATGGACCAAAATTGAAATTTGCCCTTCATATAATAATATATTGACTAATATCAATCTCAATAAAAATTTATAATTATGTCAAAAGCATTTATACAAAGTACAATATTTACAAATTAATAGATATACAACTCTCTACTAAATTTGTTATATAACATAACTTCTAGTAAATATTACAGAATGTAAAATATAAGAAAACAAATATTATGAATCTATATTCTTCAATAATAAATTAAAATACATGAAATTAATGAAAAAATAATATTATGCTTTTAATCCTTATAGATAACAATAGAAGAAACTTGTGTTGATTGAGACTATTGTTTGACGATATTTCCTTAAATCAATTTTTGTCTTCGCTTGGATGCTTAGGGTGCTCAAACCTTTGCTCCCTAGGATACTACAATTACAATCCTCTTATATTAACACTCAAAAGTAAAGGATCCAGTAGATAAAACAAGTATTGACTCTCTCTCAAGAAACTGGCATCGAAAATCCTTGAATCTCGGTATGAGTTGAGTTGCGCTGAGAGACTTTTAAATGATCATGTAAATAAAACAAGTATTAATGACTCGCTTTCAAGAAACTGACATAGACTCAAAGCGTATGTATAGTGCAAGATATCCTAAATTTTGTAACGACCCGATTTTCCAAGGTTGCTACACGGTTTCTCCCCTTGGAGAATTAATATTAAAACTGAATATCCATTAGAAATTTGAGAAATTTTACAACTACGATGACAATTATAATTATCGATTTAAATTTTACAATACGACGACAATAATTATACTCAATTTATCGAGTCAATTTTTGCAACGGTAAATATTAATTACAATAATTACAAATTCAAAATACAAATATAATTGGAATTATAATTATGAATTCAATTATAATTTATCAAGGAAGTTCCAATATACATATATTTAAACACACTTGCCCCTAGAACCTAAGAAAACAATTGCATTTCAATTCCAATTCCAATTCCAATTCCAATTCCATGGCTCCAAATCCTTGCTACCAAACACCCACCAATCAAAGTGGACTTTTCAAGTCTAAATAAATTAGAAACCATCCCGATACATACATATGTAATTATAATTACTACAAATTAAATTAAAATTCAATTAAAATTCCTAGCGCCATTTTACTCTCACCGGCCCTGCAATCAAAATTATGAGGTTGTGAATCAACGCTCAGTAGAATTTCAACCTCTCTAACACGTTTATCCAATCAAATTTCAAATAAACACATAAACGTGTATTTCAAATAATTTTCACATAATAGTCCTAAATATTTCAGGAAAACTAACTATTAAAAATTAATGACAACTTCCGCATGAATCACATAATTAAAAGAGAGATTAAATATAAATATTAAAAGAGTTAGAAATTATACCTTAAATCCGAAGCCAAAATCTGAATCAGAATCAAGATTTCATAATATTTTCTTGAATTTCTATCCACGAGTTCTCCTTTAATTATTCGGTTATCCATCCATATGATAAGGTTTACGCATAAACTTTTGTTAACTATTTATTTATTTATTTACATATCGATATATATAATACGCATATACATAATATATATATATATACATATGTATATAAATACGCGTGCCCTACACACATACTATATGCATGGAGAGCTTAACAACTATTTCATTTGTTTTATTTTATTTTATTTTATTTACATAATGCTCCCCTTTAAAATAAAGAAAACATTAATTATATTCCAAAACTCTTAAAATTTTATTTTAGATTACATAATAGTCCCAAAACCTTTAAAATCACATTAAAATTAACATTCAATCCCAAATATTATCAAATATTATTTATACCATAAATTTGCATAACAATCCAAAAAATATTAAAATAATATTTTCAAGGGTTAATAACACTTTACCTTCTTGTCGTTTGGCTCATTTGAAATTTACCCCCTGTAGTTTAAAATTCACCACTTACCCCCCTAGTTTTGGACCTAACTGCAAGTCTAACCTTTTCTGTTAAAGTTAACAGTTGTGCAGTTCATGCACCTGTTACGAGGATGGACATGTTTTTTGTGTTTTTCGTCCAAAATACTGATTTCTTGTTCCTATTTTACCCTCCATGTCTTTCTATATAATCTCTATGTTTCTCACACATTTTGACCACCAAACCAAACCTTCTCATTTATTTTTTTCTTCCTTTCCTATTTTTATTTTTCATGTCTTTTTCCAGTGTTTATGGTGGTGATTTCGAGAAAAAATGCAAATGTGTTCGAATAGCCGACTTGAAAGTCGTTCAAAGTGAGAGACATTCAAAGGAAAAATGATACTACGGCGGATGTAGCAACAAATGATGTAATTCATTTTTGGGTTGGTATGAAGATGAAACTCCATTCAAAGGAAAAGAGAAAATTAACGAAGTTAGAGATAGAGATTATTTTCCTCTCAAAAAATGATTGGAAAAATTAGAAGTAAATATTCAAATCATTGAAGTAAATCATGTCATTTTTAAAAAAATTGTGTTTTGTGTGTTTGTTGTTACAATTTTAGCTATGTTTGTGGCAATGAAATGAATGTATGAATGTGTAATCTTTGAAGTAATGAAATTTGAATGATCTATCTTTTGTTTGCTAACCCATCATCTATGAAGTCCAAAATAATGATTATCTGATACATCTCAAATTGCACTATTTCACTACAATATACTAATTTAATATATCAAAATACATCAACAATTACATTTAGACCATAAAACCACAATATACCATGGAGTTACGTAATTTTACATCAAAATACTTTAATTACTATCCAAATTCTAGCTATCCAAAATCCCAGCCGTCCAAAAAAAATACTGCAAACCAAATTCTAGCTGTCCAAACCTGCAACAATAACAACAGAACAATAATGGTATTTTTTGAACTCAAATAGTGTGTTTTATGATTATGGCAATGACTCACCCATTTTACAGTTACAGAATAAAAAAGAAAAAAAAAAGAAATAATTACAGCAAAAAAAAAAAAAAAATCATTGCTCAAATAATGCACAGTAACAACCAACCATGTTCAAATAATGCACACTATAAACAGTGTTAAAAAAAATTGTTTAAATAATACACAGTATAGACATGCACAGTAATTTGTTGCACCAGAAACTTACCCAATGAATTTGTTGCCTTCCTCTTTTTCTTCATTCTTTGTGCTTCATCTTCTCCTCCGCTTCCTGTCCCCAATGTTGCAATAAAATTGGTTCGACTCCAAATGGGCCCAAAAGCCCATGCCCCGCTGTAGACACGGCATTTTGACCACCCCGAGAAAATATTTTTTTACTTTATTTATTATTTTATTTTATTAAAAAAAAAAATAGAAAACAATTTTTTTTTTGAAAAGATGGCCCCTAAACCCCTAAAAAGGGGCTGCATGTGCAACCCCTAAAGTTGAAAAGGGTGGCTGCATGTGCAGCCACCCTATGCCTATAGAGGGGTTGCTATTCTTTCCTCTCTGTATATGTTTTTAAAAATAAAAAATAAAAAATGACTGCCTATAAAAAGTAGCCATTCCCTCAACAAAAGATGACTTTTTTTTTTGGGGGGGGGGGTGTTTGGTAGAGAGAAATGGGGAGGGGCCGAGAGTTTTAGAGAGGGAGAGAGGAGTTAATATTTTTTTTATGGGTTTTGGAGCCGAAAGTTTTGGGAGAGAAGAGGGGCAGCTCACTTTTTGGGAAAATTTTAGGGAGAATGAGAGGAAGGCCAAGAGTTTTAGAGAGAGAAAGAGAGAAAAATGGAGGATTTTTTTTTTTAAGGGAAGGTGATTGGTAGGAAAGATCTTAAGATTTTTACTTACAGATTTTCAGATGTGAGAGAGAAATTAGGGAGAAAAAGTAAGAGGTTTTTTCTTTCTTGGTTGGGTTTTGTGGTTTTCGGCCAAAATAAATAAATAAAATCAGTAAAGGAAATTGAGGTTTTGATTTAAAAAAAAAAGAAGAGGAAAAAGCAGAAAAGGGGAACAAACCGTTCAAGCCCAGGTAAATTTTTTTACTATCCAACTACACGTTTAGTTTTTTTTTTTTTTTTTTCCATTAAACCATTTGAAAGGATGGACCAAAAAATGGATAAAACTTAAAAGGACGTTCCACAGGAATATTTAAAAAAGAAAAACAGTGTACTTTCCTGTATTTATTTTTTTGTTCTGCGTTTTTTTACACTTTTATTTTGTTGTATTTATTTAATGTTTTGCGCCTTTCTGCACTTTCAAATAAATAAATAAATAAATAGGTTCTGAATTTTAAAAAAAAAAAAAAAGAGGAAGAAGAAGCAGAAAAAGGGTACAAACCATCCAAGCCCAGGTAAGTTTTTTCTACTCTCCAACTACATTTTTTTTTTGTTTTTTTTCCCATTAAACCGTTTGAAAGGATGGACCAAGAATTGGACAAAACTTAAAAGGACATTTCACGGGAACATTTAAAAAAAAAAAAAAAGTTTACTTTTTTTTATTAATTTTTTTTGTTCTGTGTCTTTTTTGCGTTTTTATTTTGTTGTATTTATATTTGCTCTGGGCCTTTCCGTGCTTTTATTTTGTTATATTTATTTACTATTTTGCGTCTTTCCATGCTTTTATTTTGTTGTATTTATTTACTATTCTACGCCTTTCCGCGCTTTTATTTTGTTGTATTTATTTATTGTTCTGCGCTTTTCTGTGCTTTCATTTTTCTGCATGTATTTTTTTGTTCTGCGCCTTTCTGCGCTTTTATTTATGTAATTTTATTTTACACAGTTTATATACTGTGTTGTATTCTATAAAAAAAAAAAAAAAAACTTTCATTTTATTTCATAAAAAGACAAAAACTATTTTCTAAGAAGAGATTTGAAAACCAAATAAAATATTTGGATTAAATTTTGATTGGACTTAATTGGATAATGTATCATCTTTAGACTGGCGTCTTAGGGTTTCTAACACCTTCCTCAATCGTAACTAATCCCCGAACCCTTAAAAATGAATCTCTGGTCAGACTGTGCCTTTTGGAGTCAAAATATTACTTAAGCCATTTTTTTTAATCATTTTTTTCTTAAAACAAATCCGGTGACCTAGCACACAATTTAAATTCAATGCTAGGTGGTGACTCTTTTTTCTAAGCTAAAATTGGCTTAAGTATTTTTTACGAGAAAATCGACACTTTAAAAAACCCATCATCCTTTTACACTTTATATTTAATTATTTTATTTCTCTGAAAAATCGGGGTACATTACCCGCAGTTATCTTCTAAACGTCCAGGATTATCGGCTAAACATAGGATTTTGACTAATTAACCGTATTTAAGTCTGACTAATTATCTCCAACTCCTATACATATCGGGGGCTATGCAAGCCCGAGGGATGCTTTACGTTACACTCGAGTTTTTTTGTTTACTTGCTGTATTACTGTACATTTTCTCTCTGAACACTGATTACTACACCGGAGGGGCTTCACCGGGACAAATTTCGGTCTAAGTCTTTTATAGGTACACTCTTTGAGGAACATGACTTTGGACACAGTAGGTCAGTCCCCCCCAAGACCCAACACATCTCACCCAAAAAAATTCAATCGACGACTCTACCTCAGCAAGAGGACCCACCCGTCATCCGACTCAACCATAAGTATGTACCAGTTTTACACACCAACGTAACCACTATTAAATTAAGATATTTTATTTGTTAAAGGTTGAAATTAAATTGAGAAAAATAAATTTAAAAAATTGATCACCATTGGACACTATAAATTGGCCTTTGAAATTTTTGAATGCTCAAGTAACTCAAAATTAGTATATTTATTTATTTGTGTATTTTAAATACGTTTATCTATTTTATGGGTTTGAAACAAATGTAAAATTTAAGCAATCAAATGTGCAATCTAATAAACCTTAAGACTTAAGAAGTATAATATTCTCTTAATTATTCTTCTACTGATCTCTCCCTCCCTCTCCTTTCTCACTCCCCCCTCTCTCTCTAACCAAAATCATACCCATATTTTCATGTCTTCCCTTTCATTATTGTTTAACCCATTTTTCATTTTCTCTCTTTTAGTTAGTATTTACGTGAAAGGGATAAGAATCCATTAAGTCTCTCTCACCTCAATACCCACTACCCAATAGCCATTTGAGTGTGTGGATCCACTGGAAGCATGAGCAGATGAAGAGCGGCCATGGATGTGGGACAAAGCTAGAAGAAAACAAGAAGAAAAAAATTACTTTTCTACCCCTGAAGTTTGCGTGTGCATGTTCACATGCCTCAAATCCGTCACAATTAACGCCTATTTTTTAATTAAGGAAGGGACACTTAAAAAAAAATTGCAACACAAACGAGGACAACTTTGACAAAAAAGAATTGGAGGGCCAAATAGAAAAATGCGTGCAAATATAAAGACCAAAACTCCAATTTTCCCTTCAAATAATAATATATTGACTAATATCAATCTCAATAAAAATTTATAATTATGTCAAAAGCATGTATACAGAGAATAGTATTTACAAATTAATAGATATACAACTCTCTACTAAATTTGTCGATAAATATTCAAGAATGTAAAATACAAGAAAACAAATATTATAAATTTATATTTTTCAATAATAAATTAAAATACATGAAATTAATTGAAAAAAAAATAATATTATACTTTTAATCCTTTATTGTAACAATAGAAGAAATTTGTGTTGATTGGGACTATTGTTTAACGATATTTTCTTAAATCAAAATTTGCCTTCGCTTTGATGCATACGGGTGCTCAAATGTTTGCTTCCTAGGATACTACAATTACAATCCTCTTATATTAACACTAAAAAGTAAAGGATCTAGTAAATAAAACAAGTGTTAATTGACTCTCTCTCAAGAAACTGACATAAAAAAACCTTGGATCCCGGGAAGAGTTGAGTTGCGCTTAGAGACTTTTAAAGAATCCTGTAAATAAAATAAGTATTATTGACTGTAAATTGACATAAACTCAAAGTGTATGTATAGTGCAAGATGTCCTAAGTTTCATGACTTAATGATAATATAAAATTTCTCTATTTATAAAGAATACTCCAACATAACAAAGGTTTAAATTAAAGTCAATAAGTATTAATTAAATGAAACTCATTAAAAATCATTTATAAATATGAAATTACAAGGCATGTTTAATTAGAAAATTTTCTAGAATCAATTTAAAGAAAATTTTAGAAAGAATGTTATCTACTTAAATCGAACCATGTCCAAACCTAAACCGTCCCTGACCCGACCGGATGCAGGACCAAAATCCAAACATGGATTATAAATGTGACTTAAATATTTTTTTGGAAACCAATGTGTGATTACTCAATTTATATATTTCAATTTCACGAGACTATTTTGGAAAAACGAATTGGTATCCAGATTTTAATATTTTTTTACAAATTAATAATTCGCGTTCACATTCTAACTCAAAATAACGTACTGAGATATGAAAACATCGCAGTCAACCATTAGATCACATATACAATTAAACTTAAAATAGTCCAAAAAATCTTTTGTTGTATAACAGTAGTTTAATAATACTTGTATGAATCAAAATTGAATAATTTTAATAAGCTATAAGTTGTTGAATAATTCTACCTTCCTAATTTAGAGTAATTCTACCTTCCTATTTGAGATATTTGATTGAGATTCTAGGGTTTCATGCCTGGAATTTTACATTTTAGATATTTGATTAGACTATTTTACATTTTAGATAATATTCTAGGGTTTCATGTCTAGAATCAAGCTATATATATACCTCTTGTACGAATTAATTAATATAAATGAGAAATATAGACAATTTCAATATGGTATTAGAGCCAAGTTGAAAAAAAAATAAAATCCATCAAACCCTAGTTCCTGCTGTGTGCTCTTTATCACAACACACACCCTAGCTGCAGTCGCCTTACAATCCAGATCTGATCACCTAAGTCCTTCGTCGTCGCCGTCGATGGTTAGTACTCGTCGTTCATCAAATCACATGACATATGATTTTTAAACACTTTAACACTTGTTTTCAATAATACATGGATAATTGCTTTTGGTGCAACAAATCACATGATATATTATTCTAGACAAGTCTCATCACTAAATCACTCCACCCATAAATCCGTCTCTACTGCAAATGGAATTTCGACCCTAGTTATTGGAGAAGAATCTTTAACTCTCACCAATACATTAAATTTGGAGTCTGTCTTAGTTATTCCATCTTTAAATTATAACCTTTTGTCAGTTTCCCAGATAACCGTTATTTTATCTTGTGTTTTCATTTTTTGGCTTGATTTTTGTGTGTTTAAGGACATCAAAACAAGAAAAACGATTGGTCGTGGTACTTGACAGGGAAAGCTATATTACTTGGACTTGGAATCAAATAGTACCGAAAGCCTACAACAAGCTTTGGAAGCAGCTGGTTCTAAAGATAAAAACAGGAAAGAAATTTGGTTACAGCATCGCTGATTTGGACATGCTTCATTTGGATATCTCAAAAGATTTTTTCCCAGTTTATTTACAGGAGTCAACGTTTCTAGTTTTCACTGTGAGACTTGAGAACTTGGAAAGAGTCATCGTGCTTCATTTCCATTACAATTGAATAAAAGTCGACTTTCGTTCATGATTATTCATTCTGACGTCTGGGGTCCGTCGAAGGTCAACACTTTGGGATAGGTAAGTTGGTTTGTAACATTTATTGATAATTGTACCAAGATGACATGGCTTTACTTGATGAAGTCCAAAAGTGAAGTAAACTAGTTATTCCAAATGTTTTATAAAAGAATTGAAACTCAATACAATAAAAAGATTCAAGTTATTCGTAGTGACAATGGTGGAGAATATCACAGTACTGAATTTTAGCATTAATTGGAAGCACAAGGAATGGTCTATCAGACAACTTGCTCCACCACACCTCAACAAAACGGGGTGGCCGAGCGAAAAAATTGACACTTATTGGAGGTTGTTGGAGCTTTATTAATTGAAGCCCATATGCCATTGTCTTATTCGGGAGAAGCTTTAACTTCAGCAGTTTATTTAATCAATCGGATACTTTCCAGCACCCTCAATTTCAAAATACCATTCCAAGCTCTAAATGATGGGATTATGGCTCCAGCTGTCTCAAGTTTACCTTCTCATGTATTTGGATGCGTGGTGTTTGTATATCTATACAAGCATCAACGCACCAAGTTAACTCCTCAAGCATTGAAATGCGTTTTTGTTGGGTACGCTACTCATCAAAAGGATATCGGTGTTATCATCCTCCAACAAACCAATTATTTATCATGATGGATATTGTTTCCATGAAAATACAATGTACTTCTCCGAACCTGTATTTCAAGGAGAGTACCGAAAGGAAATTCAAAATCTAGATTATGATAATCAAGATGGGGGCAACTTAGAGATAACTGATATAACATTGGATTCCAGTGGTGATGACTCGCAGACTGGAGTAAATGAAAAAAATAGGTGAATTGGAGATAAGGGGTATGAGATTAGATCAAACTAGTGATGAACAACAAATAACTGAAGAGATGGATCATTCTCCAACTTAGCTAGAAACTGAGGTTCTAGAAAATGTAACGCCATCCTCGGTCAACTTATCACACCAATTGTTTACTGAAGATGTTCCTGAGCCACATAGGAGACAATTACCACAATGCCACACGAGAGGTATTCCTAAATCCACATATGAACCCGAGCTCTCTAGTAAAGTAAAATATCTCATGAGTCATTATGTGTCCAACTATCATTTATCAGAATCAAATATGTCATTTGTGAATCAATTATCTGTTGTATCTATTCCTAACAATGTGTAGGAAGTCTTATCTGATCCTGGGTAGAAAACAACTATGAACGAGGAGATGAAATCTTTGCAAAAGAATGAAACATGAGAACTAGTTGATCCTCCACCAGTAAAAAAACCAGTTTGATGTCGATAGATCTATACCGTGAAGTACAAGGCTAATGGCACAATTGAGCGCTTTAAAGCAAGATTGGTAGTGAAGGGATACACTCAAACCTAGGGGATTGACTACACAGAAATATTTGTGCCTGTATCCAAAATCAACACAGTTCGAGTTTTGTTGTCCTTAGCTGCCAACTTGGATTAGCCCTTACAACAATTTGAAGTGAAGAATGCTTTTTTGCGCGGTGAACTATCTGAAGAAGTCTACATGGATCTCTTACCAGGATGTATGATACCCATAAGACACAGGCAAAAGGTTTGCAGACTAAAGAAATTATTGTATGGGCTGAAGTAGTCTCCTAGAGCATGGTTTGGAAGGTTTAAAAAATCTATGATAGCCTTTGGCTATCATCAAAGCAACTCAGATCATACACTTTTTCTCAAAAGAAAGCAAGGCAAGATAACTGTGCTCATTATATATGTGGATAATATGGTGGTTACAGGGAATGACCCAAATGAAATAAAGGCCTTACAAAATTACTTATCAAAAGAATTTGAAATGAAATATCTAGGTCCTCTGAAATATTTTATCGGGATTGAAGTATCCCAATCTAACAAAAGGATAGATATATCTCAAAGAATATATGCACTAAATCGATTGTGAGAGACTGGTATGTCAACATGTCAACCAGTTGATACATCAGTAGAAGAAGGTCTAAAGTTATGTGTTGAACCCAACCAGGTACCAGTTGACAAAGGAAGATACCAAAGACTTGTAGGGAGATTGTTGTACTTATCACATACCAGGCCAGATCTAACTTATGTCTTGAGTATTGTCAGCCAGTTTATGCGTAATCCTGAAGAACAACATATGAATGCAGTTATTTGTATTTTGAGGTACCTAAAGTTTGCTCCAAGAAAATGAATATTATTCTCTAAAAACGCAGACCATCGAAGCATAGAAGCCTATACCGATATTGATTGGGCTGGTAATGTGGGTGACAGACGGTTTACTTCTGGATACTTTACATTTGTAAGAAGTAATCTTGTGACATGGAAAAACAAGAAGAAAAATGTTGCCGCTCACTCAAGTGCAGAAATTGAATTCAGAGGTTTGGCAAATGTACTTTGTGAGACATTATAGCATAGACTCCTTTTACAGGATCTGGGTTATCTATGTGAGCAACTGATCCAATTATTTTGTGACAATAAAGCATCATGTGATATTGCGCATAATCCAGTTCAACATGACCGTACAAATAACATCGAGGTCGATAGGTTTTTCATTAAGGAAAAATTGGATGGAAAGATTGTGAAATTGCCTAAGATTCGATCAAAGGATCAGTTGGCTGACATCCTCACCAAAGTAGTCTCAAATTGAGTATTCTTAAAATTTTTGGACAAATTGGGCATGTGGGACATCTATGCACCAACTTGAGGGAGAGTATTGAATAATTCTACCTTCCTAATTTAGAGTAATTCTACATTCTTATTTTAGATATTTGATTGAGATTGTAATTTAGATAATTGGGAATATGATAACTTGATTCTAGGGTTTCATGTCTAGAATCAAGCTATATATATACCTTCTGTACGAATGAATTGATACGAATGAGAAATAGACATAATTTCTGTTGATCCCAAGATTTTGATGAACAATTCAGTATTAATGTTTTGGTGGAACTAATGTTTGATTAAGTATTTCAGTATTTAAAGTTCCAGTAATGAAGATGTCAAATTGAATGGATGCTTAATAAAGATATCAAGATGGTGAAGAAGTATTAAGAGTTTGAAGAAATTAGGAAAAATAACTCAGGTAAATATTAACTTTTAATATCCCATTTAGGAACACACACATGACATAAAATGAATCTTATATTTTATGTGTGTTTTTGTTAAGTATATTTATTTGCTCCTATGTTAATTAAAAAGAAATATTTTTGAATGACTAAAATGGAATATAAGAGTATTAGTGGAGCTTATTTAAATATAAAAATAGATAAAAAAGTGAAATCGTAAAAGGAAGTAGGTTAAAAACGAGATCAGATAAGTGATTCAGAAGGAGGCAGTCAACTGAGAAGTCGACCGAAGAAAGAAGATGAAGCATCTTGAATTAAAGAGTCAACCGACCGGTCGACCTGTGAAAATATCTGAACTCTCTAAATCTGCGAGTCGACCGAGCGGTCGACCGATGGAAGCATAACAAACTCTCTGAATCTGTGAGTCAACCAGGCAGTCGACCTATGCTTGCTACGGCGATGATTTGGCTGCAAGCTGAGTTGGGCAGTCAATCAAATGTGCTGTTTCAGGATATAGTTTGATCCAAGTTTAAATCCAAAAGAAGTTTTTTGTTAGGATTTGAGAGAGATTCAAGGGATATTCTCTATATTTAAGATATGATTCATATACTAATTAAATCCTTTCAATATAGTTCATTAAATGTTAATGTTTCTCAATTTGATACTTGTAATATATTCTATACTTATTTATTTTGATTGAGAAAAACTTTGGGGGTTTAATTGGAAGATTCGAAAGATGTTTTTAAGTGAAATTGAACCTAAAAGAAGTCCTTATATTATAAGGGGTCTATAAGAACTTTTTATTGTCATGACATTTGTAAACTAGCCGTTAGGAGGCTAATTACATGTGCCTTTATATAGACTTGAAAATTTTATTAGAAAAGCTAATCATTCTAAAAGAGAAAATCAGTTTATGTCATTTTGAGAGAGCTTTTATAAGAGTTATCATTCTACGATATTGTGAGCTATTCTAATAGTGATTCTGATAATCAACTACGATCTATTCTTCCTGATACCAGATTTGAAGCTATACTGTTCTAATCATTATTTCTATGGATTTCAAGTGAGATCTTTCCATATTATTTATTGTTTATTATTTTATTTTGGAAATTGATCTTAAAAATTGTATTTGATTTTTGAAGAAAATATTATTTCAAATAATTTCTTGAATTTGATTACGTGTTCCAATTTGCTACCCATATTCTTGTTAAAATCAAATTTCTATATCTCACATATTTTTATCATTAGTTGGGATATTAATTAAGTTTTTATTTGTCTGGGATAAGATTTACGTATCAATTTTTGTATTGGTGAGTTGTGACAGATTAAATATCATTGAAAATATTTAATCAAGGGTAGCAGTGTTTTAGTCTCTTCTTGTAAAGAGATTGAGGTAGTGATTCTTCCTAGATAAGAATTGTATTTTTGAGTGATTTTGTAACGATTCAATCTTTACTGGGTAAAATGATATTTTGAGTGTTTTGGTGAGGTTTTGATTCTCGAGTCTAAGTGTTAAAAAAATTAGGTTATTCTTTAACATGTAAAAAGTAGAGATTCTTCCTTAGTCTGAGAAAAGAAAATTGTAAAAGTTGATTCTGAGCCTGTAAAAGAATTGGTGTGCAGATTTGGTTCTTACTTTTAAAGGAATCTTGGTTTTAGTGGGTGTGACCTTCGTGGAGCTCGGGGGACTGGATTAACCAATAGTACCTTGGTGAACCAGTATAAATCTCTGGTGTACTGTATTCTTAATTTGTCTATTTTTATTATTTGGGTGTGCACTTAGATTTATTTTAATTCCGCTGTGGTATAAAGATAATAATTAATTTAGGCATAAAATTAATTATTTGATTTATTCAACTATATTCTGATACTATTTTTAATTACCCAATTCACCCGTCCACTTGAGTATTCTACTAGGCCAACAATTTCAATATATGTGACGTGCACATCACTTAATCCTTTGGGTAATTTTTAAGCAAGATTAGCCTTGAGAAATCAAAGGCCAAAGCAAAATTTAAAATAGGACCCTCAATGTTTAACTATATATATATTTTTAATTCTCATAATTTTTTCATAGAAATTAAAATATCGAAAGCAAAAATAGTTATCATAGTAATTAAACCAAAATTTAGATATTTTTTTTTTATTTGATGGAATATTAATGAAAATATTTTGAAATAAAAAATATAAGTGTCAACTTAAAGGAGCCTTTGGTTGCTTTGCCCAAGACTGGTCTGGTTTTTAAATAAATAAATATTTAATGAATTGAATTTAAAAGTATTGAAACAATCCTTAAGTTAATTTTTTAACAATTATTAATATCGACCATAATTAGGCCTATGCATGATTCGGTTCGGAGCAACATGACACCCAAACTAGCATCCACCGAAGTCCTCGATTTCAACAAATGACATCGATTCGGTTTTCAAGTAAAAGAAAACCGATCGATTTCATTGATTTCATGGATGGGTCAAGAAAAAAACAAGATCGAAGCTCGACATAAACGAAATTTAAGACAAGTTTGAGAAAAAAGACGGAAGAACATACTGGAGGATTCAGTTTTAGGATGGAGGCAGATCTTTGATACAGTGGCGGCGGCAAATCTATGACGAACAAAGAGACTAATGACGGCGGCTAGGGTTTAGACTAACGACGACCACTAGGGTTTGGAATGAAGAGACTGACGATGGCAATTGTGGGGAAGATGGAGGAAGAGTTCTAAAGGGAGGAGAAGGGAAGGGCGGACTGACGTTTAGGGTTAGACAAATGAGCTTTTTCTCCCTTAAGGCATATATATACCCTTACAAAAAACGACATTGTTTTGTAGGGCAGTTTGGTTCAGTTTGAACTGATCCATTCGGGACCAAAACCAAAAACCGAACCGGGGGTTCGATTTTTTCTTCAATGAACCGAACTAGCCAGTTTTCCAATGGGCGGTTCGGTTTCGATTTATTTATTTTTTGTCAGTTTAGATCGGTTTTTGGTTCGGCCAATTTTTTACACACCCCTAATTGTTATCCATTAAATAATCAATGTTTATTATTCAACTAAACCTATTTCATTCTGGATACCCGATATAGTTTGTGTTTCTCTTAGATCTTCGAATTTAGTAGAAATAAACAATGTGAAGGGAATCCAGACGTTATCTGCGTTTAAGTCTGACATTCTTTCCTCGTTGATAAATTATAAGAAGATCTATTTTGAACTTTGGTACAACATTCATCATTCATTGTTGGGTGATTTTTTTTCATACTTATAACCTGATCACATTCGATGAGGAATAAACCACTAGTCCCTTCCACATCCAATGTGTGATAATCCAACAATATTCCCCTCATAAATTAGGTCTTTGGTTGGCTAACCCTAGACCAATATCTCTTTTTGTGGTTGTTGGGCCAGAATTGTTATAACCTGAACTTTGATACTAGTGTAAGGTGGTCTTGGGTCTCTCTCAACCCTAAAATATATCTCATGAAGTGAAATTTTTTCTCACATTTATAACTTGACTACCAACACCTTTCATAACTAATATTTGATGTGAGATAAATCCAACATTCATCATGTCTCCCTACAATCTCCAAACCCCATGTTTACAAAAATATCTCTTTTCCTTTTCGTAATGATAATGATCCATAACGGTTTCTCGGTAATTAGAAGGAAAAGGAAGTTTCTGAATATAAATTTATATTAAAAAAGTGCACTAAATTTATATATAATTTTTTTGAGGTTACAATGTGTATGCATCAATTTATACGTAACTAATCACTTCACCAGACAATTTTAAGGGTGCATTCTCTCTGTCGACTTAGTGCATTTAGGGTTAAATTCATTATTTAATTCCTAAAGTATTTTTCTAGAGAGCCAAGTCCTACTTGACGAAGAAAATGACATTTCTCTTAACCAACTGGACTAACACGTTTTGAGTTTAATTTAAATATAGTTGTTGTCAATAAAAGCAGAAAACTATTTTGCATTTTTAAATGACACGATTTGAGATGATACATGAAATACTGGAAAGAAATGGCTCTAGCTAATTTCAAAGGAAAATGCAACATTTTTTGAAGCAACCGCCTTAGCCCATTGCACCATCTTTGCTTTAATCAGCTCCTCCATCACCACCACCTTCACAACTTTATCACCGCTCTTCTTATCCACGCTTATAGTCGAGAATGCCAAAAGATGTTGCGGCGGCTCTTCAGTGCCACCGTAATTTTCCCAAGCTTCAAACTCTATGCCACATTGCATTTAATCGGCACCCTCCATTGCCAAAGCCTCAACAGACATCACTAGCTTCTCAAACGTTAACGGTAACTTTGAGAGAGAGAGAGAGAGAGAAGTTATGAAAATATCTGACTTTCTTCGGACAAATTGAGGGAAACATATATTTATATATATATGTTACTAAAACCTCATATATATATATATATATGAGGTTTTAGTAACAGATTTAGTAATAGAACACACGGGTACTCCATGTATAACATGTAATCATTTACCCGTGATATCTCCTTCCCTTCCCCCCCCCCCCCCCCCCCCTCTCTCTCTAAAACGAGTTGTGAAGGTTAATTGTATGACTCTGGATTATGCCACCTAAAGTTAAAAATGGAGTTAATAATTCAGATAACCAATAACATTCACGGGTATAACCTTCGGCACGGCCGTACGGTTGAATGTCATGTTGTCGTACGGTTGAATTAGCAGCAGCGAGCAAACGTAGTTTCTTCTTGGGCACGGCCGTTGCATCTTTGCATGAGAGTATGCATATACGTCAGGGAAGAGATAAGATCAACCGGGCCCCATTGGGTAAAATCCTTGCTGGATTTGGAACTGGTACCGCTATACTTCGGCTTAGTAATCTGGGCTTATGTAAGCCGTAGGTTGAAACTGATACTCTCACCGATGGGCCAATTTCTCTAGGGCAGCTAGGCATGTACCGCGGGTAAAGAGATTTGGATTTCTTAATTTGTTGGAGTATGCAAAAAATTGTTTTTGTACAGTATCTTCCTTAATTTCTTGGTCACTTGATGGGATGTTACTTATTTAATCCTTAATTTTAAAAAGATTTCAAAAGCGCAAAAAACTTTCGTTTTAGTCCGGTCTATTTAAAAAAGATGGAAGTCTTGCACACGCATAGTTACATGTAAAATTTTATTACAAGTTACAAACATTACTGTATTTTGTAACATGTAACTAATTTATGTGTAAAATTTTATTTGAAATAACAAAAATCAAATAAAATACATGTAATTAGTTACGTGTAACTAAATGTCCACAAATATATGTAACTAATATTAAACTAATTTATATTTATAATATTTGTTAAATATCACAAATATTGCATTGATATATATAATTGTAACATGTAACTAATATTACATAAGTACGTGTAATAAAAAATATACAGATATATGTAAAAATATGACAATCATTAAATTATAACTAATATTCATTACAACTAACTAATATTCATTATGAACTGAATTTACTCATTAAATTCTCTAACATGTACAATCCCTGCAATGCGGGACTAAAACTCAAGTAAAATCTAACTGAAGGGACTAAATAATTTTTTTTATCTTAGGTGAGACTTTTTTTTTTTTTTTTTTTATCTATTTTTTGACACTTCCGGCCAATTAATCCTAATTTCTTTCCCTCCCCCTTTGAATAACATCAACTAATCAAACAAATATATGTTAAATCAAGCTTCATCATCTTCACTAATCACCACCATGCCAAAGTACCAACCATGCTTTTATTTTTTTTATTTTTTTTTGGTAAGCAAACTACCAACCATGTTGGCCCCCACCAACACGTTGACCACAACCACCACCGCATATCTTCATCTTCTTCCTTCATCACGCCTTTCTCTCTATCTTGTGTGTGTGTGTGTGTGTGTGTGTGAGAGAGAGAGAGAGAGAGAGAGAACTTTCGATTTGGCAGTGGTGTTTGCCAGAGAGTAATAAGCGAAGGGGGTGTTTATCTGAAGTGGAAGAGACAACGGATGGGACTAAAACGCCAAATACATTTTGACCCTTAAATTTTTGGATTACTTTCTAAATAAACATCATTGAATTAGTTGGAGTAAATTGAAAAAATCTCCTTAGTTTTTGAATGAATGATGAATTAATTACTGTTAAATTTTTAATCGTTGCAGTTAAATTTTAAGTATATGGGATGTAAGTACTGACTAAAATAAAATAGGGGTATAAAGTATAATTTAGTCTAACCACATGGGTATGCTTAAGATTTTTGTTTCTCTTTGAATTTTGAATGTGATAAAACCGATTCTAGCTGTCTTGATCCATTGCAATAGTACTACGGCTATTGCGAAGATTCAGAACCGTTATTATAACAGAAAGAGGCGAAAAATACGTTACAAACATATCACTATTAGAGAGTGTATCTTGACTGGAGCTATAATAGTGGATCATGTACGGTTTGATGATAACTTAACCGATCCTTTGACAAAAGCATTAGCTCGAGAAAAGGTTTACAAAACCTCAAGAGAAATGAGACTCAAGCCCATACAATGATGAGTCACTTGTGAAGGAAATCCAACCTATAGACTGGAGATCCTAAGAAATAGGTTCAAAGGGTAATAACAACTCATGAAGTGATATGAAGAGAATCATGCTATAATAATATTTTCGAGTTCTATTCCTTACATGTGTTGATTGAAGCATGATATCCTGAAGCGATAGAAGGTTGAGTTTTTATTAACACTTAATGAGATCTATATTTTATTTGGAGTGGAGTACCTAGTTACATGAGTACTCTTGATAGACTCACCTATGTGAATGTGGAAGTATGGCCGCTTCATATGGAATTTTAGGCAAAATTCTCTAGAGCATTCACCATACTGGGAATTACGTGCATGGCCGTAAAACACGGGCTTTTGGACTGCACCCTAATAGGGTTGTGTGTGTGATGTTGTTAGATATAGAGTTCAAAACTACGAATTATTCTAGTATAATCTAAATCATCTTCACTGTGTAAAGGTTCAAGTTGATAGACACCTTTATTTATACACAATCTTATATTGTAATATACTACTCGACGAAAAAAAATGTTTTAAAAATTCAAGTGGAGGATTGTTGGAAAATAATGAATTTTTACTAAAAATAATAATTAGTTTCAAAGTATTTCCTTTTTTCCTTTATCCCACATTGCTTGGGAGAAGGGGTCTAGAGGAGTATAATAGTAGATAGGTGGGATACTTGGGTTGTGCCCCAAGGAGTACCCACATTTTGTGGAGGGAAGAAGAGTTACAACCCTATTGGACAAAATTTATTTAATTTTGGACAAAATTTATTTAATAAACTATTAATTTTATTTTTATGAACCGTTTCCAAAACGTTATGAACGTTTCCAAACACAATGTTTAAAGTTTTTTTTTTTTTTTTTTTTGTTTTTTTTTGTTTTTTTTTTTTAACAAACGTTTCACATTTCATTAAATAATTTTTTTGAACGTTTTCAAAATGTTACATTTTTTGGAGTTAAGTTTTGGTTCGGTTTCAAAGGTTTCTTGCCTACAAATACAGATTTTTTCATCTGTTTTGATACAACAAATTAGAATCTGCACAACTCTATTTGAAAAAAAAATAGCTTCTTCCCTCATCATTTTGCTTTCAAACGATCAGTCTATGGATGTTTTTCGGGCAAAATCTTGGACGATGGATGACTACTTAGCAAACAAATTATCAGCAAAATTAAATGAACTAATTACTTTGAATTCATTTTTACGCTTTGGACAAAATTTCATTTTCATGTCTTTAATGTTTTTGATGGTTTCTTTTGTATAATTTTTGCTATGAATTTCTTTTTTTAACTATCATATTCATTTTAAAACAAAAATGCCTAATCATTTTTTGTAGTAATATATTTGATGTATCCTTGTTTCTAAATACAAGTAACTTAAAAAACACTAATTCAATTACATATAACTAAAAGTCATTCAACAGAGTTCTATATTTTTGAACTTTTTTGTTTTATTTTATAATAATATACCAAGATTTAAATAAAAAATAATAATAATTTAAGTAATTTAAAACAAAACACGTGTTGCTAGTTACAAAGTAACAAGAATCTATAACTAGCACTACTTGTAGTTACATGTCATTAAAAAAAAAAAAAAAAAAAAAATCGTTACAAGTGACTAGAATCTCTAACTAATTAACGTTACTTCTTGTTACGTGTAATCATACTAAATGTTATAACTACATCTATAATTTTTGGGACTTTTTTTTAAAAAAAAAAAAAAAAATTACTCTAAAATAATTAAATAAAATAAAACAAAACATCGTGTTGATAGTTGCACCTTTTGTTTATGTAATATAATTAATTAAATATAAGTAAATGACACGTGTTACTTATATATTTCTAGTGACATGTAAATAATTTCTAAAAGCGTTAGTCATCTTTGTCAAAGACGTGATAGGTGTTAAATGCAATGAACCATCTCCGAAAAAAAAATTGTTTATCTATGCAAAAAATATCTTGATATTGAAAAGATGAATTAAATAAAAAATAATTCAAAATATTTAAAACAAAACACGTGTTGCTAGTTACAACAAGAATTTCTAACTAGCATTACTTGTATTTACATGTAATTAAATTAAAAATAAAATAAAATAATAATTTAAATAAAAAAATAATTAACATGTAATAATTACTTTTTATGGTTTTCCATTTTATAGCCATAATATACTCAGATGTAATTAAGAAAAATAATTTAAATAATTTAATACAAAAATGATGTCTAGTTACATGTACCTGAAATCTCTAACTAGCATTAAATGTAGCATTAAGTTTCAAGTAATGTCAAATTGGTCCTTCATATATTTATTTCCCAATTTACTTTTTGAAACTAAAAAATTAATTGTGCCAAATTAGTCCCTAGCAATAATTTTGACAGAAGCGTTGTTGATTGACCAAATGCAAATCCCATTTGGTATTTTAGATGATTACTAAGGGGATTTTGATTTTTAAAAATAATGAATAAATAAAAAAATAAAAAATGAAAAAGCCTTTCTAAATTTGGTCGTTTTATTTACATTCAAGAAGTCATGTAAAAGCTGCTATGATTGTAATAGAATTTAACTGTAAGGATTGATTTGATGATACAATTTTATACATTTAGAGACTTAATTACAAAAAAAAATAAAAAAAATAAAAAAATAAATTATCGACCTATTTGATATTATCCCAAACTATAGGGACCAAAAATTGACATTGAAAAAGAAGATAATTAATAACAAACAAAAAAGAAAGAAGGGGAAAAGAACATTATAAGGGGATATTAGTGGAGGTGGTGGTGGTGAAGTCCTCTAGTCTTCTCTTAATTACTGATTTAAAGACAATCAGTAGCTTTATCATTGAAATCATCATCTTCATCCTCACCCCAATTGGCCTCAAATGAGCTTTTGACTTACATCTAACTTTATTTCCTCCATAACCACCACCACCATCACCTCTGCCGCCTCCACCATCACCATTGCCGCCATCTGAAGGGCCTGCATGGCATGACGACATAGTTCTTAATTGGTTATTCAAATCATTTTTGATCAACAAGAAATGATTGTTGGGGAGAGCATAATTGTTTTCTCTCTTGACCAACTCGTCTTCTTCATCATCGGCTAATAAATGGGCTGGTACATGTTCCATTTCCATTCGCTTCCACTCTTCGATATCTACACCAAATTCAGTAGAGTCAACACCTGCCATTGCCAGAGCTTCAAGTGAAATTGTCATGCTTATATAACCAAATTCGATATTTTTTTCAATCTCGAGAGACATTTTTTTGTTTTGTTATAATGAGGATTTGATAGGAAAACTAGATGCTATATATATATATATGATCTTATTGGGAAAATTCAAAGTGAATATCCATAAGATGTCACGGGATGAGTCAATAAATGAAATTAGTTTTTAACTTTTTTAAAAGACGTGGCAGTTGAATTTTGAATGAAAATTAACAATACTCTTCATGTGATCATCCTGCTGACTTTTCTCCCTTAACAAAAACCGATGACATATTACAAAAGTGCACGGCCGTACGGTTGAATGTCACGTTGTCGTACGGTTGAATTAGCAGCGGCGAGCAAATGTAGTTTCTTCTTGGGCACGGCCGTTGCATCTTTGCATGAGAGTATGCATATACGTCAGGGAGGAGATAAGATCAACCGGGACCCATTGGGTAAAATCCTTGCTGGATTTGGAACTGGTAACTCTATACTTCGGCTTAGTAATCTGGGCTTATGTAAGCCGTAGGTTGAAATTGATACTCTCACGGATGGGCCCGTTTGTCTAGGGCAGCTAGGCATGTACCGCGGGTAAAGAGATTTGGATTTCTTAATTTGTTGGAGTATGCAAAAAATTGTTTTTGTACCCTATCTTCCTTAATATCTTGGTCACTTGATGGGATGTTACGTATTTGACCTTTAATTTTAAAAAAGTTTTAGAAGCCGAAGAAATTTGCGCTTTAGTCCCGTTTATTTAAAAAAGACAGAAACTCTACATACCTGCAGTTATATGTAATAACTTTGTGTGTAAAATTTTATTATATATTACAAATATTACTATGTTTTGTAACATGTAACTAATTTGTGTGTAAAATTTTGTTAGATGTAAAAAAAATCACATAAAATACATATAACTAAATGTACACAAATACTTTTAACTAATATTAATTTAATTTATGTTTGTAATATTTGTTAAATATTAAAAATATTACACTGATATAAGTAATTGTAGCATGTAATTAATATTACAAACGTACATATAACAAAAAATATACAGATATATGTAAAAATATGACAATTATTAAATTGTAACTAATATTTATTACAAGTAACTAATATTCACTATAAACCGAATTCACTCATTAAGTTCTCCAACAAGTACAGTTCCTGCAATGTGGGACTAAAACTCAAGTAAAATCTAACCGAAGGAAAATTATATCTTAGGTGAGATATTTTTTTTTTTTTTTTTTTTTTTTTTTTTTTTAATTATATCTATTTTTTGGAACTTCCGAACGATTAAACCTAATTTCTTTCCCTTCCCCTTTGAATAACATTGACTAATCAAACAAATATGTGTTAAATCAAGCTTCATCATCTTCACAAACCACCACCATGCCAAAGTACCAACCATGTTTTGTTTTTTTTGGTTTTTTTTTTTTTTTGGTAAGCAAACTACCAACCATGTTGGCCCCCACCAACACATTGACCACAACCACCACCGCATATCTTCATTTTCTTCCTTCATCTCATCGTTCTCTCTATCTTGTGTGTGTGTGTGTGTGTGTGAGAGAGAGAGAGAGAGAGAGAGAGAGAGAGAGAACTTTGGATTTCGCAATGGTGTTCACCAAAGAGTAATAGGCGAAGGGGGTGTTTATCCGAAGTGGAAGAGACGACGGATGGGACTGAAATGCCAAAATACATTTTGATCCTTAAAATTTTGGATTACTTTCTAAATAAACATCATTGAATTAGTTGGAGTAAAATGAAAAAATCACCTTAGTTTTTGAATTAATGATGAATTAATTACTGTTAAATTTTTAATCGTTGCATTGAAGTTTTAAACATATGGGATGTATGTGCTGACAAAAATAAAACAGGAGTAAAAAGTATAATTCAGTCTAACCACATGGGTATGCTTAAGATTTTTGTTTGTCTTTGAATTTTGAATGTGATAAAATAGGTATTGTATTAAAAACATTATCCAGAATTTTAATGGTGACGAATGTACACTTTTATTAATGAAATTTATTATTGTTGCCAAAGGTCGCAATCTTAGTTCTAGTGAGGAGTACAATTTCCTCGTCAATTATTTTCTATATCTAATTTTTTGGTGATGCATGACATTTTCTCGCTATAACTTTAGTTTGACATTTTTTGTGAGGAATGATATTTTGTTGCTCAACCTATAACCTAACTTTTACCGAAAAATTTAGTTGGTTGCTAAATATGAATTTTTAGTGAGCCAATCCTTCAAATAAAATTTGTCATAAGAGGTAATTTTTGGCCACCAGCTATTTCTTTTGGTAAGGATATTATTACGACGACGTAATTCCACGTTAAATACATGTTCTTAGCGAGAAGTTAAGAAACTCATCAAAATATATTTTTGCCAACAAGTTGCGAGGAATATGGTGAGGTCACATTACGTGAGTGATTGTTTTTGCTTGCTTGTCGAAATATAGGTTTCAAATATTGTAAGTTACAAAAACCCTTTTATTTTTGTGATACTAAAATGTCACTTAATTCAAAATTTATTATTTGACTCCTACTTAAAGTTACAAATAATAATAATATTTTTGTAGGTTATAAATACCTATGATGAAATTTTGTTCAAGAGGCAAGAAAAAAAGGTTGCAGAGTTTAGTATAATGCAATAGATATTGTTGAACATGGTTAAAAATATAAAAAAAAAAACACATCAGTCTTTGTATGTTACTATAAATTTGTTATCTTTTAGTAAAATGTATCTAAAATTAGAAAAAATATACAGAAAACGATGAATGATGAATCAACAAAATTTCTTGAAGATTATTTCTATCTGTAGCTTGAAAAAGCTTTAAATGAATATTATAGATATATTAATTTTTCAATGAATTCTTCGGGATGATGTGCATCAGACTTCCATTGCACATTATTCGTTTTCGATACTCATGAAAATACATGGAGATTTTACAACTCATTGCATCCAAAAATCAAAAGACAAGACTGTGATTACTATTTCAAAGAGGCAAGGAGATTGGTATGTTGAAAGATACGAGTAGTACATATTTGTTTTTTGTTTTTTTTATACAGTTTTATTCATGTATGTTTTTCCAGCAAAATCTTGGACAATGAATGACTACTTAGCAAACAAATTGTCAGCAAAATTAAATGAACTACCTCCCAATTAGACTAATTGCTTTAAACAATTTCATTTTTACTCTTTGGACAAAACTTCGTTTTCATGTCTTTAATGTTTTTGTATTCTTTTTGATGGTTTCTTTTGTATAATTTTTGCTATGAATTTCTTTTTTTAACTATCATATTCTTTTTAAAACAAAAATGCCTAATCATTTTTTGTAGTAATATATTTGATGTATCCTTGCTTCTAAGTAAATGTTACTAAAAAAATACTAATCCAATTACATATAACTAAAAGTCATAGAATAGAGTTCTATATTTTTGAACTTTTTTATTTTATTTTATAATAATATACCAAGATGTAAATAAAAAATAATAATTTAAGTAATTTAAAACAAAACACGTGTTGCTTGTTACAAAGTAACAAAAATCAATAACTAGCATTACTTGTAGTTACATGTAATTAAATAAAAATAAATAAAAAATCATTACAAGTAACTAGAATTTCTAACTAATTAAAATTACTTCTTGTTGCATGTAATCATACTAAATGTTGTAATTACATCTATAATTTTTGGGACTTTTTTTTTTTTTAAAAAAAGAAAAAAGAAAAAATAATTACTCTAAAATAATAAAATAAAATAAAACAAAACATCGTGTTGCTAGTTGCACCTTTTGTTTATATAATATAATTAGTTAAATATAAGTAAATGATACGTGTCCCTTATATATTTTCAGTGAAATGTAAATAATTTTTAAAAGCATTGGACATCTTTGTCAATGACGTGATAGGTGGTAAATGCAATGGACCATTTTTTTTTTTTTTTTTTTTATATATGCAAAAAAAAACTTGATATTCAAAAGATCAATTAAATAAAAAATTATTTAAAAAATTTAGAACAAAACACCTGTTGCTAATTACAACAAGAATTTCTAACTACCATTACTTGTATTTACATGTAATTAAATTAAAAAATAAAAAAATAAAAAACTAATTCAAATAAAAATAATAATTAAAAGGTAATAATTACATCTATTTATTTATTTTATTTTTTTTTAATTTTTTTTTACCGTCATCTCAGATGTAATTAATATAAAAAAAATATAATTTAAATAACTTAATACAAAACACATGTTTCTAGTTACATGTACCTGGAATTTCTAACTAGCATAGATTTTATTTACATGTAATCATACCAAAGATAATAATTAGTGCAAATGATGTAATAAATGTTATACGTAGTCTGAAAAAAAATAAAAATAAAAATAAAACTTTTCATTTATCTATGGAAGAAATCTTATCCTCTTCAAAAGATGTAATTAAATAAAAATAATAATTTAAATAAAAATAATAATTAACATGTAATAATTATTTTTATGTTTTTCCATTTTATAACCATAATATACTCAGATGTAATTAAGAAAATAATTTAATACAAAAATGGTGTCTAGTTACATGTATCTGAAATCTTTAACTAGCATTAAATGTAGCATTAAGTTTCGGGTAATGTCAAATTGGTCCTTCATATATTTATTTCCCAATTTACTTTTTGAAACTAAAAAATTAATTGTGCCAAATTAGTCCCTAGCAATAATTTTGATACAAGCGTTTTTGATTGACCAAATGGAAATCCCATTTGGTATTTTAGATGATTCCTAAGGGGATTTTGACTTTTAAAAATAATGAATAAATAAAAAAATAAAAAATAAAAAAGCGTTTCTAATTTTTGTCTTTTTGTTTACATTCAAGAAGTCATGTAAAAACTTCTATGATTGTAATAGAATTTAACTGTAAGGATTGATTTGATGATACAATTTTATACATTTAGAGACTTAATTTAAATAAATAAATTATCGACCTATTTGATATTATCCCAAACTATAGGGACCACAAATTGACGTTAGAAAGAAGATAATTAATAACAAACAAAAAAGAAAGAAGGGGGAAAAACATTATAAGAGGATATTAGTGGTGGTGGTGGCGAAGTCATCCAGTCTTCTCTTAATTACAGATTTAAAGACAATCAGTAGCCTTACCATTGAAATCATCATCTTCATCCTTACCCCAATTGGCCTCAAATGAGCTTTTGACTTACATCTAACTTTATATCCTCCATAACCACCACCACCACCTCTGCCACCTCCACCATCACCATTACCGCCATCTGAAGGGCCTGCATGGCATGGCGACATAGTTCTCAACTGATTATTCAAATCATTTGTGATCAACAAGAAATGATTGTTGGGGAGAGCATAATTGTTCTCTCTCTTGATCAACTCATCTTCTTCATCATCGGCTAATAAATGGGCTGGTACATGCTCCATTTCCATTCGCTTCCATTCTTTGATATCTACACCAAACTCAGTAGAGTCAACACCTACCATTGCCAGAGCTTCAAGTGAAATTATCATGGTTATATAACCAAATTCGATTTTTTTTTAAATCTCGAGAGACACTTCTTTTGTTTTGTTATAATGAGGATTTGATAGGGAAACTAGACGCTATATATATATATGATCTTATTGGGAAAATTCAAATTGAATATCCATAAGATGTCAGGGGATGAATCAATAAATGAAATTAGTTTTTAACTTTTTTAAAAGACCTAGCAGTTGAATTTTGAATGAAAATTAACAATACTCTTCATGTGATCATCTTGCTGACTTTTCTCCCTTAACAAAAACTAATGACATATTACAATACGATTCTTATTTATCTTGGAGAACATACGTGATAAAGAACGTGTGTATTATGTGGCTTGTTTTTATATTTCGAGGGTTTACATTCAAAATTATGTTTAGGAAATCAATTGAAAGTTGTACTAATATGTAAAGCTGAATGATGAAATAACATTGCATACGTGCATTATGGTCGCGACGGCCAATTGCTTGCAACGACAAACACTAAGGGGACATTGGTAAGGATATTAAATAGAGATTTTTTTTTTATTATATAGTCTTGTTTAAGAGATGACGTGAAGAAAAAAAAACTCAAATAAAAAATTATGTTAACCTTTGAATCATTCCGTACAAATAGTTTAATTTTTAGTCATTGACAGCTAAAAAAGAATTATAGATAGACAAATTTGCCCCTGAATATATAATGAACAAACCCTACTACTCCATTCATTTGCCTCATTCATCGCAGCTCATTGTCCTCTCTCTCTCTCTAAATTCATTCACCAATGAATAAACTCTACCACTCCATTCATTCACCTCATTCATGAATTAACTAGCATGTAAATCTCCAGTAACGCAAACCCTCCTCATCTGGACAGAGTAGAAGCTGCCTTCATTCAACCATGAAATGTCTGCTCCTCTCTCTCTCTCTCTCCTCTTTATCTCATGGCGGCAACTGCAGACGAACGTTGGAATGTTGGGGGGGCTTGTGGTGGCAGCTGCAGACGAAGATGACGAAACCCTAATCTCAGATCTGGTGGTGAGCTTGAGGTGGCGATTGCGGATGAAGATGACTGTCAGTTCGTCCCAATGTTCACCGTCATCTTCGATAGCCCTTAATCGCAAGCCAGATCTGTTTCGTTGTTAACCGCCATCGCCATGTTCGTCTTCTCCATCGTTCCGGATGTTAACCGTCAGTTGTTCGTTTGCTGTCGTTCGCGATTCAAAGGAAGGAAGACGTCAGATCTCTAGATCTAGTTTGCAGTCGTTTTTCTACTCTGATCTCTGTGCCTCACCGCCGTTCTCTCTCTCTCTCGATTTAGATTTGTTTGATGTTTGTTCATCAGATTTGCTCAGATTTGGATTTGTTCATCTGATTTGTTAAAGTATTATTATTTTTTATTTTATTTTATTTTATTATTATTATTATTATTATTATTATTATTATTATTATTATTATTATTATTTTGTTTTGATCTCAAATTTGGAGACCTGAAATTTTTCAGATCTAGAAAAGGAAAATTCCAAATCTGAAAATTTTCTAGATCTGAAATTAACATGTTAAGTCATGATTTGCGTGAAAGTTAACGTGTTATTTTTTACGTTAATGTGAATGATTGAGTGATTTTTCATATATGGATTTCTAGATCTTATTCAAAATTTCCTATGATTTTAGTAGAATTTTGTGTGATTTTACGTTAATGTGAATGTTTGCGTAATTTTTCAGATCTGGATCTGATTTTAAATTTTCTGTGATTTTTGTAGCGTTTTGTGTGATTTGTTGATTTTACGTGTTACGTGAATATTCAAGTACCGTTTAAGATAATTGATTTTTTTTTAGATTGTCCATATTTGATTTTGAAAAAGATGTTCACATATGTATTAACACACATTTAAAGTTATACCTATTTTTAGGTTTTAATATGAACGTGAACATTGACACAAATGTGTAAATTGTTTTTGTTGAGTGAACAATGAATAAACAATTTTTTAGAATGTCTAGATTTGATTTACAAAAAAGATGTTTGACACATGTCTATTGTTATACCCATTTTTAGGTTTTAATACGAACGTGAATGTTGATGCAAATGTGTAAACTATTCTTATATGGTGAAATATTGAGTGAACATTAATTTGAAATAATTGAAACAATACTTTGAAATATTGAGTGAACATTTCGTACAAAATATTTGAGTGAAAGTTAAACAAAAATGAAATTTAGTTAACTAAAAATATTATTCTGAAAATTAAGTGAATGCAACTGTCAAAATGACACATTTGTAAATAAGAATAAACATGAAAGGCATTTGTTTGGGACTTTTTCCTATAGTTTCTTCAAGGACTAAAAACTTAATTATTTAAATCAAAACTTTTTTATTTTATAATTTACCCATCTTTGGATGACTAAACAATAAATTTTCCTATTAAATATTGATAACTGTTAGAATAATTGAGAGGCAAAATATTAGAAGAATATGGAGCGATTATATTGATATATGAGAAAATTACAATTATAAAGATTTACAGGGAGTCTATATATATATATGAGGTGACTAGGGTAACCTTGGTAGGGTTAGTGTTTGGTTTTCCTAGTGATATCAGGGTTTAATATAGTGGACCAAGGCGGTAAATAAGACAAGAACTTGAGTTTAGAAATCAGAGTGTGAAAGTGTTTAGGTGGATGAGCTTTTGTGAAAATATATGTTGTCTGATCGGCTGAACTAACAGATTGAAGGAGAATAGTTTTTGGAGAATATGGTAACGGATGAAGTTACAATCAATCTCGATGTGTTTTTGTACACTTATGGAAAACATCATTATAGATGATCTGAATAGTACTCATGTTATCACAGTGTAGAACAATAGAAGTGGGGGAGAAGACTCCCACACAGGAGAAGTTAGCGAAGCCAAAGTAATTCTTTTGTTGTATCTGCAATAACACAATATTCAGCTTCAGTGCAGCAGTGGACAAGTACTGTGATAAACAGTAACCAGTGGTTGAACGTCTGTCAGTGGGATCTCCGACCTAGTCGGTTTCAGAATAAGCCTATTAGGTAAGAGCAGATTGTGCGGAGAAATGATGTTTGTAAAATATGGTTCCCTCGACATACTATGAGAAGAACAACCGAGTAATGAGTGGTTCGAGGAGTAAACAAAAACTGACTGTCTTGATGGATGACTTAGGCAATGTCTGGGCGAGTAACTGTGAGATATGTCAAACTTCCAACTACTTGCGATAGAAAGTGATGTTCGGGAAAGAAGAGTCATCTACTGGAGTAAGTATGATATTCAACTATAGAGAAGTGTCAGCAGTGGTGGAGTCAATGATGTCTGCCTTAAAAAGAAGGTCAGATGCATTTTTAGCCTGATAAACAAAGTGTCCATTTGAACTAGTTAAAACTTTGAGACCAAGAAAATAAGTGAGCACGTAAAGGTCTTTCATCTCCTATAATGATCATGTCATCCACATACAGTAGAACAAGAATATTAATGTTGTTGTCAGTTAAACAAGGTGGAATCATAAGCATTGAATGTGAACCCAAACAAGTAGATAGTAGTGCTGAAATCAAGTACGTAGAGCTTATTTGAGACCATATAGGGCACGATGAAGGTGACAAATTTTGTGTTAAGGAGTAGCTAGGCTATGGTGGTATGCATGTAAACCTACTCAAGAAGGTCACTATTGAGGAAGGTATTCTTGACATCTATTTGAAAAATGGTCTATTTACAAATGATAGCGACAGCAAGAAGAGTACGGATAGATGTGAGCCTAGCCATTGCAACAAATGTCTCTTCATAGTCAATGCCATTATCTTGAGCAAATCCCTTAGCAATGAGCTAGGCTTTATAGAGTTCAATAGAAACAACAGAAAGCATTTTGATCTTGAATACCTATTTTATCCAATAAAAGTTTCCCTAGGAGAAAGGTCAATAAGATCCCAAGACTATGTTTTGGCTAGGTCCGAAAATTCTTCTTCCATATATTGCTTTCCACCAAAGAGGATTAGTATTAACTTTCTTATAGTATTGAGGCTTATGCAGATCAAGCGTGGTAGAAAAGCAATGACAGTCATTGAAATAAGGGGGATAATGAGTTACCTTGTTAGAGTGGTGGGAATGATCTGGAGGGTGGGTCTAAAAAAGATTCAGTTTAGGAGATCCTCAGGCACAGCCGATGGAGCTAGAGGAGAAATATCAATTGGTGGTTATGGAGGTAGCTTAGGTTGTGGTTCTGGAGTTGGCTTAACGATACCTGGGACTGCATCCTTAGGGAACAACTCAGGGGATAAATATGTAAAGAATCTAGAGTTAATAATGGCTGATATATCAAATGACTGTATGGAAGAAAATATTTGATGTTCCCCAAAAAATGACATAACGAGAGATATGAAGAGTTTTAGAGATGGAGTCCTATGTCTTATACCTTTTATGTTCAATGTCATATCCTAGAAAACAACATAGGTAGGCCCTTGGTTCCATCTTGTTGTGTTTTTGTGATTTGAGAAAAACAAAACAAAAGCAACCAAAGACTTTGAGTTCAGAGTTAGTGGGAAGGTTACCTAAAGGCACTCAAATAGAGACTGATACTGAATTGTAGTAGAAGGAACATGGTTTATAGTGTATACTGTGGTTAGGACAGCCTCACCCCAAAAAATGCTTAGGATAGGATAAAGAAATGAGGAGGGCACAAATTGTGTCAAGAATGTGTCAATGTTTGTGTTTGACTCGTCTATTTTGTTGAGAGGTTCTAGGGGGAAACAAGCGGTGGTGGAACGTGCCATTTTTGTGAAGCTGGTTGAGGAAGGCATGATCATTTTATTCCATTATATTCTTTGGGCACAAAAAATTAATATTTTAAGAAAATTGAGTTTGAACCATAAAAGAAAAATTATAATATATTTGCAATAGTTCAGATCTAGTTTTTATAAGAAATCTATATCATAAATCAGCTCATTTACATTTACAGCCGTCCGATGTCTCTAGATATTCGTAACCGTTGGATGTCTTTTGATATATACAACATCTATATATATTATAATCTATTTATATATTGTAATATATAATCTATTAATATATATAATCTATTAATCTATTATCTATAATAATATACAATCTATAATCTATTAATCTATTATATATATCTATTATCTATAATAATACACAATCTATAATCTATAATATCTATAATATAATATAATATATAATATAATATCTAATATAAGAGAAAAGAAAATCTATTAATATTATATATATCCATTAATATTATATATATATATATATATTAGATTATATAATCTGAGACCTCCCATCCCGTCGCCACCCTACACTGTGAGACCTCTGAGACCTCCCATCCCATCGCCACCCTACACTGTGAGACCATCAATTTATCAAAAAAAAAAAAAAAAAAAGAGAAAAAACAGAGCCTAATACCTTACCGTCAAAAGCAGAGAGAGAGAGACCCTTACCTTCTTACCTTACCGTCAATTTGGAGAGCCGCAGAGTCTAAGCAGAGAGACCCTTACGGTCAAGCAGTCGCCGTCGCCATCGCCTCCCTACTCTGATAGACCTGTAGCTGTCGTTCGCCGCTTCTCCGCTTCTCCGTGCCCTAATCGGATTTCTGTTTGCCGTGCCCTAATGGAATCGCCCCTCGCATCTATAAAACCCTCGCAAGGTAGCATTTGGTTTTGGTTTCGGTTTCTGTTTCAGTCAAGCTTGGACGGTGAAGGTATCCCTAATCCGAGTGCTCTTCTTCATGTTCTGTTTGGTTTCTGTTCAATCATTTGAAATTCTCAATCCGTTTGAAAAATTCTCAATCGTTTGAAATTCTTAAATATTGATATGGGTTTCGCTTACAGGGTTGCGTAGATGCAGCAAGAGTTGCAGACTGAGGTCACTGAAAACGGTTTCTATTTTGGTCAAGCAAGGGTTTCTGTTTCAGTCAAGCTTGGACGGTGAAGGTATCCCTAATCCGAGTGCTCTTCTTCATGTTCTGTGGGTTTTTTTTTCGGTTTACATGATTTTTTTCTCAACGGTTTTGGTTTCGGTTTCTGTTTCTGTTTCAATGTTCTGTTTCTGTTTCATTCCTATGGTTTCGGTTTCTGTTTCTGTTTCATTCCTATGTTTAAATTTCTGTTTAAATCACGATTTTTGTTTCTGTTTCAGTGTTCTGTTTCTGTTTCAGAAACATGGTTTCGGTTTCTGTTTCTGTTTCTGTTTCAGTGTTCGGTTTCTGTTTCAGTGTTCTGTTTCGGTTTCATTCCTATTCCTATGTTTAAAATTTCTGTTCTTAAGGTGGCGTTTAACTTACAGGGTAACTTACAAGGTGGAGTTTATTGATATGGGTTTCGCTTACAGGGTTGCGTAGATGCAGCAAGAGTTGCAGACTGAGGTCACTGAAAACGGTTTCTGTTTTGGTCAAGCAAGGGTTTATGTTTCAGTCAAGCTTGGACGGTGAAGGTATCCCTAATCCGAGTGCTCTTCTTCATGTTCTGTGGGTTTTTTTTTTCGGTTTACATGATTTTTTTCTCAACGGTTTTGGTTTCGGTTTCTGTTTCTGTTTCAGTGTTCTGTTTCTGTTTCATTCCTATGGTTTCGGTTCCTGTTTCTGTTTCATTCCTATGTTTAAAATTTATGTTCTTAAGGTGGCGTTATGTTTAAAATTTCTGTTCTTAAGGTGGCGTTTAATTCAACAAGTACTGTTAAACATGTAAATCACGATTTTTGTTTCTGTTTCAGTGTTCTGTTAAGGTGGCGTTATGTTTAAAATTTCTGTTCTTAAGGTGGCGTTTAATTCAACAAGTACTGTTAAACATGTAAATTGCCACCGGAACCTCCTGCATACCCCAAAAACAACAGCACCCAAATTAGACTTCAATTCACAGAAATTCGGATAACAATGGCCTGACCAAAAAGAGAAGAGGAAAAGGTTCAAAGCCAGACTTATAGAGGTCTCTCATTACAAATTTAGGTGGAGTTGTATAAGTTGAACGCAGAGTCCATAATAATCTCGATTTGTGATATCGTTAATTAAATATATGTATATTTGATAATAGCACACACATTTCTTCCCTTAAAAAAATGCAGCAGACTAACAAACAATGAAGTGAAGATTCAAAAGCTTACCTGAAGATTGACCTCCTGTGGGCTTAGTAACAGGCTCTTTCGTTCCAGGTTTAACCTGATAAATTGTATGAGAATAAACAATAGTACAGTACTCTGGGTTGAAAAATGATCAGGTATGATATTGGATTGAAGATAAAAATGAATTAGCAGACATTCAGTACTCAATGGACAACAAGAATGCAATATTAACAATAACAAGTATAATATGAGTTTTGCAAACTCTCTAATGATGCAAAAAACAAAGGAAGATCTGCATGGTAAAAAAATATTAGGAATGTCTTACTTGGCTTCCAGAGCTCGAAGCTTCCTTAGAGTACTTCTCTGTATCAGGGAACTATGATGGAAGGTCTTTTTCTGAAATTCAAAACAATGTATCGAGTATTAACAATAACCCCAGGTCAGACATGAGCCCCGTAAAAAAAAATGATTTATGAATACATGAAGGACAAAAGTCACTATTCCGGGAAGGATATCAACCTTGCAAAAATGGAACGGAAACATCTCCTCTGCCAACTCTCAGGACATTATCCTTCAAATCAATCATGCACTGCAGGGAGGATGAATGTTAATTATCATGACAGTATAGAAATGTTTCCAATGGTATTTATTAACTAGAGCAGCTTGCAATCAAGAATTCACCTGGTGCTTACGAAGCATATCCAGACCGAAAAGGAATTCCATATTGGGAGAATCCAGCACCAAGAAGGAACAAGGGTAAAACTGACTCCCAATCTACCATCAACAGAGAAAAAGGTTAAGAAAGGCTGAAGAGGGGTATTAATCTATGACGTTGAATAACTATAAACCATTGCAATAGTAGAAATGTAATACATTTTTCAACATCTTTCACAGCGCATAAAATGGTACAAGTAGCTATTTAAGAGTTGGTCAAAGTACGAGTATGTTTGTCTGTGTGTGTGTGTGTGTGTGTGTGTGAGAGAGAGAGAGAGAGAGAGAGAGTAGGAGTATGTTTCTTTGTTCATGTTCTGTGGGGTTTTTTTTTCGGTTTACATGATTTTTTTCTCACCGGTTTTGGTTTCGGTTTCTGTTTCTGTTTCAGTGTTCTGTTTCTGTTGAGGGAGCTCGCTTGATAGAGAGAGAGCTCGAGGGATTTGGAATAAGGTTTTTGTTCATTGTTTATATTCATTGTTTATGTTCTGTTTAACGTTTGTTCTTGAAAACTTGAAATGGTTTTGTTCCCAGAAACACTAAAACAGAAACACTAAAACATGGTTTCGGTTTCTGTTTCAGTCTAATAATTACAGCTTTCGGTTTACATGATTTTTTTTTTCATTTGAAATTCTCAATCGTTCTTCATTGTATAGATTAGTTTAGGTTTGTGTTCATTGTTTATGTTCTGTTTAACGTTTGTTCTTGAAAACTTGAAATGGTTTTGTTCCCAGAAACACTAAAACAGAAACACTAAATCAGAACAGAAACAGTTAACACTAACCAAATGTTTCTGTTTTTTGTTTCGGTTTCTGTTTCTGTTCTGTTTATGAAATTTTTTCCTGTTTAATGTTTGTTCTTGAAAACTTGAAATGGAAATTTATTCTATTTTTTCACTTTCCTATATGGTTTTGTTCCCAGAAAACTTGAAATGGAAATCTAGGAATAGTTCTTTACTGTTCCCAGTGTTTTGCTTTTTTCTTCCCGCTCATCGCAAGGTAGCATTTGGTTTCGGTTTCTGTTTCTGTTTCTGTTTATGAATTGTTTCTGTTTCTGTTTCTGTTTCCTGTTTTTGTTCCTGTTTTTTGTTTCTGTTCATGTTTGATAATGACCATTGTTTCTTTTCATTTATAAGAACAAAAACAAAAACCCTGTTTGGTTGCGGCATTTGTTCTTTTTTTTTCCTTTAAATGTATGGTGGTCGGTGGGTAGTGGTGGCTAACGGGATGACGGTGGTCAGCGGGTGGTGATGGTGGTGGTGAAAATTGGAAAATAAAAAATAAAAAACAGAAACAGAAACAGAAATAACAGAAACAAAGTTTTCTGGGAGCAGAAACAGTTAACACTAACCAAATGGGATGAATGAATAGTAAATTTAAAAAATTAGGGTTATGGCAAAAAAAATCCTAAAATGCAATTGTAGTAAATTTTATGACGTACAGTGATTTTGGACATTTGACAATATTATTGAACTTCTAAAAAAAATTTGTACTGAGTGAGGTTCGATGAATAAGTGAATTGCAAAATTTAGGAAGGATTATAACAGAAAACCCTATAATTTATCAAAATTGCTGTAAGTTTTACGATATACAGTAACTTTGAACACTCGACAGACTTATTGGACTCGCAAAAAATTATTGAACTGTGGGTTGAATGAATATATTTATATATATATATATATATATATATATATATATATATATATATATATATATATATATATATATATATATATATATATATATACATCCAATTCTCATACTCCTATAACATAAATGGGGCCTATAACATTCAATTCGCAAAGTGCGTTAGAACAGAAACGCTTAAAAGAAATAGGGAACACTATCGAAACATATTATTTTTTGATTCCTGAAATTTGTTCTATTTTTTTTTTCCCGTTTAGCATTTGTTAAGTGTTTTAGTTTAGTTTCTTCTTAGAACATAAACACTCTATGAAGAGAATTAGTAAACTGTATTAATTGTGTTCTTAATTTATGTTTTAATTTAGTGTTTCTGTTCATGTTCTGTTTGCTTAGGTTTTTTCTTACAACAGAAACGCTTAAAAAGAAATAGGGAACACTATTGAGACATATTATTTTTGGGTTCCTGAAATTTATTCTATTTTTTTTTCTGTTTAACGTTTGTTAAGTGTTTTAGTTTAGTGTTTGCCTTATGTGTTATTTATATCCTTCAATCTCAGGCAATATGGTACGATCCGCTATCGTATTGAGAACGAGTACCAGATTAAAGTTGCGTAAGGAAAAATAATTCTTTTACGAAAAACTTTATTTACAAAGTTGTCCCGTTAGGGAATATGGAATGAATAAAATAGCAAGTGCTAGAATATTGCAGAATTATAGGTACAAAATTAGTGAGAGAGACATAATGAACCAAATTGTTGATGGTTTACCATCAAATTGGGATGTGGCGACAAAGAATATATTTGAAAATCATCGGCCTCTTACTGCCTTTGAATTTGTACAATTTTTAGAAGAGGCTGAACGAGATGTACATCCATTATGGAGAGAATTTGAAAGAGGAAAAATGAATGAAAAAGAGAGTGTTAGAATGCATGTACTTAGAAAAGAGTGCCTGTACTACCACCTAAAACGTAAGGGGTTTCAACCAAACTGGGCAGTGTTGGTGTATGTAATAGTGCGTACTCTACCGAAATCTTGGCCTAGAGTTAGAGTTCATAGAGCCTTAAAGAAAGAACTCCTTGACCTAAGAGCCTTAGGAACTTTGTTAGAGAGCATCGAGGACGACCAGATTGGCTTAAAGGCACTGGAGGAATACGAGGTTCAGCTACAAATTGGAAACCAAAGTAATGAAGTTGTGCCGTAAACTGTTTTTTAAGGTATAAATAATTTTTAATATAATTTGTATTCTTGATATACATTTTGTATATTTTATGTCTAATATATTTTTTTCTTTCTTTTCCTTTTGTAGGGTTACCGCGTCAAGTCTATTTTTTCTCTTCGGTTGTTGAAAATATATTTTGAATGTATTTTGTATTCATGATATACATTTTGTATTTTGTAATGTGATTGATTGTTTTACTTTGTTATATTCAACAAAAATTGTCTTAATGTGATGGATTTAATATCATATATGTTTTTGTCTTTATTGTTCTCTTGCTTTTGTTAATTATTAATTAATATGTAATTCTTACAATTTATTTTTTAAGCTCATAATATAATTTTAGTTTATCATTTATTTTGCATTGAATTTTTATTTTTATTTTTTCAAGGAAAAAAAATTAGGCAATGGATGACAAGTCAAATAAAAATTCTACTTCAAATAGTAGAGGGAAAGAGAAAAGTGAAAAGGGGAACATCAGTAGCAATGTGGTATGTATCTAATTAGTAAGGTTAATTATTTTTTAGTTTTAATTATCACTGTTTTATCATTTAGTACCAATTTTAGTTCGTACTTTGTCACACTGTCTTCTACTGTTCTTTTTCATTTATTCGATCTAGAAAATTGAAGATTCAACCTCATATTCTCTCTAGGTATTCAATGATAACGTCATATCAAAATCTGCTATATTCCAACGAATGCAAAGAGAACGAGAGAGGTTTAGTCGTCCGATTCTAGAATGTCAAGAAGGTGGAAGATCCCGCACAGGTAACATTGCCAGAACATCTAGCACAAACGATGTGTCAAGACGTTCTGTGGCTCAACTAGAACGAAGAGAACGGGAGAGAGCTGATCGGGAGATATGTGATGGCCCTATGGAAGGAGGTCAGTCGTTTGTGTCCACAACACCTAACAGTCGCTCAACGGGGGTTGAGCAAACAATTATACCTTCTGAATATATAGCATCTAACAAGAACGATGTATCGAAACGGGCTCTAGCTCAACGAGAACGAAGAGAACGGGAAAGAGTTGATAGAGAGCGGTGTGATCGCTTCAATAAAAATAATCGTGAATGCCTGGAAGGAGGTTAGCCATTTTTGGGAGAATCATCAGAGCCTACGCCGAAGCGAAGAATGGTTACAACAGTTTCTGTGTCATCATCAAGCACAAGTCGATATACCCCTATAATTCTCAGTGATCAAGTTTCTTCTCCAGTAATGGAAAACGAAAGGGATTCTACTTTTGAGGCCAATTTGACGTCCCTACCAACTCTTACTGAAATGTTTGTATCCACAATACCCAACAGTTGTTTAACGTTGGACGTTGAGCAAACAATTACACTTCCTAAATGTATAGCACCCAACAACAACGGCATATCGAAACGTGTTCTAGCTCAACGAGCACGAAGAGAACGAGAGAGATCCGGTCAACAACATATTCAGAATAGTCAACATTTAGAAATGAATAGAAGACTACTTGAAGAATCATCTCAGCCTCTACTACAACAGAGAATGATTGTACAATCATGTGGGCCATCAGTGATTACGAGTCCATGTACCCCTGGAATTGTGGACCTCCTTAGGGATCGCACTACTCCATCGTCCATGGCTAATCAAATGAATTCTATTGTTGAACCAAATTTGCCTTTTCCACGTAATCTTACTGAAACATTTGTTACCGTAACTCCGAATGAATGCTCAACGCCTGAAGTTGAGGAACCAATTGTATTGCCTGGTATAAGGTATTATACTAATTCATTATTCATGTTATTAAGTATTAAATGTTTAAAAGTGTTTGATGTGTAAAATTTAATATTTGCCAACTATAGGTCAGCTTCAACAAATCAACACCTTACCCAGAATCAAGATACTGAACATGCAGGAAATTCATCTGTTGACGATGGGATGGTTACAAATTTGATTCCTCATTCTCTTGGTATAATTGACGATGCATGCCCTTCTGCGTGCAGTAACCAAGAAGCTTTTGTTTCCACGAGCCTTAATGAAAGCTCGACCGTAGCAGTTGAAGAAACAAATCTACATTCTGGGAGTAGATGGTGAGTTTCTTTTTTATCTTATTCATCTAATTAAATACGGCATTCACAAATATGTTGTTAGAATCTACATAATAATTTTGTTATTTATCAAATGTAGGCCGCCAAATACTACCAATGATGAGTTTTACGATAATCAAGATATTGACGAGTTCAACAATCCAACTGCCGACCGTGATGTTCATACAAGTGAAAATCGACACTCGCTTGGTAGAATGAATGTCATGTGCCCTCATTGTTCTGCGTTACACTGGATGGATGAGAGATTAGCAAGATCATCCGAACGTCCTCTCTTCGATACATGTTGCTTACAAGGGAAAGTTAGGCTTCCATTACTTCTCACACCTTCTCCGCAAATTAAAGCGTTATATGATGGTAATGATGATAGATCAAAATCATTCCGACGTTATGCTAGAGAGTACAATGCAAGCAATGCTTTTACAAGCCTCGGTGCCAACTTGGATACAAGGCTGCTTTCCGGAAGAGGCCCAACAACGTTTACTATACATGGAGAGTTGCGTCATCGGACAGGAGCATTAATCCCAGAACCGGGACAAGATGCCATTTATTCTCAGTTGTACATCTACGATCCTGATTTCGCTTTTGGCGTGAGAAGCCGTAGAAATCCTTATTTGAGAACAGATGTTTTGCAAACTATTCAACATACATTGTTGCAACATAATGCATTCGTAGATAAATTTCGTCAAGCGTTTGCGATTTTAAATCAATTGGATTTGGAACAACAAACGTTGCCTGCTTTTCTTCACTACACAGCATCTACCGATCGTCGGTGATATAATTTGCCGACAACTGATGACGTGGCCGTCATATTACCGGGGGATGGAACCGAAACTAGCGCGATGAGAGATATTGTTATACATTTAAGGGGGGGGAAATGAACTAATGAAAATCAATTAATGTCATCCTGCTTATCTACCATTGCATTACGTTTTGTTGTTCCCTTTTGGTGAGCTTGGATGGGAGCCTGAATTTAGACAGTGGGATGTGAGTCACGGTCGACACACAAACGCTCGACTAACTCAAATGCAATTTTATAGCTACCGTATTTTTGAAAGGCCGACAGAGTATTCGATAATTTTAAGGGGAGGAAAATTATTTCAAGAGTTCTTGGTAGATGCTTGGGCTGCGACCGAGCAAAATAGGTTGAATTACTTTAGGCAACATCAACCAAATCTTCGTAGTGAACTCTATCAAAGTCTTACTGATGTGGCGTTAGATGGGATGGAACCTAATCAAATAGGTCAACGAATGATTTTGCCATCATCTTTTATTGGTAGTCCAAGACATATGTTTGAAATCTTCCAAGATTCAATGGCCATAACCCGGTACCACCATCACCCTGATGTATTTCTTACCATGACTGCAAATCCAACTTGGACAAAAATCACTGAAGCTTTATTGCCTCATCAACAACCAACTGACCGTCCAGACTTAATTGCTCGCGTTTTCGAGTTAAAAAGAATTGCTCTAATGAAAGAGATTGAAAGCACTCGAGTATTTGGAAAAAAAGTTGCCCATGTTTTTACAATTGAGTATCAGAAAAGAGGTCTGCCGCACATGCACTTATTGATATTTCTTGATAATCAAGATAAAATTCGAACGTGCGACCAAGTAGACAGAATAGTTTATGCTGAATTTTTAGATCCAAATGAAGAGCCAGAACTTTTCGAGACAATAAAAAAATGCATGGTTCACGGACCATGTGGTGCTCGAAATTGTCAAGCCCCGTGCATGGAGAACGGCAGATGCATTAAGAGGTATCCACGAGATTTTGCGGAGTATACAACGATGGATTCAGATGGATATCCCATTTACCGTCGTCGTGATAATGGCAAAGTTTATACCGTGAGGGGGCAACAAGTTGATAATAGAGACGTCGTCCCATACAATCCGTACCTTTCCAAGATGTTCGACTGTCATATTAATGTTGAAGTATGCGCTGGGATTAGGTGCGTTAAATATATCCACAAGTATATTTATAAAGGAGGTGATATGACGACATTGATTTTGGGAATGATGGATGAGATCAAACAATATCTTGATGCAAGATACATTGGACCCTTTGAGGCAGCCTAGCGATTGTTGAGTTTTCCTTTGCACGATGAGAATCCAACAGTTGTTCGATTGGCGCTCCATTTACCTGGAATGCATCAGGTTGTCTTCAATCCTACTGAAACAATAGAGTCTATAATTTCTTGAGCTCAGTCACAGAAGTCGACTCTAACAGAATGTTTTTCATATTGTGATGCACATGCTTCTGCACGTGTGTATACTTATCAAGAGCTTCCCCAGCATTTTGTTTGGAATAAAACTGAAAAATTTTGGAAGCCATGACAGAGGGGATTTGCCATCGGCAGAATGTATTTTGCGCCTCCCAATTCGGGTGAACGATTTTATCTGCATCTACTATTGACTGTAGTCAAAGGGCCGCAATCGTTTAGATGTATACGCATTGTAAACAATGTTGAACATGCGACGTTCAATGCCGCATGTGTAGCAAAAGGGCTATTGGAAGATGATAATGAATGGATACAATGTCTTCAAGAGGCGTCTATTATGAGTACTGGATATCAACTGAGAAGATTATTTTGCGTCATTCTTACACAATGCTCCCCTTTAAATCCGTGTGAATTGTGGGATCAATTTTGGATGCATATATGTGATGATCTCTCACATAAAGTTCGCACGTTGTTTTCGATACCCGTCCCAAGCGAGGCACAGATTAAAGACTACGGTTTGTATCTTTTGAATCAATTACTTCAAGAATCGGGCAAGAGCTTAGTAGATTTTCCTTCAATTCCACAACCTGTCCAGAATTGGAATATGGTAGTTGGAAATAGATTGATATGGGAACATCGTCAAATGAAAAGTGAAGCACAACAAAGGAATGTGCAGTGTAATATTGATCGTCTCAATGAAGACCAACGTGCTGCATACGAATCAATCACTTCATCAGTGTTCGAAAATTTAGGAAAAATGTTTTTTTTGAATGGTGGTGCTGGTACGGGAAAAACGTTTCTATATAATACCATAGCAGCAAAATGTCGTAGTAACAGTCATATTGTCATTACTGTGGCATCGTCCGGTATTGCATCGCTACTACTTGAAGGAGGTCGAACTGCACATTCCACATTTCGCATCCCTTTAGATATTCTTGATAATTCAATTTGTCATTTCAGTAAACAGTCGTTGCATGCCGAATTGTTTAGAGAGACAAAGTTAATCATTTGGGATGAAGTTCCGATGCAACATAAGTACTGCGTTGAGTCTGTGGATCGCACGCTACGAGATATTTGCAGTAATCCAAATCCATTCGGGGGTATCACGGTCGTTCTTGGAGGAGACTTTCGGCAAATTCTACCTGTTATACCTAAAGGTGTCCGTCAACAAATTGTGGCAGCATCGTTGAGACGTTCATACCTTTGGAATGATATACATGTCTTAAATTTGAATTTAAACATACGCCTAAATAGTAGGAACGTTGAAAATGCAGAGTTTTCGAAATATTTACTTCAGGTAATATTTCATTTAAATATATTTTAGTATTTTGTAATAGATTACTTATATATGCTTTGATACTAAATTATTCATTTACATTTATTTTTTCTTTAAATAGGTTGGCAGTGATCCGCATGAAATCGTACAGTTGCCGTCAACCATACACAAGTGTCGTAATGTGGTTGAACTAATATCTTCAGTTTATCCACATCTAGGCATACCCAGTGTTGTTACCCCTACATTTCTAACTGAACGTTCTATTCTTTCTGCAAGAAATGACGATGTTAGTGCTATTAATTCAGCTGCTTTAAATATTTTTCCCGGAGAAATAATCACATATCTGGCCGCAGATAAAATATCTGAAGATGATGGAGCCGATCGTCAAATTACAAATCGTTATCCTAACGAGTACTTGAATTCCTTAGATCCTCCAGGATTACCTCCGTTCAAATTAGATTTGAAAATTGGATGTCCAGTTATGTTGTTGAGAAATATCGCACCAAGTGATGGACTTTGTAATGGCACACGATTAATGGTTGTCAGGTGTTCTTTACGTGTAATAGAAGCTCGAATATTGACAGGGGATAAAGCAAGAAATTTGGCGTTCATTCCGAGAATATCCTTGACGCCATCGTCTTCTGAATTTTCTTTTCAAATGACAAGGCGCCAGTTTCCAATTCGTTTGGCGTATGCTATGACGATAAATAAATCACAAGGACAAACAGTGAAATTTGTTGGAGTTGATTTGACTACACCGGTTTTTAGTCACGGTCAACTATATGTTGCCTTATCAAGGTGTACATCATTTGATCGATTAAGTGTACTTCTTCCCGAATATGAATCTCTATCCACGACAAATATTGTTTATCCTGAAGTATTATTGTGACTGTAATTGTTTTTGTTGATGCAACATTTTAAAGTTGAATAATAAAATAAATTGATATAATTGTTCAAATAGATGATGTATGTTTTATGCCCGTGCCTTCAGGCACGGGTTATACGCTAGTAACCATATAAATCCAGATTAATCGTCTACAAATATAAAAAAATAACAAGAACCTCCCCTTGTTGCATAAGGAAAAGGCCCTCTAACTCTAGAATGCACTAAATCAAAGGGTGCAAGAGAAATAGACTGACTATCATTAAAAGATAAAGCTAGTTGTTTTGCAAGTTGACAACGAATACAATTAAATTAAAGGACTCATGTTGAACTAGACCTAACAGACCACTAGAAATAAGATATTTGAGATAGTTAGATAAAGTATGACCTAACTAATAATGCAAAATATTGGAGGATGAGGATTGTGATGATGATGATGATGACAATGATGCTAGTGATAGTTATAGTGGCAGTGGTGATACAGAGGATGATGGTGATGAGGATGTGATGGTGGTGGTAAGGTTACACAAGTTTATGAATGGACATGGGCTAGTGGTGGTGGGATTTGAGGTAGAAGGTGCAAAATACTAAGCTCAAATAAATGTCGAACTTTACGACCAGTCCCAAGGGTTTTTCCTATCTGGGGATCTTGCACACGACATCTACTATAATAAAATCTCATCTCATTTACCAATTTATAGAGTTACCCAACAGATGAGAGATTTAATGTGAATTTTGAAATTAAATACGTGTCAATAGAAAGATTTAAAATAAATCTGACCAGTATGAGTAACACGCATTCGAGAACCATCAAGAGTATGAATGGTAGGAGCATTCATAGTGGGTAGTTTGGATTAGAAGATGTTAACCTCAAAAGTCATATGATTACAATAGGGAGAATCAAAAGAAAAATAGAGAAAGAGAGAGAAAGAGAGAGAGAGTGACTTGAGAAATGTGCCTGACAATTTCAAATCCACTCCTAGCCATTACTAAGAGACTTCGGGCGAATCTACAGTGAGGTATTTCAACCCTTACTGAAGTATTCAATATAGGGTTAAGCTTCGGTGGACAAGAAGCTCGGTGAAACAACAACAAAAAGGTCTGGAAACAGGGTGAGGAAGAGTTTCGATGCAGATCCAACTTTATTCGAGGAAATCGCTTCAATCGGAAGTACATGTATTGGATTTAAGATGGACAAGAAATTAGGATGAGGAGTTTGCAGTCAACAGATAAGGATAGACGAACCATTCTCCATCATAATCCCTTGGATCTGTGTTGTCGGTTAGCAAAATAGGGGTTAGTACTCCGATCTGAAGATTAAGTAGTATCTAGGGTATCGGGTACGACCAAATTCAATTTGAGTCCTAGTTGTTGATGATTGAAGTTCATCAATCAATGGCGGAGTATTTGGTCATTCCAAATCAATTGGTTCTGTCGAAGGTTGGGTGAGCAAGCAAGCTAGAGGTTAAATCTAGCGGCTGGTGGTGGGAGAACCAAAGAACAGGCAAAGTCAAAGGCGAATAGATGACATTTTCTTTGGAGATATCGATTGGAAATGAAGTGCATGTATCGGGCAGAGAATTCTTTATCGTCCTTTCACCTATGCAGAGCAAAAGTTGGGGATTTCAGATGAGCACATGCTTCTAGAGTGAGAAGATGTGGCTCATCAAATCTTGGGAGTAGGTTTGAATTCTAAATCTTTTTTTCTCTGATTTATTGGTTCCTGAATTTTGAAGGTTTTGATTCATAAGGTTTCGCTGGTCTATGTTTCTTAGTTATTTTGCTCTACTTTATCTTGGTCTTTGTTTTATCTTTCCATTCCTACAGTTGTGATTGGGTTAAGTTCTAGAGGTATCCTATGGTAATGAATTTCAGAGAAAATGTTTTGGGGAGAAAGTGGAAGAGGATTATCACTATCTTTGTGGATAATATCTTGGAGAGAGTTAATAGTCATTGGCTTAACCGAGTCGTTCAATGGCATGGTTGTGTGTTAGACGTGTTCATACCAACCTAGAGAAGAGTTGTCACGAATTCTAGATTTGAATTTGTGAGATTTGCTATTCTTCTTGAAGCTCAAAGGGCTATAAGAGTGATTGATAGATTAGTTACTTTTTGAACAAAATTGAAAGTTCGTTTTGTGGCTGTTGGACCGTCTAACCGCAGGAGTTTTGAGAGAAAAAATGTGGTAAGGAAGATTGATAATGATCTTCCTCCTCTTAAGGATTTCCTTGTCCAAGTACTAAATAAGGGTAGAATTATTATCAATACTAATACAAAAGACTTTATCGATGAGAACATTTCGGTTATTTGTGAAGGTAAAACGTACACTATTAACAAGCTACTATCGGAAGTTGTCTCAATCATTTGCAAATGGTCAATGGGGTGAAAAATAATATGAACTCTATTGATTCCATTAAACAAGGTTCTTAGAAAGTTGTTGTGGTAAATGAGGTGGAAATTAGAAAAGACGTTGTAGATATAGTCTTTAAACCTTGTGAAACTCCAATCTTTGTTTGTGAGGATCGACATGAAGATTTTGTGAAGAGGGAGGATGATGTTACTTTGGGCCTTTATCAAATAAAAGTGATTGAGGAAGAGGTAAATTCTTCCTCAATGGACACTATTGAATCAGTATCAAGAAACCTAGTTCGGGGAGTCAAAGATAAAAGTTTGTTAACTCATGGATAGTCCGAAAAAGGTTTGGATGAAATTGGTAAAATGTTCTCTGTCCTTGGATGAGTAGCGACTAAAAAAAAGTTGTTCTTAATTCCCAAAAAGAAAGGGAAAAATAAATCCTTAGCTGTCTGGGTATATTAATTTTTATCACTTCATTGGGAAGTGGTAAGAAGAAAAAGTCTTTTGTTGAAGTGGTTTTTTTTAGCAGTTAGTGATTCAGAAAGTAATTAATGCGGCTCAAGCTTTTTTCGTGGAATCTAGTAATTGTTGTAACTTTGAAATGGTCGGCACCAAGAGTGAAGAATTTAGGGGAATCAACAACTCCGTTGAGTTGATTCTGTTCAATTCTCCATTTGGAGATATATGGGATGCAATAGAATATCCATACTTTTGAATGGGGTTTATAAAAAAATATTGCTACTTAAGGTGGAAGGAGCTTGGATGATTGTTTGGTCCATCGTTTGTGCTCACTGCAGTTGAGCCAAATCAATAATTTGTTGTGTTGGTTTTTTGGTTTTTCTTATATATCTAGCTATTTGTAAGGGACTATTATATGAGGCTCTTGTTAGTTTAGTTGGGCAGTTGTGGTATTTAGTGACTGCCTTTTGGATATCTTTGATTGTATTGCTCCTATGTAGCCCGAAGTTTTCCCTATTGAATATAACTTTGCTTATCCAAAAAATAAAAATAAAATAAAATTAAAGAACCAAGAAGAATTACTTGTAACAAGTGAAAGGATAGGGGAAAGTTTGTACCATAATCAAAGAGATATCTCTTGAAGAGTGAAGGTATATCCGTAAGATAAATGGTAACAAAAGTGGATGCAAGATCAAGACTCTTTTTGGCAATAAGAATTATCAAGGAAGAACAACCCTTAGAGATTGTTGTTTAATCAGATCAACAATATACATAAAAGTATCCTGTATGATATGAATTTGGAAAAACCAAGGCCAGTGATAAATTCAAAGTTGAAATTATCCAAGAACCAGTCTATAATTGTGAAGAACCGATAGATGAACCCTTTAACCGGTCAAAACATTGTGATGAACCGAATCAACAATATAACGGAAACTATATTGTATGTTCTAAATTCGAGTAAACCGAGACCATAGATAGATTTGAAATGCAAAAATTAGCCAAGATCAGAGTTGGATATTCAAGAACCGGTCCAAAAATTGGTGAACTGGTTAATAAAAAAATCAACTCTGAACTAGTTAATAATAGGTGTTGACTTAGGCTGACATAGCAGGATGATTGCTGACATGGAAAAGAGTGGTGTTGATGAGGCAACTGAGTGTAATTGATGTGGTAGGTGATAGGATGATATGCGACTAATGACTTGGCTACAAACGTGGCACAAAGGTTAAAGCATGACTGATGTGGCGAACGCATGGCATTGATGTTTTGCTAACATGGCTGATTGTGTGCTAGTTTGCGTAGCGCTAACATGTCAGATGATAGGTCATTGATGTGGCATGGTCTGGCGTATAGGTTATGCGCGACAGATAATGGTTGTTTTCAACGGTGTGTCAGTGCTCATATGGCGGTGATTTTTGTATCTTTTATCTCGTATCATCAAGAGAAGGTGATGGCATGATTAATTTTGATATTGAAGCGACAGTAAGACCTGTAGCATTCAAAACTACTGCAACCTTTTTTTTAAGTGGTCTTTACGTAAAAAAATAGGTGTTAATTGTGACGGATTTGACACATGTGACTTGTACATGCAAACTTCAGGGGTAGAAAAGTAATTTTTTGGACAAATTACAATTTTGGTCCTCGTATTTGCACGTGTTTTTCCATTTGGCCCTCAAATTTTTATTTTTGTCAAAGTGGTCCTTGTATTTGCAACCGTTTTTTGAAGTGGCCATTCTGTAAAAAAAAATATTTATTAATTATGACAGATTTGAGGCATATGACTTGCCCATGCAAACTTCATGGGTAGAAAAGTAATTTTCTTTTTTTTTCTTTTTTCCTTTTTTTTTTCCTATTGCTTTCTTCCAACTTCATCCCGCATCTATGGCCGATTGAGAGCTGGATTGGTTGAGTCACTTTCTCTCTCCTCCCTTTCTCTCTAGAATTTTGTATCATTTGTTTAGTTTTACGAATATTGCACTTTGTGCCCAAATCTTTTGATATATTAACACTATGAGAGTTTTAGTACTTTGTATCATAAAATTACTATTCACACATGCTAAAATTGTTAGTTTTGTACTCTTTAGAGAGTATAAGAGAATAAAATAGAGATATACCATAACAGGATAAAATGATAGAAAAATAATTGATCACCATTTGGACACTATGAAATCGTCTTTGAAATTTTTTGAGTGCTCAAGGAACTCAAAATTATTATATTTATTTATTTGTGTATTTTAAAAACTGTTTATCAATTTTGTGGGATTGAAAAAAATGTGAAACTTAAGAGATCAAATATGCAATCTGGTAAACCTTATGGCTTAAAAAGTGTAATATTCTCCTAATTATTCTCCTACTGATCTCTCTCCCTCTCTTTCTTCTCACTCCTCCCTCCATCTCTAACCAAAGTCATACCCATATATTCATGTCTTCCCTTTCATTATTGGTTAACACATTTTTCATTTTCTCTCTTTTTTTTGTTAATGTTTAGGTTAAAAGGATGAGAATCCATTAAGTCTTTCTCTAACCTCAATACTCACTACCCAATAACCACTTGAATGTGAAGATTTCGACGGTCATTGCGAGTAGGTTCTCGCTGAGGTCCCCTCTTAATACATGGCTCCTCCCAAAACCACCATCTCTATCATCTCCCTCCTCCAACCATATACCCCAACTAGAAACATGAGTAGGTGAGAAGCAGCCATGGATGCAAGATGAGGCTAGAAGAAAGCAGTAAGAAGAAGGGAAAAAAAGGGGGAAAAAAAAGGTACAAAAAATTACTTTTCTACCCCTGACGTTTGCATGTGCAAGTCACATGCTTCAAATCCTTCACAATTAACGCCTATTCAGCTTAGGAGAAAAAAAAAAAGTAAAGTGACATGTGATTTGCATATTTGATTGCATAGGTAAATTTAAAAGTAACGTTATCTGGTTATGGTCATATTCATGCGTCACTTTCTTTCCTTCCTTCAAAGAGGTGGAATGTCACTAACGAAATCTGTTTTAGCTCTTTTTACTTTCAGTTGATTTTTTCCCCTTTTTTTGTGTGTGTAAAGAATAAATCCTTGTGCACTTATGTTGTGTTTGGTTCGTTGGAATAGAATTATATTAGGATTTAAATTACTATGGTAATAGAATAGAATGGTCACTACCATTCCTGTATTTTGTGGCAAAATAGATTAGATGTGGTATTGGAATGATTATTTCCATTCCTGGTTGATTAATGTTGGAATAAATCAGGAATATTTGTATATGAAGTCTCCAGATAATATATGTGAAAGAAAGAGAGAGAAGAAGATAAAGGCAGTGGACTGCGGTGGGGACCATTTGGGGACAGTGGTGTTACTGGGGGTCAAGGTGGTGGTACCGGTAGGGGGGTTGGGGGTTGGTTAGAAGATAAAGAGAGAGAGCAAGAATCTGGCGCCGGCTACTGGAATCGGATTCTCGCATGAGAATATGGTGTAGAGGGAGGAAGAAGGAGGGGAGAGAGAAGTGTAAAAAATAAAATAAAAAATAAAAAAAGAAAAAAAAGAACATTGTGTTTGGTATGCTGGAATGGAATAAAATGGAATAATAATAGTATTAGAATTAGTGTGACAATGAAATGGTCATTGCTATTCCTATATTTGGTGACAAAAGGGATTACATGTGGTATTAGAATGACATCAAAGGGTAAAATAGTAATTTAATTAAATTTTCAAACGGAATAATGGCTAATTTAATTAAATTTCTTTCCAATTCAAATATTTTATTAGTATTTAGTCCCCTTTTTCAGCTGATAAATGAATAAAACCTAAGTCCATGTAATTAGGATTAACGAATACCAAGATTATCTTGGTATTGGTTAATCTCATGTTTTATGGGATTAAAGAATCCTTGACAATGAGAATGAGACTTAATGATTTAATCCCATGTACCAAATATAGGAATGAAATGATCATTTTCGTGGTCATTCCAATCTTGTCAGAAATCATGCGTACCAAACGCCACCTAAGGGATATATTTGTTAGAAATTCAAAGGGTAAAATAGTAATTTAATTAAATTTTCAAAGGGTAAAATAGTAATTTAATTAAATTTTCAAAAGGTAAAATAGTAATTTAATTAAATTTCATTTCTATTTCCATATTTAGTTGGTGTCTGATGGTGATTTTTGGCCGATGAAGAGTTAAAACTTAATCCCATGCCAAGTTTATCTTGCGATTGGTTAATCATATATTTTGTGGGATTAGGAAATTCTTGGTAATGAGAATGAAATATAATCCCATATATTAAATATAAGAATGGAAAATTCCCATAACCATTCCAATCCCTTTGCCCAATCTCATGTACCGAAATGGTTGAAGTTATCAAAATGATTAAATTTTTTGTTTCCATTACAATTACATCAATATTTGTTTTTGTCCAATAAATTCTTGAAGTTGTTTCCGCTCTAAATGGTTTAGATTTTAAAAATTGTTTTCGAAGATTTTGAGAATAATTTTTCAAAATTGTGAGATGTATAATTTAGTTTCGAAAAAATGAATATATATTAATAATATGTTAAAAATTTGGAAAATAAAAGTAATGCAATTGATTGAAATATTATATTGAACAAGAGAAATAATAATGATGTTTTTGGGTGAATGTATGGTAGAGGAAATTTGTAGAGAAATTAAAAATAAAGATATAAAATAACATTTTATTAAATTTGTAATATAATAAAAGTATAACATAAAAGTAGGTTATGTAATAGATTGGGTATTCTAAAAATTGTTTTGCAAACGTATTTTGACTTTTGAAAATAGTAAATACCATCCGGAAAGCGAAACAAATAGGCTCTTTCTATTTGCAATTTCTCTAAATTCTATGGATTTATCAAATTCTTTGGCTTAGTAAAAAATCTTGTTGTATACCGTATTTGCATTTTATTTTGATATTCACAACATTTTTTACTATTTTGCAGGGTTTCACAAAATACAGTCAAATGACCAGTTCGAATTAGGGAATTTCTTATATAACGTATCTTAGGTATGATTTACTTTGGTTTAGATGTTGTATCCTTGTGACATTAACTATTGAAAACAAAAACTCGCAATGTAGAAAATCGTCTTCTGTCTTGCATACAACTTAATCATCTTTAGTTTCTTTTGAAGGATTAGGATTTACCTTTTCAATCAGTTAATCATTTTTCTATAATTTTACATAGTGTCTTCTGCAAACCCCATTTGCCTCAAGAATGCTCTTTTTCGGTCAAAAAAGAAAGCAAGATTATCGGTAGCAGGTCTCTTTGATGGGATTATTGTCAGGGAGGATCTTGTGGCATAAAAACTACCTACCTGTCCTGTTTTGAATAAATTCGGGAGAAAATAGTGGCATAAAAACTAATTTGCTATCCTATTTTGAATAAACCAGAGATCTGACCTCTTTGAGGCATCCCAATTATAGATCTGGTGCATTTTATTTTTAAAAAAAATCATGGATAAGGGACAAATCCACCAGACCATGACATTTGTCGATATATGTATTTGATTTTAGAGGGTTTGTTTTTCCCTGAGCCCATATTTCGCAGTCCACTATTATCCTAACCCACTCATTACCGTAACATTTTTAGAAGTTCATCCTTAAGAAGTCCAAAGTCATCATATTGCATAGAAGTTATTGCAGTTTTTTTATATGGAAAATTTGTAGTGACTTTCATGCGATGCGGCAATTTTGGATTTATGGAAGAAAAAATGGTAGTGCATGGATTGCATGAACAAAATCATGCTAGAATTGTTTTTGTTTTAAGAACAAATGGATGTTTTGGTGTTTGACACTTAATTGCATAATATTAATTTTGGCCCATTTCATACATTTCTATGTGCAGTTAATTAATAATATACACGTATTTTTCTAGCACTAGTTCCCCCCCCCCCCCTCCCGGTGCCCCAAAAATTATAAAGGCTACTTTTTAGAGTAGTCCTAAAATATATTTTTAGATAATATTAATACAATATATAAATGAATAATTTTGGTAGAGATCGGAGTGCCGATTTTTTACATTGGACTTGTAATTCAAAATGAATGTATGTAAATTTTTATATTTTTACGTTCGTGTCTAATTTTAATTTCTACACAAATTCATCTCTATTTTAATTTAAAAATAATATTGAAATTAAAGTCTCAACATGGGGCATGGGCACATTCATTATATCAAGATATCTCTATTATTATTCTTTTAAGAAAAATAACCCAATTCAAGAAATATCGGTGATGAAATTGATTTTAATGAATTGTTGCCACTAAATGCACGCCATTACCGCAAATATTTACTATTATCGCCATGTTCACAACAAATTTTCACTATTACCATCACCATGACTGAATACAACCCTCATGGCATAAAAAATCATTACCCCCACCACGATCGTCGCATGCCACCACTATTGTCATCGTAATCTTTCATCACCACGATCACAACCATAGTTGACCACTACAACAAATATTTATCACCACACAAACTGCTACAACAAATTCACTAACACGACCGCCATTGCTGGAATTTTCCACATTGGAAACAGGGAGATAGAGAGAGAGGCCTTCAGCGTAGTGATGGTAGTTGCCTTCGGCGTGGTAGCGGCAACGTGAGGAGCCCATAGTGGTTGTAGTGATCGTTGTGTTGGATAGAGTGGATGGTGATGATATTGTGGTTGTGGCCAAAGAGGGAGAGAGAATTTTCCATATTGGAAATGGAGAGATTGAGAGAGACCTTCAGCGTGGTGATGGTAGTTCCCTTCGGCGTGGTAGTGGCAGCGTAAGGAGCCCATAGTGGTGGTGGTGATCGTCGTGTTGATGGTAGTTGCCTTCGACATGATGAGGGTAATTTTGGGTTTCACCGAGTTAGAACCTGGGTCGCAGCCCCGTGTCCGCTATTGCCAACATCTTTTCTATAAGCCTGATAAAGGCCCGCGGGCTTCTCTAAATGGGTCTAAAATCCCAAGCCCGATGGTTATCTTCTATATTCCCCAAATTATTAGCTAAACACATAGTTTCGACTAATTAATCATGTTTAGGCCTGACTAATTATCTCCAACTCCTATATATATTGGGGGCTATGCAAGCCCGAGCGGCGCTTTACATTATGCACGAGTTCATTTGTTTACTTGCTGGATTATTGTACCTTTTCTCTTTGAGAATTGATTACCATGCCGAAGGGACTTCACTGGGACAAATTCCAGTCTGAGCCTTCTATAGGTACACTCTCTGAGGAGGAGAACTCTAGACACAGTAGGTCAATCCCCCAATGACCCAACACATCTTACTCGAAGAATTTTCAATTGACGACTCTACCTCAGCAAGAGGACCCACCCGTCATTCGATTAGACTATACTCGAGGTGTGTACCATTTTTACGTGCCAATAGTTTGGTGTCGTCTGTGGGAAATGTGCAAAAAGTCTTCCTCTGATCATTGCTCTCTACTCAACTGAGCCTGGATGATCACAAGGTCCAGTAAGATAAACCAGGTAGCGAGATCAACTTTTTACAGTGGATAGCAACTTGAGCGATCAACTCTTTGGAATTGTGTCTGAAACTCTGAAGGAACACCTCCCCAGCTTCCACCAATAAGGATGATTACTCTCCCAATATCAGGCAGGACCATCCACTCTGCCACTTGGGGCTGTAGGACAGAACTTGGGAGTTGTGGAGGTATCTCAAATTGATGGGCGAGTTCAAGTTGTATGTGTCGCTCCTCCTCATACGCCTGTCATTGTTCCCCGTTTAGAGAGAACCAACTCTCTAGACCATAGGGCTCGAGGAGCGACCTCAAGGCCACGATGCTCGCATGGCATCTTCGATGAGGTACACGCCTAAGGATTGCCCTCTGTCTCGTGACCACGAGTCGAAAGGACTAGAGAAGGTCCCCTAGTAAGATCATATCCCCTCTTCAACGAAGACATGGTGCTAGGAACCGACCAGGGTTATCCTTGGGCTTAGCGCCCAGACACGCAACAAGAATTGACCTGAGGGTCCATCATGGGTAGGGACAGGCACCTACTAGTGCCCTTGCTCCACTGCGGCATCTAGACAGTGGCCAACCGTGCATATGCAACTCAAAGGCAGAGATTAGCAGTCATTTTCCCTACTAGAGATATATACGAGCTTCCTCTAGCTTAACTCTACGAGAGGCTCAAAGGCGGAGAAAAGCGCCCTCTAGTCTATCTCTAATGGTTGCATTCCAACCCCGGAGTCGAGGATGATTCTCCAGATCCTCATCTCGACTCTGGCGTCGTAAGTAATTCTCCACAGTTGTATTTTGACCCCCTAAGTCGCTGATGATTCTCCAAATTAACATCTCGACTTGGTGTCGCGAATGATTCTCTCCAACGATATTCGGACCCCTTGAGTCGCGGATAATTCTCAACCCAACATCACGACTCTCAGCGTCACGAGTAACTCTCCACAAGTCTCATCCCAGTACTCAGTGTTGAGAGTGACAATCTAACCCTCTCCAGAAGTCAACAGTCTATACTTGGAGAGAGACCAAGGTCATCCACCAAAGGCGGGGCATTGATCGAGTCTAAGGGCCTGCATCCAAGTACCTCTCCCCACAAGAAATAAGTATTAAATAACACAATGCACACTGTTATTTTCTAAATGTTCTAAAATGCAACTAAAATTTATGCATATGCAAAAACACCCACCTATCACTTAACTGGATTCAAGTCCGATATTCTAAAAGAGAAGGTGCTCATGCATGGACTAAATAGAGATAACCTTAAAGGTTTTTTGAATGAACCTAATTACGGAGAAGTCCCCGATGACTGGCTACGGGGGTCTAACCGTCATATTACGCCCCTGCGGACCGAGAAGACCAGGCACTCTGGGAAACCCTCACCCTGAGTCCACCACACGATTTTCTTGAAATCAGCTCGTGTCTCGGACTGGGGGGGTAGTGGTCTATGGCCCTAGGCAGAGACAAGAAGTTTTTTCAATAAAATTTTTAAAATTTTACAACTCTGAAAACATAACCAAGCAGAAAGCGACTTGGTAAAAATTTCGAGGAGAATGAGTAGACTCCGAAGTACCCCGACTATACCGCCCAAAAAAGTATACGCTCATACACACAGAAACAAATATAAGTGAAAATGACTATATAAAATCCTAAGTCCTGAAAAAACGATGGTCCGAGCTCAGTCCTCCCTGCCCCCATTGCAAGGGGTGTCCTTGTGATGAGAGGTAGCATCAATCTGGCCCTCCTTAGGGGTTCTCTCATCAGCACTTCCCTCTCCGGCATCTCCATGCTTGGTGCCATTGTACATGGCACCATCCTCGATCTTTGAAAACTTCATTCCAATAAGACCAGCGGAGAAATTAGAGTGCAAGCAGTTGATAGCCGTTATAGTGCTCCGCCCTAAAGGCACCATCTAAGGGTTCAATACCCTATCGTACTACTCCTAGATGACATGGCACAGATGAGGGACAATCTCAAATTCTTCCCTCAAAACTCCAAGAGATGCAAAGTGAATAGAGCTCAAACTCCAAAGGGTGTAAAGTAAAATGTGTACCAAAATTCCTGGAATTCAAAAAAAAATTCTAAGGGTCAGTTGGCCTTCCCCCTCCATGCCAAAAAAAAAATAGAGAGGGGAAGGGGGAGAGGGGGAAGAGGGAAGCCAAAGGGGAGAAACGAGTAGGGGTATTAGCCCCTCATCTGATGATTAAAAGTTTTTCTAACGGGAGCAACTTTTTCCCTGAAAAGAAAAGAGAAGAGAGGGGGAGGGGCAACTAAAAAATGAAAAAGAAAAAAAATATATATTTAATGAGGTAAATTTTCCCCCCATAGAAAAGAGAAAGGGGGAGAGGGACGGGGTGTTGGTCCCTCCTTCGCCATGTTGGCCTATTGGAGTCCTTGGGTCAGGGGCCAATTAGGCCTAGAAGTAGACCACGCCCCAAGCGCGGGCCAGTCCCATAAGAAGTGTGCCACGCACCCCTTGGTGTAAGACCAGCGCCCCATTTTGGGCATTGGCAGAAAATGGTGCTAGTAAAACTAGCACCCTGTTTGGTTGGGCACTAACTAGTGTCCATTGGGGGCCCAAAGCCCCATCTTGGGCGCTGGCCTACCCCAGTGATATGTGTGAAAAACCTATCTATTTCTAAACCAAATATATTAGTTTTCAAGCGTTTTAGTTATATTTAATTGTTTTTTAGTGTAAAATAGGTGAAGGGACGTTAAAGGGCGATAAACAAGTGAAAACGGTGGAGAAACAATGAACAAAATATGAAAAAATAGGGTTTCGGTGAATGAAGACTATCGCCTAGGAGGAAAAGAAGCAGAATGTTGGAGTGCTGAAGGGATGAACCACTGCCTAGGTGAGAAAAGATCATAATGTTATGCCAGCAGCCACCGCCTAGGCGGAGAAACCACTGCCTAGGCGAAGATTTGACAAAAACTTAACCAACTTAAGCCACCGCCTAAGCGGTGAACCACCGCTTAGGCGGTGATACTCTGCACAGAAATATCTATTTTTAGATATTTTGAAGATATTTCCAACCCTTGGCCATAAAACCCCTTTCTCCACCAAACCTCAAAAACCCTTAGACGTGAGAGGAGGTTCCGGTTGGCATTTGGAGAGTTCCTTCCACCTTAGCTAGGTTTAGGTAATTTAGGAAGTAAATTAGATTAGTTTAGGAGGTGCTCTTGTCCAATCCTTGAAGAGCTAGAAGAGGAAGTTCATCAACAAAGAAGATGAAACTCGGGAGGATTGTTCTTTGGCGAAAGTGGACTACTCCACTTTGAGATTTGACTTTTCTTCCCTTGTTTCCAAATTTGTATTTAATGTTTATTGTTGATATTGATGATATCCTTTTGATTTAATATTGTATTGGCTAAGAACATGTAAGTGTAATTAAAGATTAGTTAGGGAAATGTGTAGTTGTGTAAATACTCGTTTGGTTTAATATATGTTTCTTTAACGGTTGTTGCTTTTAAGTTCGATTGTGTTTATTATTTGATGACGATCTTAGTATGCTTGTTATGGTATTAGGGTTGGATTTGAGAATCTAGGGTTTGACATTCGGGAGAGGTAACCCTGGATTCGGACTAGGGTAAACACATCGTTACGACCTAACGACCCGGGAGGGCATTAGCTAGTGTGAAATCGATGACATTGGGTCAAGAATCACGTGGCCTAGAGTCGTTAATATATTGAGGGAAACCTCTTCGTCGACAGGAAGTCGCGTATTCCCCCGTCTTACACTCGGAAGAGGTGGCGGAGGAGTTTACGAACCAAGATTGTCGGATACCTAAACTCCGTTATTGTTAACTAAACTAAATTAAACATGTATTAAGTGAACAAAATCAATCCCTAATTAATCAACTTAGTTAGGATTAACCCACTAATTGTAGTTTAGCTTAGTTTAATTTTAATTCATGTCTTTTGTCATCAGGATAACATGAGACTACGTCAATTGCGGTATTTAATTATTCACACTCTTCTCTGTGGGAACGATATCCGATCTTTAAGATCCACTATATTAAAACTTAGACCTCGTATACTTGCGAGAGTAAGTAGCAGCGCATTTTCGCGCCCTACCAAGTTTTTGGCGCCGTTGCCGGGGGATCAGTGTGAATTTTAAGTTGATATTGTGACTAAGTGGTCGAGTGTTAATCCTAACATTTATTTTTATTTTGTTTTTAATTTAAATTTTTGTTTCATTGGGTTAATGAGATCAAGCAGTGCGAGAAACGATGAAGAAGATTGGAATTCTTAATTCTCAATCCCGAGATGGAGTTTATTGCAAATAATAAGGACTGAGAGGAGAAGCCGACTTCAAGCCATGATCTTGATCCGACTAAGCATTTGAGCCCAAATTCCTTGTCTATGGGGAATTTTAGTGAAAAATACTTAGTAACACAAAAGTCCAGCTGGGGATGGTAACTCAAGCGCTATTTTTTTTTAAATGAAACTTAGGGTATCAAATTACCAGATTTTTGTTACTATTTATTTGATTATTTATTCTTTTTGGAAGTCAGCATGGCTTCGGAACGTGTTCGGAAGTGAATTTAGGAATGTGGACGCTTGGGGAAGTATTTTAAGTTTAAACATGTTAAACAAGCGAAGTGAAAACGTAAGGGGTGGAGCCGTATTTTGAAAATTTGAGAAAAACATGAAAGTAGGAGCTGCAGGCCCACCGCCTAAGCGGTGAACCACTGCTTAGGCGGTAAAAATACAGAGTGGGTGTTTTTCAGCAAAAACGGCCCACTGCCTAAGCGGTGAACCATCGCTTAGGCGGTAAAAATACAGGATGCACCAAATTTTGAAAATACGCTCCATCGCCTAGGCGGATTAGCAGCAGAATAAAATGTTTTCACACTGGTGTAATTTCGCTTAGGCGGAAAAACCACCGCCTAGGCAGAATTTCATCAGAAGGTTTGATTTTAAGAAAAAGAGCTCCACCGCCTAAGCGGTGAATCCACCACTTAGGCGATGGACCTTCTGCAGTTAAAAAGAGCCCGTTCATTCAAAAAATTGAAAACGCAAGGTTCCTTCCCCAAAAACCTCCACCTTCTCTCCAAAACCTCACTTCCAAACCGTTCCAATACTCAAAAATCATCATTCCATTACAAAATTTGTGATTTCCACCCCGAATCATCCACTATAAATCAATATTCAACCCCATTTTCGCGATTTTCTTTATCACTTTAGGATTTTGGTTTGATTTTTGGTGATAACTTAGTTTCTATGGATTGTTAAATTATGTGAAATAAAATTGCATGCTACATTATTCATATTTTGTTGAAACGTTGTGATTAGTGTGTGCGGTAGATCAAATCCACAGGTTCATGTTCAACCACTTCGGCATTGCCGCCGCACTTTTTGTAACCGCCACAATTTCCATTCCGACGTGATAGTGGTGGAGAGGAATTTCCCATCAGGTGAACAGTTGGAATAAGTCTTATTCCCTAGGTATGTGTTCAACCCATTTTGTATGCATTAATGCTATATGTCTATTGGGTTCACTGACTGAGGAACACTTCTTTTGTTCAAGCATGTTTTGGTATGGAGTAGATGATTAGTTTAGTGGATGTTCATCCATTTTGATTTTTTGTAGAAAATGATGAACCATTATTTTGAGTATGTATTTTTTTTATTATGAATGTTTTAGTTTTTAAATTTTTAGTTTAGTGTAGTTTAATTTTTGTTTTTACATGAGTAGTGTTCGATTAATTTATGTATGTTAGTATTAGATTTAGTTTAGATTTGTGTATGTATAAAGTTGTGTTTGCATGTTTAGATGTGATTTCATTTGGGCCAAGACCTGATGATGAGAATTATCCCCGAATTGCATATTGAGGTCGGGGGTAACACCTTCCTTGTGTGTTTTGTGTGCTTAACTTGTCGATTGGGTAAAATTATCTCGATCCAAAAATTGCACGACATTTGAACTCGATGTATAATTATTTGAACGATTAGACGTTGATTATTCGATATTAAGCTCATGATAGAAAATGAGGAAACTAGAACTTGATTTGGGGAAAACTTGAGGCGGAATCCTAGGTGAGGTAATTCCGAAGATGTGATTTAGGCCATCATTTTTTCTCTTGAACCGTTGTAGCTAACCTGAAAATTTTTATTCCTTATTTCCCTTATCGAAGCCGATTACGTAATCAATTCTAAAAACGTTCAAATACTCTTTTCATTTAAATTTTTCCTAAACCAATGTCGCTAAGCCTAATTTTCAAAATTGAGTGAAATCAAGTGAGCGGTAGGGTTTCTGATAAATTTTTATTGATTCGGTATTAGTGAATTCACTTGTCACTTTCGTTTTTCTTTTTGCACACTCCTAAAATAAGTTTGGGGGTGTGTTTCTATCATTTCTTTTTACATATTCCTAAAATTTTATAAATTCGAATAAGTTGGGAGTGTGTTTTTCTAACTTATTTTTGCACACTCCTAAAACTGTAATAATTCGAATTAATTTAGGAATATGTTAAAAAGAAAAAAAAAAGAAAAAAAGAAAACAAAAAAAAAGTATAGTTTTCATTTTCTCTTCTTTCGACAAGTGAATACAAGGATTTTCGTTTCTTATTCAGAGTTGTAGTTTAAATGTGTGGGGGTCATGAGAGAGGATAGCAACAAGCGATTTTACCTCGGGTATCGTTCAATTAAATCGATTTGCTAATTTCAATTCCAATGATACCCGTGGTCATTCTCCAAAGCCAAACCAAGCCCTATTGATCTCTGTGAATATCCAAGCCTACATTAGTAGATAGTAGACTCCAATTAAGCGTATGGTTTAAGTTATGAGCTTAACGATTGAATAATCGAATCTGGTATTTGACTAATTACACATTTGAGTTCTCACACACACACTTCAAATGGATCTAGAATGATTTTTATTGATATTGATCGTTGAAATTCTAGAACACCACTTGGTGTGGGTTACTTTTGGAACTTGATCCGATTTAGGGATGTTGAGGGAGGAACAAATTGGTCATTTCGATTGAACTTTATATTTACATGAATATACTTCTTTCATGTTAGTTTAATTTTTCATTTTTAGTTGGTTAGTTCGTTAGTTAGTTTAGTTTAGTGTTAGTGTTTTGCTCAAGGACTAGCAAAATTCTAAGTTTGGGGGTAAGCTCGTGCTAATATCAACTGGACCGATGCCCTCGGCACGGCGGCTACCGATGAGCTCCAGGCACCATTCGAAGGTACACCACCTCGCTCTCCTAGCCGTCCTCAGTATGTACCCCCTTGGGGCTTGCTTCTATTTTCTTCATGGTGAAGGCCAGTTCGTGCTCAGGGTTTATGCACGGTGAATGTGTGTCGCCATGAAAATCAAAAAAAATTCAGAGCCACTCTGCCGTGCTACCTGAGCTCGGACTTCGACCATATCGAGGCCTATTTCAAATTAGCTCCTCCAAAAATTTCTAATCATGAGAAAAATGATACCCTAAAAATTGAAAAAATTCAGGGTTGCCCTACCGTGCTACTTGAGCTCATACCCTGACCGTATGAGGACCTATCTCAAATTGGCTCCCCAAAAAAAATGAACTCTTGAAAAAGTATCGCTGTGAAATTTAAAAAATTCGGGGTCGCCTTACCGTACTACCTGACCCTGGACCCCGACAGTATGGGAGCCTATTTCAAATTAGCTCCTCTAAAAATGTTCATCTCTTCAAAATTTGTCATCCTAAAAATCAAAGAAATTCGGGGTCGCCTTACTGTACTACCTAACCCCATACGTCATTCGTATGGGACATGTTTCAAATTATTTCCTCAGAAAATTCAGAGCTACTCCCTCAAAGATAAAGGCCTGCACAACCCACGGGGAGGGGTGCATCGCACCCCCTAAATGGGGTGTGCTTTGTGCATACTTTCCAAATGGGGTATGCTACACACCCCATATGGAAAGGGGCGCAACACACCCCCTCAATAAGGTGTGAACCCAAACGGGGTGTGCAGTACATAGCTGCACACTCCCCAAAGGGGCGCAGCAGCCTCCATAGAAGGGGCGTACTGCGCCCCCGCCGTCTCCTGCCCGTTGCCGGCGACGTTATTAAAAAAAAAAAAAATTATTATAATATACATGTTTATATACACGTGTATGTTTCAAGAGTTACAAAACCTTCGGGACGTCTATTTCATCTAGAAAATTGATATCATTAACCGTCTCGCTTCCCTCGCCAAACAGGTAAGGATGGCAAAAAAAATCGAACCGTCGGATAACCGAGAGAAACCGAACCGAATAGTCCGGGTTGAAACCGACTAAATAGTTTTGGTTTTGGTTTTGATTTTAAATTTAGAAATCGAAGCAGTTTTGGTTCTAGTTTTAGGATAGTAACCGCGCAACCGAACCGCGTGACCAAAATCGCGAACCAAACTGTGTAACCAATATATATATATATATATATATATTACTTAGTATTTACAGTTTAATCATTTTTTTATTTATTTACATTTTTAACCCTTTTACTACACTTCAAGCCTACTATAAATATATGCTTATACTGCTAGGGTATTTATGCAGTTTGTTTTGTATTTGGTTTTCAGTTTATTTGGTTAGGTAAACTGTATGATTTTGAAGAATATTTTTATGTAGTAGAAATTGCTAATGGTTTTGTATGATTTGGAGAATACTTAGAATTAATAGTAAACCGTGTTTTGCGGTTGCGGTTTTGGTTTTGGTTTCGGTTTTTTATAAAAATTAAAAATCTTAAACGGTTTCGCGGTTTTGGTTTTCGCTAAAAATAAATGGTACGGTTTTAAAATCGTTTAAAAAAACCGTAGGTTTTGGTTTTGATTTTGGTTTTACATATCTTAAACGGTTTTGGTTTTGGTTTTGCTTGAAATCAGGCCGAACCCAGACCGTTGACATCCCTACACACAGGTTTAGGGGGCCTACTGATGAGCATAATTTTAGGCTTCACCGTGTCAGTACTTGGGCCCCAGCCCCATGTTCGCTATTGCCAACATCTTCTCTATAAGCCTGATAAAGGCGGGCTTCTCCAAACAGGCCCAAAACCCCAAGCCCGCCGTAGACACAATATTTTGACTTCCACGCAAAAATATTTTTTTACATTATTTATTATTTTATCTTTTATTTTATTTTATTAAAAAAAAAAAAAAAAAAAAAAAAAGTGCCCCTAAATGCGGCCCCTAAAGTTGAAAAAGGGCTACACGTTTACAACCCCTAAAGTTGAATAGGGTGGCTGCATGTGCAGCCACCCTATGCCGATAGAGGGGCTGCTATAGCAGCCCCTCTTTCTACTCTATATATGAAAAAAAAATAAAAAATAAAAAAAACAAAACAAAACTTAAAATTGGAAAGAAAAAAAAAAGGGAATGGCTGCCTATAAAAAGCAGCCATTCCCTCAACAAAATAGAACATTTTTTTGGGGGTTTTGGTAGAGAGAAATGGGAGGGGCTGAGAGTTTTAGAGAAAGAGAGGAGGAGTTCATATTTTTTGTGGGTTTTGGAGTCGAGAGTTTTGAGAGAGAAGAGGTGGAGCTCAATTTTTGGAAACATTCTAGAGAGTAGGAGAGGAAGGCCGAGAATTGTAGAGAGAGAAAAAGGGAGGAAATATTTTTTGGGGGAAGTTGATTGGTAGGAGGATCTTAAAATTGTTACTTAAAGATTTTCAGACGTGAGAGAGACATTAGGGAGAAAAAGTGAGATTTTTTCCTTTTTGGTTGAATTTTGTGGTTTTCGGCCAAAATAAAAATAAAAATAAATACATAAAGGAAATTTATGCTTTGATTTTAAAAAAATGGAAGAAGAAGCGGAAAAGGGGAATAAACCGTCCAAGTCAGGTAAATTTTTTCTACTATCCTACTGCAATTTTAGTTTTTTTATTTTTATTTTTTGCCATTAAATCGTTTAAAAGGATGGATAAAATATTGGACAAAATTTAAAAAGACGTTCCACGGGAATATTTTAAAAAATCCAGTTTACTTTTCTATATTTATTTTTTTATTCTGCGCCTTTTTGCATTTTTATTTTGTTGTATTTATTTTTGTTCCGTGTCTTTTCGCGCTTTTATTTTGTTGTATTTATTTACTATTATGCGTCTTTCTGCGCTTTCATTTTGTTGTATTTATTTACTTTTATGCGTTTTCAAAAAAAATAATAAATAAATAAATAAAGGAATTTAGGTTTTGATTTTTTTTAAAAAAGAAGAAGAAGTAGAAAAGGGGAACAAACTGTCCAAGCATAGGTAAGTTTTTTCTACTCTCTAAGTACACTTTTTTTTTTTTTGCCATTAAACTGTTTAAAAGGATGGACAAAAAATTGGACAAAACTTAAAAGGATGTTCCACAGGAATATTTAGAAAAAAAAATTATTTATTTTTTTGTATTTATTTTTTTGTTTTGCACCTTTTTGCTCTTTTATTTTGTTGTATTTATTTTTATTCTGCGTCTTTTTGCACTTTTATTTTGTTGTATTTATTTACTGTTCTGCGCCTTTCCGCAGTTTTATTTTGTTGTATTTATTTTTATTTTGTGCCTTTCTATGCTTTTATTTTTCTATATGTAATTTTTGTTTTGCGTCTTTCCAAGCTTTTATTTATGTAATTTTATTTACGCACTTTTATGTATTGTGTTGTATTCTATAAAATATATATATATATATATATATATATATATATATATATATATATATATATATATATTTTCTTTCATTTTAGTTAATAAAAATAAAATAAAAAATATATTCTAAGAAGAGATTTTAAAACCAAATAAAATATTTGGATTAAATTTTGATTGAACTTAATTGGATAATGTACCGTCTTTATACGGGCGTCTTGAGGTGCCTAACACCTTTTCCGAGCGTAACTAGTCCCCGAACCCTTAAAAATGAATCTTAGGTCGGACAATGCCTTTTGGAGTCAAAATATTACTTAAGCCATTTTTTTTAAAAAAAACCAGTGACCTAGTACACCATTTAAATTCAATACTAGGTGGCGACTATTTTTTCTAATCTAAAATTGGCTTAAGTACTTTTGACGAGAAAATCGACGCTTTAAGAAATCTTTTCTCCTTTTACACTTTATATTCATTTATTTCATTTTTCTGAAAAATCAAGGTACGTCACCCGTGGTTATCTTCTAAACGTCTTGGATTATCGACTAAACACAAAGTTTTGACTAATTAACTGTACTTAGGTTTGACTAATCATCTCCAACTCCTATATATATCGGGGGGCTATGCAAGCCTGAGGGATGCTTTATATTACGCACGAGTTCATTTGTTTACTTACATCATTACTCTACATTTTCTTTCTGAACAATGATTACCACGCTGAAAGGGCTTTACCAGGACAAATCCCGGTCTGAGCCTTCTATAGTACACTCTCTGAGGAGTAGGACTTTGAACACATCATGTCAATCCCCCCAAGATCCAACACATCTCACCCAAAGAATTTTCAATCGACAACTCCAACTCAACAAGAGGACCCACCCGTCATCTGACTGGACCATACTTAAGGTGTGTACCAGTTTTACGCACCAACATAACTACTATTAAATTAAGATAATTTTCTTGTTAAAAGTTGAAATTAATTTGAGAAAAATAAATTAAAAAAATTGATCACCATTTGGACACTGTAAAATGGCCTTTTAAATTTTTTGAATGCTCAAGTAACTCAAAATTAGTATATTTATTTATTTGGGTATTTTAAATACGTTTATCAATTTTGTGGGTTTGAAACAAATGTGAAATTTAAGAGATCAAATGTGCAATATGATAAACCTTAAGACTTAAAAAGTATAATATTCTCTTAATTATTCTCCTAGTGATCTCTCACCCTCTCTCATTTCTCACTCCCCCCTCTCTCTCTAACCAAAATCATACCCATATCTTTATGTATTTCCTTTCATTATTGGTTAACCCATTTTTCATTCTCTCTTTTAGTTAGTGTTTACGTTTAAGGGATAAGAATCCATTAAGTCTCTCTCACCTCAATACCCACTACCCAATAGCCACTTGAGTGTGTGGATCCACTGAAAGCATGAGCAGGTGAGGAGCGGCCATGGATGTGGGACAAAGCTAGAAGAGAGCAATAAGAAAAAAAAATTACATTTTTACCCCTAAAGTTTACGTGTGCATATTCACATGCCTCAAATCCGTCACAATTAACGCCTATTTTTTAATTAAGGAATGGCCACTTAAAAAAAATTGCAACATATACGAGGACCACTTTGACCAAAAAAAATTTAGAGAGCCAAATAAAAAAATGCGTGCAAATACAAGAACCAAAACTGTAATTTGCCCTTCAAATAATAATATATTGACTAATATCAATCTCAATAAAAATTTATAATTATGTCAAAAGCATGTAAACAAAGAATAATATTTACAAATTAATAGATATACAACTCTCTACTAAATTTGTTGCATAACATACAGTGAATATTCCGTAATGTAAAATACAAGAAAACAGATATTATAAAATTATATTTTTCAATAATATATTAAAATACATGAAATTAATAATTAAAAAAATATATTATATTTTCAATCCTTCTGAAGAAATTTGTGTTGATTGGGATTATTGTTTAACGATATTTCCTTAAATCAAAATTTGTCTTCGTTTTGATGCTTATGGGTGCTCAAATCTTTGCTTCCTAGGATACTACAATCACAATCCTCTTATATTAATACTCAAAAGTAAAGGATCTAGTAAATAAAACAAATATTGACTCTCTCTCAAGAAACTAACATAAAAAAAACTTTGGATCCCGAGAAGAGTTGAGTTGCACTGAGAGACTTTTAAAGGATCCTGTAAATAAAACAAGTATTACTAACTGTCTCTCAAGAAATTGACATAGACTCAAAATGTATGTATAGTGCAAGATGTCCTAAATATCATGTCTTAATGATAATATAAAATTTCTCTATTTATAAAGAAAACTCCAACATAACAAAGGTTTAAATTAAAGTCACTAAGTATTAATTAAATGTAAATCATTAAAAATCAGCTATAAATATGAAATTACAAGGCATATTTAATTAGAAATTTTCTAGAATCAATTTTTGAAAAAAATTATAAAGAATTTTCTCTACTTAAATCAACCCATGTCTAAACCTAAACCCTCCCTAACCCGACCGAATGCGGGACCAAAATCCAAACATCGATTATAAATGTGACTTAAATATTTTTTTGGTAACCAAGGTGGGATTACTCAATTTACATATTTCAATTTCACGAGACTATTTGGAAAAACGATTTGGTATTCAGATTTTAATATGTTTTGACAAATCAATAATTCACGTTCACATTCTCACTCAAAATAACTTATTGAGATATGAAAACATTGCAGTCAACCAGTAGATCACATATACAATTAAACTTAAAATAGTCCAACAAATCCTTTGTTGTATAACAATAGTTTAATGATACTTGTAGGAATCAAAATTGAATAATTTTAATAAGCAATAAGTAACGTGCACATCAGTTAATCCTTTGGGCAATTTTTAAGCAAGATTAGCCTTGAGAAATCAGAGGCCAAAGCAAAATTTGAAATGAGACCCTCAATGTTTAACTATATTTATATATTTTTAATTCTCATAATTCTTTCATAGAAATTAAAATATCAAAAGAAAAGATAGTTATCATAGTATTTGAACCAAAATTTAGATTTTTTTTATTTGATGGAATATTAATGAAAATATTTTGAAATAAAAAATATAAATGTCAACTTAGAGGGGCCTTAAAATTTTGGATCCCTGAGAGACCACTTTGGTTGCTTTGCCCAAGACAGGCTAGGTTTTTAAATGAATAAGTATTTAATGAACTGAATTTAAAAGTATTGAAACAATTATTGAGTTAATTTTGTTAACCATTATTAATATCAACGATAATTAGGCCTATGCATGATTCGGTTCGGTGCAGCTTGACACCCAAACTAGCATCGACCGAAGTCTTTGGTTTCAACAAATGACATCGATTCAGCTTCCGATGTAGAGAAAACCGATCGATTTTATTGATTTCATGGATGAGTCAAGAAAAAAAAAATGGAAGCTCAACATAAACGAAATCTAAGACAAATTTGAGAAAAAAATAAGGAAGAACATACTGGAGGATTCAGTTTTAAGATGGAGACAAATCTTCGATGCAGTCGTGACAGCAGATCTATGACGAACAAAGAGACTAAGGACGAAAGCTAGGGTTTAGACTAACGACGACAACTAGGGTTTGGAATGAAGAGACTCGCGACGACGATTGTGGGGAAGATGGAGGAAGAGTTCTGAAGGGAGGAGAAGGGAAGGGAAGACTAACGTTTAGGGTTAGACAAATGAGCATTTTCTATGTTAAGGCATATATATACCCCTACTCAAAACGACAACGTTTTGTAGGGCGGTTTGGTTCGGTTTGAACTAATCCATTCGTGACCAAAACCAAACACCGAACAGGGGGTTCGATTTTTTCTTCAATGAACTAAACTAGCCAGTTTTCCAATGAGGGGGTTCGGTTTCAATTTTTTTTTTGTCAATTCTGATCGGTTTTCGGTTTGGCCAGTTTTTTATACACCCCTAATATAATCCATTAAATAATCAATGTTTATTATTCGACTAAACTTATTTCATTCTGGATACCCGATATAGTTTGTGTTTTTCTTAGATCTTCAAATATAGTAGAAATAAACAATGTGAAGGGAATCGAGACATTGTCTAGGTTTAAGCCTGACATTTTTTCCCTGTTGATAAATTATAAGATCTATTTTGAACTTTGGTACATCATTCATTGTTGGTGATTTTAGATCTATCTCAATTCCTAAAATTAGCTTATGAGATATGACTTTTTTTCATACTTATAACCTGATCACATTCGATGAGGAATAAACCACCAGTCCCTTCCACATCCAATGTGTGATAATCCAACAATATTCCCCTCATAAATTGGGTCTTTGGTTGGCTAACCCTAGACCAATATCTCTTTTTGTGGTTGTTGGGCCAGAATTGTTATAACCTGAACTCTGATACTAGTGTAAGGTGGTCTTGGGTCTCTCTCAACCCTAAAATATATCTCATGAAGTGAAATTTTTTCTCACATTTATAACTTGACTACCAACACCTTTCATAACTAATATTTGATGTGAGATAAATCCAACATTCATCATGTCTCCCTACAATCTCCAAACCCCATGTTTACAAAAATATCTCTTTTCCTTTTTGTAATGATAATGATCCATAACGGTTTCTCGGTAATTAGAAGGAAAAGGAAGTTTCTGAATATAAATTTATATTAAAAAAGTGCACTAAATTTATATATAATTTTTTTGAGGTTACAATGTGTATGCATCAATTTATATGCAACTAATCACTTCACCAGACAATTTTAAGGGTGCATTCTCCCTGTCGACTTGGTGCATTTAGGGTTAAATTCATTATTTAATTCCTGAAGTATTTTTCTAGAGAGCCAAGTCCTACTTGACGAAGAAAATGACATTTCTCTTAACCAACTGGACTAATACGTTTTGAGTTTAATTTAAATATAGTTGTTGTCAATAAAAGCAGAAAACTATTTTGCATTTTTAAATGACACGATTTGAGATGATACATGAAATACTGGAAAGAAATGGCTCTAGCTAATTTCAAAGGAAAATGCAACATTTTGTGAAGCAACCGCCTTAGCCCATTGCACCATCTTTGCTTTAATCAGCTCCTCCATCACCACCACCTTCACAACTTTATCACCGCCCTTCTTATCCACGCTTATAGTCGAGAATGCCAAAAGATGTTGCGGCGGCTCTTCAGTGCCACCGTAATTTTCCCAAGCTTCAAACTCTATGCCACATTGCATTTAATCGGCACCCTCCATTTTCAAAGCCTCAACAGACATCACTAGCTTCTCAAACGTTAACGGTAACTTTGAGAGAGAGAGAGAGAGAGAGAGAAGTTATGAAAATATCTGACTTTCTTCGGACAAATTGAGGGAAACATATATTTATATATATATGTTACTAAAACCTCATATATATATATATATATATATATATGAGGTTTTAGTAACAGATTTAGTAATAGAACACACGGGTACTCCATGTATAACATGTAATTATTAACCCGTGATATCTCCTTCCCTTCCCCTACCCCTACCCCCCCCCCCCCCCCCCCCCCCCCCCCCCCCCTCTCTCTCTCTCTCTAAAACGAGTTGTGAAGGTTAATTGTATGACTCTGGATTATGCCACCTAAAGTTAAAAATGGAGTTAATAATTCAGATAACCAATAACATTCACGGGTATAACCTTCGGCACGGCCGTACGGTTGAATGTCATGTTGTCGTACGGTTGAATTAGCAGCAGCGAGCAAACGTAGTTTCTTCTTGGGCACGGCCGTTGCATCTTTGCATGAGAGTATGCATATACGTCAGGGAAGAGATAAGATCAACCGGACCCCATTGGGTAAAATCCTTGCTGGATTTGGAACTGGTACCGCTATACTTCGGCTTAGTAATCTGGGCTTATGTAAGCCGGAGGTTGAAACTGATACTCTCACCGATGGGCCCATTTCTCTAGGGCAGCTAGGCATGTACCGCGGGTAAAGAGATTTGGATTTCTTAATTTGTTGGAGTATGCAAAAAATTGTTTTTGTACAGTATCTTCCTTAATTTCTTGGTCACTTGATGGGATGTTACTTATTTAATCCTTAATTTTAAAAAAGTTTCAAAAGCGCAAAAAAAATTAGTTTCAGTCCTGTCTATTTAAAAAAGACGGAAGTCTTGCACACGCATAGTTACATGTAACAATTTGTAAAATTTTATTACAAGTTACAAACATTACTGTATTTTGTAATATGTAATTAATTTATGTGTAAAATTTTATTTGAAATAACAAAAATCAAATAAAATACATGTAATTAGTTACGTGTAACTAAATGTCCACAAATATATGTAACTAATATTAAACTAATTTATATTTATAATATTTGTTAAATATCACTAATATTGCATTGATATATATAATTGTAACATGTAACTAATATTACATAAGTACGTGTAATAAAAAATATACAGATATATGTAAAAATATGACAATCATTAAATTATAACTAATATTCATTACAAGTAACTAATATTCATTATGAACCGAATTTACTCATTAAATTCTCTAACATGTACAATCTCTGCAATGCGGGACTAAAATTCAAGTAAAATCTAACTGAAGGGACTAAATAATTTTTTTTATCTTAGGTGAGACTTTTTTTTTTTTTTTTTATCTGTTTTTTGACACTTCCGGCCAATTAATCCTAATTTCTTTCCCTCCCCCTTTGAATAACATCAACTAATCAAACAAATATATGTTAAATCAAACTTCATCATCTTCACTAATCACCACCATGCCAAAGTACCAACCATGTTTTTATTTTTTTTATTTTTTTTTGGTAAGCAAACTACCAACCATGTTGGCCCCCACCAACACGTTGACCACAACCACCACCGCATATCTTCATCTTCTTCCTTCATCACGCCTTTCTCTCTATCTTGTGTGTGTGTGTGTGTGTGTGTGTGTGAGAGAGAGAGAGAGAGAGAGAGAGAGAGAACTTTCGATTTGGCAGTGGTGTTTGCCAGAGAGTAATAAGCGAAGGGGGTGTTTATCTGAAGTGGAAGAGACAACGGATGGGACTGAAACGCCAAATACATTTTGACCCTTAAATTTTTGGATTACTTTCTAAATAAACATCATTGAATTAGTTGGAGTAAATTGAAAAAATCTCCTTAGTTTTTGAATGAATGATGAATTAATTACTGTTAAATTTTTAATCGTTGCAGTTAAGTTTTAAGTATATGGGATGTAAGTACTGACTAAAATAAAATAGGGGTATAAAGTATAATTCAGTCTAACCACGTGGGTATGCTTAAGATTTTTGTTTCTCTTTGAATTTTGAATGTGATAAAACCGATTCTAGCTGTCTTAATCCATTGCGATAGTACTGCGGCTATTGCGAAGATTCAGAACCGTTATTATAACAGAAAGAGGCGAAAAATACGTTACAAACATATCACTATTAGAGAGTGTATCTCGACTGGAGCTATAATAGTGGATCATGTACGGTTTCATGATAACTTAACCGATCCTTTGACAAAAGCATTAGCTCGAGAAAAGGTTTACAAAACCTCAAGAGAAATAAGACTCAAGCCCATACAATGATGAGTCACTTGTGAAGGAAACCCAACCTATAGACTGGAGATCCCAAGAAATAGGTTCAAAGGGTAATAACAACTCATAAAGTGATATGAAGAGAATCATGCTATAATAATATTTTTGAGTTCTATTCCTTACATGTGTTGATTGAAGAATGATATCCTGAAGCGATAGAAGATTGAGTTTTTATTAACTTTTAATGAGATCTATATTTTATTTGGAGTGGAGTACCTCGTTACATGAGTACTCTTGATAGACTCACCTATATGAATGTGGAAGTATGGCCGCTTCATATGGAATTTTAGGCAAAATTCTCTAGAGCATTCACCATACTGGGAATTACGTGCATGGCCGTAAAACACAGGCTTTTGGACTGCACCCTAATAGGGTTGTGTGTGTGATGTTGTTAGATATAGAGTTCAAAACTACGAGTTATTATAGTATAATCTAAATCATCTTCATTATGTAAAGGTTCAAGTCGATAGACACATTTACTTATACACAATCTTATATTGTAATACACTACTCGACGACAAAAAATGTTTTAAAAATTCAAGTGGGGGATTGTTGGAGAATAATGAATTTTTACTTATTTAATTAAGATATAAAAATAATAATTAGTTTCAAAGTATTTCCTTTTTTCCTTTATCCCACATTGCTTGGGAGAAGGGGTCTAGAGGAGTATAATAGTGGATAGGTGGGATACTTGGGTTGTGCCCCAACGGGTACCCACATTTTGTGGAGGGGAGAAGAGTTACAACCCTATTGGACAAAATTTATTTAATAAACTATTAATTTTATTTTTATGAACCGTTTCCAAAACGTTATGAACGTTTCCAAACACAATGTTTAAAGTTTTTTAAGTTTTTTTTTTTTTTTTTTTTTTTTTTTTTTTTTTTTTTTTTTTTTTTACAAACGTTTCGAATTTCATTAAATAAATTTTTTGAACGTTTTCAAAATGTTACATTTTCTGGAGTTAAGTTTTGGTTCGGTTTCAAAGGTTTCTTGCCTATAAATACAGATTTTTTCATCTGTTCTGATACACCAAATTAGAATCTGCTCAACTCTGTTTGAAAAAAAAAAATAGCTTCTTCCCTCATCATTTTTGCTTTCAAACGATTAGTCTATGTATGTTTTTCTGGCAAAATCTTGGACGATGGATGACTACTTAGCAAACAAATTGTTAGCAAAATTAAATGAACTACCTCCTAGTTAAACTAATTACTTTGAATTCATTTTTACGCTTTGGACAAAATTTCGTTTTCATGTCTTTAATGTTTTTGATGGTTTCTTTTGTATAATTTTTGCTATGAATTTCTTTTTTTAACTATCATATTCATTTTAAAACAAAAATGCCTAATCATTTTTTGTAGTAATATATTTGATGTATCCTTGTTTCTAAATACAAGTAACTTAAAAAACACTAATTCAATTACATATAACTAAAAGTCATTCAACAGAGTTCTATATTTTTGAACTTTTTTGTTTTATTTTATAATAATATACCAAGATTTAAATAAAAATAATAATAATTTAAGTAATTTAAAACAAAACATGTGTTGCTAGTTACAAAGTAACAAGAATCTCTAACTAGCACTACTTGTAGTTACATGTCATTAAAAAAAAAAAAAAAAAAAAAAAACGTTACAAGTAACTAGAATCTCTAACTAATTAACATTACTTCTTGTTACGTGTAATCATACTAAATGTTATAACTACATCTATAATTTTTGGGACATTGTTTTAAAAAAAAAATAATTACTCTAAAATAATTAAATAAAATAAAACAAAACATCGTGTTGATAGTTGCACCTTTTATTTATGTAATATAATTAATTAAATATAAGTAAATGACACGTGTCCCTTATATATTTCTAGTGACATGTAAATAATTTCTAAAAGCATTAGTCATCATTGTCAAAGACGTGATAGGTGTTAAATGCAATGAACCATCTCCGAAAAAAAATTTGTTTATCTATGCAAAAAATATCTTGATATTCAAAAGATGAATTAAATAAAAACTAATTTAAAATATTTAATACAAAACACGTGTTGCTAGTTACAACAAGAATTTCTAACTAGCATTACTTGTATTTACATGTAATTAAATTAAAAACAAAATAAAATAATAATTTAAATAAAAAAATAATTAACATGTAATAATTATTTTTATGGTTTTCCATTTTATAGCCATAATATACTCAGATGTAATTAAGAAAAATAATTTAAATAATTTAATACAAAAATGGTGTCTAGTTACATGTACCTGGAATCTCTAACTAGCATTAAATGTAGCATTAAGTTTCAGGTAATGTCAAATTGGTCCTTCATATATTTATTTCCCAATTTACTTTTTGAAACTAAAAAATTGATTGTGCCAAATTAGTCCCTAGCAATAATTTTGACAGAAGGGTTGTTGATTGACCAAATGCAAATCCCATTTGGTATTTTAGATGATTACTAAGGGGATTTTGATTTTTAAAAATAATGAATAAATAAAAAAATAAAAAATAAAAAAGCCTTTCTAAATTTGGTCGTTTTGTTTACATTCAAGAAGTCATGTAAAAGCTGCTATGATTGTAATAGAATTTAACTGTAAGGATTGATTTGATGATACAATTTTATACATTTAGAGACTTAATTACAAAATAAAAAATAAAAAAATAAATTATCGACCTATTTGATATTATCCCAAACTATAGGGACCAAAAATTGACATTGAAAAAGAAGATAATTAATAACAAACAAAAAAGAAAGAAGGGGAAAAGAACATTATAAGGGGATATTAGTGGAGGTGGTGGTGGTGAAGTCCTCTAGTCTTCTCTTAATTACTGATTTAAAGACAATCACTAGCTTTACCATTGAAATCATCATCTTCATCCTCAGCCCAATTGGCCTCAAATGAGCTTTTGACTTACATCTAACTTTATTTCCTCCATAACCACCACCACCATCACCTCTGCCGCCTCCACCATCACCATTGTCGCCATCTGAAGGGCCTGCATGGCATGACGACATAGTTCTTAACTGGTTATTCAAATCATTTGTGATCAACAAGAAATGATTGTTGGGGAGAGCATAATTGTTTTCTCTCTTGACCAACTCGTCTTCTTCATCATCGGCTAATAAATGGGCTGGTACATGTTCCATTTCCATTCGCTTCCACTCTTCGATATCTACACCAAACTCAGTAGAGTCAACACCTGCCATTGCCAGAGTTTCAAGTGAAATTGTCATGGTTATATAACCAAATTCGATATTTTTTTCAATCTCGAGAAACATTTCTTTTGTTTTGCAATAATGAGGATTTGATAGGAAAACTAGATGCTATATATATATATATATGATCTTATTGGGAAAATTCAAAGTGAATATCCATAAGATGTCACGGGATGAGTCAATAAATGAAATTAGTTTTTAACTTTTTTAAAAGACGTAGCAGTTGAATTTTGAATGAAAATTAACAATACTCTTCATGTGATCATCCTGCTGACTTTTCTCCCTTAACAAAAACTGATGACATATTACAAAAGTGCACGGCCGTACGGTTGAATGTCACGTTGTCGTACGGTTGAATTAGCAGCAGCGAGCAAACGTAGTTTCTTCTTGGGCACGGCCGTTGCATCTTTGCATGAGAGTATGCATATACGTCAGGGAGGAGATAAGATCAACCGGGACCCATTGGGTAAAATCCTTGCTGGATTTGGAACTGGTACCGCTATACTTCGGCTTAGTAATCTGCGCTTACGTAAGCCGTAGGTTGAAACTGATACTCTCACCGATGAGCCCATTTCTCTAGGGCAGCTAGGCATGTACCCAATCTTAATTTCTTGGTCATTTGATGGGATCTTCGGATTTCATCCTTAATTTTAAAAAAATGTCACAAGCAGAAAAAATTTATGGTTTAATCCCGTCTATTTAAAAAAGACGAAAATCTTGTACACGCACGATTATACATAGTAACTTTGTCATCTAACAAAGATTAAACAAAATATATGTAATTAGTTACATATAACTAAATGTACACAAATACATAAATCTAATATTAAATTAATTTATGTGTGTAATATTTATTAAATGTCATAAATATTACACTGATATATGTAATTGTAGCATGTAAGTAATATTAGATAAATATATTAATAAAAAATATACAGATATTTTTAAAATATGACAATTATTAAATTGTAACTAATATTCACTATAAACTGAATTTATTTATTAAGTTTTCGCTACATGTGCAATTGTTTTAATGCGGGACTAAAACTCAAGTAAAATCCAACTTAAGGGATTAAATCAAAACTTGTATTTTAGGCGAGATTTTTTTTTTTAAATTATATCTGTTTTTTGTGACTTTCGGCCAATTAACCCTAATTTCTTTCCCTCCCCCTTTGAATAACATCGACTAATCAAATAATTATATATTAAATCAATCTTCAATCAAATTAAATACAATTAACCACTAAACTAAACACACAAATTAAGTTATATAACATGAATATGGACTATTTTAACATCGGTCAATAATGTATTTTTTTTAATCTCCATCTTCATGAACCACCACCATGCCAAAGTAACAATTATGGTTTCTTTTTTTTTTTTTTTTTTTTTTTCCCGATAAGCAAAATACCAACCATGTTGGCCCTCACCAACACGCTGACCACAACCCCCACCGCATATCTTCATCTTCTTCCTTCATCTCGTCTTTCTCTCTATCTTGTGTGTGTGATTGGAAGAGACAAGAGAGAGAAAGAAAGAGAGAGAGAACTTTCGATTTGGTGGTGGTGTTTGCCAGAGAGTAATAGGCGAAGGGGGTGTTTATCCGAAGTGGAAGAGACGACGGGTGGGAATGAAATGCCAAAATACATTTTGACCCTTAAAACTTTGGATTACTTTCTAAATAAACATCATTGAATTAGTTGGAGTAAAATGAAAAAATCACCTTAGTTTTTGAATTAATGATGAATTAATTACTGTTAAAATTTTAGCCGTTGCATTTAAGTTTTAAGCATATGGGATGTAAGTGCTGACAAAAATAAAACAGGAGTATTATATATAATTCGGTCTAACCACATGGGTATGCTTAAGATTTTTGTTTCTCTTTGAATTTTGAATGTGATAAAATAGGTAAATCATGTGGAATTTTAATGGTGACGAATGTACACTTTTATTAATGAAATTTATTATTGTTGCCGAAGGTCGCAATCTTAGTTCTAGTGAGGAGTACAATTTTCTCATCAATTATTTTCCATATCTAATTTTTTGGTGATGAATGACATTTTCTCGCTATAACTTTAGTCTAACAATTTTTTGTGAGGAATGATATTTTGTTTCTAAACATCTACCCTAACATTTACCGAAAAATTTAGTTGGTTGCTAAATATGAATTTTTAGCGATTAAATCATTCAAATAAAATTTGTCGTAAAAGGTAATTTTTGGCCACCAGCTATTTCTTTTGGTCAGGATATTATTGCGACGATGTAATTCCACATTAAACACATGTTTTTATCGAGGAGTTAAGAAACTCATCAATAAAAACTTTTGCCAACAAGTTGCGAGGAATATGGTGAGGTCACATTACATGAGTGATTGTTTTTGCATGCTTGTCAAAATAGAGGTTTCAAAAATTGTAAGTTACAAAAACCCTTTTATTTTTGTGATACTAAAATATCACTAAATTCAAAATTTATTATATGACTCATATTTAAAGTTACAAATACTAATAATATTTTTGTAGGTTATAAATGTCTATGATAAATTTTGTTCAAGAGATAAGAAAAAAAAGATTGCAGAGCTTAGTATAACGAAATAGACATTGTTGAACATGAGTAAAAATATAAAAAAACACATCAGTCTTTGTATGTTATTATAAATTTGTTATCTTTTAGTAAAATGTATCTAATATTAGAAAAATATGCAGAAAATGATGAATGATGAATCAACAAAATTTCTTGAAGATTATTTCTATCTGCAGCTTGAAAAAGTTTTAAATGAATATTATAGATATATTCATTTTTCAATGAATTCTCGGAGATGATGTGCATCAGACTTCCATTGGACATTGTTCGTTTTCGATACTCATGAGAATACATTGAGATTTTACAACTCATTGCATCCCAAAATCAAAAGACAAGACTGTGATTACAATTTCAGAGATGCAAGGAGATTGGTATATTAAAAGATAGGAGTAGTACATATTTGTTTTATTATTATTTTTACATAGTTTTATTTATGTATGTTTTTCCACCAAAATCTTGGACGATGGATGACTACTTGGCAAACAAATTGTCAGCAAAATTAAATGAACTACCTCCCTGTCTTAAATGTTTTTTGTATGCCTTTTTATTGTGTCTTTTCGTATAATTTTTGCCATGAATTTCTTTTTTTAACTATCATATTCAGTTTAAAACAAAAATGCCTAATCATTTTTTGTAGTAATATATTTGATGTATCCTTGTTTCTAAGTACATGTTACTAAACAAATACTAATCCAATTACATATAACTAAAAGTCATAGAATAGAGTTCTATATTTTTGAACTTTTTTATTTTATTTTATAATAATATACCAAAATGTAAATAAAAAATAATAATTTAAGTAATTTAAAACAAAACACGTGTTGCTTGTTACAAAGTAACAAAAATCTATAACTAGCATTACTTGTAGTTACATGTAATTAAATAAAAATAAATAAAAAATCGTTACAAGTAACTAGAATCTCTAACTAATTAACATTACTTCTTGTTACATGTAATTATACTAAATGTAATAATTACATCTATAATTTTTGGGACTTTTTAAAAAATAAAAATAATAATTACTCTAAAATAATTAAATAAAACAAAACAAAACATTGTGTTGCTAGTTGCACCTTTTGTTTATGTAATATAATTAATTAAATATAAGTAAATGACACGTGACCCTTATATATTTCCAGTGACATGGAAATAATTTATAAATAGCATTAGTCATCTTTGCCAATGACGTGATAGGTGTTAAATGCAATGAACCATCCCCCAAAAATTATTTGTTTATCTATGCAAAAAAAAAAAAAAATCACTTGATATGCAAAAGATGAATGAAATAAAAAATAATTTAAAAAAAAACACGTGTTGCTAGTTATAAGTAACAAGAATCTCTAACTAGCATTACTTGTATTTACATGTAATTAAATTAAAAAAATTAAATAAAAATAATAATTAAAAGGTAATAATTACTTCTATATATATATATATATATATATATATTTTACCATAATCTCAGATGTAATTAATATTAAAAAATAATAATTTAAATAACTTAATACAAAGCACATGTTTCTAGTTACATGTACTTGGAATCTCTAACGAACATGGATTCTATTTACATGTAATCATACCAAGGGGAATAATCAGTGCAAATGATGTAATAAATGTTATATGCAGTCTCAAAAAAAAAAAAAAAACAAAACTTTTCATTTATCTAGGCAAGAAATCTTATCCTCTTCAAAAGATGTAATTAAATAAAAATAATAATTTAAATAAAAAAATAATTAACATGTAATCATTATTTTTATATTTTTTCCATTTTTTAACCATAATATACTCAGATGTAAATAAAAAAAATAATTTAAATAATTTAATACTAATATTGTGTCTAGTTACATGTACCTAGAATCTCTAACTAGTATTAAGGTTTGTGTAATGTCAAATTAGTCCTTCATATATTTTTTTCCCAATTTACTTTTGAGACTAAAAAATTAATTGTGCCAAATTAGTCCCTAGCAATAATTTTGATACAAGCGTTGTTGATTGACCAAATGTAAATCCCATTTGGTATTTTAGATGATTCCTAAGGGGATTTTGACTTTTTTTAAAAATGAATAAAAAATAAATAAAGAAGCGTTTCTAAATTTGGTCTTTTTGTTTACATTCAAGAAGTCATGTAAAAGCTTGTACGATTGCAATAGAATTTAACTGTGAGGACTGATTTGATGATACAATTTTATACATTTAGAGACTTAATTACAAAAATAAAAAGAAAAAATTAATGACCCATTTGATATTATCCCAAACTATAGGGACCAAAAATTGACGTTAAAAAATAAGATAATTAATAAGAAACAAGAAAGAAAGAAGGGGGAAAAAACAGTATAAGGGGATATTAGTGGTGGTAGTGGTGGTGAAGTCCTCCAGTCTTCTCTTAATTACTGATTTAAAGACAATCAGTAGCCTTACCATTGAAATCATCATCTTCATCCTCACTCCAATTGGCCTCAAATGAACTTTTGACTTACATCTAACTTTACTTCCTCCATAACCACCACCACCACCACCTCTACCGCCTCCACCATCACCGTTGCCGCCATCTGAAGGGCCTGCATGGCATGGAGACATAGCTCTCAACTGGTTATTCAAAGTATTTGTGATCAACGAGAAATGATTGTTGGGGAGAGCATAATTGCTCTGTTGACCAACTCATCTTCTTCATCGTCGGCTAATAAATGGGTTGGTACGTGCTCCATTTCCATTCGCTTCCATTCTTCGATATCTACACCAAACTCGGTAGAGTCAACACCCGCCATTGCCAGAGCTTCAAGTGAAATTGTCATGGTTATATATCCAAATTTGATATTTTTTTAAATCTCGAGAGACACTTCTTTTGTTTTGTTATAATGAGGATTTGATAGGAAAACTAGACGCCATATATATATATGATCTTATTGGGAAAATTCAAAGTGAATATCCATAAGATGTCACGGGATGAATCAATAAATGAAATTAGTTTTTAACTTTTAGAAAAAACTGAGCAATTGAATTTTCAATGGAAATTAGCAATACTCTTCATGTGATCATCCTACTGACTTATCTCCCTTAACAAAAACTGATGACATATTACAATACGGTTGTTATGTATCTTGGAGAATATACGTAATAAATAACGTGTGTATTATGTGGCTTGTTTTTATATTTCGAGGGTTTACATTTAAAATTATGTTTAGGAAATCAATTGAAAGTTGTACTCACATGTAAAGCAGAATGATGAAACAACATTGCATGCGTGCATTATGGTCGCGCAAGACGGCCAACTGCTTGCAACGACAAACACTAAGGGGACATTGGTAAGGTTATTAAATAGAGCTTTTTATTATATAGTCCTTATTTAAATGATGTTAAAAAAAAAAAAAAAAAAAAAAAAAAAAAAAAAACTTAAATAAAGAGTTAACTTTACCTTTGAATCATTCCGTACAAATAGTTTAATTTTTAGTCATTGACAGTTAAAAAAGAATTATAGATAGACAAATTTATCCCTGAATATATAATGAACAAATCCTACCATTCCATTCATTTGCCTCATTTACCGTAGCTCATTGTCCTCTCTCTCTCTCTATAAATTCGTTCACCAATGAACAAACTCTACCACTCCATTCATTCACCTCATTCATGAAATAACTAGCATGTAAATCTCCAGTACCGCAAACCCTCCTCATCTGGATAGAGGAGAAGCTGTCCTCATTCAACCATGAAATGTCTGCCCCCCTCTCTCTCTCTCTCTCTCTTCTTTATCTCATGGCGGCAGCTGCAGACGACCATTGGGACGTTGAGGGGGCTTGCGGTGGCAACTGCAGACGAAGACGACGAAACCCTAATCTTAGATCTGGTGGTGAGCTTGCAGTGGCGGTTGTAGACGAAGACGACTGTCAGTTCGTCGCAATGTTCACTGACATCTTCGATAGCCCTTAACCGCAAGTCAGATCTGTTTCATCGTTAACTGCCATCGCCATGTTCGTCTTCTCCGTCGTTTTGGATGTTCACCGCCAGTTGTTCGTTTGCTGTCGTTCGCGATTCGGAGGAAGAAAGACGTCATATCTCCATATCTAGTTCACTGTCGTTTGTCTGCTCTGATCTCTATGCCTCACCGCCGTTCTCTCTCTCTCTCTCTCTCGATTTAGATTTGTTTGATGTTTGTTCATCTGATTTGCTCAAATTTGGATTTGTTCATTTGATTTGTTAAAGTTTTTTTTTTTATTATTATTTTGTTCAGATCTCAGATTTGGAGATCTAGAATTTTTTAGATCTAAAATTGAAAATTTCCAAATCTGAAAATTTTGCAGATCTGAAATTAATATGTTAAGACATGATTTGTGTGAAAATTAACGTGTTATTTTTTACGTTAACGTGAATAATTGAGTGAATTTTTATATATGGATTTCTAGATTTGATTCAAAATTTTCTATGATTTTAGTAGAATTTTGTGTGATTTTACGTTAATGTGAATGTTTGCGTAATTTTTCAGATTTGGATCTGATTTTAAATTTTATGTGATTTTTGTAGAGTTTTGTGTGATTTGTTGATTTACGTGTTACGTGAATATTCAAGTACCATTTAAGGTAATTGATTTTTTCTTAGATTGTCCATATTTGATTTTGAAAAAGACGTTCACATATGTATTAACACACGTTTAAAGATATACCCATTTTTGGGTTTTAATATGAACGTGAACATTGATGCAAATGTATAAACTATTTTTGTTGAGTGTGAACATTGAATAAATAATTTTTTAGAATGTCCAGATTTGATTTTAAAATAGATGTTCGACACAAGTCTAATGTTATACCCATTTTTAGGTTTTAATACGAACGTGAATGTTGATGCAAATGTGTAAACTATTTTTGTATGGTGAAATATTGAGTGAACATTAATTTGAATGAATTAAAATGATACTTTGAAATATTGAGTGAACATTTCATATAAAATATTTGAGTGAAAATTGAACGAAAATTAAATTCAGTGAACTAAAAATATTATTCTGAAAATTAAGTGAATGCAACTGTCAGAATGACATATTTGTAAATAAGAATAAACATGAAAGGCATTTGTTTGGGACTTTTTCCTATAGTTTCTTCTAGGACTAAAAGCTTAATTATTTAAATAAAAAAAAATTATTTTATAATTTACCCATATTTGGAGGACCAAACAATAAATTTTCCTATTAAATATTGATACCAGTTAGAATAATTGAGAGGCAAAATATTACAAAAATATGGAGCGATTATATTGATATATGAGAAAATTACAATTATAAAGATTTACAGGGAGTCTATATATATGTATATATAAGAGGTGACTAGGGTAACCTTGGTAGGGTTAGTGTTTGGTTTTCCTAGTGAGATTAGGATTTAATATAGTGGACCAAGGTGGTAAATAAGACAAGAACTTGAGTTTAGAAATCAGAGTGTGAAAGTGTTTGGGTGGATGAGTCTTTGTGAAAATATATGTTGTCTGATTGGCTGAACTAACAGATTGAAGGAGAATAGTTTTTGGAGAATATGGTAATGGATGAAATGACAATCAATCTCGATGTGTTTTTGTATGCTTATTGAAAACGTCATTATGGATGATCTGAATAGTACTCCTATTATCACAGTGTAGAACAACAGCAGTAGGGGAGGAGACTCTCATGTCAGGAGAAGTTAGCGAAGCCAAAGTAATTCTTTTGTTGCATCTGTGATGACACAATATTCAGCTTCTGTGCAGTAGTGGACAAGTACTGTGATAAACAGTAATTAGTGGTTGAACGTCTGTCGGTGGAATCTCTTACCTAGTCGGTATCAGAATAAGCCTGTTAGGTAGGAGTAGATTGCGCGGAGAAATGAAGTTTGTAAAATAAGGTTCCCTCGATATACTATGAGAAAAACAACCGAGTAATGAGTGGTTCGAGAACTAAACAAGAACTAGCTGTCTTGATGGATGAATTAAGTGATGTCTGGGCGAGTAACTATGAGATATGTCAAACTTCCAACTACTTGCAATAGAAAGTGATGTTCGGGAAAGAAGAGCCATCTACTGGAGTAAGTCTGATATTCAACTCTAGAGAAGTGTTAGCAGTGGTGGAGTCAATGATGTCTGCCTTAAAAAGAAGGTCAGATGCATATTTAGCCTAATAAACAAAATATCCATCTGAAGTAGTTAAAATTTTGAAACCAACAAAATAAGTGAGCACGTAAAGGTCTTTCATCTCCTATAATGATTATGTCGTCCACATACAGTAGAACAAGAATATTAATGTTGTTGTCAGTCTGGCGAATAAACAAGATGGAATTAGAAGCATTGAATGTGAACCCAAACAAGTAGATAGTGGTGCTGAATTTCACAAACCAAGCACGTAGAGCGTATTTGAGACCATATAGGGCACGACAAAGGTGACAAACTTTGTGTTAAGGAGTAGCTAGACTATGAGAGGTATGCATGTAAACCTACCCAAGAAGGTCAGTATTGAGGAATGTATTCTTGACATCCATTTGAAAAATGGTCCATTTACGAATAACAGCAACGACAAGAAGACTACGGATAGATGTGAACCTAGCCATTGCAGCAAATGTCTCTTCATAGTCATTGCCATTATCCTGAGCAAATCCCTTAGTAATGATCTAGGCTCTATAGAGTTCAACGGAAACATCAGAAAGCATTTTGATCTTGAATACCTATTGTATCCAATAAGAGTTTCCCTAGGAGAAAGGTCAATAAGATCCTAAGACAGTGTTTTGGCTAGGTCCGGAAGTTATCCGTCCATATATTACTTTCTACCAAAGAAGATTAGTACTGATTTTCTTATAGTATTGAGGCTTATGCCGATCAAGTGTGGTAGAAAAGCAATGACAGTCATTGAAATAAGGGAGCGAATGAGTTACCTTGTTAGAGTGGTGGGAATGATATGGAGGGTGGGTCTCAAAATGAGTCAGTTTAGGGGATTCTCAGGCACGTTCGATGGAGCTGGAGGGGTCATATCAATTGGTGGTTATGGAGGGAGCTCAGGTTGTGGTTCTGGAGTTGGCTTAACGATACCTGGGACTGCATCTTTAGGGAATAACTCAGTGGATAAATATGTAAAGAATCTAGAGTTAATAATGGCTAATCTATCAAATGACCGTAAGGAAGAAAATATTTGATGTTCCCCAAAAAATGACATGACGAGAAATACGAAAAGTTTTAGAGATGGAGTCCCATGTCTGATACCTTTTATGTTTAATGTCATATCCTAGAAAACAACATAGGTAGGCCCTTGGTTCCATCTTGTTGTGTTTTTGTGATTTGAGAAAAACAAAATAAATGCAACTAAAGACTTTGAGTTCAGAGTTAGTGGGAAGGTTACCTAAATGTGCTCAAATAGAAACTGATACTAAATTGTAGTAGAAGGAACACGGTTTATAGTGTACACTATGGTTAATATAGCTTCACCCCAAAAAACGCTTAAATAAAGAAATGAGGAGGGCACAAACTGTGTCAATGTTTGTGTTTGACTCATCTATTTTGTTGGGAGGTTCTAGGGCACGTGCGGTGGTGGAACGTGCCATTTTTGTGACGCTAGTTGAGGAAGGCATGATCATTTTATTCCATTATATTATTTGAGCAAAAAAAATTAATATTTTGAGAAAATTGGGTTTAAACCATAAAAGAAAAATTATAATATATTTGGAATAGTTCAGATCTAGTTTTATTAAGAAATAACCATATAAATCGAGATTAATCGTCCATAAATATAACAAAATAACAAGGACCTCCACTTGTTGCCTAAGGAAAAGGCCCGCTAACACTAGAATGCACTAAATCAAATCAGGGGTTGGTACTCCGATCTGAAGATTAAGTAGTATCTAGGGTATCGGGTCCGACCAAATTCAATTTGAGTCCTATCCGTTGCTGATTGAAGTTCATCGATCAATGGAGGAGTGTTTGGTCATTCCAAATCAATTGGTTCTGTTGAAGGATGGGTGTGCAAGCAAGCTAGAGGTTAAATCTAGTGGCTGGTAATGGGAGAACCAATGAGCAGGCAAAGTCAAAGGCGAATAGATGAGATTTTCTTTGGAGATATCGATTGGAAATTAAGTGTATGTATCGGGCGGAGGATTCTTCACCGTCCTTTCACCTATACAGATCAAAATGGGGATTTCAGATGGGCCCATGCTTCTAGAGTGAGAAGATGTGGCTCATCAAATCTTGGGAATAGGTTTGAATTCTAAATTTTTTTTCTCTGATTTATTGGCTCCTAAAATTGAAGGATTTGATTCATAAGGTTTCTCTGGTCTATGTTTCTTAGTTATTTTGCTCTACTTTGTCTTAGTCTTTGTTTTATCCTTACATTCTTATGGTTGTGATTGGGTTAAGTTCTAGAGGTATCCTATGGTAATGAATTTCAGAGAAAATGTTTTGGGGAGAAAGTGGAAGAGGATTATCACTATCTTTGTGGATAATATCCTGGAGAGAGTTAACAGTCATTGGCTTAACCGAGTTGTTCAATGGCATGGTTATGTGTTAGACGTGTTCATACCAACCTAGAGAAGAGTTGTCACGAATTCTAGATTTGGATTTGTGAGATTTTCTATTCTTTTTGAAGCTCAAAGGGCTATAAGAGTCCTTGATGGATTAGTTACTTTTTAAACAAAGTTGAAAGTTCGTTTTGTGGCTTTTGGACCGTCTAACCGCAGGAGTTTTGAGAGAAAAATGTGGTAAGCAAGATTGATAATGGTCTTCTTCCTCTTGAGGATTCCTTGTCCAAGTACTTGATAAGGGTAGAATTATTATCAATACTAATACAAAAGACTTTATCGATGAGAACATTTCGGTTATTTGTGAAGGTAAAACGTACACTATTAACAAGCTACTATCGGAAGTTGTCTCAATCATTTGCGAATGGTCAATGGGGTGAAAAATAATATGAACTCTATTGATTCCTTTAAACAAGGTTCTTAGAAAGTTGTTGTGGTAAATAGGGTGGAAGTTAGAAAAGACGTTGTAGATGTAGTCTTTAAACCTTGTGAAACTCCAATCTTTGTTTGTGAGGATCTACTTAAAGATTTTCTGAAGAGGGAGGATGATGTTACTTTGGGCCTTTATCAAATAAAAATGATTGAGGAAGAGGTAAATTCTTACTCAGTGGACACTATTGAATCAGTATCAAGAAACCTAGTTCGGGGAGTCAAAGATAAAAAAAAAAAAAAAAAAAAAATTAAAAATAAAAATAAAAAAATGAGCTCTATATAAAAATAGCGAAAAAGTTACAATCTAAGACGTGGAAAACCCTCTTGATCTTCACGAACGTAAGAAAGAACGACGTGAGGTAATAGGATATCTGTAGAAAACAATAAAGGGCTATTCAAAACAATATTAGCTAGACTATCGACAACAAAGTTACATTCTCGATGAACATCAGCAATCTGAATGTCAAATGATAGAATCCAAAACCGAACTATGTTCCAAATATGGGCAATTGACCAGACTGGACTATCCTTCCTTATAGAATGAACCAAAGCTAACGAATCGCTTTTCACTAGCAAGGGAAGCTGGCCCAAACGCAGAGCTTCCTGAACCCCCATGAACAACCCGTGAAACTCAACTAGGAAACTCGAACTAACTGTTAGGGGGAAGAAGAAATCCCAACTAACAACTCCAATACTGTAGCGAACAACCCCACTACAAGTAGACGTTATGGTCTCCCTTTCCAAAGCTCCATCCACATTAAGCTTGAAAAACCCCTCAGGCGGACGGGACCAACGGCAAATCAGTGACCGACGATGAATAACCTGCTTGATTGGGAAACCCAATAGTGCCAGAGAATGGATCCCAAAAGAAGAAGAAACCGACTTAGAGATAATCAGAGGGCTCAGCGTATTAACCCAATTCCTAACTTTAGAAATAATATATTTATCAGACATGGAGATATTATCATAGATAGAAAGGTTCCAACTTAACCATATCTCCCAACAACTCAGCGATGGGATCAACGCCCCTAATTTATGAAACTGAGAACTCCCTTTAAGTCTACTCCACCACAACTTAATACGGTGTAGTAAAGGTTGAGGGATAAAAGAAATATTAAAGAAGGAGCTAAAATCCTGCCACACTTTCGAAGCAACCTTACTCTCCAGAAAAAGATGTTGGATATTCTTAGTGGAACGAAAGAGGAAGCATCGACAACCCGAAACCAAAAGCACTCCCATTCTCTGGATGGAAACATCAACTGCTAGTTTATCTTTTAACAGCCGCCACATAAAAATCTTAATCTTCAAAGGAAAGCGAAGACTCCAAAGCTTAGAATAATGATAAATCGGGATTACCTCGCCTCGAATATCTCTCCAAGCTGATTTGATGGAGAAGACGCCATTATAGCTAGGAAGCCAAATAAGAGAATCCGATTCTGATGACAATGAAGGGAAGGAGCCCTCCAAGAAATCTTGAGCATCAGCTTCCAAGTCTAGGGAGATCCATTCCTTATCCTGAAGGCAAATTTTGACAGAAGACAATGAGTTGGTAAAATCTAGGTTATTAGCAAGGATACCAAGGCCCCAATCGTCATGCCAAAAACTAGTGAGCTTGCCATTACCAACTTTCCATCTCGATAATTGCAGAAAAGTATTTTTAGCCGACAAAATATCTTTCCATATTTTTGAACTCCCAATATGATCTGTCCATAAAGATAAAGGTAGATTATTAGTGTATTTGGACCGCATAAAATCACACCAGAGATAATTCCCTTTTAGAAGAGCACAAATCCACTTGAGAGAGAAAGCCAACTTCATATCCTTCAGATTACAAAGACCAAGACCGCCAGAAGAGGTATCTTGACAGATTTTTTGCCACGCCGCCCAATGCCTTTTCTTTCCAGAATCCGAGTGACCCCAAAAGAAATTCGCAAACATGGATTCCATATCCGTCAGAATACTATTATGAACACAAGTGGAAGCCAAAAGATGAAGATGGAAGGAGGATAAAACATGCTTTAGTAGAACAAGTTTACCTCTACTCGATAGAAGCTTATCTTTCCACCCATCAACTGTCTTGGATACTTTCTCAATAAGACCAAGAAAGTGGCTCACTTTAAGATAACCATAGGTAAGGGGCACACCAAGGTAAGTACAAGGAAAAACACCTTAACTAAAACCTGTGGAAAGATTGATAGCCAAGCGACATGCATTAGGACAATTATGATGAATATAGAAATTACTTTTTGGAGCATTCACAAATTGACCAGAGGCTAATTGATATTCTTTAAGCACCTTCATTAAGTTTCTAATGCTGTGAGAGCTTCTGTTACAAAAAATGAGGGTATCATCTGCACACATCAAATGAGAAATCAGAGGACAACATCTTTTAGTAATAAAATATTGAACCCAACCATCTATCATGGATCGATAGATATTTCAACTGAGGACCACTTGAGCTAAGATAAATAGTAAAGGAGAAATAGGGTCGCTGGTTGTGCGCAAAATACGCCGCTACTTACTCTCGCAAGTATACGAGGTCTAAGTTTTAGTATAGTGTGATCGTTAAGATCGGGTTATCGTATTCACAGGGATTGTTGTCGTTACAATCGAATACCGCGTTTGTCGTGACCTAAATTTATCTAGGTGAAAAACAAATGTATTTAATTAATTAAACTAATACTAATATATCCTAAATTAACTACACTATTATGCTAATATGTTTTAGGGTGAAGAATTGCATAGGGATTAACGTGTATACAAATACGTGTTCGATTCCGATTTACTCGCGTTTACGTTGTTCGACCTATTTGACAACCTCGGTACGTAAACTCCACTGCCACCTCTTCCGAGTGTAAGATAGGAGAATACATGACTTCGAGTCAATGAAGAAGTCCCCCTCAACGTCTTAACGACCCTAGGTCACGTGAGTCTCGTCCAGCGTCATTGATTGCACACAATCCAACTCCCTCCCGGGTTATTGGATCGTCGCGTTGTATTTACCCTATTGATTCGCCGTCTTCTCTACTTCAGGATGCGAGCTCTACACCTAAAATTCCTAACCCTTGGCTTAACTATAGCCTAAGGGGCTCAACAATACAAGAGAGATGAGATAGATATCGGCCAAGGGGGAAGAAAGGGGATATTTATAGCAGAAATATCCTAAAAATATCTAAAGGCTGTACAGGGCAAATCCGCCTAGGCGGTGGAAATTGCGCCTAGGAGAATTTAGGTCGGTTAAGTCTAATCATCTGGGCGGTGAAGTAGGCGGTGAACTGGAGAACATTCTGTTGGATTTTCGCCTAGGCGGTAGAATTTCTAACTAGGCGAGCGGTTGTCAGTAGCCCTTCTTCATCCTCTGCTAGATTTCCGCCTAAGCGGTAGAATTTTCGCTCAGGCGGTCGTCCGTCAGTAACATTTTGCTCTTATCTGCATCTTCACCGCTTAGGCGGTGGTCTGGATGCCTAAGAAGTGGGCCTGTTTTAGCTTTTAGCCTCCGAGCTTGTTTATCCATCGTAACTTCGAACCGCTTTGGTTTGATCTCATCGTTTTAGCTCTAGTTTCCTATCTTTTCAACCCACAGACCTGAGTTATACAAAAAGTATGAATACTAATTAAAATATAATAAAAATAACTATAAACATATTCGAAAACTAACCAAATAGGATTGAAAATAGATAGGTTTTTCACACCTATCAATACCCCCAAACTCAAAATTTGGCTAGTCCTCGAGCCAAACACACACACTAAAATGAAAAATATACAAATGGAAATAAATAACAAACAACCTAAAAACAATCTAAACATAACAACATGCGAGTTTTGACTTCTTCTAACGGCCTATTTATTTTTCCCTCAATAACCGCCATTAGTATCGAGTTCAAGCGGTAACACAGAGCATGTAATGTTCTAGATTTTCAACATGCAATAATGGTGAACGCTATTCTAGATCCTATAAACGTGTTAGTGAGAAACTCAATAATATAACTATACAACGATCGGATTGGATTATCCACCAACGAAATTCATGAGTTAAGGATTACCATAAGCTTGATTGGGGTCCACTCTCCACTAATGTAGGTTTAGTAGTTCATGAAGATCATTAGGGCTTGGTTCGGTTAAGGTATATTGGCCAAGGGTAATTTGGAATAGAAAACGGGTTAACGTTGTTAACTTAACGTTACCCAAGGCTCAACGCTTGGCACATTCACTCTCGAATCCCCATAGAAAGATTGGAAAATAATCTTGAACATGCATTTAAGACCGACGTACTCACTTGTCAAAAAGAAATGGAAATAAAAACCGTATTTACATTTGGTTCTTTATTTTTATTTTATTTTATTTTATTTTATTTATTTATTTTATTTTTTCAATGAACACACCCCCAAACTTATTTGATTTTTACAATTGAAGGGGTGTGTGAAATACAAATGAAAAACGACAAGTGAGTACTCAAATACCGAACCAATTTGAAGTTCACCCTAATCCCAACCGCTCACATCAAGAAACCTTTGCAACGGCTAACTTGATTCACTCACATGTGCCTTTAGTTTAGCGATAATGGACTGGAAGAAATTCAATTGACCATGGTATTGGTTTATGTGTTCTGAATTGAATTTGCATTTAGGTTTCGACAAGGTAACGAGGGATAAACATATATCAAGGTAAGCTTCAAAGGCTTAAGCGACAAATAGAATGCCTAAATCACGTCTCCTGAACTACCTCGCCTAGGATTTTGTCTCAAGCTTCCCCTCAATCAAGTTATAGAACCCTTAATGTGTCATGAATTTGGTTAATTTTTAATCGTCCTCAAATCACTTGAATAAAAATACATTGAGTCTATGTGCCCGTGCAAATTAGGATCTACAATAATTTTGACCAAAATGCATAGTCAAGCACACAGAATCACACATGGATGGGTATTACCCTTGACTTCGTAAACAACCAGGGGTAATTTTCATCATCGGGTGACGGCCCAGATGAATGCAAAACTCAACATATAAACAACAACACAAAAACATAAACACATTCTAACCTAAACACACATGCAATACGAAAAACGATAACACATAAACTAACAATACTACATACTACACATCACCCCCAAACTCAAAGTGGACAGTGTCCTCAGCGATCCCAATCATCAATCTCAACATATGGAATTAAAAGATGCTGACGAAGGGTGTTTAGAACACTTACCTGGGAGGCGATTAAGTCAGATGTGATGGATAAAAAAGAATTTCTTGGGTTGTCTCCCAAGAAGCGCGTGGTTTAATGTCCTCAACCCGACATTTTCAGAACGCCCTCAAGATCGGCGAGGTTTTGCTTTGGATAGTACGATCTTTCAACGAAACACCTCACCAGCTTATGTGCTTGGCCAAGCAACATAAAACGATTTGGAATCCTGTCAAAAGGGATGCATCAATACCCATCGATCTAAGATCGCCAAGTACCCTGCATTAGAAACAAAAACAAAACTACAAACAAAAATTATATACAAAATAAATGCCTAAAGTAAAATTAAGTCATTTACACACAATATCAATAATAACAACTTCACCAATCCCCGGCAATACGAAACACATGCTTCCCCTATCTAAAACTTAAGTCCAGGGCCGTTACCGCATTTTCTGACAATAACATCAAAACAATCCCCGGCAACGGCGCCAAAAACTTGGTAGCGCGCAAAATACGCCGCTACTTACTCTCGCAAGTATACGAGGTCTAAGTTTTATTATAGTGTGATCGTTAAGATCGGGTTATCGTATCCACAGGGATTGTTGTCGTTACTATCGAGTACCGCGTTTGTCGTGACCTAATTTTATCTAGGCGAAAAACAAATGTATTTAATTAATTAAACTAATACTAATATATCCTAAATTAACTACACTATTATGTTAATATATTTTAGGGTGAAGAATTGTATAGGGATTAACGTGTTTACAAATATGTGTTCAATTCCGATTTACTCGTATTTACATTGTTTGACCTATTTGACAACCTAGGTACGTAAACTCCGCCGCCACCTCTCCCGAGTGTAAGACGGGGGGAATACATGACTTCGAGTCAACGGAGAAGTCCCCCTCAATGTCTTAACGACCCTAGGTCACGTGAGTCTCTCCCAGCATCATTGATTGCACATAATCCAACTCTCTCCCGGGTTATTGGATCGTCGCATTGTATTTACCCTATCGACAATCTCCGTTCTAAAACTCCATCGCCACCTCTTCCGAGTGTAAGACAAGGAATATAACGCAACTTCGAGCCAACGAAGAGGTCTCCCTCAACGTCTTAATGACCCTAGGTAGCGTGTGTCTAGCCCCACGTCATCGATTGTCCACGATTCGAACCCCGACCGGGTTATAAAATCATGGCGTTTGTTTACCCTAATCCGAATCCGGAGTTTTTTCAAAACCTTGTATTCTCCATTTATCAATATAAGCATAATAAACAAACAATACGATAAATACAATCAAACTACAAAGAACAATCACAAACGAAACACCGAAATCACCCAAACGACGTATTTATAAATTATAGGTTAATCCCTACTACAATCCATATTTAACTCGGGCCCATAGCCATATAATACGCCGCTACTTACTCTCGCAAGTATACGAGGTCTAAGTTTTAGTATAGTGTGATCGTTAAGATCGGGTTATCGTATCCACATGGATTGTTGTCGTTACTATCGAATACCGCGTTTATCGTGACCTAATTTTATCTAGGCGAAAAACAAATGTATTTAGTTAATTAAACTAATACTAATATATCCTAAATTAACTACATTATTATGTTAATATGTTTTAGGGTGAATAATTGTATAGGGATTAACGTGTTTACAAATACGTGTTTGATTCCGATTTACTCACGTTTACGTTGTTCGACCTATTTGACAACCTCGGTACGTAAACTCCACTGCCACCTCTCCCGAGTGTAAGATGGGGGAATACATGACTTCAAGTCAACGGAGAAGTCCCCCTCAACGTCTTAACGACCCTAGGTTATGTGAGTCTCGCCTAGTGTCATTGATTGCACACAATCCAACTCCCTCCCGGGTTATTGGATCGTCGTGTTGTATTTACCCTATCGACAATCTCCGTTCTAAAACTCCCTTGCCACCTCTTCCGAGTGTAAGACGAGGGATATAATGCAACTTTGAGTCAACAAAGAAGTCCCCCTCAATGTCTTAACGACCCTAGGTAGCATGTGTCTAGCCCCACGTCATCGATTGTCTACGATTCAAACCCCGACCGGGTTATAGAATCATGGCGTTTGTTTATCTTAATCCGAATCCGAGGTTTTATCAAAACCCCGTATTCTCTATTTATCAATCCAAGCATAATAAACAAATAATACGATAAATACAATCAAACTACGAAGAACAATCATAAACGAAACACCGAAATCATCCAAACAACGTATTTATAAATATAGTGTTAATCCCTACTACAATCCATATTTAACTCGGGGTCATAGCCGCATATACAAGAAAATAATGAGCTAAATATGCTCACATGCTCCTAAGATAAAAAAATAAGAAAAATGATCGAAGAACTTAGCCTCGTCCGAAGATAACCCGCTAAGAACGCTCCACGATCGATTCGCCGTCTTCTCCATTTCGGGATACGAGCTCCATACCTAAATTCCTAACCCTTGGATTAACTATAGCCTAAGGGGCTCAAAAATGCAAGAGAGAGGAGATAGGTATCGGCCAAGGGGGAGGAGACGGGATATTTATAGCAAAAATATCCTAAAAATGTCTAAAAATATCTAAAGGCTGTGCAGGGCAAATCCGCCTAGGCGGTGGAAATTGCGCCTAGGCGGATTTAGGTCGGTTAAGTCTGATCGCCCGGGCGGTGAAGTAGGCGGTGGACTGGAGAACATTCTGTTGGATTTTCGCCTAGGCGATAGAATTTTCGCCTAGGCAAGCGGCTGTCAGTAGCCCTTCTTCGTCCTCTGCTAGATTTCCGCCTAAGCGGTAGAATTTCCGCTCAGGCGGTCGTCCGTCAGTAACATTTTTCTCTTCTCTACATCTTTACCGCTTAGGCAGTAGTCCGGATGCCTAAGCGGTAGGCCTGTTTCAGCTTTTAGCCTCCGAGCTTGTTTATCCACCGTAACTTCGAACCGCTTTAGTTTGATCTCATCGTTTTAACTCCAGTTTCATATCTTTTCGACCCACACACCTGAGTTATACAAAAAGTATGAATACTAATTAAAACATAATAAAAATAACTATAAACATATTCGAAAACTAACCAATTAGGATTGGAAATAGATAGGTTTTTCACACCTATCAGTCGCCCTGACGAAGTCCTCTAGAAGAAGGAAACCAACCCTTATATACCCCTTGGAACACTACAGAGAAATAATTCGAGTCAAAACATCTAGAAGCGGCAACAATAAATCCAGAGTTGAAACCAAATCAATTAAGCACCTCTATTAAGAAATTACACTCAATTCGATCATAAGCTTTGGCCATGTTGAGTTTGAGCATAATATTACGCCCACGAATATTCTTACCCAAATCCTTGACCAGTTCTTGGGCAAACCCAATCGCTTCTATGATGGATTAGCCTTTAATAAAACCATGCTGCTGAACAGAAATCAACTTCGACAGAACAGATGCCAATCTGGTAGCTAAAGCCTTTGAAAAGATTTTATAACAAATATTATATAAACTGATCAGGCGAAAATCTTTTAGAGAAGACGGTTGAGACTTCTTCGGAATAAGGACCAGTAAGGTACTAGAGAGAGAAATAGAAATGTGGTTCCCTTTAAGAAAATAATTAGCAGCTTCCCAAATAACTTTATCCACTATATCCCAAGAAAATTGGGAAAAACTAGAAGATAGAGAATCCATACCTGGTGCACCATCAATGGGAATGGACCAAATAACATCTTTGATTTCCTCTAACGAGAAAGGAGCCAAATAACATATCATTATCCATATCCATAACAATACGAGGGATGGAATCAAAGACAATGTCAGAAACGAACACCTAGGCAGTCGAGTATGAATCCTTAAAAAACTCAATCGCAGCTTCATGAAACTTATTGGGATCCGCCAAGCTACTCCCATCTTCATGGAGAATTGTAGACAAACAAAGAGGGGAATTACTTATTTTAACGGACGTGTGAAAGAATTTAGAATTGCTATCCCCCTCTGCTAGCCAATGCTCTCGAGATTTTTGTTTCCAATATACTTCCTCTCCCTTAAGAAGATTATTATATTCCGTAGTATCCTGATCAAATAAATTCGAAACACTCTGAGACCAGTTGGTTTGAAGCATAGAATCATAAGCTTCTACTCTATCCTTCCAAGAATTTAACTCGACAAAGACGTTCCCAAAAGTTTGAGCAATCCAAACTTTAAGGGCCGCTCTCCTTGATTTGATGTTAAGACTTAAACGAACCAAAGGGTTTTGATGAGAAGTCTTTCATGCAAATTTAACCACATCCAGAATCCCTCATGCAGGGTCCACATTCGCTGAAACCGAAATAGCTTCAGACCATTATATGAGAAAGAGGAAGAATGCAGAATCAACGAGTAGTGGTCCGAATTAATACGTGCTAAATGCTCCACCCGACCTTCAAACGAATTACAAATCATAGGCGACACTAGGATTCTATCTAACTGAGAATATTGGCGAGATAACCCTCGATGATTATTACAAAAAGTAAAGGTAGACCCAATGAACGAGGGATCCACCAGTCCGACTGAATTAATACATGCATTAAACTCTTGCATTGAGCTCCAAAAAGGGGTTAAACGACCCAACTTCTCGGACATACTCCGAACAACATTAAAATCACCCCCTCTCCCAAATTATCGGAATAGAGACTAAGGCAGTTGTAATGAGAAGATCCTCCCAGAGAATTCAACGTTTGATCTGAGAGCAGCTAGCATAAACCACCACAATCAAAAACTCCAAATTTAACCAAGATAACTTACAAGCAATAAATTTGCGATGTGTACGAACTATTTGAACTTCCAAATTATTTCTCCTTAAAACCCAAATGTTTCCCAACTCACATTGATTAGAGATTGCATTATGAAACTTGATAGCTTTATTAACTCTCCCCATGTTAGAATCATCAATCCACGGATCAATAACTCCGACAAAAGAAACTTTCGAAGACTTCACTATTCGTTTTAGTCTAGCAAGGGTGCTCGGGTTGCCGATCCCCTTACAGTTCCAAAACAGGATAGAGTCAAACAATAAACTTCACTTGATGGCGTGCTACCATTCCCGAAGTCTTGGAAGTACCTCCAACCGACTCCGGGACCTTCAATTTTCCTTTCTTTCTTCGGATGATTTGAAATCCATCTGGTTAATTGTTTTTCATATCCGTAGCATAACCAGTTGCTCCCTTATCATCAGACAAAGAATCCCCTTGCTCTGATTGAGAGTCCCCTTTGACAACAAAATGTTCTCCCTCTTTATCCGCAAAAAGAACTTGAAAAGTATGAATATGATCATTAACCACTACATGCAACGAAGGAGAGCCTGAATCAACAGTAACAATGTTTTTAGATGGAACTGTCATCGTCGGACCAGATTGCATTCTGGTTTCAACTGTAATATTAGAACTGTCCTGCGAAACAGCCCCATGCGATAAAATAACTACTAGAACAGGCCCTTGCAGTGTATCAAGAACATTATCAGCAGCCTCCTGTGGTAGTTCATCAATTGGACCAGCAACTTGTAGTAAAACAGCTTTTCACCAGTGTTTTGCATCACAACATCACCCAAAACAGCCCCCTGCGGTGGCTCAGCAACTGAACCGGAAACTTGCGGTAAAAAATCATTTTTTTTGCATCAAAACAATACCCAAAACAACCCCCTGCGGTAGCTCAACAACTGAACCTGCAACTTGCAGTAAAACATAATTTTTTTTGCGTTAAAACAGTACCCAAAGCAACCTCCTACAGTAAACCATAATTTACACCAATTTCATGCGGATCGGCACCACTTTCTTGAGGCACACCAGCACCTTGAATCAGAACTTGAAAAGTTTCTTTAGGACCTTGATTATCCTCAGTAAATGAGCTATCTAGGACTAACTTCCGCAATGCCCTATTACGTTTTCTTTTGAAGCTTTTTGATACTGTGTTTTCTGAAATATTAGAGCCTTCTTCCCCTGCATTTTTCTTGTCGTTCAACGGAGGGTTTTTCCTCTGGCATATCTCTAGAGAGTGACCCTGAATATTACAATTGGAACAAAAGAACGGAATCCGATCGTACATAATCTCTTGAGAAAACCCGTCTTACTTTCCGATCCAGATTTTGGGTGGTAAAGGTTTAGAGAGATCCACCTCTACACACACCCTAGCGGAGTTCAATCTTGTCAAGGTTAAAGTAGTGGAATCAATAGCAACAACTTTACCAATCGTGCTAGCTATCGCTTTTAGGATATCGGGAACAAAATAATTGATTGGAAGCTTTGGGAATTGAATCCAAAGTGGAAGAATAAAGGCATCATTTTTTGAATTAAAACCTTTATTCCATCGGAATACCTTGTAATGAAATCCCTTTATCGCGTTAACTTCACGGGAAAGAACTTTGAGAAGATCGCTATAATTAAGGAATCAAAGAAGAAGCGTTTTTGAGTCAATCAACCCCATTGTGAACTGACCCGTGAGATTCCAGGTTTTTATTTCTATCTGTATGACTTCCAAAGAAGGAAGGCCATTGTGAAATTTCAAAACCGCTGCTTGTTCAAAGAGGGCCTCTGATTGGGACAGCATGGAGCAAGATAATGAGACAGCTGACATGCCATATTTTGTGTATGATCGAGATTTCACCTCTATAGATGGAAGACAGACTTCCTTTTGTAGAGTAGCTGCATAGGATCGCACAAAACCTGTAGCTCTTGCAGGCTGTGTTGATGGGGCTGCCATATCTAGAACAAAGCAGTGATCAATGCATAAGAGTCCCTCAGAAGGTTGGGTCAGCAGAGAGTTACCCCCAACCGGCGGCGGCTAGGTTTGACGTGGGCTGAAACTCTAGCAGTTAGGGTTTCTATAGCGGGAGAATCCTAGAGAGAGAAAACACGAAGAAACAACAAACAACAGTAGTTCTGCCATGGAGGAGCGGTGATCCCCCTAGGCGCAGCTCCCGCACCGGAGAAGAAACCGGAGGTGACCCCCCCAGCCAGCGGTGGCTAGGGTTTCACGATTGCATGGCTATAGCGGCTGCTGGTTTCTCTCTCTAGGTTATAGGATTCCTATCAATTTTGCCAAATTTATCTAAAAATTCAAGTACGAGGTTACTAGAGGGAGATGTAGTAAAAGTTTGTTAACTCATGGATACTCCGAAAAAGGTTTGGATGAAATCGGTAAGATGTTCTCTGTCCTTGGAGGAGTAGCGACTAAAAAGAAGTTGTTCTTAATTCTCAAAAAGAAAGGGAAAAAGAAATCCTTAGCTGTCTAGGTATATTAATTTTTATCACTTCATTCGAAAGTGGTAAAAAGAAAAAGTCTTTTGTTGAAGTGGTTTTTTTTAGCAGTTGGTTATTCAGAAAGTAATTAATGCGGCTCAAGTTTTTTTCCTAGAATCTGGTAATTATTCTAATTTTGAAATTGTCGGTACCAAGAGTGAAGAATTTAGGGGAATCAACAACTCCGTTGAGTTGATTCTGTTTAATTTTCCATTTGGAGATATATGGGATGCAATAGAATATCCATATTTTTGAATGGGGTTTAGAAAAAAATCTTGCTGCTTAAGGTGGAAGTAGCTTGGATGATTGCTTGGTCTATCGTTTGTGCTCACTGCAGTTGAGCCAAATCAATAATTTGTTGTGTTGGTTTTTTGTTTTTTCTTATATATCTAGCTAATTGTAAGGGACTATTATATGAGGCTCTTGTTAGTTTAGTTGGGCAGTTGTGGTATTTAGTGACTGCCTTTTGGATATCTTTGATTGTATTGCTCCTATGTAGCCCGAAGTTTTCCCTATTGAATATAACTTTGCTTATAAAAAAAAAAAAAAAAAAGTAAAATCAAAGAACCAAGAAGAATTACTTATAACAAGTGAAAGGATAGGGGAAAGTTTGTACTATAATCGAAGAGATATCTCTTGAAGAGTGAAGCTATATCCCTAAGATAAATGGTAACAAAAGTGGAGGCAAGATCAAGACTCTTTTTGGCAATAAGAATTGTCGAGGAAGAACAACCCTTAGAGATCATTGTTTAATCAAATCAACAATATACATAAAAGTATACTCTATGATATGAATCTGGAAAAACCAAGGCCAATGATAAATTTAGAGCCGAAATTATCCAAGAACCGGTCTATAATTGTAAAGAACCGATAGGTCATTGATATGGCATGATCTGGCGTATGGGTTATGCGTGACAGATAATGGTTGTTTTCGACGGTGTATCGGTGCTCATATGGTGGTGATTTTTGTATCTTTTGTCTCGTCTCGTCAAGAAAAGGTGATGGCATGATGGATGTTGATATCGAAGCGGCAGTAAGACCTGTAGCATTCAAAACTACTGCAGCCTTTTTTTAAGTGGTCTTTCCATAAAAAAATAGGTGTTAATTGTGACAGATTTGATGCATGTGACTTGCACAAGCAAACTTCAGGGGTAGAAAAGTAATTTTTTGGACAAATTACAATTTTGGTCCTCGTATTTGCACATGTTTTTCCATTTGGCCCTCAAATTTTTATTTTTGTCAAAGTGGTCCTTGTATTTGCAGCCGTTTTTTGAAGTGGCCATTCTATAAAAAAAAATAGGTATTAATTATGATAGATTTGAGGCATATGACTTGCCCATGCAAACTTCAAGGGTAGAAATGTAATTTTCTTTTTTTCTTATTTTTCTTTTTTCTTTTTTTTTTCCTGCTGCTTTCTTCCAGCTTCATCCCGCATCCATGGCCGATTGAGAGCTGGATCGGTTGAGTCACTTTCTCTCTCATCTCTTTCTCTCTAGAATTTTGTATCATTTGTTTAGTTTTACGAATATTACACTTTGTGCCCAAATCTTTTGATATATTAACACTATGAGAGTTTTAGTACTTTTTATCATAAAATTACTATTCACGCATGCTGAAATTGTTAGTTTTGTACTCTTTAGAGAGTATAAGAGAATAAAATAGAGATATATCATAACGGGATAAAATGATAGAAAAATAATTGATCACCATTTGGACACTATGAAATCGCCTTTGAAATTTTTTGAATGCCCAAGGAACTCAAAATTATTATATTTATTTATTTGTGTATTTTAAAAACCGTTTATCAATTTTGTGTGATTGAAAAAAAATGTGAAACTTCAGAGATCAAATGTGCAATTTGGTAAACCTTATGGCTTAAAAAGTGTAATATTCTCCTAATTATTCTCCTATTGATCTCTCTCTCTCTCTTCCTTCTCACTCATCCCTCTCTTTCTAACCAAAATCATACCCATATATTCATGTCTTCCCTTTCATTATTGGTTAACACATTTTTCATTTTTTCTCTTTCAGTTAATGTTTAGGCTAAAAGGATGAGAATCCATTAAGTCTTTCTCTAACCTCAATACCCACTACCCAATAAACACTTGAGTGTAAAGATTTCGACAGTCATCGCGAGTAGGTTCTCGCTGAGGTCCCCGCTTAATACATGGCTTCCCCAAGAACCACCATCTCTATCATCTTCCTACTCCAACCATACACCCCCACCAGAAGCATGAGCAGGTGAGGCGCAGTCATGGATGAAAGATGAAACTAGAAGAAAGCAGCAAGAAGAAGGGAAAAAAAAAGGAAAAAAAAAATACAAAAAATTACTTTTCTACCCCTGAAGTTTGCATGTGCAAGTCACATGCTTCAAATCCTTCACAATTAATGCCTATTTTTTACGGAAGAGCCACTTAATTCAGCTTAGGAGAAAAAAAAAGTGAAGTGACATGTGATTTGCATAGGTAAATCTAAAAGTAACATTATCTGGTTACGGTCATATTCATGCGTCACTTTCTTTCCTTCCTTCAAATGAGGTGGAATGTCACAAACGAAATCTGTTTTAGCTCCTTGTACTTTCAGTTGATTTTTTTCCCCTTTTTTTGTGTGTGTGAAGAATAAATCCTTGTGCACTTATTCTGTGTTTGGTTCATTCAAATATTAGGATTGAAATTACTATGGTAATGGAATAGAATGGTAATTACCATTCCTATCTTTGGTGGCAAAATAGATTAGATGTGGTATTGGAATGACCATTTCCATTCTTGGTTGATTTATGTTGCAATAAATCAAGAATATTTATATATGAAGTCTCAAGATAATATATATGAAAGAAAGAGAGAAAAGAAGATGGAGGTAGTGGACGAGGGTAGGGACCGTTGGGGGACAGTGGTGTTACCGTGGGTCAAGGTGGTGGTACCGGTGAGGGGTTGGGGGTTGGTTAGAAGATAAAGAGAGAGAGAGAAAGTCTGGTGTCGGCTACAGGAATCGGATTCTCACATGAGAAGATGGTGTAGAGAGAGAAAAAATGAGAGGAAAGAGAAGTGTTTAAAAAAATAAAAAAATGTTGTGTTTGGTACGCTGGAATGGAATGATAATAGGATTGGAATTAGTATAGTAATGAAATGAAATGAAATGGTCATTACCATTCCTATATTTGGTGACAAAAGGGATTACATGTTGTATTGGGATGACATCAAAGGGTAAAATAGTAATTTAATTAAATTTTCAAATGGAATAATGGTTAATTTAATTAAATTTCTTTCTAATTCAAATATTTGGTTAGTATTTAGTCCCTTTTTTTACCAATAAATGAATAAAACCTAAGCCCATGTAATTAGGATTAACCAATACCAAGGTCATCTTGGTATTGGTTAATCTCATGTTTTATAGGATTAAGGAATCCTTGACAATGAGAATGAGACTTAATGATTTAATCCCATGTACCACATATAGGAATGAAATGATTATTTTCATAAGCATTCCAATCTTGTTTCAAATCCTGCGTACCAAACGCCACCTAAGGGATAGATTTGTTATAAATTTAAAGGGTAAAATAGTAATTTAATTCAATTTTCAAAAGGTAAAATAATAATTTAATTAAATTTCATTTCTATTTCCATATTTAGTTGGTGTCTGGTGGTGATTTTTGGCCGATAAAGAGTTAAAAATAATCCCACGCCAAGTTTATCTTGGGATTGGTTAATCACATGTTTTATGAGATTAGGAAATCCTTGGTAATGTGAATGAAATTTAATCCCATATATTAAACATAAGAATGGAATATTCCCATGACCATTCCAATCCCTTCGCCCAATCTCATGTACCAAAATGGCTGAAGTTATCAAAATGATTAAAATTTTTGTTTCCATTACAATTACATCAATATTTGTTTTTGTCGAATAAATTCTTGAAGTTATTTCCATTCTAAATGGTTTAGATTTTAAAAATTGTTTTCCAAGATTTTGAGAATAATTTTTCAAACTTGTGAGATGTATAATTTAGTTTCGAAAAAATGAATATATATTAATAATATGTTAAAAATTTGAAAAATAAAAGTAACGCAATTGATTGAAATATTATATTGAAAAAGAGAAATAATAATGATGTTTTTGGGTGAATGTATGGTGGAGGAAATTTGTCGAGAAATTAAAAATAAAGATATAAAATAACATTTTAGTAAATTTGTAATATAATAAAAGTATAATATAAAAGTAGGTTATGTGATAGATTAGGTATTCTAAAAATTGTTTTACAAACGTATTTTGACTTTTGAAAATAGTAAATACCATCCGGAAAGCGAAACAAATAGGCTCTTTCTATTTGCAACTTCTCTAAATTCTATGGATTTATCAAATTCTTTGGCTTAGTCAAAAATCTTGTTGTATACCGTATTTGCATTTTATTTCGATATTCATACTATTTTGTAGGTTTCAAAAAATACAGTCAAATGACTAGTTCGAATTAGGGAATTTCTTATATAACGTATCAATACATAGGTATGATTTACTTTGGTTTAGATGTTGTATCCTTGTGACATTAACTATTGAAAACACAAACTCATAATGTAGAAAATCGTCTTCTACCTTGCATACAACTTAACCATCGTTAGTTTCTTTTGAAGGATTAGGATTTACCTTTTCCTTCAGTTAATCATTTTCCTATAATTTTACATAGTGTCTTCTGCAAACCCCATTTGCCTCAAGAACGCTCTTTTTTGGTCAAGAAAGAAAGCAAGATTCTGGGTAGCAGGTCTCTTTAATGGGATTATCGTCAGGGAGGATAGTATGGCATAAAAACCACCTACCTGTCCTGTTCTGAATAAATCCGGGAGAAAATAGTGGCATAAAAACTAATTGGCTATCCTATTTTGAATAAACCAGAGATCTGACCTCTTTCAAGCCTCCCAATTATAGATCTGGTGCATCTTTTTTTTTTTTTTTAAAATCGTGGATAAGGGACAAATCCACCGAACCATGACATTTGTCTATATATGTATTTGATTTTAGAGGTTTTTTTTTGCCCTAAGCCCATATTTCGCAGTTCACTATTCACCTAACCCACTCATTACCGTAACGTTTTGAGAAGTTCATCTTTAAGAAGTCCAAAGTCACCACATTGCATAGAAGTTACTGTAATTTTTTTATATGAAAAATTTGCAGTGATGCGGTAATATTGGATTTATGGTAGTGCATGGATTGCATGAGCAGAATCTTAGTAGAATTGTTTATGTTTTAGAAAGAAATAGATGTTTTGTGTTTGATGCTTATTTGCATAATATTAATTTTTGCCCATTTCATACATTTTTATGTGCAGTTGATCAATAATATACTCGTATTTTTCTAGCACTCGTTCCCCTCCCCCCAAAAAAAATTATAAAGGCTACTTTTTAGAGTAAACCTAAAATATATTTTTAGATAATATTAATATAATATATAAATGAATAATTTTGGTAGAGATCGGAGTGCCAATTTTTTACATTGGACTTGTAATTCAAAATGAATGTATGTAAATATTTATATTTTTACGTTCTTGTCTAATTTTAATTTCTACAAGAATTCATCTCTATTTTAATTTAAAGTCCTATAATTTTTATAATATTGAAATTAAAGTCTCAACATGGGGCATGGGAACATTCATTACATCAAGATATCTCTATTATTATTCTTTTAACAAAAAAACCCAATTCAAGAAATATTGGAGACGAAATTGATTTTAATGAATTTTTGTCACTAAATGCACACCATTACCGCAAATATTTACTTTTATCACCACGTGCACAACAAATATTCACCATCACCACTACTGAATACAACCCCCATGGCATAAAAAATCATTACCCACACCACGATTGTCGTATGCCACTACTGTTGTCATCGTAATCATTCATCACCACGACCGCAGCCATAGTTGACCACTACAACAAATATTTATCACCACAAACTGCCACAACAAATTCACTAACACAACCGCCATTGCTGGAATTTTCCACATTGGAAACAGAGAGATAGAGAGAGAGGCCTTCAACGTAGTGATGGTAGTTGCCTTCGGCGTGGTAGTGGCAGCGTGAGGAGCCCATAGTGGTTGTGGTGATCGCCGTGTTGGATAGAGTGGATGGTGATGATGTTCTGGTTGTGGCCAGAGAGAGAAAGATAATTTTCCACATTGGAAACAGAGAGATTGAGAGAGACCTTCAGCGTGGTGATGGTAGTTGCCTTCGGCGTGGTGGTGGCAGCGTAAGGAGCCCATAGTGGTGGTGGTGATTGTCGTGTTGGATAAAGTGAATGGTGATGATGTTGTGGTTGGAGAGAGAGAAAGAGATAGAGAGTTTATTATTTTTAAACAAGGGTATTTTAGGAATATTCAATGAAAAATAGGGTTTTCTTGAAAGATTTATTGTAATATGTGGTATAGGAAAGTTATATTTTTTTTCCTAAAGTATGGGGTAGGTGTCAATATGGACATTGAGGTTTGTCAAACTGCACATTTGGTCCCTCAAGTTTCATGTTCTTTTCAATACCTCAAACTTAAAATCGTTGTTAATGATTTTGATGAAAAATAGGTTGTCCTTGGCATGTGATCTTCTAATGGAGATTTTTTCCATTTCATCACTTAACTAAACCTAAAACGTTTTTTTCTAAAATTGTGTCTTTAAGCACGAAAGACTCACACTCTATTAATAAATCAGGAAGGATTTTTCAAAATATCTTTTTTTCAATGGCCTAGATTGATTTGAAGAGAATAGATGGATAAAATTAGACAATGAAAATGTTTGGTGGAAATTGCTTAAAAATTTCACATCCCTCTTTCAAAACAGTTGACTTTAATTATATGTAATTTTTTTTTCCTTTATATTTATAAATTTAAAAATCAATGTAGTGAATATAGTCTACTGAATATTAGGCATCCCTAATATATAAAAATAGTGATAATATTTTGTAGTAAAATATGTGGGTATATGGTATCAGGGAGGGGAACGAGGACAAAGGTAGAAATGGTTGATTGATAGTGAGAAATCTAATGGTGAATTTTTTTTCCCTTCCAAATGCTCCAATACATTTTTATATTTACTTGTTTTTTGAATTCACAGATTAGGGTCTAAAGTACTTACATCAAGGTCTGGGTGCAATGCAATTTTATTTATTTATTTATTTTTCACAAATGTTCCTATATCTAAAGAGACTAATCTTATTTAGAGTGTATAACTGTGATTCTCAATAAGTGTTTTTCTGCATACTCGAACTTCTGATAATGTAAAAGTCTTTCAACCGTTTTACCTCAAGCAGATCTTACTACTTAAACTACACTATATAAATTTATATGTTAGTAATTTAACAGTAACTTGTAATAGTTTTGAATTGAGGTGGATTAATTTGACAAATTGAATTATGAAAAATTGAACACATTGAATATAGTTAAGGGGTTATTTTGCTATTTATTTAATATTTGTGCATTAAAAGGAGGTGGTGGCAGCTTTACAGGCTAAGAACAACCGCCGGAACTTTACGGGGCTCTTTTGGTAATCATTTTGTGCCCATCCTATGCAGTGGGATGAGAATGAGATGGGATGGGATGTGATGAGATAAGAATTTTGTTTTCTTCTTATGAGCAGAATCACGTTTGGTAACGATGTTATCCTAGAAATCAAAAACGAATCCTAAATCACAATTAAACAATCATAAAGCAATTGAACTCTAAACCAAAATTAAGAAATCATCAATCCTAAACCCCAATCGAAATTGAAATCATAAACCCAATCAAAAACGAAATCCTAAACCCCAATTTAAATCGAAATCGAAATCGATTACAACCCGAAATCATATTTTTTCTTAAACTTAACTGAACTTAAATTCATTCCAAATGGTCGAAGATGTGCAATTTTCCTCATTTTCTGGCGCCAGACTATGCTTCGCATTCATCTTCACCGTCGTCTTCATCATTTCCCAAACGACCTGTGATTTATACCCTAGAAATCGAAATCGATTTCGATTTCAAAATCGAAACCTTAAGCACGAAAAGAAATCAATTTCGATTTCGAAATCGAAACTCTAACCAAGCGAAGAAATCGATTTCGAATTCAAAATCAAAACCCTAACCATGTGAATAAATCGATTTCAATTTTGAAATCAAAACTGTAGCCACGAAGAAGAACACGCGAAGGAGATGAAGCAGACGACAGTGAAGGAGGAGGATGACGACGAAGATGACGAAGAACACAAAGAAGAAAGAAGAAGAAAAATGAAGAAAAAAAAGAGAAAGAAAAATAGACTTACAAGAGTTGAAGGCTAGACTTCATTAACAATTCTATTAATACCGACCTCCTTTTTTTTATTTTGGTAAAGGAATGAGAATTATAAGAAACAACAATTTTTTGTTTCTCACTTCTTAAGAAAAAGTGAGAATGATTATTAGTTTTGGGATGAGAATGGGAACGGAAACAGCTTTATCAAACGTTATGCTCAAACATAAATCCTAAAAATTTGGGAATGAGATGGAAATTTTTGGGATGGGAATGGTTACCAAACGGGTTAGCCTACGCCATATCCCAATTCTAAAAATAAAACATAAAATGCATAATAAATGGAATAACTCAGTGCGACATCGAGGCATGAATAAACTAAACTATTTAGTTAACATGGGAAGGATCTGGATTTTGAGAAGTTCTAAGTCCACCCCCACCTTACATCATTGAAGTTTAGTAAGATTTGAAGTTCTTTGCAGTGGAATCAATACAGACTAGGCACCTCCTTCATCACCAGAATCCATGATACAGGTTAAATGAAAATGATTTTACATCATAGGTTATCATTTCAGAATTTTTATTTTTATTTTTATTGAATTATCTAAACATAAAATATATGGAAAAAGGAATTTTTTTTACTAATATGCCAAATATTTACTCAAGCATTATATCAAACAAGATTTGCGCAAATGAAAACATTTGAATTTGCAACATACATATATTGAATATGTATTGAATAAGTTTGAGGAGCACCATGTAAGCGACACTCCCTAGAACACACTATAACAAAAATGACTTATCGGGGCACAAAAAAGTGTCACGACAAAGCTCCTATTGCAACACTTGGACTTTTTTGGACACTTAGACTAGTGCTCCGTAAAAAGCCGTCCCAATAGGTTATAGGGGCAATATATAGTGTCCTTTTATTTGAACTTGTTAAGACAATAATAAGTGTCCTATAAGATAGCTATTAGAATACCATATATTACTTCTATAGCATTTTATATTTTTTAAATTATATATATTAAAGCACTACAAAGTATTGTGAAAAGTCTCTATTAGGACACAAGAATGTGTCGCAAAATTATAAAAAAGAACTTACATAAAACGACACTATTTAGCGTCCCAAAAAGTATCAGTTTTTTTTTTTTTTTTTTTTTATAATTTAAAATTATTTTAAAATATCAAAATACTCTATATCCAAACAATAAAAACTAAAAATTCCTCACAATACAAAATACATGAAGAACTCAAATTTTTTCATTAAAAATGGGGAATTAAAAACCCCAAAGATACACAAAATTATATCAGTCATGGGTCACTACTTCCTTTCAACATCTAAGCTACCATTCGTAAATAAAAACAAAGTTTAACTAAAAAAGTAATACACATACTAAATTTGTGTTAAATGTATTTTTCATGCAATACTCCTCATCTTTTCTCGACTGATCCGACATAAAATAAGTCAGTCCCATAATTTCCTGCAAAACAAAACAAAAAAGTGCTAATCAATGCAACTGGAATTAGAAATGAATGCATGTAAAAAGAACTAAAAAATTTCAAACATTCAGTTCTAATTCTAATACCGATGCCCCAATTCCCTGCAACCAAAACACTTACCTTACTTGGAAGTTCTTACACCAAGCAGCGCGAAGAGCTCGACAGAAAGAGATTGAGAGAGGGCCGTCGGATTAGGGCAGCAGGGAAGAGAGAAGCAAAGCATTTTACATTAGGCGCCAGGGCAGAGGCGAAGAAGTCCATTGCCGGCTGCTAACAAATAAAATTTACTTTCAAAAAGATAAAAATAATAAATGATATATATTGTGAAGTCTGTCAAAGCACAACGAAAAAACTTACTTGGCAAAGTGCCACATAAAGTAGTAAACTTTATAATGCTAATTTTAGCCATTTCTACTGGAAATGCTTTAAACTAGTAGTACATTACAGGCATAGATTACAAACAAGCTAGAAAGGATTGTCTTGCTTAGCATATGCAAACATATGATCTCATGCTTGGGTAAGTAATGCCAAACCTGATGAGTGATGCTCTGGTCAGATTCCTTATATGGAGCACCTTCTCCGTCCCAAGAAACCACACCACTGAAAGCGGGAATGAAAAAAAATAGAGACTCCCTCGGAACATAAGCATATAGAAAACAAAGTCATACTAAGGATAACAAATGAAGCACAAACACCGCAAACAAATCACACCAGAAGGGAATCTTTCACAAGCAAGGTATGGAAACCTGCACCCATTGTGTCTCTCCAAAAACAGGGTGAGTAAAATTTTATCTACTATAGTTTTTCTCAAGTTAACTCCAATGAGATGAACAACCACTGATTTCAAAAACTCCTCTATAAATAATTGAGAGAGTCATGATGCTTGAGAACAAAATAATATAAGTGTTCTTAAAAAAATTTATAGACAAACATTCAAGTTTTTTATATTTTCAACAGGTTATAGAAAATCATCTTTTCCTATAAGCTTTGATGCAATTTTTGACCATTCACAACTTAAGGCATACCCTAGGACGAGCATCAACTTTGTCTTTTAGAAAAAATAATATAAATAAATTTATAGTGTTACATCTAATGAAATAGAATGGGCCTAACTGATTATTATTGGACATCAACATGTTGACATATAAGGAATAATCCAGGCATAAATTCCACTAGTTAAGTATCATACCTCGCGACTCAAAAAGAATGTCATATTCTTGAAGAGATTTTTACATTCCCTCGTCTCAGCATCATCTTCATCCTTGCCTGCAACATCTTCAAAAAGGTGCATCAATGCACCAGGTTCATTTGAAGGAAGTTGGTGCTAAAGTTGGGCCAATCTAAGTTCAGATTCAACAAGTTTTGATCCATCCTGTTGGTCCTCAGATTGCTCATGTCCAGATGAACTAAGAACATTAAATCCCACCACATGAGCTTTAGAATTAGCATTAAAGTATCTCAACAATGCATAGAGATCTGCACAATTCAAAAAAATGTAAATGTTATCATCTCTTCAAATAAAACATGAGCTTTGACACATGTTTGAAGCATATATTAGTGAACTAAAGGTAATCATGTAATCACTATCAGACATTAAGGCCCCGTTTGGTAACCATTTCCATTTCACAAATTCTCATTCTATTCCCAGATTTTTGAGAATTCTGTTTGGAAATAGCGTTTAGTAATTTTTATTTCCGTTTCCATTTCATTCCCATTTGAGAATTGTGCCCATTTTTTTCTTAAGAAATGAGAAACAAAAAAAAAGTTGTTTCTCATTATTCCCATTCTATTCCCAAAACACATAGTCACTATTCACCTACCGGCCGACCACCGCCCACCGTCGCCGACCACCGTCCGTCGCCGTTGCCGCCAGCCACCGTCCGGCCGAAAAATTCCAGGCCACTTCCGGCCGTAGCCGGTGCCACCACCGTCCGGTCATCGCCGGTGGGGGGCCATCGCCGTCTCCGACGCCAGAGCACCGCCGGCGGCCGTTACTGGAGCACTGCCGTCGCCGGCGCCGGAGCACCGCCGGCCGCCAGCGACAGCGCCACCGCCGTCAGGCCAAACACAAAAAAAAAAATTAAAAAAAAAAAGGATAAAATGGTTACCAAACAAAATTCCCTTCCCAAAACAAAAAAAATAAAATTAAAAAAAAAAATTATCGTTACCAAACGCGATTCTACTCCCAAAAAGAAAACAAAATTCCCATCTCATCTCATCCCATCCTATTCCCATCCCATCCCATTCTCATCCCACTGCTGAAATGGAAACAGAAACGGTTACCAAACGCTACCTAAAGTTTCCAGACAGTTGGGAAGTTTTAATCAACATATTTCATCATGGATATTGAGTGGATGGAAATATATCAAACCTGCTGCCAAGGCTTCCAACTGCGAATCAAGAATTGGTGGGTACTTTACATTTATTGAATGATATAGCCTAAAGTTGACAAAACAAGGAGTCTGCAAAAATTAAAAAATTAAATGATTAAATACACACATAATATATATATCATACCATATATTTAACTAATGCAAAAGAGATAAGGGAAGAAACCGCAAACACAACCCCATCATGCAGAAAGTTCTTTAAACTATTAAATAATTATTGAAAATGGGGGATTAATTCATAACATGTGTATATTAGTTATGAAATCTTGATTAAGACAGTTTAGGTGAAGTTAACAGGTACTATTCAGAAACATTGACGTGCAAATGTAATGTTATACGTCTAGAATAAGAAGCAGTAACGTTAACAAAAAATTCATCGCTGCTTGTTGACTTGGTACTTGGTTATAGCACTTCGGTTATGAGACAATCTGTCACACTTTTCATTTCATCAAATTTCCAGCCATTTAATGTTCACAAATGTCACTCGTCTAGAGACTTTGTATCATATTGTACAAAAGAACTAGAACACAACCGTCAATGAAGAAATATATAATCGATAACTAACCTCGATGAACTCCAAAAATGTTAACATGATTTTGAAATCAACATCCGGAGGCAAAACTTGTTGTAATGCATGAGGCATTAGCCAGGTGATATTTTGTCCGTTAACCTCTGCCTGTATGGTGAATGATAGACTTACTAAGCAAATATAAAAACCATATATTTCATTTCATATAAATGAAGAAAAAAAAATTAACAGAACAGAGACCTAATGCAACAATACCTGGTAATATATGCCTTTCACAGATATGAATGTTTTACGTAATTTATTAGTGCAAGATATGTAGGCCTACCATTCATGACTCAACCTGAACCCCGTAGAAAAAGCTTTGTGCTCGTAATTACAAATCAACATTCAACAATTAGACAAAAGCCATAAAAGCCCTAGCCTATATAGATAATCTGGATTCAACCAAGGTAACAAAAAAGATGGAATTAAAAGACAATCCTCCATACCTGACATTTGATGAACCATTATTCAATGCCTGAACAGGCCAACTGAAATTGAAACTGAGAACAGAACAAAACTGAAACTGAGAACATAGCAAAAATAAAACAGAAATCTAGAAATAGAAATTGGGAACATAATAGAAATAGGGAACAGAACATAGCAGAATGCATGTTCATAGCAGCAGCAATTTCAAAACATAAATCAGCGTTACAAAATCCATTTTCGAATCAACAATTGGATATGTTAATACAACAAAATCGAGAGAGCACTTACAGGTCTCTCTCACTCACCTTTTCGACACTAGCAAGATTTTGTCGACTTCTCCAGCCTTCGATGACTTTCCATATATATGCAAAAAAAAAAAAAAAAAAACTGCAGAAAATGAAGAAATTTATGTTTGTTTTAGCTTGCAATTTTCAAAAATGCAAAAAATTATCTCAATGTCGTTCCAATTTCAAGCACACTGAAGAAATTGAAACCAATTGAAATGAAAAATCAACAAACAAGTGAATAAAAATTGATTCAATATTCGAGAGAAGATGTCACCTGTTTCCACAAACATGGGAGAAATTTGATTTCTTTACGCGATTTCATGATACGATTGGAGGAATGAGTCAATGATGGCTGAACAATTATAGTATTTAATTATTTTCAATGAAAATGAAGATTTAAATTAAAACCCCGAAGTAGAAATTAAATTTCAGAAAGAGCTTACCAAGATAGAGTTCAGTATCCTGATTTGAAGCCATGGATTGAACCACAAAGCTCGAACTGTGGCGGATCTGAGGTGGCATTTCGAGAAGATGACGATAGTGATGGCCGGAGAAGAGAGAACGAAGTGAAGACTGAAGACGACGATGGTGATGAAGGCTAAAGGCTTCGCTATGGTGATGACGACGGTGGTGGAGAAATCTCAGCGATTTTGATGAAGGAAAGTTAAATGAACAAATCTCAGCGATTTCGATAAAGGAACGTTGAATCAAGAAATCTCAGCGATTTTGAGATTGAGAGAGGCTTCGATTGAGAGAGAGGCTTTGATTGAAATAGGCATAGCGAATGCTAGGGTAAAGAAGAACGATGAAAGGATTTCAAGATAGAAATAGTCATCGAGAGAGAGGGGCTTCGATCGCGAAAGAGAGAGAGAAAGAGGCTGCCAGGGGTTGGCGCCTGCTAGGTTTGAAGAAGCATAAATTCAAGAAGAGGATTTCGACTTTCGACGGGGAGCGGGAACACGAAAATATCCAGTGCCTTTTTTCTTTTTTTGGGTTAAGTTCAGCTCAAAATTAGCTTAAAACATCAATTAATCTCGGTTATAAATAATAAGCGTGATAAAACCTATAATTTATTATCACATAATAAATTTTAAGCTAGATTATATCTCATTCATATTATTACAATTACGGTTTATTCAAAAAATGAGATGAATTACATTTACTAAGCGGGATAAAAAAACTTTTTTTCTAATAGTGCAAATCGATGGCAAACCTGAAATACATAATCGACAATGGATTAGCGTCGCCGATCTGAAAATGAACCGAATCGACAACAAATCTATTAATCGACAATGGATTATTCTTGTGTTGGACACTTGGACTCGCTCATCGTCGAAGACGGTGAGCCTTTTATGGTGAACCTGCAATAAGAAAGCAAAAGGGAGAAAAGAGAATCAGAAAACGAGAGGGGAGAAGTCTTATTGTTGATCCCAAGATTTTGATGAACAATTAAGTACTGATGTTTTGATGAAACTAATGTTTGATCAAGTGTTTCAGTGATTTAAAGTTCCAATAATGAAGATGTCAAAGTGAATGGATGTTAAATGAAGATATCAAGATGATGAAGAAGTATTAAGAGTTTGAAGACATTAGGAAAAATAACTCAGATAAATATAAACTCTTAATATCCTATTTAGGAACACACACACGGCACAAAATGATTTTTATCTTTTATGTGTGTTTTGGTTGAGTATATATATTTACTCCTATGTGAATTAAAAAAGAAATATTTTTGAATGACTAAAATAGAATGTAAGAATATTAGTGGAGTTCATTTGAATATAAATATGGATAAAGGGGAAAAATTGTAATAGAAAAAAAGTTAAAATCAAGATCAGAGAAGAGATTCAGGAGAGGGCAGTCGACTGAGGAGTCAACCGGAGAAAGAAGATGAACTCTATGAATCTGTGAGTCGAGAGAGAGGTCGACCAATAGAAGCTTGGCAAACTCTCTGAATCTGCTAGTCAACAGAGTGGTCGACCGATATAAGCTTGGCAAACTCTCTGAATCTGCGAGTTGACTGAGGAGTCGACCGATCAAGTGTATAGGCTACTTCCAGTATCCTTCAGTCGACTGAACGCGCAGTTTCAGGATATTGGTTGATCCGATTTTAAATCCAAAAGTAGTCATTTTTTGTTAAGATTTGAGAGAGATTTCAGGGATATTCTTAACATTTGAGATATGGTTCATATACTAATTAAATCCTTTCAATATTGTTCATTAATTATTAAAGTTTCTTAATTTGGTACTTAAAATAGATTCTATACTTATTTATTTTGATTGAGAAATACTTTGGGGATTTAATTGAGAGTTTTAAAAGTTGTTATTAAGTGAAATTGAACTTAAATAAAGTCCTCATATTATGAAGGGTCTATAAGAGTATTTTATTATCATGATGCTTGTAAACTAGCCATTAGGAGGCTGATTACATGTGCCCTTATATAAACCTGCGAATTTTCTAAAAAACAAAATCATTCTAATCATTCTAAGAGATAAAATCAGTCTATATCTTTTTGAGATAGCGTTTATAAGAGTTATCATTCAACGATACTGTGAGTTGTTCTAAGAGTGATTCTGATAATCAACTGCGATCAATTTGTGTTGATACCGGAATTGAAGATACATTGTTTTCATCATAATTTTGTGGATTCCGGGTGAGATCTTTCCATATTGATTATTACTTGTTTATTATTGTATTTTGAAAATTGATCTTAGAAATTGTTTTTAATTTTTTGAAGAAAATATTCTTTCAGACAATCTCTTGAATCTGATTACGTGCTCCAATTTGTTACCCATATTTTGTTAAAATCATATTTCTGCATCTCACATTATTCTATCACTAGTTCGGATATTAATTAAGTTCATATATATCTGGGGTGGTAGAAATTCCGAGTGAGATTTACTTATCAATTTTTGTATTGGTGAGTTACAACGGGTTAAATATCATTGGGGATATTTAATTAAGGGTAACTGGGTTTCACTCTCTTCCTGTAAAGAGATTGAGGTAGTGATTTTTTCTTAATAAGAATTGCAAGTTTGTGAGTGATTTTGTAACGATTCAATCCTTACCGGGTAAAAAGATATTTGGAGTGTTTTAGCGAGATTTTGATTCTTGAGCCTAAGTGTTAAAAAGAATTAGGTTATTCTTTAACCTGTAAAAAGTAGAGGTTATTCCTTAAGCCTTTGAAAAGAAAATTTTAAAGGTTGATTCTGAACCTGTAAAAAAAATCGGTGTGTGGGTTTGGTTTCTACCTTTAAAGGAATCTTGATTTTAGTAGGTGTGACCTCCGTGGAGCTCGGGGAATTAGATTAGCCAAGAGTAGCTTGGTGAACCAGTATAAATCTCTGGTGTGCTACTTTCTTAATTTGTCTATTTTTGCTGTTTGTGTGTGCACCTAATTGATTGATTAATTCCACTGTATTATAAAGATAATAATTAATTTAGGATTAAAATTAATTATTTGATTTATTAATTTTTATTCTGATTATTTTTAATTACCCAATTCACCCCTCTTCTTGGGTATTCTACTGGGCCAACACTTACCTTCGGACAGATTGATGGCGATGGTCAGACCATGACGAAGGGTAGCGGTGGCGATGGTGAGGGCTTCCAGATCTAGGCAACCGAGCGATGGTGAGGGCCGATAGATCTCGTCATCGAAGTTCGCGAGAGGTACATAGAGATAGAGAGAGCATTCGGTGAAGATATAACTAGATCTGGCCAAATTGAGAACTCCAATTTGGCCATATCCAGCCAAATCGAGGCAAATCTAGCCGGAGATGGCGACAATGAAGATGGCGATGGCAAGGGTAGAGGTGGGAGAGAGAGAGAAAGATCGACGATGGAGGATTGAGTGAGAGAGTTAGGGTAAGATGAGGGAGAATCGGTGGGCAGGGGAGTCGTCGTCTAGGGATTTTAGAGAAAGAGTCTCTCAGTGGAAGACTAGAGAGTAGCAAAAAGAGATTGATAAAGAAGGCCTCAGGACGATTTGGACGGGGAGTGGGAACACCAAATTTCCACCGCCTTTTTTTATTTTATTTTTATGGTTTAATCTCACTTATAATAATAAGTGCAATAAAAACCTATGTATAATATGACACAAAATTGTGCCTTAATATAGTTTCTGTTTTTAGGGCACTATTTTATGTGATTTTACATTATATATAGATATTAATTTATTTGATTACTAATTAAATTTTATTAGGGTACTACTTTGTGTCCCATTAAATATTTGATTATAGGACACAATATATATAGTATCCTGAAAAGTACATTTATAGGGCACAAGACATATAGTGTCCCAACAAATTGACTTTTATGCGGCACTTTCAATTTTGTGTCCCAAAAAGTATTTTCATAGGACACAATATATCTAGCATCCCAACAAAAGTGTCCTTATGGGCAGTTTTTGTTGTAGTGACATCATCTAATAGATTTATGCCAAATTTAGCAACTAAGTAAAAATAACAACACAAAAGTGAAACAAGAACAAAATAGAAAAATTATATGAAACATAACCTTATAAATATAAAGAGTAGGTTTGAGGAGCACCTTTTTTTTTTTTTTTTTTTGTTTCTTAAAGTACCAGAAATCTTTATTAAAAAATGAGAAAGAATTGCAACCTAAGACAGGGAACACCCTCTTGATCCTCACGAACATTAGCAATAACGATGAGAGGTAAGGGATTATCTATAGGAAAAAACAAAGGTCTAGATGAAACAATGTTGGCAAGACTATCAACAACAAAATTACATTCACGATGGACATGGGAAATCTTAATGTCGAAGGATAAAAGCCAAAACCTCACTATGTTCCAAAGATAGGCAATCAACCAGACTGAACTATCCTTCTTGATAGAATGAACCAAAGCAAGCGAATCGGTTTCCACTAGGAGATGAATCTAGCCCAAACGATGAGCTTCCTAAATCCCCAAGAGCAGCTTGTAGAACTCAGCCAAGAAACTTGAACTAACAGCAAGGGGAGAAAAGAAGAACCAACAAGCATCTCCATTACTGTCCCAAACAATACTACTAAAAGCAGACGTCATGGTCTCCCTCTTCAGAGCGCTGTCTACATTAAGCTTGAAACTCCCCTCAGGGGGACGGGTCCAATAGCAGATCAGAGGACGACGCCGAATAACCTGCTTAATCGGACATCCCAAAAGAACCAGATAATGCTACCCAAAAGAGGATGGAATTGACTTAGATTTAGTTAAAGGACTCAGCTCCTTCACCCAGTTTCTGACCTTGGAAATAATCCATTTATCAGACATGGGAATATTGTCATGAGTTGCGCGATTCCGGTTTAACCAAATCTCCCAACAAATCAATGACGGAATCAAAGCTCCTAACTTATGAAACTGAGAACTCCCTTTTAATCTACTCTACCACAACTTAATACGGGGAATTATAGGTTAAAGAGTAAAAGGAACATTAAAGAAAGAGCTAAAATGACGCCAAACCTTAGAAGCAACCTCATTTTTCAGAAAACGATGCTGGAGATTTTCAGTGGATCGAGCAAGGCAACAGCGACAACCTGACACCAAAAACACTCATATTTTCTGAATGGTATCGTCAACTGCAATTTTGTTCCTCAAGAGCCGCCACATGAAAATCTTAATCTTCAAAGGAAAACACAAACTCCGAAGAGTTGAAAAGTGATCAACCGAGGTCACCTCACCACTGATAGCCCTCCAAGCCGATTTGGTAGAGAAGACGCCATTAACGCTAGGAATCTAGATGAGAGCATCAGAGGCTAACGACAATAAAGGGAGAGATCCCTCCAAGTAATCCTGAGTATTATCCTCCATATCTATGGATAACCATTCCTTATCCTGCAAGCAAGTTTTGACAGAAGACAGAGAGTTGGTGAAATGAAGATCATTTGCAAGGATACCAAGGCCCCAATTGTCATGCCAAAAACTAGCAAGCTCTCCATTGCTGACCTTCCATCTCGAAAATTGCAGGAAAGTATTTTTAGCTGACAAAATAGCTTTCCAAACTTCAGAACTTCCAATTTGATCTAACCATAACGATACCAGGAGATTATTAGTGTATTTAGATCTCATAAAATCACACCAAAGAGAATCCCTTTTCAGTAGAGACCAAATCCGTTTGAGAGTAAAAGTCAGCTTCATATCCTTTAGATTACGAAGACCAAGGCTGCCAGTAGAGGTATCTTGACATATTTTTTGCCACGCCACCCAGTGTCTTTTCTTTCCTGAATCCAGTTGGCCCCAAAAGAAGTTCACAAAAATGGACTCCATATCCTCCAGAATACTATTGTAGACACAAGTAGAAGCCAAAAGATGAAGAGGGAAAGAAGATAAAACATACTTCAGAAGAACAAGTTTACCTTCACTAGAAAGAAATTTAGCTTTCCAACCATCAACTTTCTTTGACACTTTCTCGATAAGACCAGCGAAATAACTCGCTTTAAGATGACCATTGGTAAGGGGCACTCCAAGATAAGTACAAGGAAAGCTACCTTGGCTAAAACCGGTTGAATGGCCAATAGCTAAGCGACGAGCATTTGGACAGTTATGATGTAAATAGAAGTTTCTTTTTGGGGCACTCACCAATTAGCCAGAAGCTAATTGATACTCTTCCAGCACCTTCATTAAGTTTCTAATACTACGAGAACTCCCGTTGCCAAAAATAAGGATATCGTCTGCAAACATCAAGTAAGAAATCAGAGGACAATGCCTTTTAGTAACGAAAGGTTGAGCCTGACCATCTATGATAGACCGATAGATATTCCGACTCAGAACCTCTTGAGCCAAAATAAATAGTAAAGGTGAAATAGGGTCGCCTTGACGCAATCCTCTAGAAGTAGGAAACCAGTCCTTATACACCCCTTGAAACACCACGGAGAAAAAAGTCGAGTCAAAACAATTATAAACAGCAGAAATAAATCCCAAACTGAAACCATATCGTTTAAGCACCTTAATTAAAAAGTTCCATTCTAGCCAGTCATAAGCTTTATCCATATCGAGTTTGATCATAATATTCCAACCACGAATATCCTTGCCTAAGTCTTTGATAAGTTCTTGGGCTAACCCTATAGCTTCCGTGATTGACCTGCCTTTAATAAAACCGTGTTGTTGACTCGAAATCAACTTGGGCAGGAGAGATGCCAATCTGGTAGATATCACCTTAGAGAAGATTTTACGACAGATATTACATAAGCTGATTGGACGAAAATCTTTAAGGAAGGATGGTTGAGACTGCTTCGAAATAAGAACCAATAAAGTGCTAGAAAGAGCCGTAGGGAGGCAATTTCGTTGAAGAAAATAATTTACTATCTTTACCCACGATATCCCAGGAAGACTGGTAAAAACTGGAAGAGAGAGAATCCATACCTGGAGCACCGTCAATGGGAATGGACCAAATGGCTTCTTTGATTTCCTATACCGAAAAAGGGGTCAATAACATAGCATTATCCATATCCGAAACAATGTTCGGGATGGAATCAAAGACAATATTAGAATAAGAAACCTGGCCAGACGAATATAAATCTTTAAAAAAGTCAATAGCAGTTTCATGGAACATATTGGGATCAGCTAGACTACTTCCATCTTCATGACGAATCGCCAATAAACATAGAGAAGAATTACACATTTTAACAGACGTTTGAAAGAATTTGGAATTGCTATCTCCCTTTGCTAGCCAATGCTCTCTAGACTTTTGTTTCCAATAGATCTCCTCATTCTTAAGAAGATTATTATATTTTGTAGTTTCTTGATCAAATAAGTCTAATACCCCTTGGGACCAGTTAGTTTAAAGCATAGAATCATAAGCTTCCACCCTATCCTTCCACGAATTTAACTCAACAAAGATGTTCCCAAAAGTTTGAGCATTCCAAATTTTGAGAGCCGTCCTCGTCAATTTGATATTCAAGCTTAAACGAACCAAGGGATTTTGATGAAAAGCCTTCCGTGCATATTTAACAACGTCAAGAAATCCCTTATGCAAAGTCCACATCCGTTGAAACCGAAAAAGCTTCGGACCATTATAGGAAAAAGAAGAGGAGTGGAGAATCAGCGGGCAGTGGTACGAATTAATACGCTCCAAGTGTTCAAGTCGGCCATCGAACGAATTACAAATCGTTGGCAAAACCAAGATTCTATCCAAGCGAGAATATTGATAAGATAGCCCTTGGCGATTATTACAGAAGGTGAAAGTTGACCCTGTGAATGGTGGGTCCACCAACCTGGCTAGATTAATACAGGCATTAAACTCTTGCATGGCACTCCAAGAAGGAGTTAAATGATCCAATTTCTCTAAGATGCTACGAACGACATTAAAATCTCCCGCCCAAATAATTGGAATGGAAAGGTGGTCGTAGTAACAAGTTCATCCCAAAGAATTCTGCGTTCAATCTGCGAGCAACTAGCATATACAACCATAACCAAAAACTCCAAATTTAACCAAGAAACCTTACAAGCAATAAATTGGCGATGCGTTCGAATAATTTGCACATCCACATTATTTTTCCACAAAACCCATATTTTGCCCGACTCACCTTGATTAGAAGCTGTGTTATGGAACTTGATAGCCTTGTTAACTTTTCCCATGTTAGTATCATCAATCCATAGGTCAATAATACCGACAAAAGAAACTTTTGAAGAGTTCACAATATGTTTTAATCTCGCAAGGGTATTAGGATTACCAATACCTCTATAATTCCAAAACATAATGGCGTCAGACATTAAATTTGACTTGATTGCGAGTAACCATTCCCGAAGACTTGGAAGTACCTCCTGCCGTCAACAGACCACTTACTTTTTCTTTTTTCTTCCGAACAATTTGGAAACTATCCGGATCAGCACTTGACGTATCAGTAGCATAACCTGCGGCACCAATATCTATAGCTATATTTTCCCCTTGATCAGATTGAGAACCCATCATGGCTAAGCATTTCTCATACCTTACGTCAGCGAAAAAGACTTGGAGAGCCTGTATGGGGTCGTTTTCCCCTACACCCGGCTGCAATAACAATGGGACTGAAACAATATGTTGTCCATCAGCTGATCCATCCAGTATCGGTTCCACGCTAGTCTCTTCAACATGAGAAACCACCTTGGGGACAGGGGTGGAAAAATCGAAGGGATAATGGGTAAAACTGTCGTGGGGATAGAGTGTGAAACAGCTGTGTGGACTGAGAGAAAAACTTTCGTGGGAACAGAAAGTAGAACCGTGGGAATAGATGGGGAAACCGTGGGACTAGATGGTGAAGCAGCCATGTGGATAGAGAAATGAACTATAGTCTGAACAATACCTTCCTGAATACCGTCTGCAACACCACTCTCCTGAACAGTATTATGATGTTCCCCAGGAAGACCAAATAGTTTCCTAAGCATTAGAGACCTCCTCATTCTGTTTTTTCCGCATGACCCTGTTGCGCCGTTTTTTTAAGTTTTTGGATAGTGGGTTACCGACATCCAATGCTTGAACTTCATCCACTATTTTCTTCGATAGATCCGGATTTTTCCTATGGAAAATTCCCAATGAATGACCATGAATATTGCAAAAGGAACAAAAGGATAGGAGGCATTCGTAAACGACTTCTTGAGAGAAACTGTCTTATTTTTTTATCCAAATCTTGGGCAGTAAAGGCTTCGAAAGATCAACCTCTACACAAACCCTAACAGAGTTCAATTGGGTCAAGGTTAACGTGGTGGAATCAATAGTAATGACCTTACCAATCGTGTTTGCTATAGCTTTGAGAATCTCTGGATCAAAATAATTAATTGGTAGTTTTGAAAATTGAATCCAAATTGGTAGAATTGAGGCATCGGTCTTCGAATTAAATACTTTATTCCATCGAAAAATCTTATAGGAGAAACCCTTAATAACGTTTATCTCATGGGAAATAATCGTTAACAAATCTTTTTCGTCGAGGAAGCGAAGAAGGAGAGTTTTTGAGTCCATCAAACCTGTTGTGTACTGCCCAACTAAGTTCTAGGAACTAAGCTCAGTTTGTATTTCTTCAAGTGATGGCCTACCGAATTGAAATTTCATCACTACTGCTTGGTTGAAAAGAGCCTCTGATTGGGCCAAAGTTGAATGAGAAAATGAAACTGCTGGCAGTCCATCCTTAGTGTAAGAACATGAATCCACCTCAATTGATGGAAGGCATACCATACTTTGGAGGGTAGCTGCATAAGATCGGATAAAACCCGTGTTCCGATCGGTAGAAAAGACCTTCGCATATGACATTGCAGAGACACAGAGACAAGAACATCAAACCAGCCCCCAAATCAGAGTGAAATCGAGTTACCGATAAATCATGAATCGGAGCTATATCGCAAAGCGATTTGGCAATGAAATCACGATTGACTTGCTGCTATCACTGGAGAACAGGGAAGCCAAAAATTTGAGTCGCCAGAGAATAGGACGTCGCCTGCTGAACGAATGGAAAGACCACCGCAAATCACAGCAAACTTCCAAATACTTCCAACTTACTGAACACAGTAGCAGTCACTACAACTCACACCGAAAAATAGAAAGATTGCTAGTGAAAAATAGACCACCACTCAGATAAACAGATCACTGCTGCTGTACATCATCGGTGAAATCATGAAACAGAGTCTCCGGAGAAGACGTCGAGCGTGGGGACGATAAACAATGACCGCAATAAAGGTCGCCGACCACAATGATCGTGAAACAGTCTCCGAAGAAGACATCGAGCGTGAGGACAATGAACAGCGACCGCAATGAAGGTCGCCGACGGACAGCAAGCGTGAGGCCGTCTAGATGAACGGCGGCAGCTAAATTAAACCTAGGGTTTCGAGTCAGACCCCACTCCCCTCTATCGTATTACGTGAATCATTTCAATTGAGGAGCACCTTGTAAATCAAATTCCCAAGAACATCATCTGTTAGATTCATGCTAGATTTTGCAAGGGGGTCACTACAATTTTCTTCACCTAGAAATTTAGTAATCATTCAATTGACATGAGCTTAAACCAAGAAAAAATAGAAGGCGTTCATCCATTTCACGCTAAAAACCCAATTGACAAAATTTTATTTTTCAATTAATTAATTAGTAAGGCTTTGTTATTATTTTTTCATCTTATAACCACAAAAATATTTGTTGCTAATAGTTTTTTAAGTATTGGTGAAAAAAATTAATTTTTGCTGGTGAAGGTTAGTTCCTGCTCAAGGCTTGTTCAGGTGAATGTGTGTCGCCCTAAAATAAAAATAAAAAATCTTAGCCCGGACGCCGACCATATAGAGACCTATTTCAAATTAGCTCCTTTAAAAAATTATAACTGTGGGAAAAGCGATGCCCTAAAAATCAAAAAAAAAATGTGGGGTTGCCCTACTGTGTTACTTGAGCCCGAACCCCGGCCATACGGGGACCTATCTCAAATTGGCTCCCCAAAAAAAATAAACTCTTGAAAGAGTATCTCCATGAAATTAAAAAAGTTCAGGGTCGCTCTACCGTGTTACCTGACCCCAGACCCGGCAGTATGGGAGCTTAATTGTAATCCATTAAATAATCAATGTTTATTATTCAACTAAACTTATTTAATTCTAGATACCCGATATAGTTTGTGTATCTCTTAGATCTTTGAATTTTTTCGAAATAAACAATGTGAAGGGAATCAAGACGTTTTTTGGGTTTAAGCCTGACATTCCTTCCTCGTTGATAAATTATAAGAAGATCTATTTTGAACCTTGGTACATCATTCATCATTCATTGTTGGGTGATTTTTTTTTTCATACTTATAACCTTATCACATTCGATGTGAAATAAACCACCAGTCCCTTCCACATCCAATGTGTGATAATCCAACAATATTTTCCTCATAAATTGGGTCTTTAGTTGGCTAACCCTAGACCAGTTGATAGGTGTAAAATGCCTATCTAATTCTAAATTGAAATTTGCCAGTTTTTGAGTATTTTATTGAAGTTGGAATATCTTTTTAGTTGTTTTTATTAGTCAGGAGTAGGGACGTAAACAATCAGTAAACTAAGCAAAATGGTGGAGAAAAGGGTAGCCAAAAAAATGAAAAAAATGAGGTTTCAAAGAACAACGCAATTCCGCCTAGGCGAAGTTTCCACTGCCTAGGCAAAATTCCGTCAGAACGCTGGAAGTGCTGAACTGCTGGAAGAGCTGAACTGCTGTAAATCCGCCTAGGCGAAGTTTCTTCCGCCTAGGCGGAATTCCGTCAAAAAGAAAGAAGAGAAGAAGTTAATCCTCTGCCTAGGAGAATAAACCATCGCCTAGGCGGAATTCTAACCGACTTAAACTCTGCCTAGGCGAAGATTCTACTGCCTAGGCGAAATTCGTAGAACAGGCTAAAATATCTGTTTAGATATTTTTGAACTCCTATGCCTATTTATACCCCTTTCCCATGTCTGAAAAGGGGAGTTGATGAACCCTAACCCTAGTATAGAGTTCTTAAGCTATATTTTGTAGATCAAGAAGGAGATTTATCATTCGGACAAAGAATGATCACTTGCGGATCGATCATTAGCGACAGTGAACCATTTCACTTTCAGATTTGATCATTTATCTCTTGTTTTTATCTTTGTAATTACTTTTTCATATCTAAGAATGTTGAATCCCTCTTATTTTGTATGGTATATGGCTAAGATCTTGTAGTATTAGTTAAATGTTACTTAGGTGTAGTTGAAATCATGTAGTTGTTAAGTTGAAGGAATTAATATTACTTTAATGTGTTATTTGTCTAAATCCGATTGTGTTTACCATTATTCTTGATATTATGCTTGTATTGATAAACCGAGAATACAGGGTTTGACACTTGGGGAGAGGTAACCCCGGATTTGGACTAGGGTAAAAACAACGTGACGTTCTAATGACCCGGGAGGGCGTTAAAACGTATGCAATCCATGACGTTGGCTAAAGACTCATGCGACCTAGTGTCGTAAAAGCATTGAAGGGGACTTCTTCGCTGATACGAAGTCGTGTAATCTCCCGTCTTACACTCGGGAGAGGAAGCGGAGGAGTTATCGATACAGAGATTGTTGGAATAGATAGAAAACCATTATAGCTAACTTAATGACGTCGATTATGCATTATGTGAAAGAAATCAATACCTAAGTAATTAGTGTAATTAGAACTAACCTAATAGTTGTCGTTTATCTTAGTATATTAAATAGAAAACAAACAAATTTCGATTAGTCAAGATAATATAAAACTATTTAAATCACAATACTCAACCGAATTACACGCCTTTCCCAGTGGAACGATATCCGATCTTACAAGATCCATTATATTAAAACTAAACCTCGTATACTTGCGAGTAGTCAATACCGCGAGGACGATGGTTGTGAATCCTCGCGCGTACACCAGTCCTCTCATTTTGTGGTTGTTTTGTAACCTGAACTCTAATACTAGTGTAAGGTGGTCTTGGGTATCTCTCAACCCTAAAAGATATTTCATGAGGTGAAATTTTTTCTCACATTTATTACTTGACTACCAACACCATTCACATCCAATTTGATGTAAGATAAATCCAACAATGATCATGTCTCCCTATAATCTCCAAACCCCATGTTTACAAAAATATCTCTCTTTTCCTTTTCGTAATTTAATATGATAATGATCGTTAACGGTTTCTCGGTAATTAGAAGGAAAATGAAGTTTTTGAATATGAATTTATATTAAAAAAGTACACTAAATTTATATAAAAAAAAAAAGTGACAATGTATATGCACCAATTTATATGCAACTAATCACTTCACCAATGCTCATAAGTTGATAAAAATTGGGGAACAAGAGAACCCTAGAGCTGTAAGTCCCTAGCCGTCGCCGCTCGTCTGGCTGGCCTCAAGCTCGCCGTCCGCTGGCGACGATACGGTCTCTATTCACAGGTGACGTCTTTTGCTTCTTCTCTCGCAATTTTGATTTTTCTTTCACAATCTCACAGGCGACGTTCTATCTCCGGCAATTTCGAGATCTGGAGATTTTCTTTCGCGATCTCACTAGCGAAGTGGGGCAGCACTGAACGGTCTTTATGCTTTGGACGATTTTGCATTTTCACCGGTGATGTTTGGCAGTCAATCATTTGTGATTTGACGAAAGATTCTCTGTTTTCTGGTTGGCTTCTCTGTTGGACAAAAAATTCTCTAATTTCTGTTATGTTCTGTTGCGGTGATCGGTGATTTGCCGTGAAGGTTTGTGATCTATTCAGTAATTTGTGGTGATTGCGATTCTGTTTTGGAATTGCGATGGCTGTTGATCCCGATTTTGTATTGTGGTGATTGCGATTCTGTTTTTGTTTTGTCGTGGCTGTTGATCCTGATTTTGATTTGTGGGTATCGATTTTGCGGTGCTCTGATTTGCGACCATGTCTTATGTCTCGAAGGTGCTCCTACAACCTTCTCAGAACACAAGCTTTATTTGATCCTATGCCGCCACTCTTCAGAGCACGGTGTGTCTTCCATCTATCGAGGTGGACTCACGTACCTACACGAAATATGGGATGCCAGCCGTCTCTTTCTCTACAGCAACGTTGTCCTCAGAAGCTTTGTTTAATAACGCTACTGTTCTCAAATTTCAATTTGGCCGCCCTGCACTAGAAGAAATTCAGGCGGAGATTAGGAATTAGAATCTTTCCGGTCAGTACACCATGGGTCCGATTGATTCAAAAATACTTATTCTTCACTTCCTTGATGATAAAGATCTACGTAAGGTTTTATCCCGCGAGGTTAACGTTATCAAGGGTTTTTACTACAAAATTTTCCGTTGGAATAAAGCATTTAATTCGAAAACCGATGCCTCAATTCTTCCAATTTGGATCCAATTTCCAAAACTTCCAATTAGCTATTATGTCCCAGAAATTCTTAAAGCTATCACAAGCATGATTGGTAAGGTCGTTACTATTGATTCCACCACTTTAACCTTGACGAGATTGAACTTTTCTAGAGTTTGTGTTGAGGTCGATCTCTCAAAACCTTTGCCGCCCAAGATTTGGATTGGAAAATAAGATGGATTCTCTCAAGAAGTCTTTTATGAACGTATCCCATCCTTTTGTTCCTTTTGCAATATTTAGGGTCATTCCTTAGCGATATGCCGTCGGAAAAATCCAGAATTATTGACGAAGACAGTAGAGAAAGGTAATGAAATGGATGTAGGTAAAACAATGTCCAAAAGTTCAAAAAAAAAAAGGCATAACAGGGCTTTGCAGAAAACCCAACAGACCATGAACTCTTCGATTTCTAAAGAGGTTTCTTTTGTTCAAGACCTTACTTCTGATCCTTCCGACGTCAATCAGAACACTGTTCATGAGAGTGGTCTTACAGAGAATGAGGGGGCCTCACCCTCTAACCCCATTCCAGCAGACAAGATAAATGTATCAGTAGATCTAGCAGCTATAAACGCAATAGTAGCTTCGGCGGCTACAGATCAGGTCGTCGTTAAACCTTCAGCAGTTACAGATGTTACAATCCAGTTGCCTTCAGGTCAGAAAGATAATTTGCCGAATGATGGGAAAAGTGATGTAGTTCAAGTTCTCCAAGTTCCATTTGTGGATGAGAGGGGAGAAAACACTATTGATATTGGAGATTCTCAGTAGAAAAACGGTGATTCTTTGGCTAAGGATAATGAAGTAGCTGGATATGCAACTGATACGACAAGCGCCGAAACAGATGGTTTTTAGCTAGTTCGAAGGAAAAATGGAAAAGCGAAGGTTCCAGAATCGATTGCAGGTATCTCCAAGACTTTGGGAATGGTAACATGTTATCAAGTGAAGTTTAATGTCTGACTCTATTTTGTTTTGGAACTGTAGGGGTATCAAAAACGCGAGCACCCTTACTAGATTAAAACGAATTGTGAAGTCTTCGAAAGTTTCTTTCGCCGGAGTTATTGATCCATAGATTGATGATTCTAACATGAGGAGAGTAAACAAAGCTATCAAGTTCCATCACGCAGTCTCTAATCAAGGTGAGTCGGACAAAATTTGGGTTTTATGGAAGAATAATCTGGAAGTCCAACTTGTTCGTACGCATCGTCAATTTATTACTTGTAAGTTATCTTGGTTAAATTGGGAGTTTTTGATTGTGGTGGTTTATGCTAGTTGCTCTCAGATTGATCGCAAAATTCTTTGGGAGGATCTTCTCATTACAACTACCTCGGTCTCTATTCCAATAATTTAGGGGGGGGCAGATTTTAATGTTGTTCGTAGTATGTCCGAGAAGTTGGGTCGTTTAACCCCTTCTTGGAGTGTCATGCAAGAGTTTAATACATGTATTAATTCAGTCGGGCTAGTGGACCTCCCGTTCATGGGGTCAACTTATACTTTTTGTAACAATCGTCAAGTGTTATCTAGAAAATATTCTAGATTGGATAGAATCTTGGTTTCGCCTACAATTTATAATTCCTTCGATGGTCGGATTGAGCACTTGGAACGTATTAATTCGGACCACTGCCCTTTGATTCTACACTCCTCTTTTTCGTATAATGGTCCGAAGCTATTTCGGTTTCAACGGATGTGGACGTTGCATGAGAAATTTCTTGATGTGGTTAAATTGGCTTGGAAGGCTTCTCATAAAAATCATTTGGTTCATTTAAGTCTTAACATCAAATCGGCGAGGGCGTCTCTTAAAGTTTGGAATGCTCAAACTTTTGGTAACGTTTTTGTTGAGTAAAATTCTTGGAAGGATAGGGTGGAAGCTTATGATTCTATGCTTCGAACCAACTGGTCTCGAAGTGTATCGGAATAACTTGATCAAGCTATTATAGAATATAATAATCTTATTAAGAAAGAGGAAATCTATTAGAAACAAAAATCTCGAGAACATTGGCTAGCAGAGGGAGATAGCAATTCAAAATTCTTTCATACGTCCGTTAAAATGCATAACTCTCCTCTTTGTTTGTCTGCTATTTGGTACGGCGTGAAATACACCGCTACTTACTCTCGCAAGTATACGAGGTCTAAGTTTTAATATAGTGGATCTTGCAGATCGGATATCGTTCCCACAGAGAAAAGTGTGAATAATTGAATACCGCAATTTACGTAGTTTCATGTTATCCTGACAATGAAAGACATGATTTAAAATTAAACTAAGCTAAAATACAATTAGTGGGTTAATCTTAACTAAGTTGATTAATTAGGGAATGATTTTGTTCACTTAATACATGTTTGATTTCGTTTAGTTAACAATAACAGAGTTTAGGTATCCGACAATCTCGGTTCATAAACTCCTCCGCCACCTCTTCCGAGTGTAAGACGAGGGAATACGCAACTTCGTGTCGATGAATAGGTATCCCTCAATGTCTTAATAACTCTAGGCCGCGTGAGTCTTGACCCAACGTCATCGATTGCACACTAACTAACACCCTCCCGGGTCGTTAGGTCGTAACGATGTGTTTACCCTAGTCTGAATCCAGGGTTACCTCTCCCGAGTGTCAAACCCTAGATTCTCAAATCCAACCCTAATATCATAACAAGCATACTAAGATTGTCATCAAATGATAAACACAATCGGACTTAAAAGCAACAACCGTTAAAGAAACATATATTAAACCAAACGAGTATTTACACAACTACATCTTTCCCTAACTAATCTTTAATTAAACTAACATGTTCTTATCCAATACAACATTAAATCAAGAGGAGATCATCAATATCAACAATAAACATTAAATACAAAGATGGAAACAAGGGAAGAAAAGCCAAACTCAAAGTGGAGTAGTCCACTTTCGCCAAAGAACAATCCCCCCGAGCTTCCTCTTCTCCATTGATGAACTTCCTCTTCTAGCTCTTCAAGGATTGGCCAAGAACACTTCCTAAAACTAATCTAATCTACTTCCTAAATTATCTAAACCTAACTAAGGTGGAAGGAGCTCTCAAAATATCAACCAAGCCTTCTCCCACGTCTAAGGGTTCTAGAGATCCTTAACAATTGATAGAGAAAGGGGTTAAAAAGAGAGATTTGGAAAATATCTTCAAAATATCTGCAAACAGATATTTCTACGCAGAGTGTCACCGCCTAGGCGGTGGTTCACCACTTAGGCGGTGGTTTAAGTCAGTTAAGCCTCTGTCGGATCTTTGCCTAGGCAGTGGTTTCTCCACCTAGGTAGTGTCTGCTGGCATAACAATCTGACGTTTTCTTGCCTAGGCGGTGGTTCAGCACTTCAGCACTCCAACATTCTGCTTCTTTTCCGCCTAGGCGGTGGTCTTCATTCACCGAAACTCTGTTTTTCACATTTTCTTCACCGTTTCTCCACCGTTTTCACTTGTTTATCGCCCTTTAACGTCCCTTCACCTGTTTTATACTAAAACAAACTAAAACACAATTAAATATAACTAATACGCTTGAAAACTAACAAATTCGATTTCGAAATAGATAGGTTTTTCACACCTATCAATACCCCCAAACTTAGAATTTTGCTAGTCCTCGAGCAAAACACTAACACTAAACTAAACTAACCAACTAAAAATAAAAAACTTAAACACAAAAGAAGTATATGCATGTAAATATAAAGTTCAATCGAAAGGACCAATTTGTTCCTCCCTCAACATCCCTAAATCTGATCAAGTTCGGGAAGTAACCCACACCAAATGGTGTTCTTGAATTTCAATGATCAATATCAATAAAAATCATTCTAGATCCATTTGAAGTGTGTGTGTGAGAACTCAAATGTGTAACTATTCAAATACCGGATTGGATTATTCAATCGTTAAGCTGATAACTCAAACCATTGAAGGATTCAGGAAAATCATATGCTTGATTGGAGTCTACTATCCACTAATGTAGGCTCCAATATTCACAGAAATCAATAGGGATTTGTTTGGCTTTGGAGACCGACCACGGGTATCACTGAAATTGAAAATAGATAATCGTTTTAAATGAACGATACCCGAGATAAAATCGCTTGTCGCTATCCTCTCTCATGACCCCCACATTCTTAGAATACAACTCTAAATAAGAATTAAAAATCTTTGTATTCACTTGTCGAAAGAAAAGAAAATGAAAACGATATTCACATTCTTTTTTTTCTTTTTTTTTAACAACATATTCCTAAATTAATTTGAATATTTTTAGTTTTAGGAGAGTGCAAAAAGAAGTTAGAGAAACACACCCCCAAACTTATTCAAATTTATAAAATTTCAGGAATATGTAAAAGAAAGAAATGATAGAAACACCCCCACCCCTCCAAACTTATTTTAGGAGCGTGCAAAAAGAAATACGAAAGTGACAAGTGAATACACTAATACCTAATCAATAAAGATTTATCATAAACCCGACCGCTCACTTGATTTCACTCAGAATTGAAAAGAGTATTTGAATGTTTTCAGAATTGATTACGTTATCGACTTCGACATAGGAAATAAGGAATGAAAATTTTCAGGTTAGCTACAACGGTTCAAGGGAAAAAATGACGGCCTAAATCACGTCTCCGGAATTACCTCACGTAGGATTCCGCCTCAAGTTTTCCCCAAATTAAGTTCTAGTCTCCTCATTTTCTATCATGAGCTTAATATTGAATAATCGGTGTCTAATCATTCAGATAATTATACATTGAGTTCAAATGTCGTGCAATTTTAGGATCGAGATAATTTTTACCCAATTAACATGTTAAGCACACAAAACACACAAGGAAGGTATTACCCCCAACCTCAATATGCAATTAGGGGATAATTCTCATCATCAGGTCTTGGCCCAAATGAACTTAACAACTAAACATGCAAATACAACTTTATACATACACAATTCTAAACTAAATCTAGTACTAACATACATAAATTAATCTAACACTACTCATGCAACAACAAAAATTAAACTACACTAAACTAAAAATTTAAAAACTAAAACATTCATTAAAATAATAATATACATACATAAACATAGATTTGTACATAAAAAATTATGCATTCTGTTCAAAAACTAATAATTGTTCATCCTTTTCTACAAAAAATCAAAATGGATGAACATCCACTAAACTAATCATCATTTCCATCCCAATACATGCTTTGATCAAAAGAAGCGTTCCACTATCAGCGAACCCAATAAACATATAGCATTAATGCATACAAAATGGGTTGAACACATACCTAGGGAATAAGACTTATTCCCTACTGTTCACCTGATGAGGAGTCATCACCGTCATCACGTTGGAAAGGAAAGTGTGGTATCTGTAGCAAATGTGGCGGCACAGATGGCATCGGAGGGTAATCGTCCATCTCAAGGCCAATGCCTTCCCAAATCTTCCGTTAGACTCGATCTTGCTGCCTCGAATATTGGTCTAGGAAAGAGAAAATTTCGTATTGATTTTGGAGGACAATCTGAAGCTTGTTATATACCTTCTCCTGGGAGTTTTCATCTCGGGCTCCAGAAGGTCCCATCGTCTAGTCTGTTGGCTCTTCCCCTTCCTCAGGCTCGGGCTCGGCTGCCTCTTGCGCCCCAGTCTTCCACAACTGCTTTATCTTTGACAGATCAAGTGGAATGATAGGGTCACACAAGCTTCTCCCGGATACCGTCAGTCCAGCTAGTCTAAAAATGTGGGTCAATAGTGATGGAAACGGGAGCCCACCATTTACCGTCTTCGCAGCATGTATGATCGATGAATAGATGAGGAATCCAACGTTGATTGGTTACCCAATTTGAATTTTGTAGAGAAAAAAGGCCCTGTCCTTTGAGACATCTGAAAGATGTGACGTCGGTAGGAGGCTTCCACATATGAAATGATGCCAGATTTTTGGAATTGGCTTTAGGCATTTCACCGAGAAGGTAGTGACATTCGGTCCCTAGTGTTTCCATTTTACTTCACCAGATGTGATCTTTTTTATGACCCTATGCAAAGTAGGCTCTTGGCGTTCAGGGGACCTCGGTGCCGAAAGTCCAAAGAGATGATTGATAAAATCAGGGCTGAAGATGATAGGCCTATTTCGAACTCTTGCTTGGTCATCTACGGCTTCCGTAGCATTAGCGTAAAATTATTTGACTAAAGCAACCTCGCCCGGGGGTGGCGATTTACAGAATTGCTCCCATTGGCGGCTTCAAATTTCTTGTTGAAATTCTGCCGGGAGATCCTCTATCGGACCGAAACCCCGTTGGCGTATGCATGCTCGAAAGGCTTCGTGTTCTTTGAAATGTTCCTCCGCTTGTTTTGACACAAAACGGTTGGCATCATAATCAACATCAGTCGGCACCCCGGGTTGTGAGCTTAACCCTTCACCTCTCGCCCTCTTCTTTGCTACCCTCTTCGGCATTTCCTAACCATCACAATCACAAAAATCCAATACAACCTCATCATATATGAACAATTGAAAATCATAAACCTCCCTAATCACTTTGTTAAGAACATATACATTTCAAATAAACACCCATTTGAATTTTTCAAACAAATTTCACAAATGTGATATCCTATCTTCGTTCACATACCCAACCAATCCAATTAAACATGCTCATCACCAAGAATCAAACCAAAAACCCATGGAACTTCGGAATCACGAAAATAGGGTTAAGGGGTTTTGGGCGACACTTCAAAATCCAATGATTTCTTTGATATAATCATGCAAACCAACCAATAATTTCAACAACTAGATTAAATGTAAAGTAAAAGAAACTTACTTGTTGAGAATTTATGGTCCAATCGAAAGAGAATGAAGAAATCGCACCGTTCACGCAAAAACCCTAAATTTTCAGAAATAGGAGTGAAGATCCAATTCTTGGTGGTTGATTTATGATGGAAATTACTACTTTTGGTAATGTAATGACGATTTTTGAGTATTGGAATGGTTTGGAAGTGAGATTTTAGAGAAAATGTAGAGGATTTGGGGGAAGAAACCTTCCGATTTCAATTTTTGAACAAGCGGGTTCTTTTTAACTGCTGAAGGTCCATCGCCTAAGCGGTGGATTCACCGCTTAGGTGGTGGAGCCCTTTTTTTAAAAGAAAACCTTTATGACGTTTATTCACCTAGGCGGTAGTTTCTCCGCCTAAGCAAATTTACACTAGTGTGAAAAATATTTTGTTCTGCTGTTAATCCACCTAGGCGATGGGTTTTTCGCCTAGGCGGTGGAGCGTATTTTCAAAATTTGTTGCATCCTGTATTTTTACCGCCTAAGCGGTGGGCCGTTTTTGCTGAAAAACACACAACCTGTATTTTTACCGCCTAAGCAGTGGAGTCACCGCTTAAGTGGTGGGCCTGCAGCTCCTACTTTCATGTTTTTCTCAAATTTTCAAAATACAGCTCCACCCCGTACATTTCCACTTTGCTTGTTCAACGTGTTTAAATTTAGAACACTTCCCCAAGCGTCCACACTCCTAAATTCACTTCCGAACACATTCCGAGGCCATGACAGCTTCCAAAAGAATAAATAATCAAATGAATAGTAACAAAAATGGGATAATTTGATACCCTAAGTTTCATTTCAAAAAACAATATTGCGCTTGAGTTACCATCCCCAGCTAGACTTTCGTGTTGCTAAGTATTTTTCACCAAAATTCCCCATAGACAAGGAATTTTGGCTCAAATGCTCAGTCGGATCAAGATCATGGCTTGAAGTCGGCTTCTCCTCTCAGTCCTTATCATTTGCAATAAGCTCAATCTCGGGATTGAGAATTAAGAATTCCAATATTCTTCATCGTTTCTCGCACCGTTTGATCTCATTAACACAATAAAACAAAAATTAAAAACAAAACAAAAATAAATGTCAGGATTAACAATCGACCACTTAGTCGCAATATCAACTTAAAATTCACACAAATCCCCGGCAACGGCGCTAAAAACTTGGTAGGGCGTGAAATACACCGCTACTTACTCTCGCAAGTATACAAAGTCTAAGTTTTAATATAGTGGATTTTGAAGATCGGATATTGTTCCCACAGAGAAAAGTGTGAATAATTGAATACGCAATTTACATAGTCTCATGTTATCTTGACGATGAAAGACATGATTTAAAATTAAACTAAGTTGAAGTACAATTAGTGGATTAATCTTAACTAAGTTGATTAATTAGGGATTGATTTCGTTTACTTAATACATGTTTGATTTCGTTTAGTTAACAATAACGGAGTTTAGGTATCCGACAATCTCGGTTCATAAACTCCTCCGCCACCTCTTCCGAGTGTAAGACGAGGGAATACATGACTTCGTGTCGATGAAGCGGTCTCCATCAATGTCTTAACGACTCTAGGCCACGTGAGTCTTGACCCAACGTCATCGATTGCACACTAACTAACGTCCTCCCGGGTCGTTAAGTCATAACGATGTGTTTACCCTAGTCCGAATCCAGGGTTACCTCTCCCGAGTGTCAAATCCTAGATTCTCAAATCCAACCCTAATACCATAACAAGCATACTAAGATCGTCATCAAATGATAAACACAATCGGACTTAAAAGCAACAACCGTTAAAGAAATATATATTAAACCAAACGAGTATTTACACAACTACATCTTTTCCTAACTAATCTTTAATTAAACTAACATGTTCTTAGCCAATACAACATTAAATCAAGAGGAGATCATCAATATCAACAATAAACATTAAATACAAAGATGGAAACAAGGGAAGAAAAGTCAAATCTCAAAGTGGAGTAGTCCACTTTCGCCAAAGAACAATCCTCCTGAGCTTCCTCTTCTCTATTGATGAACTTTCTCTTCTAGCTCTTCAAGGATTGGCCAAGAACACTTCCTAAAACTAATCTAATCTACTTCCTAAATTATCTAAACCTAACTAAGGTGGAAGGAGCTCTCAAAATATCAACCAAGCCTCATCTCACGTCTAAGGGTTCTAGAGATCCTTAACAATTGGAGGAGAAAGGGGTTAAAAAGAGATATTTGGAAAATATCTTCAAAATACCTGAAACAGATGTTTTTGCATAGAGTGTCACCGCCTAGGCGGTGGTTTAAGTCGGTTAAGCCTCTATCAGATCTTCGCCTAGGCGGTGGCTGCTGGCATAACAATCTGACGTTTTCTCACCTAGGCGATGGTTCAGCACTTCAGTACTCCAACATTTTGCCTCTTTTTTGCCTAGGTGGTGGTCTTCATTCACCGAAACCCTGTTTTTCACATTTTCTTCACCATTTCTCCACCGTTTTCACTTGTTTATTGCCCTTTAACGTCCCTTCACCTGTTTTACACTAAAACAAACTAAAACGCAATTAAATATAACTAATACACTTGAAAACTAACAAAATTGATTTCGAAATAGATAGGTTTTTCACACCTATCACTATTCTCCATGAAGATAGAAGTAGTTTGGCTAATCCCAATATGTTTCATGAAGCTGCTATTGAGTTTTTCAAAGATTTATACTCGACTGCCTAGGTGTCCTTTTCTGACACTGTCTTTGATTCCATCTCTCGCATTGTTACGGATATGGATAATGCTATGCTTTTGGCTCCTTTCTTGATGGAGGAAATCAAAGATGCCCTTTGGTCCATCCCCATTGACGGTGCTCCAGGTATGGATTCTCTTTCTTCAAGTTTTTTCCAATCTTCTTGGGATATTGTGGGTAAAGATATTTGGGAGGCCGCTAATTATTTTCTTAAAGGAAATCCTCTTCCTATTGCTCTCTCTAGTGCCTTACTGGTCCTTATTCCGAAGAAGTCTCAACCTGCTTCCCTAAAAGATTTACGTCCGATCAGTTTATGTAATATTTGTTATAAAATCTTTTCTAAGGCATTAGCTACCAGGCTGGCGTCTCTTTTACCCAAGTTGATTTCTATTCAATAGCATGGTTTTGTTAAAGGCAGGTCCATAGCCAAAGCTATTGGGCTAGCCCAAGAGCTTGTCAAATATTTGGGCAAGGATATTCGGGGGCGTAATGTTATGCTAAAACTCGATATGGCTAAAGCATATGATCGAATCGAGTGGAACTTTTTAATTGAGGTACTTAATCGATATGGTTTTAGCTCGGGATTTATTACAACTGCCTCTAGTTTTTTTGACTCGACTTATTTCTCCATGGTGTTTCAAGGGGTCTATAAGGGTTGGTTTCCTTCTTCTAGAGGATTGTGTCAAGGCGACCCTATTTCTCCTTTACTGTTTATATTGGCTCAAGAGGTTCTTAGTCGTAATATCTATTGTTCCATGATAGATGGCCGGGTTCAACCTTTTGTAACTAAAAGACGTTGTCCTCTGGTTTCTCATTTGATGTTTGCAGATAATACCCTTATTTTTTGCAACGGAAGTTCTCGCAGTATCAGATATTTAATGTAGGTTCTTAAATAGTATCCATTATCCTCTGGTCAACTTGTAAGTGCTTCGAAAAGTAATTTCTATTTGCATCATAACTGTCCTAATGTGCGTCGCTTGGCTATTGGTCTTTCAATAGGTTTTAGTCAAGGTGGTTTTCCTTGTACCTACCTTAGAGTGCCCCTTACCTATGGTCATCTTAAAGCGAGTCACTTCACTGGTCTTATCGAGAAAGTGTCTAAGAAAGTAGATGAGTGGAAGGCTAAGCTTCTATCTAGTGGAGGTAAACTTATTCTTTTAAAGCATGTTTTATCTTCCTTGCCTCTTCATCTTTTGGCTTCCACTTGTGTTCATAATAGCATTCTAGCGGATATGGAATCCATGTTTGCGAAAAAAAATTGGGGTCACTCGAATTCAGGTAAGAAAAGACAATGGGTGGCTTGGCATAAAATCTGTCAAGATACCTCTTCTGGCGGTCTTGGTCTTCACAATCTAAAGGATATGAAGCTGGATTTTTCTCTCAAACGGATTTGGTCTCTACTGAAAGGGAAGTCTCTCTGGTGTGATTTTATGCGCTCCAAATACACTAATAATCTCTCGTTATCTCTGTGGCAAGATCATATTGGGAGTTCTAAAATTTGGAAAGATATATTATCGGCGACAATTACTTTTATGCATTTATCGAGATGGAAAGTTGGCAATGGCAAGCTAACTAGTTTTTGGCATGATGATTGGGGCCTTGGTATCCTTGCTAATTGATGGCCGCTAAATAAAGCACTGCCACTTTTACCGCAAGCGTACGGATCAAGTTTTAGTATAGTGGACCTTTCGGTTGGGTATTGTATCCATAGGGATTAGTTGAGATTACTATCAAGTATCGCGATTGTCATAACCTAATTTTATCTAGGCACTAAAAATGAAATTTAATTTAATACTAATACTAAACTAAAATACTAATTAAGTTAACTACACTATAAATACTAATTTGAGATTGTTCAGGGGAGTAGATTGCCTAGGGCTTAACTTTATTTACTTAAATGCGTTTGATTTCATTTTAGTTAACATTAACGGCGTTCGGCGTATCCGACAATCTCGGTTCGTAAACTCCTTCACCACCTCTTCTGAGTGTAAGACGGGAGAATACGTAACTTCGTGTCAATGCCGAAATCCCCCTCAACGTCTTAACGACTCTAGGTCACGTGAGTCTCGCCCCAATGTCATCGATTGCACACTTTCTAATGTCCTCCCGGGTCGTTAGATTGTCGTGTTGTGTTAACCCTAGTCCGAATCCAGGGTTACCTCTCCCGAGTGTCAAACCCCGTATTCTCAATATATCTAAACTAGCATATAATCGTAGAAAACACAGCAACACAATTGAAATTATATGGAACAACCATAAATGAAACACAAATTCAACCAAAACTACATTTTCATAAATAATACGTTAATCCCTATTAAAATCCATGTTTAACTCATGGCTCTAACCATTTATACAATGTAAAATGAGCTAAACATACTCAACAACTACCAAAATGAAGAAAACAAATAGAAGAAACGAGCGACTTAGCTGATATCCAAAGATTTGCCGTTAGAACCGTCGAACGATCGCTTTCCTCTTTATCCTCCACCTCGGGTTGAGAGCTCTCCCTCAAAAATCCCTAATCCTACGCCTAACTTATGGCCTAAGGCCTTAAGGGCTGAAGAGGAGCAAGAGAGAGACCGGAGAAGGGGGTGGAGAGGGGATATTTATAGCAAAAATATCTTGAACATATCTCAAGACTGTGCAGGGGAAATCCGCCTAGGCAAAGTTAGATCGGTTCGGCTGATCGCCTAGGCGGTGGACTGGGAGAACATTCTGCTGGATTTTCGCCTAGGCGAAGGAATCTTCGCCTAGGCGGTCGTCCGTCAGTAACATTTTGCTCTTTTCTCAGCTTCTTCACCGCCTAAGCGGTGGGCCTGTTTCGTATTTTAGCCTCCGAGCTTGTTTATCTACCGTAACTTCGAATCGCTTTAGTTCGATCTCATCATTTTAGCTCCAGTTTCCTATCATTTTGCCCCACACACCTGATTTAATACAAAAAGATAAAAACTAATTAAAACATAATAAAAATAACTACAAACATACTCGAAAACTAACAAATTTGGATTGAAAATACTTAGGTAATTTACACCTATCACTAATGATCTCTATTTTACCAACTCGTTGTCTTCTGTCAAAATTTGCTTACAGGACAAGGAATGGATTTCCATAGATCTGGAAGATGTTGCTCAAGACTTCTTAGAGGGCTCCCTCTCAGTATTGTCATCGGAATTTGATTCTCTCATTTGGCTTCCTAGCAACAATGGCGTCTTGTCCATTAAATCTTCTTGGAGGGCTATTAGTAGTGAGGTAATCCCGATTGATCTTTATTCTAATCTTTGGAGTATGCGATTTCCTTTAAAGATTAAGATTTTCATGTGCCAGCTTTTAAAGAACAAACTTGCAGTTGATGATATCATCCAGAAAATGTTAGTGTTTTTGGTTTCGGGTTGTCAATGTTGTTCCTTTCGTTCCACGGAAAATATCCAACATCTTTTTCTGAATAGTGAGGTTGCTTCAAAGGTCTGGCGGTATTTTAGCTCTTTTTTTAATATTTTTTTTATTCCTCAACCTTTAATACATCGTATTAAGTTGTGGTAGAGTAGATTAAAGGGGAGTTCTCAGTTTCATAAATTAGGGGCGTTAATCCCATCGCTGATTTGTTAGGAGATTTGGTTAAATCGGAATCGTGCTATCTATGATGATATTTCCATGTCTGATAAATGGATAATTTTCAAAGTTAAGAACTGGGTTCAAGCGCTGAGCCCTTTGACTAAATCTAAGTCGGTTTCATCCCCTTTTGGGATTCAGTCTCTAGTTCTGTTGGGTTGTCCAATAAAGCAGGTTATTCATCGTCGGCCACTGATTTGTTGTTGGACTCATCCGCTCAAATGGAGTTTCAAACTTAATATGGACGGTGCGTTGAAGAGGGAGACCATGTCGTCTTCTTGTGGTGGTATTGTTCGAGATAGTAATGGAGCTGTTAGTTGGGCTTTCTTTTCTCCTCTCCCCTTACTATTAGTTCAAGTTTCCTAGCTGAGTTTCACAGGTTGTTCTTGGGGATTCAGGAAACTTTACGTTTTGGTCAGCTTCCTCTGCTGGTGGAAAGCGATTCGCTAGTTTTCGTTCATTCTGTCAAGAAGGATAGCCCAATCTGGTCGATTACCCATCTTTGAAACACAGTTCGATTTTGGATTCTTTCATTTGACATTCAGATTTCTCATGTTCATCGAGAATGTAATTTTGTTGCTGATAGCCTTGCTAACATTATTTCGTCTAGCCCTTTGTTATTTTCTTTAGGTAGTCTCTTACCTCACGACGTAATTTCTTACGCTCGTGAGGATCAAGAGGGTCTTCCCCGCCTAAGGTTGTAACTTTTTCATTTCATTAATAAAGAGTTCGTTTTCGTTTTAAAAAATAAATAAATAAATAAAATAAAAATAAAAAATCTAATCACTTCACCAGACAATCTTAAGGACGCACTCTCTCCCATCGACTTTGTGTATTTAAGGTTAAATTCATTATTTAATTCCTGAAGTGTTTCCCTAAAGAGTCGAAATCTGATTGACAAATAAAATGACTTTTCTCTTAACCAACTGGACTAACACGTTTTGAGTTTAATTTAAATATAGTGGTTGTCAATAAAAGCAGAAAACTATTTTGCAATTTTAAATCACGCGATTTGAGATGACACATGAAATACTGGAAAGAAATGGCTCTAGCTAATTTCAAAGGAAAATGCAACATTTTTTGAAGCAACCGCCTTAGCCCATTGCACCATCTTCGCTTTAATCAGCTCCTCCAACACCACCACCTTCACCACTTTATCACCGCCCTTCTTATCAACGCTTATAGTCAATTCTGCCAAAAGTTGTGACGGCGGCTCTTCAGTGCCACCGTAATTTTTCCAAGCTTCAAACTCTATGCCACATTCCAGGTAATCGGCACCCGCCATTGCCAAAGCTTCAACAGACATCGCTAGCTTCTCAAACGTTAACGGTAACTTTGAGAGAGAGAGAGAGAGAGAGAGAGAGAAGTTATGAAAAGATCTGACTTTCTTCGGACAAATTGAGGGAAACATATATATATGAGGTTTCAGTAAAAGATTTAGTAAAAGAACACACGGGTACTCCATGTATGCAAAAAATTGTTTTTGTACCCTATCTTCCTTAATTTCTTGGTCACTTGATGGGATGTTACTTATTTGACCCATAATTTTAAAAAAGTTTTAGAAGTGGAAGAAATTTACGTTTTAGTCCCGTTTATTTAAAAAAGACAGGAACTCTACACACATGTGGTTATATGTAATAACTTTGTGTGTAAAATTTTATTATATATTACAAATATTACTGTGTTTTTTAACATTGAACTAATTTGTGTGTTAAATTTTGTTAGATGTAACAAAAATCACACAAAATACATGAAATTAGTTACATATAACTTAATGTCCACAAATACATGTAACTAATATTAAACTAATTTATATTTGTAATATTTGTTAAATGTCACAAATATTACACTGATATGTGTAATTATAGTATGTAACTAATATTACATTACTACATATAACAAAAAATATACAGATATATGTAAAAATATAACAATTATTAAATTATAACTAATATTCATTATAACTAACTAATATTCACTATAAACCAAATTTACTCGTTAAGGTCTCTAACATGTACAGTCCCTGCAATGCAGGACTAAAACTCAAGTAAAATCCAATTGAAGAGACAAAATCAAAACTTATATCTTAGGTGAGACTTTTTTTTTTTTTTAAATTATATCTGTTTTTTTAGACTTCCGGTCGATTAACCCTAATTTCTTTCCCTCCCCCTTTGAATAACATCGAGTAATCAAATAAATATATGTCATATCAATCTTCATTATCTTCATGAACCACCACTATGCCAAAGCCCCAACCATGGTTGGTTTTTGTTTTTTTTTTTTTTTTTTTTCGATAAGCAAACTACCAACCATGTTGACCCCCACCAACACGTTGACCACAACCACCACCACATATCTTCATCTTCTTCCTTCATCTCGTCTTTCTCTCTATCTTGTGTGTGTGTGTGTGTGAGTGTGAGAGAGAGAGAGAGAGAGAGAGAAAGAGAACTTTCGATTTGGCCGTGGTGTTAGCTAGAGAGTAATAGGTGAAGGGGGTGTTTATCCGAAGTGGAGGAGACGACGGGTGGGAATGAAACGCCAAAATATATTTTGACCCTTAAAACTTTGGATTACTTTCTAAATAAACATCATTGAATTAGTTGGAGTAAAATGAAAAAATCACCTTAGTCTTTGAATTAATGATGAATTAATTACTGTTAAATTTTTAACCATTACATTTAAGTTTTAAGCATATGGGATGTTGATGGGTGTAAAATACCTATCTATTTCGAAACCGAATTTGTTAGTTTTCAAGCATATTAGTTATATTTAATTGTGTTTTAGTTTGTTTTAGTGTAAAACAGGTGAAGGGACGTTAACGAGCGATAAACAAACGAAAACGGTGGCGAAACGGTGAACAAAACGTGAACAACTGGGTTTCGGTGCAGGAAATACCACCGCCTAGGCGAAAATTCCAACGCTTAGGCGGAAAAGAGGCAAAATGTTGGAGTGCTGAACCACCTCCTAGGCAAGAAAACCACCGCCTAGGCGAGAAAACGTCAGAATGTTGTGCCAGCAGCCACCGTCTAGGCGGAGAAACCACCGCCTAGGCGAAGATCCGACAGAAGCTTAACCGACTCAACCACCGCCTAGGCGATGACACTCTGCGCAGAAATATCTGTTTTTAGATATTTTGAAGATATTTTCTCAAACCTTGCTTTTTAACCCTTTTCTTCCCCAATTGTAAAGGACGCCCAATCATATTTTGAGAGCTTCCTTCCACCTTAGTTAGGATTAGATAATTCAGGAAGTAGATTAGATTAGATTTAGGAAGTGTTCTTGGCCAATTCTTGAAGAGCTAGAAGAGGAAGTTCATCAATGGAGAAAAGGAAGCTCGGGAGGATTGTTCCTTGGCGAAAGTGGACCACTCCACTTTGAGATTTGATTTTTCTTTCCTTGTTTCCTTCTTTGTACTTAATGTTTATTATTGATGTTGATGATATCCTCTTGATTTAATATTGTAATGGCTAAGAACATGTTAGTTTAATTAGAGATTAGTTAGGGTTAGATGTAATTCATGTAAATACTCGTTTGGTTTAATATATGTTTCTTTAACGATTGTTATTTTTAAATCCGATTGTGTTTATCATTTGAGGACAATCTTAGTATGTTTGTAATGGTATTCGGGTTGGCTTTGAGAATCTAGGGTTTGACACTCGGAAGAGGTAACCTTGGATTCGGACTAGGGTAAACACATCGTTACGATCTAACGACCCGGGAGGGTGTTAGTTAGTGTGCAATCGATGACGTTGGGTCAAGACTCACGTGGCCTAGAGTCGTTAAGACATTAAGGGGGACCTAAACTCCATTGACACGAAGTTGCGTATTCCACCATCTTACACTCGGAAGAGGTGGCGGAGGAGTTTACGAACCGAGATTGTTGGATACCTAAACTCCATTATTGTTAACTAAACGAAATCAAACATGTATTAAGTGAACGAAATCAATCCCTAGTTAATCAACTTAGTTAAGATTAACCCTCTAATTGTAGTTTAGCTTAATTTAATTTTAAATCATTTCTTTAATCGTCAAGATAATATGAAACTACGTAAATTGCGGTATTCAATTATTCACACTTTTCTTTGTGGGAACGATATCCGATCTTCAAAGATCCATTATATTAAAACTTAAATCTCGTATACTTGCGAGAGTAAGTAGCGGTGTATTCCACGCCCTACCAGATGTAAGTGCTGAAAAAAATAAAACAGGGGTATTAAGTATAATTTAGTCTAACCACATGGGTATGCTTAAGATTTTTGTTTCTCTTTGAATTTTGAATTTGATAAATAGGTATTGTATTAAAAAAATTATCCCGAATTTTAATGGTGACGAATGTACACTTTTATTAATGAAATTTATTATTGTTGCCGAAGGTCGCAATCTTAGTTCTATTGAGGAGTAAAATTTCCTCGTCAATTATTTTCTATATCTAATTTTTTGGTGATGAATGACATTTTCTCGCTATAAATTTAGTTTGACATTTTTTGTGAGGAATGATATTTTATTGCTAAACCTCTACCCTAACTTTTACCAAAAAATTTAGTTGGATGCTAAATATAAAAATTTTAGCGAGCAAATCAGTCAAATAAAATTTGTCATAAAAGGTAATTTTTGGCCACCAACTATTTCTTTTGGTGAGGATATTATTGCAACGACGTAATTCCACGTTAAATACATGTTTTTAGCGAGAAGTCAAGAAACTCATCACTAAAAACGTTTGCCAACAAGTTGCGAGGAATATGGTGAGGTCACATTACGTGAGTGATTGTTTTTGCATGCTTGTCGAAATATAGGTTTCAAATATTGTAAGTTACAAAAACCCTTTTATTTTTGTGATACTAAAGTTTCACTAAATTCAAAATTTATTATATGACTCATATTTAAAGTTACAAATAATAATAATATTTTTGTAGGTTATAAATGCCTACGATGAAATTTTGTTCAAGAGGCAAGAAAAAAAGGTTACAGAGGTTAGTATAACGCAACCAACATTGTTGAACATGGTCAAAAAAATAAAAAACGATATCAGTCTTTGAATGTTATTATAAATTGTTATCTTTTAGTAAAATGTATCTAATATTACAAAAAATATGCAGAAAATGATGAATGATAAATCAACAAAATTTCTTGAAGATTATTTCTATTTGCAACTTGAAAAAACTTTAAATTAATATTATAGATATATTCATTTTTCAATGAATTCTCCGGGATGATGTGCATCAAACTTCCATTGGACATTATTCGTTTTCGATACTCATGAGAATACATAGAGATTTTACAACTCATTGCTTCCAAAATCAAAAGACAAGACTGTGATTACTATTTCAGAGATGCAAGGAGATTGGTATGTTAAAATATAGGAGTAGTACATAGTTGTATTCTGATTATTTTTTACTTAGTTTTATTTATGTATGTTTTTCCAGCAAAATCTTGGACGATGGATGACTACTTAGCAAACAAATTGTCAACAAAATTAAATGAACTACCTCCCAGTTAGACTAATTACTTTGAAAAATTTTATTTTTACGCTTTGGACAAAATTTCGTTTCATGTCTTTAATGTTTTTGTATGCTTTTTGATGGTTTCTTTCGTATAATTTTTGCTATGAATTTCTTTTTTTAACTATCTTATTCAGTTTAAAACAAAAATACCAAATCATTTTTTGCAGTAATATATTTGATGTATCCTTGTTTCTAAATACATGTAACTAAAAAAATACTAATCTAGTTACATATAACTAAAAGTCATAGAACAAAGTTCTATATTTTTGAACTTTTTTATTTTATTTTATAATAATATACCAAGATGTAAATAAAAAATAATAATTTAAGTAATTTAAAACAAAACACGTGTTGCTAGTTACAAAGTAATAAGAATCTATAACTAGCATTACTTGTAGTCAGATGTAACTAAATAAAAAATAAAAAAATAGTTACAAGTAACTAGAATCTCTAACTAATTAACATTACTTCTTGTTACATGTAATCACACTAAATGTAATAATTACATCTATAATTTTTGGGACTTTTTTAAAAAAAAAAATAATAATTACTCTAAAATAATAAAATAAAATAAATATCGTATTGCTAGTTGCACCTTTTGTTTATGTAATATAATTAGTTAAATATAAGTAAATGACATGTGTCCAGTGACATGTAAATAATTTCTAAAAGCATTAGTCGTCTTTGTCAATGACATGATAGGTGTTAAATGCAATGAACCATTTCCCAAAAAAATATTTGTTTATCTATGCAAAAAAATCTCTTGATATTCAAAAGATGAATTATATAAATTATTAGCAACAAGAATTTCTAACTAACATTACTTGTATTTACATGTAATTAAATTAAAATAAATAAATAAATAATTTAAATAAAAATAAAAATTAAAAGGTAATAATTACATTTCATCGTCGGCTAATTAATGGGCTGGTATGTGCTCCATTTCCACCAAACTCTGTAGAGTCAACACCCGCTATTGCCAAAGCTTCAAGTGAAATTGTCATAGTTATATATCCAAATTCGATATTTTTTTAAATCTCAAGAGACACTTCTTTTGTATTGTTATAATGAGGATTTGATAGGGAAACTAGACGCTATATATATGATCTTATTGGGAAAATTCAAAGTGAATATCCATAAGATGTCACGGGATGAATCAATAAATGAAATTAGTTTTTGAACTTTTTTAAAAAACTGAGCAGTTGAATTTTGAATGAAAATTAACAATACTCTTCATATGATGACCCTGCTGACTTGTCTCCCTTAACAAAAACTGATGACATATTACAATACGGTTGTTATGTATCTTGGAGAATATACATAACAAATATCGTGTGTATTATGTGGCTTGTTTTTATATATTATACAACTATTTCGAGGGTTTACATTCAAAATTATGTTTAGGTAATCAATTGAAAGTTGTACTAATATGTAAAGCTAAATGATGAAATAACATTGCATTCGTGCATTATGGTCGCGACGGCCAACTCCTTGCAATGACAAACACTAAGGGGATATTGGTAAGGATATTAAATAGAGCTTTTTTTTTATTATATAGTCTTGTTTAAGAGATGACGTGAAAAAAACTCAAATAAAACATTATGTTAACCTTTGAATCATTCTGTACAAATAGTTTAATTTTTAGTCATTGACAGTTAAAAAGGAATTATAGATAGACAAATTTGCCCCTAAATATATAATGAACAAACCCTACTACTCCATTCATTTCCCTCATTCACCGCAACTCATTGTCCTCTCTCTCTCTCTCTAAATTCATTCACCAATGAACAAACTCTACACTCCATTCATTCACCTCATTTATGAATTAACTAGCATGTAAATCTCCAGTAACGCAAACCCTCCTCATCTAGACAGAGGAGAAGTTGTCTTCATTCGACCATGAAATGTATCCCCCTCTCTCTCTCTCTCTCTCTCTCCTCTTTATCTCATGGCGGCAACTGCAGACGAACGTTGGAACGTTGAGGGGGCTTGCGATGGCGGCTGTAGACGAAGATGACGAAACCCTAATCTCAGATCTGGTGGTGAGCTTGTGGTGGCAGTTCCAGACAAAAACGACTATCAGTTCATCACAATGTTCACCATCGTCTTCGATAGTCCTTAACCGCAAGCCAGATCTGTTTCGTCATTAACTGCCTTCGCCATGCTCGTCTTCTCCGTCATTTCAGATGTTCACCGTCAGTTGTTCGCGTTAGCCGTCGTTCGTGGTTGGAAGAAAAGAAGACGTCAGATCTCCAGATCTAGTTCGCTGTCGTTTTGCCGCTTAGATCTCTGTGCCTCACCGCCGCTCTCTCTCTCTCTCTTCCTTGATTTAGATTTGTTCGATGTTTGTTCATCAGATTTGCTCAAATCTGGATTTGTTCATCTGATTTGTTAAAGGTTTTTTTTTTTTTTTAATTATTTTGTTCAGATCTCAGATTTAGAGATCTGGAATTTTTCAGATCTAAAATAGGAAAATTCCAAATCTAAAAATTTTCTAGATCTGAAATTAACATGTTAACACATGATTTGCGTGAAAGTTAACATGCTATTTTTTTACATTAACGTGAATGATTGAGTGATTTTTTATATCTGGATTCCTAGATCTGATTCAAATTTTTCTGTGATTTTAGTAGAATTTTGTGTGATTTTACGTTAACGTGAATGTTTGCGTGATTTTTTAGATCTGGATCTGATTTGAATTTTCTGTTATTTTCGTAGAGTTTTATGTGCTTTGTTGATTTTATGTGTTACGTGAATATTCAAGTACCATTTAAGGTAATTGATTTTTTTTAGAATGTCCAGATTTGATTTTGAAAAAGACGTTGACACATGTATTAACACACGTTTAAAGTTATACCCATTTGTACGTTTTAATACGAAAGTGAACATTAACGCAAATGTGTAAAATGTTTTTGTTGAGTGAATGTTGAATAAATAATTTTTTTGAATGTCCACATTTGATTTTGAAAAAGATGTTTGACACATGTTTAATGTTATACCTATTTTTAGGTTTTAATACGAACGTGAATGTTGATGCAAATGTGTAAACTGTTTTTGTATGGTGAAATATTAAGTGAACATTAAGTAAATAATTGTTTTGAATTTTTTGAGTGAACATTAATTTGAATGAATTGAAATAGTACTTTTAAATATTAAGTGAACATTTCATACAAAATATTTGAGTGAAAATTGAATGAAAATGAAATTCAGCGAACTAAAAATATTATTCTGAAAATTAAGTGAATATATGCAACTGTCAGAATGGCACATTTGTAAATAAGAATAAACATGAAAGACATTTGTTTGGGACTTTTTACTATAGTTTCTTCAAGGACTAAAAACTTAATTATTTAAATCAAAACTTTTTTATTTTATAATTTACCCATCGTTGGAGGACTAAATAATAAATTTTCCTATTAAATATTGATAACAGTTAGAATAATTGAGAGGCAAAATATTAGAAGAATATGGAGAAATTGTATTGATATATGAAAAATTACAATTATAAAGATGTATAGGGAGTCTATCTATCTATCTATCTATATATATATAAGATGTGACTAGGGTAACCTTGGTAGGGTTAGTGTTTGGTTTTCCTAGTGAAATTAGGATTTAATTTAGTAGACTAAGGCGGTAAATAAGACATGAACTTGAGTTTAGAAATCTGAGTGTGAAAGTGTTTGGGTAGATGAGCCTTTGTAAAAATATATGTTGTCTGATCGGCTAAACTAATAGATTGAAGGCAAATAGTTTTTAGAGAATAGGGTAACGGATGAAGTGGCAATCAATCTCAATGTATTTTTGTACGCTTATGGCAAACGTCATTATGGATGATCTGAATAGTACTCCCATTATCACAGTGTAGAATAATGGCAGTGAGGGAAGAGACTCTCACGTTAGGAGAAGTTAGCGAAGCCAAAGTAATTCTTTTGTTGCATCTGCAATGACACAGTATTCAGCTTCAGTGCAGCAGTGGACAACCACTATGATAAACAATAACCAGTGGTTGAATGTTTGTTTGTGGGATCTTCGACCCAAACGGTATCTAAATAAGCCTGTTAGGTAGGAGCAAATTGCATGGAGAAATGAAGTTTGTAAAATAAGGTTCCCTCAACATACAAAAGAATGAAAAGAACAACTGAGTCATGAGTAGTTCGAGGAGTAAACAAGAACTGGCTGTCTTCATGGATGATATAGGTGATGTCTAGGCGAGTAACTGTGAGATATGTCAAACTTCCAACCAGTTGCGATAGAAAGTGATGTCCGGGAAAGAAGAGTCATCTATTGGAGTAAGTCTGATATTTGACTATAGAGAAGTGTTAGTAATGGTGGAGTTAATGATGTCTGCCTTAAAAAGAAGGTCAGATGCATATTTTGCCTGATAAACAAAGTATCCATCTAAACTAATTGAAATTTTGAGACTAAGAAAATAAGTGAGCATATCAAGATCTTTCATCTCTTGTAATGATCATGTCATTCACATATAGTAGAAGAAGGATATTAATATTGTTGTTAGTCTGGCGAATAAACAAAGTAGAATCATAAGCATTAACTGTAAACCCAAACAAGTGGATGGTGGTGCTGAATTTCATAAACCAAGTACAGAGAGCTTGTTTAAAACCATATAGGGCACGACGAAGGTGACAAACTTTGTGTTAAGGAGTAGCTAGGCTAGGAGGGTATGTATGTAAACCTACCCAAGAAGGTCACTATTGAGGAAGGTATTCATGACATCCATTTGAAAAATGGTCCATTTACCAATAATAGTGACGACAAGAAGAGTACGGATAGATGTAAGCCTAGCCACTACACCAAATGTCTCTTCATAGGCAATGTCATATTCTTGAGCAAATCTCTTAGCAATGAGCTAGGCTTTATAGAGTTCAACGGAAACGTCATAAAGCATTTTGATCTTGAATACCTATTGAATCCAATAAGAGTTTCCCTGGAAAAAGGTCAACAAGATCCCAAGATTGTGTTTTGTCTAGGTCTTGAACTTTTTCATCTATATATTGTTTTCTGCCAAAGAAAATTAGTACTGACTTTCTTATAGGATTGAGGCTCATGTAGATCAAGTATGGTAGAAAAGCAATGACAGTCATTGAAATAAGGGGGAGAATGAGTTACCTTGTTAGAGTGGTAGGAATGATATGAAGGGTGGGTCTCAAAATGAGTAAGTTTAAGAGATCTTTATGCATGGTTGATGGAGCTGGAGGGGTAATATCAACTGGTGGTTCTAGAGGGAGCTCAATTGGTGGTTTTGGAATTGGCTTAACGATACCTGGGACTGCCTCCTTAGGGAACAACTCATGGGATAAATATGTAAAGAATCTAGAGTTAGTAATGGCTAATATATCAAATAATCGTAAGAAAGAAAATATTTGATGTCCCCCAAAAAATGACATGATGAGAGATACAAAGAGTTTTAGAGATGGAGTCTCATGTCCGATAGCTTTAATGTTCAATGTCATATCCTAGAAAACAACATAGGCAGGCCCATGTTTCCATCTTATCGTGTTTTTGTGATTTGAGAAAAACAAAACAAACGCAACCAAGGACTTTGAGTTCAAAGTTAGTGGGAAGGTTACCTAAAGGCACTTAAATAGAGACTGATGTTGAATTGTAGCAGAAGGAACACAATAGTGTATACTATGGTTAGAATAGCCTCACCCCAAAAACGCTTAGGATAGGATAAAGAAATGAGGAGGGCACGAACTGTGTCAAGAATGTGTCAATGTTTGTGTTTGACTCGTCCATTTTATTGGGAGGTTCTAGGGGGGCACGAGCGGTAGTGGAACGTGCCATTTTTGTGAAGCTGGTTGAGGAAGGCATGATCATTTTATTCCATTATATTCTTTGAGCCAAAAAATTTAATATTTTGAGAAAATTTGGTTTGAACCATAAAAGAAAAATTATAATATATTTGGAATAGTTTAGATCTAGTTTTTATAAGAAATAACAATATAAATTGAGATTAGTCGTCCACAAATATAACAATATAACGAGAACCTCCCATTGTTGCATGAGGAAAAGGCCCCCTAACATTAGAATGCACTAAATCAAAGGGTGCAAGAGAAATAAACTGATTATCATTAAGAGATAAAGTTGGTTGTTTTGCAAGTTGACAACGAATACAATTAAATTAAAGGACTCATGTTGAACTAGACCTAATAGACCACTAGAAATAAGCGATTTGAGACAGTTAGATGAAGTATGACCAAACCGAGAATGCAAAATATTGGAGGATGAGGATTGTGATGATGATGATGATGACGACGATGACGATGGTGATATTAGCAGTGGTGATACAGAGGATGATGGGGATGAGGATGATGATGGCGGTGGTCAGGTTGCACAAGTTTATGAATGGAAATGGGGTGGTAGTGGTGGGATTTGAGGTGGAAGGTGCAAAATACTAAGCTCAAATAGATGTCCAACTTCACAACCAATCCCAAGGGTTTTTCCTATCTGGGGATTTTGCATACGACAACTACTATTAGAAAATCTCATTTCAATTCCTAATTCATAGAGTTTCCTAACAGATAAGAGATTTAAAGTGAATTTTAGACTGAAATACATGTCAAGAATATAAAGATTTGAAGTAAAAATCTTACCAGTATGAGTAACACGCATTCGAGAACCATCAACGGTATGAATGGTAGGAGCATTCATAGTGGATAGTTTGGATTAGAAGATGTTAAGATCAAAAGTCATATGATTACAATGGGGAGAATTAAAAGAAAAATAGAGAGATGGAGAGAGAGAGAATGTGACTTGAGAAATGTGCCCGACAATTTCAAATCCACTCCTAGCCATTACTAAGAGACTTCCAGCGAATCTCTAGTGAGGTATTTCAATACTGAAGCATTCAATATAGGGTTAAGCTTTGGTGCACAAGAGCTGAGTGAAACAAAAATAGGATGGCCTAGAACTTGGGTGAGGAAGAGTTTCGATACAGATCCAACTTCGTTCGATGAAATTGCTTCAATTGGAAGTACATGTGTTGGATTTAAGATGGACAAGAAATTAGGAGGAGGAGTTAGCAGTTAACAGAGGAAGATAGACGGAACAAAGACGAACCACTCTCCTTCATAATCCTTTGAATCTGTGTTGTCGGTCAGCAAAATAGGGGTTGGTACTCCGATCTGAAGATTAAGTAGTATCTAGGGTATAGGGTCCGACCAAATTCAATTAGAGTCCTAGCCGTTGCTGATCAGAGTTTATCCATCAATGGCGGGGTGTTTGGTCATTCCACATCAACTAGTTCTGTCGAAGGTTGGGTAAACAAAGAAGCTAGAGGTTAAATCTAGCGGTTGGTGGTGGGAGAACCAAAGAACAGGCAAAGTCAAAGGTGAATAGATGAGATTTTCTTTGGAGATATCGATCGGAAATAAAGTGCATGTGTCAGGTGGAGGATTCTTCACTATGCTTTTACCTATGCAGAGAAAAAAGTTGGGATTTTAGATGGGCCCATGCTTCTAGAGTGTTTGGTCATTAGAGTCCAAATTCAATTAGAGTCCTAGCCGTTGCTGATCAGAGTTTATCCATCAATGGCGGGGTGTTTGGTCATTCCACATCAACTAGTTCTGTCGAAGGTTGGGTAAACAAAGAAGCTAGAGGTTAAATCTAGCGGTTGGTGGTGGGAGAACCAAAGAACAGGCAAAGTCAAAGGTGAATAGATGAGATTTTCTTTGGAGATATCGATCGGAAATGAAGTGCATGTGTCAGGTGGAGGATTCTTCACTATGCTTTTACCTATGCAGAGAAAAAAGTTGGGATTTTAGATGGGCCCATGCTTCTAGAGTGAGAAGAAGTGGCTCATCAACTCTTGGGAGTAGGTTTGATTCTAAGGCTGCGTTTGGGTAAGGGATTTCTGAAATGAAAGGATTTCAAAATCCTTTCATTTCAAAAAATCCCTGTTTTGATAATTGTTTGAATTGAATTATTTGGATTTTTATTTTTATTTTTTTGTTCTATTTCTGATCTCAATTCTGAAGAAAGAAAAAAGAAGAAAAACCAAATGCTTGAGCGATGAACCAAAAGCAACCGAAGAAGATCATGAAGAAGTAACAAAGCAACCGAAGAACCAGAAGCCAAGAAGAAAATCAAAACAAAGAATGATTGCGATTGCGATTTCGAACCCTCAAATCGAAATCGATTTCGATTTCGATTTCGGGGTTCGAAATCGATTTTGAACCCTATTTCGTCCTTCACTTTCTATTTCCACATAAAAATCAATTTCGATTTCGATTTCACCGTTAAAAAATGAACGATTCATTGAGGAAGATCGTTGAATGAAAATGAAAACGAAGATCGTTCGTCGTCAAACAAAAATGAACGATTTTGTTAAGGAAGATCGTTCGCCGTTCGCCATCAAATGAAGCTCCAGTCGCTGTCGCGAAGCTCTGGTCTATAATCGCAAAGTGTTCGCCGCAAAAAAGAAAGGAAGAAGAGGCAGAAGAACGATGGAAAGATTTCACAAATTACACCTCTCAAATTCATTTTTAAATCCCTCCATTTACCCAAAAAAGAATTTTACAAATCCTTTCTTCTATTACCCAAACAAGGGATTTGCCAAAAATGGATTTCAAAATCCCCTAACCAATTGAAATCCCTCCTACAAATCCTTCATCCAAACACAACCTAAATCCTTTTTTGCCTGATTTATTGGTTCCTGAAATTTGAAGGTCTTGATTCATAAGGTTTCTCCGGTCTATGTTTCTCAGTTATTTTGCTCTACTTTATCTTGGTCTTTGTTTTATCCTTATATTCTTACGGTTGTTGTAACGACTCGGTTTCCTAGGGCCGTCACACAGTTTCTCCTATTGAGAATTATACCCAAATAGTTCACCATTTATAAATAAATTACTATTATTACTATTTCCGCCGAACGACCAATATTTTGTTCTATGAATACAATAAATTTTAACAACTAGGGCGATACTTTTAATTTATATTTCACGAATCCTACAGATTAATAAATATAACTATTACAACTTTAAATATAAATTCCACTACAATTTTATTATTTCGACGACGATAATTTTACTAAATAATCCATATTTTAATTAATAGAAATCTGATAAATTTTACAATACGACGGTGTTAATTATAATAGTTGATTTCACCAATTACAACAGTAAATAATAATTACAATTTTTTATAAAGAGAAATTCTACTCTCGACGCCGATTCGTCTTCACCGGCCCTACAATCAAAATTATGGGATTGTGAGTCAACGCTCAGTAGAACTTTAATCTCTGTAATACGTATTTGATTAATACGACACGTAAAACACATTGACATGATTTTCACATACTTTTCACATTGTCCAAATTAATTCATATAATTTAACAGGTAAAATTTCACAACAATTTATTATAAATCCCACAATGAAAAACCAGAACAAGTTACCAGATAATTTCATAATCACACAGTGAGACAATTAAATATATATATTAAGAGAGTTTGAAATTCTACCTATTCCAAATTGTTCGCCAGCCGCGAGATGGGTTTTTGGTTTTTATTTGGGTTGTTTGTGTATTTTTTTTTTCTTTTTTTTCTTTTTTTCTTTTTTTTCTGTTTCCTGTTTGCGTTCAGCCTGCCGACTTCTCACTCCTTCCTCCTCACTGTCGCCAACGACCCACGGCTGAACAACCCCACACTGTTGGCACACCGAACTCACGTCATCGCCACCGCCGACTAACCGAACCCACACGCGCACACATAAGCACACACACACAACATCGCAGTTGACAACGAGTAGAACACACCCACGACGGACAACACCCTCCACGCCGGCCGACGACAGCACAACACCCACGACGATCACTCCCACCGGATGAGTAGAACAACACCGACGACTGCAACGATCATGTGACACACCCTTATCGAACGACGACGACCAACAACCGATCGATACTTACACTGCCCGAAGAATGACACTTACACACACATGATCCTCATACACACATACTTTGTCGGTGACCCAATGACACAGCCAATGACCTCCATCAACGGAACACCCCCATGCGATGAACGAACAGAAAATACACACACACACACATGTCGGTCACTCACACAGACCAGACGACGACCACGATCACGCACACACCCACGCTGACGACGTTGAACGGACGGCACCCACCTACCGAACAAACCCTATTTTTTTTATTTTTTTTTTCTTGCTGCTGGGTTCCTCTCCGACACAACAACACACACACAGACGCTGGACTGAATCACACCGTTCACACCACTGGTCGAAATACGGACAACCAAAACCCAAACTGACGATGAAAACAGTGACGATCACCCACCGCTCACATCTCTCTTCTCTCTGTTTGTCTTTTTCTCTTATACTGAAATGTGTACATGGAAGTATATATATATGTGTGTGTGTGTGTGTGTGTGTGTGTGTGTGTGTGTGTACACTAGTCCCACCGGCCGAACACACGTGTCCCTCTCCTTCGTTTGTTTTGATTTTCTAATATATATATTAGAAAATATAAACGTTTTCCTTTATTAGGAAGGAAAAAAAACAACAATTTATTTAAATTACACTAATCCCCCTCAATTTTCTTTAAGTTATTAGTTAAACCCAAAATCTAAAATTAATATTTTTGAAATTGTGAATTAACCCCTAAAATTTTAAATTAAATCATAAATGACATAATCTACCCCGTTATTTTCTAAATATGCTAAAATGCAGCTTAAATTGTGTGTATACAAAATTAGGGTCTTACAGTTGTGATTGGGTTAAGTTCTAGAGGTATCCTATGATAATGAATTTCAAAGAAAAGGTTTTGGGGAGAAAGTAGAAGAGGATTATTACTATCTTTGTGGATAATATCCTGGAGAGAGTTAATAGTCATTGGCTTAACCGAGTCATTCAATGGCATGGTTGTGTGTTACACGTGTTCATACTAACCAAGAGAAGAGTTGTCACAAATTCTAGATTTCAATTTGTGAGATTTGCTATTCTTCTTGAAGCTCAAAAAGGATATAAGAGTCCTTGATGGATTAGTTACTTTTTAAACAAAGTTGAAAGCTCGTTTTGTGGCTTTTGGACCGTCTAACTGCAAGAGTTTCGAGAAAAAAAATGTGGTAAGGAAGATTGATAATGATCTTCTTCCTCTTGAGGATTCTCTTATCCAAGTACTTGATAAAGGTAGAATTATTATCAATACTAATACAAAAGACTTTATCGATAAGAACATTTCGGTTATTTGTGAAGGTAAAACGTACTCTATTAACATCAAAGAAGAACTCAGTGCTACTATCGGAAGCTGTCTCAATCATTTTCAAATTGTCAATGTGGTGAAAATGATTTGAACTCTATTGATTCCATTAAACAAGGTTTTTAGAAAGTTGTTGTGGTAAATGGGGTGGAAGTTAGAAAAGACGTTGTAGATGTAGTCTTTAAACCTTGTGAAAATCCAATCTTTGTTTGTGAGGATCGACTTGAAGATTTTGTGAAGAGGAAGGATGATGTTACTTTGGGCCTTTATCAAATAAAAGTGATTGAGAAAGAGGTAAATTCTTACTCAGTGGACACTGTTGAATCGTTATCACGAAACCTAGTTCGAGGAGTCAAAGATAAAAGTTTGCAAACTCGTGGACACACCAAAAAAGGTTTGGATGAAATTAATGAGATATTCTCTGTTCTTGGAGGAGTAGCGACTAAAAAGAAGTTGTTCTTAATTCCCAAAAAGAAAGGGAAAAAGAAATCCTTAACTGTCTGGGTATATTAATTTTTATCACTTCATTGGGAAGTGGTAAGGAGAAGAAGTCTTTTGTTGAAATGGTTTTTTTTAGCAATTGGTGATTTAGAAAGTAATTAATGCAGCTCAAGCGTTTTTCTTGGGAATCTAATTATTGTTGTAATTTTGCAAGGGTCGGCACCAAGAGTGAAAAATTTAGGAGAATCAATAACTCCGTTGAGTTGATTCTGTTTAATTCTCTATTTGGAGATATATGGGATACAATATAATATCCATATTTTTTAATGGGGTTTAGGAAGAAATCTTACTGCTTGAGGTGGAAGAAGCTTGGATGATTGCTTGGTCCATCGTTTGTGCTTATTGCAGTTGAGCCAAATCAATAATTTGTTGTGTTGGTTTTTTGTTTTTTTCTCATCTATCTAGTTAATTGTAAGGGACTATTATATGAGGCTCTTGTTGGTTTAGTTGGGCAGTTGTGATATTTAGTGGCTACCTTAACCAGATCAACAATATACATAAAAGTACACTGTATGATATAAATTGGAAAAACCAAGGCAAGTGATAAATTCAGAGCCGAAATTATCCAAGAATCGGTCTATAATTGTGATGAACCAATAGATGAACCCTCGGATCGGTCAAAATACTGTGATGAACCTAATCAAAAATATAATAGAAACTATATTGTATGTTCCAAATTCGAGTAAACCAAGACCACATATAGATTTGAAATGCAAAAATTAGCCAAGATCGGAGTTGGATGTTCAAGAACCGGTTTAAAAATGGGTGAACTATTTAGTAAAAAAATCAACTCTAAACTGGTCAATAACAGGTGTTGACTTGGGCTGACATGGCAGGATGATTCCTGACATGGCAAAGAGTGGTGCTGATGAGGCAACTAAGTGTAACTGATGTGGCAGGTGACATGATGATACGTGACCAATAACTTGGCTACAAACGTGGCACAGAGGTTAAAGCATGACTGATGTGGCGAATGCATGGCATTGATGTTTTGCTAACATGTCTGATTATGTACCAGTTAGCGTAGCGCTAACGTGTCAGATGATAGGTCGTTGATGTGGCATGGTCTGGCGTATGGGTTACGCACAACAGATAATGGTTGTTTTCGACAGTGTGTCGGTGCTCACATGGCAATGATTTTTGTATCTTTTGTCTCGTCAAGAAAAGGTGATGGCATGATGGATGTTGATATCGAAGCAACAGTAAGACCCGTAGCATTCAAAACTACTGCAACCTTTTTTTAAAGTGATCTTTCCGGAAAAAATAGATATTAATTGTAATGGATTTGATGCATGTGAATTGCACATGCAAACTTCAGGGGTAGAAAAGTAATTTTTTGAACAAATTACAATTTTAGTCCTCGTATTTGCACGTGTTTTTCCATTTGGCCCTTCTATAATTATTTTTGTCAAAGTGGTCCTTGTATTTGCAGCCGTTTTTTGAAGTGACCATTCTGTAAAAAAAAAAAAAAAAAAAGGGTATTAATTATAACAGATTTTAGGCATATGACTTGCCCATGCAAACTTCAAGGGTAGAAAAGTAAAAAAAAATTCTTTTTCTTTTTTCTTTTTTTTTTCTTCTTACCGCATCCATGGCCGGTTGAGAGTTGGACCGGTTGAGTCACTTTGTCTCTCCTCTCTCTCTCTAGAACTTTGTATCATTTGTTTAGTTTTACGAATATTATACTTTGTGCCCAAATCTTTTGATATATTAACACTATGAGAGTTTGAGTACTTTTTTATCATAAAATTACTATTCACACATGCTGAAATTGTTAGTTTTGTACTCTTTAGAGAGTATAAGAGAATAAAATAAAGATATATCATACAAGGATAAAATGATACAAATATAATTGGTCACCATTTGGACACTATGAAATCTCCTTTGAAATTTTTTGAATTCTCAAGGAACTCAAAACTATTATATTTGTTTGTTTGTTTGTTTTAAAAACCGTTTATCAATTTTGTGGGATTGAAACAAATGTGAAACTTAAGGGATCAAATGTGCAATCTGGTAAACCTTATGGCTTAAAAAGTATAATATTCTCCTAATTATTCTCCTACTGATCTCTCTCCCTTTCTTCCTTCTCACTCCTCTCTTTCTCTCTAACCAAAATCATAACCTCATGTCTTCCCTTTCATTATTGGTTAACACATTTTTTATTTTATCTCTTTTAGTTAATGTTTAGGTTAAAAGGATGAGAATCCATTAAGTCTCTCTCTAACCTCAATACCTACTACCCAATAACCATTTGAGTGTGAAGATTCCGACGGTCATCGCGAGTAGGTTATCGCTGAGGTCCCCTCTTAATACATGGCACCCCCCTAAACCACCATCTCCATCGTCTCCCTCCTCCCGCCATACGCCCCCACTAGAAGCATGACCATGTGAGGAGCGGCCATGGATGCAAGATGAAGTTGGAAGAAAGCAGCAAGAAGAAAGGGAAAAAAAAAGGAAAAAAAAAAAAAAAATTGCTTTTCTACCCCTGAAGTGTGTATGTGCAAGTCACATGCTTCAAACCCTTCACAATTAACACCTATTTTTTTATAGAAGAGGCACTAAAAAAACTGAATGCATATACGAGGATCACTTTGACCAAAAAAAATTGGAGGGTCAAATGGAAAAACAAGTGCAAATACATGGACTAAAACTGAAATATGACCTTCATATAATAATATATTGTGTTGATTAAGACTATTGTTTAACGATATTTCCTTAAATCAAATTTTGTCTTCGCTTTGATGTTTAGGGTGCTCAAACCTTTGTTCCCTAGGATACTACAATTACAATCCTCTTATATTAAGACTAAAAAGTAAATGATCCAGTAGATAAAACAAGTATTAGCTCTCTCTCAAGAAATTGGCATTGAAAAACCTTGAATCCCGAGAAGAATTGAGTTGCACTGAGAGACTTTTAAATGATCCTGTAAATAAAACAAGTATTAATGACTCTCTCTCAAGAAACTAACATAGACTCAAAGCCTATGTATAGTGCAAGGTATCATAAATTTTGTAACGACTCGATTTCCCAGGGCCACTACACGGTTTCTTCCATTGGAGAATTATACTAAAACCGAATATCTATTATAAATCAGAGAAATTTTACAACTATGGAGACAGTTATAATTATCGATTTAAATTTTACAATATGACGACAATAATTATACTCAATTTATCGAGTCAATTTTTACAACGGTAAATATTAACTACAATAATTACAAATTCAAAATACAAATATAATTGGAATTATAATTGTGAATTCAATTATAATTTATCAAGGAAGTTCCAATATACATATATTTAAACAAATTTGCTCCTAGAACCTAAGAAAACAATTGCATTTCAATTCCAATTCCATGCCTCCAGATCCTTGCTACCAAACACCACTAATCAAAGTGGACTTTTCAAGTCTAAATAAATGAGAAACCATCTCGGTATATATATATATATATATATATATATATATATATATATATATATATATATATATTACAAATTGAAATGAAATTCAACTACAATCCTAACGCCGTTTTACTCTCACAAGCCCTACAATCAAAACTGTGGGGTTGTGAACCAACGCTCAGTAGAATTTTAACCCCTCTAACACATGTATCCAATCATATCCCAAATAAACAAATAAACGTGTATCTCACATAATTTTCACATAATAGTCCTAAATATTTCAGGAAAAGTAACAATTAAAAAATTAAAAATTAACGACAACTTCCGCATGAATCACATAATCAAGAGAGAAATTAAATACAAATATTAAAAGAATTAGAAATTCTACTTTAAATCCAAAGCCAAAATCATAATCGGAATCAAGATTTCATAGTATTTTCTTGAATTTCTGTCCATGAATTCCCCTTTAATTCTCCAATTATCCATCCATATAATAAGGTCTAAGCAGAATCTTAAAATAAAAAAAACATTAATTATATCCCAAAACTCTTAAAATTATATTTTAGATTACATAACAGTCCCAAAACGTTTAAAATCACTTTAAAATTAGCATTCAATCCCAAAAATTATCAAATATTATTTGTACCACAGATTTGCAAAACAATCCCAAAAATATTAAAATAATATTTTCAAGGGTTAGTAGCACTTTACCCCCTGTCATTTGGCCCATTTGCACTTTACCCTCCTGTGATTTAAACTTCGCCACTTACCCCCTGTGGTTTTGGACCTAACTGCAAGTCTAACCTTTCTGTTAAAGTTAACAGTTGTGCAGCTCACGGGCCTGTTACGATGATGTGCATGTTTTTTGTGTTTTTCCCTCCAAAATACTAATTTCTTGTTCTCATTTTACCCTCCATGTCCCTCTATATAATCTCTATGTTTCTCACACATTTTTATCACCAAACCAAACCGTCTCATTTTTTTTCTCCCTCTTTTATTTTTATTTTTTATGTCTTCTTCAAGAGTTTATGGTGGTGATTTCAGAAAAAAAAATGCAAATGTGGTCGAATAGACGACTTGAAAATCGTTCAAAGTGAGAGACCTTCAAAGAGAAAATGGTACTACGGATGTAGTAGCAAAGGATGCAATTCATTTTTGGGTTGGTATGAAAATGAAACTCCATTCAAAGGAAAAGATAAAATTAACGAAGTTAGTGATGGAGATTATTTTCTTCTCAAAAAATGATTAGAAAAATTAGAAGTAAATATTCAAATCATTGAAGCAAATCATGTCATTTTTCAAAAAATTGTGTTTTGTGTGTTTGTTGTTGTAATTTTTGCTATGTTTATGGAAATAAAATGAATGAATAAATGTGTAATCTTTGAAGCAATAAAATTTGAATGATGTATCTTTTGTTTGTTAACCTATCATCTATGAAATTCAAAATAATGATTATCTGATACATCTCAAATTAAACAATTTCAATACAAAATACTAATTTAATATATCAAAATACATCAATAATTACATTTAAACCATAAAACCACAATGTACCACGGAGTTACAAAATTTTACATCAAAATACTTCAATAATTATCCAAAACACATTACAAAAAACCTGTCCAAAATCCCAGCTGTCCAAACAAAATATTGCAAACCAAATTCTAGCTGTCCAAACTTGCAACGATAATAGTAGAGCAATAATTGTATTTTTTGTGCTAAAAAAGTGTGTTTTCTGTCTTGAAAGAAGAGATTGTTGTTTGGTTTATGGTTATGGCAACCACTCACCCATTTTACAACTACAGAAGAAAAAAATAATAAAAAAATAAAAAAATAATGCACATTAACAACCAACCATGTTCAAATAATGCATAGTATAGACAATGTTAAAAAAAAAAAAAAAATGTTCAAATAATGCACAGTATAGACATGCAGAATAATTTGTTGCACCTGAAACTTGCCAAATGAATTTGTTGCCTTCATCTTTTTCTTCCTATTTTGTGCTTTATCTTCTCCTCCACTTCATGTCCCCAATGTTGTAGTAAAATTAGTTTGTCTTGCAACCCAATCTCTCAAATTTGCTCTTGTCAGTGGCTGTGACAAAAATGTTGGCTGAGAGGCGTCAACTGCCCGAGCTGAAGTAATTGGCTGAGAGGATGTACCAGGAGCTACCACTGCCTGAGCCGATGAACCAGGAGCTGCCACTACCTAAGCCGATGAACTAGCCACTACTGCCTGAGCCAATGAACCTGCCACTATTGCCTGAGATTTCTCCTTCAAATATCCAAAAAAAAAAAAAACAATTAATATCTTGAAAAGTTACAAATATTCAATACTAAATGTTAATACATAACACATTACTTTTTCAACCAATTTTGAGTTCGAATGTTTGCTATTTTAGCAACTTCTTTTATTGTGTCCCTACTACAAATATTTTTTGCATTGAACATATTTTCCTCTTCTCGTTGTCTGTGATGTAACTCTCGGCTCATCAGGACCCCTCCTCCTCATCTTGTAGGGTCTACCAGTTTGATTCCATTTGATAGGTGGCAGCAAAGGCATTCCAATTTGAACCCAATCGTGCATTCCAAGAACCGAATTTATCATGTAGCTGTAAGTGGCTAAATATAAATCTTTCTATAACATTCGTCCACATAATCTATCGATTCTCCCCTAGTCAAATTAATTATAGAAATGGCATGCTTGCACGGAATCCCAGACAAATCCCACATTTTACAACCACAAGTCTTCGCGCCCAAGTCCACCACATAAGTCTTTTTGAAATTGTCAACCTCAAACTTTCTATCCCTGGCCCAATTGGCAAAGCAATGTCAAGCACTATCCTTAATTCTTTCCAACTTTCCCAAAATTTTCGGACAAATGACACCATTATATATTTCCATCCCACTTCACTTGACTTGAATTTTGTTCATTAAGGCCCTCCACATTAACTCAATCATTGATATGATTGGTTTCTCCCGTGCCTCAAGTATATAGGCATTGAAAGACTCACAAATGTTATTCACCAAAATATCACATTTAGACCTATAACTAAAATATGATCTAGTTCGTAAGTGAGGACCAATTACAGCTAGCTAGTTATGGGCATTTCGGTCAACAACTTCAATTTTTTTCATCCATAATTCATATTCTCTCAAATTAGCCGTCGAAGAATCTTTCCACAACAATTCTTTAAACTCTATACCCTTAAATTGTTTCTTGAATTTCTCATAAATATGCTTCAAGCAATATCTATGTTCAACCCTATGCATAACCTCCTCAAATGCACACTCTAACCCTTTCTACCTATCAGGAATGAACACCCAACCTTTCTCATAAAATGTCCCAATGTCATAAGTTAGCTATCTCAAAAACCACATCCACTACTCAGAATTTTTATTCTCAACCACGACCATTGCAATGGGATAGAAATTGTCACTCCCATCTCTGCCCACTGTCGAAAGAAGTTGTCCCCTATAAACATACTTCAAAAAATAGCCATCTAACCCAATGATTGGTCTGCAACCTACAAGAAATCTTTCTTTATGGCTTCCAAACCTTACATATATTCTCTGAAAAATTGGTGGGGGCAACTCAATCCTAGGGCCAACCTCAACCATAGGTCTATATTTAGTTCTAATAACAAAAAACTCTCGAACATTTTCAACATAATCTCTCAATTTTGCATACTATACCATTTGATTACCTTCGATAGCCTCTCTCACCTTTTGTTTAGCCCTGTACAATTGTTACTTACTAACTTCCACATTAAGATCTCTCTGTATTGTACTTTTCATTTTACTCACCTTCTACATTAGATCATTAGTAATTGCGTGAAGATACTTTTGAGAGAGGTATCTTGAGTTCACTTAGCTATTCATGTACCTCATCCCACATGTATGTGGACCAACAAGTGACTTAATGTGAAAAGTCTTCTCCCCCTGCCTCAAAGAAGCGTGTATTCTCCAATCACATTCAAATTTACACTTTGCAGTTACTCTATCCAATTCATTCCTTATGAATTTAATGTCATAACCTTGTCTCACATTAAATTCCTTTAAGGCAACCCTAAATTGTTTGACAGTAGGGAATATCATGTCAACAACCAATATAGGGTCTTTCTTGAATTTTTGTCCATTATATAAAAGAAATTTTTCACCATCACTTTCAGCATCAAGCCCATCAAGATTTCTAGATCTTCACCATCACTCTCATTATCCCACCAAGATTGTTTATTTTCATTATGTCCATCACTATTAATAGTTGGTACCACACTTGCACGTTGTTCCTGGACAAGATTGAGAATGTCATCCTCTCCAAAATTATCTAAATCCTCCCTAGCCCATTCTAGCTCACTTGATTCATCAGGTTCATTACCCTCTCCTTTACTGGATTCATCACTCTCATCAACACTAAAAGTAGGATCATCACTCTCACTTAATTCATGTTCTTCTTCAGGGTTTTGTTTATTAATGACTTACCCATTAGTCTCTTCATATATGGTTACCTTAAAAATCTGACCTTCATTATGTAATCTAACTAGGTCAAGCACATCATTATCAGTTTCAATTTTCTTTAACATATCAATTTCGGGTATTTTGAAGTACAAATGAACTAAACCATCATACCCTAATTCCTTGAAAAAAGATTCCATTTCAATAAAATACCAACAATCACCATTACAATTAAATTGGTATTCTACATCCCCCCCCCCCCCCCCAATATAATGTAAAGTTGGGCTAAATTTGAAGTAACCCCCATGGTGTATTTTAAGGTTGAACAAAGACATATGCAGAATTTATAAACAAAAGAAACATTTTTCTTGAGTATAAACCAGGTATAGGGGGACAAGGGGACAAAACTTAAGTCAATAAATGATTAAAAAGGGATAAAGGCAAACAAGGGACAGGGAGGACAATATTTCAACAATATATTTTGGGGGATAGTGGGAATCTTGACATTAAACAAATACAATTGTGATATGGGGAACAAAGGGATCTACTAAGCAAATACAATGGATTTGATATCAAAATCAGTAATCAATGATTAGGAATCAAAAAGAAAAAACATTTGCATGCAATTCATGTTCGCAAAATCCACATTACACAAGCACAGTTCAATTCAATCAAACAAGATCAAATTCTAAGTATAAAAACCCTAAATTTCACTATCAAAAACATTCAGAAGATCAGCCCTAGTTTATACTTATTTCTGTCAAATAAGTTCAGTTCAGAAACTTTCGAAACTCGTTCCAATTCAGAAGATCAAACGTTGCATGATACCAGTTCGAAACATGAAAACCCTTATTTTTGAAACATAAAAACCCCTATTTTTGAAACGTCAAAACTTATAATATCAATTAAAATGAAAGAAATACAAAATTTTTACCTTCTAGAGTAAAACCCTAGCTGCAAATCGTAGATTTCTTCCAACACTCTTCAATAATCAAACAGATACTGCACGATTCTTCCAAAACCCTTTTATCGTTCTCGGATCTGGCGTAAACTGCAAAAGAAATCAAAGACTATGAGATCGAAATGAACAAAATGAATGCAAAATATGGGAATAAACGGGAAAAATGAACAAAATCGAACAATCGGAGAACAATCTAGGGTTATCGTTCTCAGATTTGAAAGGATTGTGAAGAGAACGACCTACGGTTTTTAGATCCCATATTAACGATGAGGGAGAGTGAGAGCGAATGATGAACGTCTTAAAGAAGGAAGGATTTTGCTATCGTCTTGTGGAACGACGGTGAGGGAGTGAGGAACGATGGTAAAAAAGTGAGAAACGACGGTGAGAAACTTTGAGCAGAGCATTTGATGAGAAGAGTAAGATGGGTAGGGTTTCTAAAGAGGAAGTGTGTGTCAAACATCAAAGTGTTAAGATATAAAGAAGGGAAAAATCGACATTACAAGTTTTTCGTCAACGGAGTTAGCGTTGCACTTAGGTCCACAAACCACGGGAGGGTAAGTGGCAAAGTTTAAAACACAGGAGGTAAAGTGAAAATGGGTCAAATCATAAGGGGTAAAGTGCTATTAACCCTATTTTCAAAAATACCATTTTTTGGGGGTATTACAACAACTTTGTCACGGCCTAGTTTCCCAAGACCGTTACGTGGTTTCTCCCTAAGGAGAATTCACAACTAAAATGGAATATCCAATATTTCATTTATATAAATCCGAGAAATTTTACCAAAAAAAAAAATACATTTTTGAACTTAAAAAGAAAAATCTAATTCCAAAGCTTCAATTTCTAAATGCTACCTAAAGTAATGAAATGGCTTATCCATAGTTGTAAAATTCACAATCACTTGTAAAATAAAAATATTATAATTATAAATTTGACAAATATATATCCAATTATTTCATTATATAAAAATCTGAGAATTTTTACAATGCGACGGCGATAATTTTAATTTGTCTATTTATTGCGTCGATTTTGCAACGGTTAATAATAAATACAACTATTACAAATTAAATAGAAATTAGATTAAAATTCCTATCACCGTTTCATTCTCACTAGCCCTGCAATCAAAACTGTGGGGTTGTGAGCCAACGCTCAATAGAATTTCAACCCCTCTAATACATTTATCTAATTAATACAACAACAACTAAAACACATAGACATAATTTTCACATATTCATGATTGTTTCATAGAAATTAACAACTATAATTCAACAACCATAATAACATAAATCTCGCAATAGAGAAATTAAATACATATATTAGAATAGTTAAAATTCTACCTGAAATCCGAACCGAAACCTTCAATCTATATATCCTGTAAAAAAAAATTGTTTTTCCAATATATATACGTATATATATAATGTTGTTTCTATATATATATATATGGTTGTCCACTACCACTTCTTTACATTTCTCTCATATTTGGTTTTATCATTATTATTATTCCTAATATTATCATTCTTCACATTTTCCTGTCTGTATATTTATCTCTATTAATGTCTATTTATATATATAAAGTTGAGACGTCTTAACCCTAATTCACATGTCTTTTTTTTTTTTAATGGCCACAAATAGGTTACTTAACTATTAAGAATTTAAAAAATTATATTTAACACCCCATAATTATAAAGTAATTCATATTAGATCCAATAATTATACTTATCTCCCCAAAATTCTCAAATATTATTTATACCATAAATGTGCAAAATAATCCCAAAAAATATTAAACTTATATAAAATAATATTTTCAAAAATACAAATTTTCTAAATATTCCAATCTACCCCCCTTAAATAAATTTAGTCCTCAAAATTTCATACGAAGTAATAATAATTCATAAGTACACCAATTATCTTATCTGCCGAATCAAAATATACTAATACATATGCAACTATTGTATCGCAGAAGGCTAAATGTTTATATCGTCAACAACTTTCAACAATCGTACCACTCTCAGATTCTACCTAACGCTAATAGTGGACCAATATCTATTGGGATTTTAACGCTAGTAGTGTGCGGTTATATTTATATTATATTTTGAATCGTGGTGTTTGATAAATATACTTGATTCATAAATTATTTTTATATTATGAAGACCGTACACCAATAAAGTGAGTGTATTGTCTTCTATATAAATTATCAAATTATATTTTTGTACTAAACTGTGAAAAAAAAGGGGGGGTTATTAAAATGGATTATTTTATGACGTTATGCGGATCAAGTAAATTTTTAAATGTGAAACATATTTTTTATTATCCGACTATGCCATAGTGTGATCCCGACATGAGGGCATGTCTTGCGGGATGTTGTTGGTCCTGCCAGGAGGGCATATTCTGTAGGACGTTATATTGTGATTTAACAAGAGGGAAAGTCCTGCAGGTGGTTGATATTTGTTATTGTTATTATTGATGATGATGATTATCATTGTGATATGGTGATTTATACCCCGTGTTGGCTCCTACCATTGGAGATATTAAATAGCTCTAACACTGATGGCAACCTTAGATTGTACAGTCGTACAGGTTACGGTATCGTCATAACTCCCGATCGTTAGTTGAAACGATCATATGACTTGTAGAGAAATATGTGTGCGACATTTTATTATTTATCAAAATAAATTGATTGGTTGATTTAAATGCATTATTTTATTGCAGGACTGGTGTAAACCATGAAAGGTTTAGTTTCTTTTTGTAGTTTGGGTTGTAGATATATGGCACATGTGTATGCCGGAATTTTGAAGTTGGTAAATATTTTTTTGAAAAAAAAAAAATTATCAGTACATGTTTGTATAATTGTTGGATGGTCGGATAATATCAAGTCAATGTCACCCCCTCCCTCGGACGCTTGGAGCCCAGGGTGGGGGTGTAACAGTTTTTTTGCTAATTTTCTACATTTATGCATTTTTAATTATATTTTAGAACATTTAGAAAATATTTGGGTTTAATGTCTTATTTCAATTTTTGTTTTAAAATTTTTAGGGATCATTTTAAAATTTAACATCTGGTTGAAAAAATTTAGGGGGGTTAACAGGATAATTTTAAATCGATTTTAAAAGTTTTAATAATTAAGTAAATATTTTTAAATTTTATTAGGGTTATATATATAATTAAACAAAATATCATTTCAATATAGATATGTGGGATTTGATAAGGATTAAATGAAAAAAAAAAAAAAACACGTGGCATTTGGTGCCATTTGCTCCATTAATGAAAAACAATAAGTGGCATTTAGATAAACCATCAACCAAAGAAAAAAAAAATATGTGGCGCTGAAAACTACTGGAACATGCATATATGTAATTTCTTTATTCATTTTTTTAACTAAGCTTCACTCTCTAATATCTATCTTTCTCAAGATCCATCTATAAGAATGCTTCTCTCTCCTTAGCTTTATACATCCACTTTTTCAAGTATGTTTAAATATATATACATATATATGGTGATTTTCATTTATATATATAATGATAATTGTTTTTATATGTAGCATATATATAGATATATATGCACATGGTAAAAATATATGGATATATGAGCTTGGGAAATATAGTGGGTTTATATTTATATAGACATATCAAATTTGTAGAGAATTCAATTTAAAGTAAAAAATGTAAATTTGATTAGAATTGTATTTTTAATAGTTATTTGACTAGTAATATCGTTAATAGTTAGTTCATATTTTTCTCTAAAGTTAAATTATTAATTGATAAGTTTTATAAATATAACTATAATATTTTAGTTGTATAATTAATATTAGGTTAAGAAAATAAAACATTTCATTTTAATAAATCTCATATAATCAAGAAAATTTGGGAATAAGAAAAAAAAAAAATTAGTGTCACGCATTGCATATTAGATTTATTTTAAATAAAATCCTAGTTTAGGCCTTTTTGTTGTTAGGTTCATAGATGACGCCGACCACATAACATTTTGACGATGATATTTTTAGTAGCGCAAAAAATCGAGGAAAGTATATTGTCTTCTATATTATCAAATTATATTTTTCGTACTAAAATGTGAAAAACAATGGTTTATTAAAATGGATTATTTATAACGTTATGCAGATCAAGTAAATTTTTAAACGTGGAAAATGGTTTTATTATCTGATTATGTCATAATGTGATCTTGACAGGAGGGCATATCCTACAGGATGTTATTAGTCCAAAACAGGAGAGCATGTCCTGTAAGACTTTATATTCTGACCTGACAGGATGTTGTTGTTGTTGTTATTGGCGATGATGATTATCATCGTGATATGGTGGTTTATACCACTTGTTGGCTTCTACTATTGGAGAACAAGTTGCGGTACTGTCATAACTCCCGATCGTGAGGTGAAACGATCCTATGGCTAGTAGGAAAATATGTGTGAGGCATTTTATTATATATGAAAATAATTTGATTGGTTGATTTAAATGCATTATTTTATTACAATGATTGCTGTAGAATTCTATTTCGGTTTAGTATGTGGTTATTTGTTATATTTTCAAAAGTGGTATTTGATAATTATGCTTAATCCGTATAAATTATTTTTATAATATGAAGATAGTACAACGATAAAATATTTGGTCTCAAGTACTCCAGCTAGAGATGGGTCTACTATTGGCGTTAGGCAAAGTTAGAGAATGTTGTAGCTTTTAAGGTTGTCAAGACAGATGTTGATCAGGAAGTGTTTGATTTTTTTTAGTTTTGTTATGGAATAGTTGGTTATATACAATAGTTTAATTTTGAGTTGGAAAAATTATATTATTATTAATTTTATCAGAGTAGCGTAGCGAAAGCGTGGTGGTGGAATGGTTTGTCTTTTGGCTCTATTTCTCCGTATAAAAAAAAAAAAAAATAGAAATATCGAGTGGCGACCCTGGGAAAACCAGGATGTTACAAATTTCATGTCTTAATGATAATATAAAATTTCTCTATTTATAGAGAACAAACGTGATTATTTATACAATATTTATCTCGGTTTTGTATCAAACCGAGATGTTTACCCTATTTTTTATCACATTTAAAAATTGTGATAGTTTCTTATGTATATATTAAAAATAAAAAAAAAAAAAAAAATAAAACACCACAATTTTATAAAAATACTATAAAAAAAATAACTAAAAATAAATTTTGCATGACATAAGAATTCTACATCAACATAAAAAACACAAGTACCATTATCTTTAATACAAAAATCATAAACTTGAATTTCTATAAATATAAATGTCAAAAATGTAAAATTCCTATCAAGTATAAAAATAAATAAAAATAACTAACTTATGGTGAGCTAATCTATCAATATCTCGGTTATAGAACATCCAAATGTGAAGTTCAATTAACTTTTGTCACCGGGTGATTCAAAAATGAGATCCTGGAGCTAAAAAAAAAAAAAACATAAAGTTAAAAAATACACTAGCAACTTAAAAAAAGAACAGCTAGGAAAAAATAAACTTCCAGCTACAAAAAACACAACTACAAAATAAACTTCCAATTACTAAAAAAAAAAAAATGCTAGACAAAAAAATCTGCTAAAAAAATACTTGTAGCTAGAAATTGAAAGGAGGAGCAACATATCATTTGGACTTTAAATACTGATTTTTTATATTAGTGCTTACCTACACACAGGCATGAACAAAGCAGAAGCCCCTTCCCATAGGAGATTAATTACTAGACAAAGGGTCAAGTTTTACACACAGAGTAGCGTCTCTGGTAGATTATGTGACGAGCTAAAAGAAATTTAGCCAACAAGTCATAGCAAATCAAACATCATTTCTTTAACAGATTACTAAGAAAGTAAGAAAGTTTCTTTAGCTTAACAAAACAAGTTATCATAGTTTTTGAAAACTATCTTAAAAATTTTACGAAAACTATTTTCTAGTGGTAAACCAAACAGACCCTTAACGTTTCGGATCTTAGGTGAAGAACAGATTTATTGATCAAACAAAACCTCTTCCAGAGCTGCTATACCTATAAAGATGTGTTAAATTCAGGAAGATCAGTTTAAAACTATTATCTTCCCATTGCCTCGAACCTAATTTGCAACAAAATAAGAACTACTGGGAGTAAGAAAAAACAGGTCGATCAAAACACATGAACTCCTTGTAGATCTTTTCATAAACAGGCAAATAATGAAGCTCAATAAATATATCATGGGTAAACAAAGATGACCATAAATAAGAAAACACAGGTTTGTAAAACATAAAATACCTTGTAAGTCTCTTCATAAATGGGTAAATAGCAAACCTCATTTAATGACTCCCCCCAAGCTTCAATCAGCATCAAAGCCTTGCTCCAATTGTTAACAATGGTCTCAGGGTCATCAATTAATTTCATCATCACATCAAGCATCCTCTCCGCAGCTAACACATCAAATTTCGCTAAAGCAATGATAAATATACAATTGTATTCATATTTCAGACACTAATCGAGTCAAAATAAAAGAAAACAAGATCAAATCACCTACAAGGAATGAATTCCATCAATGAGAGTTTGATCATCGTACAAAAGCTTCACCGGTGGTCATTTCTATAAAGAAAAAATGGAAAATTTTGTATTTATGAATGCAATATTTATGCCAAAAGATGGTGAAATTGAGAACAAGTTGATCCCTTAACATGCTTCTTACTCACAGGATTTATTACTTCAACATATACAAATGAAAAAAAAACAAGGGCTCATATTGAAATTATTATATTTCAAAATTTCTCAAACACTGAATCAATGAAGGTAATTGAATTGCATACAAAAATAAGTTAAGGGTCTAATTATATCACCACTATCAAACAATATAAACAACATAAGTTCTCAACAAACATTGAGTGATGCCCATCAATTTAAACTATGGGATTAGTAATTATTTATTTTCCATTGACCATGTATATTCTTAGCATGAATTTTCAAACAAATGCAAATCAAAGCAAAAACAAGCTACAATCAACAAAAAATCACAACAGTATCATGAAACCAAATGCAATCGAAGTCCAAAATTTGCAATTTCTTGTACATATGAGATGAGTTCAACCAAAAATTTAAATGAGAGCATTACAGAAAGAGAAATAGTGAAATATATGGGTCGAACCTTAGCTACATTGGATTACCTGCTTTGATTATTTGGTTAATTAAACCTATGGAATCCTTCAAAACAAAGGTGTATCTGCATAGAGAGAGATAAAGAGAGGAAATAGGCAAAGAAGATTATTTTTATGAGCATCTTATTGAAGAATGTAATTGAAAAAATATTGAATCAAAACCCATGGAGATGTGAACAGAAAAATAGACATACATATAGGAGAAGCTTATCTGGTTGAGAGAGAACGAAGGTGTATCTGCATAGAGAAAGAGAGAGAGAGATAAAGAGAGGAAATAGACAAAGAAGATTATTTTTATGAGCATATTATTGAAGAACATAATTGAAAAAATATTGAATCAAGACCCTTGGAGATGTGAACAGAAAACTAGACATACAAATAGGCAGGTAAAATTACGGAAACAAATGTTTGAAGTTCACTTATGTTTCTATTCCCAAATTTTTGTTTATGAGGAACAAAAAGAAGTTATTCTCACTCTCAACAATTGGCCCCTACCAAGTCTATTTGCTCATTTAGTATTTATGTTCCAAATATTCTGGAAACAAAAACTGAGATCTGGGAACAGCAAAACAAATGCCACCTTTATGGAAAAGAATATGTTTGTGCTATGTTTCCAGATTCTAGAACAAACTTCTAGAAACAGAACAAGAATATATTTTATGTTCCCATATTTATGTTGGTAATCTAACTTCTTTTTGGAACAGAAAAAAAATGACACACTTAAACATGGGTTAAACAAATTGAAACACGTAAACAAAAAACTAGAACACTTAAACAAACAAAAAAATGGAACACTTGAAAAAAAAAAAAAAAAAAAAAAAAAAAAAGGAACACTTAAACACTTAAAAAAAAATGGAACACTTTACATACAGGAGAAGCTTATCTGATTGATGTTAAAACGTAAGCATCAGATTTGAAATGTTGATGTTCAATCCAACGTTTGCGCACGCACACACTGGACATCAATTCAGACAGGGGGTGTAAATGAAAAACAACTCTATTTTTTCAAAAAAAAAAACTTTTTCAAGCTTTTTCAAAAATCTGCCCAAAACAACATAAATTTCAACCCATTAGATTTTGCATATATATATATATATATAGTGATTAAACAATAAGAATTAAAAGACTTACCAGATTGCTTCAATCCTAATAAAACCTACAATCAATCAAGAGAGGTGAGAACTACAGAAGAGAACATGGAGCAAAACATTTCAGTCATATGCATATATAAATAATTGCGAAAGGATATATAACAAATATAGGCGAAACTGAAGGGAAAACTAACTTCTAATTCGAAAAACCCTAATTCCACGAAAAATCTACACAACCCTAATTTAAAAAAAAAAAAAAAAAAAAAAAAAAAAAAAAAAAAAGTAAACCTAGCAAATACAGGAGAGAATGAGTGAGTATTGTTCGAATCGTTACTTGGATCTGGAGTTTTTGCTTCAAGATCATGCGATTGGAGAAGCAGTGGGCAGTTTGGATGCAAAACTATGACAAAGAAGATGAGAGTGACCTCGAGATAGAGAGAGGCTGGAGAAGACGATGGCGATGACTGGAGAAGACGATGGCGATAAGTGGAAAAAACGACGATGGCGATGGCCGGAGAAGAGATAATGAAGTGAAGGCTGAAGACGACAATGATGATGATAATAAAGGCTGAAGGCTTGGCGACGATGATGGATAAATCTCAGTGATTTCAAGAAAGAGAGAGAGACAGAGGTTTTGACTGCTAGGGTTGAGCGACGGCTAGGGATTCAATTGAGAATGAAGAGATCGTGATTCGTGTGAGAGAGATTTAAGTGCCAACGAAAAAATGTGGAAGGAGATTTCGACGGAGAGCGGGAACACGAAAATTCCTAGCGTCTTTTTTTGGGGGGGGTTAAGTTTAGCCTTCAACACCAATTAATCTCAGTTATAAATAATCACTGTGATAAAAACCTAAAATTTATTATCACGGTTTATTAAAATAGTGAGATAGAAAATACTTTTTATCACATAATAAATTTTAAGCGAGATTATATCTTATTTATATGGTTACAATCATGGTTTATTTAAAAAATGAGATGAATTATATTTACTAAGTGTGATAAAAAGCTTTTTTTGTTGTATTGGAACCTCCAAGTATAACCTTTCTCTCACTACTAGAACCGATAATTGAAACATAATATCTGAGGTCGCATCAATCGGGGATACACGACAGAAAGAATTAGACCATTTTCAAACTTCACCTTCAACAAGCGTAGATTTATTTCAAAAAGTTTTTTTCTATCCCGATTATGTATCTTTTTTGTCAGATTGAGAGCAATAAATAAATAATCAATAATTCAATAATAAGAAGAATAAAAAAAAGAATCAAATAGCACCACCTCTGTAATAGGTAAATGTCTTTTTCTCTCTGGTAATTGTCAGAATTATTCGTAATAAGATACTGGTTATAATTGAAAAGGTCTTATCAATAAAATTTTCATTTATCCACGATCTAGACATGGGTAGCAATCTATTCTATATTTTTTTCTCATTATCTCTCGTGGGAAATCCAACATTCATCATGTTGAATTATCTATGTTGGATAAATCCAACATTCATGTCTCCCTACAATCTCCAGACCCCATGTTTCCAAAAATATTTCTCTTTTCCTAATTTAATATGATAATGATCGTTAACGGTTTCTCGGTAATTAGAAGGAAAAAGAAGTTTATGAATACAAATTTATATTAAAAAAGCGCTCTAAATTTATATATAATTTTTTTTACCTTAAGATGTGTACAGGCCAATTTATATGCACATCGACCAATCATTTCACCAGGCAATTTTAAGTGCGCATTTTTCCCCGTCGACTCGGTGCATTTAGGGTTAAATTTATAATTTAATTCTTGAAGTGTTTCCCTAGAAAATCGAATCCAGGTTGACAAAGAAAATGACATTTCTCCTGACCAACCAGACTAACAGTTTTTGAGTTTAAGTTAAATATAGTTGTTGTCAATAAAAGCAGAAAACTATTTTACAATTTCTACATTTTTAAATCACGCGATTTGAGATGATACATGAAATACTGGAAAGAAATGGCTCTAGCTAATTTCAAAGGAAAATGCAACATTTTTTGAAGCAACCGCCTTAGCCCATTGCACCATCTTCGCTTTAATCAGCTCCTCCTCCACCACCACGTTCACCACTTTATCACCGCCCTTCTTATCCACGCTTATAGTCGATTCTCCCAAAAGATGTGGTGGCGGCTCTTCAGTGCCACCGTAATTTTCCCAGGCTTCAAATTCTATGCCACATTCCATGTAATCGGCACCCGCCATTGCCAAAGCGTCAATAGACATTGCTTCTCAAACTTTAACGGTAACCTAAAGAGAGAGAGAGAGAGAGAGAGAGAGAGAGAGAAGTTATGAAAATATCTGACTTTCTTCGGACAAATTGAGGGAAAGATATGTATATATATATATGAGGTTTTAGTAAATACAATACACGGGTACACCATGTATAACATGTAATCTATTTTATCCGTGATCTCTCTCTCTCTCTAAAACGAGTTATGAAGGTTAATTGTATGACTCTGGAACATGCTACCTAAAGATAAAAATGGAGTTAATAATTCAGATCACCAATACCATTCACAGGGTAAACCTTTGTCACGGACGCACAGTTGAATGACGTTGTCGTACGGTTGAAATAGCAGCAGCGAACGTAATTTCTTCTTCGGCACGGCCGTTGCATCATTTGCATGACAGTATGCACATACGTCAGGGAGGAGATAAGATCAACCGCTATAACCGCCCGCCGGAACCCATTGGGTAAAAATCCTTGCTGGATTAGGAACTGGTACCGCTATAGTCTGGGCTTATGTAGGCCGTAGGTTTAAACTGACACTCTCACCATTGGGCCCACTAATCAAATAAATCTTATTATAATACTTAGAGCCAATCTCTTTAATCTTATCAAATTAGTACGTTCTCTTCTCATTCTCAATTGCATTAAATGAATAAAAGTCTATTTTCAATTCTAATTAATAACATTAAAAATAATAAAAAATTACTTCTAATTTCAATTACAAAATTTTAATGGGAAAATTTTTCTACAGTCTCAAATGGCTGAAAAACAACTTTTCAAGATTAAATCATCCTAAAATCCCCATGAAAATCGGATTGCCAATTTTGCCCCTCTCTCTAGCGTTGTGCACTGGGCAGGCGGGCCCCGCCGCCCCTCTCTCTCTGCAGGCAGTGGGCAGGCGGGTCCCATGCCTGCCCTCTCTCTCTCTCTCTCTCATGGTTTGTACCCAAAAAAAGGGCCCACTCTATTTTATCTCATTTTTATTTCTCCCCTTATTTAGTATTATTTCAATTTCAAAACTCTATTTCTTTATTTTTCAATTTTACACATTTTTCTTTATTCTTTTTTTTTTTTTTTTTTTTTTTTTTTGGAACATATAATAGTCCTTAAAAAGTTATCTCTTGAAGAATAATGTAAGTGGTATTTTGTGATATTTTTAAGTTCATTGGATATCTACTTAATTTCACCTACAAGTCTTGTAGAAACACATTGAGTTCTGTAATGTTTAATAGATATTTACTTAATTTATTTTCAGTAGATATCTACTTAATTTGGAACAAATGAAATGTTCCAAAAATAAAAATAAAAAAAGAAAAATAGAATAAAGAAAAAGGTATGAAATTGAAAAATAAAAAAATTGGGGTTTGAAATTGAAATAATACTAAATAAAGAGAGTAAAATAAAAATGGGAGAAAATGGAGTGAACCCCTTTTTTGGGTCCAAACCATGAGTGAGAGAGAGGTGGCGGGGCCCACTGCCTGCAGAGAGAGAGAGAGAGGAGGGTAATTTTCTCATTACAAAATATGAATAGGACTCTCAACCAAAAAAAATTTCAAAAGAGAATCTAAAAAGTTGTTTTTAATTGTATAGGACCTAAAAAGTTGTCCCATTCTAAAATATGATCTTTGGAGGAAAAACCCAATTTTAATTTCATTGCAATTTCATTTATTTTTATTTTATTTTATTTTGAAAAAAATTAAAAAAGGAAAAAAATAGAAAAAATTATATTCATTCTTTTTTTTAAAAATTATATTCCTAATATATGATTTTTTTTAAAAATGAAAACAAAAAATAAAAAATAAAAAAAGGGAAAAGGGAAAACAATAGAAAAAATTATATTTATTCTATTACAAAAAAAAAAAAAAAAAAAAAATTGTATTCATAATATTTGATTTTAAAAAAATAAAATTAATTTTTATTCAAATAAAATTGTTTTTACTTAATAATTGTATTTATTTATTTATTTTTGTTTCGTTATTATTATCAATTTGAACTTTCATTTATTTATTTATTTTTAAAAAATAAAAAATCATAATATTGAATTTTTAAAAAAATAATTAAATTATTTTTTATTCATAATTTTGGATTCATAAAAAACTTATTGTACTAACGTAAAATACATTGACTAAAATTTTAAGTTCGTATACTATTCACACACATAAAAAACTTAATTTTATGTCCATACAGTCTATTAGTTCATAGTAATTTTGCAGAACTTAAAAAAACGCGCAATATGTTGATAATTTTGTGATTTTTTGGCTCCCAAGTCAGAAATCAATTTTACTATTCCATAATTTTGTGATTTTTATTTTGTTATGTTTTTTCAAAATGAATATTGTTATAAAAAAACTTAAGTATTCGATCAATTTTATTAAGATTATTAAATGTAAACATCACGAGAACGAAAATTGTAATATTGGTTTAACATTCAAATAGTAAACAACTATTTCATATTATTGTCAACAAATCTAATATGAATTGTCTTTATTTTAGTCTAAAACCGCGCATTGTGCGGACTAAAACTCGTATATGTTAAATCAAGCTTCAATCAAATTAAATACAATTAACCACCAGACTAAGCACACAAATTAAAGTTATATAACATGAATAGGGACTATTTTAACATCGGTCAATAGTGTATTTTTTTTTTTTAATCTCCATCTTCATCATCTTCACGAACCACCACCATGCCAAACTACCAACCATGTTGGCTATCACTAACACGTTGACCACAATAACCACAACACATCTCCATCTTCTTCCTTCATCTCGTCTTTCTCTCTATCGTGTGTGTGTGTGTGTGAGAGAGAGAGAGAGAGCGAGAGTGAGCTTTTGATTTGGCAGTGGTGTTCACCGAAGAGTGACAGGCGGAGAGGGTGTTTCGCTAAAGTGGAAGAGATGAAGGGCAGGAATGAAACACGAAAATACACTTTGACTCTTAAAACATTAGATTACTTAATAAATAAACATTATTTATTTAGTTGAGTAAAACGAAAAAATCCCCTTACTTTTTGAATTAATGATGAGAGTTGTTTACCACATAATTATATATCAAATAAAAAAATTCTGAAAACTGATATAATCTAACTTATTTACCAAACACTCATAAACGCAAAAGGGTTAAGCGTTTTTCACAAACAAAAATAAATAAATAAATAAATATATTTATATATATATACCCATTACGTAAATGTGTTTATACGATTCCTTTTTCTTTTTTTTTTTAAAAAAAAAAAAAACGCATAAGCCCATTGCGTTTCTTGTGAGAAACGCATAGGCTCAATTTTGGTATGCAGAGACAAGGCCAAATTTGATTTAAAAAAAAATATTGCTATTTGAAATTTAGAAATTGAAAATAAGTTTATTTTCAATTGTATTTTTTTGTGTATATCCACAAGCTCCCCACACTCACACAAGGTGTGAGACTAATTTCGTTCTGGGTGCATAGTTGTCCGTCCAAACAAGCGTTTTTTTCGCAAACTCGAATCTCTGACTTTGCAGAGGTCCCTCAACTATTTTAACTCAAATGAAGCTTAACACTTGAGCTAAGATTCTAATAATTAAATTGTATATTTCACTAAAAGTATATCATTTCTATAAAAGCATGTAATAATTAAATATTAAGTATTTTACATTATAACTGCTGAATTTATTAATTGATTAATATATTTTAATATTTTTAATTTTTAAAAAATTATATTTGAACAAAATTTTGTTCCTCATTTATTTTACTTTTTTAAATGTTCTCTATAACTTTTTCTTTCTATTTTTTTTCAATTTAGAATTTTCTCAATCTATAATTTTTATATTTTTTTTTTAAGATTTTATAGTATTAATATAAAATATTAGCTATGATAATTAGATATTTTATAATATAAGTGAAAAGTGCTAAAAATTACACATCGCTTAAAATTTTAAATAATTTTTAAGAGATATTTATATTTTAAGTAATTGTTTTATTTTATTATAAATATATTTATTTTAATATCTTCTAAATATTATCCACTCCATCGATTTTCTAGATTTACCGTTGGAAGGAGAAGATGCAAAGGGAGGGAAAATAGAGATCGAGGGGAAGCTGTATATAGAGAGAGAGAGAGAGGACGGAGGATGTTAAGAAAAAAAAAACTATTATAAAACTTAAAACAGTTAATAGTGTAATTTTTTTTATTTTCAAACTATTCTAAAAGTTAAAGAGAAAAACACTATTAGCCTGCAAGGCCAAAATTGAGCCTATGCGTTTCTCACAAGAAACGCAACGGGCTTATGTGTTTCTTGTGAGAAACGTATAAATGATTTGCATTTAAAAAAAAAAACATGCAAATCACTTATGCATTAAAAAAAATAAAAAATGAATTGTACAAACGCATTTACATTATGCATTTTTACCTTTTTTTTTTTATGAAAAATGCAGAAGGAATCTACATTTTTTTTAAAAAATGCACAACCCTTCTATGTTTTATGCACTACAACAAAAATGGATTTTAACAACAATTCTATTAGCTGCTCAAAACTCATTTTTTAGCAGCTAAATATTTTAGCGGTAATTGATACAATTGCCACTAATATTACAATCGCTATATGTTATAGCGGCTAATTTTTAATTGCCGCTAAGATTTAACGACTACTTATATATTATATACTGGCAAGTTTAAATGCTGCTAAAAATAAATAAATGTATTAAATTTTATTTTTTTTAAATATTTAGCAGCTAACTTAGATTTCATACAACGGCAAATTTAAATGCCCTTTTTTTTTTATATTTAGCGGCAATTAACAATTGAGCCGGTAAATATTTTCATTTACCAACTATTAAATTTTTTGTAAAGCGGCAATTTTAAATACCCCTAAAAATTAATATTAATATTTATTTTTATATTTAGTGGCAAACAATTTAACCGATAAATATTTCAAGAGAATCTCAATAAAATAAGAAAAACCTTAGCAATTAATCATCAACAAAATTCTAAAAGAGAACACAAATAATTGTGGACATAAATCTAATATCCCCAAAAGTTACCAAAAAACAAATACATCGATGAAATAATATAAATTGAACTCATAATTTAACATAAATCAATAATCCAAACTAATAATCTCAAAATTCCCTTGGAAGAGTGGAACTAATATCAAATGTCCAATTAGCCAAAAATGCACTTGTACATACGAAAATAGAAACATCATAAACTGTTGAATCCCACATCGTTTGTGTTACCTGATCCTAAGCTATATATTACAAGACGTTATTTAAGAGTGAGTTAGGCTCATTAAAAATTTCTACATGGTATCAGAGTCAAGCTTTTGTTTAATGTTGGGCGTGTTAAATCCCACATCAATGATGGGCCTCCCGATATCCGTTCGCAGTGGTTTGTCAAAGTCCACCCTGCGCGTGAGTGGGCGTGTTGAATCCCACATTGATGTTGGGCCTCCCAATATCCGTTCGCAATGGTTTGTCAAAGTCCACCTTGCGCGTGAGGGGGCGTGTTGAATCCCACATCGTTTGTGTTACCTGATCCTAAGCTATATATAAAGCCAAGGACAATCCTCCTCTTACAAGACGTCTTTTAAGAGTGAGTTAGGCTCATTAAAAATTTCTACATAAACAGAAAAAATAAAAACAGAAACAACATAAATATTAAACTGACGTTCATATAAACATTTTGACATAATCCCCTTTATTTATGCAACATTCTAAAAGCATTTGTCACCTAAATGACACTATCAAATACAACCAACAACAAACAAGACAACAAACAACAAAGTTTGAGGTCTTACTGGACATGTATACTCTGTAAGTAAAGCATCTCAAATTTTGACTGAATAAGGGACACAAACTGCTTCTTTCAAGAAAACTCTTTTAGGGCGCACCACTTGGTTCTACACACGAAATTTCCATTAGATGATCAACGACAATTAACTTGACAGCAAAGCAGCAGCTATTTAGAAGGTAACAGTTTTACTAAAAGATTTTGACAAGCTATATGCTGAGGTCACATAGAGGCTCCTGGTTTTCAAGCACGTTTTACATTAATTAACCATATAAATCATACATCTCATGTTGTCTCTTAAGTTTAAACATGTGATGCTGCCTATCGATGCTTACTTGCAATTAGTCGTTTGGGAAAAAAGGAAAATTAACCATATCCGTTATAGTACTACTGAGAGCAACTGAACGTGTTCACATCAAGGGGGTAGAGTACAATTCAACCTTATTACATATTTGTGATTCACAAAAATCAAGGCCATATAGCTACCAAACATATAGGATTCAGTAATAATATTTCATGTGAAAACAAAACTATTGAAGCAAACACCATAGGACAAGATACATATTTCAAAGAATTTTAAGGTAACTTGGTTGCTTGCACAACTACAACGGGAAAAAGAACCCAATTTAACAAAATATAATTACTAAGCTGCAGAAATACTAGTTCAATGACAAGCAGATGCAATACTAAGCATAAAATACAGACCTTGCAAACGTCCCTTATCACTGCATAATCCAAGCCATCCTCCAATTTTCCATCTAATGAAATTCTCCTCCTCAAACCATCAACTCTGGTGAGAAATATGTCTATATACAGAAAGAACAAGTCCGCACTCATGTTAGTCCAAAAAACTCTTTAAGATTGACCAGTCGAAAGACTCGAAACATGATCTTAACACACAAGTTTTGAAAATAAACAACAAGGTCGCGGGCATGTACACACACATATATAAGTTGCAAACAATACATTCAAAATCCACTTTCCTCTTTCCATGTATTTCCACTTTCAACTTTCACCACAAATGCAAAGACTGTCACGTGGCCCCCCTCCCCCCAGAAAAAAAAAAAAAAAAAAAAAAAAAACCTAGTACTAAAGAATTCAAACCATAAAAACGTCCAGCAAATTCTACCGATAACTTGTGTTTTTTATTTTCGTCAAACATATACCATTAAATAGTTGAGTTGCACTTAATGCAACCCATATGCCACCTCTACCATAGACATTGTTTTCCTCCAACCATAACATATGCATACTAGGGAAATAGAGAGTTGGAGCTTGTCCAAATCAGAAATAATATTTGATACGTGAAATCGAGTGAAATCAAAACCACCATACCCCAGGGAGTTGGACAGATGCTAGTTCACTTGCATCTTTTCCCCCAAATTAATATTCTCGCAATTAGACAACATGTTGAAATATTATATTTATGCGTTAATTTATATTTTTGGTATCTTTATTGTAGGGCTTTATTAAGCCCATTTATTTCAATAATATTCTTCCTAATTTAGTCTGCTCCTGCGGCTATATAATTAGGAGAATAAAGCTCATTCAGTATGTACAGAAATTATCAATATAATTTTCTTCTTTCTCTATATCCTTTATGGTATCTAGAGCCAATATTTTTTTTTTTCTCCAAACCCTAAAAGCCGTTGACTTCACTGTTTACCACCACCAAGCCGCCGCCGCCGCCGCCTCCAATCACGAAACCCTAGCCTGCAAAACCAGCCACCACCGCAACCCTAACCCTTCGAACCGATCGCAATCAACCCAACGAAACCCTAGCTTGCCGTCGCCGGACAAACCCTCACCCTACGCATCTCAGCCTCGCCACCGAAACCCTAGCCTGCAAAACCAGCCACCACCGCAACCCCCTTCGAACCGATCGCAACCCACTGCGCCCGAAGCCAAATCCGTTCGCCACTGACCTCGCCATCTTCGCGAACCACCAGCTGCGATTTCGCGACCCACGATCTTCGCCTGCGATTTCGCGACCCCTGCTGCCAATTGCAGATTGTTCTCCGGTTGTTGGTATTCCGGCTGTTCTAAATACATGGCCGCCTCTTTGATTTCCTGAATGATTGGGTAACTCTGTCTCAAGTTCGCTTCTCAACTTGTGCCTTCTCTCTCCGGAGCCAGATCAGTCTTCCGTAGCATTTTGTTTGTGTATTTCATTGCTACGGACTCATCACATCTGTATTCATGGCATCCGGAAGAGAAGGTGACGTCCCATCTCGGACCGCTCATGCTCCACAGTTATCCGCCCGCTTGGATTCTACTCGTGCCCCTGAGGCCACGGTCCAACATGTTACCACCGTCTTACTCAATGGAGCGAATTTTCCTGCCTGGTCCCGCTCTCTCCGTCTCTACCTTGGTGGAAAACGTAAGACCGGATGGCTCAACGGCACTGAGCCAAAGCCAGATATCAACGATCCCAAGTTTGCTCAATGGGACGCTGATAATTGTACCATCCTCGGGTGGATCTTCAACTCTATGGAGGAACGGATCTATAACATCTTCATGTTTCACGAGACGGTCAGTGGATTATGGTCTGCTCTTACGAAGATGTATGCTCATTCTCGCAATGAATCACGGATTTTTGAGCTCTACCGTGAGATTTCCCACGTCTCCCAGGCATCCTTGGGACTTTCAGTTGCAGATTACTTTGGTTACCTTCAATCTCGGTGGGAAGAACTTGCGCAGTATGAACCTCTGAGTGAATTTCCTGAAGATGCTACTAAGATCGAAGCCAAGCGCTAGGATCGTCGACACACATACCATTTCTTGATGGGTTTAAATCCAGAGTACGAGAATCTTCGCACTCAGATTTTGAACACATCACCGATACCGGATCTATACAATGCATTCTCTACTGTTGACAATGATTCCAAACGTCGGCTCCTTCTCCCACCTGAAGTCCCTCCCTCAGTCCCTGAGCAGATGGCTTTTCCGTCTCCTTCTGGTTCGCAGATGGCCTTTCCGGCCCCTTCTAGTCCTCGCCTATCAGGCACGAGGCCATACTGTCAACACTGCCGAAAGCCTGGTCACACCATTGATCGTTGTTACATTCTTCATCCTGAATTGAAACCCCGAAACCTAGGAGGGCGGAAAGGAAGAGGAGGACCACGTACTGGTGTTATTGCCGATATTGTCCCTGGTTCAGAAAATTCTCCATCAGCTTCGCTGGATATTTCCCACATCCAGGCCCAACTTGCCCAACTTCAGGCTCAGTTAACCACTTTGGCATCGTCTTCCGGCCCCACGGCTGCTCTTGCCTCCGATACTCCTACTGCGCTTCATGGTAAGTCTGGCCGCCCTACTTGGATCCTGGATTCCGGGACTAACAATCACATGACTGGTGAGATTTATACCATCACCTCCCCTGTGTCACCTATTAACAAGTCTGTATGCATTGCTGATGGTACCTCTATCCCTATTCGTTGTTAGGGAAATGCCTGCTTGTCCCCTGATATCACTCTTCACTCTGTTTATTATGTTCCTAAATTTGCCTATAATCTTCTATCCGTTAGTTGTCTTGCAAAAAATCTTAACTGTGCCGTTGTGTTCTTACCTAATCGTTGCCTCTTGTAGGACCTGACTACGAGGAAGATTTTTGGCAGGGAATATGAACGCGATGGCCTCTACTACTTTGGCAGCCCTCCACCTCCACCTGTTCCACCTTTTAGTATGCAAACTTCTGAACTACCTGTTTTTGATTCCTCTATGTGTTCTTTCAAAAGTTTAAACTTGTGGCATGCTCGTTTAGGACATGCAAACTTTCAATATTTGTGTTGGTTGTTTCCATCTCTTAATAAAGCTTGCAAAGACTTTAAATTTCAATGTGTAGTTTGTGAATTGTCTAAACACACACGTACCTCTTATATTCCTCGCATGCACCGTGCCCCCCAAGCTTTTGATCTTATCCATTCTGATATTTGGGGACCCTCTCCTGTTACAGCCATTTCCAAACACCGCTACTATGTCACCTTCATAGATGATTATAGTCGGTGTACTTGGGTTTATTTGGTGTACTTGGGTTTATTTGATGAAGCACAAATCTGAGGTTTACACTCATTTTACCCACTTCCTTCAAATGATAAAAACCCAATATAAAACCATTGTGTGCAATATCAGGTCTAATAATGGCCGAGAATACGTATTCGATGAATTTCGAGCTGAGCTTAATAAGCACGGTATCCTTCAGCAACTTACCTGCCCCTACACCCCTGAGCAGAATGGTGTGGCGGAACGTAAGAACCGTCATATCATGTCTGTCGTCCGTTGTCTTTTGCGTGGAATGAATGTTCCCAAATCTTTTTGGCACACGGCTGTTCTTACTGCTGCCTATCTCATTAATCGCACCCCGAGCCGTGTCCTTACTGGTAAAACCCTCTTTCATATATTGCAACCCACTAGCACCATTTTTCCTATCTTACCCCGTGTCTTTGGTTGTACGTGTTTTGTCCAGAATCAGAGCCCTACTCGCACTAAGTTAGATGATAAATCTATCCGGTGTATTTTCCTCGGCTATTCTTCCATGTCAAAAGGATATAGGTGCTACGATCCAGTTACCTACCGTACTTACCACTCTCTCGATGTTACGTTCCTTGAGACTGTACCCTATTTTTCTGGTATTGTATCTTTTCCACCTATTCAGGCACCCACTACTGGGGATCATACTCCACTTCCGCGTCCTATTCCTGTCTTAGATATATCTTCCCCGCCCACATCACATCCACCACCGGATACCTCACCCACCCCCTTACGAGTCTACTCTCATCGTCCACGTGTCTCACAAACCCTGCCTACATCTTCTCCGGACTCAGGTATATCTTCTTCTCCCATTATCTTTGACCCTGTTCCCCGCCGTTACCCGACTCGGGAACGTCACCCACCATCCCGCTACCTTCTTTCATGTTCTACTAATCATCCGATTTCCAAGTATTTGTCTTTTCAGGGTCTCTCAAATCAATATAAATCCTTCCTTGGAAAAATTGATTCAGTTGTCATTCCTCGCTCTGTTCATGAGGCCCTCCAGAATCCACAGTGGGTTGTCGCTATGCAAGCAGAGATGGATGCCCTACAGCGGAATCATACATGGGACTTAGTTGATTTGCCGGCTGGTGAACGGCCGGTTGGTTGTAAGTGGATCTTCAGTGTGAAATATCTAGCTGATGGTTCGATTGATCGGTACAAAGCCCGGCTTGTTGCTAAGGGCTACACACAAATCCCGGGTAAAGACTTCGGTGCCACCTTTGCCCCGGTTGCTAAATTGACTACTGTCCGATTTCTTATTTCGTTGGCTGCATCTCATTCTTGGCCTCTGCACCAGCTGGATGTCAAGAATGCATTCCTTAATGGTGCCCTGACTGAGACAATCTATATGTAGCCTCCACCGGGATTTCGGTCTCAGGGGCAGTATTCAGGCAAAGTTTGTCGACTCCAAAAATCTCTCTATGGACTTAAGCAGTCTCCTCGTGCATGGTTCTGTCGATTCAGCAAAGTCATCCTCATTATGGGGTTTATCCAGTGTCACTCAGATCATACTTGCTTCATCCGTCGCCAACACCAGGGACGGTGCATCATTATCTCAATCTATGTGGATGATATTATTATCACAGGAGACGACGCACCTGACATTCAACAGGTAAAGAAAGATCTCGGACAGATTTTTGACATCAAGGATTTGGGTCATCTCCGCTACTTTCTCGGTATTGAGGTTGCTCGGTCTCGGAAAGGTATCTCTCTCTCGCAGCGAAAATATGCTCTTGATCTTCTTCAAGACACTAGGATGCTTGGATGTAGACCAGCCTCCACTCCCATGGATCCGAACCTTAAGTTAACAACAGACTCGGGAGAATTATTATCAGATCCATCAGTATATCAGCGACTTGTAAGACGCCTCATCTATTTGACTAATACAAGGCCAGATCTTACGTATGCTGTCAGTGTTGTGAGCCAATTTATGCACTCACCACATACATCACACATGGATGCTGTCTACCATATCCTTCGGTACCTCAAAACATGCCCCGATCTTGGTCTCTTCTATATGACAGGGATACAGGAGGGACTCTTCTGCTTTACAGATGCTGACTATGCAGGATCGAAGGACAATAGACGTTCGACCTCTGGTCTGTGCACCTTTAACGGAAGACACCTAATCTCGTGGAAAAGTAAGAAGCAATCCGTCGTTTCCCGATCTTCTGCCGAAGCTGAGTATCGCGCTATGGCTCAAGGAACATGTGAACTCCTTTGGCTTCGTTCCCTTTTGACCGAGTTAGGACTTCCCGTTGGAAACTCATCTAAGTTGTTCTGTGACAACAAGTCTGCCATAATGTTATCTTCAGATTCAATTCTTCATGAGAGAACAAAACACATTGAGGTGGATATCCACTTCATTCGTGAAAAAGTCCAATCGGGAATCATCACACCAGCCTTCGTCCCATCTTCAGAACAGGCTGCTGATATGTTCACCAAGTCTACAGGACCATCTCTCCTTCAGTCAGCTATTAGCAAGCTAGGGCTCATCAACATTTTTGCCCCAACTTGAGGGGGAGTGTTGAAATATTATATTTATGCGTTAATTTATATTTTTGGTATCTTTATTGTAGGGTTTTATTAAGCCCATTTATTTCAATAATATTCTTCCTAATGTAGTCTGCTCCTGCGGCTATATAATTAAGAGAATAAGGCTCATTCAGTATGTACAGAAATTATCAATATAATTTTCTTCTTTCTCTATATCCTTTACAACAAAATAATGAAGATTGTAAGCCAACCAATATTTAAACAGTTCATGAACATAAATAAAAATGTGATGAAATATATAAGATGATTGTACCTCATCAAAACCTGAAAATGTGCACTGCAGCGACTTTTCGAAGACCTGAAATCATGAATAATGGAAGTTGAACACTTGACTAGCAGTGGCATTAAAGAACATCAAGAAGGAGCATAAGTAAAGTTGGTATCAAGTTCATCTTCGGCACCCAAAATAATCCTCCTACTTTGGAGGACTATAACATGTAACATTTATGTACTCCAGAACAGAGGACAGAAAGGGTTATTCCACCACGAGAACAGAATATGCCCATATCTGGAAGAGTAATTCTTCAAGTGTATAGTTATATAATACGTCTACTAACAAAACTAAACGAGTTAGACAATCATATTGCATAGATTGTGTTTTAAATATAGATGAGATCACTGCAAATCAATCAAACAGTTCAGAAGGAAAATGTGAACTTTCAAGGTACCAAAACAAATAGCTTTCAAAAATCCAATCACTAACTAGTAAGTAGTCTCCCACTACCAGAATTCAGCCTGGTCAAAGAAAGAGCAACTCTTACCTCAAATTTTAGCAAGTTAATAAATATTGAGAAGGTGGTGCAATATTTCCTTTTGATGTGGTCCAGAAAGACCCAACCATAAGGGAAGGGTGAAACGAATGTTGAGCCACCCTCTTAACCAACACCAAATTGAACATTTTTATGCCACCAAATGTTCTTGAGTTTATATATGTGCCCTTCTGCTACCATATTCATTTGCTTGTACAATTTCATCCCCAACTATGTTAAAGAGTCCACCAAGTAAAATCTAGGAACCAATTAAACAACAGAGTTCAAATAAGTTATCAGTCGGACCAAACTAACTCTTCAACTTCCTGTTACAGAAGCAAAGACATAGGAAATCATTAAATGTATAGAAAGAGAGATAATTACTTATAGTAAACCATTAAATTTAACTAAACTGAATCCTTTCAGCTATTAACAAATAAAGGATACCGCAAATATACACATCTATTGCATAACCCAACATAAGAACTCACCTGAAACTAATATTTTGACGATGGATTTAGTAGGAAAAAGGGATTGAACTGAAGCTCTGTGAATCCAAATTAAGACCCAGATATTGGTCTCTGCAAATCCGAATCCGAATCTATCCAATTTTGGAATTATTTATAAAACACAAATTAGACAAAAAAAAAAAAGTACAAATTGATATCATTAAAAAAAGAGGAAAATCGAGACTTCCTTACCAATTTCGCAAATATATCCAAGCAAACTCTTATGTTTTAGCAGCAAAAACTCCTAAACCTGGGAAAGCATGTCACAATACCTCAAAGTCACCAACAATCCTCTTCAATTTCAAGTACTTTTCTCAAAATTGCAATGAACAGAAGATTGTTCCCAATTTCAAAAACAAAATCGCAGAATTTTAGGAGATATTGAATTTGAACCTAGGAACAGAACAGAAGTGGATGAGAATGGAGAGAGTGAACTTGGTTGCGATGGATACGACGGTGAAGGCTGACGGCGAGGGTTATGAAGACGATAATTATGAAAGCTGCAACGATGACGACTGTTAAGGTTGCGACGATGATTTCTCTTCGATTGCTTCGACGACAACAACTGGCTCCGATTATTGTGACCACGATAGCTAGCTGCGACGGCGGAAATGTGAACAATTTGGCTCAAATGAGATTTAGAGATAGGTTGAACAATTTCCCTCAAATGAAGATGGTCTCCTAGAGCGGTGTGGCAAAGTGCTCAACAAATTTGGTCAAATGTGATTGAGAGCAATGAGAGGCAGGGTTTTGGGGTACCAGCGGGATAGATAGGCGGAAGAAAGAATTTCATTTGCCGCCTCATTTTAGGGATTTTTAATCAATTATTTATTTTGTTTTTTTATTAAAATTTTGTGACTTTATTTTTTACCTTTAGCGGCAATTGGAATAAATTAGCAGTAATTAAATAAATTGTCATTAAACACGTATCATTAGTGATTATTTTTTAACTGCAACTAAAATAATTGTCGCTATAACTTATTTTTCTTGTAGTGATAAGTGTTTGGTAAATAAGTTAGATTATATCAGTTTTTAGAAAATTTTGATTTAATATATAATTATTTGGTAAAGAACTCGTAATGATGAATTACTGTTAAATTTTTAAACGTTACTCTTAAGTTTTAAACATATTGAGCGTAAGTGTTGACAAAAATAAAATAGGGGTGTAAAGTATAATTCTGTCTAACCACATGGGTATACTTAGGATTTTTATTTCTCTTTGAATTTTTAATGTGATAAAGAGGTATTGTATTAAAAAATTTATCCCAAATTTTAATGGTGACGAATATATGTTTTTCTCGAGGAAATTTATTATTGTTGTCAAAGGTCGCAATCTTAGTTCTAGTGAGGAGTACAATTTCCTCATCAATTATTTTCTATATCTAATTTTTTTTTTGTGATGAATGACATTTTCTTGCTATAACTTTAGTTTAACATTTTTGTGAGGAATGATATTTTGTTGCTAAATCTCTACCACTACTTTTACCAAAAAAAAATTAGTTAGTTGCTAAATATGAATTTTTAGTGAGCAAATTATTCAAATAAAATTTATTGTAAAAGGTGATTTTTGGCGACCAACTATTTCTTTTAGTGAGGATATTATAACAACGATGTATTCCCACGTTAAATACATACTTTTAGCGAGGAGTTAATAAATTTATCACTACTACTTTTGCCAATGAGTTGCGAGGAATATGGTGAGGTCACATTATGTGATTGTTTTAGCATGCTTGTCAAAACAAAGTTTTCAAATATTGTAAGTTACGAAACTCTTTTATTTTTGTGCTACTAAAATGTCACTCAATTCAAACTTTATTATATGACTCATATTTAATGTAAGATCCAATTTCTGCATGTGTAAAATTTTATTTGCATTTTAGAATAGTTGAAAACTAATAGGGGTCAATTATGTCATTTAAATTTTACCTTAAAAATTTTAGGGGTTAATATGAAAATTTTATTTTTAACTTTTAGGTTTAAATAATATATTAAAAACTGAATGGGGGTTATATGTAATTTTCATTTGATATATATTACGGATTAGGATTACAAAAAATAAAAATTATATGGGTTTCAATTCCTTCCTAAGAAAGGAAAAGAATTATAACCATGTATATAATGGTTAGAATTATGTGAAATTGACAGTGTGTGTGAGTGTATATATAATATGTTTCTTGATCTCACTTGACGCCCTCTCTCTCTCTCTCTCCGTAGTCTCTTTCTTTCTTAGGGTGATTTAAGGTAACTTTCTCATTTCTTTTTTGTTTTTGGTCTTTATAAGATGCATGTGTGTATATATAATGAATATAAGTGTGTACATAATGTACTCACGATAATGTGAGTATATATTTATTGAATTTATATTGATAAATATAAATAGTAAAATTTTGAAGATTTTTAATTTAAAGTAAAAATTATAAATTTTATTAGAATAGTATTTTTAATATTTCGTTGACTAATAATATTGTTAATAATCAATTAATATTGTCTTAAGAAATTGGACATTTAATAATTTCGTATAATAAAAACTTTGGGGAATGAGAAAGTTTGCATTTTAGGGTCACGCATTGTATATTAGATTTATTTTAAATAAATTCTTTATTTAGGCTCTGTCGCTGTTAGGTTCACAGGCGAGGTTGGCCTCGTCAGAGTTACGACAATAGTGTACCTAGTAGCGCAAAAATTGAGGTGAGTGTATTGTCTTCTATGTAAATTGACAAATTATATATTTGTTTACATTATGAAAAGAAAATATTTATTAAAATGGACGGTTTTATAACTTATGTGGATTGAAAGTTTTTAAAGGTGAAAAGTGATTTTTATTATCCGACTATGTCATAGTTGTCTTCTCGTCAAGAGAGCATATCCTGCGAGATGTGGATATATGTTGTTACCTGTTAGTCCAATCCTGCAGAGTGGATTTATGTTGTTACCTATTAGGCAAGTTCTACAAGGTGGATATTTGTTGTTACTTGTCAGGCCGCAGGGTGGATATATGTTATTACCTATCAGGCAAGTCCTGCAGGGTGGTTGTTCCTATCATTGGAAATATTGAATGGTCCTGACACTGATAGCCACCTTAGATGGCACAGTTGTACAGGTTACGGTACCATCGTAACTCTCGATCGTGAGGTGAAATGATCATATAGCTAGTAGAGAAATATGTGTGTGGTATTTTATTATATATCAGAATGATTTGATTGGTTGATTTAAATGCATTATCGTATTGTAATGATAGCTGTGGAATTTTATTCCGCCCTGGTGAGTGGTTATATTATATTATATTATATTATATTTTGAAAAATGGTATTTGATAATTATACTTGATCCATAAAATATTTTTATATTATGAAGACAGTACACCAATAAAATATTTGGGCTCAGGTACCACAGCTAGAGACGGGTCCATCACTGGCGCTAGGTAGAGTTAGAGAAAGTAGTGAATTTTATTTTGATAGTTGTCAGGACAATTGTTGGGAGTGAATAGTTGAAATATTTTGTAGTCTTGTTAAAAAATAAATGGCTTTGTATAAAAGCTAAAATTTTAAATTGGAAAAAATATATTATTATTATTATTTTATCAGAGTGATGAGGCGGAACCGTGGTAGTAGAGTGGTTTGTCTTTTGGCTCTATTTCTCCTTGGGAGAAACCTAGTGACGGCTCTAGAAAATCGGGTCATTACAGTTGGTATCAGAGCCTAGGTTATAAGTTCTATAGACTCGTCGTTATTGTCGTGTCAGTAGTAGACCATAGGATAAATTGTTGAGTTGTGAGGTCGGAACGTGAATTTCGAGTTATTTAACTTAACTCGAGAATAGTACATATGCATTAGGTACTGCATTATATTCATTTTAGTTCATTTGAGGAAATTAAATTTCGGGAACGAAATTTCTTTCAAGGGGAAGGATTGTAAGATCCAATTTCTGCATATGTAAAATTTTATTTGCATTTTAGAATAGTTGAAAACCAATAGGGGTCAATTATGTCATTTAAGTTTTACCTTAAAAATTTTAGGGGTTAATATGTTAATTTTAGTTTTAACTTTTAGGTTTAAATAGTATATTAAAAATTTAATGCGGGTTATATGTAATTTTTATTTGATATATATTACGGAATAGGATTAAAAAGAAAAAAAAAAAAAAAGTATATGGGTAGTATTCATTTCCTTCCTAGCGAACGACAAGAATTCTAACCATGTATATGGTTAGAATTAAGTGAAGTTTACACGTGTATGTGAGTATATATATATAATATGTTTTTTTATCTCACTTGATGCTCTCTCTCTCTCTCTCTCTCTCTTTCCGTAGTCTCTTTCTTTCCTAGGGTAATTTAAGGTAACTTTCTCATTTATTTTTTGTTTTTGGTCTTTAGAAGATGCATGTGTGTATATATAATGAATATAAGTGTGTACATAATGTGCTCACAATAATATGTGTATATATTTATTGAATTTATATTGATAAATATAAATAGTAAAATTGTGAAGATTTTTAATTTAAAGTAAAAATTATAAATTTTATTAGAATGGTATTTTTAATATTTCAATGACTAATAATATTGTTAATAATCGGTTAATATTGACTTAAGAAATTGGACGTTTAATAATTTCGTTTAATAAAAAAATTGGGGAATGAGAAAGTTTGCATTTTAGAGTCACACATTGCATATTAGATTTATTTTAAAGAAATTTTTAATTTAGACCCTATCAGTGTTAGGTTTACAAGCGAGGTTGACCCCGTCAGAGTTACGACAGTAGTGTACTTAGTAGCACAAAAATCGAGGTGAGTGTATTGTCTTCTATGTAAATTAACAAATTATATTTTTGTATAAATTATGAAAAGAAAATATTAAATAAAATGGACGGTTTTACTACTTACGTGGATCGAGTAAGTTTTTAAAGATGGAAAATGGTTTTTATTATCCAATTATGCCATAATTATCTTCTCGTCCGGAGGGTATGTCCTACGAGATGTGGATATATGTTGTTACCTGTCAGGCCAGTTCTGTAGGGTGGATATAAGTTATTACCTGTCAGATAAGTCTTATAAAGTGGATATACATTGTTACCTGTCAGGTTAGTCCTGCAAGATGGATATATGTTGTTATCTATCAAGAAAGTCCTGCAGGGTGATTGCTCCTACCATTGAAGATATTGAATGGCCCAAGTACTGATAGCTACCTTAGATGGCAAAATTGTACAAGTTATGGTACCATCATAACTCTCGATCGTGAGGTGAAACGATCCTATGGCTAGTAGGAAAATATGTGTGCGGTATTTTATCCAAGAGGGGGGTGAATTGGGTAGTATTAAAAAATTATTAGAATAATAATAACTCTTCAAAAATTCAAACAATTAATTTTATCCTAAAATTAATTATTATCTTTACAGTAACAGATATGTGTTATTAACTAGGTGCACACCAAACAACAATATAAGTAAAATAAATAAAGCAGCACACCACGATATATCCTAGTTCACCAAGCTACTCTTGACTAATCCAGTCCTCCGAACTCCACGGAGATTCGCACCCACTAAACTCAAGATCCCTTTAAAGGTATGAACCAAACTCTCACAAAGATTCTTTTCACAAGCTCAGAATCAACCTTTACAAATTCATTTTCCCTAGTTCAGGAATAACCTCTACTTTTTACAAGCTCAAGAATAATCTAATTCTATTATAGGGAGAATCATGACCTAATTCTTTTTATACCTTAGGCTCAAGAATTAAAACCTCACAAAAACACTCCAACTATCATTTTTCTAGGTAAGGATGGAACTTTTACAAAATCACTCACAAATTCAATTAAGGAAGAATTAACAACTAATCTCTTTACAAAAAGAGACTGAAACCAACTACCCTTTGATTAAATATGCCCAATAGTATTTAATCCATCACTCAACTCACTAATTACAAATTAATAAGTAATTTTTCTCACTTAGAGCTTCTACCACCCCAGATAAATTAGAACTCAATTAATAACACAAAACTAGTGATAGAAAAGTGAGATATTCAAAATCTAATTTTAAACAAAAATTGGGTAGCACGTAATCAGATTTTCTCAAAAAATTGTTTCAAAAATAATTATCAATAAAAAATCTGAAAAATAATTTCAAATATCAAATTTCAAATAACATTATAATTAAGCAACAATTAATATAAAGTAATTTGGAAAGTGTTGGCCCAGTAGAATACCCAAGAGAAGGAGTGAATTGGATAATTAAAAATAATCAAAATAAAACTTGAATAAATCAAATAATTAATTTTAATTCTAAATTAATTATTATCTTTATATCACAGCAGAATAATATAATCAACTAAGCGCACACTCAAACAGCAAAAATAGAAAAATAAATATTACAGCACACCAAGATATATCATGGTTCACCAAGTACTCTTGGCTAGTCCAGTCATCCAAGTCCCACGGAGATTCGCACCCACTAATACTCAAGATCCCTTTAAAGGTAGGAACCAAACCCTCACACCGATTCTTTTACAGGCTCAGAATCAACCTTTACAAAATCATTTTGCAAGACTAAGGAATAACCTCTACTTTTTATAGGCTAAAGAATAACCTATTTTTTTACAGGTTAAAGATTAACCTAATTCTTTTTATCACTATGGCTCAAGAATCAAAACCTCACAAAACACTCCAACTATCATTTTCCCAGGTAAGGATAGAATATTTACAAATCACTCACAATACAATTCTATTCAGGAAGAATCAATACTTCAATCTCTTTACAGGAAGAGACTGAAACCTGACTACCCTTGATTAAATACCCCCAATGGTATTTAACCCGTCACAACTCACCAATACAAAAATTGATAAGTAGAAAATTTCATCGGGAGCTTCTACCACCCTAGATAAATAATAACTCAATTAATATCCCAATTAGTGATAGAAATACGTGAGATACAAAAATCTGATTTTAACAAGAATATGGGTAGCAAATTGGAGCACATAATCAGATTCAAGAATTGTTTGTAAAAATATTTTCTTCAAAAATTAGAAACAATTTCTAAGATCAATTTTCAAATATAGAATAATCAAATAATGCAATGTAAGAATATAATTGGAAATATCTCACCCGAAATCCACAGAAAGAATTATTAGAACAATATAATTTTAAATCTGATAGCAGTAAAAATTAACAGCAATTGATCTTCAAGATCATCTCTCAAAAAAGTTCACAATATCTCAGAATGATGACCCTTATAATAGCTCACAAATGATATGATATGATTTCTCTCTTATTTATTGCTTAATGATATATGAAATTCGCAGGTCTATATATAGGAATATGAAATCAACCTTATAACAACTACTTTACATGTGTCATGATAATTAAAAGCTCTTATAGACCCCTTATATCATAAGGACTTCATTTAGGTTCAATTCCACTTAAAAATATCTTTCAAATCTCTCAATTAAACCCCCAAAGTATTTCTCAATCTTAATAAATAAGTATAGAATCTATTTCAAATACTAAATTGAGAAACATTAATATTTAATGAATCATATTAATAGGATTTAATTAGTATATAAACCATATCTTAAATATAGATAATATCCCACAAATCTCTCTCAAATCCCAACAAAAAATGGCTACTTTTGGATATAATATCAGATCAAACTGTATCCTGAAACAACACGTTCAATCAACTACCCAGTCGACTACCCAATTCAAGTTGTAGCCAAACTATCATTGCGGCGTGCGTCGGTCGACCGCCTAGTCGACTTATAGATTCAGAGGGTTATTCTTTCTTTCACCGGTCGACCTATCAGTCGACCTCTTGATTCAGAGAGTTTAGCCTTCTTTCACCGGTCGACTCACCAGTCAACTGCTGTCATTGGATCTCTTCTCCGAATATGTTTTTAACTCTTTTTTTTTTTTTTTACGATTTTGTCCCTTAATCTATTTTCTTCTCTTAATTAGCTCCACTAATATTCTTATATTCTATTTTAGTCATTCAAAATTATTTCTTCTTATTTCACATAGGAGTAAATAATTTAACTTAATCAAAACATACATAAAAGATAAAATACATTTTGTGCCATATGTGTGTTCCTAAATAGGATATTAAGAGTTAAGATTCACCTGAGTTATTTTTCCTAATTTCTTCGAACTCTTGATTCTTCTTCATCATCTTGACATCTTTATTTAGCATCTATTTAATTTGACGTCTTCATTATTGGAATTTTAAATCACTGAAAACACTTCAATTAAATATTTTTTTCCACAAAAACATCAATACTTAATTGTTCATCAAAATCTTGGGATCAACAGAAAGATCTCACAAAGATTTCACCGAAAAAATAATAGTTAGCAATGCAACTTCAAATCGGTGATCAATAATAATTTTCTTCAATATTTCAAGAATGATTTTCAAGATAATTCTCACAAAACTCTCAGTATGATAACTCTTAGAAAGTACAAGAGCTGAATAGCTCAGAATGATTGATATCTCATCATTTTTGAAGTGAAAAAACGTAGGTCTATTTAAAAGGGAATAAAACAAGCTCTCTAACGGCTAGTTCCCACTTGTTATGACATTTAATTACTCTTATAGACCTCTTATATCATTGAGATTTCATCATGGTTCAAATCACTTAATTATGGCTTTTAAACTTCTCAATTAAGTCCCCCAAATATTTCTCAATCACAATTAAATAGGAAAGAAAGAATTACATGTACCAAATTGAGAAATATTCAAACTTAATGAACCATATCTATAGGGATATCATAATATACGTTGCATATCTCAAACAACATCAAATCCCTAAGATATCTCTCAAATCTTAACCATAAAATGACTCGTAATGGTTATTTTTAGAATAAAATTCAGAATTCTACAAAATCCTGGAACAGTCCCATAAGTCGACCGACCGAAGATCACCTATTGACCGCTCAATTCAGGATGTAGCCAAGCCAAAAATCCATCATCCATTGGTCGATTGCCCATCTATCATCTGTCAACCGGACGATTCAGAGAATTTCTCAAGTAGACCTACCTGTCGATCGAGAGATTCAATAACTTCATATTGTTTGCATCGGTCGACTTACCTGTCGACTTACCAATGTTGGAATCCTCTCCTTAATTCGTTTTGAATTCATTTTCATCGACGTTTTCGCCCCTTTAACCAATTTTTTTTCTTGGTTAGCTCCACTAAATTATTAAATTCAATTTTAGACAATTATCTTTATTTCTTTTTCAATTACACATAGAAGCAAATAATTTAACTAATTAGAATCCTATAAAAAAAAATACATATTTATAAAAATTATTTTGTGTCGTGTGTGATCCTAATTGGAATATTAAGAGTTAGAATTTAACTTGAGTTGTTTTCCCTAGATTCTTCAAATTCTTTATTCTCTTAATCCTTCATCATCTTTGTCATCATCTTTTAACATCCATTCATTACTTGTCATCATATTTTCATCATTGGAACTAATAAATTGAAACACTCAATTAAATCGTTAGTTTCACCAAAAATATCAACATTTAATTATTCATCAAAATCTTAGAATCAATAATCTCTCTCTTTTTTATGATGACAATTAACTTTGATGTTTTCTTGAAAACAATAATGTAACCACACTCTCCCTGAATCCGAGGAACTTAATAAAGCATAATAATAAAGATAATCATAAGATATTCAACAAAGCACAAATTTCAAAATATAATAAATTCCCTCTTAAGATATTCAACAAAACATCAACTTATTATCCCCTTTTGTCATCTAAAAAAAAAATTGGGAGGGGGGGGAACAAAAACATTACTACTCTAAGCAAATGATATGAACTTTAATTTTCCGCTAGAGATTTAGTAAGTATACCAACAAGCTAATTGAAATTATCAAAATCTTCAATATCATCTTTTAAATATAACTTCTAGTAAATCTTATATAGTATAAAGATATCACATATAAGTATATAAGCTTTTCTGATAAACATGCAATAATTCTAAGATAACAAGAGAACATGTAAACCAACACAGGTCTTAAAATTTCTTACCAACTCATTTAAGTTTAGTTTCTTACTCATGGCATGGTCTTCAGAAATCACACTACTTTCATCTTTAGGTGTTAAAGACGTAAATTTTTACTTTATTCCCTGTCACGTGTTGAGAACAGCCGCTTCCTAGGAACAATTTGTCCTCACAAATAGATGTTTATTTGATAGCCTGCAAGAAGCACCGCAAAGAGTTTCTAGGTGGTACCCAATCTAAGTGGTTCCGATCTTATTAGTCGGAATAATTTCAGTTCCCTTGGGAACCCAAACTTGCCTGCAATTAGATATTCTTGAAAAACATTTATGAAGAGTATGTCCCACAACATTACATTTAAAACATCTAACAAGATCCCTGGTTTCAGAAAAAAAATTATGAAAACGTTTTCGCATAAGATTTTTTCGAATTCCAATACCAGCTTTATCAAAGATACCGTGTGAACTTCCAAAAAACATTTTCAAATTATTCTCACCGCCGGTGAATTTGAGAACTATTGAATGTAAATCCAACATCTTGGATTTTAATTCAATGTTTTCAGATTCATAATTCATCACTTGTTTAATGTGTTAATTGTACTTTGAAGAACATTAATTTTTGACCACTGAATTTTATAATCATGCGAAAGTTCTTAACAAACATCAAATAATTCATAAAAATCTAAAGGGCAAGAACTTGAACATTTTGGTACCTCAAATTCAGTGGCCATTAAAGCAAGCATAGACGAGTCATTACCGGTCGATTTTTCTAAGCTACTCAACTCTGAGTCATCCCATGTGACTTGTGTTGACTTTTTCGTACTCTTCTTCACTTTCTTCTTCTCCTTTATTTTCTTCTATTTTTCTTTATTTTCTTCATCTTGGGGCATTCGGTTTGGAGGTGGCTAGTCTTATGACAGTTGTAGTATTCCACATTGTTCATGTTGAAGTTTTTTCTCTCGCGAAATGTGAGCCGAGTCATCTTTCTAAAATTTTTTGTGAGAAGTGGTAGCGCAAGAATGAACCGCTACTTACACTCGTAAGTATACGAGGTCAAAGTTTTGGAATAGTGGATCGGTTAGGATCGGGTAACGTGTTCACAAGGAAAGTGTGAATAATTGAGTATCACAATTTACGTAGTCTCATATTATCCTGATGATTCAATTTAATATTTAAATTAAACTAATTAAAACTAAGTTAAACTACAATTAGTGGGTTAATCCTAACTAAGTTGATTAACTAGGGATTGATTCGTTCACTTAATACATGTTTGATTTCGTTTTAGTAAACAGAGTTTATGGTATCCGACAATCTCGATTCTAAAACTCATCTGCCACCTTTTCCAAGTGTAAGATGAGGGAATACGCGACTTCGTGTCAACGAAGAGGTCCCCCTCAATGTCTTAACGACTTTAGGTCACGTGAGTCTTGACCCAATGTTATCAATTGCACACTAACTAACGCCCTCCCGGGTCGTTAGATTGTAACGATCTGTTTACCCTAGTCAGAATTCAGGGTTACCTTTTCCGAGTGTCAAACCTTAGATTCTCAAATCCAACCCTAATACCTTAACAAGTATATTGAAGTTGTCATAAAATGATAAACACAATCAAATTTAAAAGCAAACAACCATTAAAGAAACATATATTAAACCAAACGAGTATTTACCCAACTACATCGATCCCTAACTAATATTTATCTAATCTAACATGATCTTGGTCATTGAAACATTAAACCAAGAGATATTCATCATCATTTACAATAAAATATTAAATTACAAAGAGAGAAACAAAGAGAGAAAGATCAAATCTTAAAGTGGAGTGATCCACAGTCGCTAAAGATCGATCCGCCAATGTTTCCTCTTCTCCGGATGATGAATATCCTTTTCAAGAATGGCTAAGGATCAATCTCCTAGGGTTAGGGACGTTCCATGCTCCCAGTCGTCTTAAGGGAAGTGGGAGAATAGGTATTAATAGGCACAATGTTTCAAACTATCTAAAAAATATCTATTTGTTGTGCAAAGGTCATGGCCGCGGCGATGGGATCACGGCCGCGGTGGTGGTGGTAAGTCGGTTGGTTTCCAGATATTTCACCGCCGCGATGGTGGGCATTCATGCATTTTGGCCCTTCTTTGCAATCTCACCACCGCGGTGGTGGCTTCCTCGCCACGGCGGTAGCTCTTGTGATCTTGAAATTTTATTTCTTCATCATTTCTTCACCATTTTTCCACCATTTTCGCTCTTTTATCGCTTGTTTGCGTCCCTACACCTGAATTACATAAAAACTAACAAAAACACAATTAAATATAACTAATTCACTCGGAAACTATCAAATTCGGTTTAGAAGTAGATAGGTATTTTACACCTATCAAATACCCCCAAACTTGATATTTTGCTAGTTCTCGAGCAAAACTCTAACACTAAACTAAACAAACTAACTAAAAATGAAAAACTTGAAACACAAAAGAAGTAAATGTATGTAAGTATAAAGTTCAATCGAAAGGACCAATTTGTTCCTCCCTCAATATCACTAAATCTGATCAAGTTTGGGAAATAACCCACACCAAGTGGTGTTCTAGAATTTCAACATTTATTATCAATAAAAACCATTCTAGATCCATTGAATGTGTGTGTGTAAGAACACGAATGCATAATTACGCACATACCAGATTGGATTATTTAATTGTTAAGTTCATAACGTATACCATTTAAGGATTCAGGAAAACCATACGTTTGATTGGGGTCTACTATCCACTAATGTAGGCCTAGATATTCACAAAGATCAATAGGGCTTGGTTTGGCTTTGGAGAATGACCATGGGTATTACTGGAATTGAAAATAGATAATCGGTTTAATTGATCGATACCCGAGGTAAAATTGTTTGTCGCTATCCTCTCTCATAACCCCACACTTTTCAAGTACAACTCTGAATAATAAATGAAGATCGTGTGTATTCACTTGTCAAAAGAAAAGAAAATGAAAACGCTATTCATATAGTTTTTTTTTTCATTAACACATTTCTAAATTAATTTGAATAATAACCGTTTTAGGAGTGTGCAAAAAGAAGTTAAAAGAAACACACCACCAAACTTATTCGAATTTATAAAATTTTAGGAATATGCAAAAAAAAATGGTAGAAACATACCCCCAAACTTATTTTAGGAGTGTGTAAAAAGAAATACTAAAGTGACAAGTGAATATACTAATACCGAGTCAATAAAAATTCAACTGAAACCCCACCGCTCACTTGATTTTACTCAATTGGAAAATTAGGCTTAGCGACATTGGTTTAGGAAAAATTTAAATGAAAAGAGTAATTGAACGTTTTCAGAATTGATTACGTTATCGGTTTCGACAGGTGAAATAAGGGATGAAATTTTTCAGGTTAACTACAAAGGTTCAAGCGAAAAAATGACGGCCTAAATCACATTTCCGGAATTACCTTACCTAGGATTTTGTCTCAAGTTTCCCCCAAATCAAGTTCTAGATTCCTCATTTTTGTCATGAACTTCATATTGAATAATCGGTGTCTAATTGCTCAGATATATTGAGTCCGAATGTCATGCGATTTTAGGATAGAGATAATTTTTACCCAATTGACATGTTAAGCACACAAAACACACATGGAAGGCATTACCTCCGACCTCAATATGCAATTAGGGAATAATTCTCATCATCGGGACTTGGCCCAAATGAACTCAACAACTAAACATGCAAATACAACTTTATACATACACAATTCTAAACTAAATCTTATACTAACATACATACTAATCTAAAAACTACACATGCAAAAACAAGGATTAAACTAAACTGGAAATTAAAAACTAAAACATTAATTAAAATAATAAAATACATACATAAACATAATTCTGTACATCAAAAAATTTTGCAATTTGTTCAAAAAATAATGGTTCATCATTCTTCTACAAAAACACAAAAATGGATTAACAACCCCCAAACTGAAACATGGCAGTGTCCTCATTGTCTAGCAGCGAACCCAATAACTGAATATAGCATGTAAAAATGGAAAACTGGGTTCGGACACAAACCTTGGAGATAAGACAGAGGAGTCTTACCTTCTACTGTTCAATTGGGGAAGGATCATCACCACCACTTTCACGTCAGAAAGGAAACTGTGATGGTTGCAAAAGGTGCGGCGGCACTGGCGGCATAGTTGGAAATAAATGCATATCGATGCCGAAGTGCTCGCACATAAGCTGGTTGACTTGATCTTGATAGCATCCATATTGGTCTTGGTAAGTCCATAGCTCATATTGCCATTGTCGAAGATCTCGGAGTTCTTGGTAAACTCGCTCCCCGTCGAATTCGGCCCATCCGGGTACCTCGGGAATTGTGGCCTCAGAAGGCCTTGCCTTATCTCTTGCTTGTTGTTTATCCTCTTCCACTCCTCCCGAAGTCTGGCCATGAGCGCTCCCCCTAGACATCCTTGCAATAATTGTCGAATCGAGGGGATTGATTGGAAAAAAATAGGTTATCCCCATGGATCACCACCCCGGCTCGCCGACACAAATCCTTGAGTAAATTTGGAAAGGCTAGGCCTCCTTTGGTTGTCCCCGTGGTATGTAGAATCGAAGAATATATGTGAGATCCGACGTCGAGCGGTTTTCCCCGCTGTATGGAATGTGACACAATAGCCCGCACCTTTGACACATCCGAAAAGTGAAAGGTTGGGATCAGGCTGCCACATATGAAGTGGTGCCATATCTTCGGCACCGACTTTAGGAATCTGGCGGGAAATTTGCTTGATCCGGCCTTTTGATGGTCCATTGGACATTGCCCATTGTTAAGTCCCGGATCATGTCTTCGATACTTGGTCGGTACCCAGAATAAGGCTCTTCAAAAGGCGGCAGCAGTCCAAATCCCAATACCTCGTTTAATTTTTCAGGACTGAAGAAGATAATCTTGCCTCGGACCTTTGTCCAGTTCTATTGAGCTTCAGTTGCATTTGCGTAGAACTCTCGGACTACGTATACTTCACCGACGGGAGGCGATTTGCAAAATTACTCCCAACCTTTGCTTTGAATAACGCTTTGAAATTCTACCGGGAGATCTTCCAAGGGCCCGAATCCTCGTTGCTTTATGCATGGATTGATGAACTTATGCTTAAGGAAATGCTCCTCGGCTTTCTTTGAAAGGAATTTGGTGGAATCAAAGTTAGGAGCCGACCCCCGATTCTTTACCCATTGCCCTCTTCGAAGCAACTTTTTTAGGCATGGTTCCTAGCAATCACATTCACAAACAAGATAAACCCAATCATATACGCACAATGAAAACCAGTCTCTATATCAACACTATCAAGAACAAAATTTTATCTCAATACACATTCACCATTTGCAACGATTTCAACAAAATACTAACAATGCAGCATGTATTTTTGTTTCACACGATTAAATAATCCATTTAAACATGTTTATCACCAAGAATCAAACCAAAATCCCAAAGAAATTTGAAATCGCGAAAACAGGGTTTAAGGGGTTTAGGGCAAAACTTCAAAATCAAATGATTTTTAACATAATCATGCAAACCAACCAATAATATAAACAAATAGACAAAATATAAGGTAAAAGAAACTTATTGAGAAATTGCGGCCAAATCGAAGAGAAATGAATAAATTTCACCGTTCACGCAAAAACCCTAAAATTTCAGAAATAGGGGTGGAAATCCGATTGTTGGAGGATGATTTGTGGTGGAAATCAAAATTTTTGTAACTAGAAGGATGATTTTGAAGGGTTGGAAACGGTTTGGAGGGTTGGGATTAGAGGGATTTGCGTTTTAGAGAGAAGGGATTTGCGGTGGGATCACTATCGCGGCGCTGACAGCGCCTTTTCTTAAATGAGCTACTGACGTTTAATCACCGCAGCGGTGGATTTCTCGCCTCGGCTGTGGCAACGCTTTTTCTAAACTTAAGTTACTGACATTCCACCGCCGCGACGGTGGGATTTCTCGCTGTGGCGCTGAAGCGTTTGTTGAAAAATGCCCTTTCGGATGTTTCACCGCCGCGGCGATAGGATTTTCTCCGCAGCGATGGGATTTTGTTGATTTTTTTTCATTTTCCTCAACAAAACTTCTCACCACTCATTTCCACTTTTCTTGTTCAACGTGTTTAAACGTGAGACACTTCCCCAAGCATCCACACTCCTAAATTCACTTTCGAACACGTTCCGAAGCCATTCCGGCTTCCCAAAAAAATAAATAATAAAATAAATAGTAACAAAATATGGTAATTTGAAACCTTTAGTTTCATTTAAAAAAAAAATATTACGCTTGCTTTACCGTCCCCAGCTAGACTTTCGTGTTTCTAAGCATTTTTCACCAAAATTCCCCATAGACAAAGAATTTGGGCTCAAATGCTTAGTCGGATCAAGATCATGAATTGAAGTCAGCTTCACCTCTCTATTCTTATCATTTTCAATATAAGCTCGATGTCGGGATTGAGAATTAATAATTCCAATATTCTTCATCGTTTCTCGTACGGCTTGAACACACTAACGCAATAAAACAAAAATGAAAATTAAAAATAAAACAAAATAAATGTCAGGATTAATATTCGACCACTTAGTCACAATATCAACTAAAAATTCACACAATCCCCGGCAACGACGCCAAAAACTTGGTAGCGCGAGAATACGCCGCTACTTACACTCGTAAATATATGAGGTCAAAGTTTTAGAATAGTGGATCGGTTAAGATTGGGTATCGTGTCCACAGGGAAAGTGTGAATTATTGAGTACCGTAATTTACGTAGTCCCATATTATCCTGACGATTCAATTTAATATTTAAATTAAACTAATTAAAACTAAGCTAAACTACAATTAGTGGGTTAATCCTAACTAAGTTGATTGACTAGGGAATGATTTCGTTCACTTAATACATGTTTGATTTCGTTTTAGTTAACAATAATGGAGTTTATCGTATCCGACAATCTCGGTTCTAAAACTCATCCACTACTTTTTTCGAGTGTAAGACGGGGTAATACGCAACTTCGTGTCAACGAAGAGGTCCCACTAAACGTCTTAACAACTCTAGGCCGCGTGAGTCTTGACCCAACATCATGGATTGCACACTAACTAACGCCCTCCTAGGTCGTTAGATTGTAGCGATGTGTTTACCCTAGTCCGAATCCAGGGTTACCTCTCCTGAGTGTCAAACCCTAGATTCTCAAATCGAACCCTAATACCTTAACAAGCATATTGAAGTTGTTATAAAAGGATAAACACAATCGGATTTAAAAGCAAATAACCATTAAAGAAACATATATTAAACTAAACGAGTATTTACACAGCTACATCGATCCCTAGCTAATATTTATATAATCTAACATGATCTTGGCCATTGAAACATTAAACCAAGAGATATTCATTATCATTTACAATAAAACATTAAATTACAAAGATAAAAACAAAGAAAGAAAGACCAAATCTTAAAGTAGAGTGATCCACAGTCGCCAAAGATCGATCTGCCAATGTTTCCTCTTCTTTGGATGATGAATATCCTATTCAAGAATGGCCAATGATCAATCTCCTAGGGTTAGGGACGTTCTATGCTCCAAGCCGTCTTAAGGGAAGTGGTAGAATAGGTATTAATAGGCACAAGGTTTCAAAATATCTAAAAAATATCTATTTGCTGTGCAGAGGTCATGGCCGCCGCGATGGGATCACGACCGTAGCAGTGGGGGTAAGTCGGTTGGTTTCCAGATATTTCACTGCCACGGCGGTGGGCCTTCATGCATTTTAGCCCTTTTCTGCAATCTCACCATCGCGGCGGTGGCTTCCTCGCCTCGATGGTGGCTCTTGTGATCTTGAAACTTTGTTTCTTTATCATTTTTTCACCATTTTTTCACCGTTTTCACTTTTTTATCGCTTCTTTGCGTCCCTACACCTGAATTACATAAAAGCTAACAAAAACACAATTAAATATAACTGATTTACTCGAAAACTATCAAATCCAATTTAGAAGTAGATAGGTATTTTACACCTATCAAGAAGCGCCACATCTTTCTTTTGCTCATTATCAAGACTTTCATCGTCACTGTCATCCTCTTCTTCAATTTTCTAAGATTTTAGCCCCAAGGATTTTCTCTTTCTATTTTCGATGTCATCCTCATATCCTTTAATCTCTTTTTCATGACTCATCAAGTTACCTATGAGATCATTAATTTCGTATTTGCCAAGATCCTTAGCTTTCTCAATTGCCATCACCTTTGACTCCCATACTTTTATTAAAGATCTTAGGACCTTTCGAACTTTGTCCTCCATGGAGTATGGATTTCCAAGTTGACTCAAGTGATTGCAAATATTGTTGAAGCGAGTATATATCTCATGAATCGATTTAATTTCTTTCATTCTGAACAATTCAAATTTCCTCATAAGAGCATTGATTTTCAATTTCTTCACTTGACTTGTCCCTTCGTGGGTAACTTGTAGTTTGTCCCACATCTCCTTTACGGATTTATAACCTGAAACTCTAGAATATTCATTAGCATCTAATGAGCAAAATAGAATGTTAATAGCCTGAGAGTTTATAGAGAGTTTCTTCTTATCAAAAGTAGTTAGTTGTTCCTACTTCTTCTCGACTCCGTTTTTCATTGGAACAAACGGACCATCATCGATTGTTAGCCACACATTGTAATTTGTAGCCTGAAGGAAGGCTATCATTCTGTATTTTCAGAACGAATAATTTTCACCTGCAAACAATGGTGGTCGGTACATAAATTGCCCCTCAGCTAGCGTGTCTATTATGTGCGCCATGTAATCTTTTTTAGCTACGTGTATTGAGCTAAACCAAATCTGATACCAATTGTTGGCCCAGTGAACTACCCTAGAGGGGGGTGAATTGGGTAGTATTAAAAAATTATCAGAATAATAATAACACTTCAAAATTTCAAACAATTAATTTTATCCTAAAATTAATTATTATCTTTATAGCAGCGGATATGTGTTATCAACTAGGTGCACACCAAACAATAATATAATTAAAATAAATAAAGTTGCACACCACGATATATCCTGGTTCACCAAGCTACTATTGACTAATCTAGTCCTCTGAGCGCCACGAAAATTCGCACCCACTAAACTTAATATCCCTTTAAAGGTAGGAACCAAACTCTCACAAATATTATTTTTACAGACTCAGAATCAACCTTTACAAATTCTTTTTCCCAGATTCAGGAATAACCTTTACTTTTTATAGGCTCAAGAATAACCTAATTCTATTACAGGGAGAATCACGACCTAATTCTTTTTATACTTTAGACTCAAGAATCAAAACCTCACAAAAATACTCCAACTATCCTTTATCCAGATAAGGATAGAACTTTTACAAAATCACTCACAAATTTAATCAATGAAGAATTAACACCTAATCTCTTTACAGGAAGAGACTAAAATCAACTACCCTTTGATTAAATACTCCCAATAGTATTCAATCTGTTACTCAACTCACCAATTACAAATTGATAAGTGATTTTTCTCACTTGGAACTTCTACCACCCTAGATAAATTAGAACTTAATTAATATCTCAAAATTAGTGATAGAAAAATCAGATATTCAAAATCTAATTTTAAACAAAAATTGGGTAACACGTAATCAAATTTTCTCAAGAAATTGTTTCAAAAATAATTTTCAATAAAAAATTCGAAAACACAATTTCAAAGATCAAATTTTAAATAACAGATATAATCAAGCAACAATTAATATAAAGTAATTTGGAAAGATCTCACCAAGATTTTATCGAAAAAATAATGGTTAGAAATGCAACTTCGAATCGGTGATCAACAATAATTTTCTTCAATATCTCAAGAATGATTTTCAAGACAATTCTCACAAAACTGTTAGTATGATAACTCTTAGAAAGCACAAGAGTTGAATAGCTCAGAATGATTGATATCTCATCATTTTTGAAGTGAAAAACACAAGACTATTTAAAAGGGAATAAAACAAGCTCTTCAACGGCTAGTTCCCACTTGTTTTGACATTTAATTGTTTTTATAGACCCCTTATATCATTAAGATTTCATCATGGTTCAAATCACTTAATTATGACTCTTAAACTTCTCAATTAAGTATAACGACCCGGTTTCCTAGGGCCGTCACGTAGTTTCTCCCCTTTGAGAAATTAACACTAAAAGCGATTGACCGAATTTTCCGCCTATAAAATCTGATAATTTTTTCAAACAATGGCGACAATCACAAATATCAAATTGATTAATTCAATTGTTACACCGGTAAATAATAAATTTAACTATTACAAATTAATTAGAAATTCAGCTGAAATTCATGTTGCTGCATTATTTTTAAATACCCAATTAAATTCCTGGGGCCGGTTAATTTAATACTAACGTTTAAATTTGTAATTTAATATACAATTATGGCAACAATTATGATTATCGAGTTAAATTTTAATATACAACGACAATAATGATATTCAATTTATCGAGTCAATTTTTACAACGGTAAATATTAACTACAATTATTACAAATAGAATTTCTTATGTAATCTCTGTCATCGTTTCGCTCTCACCAACCCTGCAATCAAAACTGTGGGATTGTAAGTCAACGCTCAGTAGAACTCCAACCTCTCTAATACGTGCATCTAATTAACGTAACAAAATAAACGCATTGACATGATTTTCATATAGTTATAATTATTTCATCAAATTTAACAGCTATAATTCATCGACAGTAGTAACGTAAATCACCCAATAGATAAATTAAATACAAATATTAAAAGGTTTAAACATTCTACCTGAAATCCAATGGCGAAATCTGAACCGAAACTATTTTTCTTACTAAAAAATCTTTCCAAAATATGATATCGTAACTATATATATATATATGGTTCATATGGTCACTGTCACTATTCATGCTCATGTTCCTCCTTATTGTTATTATCGTCACATTTCTTCCAACTCTCTAATCCTCCAGTTTCTTATATATGTGTTCATTATTAATATTATTATTATTATTGCTATATTATAATGTAAACACACCACACGTGGCCACTTCCTACATTGTATATCTATATATAAATCATGTGGTTCAACTTGATTTCCTTCCTTAGGAAGAAAATCATATAAACCACTTATTTATTTATTTACACTAAGACCCTTTAAAATAAGAAAATATTAATTATATTCCAAAACTCTTAAAAATATATTTTAAATAACTCAATAATCCCAAAACAATTAAAAGTCAAATTAAAATTAATATTCACTTCCCATCGAATATTATTGATACTATAAATTTACAAATCAATCCAAAAAATATCAAATTTATATAAAATAATATTTTTCAAAAATATAAATTTAACATTTAATTTAAAAAAATTTCAAGTATGTATTTGTACCGCAAATTCACAAAATCGTCCTCCAAAAATATTAGACTTATGTAAAATAATATCTTTTTCAAAATATAAATTCTCAGGGTATTACAATCTACCCCCGTTAAATGAATTTCGTCCTCAATCTTTCGTTCAAAACAATAATAATTCATAACGCACTGTATGGTCATGTTAGTTACACTCGATTCTAGAACAATTGTTTTCTATGTAGGGTCCCATAACCGAAAGTCACCTATAATTTATAGCCGTAAAAATTCATTCCACTCATCGTAACATTATCATTCGCAGTGGCCCACGTTATATCCAACAACATACGGACATGGTGCACATTGGTTGGTAACACCTAACACAAGTGACCAATTGTCAAAGAATTTTATATTTTTAAATGCTTCCGCTGCGCTACTCTGATAAAAAAGTAATAAATAACAATATGTCCTTAAAAACACAATGGTGGTGTCATTAGATTAGGTCTATCTCAATTTCAACAGGTCTACGACTTCAATAATTTCCCACTTGGCATGATTTTTTAAATCTACTGTCATATCCCATAACCAACAATATTTACCAATTTCGTCCGACATGTCCCGTGAGATTAAAAATGATTACCTGTAATATTCACATTAAATTTCCTATAATCCCGTAAATTTTTTCATAAAATCAAACAATTCAAATTTTAAGTAATAAATTTTTTTCACAATACGTCATAAACATATAAATATTTCTCAAGCACATAAATACATCTCAAAACACTTAAACATGCCAAATCATATAAATAACCCTCAAAACACATAAATATCATCGAACCACATAAATACGTATCAAATTACATAAACATATCTCCATCACAGAAATATGTATCGAAACACCTAAATACTTGTCAAACTATAAAAAACCAAATACATCTCAAATCACATAATTATATCTCCAAAGTCATGTAACATAACGAGTTCAATATTGAATTCAATACTCACGTGAAATGTATATATATAAAAAGTATTACATAAAATCCCAACTCACATTTCTACAACACCAATTAAATTAAAAAATTCAAATTATCATTTCAAAATAATAATTAGCTCCCAATAGTTCCACAATAACCCAACGTTTCGTTTCTACCAATCATTAGTAATGGACCAATATCTATCCGAATTATTTTTATCGATGTACTGTCTTCGTAGTATAAAAGCATTTTATGGATCAAGTATTTTTATCCAAATCCACTTTCCAATAAAATGTGGCCACACTGGGCAGTATCTAAATCTCAACAAAAATATCATTATAACAAGACAATCAAATTTAAGTCAACTGGTCAACTCACTTGTATATAATAAAATAACATACTTCCTTACCAGCCATAGGATCATTTTATCTCACGATCGGGAGTTGTCATATCCACCCTGTAGGACTTCCCTAACAGGTAACAACATATACAATATATCCACCCTGTAGGTCTTGCCTGACAGGTAACAATATATATAATATATCTATCTTGCAGGAATTACCTGACAGGTAACAATATATATAATATATCCACCCTGCAAGATTTGCCTGAGGTAACAACATATATAATATATGTACCTTACAAGACTTGCTTGACAGGTAACAACATATATAATATATCCACCCAGCAAAACTTGTCTGATAGATAACAACAAAGATATAACATATATAATATATCCACCCTGCAGGACTTACCTGACAGATAATAATATATAATATATCCACCCTGTAGAACTTGCCTAACAGATAATAATATATATCCACATCTCGCAGGACATGCCCTTCTAACGAGAAGACAACTATGGCATACTAGGATAATAAAAATTATTTTCCTCCTTTAAAATATTTCTTGATCTATTTAGTATCATAAAACTGTCCATTTTCATCAACACTTTTTGTTTCCACAATTTAATACGAAAATATAATTTGATAATCTATATAGAAGACAGTAAACACCTTTAAATTGATCCTTTCAATTCGACAACATATCCTATGATTTACGACTAACATGACACTCGTCAAGGCCTATTTAACTTATTATTGGTAAGTTGTATTACTCAAACGTCATCTAAAATGTTAATATGTTCAATTTGAAACTTGTAAGGATCAAAGTGAGATTTTAGTCAAACTTCGGGGATACAAAGTGTCTAAAATCTCATGTAACATACATTGATATGAGAAACAATTATGGGTTTTGGTACAAAATGCAGAAGATGTCACATCAATTTTTTTTTCTTTTTTTAATCACAATGGAACCACAACTGAAACACAAATAAAAACAAATGCACACAAAAATCATCATAACTTCAATTAATTTCACAAAATTGAAACAATTGTAAGACATGAGGGACCAAATGTGCAATTTGACTAACCAAAAGGTCCACATAGACGCCCACAACATAATTTAGGGGTCAAGATAGAATTTTCTAAATGGATTGTTTTATTATCAAACAGGAAATGGAAAGTCCATGTTTGTTTGGTTTTTTTTTTTTTTTTTTTTTTCCGGTTAATAGTTACCTTGTGAGATGGCAAGTCCAATATGCCCAAACCAATTGTAATGAAAACAGAAGAGCAGCAACATTAATCAACTGCAACTTTTTTTTTTTTTTTTTTCGATTTTCACTTTCATTTTTTATTATATATATATATATATATTTCCTGCACAATATGATAATAGATTAGTGAATTATACTAAAATCATTTTTTTTAAATACTAAACAATTTATTAGGAGTAATGGGTATCATAACCCAAGTCTAGGGTAGTCGCAAACTCGCTCTGATACCATCTGCAGCGACCCGATTTCCCAGGGCCGTCATGCGGTTTCTCTCCATATAGAAATTAACACTAAAATCGATTGACTGAATTTTCATTCTATGAAATCTGATAAATTTTTCAAACAATGGCGACAATCACAAATATCAAATTGATTGATTCAATTGTTACACCGGTAAATAATAAATTCAACTATTACAAATTAATTAGAAATTCAGTTGAAATTTCTGTCACTGTATTATTTTTAAATACCCAAATAAATTCCTTGCGCAAGTCAATTTAATGCTAACGTTTAAATTTGTAATTTAATATACAATTACGACGACAATTATAATTATCGATTTAAATTTTAATATACGACAACAATAATTATATTCAATTTATCGAGTCAATTTTTACAACGGTAAATATTAACTACAATTATTATAAACAGAATTTCTTATGTAATTCCCGTTGCTGTTTCACTCTCACCGACATTGCAATCAAAACTGTGGGGTTGTAAGCCAACACTCAGTAGAACTCCAACCCCTCTAATACGTGCATCTAATTAACGCGACAAAATAAACACATTGACATGATTTTCACATAGTCATAATTATTTCATGAAATTTAACAGCTATAATTCACTGATAGTAGTAACATAAATCACCCAACAAACAAATTAAATACAAATAATAAAAGAGTTAAGAAATTTTATCACTGTTCATGCTCATGTTCCTCCTCATTATTATTATTGTCACATCTCCTCCAACTCTCTAATCCTCCAGTTTCTTATATATGTGTTCATTATTAATATTATTATTATTATTTCTATATTATAATGTAAACACACCACACGTGGCCACCTCCTACATTGCATATCTATATATAAATCATGTGGTTCAACTTGATTTCCTTCCTCAGGAAGGAAATCACATAAATCATTTATTTATTTATTTATTATTTACACTAAGACCCTTTAAAATAAAATAAAAAATATATTAATTATATTCCAAAATTCTTAAAAATATATTTTAAATAACACAATAATCCTAAAATAATTAAAAGTTAAATTAAAATTAATATTCACTTCCTATCAAATATTATTGATACCATAAATTTACAAATCAATCCCGAAAATATTAAATTTATATAAAATAGTATTTTCCAAAAATATAAATTTAACATTTAATTTAAAAAATTGTCAAGTACGTATTTGTACTGCAAATTCACAAAATCGTCCTCCAAAAATATTAGACTTATGTAAAATAATATATTTTCCAAAATATAAATTCCCGGGGGATTACATTAAGTCCCCCAAATATTTCTCAATCATAATTAAATAGGATAGAAAGAATTACATGTACCAAATTGAGAAATATTCAAACTTAATGAACCATATATATAGGGATATCATAATATATGTTGTATATCGTAAATAACATCAAATCCCTAAGATATCTCTCATATCTTAACCATAAAACAGCTAGTAACAGCTACTTTTAGAATAAAATCCGAAATTCCACAAAAATCCTGAAACAGTCCCATAAGTCGACTGACCAAAGATCACCTGTCGACCGCTCGACTCAGGATATAGCGAAGCCAAAAATCCATCGCCCATCGGTCGACCGCCCATCTATCATCTGTCGACCGGACGATTCAGAGAGTTTCTCAAGTCAACCTACCTGTCGACCGAGAGATTCAGCAACTTCATATTCTATGCATCGATTGACTTACGTATCGACTTACCAATGCTGGAATCCTCTCCTTAATTCGTTTTGAATTCATTCTCATCGACGTTTTCGCCCCTTGAACCGATTTCTTTTCTCGGTTAACTCCGCTAAATTCTTAAATTCAATTTTAGTCAATTATCTTTATTTCTTTTTCAATTACACATAGGAGAAAATAATTTAACTAATTAGGATCCTATAAAAAAACACACATATTTATAAAAATCATTTTGTGCCATATGTGATCCTAATTGGGATATTAAGAGTCAAAATTTAACTTAAGTTGTTTTCCCTAGATTCTTCGAATTATTCAACCTCTTAATCCTTCATCATCTTTGTCATCATCTTTTAACATCCATTTATTACTTGTCATCACATCTTCGTCATTAGAACTAATAAACTGAAATACTCAATTAAACCGTTAGTTCCACAAAAAACATCAATATTTAATTGTTCATCAAAATCTTAGGATCAATAAGAATGATTTAATTGGTTGATTTAAATGCATTATCGTATTGCAATGATAGCTATGAAATTTTATTCCGCTCTGGTGAGTAGATATACTATAGTATATTTTGAAAAGTGATATTTGATAATTATGCTCGATTCATAAAATATTTTTATATTATGAAGACAGTACACCAATAAAATATTTTGTCTCAAGTATCGCAGCTAGAGATGGGTCCACCACTGGTGCTAGGTAGAGTCAGATGAGGTAGTGAATTTTATTTTGAAAGCTGTCAGGATAGTTGTTGGGAGTGAGTGGTTGAAATATTTTGTAGTCTTGTTACAAAATAGACGGCTTTGTATAAAAACTAAAATTTTAAATTGAAAAAAAATATATTATTATTATTTTATCAGAGTGGCGCGGCGGAAGCGTTGTAATAGAGTGATTTGTCTCTTGGCTCTATTTCTCCTTGGGAGAAACCTAGTGATAGCTCTAGGAAACTTGGTCGTTACATTTAAAGTTACAAAAAATAATAATATTTTTGTGGGTTATAAATGCCTATGCCGAAATTTGGTTCAAGTGGCAAGAACAAAAGTTACATAGCTTAGTCTAATGCAACAAACTTTGCTAAGCAAATCGTTTTTCACAATTAGCACGACATGGGTAAAAATATAAAAAACATGTCAATTTTCGATACTCATGCAAATACATGGAGATTTTACAACTCATTGCATCCCATAATCGAAAGACAAGACTGTAATTATTATTTCGGAGATGCAAAGAAACTAGTATGTTAAAAGATTGTAGTAGTACATACTTGTTTTATTTTATTTTTTTTATATAGTTTCATTTATGTCTGTTTTTCCAGAAAGTGTTTGTTGAAGGTTTATGTCTGGTTTTCCAGAAAGTGTTTGTTGAAAGGATAATTAAGAAACATTGAAAACGGCATACGTGAGAAGTCTGATTCTAGGTTGATCTAGGTCAAAGAAACTCCCCAACAGGCTCCAACAAGGTAAGAAAAAAAAATGAAAAATCTAAATTTTTGTTTATGCTAGACTTGTTATTGTGCTAATACTAATTTTTTCCCCCTAAAAAATACATCAAAGATTGTGGAGTTTTTGTAATGTACTTCATGAAGCAAATATCACAAGGAAAGCAAATTGTCCAGAATTCTCAAGGGATGAGATAAAAAGAGAGAGGGCATTGATTATAAAAGTCCTATTGCATGATCTAACAAAATATTAGACGTTGAATGACTACTTAGCAAACAAATTATCAGCAAACTTAAATGAGCTACCTCCCAGTTAGACTAATTACTTCGAACAATTTTACTTTTATGCTTTGGAAAAATTTATGTTTTCATGTCTTTCATGTTTTTTTAGTTTATTTTTGAATAATTTTTGCTATGAATTTCCCTTTCTAACTATCATATTTTGTCTAAAACAAAAATGCCTAATCATTTTTTGTAGTAATATATTTGATGTATCCTTATTTCTAAATACATGTAACTAAAAAAACACTAATCTAGTTACATATAACTAAAAGTCATAGAACATAGTTCTATATTTTTTATTTTTTTTTTGAATAATAATATACCATGTAAATAAAAAATAATAATTTAAGTAATTTAAAACAAGAAATGTGAGTTACAAAGTAACAAGAATATATAACTAGCATTACTTGTTGTTATGTGTAATTAAATAAAAAAATAATTTAAGTTAAAAAAATCGTTACAAGTAACTAGAATCTCTAACTAACATAACTATTTATTACATGTAATCGTACTATAGGTAATAATTACATCTATATTTTTTTGGACTTTTTAAAAAAAAAAAAAATAATTACTCTAAAATAATTTAATAGAAAATTAATTTAAATAAATTAAAACAAAACAAGTGTTGCTAGTTACACCTTTTGTTTATGTAATATAAATAGTTAAATGTAAATGATACCTGTCCCTTACATATTGCTAGTGACATGTAAATAATTTCAAAATAGCATTACGTCATCACTGCCAATGACGTTTAAATGCACTGAACCATCTAAAAAAACCTTTACGTTTATCTATGCAAAAATATTATTGATATTCAAAAGATGAATTAAATAAAAAAATAATTTAAAACAAAACATGGGTGGCTAGGTACAAGTAACAAAATCTCAACTAGCATTAATTTATATATAATTTAAATAAAAAATAATTAAAAGGTAATAATTACTTCTATATTTTAGGACTTTTTTTTTTTTTTGTTTTTACCATAATCTCAGATGTAATTAATATAAAAAATAATAATTTAAATAACTTAATACAAAGCACAAGTTTCTAGTTATATATACTTAGAATCTCTAACTAGCATGGATTCTGGTTATATGTAATCATAGGAAAGGTAATAATTAGTGCAAATGACGTGATAAAAATTATATGCACTGAACAATCTGGCAAAAAAAAAAAAAAAAAAAAATCTTTCCTTTTATCTATGCAAGAAATCTCATCCTTTTCAAAAGATGTAATTAAATAATAAAAAAATTATTTAAATAAAAAAAATTAAAATGTAATAATTACTTCTATATTTTTTGATTTTTTTTAACCATAATATATTCAGATGTTGTTAAAAAAATAATTTAAATTAATTACTACAAAACATGTCTAGTTACATGTCCCTAGAATATCTAACTAGTATTAAATGTAGTTACATGTGCGAATAACGTGATAAATGTTATATGTACTAAACAATTTGGAAAAGAAAAAAAAGCTTTTCGCTTATGTATGCAAGAAATCTTATGCTCTTCAAAAGATGTAATTAAATAAAAATATTAATTTAAATAATTTAAAACAAAACACGTGTTGCTAGTTACAAATAACAAGAAGCTCTAACTAGCATCAGTTGTAGTTACATGTAATTAATAAAAAATATTTTAAATTAAAAAATAATTAAAATGTAATAATTATTTCTATATTTTTGGATTTTTGGATTTTTTTTTACCATATTATACTCAAATGTAATTAAATAAAAATAATAATATAAATAATTTAATGCAAACACTGTTTCTAGTTACATGTAACTAGAATCTCTAACTAGCATTAATTCTAGTTACATGTAATCATATTAAAGGTAATAAATAGAGTCAATTACGTGATAGATGTTATATGCACTGGATAGTGAAACAAATCTTTTCATCTATCTATGCAAGAAAATGATTCGAATCCGAAAGATGTAATCATTGTTGTATTTAGATTTCAAATATAAATATCAAACAACTGTCTATCCTATGCATATCTTATACACAAACTTGCAACACTAAAATAATAGAAAGCAAGTTTGAGACTTACACCAAGAGATATTTGTGGGAGTGCGACCACTTCCCAAAGACAATCGAAGACCTAATATGGAAGCTAGGTGCATCCCAGACCCAGCATCGTTGGATGAGGGAGGAAAGAGATGAAGAATTACGATATGCAAGGTGGACGGAGATGAACAACAAAGTCCTCGAAGATGATGTCGAGTTCTACAAGAACCTTCTCGCAAGACAAGTGGAAAAGTAGTATGATTTGTGTTTTTTTATATGTTTTATGAGAAAAAATACTTTTGTTATATATATGTGAGTTTTTTTTTATATATACTAGCGTATAACTCGTGCCTGAAGGCACGGATATTAAAAAAAAAAATCATATTTTTCATTTAAACATTAATAGCAATTAATAATTGAACGTCAATATTAACTCACAATCAAGACTACAACTTGTACTGATACAAAATAAGAAGAATTATACGTTAGCAATAAATCTATTATAATGCAAATCATATAAAAAAAAAAAAAACCAACAACAATTTCACCTATATTTCACGTAACATTAATTCCTTACTGAAAAACCACTCATTAAATCACAACTTTCTCAACCGAACACTCCTCTCTGTACATATATCCAAGTCCATTTCTTTAGCACACTAATACATCTATAATGTTGGATAAAAACATCCTCCATAAATTTTTTTTTTTAAAATAAATAAATAAATAAATAAAACAAAAAAACAAACAAAAAACAAACAAAACAAAACAAAAAACACTTAAAGTCATCGAGAGACCATCAGGAACACAAATTCTCATAAAAGACACACACAACTAACATGATAGTAACAAAGAAATCTATTTTTTTTGGAGAGGAATATACCAAAAAAATAAAATAAAAAAAATACTCGCATTTAGGTGGAAATAAACCATACTAACCAAAAATTAAATTCGATCAAAATTTCAACAAAAGTTACCCAAAAAAACCTAAAACTACTTCATAAACCACACAAAAAGTTACCCAACAAATGAAAATTAACAGAAAATATAGATTCCCGATAGTTAACATTCTATCAATATCACCTTGGATATAGTTGAATCTAGACATCACAACTGAACTATGAGAGAAGAATAAGAATAAGTAAACTTAGTATCAAAATTCTCACAAATCGATCATGAAACCAAACTAAAACAAACTACATTCCAAAGTATCAGTTCCGTTTAAATGATCATCACATAGCTCTTGAAAATAATAAAAAAACAAATAATCATTAATGTAGTTATGTATGCGAGGAACCTTTGAGAATGGATTCAGAGTTCGCGTTCGGGTGCAACGGGGCCGAAGGCTGTCATTCATGAGGCACATTTCACAGAGTAGTCCTGAATCACAATTTCTACTTGCAGCATAGGTTTGTCATTTTTGTTACACAGCAAACCAAATCTGATTCGATTAAAAGAGCAAAGAAACAAATTAAAAAGATTACCATTAATTTTCACTATGAATGAAATATCGAAAAAGAAAATGAAGATTGACCTTAAGAGTTGCAGTGTATCTAAAGAAGAAAATTGTGATGAACATCGTTGATAACACAGGAATTCAATATCTATTAAAAATAATTTTGAAGGCCTACAATATCTATCAACAACGCTTCTCCTAAAATCACTTGGAAACAACACATTAAACAAACACCACATATGTTTGAGCTTAAGAACTTCAAGTTCTTTCTGATTGACAAATCAGAATCAACTATGATAACAAACAAAATCAATATCAGGTGATATGGAATCAATCAACAAAAATTTAGCTATATAGTAGTACCAACAAAATGAACGAAAATGTTTGGGCTTACCCCATTAACTAACATCAGATTTGTTTAGCGATGGGACGGTGTTGCGTGAGCAGCAAAGATGGTGTTCAATCTGGGTCCAGTTAAATAGAAAATAGATTTAACTAAATGAAAAATTTAACTGATAATTTCAAAAAAAGAAAATAAAATCAATTAAAAGAAGAAAATTAGATCAATAAAGATTATCTAGCTAATGCTTGAAATACATACCGCAATTGGAGTGTTAAGAACCTCAAGTTCTTTCTCATTGACAAAATTAATACCAACAATGATAATAATAAAAAAAATCAGTAATATTCAATCAAGAACAATACAGGTATACATCATTACCAACAAACAAAATGAATCTGAACAAAAAAATAGAGCTTGAAAAAATATCCACAATTATCAACTATATTGTACCCGAAATAAATAAATAAATTAAATCTGAAAATAAAAATTGAAAAATAAGATGGAGTACCTACGATTAGAGTACATGTGAGTTCTTTCAGACACAGATGGCGATGGAGGATGGGGTGCATGTCTGTGTTGTAGATCTGTCATCAATAGAGACAATGAAGCGAAATCTGGTGGTAGTGGGTAAACCATAGCGGTGGTGGTTGTAATGGCCAACGGCGTGGATTCTGAAATTTGGACAAAGTACGACAGTAGCAATGGAGATGCCGACTCTAGTGGAGATGTCATGCTTGGTGAGAGTGAATATAGCTTGAAGCATAATGTTTCATTAGGGAGGCAATGGTGGTAATTCATGGTGATGGTTGGATTTAGGCAACGAGGTGATGGTGTTGTGATTGCGACGGCGTGGTGAAGACGATAAGTCGACGATGGTAGAGGGAGAGAGGAAGAGAAGAGGGAGTTAAGAGAAAGTCATGTGCTAGTGGTTTGGTTGGGTGGGCGGTGGGTTAATGAAAATTAACCCTACAAATAGTTAACTAAGATAAATAGTTAATTAAGGAATGGCTAATTAATCAAATTAGTTTTTAAATTAGAGAAAAATGAATATAAATTAATGCCTAAAATAAAATTGATGCCTTAATCGGTGATAGGCAATTAGGAATTAAGAATTGATTAGTCCTTTGTTTCCATAAAAGTGATAGAGGATTAGGTAATATATGGAAACAATTCACGTAGCTAATATTAGTTAATATTAAGCCTAAAAATTGAGAATATATGGAAAATTCATAAAAAAAAATTCTGAAAATTGGAAATATATGGAAACAACTCAAAGGTTAATTAATTGAATTAATTTTTTAATTAAGGAAAATTGAGTTAATTTTTTTATATTTGTATTAGTCAACAAATTTGTTTGTCTTAGTCTGCATTTGTTTGTCCTAGTCAATAAAAGTCGTCATGTTTTATATAATGGATTTTGTATTTTGCAATGTAAATGAACATGCTTTTGTTTTCATATATATTTTCTGTAGTGATATGGTTTAAGGATATCACTAATAATGTTTATGACTAGTATATGGATAAAAAAAAATCCTAAAAACCTTCATATCTACCATATACATGCAACTACTTTACATATACGTCATTTAGTCACATGTAAAATATGTTGCATGTCAAAAAATGCACAAAAATCACATATATGATTCAATACATCCTATCACACAAATTAGTGATATGTAACAAAAATTCAATTTGAAATCAATTTGAAAAGAATCTGCAATTAGTTACATGTAAAATGTGTTGCATCCCAAAAAATGCACAAAAAAAATCACAGATATGATTCATTAGTTCGTGTAGTACACATTTTAGTGATATGTAACTAAAATTTCATTTGAATCAATTCAAAAAGAATCTAAAAAATCAACTAACACATGGCTAAAACCCGAAACTAAAAAAGAAATGAAAAACTTAAAAACGTTCTTAAACTAAGGGCAAGTTTGCACGATTTTCTATTATGTCTACCTATTCGACCACATCAACCACACTTAAGCTCCTTCACCTCACCCCTTGATGAAATTCTTTGTTTTTTAGGGGCGTCCGAGTTGTCTTCTTGATAAAGGTGGCGATATAACAGGTTCTGTCTGTTCCAGAATAGGTCTTTCCATTGTTGGCCTAGGATAAATGTTTTTTGAGTAACTCTCATGGTAGAAACTACATTGAAATTAATATTCCACAAACCAATATATGTGTGATCCTGTTTTCATAATTGTTGCACAGGCATAGAGACATGGAAAGTTATTCAATTGCCACATTTAACACGGACATCTTCCTCCATTTATGTCAACATAAGTAAAAGGGTGGCAGTGTGCTTCATAGACTCCTTCTGCACCCTTACTGACCAGTCATGTTTGACATTCACTTATATGTAGTGACAATTTCACATCCCAATGAGAACATATAAATTCACTTAAACGTAATGACTCATTCCTCCATTGAGACATGTGTTCCATTAATGAAATCCTTATCTTGTCAACCATCATAATAATATGAATATGCATCTAATTCTTAATCCAATCATTAAAAGACTCGGCCAAATTTGAAGACATTTCTCCATACCTTGTTCCTCAAAAAAAATGCTCGACTATATCTTTCTTTCGGCAACTCTTCCATAAACTTCTACATACGTCCTCCCCCTTGCACAATCATTACCTCATATGCAATATTGTATATTTTTGGAGTTATTTCATAAGCTCAATTAGACAATTTCCTAACAAAAAATTCATTTGTTCCGGTGGTTCGTCCACTCAATGCAGCTTTCAGGTTCATTTTGAGCAAAACGCATGATAACAACATAAAAAAACATCTTGAACTCATTTAATAATACCATTGTGCTGATAAAAAATGAATGTTATGACACATTCTGAGGTAATATAAGAGACAATTGTGTAAAAAACCAGAACCATCAACATCAACAATTTCAAATGCAAGTGGAAACATGCCTAAAAAAAGGGATAAAAAAAGGGTCAAATAAAAAATATTATGCATGTATAAAACAACAAAATGTCACATAAAAAAAAGTATACAAAAAATTACAAAAAAATTAAAAAAAAAATATAAAGTGATTAAAATGGTATGAAAATTATATTGTATTTAATTATAACAAATAAATAGTATAAAATAAAAATATATCGAATTATATTCGTAACATGTCACTAATATTACATGTTAAATTGTAAATAAAAGTGGCATGTTTCTAAAAAATGAACTAATTTCAAAAGTAATATATAAATTAGATATACATAACTATGAATGAAAAGAAATGTGTTGATTGAAGTAAATTGATTACCGTCTTTAACATATGTAGCAATAAGAACTCCTTTATATGTAAAAAATATCTCATCTAGGGATAACATTAGGCGTATAAACTGGAATCCATGAATACAACCATGGAAAGACACAAAAAACACTTAAAGTTATTTGTGTCACCTTCATACTCCAACAATAGTTAACTGTTTGGATTTGTTTTATTCCATGCTTTTCATACCATCTCAATTGATCATATGCAGATATATGATCCCTAAAAAGACTATCCCTCTCCTTTGCAACTCTAATCCAAGCATGATTGTATGTAATCTCAAGACCATATATTTTATTGAACTTATGACGAGAATCAATAGGTCTTGTTTCAGGTTTATCTTAGACTGCTTCCAACAAACAACTAGCAACAACATTTGAACTCATCCTCTTGTTCTTTATTGTTCTATATGCCGCACCATATATATGTTCATTCACCAACTCCCTTATGTTAAAAAATCCATTCAAAAGATTGACATGTCCATGTACAAACCACTTACAACCTCCTATATCTTTGAATGAACAGTATGTAGTGATACAGACTTTTAATTTTGTATCACACATTTTAGTGATATGTAACTAAAATTTCATTTGAATCAATTTGAAAAGAATATAAAAATACCAACTAACACATGGCTAAAATCCGAAATTGAAAAAGAAATGGAAAACTTAAGAACGTTCTTTAACTAAGGGCAAGTTTGCACGATTTCCTATTATGTCTACCTATTCGACCGCATCAACCACACTTACGGTCCTTCACCTCATCCCATGAAGGAATTCTTTGATTTTTGGGTTTCCTGGATGCCTTTTTGATGAAGGTGTCAATATAATAGGTTTTGTCTTGAAAATAGGTCTTTCCATTGTTGGCACAAGATATATGCTTTTTGAGTAACTCTCACAGTAGAAACTATAGTGAAAGTGATCTACTATAAACCCATATAAGTGTGATCCTCTTTTCATAATTGTTGCACAAGCATGTAGTCATGGAAACTTATTCAATTGCCACATTTGACACAGACATCTCTCTCTATTTAGGTCAACATAGGCAGAAGGGTGGCAGTGCACTTCATAGACTTCTTCCACACCCTCGCTGGCCAGCTATGTTCGACATTCACTTAAATGTCGTGACAATTTCATATCCCAATGAGGACATATGAATCCACTTAAACTTAATAGCTCATTTCTCCATTGAGAAATTTGTTCTATCAATGAAATCCTTATCTTGCCAACCATCATAATAATAGGCATATGCTTGTAATTCCTAATCCAATCCTTAAACGACTTGATCAAATTCGACAACACTTCCCTAAACTTCTTCACGCGTCCTCTCTGTTGCACAATCATTACCTCATATGCAATATTGTATATTTCTGGAGTTGCTGCATAAGCACACATAGACAATTTCCTCCCAAAATAAATCATTCATTCATGTGGTCTATCCACTCAATATAGCTTTCAGGTTCATTTTGAGATGGTGTAAATAAAACGCATAATAACAACATGGAAAAACATTTTGAACTCCTTTAATAATATCGTTGTGCTAATTAGAAATGAATGTTATGACACGTTCCAGAGGTAATATAAAAGACAATTGTGTAAAAAACAAACAAAGCCTATTATCATCATTTTTAGCATCGACAATTTCTAATGCAAGTGGAAATATACCTAAAAATGAAAAAAAATAAAAAAAAAAAATAAAATCAAATTTTTTATGCATGTATAAAACGAAAACATTTTATACAAAAAATTACATAAAAATAAAAAAATATATATAAAAAATTATTAAAATGGAATAAAAAAAATTATTGTATTTAATTATAACAAATAAAAAGTATAAAATAAAAACATATCGAATTATATTAGTAACATGTCACTAATATTACATGTTAAATTGTAAATAAAAGTGACATGTTTCTAAAAAATGAGCTAGCTTCAAAGGTAATATATAAATTAGATACATGTAACTGTGAATTAATTGAAATGTGTTAATTGAAGTACATTGATTATCGTCTTTACCACAAGCTGCAATAAGAACTCCTTGTATCTACCAGTCAAAAATATCCCATCTAGGAATAGCCTTGGGCATATAAACTGGAATCCATGAATACAACCAAGGAAAGCAACAAAAAAACTTAAAGCGATTAGTGTCACGTTCATACTCTAACAACAGGTAATTGTTTAGATTTGTTATGTTGCATGCTTCTAGATACCATCTCAAATGATTATATGCTTATATATGATCCCCGAAACGATTATCCCTCGCCTTTGCAACTCCAAGACAAGCACAATTGTATGTAATCTCAAGACCATATATTTTCTTGAACTCATGACGAACATCAATAGGTCTTGTTTCAGGTTTATCCTTGATAGCTTCCAACGAACAATTTGTGACAACATTCAAACTCATCCTCTTGTTCTTCATAGTTCTATATGTCATACCATATATATGTTCATTCACCAATTCTCTTATGTTAAAAAAATCCATTCAAAGGATCGACACACTCGTGTACAAACAACTTACAACCTCTTGTATATCTAAATGAACAATATGTGTGATACAGACTTTTTAATTTTGTATCACACATTTCAGTGATCTGTAACTAAAATTTCATTTGAATCAATTTGAAAAGAATCTAAAAAAATCAACTAACACATGGCTAAAACCCAAAACTGAAAAAGAAAGGAAAAATTGAAAAATGTTCTTTAACTAAGGGCAAGTTTATACGATTTTCTATTATGTCTATCTATTCGACCATATCAACCACACATACGCTCCTTCACTTCACCCCATGATGGAATTCTTTTCTTTTTAAGGGCGTCTGAGTTGCCTTCTTGATAAAGTTGGCAATATAACAGGTTCTGTCTATTCCAGAACAGGTCTTTCCAGTGTTGGTAGAGGATAAATGTTTTTTGAGTAACTCTCACAGTAGAAACTATAGTGAAAGTAATCTTCCACAAACCCATATATGTTTGATCTTATTTTCATAATTGTTGCACATGCATGCGAACATGGAAAGTTATTTAATTGCCACATTTGACACGGACATCTTCCTCTATTTAGGTCAATATAATTAAAACGGTGGTCGTGCGCTTCATAGACTCTGTTCGCACCCTTACTGACAAGCCATGTTCGACATTTACTTATATGTCGTGACAATTTCATATCCCAATATGGACAAATAAATCCACTTAAACGTAATCGATCATTCCTCCATTAAGACATTTGTTCCTTTAATGAAATACTTATTGTCAAACCCCACCCCGGACACCCGTCCCTGTGGGGCTGGCATGATGTCGACACAACGTTATCTGAGATTCTATCACTATAGGCGACAACGTACACGCATCAATATATAATCACGAAAACCAACCAAATATATATATATATATTCTTACTCAGGGACACTCTAGTCCCTACAAAATTTTCCATAATATATATTCTCTACTCAGGGACACTCTAGTCCCTACAAAATTTTCCATAACATCCAAAATACAAAACCCAAAAACCTCCTATTTGATTTGCCTTAAGTGACACCGTCAAGATACTTCCTCTTTATTGCACTTCCAGATCTGACCTATTGCTAGTAAGGGACAAACATCTATTTACAGTACCTGCGAGTATACTGTCTTCTTAATAAAATATTTTTTAAAAATAATAAAACATTCTAAAGAATACAACATTTAAATGAATCAAGCATAAGTAAACCAAACATCAAAACACCCAAATCCGCTTGATCTATGTATGTTATAAATTCGTCCAGTTTAAAGTAAACACCTTTTTTTTCCATCATATATATGAAAATAGATTTGGCAAGAAGACAATACACTCACCTGATAATCCATACTTACAAGCTCCCCGGACTCTCTGCTACTAATTCTCCGCTACTAAATTAATAGGATAGAGAAAATTACTTAATCGTGCGATGCAAGCCCTACATTCATTAATTTCCCATTCCCCACGTTTTGTTATATGAAAATATGATTTAACAAGTTTTAGCGTTATTAAAGTTTTATATAAACGGTCTCATTATTTATTTTCTTCATTTTGACATTTTAAGGCTAGAAAATTAATTTAGTAAATCATAAAATCTAATAACAGACTTTACCCGCTCCGAAACGGTTGTCAATCCTCTTAGAAATTTCTTAATATATGATCCTGCTCCCCACCGCCTAAGCGAAAACCAACTGCCTAGGCAAACAAGTGCCTTCACTGTTCAGAATTACACACAGAAGGTCACCGCTTAGGCGAATAATTTTCCACCTAGGCGAACTCATGCCTTTTTTTCCTTCTGTCCTGCATACTGTTTTCCGCTGCCTTGGCGAACTTACCACCGCCTAGGCGAACGAGCTCCTTATTTTCTCAGTTTACACACTGACGGATCTCCGCCTAGGCGAACACGCGATTTTCCTTATTCACTGATCTTTTACCCCCTAAGCAAACTTCCACCGCCTAGGCGAAATACCCTTCGTCCTTGACCTTCTTCCTCCTGACATAACAACCCTTCATTTTCTTCCTTTTTTGTCACCTGCTCCGTCCACCAAATTCACCACTCTACCTCAACGATCAACCACCCCAATCTAAAAACTAAAACTACCAACCTCACCCCCTCCAACCCAACCAACACACACACCAAAACCACCACCCACACCACCAGTTGTACTCTATGCAGCCAAACAAAGCACATACACACACTTTACACACACACACACATCGGCTTTCAAACGAACAGAAAAATGACATACTCACCTATTTCTCCCAGCAAAATGACCAACAACTCTTGGAACACCCCTTTCACGCTGAAAAAATGGCGATCCTCTTCTCCAACGACTTTTCCTCCTCCGTTTCTTCTCTCTATCTCTTGGTTTTTCTCTAGAATAATTTCGATCCACGATAATTATTGGGATAGACGTCTCCCACGCATCTCCTGGCCAGTCTGACATACCATCAATAGCTGTGGTAATTTCCTTTGTCATGTTTCTTTATAAATTCACAATCTTGTATTCTTACCTCCCCCGGGAAACATATTAACTATAAATTCATAATATAGGTTTATGTTTCTGTTGTTGCTGCTGTTGTTGTTGCTGTTTCCATTTTTGTTTTTGTTTTCGTTTCTGTTTCTATTTCCGTTGTTGTTTCTGTTTCTGTTTTGGTTTTGGTTTTTGTTTCTATTTCTATTTTGGTTTTTGTTTCTGTTGTTGCTGTTGTTTCTGTTTCCGTTGTTGTTTCTGTTTCCATTGTTGTTGCTGTTTCCGTTGATGTTTCTATTTCTGTTTCCGTTTCCCTCGCTATTTCTGTTTTTGTTGCTGGTGCTGTTGCTGTTTATTTTCAAACATTAAGGGAAAAAAATATATTGAATGAAAGGAGGTTAGGATTCACCCAAAAAAAAAAATTATTTCTTTTTGTGTTTACAGATTCACATTAAATTTTTATTAAATTTGTGTCGGTAGATAAGGGCGTGTGCGCCAAAAAACGTGGACCAACTATAGGAAATGGGACAAGCAAATTACTGAAAGCTAATGATAACAACTCATTGAAGATTGAATTAAATTCCCTTTTTAATAGGCCAACGGATGATGATATGACAATTAAGTTTTCAAGTGTGATGGGATATATTGTGAGAAATTTTGCACCCATGAATGGGGAAGTGAACACGTGGACAAAAGTGTCAGACATTTTGTTTTTTTGTTATATTAGTGTTTAAGGATATTGATATAGGTATATTTTGATTATTTAGTTTTTCATGCAATTGTATGGTTTTATTTACTTTTTGTTGACTGGATATGGCTATAAATTGACATTCATAGTTCTATGTAAAGGAATTTGCTACAATTTTTTTACTACAAAAATATTTGATCGAAGAATATTTTCTCACAAATTTAAATTTTGTTTTGGTGACCAAAAAAAATTTGTCGCCAATTGTTTCCAACTTCACATATTTTTTGCGACAAAAATAATTTTGTCACGAAAACAATTTCCCGCCATTTCAGTCTTTTTTGGCGACAAAACTTTTCGTAGCCAAAATATTATTCCCGCCATTTATAATCACTTTTTGGCTACAAAATGAATTTATTAGCTACAAATTTAGCTACGAAATAATTCGTCACGAAATAGTAGTCTTGCGCGACGAAACTAAAATTCATCGCCAAAAACCTTCTGCTACGACATATGGGCTACGAAATTGGAAGAATACTTTTTTCGTCGCTAAAACATTTTTGCTATAAAATTAGGGATTTGGCTAAAAAAACAATTGTAGTCAAATCCCATTTTTTCTTGTAGTGAATGACATAAAAAAGTATACAAAATATTACTTAAAAAAATACATACACACACACATAAAGTGGTTAAAATTTTATAAAAAAAACTTATATTGTATTTAATTATAAGAAATAAAAAGTACAAAATAAAAATAAATCGAATTATATTAGTAACATGTCACTAATATTACATGTTAAGTTGTAAATAAAAGTGACATGTAACTAAAAAATGAGCTACATGCCACTAATATAACATGTGACTATAAATAAAAGTGACATATTATTAAAAAAAAATGAGCTAACTTCAAAAGTAATATATAAATTAGATACACGTAAATGTGAATGAAAAAAATATGTTAATTGAAGTATCTTGATTGCTGTCTTTACCACAAGTAGCAATAAGAACTCCTTTGTATTTACCAGTCAAAAATATCCTATGTAGGAATAACATTGGGCGTCTAAACTGGAATCGATGAATACAGCCATGGAAAGAAACAAAAAACACTTAAAGTGATTTGTGTCACTTTCATACTCCAACAACAGGTATCTGTTTCGATTTATTCTGTTGCTTATTTCTACCTACAATCTCAATTGATCATATGAAAATATATGATCCCCAAAAAGACTATCCCTCACCTTTTCAACTCCAAGTCAAGCATGATTGTATGTAATCTCAAGACCATATGTTTTCTTAAACTCATGACGAACATCAATAGGTCTTGTTTCAGGTTTATCCTTGACAACTTCCAACAAATAACTGGCAACAACATTCGAACTCATCTTGTTCTTCATAGATCTATATGCCACACCATATATATTCATTCACCAACTCCCTTATGTTGAGAGATCCATTCAAAGGATCGATATGCCCGTGTACAAACCACTTACAATTTCTTGTATCTCTGAATGAACAATATGCAATGATACAGACTTTATCATTTTTCTTATACTTGTAACTAAATTTAATTTCAATCAAATACTTCCTCAAGACAGTAAGAAATTCTTCTGCACCACCTTTAAAGCACTGCGCCACACAACTGATACCTTTTGCCCACTTGGCAAATTGCAAGTACTTCTTCTCATGAAGCCAAGAATAAGGTCGTATATCATCATCCTCATCATTATAAACTTATAGGCTTGATTTAACTGATCCACTAAGACCACTACCTAGTACATTACTTGAACCCCCACAAGATGTAGCACTAAAACCATGTCTAGGAATGATAGGATTGCTCTTTATTAAAACTTTCACAAAATCAACCCTAAATGATCAATCAACACAATTATATCATCATAGTCATACCTGATCGCATATCATGCAATTTGGATAACCAGGCAAAGAATAATGCATATCAAATGCAATTGATACAGGAAATTCCATCAACAAAATATCTTTTCTATGAAACTAACAAAACCCATATCACTATCAATTCTCCCAATTCCACTGTAATCCTCATATTTGCACAGAGAAATTGCCAAGTTTGACATCTTATATCTAAATGCAGATATTTGTATGAGAAAAAAAATAGCAGAAACATATATGAAAAACACATCACTAAGTATAAAACACATTTACTACTTAAAAAAACAAAATCATAATACCAAAAAAAAAAAAAAAAAAAAACCACAACTAGAATGTAACTAAAACTTACACAAACTAGTAGAACGTAACAAATCTTGCACTCAAAAAATTCTATATATAAACACACAAGAATAACAAAATAAATCATCTCTATCACAAAAATCACGAACAGTTACTCTAAAACTCCAAAAAGATCAAAGAAACACTACAACAAAAACAGCCTATAAGGGTTCTTCTGTTGGGACACTATATGTATTGTGCCCTATAAAGGTACTTTTCGGGGCACAAAATTGGAAGTGTCGCATAAAAGTTAATTTATTGGGACACTATATATCTTGTGCCCTATAAAGATACTTTTCATGACTATATGTATTGTGCCCTATAATCAAATATTCAAAAGACACAAAGTAGTACCCCAATAGAATTTAATTAGTAATTAAATAAATTAATATCTATATATAATGTAAAAAGGCAGAAAATAGTGCCCTAAAAACCGAAACTATATTAGGGCACAATTTTGTGTCCTATTATAATTTAATTATTTAATGATAGATCAATTAATAGTGTCCTAATACATATATTAAATTAAATTAAAAAAATTAATAATAATAATAATAAAAAATAATAATAATAATAAAATAGAATTGCTCAAAACTTAACCCCCCAAAAAAAAGCGGTGAAAAATTTTGGTGTTCCCACTTCCTTCATCAACTATCTTCTTCATCAAGACATCAACCCTCACTCACTCTCTATCGTCTCACTCTCTCTCTCTCATCCTAACTCTCTTACCCATGCTATTTGCTGAAGATTCTAGGGCTTCTAACCCTAGCAATCCAATGTTGCTCCAGTCCAACGCTACTCCAGCCCTATCAACCCGATGTTCCAGCCTTAGCAGTCGAATTTGCATGTTGCCATCTCACTGACGGCCTCCAGGCCTCTCTCTCTCTCTCTCTCTCTCTCTCTCTCAGTTGGTTCATCTGCAGGCTAGGCGATGGAGCTTCTTCGGCATGGGGCAATTTCCAGTCGAGGGCGTCGTCGAAGATCAGATCTGAGTTTTTGGATCTTGTCCACCTTGATCTTAACATCAGGTTGGTTTTGATTTGTTCTCGTTTTTCCCTAATTAATTTGGTGTTGGTTAGTTTGTTGGCTGGTTCCAGGTCGTCAATTGGGGGGGTAGTTCGTCAGGGGTCGTTTGCTTGTTGGCGTTGTACACAAATTTTGCTTGGTTTTTTGTTTCTCTATTTTTCTCAAAGCTACTTGAAACATATAAAACAAATAGAATAGTTTTGCAGTTGCAAAAACATAGAGTTTTGGTACATTTTTGCTATAATATATACAAGATACAAATTTATACAGAGTTAAGGCAGCGTTTGTTGATCATCTCTGCTCCCAGGGAGCAAGTGACAGCGTTTGTTGATCATCTCTGAGTTTTGGTACATTTTTAAGTTGCTAATTTTTTTAGCTACCGATTCTTTAGCTATAGTTTTTGTTTTTTTTTGTTTACCTTTTGATTTGTCGGGTGTTGGGTTTTTGACACTGTTATTTTAGTTGTTTTATTTTTGTTTTTTGAGTTGTTCATTCTCGAAGAGCAAGTGACAGCAAATCTCATTTAGATAACTACGCGAAGTACTCTGCTCCATGTTCGATGTATCCGATATCAGGTCAATGATTTCGATTATGGTTTCGTCACCTAAATTTACATAGTCAAATAACAGCTTTTCTTCTTTTGATTAAGCCAATCGCTCTGCATATTATTTATCCTTACTTTAATTATACCCAGTACAACTAGTGATGATGAAAGAGAGGTTCGCAAAAATAGTACTGGGTGAAGACATGTCAGGAAGTGGTAAAAGGTTTTTTTAGAACATTAGCAATTTCAAACGCCATCACTAATCTCTATGGTACTTAAAGTTAAAAGCACTCTTTATTCAACAATCCGTATAATTTTGGTCTTTTTTTTGGTACTTATTAATGTATGCTTGTTCTTAGCCACTGTTTTCGGACAAGTATAGAGACCGACCATTGCTTTCTGGTTAAAAATAGGTGTGGACAAGAAAGAGAGTGCCTTCTTTTGATTGGCAATCATATAGTTGAATTAATACCCTCTTGGCATAGATTTTTCGATGGAAGCAAGCTTGAGGTACGTAATAAATTCATAAGCTTGATGTTTGATGTTTGATGTTTAAATAGTTGCAAGTTGTTGTTTAATAACTTGCTCTTAAATTCTCATTTTACATTCGAGCTATATTTTCTAAACTTTTAGTTTATTGTTTAAGCTAATTTTTTGTAGCTATTTTCTTCTAGTTGCAATTTTGTTTTTTCTTTGTGTAGCTGTTTTTTCTTTGTGTAGTTGTAATTGCAATTCGGTGATATCTGCAAAGGTGCGCATCTCTCTCTCTCTAGATCTCTCTCTTGCACAGCTCTACTATTGTTGGACAAATTATTGTCATCTTATACTTCAAGCTTCTTCATTGTTCTTCGAGTTACCTTACACTGGTTTTTCATTTCCCTTTCATTAAAACCCAAAAAAGGAAAAAAATGAATATAATTTGCCTATGAAGCTAGTTACTGTTGCCGCTGCAAGTGCCTTGCAATTTCTCTTGCTTTGTTCTTTGTGCAGTTTAACATAAAATTTGGCTTATTGTAGTAGTAGAAACCTAGCCTTTTTCCCTACTCCATTTAAGAATCCACCCAGTCAAAATAAATCCCCAAGAGAAAATTCAGGATGCTCATACAGTCGCAATAATCATATATAGAATAACCATGTATATCTAGAAGTTATATCTTGGTTGTGGCTGATTTTATAAAATCCAAATGGTTTTTGTGCTTTATATGGTTGTGTCATGTTCAATCAAGGGTCAGCATTCATTTTTTACCCCCTCATTTTTTTTATTCAAAAATTTGGATAATGATTTTGACATTTCCGTATTCTTATGAAATCATATGCAGTAATTTCAATGTTCCCTAACATTGAAGTAATATGTGATTAAGTTTAGGTATATTTAAACAATTTAATACACATGTTTGGCTCATGTTTTCCGTGTTTTGAATATCGCTGGTGTGTTTGCTAGCCTGTTGTCTGAGTTTGGTAAACTTTTACATCCAACCATCATATGATGTTTCTTCTTATCTAACACTTACCGTGCATGCAAAATTTATTAAATGTGATCATAATGGCATTTTTTTAGTTGATTTTTTATTCTAGCATTATTTTTTATTATTGCAAGTTAATTTGTAGCTATATTTTTTGTAGTTGCAAGTTTATTTTTTCCTAACTGTTCTTTTTTAAGTTGCAAGTGTATTTTTTAACTTAATATTTTTTTTAGGTGCAAGACTTCATTTTTGAATCACCCGCTAGCAAAAGTTAGTTGAACTTCACATTTGGATGCTCTACAACCGAGACATTGGTAGATTAGTTCACCATAAGTTATTATTATTTGTTTTATACTTGATAGAAATTTTAAATTTTATACATTTATATTTATAGAAATTCAAGTGTATGATTTTTGTATTAAAAATTCAAGTGACTCATGACAGGTATAATTTTGTGTATCTCTAGAATTTTTAATTTTTCATTTTTAATGAAAAAATTAGAGTTCTTTATGTATTTTGTATTGCGAGGAATTTTTAGTTTTTATTGTTTAGATTTAAAGTATTTTGATATTTTAAAAGAATTTTAAATTATAAAAAAAAAATTAGATACTTTTTTGGACGTTAAATAGTGCCCTTATATGTTGGTTTTCTTTGATAATTTTGCTATACATTCTTGTGTCCTAATAGAGGTTTTTCACAATACTTTGTAGTGCCCTAATATATATAATTTAAAAAATATACAATGCTATAGAGATACTATATGGTGTCCTAATAACTATCTTATAGGACACTTATTAGTATCTTAATAAGTTCAAATAAAAAGGACACTATATAGTGCACTTATAACCTATTGCGGCGGCTTTTTACGGGGCACCAGTTCAAGTGTCCCAAAAAGTCCAAGTGTCGCAATAGGCACTCTGTCGCAACACCTTTTCGTGCCTGATAGGCTATTTTTGTTGTAGTGAAATCCTACAAAAAAATCAACTATCAAAGAACAAAGAATAAGTTCTATCGCATTTACCAACATGCATATCATGTTACTAAAAACATCTCATTCTCTAATTAAAAAACCTTAAAAATCCGATAATAAATCAATCAAATCCTTTACCAAGAATGCAATCAAATTCTATCGCAATTTGAAGATCTAACGAAATTGCGTCATAAAGCATTGACAATTAATAATCAAATCACTAAAAAAAAGGGAGCAAGAAAAGATAGATGTTACATACAATATCGATTTGTTGATAGTTAGTCGACCTCTTGATTCAAGAGAATACAAGATCTCCAAAACCCTACCTTGACCACGCCGAAATTGATTGAGAATACAAGATAACACAGAAACTCAAACTATATATAGAGTAGAATTCAAAAACAAACGACTAACAATCTGAAATCAATGAGAAGGAACATTTGTTTACGCTCCAAAAATTGTACGTGAGCATGTGCGAGACTTAAACAAAACCTAAAACTAGATTAAGGAATAATTCTAAACTTAACAATAAGATGGGAGTAATGATGGATTACAGCCAAAAAATTGAATTAATTTCCGATTATCCATTTTTCTTTTTTTAACCGCAAAAATATTTGTTGCTAATAGTTTTTCAGTTATTGGTAAAATAAAATGCGGGAATGTATTTTTTAACTAATTTAGTGACAAACTTTGTATTTAGAGGCAAAAAAATGGTGAGGAATTTCTTTGCCGTTGCCAACAATTCACTGAGTTTTAATGCAAAGAATTATATTTTCTTGCCAATATTACTTTTTTCTGAGGAAATTTATTTTTATTACTAGATTTCATTGTTAAAGTAACTTTTTCTTATAGTGTGGTATTAAATGTGAACAAATCTATTCGAACATTGTAAAAGGTATGGAATGTAAATGGAAAACAATAGTAGATAATTTGATAGTTTTTATTTGATTATAAAAGTTCCTCGTAACCCCCTTAATAATCTAGATGCATTCTACTATAGTAGTTATTTTTTCCACCCTTGATGAACTATTGATATAATACATTGGAATTTACATTTGTACTTTCGAAAATGAAATTGAATGTAAACAATGGTTTATTTGCATTTCAAGCAGTGTATGTCACTCTCACAACCACATACAATCCCAACCATTCCAATCAAATTTGAAGCAAACTTGAAGCGAGTATGGGACTCCCATGTTCGTAAAGTCTAGTACACTGAATATTAATGGCGTATAATTTCACTTAATTTCTCAACCATTTCCATTCGAATTTGAAGCAGATTCAATCTTTTTAGTTCAAGTCAAAATTCATGAAATACTAGCAAGAAACGGCTCTAGCTAATTTGAAAGGAAAATGCAGCATTTTTGGAAGCAACCACCTTAGCCCATTTCCCCATCTTCGCTTTAATCAGCTCCTCCACCACCACCATCTTCACCACTTTATCACCGCCCTTCTTATCCACGCTTATAGTCGATTCGGCCAAAAGATGTGGCGGCGACTCTTCAGTGCCACCGTAATTTTTCCAAGCTTCAAATTCTCTGCCACATTCCATGTTATCGGTACCCGCCATAATTGCCAAAGCTTCAATAGACATTGCTTCTCAAACGTTAACGGTAACTTAGAGAGAGAGGAAGGGAGAGAGAGAGAAGTTATGAAAATATCTGACTTTCTTCCGACAAATTGATGAAAACATAATATATAGGGTTTTTTTGGGGGGCTTCCAAAGTTAAATATATATATATATACTTTTCAAAAATATCAAAATAATTATCATTCTAAAATTATCCTTACTTTATATATACAAATTCTACTTAATTTTAAAATTTTACTTGTTCACTAGGAGTCCATGATTATTTTTTTATAAATATAAATTTTGAACGATGTCTTATTTGTGTGGGATAAAAAATTGTTTTGTTTTTAAAAAAAAAAGTATGAGGTTTTAGTGATAGAACACACGGGTACTCCATGTACAAAACATTTAAGCTATGTGATTCCCTCTCTCTCTCTCTCTAAAACGAGTTATGAAGGTCAATTGTGTGATCTGGAATATGCCACCTAAAGTTAAAAATGGAGTTATTCAGATGACCAATAGCATTCACGGGTATAACCTGCTACTTTTGGAAGATATATAATATTAACATCCACTAATCAAAAAAAAAATGTTAAATCAAGCATCAATCAAATTAATACAAGTAACACTTTACTAAACACACAAATTAAGTTCAATGACAAGTTTAGGGATTCGATATCAGAGAAAGTTTCTCTTATAATTTTGACAATAATTTAAATAAACATTCTAACTATCACAAGCATATAAATAATAAACTAAATACGAATAAATTAATTGATTTGTGGGTTCAACGAAACACAAATGAACATTGTCTTAAAGTAACAATTGTCGCCCTCTAAGACACAATCGTTGCTCACAAACACATCTTTTCGGGGTTCATGTCCATCGGAAGACTAGTGAACTATCTTTGTCGAACTAGCCTTATAAGTAATATAGAAGTACTAGTGCATAACCCAAGTCACGGATGCTAAAAAAAAAAATTAACAAAAAATAATCTAATCACATATAAATCTACTAACTAAACTCCTTCAAGACATTACTAAAATAGGACAAACAAAACTTGAATCTAATTAAAATATAAAGTATTACATACATACATATATATATATATATATAGACACACATATATATAAATCAACAAAAGTAGGACAACAAACACATTGTACCCTAAAATTGGAACCATCACTCCTGCTACAAACACATAGGCTAATGAGAATATGTATATTCATTTCCTAAAATTCTAAATTAATAATTTAGAGAACACTAAATAATTATAATAATTCAAAAATCTTTTAAAATTGAGCATGACAACATATTTCCTTAAAAAATGAATGCATAACAATTTTTTTCCCTTCGTGGTCATGTTGCGTTCCATGAAATGATTTCTCAATTGAAATGCCCCACAAAATCTCAATTCCAACCTTCAAATTTGACCACAAAAATTTGAGATATGGGCAAAAAATAATTAATTAGTTTATAAAACTACTTAATAAACCTTTTCATTAGATATAAAATTCTCAAGCATTTTTAAGTGATCTTTATTTTTGCTTCAAAAAATAAAATAAATAAATAAACGTTGATAAAAAAAAAAAAGATTTGAATAATAGAATAAATAAAAAATATTAAGCACAAAAAACAAAAATAAAAAACAATAAAACAAAGAACATAATGGCTCACAATATTTGATCCTTTTTCTTTTTTTTTTTTTTTTTTTTTTTTTTTTTTTTTTTTTTATGTTCCCACACTTTTAGGAACAAAAAAAATAATGAAGAGGAAAAAAATCATTAAATAAAATATACTCCCATTTTCAATTCAGATAAAGTCGTAGTGTCATTTTGCCATCAGTCATAACAAATTTTGTTACCAATCAGATCAACATCACATAACAAACAAGATTAAGAAAAAATAAAAGAGAAGCAAAAGGACACTGATAGAAAATGTTCATGTTTTTCTTATACCTATATAGAGCTTCCAATAGATTCTCTTTTCTACTTCAGCTGCACATTAAAATGTCAAAAAATTCAAAAGAAACAAATTTAAACATTAAAAAGTACATAAAAAATCACAAACCATGTCCTTACTACAATTTTTTTATATTATACCAAAACAAACTGTTGGAATATTTTTATGAACTAACATTAATTGAATTAGTTATTTTACAAAAATAAGTTAATGGATAGTCTATTATTTAAGCAGCCCAAATAATTAGTAATCACATTTTGATTTGGGTTGTGGCGTCTTATATGTAGAAGTCCAGTTAAGTGGCAAGTATAGGTTTAGGGTTTCGTTGAAACCCGTTATTGGAGGGCCCAACGAGAAACTCTAGTGTTGGCCTAGTGGGCTACCCAAGAGGGGGGTAAATTGGTAGTGATAAAATTTAATTTAAATAATAATATTTAAAAAATTCAAATAATTAATTTAATTCTAAATTAATTATTATCTATTTATAGTAGCGAAAATATATTATCAATTATGTACACACCAAATAACAATATATAAGTAAAGTAAACAAAGCAGCACACTACAATATATCCTGATTCACCAAGTTACTCTTGGTTAATCCAGTCCTCCGAGCCCCATGGAGATTCGCACTCACTAATCACTAAATTTTTTTTAAACAGGTAGGAATCAAACCTTTACAAAAATGATTCTTTTCATAGACTCAAAATCAACCTTTACAAATTATTTTTTCTAGACTCAAGAATAATCTCTTCTTTTTTACAGACTCAAGAATAACCTTATCTTTTCACAGGCTAAAGATTAACCTAATTCTATTACAAAGAGAATTACGACCTAATTCTTTTTATACCTTAGGCTCAAGAATTAAACCTCACAATTACTCCAAGTATCATTTTCCTAGGTAAGAATGGAACATTTACAATTCACTCACAATTTATTATAATCAGGAAGAATTACACCTAAGCTCTTTTCAATGGGAAAAGAATAACTTAACTTTTTTGTACTCTAGGCAAATATCAAACTTCAATCTCTTTACAGGAAGAGATCGAAACCCAAAGCTACCCCTGATTAGATATTTCTAATAATATCTAATCCGCATATAACTCACCAATTACAGAATTGATAAGTTTTTTCCTACTCAAAGCTTCTACCACCCTATATTAATTAATACTCAATTAATGTCCAGATACTAGGGATAGAAATAAAGTGAGGAAACAAAATCTGATTATAATAAAGAATACGGGTAGCACAATTAAACACGTAATCAGATTAACACACAAATCATTTTTAAAAGATTTTTATACTTTTAAAGTTCAAAAACAATTTATCAAAAAAATCAATTTACCAAGCAAATGATAATAATAAAATACTCAATTAAATAATAAGCTTGGAACAATCTCACCAGGAAAACACCGAATAGATTGCACGTATTATCGCAAGACAGCTTAGATCGATGACGCTAACTCAAATTGTGCTTTAACTCAAGAACTTCTCAATAATCAAGCTCACAATTGATCTCTCAAAATAATATCAGAATGATGACTCTTAGAAAAGCTTAGGAACTGAATAGTTCTTAATATTGTGTGTATTATTATGTGAAAACCGTAGGTCTATTTAACTCACTTGAAACAAGCCCTATAAAGGTTAGTTTCCACAAAATATGTCATTTAAAATCACCTATACAACCCATATATTGATTCCTTTCAATCATGGTATATTTAACTTAATAATATAACTTCTAAAACTCTCAATTTAGTCCCCAAAATAATTTGATCTTAATCAATGAAAGTATAGAAAGAATTATATTTAAATATATGGACTAAATCGTAAGATCAAAATAAAATCTCTTAAATCTCTCCCTTATTTTAGGCCCAAAATATTCTCCACCAAAATAGCAATATTTAAACTCAAAATTCGCAGGTTTAAGTATAGGAATTTCAAAGATATCTCATAACAACTACTTTTCAAATATTTTGTCATTAAATGACACCCCAAAATCTCATACATCATATATAATCACAATACATCTTTATCATTTAAAAATATTCTTGGGAAATCTCATTTTGGTCCTTAAACATTTTTAAATCGAAATTCATCAAAATAGAAAGTATTAAAGCACTTTAATTAAAAGAACATTTAATTAAATAGACCAAATTAATAGGAATAATAAAATATACAAACCATATCTCAATTAAGTATAGATCTCTACAATATCTCAATCAGGTAAGCCAAAAATGACTTGTTAACGGCTAGTTTGGAATCAAATCCTTGAAATCCTCTAAACTTAAAACAGACTCATCAGTCGACCGACCAACACCCATAAGTCGATCGCCCGATTCAGGTTGTAGCCCAAGCCAAACGTTTCTCGCTCATCGGTCGATCAATAATTCATGGCCTATCGACTGAACAATACAAAGAGCTTCTCAAGCCAAAATCTATTCGCCCATCGGTCGATCGCCCATTCTCCATTTGTTAACTGGATGATTCAGAGAGTTTCATAAGTCGACCTATCTGTCAACTTAGAGATTTAAATAGTTCATTCTCTAATCACAAGCCGACTCACCTGTTGACCTAGAGATTCAAAGACTTCTTGTTTTAAGCTCAGGTCGATCTACCTGTCAACCGAGAGATTCAGCAACTTCATTCATTAATCACCGGTCGACTGAGAGATGTTGGAATCCTCTCATGAATTCATTTTAAATCCAATTACATCGACGTTTTCACCCCTTTAACCAATTTCTTTTCTCAGTGAGCTCCACTAAATACTTAAGTTCAATTTTAGTCAATTATCTTTATTTCTTTTCCAATTACACATAGGAACAAATAATTTAACTAATTAGGATCCTATAAAAACACACATAATTTTCAAAAATATTTTGTGTCGTGTATGATCCTAACCGAAATACATTAAGAGTTAGAATTTAACCTGAGTTGTTTTCCCTAGGTTCTTCAATTTCTTCAAACTTTTAATCTTCCATCATCTTTGTCCTCATATTTAGCATTTCCACAATATCTTCATGATCATTTTCATAACTAGAACTAATAAACTGAAATACTCAATAAAATCGTTAGTTCCACAAAAAACATCAACCTTTAATTATCCATCAAAATCTTAGGATCAACACTTAATATATATATATATATATATATATATATAGGTCCCCTCTCTAGTCTAGATTAAGGGTTTCTTCTCATTGAGAGCCGCCACCACAATAATTTAGATCATAGGGAGGAAGACCTAGTGTGTATTCCGCTGCGGCAATTCAATCTCCTACAATAGCCGAGATAGGTACGCATTCGATTACCATTCTTTATTGTTGTATCCTAATATTCATGGTATCGGAGCCTACGTATATGATTTAGAATCGACAATTGTTCTTTTTAGAATTTTGTTTTTAATTTTTTGCTCTTAAACATAACAGAAATTTGCGGGCATGATTTCATGAGTTTTTTCATTTTGATTAACTATTAAACCTTAGGGGTTTTATTCCTATTATTTCAAGCTTTAATTTGATATATCATACATGTTATTTGATTGTGTAATTAGAGAGTATTTTGTGGTTGAAATTTCGGCTACGAACTCTAAAAAACTCCCAAAATCGAAACTTGGGGCCGTGATTTTTTGTCTCAATTAACTGTAAAATATTAGGGTTTTTGTTCATATTGATTCAAGCTTTATATTTATATATTATGCGTGTAATTTGGTTGGAAAATCTTTGAGTATTTCAACTTAGAAGTTTCGGCCACGAACCCAAAAAAATCGTGATTCACTTTACAAATTGATGAACATTGATGAGTTTTTGGTTCAATTAAATGTTTTATGTAGTTTTAAAATTAATATTAGGTACAAACCCATATAAAATTTGGTAAAAATAAGGTTTAAAATCGAATTTTGGGTTTTGGCTATGGAGGTGTAAAAAATCGAGAATTGTTCTTCAATTTTGGACATAATTCTCCAGTTTTTTCTTCAATTAATCATTATATAAGTGTTAGAAATTAGTGGATCTACATAAACCCATAAAAATATTGATGAAAAACGAGGGATTTTAGGGTTTTACAATAGCGGGCCGAAACTGGGTCGCGTAACCTAGTTTAGGACCCAGCTGGAGGTTGAAGACAACCTCCAATCGTAGTCTACAACCCCCACGCACGGTCTAGGCGCATGGGGGTGCATGAACCCTTTTTCGGGACCCGTTTTGGGTCTCGTTTTTTCCTGTGCACTTGTTTTTTGGTCCTTTAATTTTCTGTAAAATTTATTTTATTTTTTGAAGATTAAAGATATCTTTTAGTTAATTATTACTTATTATATGATTTAATTAGTTTAAATTTATTTTTTGGCATGATTTGCTATTTAAAATTTCATAGAAATTATATTGGATGATTTGGATAAACACACTCAAACATTGAAGAACAAGCCTCAAAGAAACGCAACTAAACCAAAACTATGTTTTTATAAACGATATTAATCTCATACATAATCTATGTTTAACCTAAGGCTATAGCCGTGTATACAATTGAAACTACGCTAAACATGCTCAAACACACATAGAAGATAAGAAATAAATGGAAAAACGAATGAACTTAGCCGATATTCGAATATTAGCCGCTAAAACCGTCTACCGAACTATTCTCCTTCTCCGCATGTTGATCTTCTCATTCGGATATGTTTGAGCACTCCCCATACTCTCTCTATATCCTAACCTAAGCCTTAAATGTTGTAATAGCCGGAGGGTAGCAAAGGAGGAAAGGGGTATAAATAGACAAAATATCTAAAATAAATATCTAACACTGTGCAGAGGCCATTGCCTAGGCGATAGGGCATGTTGGTTAAGGTTTGCCTAGGCGGTGGAGTAGACAGTGGACAAGGAAAACTTTCAGCTGGATTTCTGCCTAGGCGGTGGAATTTCCGCCTAGGCCGAGGGACTGCTCCAAACATTCTGCCTCTTCACCGCCTAAGCGGTGAAATTTCCACCTAGGCGGTAGGCTATTAGTAGCCAAATGTGTTTTCTCTGCATCTTCACCACCTAGGCGGTGGGCTTCATTCAGATATTGGCCTCCTTGCTCATTTTTCCACCGTTCTCCGATCGTTCTAGATACGAATTGATCGCTTATGCTCCAATATCATACATTTTCACCCCACGCACCTATTTTAATACAAAAAGAATAAAAACATATTAAAACATATAAAAATAACTATAAAATTACTCTAAAACTAACAAAACTGGTTTGGAAATATATAGATAATTTACACCTATCACATTTTCACCACTGCAGCGATGGTCTGGACGCCGTGGCAATGGGCTTCTTTTCAGAATCTTGTCTCCTTACTTGTTTTTACACCGTTCTCCGACCATTTTTGGTCTGAATTGATCATTTGCATTCCGATTTCATGCCTTTTCACCCATACACTTGTTTTAATATAAAAAGAATAAAAATATACTAAAACGTACTCAAAAACTAACAATGTTTGGTTTAGAAATAGATAGGTAATTTACACCTATTAAATACCCCTAAACTCGAACTTTTGCTAATCTTCGAGCAAAACACCCACACAATACAAGAAAATATAAATACTAATTACGAAATTGATAACTAAAAATGAAAAAAAAAAATACTAAAAAAAAAAAATGCGGAAGTTTTGATTATCATCTACGGCCAGAAAATTTTCCCTCATCAGCCACCATCCTATCAAGTTCAAGTATAAATCACACCATGTGGTGTTCTAGAATTTCAACGTTCAAAAATAGTAAGCGTCATTCTAGATCCTGTTTAAGTATATGTGTGATTAAACTCAAATATACAACTATCTATTGATTAGATGGGATTATCCCTCAATATAGTTCATGACTAAAACCTTTAAGGTATAGAAAATCCATACGCCTGACTCGGGATCTATTCTCCACTAATGTAGGCTCGGAGGTTCAAAAAGATCAATAGGGCTTGGATCGGTTTTGGTAAAATAGCCAAGGGTAAATTTGAATAGAAAATGTGTTAACGTCGTTAACTTAACGTTACCCAAGGCACATCGCTGGCACTCTCACAATCGAACCCCCATAGAAAAATTGTAAACAATCACAAAAAATCATTTTAGACCAACGTATTCACTTGTTAAAAGAAATGTAATTTTTTTTTTAAAACACACCTCCAAACACATTCGAATTTCTACAATTTAAGGAGTGTGCAAAAAAATGATTAACACACCCCCAAACGTATTCGAATTTCTACAGTTTTAAGAGTGTGCAAAAATAATTAAGAAAATGACAAGTGAATACACTAATACCGAACTAATCCGAAGTTCGCCCTAAATTCAACCGCTCACATCAAGTAGTATATATGAATGTTAACTTAATTCACTCAAATGTGCCTTTAATTCGGCGATATAGGTTTGGAAAAAAAAAAATCAATAGACCAAGGAATTTGTTTATATGTTCATAATTGAATTGGCATTTAGGTTTCGACAGGGTAACGAAGGATAATGATATCGTATGGTAGGCTTCAAAAGGCTCAAGCGATCAAATAAATACCTAAATCATATCTCCTAAACAACCTCGCCTAGGATTTCGCCTCGAATTTCCCTAAATCAAGTTCTAGAATCCCTATTGTCATGAAAATGAGTGAAGGATAATCGGTTTCAAATCAATTAGATAGTACTATATTGAGTTAAAGTGCTCGTGCATTTAGGATCTACAATAACTTTTACTAAGACGATATGTTAAGCACACAGAATACACATGAATGATCTTTACGCTCGACCTCAATAAACAATCAGGGGACAGACTCCTCATCGGGTAATGGCTTAGGTGAAGTCAAAACTTAGCACATACACAAAACTATCCTAAACATACATGCACACGTAAAACAAAACATAAACTACAACTAAACATATAATACTATACTAACACATCACAGTTGACTTAAACAGACAATGATCACAACAACCCTATCAGTGATCCCAATGACAGTTTATAGCATGATAATGAAGATGGGGGTTTAAAACATATACTTGGGAGGTGAGAGAATCTCGTCTCCAAATTAAGTCGGCAATGACAGATTTAACTTACTCTTGCCTTGGGTTGCCTCCCAAGAAGCGCTTGATTTATTGTCATCGGCCCAACACATGCCCTCAAGACTAGCGAGATGTTGCAATGAAAGAAACGCAAGAGTACCTGTCGATCTAACATATACAAGTACCCCGCAGGAAAACAAAAACAAAACTACAAAGAAAAATTATAAACACTAAAAAAATTTCAAATTAAAATCAAGTTATTTACTCACAATATCAATGGTAACTCAATCCAATCCCCGACAATGGCGCCAAAAACTTGGTGGCCATAATTACGCGTCGCCACTTTCACCGCAAGCGTACGGGTCAAGTTTTAGTATAATGGACCTTTAGGTCAGGTATCGTATCCATAGGGATTGGTTGAGATTACTATCGACTACCGCGATTATCATAATTTAATTATATTTAGGCACTTAAAAATTGAATTTAATTTATACTAATATTAAACTAAAATACTAATTAAGTTAACTATACTATAAATACTATATTGAGATTGTTTAGGGTAGTAGATTTCCTAGGGATTAACTTTATTTACTTAAATGCATTTGATTTCGTTTTAGTTAACATTAACGGTGTTCGGCGTATCCGACAATCTCAGTTCGTAAACTCCCTCGCCACCTCTCCTGAGTGTAAGACGGGAGAATACGTGACTTCGAGTCAATGAAGAAGTCCACCTCAACATCATCGATTGCATACTCTCCAACTCCCTCCTGAGTTATTGGATCGTCGCGTTGTGTTTACCCTAGTCCGAATCCGGGGTTACCTCTCTCGATTGTCAAACCCCGTATTCTCAATATATCTAAACTAGCATATAATCATAGAAAACACGGCAACACAATCAAAATTATAAGGAACAACCATAAACGAAACACAAACTTAATCAAATCACATTTTTATAAATAATATGGTATCTCTATTATAATCCATGTTTAACTCATGGTTATAACCGGTTATACATTAAAAATTGAGCGAAACATGCTCAACAATCTATTAAAGTTAAGAAAATAAAGAGAGAAACGGAAGAACTTAGCCGTAGTCCGAAGATTCGACGCTAAAACTGTCCAACGATCGCTTCTCCTTTATTGCAACATGTTCTTCACCTTTGGGAATTGGTTAAGCACACCCCAAAATACTCTCAAAATCATAGGAACCTTAAGGGGTCTCCTATTGCCAGGTGTAGAAAGAGGAGAGAAAAAGAGAGAGAGGATTAAATAAGTAAAATATCCTAAAAAATATCTATTCTGGTACAGAGCTTACCATCGCAGGGTTGAGGTAAGTCGGTTATATGGTCGCCTAGGCGGTGGAGAAGGGGGTGGATTAAGGACCATCCTATAGTTTCACTGCTGCGGCGGTGGATGTTCAACAAGAATAGCCCACTCTGTATTTTCACCACTGCAGCGGTGGTCTGGACGCCACGACAGTGGGCTTCTTTTTAGAATCTTATCTCCTTACTTGTTTTTCCACCGTTCTCCGATTATTTTTGGTCCGAATTGATCGTTTGCACTCTGATTTCATACATTTTCATCTATACACCTGTTTTAATACAAAAAGAATAAAAACATATTAAAATGTACTAAAACGTATTAAACGTACTCGAAAACTAACAATATTCGGTTTGGAAATCGATAGGTAATTTATACCTATCACCTTTGCCATACTCGTGGGCAGGTTAAGGGAGGGAAAATTGTTTTATTCTCTCGCCAAGAACCCATTGTGAACTCTAGATGACACCTTATCTTGAGGGCCACGCTTCAGCGAGACAGATACCCTAATAGAAGACAAGGCCAGCACTGAAGCGCCCAAAAAGTAAGAGGATGTCCGAGAGAAGAGGTAGCCCCAACTGATGGGGACTAAGAAGTTCAAAGCAGAAGGAAGGCTGAGGGACGATAGGCGAGCCCTGACCTAGAGACCCAAGCAGTTCATGCCCCTAAGGCTTCCCGTGGCAATAATCTTGCATGAGATTGACGGGAAAAAACCTAGACTTAGGCGGCCTACTCCGCTGAAGGTAAAGGAAAAGAAGAAAAACACCAACAAATACTGTGAGTTCCACAAAGATCAAAGTCATACCTCGGATGAATGCTACTAACTGAAAGAGGAAATCAAGAACCTGTTATGGCATTGCTATCTCTGGTGCTACATTTGTGAGGATAATCGAGAAGGAGAAAAAAGTCGTGAGCCGTCTCCAAAGTAGAGGGACAGCGAGAGGAGGAGACCCTGCAACCTTAGGAGGATTGAATAAGAGATTTAGACAATCTACGGAGGGTTCAACTCCGGCAGAACATCCAGCGACGCTAAAAAAAAAAAAAAAAACATCTCCAGGCCGGTAAGAGGAAGGAAGAGAGGGGCAACAGAGAGATCTTGGTGACTACGGTACCCGACACCAATATCACCTTCTCTGACAAGGATATCAGAGGCCTACACTTCTACCATGTTGGCACCCTAGTCATCCGACCATGATCTCAAACTATTGGGTCAGAAGCATACTAGTGGACAGTGGGAGCATCGCTGATATCATCTTCAACGGGTACTTCGATAAGATGAAAGTTGACCCTGGTAAGCTCCTTCCAATAGCTTCTTCCCTCATGGGCTTTGAGGGAAAAACGGTCCACCCCAAGGTAGGTAGACCTTCCACTGTCCTTGGGGAAAGAGCCCAGCAAAACCACCGTATAGGTCCAGTTCCTGGTCATGAACCGCCCATCTGCATACAACGTCATCCTCGAATGACCTGCCATAAGTTCTCTTAAGGCCGTGTGCTCCACATACCACCTAGCTCTGAAGTTCCCAACAAATGAAGGAGTTGGTGTGGTAAGAGGAGACCAAACCGCAACCAAGGAATTCTTCATGGCCACGGTCAAGGCTGACCTTCCCCCAACAATAGATTAGTAACTATAGGAGGTGCCCGAAATCGCCCCTTTACCAGATGAGTTGGGGAACTTGCCTGTAGAATACCCCAAGGAAGAGAAAGTTCGATTGACGCCATTTGAGAACCTCGTCTCTGTCCAGGTCCATCCTGGAGACAACACCAAGACGGTGAAAATTGGGACCGAAATGGCTATGGAAGTATGACGAGCCATGGAAGAACTCCTTAGAAAGAATAGGGACGTCTTCGTATGGTTACACTTTGACTTGTTGGGGATTGATCCTCAGTTGTCCATGCACCGGTTGTTCCTTAACCTCGCAATCTTCTGGTTCGCCAAAAGAGAAGAAAATTTCACCTAAAGAAGCAAACCATTATCGTCGAAGAGATTCAGAAGCTAAAAGACGCCGGGGTAATCGAAGAAATCACTTTCCTATACTAGCTCGCCAACGTGGTTCTAGCCAAGAAGGTAGGAGAAAGTGGAAAATGTGCGGCGATTACAAATATCTCAACAAGCCATACCCCAAAGCTTATTTTTCCCTTCCGAGGATTGATGTAGTCATTAATGCCACCGTCAGCTATGGACTTTTAAGTTTCCTGGATGCTTTCTCTAGGTTCAATCAAATTCCGATATAACCTCCCGACTGACCGAAAACGTCATTCATAACGGATAACGCTACCTATTGCTAAAAGGTGATGCTATTCAGCCTAAAGAATGTCGGTGCGACCTATCAGCCGGTCTAAGAGTGTGTGGGTGGAAGATCTACCGGGTGTCACCTGGGCTTACTATATTACTGTCTAACCCCAACGGGAGAAACACCTTACTCCCTCACCTTTGGGATGGAATCAATCATCCCCGTTGAACTCCAAATCGCCAGCCCCCATGTAGTGGGCTACACTGAATGGAGTAACAAGGCTGAGCTCATACTCAACTTAGATCTCCTCGAAGAACACCGAGAGCAATCTCAAGTATGAATAGCAGCATACCAACAATAGGTGGCACGTTATTACTACAAATGGGTATCTCCTTGAGAATTCCAAGTAGGGGATTTGGTTCTAAGAAAAGTCACTACTGCCACCAAGGAACCAGGGGCATGAAAGTTAGGTCCCTCATGGGAGGGCCCATATCGGGTCACCAGAATTGTAAGATCAGCAACCTACGGTCTCAAGACGGTAGAGGGAAGAAAGCTTCCACACCCATGAAATGGAGAACACCTCAAAAAATATTTTTTTATAAAGTTCTTATAACAATAACAAAAATTAATGAAGATTTTTTTATGTTCCACTCCTAACTCCATCTATTATTCCACTCCTAAACGCTTGACCAACAAACAAGCATCTCCGGTAAGACATTCTACAATGAAGTAAAATACCTAAGTCGTCGGCTCGACGACGATGGTGAGACCTCCCCCCCCTCTGCCCCCCGACGGGTGGCAGGGTAAAATGCCTACGCCATCAAGCGACCACCATGGTGAGACACCTCTGGAAGGGGAGTATACCACCCATCGACCGACCAATAGGCATGGTGAGACACCTTGAACCGTGAGGTAAAATGCCTAATCCATTAGTCGGCATCTCCGACGAAACATTCCTGAGTAGAGTGATAAATTACCTAAGTTGATAACTCAGCGACTATGGTAAGACCCCCCTAGCCGAGGGGTAAAATACCTAAGCAGCTGAGCAGCAGCCATGAAAAGACACTTCCGACTGCGGAATAGAGCCTTGGAGCCGTAAGGATCCTTTACGGCTTCTTTGGGAGCGACTGCTTTATTCCGCTTTGGTCTCATGAAATTCACTTCATTGCATTCCTGCACGCGAAGAAAATCAATCTAATGTTGAATGGGTGATGAAAGAAAAATTCAGGATAGGGGATGGACAAGCTTAAAATGATCATTTAGTAAAAAGCGAGTGAGCAGTAACCACCTTCTCCTATCAAACCAAAGAATTCCAACTTAAAGGAAAGTTACTGAACACTCCATATGTGGTATTTCTCTTGGATCAGATCTGAGCCTTGCGAAGCAAACAAGTAACCCTCGAGGCGGTTAACCAATTTTTCATTCGATTCTTTAGTGTTTTTTTTTGTTCAATAATCTCACCAGTCACATAGCGCCAAAAATTTGCATCCTATAAGAAAACTAGACATTGTTTAAACCTAAGGGATCCAAAATCGTTGTGCTTGCCTTGTTGCTTCAGGTGCTTGCTTGCTTGCTTTAGGACAACTATAATCCGATGAATTGTCTCCTCTTAGACCACACAATGCTATCTATAATAATAATAATAACCTTTAATTTTTGTTTTCAATTACAAAATTGAATGCTAGTATTGCCCAAGTCGATAGGGTGACATTTGATTAGTGTTTTTGTTTTTCTAGTTCTACTTCCAATAAATTAGGATGAGATGAGATAGGATGAGATGAAAATATATTTATGTTCAAGAGTATTTCGGAAATAGAAACATGTTTGGTAATGACTATTGTTTTGAAATTATTATTTTTAATTTATGGGAACAAAATAAGAAACAAGTTAAGTTGCAACAGTTGTTATTTTTTCTTTCGTTAAATGTATGGGGGCCGACAAGGAGTTGGTGGCTAGCAGGTAATGGTGGCCGGTGGGTGGTGGTGGGAGTAGTTTTGTGGGAAAGAATAGAAATCAATATTTTTTTGTTTCTCATATTCTCAAGGGATTCAAAAAATAGTCTCAAATCATTTCTAAATTTTTAGGAATAAAAACGTGTTTATCAAATGCGTTTCTATACATTAATTTCAAAATTTTAAGAGTAGAAACATGAATTAAGAAACAAAAGGGGACCTAAGTATTCCGATAAAATAAAGGGTTAATAGCACTTTACCTTCCTGTAGCTTGGTCGATTTGTATTTTACCTCCGTGTGATTTGAAAATTGCCACTTATCCCGTGGTTAAATTTTCAAACCACTTATCCTTGATAAGTGCACTTAAATCAAGACCACAGGAGGTAAGTGCTAACACAAGAATGAGTGTAAATCAGTTAAATCACTGGGTAAAGTGGTATTAACCCTAAAATAAATTGTACTTCATTCTCTGTCTTTGCACAGGCAACGCTAAATGCCTAAACATTTTAAATTTCGCCAGCAAATGCATGAAATATTTATACACGGTAAGCATTCAACACATCACCAATTAATACGCTTATACAAACATTTATAATCCATCTACAAAACCAACCAAGTAAACCACATCCAAGACAACAAATGATTATTATTCGCATTTGTTTCTAATATTTTTATTTTCATTTTCATTAAATATTGAACAAAAATATAAATTTAGCAGGGATTATATTTTGTTTCAATAAATTTATTCTACAAATATGACAGCAGAAAATAATAGACTTTTTGTTCCCTTTTTTTTTTTGGAACACAAACAAAAAACTTCTAAAAACTAAAAACTTGTTTCTCGTTGCAAGTTGCAACAAGTCTAATGATGATTTTATTAGTACAAAAATATACAGAAACTCAAAAGACAATTGAATAATGAAGAATATGGTAGTTGCTCTGCCTCCCAATCCTAAAATTCAATTGGGAGAATCCAACAAATCTTGCACACGTTTTTTTTAAGTGACCTTTCGGTCAAAAAAGGGGATGAAAATTAACGGCATTTGTGCATGTGGTCAAATTAAAATTATAGAAATTAAATTGAAATAATGGTCAAACGTTAGGGGTACAAGTGTCAATACCCATTCTTATCCGTTCATCAGGTGAAGTCTCACGACATGTTTGATAACCACTTCATTTTTAAGTGCTGAAAATTAAGTGCTTAAATTTTAAATATTATAAACATCAGAAGGTGGTTTGATAAAATTAAAATTTTAATTGCTAATTTTTTTTATTTGTTTGATAAGCACAAAATTTGAATGTTGAAAATTATTTAATTTACATAATTACCTTTTAATCATGATAATAAAAAAAAAATCGAAAATAAAACAATAAAATAAAAATATCAATAACATATTAAAAAATTCAAATATGTAAATTATTACAAGTCAACAATAACATAGAATTTAACAAAAAAAAAATATTATAGCGTGTATATTGCATGGACTACAATTTTAATTTCGTAGGCTATTCATCAACAGTTTTTTAATTAAATTATTTATTTGAGAAAAATAATAATAAATGCATAGTTTAATTGGATATAACTTGAGTGTAAATAGTATTTATTTATTTTTTTGAAATTTTTTTATTTGAATATAAATCAAACTGTTGGAATGTTTTAATTTTATGAATTAAATAAAAAGAATTCTAATTTCAACAAAAAAAAATTATTTATGAAAATAGTTTTAAAAATTCAATTAATTATATTTCAAAAATACCTTTGATCTTGTTATATTTTTAGAACATCAAATAAATTAATAATATTTTTAAATTTTTTTTTTTATATATAAAATGTGTTTTGTTATTTATTTATGATTTTTTTTTTGAATTTGACATGGGTTTAATGTTGAAGGGTATATTGGCAATTAATTCAAATATCAGTGACAATTTTAGTTTTGGCATATTCAATTTTTAATGGAATAAACGTGCAGAGAGAGAAGACAGGGTAAGAGAGAAAAATGACTTAACCTTTTCTACTTAATAAAATAAGTAAAGAGGAACTTGTTGAATTTTCTTCTTAATTTTTAAGTTAGATTAACTATTAAATAATTTTATTTATATTTATTAAATATAATTAATTAATTAAATACTTAATATAATCTATTTTAAATGGTTAATTTAGTTATGGAACATCCCCCCCTCTCTCTTTCTTAACTCTGTGTCGGTCCACTCCGTCTGGTGCTGCTCCCCGATCAATCTGATCTCCGCGATCTCCTCATTGTCCATCGCCGGATACAGCCCCGAGCTGCTGTCACCTCCGACGTCGCCATCGAGATTAACGCCGGAGACAGCCGCGGGCTCTCCCTGCTGTGAAAGCTCGGTCGACAGAGGAAAGCCGGGAGAAGAAGAAGTGGAGGACGAAGAAATCGACGGATACGTGGTGAACGGAGAGAAATTGGTGGAGGTCTGGTAAAGAGAGGCGTCAAAATCGTTGATATCGGGAAGATTGAGATTCAATCCCAGGGCTTGGTTGTTGACACCCACTTCTCTTTTTACCCTTTCCCCCCCTTTTCTTCCCTCCCACATTCTTAACCACCTGCTTTTGCCTCTCTGCTTGTTTCTTCTTCTGTAACCAAAGGTAATCTTTTCCCGATTTCACGTTTGTTGCATTAACTTCCATTAATGGCGATTCGAAAAAAGCAATGGCAACTCTTTTCTTTTGATTAACCCTTTTTGCACTTCAGATTACACATGCTTCTGATATTTCTTCCAATTGGATTGTTCAAAAGTATCCAATTTCATTTTATTTCTTCAAATTTTCATTCCTAGTATTTAAATGGTTGAGATTATGAGTTTCCTCTATTCTGCTTGGCTTAATTCTTGGATTACAATTAAAGTTTTGTTTGAAGTCATCTGGGTTAAGTTCTTCTCTTTGAACTATGATTTTTAAATGAATTTCACTTTCTTAGGGTTTAGATTTGCCTTGTGTTGTGATTTAAATCTTAGATTTTATTTCTCAACTTTGTTTATGCTTTGCTCACATTGGTTTGTTCTTTGCCCATTGCTCTATTCTTTTCTGTCATTTTAAATCTTTCCGTGATGAATTAGCTAATTATCTCTTCCTTGTCATTTTCTATGCTGAAATTCTCATTTTTCTTAGGCTGTGAGGAATTTTTTGTCCAATTTAGCTTATCATTCATCTCCGTCTTCTTGTTGATATACGCCCTGTTTGTTTAGTTTTTTCCCATATTCCTTTTCTGTTCCCCGAAAAACAGAAACGGAAATATAAAATTCTGTTTCTGTTCTGCTCCAAGAATGTTTTGGGAATAAAACAAAAATGTGCCCAAATTTCAGTTTCTTTCCCATGTTTTGGGAGAACAGAAATAGAAATCTGGGAACTGAAGTTCCCTAAAATTTAATTTCTTCGCTAATTACAGAATCGAAAACAAGATTGAAAAAAATGGAGGAAGGAAGTTATTACAGGGTCTTTTTTCCGAAGAAAAGAGAAGAAAGAGTATTGACACTTGCACCCCTAAAGTTTTACCATTATTTCAATTTGATTCCTATAGTTCTAATTTGACTACATTCACAAATTCCGTTAGTTTTCACTCCCCTTTTTTGATGGGTCACTTAAAAAAACGTATACAAATACGAGGGCTATTTTGACAAAAAAACAAATTAGAAGGCCAAATAAAAAAAATGCGGGAGTACCAAAATTGTAATTTGCCCTAATAATAATAATAATAACCTTTAATTTATTTTTTTCAATTATAAAATTGCATGCTAGTATTGCCCCGATAGCGTGGCATTTGGTTAGTGTTTTAGTTTTTATGGTTCTTACTTTCAATAAATTAGGATGGAATGAGATAAAAATTATTTTTTTGTTCTAGAGTATTTTGGAAATATAAATATATTTGGTAATGACTATTGTCCTAAAATTATTATTTTTAATTTATGGGAACAAAATAAGAAATAAGTTTGGTTGTAATATATATATATTTTTTTCCTTTAAATGTACGGTGGCTAACATGGAGTTGGTGGCTGGCGGGTGGTGGTGAGAATAGTTCTATGGGAAAGAAGAGAAATCGACGTTTTTTTTGTTTCTCACATTCTTATTAACGTTTTTATACATTAATTTTGTGGAGTTGATGCCTGGCGGGTGGTGGTAGCCGGTGGGTGGTGTTTAGACTATTTTGTGGGAAAGAATATAAATCAACGTTTTTATTTATTTGGGAAAGAATATAAGTTTTAAGGAATTAAGAAAGTAGTCTCAAATTATTTTTAAATTTTTAGGAATAAAAACGTATTTATGAAATGTGTTTCAATACATTAATTCTAAAATTTTAAGAGCAAGGGAACAGAAACAGGACCCAATTATCCTGATAAAATAATTTGTACTTCGTTCTTTATCTTTGCGCAAGCAATGCTAAATGCCTAAACATTTTAAATTTGGCCACCAAATGTATGAAATATTTATACGCATTCAACACATAACCAATTAACACACTTATACAAACATTTATAATCCATCTACACAATCAACCAAGTAGACCACATCCAAATCCAAGACAACAAGTGATTATTATTCGCATTTGTTTCTAATATTTTTTCATTAAATATTGAACAAAAATATAAATTTAGCAAGGATTGTATTTTGTTTCAATACATTTATTCTACAAACAGGACACCAGAAAAGAACAGTTTTTTGGCGGGTTTTTTTTTGGGAACACAAACAGAAAAATCTAAAAACTAAAAACTTATTTCTCGTTGCCACAAGTCTAACGATGATTTTATTAGTACAAAAATATACAAAAACTCAACAGAGAATTGAATAATGAAGAACATAGTAGCTGCTCCGCCTCCCAATCCTAAAATTCAGTTGGGAGAATCCAACAAATCTTGTAAGCAGTAGTTCTCGATCGACCCGAACCCGTCAAACAATCCTTCGAACAATCCATTATCCGGACCCGATTCCATTTCCCTCGCCGTCGGTTCTTCGTCTTCCTCATCTTCTTCCATGGCTACGGTGGCCACCTCTTTTCCCTTCTCTTCCTCCTCCACAGCCGGCATGTGACCCTCGAACAACGCCATGTGCCCGAACAGCTTATCCTTCCTTGAAAAGCTCGTCCCGCAGCAACACTTCCACTTGCTCTCCCCGCAATGCTTCAGGTGGCTCTTCAGATCCGCCACCACCGAGAAGCTCTTCCTGTTGCATCGATCACACGAGTACATCTTTGGGCAGTGGCTCCGCTTGAAGTGATTCTTCAGGCAGATCGCCGATTTCAACGGCCTGAACTTCTTGTGCGACTTGCTCCGGTTGCAACCAGCGTACGGGCACGAGAATCTTACTCGGTGATTCGTCTCCTCCGTCTTCTCCGGCTTCGATAACGCCTCCGGAGTCTTGAATTGGTTCCCGTGAGCACGCATGTGCATCCTCAAATTCGCGTCGCGTTTGAATCCCTTCCCGCATATATCGCAGAAATGGACGTGTTCCGCCAGCAATTCCGCTGCATCCAGCTCTATAATCTCCCAATCTTCACCGAATTCCTCATCTACAGTCTCCATTTTCAGGTCAATTTCATTTGCCGTTGCAGAAGTAGTGGTAAATTTAGCGACGGAGTCACCAGCATTGACTTTCGAATCCAAATCAGGTTCTGATAGCTTTGAATCAGCCGGTGGATTCAGCATTGACCTTGTCGTATTGCCTATCGATTTTTGATTTTGGGGTATTTCATCAGATGGAGAGCAGCCAAGGAGAGCAGCTCCGTTGACCATGATTTGGTGGATGGCGGAGGCGATCTCGGCGGAGATCATGTCCATCTGGTCTTTGCCAATCAAAATGTTTCTGTTGACGGAGTCGGAGAGGAAGCGCTGGACAGATTCCATTCTGGCCTGGACCGTCGAGAGGTTGGAAAGCGGAACCCTCGGGTCGGCGATGCAATCCGGCGGATGCCCGGGAGGTCTCATGCCGCACGGAATATGACTGAACTCACCGGGAAATGACATTTTCATAAAATCTATATCGTCGAAAGATAGGGTTTCTACTGTGGCGCCCGTCGGAGTTTTGGGTAGATAGATATGTGTTGAGTCGTCAAGCTGGACCTGGTTTATGGACCGTAACATGATCCCCAGGTAAAATGCACTTGTAGCCCCAAGTATTTGATATGGGTGTCCAATTGATCTCTCTAGCGTTCTTTTCCCCGAAGTTCAACTTTCTTTCCATTTAGTCCAATATTTATAGATAGGTTAAATTAGAACCCAAAAAAGGGCATATGCGTTGGCCGGTTCCTTGAATAGAATGGGTAAAATAGGAGAGATCTTCATGAATTTTGGAGTGTTGAGGCATAATTCTTGTAATTTTGACATGTCGATGGAAAATTGGTTTCAATTTTTGAAGATGGACTAAACGGGTTCAAGGACAAATCACTCAAACATTGGTTTAGGTCAAACTGAACTTCCATGTCACTTTCTGGTTTCTTTTGGATTTATTAGATGTGAAAACAACCAGAATAAATGAAAGAAAAAGAAAAGCCAGGGGTCAAATATGTTGAAATTAAAAATTACTGGGGCCAATTGGACACCTATACAACATTTATGGGCTAAAGTGCAATATTTGGGCAAGCGCTTTCCGCGGTCATTCCATATTGGTTCGTCGATTTGGATCGTTGGTTTGATCACAAAGCACATATTGGCCACGAAACGAGAACTGTCGGGTGCCTATCATCTCTAAAAATTGAAAGAATAAATTCTCTATATTTTTAATACATGTTGAAGCAGAAAATAAATAAAGAACGAGTTTACCAAAATTTCTTGGGATGAGTCGCGGACCAGGTCGCTCTCTTTAAGACGTTTCGCGACTCTGCCCAAGAACGTGCAAGCAGTGTAACAGTCCCGTCGTCCCCAGGATAAAACAGCCCAGAATCACCTCTGTCTAGAACCTTCTTTGCACAATGGAAGGCTTGAATACTAAACACCCACTCACTGTTTGAACAAACAAACAGACTGCTCGGAAATCGAAATTTAAAAGAAATAAAACTATTTCTGATGAAGAAGCTGATTCAGATGAAGAAGAAGACTGTTCGGTGTGTTTTTAAAATTGAGGAAGAAAGCACTATTTATAGGAGAAAAAAAAAAAAAAAACCGTTTGAATTTTTTTTTTTTTTGAAACCGAAATTAAAAAAAAAAAAAGTTTTAAATAATTTAATTATTAAAACGTTAAACTTTAAACGTTTTTTTTTTATTTAAAACGTTTAATAAATTAAAACGTTTTTTTAATAAATTAAAACGTTTTTTTTTTTTTTTTAACGGTTCAAAACATTAATTTATTATTCAAACGTTTTGATTTTATTTTTTTTTTAATTAAACTGTTTTTAAAAAAAAAAAAATTTAAATAAATTTTTTTAAAAAATAAATAAGTGCCACCTCATTACACGCACGCCACGACTCGGCCGGACGGACGGCGGCGGCGGCGCGCGCGTGTGTGGTAAACCGGTAGGGATGTAACTCATCTCCCCTCCACAAAATGTGGGTACCCCTTGGGGTACACCCCAAGTGTCTCACATACCCCTAGATATCCTCATTAATTTCACCTCTCTCAACCAATGTGGGATAAAAGGGTTAGAGGAAATTGCACATTTGACATTTTCTATTCTAAAATTTTTAATTAAAATTCATTTGTTTCAACAATCCCCCACTTAAATTTTTAAAAATAATTTTTTCATCGAGCAGTATAATTCAATATAAGATTGTGCATAAGAAAAGGTGTCTATCGACTTGAATCTTTACATAGTGAAGATGCTTTAGATTATACTAGAGTAACTCGTAGTTTTGAACTCTATCTCTAACAACATCACACACACAACCCTATCAGGGTGTAGTCCAAAAGCCCGTGTTTTACGGCCATGCACGTGTATCCCAGTTTAGTGAATGCTCTAGAGAATTTTACCCAAAATTCCATAGGAAGCGGCCCCACTTCCACATTCACATAGGTGAATCTATCAAGAGTACTCTTGTAGCTAGGTACTCCACTCCAAATAAAGTATAGATCTCATTAAGAGTTAATAAAAACTCAATCTTCTATCGCTTCAAGATATCATGCTGCAAACAGCACATTTATGAAATAGAACTCAAATTTATAGCATGATTTTTCTCATATCACTTCATGAGTTGTTATTACCCTTTGAACCTATTTCTTGGGATCTCCAGTCTATAGGTTGGGTTTCCCTCACAAGTGACTCGTCAATCTATGGGCTTGAGTCCCATTCCTTTTGAGGTTTTGTAAACCTTTTCTCGAGCTAATCCTTTCATCAAAGGATCGGCTAAGTTATCATCAGACCGTACATGATCCACTCTCACAGCCCCTGTAGAGATATACTCCCTAATAGTGCTGTGTTTGCGACGTATTTGTCACTTTTTTCCGTTATAATAACGTTTCTGAATCTTTGCGATAGCCGCGGTACTATCGCAATGGATCAAGACAGTTGGAATCGGTCTCTCCCATAAAGGAATATCAGAAAGTAGGCTCCTTAACCACCCTGCTTCCTTGCTAGCCGAAGCTAATGCAATCATCTCAGACTCCATAGTAGATTGAGCCAAAATAGTCTGTTTCTTAGATTTCCAAGAAACAACTCCATCAGCTATACTAAATATATAACCGCTAGTTGCCTTGGAGTCATCTGAAAGGGTGTTCCAATCAGCATCGCTATATCCTTCCAGAACAGCGGGAAACTTTTGATAATGTAATCCAAGGTTCATAGTTCTCTTTAGATATCTCATAATCCTATCAATAGCATGCCAATGCTCAATATTAGGTCTGCTTGTAAACCTGCATAGTAATCCCACAGCATATGCTATGTCAGGCCTAGTGCAATCAGTGGCACATCGAAGACTGCCTATGATGCTCGCATACTCAGATTGTCTAACACCATCACCGGTGTTCTTGAACAACTTCACACTAGGGTCATAAGGAGTACATGTTGGTTTACAATCAAAATAATTGTATTTCTTTAGAATCTTCTCTATATAATGAGATTGATCTAAAGAAATTTCATGTTTAGACCTAGTTATTTTAATACCAAGGATTACACTTACTTCACCAAGATCTTTCATATCAAAATTAGCACATAACATGGATTTTACATTATCCACAACATGAATATTGGAACCAAAGATTAGCAAGTCATCCACATAAATACATATAATAGTGCAAACATCATTTTCAGATTTATAGTAAATGCATTTGTCACTTTCATTTACTTTAAAACCATGTGAAATGACTAGATTATCAAATTTCTCATGCCATTGCTTAAGTGCTTGTTTCAAACCATAAAGAGATTTATCTAATTTGCATACTTTGTTTTCTTGACCAGGAATAACAAATCCTTCAGGTTGGTCCATATAAATCTCTTCTTCTAATTCACCATTCAAAAAAGCAGTTTTAACATCCATTTGGTGCACAATAAGATCATGAATTGCAACAAGAGATAAAAGTACACGAATAGATGTAATTCTAGAAACAGGTGAGAAAGTATCAAAGAAATCTACATTCTCTCTTTGTCTAAACCCTTTGGCTACAAAACGAGCCTTATATTTATCAATGGTTCTATCGGGATTCAATTTCTTCTTAAGAATCCATTTACATCCTATTGTTTTACAACCAGGAGGTAAATCTACCAAATGCCAAGTTCTATTTGACTCGAGAGAGTCCAACTCATCATCTATAACCTCTTGCCATAAATTGGCATCTATAGAGGATAATGCCTCTTGGAGGGTAAGTGGATCCTCCTCTAAGGTATATGCATAGAAATTCGAACCAAAGTCTTTAGCTATATGAGGTCGTTTACTCCTTCTAGGTTCAATATCTAATTCCTTATCAGATTCATTAATTCTAATGATAGGTTCATTATTAGAAGTCGAGCCCCCACTATTCTTTAATTTGAAAGGAAATTTATATTCATAAAAATCAGCATCATTTGATTCAATGATAACTCTATCTTTCAAATCATAAAACCTATAAGCTTTACTATTTACCGCATAACCAATAAAAACACATTCATAAGCTCTACTGACAAGTTTTCTTCTTTTTGGGTCAGGAATTCGAACATATGCCAAACAACACCAAGTTTTAAAATAAGACAAATTTGGTTTTTTATTTTTGAAAACTTCATAAGGTGAAATTTTACTTTTCGATTTGGGAACTCTATTAAGTATATAGCAAACCGTTAATAAAATTTCACCCCACCAGTGAGAAGCTGCAGCGGAGTTAAGTAAAATAGCAACTATTGATTCAGCAAAAGTTCTATTTTTCCTTTCAGCCTTACCATTTATTTCAGAAGAATACGGTGCAGTTTTTTCATGAATAATCCCATGAGAATTATAAAAATCAATAAAAATATCAGAATCATATTCTGTTCCTCTATCACTACGTAATCTCTTAATTTTCTTATTGCATTGATTTTCAATCTCAGTTACAAAATTTTTAAACATATCAAAAGCTTCACTTTTATTTTTCATGAGATAAATATAAGTAAAATCAGAATAATCATCTATGAATGTAATAAAATAGCGTTTACCATTCCTAGTCAAGACTCCATCAAATTCACAAATATCAGAATGTATCAAGTCAAGAGATTCAGATTCTCTAATTACTGATTTATGAGGGGTTTTAGTAATTTTAGCTTGACTACAAAATTCACATTTTTCAAAATCATTCAAAGAAAATTTAGGAATTAGTTCTAAATTGCTTAAGTTTTTAATAATGCGTTTGTTAACATGACAAAGTCTAACATGCCAAATATTAAAATAACACAACATGTAAGCAGAAGAAGAATTTTTATTAATTTCAACATTCAGTTTGAACATTCCATCAGTTGCATATCCCTTCCCAACAAAAATATTATTTTTGGTTAAGGTGTACAAATCAGCCCCAATAGTTTGAGTGAATCCCGCCTTGTTTAGAAGATAGCCTGAAACCAAATTCTTTCTCATCTCTGGAGTATGCAGAACATCTTTAAGGATGACTGTCTTTCCAGAGGTAAACTTTAATTCCACTTCACCAGAACCGGCAACAATAGTGGAGTAGGAATCACCCAGCAACACTTTCTTGTCTTCACTTTCAGAATAAGATTTGAACATGGTACGATCATAGCAGACATGGCGTGAAGCACCAGTGTCTACCCACCACCCTTCGGATCTACCAACTATATTGATTTCAGAAATCATAGCTATAAATTGGTCCTCAGTACGATTCGCCTGTGGAACAAGACGACGTCTTTGCCGGTAGTTCCGAGCCAAATGGCCCGCCTTCCCACAGTTATAACAAGTAAACTGTTCAGAATTATTTCTTGAAGGGAGTTTGTTTCTATTATAATTTTGATGCACATTTCTGTTCTGGTTGTTGTGATTGCGATTCTGATTTTGATTTTTCATATTTTTTACTTTAGGTTTCAGAATAGCGTAAGATGATTTTTTGTGAGTGTTGTTAGAAACAACAAGCACTTCATCTTTCTGATCTTGTTTTCGGGCCTCCTCCTCAATCCGAAGACGAGTGATCAAACTTTCCAAAGAAAACTCTTTAGTTTTATGCCTTAGAGTATTCTTAAAATCTTTCCAAGAGGGGGGTAATTTGTTAATTAAAACAGCAACTTGAAATTGTTCATCAAGGGACATACCTTCAACAATTATTTCGTGAGCGATTTTCTGAAGTTCATGAGACTGAACTTCCACTGATTTGTTATCGGTCATTTGGTATTTCAGATGCCGACTAACAGCATATTTTTTACTTCCAGCCTCCTCAGTGTCGTATTTCTTCGAAAGAGCATCCCAAACTTCCTTTGCAGTTTTGTTAGAGCAGTAATAATCATACAGATCATCAGACATACCACTAAGAATAAAATTCTTACAACGAAAATCATTTTCCTCCAAAGACTTAACTTCTTGAATCTGAGCGTCTGTAGGAACTTGAGGTAATTGAGATTTTTCGGTTGTACAGACATATGCTACTTTTTCGATAGTAAGAAAAAATAACATTTTCTGTCTCCATCTTTTAAAATGAAACCCTTCGAAACGAAAGGGTTTGTTGAGATCAACAGTTACTTGTTTAAAATCGTGATCAATAGACATTTTAGCAGATATTGGTCGTCTTAAAATTGTTGAAGCAGAAAATAAATAAAGAACGAGTTTACTAAAATTTCTTGGGATGAGTCGCGGATCAGGTCGCTCTCTTTAAGACGTTTCGCGGCTCTGCCCAAGAACGTGCAAGCAGTGTAACAGCCCCGTCGTCCCCAGGATAAAACAGCCCAGAATCATATCTGTTTAGAACCTTCTTTGCACAACAGAAGGCCTGAATACTAAACACCCACTCACTGTTTGAACAAACAAACAGACTGCTCGGAAATCGAAGTTTAAAAGAAATAAAACTATTTTCTAATGAAAAAACTGAGTCAGATGAAGAAGAAGACTGTTCTGTGTGTTTTTAAATTGAGGAAGAAAGCACTATTTATAGGAGAAAAAAAAAAAAAAAAAAACCGTTTGATTTTTTTTTTTTTTTTTTTGAAACCGAAATTAAAAAAAAAAAAAAAAAAAAAACGTTTTAAATAATTTAATTATTAAAACGTTAAACTTTAAACGTTTTTTTTTTATTTAAAACGTTTAATAAATTAAAATGTTTTTTAATAAATTAAAACGTTTTTTTTTTTTTTTTTAACGGTTCAAAACATTAATTTATTATTCAAACGTTTTGATTTTTTTTTTTTAATTAAACTGTCTTTTAAAAAAATATTTTTAAATAAATTTCTTCTAAAAAATAAATAAGTGCCATCTCATCACACGCCCGCCACGACTCGACTCGGCCGGACGGACAGCGGCGCGCGCGTGTGTGGTAAACCGGTAGGGATATAACTCCTCTCCCCTCCACAAAATGTGGGTACCCCTTGGAGCACACCCCAAATATCTCACATACTTCTAGATATCCTCATTAATTTCACCTCTCCCAACCAATGTGGGATAAAAGGGTTAGAGAAAATTGCACATTTGGCACTTTCTATTCTAAAATTTTTAATTAAAATTCATTTGTTTCAACAATACAAAATATCAAGTAATATAACTGTTACGATATATTTTAATTCTTGTATAACTATTTGTATAATAAAATAAAATATCTAAATTTGTGTAGTTTTTATGAACAAATATACTTTCAATATTTTATTAATTATTATTAACAAATATAAATGAATCTAAACACCAATTATATTTAGAATATGCACACAATAAAGTAATTTAACGCAGTAATGAGTATGAACATATTAATAAGAACGTTTTAAAGAAGAAAAATGATGATAAAGTTGTTAATATTTGTACTTGGTATTGTATAACTCCAATTTTCGATTGTCTTTTTATAAAAGAAGAAACAGTCAAAAGTATTTCAATTGAAATCCAAAATCTAAATCTAATGACAATATAAATATATATATATATATATATATATATTTTTTTTTTTAATTTAATATGTATATTTTATGTTTATGGTGTTTTATATTTTTCATAATTTTTTATACGTTTTATATTTCTATATATAGTTGAAGTATTTTTTATACTAAATGAAATTATTTTCAAGAGAAACAATACAAAATGGGTGGTCTTTTTTTTTTTTTTTTTTTAAAAAAAAATGCATATATTTTATTAATTATAATATATAGATATGTTAAATAATTTTACTTTTAAATTTTGAAAAAGTGTCATAATGACAAGTTGATTTAAAATAAAAAAAAAAAAAAGAAGAGATGAAGAGCACTTTGATAATTGTAGAAAAGTAAATTAAATGTTGCAAGAGTATAGATATACAGACATGGTAAATGATTTTTCTTTAAAATTTAGAAAAAGTGCACTTTAAGAGACAAGTTGATTTTGTTTTTAAAATTTTAAAAGATAATTTGATAATTTTAATTATTCAGATGAATAATAAACTAATTTTTTTAGAGTAAATATGGTAACTTATATCATTTGTTTTACTTTTACGGTTTGTTTTTTTTTTTTTTTTTTTAATAGTAAAAAAGTGTTCAGTTGACCATTTAATTTTTCAAAGATTGAAAGAGTAAGTGAATTTACTTATCCAAATGAACAAGACATCTTCTATGAACAATTTTAAAATTTTTCTTATAAATAATCAAAGGTAACAAGGATAATTATCTAAATTTACATAGACAAATAAATAGTAATTCAACTTTCCTTTATATAATAGCTAAAGAAAAGAATAGTTATAGAATAATTATAAATAATAGTTAATGGTTATATATATAAAAGTGAAAAGTGAATCTTTTGTTTTCAAAAAATTTGAGAATACATATGTAATTTTACATGTGGAAATAAATAGTAGCTCAAACTTTACTATATTATAATATGTATAGGTGTATAGAATTTAAGAAAATATTAAAGTAAAAAAATGTGTCAGTGCACATGGATTCCTTTCAATTCATTCTTATTTTTTTCTTTCCAATTTTCTGTTATATTTCAATATGAAAATCTCCTTTATTAAAATTCACTTTCTCTTTCTCTCTCAATCCCTAACCTGTTGTCTCACTCTCAAACCCAACGACGAATGTGCCACACACTGCTATTGACACCACAACAAGTCATCACAGAACAATCATTTTTCACCCCCACCATTTGATTTTGTTGAAATTTAAAATTATTTTTTTAATAATTTGTGAATTTTATAATCCATGTCAATTTTTTTAGGGTTAATTACACTTTGCACTCCATTTGGTTAGACCAAATTACACTTTGCACCTCTATGGTATTTTAGTAACCACTTAATTTTTCTTAACTTTAACGATCGACGGATAAAAGTCCATTAAAATATGTTAATTAATTTTAAATGATATATACACCCTTTAGAAATTTTATTAGGGACTGTTTTTATACTATTAAAAAATCTAGGGGCTATTGTGTAATTTATAAGGATAAATTTATAATTTTTCATAGGGAAATGTTTGAGAAGTTTCAAAATTTTAAAAATAACTCCATAAGGACCATCTCATGTATAAAAAAATAACTGTTATAGGACTTCATAAAGTGGTATTTTTATGAAATAGGACTTTTGGGCAAATTTCTCTTTTTCTTATACAAATGAATAGGATAAAAAGTTTGACTATTCTAAAAGTTAGTAGGCATAGATATATATATATACACACACACACTAGTATATAACCTATGTCAAAAAGCACGATTGTAAAAAAAATTTGAACATAAAAAAATTGACATAATCATTTTTATTTATACTATTAAAAAATCAACAATAATTAACATTTAAATATCATCACCAACTAATACAAATGCAACACAATCAATATTCAATAACATAAATATTTGGCTATTAAAATAATATCACGTAAACTGAAACAAAATAAAAGTAAAAAAACTAAGGCCCCGTTTGGTAATTGTTTCCATTCCAGAAATTCTCATCCCATTCTCAGATTTTTGGGAATTCTGTTTGGGAATAGCGTTTGGTAATTTTTGTTTCCGTTTCCGTTTCCATTTTATTTTTATTTGAGAATTGTGCCCACTTTTTTCTTAAGAAATGAGAAACAAAAAAAAATTATTTCTCATTATTCGCATTCAATTCTCAAAACACACGGTCACTGTTCATCCGCCGACCGATCACCGTCCGCCGCCGTCGGCCATCGTTGCCACTGTCCGCCGTCCGCAAGCCACCGCCGCCGTCCTGCTGAAAAATTTCCCAGCCACTGTCACCACCCGCCACCGTTGTTCGATCGTCGCCGGCGTCGGCGACACCGCCGTCTGGCCATTACCGGCCGTTGCCGGCGCTGTAGCACCGCCGCCCGGCCGTCTCCGGAGCCACCGCTGTCCGGCCGTCTCAGTCGCCGGAGCCACCGTCGTCGGCCGTCGCCGGCCGGCGACGGTGCCACTGCCGTCCGGCCAAAACAAAAAAAAAAAAAAAAAGATTTTAGGATAAAATCATTACCAAACACAATTTTCTTCCCAAAATAAAAAAAAAAAATTATCGTTACCAAACGCGATTCTACTCTTAAGAAGAAAATAAAATTCCCATCCCATCCCATTCCATTTCTATCCCACTGTTAGAATGGAAACAGAAACGGTTACCAAACACCACTAAGACAACAAACCGAAAAGTGAGATATAAACATTCACGTATACAATTTCATTTTAATTTAATTGCTCAAGTAAACAAACTAATAAGATTATGACAGGCCAAAAAATAAGAAAAAATATCACAAAGCAAAGCAGACCACAATCAAAAAAACATATAACCGATTTAAAACATAGTTAAATAAGATTAAAAATATATTATTTTTTGTACCATTTTCAAAAGCAGATCTAGAAAATTAATTGAAAAACAAAAAAAAAAATGTTTATTAAATATTCATAAAAATCATAGGAATTTATATAAAATTTTCAAGGTTTTAATTCATTTTTTCAAAATATAGAGGTAAAAATAAAAACTTTTCATAAATTAAGGTGGTTGGAGTCCCCGCACCACCTTATATAGCTCCGTCAACATAATCTTATAATTTATCACATTAATCCTAAAATTGTTTATATGTGTTTAATTGCCACTCCGAACATGATCGAACAATTTTTCTGCTACACATCCACCAAAATAGTCAACTTTGGCAGATGCCTGCTAAAAAATTCTTAAGTATAGAGTTGACCAGTTTAGGCTAGAAGAGACAATTTAACAAATGTAAAGGTAGAGATAATATTTTAAAAATTAAAAAATAGGGTAAATTATAATTTAATTCATACTTTGATTATTATGAATAAATCTATTTATTTTTAAGATCCAACAAATCTTTTTATATTTTAGGAAAGTTAAGAAACATTATCGAAATACTTATTATGAAAAAATTCCTTCAAAAGTAAAAAGATATTTTGGGGGTTCATTTAATGAAGAAATCCATTTTGGAAATAAAGAAGACATTTTAGAAAAACTTTATTACGACAAAATTTCTTTTTAAAAGTAAAACATTTTGGACATAAGTTCCTATTGAAAAGTAAAGCATAAAATATAAGAAATCTTTTTGGGAAGTCCCAAGAGTACAAATCACTACTTTGTAGAGTCTTTTTTTTTTTTATGAAGGATGATGGAACTCTACAAAGTGGTGATTTCTACTCTTGCAACTTTTTGAAGAGTTTTCCCTAAAATATATAATGAAAACTTATTATGAGTAAGTTCCTTAATTAAAGCAAAATAATTTTTTGAGGATAAGAAATCCTTTTAGAAAGTAAAAGCAATTTTAGGAAAAGCTTATTTCAAAGAAATTCATTTAATTAAAGTAAAGACATTGTTTAGACTTCTTGTTATGAAGGAATCTTCTTTGGAAAGTGAAAACATTTTTAGGAAAAATTTATTATGAAGAAAATATTCCTTTAAGAAAAAAAAAAAAAAACAAAAAAAAAAACAACATTTTGGAGGATCTTTGTTATGAAGAAATCCTCTTGGAAAGTAAAACAATCAATTCATGAAAACTTTTTGCTGGCTCAAAGATCTACCTAATAGAGCGGTGAATTAGATAGTTAAAAAATTAAACAAATAACTTACTTGTTGGCTAAGTAGAATACCCAAGAGGGGGGAGGGGGTGGTGAATTAGGTAATTAAAAATTATCAGAATAAAATTCAATAAATCAAATAATTAATTTTAAATCTAAATTAATTATTATCTTTATAACACAGCGGAATAATATAATCAACTAAGCGCACACCCAAACAGCAAAAATAGCAAAATAAATATAGCAACACACAAAAGATTTATACTGATTTACTAAATTACTTTTGGCTAATCCAGTCCCCCGAGTTCCATGGAGGTCGCACCCACTAAAACCAAAATCCCTTTAAAGGTAGGAAACAAACTCACACACCAATTCTTTTATAGGCTCAGAATCAATTTTTACAATATCCTTTTCTCAAGTTAAAGAAGAACCTCTATTTTTTACAGGCTAAAGAATAACCTAATTCCTTTTAACACTAAGGCTCAAGAATAAAAATCTCTCACAAACACTGTAATTATCCTTTTACCAGGTAAGGATGAAACCTTTACAAATCACTCACAATACAATTCTTATCTAGGAAAAATCATTACCTCAATCTCTTTACAAGAAGAGACTGAAACCTAGATACTTTTGATTAAATACCCCCAATGGTATTTAACCCGTCACAACTCACCAATATAAAAATTGATAAGAAGTAAATCTCACTCAGAGCTTCTACCACCCCAGATAAACAATAACTTAATTAATATCCCAACTAGTGATAGAAATACGTAAGATACAAAAATTTGATTTCAACAAGATATGGGTAGCAAATTGGAGTACGTAATCAGATTTAAGAAATTGTTTATAAAAAATATTTTTTTCAAAAATCAGAAACAATTTTTAAGATCAATTTTCAAATATAAAATAATAAACAAATAATAAACAATATGGAAAGATCTCACCTGAAATTCACAGAAATAAGGATTAGAACAATATAGCTTCAAATCTGGTATCAGCAAAAATTGATCGCAATTGATTCTCAAAATCACTCTTAGAAAAGCTCACAATATCGTAGAATGATAACTCTTATAAAAACTCACAAATGATATAAACCTTTTTTAGCACTCTCTCAATGTATGATTAGTTCTCTTAGAATGATTAACCTTGCTAATGAAATTCGCAGGTCTATTTAAAGGAACATGTAATCAGTCTTCTAACGGCTAGTTTACAAGTGTTATGACAATTAAAAACCCTTACAGACCCCTTATATTATAAGGACTTCATTTAGGTTCAATTCCACTAAAATACATCTTTCAAATCTCTCATTTAAACCCCTAAAGTATTTCTCAATCTTAATAAATAAGTATAAAATCTATTTCAAGTACCAAATTGAGAAACATTAATATTTAATTAATCATATTAATAGGATTTAATTAGTATATGAATCATATCATAAATATAGATAATATCCCACAATTCTCTCTCAAATCCCAACAAAAAATGGTTATTTTTGGATATAATTTCGGATCAAACTGTATCCTGAAATAGCTCGTTCTGTCGACTGCCCAACTTAGGTTGCAACCAAACTATCGCTGCAGCGTGTATCGATCAATCACTCGGTCGACTCACAGATTCAGAGAGTTCAACACTACTTCACCGGTCGACCTATCAGTCAACTTGTTGATTCAGAGAGTTTAGCCTTCTTGGCCGGTCAACCTGTCGGTCAACTTAGAGATACAAAATGTTACAGCTTCTATGTCCGGTTGATTCATCAGTCAACTGCTATCACTGAATCTCTTATCTGAATACGTTTTTAACTTATTTTCTTTTACGATTTCGCCCTTTTAACCATTTTTTTCTCTTGACTAGCTCTACTAATATTCTTATATTTCATTTTAGTCTTTTAAAATTATTTCTTCTTATTTCACATAGGAACAAATAATTTAACTTAATAAAAATACACATAAAAGATAAAATACATTTTGTGCCATGTGTGTGTTCGTAAATGGGATATTAAGAGTTAAGATTCACCTGAGTTGTTTTTCCTAATTTATTCAAACTCTTAATTTTTCTATATCATCTTGACATCTTCATTTCTAATCCATTTAATTTGACGTCTTCATTATTGGAATTTTAAATCACTGAAACACTCAATTAAACATTAGTTCTATCAAAATATCAATACTTAATTGTTCATCAAAATTTTAGGATCAACAATCTCCCATTTTTTGATGATGACAATTAATTTTGATGTTTTCTTCAAAATAAAATATAACCACACTCCCCTTAAATCCGAGGACGGGTTCTTTAACTCATTAAAGTATCATAATGAAGATTTCAATAATACACAAAGTAAAGTACTCATTAAAGCAAACATTTTAAACATACTCCCCCTTAATCACATATCAACTAATTCTCCCCATTAATAAAATATCATCTAATTTCTCCCACTTTGTCATCTTAAAAAACAAAATTTAGGGAGGGGGGAACCAACCATGTAACTCACTCTAGGCAAATATCATTATGCCTAGTCATACCCAAACCACGAATGATTTTCACAAACTGATCTTCTGCTAATGGTTTGGTAAAAACATCGGCGAGCTGGTCGGAGGTATCAATATACTCAATAATAATATCCCCTTTCTGAATGTGATCACGAATAAAGTGATGTCCAATCTCTATGTGCTTAGTTCGTGAGTGCTATATAGGATTCTTACTTAGACATATAACACTTTTATTATCACAAAAGATCGGGACCTCCTCCATACAAACTCTAATATCATTTAACTGTTGCTTAATATATAAAATTTGAGAACAACAGTTATTAGCTGCCATGTATTCAACTTCAGTAGTGGATAAGGCTATCGAATTCTTTTTCTTGCTGGACCAAGAATCCAAAGCATGTCCTAACAAATGACATAATTCACTTGTGCTTTTCCGCTAAACTTTGCAACAGGCAAAGTCAGCGTCGGAGTAACTTACCAATTTAAAATCACTCCCCCTAGGATACCATAATCCTAGGTCAGTTGTCCCCTTTAAATAATGAAAAATTCGCTTAACCGCAGTCAAATGCGATTCTTTAGGAAAAGACTGAAATCTAGCACAAAGACAAACACTATACATAATATCAGGTCTACTGGCAGTTAAATACAATAGGCTACCAATCATACCTTGATACATATTTTCATTAACATTTTTGCCCATATCGTCTTTTTTAATCTTTGTAACCGTTGCCATGGGAGTTTTGTACTCTTTAGCTCCTTCCAAACCATATTTCTTTAACAGCTCCTTGGTGTATTTAGCTTGGTTTATAAATATCCTTTATTTGGTTTGCTTAATTTGCAATCCAAGGAAGAAGTTTAGCTCTCCCATTATGCTTATTTTAAATTCAACCTGCATTATCTTAGCAAACTATTGACAAAGATCCTCATTAGTAGATCCAAAAATAATATCATCAATATATACTTGTACTAATAGGATATCAGAATCAGTTTGCTTTATAAAAAGTTTAATATCACAAATATCCCTTCCAAAACTATTTTCGATCAAATATCGGCTAAGTCTCTCATACCAAGCTCTTGAAGCTTATTTGAGCCCATACAAAACCTTGTGAAGTTTAAATACGTGATCGGGAAATTTATCACTTTTAAATCCTGAGGGTTGTTCCAAATAAACGTTTTCAGCTAGAAAGCCATTTAGAAATACACTCTTTAAATCCATTTGATATAGCTTAAAATTATGTGAACATGCAAAGGCGAGTAGCATTCTAATTGCTTTTAGTCTAGCAACAGGAGCATAAGTTTCATCATAATCAATTCATTCATTTTGATTATAGCCCTGTGCCACTAATTTTGCTTTATTTCTAATTACCATACCGGATTCATATTTTTTGTTTCTAAATACCCATTTAGAACCAATAACTAGATGAAAATCCAGTCTCGAAATAAGACACCACACTTTGTTCCGCTAAAATTGAACTAATTCATCTTGCATTGCAGAAATCCAAGATTCATCAATTAACGCCTAATTTATATTTTTAGTCTTAATTTGAGATAAGGAATCAAGATTAATTATATCCCTAAGAGAAAATTGAGTTCTTATATCTTTTTCAAAATTACCGATGATTTTTTAATTGAATGCCTTGGTACTTTCTTTATAGTTCTTGGTAAAATCGAATTATTCTCCTTAAGTTCCTCCTCTTGTTCAGATTCATTTGGTACATCATTACCTTGTTTTTGGTTATTTAAAATACCTACATTATCATCATCCAAAACCTATCTCGACAAGAATGGATCAGCTTCCTCAAAAACAACATGCATTATTTCTTCTACTACTAAAGTATGTTTATTATAAACTCTATAAACCTTACTATTAGTAGCATATCCAAGAAAAATCCCATAATAAGATTTAGCATCTAATTTACCAAGATTATCCTTGTTATTCAAAATGAAACATTTGCATCCAAAGACTTTAAAATAGGAAATATTAGGAGTCTTACCATTCTAGATTTCATATGAGGTTTTGTTAAACCCTCTACAAATTGATACTCGGTTTACCACGTGACAAGCGGTACTTACTGTTTCAGCCCAGAAGTAGGTTGGTAAGCGATTTTCATTTTGTATTACTCTGGCCATCTTTTGAAGCGTTTTGTTCTTCATTTTCACTATACCATTTTGTTGCGGTGATCTTGGTACATAAAAGTTGTGAGCATAACCATGCTCATAATAATAGCTTACCACTTCATCATTCTTAAATTTTCTTCCTCTATCATTACGAATGTTAATAATAGAACATTACTTCTCATTTTGAACACGTTTACAGAATTTAGCAAGAACGGAAGTAACTTAACTTTTCTTACTAAGAAAATATACCCAGGTAAATCTAGAATAATCATCAACTATAACAAACACATAGAACTTACCACCAAAACTAGCAACAGAGTTAGGCCCAAACAAGTCAAGATGCAATAATTCAAGACATCTAGACGTGGATGTGTACATCTTTTTCTTAAATGATGATCTAACTTATTTGTCTAATTGACATGCATCACATACTTTATCCTTCACATATTTCAACTCAGATAGGCCACGTACAAGACTCTTCTTAGATAAATTAGAAATTAATTCCATACTGGTATGCCCAAGTCTTCTATGCCATAACCAACTATTTTCAGATAAAGCATTCAAACAAGATAAATTTTGAGAATTAAAATCATCAAAAGAGCAAGTATACACATTCTCAAAACGTGATATAATTAGCAAGATACTACTATCATGACTATTCATAATGATGCATCTATCATGATCACATATAACATTATAACCCTTGTCACATAGTTGACTAATACTAAATAAATAATGTTTAAATCCATCAACTAGTAACACATCTTTAATCATAGTAGTACCATTACCGATATTACCTATACCAATAATTTTACCTTTTGCGTTATCTCCAAAAGTCACATGACCTCCATCTTTAGGTGTCAAAGACTTAAAATTTTCTTTATCTCCCATCATGTATCGGGAATAACCACTATCCAGGAACCATTTGTCCTTACTTATTGATACTTTTAGAATAACCTGCAAGGAGTACCTCAAATAGTTCCTAAGTGGTACCCAGCCTACATGGGTCCGATCTTGTTAGTTGGGACAATTTTAGTTCCTTTTGGAACCTAAACTTATCTACAGTTAGATATATTTGTAAAACATCTATGAATAGTATACCCCACAATGTTACATTTAAAACATTTCACAAGATTCTTGGTTTTAGAAAAAAAATTATGAAAGCATTTTTGTTTAAGATTTTTCTGAAAACCAACACCGGTTTTATCAAAAACTCCACGTGAACTTCCCAAAAGTATTTTCAAATTATTTTCACTGTCGGTGAATTTGAGAACAATTGATTGCAAATCCATTAATTTAGGTTTCAACCCATTATTTTCAGATTCGTAGTCCACCACTTGCTCATTTAATGTATTAATTGTACTTTGAAGGGCATTTATTTTAGAATACTGATTTTTATAATCATATGAAAGTTCTTGATAAACATCAAATAATTCATAAAAATTTAAAGGACAAGAACTTGAACAATCGGTTACCTCACCACTAGTGGCCGTTAATGCAAGCATGGATGTATCCTCACTATCTGATTCTTCCTAGCTACTTGAATCAGTATCATCCTAAGTAGCCTTCATTGATTTCTTCTTATTCTTCTTTGCTTTCTTTTTTTCTTTATTATTTTTCTCCTTTTCTTTATCCTTATTCGATTTGGGAAAATCATTTTGAAAATGACCGGTTTTACGACAGTTGTAACATTCCACTTTAGACATGTTGAGATTTCTTTTCCCACAGAATGTGCACCGAGTCATTCTTCTAAAGTTATTTGTAATAAGTGATACATTTTTCTCTCGCTCACTATCAAGACTTTCATCATCATTGTCATCATCTTATTCAATTTTTTGAACTTTTAGTGCCAATGATTTTTTCTTGTCATTTCCGATATCATCCTCATAACCTTTAATTGTCGATTCATGAGTCATCAAATTGCCAATGAGATCATCAATATCATATTTGCCAAGATCCTTGGCTTCATCGATTGCCGTCACCTTTGACTCCCATATTTTTGTCAAGGACCTTAGGACCTTTCATACTCTATCCTCCATGGAATATGGATTTCCGAGTTAACTCATATTGTTGCATATATTGTTGAAGCAAGTGTACATCTCATGAATCGATTCATTCTCCTTCGTCCTGAACAACTCAAATTTTCTCATAAGTGTATTGATTTTTGACTGCTTCACTTGACTTGTCCCTTCGTGGGTGACTTGTAGCTTATCTCACATATCCTTTGCGGATTTGCAACCTGAAACTCTCAAATACTCATTAGCATCTAAAGAACAAAAGAGAATATTGATAGCTTGAGAATTTATAGAGAGTTTTTGCTTATCGGAAGCAGTGAGTTGTTCCTTCTTCTTCTCAACTCCGTTTTCCATTGGAATGAATGGATCATCCTCGATTGTTAGCCACACGTCATAATTTGTAGCTTGAAGAAAGGCTATCATCATGTCTTTCCAAAATGAGTAACTTTCACCAGCAAATAAGGGTGGTCGGTGCATAGACTGCCCTTCAATTAGTGTGCTTACTATGTGTGTTATGTGATATTTGTTAGCAAAAGAATTCGAGCTAAATCAGTTATGATGCCAATTGTTGGCCTAATAGAATACCCAAGAGGGGGGGTGAAATGGGTAATTAAAAATTATTAGAATAAAATTCAATAAATCAAATAATTAATTTTAAGCCTAAATTAATTATTATTTTTATAACACAACGGAATAATATAATCAACTACGTGCACACCCAAACAACAAAAATAGCAAAGTAAATATAGCAGCATACAAAAGATTTATACAGGTTCACAAAGCTACTCTTGGTTAATCCAGTCCCCCGAGCTCCACGAAGGTCGCACCCACTAAAACCAAGATCCCTTTAAAGGTAGGAAACAAACCCACACACCAATTCTTTTACAGGATCGTAATCAACCTTTACAATATCATTTTCTCAGGCTAAGGAAGAACCCCTACTTTTGACAGACTAAAGAATAACCTAATTCTTTTTAATACTAAGGCTCAAGAATCAAAATCTCTCACAAACACTCCAGTTATCCTTTTACCAGATCAGAATAGAACATTTACAAATCACTCACAATGAAATTCTTATCCAAGAAGAATCAAAACTTCAATCTCTTTATAGAGAGAGACTGAAACCCAGCTACCCTTAATTAAATACCCCAATGGTATTTAACCCGTCACAACTCATCAATACAAAAATTGATAAGAAGTAAATTTCACTCAGAGCTTCTACCACCCCAGATAAATAATAACTCAATTAATATCCCAACTAGTGATAGAAATACGTAAGATACAAAAATCTGATTTCAACAAGATATGGGTAGCAAATTGGAGCACGTAATCAGATTCAAGAAATTATTTATAAAAAATATTTTCTTCAAAAATCAGAAATAATTTCTAAGATCAATTTCTAAATATAGAATAGTAAACAAATAATTAACAACATGGAAAGATCTCACCCAAAATTCACAGAAATAATGATTAGAACAATGTAGCTTCAAATCTGGTATCAGTAAAAATTGATTGCAATTGATTCTCAAAATTATTATTAGAAAAGCTCACAATATCGTAGAATGATAACTCTTATTAAAGCTCACAAATGATATAAACCTTTTTTAGCACTCTCTCAATGTATGATTAGTTCTCTTAGAATGATTAACCTTGATAATGAAATTCGCAGGTCTATTTAAAGGAACATGTAATCAGCCTTCTAAGGGCTAGTTTACAAGTGTCATGACAATTAAAAACTCTTATAGACCCCTTATATCATAAGGACTTCATTTAGGTTCAATTTCACTAAAATACATCTTTCAAATCTCTTAATTAAACCCCTAAAGTATTTCTCAATCTTAATAAATAAGGATAGAATCTATTTCAAGTACCAAATTGAGAAACATTAATATTTAATGAACCATATTAATGGAATTTAATAAGTATATGAACCATATCATAAATATAGATAATATCCCACAAATCTCTCTCAAATCCCAACAAAAAACAGTTACTTTTGGATATAATCTCGGATCAAACTGTATCCTGAAACAGCTCGTTCGGTCGATTGCCCAACTTAGGTTGTAGCCAAACTATCGTTGCGGCGTGTGTCGGTCAACCGCCTGGTCGACTCACAGATTCAGAGAGTTCAGCACTACTTCACCGGTCAACCTATCAGTCGACTTGTTGATTCAGAGAGTTCAGCCTTCTTGGCTGGTCTACCTGTCAGTCGACTTAAAGATACAAAATGTTACAGCTTCTATGTCCGGTCGACTCATCAGTCGACTACTGTCACTGGATCTCTTCTCTGAATATGTTTTTAACTTATTTTCTTTTACGATTTCTCTCCTTTAACCATTTTCTTCTCTTGACTAGTTCCACTAATATTCTTATATTTCATTTTAGTCTTTCAAAATTATTTCTTCTATTTCACATAACAAATAATTTAACTTAATCAAAACACACATAAAAGATAGAATACATTTTGTGTCATGTATGTGTTCCTAAATGGGATATTAAGAGTTAAGATTCACTTGGGTTGTTTTCCCTAATTTCTTCAAACTCTTAATTCTTTTGCATCATCTTGACATGTTCATTTCTGATCCATTTAATTTGACGTCTTCATTATTGGAACTTTAAATCACTGAAATACTCAATTAAACATTAGTTCTATCAAAACATCAATACTTAATTGTTCATCAAAATCTTAGGATCAACATTACCAATTAAGCAAATCACCAAATTCCATGACCTCTTGTTATCTTGATTTTGAGTGAAAACGTATTTAGCCAAGTGGACAACGAAACAGATAGGAATAGAGATATTAACTCTGAGATTTATCCTGGTTCGGTACGCTACCCTTATCTACATCCAGTCTTTTGAGCTCCTGCGGACATTTTGCAATCCACTATGCCCTGATCTCTTTCCAAGTTAGTAATCAAACCCTTACAATTTTTTCTACATATTCAAGATTAACCTAATTTTTTCCCCAAGTTCAGAATCAAACTTTAACAATCTGTCTTCTCACAGGCACAAAAATCAAATTCTTTTACAAGTTAAGAATCAAACCTACATTTTTATCAGGATAAAGACTAACTTTGATTACACAACGCCCATTTATGTATAATCTTCTCTCACTCACAAGAATACAAGAAATAATATCATTTTTTTTCACAGGAGCTTCTACCACCTCAGATCAAAATATAATCAATTAATGGCCCAATACTAAGTGATAGAATTTCATGAGATGACTAATCTGATTATAAAGAATTTAAGCACAGAGATCATATGAATGAAATTATAGGAAAAACAATCATTTTAATAGCTATTTCAGGATATTCGAAAAGAGAAAAAGATTATTAAACAAAAGTTACAACGAGCTCAGACATAAATATCTATCATGTAAAATACAAATTTCAAAGCATGTAAAGTAATTGAAGAGATTTCACTGGGATTTCTTTTGAAAAACAAAAGAATAGCAATGCAGTACGAATACTGGTGATGTAGCAATCAAAGCATTGATTAATAACTTCTTCAAAAATCTCTCTCAAAAATATATTTAAGCAAAAATGATCTCTCTCTCTTAAAAAAGATGATTTGATCTCTTGTTCTTGATTGATTAATTAAAAAATCCGCAGGTCTATGTATAACCATTTTAAACAATACCTATAACAGTTATATTTTGAAAGATGTGCCCAGAAAAGTCATATATAGACCCCATACATGAAAACCTTTTAAATCATTATACTTTGACCCATAATAGCACTTTTTAAAACACTCGATTTAGTCTAAAAAATATTTTAATTTAAATCCCATAAAGATAAAAAGAAGTTTTCCTGGTAAAAACTACAAAATCAGATAATACATGAACAAAATCATAAGATCATCAAAATATATGATGTATCCATGAAAATCAGTCACAATCCCTCAAATTTTTCAACATTTAAAATCATAAAATTAGGGCAGAAGATCTTTTAAAAATGATTTGGTAAAATTTCTAAAAAATACACATTCATTAGACTGGATCCAACAATGGACGACCGTTGAACCTTAAGTCGGTCAACTGGTCACTTGACCATTTAGAACCTGAATGAATCGTTCAACTATTTGGTCGACTGATCAGCTTGAAATCTGAAATTGACATCCTAAATCATTCAGTCGATCACTCCTTTGCTGGTCAACCGTTTTGGCCGAAATTTTTTTTTTTTTTCATACACTATCTTGATCAAACATTTAGAAAAAACATTTGGACACTTAAATTTGCCACCTCTGACAATATTCAAAATATTTCAAATTATTTTTAAATATCATGCGTGATTCTAATCATCTTGCATTAGGAGTATAAATAGAAATGAGATGTTTTACCTAGAAATACAAAAAATCCTTTTGCTCGAAAAAATCTTCAATATCCTCATGGCAACCGTCTCGATCATTTAAAAAATCTCATTGTAAATCATTCTTTTCTCATTTCTCAATGGATCTAAAATTAGAAATACGCAATAAACGTCTTAGTTCCTTAAAACGTCAAAGTTAATTGATTCATCAAACATCTAGGGTCAACAATCTTTCCATTTTTTTTTATAACAATTAACTTTAATGTTTTGTAAAAGAAAAAAAAAATAGTGTTAATAGCACTTTACCCCCTGTAGTTTGGCCAATTTGTACTTTACCCTCTTGTGGTTTGAACGTCGCCACTTACCCCCTTATGGTTTGTGGTCCTAAGTGCAACGCTAACTCCATTGACGAAAAACGTGGAATGTCAATTTTGCCCTTCCGTAATTATTTACACTTACTGGGGTGTTAAGTGTAATTAACCCTAAATGCCTCATGAGAGTTTCTCTCTCCAAAAACTCTTGAGAAGCCTTCTCTTTAAAAACTCTAGGTGATGGCAGCGATGGATTTATCTACCACCGCCATCGCTTGCCTGATTTGAGCTCACAACTCTCTACCTTACTCTCGGCGATTCTCTCTCCCTCTTTGGCTCTTGACCTCACTCTCTCTCCTACCAACCCCTATTTTTTTATAACCTAATTAAAACCTAATTTTCCTTCTAAATCAGTCGTTGTGCCACTCACAACCCATATATATTCCGTTTCAACCATTATTCCTCCCTAATTTTATCTCTATCTTTCCAGCCTTTAGCGGTTCAGCCTTGCTCTCCTTCTCGCTTCTCTCTCTCACTCTTGTATTTACCTAGATCGTTCTGGGTGGTCGGTGTTGGTCGCGGCGAGGTCGAATCTATATGGCCACGGCCGACAATGGTCGGATTTGTACGACCTCTCACCGATTTCCCCAATCCATCGCTGCCACTGAGATTGTCGCCATCGCCAACGAATTGTCGTTTCCGTTTCTCCGCCACATCTCCATCACCAACGATTCACCGTGATCATCTCTCGAACTTGATCTCTGCCATCTCGATTGAAATCGTTCATCATTCGGTCGCTCGCTTCTTTTCTCCAACTCTAGATCTGGCCTCTAGATTCTCTCTCTCCCACTCCCAGGTGCTAATGAATTGCCGTCGTCATTTCTTCGCCATGCCGCCATCACCAATGATTTGTCATGATCATCTCTCGATCTTGATCTCCACTGTCTCAATCGAGATCGTTCATTATTCGGTCGCTCGCTTCTCTCCTCCAACCCCAGATCTAGCCTCTCGATTTTCTCTCTCCCACTCCTAGGCTTTACGGTCGTCTTTGCTGGTAAGCCTCCACCGTCCTCCACCATTCCACGTTTCCAAGTGGTTTGATCTGGCCAGATTTGTGTTTGATTTGGTTAAAAATGGCCTGGACAAAATCAATTTTAACTTTTACTTTCAATTGCGAAAAAGGAGAAAGGCTATTCGTTCGTCTGATTTTCGATCAAAGGTAACATGACTTTTGCTTTGTTTTCTTCGGTGATTCGAAGTTTTAGGAAAATCAATTGCTTGGTGTTTGTTTACTGTTCCTGTTCTTTCATTTTTGTCCCCAAAAAATTGGATGGGTTCGATCGAGGTTGGTCTCTATTACCAAATTCTCTATAAAATCCATTTTTGTACCTTTATTGGTTTCATTTTATTCCTATGTTTCTTGAGTCATATTTATTATTCCAGGAATTTTTAGGAATTTGTAAGGGCTTTAGGTTGAATTTTTTGTTTAAAAATTGTGCCAGAACAAAAATTGAGGTTGAATTTTTTTATTTGTGGTTTTTTTTAGTTGTAAATTACTGCTGCATTTTCTTTGTGGGTTTTTGAGTTGTGAATTGCTACTGTGAATCTATGCAGATAGTGTTTTGCCAGGGCTTGAGGTTGCATTTGTTGTTCAAGAACAATGCCCGAACAAAAATTGAGGTTGAAATTGGATAGTGTTTAAGTAGTGATATTGTTGGATTGTTTTTTTTTTTTTTTTTTGGGACATTTTTTGGATAGTGTTTTAATATATTGTTGTTGGTGTATTGAAGAATAAGTGAATTATAAGAAGTGAATTATAGTTTTTTTATTGGAGAATTTTAGTGGATTGTTATTGAAGTATTTTGATGGGAAATTTTAGATTATCATGGTACTTCATGGTGAAATGTAATTATTGATGTATTTTGATATATTAATATTCTGTATTATGGTAAAATTATGCATTTTGAGATGATTAAATGATCGTATATTTTATGATAATTCATACTTCATTATTTCAAATATTACACATTCATTTCATTGTCATAAGTATAGTTAAAATTGTAATAACAAACACATAAAATAATTTTTTTTTAGAAAATAAAAGTTTCTTTGAATAACTTTCAAGTCGAGCATTTGATCATATTTGTATTTTTTTTTTCTTTTTGAAATTCAATCCAATATCGCAACTACAATCACTTGAAGAATACGTGGAAAATAAAAATAAGAGAAGTAGAGATAAGAAATTGTGTTAGAAAGATAGATTTTTTGTTAGAGGATAATAGGGGGCAACATAGGTATAAAAAATGAGTTTTTGAGAGAAATCACCAAAAAATATGTCCAACTTCATAAATGGCGCGTGAGCTGCAATTCTGTCAAATTTGATAGAAAATATTAGATTTGCACTTAGGTCTAAGACCACAGGGAGGTAAGTGGCGAAGTTCAAATCACATGGGGTAAAGTGTTATTAACCCAAAAAAATATAATCACGCTCCCCCTTAATATAAGGATGAACTTTGTTAACTTTTAAAAGCTTAAATATGAAAATATATTTAAATCTTAAATATGAAAACATCACAATTCTCTCCCCTTTGTTATCTAAAAAAAAATAGGGACGATAAAATCAAAACACCTTGAATATGTAATAAGAAACAATTTTCAATAAGCAATTATTTGGAAATAGTTTAGCTATTTTAAGCAAACATCATTATACCTAATCATTCTCAAATTACGAATAATTTTCGAAAATTGTTCTTCTGTCTGAGGTTTAGTGAAAATAGTTTTATAGAATATCGTACCTTGAAATTTGAAATTAGTAAAGATATTTCAATCAATAATAACACTCATGAAGTTTAAACAAAATTTCCTTAAACAAATTTTTTTGAAGGTAAAATTTAATACAATTCAATCACATATGATAAAATCAAAATAATTTATATGGATCACTTAAGAGGCAATTGATGAGATTAAAATTAACTAAGTCCAAAATAAATCATCCAAACGATATTACTAACATGTCAAATATCATACAGACACCTATTTAAGGAGATATTTAAAGAAGCACAAAAAAAAAAAAAAAAATAGTTTGCTTTGAAAAATAAAAAAATATTCTATTTGATTTTAAAAAAATAAAAAATAAAATATAATAGTTTCCTACGTTAAGGAACTTTTAAATTTAGGTAAGGTAAAATCCAAACACTTGGAATAAATTAACTCGAATTTCATTACACATAGGTACCATCTTCAGATGGATGTCTTAGATGCCTAATTCCTTCCCTAAGTTTAACCAACCCTCAAACTATTGAATCTTTTGGTTAGACTAATTCGGACTCAAATTTTGGTCCATTCAAAAAGAAAAATATTTTTGAAAATCCTGGTGATCACCTAGCACATTAATTAAACCATATGTTAGGTGATGATTCTTTTATATAAATTTCCTTCAAACTATTTTTTTTTTTTTTTAAAAAAACCAATCCATAAAAAGCCAGATATTTTTTTTTAAGTAAATAATATTTCAGAAACTATTTTCCAAAAACGTTTCAAACAACACATATTGGAAAAACAAATGTGATTTTTCAAATTGGGTACGCCACTTAATCACAATCAAAATGTTAAATGAATGTGTCTGAAAGTGTGTGCACGCGCTTCCAAGATGAGTCAAGGAAAAAAGGTAAACGAGTGCTGTTACCTAATGTTTGTGAAATCAGATTGATCAGTGTCTATGTTGAGTTCATAGTTTATGGGCTTGTTCATCTTCCTTGGGGTGTTGTTTTAGCATTCTGGATCTCGTTTTTCCGTTTTTTCCTACTTCTTACACTTAACAACCACATTAGCATTGTCAAACAACAAATGAATGGTTATCATCAAAATCACTTAAATTGGGTTTTATACCGTCGAGTCTAACTTTTTTTTCTTTGTGACCACATGTCGAAGGACTTGCCTGAAGTGACACCGAAGGATCATTTTTTGATGTTCAACTTTGCTCCATAGATACTCGTGATATGAAGAATTTCTCCAAAATGTACCAAGTGATATTATTTGTGTTAACTCTTTTCTAACACATTGTTGATGTATATACCCGTCATCTTCCCCATTTTGGGCTTGGAACATTCTTTTTACTAACCTTGGATAAGTTGTCCAGGCATTTTTCAGTCCAAAGGATTACCTTGTAACACAAAGTCTTGTTTTGTCTGTAAAATATGGTTTGATTTTCAATCTGTTGGCCTAGTGGAATACCCAAGAGGGGGGTGAATTGGATAATTAAAAAATTATCAGAGAAATAATAACACTTCAAAAATCAAACAATTAATTTTATCCTAAAATTAATTATTATCTTTATAGCAGCGGATAAGTGTAATAAGCTCTAGGTGCACACCTAAATAACACAAGATAAAATCAAGAAAATAAACAATGCAGTATACACCGATATATCCTGGTTCACCAAGCTACTCTTGGCTAATCTAGTCCTCTAAGTCTCACAGAGATTCGCAAACACTAAACTCAAGATTCCTTTACAAGTAGAAACCAAATCTTCACAATGATTCTTTTCGCAGGTTCAGAATCAACCTTTACAATTTTTTTTTCACAGTTTTAGGAATAACCTCTACTTTTTACAGGCTCAAGAATAACCTAATTCTATTATAGGGAGAATCACAACCTAATTCTTTTTATACCTTAGGCTCAAAAATCAAAACTCACAAAAACACTCCAAGTATCATTTTCCCAGGTAAGGATGAAACCTTTACAAAATTCACTCTAAATCAATTCTATCTAGGAAGAATTATTACTTCAATCTCTTTACAGGAAGAAACTAAAAATTGGCTACCCCTGATTAAATATCCCCAATAGTATTTAGGGGCGCTGACTGAACGGTCCCAAATTGCGGCCAAAACTACCAAATAAACCCACTAATATTCATGTGCACCCCGCAGTCCTTTTACTATTTTTGTGACGAAAATACCCCTTGCATTATATGTGGCAGTGTAGACTCCTTATATAGCGGAGCTAAATTTGGTAAACAATACTAATATTCATGTGCACAATTTGCTTCGTTTTTTCCTCAGATTTCCATGTGAAAAAAAATAAAAATTGCAAAACAAAAATGTTCATTTTATTTTCTTTCAAATGAGATGTTAATCACATTTTTTTGGACATGTTTAACGTGATGTACACGAATGTTACATGTAATATTTAAAAAGGTTATGATAAATTTCGTATCATTAATGTTACATGTAACATCAATGTTGCATGTAACATTAAAACCAACCCAACATCAAACCCCCCAAAATAAGTTGGTACCTACACCTTGTTACATGTAACATTCAAAAATTCTGAAAATATCATGTTACATGTAACATAAATGTGAAAACTGAAATTAATTAATCACATTTTTTTGGACATATTTAACATGATGCACACGAATATTACATGTACCATTCAAAAAGGTTATGATGCATTTCGTATCATTAATGTTAATATTACATGTAACATCAATGTTGCATGTAACATTAAAACCAACCCAACATCAAATCCCCCAAAAAAATGTGATAACTATACTTTGTTACATGTAAACATTCAAAAATTCTGAAAATATCATGTTACATATAACATGAATGTGAAAACTGAAACTAATTAATCACATTTTTTGAACATATTTAACATGATACACACAAATGTTACATGTAACATTCAAAAAGATTATGATGAATTTCGTATCATTAATGTTACATGTAACATCAATGTTACATGTAACATGAAAACCAACCCAATATCAAACCCTCCAAAAAAAGTTGATAACTATACCTTGTTACATGTAACATTCAAAATTCTGCAAATATCATGTTACATGTAACATGAATGTGAAAACTGAAACTAGTGAAAAAAATAGTGAATTGGATATTGTTTTAAAGATCTTGTTTAAACGAATCTGAATATATAATTAAATTGTAAAAAATATGTGTACAATAATAGTTATTTTCATTTTAATAAAATAATTTTGTTAAATATGGAAACTCTCAATCATTATTAAAGAAATTTTATTGCCGCATATACTGAAAATATCATGTTACATGTAACATGAATGTAAAAACTGAAACTAGTTAATCATATTTTTTTAGATATATATAACATGATGCACACGAATGTTACATGTAACATTCAAAAATGTTATGATGAATTTCGTATCATTAATGTTACATGTAACATCAATGTTGCATGTTACATTAAAACCAACCCAATATCAATCCCTCCCCCCCGCCCCCAAAAAAGTTGATAACTACACCTTGTTACATGTAACACTCAAAAATTCTGAAAATATTATGTTACTTATAATATGAATGTGAAAGCTGAAAACTAATGAAAAAAAATAATAAATTGGATATTGTTTTGAAGATCTTGTTTAGATGAATCTGAATATATAAATAAATTGTAAAAAAAAAAAAAATATGTACAATAATAGTTATTTTCATTTTAATAAAATGATTTTGTTGAATATGGAAACTCTCAATCCTTATTAAGGAAACATTATTGCCGCATATACTGCATGAGCAAATGTCACACCCCACCCCGGACACCCATCACCCCTGGGTCGGCGTCACGTTGACATGACATCACCTATCCAACTATATCAACCAATAATACATCAGATATACCAAATTGTCATCTATATAACATATACATAATTTTTCAACTATAAGGATATTCCCGCTTCAACAATAGGAACAATAAACTAAAACTCATGAACCTCCCTTAGGTTTACTTCGGACAGCTCGTCTCAAATTTCACTCTTACGACTCTAACGCATGACCTGGATAACTCTATCTAGTGCCAGTAGAGGACCGATCGACTCTTATCCACTCTACTTGCGAGTGTACTGCCTTCTTAGTAAAAAAAATATTTTTAAAATAATAATTCATTCTACAACATCTAAATGGATCAAACGAAAGTATATAAACATCGCATAGCTAGTAAGAATCTCCATAATATAAGTAGTGAAAATAAAGCAATAAGTATAAGTTCCATTCAAACCCATCTAGCATAAAATAATATCAATCAGCATAATAAAAAATAAATCACCCAGTATAAGTAAAACACCACATCTCAAAACACCACTCAATTAAAGTAAAACACCATATCACAATCACCACTATACCACAACACACACTGGCTAACCATAGTAATCGTTTAACCTCACGATCGGGAGTTGCAACAGTACCGTAACATCTGTAGGAATGCCTTCCTAAGAAATATCCACACCCCTTCTGGGGAGAAATATAATCCACACCCCTTACGAGAAGAAACATCCACATCCCATGGGAAGAATCCACACCCTCTTACGAGGAGAAATATAATCCACACCCCTTTCGGGGAGAACAACTATGGCATCTTCAAAATCATCAGTATAGTTAAAAATCCATATCCCTTACCGGAAGAAATACATTTTCACACCACATCATCAAAAATCCACACCCCTTTTCGAGGAGAATTTCCAAACCACGTTTTTCTCTCTCTTTTTAAAAGTACCACCCATTTAATAAAAAAAAAAAACCATTTTTCCACCTTTGGTTTTAAAAAACCAAGCATTATTAGAAAACCATATATTTTTCCACTCTTTTAAATCACCAAAGTTAACGAATCATTCTTCAACTTTATTTTAAAACCAACATAACTTACCGAAAATCCATTTTTCTCAACTCACCCAAAACCTGATTGATCTATATCATTTTTAAAATCATACAATCCATGTAAAACCATTTTACACACACATTTATATATAAAAATAGTTTGACAAGAAGACAGTACACTCACCTGAATATCCGTTTTCCAAAATTCCACCGACTCTCTGCTACTGGTCCTCTGGAAATCGTGAACCTATTCGTGACAAGGCCTAAATTAATATTTTATGTAAAAATAACGTAACCATTAAATATAGGCCCTAATTTTTGTAATTTCCTATTCCCCGCATTCTATATTACTATTTAACGAGTATTATTCCGTTATAGTTTACGATATCGAATTCATTCATGCGAATGGTCTCAATATTATTATCGTCATTTCGACATTTCGGTGCTAGAAATTAATTTCACAATCACCCATGAAACAATTTAAACACAATTAAATGCATATACTAAAAGTGATAGGAATTTTACCTCTTTCGACTTTTTCGTCGGTCCCAAAATTGGATTTTTAATTTTTGTTGGGGTGGTTTATGGAATTTCCCCCCCCCCCCTTTTTTTCTTCTTTTCTTCCTACTTCTTCTTTGTTTTCTGGTCGACGTCCGATTCACCGACCTTCTCTTTCTCTTCCGCCGGCCTGCACCGCCGGTGACGACCATTTTTTTTTTTTTTTCCTTTTTTCTTTTTCTTTTTCTGTTTTTCATTTGTGTTCCTGGTTCAGCTGCCGACACCACCATCGGCCCTCACTACCGGCGACCCACCTCTCTCTCCTTTCTCTATTTCTGCTTCTACTTCAACTCAGCCGAGCAGCGCCGACACAACACACACACACAATCGCTTACTCAAACTGAACGGAACAAACACCCACAACCCATCAATGATAACGGCGAACGACAACTCCCCAAACCACAGTGATCAACCACTTCTCCGACCAATCTCCCTCTTTCTCTCTCTACACTCCATTCCAGCGACGACGGCAACCACCATGCACACACAAACACACACTAATCACACACATACACACCACCGTTCACGTACCCACAACTAAACACACACATACCCACACACAGCAGGCGCACACACACACTTACACGTACTGCTCTCTCTCTCTAAACTTACCGTCGGCGAACATCTGGCGACACCCATACAATTAAACGAACACGGCACCACCATCACCGCCGGAACACATACACACACACGGCAACATACACAATACACACAACCACATTATGGCTGAACACTGACATCGCCGACCGGACCACCCACGCCGTCGAGCCAAATGACGACGATCACGCCTTCACACACCCACAATGATGAACGGAAAAACAGAGCACCCCTACGGTCACACACACACCCACGCCTGAAATACACATGAACGACACACACACACACTCCGAAACACACACCCACTGACGACGTCCCACCACCGGCAACCACTTGAACCTCTCTCTCTCTCTCCTGTTTTCTCATAGCCGAACGGCAACATCGCCGGTCACTTCCTTCTCCCCTGTGTGTGCATGTGTGTGTGTATATATATATATATATATATGTATGAAAGATCGGCCACATGTCCTCTCCGAGTTCTGTTTGATTACACGTTGCATTTACATATATATAGGTGTGTGTGGGCGCAACTGTTGGTCAGGGAGGTACGAAGGAAAAAAAAAGAAGAAGTTAAATTACACTAATCCCCCCTCTATTTTGTTAAGTTTTGAATTAAACTCAAATTAATATTTAATATTTTAAAAATTATAAATTGACCCCTAAAATATTTAAATCAAATAATAAATTACGCCATCTACCCTGTTATTATTATTATTATTATTTATTTTTTTTGAAACTTTTTAAAATACGACTTTAAATAAAAATCAGGGTCTTACAACCCTTCTCCCCTAAAAGAAATTTTGTCCCGAAATTTATCAACCAATAGGAATTAACAACTTAATCAAATCATTCATACATCAGACGTGTACCACAAAGTTACATTTGTCACACTTCATTCTAGACTAGTTGGTTTTTAAGTAGGGTCCCATAATCTAACGTCACCCTTAATTCGTAACCGACAATTTCCGTCAAATTATTTCCACATTCATTGTAATATTTTCATTCGCAATAGTCAATATTATATCCAAAATCCAACAGACGGGGTGCACCTTGGTTGGTAACACCCATTCCAGATAACCAGTTTGCAACAATATCTTCATTCACATTTAAACCAACAATACTCGCAACTAATCTCATAAGCAACAGCTAGCTCAAACCCCACGTGAATTGGGTCGAGAGACTAACAATCATCGATTGCAGTAGTTACATTAGAACTTTCAATAATCCCATAAACGTTTTATACTTAGTATCACAATCCCACGTTAACTAATAAATTTTTTTGCAAGATGTCATTGCGTCAAAACCACATAGATACCACCAAACCACATCAACACATATTAAAATACGTTGAACGGGTCATTTATAAAAAATTCTTTCATACCTTCATATTTAATCAAGTCCCTTGCAAAGCCACGTGCTTCAATTATATTTCAGTCTACCTACTCATGCTTCAAACATATATAAATATGGATCGCAGTACCTAACTACATCCCAACTACAAAATTTCAAGACATCACAAAAGCTATTCGAGATAATTCAAATTATCCTTCCCTCATGAGATCTCAGTGACCCCACATGCCGACTTCGCCTAATAATTAGTAGAAGACCAATGCATCTAATGGAGTTCCTGTTATCAACTCCGTTTGCTATTAAAAAAAAGTAACCACACCGGGCTGTCTCCAATTCTTGAAAATTTTCTATTCTCCTATCTCAATTCAGTCTATTTGACTGAAGTCATACATCCTTTTTATACAACGCTTTATACGGTATCACCTTGATCACCGAAAATGTATCTATGAGTTTAAACAAATTCTATTAGCGCCACGTGGACCTCCTCGCTACCAGAAATTTCCAAACGCAACTCCTCAACATAACCTTCAATATCTGAATCGCACCTCTCGATTGACCGTTAATCTACAAATAAGAAGAGTTACAAACTCTCAACTTGACACCCAAAGAAATATGAAAACTCGACTAGAACGTCAAAATAATTATCAAATTTTGGTACTACAGTTTCTCATATACAGTTTCTCCGTTTGAGGATTATTATCTGGAAACACTTCCTAACTTTCCATATTTACAACATGTCGATTTAAGTTATCACCATTCAATACTGCATTTTCGAGTTCCTCAGCAGATTGTTCATACAATGGCGACTTACTTCGCTTTGATAAAAATTATCATCCAAGTCACAAAACGGCGACAACACTTATGATTTCAGTATTCTAATTCAAAATTTCAAATAATCGATCAACCGAGTTTAATATCTATAAAATCTATTAGCATTTTTGTGTACTAATAAGTCAATTTATCAACATATGCTAAAGTTTTAATCCAGGAGCCACTAATCCTTATCAAACGTATAGTTCAACATCCAATTTTTCACTTTTGATTTAAAATAGTTATCTTAACCCAACTTTATTCGACAATTGCATTGAACTGATGCCTCATGCGACTGAACAATCCCGTTAATATATACTTGACATACATATCAAGAAAACATTGATCGGGCTACTCTCCTCTTTTCCTTCTGGAATAGGTCAAGGCTACAATAACCCACCTGGATATTACTACTCGACCTTAACTTGACTAACAAACAAAACACCTAACAACAAATGCTGCGATTTCCCATTTCCGTTGAAATTTACTAATAATATTCACACAATCTCAATAGTTTAGTATTATTGGGACATTGCATATATTGTTCTATGCATATCTTTTAAGGTCTTTTCTGTAAACTGGCATTATTAAACCTACACACTTTATTTCAAATTATCAAAACTTCATCATTCTCTCAGACACGCTAATAAGCTCTACAGTGAATTCCCGCTGCATCACTAAACCTTCTTAGCTGGACATCCGACTTTTACCTTACTACAATATGGTCAATCCATGCCGTTTTCAAAATCAAAATTTCAATCTGCGTTACCATCTAATCAACCGCCTACTAAATTTACATGGGTCTCAACTTAACCCCTAAAGTAATATGAACAACCAACTCACCAAATTCTAGCTCAAACTATTCACTATAGTCAGCCCTGTGATCATTTTCCATTCCCTTCTTCCTTAATCTTTCCCAACTGGACATCTAACTTTCGTGCTTCTACCATACAATTGATAAATATCAATTTCACATTGAAAAGTTCAATTAGCGTGGTTATTCGACCAACTGCCCGATAAACTTACAAAGATCCCAACCTGACACATACATTAATATGACTAACCCAATTATGCGCAACCACATTTTTTCCTATTTTCGATTTTACGCACAAATCCCATCATACAAGAAATGTCGCTAAACGTCAAACAATTACAATCGCTACTAGCTCCCAAAAGTTTCGAGTTCCAGTCACATGTTTTTGGCCTTTTCCATATTCTATCAACCCACCACTTCGGCTTTCTTTGGATTCACTTGAATACTATGCCTTAAGAGCACTAGTCATATTTACTGCACTAGTCACAACCTTAGTAACACATTTTGAAGATGTTCGACATACTCTTCTCTACTTTCGACCGAATCACCGTTTTTACCACGTCACAGTCTCTAATCTTCGATTACGAATACCCTACTAAAAAATCTGACACCCTATTTGTTGCAATCGATTTAACAACCCATCCATTCTAACTTTTGCGTTACCAACACCGGATCTTTATGGAAACACACATCAGGTGTACATAAATCATTAGTTGATATTCTAATTCATTGTGACGACTTTTTTTTTTTTTTTTTTTTTTCAGGGCCGTCATAAGGCTTCTTCTATTAAAACTTCCTAAACTGAAAACGAACTTACTCCAATTCCCAATATCCAACAAATTTTTTCATACACCACTAAAATTATTTGAATTCAACTAAATGTGATCAATCATCGACTTAAATTAATCCACTCAATTTTTCCTATACCATAGCGATCGCCTTCAAAGTCCCAAGATTCTAATTTCAAATCTCAATTTCCCACATTCATTAACACAAGTATAATTAACCAACTTAACGAGCCGAATGTTCACCTCTTTATCATTATGCAACTTATTTAACAGCAACCACAATTACTAATCACGCTTACAAGCACCCTGTCAATTCTAGAAAATACATAGGGAAAATCCCTAGCTATTACAATATCCACTGCCGAAACTTGTTTGAACTGATGCCCAGCATCTGCGTACTGACTTGTGATATCCTTTCTTTAACACTTTTCTAACCTCCTAAACTCACTATCAGACTAACTGAGGTACTAGATATGCCTTCCCAACAATACATACTTTTATTCATCACAAATTTGACTCCACCCGCAACTCTATATTACTCATTCAAATGGATTATATTTACACGCACCTACTATCCTCCCAGATTCACAATCCTCGGCTACTTCCTATATATAATTTTCTATTACATTGCTACATGCCACAACTGTTACTCTGTCTATTAATCAATCTAAAAAGTACTACCAAATTAAATTCTTGTCCAGTAACGTCATAGTTTCCTTTCAGAATGCCTAGAAGGCGATTTACTCCCTTTGAATATTATTTCTTATTCTGACTTAAGTGTGTTCTGCTATATCATCTAATATGTTGATAACGACGTAATTTCTTGTTTATCTAGCTTAACCTTCTTATCTTGTGGAAGACATCCCTCCTAGCAATATCACCACGTGGTCATATCGTTGCTTGCCAAAAAGACAACCCTCCATGCACCATGCCAATGCAGAAACTAATGAAACAAAAGACCTAACACTCACATACCAAGCTCACCTATTGACACCCTATCTCATATCCCCTATTGACTAGACGACTGACACGTCTTCCTATCTCATGGTCTTCTACCGACACATCTCCTGACAAGTCTACAGAACCTATAACCTAAGCTTTGATACCAAATTGTCACAACCCACCTCGGACACCCGTCACCCCTGGGCCGGCGTGATGTTGACATGACATCATCTATCCAACTATATCAACCAATAATACATCAGATATACCAAATTATCATTTATACAACATATACATAATTTTTCAACTATAAGGATATTCCCGCTTCAACAATAGGAACAATAAATTAAAACTCATTAACCTCCCTTAGGTTCACTTCGGACAGCTTGTCTCAAATTTCACTCCTACGACTCTAACGCATGACCCATATAACTCTATCTAGTGCCAGTAGAGGATCGATCGACTCCTATTCGTTCCACCTGCGAGTGTACTGCCTTCTTAGTAAAAAAAAAACATTTTTAAAATAATAATTCATTCTACAACATCTAAATGGATCAAGCGAAAGTATATAAACATCACATAGCTAGTAACAATCTCCATAATATAAGTAGTGAAAATAAAGCAATAAGTATAAGTTCCATTCAAACCCATCTAGCATAAAATAATACCAATCACCATAATAAAAAATAAATCACTCAGTATAAGTAAAATACCACATCTCAAAACACCAATCTATTAAAGTAAAACACCATATCACAACCGCCACTCTACCACAACACACACTGGCTAGCCATAGTGATTGTTTAACCTCACGATTAAGAGTTGCAATGGTACTTTGCAATGGTACTGTAACATCCGTAGGAATGCCTTCCTACGAAATATCCACACCCCTTTTGGGGAGAAATATAATCCACACCTCTTACGATAAGAAACATCCACATCCCATGAGAAGAATCCACACCCTATTACGGGGAGAAATATAATCCACACCCCTTTCGGGGAGAACAACTATGGCATCGTCAAAATCATCAGTTTAGTTAAAAATCTATATCCCTTACGGGAAGAAATACATTTTCACACCACATCGTCAAAAATCCACACCCCTTATGGGGAGAATATAAACTACACCCCTTTTCGGGGAGAATTTCCAAATCACGTTTTTCTCTTTCTTTCTAAAAGTACCACCCATTTAATAAAAAAAATAAATCATTTTTCCACTTTTGGTTTGACAAAACCAAGCATTATTAGAAATTCAGATATTTTTCCACTCTTTTAAATCACCAAAGCCAACGAATCATTTTTCAACTTTATTTTAAAACCAACATAATTTATCGAAAATCCATTTTTCTCAACTCACCCAAAACCCGCTTGATCCATATCAAAATTCTTTAACCACACCATTGTTTTCTTCTATTCTAACAATGGTGGTAAATTTATTCATTTGAAAGAATTATTTTCCTTTAATGGATTCTCACATTTTTTTCCCCTCCCCACACTCTTGAGCACAATGGCACAACTGAAAAATGACATAGACATATTATTGAAACAGGTATCACCCTTCTTCATATTGTAAATCTTCCATTATCGTTTTAGTCATATGCATTTCAAACTGCTACATATATGATAAACAGATTGCCCACCCCTTTACTAAATAATGACTCCCCCTATCTTCGAATTTTTGAATTTTTTCTAAACTATAACAAACTTTGTGTTTTTGGTTGTTTGTGTTATCCTTGGTTGCGACCATATACCCAACACAAACTAGAACCTCGTTCTTCTCCATGTGTGTTTCTTGGGTATTCTCTCAATCAAAGTGCGTATAAATGTTATGATCTAATCGCCTTGAAGATTTTTATCTCCAAACATGTGGAGTTTGTATAGCATGAGTTTCGATTTAAAACCATACACCTTAATGCTACTCGGGTCTAGGATGCTACTGTTGATAAGTGGATTCCTTATTTCAATGTTCCATCTTCACCCACTTTAAGATCGCCAGCCTGTTCCTCCCCCACTGACAGACAACCTCTCTTCTCTAGTTCAAATTTGGTCACTCATGGATTGGCTTTCTCGGGTACACCTACTCCAGTGGTTTTCCTTGACTATAACCCGTCCTCCACTGAACCCTTAAGACTATCAGTGTCTTATTCAAGTATGAGCTCATCACCACATTTATCCTTTACTTCTTTACCTTCTAACCTTGACAGGGATCCTCCAAGAAACTCTCATCTCATGATCACTAGGGCAAAGAATAATATCCATAAATCAGTTCAAAAGTTATACCTAAACACCTCCACTGCCCACCGTGCTCTACCCCCTAAGCCAACATCATTACCCGATATCAAATTTGAGCCAAAATCTGTGTAAAAAACACTCAATGATCCCGATTGAAAAGCAACTATGAATGACAAAATTCATGCCTTACAGAAACAAGCCACGTGGGAGCTCGTTCTATCTACTGTGAAACAAAAATTAGTTGGCACCAAATGGATTTTTCAAGTCAAGCTCAATTTGGATGGATCCTTAAACAAATATAAAGCACATCTTGTTGCTCAAGGATTTACCCAATGACCAAGAATTGATTATATTGAGACATTCTCTCCAGTTGCTGAGCACACTACAGTTAGAGTTGTTCTTACTATCGCTGTCACATGAGATTTGCCCTTACGACAGTTGGATGTCAATAATGCCTTCTTACATGGACATCTAACCGAAAAGGTTTATATAGCTCAACCTAGAGGTTTTGTTGATCCCACAAAGTCTGCACATGTTTGCAAACTCAAAAAGGTAATTTATGGTTTAAAACAGGCCCCCTGAGCTTGGTATTCGGAATTACAAAACTATCTTCTTACCATAAGTTTTAAAGTCTCTCATGTTGATCATTGCCTCTTCATTTATAGTCAATCGGGCATTATTATTTACTTGGTTGTCTATGTTGACGACTTAATTGTCACTAGGAGCAATCCAAATACAGTCAATCACTTCATTTTAAAACTTGGGCAATGCTTCTCTATTAAAGATCTTGGTTCTCTTAATTACTTTCTCGGTGTTCAGGTTGTGCGAACCTCTAATGTCCTCTTCTTATCACAAAATAAGGATATCGAAGATATATTTGATAAAACACATATGGCAGGTGTGAATGCAGTTAATACTCCTATGTCTACGGGAAATCCGTTGTGCTTGGAGGATAGCACCCATCTTGTTGATGCCAAGCTCTATCGCACTATTGTTGGCACCTTACAATATTTAGCATTAACTAGACCGGATATTGCCTTTTCCATTAACAAGCTCGCTCAATTTGCTCACCGTCCAATGGAGAATCATTGGTCCGCAGCCAAAATAGAGCACCCCTACGGTCACACATACACCCACGCCTGAAATACACACGAACGACACACACACACACTCCGAAAGACACACCTACTGACGACGTTCCACCGCCGGCAACTACCTGAACCTCTCTCTCTCTCCAGTTTTCTCAGAGCCGAACGGCGACACCGCCAGCCACTTCCTTCTCCCACGTGTGTGCATGTGTGTATATATATATGTATGAAATATTGGCCACGTGTCCTCTTCGAGCTCCGTTTGATTACACGTTGCATTTATATATATATATATATGTATATATACATATGTATATAGGTGAGTGTGGGCACAACTGTTGGTTAGGGAGGTACGAAGGAAAAAAACAAATATTAGTTAAATTACACTAATCCCCCCTCTATTTTGTTAAGTTTTGAATTAAACTCAAATTAATATTTAATATTTTAAAATTACAACCCGCCAAGTCCTTTGATCTCCAATAACATATACACCTACATAATTAGTGAAGAGTGACACAAAAAATGAGCTTATGGTTGTTCTTGCATTCTTTATCTAGAGATTGATCAATGTCGCCTTAGCACAAAAATATATTCGAGGCTCGTTTGGTTAGGTGAGAGTAATTGTGCACGCATGGACACATCTAGAGTCTTGAGTGGATTGAAATTGATGCCTAAAGTTGAAAATCTAGATAATCTCAATGTGTTCATTTCTTTTGAGCTTGGAGCATTTAGTGTTGTCAGAGATTCTTGCTCGGTCATTGATTTGACATAAAACTCATATTTTATCTGTAGTGTTTTAGTACTTGAGGACAAGCAAACATGTGAGTTTGGGGATATTTAATGAGTAGTTTATTTACTAACAAATCAAGTATTTTTTTTATTCAACTATTTGTGTGTTTTCAAGTATTTGTGTTAGTTTAATGTGTTTTTGTGTTGTTTTGTAGGTTTATAAATAAATGGAAAACAAACTGCAAAATCGGTTCAGGTGTAGTAATTTCAAGGCCCTTTTTGACAATGATTCAATCCGATTTTGGAAAATCTCAAAACATTAAAGTTGTATATATACGTCTTAGTTTTCCATAAGTTTTTGAATCAGGTCAATTGGAATTCGGATGCGAAAGTTACGGCAAAAATAAGAATCAAGCGCCAGGCACTGACCATATCTCGCTGCAGCAAAACTTTATCTCACTACAGTGAGCATTTGCTCACTGCAACGAGTTTCCATCAGTGAGTTTTTTTGTCTTCCACTCATTGTAGCCAGCAGAAGCTCACTGCAGCGACCAGACACCAGCTGACAATTATATTTTCTGATATTTTTTAGATATTTTGCATTTCTATTAGTATCTACTCATTTCCTACACCACCAAGAATGTTTTTGGGAGTTTTTGGGAGCTCAAGATTAGACCAAGCAAGAGAGTTCATCAATTAGAGAAGATAAAACAATATCGGAGCGGATTTTACGGAATTAGAACTATCCATTCAGCATTTATTTCTTTATGGCATAGGCATTCAATTCTCATTAAATGTCTTACTTAGGTGGCGAACCGAATCAGTTTAGTTTCGATAATGGTTGGTTGTGCCCTAAGTGTCTTGTCCTCTTCCTTTTCCATTTGATAAGAAACTTCTAGGAAAGATCGTTAGTCATTATAATTCTTGGTTTATGGGACTCAAATGATGGATAGGTGTACATTGAGCATTTGTTACATGCTCGCGTATTGACTACTCACAAGTATACGAGGTCAAGTTTTAATATAGTGGATCTTTAAGATTGGATATCATTCCACATGGATGGTGTGAATAATTGAATACCGCGATTTGCATAGTCTTATTTTATCCTGACAATTCAAGAATTATTTTAAATTAAACTAATTAAAACTAAGTTAAACTACAATTAGTGGGTTAATCCTAACTAAGTTGATTACCTAGGGATTGATTTAATTCACTTAATACATGCTTGATTTCGTTTAGTTAACAATAACGATGTTTATCCTATCCTACAATCTTGGTATCTAAAACTCATTCACTCCTTCTCCTGAGTGTTTAGTGAAAGAATACATGACTTCGCGTTGACGCCAAAATCCCCCTCGAATGTCTTTTCGAACACATACTCACGTGAGTCTTGACTCAACCTCATGGATTGCACACTCTCCAACTCCCTCCCGGGTTATTGGATCATCATATTGTGTTTACCCTAGTCTGAATCCGGGGTTATCTCACCCAGGAATGATCATCATCCACACGCTGGTGATCATCCAAAACCCGACCACTCACTTCAAGTAGCATAAATTAATGCTAACTTGATTTCACTCATTTTGAAACTTAGGCTTAGTGATAGGTGTAAAATACCTATCTACTTCTAAACTGAATTTGGTAGTTTTCGAGTGTATTATTAATATTTAATTGCGTTTTAGTTTGTTTTTAGTTAAAACAGGCGTAGGGACGTTAACGAGCTATAAACAAACGAAACATTGGAAAAACGGTGAAGAAATGATGAAGAAACAAGATTTCAAGATCACAAGACCCACCGCCGCGGTGGTGAGAATGCAGAGATTGCTGAAAATACACAAGTCCCACCGCCTAGGCGGTGAAAGTGCATAGAGTTAGGAGTTGTTTCACCGCCGCGGCGCTAATCTTTACCGCTGCGACGAAGGTTAAACTGACTTACTCACGACCTAGGCAGTGAAATATAAGAGAGTTTGGAAAGCTGGCCAACATACCCACCGCCACGGCGCTGATCCCCACCGCCGCAGTGGTCAGCTTTGTACAGCAAATAAGATATTTTCAGATATTTTGAAGCATTGCACCTATAAATACCCATTCTCCCACTGCCATTAAAAACTCTTGGAGAGGCTAGATACTCTTGGATTCTACTAACCTTAGGAGGTGATCCTTGGCCATTCTTGAAGAGGATATTCATCATCCGGAGAAGAGGAAACATTGGCGGATCGGTCTTTGGCGACAGTGGATCACTCCACTTTAAGATTTGATCTTTCTCTATTTGTTTCTCTCTTTCTAATTTAATATGTTATCATAAATGATGATGAATCCCTATTGGTTTAATGTTCCAATGGCCAAGATCATGATTGATTAGATAAATATTAGCTAGGGATCGATGTAATTGTATAAATACTAGTTTGATGGAATATATGTTTATTTAACGGTTGTTTGCTTTTAATTTTGATTGTGTTTATCATTTTATGGCAACCTTAGTATGCTTGTTAAGGTATTAGGGTTGGATTTGAGAATATGGGGTTTGACACTCGGAAAAGGTAACTTCGGATTCAGACTAGGGTAAACACATCGTTAAGATCTAACGACCCGGGAGGGCGTTAGAGAGTGTGCAATCGATGATGTTGGGGGTAAGACTCACGTGACCTAGAGTCGTGAAGATGTCAGGGGACTTCGGCGTTGACACGAAGTCGCGTATTCTCCCGTCTTACACTCGAGAAAAGTAGCGGAGAAGTTTACGAACTGAGATTGTCAGATACCATAAACTCCGTTATTGTTAACTAAAACGAAATCAAACATGTATTAAGTGAACAAAATTAATCCCTAGGTAATCAACTTAGTTAGGATTAACCCACTAATTGTAGTTTAAGGTAGTTTTAATTAGTTTAATTTAAACATTTCTTGAACCGTCTGGATAATAGGAGACTATGTAAATTGTGGTATTCAATTATTCACACCGTCCCTGTAGGAATGATATTCAATCTTAAAGATCCACTGTATTAAAACTGGACCTCGTACACTTGCGAGTAGTCAATACCCGAGCGTGTAAAAAACCGCGTCGTACAAGTTTTTGGCGCCATTAACGGGGACGGTGTTGAATGCGTAGAATTGATATTACAACTAAGTAGTTCAATATTAATCCAGACAATTCTTTTATTTTATTTCTATTTAATTATTTTGTTAATTTGTTTCATGAGTTGTGATCAAACAATGCGTGCAACGAAGAAGGAGTTGCAATTCCTGACTCTTGATCCCGAGATCGAGTGTACAATGAAAAGGATAAGGAAATAGAGAAGAATCCAAGTTCAATGCCAGAAATCGTGATCCAACGGAGCTTACTAACCCTAATTCCTTATCTGTCAGGGATTTTGGTGAAAAACGTTCCACCAAGTCTAGCTAGGGACGTTAAATCAAGCAAGTCACGTTTTTATGATCTAAAACTAAGGGTATCAAAATTTACCCAATTTTTTATATTATTTATTTTTTGGAGGCTCGATTGGTCTCGAAGCGTGTTTGGAGGAGAATTAATGAGTGAGGATACTTGGAGATGTGTTTCGCACTTAAAAACATTGAACAAGCAAAGTGGAAATGCATGGAGTGGAGCCTTTGTGTGAAAACTTGAAGAAACAATGAAAATATAGCAGCAGGTTTACCGCCGCAATACTGGAAGCACTGCCGCGACGCTGAAAATGCAGGATGTTAAGTTTTCAGCATGAACGCCTCACCGCCAAGGCGGTGAAACAACATAATGTTAAGTTGTGAAAAAGGCGCTTCACCGTCGAGGCGGTGATTCCCACAGCCTAGGCAGTGACACGACAAAATGTTTTGGTTTTAAAAAGGCACTCCATCGCTGCGGCGGTGAGGCCTCGGTTTGATTAAAACCATCCTGCTATACAAAAACGCCACAACCACTTTTAAAACTCCAAAATTTCTCCATTTTTATCCTTCCAAACCGTTTCAACCCTCAATTTCATTCTTCCATTTACAAAATTTGTGATTTCCACCCTAAATCATCCACCAAAAATCAATTTTCAACCCCATTTTCACGATTTTCTTTATCACTACGGGATTTTGGTTTGATTTTTGGTGATAAACTAAGTTTTTAATGGATTGTTAAATTGTGTGAAACAAAATTGCATGCTACATTTATGATATTTTGTTGAAACGTTGTGATTGATGTGTGCGTATTGAGTCGCCAAGGGCAATACGAGCTCAGAACTTTCTTGGATCAGTATTCAGGACATCAAGATCAAATCCACCGGCTCATGTGCGACCGCTTCAGCATTGATATGAGTAGTTATCCGCCTATGCCGCATGTTTCCCCGCATCTCTTGCACCCGCCACAATTTCCATTCCGACGTGATAGTGGTGGCGTTGACTTTCCTCCCAGCGAACGATAGGGGGTGAGACTTTTACGTCTTATCCCCTAGGTATGCGTCGGCACCCAATTTTACTTGTTATTGCTATAAACTGTTATTGGGTTTGCTGCTTAGTCATTAAGGGCACTATCTCTTTTTAAGTTTGGGGGGAATGTACATCACGTTTTGTGTTATTAAAGAAAGATGTGAATGATGGAAATATTTTTTGTATTTAAAACTTTAATTTTTAGTTAAGCTTTATTTTAATTTTTTGTTTTTTATGTTAAATACTTAGATTAGTATATGTATGCTAGTATTTAGATTTAATATAGTGTTGTTTATGTATAGAGTCGTATATGCTTGATGAGTTGTTGAATTCGTCTAGGGCCATTTCCCAATGATGAAACTTATCTCTTAATTGTATATCGAGGTAGGGGATAATGTCATTCATGTGTGTTTTGTGTGCTTAGCATGTCGATTAGGTAAAAATTATTATGATCCTTAAATTGCATGATCGCATGGACTCAGTGTATAATTATTTGAATGATTTGATGTTAATTATTCAATAATAAGTTCATGACACAAATAAGGAATCTAGAACTTGATTTGGGGTAGACTTGAGGCGAAATCCTAGGTAAGGTATTTCCGGAGGCATGATTTAGGCCTTCACTTTTTTCGCTTGAACCTTTTGAACCTAACCTGAAATTTTTTGTCCCTCGTTCCCCTGTCAAAGCCAATAAACTTTTCAATTCTGAACACGTTTCAATACTCTATCCAATTAATTTTTTCCAAACTATTGTCGCTAAGCCTAAAAGTAAAAATTGAGTGAAATTAAGTAGCATAGACTAATGTTGACTTGAAGTGAGCGATTGGGGTTTCGGACAAATTATGGTTGGTTCTGTATTAATGTATTCACTTGTCATTCTTTTTACACGCCCCTAAAATTCTACAAATTCGAATAATTTTGGGGGTGTGACAATGTGGTAAAAAAAAAAAAAAAAAAAAAAAAAAAACTATGTGAATATAGTTTTTATTTTCATCGACAAGTGAATACATCGTTCTTAAATTCTTGTTCAGGGTTGTATTTTAAATATGTGGGGTTACGAGAGAGAGAGATAGCGACAAGCGTTTGTACCTCGGGTATCGTTTTATCTTAACGATTTGCTATTTTCTATTCCTGCGATACCCTTTGTCGTTCTCCAAAGCCAAACCAAGCCCTATTGATATCTGAGAATATCCAAACCTACATTAGTGGATAGTCGAGCCCAGTCAAGCATATGGTTTTCCGGAATCCTTTAAGGTTTAAGTCATGAGCTTATTTACTGAATGATCCAATCTGGAGTTTGGTTAGTTATACATTTGAGCTCTCTCACACACACATTTCAAATGGATCTAGAATGGTTTTTATTGATATTGAGTGTTGAAATTCTAGAACACTACTTGGTGTGTATTATTTCCCGAACTTGATCAGATTGAGAGCTGTTGAGGGAAGACCAATATGGTTTCTTCGATTGAACTTGGAACTCGTATGCATATACTTCGTCTTTGTTAAAGTTTTTCATTTTTAGATTAGTTGTTAGTTAATTAGTGTAGTTAGTTTAATTTAGTGTTAGGATGTTTTGCTAGAATACTAGCAAAATTTCAAGTTTGGGGTATTTGATAGGTGTAAAATACCTATTTACTTCTAAATCAAATTTGGTAGTTTTCGAGTGTATTATTAATATTTAATTGCGTTGTTTGTTTTTAGTTAAAACAGGTATAGGGACGTTAACGAGCTATAAACAGAAGAAACGGTAGGAAAATAGTGAAGAAATGATGAAGAAACAAGGTTTCAAGATCATATGACCCACAACTATGGCGGTGAGAATATAGAGAGTGCTGAAAATACACAAGTCCCACCACCTAGGCGGGGAAAGTGTAGAGAGTTAGGAGTTACTTCACCACCGTGGCGCTAATCTCCACCACTGCGGTGAAGGTTAAACCGACTTACTCACTGCCTAGGCGGTGAAAGATCAGAGAGTTTGGAAAGCTGGCCGACATACCCACCATCGTGGCACTGATCCCCACCGCCACAACGGTCAACTCTGCACAACAAAGAAGATATTTTCTAATATTTTGAAGCCTTACACCTATAAATACGCATTCTCTCACTTCCATTAAAAACTCTTGGAGAGACTGGACACTCTTGGATGCCCCTAACCTTAGGAGGTGATCTTTGGCCATTCTTGAAGAGGATTTTCATCATCTGGAGAAGAAGAAACATTAACGGATTGGTCTTTGGCTACAGTGGATCAATCTACTTTAAGATTTGATCTTTCTCTCTTTATTTCTCTCTTTATAATTTAATGTTTTATTTTAAATGATGATGAACCCCTCTTGGTTTAATGTTCTAATGGCCAAGATCACGATAGATTAGATAAATATTAGCTAGGGATCAATGTAGTTGTGTAAATACTAGTTTGATGGAATATATGTTTATTTAATGGTTGTTTGATTTTAATTCCAATTGTGTTTATCATTTTATGACAACCTTAGTATGCTTGTTAAGGTATTAGGGTTTGATTTGAGAATATGGGGTTTGACACTCGGAAAAGGTAACCCCGGATTCGGATTAGGGTAAACACATCGTTACGATCTAACGACCCGGGAGGGCGTTAGTGAGTGTGCAATCGATGACGTTGGGGTAAGACGCACACAACCTAGAGTCGTTAAGATATCAAGGGGGACTTCAGCGTTGGCACGAAATCACGTATTCCCCCGTCTTACACTCAGGAGAGGTGGCGGAGGAGTTTACGAAATGAGATTGTCGGATACCATAAACTCCGTTATTGTTAACTAAAATGAAATCAAACATGTATTAAGTGAACGAAATCAATCCCTAGGAAATCAACTTAGTTAGGATTAACCCACTAATTGTAGTTTAAGGTAGTTTTAATTAGTTTAATTTAAATATTTCTTGAACCGTCTGGATAATAGGAGACTATGCAAATTGTGGTATTCAATTATTCACACCGTCCCTGTGGGAATGATATCCGATCTTAAAGATCCACTATATTAAAATTGGACCCCGTGCTCTTGCGAGTAGTCAATATGCGAGGGTGTAAAAAACCTGATCGTGCACTTAGCAACAATGGTTTGGAAAAAAATTAATTGGATAGAGTATTGATACGTGTTCAGAATTGAAAAGGTTATTGGCTTCGACAGGGTAACGAGGGAATAAATTTTTCAGGTTAGCTTCAAAAGGTTCAAGCAATAAAAATGAAGGCCTAAATCTTGCCTCCGGAATTACCTCACCTATAATTTCTCCTCAAGTCTACCCCAAATCAAGTTCTAGATTCCTCATTTATGTCATGAACTTATAACTGAATAATCAGGGTCAATTCATTCAAATAATTATACATTGAGTCCATACGATCGTGCAATTTTAGGATCAAAATAATTTTTACCTAATCGACATGCTAAGAACACAAAACACACATGAATGGCATCACCCCCAACCTCGATATACAATTAGGGGATAATTTTCATTATCAGGACATGGCCCTGATGAACTCAACGACTCAGCATTCACATACGACTTCATACATAAACAACACTATATTAAATCTAAATACTACATAGATATACTAAACTAAGCATTTAACATGCATAAACAAAAAATTAAAATAAAACTTAACTAAAAATTAAAGTTTTACATACAAACAATATTTCCATCCTTCACATCTTTCATTAACAACACAAAACATGATGTACATTCCCCCCAAACTTAAAAAGATATAGTGTCCTCACTGACTAAGCAGCGAACCCAATAACAAATTATAGCAATGAAAAATACAATTGGGTGCCGACACATACCTAGGGGATAAGATGTAAAAGTCTCACCCCCTACTGTTCGCTGGGAGGAAAGTCATCACCACCACTATCACATCGAAATGGAAATTGTGGCAGTTGCAAAAGGTTCGGGGGTACATGCGGCATAGGCGGATAAGTACTCATGCACCGATAGCAATAGTTTCAACAAAATTTCAAAAAATGTAGCATGCAATTTTGTTTCGCACAATTTAATCGATTTTTTAGGAGGAATATTCATGGTGGAAATCACAAATTTTGTAAATAAAAGGATGAATTTGAGAGTTTGAAACATTTGGAAGGATGGGAATAAAGAAATTTTGGAGTTTCAAAAGTGGTTGTGGCGTTTTTGTAATAGCGGGATGGTTTTAATCAAACAGAGCCTCACCGCCGCGGCAGTGAAGTGCCTTTCTTAAAAACATAACACTCTGTTGTTTCACCGCCTAGGCGATGAAGCATTTTGCTGAAAACTTGACATCCTGCATTTTTACCTCCTCGGCGGTAAGCCTGCTGCTGGATTTTCATTATTTCTTCAAGCTTTCACACAAAGGCTCTACACCATGCGTTTCCACTTCGCTTGTTCAACGATTTTAAGTGTGAAACACATCTCCAAGTATCCCCACTACTTAATTCTCCTCTAAACATGCTCCGAGACCATTCCGGCCTCCAAAAAATAAATAATAGCAAAAATCGGGTAGAACTTGATACCCTCGGTTTCGGATAAAAAAATGTGACTTACTTGATTTAACATTCCTAGATGGACTTGGTTGAGCATTTTTCACCAAAATCTCTCATAGACAATGAATTTGGAATAGAATGCTCCGTTGGATCTCGATTCATGGCTTGAAGTTGGCTTCTGCTCTCTCCTTATCTTTTTCAACGTACACTCGATCTCGGGATCAAGAGTTAAGAATTTCAACTTCTTCTACGTTGCACGCACTACTTGATCACAACAAATGTATATATATATATATATATATATATATATATATATTAAAAGAAAATAAAAGAAAATAATTGTCAGGATTAATATTCAACCACTTAGTCGCAATATCAACTAATTCAAAACACTATCCCCGGCAACGGCGCCAAAAACTTGTACGTCGAACATTTGTTACATGCTCGCATATTGACTTCTCGGAAGTATACGAGGTCAAGTTTTAATATAGTGGATCTTTAAGATTGGATATTGTTCCACAGGGACGGTGTGAATAATTGAATATCGCGATTTGCATAGTCTTATATTATCCCGACAGTTCAAGAATTATTTTAAATTAAACTAATTAAAACTAAGTTAAACTACAATTAGTGGATTAATCCTAACTATGTTGATTACCTAGGGATTCATTTCATTCACTTAATACATGCTTGATTTCGTTTAGTTAACAATAACGGTGTTTATCCTATCTGACAATCTCGGTATCTAAAACTTTTTCACTTCCTCTCTCAAGTGTTTAGTGAATGAATACATGACTTCGCGTTGACGCTGAAGTCCCCCTCGAACGTTTTTTCGAACACATAGTCACATGAGTCTTGACCCAACCTCATGCATTGCACATTTTCCAACTCCCTCCTAGGTTATTAGATCGTCACGTTGTGTTTACCCTAATCCAAATCCGGGGTTACCTCTCCTGAGTATCAAATCCCGTATTCTCAAAACCAACCCTAATACCTTAACAAGCATACTAAGATCGTAATAAAATGATAAACACAATCGGATTTAAACACAAACAACCATTAAGGAAACACATATTAGATCAAATAAGTATTTACACAACTACATCGATCCCTAGCTAATATTTATCTAATCTATCATGATCTTAGCCATTGAAACATTAAACCAAGAGGGATTCAACATCATTCACAATAAAATATTAAGTTACAAGGAGAGAAACAAAGACAGAAAGATGAAATCTTAAAGTGGAGTGGTTCACTATCGCCAAAGATGAATCCACTAGTGTTTCCTCTTCTCCGAATGATGAATCCCCTTTTTAAGCTCTTCTAGCCAAAGATCACCTCTTAATGTTTTGGATGTCCAAGCCTTTTCAATGGAAGTGGGAGAAAGGGTTTTATAGGTGCAAGGTTTCAAAAATATCTGAAAATATCTTCTTTTCTGTTTGCAGAGTGACCGCCTAGGCGATGGGATTCACCGCCTAGGTGGTGGGGTATGTCGGCTGCTCTATGATCTTTAACCACCTAGGTGGTGGAACTGGCTCTCAACTCTCTGTATTTTCACTGCCTAGGTAGTGGGCCTTGTTCATTTTTAGCACTTCTCTGCATTCTCACCGCCACGGCGATGGATCTTATGCTCTTGAAACCTTATTATTTTATCGTTTCTTTACCGTTTTCCCACCGTTTCACTCATTTGTCACTCGTTTACGTCCCCACATCTGAATTATATAAAAACTAACGAAAACAAAATTAAATGTTACTAATTTACTCGAAAATTACCAAATCCGACTTAAAATTAGATAGGTTATTTCAACCTATCAATAGGCCTCTTTATTGCTTGGGCATAGTGTGTGATGTGATATGTATAAAAGAAGCAATTGTTTTTTCTATTAAATTTGACAATATTCAGTGAAAATTAAATGTTTCAAAGTCGGGGTGGGGTAACCGAGTTAATTGTTTGAAATGTCCTATGATTTAAGAGTAGTGGCTAAGATTTATCTATACTAAATATGATTTGATAAATATCAAACCTTACTAGAGTCATTTTAGACTCCTTAAATCACGAGAATTTTGATTTTAACCCGGAACTTTTACTTAGTTGTAATTTGTCAAATTCAATTTTTTTTTGTGTTTTTGTCATGTTTTTAGGTTTTTTTTTTTTTTTTTTTGTATATTGTGCAATGTGATATTAGGTAAAAAATCATTCCCTTTAAATCTAAGTTTAAAATTTATCTAAACTTATACCTGATTCAACACTGGTTAGGCGGGACAAAATGTAGTGTCTATAGGGGCCCAAGGGTGGGGTGTAACTGTTTTTTGTATTAGAGTCTAAGTTATAAGTTCTGTAGACTTGTTAGGTTGTCTCATTAGTAGTGCACCATAAGATAGGGTGTTGATAGGTTTGTTCGGCACATGAGTGGTAGTTATTTTTACTTGATTAAATAGGACCTTTGTATCATGTATTGTTTGTTGCAATGTTAGCCTTTTTATTTATTCAAATTCATTTCAAATCTTGAATATGAATTGTGAAAATGAAAGTAGTTGGAATTCTAGACCCCAAATAAAAAGGGCTAGGGTGCAAAAAGAATTGAATGCTATCGAACGAATATTACAGGTTATTACGCAACTGGTTGAGCAGTAGCCAAAGATGATAGAATGCCAGAGTACCCAATCGAAACAACCAATCCTCATACTGTACTCTTGAAAGATTCAATAAGTTGGACCCCCCCCAAATTTTATGGAGACTACGGGTCCTACTGATTCTGAGAATTGGTTGAGGAGCATAAGGCACACATTCGAAGTGATGGGCATTACTGATGAAAATCAAGTTCATCTCTCCACCTTCTAGCTAAAGGGAGAAACTGAACACTCTTGGGAGAAATGAATAGGCTAATTTCAATTCCAGATCAAGATATCACCTGGGATTAATTTCTTGCAATATTTAAAGAAAACTATTTTCCTAAATCCTATCAGTTCGAGATAGATGAGAAATTCATATTTGAAACAGAGGAAGATGTCACTTCTGCAATATAAAATCAAATTTTAATGTCTTGTCTTGATTCGCTCTTGATTTGGTAAAAACTAAGGAAATGAGAGGTGGACGATTCCAAAAAGGGCTAGATTTGCAAATACGTTTAAGGTTAACAGCCCGACAGATAAAAAATTTTGCGGAATTGGTGAACACGACAAAATTAATATGGAAACATGTGCAGGAAGCCATTCAAAATCGTGAACAATACAAGAAAAGTAGATTTGGGCCATGTAGCAGATATCCAGGTGGCATATCTCGAGAATCTGACCCTTAACGGCAACTTCCGTGGGTCCCGACAGCCGATCAATCAATTAGGAACTTAGGCCTATGACAATCATATTCCAGGCGATGACAAAATACACCTAAACTGAGTTCAAGTTAGCAAGGGCAGGGTAGGAGGTAGACTCTTAGCTAAGTTGGGAGAGCTGTATGTTATCAATATGGATTACCGGATTACTTCGTTAGAGACTGTCCCATGGCAGGTATAATATGTTTCCGTTGTCATGAGCCGAGCCACATATTTCTATTTTTTCCAAAATTTGTTGCTACTCCTACACCTTTTACGGTATGTCAGTTTTGGCCCTAGTAGTATTCAGGGGTAAGGTGGGGGATCGGTCAGTAGACCTTCAATTCGAGGGCGTGTATTTGCTACTATCCCACAGGATACCTAGGCTACCCCAAATATGGTTATTGGTATCATGCCTTTATATGATAGAGATACACGTGTACTTATCGAACCAAGTTCTACTCATTCATTTATTTCAACAATCTTTTTTATGTATATAGAGAAATTTCATACTTCATTGTCATATCGTATTATTATTTCTACCCCAGTGGGTGAGTCAGTGTTAATAGATAGTGTGTACAAAAATAGTCTGCTTCGCATTGGCGATAGAGAATTGGCAGTAAATCTATTACCCCTGAGTATTCACGATTTTGATATGATATTGTGTATGGATTTGCTATCCGACTATCATGCCACAATCGATTGTTTTAAAAAGGAAGTTACTTTTTAAGTCTAAGTTGAGTCAGAGTTTGTATTTTCGAGGGATAGAATTATTACCCCTGGCAGTTTGATTTCAATTCTAAAGGCCATGAAATTATTAAACAATGGATGTCAGGGATACCTCGCACATGTGATTTACACTAGTTAAAATGAGGTACATTTGGCAAATATCCTAGTGGTTGAGGATTATCCTGATGTATTTCCAAAAGAATTATCAAGATTGCCAATGGATAGGGAAATTGAATTCTCTATTAAATTACTTTCGAGTACTTTTCCTATATCAATTCCACTCTATCGCATGGAACCTACAGAACTAAAAGAACTAAAAATTAAGTTGCAAGATTTGTTAGACCATGGGTTTATCAGACCCAGTGTTTCTCTGAGGGAAGCTCCAATGTTGTTTGTGAGAAATAATGATGGAACTCTGAGGATGTGCATCGATTATCGGCAACTAAACAAGGTGACAATTAGTAATAAATAACCGTTGCCTAGAATTGATGATTTGTTCAATCAGTTGCAGAAGGCCAGGGTATCTTCAAAAATAGATCTTCAATCAGAATATCACCAGTTAAAAATCAAAGATAGTGATATGTCAAAGAGGGCGTTCGTTACAAGGTATAGATATTATGAATTTTTAGTTATGTCATTTAGGTTGACAAATACCCCAACTGTATTTATAGATCTGACAAATTAGATCTTCCATCCTTATTTAGATTGGTTTATCATAGTGTTTATCGATAATATACTAATTTATTCCGAAAATAAAGAAGAGCACGCAAAACATCTCAAAATTGTGTTATAGATTTTGAGAGAGAATGAATTATATGCGAAGTCCAATAGATGTGAGTTTTGGCTAGATGGAGTAGTATTTTTGTGGCATGTTATCTCGGGTAATGGTATACAAGTCTCAAAGAAAGTCGGAGTCATTGTTTAGTGGGAAAGGGCAAAACGTGCGACAGAAGTTCGAAACTTCCTAAGATTGGCGGGTTATTATCGTCGGCTTGTATAAGAATTTTCAATTATAGTTTCCCTGTTGACATGTTTGACGCACAAGAAAAATAAATTTGAGTGAACTGATAAATATGAACGGATTTTTCAGAAGCTAAAGAATATACTGATATTAGCGCCAATACTTTCTCTCCCGACAGAAGGTGGTAGCTTCGTAATATACAGTGACACTTCACACTAGGGCCTAGGTTGTGTACTGAAGCAATATAACCATGTAATTGTATATGCCTCTCGACAATTAAAAAAATCGTGAGTGCAATTACCCAACACATGATTTGAAGTTGGCGGCGATTATGTTTGCCTTGAAAATCTGGAGACATTATCTGTATGGCTAGACATGTGAGACATACACTGACAAACAAAGTTTGAAATATACATTTACTTAGAAAAAACTAAATTTGAGACAAAGGAGTTGGATGGAATTAATCAAGGATTATGATTGTTCTATCCATTATCATCCTAGAAAGGCTAATGTGCTGGCAGATGCATTAAGTCAAAAATCGACAGGTTCGGTTGTGCACCTTTAAGTTGTTCATACTAACCTATATGACCAATTGAGATCCCTACGAGTCCAATTGGTAGTGTGTCAAACTGCATCGCTGCTTGTAATTTTGACCTTGAGACCGACGTTAATCGACTGTATTATAGAAGCACAGAAGTCGAATGCCCAATTGGGAAAAATCAGAGATGAAGTGAAAAATGGTCAGCAAACCGACTATCGCGTTAGAGATGATGATGAAGCCTTGTTGTTTTAGAATAAACTATGTGTTCTTAATAATATCGATTTGAAGAAATATATCTTGGAGGAAGTGCACAACTCAGCATATGCAATGCATTTAAGCAGTACTAAAATACATCGGGATTTGCGAGAACACTATTGGTGGAATGAAATGAAATGAGAAATTGTAGAATTTGTTGGCAAGTTTCTTGTCTATCAGCAAGTAAAGATCGAGCACCAGCGTCTCGGAGGATTATTGTAGTGTTTGCCTATCCCAGAATGGAAGTGGGACCATATCATGATGGATTTTGTTTCAGGATTTCCCCGTACTCAAAAGGGACATAATTCCATTTGGGTAATTGTTGATAGACTTACATAATCTGCTCAATTTTTTGCTGTAAAAACCACGTACTCTCTGGACAAGTATGCAAAATTGTATATTGACGAGATTTTTAGATTACATGTTGCATCGATTTTTATAGTGTCGGATACATATCCAAAATTTATGTCAAAATTCTGGTTGAGTCTTCAAGTTGCTCTGGATACCAAGTTAAAATTTAGTATAGCTTTTGATCCTCAAACTAATGACGAATTAGAGCGTACGATTCAAACATTGGAAGATATGTTGAGAGGTTGTGTTCTAGAATTTCCTGGTAGCTGGGATAATCATTTGACGCTGATGGAATTTTTCTATAATAATAGATACCATTCGGCAATTGAAATGGCACTGTATAAAGCATTGTATGATAGAAGATACAAAACTTCAGTATGTTGGACTGAAGTTGGGGAACAAAAATTGTTGATACCTGACATCGCTCAAATGATAGGAAAAAAAAGGTAAGAGTGATTCAGGAAAGACAGAAGATTGCTCAAAGTTGACAAAAGAGGTATGCTGACAAGCGTAGATGTGAGTTGAAATTTGAAATAGGTGATTACGTGTTTCTACGTATATTTCCATGGAAAAGTATTATGAGATTTGGGAAGAAGGAAAAACTAAGTTCGAGGTATATTGGGTCATATAAGATTCCAGAAAGGATCGATATTACGGCCTATTGACTAGTCCTATCGCCAGAATTGTCTCGATTGCACGATATTTTTCATGTTTCGATGCTCAAGAAATATGTACCAAACCCTTCGCATATGTTAACTTCTTAACCAATCGAATTGAAGGAAGACTTGTCATACGTTGAGGAGCCAATACAAATTTTAAATCGTAAAAATCAAGTACTACGAACGAAAACAATTCCATTAGTGAAACTACTATGGTGCAGTCACACCATGGAAGAGGCAATGTAGGAAAAAGATGAGGATATAAGGAATAAATATCAGCACGGCGCAAAGCTCAGGGCGGCACGGCCCTATAGGACACCTTGCTCCTCCGTAGGTGCAAAGAAGATTTCAGGGAAGAACCGTAGTCGGCGTAAGTTCTAGCATGGCACTGTGAATTATGGAATGCGTCTATATCACTACGAGGATGAACACGTGGCTGGGTCCCAGGTTTTGACTCAGTGGTGCTTTAAAATACCCTCATCAATTACCCCTAGTCCTATATGAAGCGAGACGGTCAAGTGTATCAATTCCTAGTTAGAACGGGCATCCTGAAGACTTCGAAGTACGAGAAATACCTCTGGTTGATATTTTTCCAATAATTAACTTTTTCTGGGGGGTGAATTCTAGATAGGCCCCTAAACAGTCGGGGTCTGGGGTCAAGTAGTATGGCAGGGAGCCTTAGAATTTTTTGGATTTTGAGGACGGCACTTTTCCCATGGTCAACTTTTTATGAGGAGCTAATTTAAAATAGGCCCTCATACGACCGAGGTTCGGGGTCAAATAGCACGATAGGGCAACCCCGAATTTCTTTGATTTTTATGACGGCTCTTTTCCCATGATTAACTTTTTCTGGGGAAGGAATTTTAAATAGGCCCCTATACGACCATGGTCTAGGGTCATGTAGCATGACAGGGCGACCCCGAATTTCTTTGATTTTTAGGGCAGCACTTGTTTAAACCATGAACAGATCTTGAGCACAGACTGACCTTCACTGCGGAGAGAATAAAGGTGAGCCCCAGGGGGTGCGCACCGCGGACGGGTAGAAGGGAGAGGTGGGGTACCCCCAAGGGTACCGAGTACACCCGAAGGTTGGCTCCTAGGGCTAGCGCCTGGGGCTAGGTTAGCCCCTGGGGGGGGGGGGGGGGGGGGGGCTAATTGTGGGGTCATCCCCTCTTTCTTTTTGTTGAGGCCAGGACTTTGCACCCTTTGAAGTTTTTTACACTCTGCACCCTTGAATTTTAGCTATTATTTCACCTTTCACTATGGAAGTTTTTTGGGGCACAAGATTTTCACACTTTACACCATTGCACCTTTGAACACTAGTTCACCTTGCGTCATGGATCAATAAGCTTGGTAGTAGAGCGCCACTAAAATTTTGGTCGCCAATTTGACGTTGTGCACCCTAAAGCTCGAACACCACTTTGACAAATTTGTATCCTTGGTGTTTTTTCATTAGTTTAGCACTACAATCTCCTCTGCTACCCTCTTCATGGATGAGGCCTGAGGGGAAAGCACCTTAAGCATATTAGGGATTTGATCGCCAAGAACTTTGGTCGATATATTTGGAGATAGCCTTGAACTGCGACTTACTGGTAAAAGGTAGCGTGGCAGGGTATAAGGCAACACTTATGGACGACGCCCCTAGACGGCCTTTTCTCGAATTGATTAGAGAACAATCTTGAATGAAGAGATTCTAAGTGAACTCCTAATAGACAGAATTCTGAATGGCAATTCTCAACCCGCTAATGATCTATCTTAAGCGTAGAGTTTCAGGGTGGGCCTTGACGGGCAAAATTCCTGACGGGGCGAGCTCTAGGTCGTTGCTTTTTCAGCACTTAGGATTTCGTAGATTTCTTTTCACTTACTCCTATTTTTTTGCGTGTGAATGTGCAAGCTTCTGAGTAGCATAGGTAGGGTACTTCAAAGTCTACTACTTCATCTCTACGTTTTTTTCCAAGTCACTTTCTGCTTGGTCTAGTTTTCAAAGTTGTAAAATTTTGAATTTTTTTTAAAAAAAACTTCTTGTCTCTGCCCAGGACCATGAACCACTAGTCCCCCAGTCCAAGACACCTGTTGGTTGTAAGGAAATCATGTTGTGGACATAGGAGGAGGGTTTCCTAATGTAACTGGTCCTCTCAGTCCATAGGGGCGCAATGCGGTGGTTGGTCCCCCATGGCCAGTCATCGATGAGTTCTCCATAGTCAGGTTTATTCAAGAACCCTTTCAGTTATCTCCATTTAGTCCATGCAGGAGCACCTTCCTTTTTATAACGCTGGACTTAGAGTTTATTGGTGGGGAGACGTACTTAGTTGTAGACCATCAAACCCAATTAATATCTCGCCCTTGGTAGATGACCTTGGTATTTCCTTGGATATGTACTATTGACCTTTAGAAAGGGTCTGGTTTTTACCCTCGACGTTGAGCACCACGATATCGCTTGTGGAGAGTCATTCGCGACGCCGAGAATCGGGATGTTGACAAGGATAATCATCCACAACTCTAGGGGTCGGAATGCCGCCGAAGATTATCCTTCACGATGCCGAAAGTTGGGATGTTGATCTAGAGAATCATCCACGACTCTAAGGGTTGGAATGCCGCTGAGAAGAATCATTCATGACGCCAGGAGTCAGGATGTTGATCTGGACAATTATTTGTGACTCTGGGAAGGTCGGGATGATGTTCCCTAGAGAGAACACAAGGCATATTTCATAAAACATATTCTTTATTTTGATAAGCAAAACAACAACACTTTGTACAAATTGGAAGTTGTTCACAAAAGTGGATCTTCACTACGGAAACTACACTTCAGCTAGTCAGCGTTCCGCGGGTGCCTGAGCGATATATCTTTCTTTGTTTCAAGATTGGTACCCTGACATGTGATCCTAGTGACTCTATATGTCCCCGGAGTTGAATCCACCATGGGTGACATTGATTTCACCATCCACGCGCTGGTGATCATCCCTGGCCTCAAACCCCTCGGGGCTGTAAACGGTCATGGTTCTTCTTTCTTATCTAGGACAACGGATCCCCCCGAGGTTCATCATTTCTGGGCTCCCTTAATTTTCTCCCTAAACATAGTTCCTGAGACAGCTTCTTTGGATCAAAGCTTGAATCCCCTGTCAGAGTTGGAGATAGTTTTTCATACAGTGGCCTCGGTCTTGGCCTCGGTCTCGGTCGGCCTCTCTCTCAAGGGTGATAAAGGAGATAATAATTAAGCCTCGAGTTTTTCACAAAAATGTTGGCCATTGAGGCTGTGAGTAGGGTGAACCCTAGTTGGTAGTGCCTCGGGAGAAAAATGGTCTTTTCTCCACCTACATGGATCTTGATCTCCTTTCGTCTTGTAATCTGCTCAAGACTTGGGCTTGATTTGGACCTCTATTCCTTGGTTACCTTGGCTTGTTCATTGTTTTCCTCTTCCTCCTAGTTGCAGCACAAAGGTCAGCACTGCGGAACCTAGTCTCTCGATCTAGAGCTTGATCGAGAGTGGGAACAGGGTTGGAGTAGAGGTCATAGAACAACCTCTAATTCCAGAGACTGTCCACAAAGGCCTTCAGGGCAACACTTTCAGGGAGGTCATCGCACGCATTTGCTTCACAGTTAACGTGTTTGATGTAATCTCCATAGATTGAATGGGCTCCTACTGAAGAGCAAGGATATGAGCCATGGTTGTCGGCCTCTATCGGGAGCGACTGAAAACAAGCTAGGTAGAGATGGATGTTAGCCTCAAACTGTGGAACCAGGACCTTCCTACACCTGTGAGGGTAATGGGAAAGGCTTTATATCACAAAGCTACAAAGGCAACCTGCATGTCCATATAAGACTTGAACATGGATAGGTGGTCAACAAGATCTAATGCTCCATCATTTAGACTCATCTGGGGGTGAGTAAACCGCCTCGGCACTATTTTTTTCAGAACTTCTTCTACGAACGAAAACCTCACCTTCATAATAATGCCCGATCCTACTCGGCCTCATTGTACCTCTTAGAGGTAGGCTTCCATATCATCCAGGTGATGCTCCATGGCCTCCCCTGCTCGGGGCTCTCCCCATATATGACCGCTTGTAGCCCGAGCCACAAAGTGACGGAAGGAAGGCGAGTAGGAGTTGATTTCATGCTTGTGCCATCCCCTAAGATCGAACTTGTCTAGCCTATGGGGAGCTCAACTATCAAGGGACACTAATCGGTCCCTAGATGCACGTCCACACAGTGGAGGAGGTGGAGATCTTAGTGTTTCTAGGGGGGCCCTCTCTTGTCCTGTAGACTCGTGGTCATGAGGCGGAGGGCAGTCCCTTGTCGTACGCCCATTCGAAGATTCTATACAAACATCGCGGTCTAAAGGTCGCTCCTCGGGCCCTACTGTCTGGAAAGTTGGTCCCCTTGGGCGAGGGGCAGCGGCGGCAGGCACACGAGTAGGATTTGCACATATGACTTGAATTCGACCATATGGTGCTCGAGAAGATTAATTCGAGATACCTTCGCAATTCTCGAGGTTTGTCCCATAGCCCTAGATACTAGAGTAGATGGCCCTACTTGGTCCTAGGGGGTAGTTATCCTCGTTGGTGGGAGTTGAGGGTGTGGCCTTGGAATTTTTGATTCTTTTGTCCTGTGTCTGTCTTTCCGACCATACCTTGTGATCATCTAGGCTCAACTGAGAAAAGAGCAGTGATTAGGGGAAGATTTTTTGCGCGATTCCCACAGACAGTGCAAACTATTGATGTATAATATTGGTACACATCTCGAGTATAGTCCAATCAGGTGACATGTATTCTTTTGCTGAGACAGAGTTGACAGTTAAAAATTCTTCAAGTAAGCTGTATTAGGTCCTGGGAGGATTGACCTGCTGTGTCCAGAGTCTTGCTTCTCAGGAAGTGGTACTTGCAAAAGGCTCAGATCGGGTATATCCTGGTGAAGCCCCTCCGGTATGAGAATAAGAGTTCAGAGAGAAAATGTACAAAAATGTGTTAAGTAAACAAATGGACTCAAAGCATTCGCGCGTAAAATCAAGTGTACCTCGGGCTTGCATAGCCTCTGGTATATATAAGAATTGGAGATGATTAGTCGGGCCTAAACATAGTTAATTAGATAAAACCATGGGTTTAACCGATAATTTGGGGAGTTTAGGAGATAATCATTAGGCTTGGACTTTTGGGCCCATTTAGTGAAGACCACGAGCCTTTGTTAGGCCTATAGTGGTGAACAGGTGGAGAAGAGTAGAGATTTGTGGAGTCCTAGAAGAGAAGCAAGCTGGAATGGGGGAGCCAGTCGAGGTAAACGGTTGAGTCCCTCTAGTTGGTTGTCTAGGGCACAACCCAAAGCTCAAGGCAGCATGTCCCTGCGGGGCACTTTGCACCCCCTGAGGTGCAAAGGAGATTCCAGGGAGGAGCCGTAGTTAGTGTAGGTTCCAGCGTGGCGTTGTGGATTCCAGAATGCGTCTATGTCACTACGAGGACAAACACATGACTGGGTCCCAGATTTTAACTTAGTGGTGCCCAAAAATATCCTAATTAGTTGTTATTTTAAAATATTAATTTTGGGTCTAAATAGAAAATTAAAATTAGTAAGGGGAGATTAATATAATTTTAAAAAAAATAATAATAAATTAAAATTAAAAACATGTGGTTGCAAGGACACAAGTGTCCTTGCCAAGAGTTAGCCACCAACATAAGGTTGGTGACTAAGCAAAGAGGGAAAAAAAAAAAGGGTCAAAATGTAAAACCCACATATATATAGGTTATTTCTTCATAATTCACTTTCTTTTTATTACCTATTTACTTTGTATCTCTCTCTATACTCTCACAAATCCTCTAAGGTAATCCATTATCCAAGGTAATTCATTTAACCTTAACTCTTATTGTTTCTTTTTTTTTTTTAAAAACAATTATATTTAAAATTTTAAATAAAATTATTTAAATGGTGAAAATTTTAACTACAAATCCTAAATGTTTATTAAAATGATATTTTTAATATTTCATTGACTAATAATATTACTAATAGTCAGATAATATTTTTGTTGTAATTAAATTATTAATTGATAAATTTTATAAATATAACAATAATATTTTCATTATACAAGTAATATTGGGTTATGAAAATATAACGTTTAATTATATTAATTTTTATATGATTAGGAAAATTTAGGAATGGAAAAATAATTGCATTTTTTGTATCACGTATTGTAATACCCCAGAAATTTATATTTTTAAAAAAATTATTTATATTAGTTTAATAATTTTGGAATTATTTTGTAATTTATGGTATAAATAGTATTTGATAATTTTTGGAGTTAGATGTTAATTTTAAATTGACTTTTCAAAGTTTTGGGACAATTATATTATTTAAAATATACTTTTAAGAATTTTGGGATATAATTAATATTTTTTATTTTATTTTAAAGGGATATTTCTATAAATAAATTAATAAATAAATTAAATAAATAAAGTGGCCAAATTTTTAATTTTTTTTTTTCCTTCATAAAGAAGGAAACAAAAATTGACCACATAGAGACACGTGTTATGTTACGTGGATAATAATAAAAGTAATATAAGTGATAAGTAAGGGATCATCATATATGAACTTATATCATTATCTTAAGCATATATATTATATGTTTATTTGGCTATGGCTTTTGGGACGACAAGAAAAAAAACAAAAAAAGGAAAGCTCAAAAACAAAATAAACATTTATACCGTGGCAATTTTGGATTCAGATTTCAGGTAGAATTTCTAACTCTTTTAATATATGTATTTAATTTCTCTATTGTGGGATTTACATTACTATTGTTATCGAATTATAGTTGTTAATTTCCATGAAATAATTATGATTATGTGCCAATTATGTGGAAATCATGCCTATGTGTTTTATTTGTTGTATTAATTAAATGCACGTATTAAAGGGGTTGAAATTCGACTGAGCGTTGGCTCACAACCCCATATTTTTTATTGTAGGGACAACGAGAATGAAACGGTGACACGAATTGTATAGGAATTTCTATTTGTAATAGTTGTTTTCTTATTTACTGTTGTAAAATCGAATCGATGAATTCGGAATTTTTACTGTTGCAAAAATCTCTTGAATTTTTAAAAAAAATAATGTATTCGCTACTTCATTGAGGCGATTAGATAATGCAAGAGTATTCTATGTTCAAATCAAATTAAGGGACCAAATTGAGATAATGGTTCGGTTTCTATCCTCGGAATTGGAGCCTTGATTGATTATTTTGCAAATCAATTAAATTAGAATTCACTATTTCTTAAAAGAAAACAAAAATTGAACTTAGTTATTCTCAAAATTTAAGAACTATTTTATGGATAATGAAATAATGGATAATATGAATAATTGTTTTTTTATTTAAATTTGATTATTCACTATTGTAAAATTAATTCGATAAATCGACAAATTATAATTGTTGCAGTCACATTGTAAAAATTCTTAGATTTATGAAATGAAGAAAATGGTCGTTCGGTTTTAGTATAAATTCTTCAAGAGGAGAAACCGTGAAGCGGCCCTAGAAAATGGGCCATTAAATGGTAAAATATTTGGGGTAGAATTCTCTATAGGATAATCTAGTGGCGGGTCTGCGAAATCGAGCCGTTACATAATAGTATCAGAGGAGGTTATGACCGCCCTAGACTTAGGTTATGGTACTCATTACTCATAATAAGTGAAGTAATACTTAAAAAATAAATAAAAAATAAAAAATCTACCATCAAATATTTCCTAGAACATGTGAAAGTTTGAATTGGGAACATGAGTTGGTCGAATAACTACTGGAAGTTGCCCTCGAAGTATCTTAGGTTTGGACCATGCATTGAGGGTCATTTTGTCCACATGCGGTTATTCATTTCATGTGCTATACATAGAATTGGTTTATGAGACTTTTGTGGTTGATCCAACTCTGTGAGTCCGTGATATATATCTGAAATTGTACCTCATATGTATAGCATCATCTTTACGCTTTTGTTTGTTATAGTTCAAATGAAAAATCATGTCATATTTTTTCTCCAAACTCTGAAATTGAACCTCATATGTATAGCATCATCTTTACGCTTTTGTTTGTTATAGTTCAAATGAAAAATCATGTCATATTTTTTCTCCAAACCTGTGTACATAGGGATGTTATTGTTGGTGGTGGTTGGTTGGGGCAATTTTTAAATTTATAAGAGTTAATTTTCTGTCATTTTTAAATTGTTTCCATCTTATTATTTTGATAAATTAAGGAACTCCCTACTTTAAGACTATTAAACTATTTGTCAATTAATTAAAGGTTAGTTGTTAGTTTCTAAAATTCGTGACTTCTATTGTCTCTATTGTTTAGGAAAATGAGTAATTTTGAGAGTTACAATGTCAATTAATATGATAAATTCATGATCATGCCCATTTGTGGTGGTGTCTAAAATTGATCTTTATTTATTTATTTAATTTTCTTAATTAATTTAAAATTTTATACCAAAATATTGTGTTAGTCGTGGACCATAGGATAAATTTTTAAAATGATCGATTTAAAGAGTGTTTACTGTCTTCTATATAAATAATCAAATTATATTTTTGTATTAAATTATGGAGAAAAAAAATTGATGAAAATAGACAATTTTATTATATTAAATGGATCAAGTAAAATTTTAAAGGTGAAAAAATTATTTTTATTATTGTACTATGTTATAACTGTCTCGTCAGGAGGGCATGTCCTGCGAGATGTGGTTGGTCCTTACAAGAGGACATGTCCTGTAGGACATTATGTTATGACCGGACAAGAGAGCAAGTCTTGTAGGTGGTTGAATATGTTGTTAATATATTGAGATCTGATATGAGGGAAAGTCCTGCAAGTAATTGAATATGTTGTTGATATAGTAGTTTATATTATATGTTACTCTTACCATTGGAGATATTGAATGACTCTGGCACTGATAGCAACCTTAGATTGTAAAGTTGTACAGGTTACGGTACTGTCGTAACTCTCAATTGTGAGGTGAAACGATCCTATGACTAGTAGAGAAATATGTGTGTCGTATTTTATTATATATGTTGATGATATCATTTTTGGATCCACTAATGAGGATCTTTGCCAAGAGTTTGCTAAGATAATGCAGGTTGAATTTAAAATGAGTATGATGGGGGAGCTGAATTTCTTTTTTGAATTGCATATTAAGCAAACCAAATAAGGGATATTTGTAAACTAAGCTAAATATACCAAGGAGTTGTTAAAGAAATATGGCTTGGAATGAGGTAAAGAGTACAAAACTCCCATGGCAATGGCTACAAAAATTGAAAAAGACAATACGGGCAAAAGCGTTAATGAAAAGATGTATTGAGGTATGATTGGTAGCTTGTTGTATTTAATTGCTAGTAGACCTGACATTATGTATAGTATTTATCTTTGTGCTAGATATCGGTCTTGTCCTAAAGAATCGTACTTGACTGTAGTTAAGCGAATTTTTCGTTATTTAAAGGGGACGACTGACCTATGATTATGGTATCCTAGGATGAGTGATTTTAAATTGGTAAGTTACTCCGATGCTGACTTTGTCGGTTGCAAAGTTAAGCAAAAAAGCACAAGTGGATCATGTCATTTGTTAGAACATGCTTTGGTTTCTTGGTCAAGTAAGAAACAGAATTCAATAGTCTTATCCACTACTGAGGTTGAATACATAGCAGTTGGTAACTGTTGTGCTCAAATTTTATATATTAAGCAACAATTAAATAATTTTGGAGTTTGTATGGAGGAGGTCTCGATCTTTTGAGATAATAAAAGTGCTATATGTCTAAGTAAGAATCCTATATAGCACTCACGAACTAATCACATAGAGGTCACTTTATTCGTGATCACATTCAGAAAAGGGATATTATTATTGAGTATATTGATACCTCCGACCAGCTTGCTGATGTTTTTACCAAACCACTAGCGGAAGATCAGTTTGTGAAAATCATTCGTGGTTTGGGAATGGCTAGGCATAATGATATTGGCCTAGAGTGACTTACATAATTGTTGTTTTCCCCTTCCCTACCTAAATTGTCTTTTGAAGATGACAAAGGGGGAGAAACGAGTGATATTTTATTTAGAGGGAGAATTCTAAAACTGTGTTTTAATCAAAAGGGAAAAAAAAACTGTATTTTAATCAAAAGGGAGAAATTTAAAAAATTGTGTTTTATTGAGTATCTTTTAAATTGTAAATTATTGAAATCTTCATTATGATGTTTAAATGAGTTAAAGAACCCGTCCTCGGTTTCAGTGGGAGTGTTGTTATATTTTATTTTTAAATAAAACATCAAAGTTAAATGTCATCATCAAAAAGGGGGAGATTATTGATTCCAAGATTTAGATGAACAATTAAGTATTGATATTTTGGTGGAACTAATGTTTGATCAAGTGTTTCAGTAATTTAAAGTTCCAATAATGAAGATGTCAAAGTGAATGGATGCTAAATGAAGATATCAAGATGATGATGAAGTATTAAGAGTTTGAAGACATTAGGGAAAATAACTTAGGTAAATATAAACTCTTAATATCCCATTTAGGAACACACACACGATACAAAATGAATTTTATCTTTTATGTGTGTTTTGGTTGAGTATATTTATTTGCTCCTATGTAAATTAAAAAGAAATATTTTTGAATGACTAAAATAGAATATAAGAGTATTAATGGAGTTCATTTGAATATAAATAGAATAAAGGGGCAAAATTGTAAAAGAAAATAAGTTAAAAACGAGATTAGAGAAGAGATTCAGGAGAGGGAAGTCGACTGAGGAGTCGATCGGAGAAAGAAGATGAATTCTCTGAATCTGCGAGTCGAGAGAGAGGTCAACCAATAGAAGCTTGACAAACTCTCTGAATTTGCGAGTCGACAGAACGGTCGACCGGTGTAAGCTTGGCAAACTCTCTGAATCTGCGAGTCGACTAAGGAGTCGACCGATCAAGTGCATGGGCTACTTCCAGTATCTTTCAGTCAACTGGGCAGTCGACTGAACGCGCAGTTTCAGGATATTGGTTGATCCAATTTTAAATCCAAAAGTAGTCATTTTTTGTTAAGATTTGAGAGAGATTTCGGAGATATTCTTAACATTTGAGATATGGTTCATATACTAATTAAATTCTTTCAATATGGTTCATTAATTATTAAAGTTTCTCAATTTGGTACTTAAAATTGATTCTATACTTATTTGTTTTAATTGAGAAATACTTTGGGGATTTAATTGAGAGTTTTAAAAGTTGTTATTAAGTGAAATTTAACTTAAATGAAGTCCTCATATTATGAAGGGTCTATAAGAGTATTTTATTGTCATAGCACTTGTAAACTAGCCGTTAGGAGGCTGATTACATGTGCTCTTATATAGACCTGCGAATTTTCTAAGAGAGCTAATAATTCTAATCATTCTAAGAGATAAAATCAGTCTATATCTTTTTGAGAGAGCGTTTATAAGAGTTATCATTCAACGATACTGTGAGTTGTTCTAAGAGTGATTCTGATAATCAACTGCGATCAATTTGTGCTGATACTAGAATTGAAGCTACATTGTTTTCATCCCTATATATCTAAATCTATAATACCTTAATCAACATGTCAAATTATCAAGAGTTCTAATGTACAAGTAAATTATGTGGATCCATTACAATCAATTGACTTCTGATGCGAAATCTTGTGACAATCAATCACGAGAAGAACATAGATCAAGCGGGTACCTAGTCTTCCTCAACCAAATCTCCAAAGTTCCTCAATGGGATTCACGATTCACTTCCAGATGGAGAGAAGTGAGTTGTCAAGATGATTTGGTATTATTGGGGACCATAACTCTAATATTATGTATTTATATGGTGTGATTAGGGTTCCCATAATCCCCTAATCACCCCCAACAGTTTCCAGTATCTACTCATTAAACTCATATTCTTTTGAGTAGTCTATGGGCTTACCCAAATTAATTAGATCACTTAATTTTAATCCATTAAATTTAAATAGTAAATATAATTGTATTAATAATATGTTATCCAAAATTAGATTAGAAAATAAAATTTCCTAACAATCTTCCACTTGGGCTACATATTATTCCTGAAACAATTATATCACAAAATTCCTTAGGCACGCATCTGTATGCTATTTATTCTTAGACTTTTCCTTAAACAATCTGGTCTATCTCATATACTAGCAATGGAATTACCACATCTTATATCATAATACAGGTGCGACCAAATCACGATGATCACCATACTAATATACTCAATGACATAGATCAAATGTAGATAGGTAGCACATAAATTACATGCAATGTGATCTTATACATATCTATTTCTAACTAGTTCAACTTTATTCTTTAGTGAGATCAATACTTAATCTTTCTATCCTTATGTTAAACCACAATTAGAAAGAATACATTTAGAGTAAATAAATTTTAATCCATCAGCTTTATTCTGCAGAAATTAAATATACGTATCTAATAAAAGAACATTTAACAAATACAAACTCCCACTAAACCAACACATCATCAAATAAAAACTACACCCATACGAGCAGTATGCTCATTAAATACCTTAGGTGGAAAACCTTTAGTGAGTGAATCTGCAATCATGGAGTTTGTTTCCATATATTCTATAGACACTATCTTACTCTGAATTCTATCTTTAGCGACTAAAAACTTGATCGGAATCAGAATACCCAATGATCTCCAAATGATCTATCTTCCGATAAGTGAGCATGTAATCTTTTGTTTTCTGTAAATACATTATAACCCGTTTGGCTGGTTTCTAATGATACATTCTAGGGTTACTTAAGTATCTGCCAACATCCCAAATATGAACGCTAAATCCATACGCGTACATACTTGAACGTACACAAGACTCCCTTCTGTCGATGCATAAGGAATCTTCTATATCTTCTTTTTTTCCAACTCATTCTTGGGATATTAAGTGAGACTAAACATGTCTCCTTTAGCAATAAGAGTATTTCCTAGTGCACAATATTTCATGCCAAATTTAGCGAGCACTTTATCGATATAACTCTTTTGTGATAACTCAAAGGTACCCCCAAGAGCGATCTCGGTGTATCTTTATTTCTAATACAAAAGAGACACCCCCAAGATAATTCTTAGTTAGAAATCTCTTAGTTTCATGCAATAAGCCTATATCGTTGCCAGCTATCAATGTGTCATTGACATATAGCACTGTAAATAAGGAATTTACTCCTACTAAACTTGTGGTATACACAATCATCAACTTTATTTACCTCAAAACCATATGAGACAATGATTTGATGAAATTTGTGACACCATTTGATGGGAAGCTTGTTTGAGGCCATAGATGGATTTCTTTAACTTGCAAACCATAGACTTTGGATTGCCTGATACAAAGTTTTTTGGTTGCACCGTATATATCATTTTGTCAATGTTCCCATTGAGAAACGTAGTCTTGACATCCATATGATGTCGCTTTAGATCAAAATGAGATCAAAATAAGTCACCAGTACCATTATAGTTCTAAAAGAGTCTTTCGAAAATACTGGAAAGAAAGTCTTTGTAGTATATGCCTTCCTTTTGAGTAGGGCTGGCAAAACAGGTATTTACATGATGACACAACACGAGACCGACACGAAATTAGCAAGTCTAGGTTTTGCTTATCAGGTATCGAGTCGTTATTGTATCAGACTTGATAACCTGATAAGAAATAGTACAGGTTATCAGGTTAACCTGATAACCCAATAGGTTACACGATAAGACACGATAAGAATTTTGTGTATTCAGGTTACACAATAACCTGTGACCTAATAGGTTATCCGTTAATTTAATAAATTATTTTTACACCCCCCAAATTATCAAATATCATAAATTAGTACTTAATATATATATTTAGATTTCTCAAACCCTAACCCATTTGATATTCATTTCGTCGCTGCTCACTCTGTTCTTCCTCCCTTCGCCACAAGACGACGACGACAGAGGACCGCCGCTGCTCCACTTCGTTCTCATGACGACCATCGCTGGTCCACAAAAGTCACAAGACGACGACTGTCGCTGCTCGTTCGTTCGATTCCAGGTAGATCTAAAGTCACATTTTATTTTATTTTTTTGTAGATCTGAAGGGTTAGGAATCGAGATCAAACCCTAACCCATTTGATATTCGTTTTCGTGGTTGCTCACTTGCTCGGTGCTCATTCCATTCTTTCTCCCTTTGCCACAAGACGACGACGAGGGAGGACCGCCGCTGCTCCACTTCGTTCTCACGACGACCGTCACTGCTCCACAAGACGACGACCGCTGCTGCTCGTTCATTCGATTCTAGGTAGATCTGAAGTCACATTTCATTTTTTTTTTGGTAGATTTGAAGGGTTAGGGATCAATAGATCTAGTTTTGTCCAGATATTTGTTATAATTTCTAATTATTTTTTATTTCTCAGTTGATCAGTTCCACCATTCGTCCTTCATCGTTCGAATCTGAGCAGAATCTTAGCCGCCGTTCTCGAATCTTCTATTATTGGTGAGTGAAATCAGGGTTTTTATTTTGAAAATATGTTATTTTTGTGATTGTTCTCAAATTTCTCAGTTCTACAGTTCGTCTTAAAAATCTCAGTTACTATTCTCGAATTTTCTAGTAAGTGAGGGAGTGAAATCAGGGTTTTTATTTTGTAAAGTACTTCTAAGTCTTCTTATTTGTGTTTGTGCTTGATATTTTCTTCACAAATCCGTATTCTCATTTGTGATTGATCTGAAATTTCTTTGAATTGGTGAGTGAAATCTGCATTGGTGATATTTTCTCCACAAATCCGTAGTGTTTCTAATTATGTTTTGTAATTACATGTAGATGGATACCATAGATTCAAATGATTTACCAATCACGGTAGAAACTGAAAATGATGATGAGTCGCAGGTGGAGGATGATGTCAAAAACAACACAATCAGAAAACGAAAGAAAGTAAAAAGAAGTCCAATTTGGAGATTCTTTGTAACAATCAATGAGAAGAATCAAGATGGTAAGCAATTATGTAAGTGTAAGAAATGTGGGAAAACAATGGTCGGTGATAGCCGGTATGGTACCGGTAACATAAACCGTAATATTAAATCTTGTCCTGGAATCAATTCACAAGATGTAGGACAAATGATATTAGATCACAGTCAAAGCTCACTATCAACTAGAAGTCGAAAAATTGATCAAGAGAAATTTCGTGAGTTGTTGATTGCTGCTATTGTCATGCATGATTTACCAGTATCGTTTGTTGAGTACAAGGGCATACGAGATTTATTATCGTATTTGAATGAGGATGTGGTTCATATCTCTAGGAATACTACTAAGGCTGATCTTTTCAAAATGCATAAGAGAGAGAAGGTAAAAGTAAACTACATGCTTGAAAAATGCCCTGGTAGAGTTTTCTTAACCTCTAATATATGGTCATCCCTCACTACTGATGGCTATATATGTGTCACAGCGCATTTTATTGATAGTGATTAGATTTTACAAAAAAGGGTAGCAAGTTTTTATTGCAAGCCACCTCCACATAATGGTGTTTTCATGAGTGAGAAAGCTTATGCTTTGTTATCTGATTGGGGAATAGATAATAAATTGTTTTCTTTGACTTTGGATAATGCAACATGCAATGATGCGTTTGCGAGAATATTGACAAGTCAATTGAATTTGAGAAACAGTCTTTTATGCAAGGGTGCATTTTTTCATTTAAGGTGTTGTGCCCACATTCTTAACTTGGTAGTGCAAGATGGTTTAAAAGAAATAAGTTCATGCATTGAGAAGATTCTTGAGAGTGTGAAATATATTAAAGGGTCATAGGTAAGAAAGTATAAGTTCTTAGAATGTGTGAATTTCCTGTCTTTAAATGCTAAGAAAGGTTTACGACAAGATGTTCCTATTCGATGGAATTCAACTTACCTAATGCTTGAAAGTGCATTATATTTTCGTAGTGCATTTTGTCATTTGGAATTAAGTGACTCCAATTATAAGCATAATCCTTCTTCTTGTAATTGGGAGAAAAGAGAAAAAATTAAGAAGTTCTTGACCTTATTTTATAATATAACTTGTCAATTTTCTGGAACTAAGTACCCTACTGCCAATTTGTATTTTCCTTCGGTTTTCATAACCTATTTGACTTTGAGAGAATACAGAAATTTTGATGATGAATATATGGTGAATATGGTTATTAAAATGCTTAAGAAATTTGAGAAATATTGGTCGGAGTTTAGTATGATATTGGCTATTGCTGTGATCTTGGATCCTCGGTATAAGAATCAATTTGTTGATTTTAGCTACCAAAAACTATATGGGATTGGTTTAGTTGAGTTCTTGCGTGTCCGAGATAATTTGAATTTTCTTTTTAATGAATATATGAAATCTTTTAAGTCTTCGATCGCATCATCCTGTCCCGACAAGTGTAGTGACCAAGGAAACCTCAATGAAAATCTTCTTAGCAAAGAAAATCGAGATGTATTGAGGGTAAGTTATTAATTTGTATTTTTTCTAAATATTTTTAATTTTTATTGATATCTTAATTTACGTTGATATTTGTTCTAAATATTTTTAATTATAGGAGTTCGATTCTTTTGAAAGTGGTGAATTTGGTTCGGGTGCACAGAAAACTGAATTGGAATTATACTTGGATGAATGGAGAATAGATAGAAATTCGAAATTGGATATTTTGAAATTTTGGAAAGCGAATCAATTTCGTTATCCATAACTTTATTCCATGACTCGTGATGTGTTGAGCATACCTGTATCCACTGTTGCTTCTGAATCTGTATTTAGTATAAGTGGGAGAGTAATTGATCAACATCGAAGTTCACTCAAGCCTGAAACTATTGAAGCTTTACTTTGCACAAAATATTGGTTATTTGGGACTATGGGTAATCTTTTCTTTTTTCGGAGATTATATTTAATTTGAGTTTATATTTGTCTTACAATTATAATTTTATTAGTAATATTTTTTTTTTCACAAAAATTTAAATGCAGAAACTGCGAAAGTTTTATTGGAAGAACTTACTGAAGACGTTTTGAATTTAGATATCAACAAAGAAGATACGTCGGTAACGTCGCATTCGACTCAATGCTCAAACATTCCTTTGACTCAATGCTCAAACATTAGAAAGACAATTTATAATATCAATATTCAACAATTAATGAATTTTTTATAAGTAACAAAATGCAAGAAAAAAATCAATTCTTGCATTTTGTTACTTATAAAAAATTCATTAATTGTTGAATATTGATATTATAAATTGTCTTTCTAAATTATTTTTTTTTGTTGTTGTTGTACAGGACTAAGGTGTTTGACAATTGGAAAGTCACTAGTTTATTATTTTTATTATGGATCTATTGACAATTAATTTAAGATATTCCATATTTGGTGGTGTTATGTGAATGATGTTTGTGTTGGTATTTTTTTTTTTTTTGTGTGTGACATTGTAAATGTAATGATGGATTTTTATTTTTTCGTTGGTTTATTTTGGTTGAACTAGCTTTTTATTTTTATTTTTTTTATTTTTTTTTTCTTTTGCTTTTGCAATAATTTGTTAAGATGGTTTTAACTTAACAGGTTTACAAGTCATTAACGTGTAATGGGTTAACGTGTAATGGGTAGGTTAATGTATAATGGAAACCTATCAAGTCTTATCATGTCGTGTTTACCTGATTGGTTTTGTGTCATCGTGTGACACGAAAAATTATCGTGTCATGTCGTGTCGACACAATAATTTTCGTGTCGTGTTCGTGTTTGGGTAGTCTGACACGATAAGCTTATCGTGTCGTGTTCGTGTTTGGGTTTTATCGTGTTATCGTGTAATGACCTGTTACACGACCTGTTACCTGTTTTGCCAGCCCTAGTTTTGAGTAAAGCCTTTAGTGACTAGACGAGCTTTATATCTCTCGATCTTATCCTTTGAATCCCCCTTGGTTTTAAATATCCATTTACAACTAATGGGCTTCGCATCTTCAGGTAACTCGACGAGATCCCAAACGTCATTATCTTTCATAGACTTCAACTCATTCTTCATGGCATCAATTGATTTTTGAGAGTTAGAATTGCGTATGGCTTGATAGAAGTTGATTGGGTCATCCTCTGTTAAACCAACGCCATCGTCATGTTCTTGGAGAAAGACAATATATCCATCCGAAATCGCACCTCTCCTTTCCCGAGTAGATCTCCTCAATGGCACTTCTTGAGGTTGTTGAGGTTGTTCTATAGGTTGTGTTTGAGGAAGAATCTCATTGTTGTCTTTATCTGCAACAATGTCAAGAATAGGAGCGTGAGCCTAAACATTGTTATCTAGAGCTGGAACAGTATCTTGAACAGCGATAGGTATAGAGACTTGACCACTATCAATAACTTGTTCCCTTTTGAAGAAAACTGTGTCTTGAATAGAAATAGGTACAAAGACCTAATCACCTTCAATATCCAATTCTTATTCAAAGACAACATTTGTTCTCTTTCCCCTTCACATTCAACATCCTCAAGGAATCTCGCATTTCCCATTTCAAATAGGGATCTAGATGTGGGATCGTAAAACTTAAATCCTATTGATCGTTCAGTGTACCCAACAAAATAGTAGCTAAATGTTCTTGAGTCCAGTTTTCTTTCATGTGGCCTATAAGGCCGTGCCTCAGCTAAACAACTCCAAATGTGTAAATGTCTAATGCTAGGTTTTACGCCTAACCACAGTTCATGAGGGGTTTTAGCCACCGTTTTACTTGGTACCCTATTCAAGATATATGCTGCAGTTTTAAGTGCTTCTCCCTAGAGTGATTCTGGTAAGAAGAATGAATTATCATACTTCTTACTATGTCCTTAAGCGTTCTATTTCGTCTCTCCGCAACACAGTTCATGCCAGGTTTACCCAACATGGTATACTGCGGGGTGATTCTGCATTTCTCTAGGAATTTAGCAAAGGGTCTTGGACATTGTTTTCCTGATCCATCAAATCTCCTGTAGTATTCACCACCATGGTCTGATTTAACAGACTTATTTTTCTTTCCAAGTTGAAGTTCAACTTCAGCTTTGAAAGATTTAAGTACGTCCAAAGATTGAGAATTCTCATGAATTAAATATAGGTACCCATAATGAGAGTAGTCATCTATGAACGTGATAAAAAATATTGCTGTCCATTCCAAGATACTGTAGGGAATGGTCCTCAATATGTATTAGTTCTAAGACGCTAGAACTCCTATTGACACCCAATTTCTTTTGTTTGTCTATTTCCCTTTTACACATTCAATACAAACTTTGAAATTTATTAAATCAAGAGGATCAAGAATTTCATCAAAAAAATAAGTATCTCTATTCTCTGTTTAGAGATATATCCTAGATGCTTCAGCCAAAGTATGATAGAATTCTCATTAGCTAATTTGCATTTTGTACAAAAAGTAGTTGTCTGTAAATTTTCATTATGTGAAGTAATAGTATCCAACAACTATAGATTATCACTTAAAGAACCAGTTGCAATAATATTTGAATCTCAAAAAAGACTGAGGTTATTATTTCCAAATGAACAAGAAAAATCAAATTTGTTCAAAGTAGAAATAGAAACCAAATACTGTCTAAATGACAGTATTACATATGTTTCTTTCAAATCTAAAAAGTAACTAGTCTTTAAGGATAATCTAAAAGTCCCTATTGCCTCAATAACAACTTTTTTTCCATTGCCTACATAGATGTATCTTTCAGTATCAATTGGCTTTCGGCTCCACAGGCAACCTTGCATAGACACACTTATATTAGTAGTAGTAGCAAAAACTACCCACCAACTGCAACTAGGTACAGACGCTAAATTAACCTCAGAACAAACCAGAGTAAGAAGCTTACTCTTCTTTACACACCATGCGGCGTACTTGAAACACTCTATTTTTATATGTCCAGCTTTCTTGCCGAAGAAATAGGTAAAATTTTTATCCTAATTCTTTTGCAATTTGGATTGTTGTATTCCAACTACAGCTTCCTAACCTTTATCTTTTTGTCGTTTCTTACTCTTAGAGGTAGTAGCTAAGTGAGCACTTTAATTCCTTTCTCGCTTAATTCTTTTCTTTTTCTTGCACACAATCAAATATGAGCTCATTAAGAGTCCATTTATCATTTTGAGTATTGTAACTCACTGTAAACTGTCTGTATTGTGCAAGAAGAGAAATAAGTACTAAATGCATGAGTTAGTCCTTAGACAGCTCTAACTTTAGTGCCTTTAGTTTTGAAGCAACATTGGACATTTCCATAATGTACTCCATTACATTCTCTTTTCCTCTTATACTTTATTGAGACAAGATTAGCTAAAAGCGTACTTGTCTCAACCTTTTCTTTACAAAACGTTTTTCTATTTCCTTAGGGAACGTCTCAGCAGTTACATCATCAAATATACTTCCCCTGAATATTTTCGGAACGTTGCATTGGATCATCATAATATTTATGCAATTAGAACGATCCCACCTCTCATATTCCCTTTTATCCTCATGGGAACTTTCTTTAGTGAGAGGTGAAGGCTATTCTTTCCTTAGCGCAAAGTCAAAATCCACACAGCTGACAACAATTGAAATGTTCTCTCTCTATTCCTTAAAGTTTGTACTGTTAAGCATTGGAATGGAATTTATGTTGGCAGTAATAGTAGTAGTAAGTAGATAGAAAACAAAATAAACAAGCACACATACAAGTATGTCATAAAATAATGAAACAAGATACCTAACACAACATTAATTTCTAGTCTTTGGACAGAGGAATTAACTGTAATTGGTACACTCAGCGCAGGAATCAAATGTTGATAATAGGTCTTATCAAATAATAAGCCTTTCTTTGGACCAACTTATTATTCACATGGAAACTTGATAATCATCACACATTTATTCCTGCAGGTATGTTTATTATTTGGCCAAACAATAACCTTCATTTGGGTCGATTATTGATTGCATAGATAATAACTATACTAATCTTAAACAATATTTATTCTTTAGTTAAACGACAACCTTCCTTTGGTCAGGTTATGATTTGCATAAATAACAAATATCAATGTTTGTTATTCGGCCAAACAATAGTCTTCCTTTGGGCCGGCTATTGCTTGCATAAAATAGTAAATATTTATATCTCAATATCCTAAAATAAAATAAACTACACAACACAGATTACTTTGGTAACATATTGTTTAATTTTAATTTATTTCAATATATAAGATTAAATTAGTTGACCGTCCTTATAGTCCGTTGATCGAATGCCGTGCAACGAGTTAAAGTTTCCGACGTTGGGCATTCAATCGGTTGACTTATCCTTAAAATTGCAATGATCGAATCTGTCCTTAAACCGTCAGTTGACCGAACATGAAGGATCGGTTAACCGATCGGTCATCCTAGTAAAATGTGGGATCTTGAATTAATCGGTCGACCGAAATTAGACAACCTTGACATCCTGTATCGATCAGTTGACCGACCATAAAGGGTCGGTCGACTGATCGATTAGAACCCAAAAATCAGCATCCTGAATCAATCGGTCGACTGACCGAGAAGGGTCGGTTAATCGATCAATTCAGAGCCCAAAAATGCCCTTTTATTGAATCAGTTAACCGATTCAACCCTAATTCAACCAGATTTGATTTCAATCCCAATTTTGACCAAGATTCAATTCTATTTTAGGAAAACTCAAAACATAAAAGTTGTAGACCTTGTTTTGAACTTTCCACAGAATTTTGAATCATCTCAATTGAAGTTTGCATGAGAATGTTAAGGCCGAAATACGAACGCCTGCCAAAATTATTTGAACGGTCTCTCAATAGATCGATTGACTGACCAAAAAGAGTCGATCGACCGACCTGTCCAGATTTGGTTCGTTTCTTCATTTCTGCAATGAAAAGACCCCAAAAAATCGAAAATTTAGGGTTTTTCCTTCATTAGATCCATAATATTTAGAAGGAAATCACATAAATCATGCAAAACACAAAATAAACCTTAATGTTTTCTCCCATTATTTTCACAAATAAACCAACTTTAATGGAGAAAACACAAATCCTCAAATTCTACGAACTTGAAAATCTCAAGAACCCTAATGATTTAATATGGAGCAGGCTCCGATACCACTTGTTGGGATTTTAATCCGTATAGATCTAAATCTATAATATCTTAATCAACATGTCAAATCACCAAGAGTTCTAATGTACACGTAAATTATGTACCTGGATCCATTAGAATCAATTGACTTCTGATGCAGAATCATGTGACAATCGATCACGAGAAGAATACGAATCGAGCAGGTACGTGGTCTTCCTCAACCAAATCTCTGGAGTTCCTCAATGGGATTCGTAATTCACTTCCAAATGGGGAGAAGTGAGTCGTCAAGATGATTTGGTATTATTGGGGACCATAACCCTAATATTATATATTTATATGGTGTGATTAAGGTTTCCATAATACTCTAATCACCCCAACAATTTTTTGTATATACTCATTTAAATCCACATTCTTTTGAGTAGTCTATGGGCTTATCCAAATTAATTAGATCACTTAATTTTAGTCCATTAAATTTAAATAGCAAATATAATTGTATTAATAATATGTTGTCCAAAATTAAATTAAGAAATAAAATTTCATAACATTGGCTGCTAATAATAGCTCAAATACGAAACGAACATATAAATCAACGAGGAAATAACTGAACTCTTTGATTCAAGTAAATAAAAAGTAATGGAGAAGATGAACTGAAGACGAAGTAAAAAAAACACGAAGTAAAAAAACAAACAAAATAACTCTTAGACTCAAGTAAAAGAAAAATAAAATGAATAGATTGAAACAGAGAAAAAACAAGTAAAATGGCCGAATAAACTAGCGAAGAAGAGGATCTGTCATCTTATAGGAAAAACACACGAGTAATAAATATATAGAGAAAAAAAGGAAAGAAAAATAAAATTGATTTATTACATATTAGTCCCCAAAGTTTTTCTTAAATGACATTTTTGTCTTTCTATTTCTAGTATTAGGGTTAAAACTAGAAAATAGATTTAAAGGTTGACTTTCAAAGGGTAAAATAGGTATTTTCTTTTTCCTTTTTAGCTCAGGGGTGTTTGTGGCTTCTGACCAAATTTATTAAGGGATCTACCAACACATTTTACTAGTAGTGGGATGTCGGTGGAGCTTTATAAAAAAACAGGGGTGTCTGAGGTATTATTCCCTTAAAATGGAAAAAGCTTTACCAACTAAAACTTTGGTTTTTCTGAGAGCTTGGTAGATAAAGGTGAAAAACCATACCTAGGGAAACATAGTCAACAGTTCCCTTGATGGAGGAAACTGAATTGATTTGACCACTTGAAGTTCCAGAAATGAATTTCGCTAAGCCAAAATCTCCGACATGGGCAGTCATCTCTTCATCCAACAGAACGTTGGTTGGATTCAGATCTCCATGAATGATACTTGACTCATTACCGGAGTGAATGTTAATTTGTGGCTCAAATTTCAACCATTATGGGCTATTATGTTTAACAAAGGGAGAGATTTGTCTTGGCTGACAAAGTTTTTTGAAGTAAAAGTTGGTGGCCTTTTTTGACATTTGTTATAAAATGGGGATGGGTGGCTACTCTTTTACTTGTTCACATGATGAGGATAAGGACTTTTGTAAGTGGCCATTTTTTGACATAGAAAGGTGGTGACTTTTGGTAGTAGAGTCAGTGTTACCTTTGTTGGAAATCATGTGGGTGGCAATTTGATTATTGAAAATGGAGCCGGCCATTTTGATCGAAGGAAATCATATTTGATTTCCTCTCCTTCATCTGCTTATAAAAATGGCAGAGGTTCTACCTTTAAGAGATAGAGTGAGAAATCTCTCAGTTTGGTGTATTTAAAATTCTATAGTGGAATTTTGTCTGCCCATACTTAAAGATAGTGTATTTGTTGAGAGAGATTTTTGGGGAGATTTTGTTGATAGTTCTTGAGTTTAATAACTTATCTCCTTTTGTGTAATTTTCTTCATGTTAGTGAAACCATTCGTTGTTCTTCACTCGTGGAGTAGGCAAGTTGTGTCGAACCACGTTATATCTTGTGTCACTTTTGTATTAGCCATTTTCTCTGTTTTTCGCATATTCTCTATTTACATATTTTTGTCACCTCTAAACTAAACAAGTGGTATTAGAGCCCAAGGTTCAATGGCTTCCACGAAATTTGAAATAGAGAAGTTTGATGGAAAAAATGGTTTTAGTTTGTGGAGTATCAAAATACGCGCACTTTTAAGACAACAAGGCTTGGCAAAAATTTTGGATGCAGACGAGGCATCCAAGTTATCCAAGAAGCAGGCAGGAGAGATGGAAGAAAAGACACATAGTGCAATTCAACTATCTCTTGCAGATGCAGTGCTCAGGGACGGTGCAAACAAAGAAACAACTAAGGGGCTATGGGACAAGCTAGAAAGCTTGTATATGATGAAATCTCTCACGAACCAGTTGTATTTGAAGCAACGGTTGTACACTCTCAGGATAGAGGTGGGTATGTCCATACACCAACACCTTAATAATTTTTATCGAATTATCATGGATTTGAAGAATATTGACGTCAAGGTTGATGAGGAGGACTAGGCTCTTATCCTTTTGTGTTCACTACCAATTTCATATGATTCCTTTGTTAATTCCATGTTATATGGATGGGATTAAATTTCCTTGACCGACGTCAAGGCATCCTCAAATTCGAAAGAGTTGAGGACTAAGTTAAATGGCGAAGGTAGTGATAACCAGGCTACAGGCCTGTTCATTAAAAGGAAGAAAGGTTCTAAGAAAGGCGATGGTAAATCGAAGAAATATATTAAGTATTATTATTGTCACCAGTTTGGGCATTACAAAATGGAGTGTCCTAAGCTCAAAAAATGTGATGGTCAAGGGACAGATGCAGAGGCAAATGTTGGTGTGAATGAAAATTCACAATTTGTTCTTTATGTTACAACTTCACAAATTTACTCCAAAGACGAGTGAATTTTAGATTCGTGTTGTTCTTATCACGTGTCCCCTAATAGGGATGCGTTTACCACCTACGATTCGGTCAATGGTGGCATAGTCTTGATGGGTAACAGTACTTCTTGCAAGATTATTTGGATTGGCTCAGTCCGGATCCAGTTGAATGATGAAGCTCTTAGAACATTAACGGGTGTCCGTCACATGCCAGATTTGCAGAAGAGTCTCGTGTCCTTGAGCAGTTTGGATTCCAAAGGCTGCAGGTTCTTCGCGAAATGTGGAGTTTTAAAGGTGAGCAGAGGTGCCGTAACAATGATAACAGAGAAAAAGATTGGCGGCCTTTATGTTCTTTAAGGTGGTACAGTTAGTACTATAGGTTCTTCGGGGTCTCAAAAGCAAGTGGAGCTTCGAATGAGATAATTTAGTAGAGTGCGAGTTAGTACTCTTTCAGTCCATTGAGGAGAGTTTTCAAAGAAGACAGGTTGTCGGTCTCGGATGAAAAACACAAATTTGTGAAGCACTTATTGTGGCAGAGAATATGAGATTCCATATTCCAGATTTGTCAAAATAAATGAGTCTGTCCGGCGAATTTTGTTACATCGAGTTGATGTTTGTGGACAAGTTCAAACGAGCTCTTGAACTTGGTTGGAGTTAATCTCTAAAATTGAGATTTTGTTGGAGAAGATAGTATGAGAAAGAATGTTTGGTAGAAAATTTCGCCAAGATGAAGATTGTTAATTTGTGGCTCAAATTTCAACCATTATGGGCTATTATGTTTGACAAAGGGAGAGATTTGTCTTGGCCGACAAATTTTTTTGAAGTAAAAGTTGGTGGCCTTTTTTGACATTTGTTGTAAAATGGGGATAGGTGGCTACTCTTTTGCTTATTCACATGATGAGGATAAGGGATTTTGTAAGTGGCCATTTTTTTTTACATAGAAAGGTGGTGACTTTTGGTAGAAGAGTCGGTGGTACCTTTGTTGGAAATCATGTGGGTGGCAATTTGATAATTGAAAATGGAACCGGCCATTTTGAACGGAGGAAATCATATCCCTCTGCTTATAAAATGGCAGAGGTTCTACCTTTGAGAAATAGGGTGAGAAATCTCTCAGTTTGGTTTATTGGAAACTCTATAGTAGAATTTTATATGTCCATACCAAAAGATAGTGTATTTGTTGAGAGAGATTTTTTGGGGAGATTTTGTTATTAGTTCTTGAGTTCAATAACTTATCTCCTTTTGTGTAATTTTTTTCATATTAGTGAAACCATTCGTTGTTCTTTGCCCGTGGAGTAGGCAAATTGTGTCGAACCACGTTATATTTTGAGTCACTTTTGTAGTTTTCATTTTCTCCGCTTTCTGCATATTCTCTATTTTCATATTTTTGTCGCCTCTTAACCCAACCCAACAGTGAAGATACACCAATGCCATAGCAATATCAATGGAAATGATCTGCATCAAATTAAGAATCTGAAACCTCTCTTCCTGTTGTCCATTTTCTTCATGCAACCATTTATCCAGGCTTCCCTTTGTCGTGTATTCAAACACCAATGCTTTGAAGTCATTACCTGGGAAATCAACATTAGAACACACGGTCAAAATTTTTAATAGATTTCTATGCCCTATAGCTCTCAATGCTCTGCATTCCATCATGAAGCTCCTGAAACCTCCGCCAAGGTTGAGATTTAACACTTTGATAGCAACGTCATCCTGGGTTTGTTCAAGGATCCCTTTGAATACTTGACTGTAGCCCCCAACACCAATTAAATTTGTCTCTGAGAACCCATTGGTTTCTTTGAGAAGATCTGCATAAGAAACCATAGAAAATTGTTGGCGAAAAGACAGTGCGTCCAAGTTGTTTTTCCCTGAAATTTTTCGTCGATAAACAAAAAGAGTGATTCAGATTGATATGGTTAAACAAACAAAAAATCACCAAAGGAACTATAATTTTTGTTGTCTTCCAATTTTGTTTCTTTTTGGCAGTTGGGGACGGGCAAGATGGGAGATTTAGGGCTTGTTTGATAATGACTTAATTTTTAAGTGCTGAAAATTTAAGTGCTGAAAATTAAGTGCTGAAATTTTAAGTACTGAAAATTTAAAAAAGTTGTTTGGTAAAATTGTAATGAAATTTTAAGTGCTGAATTTTTTTTTATTTGTTTGATAAGTATAAAATTTGTATGCTGAAAATTGTTTAATTTACATAACTAATTTTGAATCAAGATAATGTGAAAAAAAAAAAAATTGAGAACAAAATAATAAAATAGGGTGCCATTTAAAAAAAATTATATTAAAATTAAAAGTAGAAATTAACCCAAAATATATAAATATTATGTATTTTTTTTTATGTAATTTGATTGCTTAAATTAAATTATAACAATAATTTAAATATAAAATAAAATTAAAACCATAAAATAATCTAAAATTAATTCAATTCTTATTAATCCTAATTTTAATTAAACTCTCATAGAGAATCAAAGGTAAAATAGTCAAAATATAAATTTTTTTAAGTGGGAAATAATAGAGTGCATTAAGTGAAATAAAATAAGTGAAGGGACTTTGACTTAATTTTTTACTCACATTTTGACTTAATTTTTAAGTTAACTTAATCAATTAAGTTATACTAATTACATTTATCAAACAAACTTAATTAATTAAGTACTTAATATAATCAATTTTAAGCACTTAATTTTTTTATCAAACATGCCCTTAGGCCCATTACGCCTCCGCATAACTTGTCATCTCCAAAATTGCAACGTCTCTTTCATGTCGAAACACTCCCTTCTTCGGAACTTCACCATGTAGCATATTAAAAGAAAGATTTAACTTATGTAGATGAATCTCTCCCAGATATGGTGGGATCGTCCCCGACAACTTATTGTCTGAAATGTCCAAAAATAATAAACCTTTTGGTTCACTCAATCCTTGAGGTATCTCACCTTCAAATGAATTAGCCTCCAGATGAAGTATTTGCAGGCACGAACAGTCACTCGGACTATTAGGAATAGTGCCTGGTAATCTGTTATTTGACAAATCTATCTCGTTAAGATTTTTCAAGGACCCAACTTCTGGTGGAAGAAAACCAGTTAGCAAATTGTGATCCAAACGCAAAATTACCGAAAGCGACGATAGTTTAAGAATTTCTGGGGGTATCAAACCACTGAAATCGTTGTGAGAAAGATCGAAACCTATCAAGTTATGACAGCTTGCCAGACTCGAAGGTAGAGTTCTTTACATTAATGGATCTTAAAAGTTTTCAAATAGCCAAACTGGGTCTGTTTTGATCTTATTTACCATATTGGTTCTAACTGGCCGTCTCACGGGCGGTTTATTTATTTTTTATTATTATTATTATTTTTGAAAAACTGACCTTGTGAAGGCCGATTTTACAAGTTGGGGGCTGCCACCGTGGCAGCCCCCTCCCCCCATGGCAGCCCCCATCCCCATTCCCCCATGGCAGCCCCCCATCCCCCATCCCCCCATGCACATTCCCATCCCCCCTCCCCATGTTTTTTATTTGTATATATAAAAATTATACATAATTATAATTTGGGGATTGTTTATATATATATATATATATATATATATATATATATGATAATTTTACAATTTGTTTAATATTTAAAAATAAAAATTACTTATAAATTATAATTATTTTGTAACATGTAATTAATTTAAAAAAATATTGAAAAAATAATAATAATGAATATCATACTAAAATTAAACACGTTAACTCATACAATTAATCATTAAAAAAAACAATAGATAAATGCATTTGTGATTTTTACTCTTTATAGTTTAATTATTTTTTTTAAAAAAATAAATTCCGAAAATAGTATACATAAATTTATATACCAAAAGATGACAAAATGTAGAAAGGAATTCTGTTTCCCATAAAAGCACAATTTCTTTGTGTGTTTCTTAAAAAAAAACACTTATAACACAGAAAATAAACCGTTTGTATGGTTTTTTCAAACTTTTTTTTTAGAAAAATACAAAAATGGTATACATAAACTTAAATTTATTTTATATTTAGAAATTAAAAATTATATATAGAAATTAGACTGGTAGTGATATTTTTTTAAGCGATCAATGAATTGATATTTTCAAATTTTTGAATAAAATTTATTTTTTTATAAAAATTATATAACAAATTTGTATAAGTAAGAAAAACAATAAATGAAGTACAAATTTGAAAAAAAAAAAAACAAATTAGTTATTTTAATTGCAATTTTTTTTTTAAGTTATATATTTTTAAATGCAATACAATTTGTATGAATTATATATAAATTTTGTATAAATAAGAAAATACTATAAATTGTTTCAAAAATTGTTTATAAAAAAATTAAGATAATTAAAGATTTTGTTTTTTAATTATTTTCTCAAATTTTATTTATTCTTAATATCTTTTTTAATTATTACGGATATAATTTTAGTGAGATTATTTAAAAAATGGTAAAATAAAAAATAAAAAAAGCCTGAAATTAATTCTGGCCTTGTGATGGCAGGAATTTTGGACACAAACTAAAGCAAGAAAAAAAAATTAATTTTGGACACAAACTAATTACCGTTTTTTCATTCGAAATTTATTAAAAAACAATTTCTAGTAATTGAAATAGGCCATTTTATTAATTATGCAATTTTTCAACTACATTAATACAAAAAAAAAAAAAAAAAAAAAAAAATCTAATCTAGTCAGTCTCACAACGTGGCTTTCGTGTATTCCTTCTCGGCCACCGAATAGGCATAGGCTCGTCATCTCCCACCTGTATCTCGACTTCCCCATCATAGGTGGCATGTTGATGTAATATTTGTTGAATATCTTCATCTCTCATCTCTGTCAGTTGCGTAATGAAGCACATGTCTGAATCCTTAAATGTCCACGGCACATGTGATATTTGTCGTATAGGACCGCCATGTGAAATGGGTTGATAGGGTGGTGGAAAATCCATCGACACGCAGTAAACAGCATCAGTTGGAGTATGATAGGGGATACCACTTGACAAATACTAATGAAACGCAAATTGTTGTAGATTGTAGAATGTTGACGTTGAAGCCTCTGCATAGCCTTGCCAAGAGTTGTAAGGCGTTTGGTGGTCCGGAAGTGTAAAGCTCACAGGACAAAAGATTACTGTCAGGAAAAACACTAAAGGTTGGGCGGGGGATGGAACAGGCACCGAAGGATGGGCGGGGGACAGAACAGGCGTCGAATGATGGGCGGGAGAGGGAACAGGCGCTGAAGGTTGGGCGGGAGAAGGGAATCGTTGTTGTGTGGTGCTTGTCTCCTCACGATGATAATATCTAAGTGTTGAGTTACAAGTGGATAGCATATTCTACATCCGAGGAAGATCCATAGGATGTATTCTTCCACTACGTACAAAAACGCTAACTTGTTCTTGTACTTGGAGCATCCCCTAACCCTAAATTAAACAATATCCATAAGTACAGTTACATTATAAATGAATAATGACAACAATGATATAGTAATAAATATTCTAACTTACCAATATGCGTGCCATAACCGCTGCTCCACGATACCCTTGGTCTGGGCGTCGCAATAGATTATCGGCAAACATGTGGGTGACGCGTCGATACCATATGTAATGAGGATCGTCACGCACCATCAGTCTGAATGTAGGCTCTCTTGTAAGAACTATGGTAAGCGTGTTGTTCCACGCGTCAATGTAGGAACTGTGATATTCCACCCAATTCAAATTCGATTGACCGCGACGATCGATCTTGTGAAGTTTGTTGTCCTTTGAAGGGGTAGTCAAAATAGGATGTTGAAATCCAAACTGTCGAAAGACGCGATTTGGTCAATGCCACTCCACTACGTTAAAACATATAAGAATACAGATACCCTCCAACTAGCGGCGCCAATGAGGCAATACTCAGACAAGGCGACGATGACATCGTCTATGTACGATGTCCATAGAAACTGCGACATAGAAATAAAAAATGTCAATGAGACAATAATGACTAATAATTGTAACTTAAGTAGATTAACCGTAAATTAATGCACCTCATTGAGTTTGAGATATGCAAGTTGATCTTGGTACGCATCTAACACATGAACAGTTGTCCTATCAAGATTCATTTGTGACATCCACCGGCATTTGTAATGACCGTGTGGGAGCATTATTTCCCTGAGATCAATTATGTTGTCACCCTCTGTTGTTGCTTGCAATCTATGTGGTTTGATTGCAGGTAAACGCTTCCATGCCCAAATCTATGAATACACAAAAATAAATAAATATATATAGTCAACGTTTTAATATAATGTGCCAATATATGTGTGTGTGTGTGTGTGTGTGTGTATTATAGAGCCTACAATAAAATTAAACATCCTACAATCTGATTCGCCGACAACCTAGTAGCTCGACATAACTCTCTGTACAATATTGCTAGACAAGCAGTGCCCCAACTGTAAGTCCCAATGGAATCGAAGTCTTATAGTAACGGCAGGTACATAAGTTTCACAGTTGTGGTCAATTTGTCTGGGAATAATACTCCTCCAATCATGTGGAGTATATACGCATGAGCATATTACCTGATCGTCTGCATCATCTGGTAATTGGCTAAAGGTCTCCAATATCTAGTTCAACTTTAGCCCATTATCTTTGATTTGTGTTACTGGAGACGCCACTCCAATGACATCCTCGCACATCTCTTGCCAGTGACTAAGCTCATAATTATAATTTGTGCATGTCACGATAAGACCTTCGATAGGTAGGCCCAATAAAATTCTCACATCCTGCAACGTTACCGTGCACTCCCCTCCCGGGAGGTGGAATGTGTGCGTCCCCTGTCTCCATCTCTCAACTAACATCGCGATCAAGGCATGGTCTAATTTTCTACTGTTGAGATGATATATCCTGTAGAAACCCGCAATATGGAAATAATAAATTATCCTAGGGTCCAACGCCTCACGCCAATTTCCTAACACTATTCACCTGCACCTCAATGGGAAAATGTCGTCCTGCCCAATATAAAAAAAAAAAAAAAAAAAAATTATAACAACTATGATATAATAGTTATAAATTAAAATTTTAACTTGAAATTTGTACCTCCGAATACCAAACAGTAGAGGACCTGTGGTTTGCTTGATTTGTCAATCGTGTAGGATCAGTGGGTCTAGCAATGGTATTGTCCATAGTAAGTGAAAAATATCGTAACAGGTATACACTAATAACATTTACCAATAAACAAAACTATAACAGTAACATTAAAATAAAGATTACATAAGGTAATGACATTAAACTAAACTATAATCATAACTTATATAAAAGTAGTATTTCTACCGTATAACTAAAGAAATCTTCCATAGTAACTGAAAATTTCATAATAGGTACATACTAATAGCATTTAGCGATAAACAAAAATATAATAGTAACATTAAAATAAATATTATTTAAGGTAATGACATTAAACTAAACTATAACAATAAATTATAGCAAAGTAATATTTCTACTCTACGACTATTGCGGAAGCACAACTTCGTCCACGGGTCTTTACCTTTGGGGACATCTTCGTTTGTCATGCCCAGTTTGCGTACACAAACTACATCTGTTAGTTAACATCCTCCTCAAAACGTTCATCTCATTTTGAATTCTTGATGTAGATGGTCATCCATATCTAACAGTCCCAAGACGATGTGGATGAGGAATCATGATTGGCATGTTCGTCGGTGGCCAATAAGTTTCGTGTGGTATCAAATTGAAGTAATTTTTCCAAATCTGTTAATATACTTCCATTGTGTGCATAAGATCCACAAGTGAAAATGGATCCTCTCCAACAACAGTAGTCACAGTCATCATGTGCAAGCACGGAAAACGATATATGGTATATTTACCACAACAACTACTAGGTTCCGGTCTAAGGAAGACAACTTGTTGATTGTATCCCACAGAATCTTGTTGCCTAGTTTTTAGTTCAAAGCTCCCATCAATCCTGTGGTAATTTAAATTTACAAATTGAACAACTTCAAAGAATAAAAATAGGAACAACTTGAACTCAAAACAAGTAATGCAAAATTACATGTTGAAGCTAACACCTTCGTGTGTATTTTCCCCTACTTTATTCTTCCTCAGTTCCTCGATGACTTGACGAGTATACTTAGTTTCATTGGCATTATCCTTGGCTGCATCACAACGTCGCTCATCAAAATACTTGACAGCGTGATAAAACGTAATTTGAATTGATGCGGTGATTGGAACATTTCTCGCCCCCCTTAAGCACGCTGTTAAATATTTTGGCAAAATTTGTAGTCAGTATACCCCAACGTCTTCCCGCATCATAGAACAGTGCCCATTTTTTGGCTGGTATGTTTTCTAACCAAGCCTTCTGATAGGTGTAAAATACTTATCTATTTTTAAATCAAATTTGCCAGTTTTTGAGTGTTTTATTAATCTTTTATTGTGTTTTTGTTAGTATTTATGTTATTTAGGTGTAGAGATGTAAACGAGCTATAAACAAGCAAAACGGTAGGAGAACGGCAAAGAAACGAAGGAAAAAGATAAGATTTCATGATAGCAAGTCACCGCAGCAGCGGTGAAGGTGCAGAGAGTTGTGTTTTCCTACTGAAACCTCACCGCCAAAGCTGTAGATCCTCCGCCGCAGCGGTGAAACAACAGAGAATTGTGATTTATCCGAACACGGGTATCAGGATTGATTTCAAACCCAATTTGCTTACAATGGATTGGATAGACAAACCAGAACGATCGTTGATGCTGCCTTGGGAGGATCGTTGTTGTCCAAAATCCCGTCCCCGAAGCTAATGCTTTATTGGAAGAAATGGCGGCCAACAATTATCAATGGCGAATGAGAGGAACACGGGAAGACGGGTCTCTTCTATCCAAGAATCTGACCATATCGCAACGTTATCGGTCCAAGTGTCCAAGCTCTCAGATCAATTGGTCGCCTTGTCTACCAAAGGCTCTTTGTCAAGTCAAGGGGAGGAGAATGTTGCAAGTTGTTCTCAATTCCAATTGGATAATGAGTTCGAGGAATGCCACTTTCTGAACAATCAAGCCTATACTTTCAGGCCCGTGGTAGGGTGTGAAACACGCCCCTACTTACACTCGCAAGTACACGAGATCTAAGTTTTAGTATAGTGTGATTGTTAAGATCGGGTTATCGTATCCACAAGGATTGGTGTCGTTACTATCGAATACCGCATTTGTCGTGACTTAATTTTATCTAGGCGAAAAATAAATGTATTTAATTAATTAAACTAATATTAATATATCCTAAATTAACTACACTAATATGCTAATATGTTTTAGGATGAAGAATTTCATAGGGATTAACGTGTTTACAAATACGTGTTCAATCTTGATTTACTCACGTTTATGTTGTTCGACCTATGTGACAACCTCGGTACGTAAACTCTACCGCCATCTCTCCTGAGTGTAAGATGGGGGAATACATGACTTTGAGTCAACAAAGAAGTCCCCCTCAATGTCTTAACGATCCTAGGTCACGTGAGTCTCGCCCAGCGTCATTGATTGCACACAATCCAACTCTCTCCCGGGTTATTGGATCGTCGCATTGTATTTACCCTATCGACAATCTCCGTTCTAAAAATCTCTCGCCACCTCTGTCGAGTGTAAGACGAGGGATATAATTCTACTTCGAGTCAATGAAGAAGTCCCCATCAACGTCTTAACAACCCTAGGTAGCGTGTGTCTTGCCCCACATCATCGATTGTCCACGATTCAAACCTCGATCGGGTTATAGAATCGTGGCGTTTGTTTACCCTAATACGAATCCGGGGTTTGTCAAAACACCGTGTTCTCCATTTATCTAATTAATCATGAAAAACAAACAATACAATAAATACAATCAAACTATGAAGAACAATCATAAACGCAACACCGAAAGCATCCAAATAACGTATTTATAAATATAGTATTAATCCCTACTACAATCCATATTTAACTCGGGGCCATAGCCGCATATACAATGAAATAACGAGCTAAATATGATCTCATGATCCTAAGATAAAGAAATAAGGAAAAACAATTGAAGAACTTAGCCTCGTCCGAAGATAAACCGCTAAGAACGCTCAACGATCGATTCATCGTCTTCTCCACTTCGGGATGTGAGCTCCACCTCTAAAATTCCTAAATATACCCTTAGATATAGCCTAAGGGGATCAAAAAGCCAAGGGGGCCAAGAGAGAGACCGGCCAATTGGGAAGAGAGGGGATATTTATAGCAAAAATATCCTAAAAATATCTCAAGACTATGCAGGGGAAATCCTCCTAGGCGAAGAAAACTGCGCCTAGGTGGAATCAGGTCGCTTAGGTTGATCACCTAGGTGGTGAAGTAGGCGGTGGACTGGGAGAACATTCTGTTGGATTTCCGCCTAGGTAAAGAAAACTTCGCCTAGGCGAGCGGCTGTCAGTAGCCCATCTGCGTCTTCTGCTGGATTTACACTTAGGCGATAGAATCTTCGCCTAGGCGATCGTTCGTTAGTAACATTTTTCTCTTTCTCAACTTCTTCACCGCTTAGGCGGTGGTCTGGACGCCTAAGCGGTGGGCCTGTTTCATCTTTTAGCCTCCGAGCTTGTTTATCCACCGTAACTTCGAACCGCTTTGGTTCGATCTCATCGTTTTAGCTCCAGTTTTCTATCTTTTTGCCCCCCCACACCTGATTTATACAAAAAGATAAAAACTAATTAAAACATAATAAAAATAACTATAAACGTACTCAAAAACTAATAAATTCGGATTGGAAATACGTAGGCATTTTACACCTATCAAATACCCCCAAACTAAGAATTTGGCTAGTTCTCGAGCCAAACACACACACTAAAATGGAAAATACAACAAACTGAAATAAATAACAAATAACCTAAAAACAATCTAAACATAACAACATGCGAGTTTTAAATTCTTCTAACGGCCTATTTATTTTTCCCTCAACAACCGCCAATTATTTCGAGTTCAGGCGGTAACACATAGCATGTAATGTTCTAGAATTTCGACATGCAATAATGGTGAACGCTATTCTAGATCCTGTAAACGTATTAGTATGAGACTCAATAATATAACTATACAACGATCGGATTGGATTATCCCCCAACAAAATTTATGAGTTAAGGATTACCATAAGCTGGATTGGGGTCCACTCTCCACTAATGTAGGTTTAGTAGCTCATGAAGATCCTTAGGACTTGGTTTGGTTTTGGTATATTTGGCCAAGGGTATTTCGGAATAGAAAACAGGTTAACATTGTTAACTTAACATTACCCAAGGCTCAACACTTGGCACATTCACTCTCGAATCCCCATAGAAAGATTGGAAACAATCCCGAACATGCATTTAAGACCGACGTACTCACTTGTCAAAAGGAAACGAAAATAAAAACCGTATTTACATTTGGTTCTTTTATATTTTTATTTTTATTTTCTTTTCTATTTTTTCTTTTCTTTTCTTTTCAATGGACATACCCCCAAACTTATTTTATTGTTACAATTGAAGGGGTGTGTGAAATACAAATGAAAAATAACAAGTGAGTACTCAAATACCGAACTAATTAGAAGTTCGCCCTAAACCCAAACGCTCACATCAAGAAGCCTTGCAATGGCTAACTTGATTCACTCAAATGTGTCTTTAAATTCAGCGATATAGGTTTGAAAAATGATCAACTGGCCAGGGTATTAGTTTATGTGTTCAGAATTGAATTTGCATTTAGGCTTCGACAGGGTAACGAGGGATAAACATATATCAAGGTAGGCTTTAAAGGTTCAAGCGACAAATACAATGTCTAAATCATGTCTCCTGAACTACCTCGCCTAGGATTTCGCCTCAAGCTTCCCCTCAATCAAGTTCTAGAATCCTTAATGTGTCATGAATTTGGTTAATCGATAATCGTCCTCAAATCAATTGAATAAAAATACATTGAGTCTATGTGCCCGTGCAAATTAGGATCCACCATAATTTTTACCAAAAAGCATAGTCAAGCACACAGAATCACACATGCATGGGTATTACCCTTGACTTCGAAAAGAACCAGGGGTAATTTTCATCATCGGGTGACGGCCCAAATGAACACAAAACTCAGCATGCAACACAATCGACATAAAAATATAAACACATTCTAACCTAAACACACATGCAATACGAAAAAAAAAAAAACGATAACACATAAACTAACATACTACTACATACTACACATCACCACCAAACTCAAAGTGGACAGTGTCCTCAGCGAACCCAATCATCATTCTCAACATATATGAAATTAAAGCATGCTGACGAAGGGTGTTTAGAACACTTACCTGGGAGGCGAGAGGATCTCGCCTCCGATTCAAGTCGGATGTAACGGATTTAACTTATTTTGACCTTGGGTTGCCTCCCAAGAAGCGAGTGGTTTAATGTCCTCGGCCTGATATTTTCAGAACGCCCTCAAATTGGCGAGGTTTTGCTTTAGATGGCTCAATCTCTCAACGAAATGCCTCACCGGATTATGTGCTTAGCCAAGCAACATAAAACGATTTGGAATCCCATCGAAAGAGATTTATCAATACTAGGGATGGTCATGTGGCGGGACGACAACGAGGCAACGGCTTATCCCTCATCAGAAAAGATGGTGGCTTATCACTCACGACGACGGCGGCGACCCTTCCCTCTCTCTCTCTCTTTTTCTCTTCGTCGCTTTTCTCCCTCCCAGCCTCTGCCATCGCGTCACCACTACCATCAATCTCTGTCTAGCTTGGTTTCACCATCGATCGCTATCTGCAGTGCAGGGCAAACACTAAACACCGTTAATCGCAGCCGATAAAGCTTAGTTCGCACACCCAGCCACCAGATCTACTACCGCCAACCCCTCAGCCATTTGATTTGTACCTGACGTCATTGTTGATTGCCGTCATGATGGAATTTAGGTAATAAACTAGTTTGATTTATGTTGATGCTTCAGTGATTTCTGTTCATGACTCGTTGCGTAGTGTTTTGTTATTTTGATTTTTCGGTGAAATTAGGTAGATGTTTTGGTGAAATTACTTCTAATTTTCAGTTCATGCTTGATTGTTAGCATATTTTTCATGTGTGAAATTGTTGGAAAAAATTATAGGGCCGGGCTAAGGCCGAACTTGGGTTTGAATTTTTTGCTTAGGGGCAGGCTTGGGAATGGTAATAGGGCCTTAGCTTAGGGCTGGGGGCAGGCTTGGGAATGGTAATAGGACCTTAGCTTAGGGCTGGGCCGGGCTCGGGCCTAGCACTTTCTTGTAATACCTTAGGCTAAGCCCGGCCCATGACCATCCCTAATCAATACCCGTCAATCTAACATCGCCAAGTACCTTACATTGGAAACAAAAACAAAACTACAAACAAAAATTATATACAAAATAAATACCTAAAGTAAAATTAAGTCATTTACACACAATATCAATAACAACAACTTCGCCAATCCCGGCAATACGAAACACTTGTTTCTCCTATCTAAAACTTAAGTCCAGAGCCATTACCGTGTTTCTCCGACAATAACATCAAAACAATCCCCGGCAACAGTGCCAAAAACTTGGTAGGGCGTGAAACATGTCTCTACTTACACTCGCAAGTATACGAGGTCTAAGTTTTAGTATAGTGTAATCGTTAAGATCGGGTTATTGTATCCACAGGGATTGGTGTCGTTACCATCAAATACCGCGTTTGTCGTGACTTAATTTTATCTAGGTGAAAAACAAATGTATTTAATTAATTAAACTAATACTAATATATCCTAAATTAACTACACTAATATGCTAATATGTTTTAGGGTGAAGAATTACATAGGGATTAACATGTTTACAAATACGTGTTCAATCTCGATTTACTCACGTTTACGTTGTTCGACCTATTTGACAACCTCGGTACGTAAACTCCACCGCCACCTCTCCCTAATGTAAGACGAGGGAATATCTGACTTTGAGTCAACGAAAAACTCTCCCTCAATGTCTTAATGACCCTAGGTCATGTGAATCTCGCCCAGCGTCATTGATTGCACACAATCTAACTCCCCGGGTTATTGGATCGTTGCGTTGTATTTACCCTATCGACAATCTCCGTTCTAAAACTCCCTCGCCACCTCTCCTGAGTGTAAGACGAGTGATATAATGTTACTTTGAGTCAACGAAGAAGTCCCCATCAACATCTTAACGACCCTAGGTAGCGTGTGTCTTGCCCCACGTCATCGATTGTCCACGATTCAAACCCCGACCGGGTTATAGAATCGTGGCGTTTGTTTACCCTAATCTGAATCCGGGGTTTGTCAAAATTCCGTATTCTACATTTATCTAACTAAGTATGATAAACAAACAATACGATAAATACAATCAAACTATGAAGAATAATCGTAAACGCAACACCGAAAGCATCCAAACAACGTATTTACAAATATAGTGTTAATCCCTACTACAATCCATATTTAAATCGGGGCTATAGCCACATATACAACGAAATAACGAGCTAAATATGCTCACATGATCCTAAAATAAATAAATAAGGAAAAACAATCGAAGAACTTAGCCTCATCCGAAGATAAACCGCTAAGAACGCTCAACGATCGATTCGCCGTCTTCTCCACTTCAGGATGTGAGCTCCACCTCTAAAATTCCTAAATATACCCTTAGATATAGCCTAAGGGGATCAAAAAGCCAATGGGAAAAGAGAGAGACCGGCCAAGGGAGAGGAGATGGGATATTTATAGCAAAAATATCCTAAAAATATCTCAAGATTATACACGGGAAATCCGCCTAGGTGAAGAAAACTGTGCCTAGGTGGAATCAGGTCGGTTAGGTTAATCGCCTAGGCGGTGAAGTAGATGGTAGACTGGGAAAACATTCTGTTGGATTTCCGCCTAGGCGACGAAAATTTCGCCGAGGCGAGCGACTATCAGTAGCCCATCTGCGTCTTCTATTGGATTTCTGCCTAGGCGATAGAATCTTCGCCTAGGCGATCGTCCGTCAGTAACAATTTGCTCTTTCTCAGCTTCTTCACCACTTAGGCGGTGGTCTGGACGCCTAAGCGGTGGGCCTGTTTCATCGTTTAGCCTCCGAGCTTGTTTATCCACCGTAACTTCGAACCGCTTTGGTTCGATCTCATCGTTTTAGCTCCAGTTTCCTATCTTTTTGCCCCCACACACCTGATTTATACAAAAAGATAAAAACTAATTAAAACATAATAAAAATAACTATAAACGTACTCGAAAACTAACAAATTCGGATTGAAAATACGTAGGTATTTTATACCTATCAGCCCGCTACCAACATTCCAACTTCTTACAATCCTAGACTTCGCAACCATGAGAAGTTCTCATATGCAAACAACCAAAACTCTTTGCGGCCACCTCCGGGATATGGAAACCAAGCTCTGGGATATCCGATGCAATCCAATCGTCAAATACAATAACCATTGATGCATAATCCAAAATCAAATTTAGATGAAGTATTGGGTTCGTTTATGAAGGAGACTCAGACTATGATGCGTAAGATGCATAACCGGCTGAACAAACATGAAACACGGCTCGACTCAATTGATACAACTTGTACAAACACCAATGCCATGGTGAAGTCTTTAGAAACTCAAATCGCACAGCTTGCTAGGTCCATCCAAGAACAACGAAAGGGGAAGTTTCCAAGCAACACAGAAACCAACCCTAGGCAATGCAAGGCAATTAAATTGAGGAGCGGAAGAGAAGTGGAGTTGAGCAAGCCCATGGAAAATGAGCCGAGAGTGAGTTATGAGTTTTATCATGATGAACCAAGAACAAATGCAGAGGATGAAGTTGAAGAGAAAATCGATGAAAGAAAGGAGAAGCCGAATGAAGACTTGAATGAGGAAAAGAACCAAGAGGAAGTCAAGGAGATAAGAAGAGATGAAAGGGTGATGCCGGGGCGAGTAATATTTTTAGAAAATCCATAAATTCTAGCTACTCCATTGCTATATCCTCAAAGGTTCCAAAAGAGGAAGTTGGATGTACAATTTGAAAAATTTCTTGAAATCTTCAAGATTCACATCAACATTCTTTTTGCAGATGCATTGGAGCAAATGCCCAACTATGACAAGTTCTTGAAAGATATTATGACAAAGAAGAGAAAGTTGGAGGAGTACGAAATGGTAAAGCTAACGGAGGAATGTAATGCAATACTACAAAGGAAATTGCCTACCAAATTGAAGGATCCGGGTAGTTTCACAAGTCCGTGTACTATCGGGAAATCTCATTTTGATAAGGCTCTATGTGATCTTGGGGCTAGTATAAATTTGATGCCTTCTTCTGTTTATCGGAAGTTAGGACTTGGGAGTGCAAAGCCGACAACGATCTCTCTCCAAATGGTGAATCGTTCGTTAACTTATCCTAAAGGTATCATTGAGGATGTGCTAGTGAAGGTTGACAAATTCATATTCCCGATGGATTTTGTTGTACTAGAAATAAAAGAAGATAGAGAAATCCCAATCATCTTGGGAAGACCTTTCTTTGCAACGGGAAAGGCCTTAATTGATGTGCACAGTGGAAATCTAACGTTAAGGATAAATGATGAAGAGATAAAGTTCAACATTTTTAAAACTATGAACTTTTTGGATGAACTTTCCAAATGCAATCGAGTTGATGTTGTGGACTCTTGCGTGTGGGAATTCTTTCTTGCAAATATGGGGGATCTTGGTGAGGACGGCTCTACCACGAAACTTGATGTTGTGGACTACGTGTTGGCTTTGGATGCTCAATGTAAAGATGTAGAGGATCCTATTCATGTGCCAGAGATTGAAGAAGTTGTAAACTTTCCCGATGATTCAAATCTGCCTCACAGTGGATTAGTACTCAAACAATTACCCAAGCATCTTCGGTATGTCTTTTTGGAAGAGAATTCAACCAATCCAGTTATAATTACATCATCTTTGATGGAAGAAAATGAGAGTAAGTTGCTGAGAATCTTGAAGAGGCATTGATCCACTTTTGCTTGGTCTATATCGGATATCAAAGGAATTAGCCATTCGATTTGCATGCATAAGATTTTAATGGAGGATGCTTTCAAACCCTCCATTGAACATCAACGGCAGTTAAATCCAGCTATGAAGGAAGTGGTGAGAGCGGAGGTATTGAAGCTCTTGAATGCGGGAATTATATATGTTATATCCAATAGTGAGTGGGTTAGCCCGGTGCAAGTGGTGCCCAAGAAAGAAGGTATGACGGTGGTGAAAAATGATAAGGATGACCTCATTCCTACACGGACCATCACGGGATGGCGTGTGTGCATTGGTTATAGAAGATTGAATAAGGGGACGAAGAAGGATCATTTTCTCTTCCTTTCATTGACCAAATACTTGATCAATTAGTCGGATATGAGTACTATTACTTTCTTGATGACTATTCAGGTTACAATCAAATAGCCATTGTACCAGAGGACCAAGAAAATACTACTTTTACATGCCCGTATAGGACGTTTGCTTATAGGTGTATGCCGTTTGGCCTTTGCAATGCACCGGCAACTTTTTAACGGTGTATGATGGCAATATTTTCGGATATGGTGGAAGAGAAAATGGAAATCTTCATGGATGTCTTTTTAGTCTTTGGGTCTTCTTTTGATCACTGCCTATACAATTTGGCACTTGTTCTTGACCGATGTGAGGAGAAGAATTTAGTTCTCAATTGGAAAAAGTGCCACTTTATGGTTAAAGAGGGGATCGTCTTGGGTCATCGAGTCTCTTTCAAGGGGCTTGAGGTGGATCGATCAAAGATTGAAATGATTAAGAAGCTTCCGCCACCGATTAATGTGAAAGGAGTTCAAAGTTTTTTGGGGCATGCCGGCTTTTACTGGTGCTTTATTAAGGACTTCTCGAAGATGGTGAAGCTGTTATGTCACCTACTTGAGAAGGATACTTCATTTGAATTCAATGAGGCTTTCATGGAGGCTTTTAAGGCGATAAATGAGAAGTTGATCACGGCTCCAATAATGGTCGCTCCGAACTGAGAATGCCATTTGAGATTATGTGCGACGTGAGTGACTATGCCATTGGTGCGGTGTTAGGCCAACGGAAGGAGAAGATCTTCCGATTAATATATTATGCAAGTAAGACATTGATTGATGCCTAGGAGAATTACACCACGACTGAGAAAGAAATGCTAGCTGTTGTTTTTGCTTGTGATAAGTTCTGGTCTTATATCATTGGATCAAAAGTGATCATCTATACGGATCACGCGGCTATCCGGTACTTATTTGCAAAGAAAGATGCTAAGCCGAGATTGATAAGGTGGATTCTTTTATTGCAAGAGTTCGATGCTGAAATAAGGGATAAAAAGGGGAGTGAGAATGTTGTTGCCGACCATTTGTTAAGGTTAATTCAGAAGACGTTGGTAATGAGTCTAGCATCACAGAGGCGTTCCCTGACGAACAGCTATTCTTAGTTGAAAATGCACTTCTGTGGTATACAGACATTATGAACTTTCTTGCCTGTAATGTGTTACCACCCGATTTGACTAGAGCCCAAAGGAAGAAATTCCTTTTCAATTCAAAGTATTATTTGTGGGACGAGCCGCTTCTATTCAAGAAATGTGCTGATCAGGTGATCCGAAGATGTGTTCCGGAGGAGGAGATGGCTAGTATTCTCAATCATTATCATTCATCACCTTGTGGCAGCCATTTTGGTACAACTCAAATAGCAGAGAAAGTGCTCCAATTAGGTTTTTACTGGCCTTCTTTGTTTAAAGACTCATACACGTTTGTAAAAATTTGTGATAGATGTCAAAGGATGGGTAACATATCGAGAAGGCATGAATTGCCATTGACGTCTATTATTGAGCTTGAGTTGTTTGATGTGTGGGGCATTGATTTTATGGGGCCATTTCTACCGTCATTTGGTAAGGAGTATATTTTGTTAGCAGTGGATTATGTGTCTAAATGGGTCGAGGCCGTGGCAACACCTACAAATGATGTCAAAGTGATCTTAAGTTCCTTCAACAAAATGTCATGACACGGTTCGGGACATCTCGAGCCTTAATCAGTGATGAGGGAACCCACTTTTGTAACAAAATGCTTAATGCTTTGTTGACATAGTATGGGGTTAGGTATAAGGTGGCGCTACCATACCACCCACAGACAAATGGCCAAGCTGAAGTTTCTAACTAAGAAATTAAGCTAATTCTGGAGAAAACAGTTTATACAAATCGCAAGGATTGGGCGGTGAAGCTTGATGATGCTTTATGAGCGTACCTCACGGCTTTTAAGACACCGATCGGCATGTCGCCGTATCGATTGGTGTTTAGGAAGGCATGTCATTTGCCCGTTAAATTGGAGCACCATGCATTCTGGGCAATAAAGAAACTCAACTTTGACCTAAAGGCTTCTGGTACGCAACGTCTCCTCCAATTAAATGAAATGGAATAATTCCAGCTCGAGGCTTATGAGAATGTCAAGCTATACAAAGATAAACCGAAGATGTGGCATGATCAAATGATAGTTAGGAGGGAGTTCAGTCTGGGCCAGTAAGTTCTGTTGTTTAATTCAAGGTTGAGGCTCTTTCCCAGAAAGTTGAAGTCCAGGTGGTCTGGATCGTTCCAGATTAAGCAAGTATTTTCTTTCGTCTCAATCGAATTGGAAGGTGAAGACGGATGAACTTTCCGAGTCAATGGGGAGCGAATCAAGCACTACTTCAAAGACGAAGAACAAGTTGTGGAGAACATCTCCCTCGTTGAAAGCTAGACCGGAATTCGCAACATCCAGCTAGAGACGTTAAATCAAGCAATTATTTTTTATATGTCTTCGAGGGTATGAAATAACCTAATTTTTGTATTAATTTATTTTATTTTGGAGGTCGTAAAGGTCTCGGAACATGTTTGGTGATAAATCTAGGAGAATGGATATTCCAGGTTGTGTTTTGAACTCCAAAGTTGATGAAATAGCAAGGTGGAAACAAGTCGTGAAGAGTTATGTTGAGAAAAAATGAAAAAAAAAATCAGCAAAAGGTTACCGTCGCGGCAAGAAGCTCACCATCGCAGTAGTAACACAACAGATTGTTTTGCCAAATTTGAAAATTGGTCACCACTGCATCGAACAAACCACTGTCGGGCGGTAACACAATAGAGAGTTTTAAAAAAAAATCAGCGCATCGTCACCACAGGGGTGAGTCCTTACCGCCGTAGCGATGAAGCCGTCTGTTCAATTTAAGACAGTCGCTACTTCACATTTCCGAAAACCACCTTCCCAAAACCCAAAATCTCTCTAGATTTCTTCCACCAAACCTTTCCAAAACCCAAAAATTTCACCTTCCTCATTCCATATTACAAATTCAAACTTCAAATCATCTACCAAATCCGAGCATCCAACCCCCATTTTCGGATTTTTAGGGTTTTCAGCCATAGGGAGCGCTTTCGGCGGGTTTCAAGTCGATTGGTCTTATTTCTTCCATCAAGTAAGTGTTTTTCAACTTATATTTCATGTCTATGATGAAATTATAGGATAATTTGCATCTACATTGCAAAAATGGTTGAATTCGGAGTAAACCCCAAAACCCTAGGTCCCTTTTTCGCGAAATTTCTTTTATTTATGGGTTTTTGCTCGATTTTTGGTAGTGATTATCTTTAGATATGGATTTTGTATTGTGTGAAAAAGAATTGTTAGCTACATTATTGGATTTTCGTGTGAAAACATTATGGTTAGTTTATGCGCATTGTGAATAGGGGTATTCATGACGGTTTGGACTCTTAAAAGTAGTTTGCATTGTTCGGTTTTGATTGCCTTGTTCTATTCTGTGATTGTGATTGCTAGAGAACAAGTCGAAAAAGATTGTGACCAAAAGGCCAAGAAGAGGAGAAGCATTGGAGCCTCCTCCGGATTTCGATTCTATGAAGTTTGTATCCAAGGATGCAGAAGAACACTACCAGAAGCATGACCACAATAGGGCTTGCATTAAACAGCGTGGCTTTGGACCAGTGGCGGCTCTTCCGGTGGATTTCAGAAATGTTATCCCCGTAAGGGGTTGGGAGAGATTTTGCAGATCGCCTCATCTGGCTGACGTCATGCCAATATTTCCGTAGAGACGGACACCCAAACCAGAGTCCGAAATCGCCCGATTGATTTTAGTGTTGCTAGGTTAAATGCGCTGCTGGAAGTGGTCCCCTTGGCACCATCTGACAAGGCCGTAGGCAGTTATTGGACGAGTGTGGAAAGAGTCCTCCCGGCCCTAACTACTGGAAATATCCAATGGACTACCATGAGGTCAGAGCCAGTAAATTTTCCCGCAAGATTCCTAAATCCAATTCCAAAGGTGTGGCATTACTTCATTTGCGGGAATCTCATTCCAACCGCTCACCACTCCGATGTCTCCAAGAAAATGGCTCAGGTGCTCTATCCAATGCAATCCGGAGAGTCGATTAATGTAGGCGAATTAATCTATTCATTGATTCTCTATGCCGCCCGATCAACGAAAGCAGGTTTTCATTTTCTACCTTTCTCGACTGCACTTTTTAGTCAAGCCGGTGTCGTAATTGGCATGGATAATTTGTTGCCCCCTATCCTTCAAATTGATCAATCATCAATAAATCAAATGTGGAAAGAGAGAGCGTCGGGGCAGGGCGAAGGAAGACGAGAAGCACATCAGGAAGCTGAGGCCAGGCCTTCTGAGGCCCCTGTTCCCAAGGTGCCCAGGCAAGCGCCAAATGATTTAGCGCGTATTTCTAAAAATATCCCGAATGTTCAACTAGATAATCGGGTCCTACGCCAAGCCTAGTACAATACTGATCTCCGGATTACAGCGCTCAGGGCTTACATGGAGCAATGTATGCAGTATAATAACCATGTGTACCAGTTCATGTGCAAACGATCTGGCTATGACATAAGTTCGTTTTCGCAGATGCTACAGATGTCGCCTGACCTTTCACAGCCACCACAATTTCCTTTCACACCTGGCAGTGGTGGCGATGACATTCCCCCACAAGGACGGTAGAAGGTGAGACTTCCACGTCTCATCTCCTAGGTATGTGTTCCGACCCGATATTTTTCACTACATGCTATATGTTGAAATTGGGTTCGCTGCTCCGACAATAGGGACACTGTCTTGTTTAAGTTTGGGGGAGTATGATGATGTTTATATTATGATGTTATCCATAGTGTTCATCCATTTTGAATTTTTTATAGAAAATGATGAACAAAAATTTGACCAAAATGTTTTGACCAAATATTTTTGATGTATATTATATGGATGCTTATGTATGCGTAATTATGCTTTGTAGACGTTCTAATTTATAATGTAGATGTTAATGTCTAGTTAAGTTACATTTTAAATTTTCGTTTATGTTTGTATAATGTTTAGTTAGTGTATGTATGTTAGTTTTAGATTTAGAATAGTGATGTTAATGAATGAAATTGTAAGTGCATGTTGAGTTTTTGGGTTCATCTGAGCCATGTCCCGATGATAAAAATTATCCCCTAAGTGTATATTGAGGTCGGGGGTGATACCATTCATATGTGTTTTGTGTGCTTAGCATGTCGATTAGCTGAAAGTTATTTTGACCCTAAATCGCACAATCGCATGGACTCATTATATAATTAGTTGAACGATTTGACGACGATTATTTAGTAATAAGTTCATGACAAAAATAAGGAATCTAGAACTTGATTGGAGGAGGCTTGAGGCGAAATTATAGATGAGGTAATTCCAGAGGCATGATATAGGCCTTCACTTTTATCGCTTGAACCTTTTGAATCTAACCTGAAAAATTATTCCCTCGTTCCCCTGTCGAAGCCCATAAACGTTTCAATTCTGAACTCGTTTTTAATACATATGCCAATTAAATCTTTCTAAACCATTGTCGCTAAGGATAAAAGTCAAAAGTGAGTGAAATTAGGTAGCATTAGTTTATACTACCTGAAGTAAGCGATTGGGGTTTCGGAGAAAATGTTATTGGTTTGGTATTGGCGTATTCACTTGTCAATCTTTTTAGTCTGTTTGTACGCCCCTGAAATGTACAAATTTAAATAAGTTTGGGGTTTGTCAAAAACAAAAAAAAAAACTACTAACTATATGAATATAGTTTTTAATTTCGGTTGTAGTGACATGTGAATACAAGTTTATTAAATCTTGTTCAGGGTTGTATTTTCAATGTATGGGGTCACAAGAGAGATTTAGCGACAAGCGTTTGTGCCTCGGGTATCGTTAGATTATATAGATTTTCTATTTTCTATGCCCACGAAGCCCTTGGTCGTTCTTCAAAGCCAAGCCAAGCCCTATTGATCTCTATGAATATCCAAACCTACATTAGTGGATAGTTGAGCCCAGTCAAGCATATGGTTTTCCTGAATCTTTTAAAAGTTTAAGTCATGAACTTATTTATTGAATAATCCAATCCGGTGTTTGATTCGTTATACATCTGAGTTCACACACACACACATTTCAAATGGATCTAGAATGGTTTTAACTGATATCGAGTGTTGAAATTCTAGAACACCACGTGGTGTGTGTTATTCCTTAACTTGATATGATTACAAGCTGTTGAGGGAAGACCACATGATCTCTTCGATTGAATTTGAATCTCACATGTGTTTATTTCCGATTTGTTAATGTTTAGTTATTTTTTGTTTAGAAATTAGCTAATTAGAGTAGTTAGCTTAACTTAATGTTAGGATGTTTTGCTCGAGGACTAGTAAAATTCCAAGTTTGGGCATATTTGATAGGTGTAAAATGCAGATCTATTTCTCAACCGAATTTGCCAGTTTTTTAGTGTTTTATTAATCTTTTATTGTGTTTTTGTTAGTATTTATGTTATTCAGATGTAGGGCTGTAAACGAGCTATAAACAAGCAAAACGATGGGAGAACAGCGAAGAAACGAAGAAAAAATATAAGATTTCATGACAGCAAGTCACTGCCATGGCGGTGAAGGTGCAAAGAGTTGTGTTTTCCTTCTGAAGCCTCACCGCCGCAGCGGTAGACCCTTTGCCGCGGTGGTGAAACAACAGAGAATTGTGATTTCTGCTTAAAGGCTCCACTACTGCAGCGATAGAAGCCACCGCCGCGGCGGTGAAACAATAGAGAATTCATAAAAAGCTTCACCGCCGCAATGGGAATCCCACCGCCGCAGAGGTGCACTAACCGACTTAACCCATCGTCGCAGCGGTGATCCCAACCACCGCGGCGAATAGCTCTGCACAGAGGAAAATATATGTTTAGATATTTTTGAAACCTTAGGCCTTTAAATACCACTCCCACTCGTCTGAAAAAGGTTGTTGAGCATCCCTAACCCTAATATAGAGTTCTTAAGCTATCTTTGAGATATCAAGGAGGAGATTCATCATTTGGGAAAAAGAGGAATCAATTGCGGATTGATCACTAGCGACAGTGGATCGTTTCACTTTCAGATTTAATCGTTCTTCTCTTGTTTTTATCTTTGTAATTACCTTTGCATATCCATTGATGTTGAATCACTCTTGTTTTGTATAGTATATAGCTAAGATCATGTAGTATTAGTTAAATGTTACTTAGGTGTTGTTGAAATCATGTAAATGCAAGTTTGAATGAATTAATATTTCTTTAATAGATGTTTATCTAAATCCGATTGTGTTTACGTATATTCTTGATATTATGCTTGTATTGATAAACCGAGAATACGGGGTTTGACACTTGAGAGAGGTAACCTCGGATTCGGACTAGGGTAAACGCAATGTGACGTTCTAACAAATCGGGAGGGCGTTAGAACGTATGCAATCCATGACATTGGCTCAAGATTCACGCGACCTAGGGTCGTTAAGGCATTGAGGGGGACTTCTTCATTGACACGAAGTCATGTAATCCCCCGTCTTACACTCGGGAGAGGTAGTAGAGGAGTTATTGATACAGAGATTGTCGGAATTGATAAATACCGTTATAGATAACTAAATGAAGTCAAGTATACATTACGTGAAAGAAATCAATACCTAAGTAATTAGTGTAATTAGAACTAACCTAATAGTTGTCATTTATCTTAGTAGATTAAATATACAAACTATTTTTGAATAGTCGAGATAATATGAGACTATGCCAATCACCATATTCAACTAAATTACACCATTCCCAGTAGAACGATATCCGATCTTAAAAGATCCATTATATTAAAACTAGACCTCGTGCACTTGCAAATAGTCAATACGCGAGCGTGTAAACGCTTATAGGCGTACACCTTCGCCTCTAGTTTAAGCTCTCCAATCTTTTCTATGATCTGATCAAATTTTCTAATTTGGTGGGCACTGTTAGCTTTCCAAACAAGGTCCTTTAATTGTTGATTCCAGTATATTTTGATAAAGTTGCTCTGGATGTGACATAGACAATATCGGTGATGTCCACGTGGTCGTATGATAGATTCTCCCAAATATTTTGGATAACAGACTTGATGGACTGTTGTCGATCCAATATGAGGGTGACATCAAGTAACTGCCCAACGATATAAACGCGGAGTTTCGTTAAAAATCAATGCCAACATTCATATGTCTCTTCCTCCATGAGTGCAAAAGCAATGGAGAAGACTCTGTTGGATGACAGAACACCAACAGCAGTAAGCAATTTGCCTTTATACTTTTCGCTAAGAATGTGTCGTCAATGCAGATCACCAGTCGGCAATACTTGAATCTTTCTATTGCGAGCTTGAATGCCCAGAAGAACTTGTCCAATATAAAAGAGCCGAGGGTATCACTAGGAAAGTAGTCAAATTGCGTCACAGTACTGGGGTTGAAATGTTGTAAGGCAGCAACATACCGCGGCAACTTTTTATAAAACTTGTCCCAATCCCCAAATAACATCCCTACTTCTTTGGTCCTCACCAACCAAGCCTTACGATAGGATACCATGAACTTGTAGTTTTCACATATATTCTATCTAACAACATCTATCTTGAGTTCAGGATCACGCTGCAACATTAATTGATGCAATGATCCTTGCTATTTAACATTAAAGTATATTTATAAAACTATTTAAATTGATGACAATCTGAAACTTACAGTAATTTGGTTAAGTAATATCTGAGCAATCATTCCCAAATCTAAGTTGGAATGATCTCGATTCATCTTCGAAGACAAACACGTATGCTTTCCACCGTATCTAGTTACCTTAAAGTAATCGTGTTTTTTTTTTCCAAATGGCACGCAACCGCCATCAACAACCATTTTGGCACTCAACAATCCACTTCTTCAGCTTGCTTTCCCTGATGACATACTCACCATTGACTTTCATGTTGTACATCTTCACCATTTTTTGAAGTGACTCTTATTCTTAAAAACCATCCCGACGCTGAACTCTAGGTTTTTAGGATCCCATGTCTTCATGTTAGATTTGCACTTGTAGTCTCTAATAATGGTTGGATCTCCATATTCGTATTCTGATATGTACATGATTGGGGTCTCGTAGGTCATCTGCACATTATCATCATCGATGACATCATCAATCTCGTGGCGATCCACAGGTCTAGAGTCCCCTACTGTCGTGTTGTTGTCATCCTTATTCAAATCATCTACTGGGTCGTTTTCCATCAACTCCTCATCAACATTCTCATCGAAATCTCTTACAGCAAAATGGTTTTTCACCGCAAATGGATCGTTCATTGTCGTCTTAGGCTCAATCACCAGTTACCGAACTACATCCGTCGAATCTCCACAAATGCAAGATGGGCCTCACTTGAAACTTCCACTAGGCCCTATGTTTGCCTTGTAGACCGATTGCGATTGGAAGTTTCCAACATGGTCTTGCGAGTAACCTGAGGGATTGTACTAGGAAGCGCTAAGAAAATCTTTCAAATTGCATTCTTCCATTAGGGTTTTTATTTTTTTTATCGTCAAATTTGTTTAATATATTTAAATTTCAAATCTAATAAAAATTATAATTTTTGTATAAATTTTTATTTAAGTTTTTTGTACAAGTTTGTATAAATTATTATTTGTAAAATTATAACTTTTTATAAGTTTTTATATTTTGTATAAGTAATAAAAAAAAATATTATGTTCGAAAATCATTTATTATTGATTATGTGCCCAAATTATGATTCGTCAAAAAAATAATAAATTTGATTAAAAAAATTTGACGGAATCCTACCCTGACAAGACTAGATTTGACTGTGTTAATTTTATTTTATTTTTTCATTCACCTAAATTTTTTTTTTTAATTTTTTTACAATTTTTTTCTTATTATAAATAATAATTCACAAATCAAATTTTTCAGTGTAAACAATTTCTAAACAACTTTTAAACTATTTTAAACAAATTAAATTATAGAGGGATGATTAGGAAATTCTAAAGTGTCATGTTCAAATTAAATTATAAGGAGCAAATTATGATCATACTAATCCTTTATTTAGTTTACAACAATTAGCTTTTCTTTGTTCTACAAAAGAACATGTATGATTGGTTGATTTTGAGAGAAAATGACATGATAACCCACGAGGCATTATTAAAATGAACACTACTTTTTTCACTTAAAAGTCCTTCCTCGTGCAAAGTCAACATTTTAAAAACACAAATATATACACTAGCCAAAATTAGAATTATCAGTGTTCATTTTTCTTTATCATTTTTTTTTTTATTTTTTTTATTTTTTTTTTGTTAAATTAGAATTGTTCCATATATCCTTCAATCAGTCGAAGCTCAATATGAAAGATTATATAGTTTAATTACTTCATATTTTATATAAGGTCAAAGTCTTAAAGATACAATTTCAAACGCTAACCAAATATTGAAGATTTGTCAGTGTCGAATTTTCTTTATCTTATTGATATAAAAAATCTATATATCAAATTAGAATTGTTCTATATTTCCTTCAATCAGTAAAAATTTAGTATGAAAGACTGTAAAGTACATTTATTTCATATTGTATATACCATCAATGTTCTAAAACACAATTTTATACACAAATCTGAATATTGTGTTGGCTTTGCTTAATTGTTGTTACAGAAAGTTTATGCCAGGATTTAAACAACTTTTTCTAATAAAATTATTAAGAATATATGTTACTAAGTTTAGTAATTTAATATATATTTTACAAAGATTAGTATTTTAATAATTTAACTTTTTAAGTCTAAACAATATAAATAATTTTATTTATTTTAAACAATTTTTTATATTTTTTTATAAACAATTTTTTAAATAATTTCGAAAAAAAAAATATATCCTTAATAAATAAAAATAATTTAAAAATAAATAAAATTCGAGAAAATAATATCACCCCAATGTACCACTAATTAAGCTTTAAAAATAAAATAATTTTAATTAAAAAAGAAGCTAATTGAGTACATAACTTATACAAAATTTATCAAAATTATAATTTTTATTACATTTTTAAAAATAGATTCAAATATAAAATTGATTCATTTTTACTAGGTCCAATTTTTTTATTTTTTTTATTCTTTTTGACAATTTTTCTTCTTATTATGCATAATAACTAACAAACTAATATTTAATTAATAAACAACAAAAATTTAATTAATAAACAATTTCTAAATAAATTTTAAACTATCGTAAACAACTTTTTCTAATAAAATTTAAAGATTTTCTCCCAAAGGTCCTGTTTTTAGAAAGAACAACTTTTCCACCCCCATTGAAAAGTCAATATGCTCATAACTCCCATTTTAAAACAAAATTGATATAAACTCCTATTCATATTTTTTAATGACGAAATTACCCTTTCACACATTTCAAACCCTATTTTTCCTAAGGTTTGATATTCTCTCTCTCTCTCCCTTCTTCAACCGCCACTCTAAATTTTTGTCTCTCTCAAATGAATTTGTGGCACTGTCGTTCGTTGCTGCCAACGCCGACGCCGCTACTGCTCGCCGTTCGTTTCCCTCATCTTCTTCCTCAAGCCTTATCGCCGTCTCACTTCATCTTCGTTCGCCGTCACCACTACTACTTTCGGCACTAGAGAGAGAGATGAACCAGATCGTTAGCCGTTTGTAGCTTCGATTCATCGGCTGCCGTTTGTCCGTCCAAAAATCGATTCATCGGTCGTTCGTCGCTCGTCTCTGCCGATGTTGTCGTCATCTCCTTCATCCACCAGATCTAGGTTAGATCTGAATAGATCTAGAGTTGTCTCTATCTATCGCCACCATCTCATGCTCTATTCGTCATCTACCTTCACTCGTCGCCTTTCATTCAGTCGGTATGTTAGTTCCTACCCAAATCTATTTTTGGACCCTTCTCTCGATCTCTTTCTGCATTAGTGCTACTATTTTATTTGTTTTAGGTTTTGCTTCGTGCAGGTTACCAGATCCCATCGATTGTTTTCGATTTTACCAGCTTCATGCAGGTTACCACATTTCATCGATTGTTTTAATTTTTTTTTCGATTGTTTTCATCTTTCTCCAATTTTCATGAGATGTTAGTTGAAGAGTTTGTTTTTCCACTTTGTTGATGGTTCGATTTCTTATTGATTCTATTTAGAACTTGAGTTTTAGAGTTTTATAATGTTTGGTGGATATCTACTTAATTTTTTATTTTATTTTTTGTGGATATCCATTTAATTATATTTAGTAGATTTCCACTTAGGTTTTTGTTGATGATATATCAATAGAGATAATGATATATCCACTTAATCATATTTAGTTGCTGTGTTTTATTTTTTAATTTTTTATTTTTGGATAGTTTTTATTTGAGTTCTCCAATATTTGTGAAAATATGATAAGGTAAAGGCTTGTTTATTAATGGTTCGGTTTCTTATTGCTTCAATTTAGAACTTATATTTTGGACTTTTTAGTGGATTTCCACTTTACTTTTAAGTGGATATCCACTTAATTATAGTTAGTAGATTTCCACTTAGATTATCTTTAAGTGAATTTCTATGCATTTTTTTAATTGTATGTCACCTACAAGTGTAGTATTTATATAAGTGAATTTTCACTTTTGGTCTTTGACTTTTTTTTTTATTTTTTTAATATATAATTCTAGTGAAATTGTAGAAATTTAGTGAAAAATGTTCCACTTTACTTTTAAGTGGATATCCACTTAATTATGTTTAGTAGATTTCCATTTAGATTATCTTTAAGTAGATTTATATGCATTTTAAAATTGTATTTCACCTACAAGTCTAGTATTTATATAAGTGAATTTTCACTTTTGGTATATCATTCTTTTTTTTAATATATAATTTTAGTGGAATTGTAGAATTTTATTGAAAAATTGTTTTATAATTATAATTTTTGTATTAAATAATTTTAATATTTTAAAATTTTATGGTTTTTGTATTTTAAAATGTTCAGTAAAATGTTCTAAAAAATAAAAATAAATTTCAATGAAATGTATGTAAGGGTATTTTATTAGAAAAATAAAATTTGATGAAATTACAAAAAAATTCTTTGGATTTTACAAAAATAAAATTAACTAAAACGTAATAAGGGTAGTTATGATATTTTACAAGAAATTTATATTTTTTTAAAATAAAATTAATTGACATTTTTATTAAAAATAAAATTTTAGACAAATTTAAAAAATTAAATGAAATTTTAGAAAAATGTATTTTCAATTTTAGGAGTTTTGAAAGAAAAAAAATGACAAAATGACAATTGTTGTAAATTTTGTAACTATAGAAGGGTAACATTGGAAGAATACATTTGGTGGTACTTTTGGGCTTGGCTAAAAAGTCATGGTCCTTATAAAGTTGTTTTTTGGCAATATAGGATCCCACAAAAAAATTTCCTAAAATTTATTAACAGTGTTTTACTAACTTTTGTCTAAATCTAAATGATTAACATAAACACATAACTACAAGAAAAATAACTTTCGGCTACGAATTAATTTGTGGGTTAAAATATTTCGTAGCAAAATCAATTTGACAACAAATATTTGTCGTAATTAGGTTCGTAGCGATAGCTCCATGGCAAAAGGTAAAGACATCTTTTTTCGAGACGAACATCAATTTCATAGTTAAAGAGACATCTTTCGCAACAAAAATAAACACCTTTAATCCTTAGCAAAATTACCTATTTTTCTACGAAAATATTTTTTGTAGGGCAAAAAAAATAATTTCACGCAAATTAATTTTGCTACAAACATGATTGTTTGTTGTTAAAGCTAACAACAACAAAATTAATTTCTTGACAAAAAATTACATATTCATTAAATCAAATTCTCAATACAATTTTAACAAGTGAACAAAAATAATGCATCAAAGAGTGAACTTGTCTAAACACAATTCAAATATTCATAGTACATAGGAAAAAAAACAAATCAAGTTAAAATTTCTGATCGTGAGCTACACTAGTGTAAAACGATTTGAAGCACTTCCCCTTGCCTTATCATCTATTTTCCATTCTTTGGCAAGCTCGAGAGGTTTGAAGAACCTTAGCAACAACTTTATCTCAATACCATGTGACATATAATGAAGAAGTGGATCCTGAACACCATCTTCAAATAGAGATGATTTGTTATGATCAGTGAACTCCATCTCTGATAAGCTTCTTGCTATGCTCATCTTGACTATTTCAGGTCCTGTAGATATAGGTGAAAAGGTGATAGATATTCTTCGCAACAATCATCACATGCCAATTAGTCTCTCAATTTAAATGGAATCACCACAAAGTACAAGAATATCATCAAGGCAATTAGAAATTAAAAGTGAATATAACATTGAGGAAAGCACCTGAAGAAGACGCTGGAGAAGATGCTTAAAATAATTAGCCTTTGCCATTTGGATAACATTTTGTTCAGACAATAAAAGGTTCTCCATTAGTTGTTGAAGCTACTATAGCAATCGATCTTGAAGGAGGAAGAATAAAAAAAAAAAAAAAAATTCTTTGTGTTGCGATTCTTTAACTCCTGTGTATTCACTAACTCCGCTCAAGAACAGACAATTAATAATATGAATAAACTAAATAAACAATTAAACAAATATATTATGAACAATTAATATAAACAGAAACAGCAGAGCAACAAGAAACAAAAACACAGCAACAAACCTGGCTGGACTGAACGAGATGAACTGGAGAGCAACCAACAGAACTGGACTGAGAAACATGTCAAGAAACTGGGGTTAGTACTGAGAATAAAACCTTTTTTTTTCTTTTTTGAGAACAGAACTTCCCAAAGTTCTATTCATGTTCCCAGTCAACCAAAGATTTATAGGAAAAGATATAAAAGTTTTGAGAACAAAAAACAGTACACACACAAAAAAAAAAAAAACACCTTAGATACATGGTCCCCTATTCTTTACTGTCAATGTATTGCAATTTAGGGCTTTTAGGTCTAGCAGAGAAGCTTTTTCATGGGGTAAACAAAAGAGAAAATGAATGTTAGAACAATATGGTGTTTGCTTATGGTAAAGTAGTAGGAATGGAGGCCAAACACGTTAATGTCAGTGATTTCTTTGTGTTCTAAACTCGGAGCAATCCTTGAAGGCCGATCCGTTCACTGCTACATTATCAAACGTTTAATCATGATAATTTAACTGTTTTCAATTTGGGACCGAGGTGGATTACCCAGATCCGGGCTAGCAACATCACAACAACAGGACAAGAACAAAACGCCAGCAACATCACGATTCACAACAACAGGAGAAGAACGAAACTGAAGATCAAAATCAAAATTGTAGATCAAAATCGCAACGAATATCAAAATCAAAACAAAATCACAGGACGAGAATGAAACACAACGTCCTAGATCGCTTCAACTCAAATCATTTCGATTCAAACCGTTCAAGATCTGACGATCAAAAACACAACGAATGTTAAGGACAGAATCATAGATTTGAACAGATAGGAAGGCAGCAAACAAACCCAAACACAGGTCAAGATCAAAACAAAACAGATCTAAGCAGAAAATCAAACCTTTCAAGCGCAATGCCAATCTCAACATCTATGATCTGTGCTCAAAATCCCCAACGAAAATTGCAGCAGGTTCGACGACTGGCGGGGAGAACTTGGGCGGCGGCTAGGAAAACTCTCTCTCTCTCAACTTTCATTCGAAAACTTCTTGTTTGGGCCTACATATTTTTTCTTCCAATACTAGGGCGGGGAAGTGGGAACAACACTTTCCACAGCGGGAAACGAAATGTGAAGAGCGGGAGAGGAAATAATCTTTGGCGGTATTTCTGAAAACACTCCTTTTTGGATTGAAAAAAATATTGTTTTCTTTTTTTATTTATTCTATTATTTCTTTTAAAATTGTTGTTGAATTATAATAAAATACAATATTATGTGCTAATATAATTTTTATTTTTAGAATAATAATTTTAGTTCTTATATATTATATTTAAATGTTATTTTTTATTATTACTAATTTGATTTTATTGGGTGCCAACTTGAACCATACCCATTTGCGACAAATTCAAAAATTTGTTGCTCAATTCAAGTATTTAGCAACGAAATTTATAATTGTAGCAAAAAAAAAAAAAAAAAAATTGGCTACAAAATTTAGTTTCGTAGTCTATATAGCCCTTTGGTAACGAAAAAATATTCGTCGTTGCTAATAATTGAAAAATATTTTTGACTACGAATCAATTTCGTAACTACATCATTTGCGCCAGAAGTATTTTGGCGGAAAAACATTTGGCTACAAATTTTTATAGTTCGTTGCGAAACACTGATGTTTAGCTAAGAAAATTTATTTCGTAGTCAAATTCCGTAGACAAAAGTCATTTTTCTTGTAAAACTAACCTAAAAACGTATATTAACATTTAAAAAAAATTACCAACAAATAACTTTATAAACATAAAAATATAATTACACAATTTTAACAAAAAAAACATATATTAACATTTAAAAAATTTAACTAAAACAATATATTATTACTAACCTGATATGGTAGATCAATACTGAAACTTCAAAATTTTCAATCAATACAAAACTAAACAACTCTAATGAACTCAATGAATAATAGAATGAGTGAAGTGAAAAAAAAAAAATGAGAGATTTTATGAAGGTATTTATAGGGGAAAAAAAAAACGATTTTGACTTTTAAAATTTGGTATTATCCATCAAATACATCATTTATTCAATGATTAAAAATTTTGATTCTGATTCTTTACCCAAATGTTAAATCTTTCTATCTTTTTAGTGACAATTCAAATTTTTCTTCCTTTACTTTTTGCGGTGAGATTTTATTTGATTCTTTATAAATTTAATAAATTATTATTATTATTATTATTAATTGTTAAAATAAATTTGATTTTAATATATATATATATTAAATTGTTTAATATTTTTAAATTAAAAAATACATATAAATTATAATTATTTTGTAACGTGTAATTATTATATTTATAATTTTTTAAATAAAAAATATTTTTAAAAAATTATATCCTTAATAATTAAAAATAATTTAAGAATAAAAACATTCGAGCAAAATAATTACAAATCAAAATCTTTATAATTACAATTATATATATATATATATATATATATATATATATATATTATAATTGTAATAATTTTTGTTTTTATAGTATAATGATTCCGGCACTGCCAGGGCCGGTTTAGCTTTATTTATTTTTTTGTTAATTGTTTTTACAATTTTTTCCTTCATTTTTTGTTTTTTTTTTTTTTACAATTTTTGAAATAATTTCGAAAAAAAATATATCCTTAATAATTAAAAATAATTTAAAAATAAATGAAATTCGAGAAAATAATTATATATTAAAATCTTTAAAAACAAATAGGAAAAACATAATATTTTTCCATGTATAAAAGAAAAAATAAAAAGAAATTAAAAAAATAACAAAATACTTTAACAGTAGTGTCTTGAGAGATTTTATGAAGGTATTTTAAAAATTTTTTACATTTCAATTGTTATGAGTTTTGTAACAAACATCGTTAAACATGTTTCTTATGTAGTGTCTTTGTAATCACTTTTGCAACAAACATCGTTAAAGATATTCCTTATGTATTGTCTTCGCTATGAGTTTTGTCGTGATTATGTAATCGCTTAATACATGTTTCTTATGGTAGAGTGACAAATGACGATGACAGAAATCTTACCTATGTATTTACAAGTCTCGAAGATGGAGTACAAAATACAACAAACGTATACAATAATATACATCAAAATTTATTTACATAGAAAGTTGTTAATCTATCGTATATATTACTTCGCAAATGGATAAAGCATTTAAATGGGAGATCGAGCAAGATATTCTTAGATAGTATAAAGAGTGGCTCGTGGTTGAATGTATATATATAAACGTTACAAAAAAACCAATCCTGATCCACATTTAACTTTATTTTTTTATCGACTTTATTTTTTTATACCATTTTCTTTTTTTTTTTAATAAATATAATAACTAACAAACCAAAATTTACTTATTAAACAACTTTTAAACAATATAAAAAAAATTATTTGTTTCATATAATCAGTTCAAATGGCAAGCGAATGTGGAAACGATAAGGGAAAAGGCAAGGAAAAAATGAAGATCCATTTCACTGGTGAGGGTTCAGGGACATGGGACCATGATAAGTACCAAGATAAAATAGATACATGGTATGGAATCCAAATACACCGGTCAAAAGTCATACATTGGAGCGAAGATGAACCGCGCCGCCCACTACTATTTTATGAACCGAGAGAGGTTGTATTACCCACAAGACGTGTGCGGTTCGTGGGATGTTATTATAGATATCACTGGTGCTCAACGACAATTAGATCTCTCTAGCGCATAGTTGAATCCCATCACAAGGAAATGAACTTTCTTAATACACGGTGATCCTTTCAAACAAACTGTTCGATGGGTCAATAATCGTTATCACGAGAGCTACAACTACACCGAATGGAGAAAGGATAGTGAAGTGGTAAAGAAATTACAATGGCCAACGCTAATGGCAAAAATATATCTTTATGAGGTAAAGTCTCACATTTGCCACGTATTGAAATGAGAAATAAAACAAATGGAGAAACGAATTCATGTCAAACATAGACTTAACCAAATTCGGAAAACCAATGCCCCAAATACAAACGAGCAGACGTTAAAGTACTTTACCGATCCCAAATACACTGATGACCTCGAACTGTCTAATTACGAAGACGGAGAGATTCACTACAAATGATTTGATAAAACTAAGTAGTTATAGATGCTATAAAAGTTTAATTACGGATACTATTTTCCAATTTATGTATTGTTTTTCTTTTATGATTAATTGTATTGTTTAACGCATTTAATTTCATATCTTCAGATGGCGTTGCATCACTACCGCGAGGAAAATAATCGAATGCAAATTTGAATTTATCGACACGAGCTTCAAATGACGGCACATGAGCATCTACAACAAGGTTTGGTTGCCGAATTGCGTACTTACATGAGATACTCAAGGAAACCTTAATATTAATCAGATATTGAAATGTCTGATGATGAGAATAATATTTAATGTTTTCACATTTGTGAATTGCAATTTCACTATGTATTTCTTTTCAAGTTTAATGTATTATTTCTACATTAAATTATAGTAACGTATTTTCTACCAAACAACTAATTTTCTCTCTTCATTTAAATTCAAACAACACACAAATAATAACAAATGTTCACAATACTAGGATAATACATAGAAAGAAACACAATTGTCCATTACAAATAATATTTTTAATAATTTCATTTATTCATAAATTATTTTTAACATTTGAGAAAATCTTTTTTTTTTTTTAAATTTAAACGGGTAGTGACATTTTTATAGTCAATTTATATTTTCTTCATTGATAAATGATTTAATCAAATTTATTATTTTTTTGACTAATCGTAATTTTGATACATAATCAATAATCAATTATTTTCGTACATAATTGTATTTATTACTTATATAAAATATAAAAATTTATAATTTTACAAATCATAATTTATTCAAACTTAAATAAAAAATTATACAAAAAATATAATTTTTATTAGATTCAAAATTTAAATATATTAAACAAATTTTACAATTTAAAAAAAAAAATAAGAACCCTAATTGAATAAAAAAAAATTCTTCTTATAAATAATAACTAACAAACCAAAATTTACTTAATAAATAATTTCTAAACAACTTTTAAATAATTTTAAACAATCTTTTTCTAATAAAAATTCTGAATGATATATTTTACTAATATTACTAATTTAATATATATTTTAGTTTTAAAAAAATAAACAAGATAAACAATTTTTTGTGTTTTAAACAACCTTTTTCTATTTTTTTTTTAAGACTTTGTCAGTCCTTTTCAGGGTTTTTTAACAATTGAATAAAGTTTTGGAAGACACGTTGTCTTCAATACAACCATTGTCGTGATTGAATTCAGGGTTTTTTAACAATTGAATAAAGTTTTGGAAGGCACGTTGTCTTCAATACAACCATTGTCGTGATTGAACAAATCAGTGACTGTGTTTTTAATGTTATCAATACTTATTAACTATTCAACTTTACTACGATAGATTGGACCATTCAGCTCATCGTTTATTATTAATACAGACACACATACATACATATATACATACATATATATAGCCTATATCCATCTACAAACACATTTCGATCGATTGCAATGTACACGATGCTAGATCTATATCGTTCAATAGGACGTCACTGGGTTTTGTAGGATGAATTCTCATACTTTTTAAATCCAAGAGTTCGTTACTCTCCACATTGGGTTGCAAGAATGCGGAAGAAATACACTTATCGTGTAAACCAAGCAGATACTATTGTCGATGTATGCAGGCAATACACTATTCCAATAGTGCGGCAATTGGCCAAAATAATGTCAATACACACACCATATGATCTTCAGATGGCGTTGCATCGCTACCGTGAAGAAAATAACCGAATTCAAATGCAATTTCTTCGACATGAGCTTCAGATGACGTCACGTGATGGTCTCCAAGAAAGTTTGGTTGACGAAGCTTATATTTTCATGCAATGCTGAAGGGAACCTGAATATCAGTCAAATATTGAAATGTTTAATGATGAGAGTAATGTTTAATATTTTCACAATGGTGATTTATAGTTTAACTATGTATTTCTTTTTTAAGTCTATTATATCGTATTAACGTTAAATTATAATAAACCTACATTAAATTGTAATAAGGCTACTTGTTTCGCGTTGGTTAATCGTCGTTATTTAGAACGGGGCAAGGATAGCATTATGTGCGTAGTATTCTTTTTTCTCAATTTTTTATTTTTTTCTTTCCAAAAAACTAGGAACAAAAGCACTATTCCCAAAAAATAAAAATAAAATAAAAAAACGTTTGAAAAAACCTTATAAACAGTTTATTTTCTATGTGGTAAGTGCTTTTTTTTTTTAAGAAACGGTAGTTAGTTTGTGTCCAAAATTAGCCTTTTTTCCTTCTTTTTTTTTGTCTTTACATAAATTACGTTCATACGACTCTAAAACAAAACTTACAAAACTAAAATCAGAACTTACATTTGTGGAATGTTGAACATATGTCTCATTTACCTACTTTATCCATTTCAGAAATAGCAATATATACGATAGATTAACTGCCCAAATATAAATATCTTTATTTATACGTTATTGTACATGTTAGTTGTATTTTCTACTCTATCTTCAATCCATGTATACATATTTATTCATCAAGTACATGTATCCCTTCGACATATATTAAGAGAGTACATAAGTATTAAAAAACTCATGACAAAGACAATACATAAGAAATAAAAAAAACTCAAATACAATATAATAACAAAAATTACAAAACTCATAGCAAATACAATACATAAGAAATGTAGTACAACACAACTTAAAATAATAGTAACACAAAAACACTTAAAAAGACAATTCAACTGCCCAAATATTTTTATTCTTCATTGGACATATATCTCTCAGACAAATATTCATTGTTAGTTATCACGTTATGGTATTCGTTCGGAGAGAGTGCTCTGTTACTTGCGGCAGCTATTTTATTGGTTAGTTGGAGTAGATAGTATTGACTCCTGAGCAACAACATTCTATTATTCTCAAGACGAATTCGTGTAATAGTATCTTCGATCTCGGTTGTGTCATCAATTATACATCGTCGAGGCATCTGAAGACTTCGACGATGTAGAACCGGTGCATTAAGAGCTCTCAAACAAGATACGAGATTGTTAGACTCTTTCACCCTATATTCTCATTCTTGGCGTAGCCCAACGTGATACTCTATCGGATTAGTGTCTTGATCGCTACAATAGTCATCATAATATAGTTGTAGAACCCAACGACTATAATGATCCTAAGGTCCATACCAACCCTAAACACCATATGAGTTTTTCTCACTTGAAATACCATATGAACTTTCTTCACTTGAATTAATATTTGAAGACATCACGAAAATTATAGGATGAAGAGTTCCTATACAAAACTCAGTTTTTAGAGTAGCACGGTGATTGGCAAGCCTCAACTTTTTTGATGATTGATTGACAATTTAAAAGAAATTTTTGCAGTGTTCTTTGACATTTTGTGGCAAGTTTTTTCAGTGTTTTGAACAATTTGGCCAGTTGCCTTCACAGCCTTTTCCGATATTTTACAAATCGTAATTTATACAAATTTATACAAAATACTTATATAAAAATTTATAAAAAAATTATAATTTTTATTAGATTCAAAATTTAAAAATATTAAATAAATTTTATAATTAAAAATATTCGAAATTATATATAATTTTATTTTCAAAATATTAAAAAAATATAATTATATATATATATATATTATAATTCTAGCCGTCACAGGGCCGGAATCAATTTAATCTGATTCTAGCCTTATGACAGGCAAAATTAATTTTGGACTTTTTTAATTTTTTTTTTTTTACCATTTTTTAAATAATCTCCAAAAAAATATATCCGTAAAATATATTATACAAATTATTATACAAAAATATTTTAAAAAATGATTCTGGCCCTGCCAGGGCTGGAATCAAACATATTAAAAATAAATTAATTATATTTTAAATTTAACATATTTAAAAAAAATGAAATATAAATATTTTATATATATAAATTTATAAAATTCATTGATTTCGACCCTGTTACATGTTACAAATTTATATATATATATATATGTGTGTGTGTGTGTGTGTGTGTGTGCAAAAAAATTATTTTTTGATAATTTTATTAAAATTTATATATTTATGTAAGTGCATTCCTCTTTCATATCTGTAATCCACCATGAAAAGTAACAAACTCTTGGATCTAAAGTATAAGAAAAAGGTATTTATAAGAAGAAAAAAAATAAGATTTCGAATTTTGAAACTAGTTATTTCCCACCGTATATAACATTTATTAATTCAATAGTTATTTTTCAAATTAAAAAATTTGGTCAAGAATCATAAATGTTTACAGTAACTTTTTAAGTTTTGCAGTATAAAGTACTTTTGAGGTCTTGCATTAGAGAGTTGCATTGTCTTCTAGTGCAATTTGGTCAATAATCATAAATGTTTGCAGTATAGAGTGGTTGCAATTGACATAAAGTCTCATGTATATAGACACATATGTGGATACTGACAAAGGCTGAATAAGACTGAGGAAAAATTATTTTTTATTTTATTTTTTTATTTTTGTAATTAATTTGTCAAATTTTTATTTTAACATATTAAAGAAATTTTAAAATTATTAATATATATATATATATATATATATATATATATATATATATATATATATACATATTTATTGTAGTGAGAATCCGACCTTGCTAGGGTTGGATTCATAATAATTTTTTATTTTTTATTTTTTTTAACAATTTTTTTTTTAATTTTAATAAATAATAACTAACCAACCAAAATTTCTAAACAATATTTTAGGAAGCATTTTTTTTCAAATAAACAACTTTTAAATAATTTGAAATAATTTCTAAATAAATATTAAAGAAATTTTAAAATTATCAAAATATGTAAATATATATATATACACACACACACACACACACATACATAATAATAAAAAATTAGATGTGGAATCCAACCCTTATAGGGTAGGATTTTACTTTTATTATATATATATTCAACTTTTTTCAGCCTTTGTCAGCAGCTTGATCAACGCCTTTGCATCGCCAAATTAAAACATACTCCTTTCATATTCCTATATAAACAACATCCATTCAACATCCCTTCAACAATCCTTTCATATTCCTATATAAACACACTACTCCTGCCATAACCATGTTCTTCATTAGAAATGGTGTCTTTTTGCTTCTGCCATGGCAATGTTCTTCTTTCACAACTGTCTACGACTTTCCATTTGAAAGATGAGTAACAACATTCATTCACATTTACAAACATCTTTCTCTATTCTTCTTTAGAAATTGTGTCTTTTCTGCTTCTACCATAGCCATGTTCTTCATTAGAAATTGTGTCTTTTTGCTTCTATCATGGCAATGTTCTTCTTTCACAACTGTCTATGACTTTCTATTTGAAAGGTGAGTGAAAATATCTTGTTTTGTTAATTAACTTATGGTTTCTTAAAATGTTGAAATGGCAGCCGAAACAAAAAAATATTCTGAAAATGAAGACTTCACCGAATGCAGAGTTCTCAAATCTCGATACTTGACTGTGAAGAATCGCATCAGCGGTAATGCTTGCTTGTTATCTATGAATCGTTTAATTTATAATGCTTAGGAAATTTTGAAGTTCATTTGATAATTTAGCGATTACATATATTAATTGTTGCAGATGAGAAGAAGATATTTCCAAGCCTACTTCTGATAAGTTAAAGTCGATTATTGATAAAATTGAAAACTTGCATTGGTTAGGCGAATTTGTGGAAGGGAATTTGAGTCACCATGACTTAGATTTCGACTCACCTGTGATGACACTTTTTGGACTGTCAAAAAGTGAACTAGAAATGATGGATTTAGATAGAGAAGAAGAAGAAACAAGAAACGAACCTCTTCGAAAGCAATGCAAAAAAATTACGTCGTCTTCGAAACAGCTTATTTAACCAACTTTGGTGATTTTTCAAAAATCATTTACTTGTCTATTTTTATTGTTGTAAATTGTATTATGGAGTGTTTTGAACTTAATTTATATATAAAAAAAAAATGGGTTTATTTAAAATATCGATATACTACCGTTAATTAACTCAAAGTTGAAAAAAAAAATTGAGGTTGTCTTGTATATTATAAAAATTTAAGGTATGAATGAATAATTGATATTTTTGGGATTATTTGATAGGGTTAATTAAACTTTACCCCCTATAGTTTGACCGATTTGCACTTACCCCCCTATGGTTTGAAAATCGTCACTTACCCCTCTTGTGGTTAGATTTTCAAACCACTTACCCCCTGATATAGGGAGTAAGTGCAACAAATATCTGACCATAGGAGGGTAAGTAGTGATTTTCAAACTACAGGGGGTAAAGTACAAATTGGCCAAACCACAGGGGGTAAAGTGCTATTAACCCTATTTGATATATTATTTATGGTATAACTAAATATTTGATAAACTAATTTTTTATTGTTAGGGGGTTGTAATATAAAATAATTTTTGTTATTCACAAATCCGTTTTTAGTGTTCTAAGTTTTATTACGTACTGTTACCAACACAGTTTATGTACAAAAAAATTGGGCACATTTCTGTTACGGATAGACCATCTTTTGTTAACTAAAAGTTACCAAAAAAATGCATCGTCATTGAAACAATTCATCTAACCAACTTTGATGATTATTTAAAAATTATTCACTAGTCTATTTTTACGTTTTTCAATTTTATTACGTAGTGTTACAAACGCAGTTTATGTTCAAAAAAATAGGGTTCATTTCTGTTACAGATAAACCATCTTTTATTAACTCAAAGTTACTAAAAAAACTGCATCGTCATCAAAACAACTCATCCGATCAACTTTGACGATTATTTAAAAATTGGTTAATTAAACTTTACCACCCTGTTGTTTGACCGTTTTTCACTTACCCCCCTGTGGTTTGAAAATCACCACTTACCCCCCTTGTGGTTAAGTATTTGACCATAGGAAGGTAAAATTCAAATTGGTCAAACCATAGGAGGGTAAAGTGCTATTAACCCTTTAAAAATTATTCACAAGTCCTTTTTTAATGTTCTAGGTTTTATTACGTAGTATTACGAACACAGTTTATGTACAAAAAATTAAATTTATTTCTGTTTCGGAAATGTTATCTTTTGTTAACTCAAAGTTGCCCCAAAAAACTGCATCGTCATCGAAACAACTCATCCGACCAACTTTGATGATTATTTAAAACTTATTCAGTAGTCCATTTTTAGTGTTCTAAATTTTACTATGTAGTATTACGAACAAAATTTGTATACAAAAAAATTGGGTTCATTTCTATTACGGATATGCAATCTTTTGTTAACTCAAAATTGTCAAAAAAATGCATTATCATCAAAACAGCTCATTCCACCAAATTTAACGATTATTTAAAAATTATTTACTAGTTCGTTTTTAGTGTTCTAAATTTTATTACATAGTGTTATGAACGCAATTTATGTACAAAAAAACTTAGTTTTATTTCTGTTGCGGATAGACCATCTTTTGTTACCTCAAAATTGCCAAAAAAACTGCATCGTCATCGAAACAAATCATCCTACGAACTTTGACGATTATTTAAAAATTATTTACTAGTTCGTTTTTAGTTTTTTAAGTTTTATTATGTAGTGTTACGAATACAGTTTATATACCAAAAAAAAAAAGGGTTCAATTCTGTTACAGATAGGTCATCTTTTGTTAACTTAAAGTTGCTAAAAAAACTATATTGTCATCTAAACAATTCATCCGACCAACTTTGACGATTATTTAAAAATTATTCACTAGTTCGTTTTTACTTTTCTAAGTTTTATTACTTAGTGTTACGAATACAGCTTATGTACAAAAAAATTGGGTTCATTTCTATTACGGATATGTCATCTTTTGTTAACTCAAAATTGCCAAAAAAAAAATGTACCGTCATCGAAATAGCTCATCCGACCAACTTTAACAATTATTTAAAATTTATTCACTAGTCCATTTTTAGTGTTCTAAGTTTTATTACGTACTGTTATGATCACAGTTTATATACAAAAAAATTGGGTTTATTTGTATTACGGATAGACCATCTTTTGTTAACTCAAAATTGTAAAAAAAAAACTACATCGTCATCGAAATAGCTCATCCGACCAACTTTGATGATTATTTAAAATTTATTCAGTAATCCATTTTTAGTGTTCTAGTTTTATTATGTAGTGTTACAAACACAATTTATATACAAAAAAAAATTGGGTTCATTTCTGTTATGGATAGGACATCTTTTCTTAACTCAAAATTACCAAAAAAAACTGCGTCGTCATCGAAACAATTCGTCTGACCAACTTTGACAATTATTTAAAAATTATTCACTAGTCCGTTTTTTTGTTTTCTAATTAAGTTTTATTACGTAGTGTTACGAATATAGTTTGTATACAAAAAAAAAAAAAAAAAATAGGTTCATTTCTGTTATGGATAAACCATTTTTTATTAACTCAAAATTGTCAAAAAAACTATATCGTCATCAAAATAGCTCATCTGACCAACTTTAACGATTATTTAAAATTTAGTCTGTTTTTAGTGTTCTAATTTTTACGTATCATTACGAACGCAGTTTATGTTCAAAAAAATGGGGGTTCATTTCTGTTACGGATAGGTCATCTTTTGTTAACTCAAAATTGCCAAAAACATCTGCATCGTCATCGAAATAACTCGTCTAACCAACTTTGACAATTATTTAAAAATTATTCACTAATCCGTTTTTAGTGTTCTAAGTTTTATTATGTTGTATTACGAACACAGTTTATGTACAAAAAAATTGGGTTCATTTATGTGTGTATATATTATTTTTTATACATATGTATATATTTTATTACATATATAATATATATACATATTAAATAATATGTGTGTGTGTGTAAATAATACGTTTTTTTGGATGGGGATGGGGATGGGGATGAGGGACGGGGGAGGGGGCTACCACGGTGGCAGCCCCCAACTTGTAAAACTGGCCTTCACAAGGCCAGTTTTAAAAAAAATAAAAATAAATAAATAGACCCAATACGGTAAATAAGATCAAAACAGACCCATATATTTTGATTATTTGCAAACTTTTAAGACCCATTAATGTAAAGAACTCCCCGAAGGTAGGGTTCCCTGGAGATTGTTGTGGTTCTAGTTCACAAGACTCAAAAAGGATAGGTTACCTAGTGAATCTGGAAACCCTGGCAATTGATTACTGTCCAGATTCAGACGCTGCAACAGATGGATTTTTCCCATGGTCGAAGGAATGGGACCGGTGAGATGATTCATCTCCCGATCCAATTGAGTGAGACCAATAAAGCTCCCTATGCCCGAAGGGATGTGACCATGTACTTGATTTCATCCAATGCCGAAGTTCGATAACTGTGTCGACAGAAGATTGAATCCAACATTAATTATTTCCAGCTTCGAACAATTTGTTAGAGAGTAGAGAAAATTTAAGTCGTCCTCCAATCGATTTTCAATGAAAAGAAAAAATTGAAGACCCGTAAGCTTTCCAAGATCATTTGGCATTGGACCCATAAAATAGTTTGAGTTAAAGCCTATATATTCTAGCTTGGATGCATTTGAAAGCGAAGTTGGAATTCTTCCCGAAAACTGGTTTTGCCAAACAAGAAACACCTCTAGATTAGGAAGCAGTGTCCCCAAGTCCAAAGGAATGCTTCCATCAAGTTGATTAGACCGCATAGACAGAAAAGAGATGGTGGAGATGTTATAGAGTCCAAGAGGAACAATTCCTGAAATTGTTTTGCGAAAGTTGCAAGAATTGTAATCCATTGAATTTGCCAATTGTCTCCGGAATAGGTCCTTGTAACCCGCACTCAGCCAAAGAAAGTTGGAATAGAGATGAGAGGTTTGCAGTTGTTGCGGGGATTATACCCGAAAGCTTGTTTTTAGCCAAGCCTAATTCTTGAAGATATGACAATCAACCGAGCTCGGGTGGGATGATCCCTGTGAGATTGTTGTCAATCAAATTAAGGTACTCAAGGCTCGAGCATCGAGACAAGTTGTTAGGAATCTCCCCGTCGAAAGTATTGTTGCTCAACTCTATATACAGAAGTCGAGTTAACCGACCCATCTCTTGTGGAATATGGCCGTGGAAGCTATTGTTTTTTAGAGTGATGCTCCTTAGGAATGAGAGATTTCCTATGTGAGGAGAAAGCCTTCCAACCAACCCTCGGGACATGAGCTCGATGATGTTACTCGATTTGGGTGCCGGAGGCTGCAAATTACACCATTCCAAGAACAGTAGTTTGAAGAAGAAGAATTCCATGAATTTAGAGCCCCAAATGGATCATTATCAATTGCATCCTTGAAGGCCATCAAGGAGTGTTGATCACTTCGTTTTCCCAAGCAGTTAGAAGGGGTATTGAAGAAGTAACACCACCACTCGAGTGATGTGTATGGCTTAAGAAACCACATGGCCATGATTATACGCTGAAGCAAGAGCAACAATAAACAAGATGGTATTTGTATTCAAGAGTTCCTACTCTCTTCTACTAAATAATTATGCCTGTCAAATTCAAGCGTTAGAAGAAGGTCCTGCGTAAAGTGCTTTACTACAGTGGCATCAATTGACAACATAGAAAATAACGAAAAGAAACAACATTAGAATGTGATAGTGGTAAAAGTCACAGTAAAACTGTACATTAAGATCTAGGGGTTAATATTGAAATGGGCCTAAATGTGAAAAATCATATTGTATTTAATGATGAATAAGTAAATGAGCCTAAATGGGAATAACACATGTCATATAAAGTATGATGAATATGTAATTATCAATTTAGACTGAAAAATTATGACTCATAATAGCGTAATATTTGACTTGATCAATTAATATAATCAAATTCAGTTTAATTCATTCTCTCCAAAATCAAAAGGAATTAGGTATGAATTTTACTAATGTATATGCATGTGAATAACAATTCTAATACCATTCAATTAGTTATGCATATATCACTTGTTTTAAATTACAATTTACATCTTAGAAGTTCAATTTATGAATTACGCTGCTAAATATAAATATGATAGTTAGAGAAAATTGATCACTTGTTTTTAACGAAAATGTGATATTCATCTTTAGGAAAAACATTATAATTATAAATATGCCACCATGATAGAAAATCTTCAAAATCCTTATACGAATTTAACATTACGAAACTATATGGGAATACCCTAAATCCTAAATCCTAAACTATATCGGAACACCCTCCTAGGAAAAGCAGGAAAACTCGGGCTTATCAACATTGAAATGCTTCACAACTCCATATAATCCTACTAATATGAAGTTAAAATTCATATCAAAATGGTGAAACTACTTGATCCACTCTTCCCTAAAAATCATTGATTCTTTAACTGAAGGATGCCAAATAAAAATAAAGTTCAAATTCAACAAAATTTTGCCTTAAAATTAACATTATACTCTTTCCACGAATCTTGATAACCATTGATTGTTGAATATTTGAGTTCTAGTATTCTAAAGGCCACTAAAATATATTTATTTATTTTTTTGCAATTTCTACCCATAAGATATTATTATTTCTGGAGTTCTTTACGCAATAAATATAATTTAAAAAAAAAAATACTGACAACAGGTATATTTGAACTTATTTACTGAACACAAGTATCCCAGTGTTCGGAACACCGGGATCTTAGCCCTGGTGTTGCGAACACTGAGATCATTATTTATTTTATTTTATTTTTAATTTAATGGTCCCAGCGTTATGAATGCCGGGACCAGTTTTATTATTATTTTTTTTTTACGTTTCACGAAACAGTCCTGGCATTTAAAACGCCGGGACTAAGTCCAATGCACAGAGAGAGAGAAGAAAGAAAGAGGCATGGATCACACAAATAAGGATTTTTGACACTTTATACCCCTAAAGTTTTATTGTTATTAATAAAGGATTTTTGACATTTTTTTTACGCTTTATTAATAAAGGATTTTTGACACTTTATTTTTATTTTATTATTTATTCAATTCAAGTAATAAAGAATTTTCATGGAAATATTTATTTTATTATTTATTATATCATGAAAAAAAAATTACCAAATTGAATTTTTGGTCGATCGAATGAAGCATCCTATCGACCAAATTCAATTTGGTCGACTACAAATTGAATTTGGTAAACCGAATGGGATATCTTGTCTACCAAATTCAATTTGATCGACCGAATGGGTTATCCTGTTGACCAATATAATTTTGAAGGATCAAATTCAATTCAAGTAATAAAAAAAATTCATGGAAATATTTACTTTATTATTTATTATATCATGGAATTTTTTTTTACCAAATTGAATTTTTGATCGACTGAATAAAGCACCCTGTCGATCAAATTCAATTTTTGATCGACTGAATTAAATTTTTGGTCGACCAAATGACGACAGGACCAAATTCAATTTTTGGTCGATTGAATTGAATATTTGGTCGATCGAATGGGACATCCTGTCAACCAAATTCAATTTTGTCAACAAAAAATTCAATTTGGTCTACCAAATTGAATTTGATCAACAGAATGTCCCTTTCGATTAACCAAAATTGACCGAAAAATTCAATTCGGTCGACTAAAAATTGAATTTGATCGACAGGATGTCCCATTCGGTCGACCAAAAATTCCATTCGGTCGAACAAGATGTCCCATTCGGTCGACCGAAAATTCAATTCAGTTAACCAGAAATTGAATTTGGCAAACAAGATGTTTCATTCGGTCGACCAAAAATTCAATTTGGTAAAAAAAAAAATCATGATATAATAAATAATTAAGTAAATATTTCCATGAAAATTATTTATTACTTGAATTGAATAAATAATAAAATAAAAATAAAATGTGAAAAATCATTTTCAAGTGTCAAAAATCCTTTATTAATAAAGTGTACAGAAAAATTGCCAAAAATCCTTTATTAATAACAATCAAACTTTAGGGGTATAAAGTGTCAAAAATCCTTATTTTCGTGATCTCTGCCTCTCACTTTTTCTCCTCTCTCTCTCCTCTCTTTGTGCATTGGACTTAGTTCCAGCGTTTTAAACACCGGGACTATTTTGTGAAATGGTGTATCACCGTTTCACGATGATACATCGTTTTACTGTGAAACGTAAAACAAAAATAATAAAATTGGTCCCGGCGTTCACAATGTCCGGACCATTCAATTAAAATAAATAATGATCACGGTGTTCGCAACACCGGGACTAAGATCCCAGTGTTCCGAACACCGAGATACTTGTGTTCGGTAAATAAGTTCAAATATACGTGTTGTCAGTAATTTTTTTTTTTAAATTATATTTATTGCGTAAAGAACTCATCATTTCCTTAAGAGGGATAAACTTATAAATTTTGGGGACACTATGCTAGTAGAATAAATTCATATTTTAAAACTTCAAGACCCCCTGAAAAAATAGATGAATTACAATTTGTACCTCTATTTTTTGTATTTGAACAACAATTACGATGATTTGAGGAAACATAGAGGTAAAAATTACATCGAATTAAGTCATCGGTAACACTCGATCTAATAATTAAATCCTTTAAGGACCGTAAGGTTATGAAAAATTACAATCGTGCCTTTAATTTTTACATTTGAGACATAGATTTAATTATAATGGCAGGAGGTTGAACTTACTCTACCTTAAAGATAATACAAGAGCAACTCTTTAAATACAACCTATACCTCCACTTTTTATTATTTGGATGAGGCGCTTATAAAATACTATAGAGGGGGGGTTAAATTAATTGTACAGGACCAATTTGAGCTAGTTATCTGGTCAATTCTCAATCAAAATTAGAATATATTTGACATATGACAAATAATGGAAATCATCATGTAGCATACTCTGAAGAATTGATGGATACACGATTTACTCTTATTATTATTGATTGGGTAGAGAACGAATTTAGATGTTAAAAATTTCAGAAGAAATAAAATGCATGTCGCCTTAGAAAATATTATGGCCAATCAACTCAATAAAACTAGTTTTGAAATTTGAATATGTATGAATGGTGACCTAGTATTCGATTCAAAAATACTTTTCTTAAAAATTGAAAAATGATAAATTTGCGCTTTGTTATGAATATATCTGGATATGTATTTACATACTTATATCTAATCATCTAGATATTTAGGATTAGATTGAAATAAACTTAGCTTTGCTTAATTAATTATAATTCAGTTTGTGCTTAATCAGCATTCAATAAATTCCTTTTGTTAATACAGTCATTTGAAAAACTTATCTTCTAACGACCCAACTTTTTATTACCCAACTAAAAATAAATATAAAATAACTGTCACTTAACATAGATTTTTAAAAATTATAAATATTTACCAACTCAAAATTCAATCGGTTATACACAACCGGCTATTCCTAACAAACTACAAAAAGGTCCAAATTATTTGCTTCCAACAACTGCCTTGACATCCTCAAAAATCACATCACCCTTTGACTCTATCTAACTCCAATAGTGGACCCGTCTCTACTTAGAGTACTTGAGACAAAATATTTTATCGATATACTATCTTGATAATATAAAAACAATTCATTGATCAAATACATTTATCAAAATCACTTTATAAAATTGAATATAATCACAGTCATATTTTCCTAAACAAATTATAATCACATTGACCAGAATCAAAATTCACGGATATTATCAGGATATAACAATTAAATATAAATAAACTAATCAAATCACTTTTATATAATAAAATACTAAAAACATATTTCCTTACTAGCCATTGGATCGTTTCACCTCACAATCGAGAGTTATAAAAGTATCATAACCTGTACAATTGTGCAGTCTAAGGTTGTCATCACTGTTAAGGTCATTCAATATATTCAATAATAGGAGCCAACACATGGTATTATGATTGTAGGATTTCGATACTGCTCAATTGTGGATTTAATTCTATTTTGAAAAGGTGATTCGGATAAATGTACTTGATCCAGAAATCGCTTTAATATTATGAAGACAGTACACCCACCTTGATAATTGCACCGCTATTATGCTATCGCCGTAATATTAACGTAGTCGGCGTTAAATGTGAACCTAATAACGACATGGTCTAAATTAAGAATTTAACTAAATAATTCTAATATGACATGAAATGCATGACACTAAAAATGCAATTTGTCCCATTCTCAAATTTTCTTAATTATATAAAATTTATTAAAATTAAACGTTATAATCTCTCAACCCAATATTAATTATACAACTAAAATATTATAATTACATTTATAAAACTTATCAGTTAATATTTTAACTATAAAGAAAAATATTAACTAACTATTAACAATACTACGAGTCAAATAACTACTAAAAATACCATTCCCATCAAATTTACAATAATAAAAAATTACACATACTCCCACTTAAATTTTTAGAGTATTCTTTAAACCCCAAAAGTTTAAAATTAACATTTTAAAATTGCAATTAACCCCTCAAATTTTTAAAATTCAAATTAAATTAATCTATAACTCCCAAATTTCTTAAAACTAAATTTTAAATGCCATAATGACCCCTAAAAGTTTTAAAGTGAAATTAAAAATAAAGTACTAGATCCAAATATTTTTAAAATATCCTAAAATGCAATTAAAAATATGCACATGCAAAAATTAGAACTTACATATCTTATTATTGATATATATATCCAACAATGTTTTCCCAAGAGATTTTAACATAAACACAAATATTTCATTTTAGGTATATTGAAAGCGGAAAGAACTAGCACTTCAGGTGAGATTAAGTTACTCTACGTGGTCTTAAATTTTATGCATACCGAATTTAACAAGAGGTGAGGTAATCGATTGTTTTCCACTAAAATTCATTGATACATTTGTTTGTGAACTTATGACCATCCAATCTTGATAAAACTAGAATTGTTAAATCTAAAAGTTCATGAGTTCTCTTGGAAAATTACATCATTACTTTTTCAAATTGTGTATATCTCTCTTGCGTGTTGGGTTTATCTCTCACCGAATATGAAAATGGTTGGTAGTCGAGTTATAAGTGTGAAAGAAAATCTCACGTCATGGGCTTGCTTTTGGGGTTGAGAGAGATCTAAGATCACCCAACACTAGTTTCAGAGCCCAACTTACAACAACTTTGACCTAAAATCCATAAAGAGAGAAACTAGTTCAGGGTTAGCCAACCAATGGCCCGATGTGCAAAGGGGAGATAGTTGGGTTTATCCCAAATTGAATGTAGAAGGAATTGGTGGTCAAGTTATAAATATGAGAGAAAGACTTACCACATGAGCTAGCTTTTGGGATTGAGAGATGCCTAAGACCACTCTATACTGGTATCAAAGCCCAGGTTACAACAGCTCTGGCCCAATAGCCATAGAATGAGAGACTGGTCGATGGTTAACCAACCGAAGACCCAATGTGTGAGGGGAATATTGTTGGATTTGTCCCACATCGGATGTGGAAGGAGTTGGTGGTCAAGTTATAAGTGTGAGGGAAATACTTACCTCATGAGCTAACTTTTGGGGTAGAAATAAGTCCCAGACTACCCCAACACTAGTATTAAAGCTCAGGTTACAACAACTCTGACCCAGTATCCACAAAGTGAGAGACAGGTCAAGGGTTAGCCAACCAAATGCCCGATGTATAAGGGAGAGATTGTTGGGTTTATCCCACTTCGGATACGAAAGCGATTGGTAATCAGGTTATAAGTGTGAGGGAAAGACTCATCACATGAGCTAGTGACGCACCCCGATTTTCCGAAAGGAAACAAAATAAAATAAATTTTAAAGCATTTTTTTTAAACAAATATTAAAGAGAGAGGATTTTTAAAAGCTTCAATTTTTACATAAAAGTACTTAATCCAATTTTAGAAAAGGATAAGCCAATTTTAGAAAAAGAGTCGCCACCTACCATTGAGTTTAAATGATGTGCTAGGTCACAAAAATTTTGAAAAAATGATTGAAGAAATGGCTTAAGTAAAATTTTGACTCCAAAAAGCACGGTCCGACTAGAGATTCATTTTAAAAGGGTTCGAGGGTCAATCACGCTCGAGGAAGGTGTTAGGCACTCCAAGACGTCCGTCTAAAGACAGTACCTTATCCAATTAAGTCCAAATAAAATTTAAATCCGAATGTTTCATTTGATTTTTTAAATCCCTTCTTAGAAAATATTTTTTGTTTCTTTTTTTTTTTTAACAAAAAATAAGCAAAAAACTTTTTTTTTTTTTTTTAATTTTCATGAAATAAAATAATTTTTTTTTTAATTTTGAAATGTCCCCTCGGTATAATCGCTTATAAAATATCGATGATTTAATAAGGATGACTCCCGGGGGGGGTTTAATGTCTCGAGTTTTAAGTTAAGACGTTTTTTTTTTTTTTTCATTTTTTTTTTTGGATTTTTTGTTTTTTTTTTTTTTTTTTTTTTTTTAATTTTTTTAGAACAATAAAGATCAATTCATTTTTTTATTTTCTTATGCGAGAGAACTAAATATTTACAAAAACACAATAACAGTACATAGAAATAAAAGCACGGAAAGGCACAGAACAATAAAATAAAAGCGCGGAAAGGCGTGGAACAAAAAATAAATAAAACCAAAAATAAAGCGCGGAAAGGAGCCAAATAAAAAATATATACAATAAAATAAAAGCGCGGAAAGGCGCAGAACAGGAAATAAATACAACAAAATAAAAGCGTGGAAAGGATCAGAACAGAAAAATAAATGCAGAAAAGTAAACCGATTTTTAAGTGTTCTAGTGGAATGTCCTTTTAAGTTTAATCCAATTTTAGACCCATTAATTTATATATCGAGGGAAGCGATTTCCTTTCTAAACCTAAACTGCTCAAGTAGAAGGCAGAGAGATTTTCACCTTATTTTTACAACACATTATAGTTTTCACAAGTTTTTTAAAAAAAATTACAAACCGAAATTTTGGTATAATAACGACTTATTTTTATTTTATCAAAATATTGAGCGGAGCGATCTCCCTCCCAAATTGCTCAAGATTTGATGAAGAAATAAAGAAAAATAAAATAGAAATGAAAGAAGAAAAAAAGAAAGAAAAGTTACAGAAAAATAGTCTCCCTAAACTCTCTCTCCAAATCCTCTAACTAGAATTCTCTCCAAAATCTCCTTCTCTGCAAAAAAACTTCGCTCCACAAAAAAATCCCCCTAATAAGAACTCTCCCAACAAATTTCCCTCCAAATCCCCCCACAACACATCCAATTTTTTTTCAAAACTCTCTCTCTCTAAAATTGAAGCGTTCTCCCAAACCCACAAAATGAGAACCTTTCTTCTCTCATTAAAACTCTCAACTAAGAGAAAAAAAAATCATTCTCAAATTTTTTCCAATCTTTCTCTCTACAAAACCCCCTAAAATATGAGCTCTCCTTCTCCCCTATAAAACTCTCGGCCAAGACCTCCTCAAAAAATGAGCACCCCTTCATTATTTAACATGGGATTCTCTTTTTATTTTTTTATTATTTTAATTTTTTAACATTTTTTTTATTTTTCATGAGGGGGACAAACACATCTTTTTTCTTCTCTCCACCGAAAGATGGAGAGATTTTTGATTTTTTTTTCTTAAATATTTATATATATATAACATAATATATTTTTTTTTTCTATTTTTGTTATTTTATAAAATATATATAAAAAATCCAAAAAACCTAATTTAATTGTGCTACTAGTGAGAGTTGAACCTAGAATAAACCATGAGAGAAAGAAGAGACTTATCAACAAACCACATTAGAACTTATGTCTTAACTTCATTTGTTTTCTTTTCTTCTTTTTTGTTTTTTAAATTTTTTTCTAAAAATAAAACAAAATAAAAGATAAAATAACAAAAAAAGTATAAAATATTTTTGCGGAGCGGTCAAAGTGTTGTGTCTATAGCTGCCCTTCTTTGTCATGCGAGTTTCACTTACTTGACGAAGATAGGATTTTCAAAGCACTTTTTTTGACAACAAAACAAATTAAACATGAAAAATCTCATGACGATATTCGTGATGAACAATTATCCATTTAGAGGATCGTTTAGAGTGATGAAAAATTACTCATGATGAACAAGTGTACATTTAGAGGATCGTTTAGAGTAATACAAAATGACTCATGACGATACTCATGATGAACAAGTCTCTGTTTAGAGGATCGTTTAGAGTAATACAAAATGAAAATCCACTAGGAGAGGTAAATGCAAAATAAAGGCCATCACGGAGAGGGCATGCAAGATGAACCGTTACGGAGAGGCAATGAAAACTATGTGAGCCATCACGGAGAGGCAATGCGAAATATATGAGCCATCACAGAGAGGTGAATGCAAAATAAAAGGTCATCACGTAGAGGCAATGTAAGATGAGCCATCACGGAGAGGCAATACAAAATGTATGAGCCATCACGGAGAGACAATGCAAAATATATTAGCCATCACGGAGAGGCGAATGCAAAAATTAAAAGCCATCATGGAAAGGTAATGCAAGATGAGCCATCAAGAAGAGGTAATGCAGGATAAGTCGTCACGGAGAGGCAATGCAAAATTTATGAGCTATTACGGAGAGGCAGTACAAAATGAAAAGCCATCACGGAAAGGCAAATGCAAGATGAAATGTCAGAAATATCATATGTAAAATGTGCCCAGCCCAAGCATAAAAACTCCCTAGATGCAGAAAATAATAAATAAAAAATCCATATAATGTACCCCAACCTGGGGCTGATACTTTAATGACCGAAACTTTACAGGTTGCCTATGTACCTTAGCATTGCACTGAGAATCAAGTTTAGCGTAGTTCACTTATGTAAATGAAGGTTTATGGGATGTCACACTCGGATGACCGAATCTTGATAGGTTGCCTACGTACCTCGGCATTATATCGAGGATCAAGTCTAATATAGTTCACCGATGTGAATGAAGGTTTATGAGATATCGCACTTGGATGACCGAACCTTAATAGGTTGCCTACGTACCTCAGCATTACACCTAGGATCAGGTCTAGCGTAGTTCACCACACATTTCTTTCAAGGCAGAACACATACCTGGATGCTCATTTAGAGTTTTTGAATTTCAGCAATACCAGTTTTTAATCCGAGTAGGCAAGAAGGTAAGAGGTCCTAGTGATAGGAAAATCCATGTGTCTGACCCTTTTGCGATCCCTATAAATGGACAAGAAAACTCTTCCAAAATAAAATTTTAGTCTGAAAAACTTGTCACCTTTGATGACTCGCAATTTTATTTTCCCCTTTCCTATTGTAGTCACTTGGCTTACGATTTTTGGTTTCTCGGGGTGACTCGATGAGATTTTTTTATTTATTTATTTTTTTTTTAAAAAAAGATTGGTCATCCTTAAGTGAGCCACAATTTTATTTTTTTTTAGGTTTTGTTTGTAATTTGGGGCCCTTCCCTCCCTTTAGATTTGGTGAAATTTTGTTTTTGAGCCGTTGAGGGGATTGAAAAGAACAGTGCACTATAACCTTCATGGTATAAACTTGGTTTGGCTTTCTTGGGTTTTGAGATTTATTTCGGCAATTGGGATCTAGAACCCCCATATGCTTTACATTTCAATCAACTCTTGCAATTGTATTACCAAAAAAATTAAAATTTATTCGCCCAAATATCCATTCTTCCTTGACATGATTTTCTGTGTTGATTTTGTTTTGAGCATGACAAATATTATATGGATAATAGTAAAGATTCTTTTCCAAAATTAGTTACACGAGATGACCCTCCTCAACTAACGAGTATTCGAACCCCTTTTTCATTGACGAGAATTTTGAGTAATAAAGATGCTCCTACTTTTTATTTTTCTTTACTTTTTTTTTTTTGGGGGGGGGTATTTCTGGACAAGTTTATTGACAATAAAAGGTTTTGGGGACAACGGCTTTGCTTTATGACGGATTGCCTAACCATTGGATGGGTCATTTGAGTAATGGATTTTTGGAAGATGGCCTTTCTTATGAGGGTATTTTTGGGTAATGACTTTACTTTATGATAGATTGCCTAGCCGAGAATGGATAAAGCTCTGGGCAAGAAAGTATATTTTTTGGGGTTGTGGCGTTGCTTTAAGATGGATTGCCTAACCGTTAGATGGGCAAATATTTGAGCATGAAAAATCTTTTCTGAGATTATGGCGTAGCTTTATGACAGATTGCCTAGCCGTTGGATGGGTCATTTGAGTAATAGATTTTTGGAGGATGGCCTTTCGGATGAGGACTTTTTTTTTGGGGGGGGGGGGGTAATGGCTTTGCTTTATGATGAATTGCCTAGCCAATTGGTTTTTGGACGATGGCTTGGAAGAAATAGTCTTTAAATAGTGGAAAGAGTTTGGCAACCTGTATCGAAGAATGTCATAAGTGCATGAATGGATTTCTAGATGAGATGAGTCACCTTGTTTCACTTTCTTTCAGATCAAAGTCTTTCTTATTATCGAAATCATATTTATCATGCTCAAGTTCATTTTCAACACATATATCATACACAGGCAATTTTGGAATATTTGAAAAAATAAGCATTAGACTTTTGAGACGTCTTTTAGAAAACGCAATAACAATTATTAAAAGTTTCAAGTCATTCGTAAAGCTAATCCCCTACCATCTAGAAGGCTAACTAGATGGAAAGGTGGATTTAAGATTTTTTTCCCAATTTTATCAAGAAATAAATCTCAACACACCAAGGAGTATAAATCGGGCTCACAAATGGTACCCTTAGAATTTGGCTTTGGCTCGTAATCGAAGTGATTAATGTTTCACCATAAGGTAGGTTCGAAAAAATCCCTCTATTTTTCGAGGATAAGGCACGAAGAGTTTATGGAAAATATGGGATCACATGGTGGAAGACGAAAAAATAGGCGTATGAAAATATGGGAATATATGGTTTGTGATCCAAGATATTGGAATGGAGTATGATTTTTTACTTTGGAGGGATTTCAGGGGTACCACTTAATTAAGGGGCATGGGTCAAGTAAGTAATTTAGAAGGTGGGAGGTTGGGCAATATTTGACTGAGTAGGTTTTGGATTGCGGTTTTTTATTTTGGTCAAAGTTTGAAAGTACCATTTGAATTGGAAATACGGGTCAATATGATTTCATTTATGATCAGCTCATCTCATTCGGGAGGGAAGACAAGAGAATTTTTGGTAGCCTTTTCTTTTTTCCTTTTTTTTTTAAAAAAATTATTTTTTGGTTTTTTTTGTTTTAATTCACTCTTAGATAACCAATATTTTATTCAAATTATACTTATTCACAAAAATTAAAAAAAAAATGAAGAGATTACAAAATTAAACACAAGATATTCGGATTTAAATTTTTTGATTTACTTGGATATTGTACCCTCTAAAATAAGTCCCCAGTGGAGTCGACAGCTTACGCGCCCCAATTTTAAAGCATTTTTTTTAAACAAATATTAAAGACTGGGGCTTTTTAAATACGTCGATTTTTACATAAAAGTACTTAAGCCAATTTTAGAAAATGAGTCGCCGCTTACCATTGAGTTTAAATGATGTGCTAGGTCATCGGATTTTTGAAAAAATGATTGAAAAAATGGCTTAAGATTTGATGAAGAAATAAAGAAAAATAAAATAGAAATGAAATGAAAGAAGAAAAAGAGAAAGAAAAGTTATAGAAAAATGGCATCCCCAAACTCTCTCTCCAAATCCTCTAACTAGAAATCTCCCAAAAATCTCCTTCTTTGAAAAAGACTTCTCTCCCCAAAAACAAAAATCCCCCTAATAAGAACTCTCCCAACAAATATCTCTCCAAATCCCCCCATAACACACCAAAAAAAATTTCAAGACTCTTTCTCTCTAAAATTAAAGCTTTCTCTCAAACCCACAAAATGAGAACATCTCTTCTCTCTTTAAAACTCTCGGCTAAGAGAAAGAAAAAAAATTCATTCCCCAAATTTGTCCAATCTTTATCTCTCTACGAAATCCCAAAATATGAGCTCTCATTCTCCCCTCCAAAACTCTCAGCCAAGACCTCCCCTCCATTATTTAACATGGGATTTGGTAGCGCGGGAAAAATATGCCGCTACTTACACTCGCAAGTATACGAGGTTTAAGTTTTAGTATAGTGTGATCGTTAAGATCGGGTTATCGTATCCACAGGGATTGTTGTCGTTACTATCGAATACCGCGTTTGTCGTGACCTAATTTTATTTAGGCGAAAAACAAATGTATTTAATTAATTAAACTAGTACTAATATATCCTAAATTAACTAAACTATTATTTTAATATGTTTTAGGGTGAAGAATTGTATAGGGATTAACGTGTTTACAAATACGTGTTCGATTCTAATTTACTCGCGTTTACGTTGTTCAACCTATTTGACAACCTCGGTACGTAAACTCCGCCGCCACCTCTTCTGAGTGTAAGACGGGGGAATACATGACTTCGAGTCAACGGATAAGTCCCCCTCAACGTCTTAACGACCCTAGGTCACGTGAGTCTCGCCCAACGTCATTGATTGCACACAATCCAACTCCCTCCGGGTTATTGGATTGTCGCGTTGTATTTACCCTATCGACAATCTCCGTTCTAAAACTCCCTCGCCACCTCTTCCAAGTGTAAGACGAGGGATATAACACGACTTCGAGTCAACGAAGAGGTCCTCCTCAATGTCTTAACGACCCTAGGTAGCGTGTGTCTTGCCCTACGTCATCGATTGTCCACGATTCAAACCCCAACCGGGTTATAGAATCGTGGCGTTTGTTTACCCTATTCCGAATCCGGGGTTTGTCAAAATCCCGTATTCTCCATTTATCAATCCAAGCATAATAAACAAACAATACGATAAATACAATCAAACTACGAAGAACAAACATAAACGCAACACCGAAATCATCCAAACAACATATTTATAAATTATAGGTTAATCCCTACTACAATTCATATTTAACTCGGGGCCATAGCCGCATGTACAAGAAAATAACAAGATAAACATGCTCACATACTCCTACGATAAAGAAATAAGGAAAAATGATCGAAGAACTTAGCCTCGTCCAAAGATAAACCGCTAAGAACGCTCCACGATCGATTCGCCGTCTTCTCCACTTCGGGATGCGAGCTCCACCACTAAAATTCCTAACCCTTGGCTTAACTATAGCCTAAGGGGCTCAAAAATGCAAGAGAGAGGAGAGAGATATCGGCCAAGGGGGAGGAGAGGGGATATTTATAGCAAAAATATCCTAAAAATATCTAAAGGCTGTGCAAGGCAAATCAGCCTAGGCGGTGGAAATTGCGCCTAGGCGGAGTTAGGTCGGTTAAGTCTGATCGCCTAGGCGGTGAAGTAGGCGGTGAACTGGAGAACATTCTGTTGGATTTTCGCCTAGGCGGTAGAAATTTCGCCTAGGCGAGCGGCTGTCAGTAGCCCTTCTACGTCCTCAGCTGGATTTCCGCCTAAGCGGTAGAATTTCTGCTCAGGCGGTCGTCCGTCAGTAACATTTTGCTCTTCTCTGCATTTTCACCGCTTAAGCAGTGGTCTGGACGCTTAAGCGGTGGACCTGTTTCAGCTTTTAGCCTCCGAGCTTGTTTATCCACCGTAACTTCGAACCGCTTTGGTTTGATCTCATCATTTTAGCTCCAGTTTCATATATTTTTGACCCACACACCTGAGTTATACAAAAAGTATAAATACTAATTAAAATATAATAAAAATAACTATAAACATATTAAAAAACTAAACAATTCGGATTGGAAATAGATAGGTTTTTCACATCTATCAGGATTCTCTTTTTATTTTTTTAATATTTTAATTTTTTAATATTTTTTATTTTTCATGAAGGGGACAAACAATGTTTGTCCCCTCTTTTTTCTTCTTTCCACCGAAAGGTGAAGAGATTTTTTACTTTTTTTTTTTTTTTTTAATATTTATATATATAACATAATTTTTTTTTCTGTTTTCATTATTTTATACAATATAAAAAAAAAATCCTAAAAATTTAATTTAATTGTGCTACTAGTGAGAGTTGAACCTCAGACAAACCATGAGAGAAAGAAGAGACTTACCAACAAACCACATTAGAACATGTGTCTTAACTCCATTTTTTTCTTTTTTTTCTTTTTTCTTTTTTTAAATTTTTTCTAAAAATAAAACAAAATAAAAGATAAAATAATTAAAAAAAAAAAAAGTACAAAATATTTTTGCGGGACGATCAAAATGTCGTGTCTACAGGTGGCTACAACAGTGGTTATAACAGTGGTCATAATAGCTCACATAGAAGAGGCTTCTTACCACACTCTGGCCATCCCAACAGATGAGGGTATAACCCTGGCTATTGTCGTGGTTCAGGTAACTACATAAGTGTTTTTGGTAACTTTAGAGGAGGAAGACAAGCTTGGAACTCATCTAGACCCCTTTGCCAGGTTTGCAACAAGTCTGGCCACACAACTATAAAATGTTGGCATAGGTTTAATAAGAGTTTTGAAGGCCTTTCTAACAATGTTCAACCTGATAGACAAGCCTCCCACTCCCAAAGCTCCTCAAACAGCTTTTGACTCAAGCTGGTATCCAGATTCTGGTGCTACCAACCATTACACACCTGATATGAACAATCTCATTACTCGAAGTGATCACTCAGGACAAGACAGACTTCACATGGGTAATGGCATATGTTTGTCTATCCATAATGTTCGTTCTTCATCTTTTTCATCACATTCCAAAATTTCAAAACTCAATCAAATTCTCCATGTGCCTCTTATCACTAAAAATCTACTTAGTGTTTCTAAGTTTGCTGCTGACAATTATGTTTTCTTTGAATTTCATCCTACTCACTGTCTTGTCAAAGATCAGGTCAATCATTAAGTTCGAATGAATGGAAAGCTTAAAGATAGTCTCTATGAGTTTGATCCACCCAAGTTTCTACACACCAGCCAGAATCTAAGCCTCAGCATCTCTTCTCAGTCCTTTGGTTCAGCAAGTTGTATAGCAACTGTTAGGGTCTTAGCTCTAAGTCTAGTGTTTTTTCAAATTTGGCACAATCGCCTTAGGCAACCTTTTGCTCCTATTGTAAACACTGTTATGCAGTCTTGTAATGTTCCTCATAGTAATAAAATGGAATTTGAGTTTTGTCAATCATGTTGTCTATGGAAAACTCACAAATTCCATTTTTCTTCTTTTACCACTGAATATAATGCACCATTGCAACTTATTCATTCTGACTTATGGGGACCCTTACCCTCTTCTTCCTCTAATGGCTATAGGTATTATGTTCACTTCATTGATGCCTACTCTAGGCACACATGGATATACATGTTAAGAAACAAGTCTGATACATTGCAAACATTCCTTAACTCCATGCAACAAACTGAATTGCAATTAGGCTACAAATTAAAAGTTATTCAAACAGATTAGGGTGGGGAATACAAACCTTTTTCTTGTTACCTTACTGAACATGGAATTCACCATGGAGTCTCTTGTCTTGCTACTCATCAGCAGAATGGTCTAGCTGAAAGGAAACACAGACACATCGTCGAGAATGGTCTCACTCTATTAGCTCAAGCTTCAATGCCTCTTAAATTTTGGGATAAATCTTTTCTTAGTTTTGTCTATCTCAGCAATCGTGTACCTACTACTGTATTGCAAAAGAAATCTTCAATAGAAGTGTTTCACCAAACCTCACCTCATTTCACTTCCTTAAGGGTCTTTGGCTATTTGTGCTTTCCTAATATCAGACCTTTCAATCATCATAAGCTTGATTTCAGATCATTTCCTTGCATATTTATAGGCTACAGTCTCAATCACAAAGGGTACAAATGCTTAGATCCCAATGGCAAGGTCATCATCTCAAGAGATATCATATTTGATGAACATACTTTTCCCTTTACTCAAAAACAGTCTAAGACCACTTATCTCTCCCCATCCCCACCTATCCTTTTAGCCTCTATCCCCATTCTATCTCTTTCTCCAACTTACCAACATCATGGTTTAGGCACATCTTGTCCTGACTCCACTGAAATCTTTCATGTTTTTAATGATTTTGTTGATAATGATGTTCATACTAATGCTTTTGTTTGTGATGTTTCTACTTCTCTTGAGCATAATGTCACTACTCAGTCTCCTCTAAAGGTTCTTGCTCCATCACACCCTATGCAGACTAGAGCCAAATCTGGCATATTCAAACCCAAGTCTTTCATTGCTGCTAAAGAACCAGTCTTAGTTCAGGAAGCTCTTCAGCATGAACACTGGCATGCTGCCATGAGAGATGAATATCTTAATTTGTTGAGAAATAAAACTTTTTCCCTAGGCTCTACCAAATGGGAGGCATGCCATTGGCTACAAGTGGGTTTTCAAAGTTAAAGAAAATCATGATGGCACCATTCACAAGCACAAAGCTCGCTTAGTTGCAAAAGGTTTTCACAAAGTAGAAGGTTTTGACTTTACTGAGACTTTTAGTCCAGTGATTAAACCTACCACAATCAGAGTCATTTTGACAATTGCTCTTGCTTGAGGATGGGACATTCGCCAATTAGATGTTAATAATGTTTTTCTTAATGAAGACCTAAGGGAAGAAGTTTATATGGTTAAGCCTCTGGGGTTTGAAGAATCAACCAATCATCCTTTTGTGTGCAAGCTTCACAAAGCAATCTATGGATTGAAACAGGCTCCTCGTGCCTAGTTTGAAAAACTACGAAGTGTTCTCTTTTCTCTTGGTTTTCAGTCAGCCAAATCAGACCAGAGTTTGTTTGTTAGACAAACACATCATCACTGGACTTATATCCTAGTCTATGTGGATGACATACTTGTCACTGGTAGTGATCCTAAGGTTGTTTCAGAATTGATTGTTACACTCAACAACACTTTTGCTCTCAAAGACTTGGGAAACCTTCACTATTTTCTTGGTATTCAAGTGACTGAAACAAATGAAGGGTTGCATCTCTCTCAAAGAAAGTATATCACTGATATGCTTTATAAGGCCAAGCAGCAGTATGCTAAAGTTGCTAACACACCTCTCATCGGTGGCCAAAAACACATTGGATATAGTAGTGATCTAGTAAGAGATGTTCAGCTCTATAGAAGCATTGTAGGTATATATTTTACAATATGATATTATCACTCAACCAGAAATAGCAAATACTATAAACCGTGTCTGCCAATTCCTCCAAAATTCTCTTGAGTCTTACTGGTAGGTGGTAAAAAGAATACTGAGATATCTAGCAGGAACACTTGATTCTGGTATGTTGCTTCAGAAAAGCTCTCATCTAGCCATAACAGGTTTCTGTTATGCTAATTGGGCATCAGACCCTGATGATCAAAGATCAACTTCAGGGTTTGTGTCTACCTTGGTTCTAACCTTATTACATGGGATTCAAATAAACAACACACAGTTTCCAAATCAAGCACAGAAGCTGAATACAGAAGTTTAGCTCATCTAACTATTGAAGTTACATTGATCCAATCACTGCTTGAAGAACTAAAGGTTATCTCTTCTCAGCCTCCTACCCTATGGTGTGATAATCAAAGCATTGTGATGCTCTCTGCCAACCCAATTCAGCATGCTCGAACAAACCACATAGAGCTTGACCTCTATTTTGTTAGAGAAAAAGTCATTCAAGGCACCCTCTTAGTTAAACATGTTCCAGCAATTGATCAAGTTGTTGACATCTTAACTAAGGCAATATCAAGCTCTAAGTTCTATGACTTACGGTCCAAACTCAAAGTTGTGTCTTTAAGTACTCTACGTTTGAGAGGGGGTTAGTAGAGAATAATACTCAGCTGAGTTTATTCTAGAATGTTAGAGTTTATTATATGGGCATGTTTGCTGGTATATAATTATGTTAGACAGTTGTCCTTGTACAGCCAATCATTAGCTAATACATTTGTGTACTTAAGATACTGCTATTGTATTCAAGAATGACTAAATGAAAGAAATCTTTATGAAATTCTCTCCTCCTTTCATCTCTGATAAATTAAAATAATTTAAATTTTTCCTTGTAAAGAAACTGTATCTTTACAACATATCTACTTATAATTGTTAATGTCTACCAATATGCCATACCTATATCCATTTTTTATGAATTCCATCCAAATAAACCTCCTCAATCGTTCTTATCACTCTATTTGATCTCTTTCTTTGTGATCCCGAACGAGTCAATAGGATATGGATTAAAGTCAAAAGCGAGGTTGATTATATGTATTGATTAATAATATAATTCAACTTGTAATACTAATTCGAATATGACCTCAATCATCATACTATTCTGAATAGAGTTTTTATTTTAATTACATAATCACATAGGACACATCCATCTTTACTGAGGACAATAGATCCTATCTTGCATACTCGATTCTTCACAAACATGTATATGTTTCGCTATACCCACTGAATATCTTTGAAGTTGCGTAGTTAGAAAACTACACTAAATATTATCAAGGTATAACACCCCATCTATGTTGAATACTACCCAGTACTTCAAGTCTCAAGATTAAAATAACCACCACAGCTCAAATTCCACATTGATGTTAAACAAAATTACCACGATGGAATATCAAAGATGATCACGTTTTGCCCCTCACTACGACTTAGCAAGTCTCCTTGTTGTTCTAGTGTCTCACACTAATGATTTTTAGATTCACCATTCTCAAAAATAAAATACTCCACTAGCTAGTCTAACCGAACCATTAAGTAAAAAATTGACAATTCCATACGACTAGGAATATTTTAGATCTTAGTTACCAAAGTGTCTATGATCTCACTCCTTTTAATCACCATTAAAAGGTAAGAATTTTTTTTACTAAATATCCAAGGTACGTAGAAACAATATGATAAATGCTTAAGATTGTAATTTAAAAAAAAATGAATAATCGAACTAGCTATAGGGTTTATCTCTAACATATTTTGTCCCGCATTCTTCCCTTTTAGGCTTTGGTCATTATGGTTGCCTTCTTTATCTCTCCTCATGTGATGTAGTAAAAAATTCTCAGTCACGTGTCAATCTCCACACGTACTAGAAAATCTTCGTCTTCCTTCCTTACTTGCAAAACCGTGAATTCTAATGGGAAACACCGGTGTGGTGTCGGCCAAAGAACCGCCGGCGTAAGAATAAGTTAATCTGAATATAGTGAGATTGGCGAGATTTTGCTTTGGATGGATCGATCTTTCAACGAAATGCCTCACCAGCTTATGTGCTTGGCCAAGCACAATAAACGGCTTGGAATCCCGTCAAAAGGGATGCATCAATATCCTTCGATCTAACATCACCAAGTACCCTGCACGGGAGACAAAAACAAAACTACAAACAAAAATTATATACAAAGAAATGCCTAATTAAGTCATTTACACACAATATCAATACTAACGAAATCGCCAATCCCCGGCAATACAAAACACTTGCTTCTCCTATCTAAAACTTAAGTCCAGAGCTGTTACCGCGTTTCTCCGACAATAACATCAAAACAATCCCCGGCAACGGCGCCAAAAACTTGGTAGCACGCGTGAAATAATCCGCTACTTACACTCGCAAGTATATGAGGTAAAAGTTTTATTATAGTGTGATCGTGAAAGATCGGATTATCATATCCACAGGAATTGGTGTCGTTACTATCGAATACCGCGTTTATCGTAACCTAATTTTATCTAGGTGAAAAATAAATGTATTTAATTAATTAATCTAATACTAATATAACCTAAATTAACTACACTATTATGTTAATATGTTTTAGGGTGAAGAATTGCCTAGGGATTAACGTGTTTACAAATACGTGTTCGATTTCGAGTTACTCACGTTTACAGTGTTCAACCTATTTGACAACCTCGGTATGTAAACTCCACCGCCACCTCTCCCGAGTGTAAGACGGGGGAATACATGACTTTGAGCCAACGAAGAAATTTCCCTCAACGTCTTAATGACCCTAGGTCACGTGAGTCTCGCCCAGCGATATTGATTGCACACAATCCAACTCCCTCCCGGGTTATTGGATCGTCGCGTTGTACTTACCCTATCGACAATCTCCGTTCTAAAACTCTCTCGCCACCTCTCCCGAGTGTAAGACGAGGGATATAACGCAACTTCGAGTCAACGAAGAGGTCCCTCTCAACGTCTTAACGACCCTAGATAGCGTGTGTCTTGCCCCATGTCATCGATTGTCCACGATTCAAACCCCGACCAGGTTATAGAATCGTGGTGTTTGTTTACCTTAATCCGAATCCGGAGTTTATCAAAACCCTATATTCTCAATTTATCCAACTAAGCATAATAAACAAACAATACGATAAATACAATCAAACTATGAAGAACAATCACAAACGAAACATCGAAATTATCCAAACAACGTATTTATAAATATATGTTAATCCCTACTACAATTCATATTTAACTCGAGGCCATAGCCGCATATATAATAAAATAACGAGCTAAACATGCTCATATACTCCTAAGATAAAGAAATAAGGAAAAACAATCGAAGAACTTAGCCTCGTTCGAAGATAAACCGTTAAGAACGCTTTACGATCGATTCACCGTCTTCTCCACTTCGGGATGTGAGCTCCACCTCTAAAATCCCTTACTATAACCTTAGATATAGCCTAAGGGGCTCAAAAAGCCAAGGGGGCAAGAGAGTCCGCTGGCCAAGGGGGAGGAGAGGGGATATTTATAGCAAAAAATATCCTAAAAATATCTCAAGACTGTGCAGGGCAAATCCGCCTAGGCGGTGGATTCTTCGCCTAGGCGGAGTTAAGTCGGTTCGGTCTGATCGCCTAGGCAGTGAAGTAGGCGGTGGACTGGGAGAACATTCTGTTGGATTTTCGCCTAGGCGAAGAAAATTTCGCCTAAGCGAGCGGCTGTCAGTAGCCTTTCTTCGTCTTTTGCTGGATTTCTGCCTAGGCGATGGAATTTTCGCCTAAGCGGTCGTCCATCAGTAACATTTTGCTCTTTCTCAGCTTCTTCACCGCTTAGGCGGTGGTCTGAACGCCTAAGCGGTGGGCCTGTTTCATCTTTTAGCCTCCGAGCTTGTTTATCCACCGTAACTTCGAACCGCTTTGGTTTGATCTCATTGTTTTAGCTCCAGTTTTCCATCTTTTTACCCCACACACCTGATTTATACAAAAAGTATGAAAACTAATTAAAACATAATAAAAATAACTATAACGTATTCGAAAACTAACAAATTCGGATTGGAAATAAACAGGTTTTTCACACCTATCACACATCATCATGTATCTCTCTAGATACCTACGCTTAATGAGTCTCTTGATCACCTCCTTGAGTTGGTAAAACTCATTGCTCATGTGACCATAGTCTATGTGGAACTAGCAGTAATTATGTCTATTTCTTCATTTAGACTTGTTGTTCAATAGAGGAGGCCACCGCAAGCGCGACTCTATAACTTTGAGGTCATTTAGGTTGCGTTTGGGTAAGGGATTTGATAAATCCAAGGGATTTGTGAAATGAAGGAATTTTCAAATCCTGAATTTTGAAATCCCTTCGTTTCACAAATCCGTTGTTTGGATAATTGTTTGAACTATTTGAATAATTTTTTTTTTCTATTTTTTATCCACCTTCTGAAAAAAAAAATAAAAAAAAATGGAAACAGGCGATGAACAGATGAACACCGAAGAAGACGATTTCGAAATCGTTCGAAATCGAAATCGTTTGTTCGATTTCGAACAAGTATTTCGATTTCCGAAATCATTTGTCTGAAGATGAAATCGATTTTGAAACCTAAATAGGATTCGAAATCGAAATCGATTTCGAAACCTAAATAGGGTTCGATTTCCAAATTGAAATCGATTTCGAACCCTAAAACAACAATTGACGATCGACGATGAAGCTAAATAGGGTTCGATTTGCAGAATGACGATGAAAACGAAGCTGAAGACGACGAACGAAGAAGACGAAGTTGAAGACGACGACAAATGCGACGACGAACCAGAAGTTGAGACGACGATCGACGACGAACCACGAACTAGAAGTTACAATGACGAAGCTGACGACGACGACGACGAATCAGAAGACGACGACGACGAAGAACATGAATCGGAAGACGATCGACGAACGAAATCGACGAAGAAGAAAAAGAAGAACGAAGAAGAGGCAGAAGAAGGAAAAACGAAGCAGCGACGGATTTCACAAATTCAACCTCTCCCAAAATCATTTCCAAATCCTTCCATTCACTCTTCAAGGGATTTGACAAATCCTTCTTTTCTAAATTCCAAACACACCCAAACAAGAAATTGATTAAAAGGGAATTTTGAAATCCCTTGACTAAATGAAATCCCCCCAATAAATCCTTTATCCAAACACAACCTTAAGATCATCGCCACGAGAAGTCGTAGCATAGTGAACTCGTCCGGTCTTCACGGAGGCATTCTCAAGCGTCCATCATCTTTCAAGGGACTAGATGACCCTTTGCATTAAATATCTTACTATCGAGTTGCCCTAGTTTCTTTATCTTATCCCTGTCTTTCCTCTTTCATGATTCATCATTTTTTCTTTTAATGTTTTAGATTAAATCTTCTTCGGTGAAGCGTGTGCTTCTCTCCATCACATCCTCCAAACAATGACAATTCTTAACCAGTGAGTGCGAGAACCTTCCTCTCCGAGGCCCATTCATAAGGACAGTGAGTGTCACCATATTATCCAATTGATTTCCATAGGAATTAATCATCTTCTAAAATTTTCATTTCTCAAGTGTAAAAATTATTTCGTTCAATGAAGACAAGTGTTCGGTGCAATATGTTTAGTGTTCTAGTGCTTTAAACTTCAAGAAGTGATTGCAAGACTCGCCCAAGGCTCGGTAACGAGTACCGAGGGTGAGAACCGGACCTCTTACACAGGTAGGTAGTCCATAGCCGAGGACCGGCCACAGTTGTCCCCCAAGGACAGGGCATCGATCGGGTTTGAGGGCCTACAATGAACACCAACCACCTAACTAGCCGACCTCGATCAAGCATCTAAAAGGTGGAGGGGCCCATACATGGACAAAATTTTGGAGAACTCGAAAGTGCTCAGGAGTGGCCCTAACTACATAGAACCCACCGATAACTGGCCACAGGGGTCCGACCTAAGCGCCGCACTCCTGGTTTGGGACCTAGAGGACCAGGCACCATGAAGAACTCATTGTCTTAACCCACAACCCAACCACATCTTCGCTAGCTCGGGTCATGGGCTGGGGGCAGGCGGGCTATCGTCCGGGAGCATAATAAACATATCTCAAAATATGTAAATTGTTTGCCAAAAAAAAAATACAGCACGACTAAGAACGCCGAGCAGAGGTCACCGAATAACGCTCTCATCTCTCCGATTAGAGCTCAGATCAGGTTACTTGGTTAACGGGTAATTTATTGTGAAATTGTGAGTTTCGCGCTAACCTATGCCTAGGGAACACCGAGCTAAGACCTACGACCTTCTCTCAAGTCAGTTGTTTGGCTGAATGGTGTTTCAATTAACAAGTGTTATGAATTAGTTCAAGTATGATTTTTGTGCCGACTTGGGACCAACGTATAATCCTCGAAAATTTATATTTTTGAAAGTATTATTTTATCTAAATTTAATATTTTTTGGATTGATTTTTCAATTTATGATATATTTGATAATTTTTTGAATTAAAAGTTAATTTTAAATTGACTTTTAATTATTTTGAAATTTTAAAATATATTTTTAAGAGTTTTGAGATATAATTAATATTTTTTTATTTTAAAAAAAATATTTATGTAAAATAAATAAATTAATTGATTAATTAGCAATCCATATTATTTCCTTCGTATAGAAGGAAACAATATGAATCAAACACATAATATATCTATATGTTATATATAAAAGTGGAAGTCAAGAGTTGAGAATGAACCACAATCAAGTATTATCAATCACTATAATCCTATTATTCCTTTAAAATGAAGGGTTAAAATTCAACCAAAACTCATAATAGCTTTATTTATTACATTCTCTCTCTTGTATTTTCACTATCTATATAACAATAGAAATAATAATAACCACTACATATTGTTTATTATTATAATAATGACATAAAACAAATTAGATACAAAATCAATAACCCCTCACTCTACATTTTCACATTTTCACTATGTGAAAATTAGGTAATATTGAGATTAATCAAGTAAAATATAAGTAATATTAGTTATAGCATTTTCTAACTTGACACCATCTTCTTCTTTTTTATTTGTATATTCTTTATTTTTCTATTTTCGTTTCTTTTTTTTTTTCCTAAATATATGTTTTTAATTTTGTTCTTTTCTTTTTCCTATGTGGGTTTTGATAGTATACGAAATTGTACTAACTAATTGAAGTAGCCAAAAACAAAAAAATAAATACAATTAATAAATATTTTACATTTACAAACCAAACAAACCCCCAATTCTTAGATATTTTATTGTTTAATAATTGACACTCGACTAATCTTATTGATTTAGCATTTCTGTATCTCAATAGTTCAAATATTAGTTATACTAGTAAAGAATGCACCGACATTATTTATATTAGTTCAAATATTAATTAGCAAAAATGTATGATTTATAAATGAAAATATAATAACTAAATCAAAATGTAAAAAAAATATCGATAATTATATCGAAGTGTGAAAAAAAAAAAAAAAAAAACTACCGATAGTCCGTGCATAGTGCAAGCATACAATTTAATAGGAAAAATTAAAATTGAAAACCTAACCCTTGGACCTAGGGATGTCAATGGTTAGGTTTCAGTTCGGTTTCATATAAAAGCAAAACCAAAATCATTAGACATATACCAAACCAAACCTGCCGATTTTTTTTTAAAACGGTTTTAAAAATCGAACCATTTAAATATATACATGACCAAAACCAAAACTACGAAATCGCAAAACCATTTAAGATTTTTCAATTTTATAAAAAACCAAAATCAAAACCACGAAACTGCGGACCACTGATTTTTTATATATAAACACAAACATAACTAAAATATAAAATATAAATTCCAAAAAATAAAGCCAAATCACAAAACTATTAATTGTTACAATGAATATTTCTAATCATAATTAAAATTCAATGATACTTAAAATAAACGATTATAACCATAATTGTTAACAATAATATATATACACACACACACACACAAAGGGTTAAACTGTAAATATATATAAAAAAAAAATTAGGTATATATGTTGTAAAAATATATCTAAAATATTGGTTTCACGGTTCGGTTTCATGGTTCAATTTTGTGGTTCGGTTTTACGCTTACTATCCCAAAATCAAAACCAAAACCGCTTCGGTTGCTAATTTCAAAAGTAAAGCCATAGCTAAACCATTTAGTTGGTTTCAAAATCTAATCATTCGGTCCAGTTTCTCTCAGTTACCCATCAGCTCGGTTTTTTTGTCATTCGTATTTGAACCGAATGAGAGCTCAACAAAGGCAATATTTTCGCTCCTATTCATCGTGAACAATCTGCCATATTCCTCCATTAATGTTCACAAAATTCGTTATTCTAAATTATTCTTGCTTTTATCATTTTATTTAAATAAATTTTAAATGATAAATAAATAAATAACTTTAAATGTCTATTATTTTTAATAAATATGATATTAAATTAGACAAAAATAAATATGATTTTTTGTTGATAACCTTTATTAAAATTTATAATTATAATAAGTATTAGACAACAAAATACTAAACAACCCTTGTAATAGTGTGAGCCTTCATGCAGTGGGCTATTCTTTTAAAAGTACTAAAAAATAAAAAATGGGAACTATTATATTGATTAAAAAACAAATATTAAAAACATAATTAAAAAATTGAAAATAAATAATAATAATCTTTAATATTTAAAGCTTATTTATTTATCCTTTTTTTTTTGTATAAACCTCCAGTATCTGATAACCACATTAGGTTTCGACTAATTTGGATCGAGCCGGGTCGAACCACAAGGGAGGTAAAGTTTTCCCTACCGAGTTTTAACGCAGCTGCATTCTTAAGCCTCGAACCAAGGACTTTGGTTAGATTAGAACAACCCCTCACCAGCTAATCTACACGCTCGGTAGTTTATTTATTTATCCCCTTTTAACATTTTATTTAAATAAACTTAAATGTAATCTATAATCAATATAGTAATTTGAGTGCATTTAATTATTATTTATTATTAATATAGTAGATTGAATTAATTTTATCGTTGTACGTTTTCCAAATGACTAGGGATATCACTGAAACTTACCCATATAGTTTATCTTTGTTTTTATTGTAATTAATTATATGTGACTTATCTCTTTCTCTCCCTCTCTCTGTCATACCATTTAATAAATTTCTCTCTCTCCATCTATTAAATTTCATTTGTTCAAAAGAGTATTCCAATAATTTTTAACAAAATAATAGAAACTATTAAATAATATAAAAAATGACATCTTTATTTTAAAATCATTATCTAAAAAACATAAAGTTAAACAATTGAAAAAACCCTCTAGGAATTGTTTAAACAGTTTAAAAAACCCTCTAGGAATTGCTTACTTAATATTTACTATTTTGAAAAAATAAATATTAGTCAACGTTAATAATTTTAGAGGTCGACATTAATAGTTTTCTAGATTATTATTTTTTTAACATTTCTCTATAAATTTATTTTTTCTATACTCTCATAAAATTTATTAGATATAAAATTAAACGATTAATTGTATCTACATTTAATATTTAAATAATATTTTTTTTTAGACCTGCATATTATGCGAGTCTAAAACTAGTATATATATATATATATAAAAGAATATGTGTTCAGCTTCTAATAATAATAATAATAATAATAATAATAATATTATTATTATTATTATTACTATTATTATTATTACTCAAACCAACTACCTATATATATAAAGAAGCTACAGAAGCCAATTATCTATATATATGAATAAGCTACAGTCTATGGAAGGAATATTAAGCATATATATATAGCATAAATGAATAGTTACAGGGGATATTCGGATTGTTTTTGAGTGATAATTGATATTTCGCAGTTTAGACTCCGGTTTCGGATTTCAGGTAGAATTTTTAACTCTTTTAATATATGTATTTAATTTTCCTATTGTGTGATTTATGTTATTATTGTTATTGAATTTTAACTGTTAAATTTTATGAAATAATTATGAGTATGTGAAATTATGTGAAAATTATGTCAATGTGTTTTCATTGTCGTATTAATTAAATGTACATATTAGAGGAGTTGAAATTCTACTAAGCGTTAACTCACAATCCCACAATTTGAATTGTAGGGCCGGTGGGAGTAAAACGGCAACATTAATTTTATTAAAATTTCTATTTGTAATAATTGTAATTAATATTTACCATTGTAAAAATTGACCCGTTAAATTGGATATTAATTATTGTTTTGTATTGAAAAATTTAAATCGATAGTTATAACTGTCGCCATAATTGTATATTAAATTGCAAATTTAAATTTTAATATTAAATTGACCGTATATCAAATTTACTGGTTAGTTTGTAATGTGTATATTATAACTTTAACATTAAATTATATTTATATTTAATTGATTAGTTATCATAGTAAAATTCATTCGGAAATTCGATAATTAGAATTATCATCGTAGTTGGTAAAATCTCGCAAGTTTTTGTGGGGCAAAATATTGGTCGCACGGTGTTACCGTTAATTCTCTGAGGAGAGAAACCGCGTGGCAACCCTGGGAACTCTAGTCATTACATACCGACCTCCAGATTGGCGTCATCTCGGCATGGATACATATGGAAGGAATAAAGGTCATACCTTAGCGAGCACCGACCCAAGTCAGCTCGACAAGTGCGCCACTAACGGGGTTCATGTCCTTTTCGAGCATCGTCCTTAAGCTCAATGCTCATGAGAGATTGAAGGGACAAATTGCAAGTAGTGCAAAAGTGTACGAGTATAAGCATTTTACCTACCACAAGCACAAAGAATAATGAAAAAAAAAAAAGAGGGTCGGGTTGTGACCTCTGGACTCAATACCAAAAACATTTTCAAAAAACATTTGCTCGTGTATATATATGTTCAAAAGGAATTATATTGTTGGGGTTTAAGCCCAGTACACGGAGCTTGGAGAGCAATGAAAAAAACTACAAAAATAAAGAAAATTACAAGTTCAAAAAATCCCATGGCCGACCTCCTACCTCCTACTTCCTTCGGTCTCTATTAGCCCATCATCACGAGCTCAGGTGGCCCCTCCGAGATCTGTTCAGCCTTTGTTGATCGAGCTGTGACCTCACCCTCCTTGGCGGCCTTAGCCCTGGTGCCTTCCCCTTAAAACTTCATCTGCAGGCACTAGTACGGAAAGTCTGGATACTGGCGCATGAGAGAACAGATGGCCGCCTGGAAGCATCATGTCAGCGCTGATCTCCATCTTGAGTTGTTTAAATTCTAGGCCCACCTTACACTGCTCGATGGCCTTTGCTCGAGTCCAATCTACCTCTTTCACCTCTTCTGGTCAACCAATACGGAGGCGACGACAAAAGTCCTCGAGCTTGACTTCCATCATGGCAGTTTGCTCGGTCTGTTCCTCGACTTTGGCGCGGAGCTCCGAGTTCTAAGAACGGAGGTCAGATTCCGCATCTTCCATCCCTTTTAGCTTCCCACGAAGGACCTCAACCTCTGCAACTAAAGTATCCCACTCGATCAATAGGGACAACCATTGGTCCTGTTTGCCATCCACCATTTACCGAACGTAATGAACATGAAGAGGGCATGCACAGAAAACGGACTGTTGATATAGGTCTCTTGAGACAGACCCAAAATCCCTCGAAATCTGTCTCTATGTATCTTAATGCCAATGACATAAGACGCATCACCCATATCCTTTATATCAAAGTTTTCAGAGAGAAATTGTTTCACCTCATATAGCAATCCCTTATTATTGGTTGCAAGTAAAATATCATCTACATACAGAATAAGAAAACAAGTCTTACTCCCACTGACCTTCTGGTATATACATTGATCCATAATGTTCTCCACAAATCCAAATGAAGAGATAACATCATGAAATTTTAAATATCATTGACGGGAAGCTTGTTTTAATCCATATATAGATTTCTTAAGCTTGCACACCAAATGTTCACCACCACTAGAGGAAAATCCTTCTGATTGTTTCATGTAAACCTCTTCCTCTAGATCTCCATTGAGAAAAGTCATTTTCACATCCATTTGTTACAACTCTAAGTCAAAATATGCAACTAATACTAGAATGATACGAAGAGAATCTTTCTTAGACACAGGAGAAAAAGTCTCCTTGTAATCGATTCCTTCCTTTTGAGTGAATCCTTTAGCAACGAGTCTTGTTTTATATCTTTCAATGTTGCCCAATGAGTCTTTCTTTATTTTGAAGACCCATTTACATCCAATGGCTTTTGCACCATCGGGCAACTCAACAAGATCCCAGACTCGGTTTGATGTCATAGAATTCATCTCATCTTTCATAGCATTGTACCATAGTTTCGATTCTTTGCAACTCATGGCTTGTGAAAACGTTTCAGGATCATTTTCGGCTCCAATATTAAAGTTCGATTCTTGTAGATACACAACATAATCACTAGATATCGTTGATTTCCTTGTTCTAGTAGATCTCCTTGATGTTGTATCATTATCTTCTTAAGGAACTTGTTGTCCAACTGGTTGATCAACAATTTCTTGTTGTTCCTCATCAACAACTTGATCTACTAGATCGTTATCAACAGTTTGTGGAACTTCTGCAATTGGTTGTCCAACACCCGTTTGGACTTGAGCGGTGTGAATGACAATCAATCTGTCTCTTGAGTAGGACGGTTGAACATTAATATGATCTTTCTCAGAAACTATGTCTTGAGAATGATCACTCCCACTAACTAAGTCATTCTCAAGAAACTTTGCATTTTTTAACTCCACAATTCTAGTGCTATGAGATGGACAATAAAATCTGTACCCCTTGGATCTTTTGACATATCCAATAAAATACCCACTTAGAGTCCTTGGGTCTAATTTCTTCTCTTGTAGGTTGTAAACTCTTACTTTAGACAGACATCGCCAAACGTGCATATGTCTCAAACTCGGTTTCCAACCTTTCCATAATTCAAATGGCGTCTTTGGGACAGCCTTGGTTGGAACTTAGTTTAATATATACACTACCGTTTTAAGAGCTTCAGTCCACAAGAATTCAGGAAGTTTGGAGTTGATGCGCATACTCCTAACCATGTCCATTAAAGTTCAGTTTCTTCTTTCTACCACACCATACTGGTCTGGGGAACCAAGCATGGTGTATTGGACAACTATCCCATGCTCTTGAAGAAACTTCGCAAATGGACCAAATACTTGTCCATTCTCGGTATATCTACCATAATATTCTCCACCTCTATCAGTTTCCACGATCTTAATTTGCTTTTCGCATTGCTTCTCTACTTCAGCCTTAAAAATTTTAAAGGCATCTAGTGCTTCTTTCTTGTTATGAAGCAAGTAGATATACATGTATCGTGAGTAATCATCTATGAAAGAGATGAAGTATTTCGGACCATGTATGTCCATATCTAGACAACAGATATCTGAATGTATAATTTCTAATATTTCTGTACTCCTCTTTGCACCTTTCTTGGGCTTGTTGGTTTGTTTTCCCTTAATGCAATCCACACAAGTCTCAAAATCAGTAAAGTTTAAAGTACTAAGTACTCCATCATTTACTAATATCTTAATTCTCTGTATGGAGATATGTCCCAATCTCCGGTGCCACAAACTAGAGGATTCTTCATTCATAACACATCGTTTTATACCAACATGAACATGCATAGCATTATTAGTGGCATAATTTTGTAAATCAATAGAGAAAAGTCCATCAGACAATGTACCAGATCTAACAAGATTAGATTTATAGAACAAATTGAAAGATGTCTCATAAAAATTAAAGGAATAACCCAAAAGCACAAGTCTTGAGACTGAAATCAAATTTCTAGAAAAACTTGGAATATAAAAGGTCTTTTCTAAATTTAAAATAAAGTCACTACTTAAAAGTAAACTGCATGTTCCAACGGCCTCCACATGTGAACGCATTTTGTTTCCAGAATAAATGCATTACTCACTTGGCATTAGCTTCCTTAGGTTTCGCATACCCTGCAAGGTATTTGAAACATGGATTGTAGAACCAGAATCGATCCACCATGTGTTATAAATAACATCAACCATATTAGATTCATAACAAACAAATGAGATTGATTTACCTTTCTTCTCAAGCCATTTCTAGAACTCAGCGCAATCCTTCTTCATGTGTCCTTTCTTCTTGCAGAAAAAACACTTAGATTCTTTTTTTATTCCACCTTGGGGCGGTATTTTACCTTTCCCTTTCTTTTTGTCTTGTTTCTGATTCTTTCCTTCCGTTGCCATTAATGTACTCTCTCTCAATTCCATTGACAGCCTTCCCTCCTCCTGAACACACATGGTCAGAAGTTCATTGATTGACCACTTATCCTTATATGTGTTATAGGATATCTTGAAGGGTCCATATCATTGTGGAAGAATGTTCAAAATATAGTGCACAAGGAAAGAATCAGACATCTCAACCTTAAGTGTTTTCAATTGAGCCACAATATCCCTCGTCTGCATAATGTGCTCACGCACACTTCTCATAGTAGTGAGCCTCAAGGATGAAAACTTCATAATCGGGGTACTAGCAAGTGCCTTATCCGAAGACTCAAATTGTTCGTCAATAGCCTTCAGCAATGCCTTGACCTTGTTATGCTGATCGACAGAACCACGAATACCAACAGAGATCTTGATTTTTATGAACATCACATTGAGGCAATTGGATTGCTCCCAACGTTCATAAAGAGCAATTTTATCTGGAGTGCTGGTCAGAGTAATGATTGGTTCGTCTTTCCTTATAACATAATCAATGTTCATTCACCCTAATTGAAGAAGAATTCTCTCCTTCCAAACCTTATATTTATCACCCCCTCAATTCGGGAATGTCACATTTCATATCAGAGAAATTCGCAGGTTGCATGACTACATAAAATTAAATATACATGTTTATAATTAAAATTGAGACTTATAAACTTATATCATGTTTTACCAATATAAATCATGATCCAAAATTTAAGAATCTAGTGACATAAAACTTGTCTGTGGGCTAAAGTTCAAATTCTATTAGATTCAGTTATTACCTTATGATAAAACTATCAAATTATGTTTATTTCTTAATTCATGTGGATAAATTAAGAAATATAATTTGATATTTTATCCTAATTAATCATGCAAATATAATGAAAATTCTTGTGAGATAAGATCTATTATATTACGCATGATTAACCACAATTAATGTCATAATGTGATCTTTAATAATTAATTTATAATTTCAATTAATTAAAGATGTTGTGGCTACTCTTTAATTAATTAAAATCATATTGATCACTCAACATTAAATAATTCATACTTTATCATAATGTGATCCTTAATACTGAATATATAACTCTTAATTAACTAAAGATGTTGTGGCTACTCTTTAATTAATTAAAATTATATAGATCACTCAAAAATTAAATATTTCACAATAATCATAATGTGATCCTTAATACTTAATATATAATTCTAATTAACTAAAGATGTTGTGACTATTCTTTAATTAATTAAAATTATATGGATTACTCAAAATTAAATAATAATGGTCCAAATTTATTGTATAAGCTATAAGCAATAAACACAAATTGAACATCATTGTACTAATATTATTCAATTTAATATTGTATATATAATAAAATAATAAATTATACACACAAAATAACATAATAAATAATATAAGCACATGTCCAAAATTTAAATTGCCTTGAGTGAATGTGCATTATTTAATCTCCATATTGTATGTAAAATAATTAACAAATGTTAAATATACAACTAATTTCAATGAATAATGCAACTGACTTGCCATTAATAAATGACAAACATGAGAAAATGTCATCAATGTCATCAACTTTCATGAATTGTTCTGTTGGTTCTGCCGCCCTGACTATATCCTAGAGGGCTAGGGTTCAAATTACTTTAGGCACAATTATGTAAGTCCTTTTGTTAATATAAAATGAGAGAAAAAACAAAATTTGCTACAAATATGTTACAGAGGGAATTCGAACCGTAGACCTCATGGGTCAGGTGCCCTTAACTTAAGGAAAAGACGCCACTGAACCAATATAACATTCGCAACACAATATTGCGGTAATAAAATATAACTTAAAGCATTCTGCTGATTAGCCAAGTTATCAAAACGACACCGTTGCAGTCGTCTTCTTCATAAGCCCTAACCTAGATCAGAAGGTTCGAATAAACAGGTGCAGAAGTTTTTCTCCAGTTCAAAAAATCATATAAAATTGATCACAAGTCCAAATTTCACGAAATTTATATCGTTGAACTTGTAATGAAACATAGAATTTTTATATACATAAATTTCTCAGAAATATTAAAATTTTCAGAAAACTCAGTTTTGGCCATTAATAAAAACTCATGAATCTAAATGTGAGAACAACACAACAGAGGAAAAAAAATGGCTCTGATAACAACTTTTGGATAAGCTTTAACGATCTAAACATGCCCATGCATATAAAATAAGCAATTAGATCAATGCGAAAATAAAAATGAACAGGTCAATGCGTACCTCCAGCCATTGATGTTATCTGTTGCTCAAGATCACGGGAAATGTTGGTTTTGGGTTAAGGCTCTGCTAAACCTTGTCAATCTCGGTTTGATGGTGTATATGGTTTCGGAAATGAGATTTTAGGCTTAGGGAACCAAAACCAAATGCACAGCCCCTTTATATAGACTTTGCCCATCACAAAGCTACTCTTGGAAGTGTAGAAGGGTAGTGGGCAGTTAGCCACTCATAAACCCACGTTTTATAACCCACTTAACCCACTCGTGTAGTGGTGGCCATGATCTACAAAAGAGAAGGGTGTTCATGACGTGGGTTCAAAGGTGGTTGGAGGAAGTTGATCCATCTTTCTAAAATGATGGAAGAATGGACCATGTTCTTGAGGATTTTTTGGGAAAATCCAACACGGATAAATTAGAAGACTTGAAAAAAATTCGATTGAATCTTAAACATAAAGGGTCTCCGATCACTTACCCCAATGAGGTCTTTGTATATCTCTAAGGCAAACCTGCTTGGGTTGGTCTCCTAGAGCTTTCACCGATTAGTAGAAGACAACACCCTATTGACGTAGTAAAAAATGAGCACGATGTCCTCCACGAGGTGCGCGTCCATCTCCATGTCGGTGTTCGATAACACTCAAAACACGCGGGTTCAATGTCGAGCTCAGTAGGAAGCCTGCCCTCGAAACTCGGGCACTTACTCTTCTTCTTATTTGAGGCTCTCTCTTTGGCTCACCTTTTTTCTTTCACACGTAGGTCCTTAGGTGACGGCTCCATGACGTGAGCGCCGGGTGTAGAGCGAAGAGACTAGCTTGGTTTTCAAATGGAGATGCTTGGCTAAGCAAGTAGTGGATGGGTCTGAGTAGAGCCAAGGGTAGTATGATCGGGGCTCGCTTCAGACTAACCCTAAGAGCGGGCCTGTCTCTCTTTCAACAATTTAACTAGGGTAACTTTGTCCATGTTTTCAAAATAAAGGGCCACATTAGAAAAGTTTTCAAGTGAAAAGGAATAATCGACCTCCGGCATGAGCCTTACTATTTTTTGTGGTGTTGGGGGCTTGGCGGGTGGTAGAGATAGTGTTTGGTAGAAGTGGATATCAAAGAGGGTATATGGATTGAGTTGTTTTGCCTTGTTGAAGGCAGTCTTAAGCACTCTTTTCGCTGAGTAGCGTGCTCTGGGCTCAAGGCTGGCTTCTTCTTCGATTTTTTCTCAATTACTGTAAAAATATACAAAAGAAAACAAAGTCAGAAATAAATCCTGAGCACCGAGCACCCTTACCAACTTTTTCCCATACCCGTTGGACGGGGGTGATGCGGTCCATCTCTCTTGGGCCAAACTCCTAGCCGTCCCAGCCTAAGAAAAAAAGCCTCCCATTTCATCTATGGATAGATGAGTCCAGGTCGGCCAAGAAGCCCGACCTACAGAAATGTAGCACCACCCTCCCTCTCTTGCCAGCGACTTCCCAAAGATTAGTGACCTGAAGAGCTCGAGGGTCAGCTCGATTCCCTCAACTTAGAAGATGATGTAGGCCACCACTACCATACGCACACTATTTGGGGCAAGTTGTGTTGGACAGAGCCCAAATGCCTGACAGAATGTCTAGATCCATGGGTGAAGTGGAAACTGGAGGCTCGTCTCGAGCTGGTACACGAAGACGGTTATGTGAACGGGGGTGGTCAATGTGCTTAGTCCTCAGAGGTCGAGAGCTTCATCATGGCAGTACCCAAGATTGTGTACGTTCTCTTTAGCTCCATCAACTCCTTCTTGGTCACAATGGATTTAAGGTTCCAAATCGGGCTAGAGAAGGGCACCGCAGTAATTAAATGGGCCTCAGCCACCTCAGCAGCCATAACGAGCTGAGAGACCAAAGGGATCGCCTCCAGGATGTGGGTCACCATCACCGAGCTCAGTCTTTTAGCCCTTAGATCAAGTGAAGAGCTTGCGCCCTCGCTCACATCTAGCCATCCATCCACTCTCACTGGTGGCGACTCGGCCAAAACCTCAATCCTTGACGAAAGTGCCCGAGCTTGAGATTGAGGGAAAAGCACTCTCTTCGAATCTGAAAAGTGTCCACCATACCAATAAGAAGCAGATAGAGTCCTCTCTGATGAGTCAGACTCTGAGTTGAAGCTAGAATTGGAAGATGAATAGGAAGAAGAGATATCGTTGAAGGCCATTTTTTAAAATAATAATACAAGTATGGGGGAAATACCGTGCACCAGATAGATAGAAGGCTCTCTGAAAAACTCTCAAGTGTCAAATGAAGTCCACAGACCCTCTTTATATAAAAGTGGAAAGGAAGAGGCTAGACGTTGCCGTTCCAACGGCCCTCATCACCTTGATTTTATTGTATGTTATAATAGGGGCCCACGTGTTAATCTTCTAACGGTCCCCCATATTGCCTATTAAAGACTATCCTCAGGGATAAGCGCAGTGGTTGGACCCGAGCATAAGTCCCAAGCACATCTCTCCTCGTCGCTTATGGCTAGGGGCAACTAATTTGGGAGAATTTATCCGACCAGCGGTCTCCTATCGAAATGGACCACGTGGAAGGTTGACCTTCTTCTTTAATCTACCTCACTTGCGAATGACCTCATGTAGCCCATCTGTGTGGTCCCTATAGAGATTCGACTAGAGAACAGGAGAGGACTAAGTGGATTGGTCTTGATGATCGTCCCTCCTTGGAAGGCTACTGTTGGGTGAGTTCCGACCCCTTTGTGCTTGGACCACTTCAACAGGTAATCTTATCTAGGTTGGTCGAGCTCCGATCTCAATATGGTCTGGGTACTCTCTAATGTATTAACCAAGGTTGTCGAGCTCCAAGCTCCTTGTGGTCAAACCATCTAGTATAAAGCCTAGCATAGCCTTGATGATCTCAAATTGATAATCTTCACCTAACGACCAGTACTGAGAGGTTCTCCTCTAAGACACCCATGATGTCATCCGACCAGCGATCTCTTACACCAGCACGGCAGGCTCCATCATTCTTATGGGTTGGACCTAGCCTCCAAATCACCTGAGTTAGCCCATGAGCTCCTTTCGATAGGCCAGAGAACAAGGCCCAATGGCTTAATCACATCACGCGCCTCTCCGTTGGCCATGCATCGAGTTATCATAATTGACCGCGTTCAGAGTGTAATACCTCGAAAAATTTATATTTTTTGAAATATTATTTTATATAAATTTAATATTTTTAGGTTATTTTGTATATTATGAAATTTGATAATTTTGAGGAGGTAAGTGTAATTATTAGGTATAATATGAAAAAACCGTTATTATCATGGCGTGTTAAATATAATTTTAGAATTTTTAATGGTTAAGGATTAATTTGTGACCATGAAGAAAAAAAAAATAGCCATATGAAGTGGCATGTGTGTGTTATATTATGATAGTAACAAAAAATATTATTATTATATATATATATATATATATATATATATATAGGTTACGGGAATGGGAGCCAAAAATTGCATAGGATAGTTATATAGATATATGGATAGAAAACTTAAGAAAGAAAAGGTTGCAGAGTTTTATTTGAATGTTTTTACGGAGGAAAAATATTTCAGCTTCGAATTTCGGGTAGAATTTCTAACTATTTTAATATTGTATTTAATCTCTATTATGTAATTCATGCGGAAGTTATTAAATTTTAACGGTTAGTTTTCCTAAAATATTTAGGGATATTATGTGAAAATTATGTGAGATACATGTTTATGTGTTATTTGAGAATTGATTAAATGCACGTATTAGAGGGGTTGAAATTCTAGTGAGCGCTGGCTCACAACTCCACAGTTTTGATTACAGGGCCAGTGAGAACGAGACGGCGACAGGAATTTTAATTGAATTTCTACTAAATTTGTAATAATTGTATTTGTAAATTATTATTTCCCGTTGTAAAAATTAAATCGTTGAATTCGATAATTATAATTGTCGTCGTCGCATTGTAAAAAAAATTAGATTTTTATAAATTAAATATTGACGATCCGAATTTAGTTTTAATTCTCCTTAGGGAGAAACCAAGTGGTGGACATGGGAAACCAGGTCGTTATAGGTGATATCAGAGCGGGTTTGCGACTATCCTAGACTTGGATTATAGTACCCATTAATAATAAGTGAAGTAATACTTAAAAAAAAAAATTGTATAATTCATTAACTCAAAAAAAAAAGTATATGCCAAGCTTGAAGTTGATTTCAGCTCAAAGAAGAGGGAAAGGTAAGCTTCTATCTTGATTGGAGATTTTTCAACTCATACAGTGAGTTCCATTGACACATTTATCAATATAATTAAGTAGTTAACTAAATGTCATGCATGCAACAAAGCTAAATGAGGACCATCCTTTTATAATTAAGAAGGTCTAAAAGGGAAAAAAAAAACTGAACAATCTTTAATAAACAATCTTTTAAAAACCAGTGGCCTGAGTTGAGTAAGATCATTGTTTTATGTATATATGACTTATGAATTATTTTGTTTTTCGTTTTCCATAAATTGGGATTTGTAGTGAACATTTCTATTTTGACTAACGTATATGGGAATGTTTGGTGGATATGAAAAATTGAAAGGACTTGAGGGAAAGATTAAATACAAATTAAGTGGAAAAAGTGCTTATGCTACAGGCTTTCATAATAAGAATTCAGAAGCTCTGATAGATTCTTCAAATGTGATGTAGTTTACTTGACTTCTTTAAGTATTGATTACATCAATATATCTGATAATGGAGTGGTGCTACTCTTGTTCCCTTTCCTTCTTTTATCCCCTCACCTTTTTTTTTTTTTTTTTTTTTTTTCTTGTATAGATGGTCTATTCCAAATATTTGTTTTGCATATGATATTCCTTTTAGGTTCATCATGACTTAAATGTGCTAGGATTTTTATATATATGTAAATGTTAGGATATGTCGCCTACTAAGGTTAGTTTACTAACACTTAATCTTTTCATTTCATCGGCAGACTTACTCTAATAGTTGTTGCTTTTTATTTTGGAAGTTGTGCATAAAGTTAACGAAACATTTATGGGCTTTTCCTCCTTGTCATCGAATTGATCAACCCCAAAGCAGTGGGAGCTGGAAACAGCAAAAGTGAAATACCGTTATAAATAAATAAACAACAAAAAAAAAAAAAAAAAAAAATTGTCTTGTTTGCTTTATTTTCATTAATGGAATAATTGTGGCATGATATATTAAGCTTACATGTAAAACTTAGTTTTTGCGCATGCATATTTCTAGTTGCATTTTAGAACATTTAAAAATAATGGGGTTCATTATGTTATTTAATATTTGCTTTAAAAATTTTGGGGGTTAATTTACAATTAAATTAATTACTTCTAAGAGTTTTAGGGATTTAATAAATATATATAATATTGTTCTAGGGCTATTTGTGTAATATTTACAAATTATTAATAAATAATTATAATATAATTTTATTGTGATAAGATCACAAAAAAAAAAAAAAAAAACGTTGTCTTCCCAATTAAGGAAGGCAACAAAACAAAGAAAAAAAAAAATCAAAGTGTTGAAAAGTGTCAACACATAGAAACACCAAAAACAATGAAGGGATAAAGAGAGGCAGTGAACCTTATAAGGATATATATATATATATGAATGAAGGAAGAAAAAAAAATGTGAATTACCTGTTCCTATATATAATTTGCGAAGAATACAATTTAAAATAAAAAAAAATTATAAATTTTACTAAAACGACAATTTTTAATATTTTGATGACTAATAAATTTTTTAACGGTTAATTAATATTTCCCTGCAAATTACATTATTAATAGAAAAAAAATTGTAGCCGTTGTTTCTGTACAGTTAATATTAACTTAAGAAATTAGGCGTTAAATAATTTTGTATAATTAAAAAAAAATGGGAATGGGAAATGGTGCATTTTAGGATCACGCATTGCATAGTAGATTTATTTTAAATAAATTCTTAATTTAGGCCATTTGGTTGTTAAGTTCACAAGCGGCGACGCCCGCATAACATTATGACAATAGTGCTTTTAGTAACGCAAAAATCGAGATGAGTGTATTGTCTTCTCTGTAAATTGTCAAATTATATTTTTGTACTAAAATTTTTTTTTTTATTAAAATGGATTATTTTATAACGTTATGCGAATCAAGTAGATTTTTAAATGTGAAAATTGATTTTTATTATCCGACTATGCCATAATGTGATCCCGTCAGGAGGGTATGTCCTACGGGATGTTGTTGATCCTAACAAGAGAACATGTCCTGTAGGACGATATATTGTGACCTGTCAGGAAGGCAAGTCCTGTAGGTAATTAATTATGTTATTGATATGTTGAGACATGTCAGGAGGGCAAGTCCTGCGGGTGATTGATTATGTTGTTGATATGTTGAGACCTGTCAAGAGTGCAAATCCTTCAGGTAATTGCCCCTACTATTGGGGATATTGAATGGCCATGACACTGACAATCACCTTAGATGGCACAGTTATACAGGTTACGGTACCGTCGTAACTCCCAATCATGAGGTGAAACAATCTTATAGCTAGTAGGAAAACATGTGTGTAGTATTTTATTATATATTAAATTATTTGATTGGTTGATTCAAATGCATTTATTTAATTACAATAATAGTTATGGAGTTTATTTCGGCTCAGTATGCGGTTATATTTATGTTATGTTGAAAAGTGGTATTTGATAAATATATTTGATCCATAAAATATTTTTACAGTATGAAAATAGTACACCAATAAAATATTTGGTTTCAAGTGTCGCAGTTAGGAACAGGTCCACTACTGGCACTAGGTAGAGTCAAGAGGTGACGTCGTTTTGAAGGGTTGGCCGGACAGGTCTGAACCATGGACGGTTCAATTTTTTGTGATTTTGTTGTGAGTATTTGGGGCACATGTATTCCTGAATTTTTGAAGTGGGCAAATATATTTAATGTAACGGTGCATATATATGTATATTTATTGATTGGTCAGGTAACGTCAAGTCGACATCACGCCCGACCACGGGCAATGGAGACTGGGGAGTGGTGTGACACTACAGGAATACAAGACATACTATAGTACTTATACATATGTGCAAGGATTGGGATGGGTCTATATTTGCATGCATTGACGCCTCCGTTATATTTTTTAAGTGGCTTGACACTTTGGACCCATATTGTTACCAAAATCTTACTTTGGTCCCTATAGTTTCAATTTGAACATATTAACATCTCAGGTGGCATTTGAATAATGCAACTTATTTATAGTAGGTAAAGTAGGTTGGGTTAGAGCCGTGTTAGTCGGAAACCATAGGATATGTTGTTGAATTGAAAAAATTGGCTTAAGGGTGTTTACTATCTTTTATATAAATGATCAAATCATATTTTCATTTCAAATTATGGAAAAAAAAATTATTGATGAAAATGGACAGTTTTATGATGTTAAATGGATCAAGTAAAATTTTAAAGGTGAAAAATAATTTTTATTATCTTGCTATGCCATAGTTGTTTTCTCGTCAGGAAGGCATGTCCTGCGAGATATGAATATATGTTGTTACCTGTCAAGCAAGTCCTACAAGGTGGATATATGTTGTTATCTGTCAGAAAAGTCTTGCAGAGTGGTTGCTCTTACCATTGAAAATATTGAATAGCCCTAGCACTGATAGCCATCTTAGACAACACAGTTGTACAGGTTACGGTACTATCGTAACTCTTGATCATGAGGTGTAATGATCATATGGCTCGTAAGAAAATATGTATGCGATATTTTATTATATATCAAAATAATTTGATTAATTGACTTAAAAGTATAATTTTATTATAATGGTAGCAGTGAAATTTTATTCCGTCCTGGTGTGAGATTATATTATAATATATTTTAAAAAGTGGTGTTTGATAAATATACTTGGTCTATAAATTCTTTTTATAACGTTACGCGGACCAAGTAAATTTTAAATGTGGAAAGTGGATTCTATTATCCGACTATATCATAGTTGTCTCCTCGTCAAGAGGGCATGTCCTACGAGATGTGGATATATGTTTTTACCTGTTAGACAAGACCTGTAAGGTGGATATATATTGTTATCTGTCAAGCAAGTCTTGCAAGGTAGATATATGTTGTTATTTGTCAAGCAATTCCTGCAGGATGGATATATGTTATTACATGTCAGGCAAGTCCTGCAAGATGGTTGCTCTTACCATTGGAGATATTGAATGACCCTAATACTGATAGCCATCTTAGATGGCACAGTTGGACAGGTTACAGTACCGTTATAACTCCCGATCGTGAGGTAAACAATCATATGGCTGGTAAAGAAGTATGTTATTTTATTATATACAAGTGAGTTGTCCAGTTGATTTAAATTCAGTTGTTCTATTGTGATGATGTTTTTGTTGGGATTCGGATACTGCCTAGTGTGGCTATATTTTGTTGGGAAGCCGATTTTAATAAAAACACTTGATCCATAAATAATTTTCGTGCTATGAAGACAGTACATCAATCAAATAATTCAGATAGATATTGGTCCGCTAGTAATCTTAGGTAGAGTTAGGGTGTGATACGACTGTTGTGAGTACTAAAATATTTGACAATATGAATACTTTTGGTGTTATTTATATAATCCAAATAGGTGTAGTTCAACCTTATCTTGATTTTAATGCGAGATTGTCTTTGTAATTTTCATATCTAATTACAATATTTTTTATACATGCATATGAGTATTGAACTCGTTTTGATACATTTTCATATGACAGAACAATTTGGTATCATTAGGTATAATGCTCTGGTAGGAATTTATATCATGCAAATTAGAGGATTAAACAATATTTTTTCATTTACTAATAAAACATTAGTTGTTTACTTCTATTGGAAGCCTATGGTGATATTTTTGCGAGCTTATAAAAAGATAAATTTGAATTCATTATTATCTTTTATTATAATCAGACTGCGCAGCAGAAGGATTTAGAAACATAAGATTTTAGAATATGATTAATAAAAACCCTGTGATTTTGAGCTATTCCTAAAAACGAAATTTCGAGGACAAAGTTTATTTAAGGGGGGTAGATTGTAATATCTCGAAAAATTTATATTTTTGAAAACATTATTTTATATAAGTTTAATATTTTTGAGTTGTTTTGTATATTATGTAATTTGATAATTTTGAGGAGATAAGTGTAATTATTGAATTTAATATGAATTACTTTATAATCATAGGGTGTTAAATATAATTTTAGAATTCTTAATGGTTAAGGATTAATTTGTGACCATGAAGAAAAAAAAATAGCCACATAAAGTGGCTTGTGTGTGTTATATTATGATAATAACAAAAATTATTATTGTTATCACTATTATTATTATTATTATTATTATTATATATTCTAGTTTTAGACCCGCACAACGTTCGGGTTTAAAAAAATAAATTAAATTTATATTAATAGATATTTAACATTTGACTATTCCTTTAATTTAATGTTGAATAATATTTTTTTTTAAATAAAAAATTAATACATTTAAAAAAATGTCATTTTCGATCACTCTAATTTATTTTTACACTTCAAAATAATAAGTAAAAGAGCAACATAAATTTAAGTATTAAATTCTAAGAGGAGATATATAATTTTTAAAATTGTTAATGTGTATTTGAATAGAAACTTTATTTATTTATTTATTTATAGCTCTTTTTAATTTGATTTTTGAAGCTAACTTTTAAACAAAATAAAATTTGTCACTTTGTGTTGTTTAGTAGTTATTATTATTATAAATTTTAATAGTGATTATCAATAAAAAATCACAACAAAAGAGAAAAAAAATATAATTATTTGGCCAATTTAATATGTCATATTTATAAATAAATAAAAAATAGACATTTATTTTAAATTGGAAGAAAATTATTGAACTATTTTGGTAATTAATTAGAATGAAAAGAATTAATTTAAGTATGAAGGATTCAATTAATTTACATTAAAATGTTATTAAAATTACATTATCTTTAAAAACAAAAAATATGAAAAGTCATAATATTATTGTGGAGAGTTAATATCACGAGGGTTAAACAAATCTTGACCATTCATTCATCTAAATGAATAGAAATTGAGAGATTAATAATATTTGAATATGAGGGCATGTCTTTCGCTTTTTTATATATATATAGGTTACGGGAATGGGAGCCAAAAATTGTATAGGATAGTTATATAGATTTATGGATAGAAAACTTAAGAAAGAAAAGGTTGCATGTAGAGTTTTATTTGAATGTTTTTACGGAGGAAAAATATTTTGGTTCAGATTTCAATTTTAGATTTCGAGTAGAATTTCTAACTCTTTTAATATTTGTATTTAATCTCTATTATGTAATTTATGCGGAAGTTGTTAAATTTTAACGGTTAGTTTTCCTGAAATATTTAGGGATATTATGTGAAAATTATGTGAGATACATGTTTATGTGTTATTTGGGAATTAATTAAATGCATATATTAGAAGGATTGAAGTTCTACTGAGCGCTGGCTCACAACCCCACAGTTTTGATTGTATGACCAGTGAGAACGAGATGGCAATAGGAATTTTAATTGAATTTCTACTAAATTTGTAATAATTATATTTGTAAATTATTATTTCCTATTGTAAAAATTGAATCATTGAATTCGATAATCATAATTGTCGCCGTTGCATTGTAAAAAAATTTCGAATTTTTATAAATTAAATATTGACGATTCGAATTTAGTTTTAAATTCTCCTTAGGGAGAAACCAAGTGACAGCCCTGGGAAATCGGGTCGTTACACAGAGCTCTAATCTTGTGGCGCTAATTGTGATTCTCGTTTATAAATACCTTGGCATTCAATACCTTAGGTAATACTCAACAACCCAATTGAAGCATATAATTGCATTTTCCCCTCAAGTTCTTACTCTTACGCCAAAGGGATTTCGTTGGGTACACCCTAGCATATATTTGTGTAGGTACCAGCTTAGACGCCGTTGGAAAGTTGATTGTTGACTGCAGACCGCTCAGGGAACTCCGAACTCAAGACCTCCACCTCCGTGTAAAACTCCACGTGAATTTGACCAACTGAAGGTTTTAACCAAATTTAGACACTAACACAAAATATTTTTATTAATATCATGTCGTAGGAAAAAAATAAAATAAAAATGTTGGTTGAATCACTATAGTAAATATATATATATATATATATATATATATATATATATATATATATATTGACATTTTACTTTGCCATAAAAAATCATGAATATTTTGAAAAGAAAAAAATATTTGAACATTTAGAACTATTTTCAAATTTCAATCCAATGCCTCCAATTTTTCAGAATCTACCCTAACCAGATCCGCCACCACTAACCCATCCCTTACCCTCGGTTATAGATCTGGTGATTGCCACCCCTCCGTCACCTTCCCTCCACCAAATTCGATCACAACCACCCTCTCCCCTATTCTCACCCACCAAACCACTCCTCTTTCGCCACAATATCGTCCCTTTGCTCAAGTTCCCCAAACCCGTTGCGCTCTCTTTCTCTAACTCCCCGATTTGTGTTTGTTTTTTTGGATGGTTATGTGGCTAGTACTTATTTTATTATTAATTTTTAAAAAGTCTCATATGCAATTACAATTTTTATTTTAGTCTCGGGCATTAAAAAAAATGCAAAAAGATCCAATACATCAATTGCACTATCGCAGTGTATCTAACTTGTGTGTAAAATATTTGTTAAATGTAACAAATATTAGGGATAATAACATTTTTGGCCTTGACAAATGAAATTTGTTTCAATTTGGACACCGTACTTGAGAATAGACACATTGACTACCTCACATTTCATTTTTGTTTCAATTTGGACCCTCAGTTAAGTTTTCTGTTAATTAATGTTAAATTACATTTATACCCTTTAAAATTTTTAATTGGGATTATTTTATTTTCTATCTAAAATTTAAGGGTCAATTGTGTATTTATTTTTTTCATCTTCTTCATTCCCCTAGCCGGCGAGCCAACCCCCACCCCGCTCCATCTCCAGCGAGCCAACCCCCACCCCGCTCCATCTCCGGCGAGCCGACCCCCACTTCTGCTCCACCCACCTCTCTCGACACAACACCGACGGCCACCGAAACAAGGTGATGTAGCCGTTGCTCGAGCTTGGCAGATTTCATGGCGATGGGGATACAGACGAGGACGATGCCGACCATGGGATGATGACATTTTTGGATAAAATACTTTCTTCATTCTTTGTCTCTCTATCGCCTGCTCTCTCGCCGATCTCACTCTTCTCTCCCGCTCCCTTCCCAAGCCCTACACCAGAGCCTCGCCGTCGCCATAGCCAGTGCCTCCTCTTACCATCGTGCACCACCGCAGCAATTGATCGGATCTACTGCATCTACTCCTCCATTCCCAGCCCTACCCCTCCATTACTTCCTCGACAAGTCGACGCCGTACGTCCTCCGCCGCTGGATCGGCTTCTCCAGCTCTTGATCGCATTTCTCTCTCCTCAGGTCGATCCGGAGATCCAATACCTTGGCGATAGGCCCTCTCTTCCGACCCGTGGATCCGCCGAATTCCACCCCTTCGTTTGCCGCCTTCCTGAGTTTAAGTTCTGGTATTCAATCACACAAGCCTTTTGCATTGCCTTTGTCCGCACGTTCTTCAGCGCGTTTGATGCCATGTTCTTGATTCTGAATTTTGATTGAGTTGAAGGCCACATGAAGTGACCTAATTTTTGTGGTTTGAAATTGAAAATCAATTGGTTGTGTTTAAAAAAAAAATTGTAACTTGAAATTGCAGAGGTTTGAGAGAGAGAGAGAGGGGGGATGGTTTATGGATCGGGAATTGTTGGAGCAAATTAATTTTGAAAAAAATGTTTTGTGTCAAATGGTTTTTTCCCTCAAAATCTTATATCTTACATCGGTTGGGAGAGGTTGAATTGAGGTGTATAACTAGTGATATGTGAGACACTTAGGGTGTGCCCCAAGGGGTATCCACATTTTGTGGAGGGGAGAGGAGTTACATCCCTACTAGTTTAACACGCGCACGCGCCGCCGCCGCCGTTCGGCCGTGGTGAGGTGGCACTTAATTTTTTGGACAAAATTTATTTAAATAATTATATTTTATTTAAATTAATTTAGAATGGTTTTCAGAACATATTTTGACTTGGTAAAAAAAACCGTTTTTCTGTTCCCACATTTCTTGCGATTTTGCTCCCACGTTTCTTAAGATCTCTCCACAAACTCTAACTGATTTCAGATCTGAATTTCTTCTATAAATACAGACGATTTTCAGATCAGTATTATAGAGGTTCGTTCTCTTAAAAAAAAAACAGTTTCTTCTTCTTCTTCAGATTTGTTCCGGAACAGTTTTCTTGTTTTTCTGAAATTGTTGTTCATCGTTTCTGCAATTGTTCCGAACCAGAGCATTGCGTTTTATTTTCCGATCTGATCAGAACTGGTTCTGTTCTGTTCAATGTTCCGAAACAGTACAGTGTTCCGGCGGTTTGGATCTATTTTGTTCTGTTCCGAACTGTTCTGAAACAGTTTCGGTTTTCACTGTTTTGTTCTTCCGGAATTGTTCTGATATGTTTCGGTACTGTTTTTTCAGTTCGATTTTGTTTTACGAGCAGTGTGTTCGTTTTACGAACGGTGTGTGGGGGTGTTTGGTTTTCGGGACTTCTACAGTGCAAAGAACGTCCTAGACAGAGAAGATTTCTGGGCTGTTTTATCCTGGGGACGACGGGGCTTATATACTGCTTGCACGCTTCTTGGACAGAGCCGCGAAACGTCTTAAAGAGAGCGACCTAGTCCGCGATTCAACCTAAGCTAATTCGGTAAACTCGTTCTTTATTATTTTCTGCAGCAACAGGAATCTGCGCGCGGCGGGTAGTGGTTGACGCCCGCCACCACATGCTTTGTCGTCTAGCGTCGATCCTGGCCAAAGAACTCCTCAATGGATAGAACTGGAGGTGGTTTGATGCGAGGAGGTCTGACTCTCCGGTGGATCTGTCATCAGAGGTTGGATGGAACCACCATGACACCATTAGAGAGCTGGAGAAGAAGAGGAAAGAGCGATCACATGCTGCATATGAGAGGAAGAAGCAGTTGATCAGGCTGAGGGTGAAGGCAGAGAAGGTTGCTGAGGTGGTGGTGGGTTTTTTTAGAGAGAGTAGAGAAAGGAGAGGAGAGAGAGAGACAATGAAAAAGAGAGAGAGAGACAGCTTGTATGAGGTTGCACTTAATTTTTTGGACAAAATTTATTTAAATAATTATATTTTATTTAAATTAATTTAGAATGGTTTTCAGAACATATTTTGACTTGGTAAAAAAATCGTTTTTCTGTTCCCACATTTCTTGCGATTTTGCTCCCACGTTTCTTAAGATCTCTCCACAAACTCTAACTGATTTCATATATGAATTTCTTCTATAAATATAGACGATTTTCAAATCAGTATTATAGAGGTTCGTTCTCTTAAAAAAAAAAAAACCAGTTTCTTCTTCTTCAGATTTGTTCCGGAACAGTTTTCTTGTTTTTCTGAAATTGCTGTTCATCGTTTCTGCAATTGTTCCAAACCAGAGCATTGCGTTTTATTTTCCGATCTAATCAGAACTGGTTCTGTTCTGTTCAATGTTCCGAAACAGTACAGTGTTCCGGCGGTTTGGATTTGTTCTGTTTTGTTCCGAACTGTTCGGAAACAGTTTCGGTTTTCACTGTTTTGTTCTTCCGGAATTGTTCTGATATGTTCCAGTACTGTTTCTTCAGTTCGATTTTGTTTTCCGAGCAGTGTGTTCGTTTTACGAACGGTGTGTAGGGATGTTTGGTTTTCGGGACTTCTACAATGCAAAGAATGTCCTAGACAGAGAAGATTTATGGGTTGTTTTATCCTGAGGACGACGGGGCTTATATACTGCTTGCACGTTTCTTAGGCAGAGCCGCGAAACGTCTTAAAGAGAGCAACCTAGTCCGCGACTCAACCCAAGCTAATTCGGTAAACTCGTTCTTTATTATTTTCTGCAGCAACAGGAATCTGCGCGCAACGGGTAGTGGTTGATGCCCGCCACCACATGCTTTGCCGTCTAGCGTCGATCCTGGCCAAAGAACTCCTCAATGGACAGAACTGGAGGTGGTTTGATGCGAGGAGGTCTGACTCTCCGGTGGATCTGTCATCAGAGGTTGGATGGAACCACCATGACACCATTAGAGAGTTGGAGAAGAAGAGGAAAGAGCGATTATATGCTGCATATGAGAGGAAGAAGCAGCTGATCAGGCTGAGGGTGAAGGTAGAGAAGGTTGCTGAGGTGGTGGTGGGTTTTTTGAGAGAGAGTAGAGAAAGGAGAGGAGAGAGAGAGACAATGAAAGAGAGAGAGAGAGAGAGAGAGAGAGAGACAACTTGTATGAGTGGCGGTAGTTCACCGTTGGAGCAGCAGTGGTGGTTGGTTCGTCGTCGCCGGGAGGGTTGGAGCGGCGGTGGGGTTGGGGGCCTTGGGGCAGGGGCATGAAGAAGAAAAGAATTAAACATATTTTTTACACCTAAGTTTAAAATAATTAACAATTAGATCCCATTAAAATAGTTAGAGTAAAAAAACTTTTATTGTTTAACATGGAAAGACCAAAATACTTTTACTTTCACGTTGACCTAACAGAATTTTGAAGAGAATCCAAATTGAAATAATAATAAAATGTAAGGCAACTAATGTGTGTATTTTCAAATACAAGTGTCCAAATTGCAACAAACTGCATTTGTCAGTACCAAAAATATCATTATCCCCAAATATTACATAAGTACTTGTAATATAGTTATATTTAATTTGTAACTTATAACTAATATTACACATGTATAAGTAGCTAATATTACACAAACGAAAGTACATGCAGAACTAATACACAAGTAAAAACAATTTAAAATTTAAAAAGTAAATCAAAAATTAAATTTTAAATGAGACTAATAATATTACGTCCACTATTTTAGGACTAAGAACCAATTAGCCTCTTTTTTTTTTGCCTCGTTGATTGCAATTATTGCATTAGTTTTGTGCTATTCCTCCAAGTGAATAGAGAGTGTGAGATCAGTATTAAAAAAAGGAAAAATCGGTGAAAAGTCCATTTTTTTAATTTTAATTGTTGAAAAGTCATTTTGTGTTATTAGGTTTTAATTTAGTCCTTTAAGTTAGATTCCACTTGTATTTTAATCCAATATTGTAAGAATTATAGAGATATTGCAGGGATTGTAGGGAGTTTTTTAGTGAGTACATTCGATTTTTATAGTGAATCCTGTTACATGTAACTAATATTAGTTACAATTTCATAATTGTTACTTTTCACATATATTTGGACTATTTTTAATTACATGTGTTTATATAATATTAGTTACATATTACAATTATATATATATATATATATATATATATATATATATATATATATATATATATATATATATATATATATATATAATATTTTGTAATGAAAAAATATCAAACTTTTTAGTTACATATTAGAGATATGGAACTAATAAGTTATATATTATTGGAATATGTAACTGAAAAAAAATTAAAAATAAATAAATAAAAAATTAATTAATTACCAGTAATTAAATACAGTAATATTACACAGAAAGTAGTTACATGTAATTAGCGCGTGATTATCAGTAAAGCTTCTGCTTTTTTAAAACAGATGGGATTAAATTAAAAAAAATTACCACATATAGAACTTTTGACTAATTAAAATTTAAATAAAGGATCTCCCATCCATCGATTTTTTTAAAAAAAAATTATTGAAATATTTGCATTTATAAGTAAATAATGGCGCTATTTCATTACAAGATTTTTATTGGCTGTCAGAGAGGCATACCATCGTGAACTGGCTGCTTCCTAAGCCTCTCTCTCCTCTCCCACAACCCCTTTTTCACTCATGCCATGAACAGTATAAAGTAAATTACTGCTTTTCCTTCCCCCAACGGGAAAAAAAAACCCAATCTCAGCATACATTAAGTTCCAACCTGCTCAATTCGTTGCTTTTCTTCTCTCATTTCTGTCTTCCGAACCAATAATCGCGGAGGTACACTCTCTTCGCTTCTCTTGTTGATTTCAGATTTTGTTTAATTTTGTTTGGGTAGTGAAAATCAATGCACTTTACTGCATATGGTTTATTTTGTTGGGCTGGGTTGCGCTTGCGCTTGTGAGTAGGTCGAAAAGTGGTTGCTGATTAGGGTTTGAATTTTGATTGAGGCTGATTTCCTCTTCTTTCTTTTTTGAGTCAGTTTGATTTCCTGTTATGTATTCAATAATCTTTTTAGATCTGTTGAATCTGGGGTAATTTCTTCTTCTCCTTCCTCTTCGTCTTGATTTCATGCATTGAAATTGTAATTTGAAGTGGTAATTATTAAATTTAAAATATGAATTAATTTTAAAAATTTGATGAGTATTTCCTTGTTGTCACTCATAGAATAATAAAATTGAAGTAATCAGTGTTTGTGCGTGGTAATTTTAATAATATTAAAAAATCTTTTCATGAGAATATCCAACTTTCGCTTAAAAAATTGAACTAAGCTAGTGTTTCGTACCATAGAATTGGAGCTTCAGTATCGGAATTTGGAATAAATGCATAAGAATCTACAAAATTTACATGCGTTCATTTCCTATTCCAAGGCTTCAATTCTGCGCAACCAAATGCCACCTAAATTTTTGCCTGTCGAATTCCGCATTCATAATCTTGGTAAATGTCTTTGATTTATATTTTACTGGGATTGCAATCTTTTTTTTTTGTTTTAAAACGACAAATTTATATTTTTAATCACAAACCCCTCTTGAGCTAATTCTTTGAATTCGCCACTTCACACCACCTTGATTTTGAAATTTCATCAGCAGTTTGGCGTGCACGAGGAATTTTCTTTGGGATTTTAGTATCTTTATGATTACACGTGACTGATTCTGTCTGAATCACTAATTTCTTCAAGGTACTCAGTGCATTACTGATGTTCTTCTTCTATGATATATGCAGTCTCTGAAACATTAACTTCATGCTCTGAGTCTGTCTACATGGATAAAGTGACCACTGACTGTCCTTACCCAGGATGTTTCTTCTGTGTAATGAAAGAAGGGAACCCAAGTAAGCGTAGAGCAAGTGTACTAAAATTCTTCAGAGAACTTCCTTCACAAGACGATGATGGTCAAGTCCTCCCCATTAGCGGCCTTTGGAACACTGCCATGGCCCACCCAAATGATCCCGAATTCATCGAATTGGGAATATTCGAATGCATGTCCGCACTCATTTGGAAAGGTCTAAAGAATCGCCGATGGCTTTCTCATGACCAAAACATATATATCCCTTATTACGCTGCACATATAATTGGATCCTACACCATGAACATGGAAGAATTTGCTGAAACTGCCGTTCATGCTGGTGTAATTCCACCTTTGGTTGAGCTTTTAAGGGGAAGATTGACTTGGGTTGAGCAGAGGGTGGCTGTGCGAGCTTTAGGACACATGGCGACTTATCCTAGTACTTTTTCGGCTATAGCAAGCCATGGCGAGATTCTAGAACTTTCCATTCAGCTAGCTATGAGTTCGCTCGAAATTGTTTACTCTCATTTCTATCAGTATGTTGACCGAAGGCTGAGTTATCATTGTGATCTTCTCACGCGTGGAATGGGCGGTGTTGAAATGGAGTCTAGAAAGGCTGAGGAGTGGGCTAGCCAATTGCAGTGTTGGTCGCTTCAGCTTATTAATGGGTTTGCTTTTAAATCTGAATTTTTGTCTACTATTTGCAAATCGGAGTTTTTGATAAAGTTACCAGGGATGTGGGGCGGACTTGTGAATGAAAACTCACCGGCTGGTATTGGTTTATTACGGACGATTTGTCATCATAAGCTTGGAAGGGGGCCTGTTGCTAATTGTCCTGGTATAATCGAGGCCTTATGTAATATAGCACGATCATCAGATGACTGGCAGTATATGGCTATTGACTGTCTTCTGTGGTTGCTACAAGACCCAACTACTTGCCATAAGGTGCATAATATTTCTATGCTGCCTACATATGGATTAGTTTAACGTGATTAAGATTCACTTTGCAAGTGTTCAAATCTATGAAGTTTTCAGCTTTATAAAGTTAGTAATTTTACGATTTACAACCTGTAAGTAGATGTTATGAAAGAGTGGTGAGGTGTGAGGCCATTCATGATTCAGCATTGCATGTTATTTTTGCTTCGGTTAAGGTTAAGCACGTATTGTATGCCTAGATGTAGTGCTTATTCCCTCCTATTGGTACTAGTGGATTAGGCTCGACACGTAATTGAGAAGTAATGCAAAACCTCTTTACATGTTGTTTCTGCTTTGGTGAAGAAAAATCAAACAGCTCTTATAAAATCTAAATCTTTATAATACCTATACATACCAGAACACATTTGTCTTAGCCGTGTCGCTTTGCGATATAAATAGTATGTGTATAGGATTAATTGTCGCACGTAATTGTCATTATTTTATGCATTATTAGAATTTTAATCATATATTTAATGGAAGAATAAGGAGAACTTGCCCTACTTATCTGAATTGACGACCCCCGAGACGAGTTTCTTGATCAGACAATTTGAATGCCTAAAGTTGGTTAGAATAATGAACCCTTAGCTGTCTCTGACAGAAGGTTCAGGACCACTTGGAGGATGATCCCATGGGAGGCCCTTCTTGAACCTGTTATATTTTTGGTTAGTGTGTTAATATCGTTCAGTCTCTCTCCATCCTCAATTTTCTCGAGGAATTGGATGCTCCATAATACTTGTGTGTGTGTCGTGAATCTTTTCATGTCTTTCAATGTTAATCCTTCCTAGCAAGTAGCAACACACACAAATATACGCACAAACTGAAGACATCCTTAAATATTTCATTATACGAGGGCCTGTTTGGTTGTTCCTTAAATTGTGAATTGGATATTTTAATTAATCTATTTGTAAATTGTTTCATTATGCTGTTCGGTTGTAAAAATGAAAAAAAAAAAAAAAAAATTACTTTTTACTAAAAACTAAATTAAGGCACTTCTTAGTCAATCCTACAATGACTCAATATCGATGAAGCAATAGACAAATTCTCAACCTCTCGAAAGAGGTGAAGAAGGTTTCAGGTTTCAGGCTTCATGCTCCTCTCTGCATTGAAGCACAAGTCGACATGAAAGGATCATTGACGATCTAGGTACCGGGGGGAGTAGTTCAAGGAAGAGATGGCATAAATCTGAGTGAACAAAATAGAAATTTGGAATGTTTGGCATGAAATTTTGTTGGGTAACGTTGATGAAGAGTTGAGAGACTCTGTGTGCGGACATGTCTATATTTTTCGAGCAGTAGGTATTTGAGAAAAGTCACAATAGGAAAATTAATCTTTTCGGTGGTGAGTAGTTTTCAACATACCATAGAAAGCAGAGCTATCTTTGTCAAAGGTGGTAGCTGAAAAGCAATATGTGTTTTCCCCAAATTCCACTGTTAAAATTCAAAATGAATTAAGACTAACAAGTTTAAGATTTTAGGCTTAGTTTGGATTGAGAAAAATAAAGATTGGCAACCTATGTTTAGATAATCTTATTGAGACTTTAGATGGAACTTAGGGTTCATTTTTTTTTTCCTCGAACTTCTTGTTCTGTTTTATTTTTTATTTTTTAGTTTTACTTGTCTATTAACTTTAAGGGTTCATCATAAAATTATATAGTATAGTGTATTTTCGATTTTAATATTTATCTCCTAAACACTCAATTAAATAAACTAAAAAATATATATATTTACCGAATGGTATATGAATTGAATGAAATCACATTTGGATTGAAAAAAATATGTAATTCAAAGTATTAAAGATAAGATTCAAAAATAGGACAATAGACAACCAAGCGGGCTCTTAGAGGTTCTAATAAGAGGAAAAAAACACTTGGATTATTGTGTCCTTATGTTTAGGTGTTTCATGTCTCTTCTTCAACTCTGAAACAAATATTTTGATTTGAAATTGGTTTTAATAAAGAGACGTTTTCAGGTTCTAAGAATATGCATTTCGCTTTATTTATGTATGGGCCAAGTTGGAAAAATTTGGATGTAGATATTCTATAACTTGATACATCATGAAATATGTTGTGATTTCTCACTTTTAATAATTTTCCCTAATAGGTGATCGATAAGGCAGTACCTGCACTTATTGACCTTGCAGAAATTTCGACCCTGGGAGACCACAAAAAGCTTGGAGACTCCATAGTTAATGCTCTCCAGGAATGTCTTCAATCCCAAGGAACAGGACGCAATTCCATCAATACCCGTGCAAAAGAAGAGATCGAGGAACTAATAAACTCCCGTCAGAGATTAAAATGGGAAAAGAGTATGCCAAAAGAGGATCTCCACATCAAACAGGCTGCAGCACTGGTGGTGAAACTTGAAGGAAATTCCCTTTTCTCATCCGGAAATATTTCTGGTGCAGCATCGAAATACTCTGAAGCTTTAGCACTTTGTCCAATCAGATCAAAGAAAGAAAGAGTTGTTCTTTATAGTAATCGTGCCCAGTGTCATCTTCTATTACAACAACCTTTGGCTGCCATAAGCGATGCTACACGAGCTCTTTGTCTTCATAATCCTGTGAATCGTCATGCAAAAAGCCTTTGGAGAAGAGCGCAAGCCTACGATATGCTTGGATTAGCTAAAGAAAGCTTATTGGATGCTATTTTGTTCATAAATGAATGTTCTCAGTCGACTGATCCTGATCTCTCGTTGAGGCAAAACAAGGTTCCCGACTATGCTGAGAGACTGGTGAAGAAGCAGATGAGGGCTGCTTGGTTATTTAGAGAGGCTGCAGCTAAACATGGGGGAGTCCAATGTGAAGGTGGAGAGATTTATGGACAAGAGGGGGATGATTCTGAGTGGGAGACAGCAAGTGAAAGTGATGTGGGAAATGACGGAAGGGATGAAATGGGCGACGAAGATTGTGAGTGGAAAGATAAGTATGAGAAAGCTCTGACAAAAGGTACTCTGTTTCGATTATTTCTATTTAATATCTAAAACCTGATTACATAGCAGCGATCTATGAGTGCAAATATTCGTATTCTTTATGTGAAGTGAGGAACTAGGATTTCCTGACAACGGGTAGACATACCCTGGCATAATGGTTAAGCTACATGCTTGCTTTTCATTGTCAACTGAGACGATAGTTGCTTTATACTACTTAAACCCCTTATAACATGCATTTATTCGTCTAAGAACACAAGTAGATAAATGGAAAAATGATTAGATTGTGTTCTGGACAGGGTTAAATACAAGGCATTTGATAATTTTTGGTTAAAATGTTGTGAATCTTTGCAGACATGAAGCATGGATACAATGTCCAGCTTACAGAAGATGAAGCTTGAATTTTGGATCATCGTAAACCGCATCGAATCGTGAACAAAACTGCTATGCATCATGTGATCAATAGCTTGAAATGCGGTTTTCTTAGTCGTTTTGGTTTAAAACTTGTTATATATTGTTCCTCGTTTTTGTATTCTTCTTCTTTGTTTTAGATGTGTTTTTCCCCCTCCCTTCCCCAATTTCTTTGAGTGTGTGTGTGTGAGTGAGTGAGTGATTGTGCGTGAGTGATTGCAAAACGTAATGTATATAAACCCTTTGGGGATTTTGGCTAAATAATCCTTTGTCATTTTATAAAGATAAATGTATTTTTCACCGATTGTTCTTGTGTATTGTGCTTGCATGTGTCATCAGATTGGGGGAAATATATGTTACAACGGTTACAAATGTGACGCCTTGTAACGCGCCCATCACCAATTTGATCTAGTGGGATTCTATATATGGTCATTAGGTTGTGTGGACAATTTATTTATTTATTTTTATTTTTTTTGGGAGAGAATTCCAATTTCAACAATAAATTATAGGATTAAATGGAAAATAATTCACTTTTAAGAAAGAAATACAAAAAGGCTTTAATGCTCGAAAAAATTTAAAATGAACATAAAAGGATTGTATATTTTAACTTCAGATTTATTAGGGTCTTTAATTAATCTAAATGTACTCCCACTAAATTTTTTGAATCTCGTGTTCCCTAGAAAAACAAGTAGATTCCAAATGCATCTTGTTGGGAGTTAGATAATCCTAATATTGTCAGTGGGCCCTCCTATTGGATGTAAGCCTATAGCCAATCTTGTATTTATACATTCACTGTCTTTTATGTGTAAAATATTTCAATCTAAAGTATTAGTAAAAAGGTATTTTGATATTATTCTCGAATTATATCAATATTGCTATAGACCGTGGATATGAAATTGAAATGTCTTTAACTTTTTACTGTGATTAAAAGATGGACATCAACGGACATTTGGTAACTTGCATTCAAAATTATTCTAGTTGGTATTGGATTTTTAAAACATGTCTTTAACAATCTAGGCTAGTTGCTGAGGTGTTTTGTCTTTTAAGAATGTTGAGTCTCAACATTAGTATGAGATATTAAAATAACCACAAAAGGACTTACTAAGTGTGTAGTAAGGGACTAACATGATTATCTTTGATATCCTACATGATAGTTTTGCTCAATGTTAAAATAGGATGTTTGATTTATGATTGTACTTACGATTTTTTAACTTGATATTATGTATTGGTTGTTATATTTTGATAATACTAAGTGTTCTATTCTAGTAATGAAACTTCAAATGTATTTATTGGATATAGTAGGACATACAAGTGAATATACAAATATACAATATAGGATCTAGCGTTCTCAGTAAAGAGAAACGTGTCTTGTGTGATTCGATTTAATATAATTCATCCAGACCTTTGGACAGTGTAGTGTGATGATTAAGGTGAGTTTTCAATTGGTGTTGCCATAGATTATATTATCAATCAATATACATATGATCGGACTAAGATTTTTGACTTATCCAATTCTATTGGTCCTTTTGGGAGTACAAGATAGAGATATCATATAGTTTGAAATCATAACTGAGGGACTTCTCTTGGAGATATTCCTATCAACTAGATATGGTTGTGATTTGTGGATAGACATGACTCATAGTCAGAGAAGATGCCATGGAAAAAGTATTTGAAAGGGCATAATTAGAATTGCTCTAATTTTAATTAACTAATTAATTGATTAATTTATTATTTTCACTATCCAACTTTTGGTATGAATCTAATAGGTCACACATAATAGGAAATAGAAGTTTGGAAGGTCCTTTAAAAAATAAAAGGTAGTAATGTTGAACTGCTTGAAAGTCCAGGGACCAAAGTGCTATCAAGGAAAGAGGTTTCTAGGGTTTGGAACCCTAGGCAATGCTTATAAATAAGGAAGGCCATAGTATTTGTCCCCATCATAAGAATCGACTATCATCATCATTTTTGGACTCTCTCATTTTTTCTATGATCATACTACTATTTTGATTCTTATTACCACCCAAAATCATAACATATCTACTTTAGATTTTTGAGATTATAATTATATTTTTAGAGATCTCAAAAACACTATTCCTATAGAGTTTTCTGTTTGGATACTGCTAGAGAAAAAACACTTTATTGCTTCTAGGAGAAGTGTTCTTAGTAGCCGATTCAAAATCAAATCAAGTCACTCTTGGAAGAGCCTTCTCAGATCACGTTTCAGGAACTACCGACATCGAAACTAAAGCACTAAAAAAGGTATAATGATTTAATCGTAACTGTTTTATTCGGTTTATGTTGACACAGATAAATTCAACTTTAAGGAACCTAGATTATCAATTGTGATTTAAATTTTTCATATTTCACTAAGCAAATCTAGTGATTTTAATATCCGGTTCCTTTGCTTGTATCATCAGTTAAAGGCCTACCGAACCTTTGATGATAAGTAACTCATACTATTCATCTTTTGGGTAAGATTCAATTCTTATTTGGTCTCTTGTTTGAATATACACCACATCTTCAGTTAAATGTACATCTCTCCAGTCAAGTTACATTCACCCAGCATGATTTAAGGTAGTCCCAATGAGTCCCTCACACCATAAAGTATAGGAATCCACCAGTCTATTATTTGGATGTTACAAAAATAAAGATAGGTTTGTTGGGAGCACTATTTACAAAATTCGACTCCACATCATCAATTTAAAGGATGACTTTAAGCTTTTAGAACTTCATCCCAAACAAATCCCCACGTGAAAAACCACAATGACACATCTCATATGCTCACACTTAAAACTTAATATTTAATTTGATGAATTTTGGATTTTAGATCTCATTATTTTCTTATTTAGTTTGTCTAACATGTATCATATATAATAAAATAAATAATGTCCTATGCACACATGCTAAATGGGCTCAGACGCAACAAAGTAAAATAAACATGAATATAAATGGTCTAGGATGATCATATACTTTTAATTTGATTCAACTCAAGACACTGAGTTGAATCTAGGTCTATAGGCAAGTTAATTAATCTAATGATAAAGACTATCAACCTTTCATATACAACCAAACAAAACCAATCACGTAGCTCAAGCAGTTTTAAGTTTCTAATCAATACACATATTTTACATATATAAGAATATAAAGCATAAATATGTAAAAATACACATGATTATACCAATTATGGAAGTGTTTATTGGACCACTACAATTTTAATTTATGAAAAATAAAATTTATCTATTAAATTAAAATAGTAACAACAATCTCTTAATCCAATTAGGGACACAAATAATCTATCCTTCTCCCATAAAAATATTAGTTTTAATTCTAATATAATTAGAATTATAAATTCAAATTCAAATTAAATTTTATATCTAGTAATAATTATCTCATAATTATTAAAATAAAATCTAATTCAATTTTGAATTTTATTAATTCAATATCCTTTAAAATTATCTCACAATTATAAAATAGAAATCTACAAAATATCGAATTTATTTAGTTTCATAGTACGTAAAATAAAATCTCTACATCTATTAATTATCGAAGGACAATTAAAATATAGCTTTTATTTAATTTGGAATTCTAATCTTTTAATTAAAAATATATGTATATTAATCATTATATAATAATAATTAAAATTAGGATTTAATAATTCCATGTCTATTAAATAATTAATCATTTATATAATAAAACAGGACGAACATAAACCCCTAGATAAATTACAGCTGTTCTTTATCTCCCACATAAAGAGTTGTCAAGATTGATTTGTAAAATTAATATAAATATAAAATATATATTTATATTTAATGTTATATATCTTATACCTAATTGAGGAGAGAGAGGAGATTAAATCTACTACTAATTATAAAGTATGAAATTTACAAAAAATAAATTAAATAAATAATATAAAAGAGAAGATATAATTGATGAAATAATGGGCATCAAATTTATAAAAGAATATAGAAATAATATATGAAAGTTAAATATAGTAATAATATTGAAATATTAAATTTACAAAAAATAAACTAAAATATTATATAAAAGAAAAAAAATATTATATATGAAAATTATGGACATTAAATTTACAAAAATTATAAAAACAATATATGGACGTTAAATTTTGTAATAATACTGTAACATTAAATTTGTAAAAATTAAATCAATGAAATAATATAAAAGAGAAAATATAATGTACGGGAATTATAGACATTAAATTTGCAAACATTGGAGAAATAATATATGCATGTTTTAGTAATAATGTTGAAGCATTAAATTTACGAAAATTAAATTATAGAAATAATATATGAATATTAAATTTAGTAATAATACTGAAATATTAAATTTATAAAAATTAAACTAAAGAAATAATATAAGAGAGAAAATATAATATACATAAGTTATGAACATTAAATTTATGAAAATTATTGAACTGATATATGGACATTAAATTTATAATAATAAAAAATATAAATTTATAGAAATTATAGAAATAATATATGGACATCAAATTTAGTAATAATACAAAATTATTAAATTTATATAAATTATAGAAATAATATATGGATATTAAATTAGTAATAATATTAAAATGTTAAATTTACTTAAATTAAATTAAAAATAATATAAAAATTAATATATGGATATTAAATTTTCTAATAATATTGAAATATTAAATTTACGTAAATTAAATTATAGAAAATAATATAAAAGAGAAAATATAATATATGAAAATTATGAACATTAAGAAATAATATATGAACATTCAATTTAGTAGTAATACAAAAATATTAAATTTAAGAAAATTAAATTAAATGAATAATATTAAAGAGAAAATATACAAAAATTATGGATATTAAATTTATAATAAATTATAGAAATAATATATGCATATTAACTTTAGTTATAATACTGAAATATTAAATTTACAGGAATTAAATTAAAGAAATAGTATAAAAGAAGAAATATACTACCCAAAAATTTTGGACATTAATTTTACAAAAATAATAGAAATAATAAATGGACATTAAACTTAGTAATAATGCTTAAATATTAAATTTATAGAAATTAAATTAAAAAAATAATATAAAAGAAAAAATATATTATACGAAAATTTTGGACATTAAATTTACGAAAATCATAGAAATAATATATGAGAGTTAAACTTAGTAATAATGCTTAAATATTAAATTAATAAACATTAAATTAAATAAATAATATAAAAGAAGAAATATAATTTGATGTGGGAAAATTTCGTCACATATGCTATGCGGAGAATATCGCTCCAAGTATGGAAAAACGGCTGGGCTGGGAGCCAGGCTTCCCTCCGAGTCGAACTGAGAATCGTCTTGCCAAGTTGAAGAAGTCCAAGTCGAGCCGATGAACTCCGGGTCGAGCTGACGAACTCGAGCACCCTCCACTCGTCGTCTCCGTACTAAGGGTCTCTCCTGGCCGTCTTGAGGCTCCGGCCCATGGGCCTCTATAGGTGGGCTCAAAAGCCCAACCCAAATGATCAGAGCACTAATCTACTTGTTCATTGGTTGCCCAGCGGATTAGGTTAATTAACCCGAGCTTAATTCACTAATTTCGCAGTACTAATCGAGTCCAGCGCCTATAAATACCTCATGGCATCCAATGCCCAATGATACGTCTTCTCTACTAACATGAGAGCATCTCTTAGCCCTTCTCCCCAGGATACTAATTCTCATGTCGGATAGACTTTACCGGGCACAACCTTGGTGAGTCTGTATGCATGTGCTCGGAGATTGGGATAGAGTCCAGAGAAACATTCATCTCGGAGTCTGAAGAGGATCTCAGGTCGAGACGATGATATTTGATCGGATTGCGATCACCTCGAGGTCGTCAGTATCCCCGAACTCACCAGTTAATCATGTCATCAACAATCTTATAAGTGTATTGCCTTCCGGACCATACTGTTGGTCGCTCATCACTTTTAGATATCAACATAATTATAAAAATTATGGATATTAAATTTATAGAAATTATAAAAATAATATATAGATATTAAATTTAGTAATAATATTGAAACATTAAATTTATAAAAATTAAATTAAAAAATAATATAAATGGAGAATTATAATCTACAAAAAAAATATGTACATTAAATTTATGGAACTTATAGAAATAATATATGGTCATTAAATTTAATAATAATACTAAAATATTAAATTTATATAAATTAAATTGAAAAAATAATATTAAATTAAGTTCATTTATTTTACACCCGTGCCTGAACGCTAGTTATCTTATAATAATTGATCTTGATTAATCTTATAGAAATGTTATTTTAATTTAAAAATTTTATGTATATTAATCGTTAGCTAATAATAATTAACATAGAATCTTAATTTAAACTACCAAATTTATTTAAATATTTTAAATTTAAAATTTAAATCTATCAATCATTATCTAATAATAATTGAAATAAAATTCAAATCCATGTGTCAACTTTCAAATTCGAAATCAACAATGATCGATCATTATCTAACGACAATTGAATTTGAATTTAAATTTGAAGTTGAAGTTGAATTTAATTTTTTAAAACTATAACAATCCATATGAATTCAAATTCTATATATATTAGCTCTCATCTAATATTAATTAAAATAGAATTCAAATTAAAACAAAGTTACTATAATTAAATTTAATTTATGATCCAACACAATTAATTAATTAATACGGGAAAGTTCTTGAAAGTCAAACTTTTAAAATATAATACCGGCTCCAGCAACCCCGGGTTGTCAAAAAATTCAATCAGGAAAACCTAATACCACCGCACAGGAAAATTTTACGGTAATAAAATAATTAGCTATTAATTATAATAAAACGAGTTGTTTCCCCCTTTAATCAACGTAGGCGAACAACACAAAAGCCCAGATGGGTTGTTGATGCTTTATTTATTTTGTTGTTTGTTCGTGACCAGTGGGGAAACAACCCATTAGGGCTGCTGCCAACTGCCTATGAGTGAATTTTTGGTTTCTTATTAAAAATTAATCCAGTGACCTTACCCCCCCCCCCCCCAATCTCCACCCTTTTTTCTCTTTTCTCTCTACAAGGTCTTTTATTTTTTTTTTTTTTTTTTTTTTTTTTTTTCTGATGTCTTATTTATTTTCAGTAACCATTATTTGTAAACCAAAATAAAACTACAAAAATAAAGGTTAATAACACTGACACCCTTGTTATTATTACTGATACCATTAGAATCTCTTACGCTACGTTTGGTACGCTGGAATGGAATAGAATGAGTGTGGTATTGGAATGAATATGGCAGTAGAATGGAATGGCCATTGCCATTCCTATGTTTGGTGACAAACGGGATTAAACATGGTATTAGAATGGTCATTACCATTCCTGCGTTTGGTTACAAAATACATTAAACATGGTATTAGAATGACCGATAAAAACAGAAATATGGGAACAAAATCTGGGAACAAAAATAAAAATAGAAACAGAAATCTGGGAACAAAAACAGAAATCTGGGAACAAAAACAAAAACAGAAATCTGGGAACAAAAACAGAAATCAGGAAGAAAAACAGAAATATGAGAACAAAAACATAAATATGGGAACAAAAACAGAAATCTGGGAACAAAAATAGAAATCTGAGAACATATTTCTATTTTTGTTTTGTTCCCAGATTTCTATTTTTGTTCCTGGATTTCTGTTTTTGTTTTGTTCCCAGATTTTTGTTTTTGTTCTCATATTTCTGTTTTTGTTTCCAATTTCTGTTTTTCTTCCCAGATTTCTGTTTCTGTTTTTATTCCCATATTTCTGTTTTTGTTTTGTTCCCAGATTTCTGTTTTTGTTTTATTCCCATATTTCTGATTTTGTTTTGTTCCCAGATTTCTGTTTTTGTTTTTATTCATAGATTTTGTTCCCATATTTCTATTTTTGTTTTTGTTCTCATATTTCTGTTTTTGTTCCCGATTTTTGTTTTGTTCCCAGATTTCTGTTTTTGTTTTTGTTCCCAGATTTTGTTCCCATATTTCTATTTTTGTTTTTGTTCTCATATTTCTGTTTTTGTTCCCGATTTTTATTTTTGTTCCCATATTTCTATTTTTGTTTTGTTCCCAGATTTCTACTTTTGTTCCCAGATTTCTGTTTTTGTTTTTGTTCCTAGATTTCGTTTCCATATTTTTGTTTTCGTTCCATGTTTTCTAGTAACAGAAATATAAAAGCAACACCACCATATTTTTGTTTTTGTTTCTAGAATTTTATTTCTTATTGTGAAAAATACGGAAACACAAGTATGGGTCATTCTTCTTACCTAATACTTCATTTCATTTGAAATTAGGTAATCCCGGGATTACCTAATACCTCATTTCATTTGGGATTGACTAATCCCAAGAATTGTGGGATTAATCATTACTTGGGAATGGGAATGAAAATCAATCCCACCAACCAATCATAGAAATTGAATGACCATTCCAATGGTAATTCCAATCCCACCTTGAATCCCGCGTACCAAACGCCACCTTATGATATCAAAAGTTGTCGAGGGAGGACCCCCTATAATATTACATTAAAGTCTACTTACACTACTTTAAGAAAAAAAAATGAGGATTGTCAATTTTATGGGTATTTTTCCTTTTTGCCATATATACAAAATTGTTAAACATACACTCCTTTTGTATAAATAATTAAATTGGGTTACTAAATATAAACACTACATATTTCAATTTTACCCCTTTGTACAAAGATTAAAAAATGTTCACACTAATAAGGTGGTGTTTGGTAACCGTTTCTGTTTCCATTCCAGCAGTGGGATGAGAATGGGATGAGATGAGATGAGAATTTTGTTTTCTTCTTGGGAGTGGAATTGCGTTTGGTAACAATAATTTTTTTGTTTTGTTTTGGGAAGAGAATTGTGTTTGGTAACGATTTTATCCTAAAATCTTTTTTTTTTTTCTATTTTGGCCGGACGGCAGTGGCTCCGGCGCTGGCGACGCTAGGACGGCAGTGGCTCCCAGCGCCGGCGACTCCAGGACGACAATGGCGCCGGCACCGACGACGGTCGGACAGCGATGGCTGGTGGGTGACAGTGGCCGGCGGCCGGAAGTAGTCGGAAAGTTTTTGGCTGGACGGTGACCGGCGACAGTCGCCAGAGATAGCCACCGCCGCCGCCGGCGGACGGTGGCCGACTGCGGCGAACGACGGCGGAAGGTGGCTGGCGGCGGCAGACGGTGGTCGGCCGGTGGGTGAACAGTGACTGTGTGTTTTGAGAATGGAATGGGAATAATAAGAAACAACTTTTTTTGTTTCTCATTTCTTAAGAAAAAAGTGGGCACAATTCTCAAATGGGAATGAAATGAAAATAGAAACAAAAATTACCAAACGCTACTCTCAAACAGAATTTCCAAAAATCTTGGAATAGAATGAGAATATCTAGAATGGAAATGGTTACCAAACGGGGCCTAAGTGTACACCCCACCTTCATTTTCAATCCCTCCCTCTCTATCTCTCTCTTCTCCCGCAGTTTCTTTTCCCTCCGCATCAACTTTGGATGACTTAACTTTGGCAACTTATCTTCCATTTTCAACAACTACTCCCTCCATTGCAATAGGTAAGTTCTTGAAACTCCATTACAATTAGATCTTAGGTTTTTTAGTTTTCATTGTGACTTTGTAGTTATTCAAATGTTAGGTTTATAAATATTAAGATTTTATGTTAATAGGGTGTTCTTATTGCTTTGTCCTGCCCTCCATGTTTGATTTACCCCTGAAAATAAGCGAGTTGATTGGGGTGTTTTTTCACCACTTTTGACCTACATGTCCACAGATGCTCTTATTGCACAAACATGTAAGTCCGTGCACTTTAATGATGCTCGGACCTACAGTCCAAGTAACATTATTCTGCGTGGACTTGTATGTCCGTGCAGAATTGTTTGCGATAGACTTGTAAGTCTGTCGCAATTGTGTGTACGTGTATATATATATTGTTTAGTTATGAATGCAAAAATTGGAGTGTGTCAACTAATATCTATTTTTCCAACTTACAGTATATTATTTTATAAAATTTGTCCAACTTACAACACTCTGAGTGTGGCCATATATTTTTTCTCCCCAAAACTATTCCCCTTTCTATTGAAGTCACAAATGTTTAACTTTGCATAAAATATTTTAAAAAATTGCTAGATTTTGTTTCTCCCCAACATGTATTTTGTTCTTGCTAGTTTTTGTTGATTTTTTTATATTTTAAATAGTTAGTTTTTATTTGTAGTATAGACGAAGGAATATCTAACAAGCAACGTGTCCCTCCTACGGCTTTAAATCGGAGAAACCGATCAAGACCTCAATGACAACCTAAAGACATTGTAGTAGGTGAGGAAGTCGATGCCAATGAATCATTGAATGTTAACTTAGTCGTGGTAGAGAGAAGAAATATTGTGGTCTATTTCCCAGGGGCTTGGAAGAACTACAGTTATCACTACCTATTACAATCACGTAACTTATCGAATATGGTGAACAATGTAGTTTTTATCAAATATAATTGTCATTTGTATAAAATTTATGAAATTTACCAACTTCTTAGTTTATATTAGATTTGACATTCACTATTGTCATTGATGCAAATTTACATGAAATTGATCAGCTTCTTATGTTACATTTGATGTTGCTCCGTATAATAATCAAATAACTAAGTATATAATTTAGTCTAAAGTTTTTATAATAGGCATGTCTAATGGGTCCAATTTAATATATTAACTAAGTCTATTATTAGAAGAATGTGATGTCCACATATACAAAACAAGGTGATTTCAACATGGGTTCATTTCTAGTTCCATTTCTGAAGATCAAATTTTCATACCACGAAATATTACTTAAAATAAAATGTAAATAATGTCCAATAAAATTTTCAAAAATGTTGTTGGAGGCACGTACTTGTAGGTCCGCCTATTAGGATGGTCATGGGCTCGGGGGACCCGTCCAACCAGCCCTATTTTTTTAGAGCTTGGGCTTTAGTTTTAGGCCCATAGATAAGGGATTGGGTTTTAATTTTTAGGCCAGATCAAATTTAGGGTTGGGCTTGGGCAAGGTCAAATTATTTTATGCCTAGCCCGCCAGGCCTGAGGATTATTAATTAATTAATTAATATATATACACACACACACACACACACACACCCCAAACAAACCCAATACACTAATATTTTTATATTTATATTTATGTATTTAGTATTTATTGTTTATATTTCAGTATTTATGTTATAGTGTTTATGTTTATATTTCAGTATTTATTTTTTAAATAAAAAAAAATTTATAGGGTTGGGCAGGGCTTGGCCATGAAAGTGGGGCCCGACCATAGGGTCAGCTCAGACTAGGGCCTAGCATTTTTTTATAATATCCTAACTAAAGCCAGGCACGAGCCTGGCCCGGCCTGACACATGACCACCCCTATCGCCAATAGAGGCTTTGCACGGATGTATAGGTCCTTGAACTTGAAAGTCCACGCAAATAACAAGTACGCAAGGTTTGCATAATAACATTTCCTTATGGACATATAAGTCCGCGCAAATATACTATTCACGGACCTATAGGTTTGTCCAAAGTCATTTGTGTGGACTTATAAGTTCATATGAATCACGATTTTAATAGTTTGAAGGTTTTAGAAAAAAAAAAAAAAAAGAGTAATTGACCAAAATGCCTTAAAGACGTAACATATATTTGGGTTGTTCACTACTAATGATTTCTTAAAATTTGTTTAAAACTTGTCCAAAATAATGGTAATGTTAATATAATTGGAAGACGAAATCTTGAGAGAAATATGGAGTGATATATTGAGATTCAGGAAAATAGTACAATACAAAGATTTACAATTGAGATATTTATATGAGACTAAGGTAACTGGTAGCGCGTAAATACGTCGCTACTTTCACTCGCAAGTATACGAGGTCAAGTTTTAGTATAGATCAGGAGAGTTAGGCTTATCGTGTCCATAAGAATTGGTTTTGACTATTGTTGAGTACCGCGTTTGTCATAACCTAACTTTATCTAGGCGAAAATAAATGTGTTTAAAATTAATAACACTAATACTAAGTTAATTAATATAATTAAATTAACTATACTAATACTATTATGGGATGTTTAGGGAAAGTATTGTCTAGGGATTAACTTTTGTTTACAAAAACGTGTTTGGTCTTGTTTTAGTTTACGTTAACAGAGTTCGACTTATCCGACAATTTCAGTTCGTAAACTCCCCCGCCACCTCTCCCGAGTGTAAGACGAGGGATATAACATGACTTCGTGTCAACGAAAAAGTCCCCCTCAACGTCTTAACGACCCTAAGTCACGTGAGTCTCGCCCCAACGTCATTGATTGCACACAATCCAACTCCCGACCGAGTTATTGGATCATCGCGTTATGTTTACTCTATCGACAATCTCAGTTCTAAAACTCTCCCGCATCTCTCCCGAGTGTAAGACGGGGGAATACATGACTTCAAGTCAACGAAGAAGTTCCCCTTAACGTCTTAATGACCCTAGGTCACATGAGTCTTGCCTCAACATCATCGATTGCCCACAATCCAATTCCCTCCTGGGTTATTGAATCCTAGCGTTTGTTTACCCTAGTCCGAATCCGGGGTTCGTCAAACCCCGTATTCTCGATATATCTATCTAAGCATGATAAACAAACAATACGGCAAACACAATCAAAATAATAAAGAACAACCGCTAACCAAACACAAACTCAACAAAATAATATTTTCATAAATATATTAATCCCTAGACAAAAACCCGTTTAGCTCATGGCCATAGCCGGTTATACAATGAAAACTAAGCTAAACATGCTCAAACAACAATCCTAAGTTAAGAAATAAAAGAAAGAACAAGATAAACTTAGCCTAGTCCGAAGATTTATCACCAAAAACATTTCGAGATCGCTCCCTCTTCTTGGCAACGTGATCTTTTCCTTAGGATTTGAATGAGTACTCCCAAAATCTCTCTCTAAAATATACTATCCCTAATGGAGCTCTAATGGCCCGAGGAGAGGAGAGGAGGGGGTATAAATAGGAAAAATATCTAAAATAAATATCTAAATCTGTGCAGAAGTGACTGCTTAGGCGGTGAGTAAGTTGGTTTATTGTTCGCTTAGGCAGTGGAGTCGGCAGTGGATTCAGAACCATACTGCAGTTTCACCGCCGTGGCGGTGGATCTTACCACTGCGGTGGTGGATGTCTAGTAAAATCAGCACCTTCTCTGCATTTTCACCGCCGCGGCGATGGGCTTCTTCTCAGAATTTTTCCTCCGAGCTTGTTTTTTTACTGTTCTTCCACCGTTCTCAATCCAATATCATCGTTTAGCATCTGTTTTCATACCGTTTCACCCCACATACCTGATTAAGTACAAAAAGAATAAAAACACATTAAAATATATTAAAACGTAATAAACGTACAAAAACACTAACAATTTCAGTTTGAAAATATATAGGTAATTTACACCTATCAAATACCCCCAAACTCGAAATTTTGCTAGTTCTCGAGCAAAACACCCACACAATAAAAGAAAATATAAAAACTAAAAATGAAAAAACACATATGTGCAAATTTTGAGTATCATCTACCGGCCAAATGAAATATACCTCATTGGCCCCCAATCCTATCGAGTTCAGGCCTAAAAACACACCAGTAGTGTTCTAGAATTTCAACATTTATAATAGTAAGCCCCGTTATAGATCCTACTAAAGTGTGTATGTGTTTAAAACTCAAATATATAATTGTCCGTTAATCGGATTGGATTATACACCATATAAGCGCATGACAGAAAAAACCCAAAGGTATAGAGAGTCCATAGGCTTAACTCGAGATCTATTCTCCACTAATGTCGGCTCGGAAGTTCAAAAATATCAATAGGTCTTGGTTCGGTTTAGGACAAATGGCCAAGAGTAATTTTTAAAAGAGAAAACGGGTTAACGTCGTTAACTTCACATTACCCAAGGCACATAACTTGGCACTCTCACACTCGAAGTCCCACAGTTAAATTGAAACAACCCTAAAAAATCTATTAAGAACAACGTACTCACTTGTAAAAAAGGAATGGAAATAAAAACCGTATTTACATTTGATTTTTTTTTCTTTTCTTTTCAACGAATGCACCCCCAAACTTATTCGATTGTTATAATTTAAGGGGTGTGTGAAAAATGAACAAAAATGACAAGTGAGTACTCGAATATCGAACCAATCAAAAGTTCGCCCTAAACCCAACCGCTTACATTAAGTAGCATAATGAATGCTAACTTGATTCACTCTCTTTGTGCCTTTGGTTTAGCGATATAAATTTGGAAAAAGTTCAATCGGCTAGGGCATTTGTTTAAGTGTTCAGAATTGAAACGACTATTAGGATTCGACAAGGTAACGAGGGATAATAATATATCAGGGTAAGCTTAAAAGGCTCAAGCAAGAAAATGAATGCCTAAATCATGTCTTCCGAACTACCTCGCGTAGGATTTCGCCTCGAATTTTCTCGGAATCAAGTTCTAGAAACCCTAATGTCATGAATTTAGGTGACAGATAATCGTTTTCAAATTAATTAGACGGTTATATAATGAGTTTTTGTGCTCGTGCAAGTAAGATCTATAATAACTATTACTAAAACATAACATTGAGCATACAGAACATACATGCATAAGTATTACGCTCGACCTCAATAAACAACCAGGGGACAAACTCATCATCGGGTAATGGCCCAGATGACGTCAAAACTCAGCACATAACACAAATTATCCTAAACAGACATACACACATATAAAAAACAATAAAACATACTAACTAAAACATACTAAAAATATACTACACATCATACCCGACTCAAACAGAAAATGCCCAAAACGACCTAGTCAGCGAACCCAATGATATGATAAAGCATTATAATGAAGACTAGGATTTAGAACACGTACCTGGGAGGCGAGAGAATCTCGCCTCCGAATCAAATCGGTTGCGACTGATCTAATTTATTTTTTTTCCTTGGATTGCCTCCCAAGAAGCTCTTGGTTTAAGGTCGTCAGCCTAACATACCGAAGTGCTCGTCAAAGAGCGGCTTCCGCCCGTAGTAAGTGTCGTATAACACCACATACGAGTCTTGGTTATCAACGCCCTCAAGCTTGGCGAGATGTTGCTTTGGATGGATCGAGCTTTCAACGGCATGCCTCACTGGTTCATGTACTTGGTAGGCATGAAAGAACATTGCTAATGGAGGCGAGAGACAAGTGAGCCACATCGGATTCTCATAAATATGATCGTCTGGAATCGATGGTGGCATCACAATTTGGATCTCCAATGGTGACGAATCACAATCGTCGATCCATGTTTGGGTTCTCGTCTCATTCAGATAAGCATAGTTGAACTCTCCCAAGCTTCTTCCGCTCGTTTCTGGCTCCTCGTGGTGACTTTCACTGAATGTGGCTTATGAATCTCCGAGTGCCACCACGTCTAACTCGGCCTCAATCCAGCAAATGAGCTGACCAATTTGCATCTGAAGAGACGTTACGGTCGCATCAATTCCAGTGCAAATCATCTCAATGTTGCCGAGACGATCCTCGTGCTCATTTAGCCTGTTATTCGTCTCTCTCCAAATGTCGAAGTTTCCCCAATAAAATCAGCAAATAGTTCTTCTAGGCTGGGGGAAGACTCAACGTACTGGTCTGGGGTATCAATTCATAGCACCGTAGAATTAAAACTCTGATAATCAATGGTTGCCATGTCTTCTAACAACCAATGGGCTTCGTCCGCGGTTAGTTGGTCAAAAGAGGTGGTACCAAGTCCTCCTTCTACCCATATTTTTGTTGCGGCTTGTAAACCATTGAGGAAATGGAAAAGTTGACACTCCATCGAGAGGCTATGGTTCGGAAACCGAAGTCATAATTCCTTGTATCGATTCCAAGAACTATAAAACGGCTCGGAATCCCGTTGAAAGAACTGCAAGAGTACCTGGTGATCTACCATCTTCAAGCACCCTGCAAAAAAACAAAAACAAAAACTACAAACGAAAAATTATACACAAAAGAAATGCCTAAAGTAAAATTCGATTATTTACTCACAATATCAATAATAACCAAATACACAATCTCCAACAACGGCGTCAAAAACTTGGTCGCGCGTAAATACGTCGCTACTTTTACTCGCAAGTATGCAAGGTCAAGTTTTAGTATAGATCGGGAGAGTTAGGATTATCGTCTCCATTTGGATTGGTTTTGACTATTATTGAGTATCGCGTTTGTCATGACCTAACTTTATCTAGGCGAAAGTAAATGTGTTTAAAATTAATAATACTAATACTAAGTTAATTAATCTAATTAAGTTAACTATACTAATATTATTATGAGATGTTTAGGGAAAGTATTGCCTAGGGATTAACTTTTGTTTACAAAAACGTGTTTGGTCTTGTTTTAGTTTACGTTAACGACGTTTGACTTATCCAACAATCTCGTTTCGTAAACTCCCCCGCCACCTCTCTCGAGTAAGATGAGAGATATAACACGACTTCGTGTCAACGAAGAAGTCCCCCTCAATGTCTTAACGACCTTAGGTCACGTGAGTCTCGCCCCAACATCACTGATTGTACACAATCCAACTCCCGACCGGGTTATTGGATCGTCGTGTTATGTTTACCCTATTGACAATCTCAGTTCTAAAACTCCCCCGCTACCTCTCCCAAGTGTAAGACGGAGGAATACATGACTTCGAGCCAACGCAGAAGTCCCCCTTAACGACCCTAGGTCACGTGAGTCTTGCCCCAACGTCATCGATTGTCCACAATCCAATTCCCTCCCGAGTTATTGAATCATAGCCTTTGTTTACCCTAGTCCGAATCCGGGGTTTGTCAAACCCCGTATTCTCGATATATCTATCTAAGCATGAAAAATAAAGAATACGGCAAACACAATCAAAATAATGAAGAACAATCGATAACCAAACACAAACTCAACAAAACAACATTTTCATAAATATATTAATCCCTAGACAAAAACCCATTTAGCTCATGGCCATAGCCGGTTATACAATGAAAACTAAGCTAAACATGCTCAAACAACAATCCTAAGTTAAGAAATAAAATAAGGAATAAGAGAAACTTAGCTTAATCCGAAGATTTATCACTAAAAACGTTTCGAGATCGCTCCCCCTTCTTGGCAACGTGATCTTTTCCTTAGGATTTGAATTAGCACTCCCAAAATCTCTCTATAAAATATACTATCCCTAATGGAGCTCTAATGGCTGGAGGAGAGGAGAGGAGAGAAGGGGGTATAAATAAGGAAAATATCTAAAATAAATATCTAAATATGTGTAGAGGTGACCGCCCAAGCGATGAGTAAGTCGGTTCATTGATCACCTAGGCGATAGAGTTGTTGGTGGATCTCACTGCTGCGGCGTGGATGTCCAGCAAGATCAGCACCTTCTCTGCATTTTCCCTGCCGTGGCGGTGGGCTTTTTCTCAGAATTTTGCCTTTGAGCTTGTTTTTCCATCGTTCTTCCACCGTTCTCAATCAAATATCATCGTTTAACATCCGTTTTCATAGTGTTTTGCCCTACACATCTGATTTAGTACAAAAAGAATAAAAACACATTAAAATAAATTAAAACGTAATAAACGTACTAAAAAACTAACAATTTCGGTTTGAAAATATATATAGGTAATTTACACCTATCAGTAACCCTAGGGTTAGGATTTTGACCCAATGGGCCAAGCCCATATACATTAACTGAATGGGCCAAACCCATATACATATATTAACATACTCCCTCAAACTCAAGACGGTAAATGAGACGTGAACTTGAGTTTGAAAATTAGAGAGTGAAAGCGTCTGGGTGGATGAGCCTTAGTGAAAATATCTGTTATTTGATCGGTTGATCTAACAAATAGTAGATGAACAATGTTCTAGAGAATGTGATAACGGATGAAGTGGTAATCAGTCTCGATATGTTTTGTACACTTATGAAATATATCATTGTAGGCGATCTGAATAGTACTCCTATTGTCACAATGTAAAACAGTAGCAGTAAAAGAAGAAATTCTCATGTCAGCGAGGAGCCACTGAAGCCAAAGTAGTTATTGTGTTGCATCAGTGACGAAACGACATTCAATATCAGTACTAGAATGAGCAACTACAGTTTGTTTTTTACTGCTCCAAGAGATGACGAAGTTGCCCAAGAAGAAACAATAACCAATGGTTGAGCGTCGGTCGGTAGAATCTCCAACCCAATCGGCATCAAAATAAGCTTGTAAAGTAGGAGCAGGCTGGGTTGAGAAATGAAGTCTGTGAAATAAGGTACCCTTGACATACCGAAGAATGCAAAAAACAGTCGAATAATAAGTTGTCTAAGGAGCAAACAAGAACTTACTAACTTAATAAACGACATAGGCGATGTTTGGGCAAGTGACAGTAAGGTATACTAAACTTTCAACCAATTAATGATATAGAGTGACATCCTGTAGAGACGAACCATCTAGTGGAGTGAGTCTGATATTCGGCTCGAGATGAGTAGTAGCAGTAGTGGAGTTACTAATGCCAAGCTTGGAAAGAAGATCCGAGGCATATTTGATTTGAGAGAAAAAATATCCATTTGAACCGGATGAGACTTCGAGGCCAAGAAAATAGTTAAGCACGCTAAGATATTTCATATTAAATTGTCCACTAAGAAACTTTTTGAGTTTAGAGATACCACGTAAATTAGCTCCAGTAATAATCATGTCATCCACACACAATAAAATAAGGACGATACCATTGTCAATGTGGTAAAGAAATAAGGCCGAATCATGATCCCTGAATGTGAACCCAAACTGATGAATAGTAGTGCTGAATTTTGCGAACCAAACACGTGGGGCTTGCTTCAAACCATATAAGGCACTACAAAGGCGACAAACTTTATGTCGAGGAGAAACTAGACTAGGAGGGATATGTATATAAACTTCCTCAAGAAGATCACCCTTGAAAAATGCATTTTTGACATCCATTTGAAAGAGAGTCCATTTTCGAATAGCGGAGACGACAAGAAGAGTATAAACAGATATAAGCCTTGCCACTGGACCAAATGTCTCTTTGTAGTCAATACCATATTCCTGAGTAAATCTTTTGGCAACAAGTCGGGCTTTATTTTGTTCAACAGAGCTATGAAAAAGTATTTTGATCTTAAACACCCATTTGCACTCAATAGGAGTTTTCGTAGGGGGAAGGTCAATAAGATCCCAAGTGTGAGTTTTGTCTAGGACCTGAAGTTCTTCTGTCACACCCCACCTCGGACACCCGTCACCGTGGGGCCGGCGTGATGTCGGCACAATCTCATCTTAAACGTCAAACCCACTAGTAAACGACAAAGTGCATAAAAAAAATATACACCCATAAATTATGACCATATACAATATCTCTAACTGGGGACACACCCATCCCTGAATTATAATAACAACAAAGGCATAACTACAATGAAGCTCTCACAGGTTCGCCTCAGACAGATCCTCCCAAAATATTTCCATACTATACCATCACCGGACTCTACCTAGTGCTAGTAGGGGATCGACTCCTAGTTGTTGTCCTGCGAGTGTACTGTCTTCTTAGTAAAATATTTTTAAAATAATAACACATTTTAAATATTACCATAATTAAATATGAATCAAGCATAAGTATATAAGCAGTGAAAATTAAGCGATATAGATAAGTTCCATCTAGTATAAAATCATACCAATCACCATAATAAATAATAAATAATCCAATATAAGTAAAATACCACATCTCAAACACACACCTCAAACACACATCTCAAACACACCACTCCACCACAACACACACTGGCTAGCCATAGTGATCATTTTAATCTCACGATCGGGAGTTGCAACAGTACCGTAACATCCGTAGGAATGCCTTCCTACGAAATATCCACACCCCTTCTGGGGAGAAATATAATCCACACCCCTTACGGAAAGAAACATCCACATCCCATGGGAAGAATCCACACCCCTTACGGGGAGAACAACCATGACATCGTCAAAAATCAAATACAGCATCATCGAATCACAACTCAACAAATATCGTCTACTGAACATCGTCAAATCACCACGTCTATTTCTTTTTCTTAAAACCAACTTTTCAATCCAAAAATCATATTTCACACTTTCTTTTACAGAAAACGTCTGATTCTATCAAAACCACTTTTTCACTCCTTATTTTTAGAAAACCAGGCATTTTTTAGAAAAACAGATGTTTTCTATTCTATTTTAAAAACACCGTCTAATTTCACCAAGTCCAACAAAAATTCATTTTCAACTTCTTTTCGAAAACTATCGAAATCTTCCGAAAATCCAGTTTACCAACTCACTCAAATCCTACTTGATCCATATCATTTATAAATTCATACAGTTTAAGTAATCACAAATGTCATCTTATATATATAGAAAATAGTTTGGTAAGAAGACAGTACACTCACCTGATAATCTGCTCTCAAAAGTTCCACTGACTCTCTGCTACTGATCTTCTGGAAATCGGAAACCTATTCGTGATACAGCCTAAATTAATATATATTTTTTTTTGTAAAAAAAAATAACCTAAACATGAAATGCAGGCCCTAATTTCCAAAATTTCCTATTCCCCGCATTCTATATTACTATTCAACGAGTATTGTTCCATTACAATTTACGATATCGACTTTATTCATATGAACGGTCTCAATATTTATTATCGTCATTTCAATATTTTTTATGCTAGTAATTAATTTCACAATCACCCACGAGATAATTTAAACACAATTAAATTCATATATTAAGAGTGATAGGAATTTCACCTTTCCTGGATTTTTCACAGGTCCGCAAGATGAGTTTTGGATTATTTTGGGGTGGTTTGTGTATTTTTCCTTATTTTTATTTTTCTTTCTTCCTCCTTCTTCCTTCTTTCTTTCTTCCGCTTCTTTTTCTTGCTTCTGTTTTGTGTTTCTGTTTTCCTTCCAAACGACACACACCCGCACCACACCACCGGAGGAGCCACACACACACACCACCAACAAAGACCCACCCCTCCAGTGACCAAAAACACACACACAACCTATGCAGAGAACACATACACACAAACGGCAATACCATCGCCAACGAATTCTCTCTCTCTCTAACTCTCCACTGCCGGCAACGCTCAAATCACACACACCCTCAACAAAACCCACATCGTCGGCAATCAAATACACATACCAAACATGCACACAGAGTCGACAGAAAAAAACAGAGCACACACATCTGTACCTAACTCGCCGAAAAATCGAACAACACGCATACACGTCAACATGCTGAACACACACCACCGCCAACGCCATCGGACCAAAACATTGACCGACTCACCACACACAAACCACACTCACACCCACACAAACCAACCACCGTCGGACCAACCGAACGACGGCACAACACACATAAAACACATACCCATCCACATGCCAAACGACGGGGACACACATGTACATACATAGAATCACACACATACACACACGCAGCAACATCACCGATGACAGAACAGGGACATTCACACACCACCGACGAGTTTTCTCTCTCTAACCCACTGCCGGCGATGCCTCGCCGAAGTGAATGACCGCACTGTCGCATGGACGAACAACACACATACCTCATACACACAATGAAACACACACATTTATACATACAGTAGCACACACACCCCACTTACTGTCCGGACGGTGACGATAGGCCGACTACCGAACAACGGACAACCGAAATCCACACCAGTGGACCCCTCTCTCTCTTCTCTTCTCGATTCTTCTCCCGTTTTCTATATTTCTGCATATATATGTATATATATATATGTGTGTATGCATGTCCTAGAAGCCGGCCACATGGCCTTCTCCTCACCACTATTGCCCACCGATTTTCTCTCTAAACATATAAAAATGTATAATTGCACTTAAGCCCCCTTTATTTTAGTTAAACATCAAGTTTTATTTTAATGTTCTAAACATTTACAATTTGGTCCCCTAAACTTTTAAATCATATCTTAAATTTTGAAACCCGCCCCGCTATTTTCGAAATATTATAAAAATGCAACTAAAATTATTTATATTTAAAAATCGGGGTCTCACATCTTCGTCCATTGATTTCTGCCAAAGAGGATTAATACTGGCCTCTTTATAGGATTGAGGCTCATACAAATTAAGTATTGTAGAAAAGTAATGATAATCAGTGAGATAAGAGGGAAGATGAATTACCCTGGTAGAGCGGCTGAAGTGATTTGGAGGGTGGCTATTTGAGCTCACTCACCTCCAAGTCCCATCTTCATCAACACCAAATCAATCAGCCACCTCCATCCCAGCATTCTCACCTGTGGAATTGTGGCACTCTCGGTTAGGTTACAGAGGGAATTAGTGTAGAGTTATCAGATACGTGAAGATCCTCGGGCATGGCTGACTGAGCCAGAGATGTGAGATCAATTGGTGGTTCTGGAGCTGGAGGGATGAGATCAGCTGGTGATTTTGGAGTTGGAGGGGTGAGATCAGGTGGTGATTTCGATGTAGGCTCAACAATACCTAAAACTATATCCTTAGAAAATAACTCAATAGATGGATCAGTAAAGAATCTAGAGTTAGTGATGATTGACATATAAAATTACCACAAGGAAGAAAACATTTGATGTTCCCAAAAAATGACATAGTAAGAGATACGAAGAGTTTTAGAGATGGGATCCCAGCATCGATACCTTTTATGTTCAATGCCATATCTGAGAAAACAACACAAGTGAGCCCTTGATTCTAATTTGTTATGTTTATGTGGTTTGAGAAGAACAAAACAAGCGCAACCAAAGACTTTGAGTTCAAAGTAAGTGGGAGGGTTGCCAAAAAGATGCTCAAATGGATATTGATGCTGGATTGTAATGGAAAGGACACAATTTATTGTCTATATTGTGGTTAAGATAGCCTCACCCAAAAAACTCTCAAGATAGAATGAAGAAATGAAGAGGGCACGAACTATGTCAAGGATGTATCTATATTTGTGTTTAACTCTTCCATTTTGTTGGGAGGTTCCAAGACACGAGCGGTGGGGGAATGTGCCATTGTTGTAAAGCAGGTTGAGAAAAACACGGTCTTTGTATTCCATTGCATTATCTGAGTGAAAAACTTTGATATTTCGAGAGAATTGAGTTTGAACCATGAAAGAAAACTCATAATATATTTGGAATAATTCAGATATATTTTTCATAAGAAACAACAACGTATATCGAGAGTAGTCATCCATGAATATAACAAAATAGTAAGAACCACCCATTGTTGTATGAGGAGAAGGCCCCCAAACATCATAATGCACTAAATCAAAAGGTACAAGAGAAATATACTGACTCTCATTAAAAGGTAAAGCTGATTGTTTTGTCAGTTGACAATGAATACAATAAAAAGACTCATGTTGAATTGAACCTAACTGACCACTAGAAATATGAGATTGGAAACGACTGGATGAAATGTGACCTAACCAAGAGTGCCACAATTCCACAAGTGTGAGTGCTAGAATGCAAACGGCTGATTGATTTGGTGATGATAAAGATGGGACTTGGAGATGAGTGAGCTCAAAAAGGCGCCCGACTTTACTGTCGGTCCAAATGAGTTTTTCTGTCTGAGGGTCCTGCATATGACAACCAGTAGAAGAAAAATGCAAATCACATCCAAGATCACATAGTTTTCCAACAAATATAAGATTAAGAGCAAGATTAGGGACCAAATATGTATCAAGGAGAGATAAATGAGAACTGTCAACATGTCAAGTATGATTAACTGACATATTTGATCCATTGGCAATGTGAATAGTAGGTGCATGCTCATCACAGCTTTTAGAAGAAAATATAGAGGCATGAGATGTCATGTGATTGCAACAGGAAGAATCGAAGTATCATCGATATGTACCTGATGTAGTTGACATGACTATATTGTTACCAATTTTAGATAGAGCCTCAGTAAGCACGGTGTAGAAACCACTCAAATCAGGTTAAGAGTTTGGTGAAGTCGAGGTAGCATCAGTTGCTGTAGCGACAACGTTCTTTGCCTTGGGATAAAATCAATTGCGAGAGCCTCGAGGGTGAGGTCGATTCTCGTGCGATTGGTTTCTAGAAGATGATGCTGGAAGTTTAGGGCAGTCTGCAAGATAGTGGCCTGGTTATCTATATACCTTACAAAGACAAGAAGGACATTTGAGCAATTCATGTCCTTATGAATGACAATACCTACAATATAATAGCTTTTGGGATGAGTTTGGATTTGTAGCTAGTGTGGTAAGAACAACATTTGTATTTGAACTCTGTAATATCGCAAGATGTGTTTCATCTCTTAGTAGATCAAGAACGACATCATTAAAGAAATATATCTTGCCCTAGTGTAGGATTGAGGCTCATACAAGCTCAAATTCGGATCTCAAAGCCATCAGAAATAACATAATGTGCATCTCACTTTGGTAGCTTGTTTTAAGGACGAAATCCTTTGTGTATTCCTAGATTGACTCAGAGATAGCCAATTGTTCCCCTAAAGTAGTCATCTAAGATAGAAAATCGTTGATGTATTGTCCAAGGTCATGGCGCATGCTGTGTAGAGTGGAAATAAGTTGATACTAGTGTGATAAGTCTGTCTTGTTATATCGGAGCTTAAGAAGATCCCAAACCTCTTAAGCTGTCTTGAGTCTACCAAATTGGATTTTGATAGATGGGATGATAGTAGAATGGAACCATGTCATAATTTGATGATTTTTGTTATCCCATTCTTCTAGACAGTTAGCAAATCCTTCAACATCTTCGCCGTATTTCTTCTTAGGCTTTGTAATGTCTCCAGTCACGAGATGTCATAGTTTTCATCCACGTAGGAAGCTAGACATCTCTTAAGCCCACAATAAAAAATTTGATTCATCCAAAACAACGTGAATAACACGTTATGAGTTTGAGTTTTTGGTGGCCGCTAAATAAGCGCTGCTACTTTCACCGCAAGCGTACGGATCAAGTTTTAGTATAGTGGACCTTTTGGTCGGGTATCGTATCCACAGGGATTGGTTGAGATCACTATCGAGTATCACGATTGTCATAACCTAATTTTATCTAGGCGCTAAAAATGGAATTTAATTAATTACTAATACTAAACTAAAATACTAATTAAGTTAACTATACTATAAATACTAATTTGAGATTGTTTAGGGGAGTAGATTGCCTAGGGATTAACTTTATTTACTTAAATGCGTTTGATTTCATTTTAGTTAACATTAACGGCGTTCGGCGTATCCGATAATCTCGGTTCGTAAACTCCCTTGTCACCTCTTTCGAGTGTAAGACGGGAGAATACGTGACTTCGTGTCAACGCCGAAGTCTCCCTCAACATCTTAACGACTCTAGGTCATGTGAGTCTCGCCCTGACGTCATCGATTGCACACTTTCTAACGCCCTCCCGGGTCGTTAGATTGTCGTGTTGTGTTAACCCTAGTCCGAATCCGGGGTTATCTCTCCCGAGTGTCAAATCCTATATTCTCAATATATCTAAACTAGCATATAATCATAGAAAACACGGCAACACAATCGAAATTATAAGGAACAACCATAAACGAAACACAAATTCAACCAAAACTACATTTTCATAAATAATACGTTAATCCCTATTAAAATCCATGTTTAACTTATGGCTCTAACCATTTATACAATGTAAAACGAGCTAAACATGCTCAACAACTACCAAAATGAAGAAAACAAAGAGAAGAAACGAGTAACTTAGCCTATATCCGAAGAATTGGAGCTAGAACCGTCGAACCATCATTTTCCTCTTTATCTTCCACCTAGGGTTGGGACATCTCCCTCAAAAACCTCTCAAACTAACCCTAAAATATAGCCTAATGCCTTAGGGGCTGAAGAGGAGGGAAGAGAGGAGGAGAGAAGGGATTAAATAGGCCAAAAGATCTCAAAATATCTAATAAATATCAAGGTTGTGCTGTAGGATTTTCTCCTAGGCGAAGAAAACTTCACCTAGGTGAAGTTAGGTCGATTAACTTTATGCCAGAATTTCGCCTAGGCAAAGAAAACTTCGCCTAGGCGAAGTTACTGCAGGTTGCAATTTTGTTTTGGTTGTAACTTCTTCATCCGAACTCCGATTGAGATGATTCAAAAACCTATGGAAAGCTAAGAAAAAGATCTACAACTTATATGCTTTGAGTATTTCTAAAATAGGATTGAATCATAGTCCAAAATAACTTTAAAGTTATAGCACCTGTACCGGCTTTGCAGGTTTGGCGACCACCTAGGCGAAGAAGTAGGTGGTGGACTTGGAAATATTTCTACTGGGGTTTCCACCTAGGCAGAGGAATTTCCTGTCTAGGTAGTGGGCTGTCAGTAGCCTTTTTTCATTCTCAGCATCTTCACTGCCTAGGCAGAGGTCTGGACGCCTAGGCGGTGGGCTTCCTTCATATTTTTGCCTCCTTGCTTGTTTATCCACCGTAACTTCGACTCGCCTTCAGTTCGATTTCATTGTTTTCGCTTCAATTTCCTATCTTTTTGCTCCACACACCTGATTTATACAAAAAGTATAAAAACATATTAAAACATATAAAAATAACTATAAACGTACTCGAAAACTAACAAATTCGGATTAGAAATACGTAGATAATTTACACCTATTAGTTTTCCATAGGCGCCAAAAACGAGGTGAACCGGTGTAGAAACCGCACGAATATAAAAGAAAATATATTATGTGAGTCTCAAATAACAAAATTGAAATCATAACGTCCAAAAACCATAGGAACTGGTCCAATTTTGTAGAAAACAGGTCTAAAAAGGCCTAAACCGGTCAAAGAAAAGTTACCTCAATGAACCAGTGACGTGGCAGCAGGATAAATGAGGTGGTGCTGATTGGCACAGTCAACTGATAATGTGTCACTGTCAATGTTTGACGTGGTGCGGATGTGTCAACTAGAATTGCGCTGACATAGAGCTGACTAACTTGTTGTTAATTGATGGCGTGACACCCCAATTGGCTCTAACGTGGCGGAGACGTGGCTGGTGGATGGCGCTTCTCTTTCTTACGTTGGAATCATCTCTCTAGTATATTAGTGAGTAGTCTTTTATTTAATTTTTTAATGTTTTAATCTTGTAAAATTTATGTATTGGTTGTTTGATATTTATAAATTGTTTTCGTTCTCGAGTTCTTGATTGTTATTTATTTAATTTGTTTAATTTAATATGATTGATATTTAATTTACACAAATCACAATTTTATTCTTGAATTTTTTATGTACATTTTTAATTTTGTTTAATAAATTTGTTCATGTAAAAAATGAAATTGTTAATTTGTTCATGTAAAAAATATGTTTTTCTATTTTTTTTGTATTATTTAATATATATATATATATATATATTAAATTATTAATGACGTAATTATGACGTCACAGTTCAACCGCAGTTCGCCTATCGGTTGAACCGGTGAACTAATAATATTTTTGGTTCGATATCTTGTCCGATTTTTAAAACATTAATTAACAAGTGAAATGGTGATGGTTGAAGGTTGGTTGTTCAAGAAGACAAGGGAGAGAAAATAGTTATTTGAAAGAGAAAAAGATGAAGTGTAGGAAATGAGGTGTTATAAATAATTTAAATGAAAGGGGTATACATTTAGCAAATGATATTATATTTGTTTTAATTAAATTTTTTTTTGGTAGAAGGGAAATGTTTAAACAAAAACAAACAGAATCAAACAATAAGTAAACAAAACTAAAATTCTGAGCACATCTCAAAAGCCCTTTTATCTATCTTTTGAAAGAGGATATCTTCAAGACCAGTCGTTGGTGTTTCCAGAATACTAAGGGTACAATCTTCATTCATTCTTCTCTTGGCCAATATATCATCACAACAATTAGTCTCTCGTGGTGTAGATTAAAGGGAGTAATTATTCAGGAAAAGTAACCTCTTGCACTCTTCAATAAACGCCCTTAAAATCAATGATTTTCCGGGCATGAGTTTTGAATTAATACTACAACATCTGCAGAGTCAGTTTCAACTTGCACTCTAGGGTAGTCTTTGCCAGCCGAAATCTTGATTCCCATAACTAGGCTTCTGAGTTTTGCTTCCAAAGTTGTACAGCTGTCAATACATCCATAATCTCTCATCTTCCACTCACCCAAATTATCTCTAAGCAAGCCTCCAAAGTGCAGTGTACATAAGCACCCCAATTATAATAAAATGTTTCATTAAAAATGGGGTGTAGGGATACCAAAGTGCAGTGTACATAAGCACCCCAATTTTATCATTTGACAGTTAATTCATATTTTGTTTTTTTTTCTAAATTAGCCCTACTACCTTTTCCGAAGATCAAATTACCCTTATTTGAAAAATAAGGGTCCAAAGTAAAACATGAGAAAACCTTTTAGGTATAGATTATGATTGAATTTATTTTCTCTTCTCTTTCCCTCCCTCCAACCTAAGTCCATCCCATAACTTCACCACCACCATTGTTGTGCCAATCCCACCACCACAAAACATATCTGAGCAGACTTGCCAACACCCGAAAACCACAATCGATCTTCGCCATCATCCTCCTCATCTTCCCCGCAACCCACCCAAGCCAATGCACTTTCAAATTTCCAAGACCTATTTAAGGTCAAATGATTTAATTCCTATTTCTTGTTGATTTTTGGCATAATAATAAAATATTTTTGTTGCAATTTCTTTATTGTTGTTGGGGTTTGAAAAACATATTTTAGGTATTGGCGGCCATGGATATTAGACGGTGTTAGGCGGTGGTCGGTGGTGGATCAATGGCTATTTATTTTGTTGGCCTAATGATCTACCCAAGAGGGGGAGTGAATTAGGTAGTTATAAATTTTTTAAGCAAATTTTTATATTTTCAACACTTAAAATAATCAATTAATTAGTTTATCCTAAATTGATTATTATCTTTATAATGCAGCGGATAACTATATAATTATAGATGAAAACCTAAACAATAAGAAATAAAGAAAATCAACAATGTAGAACACCACGATATATCTTGGTTTACCAAGCTACTCTTGGCTAATCTAGTTCTACGAGTCCCACGGAGATTTGCACCCACCAAACCACTAGATTCCTTTAAATAGGTAGGAACCAAACCTTTACACAATGATTCTTTTCACAGGCTCAGAATCAACCTTTACAATTTTCTTTTCTCAGGCTCATGAAGAACCATATCTTTTTACCAGGTTTAAGACTAACCTAATTTTATTCAGGAGAAATCACCATCTAATCTTTTTCCTAGGCGTAGGAATAACCTTATCTTGTTACCAGACTCAAGACTAACCTAATCCTTTCACAAACTAAGAATCAAACTTAATTCTTTTATACCTTAGGCAAATAATCAAACCTCGCCAAAAATACTCCAAGTACCCTTTTCACATGGAAGGATGGAACCTTTACAATTCACACACAAACTAATTCTATTCAGGAAGAATTAACACCTATCTTTTTTCAAAAGAAAAGAGTAAACTAACATTTTCATATCTTAGGTAAAGATTAAACTTCAATTTCTTTATCGGAAAAGATTGAAACCTTTGCTACCCCTAACTAGATACTCCTGTATAGCGAGCGTTTGTTACGCGCTTGCGTATTGACTACTCGCAAGTATATGAGGTCAAAAGTTTAGTATAATGTGACCTTGAAAGATCGGGTATCTTATCCACAGGGATTGGTTGTCATTACTATCGAATACCTTGTTTGTCATGACCTAATTTTATCTAAGCAAAAAATAAATGTATTTAATTTATTAATACTAATACCAATATAACCTAAATTAACTATACTATATAATGAGATATTTTAGGGGGAAAAATTGTCTAGGGATTAACTTGGTTTACAAATATGTGTTCGATCCCGATTAACTCACGTTTACGGTGTTCAACCTATTTGACAATCTCAATTCGTAAACACCCCTGCCACATCTCCCGAGTGTAAGACGAGGGATATAACGCGACTTCGTGTTAACGAAGAAGTCCCCCTCATCGTCTTAATGACCCTACGTCACGTGAGTCTCACCCCAACGTCATTGATTGCACACAATCCAACTCCCGACCGGGTAATTGGATTGTCCTGTTGTGTTTACCCTATCGACAATCTCAGTTCTAAAACTCTACCGTCATCTCTCCTGAGTATAAGATGGGGGAATACATGACTTTGAGTCAACGAAGAAGTCCCCCTCAACGTCTTAACGACCCTAGGTCACGTAAGTCTTGCCCCAACGTCATCGATTGGTGTTATGTTTACTTTAGTTCGAATTCGGGGTTACCTCTCCTGAGTGTCAAACCCTGTATTCTCTTAATATCATTCTAAGCATAATAAACATAACAATACGATAAACACAATCAAACTTCGAAGAACAAATATAAACGCAACACCGAAATCATTCGAAACACATATTTATAAATATATTGTTAATTCCTATACAATCCATGTTTAACTAATGGCCATAACCATATTTACAATAAGAACAAGCTAAACATGCTCACAAAATTCTAAGTTAAAGAAATAAGGGAAGAAATCGAAGAACTTAGCCTCGTCCGAAGTTTAGCCGCTAAGAATCGTTCAACGATCGCTCCACCGCTTTCTTCCACCTCGGGATGTAAGTTCCCCCTCTAAAACTTCTCTACCTACCCTTAGATATATTCTAAGGGGCTCAAATGGCCAGAGAGAGCAAGAGGAAGGGAGAGGAGAGGGGTTTAAATAGGCAAAATATCTAAAAAAATATCTAAATCTGTGTAGAGGCCATCACCGCGACTGTGAGTAGGTCGGTTGGCTCATCGCCTCGGCGGTAAAGAAGGCGGTGGATTAGGATGACATCTTTCAGTTTGATCGCCTAGGCAGTGAGTGTCCATCAAGAATAGGTAATTCTCTGTATTTTCACCACCACGGCGATGGGCTTCTTTCAGAATATTGCCACCTTGCTCGTTTTTCCACCATTCTTGGTTCGATCTCATCATTTTCGCTCCAGTTTCCTATCCTTTTGCTTCACACACCTGATTTATACAAAAAAGTATAAAAACTAATTAAAACATAATAAAATAAATATAAAAACTACTCTAAAACTAACAAAAATCGGTTTAGAAATATGTAGGTAGATCACACCTATCAAATATCCTCAAACTTGGAATTTTACTAGTCCTCAAGAAAAACACATACACGAAAATGAAAAATACAACTAAATGAAATAACAAACAACCTAAATATAAACAACTTAGATATAACAAAATGTGAGTTTTGACTTCTTCTAATGACCAAATCATTTTTTCCTCAACAACCGCCAGTCATATCGAGTTCAGGCGGTAAAACACATCATGTGGTTCCAGAATTTCTACATGCAATAATAGTGAACGCCATTCTAGATCCTGTAAGTGTGTTAGTGCGAGACTCAATAATATAACTATACAACTACCGGATTGGATTATCTCCTAACGAAACTCATGACTTAGACTGTATAGGATTAGTATTTCCATATGCCTGATTGAGGTCCACTCTCCACTAATGTAGGCTTGGAAGTTCAAAGAGATCAAGAGGACTTGGTTCAGTTTTGGAATATTTGGCCAAGGGTATTTCGGAATGGAAAACAGGTTAACGTTGTTAACTTAACGTTATCCAAGGCTCAACGCTTGGCACATTCACTCTTGAACCCCCATAGATAAATTGGAAAACAAACAAATGTTTAAGACCGACGTACTCACTTGTCAAAAGAAACTTAATTTATTTATTCATTTTTTACAAACCATACCTCCAAACTTATTCGATTAGTATGATTTCACAGGTATGGTTAAAACAAAAGAAAAACGACAAGTAAGTACTCAAATACCGAACCAATCCGAAGTTCGCCCTAAACCCAATCGCTCACATCAAGAAGTATTTGCAACTGCTAACTTGATTCACTCAAATGTGTCTTTAATTCAACGATATAGGTTTGGAAAAATATCAACTGGCTAGGGTATTTGTTTATGTGTTCAGAATTGAATTGACATTTTAGGCTTCGACAGGGTAACGAGGGATAAACATTTAATAGGGTAAGCTTGAAAAGGCTCAAGCGACAAAAAAAAAAAAGAAGCCTAAATCACGTCTCCTAAATTACCTCACCTAGAATTTTGCCTCAAGCTTCCCCTCAATCAGGTTTTAGAATCATTAATATGTCATGAATTTGGCTAATCGATAATCGTCCTCAAATCAATTGAATAGAAATACATTGAGTTTATGTGCTCGTGCAAATTAGGATTTACAATAATTTTGACCAAAAAACATTGTCAAGCACACATAACACACATGCATGGGTATTACCCTTGACTTAAAAAACAACCAGAGGGTAATATCATCATCGAGTAATGGCCCAGATGAATGTAAAACTCAGCATGCCTACAACAACAAAAAAACAAAAACACATTCTAACCTAAACAAACATGCAATACGGAAAAATAATAAAACATATTATACTACACATCACTTTCGAACTTCAAATAGACAGTGTCCTCAGCGGTCCCAATCATCAATCTCAACATATGAAATTTAAGCATGCTGACAAAGGGGGTTTAGAACACGTACCTGGGAGGCGAGAGAATCTCACCTCTGAATAAATTCAGCTGTGAAGGATTTACTTATTTTTTACCTTGGGTTACCTCCCAAGAAGCGCATGGTTTAATGTCCTCGGCCCGACATGTTCAGAATGCCTTCAAGCTTGGCGAGGTTTTGCTTTGTTCGGATCGATCTTTCAACGAAACGCCTTGCCGGATTATGTATGTGGCCACGCACAATAAAATGGCTTGGAATCCTATTGAAAGTAATGCATCAATACTCGCCGATCTAACATCGTCAAGTACCTTGCATAAGAAATAAAAACAAAACTACAAAACAAAAATTATATACAAAATAAATGTCTAAAGTAAAATCGGGTCATTTACTCACAATATCAATAATAAACGACATTCACAATCCCCAGCAACGGCACCAAAAACTTGGTGACGATTGCCGAAAATTGAATTCGACTAACAACCAATTCCCGGTAACGGCGCCAAAAATTTGTATGGCAAGCATTTTTTACACGCTCGCGTATTGATTACTCGCAAGTGTACGAGATCAAAATTTTAGTATAATGTGATCTTTTAAGATTGGGTATCGTAACCACAGGGATTTGTTATCGTTACTATCGAATACCGTGTTTTTCATGACTTAATTTTATCTAGGCTAAAAACAAATGTATTTAATTTATTAATACTAATACTAATATAACCTAAATTAACTATACTAATATAATGTGATGTTTTATGAGAAAAAAATTGCTTAGGGATTAACTTGGTTTACAAATACGTGTTCCATCCCGATTAACTTACGTTTACGGTGTTCAACCTATTTAACAATCTCAGTTCGTAAACTCCCTTGCCACCTCTCTCGAGTGTAAGACGAGGGATATAACACGACTTCGGGTCAATAAAGAAGTCCCCCCTCAATGTCCTAATGACCCTACGTCACACGAGTCTAGCCCCAACGTCATTGATTGCACACAATCCAACTCCTGACCGGGTCATTGGATCGTCATGTTGTGTTTAACCTATCGACAATCTCAGTTCTAAAACTCCACCGCCACCTCTCCTGAGTGTAAGATGGGGGAATACATGACTTTGAGGCAACAAATAAATCCCCTTCAACGTCTTAACGACCCTAGGTCACGTGAGTCTTGCCCCAACGTCATTGATTGGCGTTATGTTTACTTTAGTCTGAATCCGGGGTTACCTCTCCCGAGTGTCAAACCCCGTATTCTCTAAATATCATTCTAAGCATAATAAACATAACAATACGATAAACACAATCAAATTTCGAAGAACAAACATAAACGCAACACCGAAATCGTTCGAAACACATATTTATAAATATATTGTTAATCTCAATACAATCTATGTTTAACTAACGGCCATAATCGTATTTACAATAAGAACGAGCTAAACATGCTCACAAAATCCTAAATTAAAGAAATGAGGGAAGAAATTGAAGAACATAGTCTCGTCCGAAGTTTAGCCACTAAGAACCGTTCAACGATCGCTCCACCGTCTTCCTCTACCTCGGGATGTGAGCTCCCCCTCTAAAACTTCTCTATCTATCCTTAGATATATTCTAAGAGGCTCAAATAGCCAGAGAGAGCAAGAGGAAGGGAGAGGAGAGGGGTTTAAATTGGCAAAATATCTAAAAAAATATCTAAATCTATGCAGAGGCCACCGCAGCGGCGGTGAGTAGGTCGGTTGGTTGATCGCCTCGGTGGTGAAGAAGGCTGTGGATTAGGATGACATCTTGTAATTTGACTGCCTAGGCGGTGAGTGTCTGGAAAGAATAGGTCATTCTCTGCATTTTCACTGCCACGGCGGAGGTTTGGACACTGCGGCGGAGGTTTGGACACTGCAGCGGTGGGCTTCTTTCAGAATATTGCCGCCTTGCTCGTTTTCCACCGTTCTTCGACCGTTCTTGGTTCGATCTCATCGTTTTCACTCCAGCTTTTTATCTTTTTGCCCCCCACACCTGATTTATACAAAAGTGTAAAAACTAATTAAAACATAATAAAATAAATGTAAAACCTACTCTAAAACTAACAAAAATCGATTTGGAAATATGTAGGTAGATCACACCTATCAACTTCCAACAGTATCTAATCCGCACAAACTTACCAAATATAAAAAATCAATGAGTTTCTTCCACTCGAAACTTCTACTACCTCAAATTAATTTAATTCAATTAATATCCCAAATTTACTAATGATAGAATTTAATGTGAGGAAATAAAAATCTGATTATAAAAATAATGTGGGTAGCAGGAAATTGAGCACGTAATCAAATTATTACCAAAATCGTTTTAAAATAATTTTTATGCACTTTAAAGTTCAAAAACGATTTCACAAGATCTAAAATCCAAGCAAGCAGAATAATATAATCACAATAAATAACAAAAACTTGGAATTATCTCACCAGGAAAACACCGAAAGATTCCAAATCGTATCGCTAGACAGCTGAGATCGATAACCCCAAATCAATTAGCGTTTTAACTCAAGAACTTCAACAACAAAATGATTTCACAAGTAAATATCAGAATAATAACTCTTAGAAAACTCAAGAACACTTAGTTCTTAATTAATTAGTATTAATAATATTCAAAATTCGTAGGTCTATATATAAGAAATTAAAACAAGCCCTCCAATGACTAGTTTTCAAATGATAGGCCTCTAAAAAGCACATATATACCTCATATATCATTACCTTTCATTTATAGTATATTTGATTTAAATATAACTTTCAAAAAATTCAATTTAGTCCCCAAATTATTTCTCAATCTCAAATTAAATAGATAGGAAGTATTCAATGAACTAAATTGAGAAACACTTTAATTTAGTGTACTATATCTATAGGAATATCTAAATAGGACTATCATATCTTCAATATATCCATATCCCTAAAATATCTCCAAACAATATGCCAAAAAATGGCTAGTTTTAGATTTGATCCCAAAAATTCTCAAAATCTAAAATAGTACGGTCGGTTAACCGACCTTTGCACATTGATCGACCGATCGATACAGGATACTGGCCAAGCCATTTTCATACGCTGATCGATTGACCAATCCCCTATGGATCGGTTGACCGATCAATTCAGGATGCTCCCCATGCCATTTTTCGGCCTTGGTTGGTTGACCGATCGACTTAGAGAGTTCCCATATTGGTCATCGGTTAACTGATCTCTCTTGATCGATTGACCAATCGATTTAGAGACTTCTCTAAACTTCCAGCCTACACCTATCGGTTGACCGATCCAACTTGGTCGGTTGATCGATCATTGCTGGAACATTTTTCCTTAATTCATTTCAACTCCAATCTTCGACGTTTTCAACCCTTTAACCGATTTCTTTTTTCGGTTAACTAAATTGACACTATTAATCAATTTTAAACACTAATCTTGCTTAGGTTAATTTTTCTTTTTTATTTTCACATTGGAGCAAATAATTAAACTTCAGTAGGACCTTAATTTAAACGCACATAGATACAAATAATTTAATTTGTGTCGTGTGTGATCCTAATCGGGATACATTAAGAGTAAAAGAGATTTGAGTTGTTTTCACCTAATTTCTTCAGAATCTTCAATCTCTTCATCTTTTTAATATTCGTATATGCATCGTTCATAATTACTTCATGATTTAATCTTGAATGAAACTCTTTTAAATTGAAATACTCAACAAATCCGTTGGTTTCACCAAAAACATCAACACTTAATTGTCCATCAAAATCTCAAGATCAACATATTTTCTTTTAATTGTTTGGGTAATGCACATGAGAAGATAACAGGAAAGAAGTGATTTTTACTTTTTTGTTTTAATAATTAATTTCTACTGAATATTTATATAATTGGCACAATTGTCATTGCAAGAGTTATATTTAATTATTTTTTAAATAAGAAAATTGAGGGTATAATAGTCATTTTCGTGTATATTTTTTCAACGAATAGTGGCATGCTAATTTCAATATAGGGTATTTCCATGTATACCCCAGTTTGCCAGATATACACCTATTTTTAATTAAAAAAAAATATTGCTATTTAATCCTTATATTAAATAACCATTAATGGCTCGTTTGGTTGGACAGAATAGAATGAGTGTGGAATGAAATGGAAGAAGTAATGGAATGAGAGAAGGAATAGAATGGAATTGTCAATGGAATTGCTATTCTATTATCTTGTTTGGTTGATATGAAATAAGGGAAAGAATGGAATAGTGAAATATATTAAAATTCTTATTATGCCCTTATGAAATTATTATTCTATTATCTTGTTTTGTTGGTATGGAATGAGTGAATGGATGAAATGAAATATAATAAAATTCTCATTATGTCCTTATTACAAAATTTTATTATATTTCACTATTCTATTCCTTCCCTCATTTTATTATATTTCACTATTTCATTCAATTTTAAGTTTTTGTTATCTAATTTCTGTTTTTGTTCTCAATTTTCAGTTTCTATTCTCTAATTTCTGTTTATATTCTCAATTTTCTGTTTTTGTTCTTAATTTTCATTTTTTGTTCTCAATTTTCAGTTTTTATTCTCAATTTTATGTTCTCTAATTTTATGTTTATGTTCTCAATTTTCTATTTCTGTTTTTAATTTTTTGTTCTCAATTTCTATTTCTATTCTCAATTTTTTGTTCTCTAATTTCTATTTATGTTCTCTAATTTTTGTTTCTGTTCTTAATTTTTAATTTTTATTCTCAATTTTCAAGGGCTTAAATACAAGAGCTATTATGTAATTTAGGATGTTGATTTTATTGGATTGGAATCTCATTCCACCCTATCTCAAATGGAATCTCATTCCACCCTATTTCGTTCAAATAGAATTACAAAAGTGATTCCATTAGAGAACCAAATAACGGAATAGGAATCGATGGCAGAATGCGATTCCATTCCGCCCCCGATTCCATCCAACCAAACATGCCGTACGTGTATCAATATTTAAAACAAATAATTTTTTTTTTTGTTAAATGTTCACCCTTTCATTCATAATATTTACACCTCTCTCCTACATTTTTTCTGTCTCTTTCAAACATTTTTCATCTCTCCTCCCTTTAACAAACAACTTTCAACAATCTTCACCTTACCATCATTTTGGACAATATTCATCAAATTTTGAAGAAATCATGAGTTAAACAACCCAATGCGTCAATTTTACGTTTTTAGTCATTTTTAGTATATTTATCATTTTTTTTCTTGAAACATCTGAAATATTAAACTGCGATGTTTACGGATTTATAGGTGCGAAAATAAACTTTGCCTAGACCTACGGGTCCGTGCAACGCTCATTTTTGCAAACCTGTAGGTCTGTGTCAAGCCTAATTGGGTAGACCTACAGGTTTGTACCCCCTGCAACATTATCAATAATATCGTTGGGAATCATTAACTTTTTACTTTATGCAATATTTAATTGCATGGAAATTAGAGGTTTAGAAATGGAATGAAAAATTAATCAATGTTGAAATCCTCTTGTTTTGTATACGCAGACATCACATTCTTCTAATAATAAACTTAGTCAATTCTAAAATCGGACCTATTAGTAAATTTATAAACTAATAACTTGTAAAATTTTATGCTAATTTACATTGATGACAATAGCGAATGAAACATAAAATATAAACAAAGAAATTGGAAATTAATCTGGATGATAATTATATTTCATAAAAAATACATTGTCCACTAAATTGAATTCCATGTTAATAAACAACAATGATGACCAAGAGTAAATATAACATCCAATACAAGATAAGAAGTAGGTAAACTACATTTGTCAATAGTTAAAAACAATGTCGTCTACGAATTTAAACAACTAAGATTAGCTTCTTCTACGATTATAAACTTGACTTTTTATGTCACACCCTTCCCCAGACCCCCATCGCCCAAGGTCGGGCATGACACTGACTTTACGTTACTTGATGGATCAACAAATATATATATATATATATATATATATATATATATATATATATACATACACATACATGCACTGATTTTTTTTTTCAATAAGTATAATATATTTACTCACTTCAAAATTTGAGAATACACCTATTCCAAATATTCACAATAAAACCACAAAAAGAAAACTGAACCTTCCACGGTTCACACTTGTCTAGCCAACCCTTCAAAATGACACCACCTCCTAACTCTACCTAGTGCCAGTAGTGGATCTGTCTCTAGTTACGGCACCTGAAACCAAATATTTTATCGGTGTACTGTCTTCATAATAAAAATGATTTATGGATCAAGTATAATTATCAAATACTACTTTTCAAAATATAATATAATATAACCGCATATCATGTCGGAATAAAATTCCATTGTCGTCATTGCAATAAAATAATGTATTTAAATCAACCAATCCAAACATTTTGACATATAATAAAATACCGCACTCATATTTTTCTACTAGCCATAGGATCGTTTTACCTCACGATTGGAAGTTACAACTGTACCGCAACCTGTACAACTGTACCATCTAAAGTGATTATCAGTGCTAGGGCTATTTAACATCCTCAATGGTAGGGGCAACCACCCGCAGGATTTGCACTCCTGACAGATCAACATATATCCACCATGCAGGACTTGCCTGACAGGTAACAACATATATCTATCCTATAGGTCTTGCCTAACAAGTAATCCACATCTCGCAGGACATGCCCTTCTAACGAGAAGACAACTATGACATAGTTAGATAATAAAACCACTTTCCACCTTTAAAAATTTACTTGATCCACATAAGTTATAAAACCGTCAATTTTAATAAATATTTTTTTTCCACAATTTATACGAAAATATAATTTTTCAATTTACATAAAAGGCAGTACAATCACCTCGATTTCCGCGCTACTAATCTTCTACTATCGAAATGCAGACGTGATCGGCGTCGCTTGTGAACTTAACAACGATAGGCCCTAAATTAATAATTTATTCAAAATAAACCTAATATGCAATGCGTGATCCTAAAATGCATCATTTTCCATCCCCCAAATTTTGATTACATGAAATTATTACACGCTCACTTTTCTATGTTAGTATTAACTATACGAAATTTATTGTAGCAGTGACTACAAAAATTTTTGTTTCAATAATTTAAATTTATAGAAAAATATTAATCGACTATTAAAATTTTTATTAGTCGACGAAATACGAAAAATTGTCATTTTAATAGAAATTTAGAATTTCTACTATAAACTAACATTTCCACAATTTGAATATTTTTATTTAAAATTATAAATAAAAAATTATAAATTAGATTTATATATATAACTGTATATATGTATTACCGTATATTTATCTCTCTCTATATATAGTAGTTGAAATCCACAGATAATTTTTTTTTTACCTTACATGCAAGAAGCTAGAGAAAGAGAAGGAGGAGGTGATTTTTGAAATCACATTAACCCAAAAGTGAACATGAAAAAATGGATTAGTTTTATTTTATATATATATATATTAAAATGGGTTCTTGGTTTCCTTCCATGGGAAGGAAACCGTTTTTTTTTTTTTATTATTATTATTATTATTAATTTTTTTAAATATTTATCCTAATGAAATGATATTTTTTTTTCTAATTACATTAATCTCTCCCAATTATCTTTAAGATATCATTTAAGCGCAAAATCTAAAATTAATATTTTAAAAATGATAATTCACCCCTAATTTTTTTAAGATAAATATTAAATGACACAATGCACCTTATTATTTTCTAAATGTTCTAAAATGTAACTAAAAATTATGCACATGTAAAAAGTCGGGTCTTATATTCTGTACTGGGAATTTCTATCTCGGGATACTATTGCTCCACAAAAGCTGAGATGAGATTCCGGTTTCCAAATTTCTAAGCATAAAACATGGGATAAGACAACCCAAACATTTCAACCAATCAACAAAATTTTGGGTTGTCTCGGCCACTTTAGTACTTTTTAGCCATGGTTAATGCATTTAAGTGGCTCATGATACTGCAAACAATTAAAACTTAATTTCAATAGTGATGACCGCGGTCACTTTCGGGTTCCCAAGAAATGGTCTATCAATATTTCTTCTCTCTACCACGCCTTGCTCAATGTTTACCGATCCATTAGACTCAACCTCATCAGTTACTGCAATGTCTACAGGTTGGGGTTAACCTCTTGATGTCGATTTCTCCAATTGGAATCCAAGACACGTTGACCCCTAGATGTTTCGTCATCCGTACAACAAACACAAACTAACTCTTTAACAAATACCAAGTGACTATTTAGAATGCACAAATATCAACAAAAACTAGTAATAAGGTAGTGGTTTAATATAATCAAGTCTATCAAACATCAAACATGATCTAACTGGGCCATTACATTATAGGTCCACACAACATGGATTTGCGGACTTTTAAGTCCATTGACAAGAAAAATTCAGTCCAGCGTTCTTTTACAATTTCTAGTCTAAATTCAACTTCTAAAGCTATTGAAGTAAAAATCTTAAGATTTATAAGCCTAGCATTTAAGTAACTAAAAAAATCATAGTGAAAAATTATAAGGTAATATTTCAATACCGAACATCTTACTTCTTACAATGGGAGGCAGTAGCTGCCAAATTTGGTATGGAGGAAGAAGTAGTCACGAAGACTGGTGGTGTGGGAGAAAGAGCAACTGCGGGATAGGGTATAGGAGAGGGATGGAGTGAATGAATATTAGGTTGTGACCTACATTTAGTAAATAGGGTTAGGATTTTTTATGTTTTCGTATGGGTATTAACTAAAATACATTTAGTAATTATATATATATATATATATATATATATATATATATATATATATATATATATATATATATATAAATTAAAACTTATTATATAGTCCTTAAGATATATATAAATCATAAAATGAACTCCCAACTACCATAATAAAGTTTTTAGTCCTCATAAATTTTTAGAAAATAATCATCTATTATTTGACCATCTTTTTTTCCATTATTTACACGCAATGCCATTCTGTTTAAAATTGAACATTCATATTTTTGTTGTGTTATTTTTAAGCACTCTAATACATTTTAAACTTTGATTCTATTATTGTGAATGTTCATTATTCTTTAAGTCAACAAATCAACAAAATATAATCTCGGTATGAACATTCACCAAACCCACTCGAAATCAAAAAAATTGAAAACAATAAAAATCAACAAAAGACAAATCGGTGTGAATATTTCTTTAATCACATCAACATTCACCCAAACACCACAAACAAGATATCGAAAACACCCTAAGTTCAACAAAAACAAAATCGACATGAATCTTCACTAACCACAAATGACATATTTATCCTGAAAACTAAATTAAATAGCTCTGAAAATCGATATGAACATTCACTGAGAAATCAACAAAAAATAATATTCACAATGAAATAAACCCAAAAACTCCCCCCCAAAATCAAGAAAGACCAACAAAACATATCTGAAAAACGGTGTGAATATTCACAAAAAACAACAGAAAATCACATGAACATTCACTGATCCAAAATTCACAACGATTAACTGGAACATTCACATGAACTGGAACATCCAACAAATCAACTAGAACATCCAATGAACATCCACCGCAATCGTAGAAAAATCCACGAATCAATTGGAACATCCAATGAACCAACTAGAATATCCACAAACAGATCTGAGAGAAAGAGGGAAAGAGAGAGAGAGAGAGAGAGAGAGAGAGAGGTCCATTGGAATCGTGGATTATCGCCGCCGATGTCCCCAATTTTCTCCCGCTGAAATCAATCTCTGAGCTCAAAACAATAATATCAGTTCATTTCAACGAAGTCAATTTACCGTACTGCGACCCTTCGTTTGCCGCCATTAAAACTTCTTGCTTATGATTTGGTAGATCTCCGTCAAGAACATGGCGATGACGTCCACCGCAATCGTCGACGTCCACCACAAGCCGGTTATGGTGACGAAGACGAAGAAGAACGACAGCAAAGAACAACAACGGAGGTTTGGCGCAAATAGAGAGGGGAAAGTTGAAAATTGAAGGAAATGTATGAGGGTTGAAAGAACGGTTGTAGAACAAGATGTATTAGGGTTTGAAGAGAATGGACACCTTTCTCGAATGTATTAGGTAATGGTATTTGGTTGGTATTAGGGTTATGGTTATTTACTTTAAACAAGGGTACAAACATCCATCTATTTCTAATTTTTAACTGTTAGGATTTTTCTGTATTTAAAAAGGTTTAAAAAATAATATTTTTCTTAAAAAGATTAATTGAGGTGAAAGAAAGTCAAATAAATTCTAAACAATAAAAAACCTTAAAAAAAAAAAGTATTACATGTGGGAATTCTGTTTGGGAATAACGTTTGATAATTTTTATTTCCATTTCCATTTCATTTCTATTTGAGAATTATGCCAACTTTTTTCTTAAGAAATGAGAAACAAAAAAAAGTTGTTTCTCATTATTTCCATTCAATTCTCAAAACATATGGTCACTGTTCATCCGCCGGTCGACCACCGTCTGCCGCCCATCTCTGGTGACCGTCGCCGGTCACCGTCCGGCCGGAAATTTTCCGGCCACTGTCATCCACCCGCCACCGTTGTTCGGCCGTCGCCGACGACGGCGCCATTGCCTTCCGGCCAGCGTCGCCGGTGGGCGCCATTGCCTTCCAGCGCCACCGCCATCCCGTCGTCGTCGGCGCCGGAGCCACCGCCGGCTGGCCGGTGACGGCGCCACCGCCGTCGGGCCAAAAAAAAAAAAAAAAAAAAAAAAAAAAATTAGGATAAAATCGTTACCAAACACAATTTCCTTCCCAAAACAAAAAAAAAAATTATCGTTACCAAATATGATTTTACTCCCAAGATTAAAATAAAATTCTCATCCCATCCCCATCTCACTGTTAGAATGAAAACAAAAACGGTTATCAAACGCCACCATAGTAACTTTAAAAAACGAGTGGGGATGCCATTGCCATCGGTGTTTAAATTATGGCAAAACTGTTGATATAATTACATATAATTCTAACCGAGTTTTAAACGACACTGAATACTAATTAAGGTCGGTTTCCAACGGGCTATAAATTCAAGTGGATATTTTATGTTATGAAAGAGTGCAGTTCGATTCCCGCAATATCTCTCTCGTCGCTCTTCGGGATAATCTCGTGTTTGCTGCGGTTGTCTTCTTAATACTGTTCAAAGTCATTTTTTTTTGTTTTCAGTTTTTGCGGTGGTGGGAGGATCTAGGGCTTCAATCCTAGACCGATTCAGAATTCTATATACAAATCGAAATCGATCGATCCGCTTGTAGTTCGACTGGTTTTTCAGCTCACGAATGCAAGTGGTGTAATTGGAGTTACCTGATGTGATGTTGTTCTCATTCTGTACACAAACGATATCAGGTATGCAAACGAGATGTTCTTCTTCCTCTATCCCCTTTGCTCCCTTGTTTGTATTGCCTATGAAATTTAAGAGCTGAAAGTGCGGAATTTGTTAAGATATGAAACCGATGTTCCATTTTTTTAATACAACGCCAGATATGGTTCGGGACTTTATTTGTTGCTCGAAGTTTCCATTTGACATTATTTTCGGAAAAATTGGATTTTGCTATTAAATATATATTTTCCTGCGTGAGGTTCATGAATCAAGCTGTGAGAACTTCCACTTTTGTTTTTTTTAATAATATCGACGTTGTCCCTTTCTCTGGTGTTTGTGCTTTATGAGTCTTGGAATATTTAGTTAACACCGGGTCATGAATGCATATTTTCTCTAAAAAGTTGTTTTTTATCCACTTATTGGTTTTCATTAAAGCAGGGCCGGCCCTGTACTGAGAAATGGGAGGTCCTAGGCAAATTAAAAAACTAGTCTCTTTATATATTAAATATATTCATAATTTTTTTATAAAATTAAAATGTCGTTTGGAAAATAGTTGATGTAGTGATTAAACCGGCATTGAGACTCCAGTAGAACCGATAACATTCTGTTGTGTCGCCTGGATGTTACTTGTCCAGTGATATTTTAAAATTGAAAATTGAAAAAAGTATTAGGGATAAACTTGAAACACTTGAAACTTCCACTAAATACCTACGTGAGCCTTGGGGGCCTAACCCCAGTGCCGGCCTTGCATTAAAGGTACATCAAAGGATATGTTTCTCTGGAATCCATAATCAATCACAAGGGATGAAAATATGATTTTATAATTATAAGGAGGGTTCGTGAGTTGGAGGGAAGTAAGACTAACTTCAAATCGTTCTTACAAAATATGGTCATGCTCAGTAGGAAACTCAATAGTTAGAGGTTTTCATGCGAAATGCTGTGAAGAAGACATGAAGGGGTGTAAAGTGGACCGGAAAAAACAAAACACAGGCCGGAACCAAACTTGAAAACCCGAAAAGTGGCTGATTTTATGGTTACACTACAGAATGTAGAAACTTTCCGTTATGATAAAATATGACTTGAGAAGTATTCGGAGTGCTTTACTACAACAGCTACTATTTATATTTCATGGTTGTTAACGAAATGACTCTTCTGAAAGACACCGTTAACTGTTCTGTCGATGTTTAGTTCTACAAATGACTCCATAATGTTGATGGACTAAAATAGTGTACAGCTTCTAGTTATAGCTTTCTATTGTCAACTTTGAAGTGTGTTCCAGTTGTTATAGTTTCAAAAAAAGTTAAGGTTGCCTGAGGTTTCAAGACTTGCTTTCATTGAAACCTATTAGACAACCAAATCCAAGGTTGTGTAAAGGGTGATAGTGGACAGCTGAAGGTGTGAACATGAAAAAATGTAATACATTTTTATGGAACTTTTGGGCATAAGAAGGTGCATAGGAGAGGAGAAAGTTCATCAAAATGTTTTTGCTGTTCAGTTTTTTTTAGCTTTTCAATGTCTTTAATATGGCTTGCATTCTGTATCATATGCTGTTAGGAGCTTGAAGCATTTTCATTATTTATTAGACTGCCATTATTCGCCTAAAAGTTGAACATTGCTGAATATATATATATATATTTTAATAATGATTACTAGCATGTTTGTTTGGCTAAGTTAATTGCTGAATATATATATATATATATATATATATATATATATATATATATATATATATATTTTAATAATGATTACTAGCATGTTTGTTTGGCCAAGTCAATGAGTATGTCTTGATCTATTAAATAAACTGCGGTAATTGTTTCTTGAAGCTTTGTTTCTCATGAGTTCTTTAGTTCATGGAAATCTATTTTTCAGACCTTTTTTCACTTTGGTTCAGATATTGTGTTATGCTTTACCATGTGAGTGTCCACTGCGCTGGGGCTACTGCCTCAGGTTTATTGTTAACAGAACTAACTTCAGCATTTTTACAGTGATTTCTCGTATTGTTTCTCTTGAGGACAAGTATCTTAATGTCAATTTAGATGTGTTGCTGAATTGATGATCAATTAGAATCTTCAGTATCAAGAAGTGCATAGTCTTTCTGATCTCTATTTCATGGAGCATGGTTAGCATTATTGGTCTAGACAGGTATTTAACTAGTTCTATCTGTTCGCACATGAGAACATTTCGTTTACCTAATTGCTGCTGTGTTTAAAGTTTAAACAAGTATGTTTACTTAAATTTTTTTATTGCAGTGAAGCAAACATGTTAATATATTTCCATGCTTCTATCAGTCGGGTGATTCATGGTTACTGTTATTACCAAAGAAGATCCTAATATTACTCTTTATGGTTCAATAAGCTTTGAAATGTTCTCTTGCATAATAGATCAATATTAGCTCCAATGACATTAAGGATGAACTCTATGCCTAAAATATTGCTTGAGTACTCTTTGAGCGGCACCCATACTTTAGAACATGAGGGCAACCAGAGACGAGACATAAGCCTTCTGTTTTTATGATGTAATATTCGGAAATATCAGAAGCCTATTTCTGGAGTAGGATAGTTATATGGGTACCACAGACCTAAACATTATTAGGTATCAAAAAATAAATAAAAAAACATATTAACACTACTATGTACAAAATGCAAGCATTAAGTGTCAAATGACCAATAATATTATGGCAACTACATGACTATAAAGGCGCTACATGAACGGATATATAATTTTGAAGAATGGGAACTACTCTCAAATCATAGCACATGAACTTTGCAGTTGAAACACGTAATTTATGTGAATATGGCGGACAGGACTGACAACATTAGTAATATTTGGTTTTTGAACTTTTTGAACATGTGTTTTTGCTTGTCATGTTGGTTCTGCATGCAGGTACAAAGTAGATATGCATACACATATCCATATATATATATATATATATATATTTATTTATTCTATGAATGAGGACATATTATACATTTTGGATATTTTGACTGTTGGATCAATTTTTGATCCAACGGTTAAGATCAAATAACATTTTATAATATTTTTTGCCCTAATGTTTCCCCCTAACAAATCTCCCACAAATCTTTCACAAATCTTACCCAAGTACTCTCCCCCTAATCATCTATCTATAAATTAGGACGAATTTTTTGAAATGTCTTTTATTCAACGGCTTGGATTGATTTGAGAGGAATGGATGGTTGAAATTGGATTATATTATTTTTTTGGGGAAAAAATTATGCCTAAAAATTTCACTCCCCACTTATAAAGCTGTTGAGTTTAATTGTATTTTGTACTCTTTGGGTTTCATATATATACTTTATTTATCTATTTTTTATTTACTGTCTTTTTACACTAATAAATTAGAAAATCAATATAGTGCCTTCAGGCATGGAGAATCCCTAGCATGGAGATATATGGGCGTATAGTTAGTTTGGAATATTAACCTTACTTTTTTTTTTCAGAAGCATGTGTGCTTTAGAATGGGAGGAAGAATAGAAAGAAAGATGACAATTATTTTTACACTAATATATGGGAAAGAGGACAAATAGGACCATATTCTTAATCAATAAACCAATTCAATTGAATATTCCAATTTTCCATAATATTCATAATGGAAATACTGATTACATGAAAAAAGAGTGTTATCCATTATCCAACTTTGGCAACTGAAGTAAATATGAAATAATGACTGTCCTAGTTTAATAATGAATATGAAGGACATTAAACATTCTTTGTGACGGCATTATTCCCGCATCAGTAAGCACAACTGATATAGACATAGATAAACTTTTTATGCCACGGTAAGTCTGGAATGTAAAAGGCAAATTGAGGGCATAAAAAGCCAAAAAATGTCCGATACACACGCCATAATTGCATCTTCCACTTAGACACTGCCATCTTTAAAAATTTTAATACCTAAATAATGGTGTGCAACGTTTTTTGATCATAGCTACAATTCATCTACATGTTATCATCTGAATGGCATGTGTACAATCCATTTAACTAGGAACTGTGTACTGGAGATTTTTCCATTAAAAGCATAGGCTTAAGAGGATTTTTGCCGTTCCCCTCGGTCATTAATTGTTTCTGGACTATCTTGCAAGTTAAGCCCCAAGGACAAGTCCAGTTTATCCTTTAAGTATTTAGACTCTTAGAGACACTTTCTTATATTTATTCTTTAGACATTTAAATAGTGGGTGAAGATTTAAAGTAAATGTCAAATCTAAAGCAAGATAAATTTGGCAAAAGGAACAATTATAAATTTTGGCAAAAGGAACATTTATATTTTGCTTATATATATTCTTGTTCTAAACTAGTTCATTGTAAGTTATTGACTTTGTGGTCAGAAAATGATTTACTTCTACATGTTCTTTCTTTCGATAAATAGTTGCTGCTAAGCTCATGGATTTAATTTTTGGTTCATTAGTTGTGAACAGAAGCATGGATTATTAACCTTGTTCTGGGGAAAGAGATGCTTGCATGCAGTTTTGGGTTCATTATTTCCATCATACCTATAATTTGTCCTTGTTTTTGTGTTTCAGTTATATTCACTTACTAGAAACACTATGCTGCAGAAATTATGAAAACCATAATTGCTGATATTTGTTGGTTGTGAAAGTTCATCCACAACCATGCCTTCCCTCCAGCTATTGCAGTTGACCGAGCATGGTCGAAGACTTTTTGACTCGAGGAGGTACTGAATGTTCATTCTATTTTGATCTTATGCAGGACATATTCTATCAACCTTCACATACATTTTCAAATCATCTGATCCTATTGGTGGATGATCTATTTGGATTGTGTAAATTTTTGTGATTTGCTGTTTTTTTCTCTTCATGGTGGTCATAATTGAGTTGATCTTTTTGTGATTTGCTGTTTTTTCTCTTCATGGTGGTCATAATTTAGAATCAACTCAACTTATTCGAAAGGTTGATAGTTTATATTCTGATACTTCTATCACAAAATTTGCAAGTATTCAATTTTATTTAGTCATTGTTTGCTCCGGGGTTGAATTGACTATTAAAACATAGAGAAATTTATGATGCAGAGATGAAGTTAATTCTCCAAGTTTGCCTTGCATTGCATGTGCATTTCGGATATTATAGGTAGATGATGGTTCTCCCAACTTGAGTGCGCTTGAATAATATATGATTTTAGGGTTAATTGCCTTGTACCCCCCTCTACTTTGACTTTGTATCACTTAGTTTCATTATACTTTAAAAACCTACACTCCACCCTCTTTTATTATTTTTGTCTAAAGTGAGGAATAAATTTTTTGTTGAAAGTAGTGTAAAGTGGCTTAATTGTGCTCAAGTTTTTTAATTTTAATATAATGTTAAAACTAAAAATAATAATTAAAATCCTATGTGATGTGGGGGATTTTGGTTGACATCCACCTAGGCTAGGAATCCCGGACATTTGTTCATATGGGCCCCTCAATGGAGACCAATTCATCACTATTGTCTGAGCTTTGTCCTGCTGTGCCATTCCTGGTTAGCAACCACCAAAGGATGGGACCTATTTGGAATGGGCCGACCAGTGCCCTGCCGTGCTATTCTTGGTCGGCAACCACCAAGGGACGGACCCATTGGAATGGGCTGACCAACGCCCTGTCGTGCTATTTCTGGTCGGTAATCACCAAGGGATGGACCCATTTGGAATGAGCCGACTAGCGCCATGCCGTGTTATTCTTGGTTGGCAACCACCAAAGGATGGCCCCATTTGGAATTGGCCGACTAGCGCCTTGCTGTGCTATTCCTGGTTGGCAACCACCAAGGGATGGACCCATTTGGAATGGGTTGACCAACGCCCTGCTATGTTATTCATGGTCGGCAACCACCAAGGGATGACCCCATTTGGATTGGGCCGACCAATTACTTGATGTGCTATTCCTAGTCGGCAACCACCAAGGGATGGACCCATTTGGAATGGACTGACCATCGCCCTACCGTGCTATTCCTAGTCGACAAACACCAAAGGAAGGCCCTTTGTGATATGGGACCAACGCCCTACCGTGCTATCTCTGGTCGGCCAATAGCTTAATGAAGCCTTTTCGTTTCCGTCAGTGCTCCGTTTAGAAGACCTCCACCCTCTTGGGCCACATCTGATTGAATTTCTCATCTATAAGCCTTCGTGGGCCTTCGTTTATCTCTCATGGCCCCCGATCCAAGGAACTTGTCACCATGGTACCTTTCCAGAAGACCTCACCAGCTGGTGAGGACCAAGATCATGTTTTTTCTACGATCTTGGCCTCCTCAGAGCAGAACGGGCTGGACTATAGACCTGTTAGTTGGGCCGGAAGGCCAAGCCCATTGGACTAATCTCCTCACGCGCCTTACTATTGACCATACGTAGAGTTATCCTAATTAACCGCGCGTAGGGCCCTAATTATACGGTGCTAATTGTGCTCCCCTTCTATAAATATTCAAGAATTCAATGTCCTAGGTAATGCTCAACCACCAACTTGAAGCATAAACTTGCCTCTCTGCCCCGAGCTCTTACTCTCACGATGGATGGATGGACTTCACTGGGCACAATTTCGGTGGGTCTTTGTGTAGGTAACGCTCTGGACACCAGCTCAGGACTTCAGCCCCTTTGGACTTCAGCTCGGATTTGCAAAAGATTGACCATGGATCCCGGGACGCTCAAAGAACCCGAACTCTGAAATCAAAACACATTATTGCCACCTTAACCAGAAAAATCTACGTGGACTCTGACCGGACCAACTCGAGGTGTTTAACAATTTTAAACACCAACACTATGTTATAAAAAGCCTTTTAAAATTTTGAATCGTGCTTAGTGATATTGTACCTAAGATAGATATTTTTCTTTCTTACTAGAATAATAATAGATGTGCAAAAGGAGAGAATGAGGTGGACAAATATATGTATATATATATGTGTGTGTGTATGTATATCTATGTATATGTGTGTGTATGTACATGTATATTGGGGGGCCGGGGGGGGGGGGGGGGGGGGGGGATAGTTGTCAAGATATGGTGGTCGTGCTGGCAGTGAGGGGTGGTCCAGATTGAGGTGGCGATTGTGCAGATAGGATTTCTATTTGGGGAGGGAGATAGAGGAGATTGCTGGGGGAGTGACTATTTCTACCCATAACTGTTGCTCCATCTTCTTCGTTTTTTGTTTTGTTTTGTTTTAATAAATCATCTTAACTATGAAAGACAAAAGTTAAATAAGAGGACATTTTTGTCCGTTCACTTTTTGTTTTGAAAAAAATATTTTTGTTCATGCATTTTGATGCTCACGAATTCCAATTTCCACTAATTTTAATAGATTATGTTAGTTATCCGTTTAGTCAAGTGTAAAAGGGGTGATGTGTACGGTTTTAAGGTATAAGGAAGTTAAGTGGTATGAGGTGGAGATCACAATTCATTTTTTCAAATAGTAAACCCCCCCCAAACCCCCCCAAAAAAAAAAAAAAAAAAAAAATTAAATATTACCAATAAAATGAAAGAGTATCAATAAGTACATTTGGGTTATAAAGTGATTGTGGCCATCGATGGTTTGAGCCAAGTCTAGATTGGGGATTGTGCTCACCCAACTATTGGATCTAGGATTGGGCTGTGCATCAAAGCCTGATAAGCGACCCAAAGTTTTCCTATAGACCGACTTTTCGGGCTACACGACCTAGAGACCCAACTTATTTTTTAATGGCCAAAGCTGTGCAAAAGCCTGCTAGCCCGACTAAGCTGATGCCACCTATGGTCCTCCATTGGTCTAGCAATGCTCCATGAACCTCAAACTTCTGGTCCAGTTTGCCCCAGTGATGTTGATCCTTCTGCAAGTACAAAAGCAAATAAATAAACAAAAATAATTTCTTAGAGTTTTAGAAATTACCTCTCAAATGTCTTACTTTTTAGGACGTCCTAGAATAAGTGTCCATTTTTTTTTTTTTAATATATAAAAACCATATCACTTCTCCGAAAATCATCTTCCCGACCACTCATCAAAATTCAACAAAGTTAGAGGTACTTCTACATCTACCCCAACAAGGTTGATGTAGTACAACAACAAAGTTTTTTCCACCTAAATATGGTCGACTACACGGATCCTTTTTTGTTATATAGATTGTTCAAGGGCCATCCCCTAATTAACTTCAAACCAATAAGATCTTTTATAATCGTCTCATTCCACGATTTCTTAGATCTACCTTTTCCCCTTGGAACACCTTCCACTTGAATTAAATCATATTTTCCCACTGGTGCATCCTCGGTTTTCTATATGCGTGTTCAAACCACAACAAACGATTCTCTCAACTTATCATCAATGGTGCTATTCCTAACCTCTCCCTAGTAATCAAATTTCTAAATTTATTCATCCTTGCCTTACTACTTATCCACCTTACATTCTCGTCTCTGCTACCCTTATTTTTTAAACGTTTCTCTTGTTTACCGCCTAACCTTCAGAACCATAGGGAATCACCAGTCTTATCGTAGTTTTATAGAGATTTCCTTTCAATTTTAATGGTATACCCATGATCACAAATCACCTTAAATGTGCTTCTCCACTTTAACCATCCTGCATCAATTCTATGTGTAATATCCTCCTCGATTTCTCTGTCCCGTTGAATTATAAAAGCTAAAATATTTTAAGATTTTATGTATCTTAAAATGTACGAACTTTGAGACTTCTTGATCTCCAATTTTTGCCATGTCATCATCTCTTGGGGTATTTCAAAAATTACAATACATGTATTCCGTCATAGTTCTACTGATCTTTAATCCCCTAGACACTAACGTGCCCCTCCAATTTTCTAACAATATTAAATCTTTTCTCGTATCATCAAGTAGTACTATGTCATCTGCAAATTACATACACAATGGTACCTCGTATTGATATGTTCTAGTAGTTAATCGATCACTAAAGTAAAGAGGTGAGGACTTGAAGCCAATCCTTGATGGAAACCTACATTAATTGGAAAGGCCAAAGGCGAACCCAGTTTTTATAACTCAATGAAAACAAGAAAACATAAATAGACTCTGGTCAAGGGTTACATCACGTGTAAGCCATGTGCCAAGGCTTCGATCAAGGGTTACATCACATGTAAGCCATGTCCCAAGGCTTCCCATCACGTGTAAGCCTTGCCTACAACTTGTTGTGCCGTGCCAACACTCCTTAGCACGCCAAGGTTCATTACACCACACCTAGGGTCTTCGAGGTGAGTGGTCCCCTTATAATAGTTTATGCAAAATATCCAAGTGGCAACAATAGTCATCAATATGTTTGAAGAGTCATAATGGTGTTGGCAGCCAATGCCACACCCCTTTACCTTGCTCCAAAACCCACGTCTGTGCCAACTTACAATTTGGCACTATCGTGACAACGTTTTGCAAACCAGCCGTTGTCCTCTCCCAATGCTTGCGCCTACTTGAGCCCACCTCTGTGCATTTTTTGTATTGGTACCTCGATGTGTGCCTTAAGCACCACGTTCGACTAGGAAATGCACCAAGTCTGTGTGCCATTTTCGTACTGTTGCTTTAGTGCATGCCACAAGCACCAAGCCCGACTATGAAATGAACTAAGCCCATGCCATTTTTGTATCGCTGCCTTGGTGCGTGGCGCTAGCATCAAGTCTGGTTAAGAAGCGAGAATAAATTCTAGAAAATTGTGTTTGGGGGGTGGGAGGGCTTGTGCTCACTGGGTACTGTCATATGTTCAATCATGTGATTATGTTCAATCATGTGATTAGTATATTTTTCATTCATGCATGCCTCACTCTCTCTATATCACTTTTTGGACGTTTTTGATTTTCTCTTTCAGGAGAACTCTACTGCTTGCTACTGGTATCATAGCTGCTGGTGGAACAGCTGCTGCATATATGCAGGCACGATATAGCCGTAAAGTGCCTGAATCTTTTGATCATCATAATGGAGTTGGAGAAGAGAAAGAGCAGTCAAACAAGGCTGTTGGAAAGACTAATACTGTAAAAAGTAGGCAGAAGAAAGGAGGATTGCGGTCGGTACAGGTTCTAGCTGCAATTCTTCTGTCTCATATGGGTCGAATAGGAGCCAGGGATCTTCTGGCTTTAGCATCCGTAGTGGTAAGAATTTGTTTTCATGTATCCAATAAGAGTCTATGCAACGCTCTTTCTTTTCTTCTGCTTTACATTTCGAGTTAATTTTCTATGCTCACGACTCATGAGTCATGATACACATGTTACTGGAACTACAGATATTGGGTAGACCTTGCTCATTTTCTTGTTTAGTTAGATTGGCTTGTGTATTTCGTATTTTGAAGGCCAAATATGTTGATGGAATCAGTGCATAAAATGGGTAAATTATTATAAATTCTTAAAATAATTCATTGCTCACTTTTTCTCCCGGTTTTGTTTTGCTTTATTATTTTAGTCCTTAAGTTATTTGTCCTTCGGTTTATAACAACTAGTATTTAGCCATAGGATTTTGTATACTCCATGTATCATAGGTTGGAATTTTGCTTCTTCACTAGATCTAGCCACTACGCCTTTCTTCCTACTTTGTGAGGTCGTTAAATTTCCTCCAACAAAAGTACAATAGCCTAATGTCGATTATGTATCATCGGCTGAGGCTGCCCATTGCATTTGCCCAATTTGCTTTATTAAAGGCCTCTAATTTCAAGTGGTCGTGATGAGAAAACTGGATCCCTTTCCCTGGAGTTAATTTTAGATATTGCAAGATAAAATTAACATATTCAAGATGAGACCCACAAAGATTATGCATATATTGACTCACAACTCCCACAACATAGGCAATATCTGGTTGGGAAAAAACAGCGATGAACTGAAAAAAGTTGCTAAACAAATAGCAAGACTCCCTGGAAAGTTACAGAAAAATCATGGGCCACCATTGGGTAGCTAGGCACAGGAAGGAGAATGATTGGATCTGTCTTATATGAGAATTGGAGTCCTATTTTTCAAAATACTTGAAAAATCAGAATCAGCCAGCAAATGATCTCAAGAAATCTGAAAAAATAGCCACTGAACTGAGGGTAAAACCAAGCCAATGGTGCATGGCTTGTGGACGTCAGCATGACGCCATGCTAGCCCAACAGTTATGACAACGATAGCGAATTCAAACCGATGGTAATAACTCCTTCAAAAGTGTGGATGATTTTGAGATTTCTTGTCCCTAAATGGATTGCTCTGAAACCTTGTTAGAAGATAATATTAGGTTAAATTCATTTTTGAGAAGAAAAGAATTTGATGAAATGGCAGTAGACACAGTGGTTTGGGCATGTGCATAGAAGACCCATAAAAGCACCAGTGAGAAAATGTGATTTAGTTCAAGTGCAGGGGCTACTAAAGGGAGAGGTAGACCGAAGAAGACGTTGTATGAGACTTTTAGAATTGATTTTATGACATTAAACCTGATGGAGGGGATGACCTTTGATCGATCACTACGGCGTAAACGGATTTATGTAGCTGACCCTACATAAGTGGGACAAAGGCTTAGTTGTTGTTGTTGTTGTTGTTGTAGTAGTAGACACAGTGGAATTAATCTCCACTATTCACCTTTACTTGTTTTAATAATTAATAAAAGGCTAAAATATGCAATGACATAAATAATCTTATATGTAACAAAACACTAGCAATATTTGATAGAAATTGAAATTTGGAAAAGAATGTTCTTGCTATTGGTCTTTGCCTGTAAGAAGACTGTGCTTAGAAGAGAGAAAATTCAGTCGAAGCTCTGAAGCGTGGACTAGGTAAGCAGTCCGTGAATCGCGTAGAAGTTGCTGTGTTTGGTCTCTAACCTTCACTCTCTTTTACATGATTCATATATATATATTTCTATTTAATCGAAAGAAGTTTGCATTACCCAATTCACCACTCTTGGGTATCTCTGGGCAACACTATCGTTTTGTTTTCAACTTAGTTTGCGTAAGAACTGTTGGGTTCTGGATGTTTCTACATGTTGCATTTTTTCCCTCAACGAAATGGGTGAAAACTCTGCGGATGCAATTAATTTCCGAAAGAGTTCTTTGTTTTCTTTGTGCAAATTCCTGTCTTAACACCCCTTCATTTGAATTACATTTTGCAGGTGCTACGAACTGCTGCAAGCAATAGATTAGCAAAAGTTCAAGGATTCTTATTTCGTGCCGCCTTTCTTCGCCGCGTGCCAACCTTTTTCCGTCTAATTTTTGAGAACATTTTACTTTGTTTCCTTCAGTCAACCTTGCATTCTACATCAAAGTATGTAACTGGAACATTAAGTTTGCGGTTCAGAAAAATATTGACGAAGCTTATCCATGCACAATATTTTCAGGTTTGTTGACACCCTTTTTTTTGTCGGAATAAACAATAAATACGATATTCTGATTGTTTAAGTTTCCCATTTTTTTATCTGAATTTCTTATTATCCAATTTGATAAGTGGACATGTTGAATTCGACTATTGAGACTTCTATTATTATACTTCCTTTCATGTGACTGGTGCAAGCCCTATTTTGTGGTTTAATACTGACTATATGTATACTTAGCAAAGAAAAACTAAGTTATGACCATATGCAAGTTTACTTGTGTTGTTACCTTCTATGGGTTTATGTGTCGACTTTCGGTACTATTTTGGTGGTGGTTCATTCTTGATATTGTCATGTTGAGACTTGAACAAATCATGCCATTCGTAGGAAGAGTTGGTTATGCCAGTCTGAGCTCTTAAAAGTTGGGTTTTTAGGCTACCTATGTTAACTTTCTGTAAAGCTAACCCTGTAACATGACTATTGTAACAAGCACTAGTAAAACTACATTAAACCTTGAGGAGGGAATGTTTCCCCTCGCATTTTTATGAACACAATTATCTTGACCCTTAAAGGGGGTTGTTCATTCTCAACACGGTGTACTTGAAACCTTTTGATACGAGATAATGCCTTCTACAGGAGAATGAACCCTTTCTTCTTATCTCTCTTTCTTGAGGGTTAATATAATCCCCCTGGAGATAGTGCCTTCTGCAGGAGAATGAACCCATTCTTCTTCTCTCTCCTTCTTGAGGGTTAATATAATCCCCCCGGGAGAGGAGGTCCCGGGGGGATTATATCAACCCTCAAGAAGGAGAGAGAAGAAGAAAGGGGTCATTCTGCAACTTAATCGTGCTGGTCATAGGTTGTGATGGTTTGAGGGCGTACACTTAGATATACATCTTAAATGCTGGTGGATAATGCTTTACATTCACCTTTCGAGCAATAAAAAGTCGATGACAATTGAAAACTAATTGTTCTTACTCCTTGTCATTCTCATATGCGTTTGTGCACGCGCGCATGTGGGTTGTTGATTGTTGAAATAAATACATTCTCAACAACAAGGAAAAGAAAGAACTATAATATATAAGAGCACTGAAAATGAATTGAATGATGTTCCTCTTTGATTAAAATCTCGGGCTTTTCCCTGATAGAAACATTGATCTACTTTTGTCACAATACACCAGACCAGAGTTTCAAATTCTGTCCTGAAAGAGACATTTTCAGTTATACAATAAAACTTTCTTTGTTTTACATATAGTTGGTAATGTGGGTTGGTTGGGCCCGTTGGGGATAAGAGGCGTTTTTCAAGCATCATATGTCGTTGACGCACTGGTGTTGGGTTGGTTGCAGTGCCGTGAATAGGCAATCATTATCCGTTTTAGGGGGATTGCATGTTTTAGTGCAATGAGTGTTCAGCTGATTAATCTTGATTTAAAAAACATCCATTTTGAAAATGCACTGCATGTATTTGCATCCTCAAATGCAATCAGTGGTTGTGAAGATTACCCCTGTGAATTTTGCAACTTGTCTCATGGCAAGCTGTTTCCACAACCATCATAGTAGTTTTCTAAGCTTGATCTTTGAACAAGTACTTACGGAAGTGTTGGGAGACTACATTTCAAGTGTGGGTATGAATCTGTGATCTTCCATGGGGCCCTAAACTTATTTGGTGGAAGAGAAATATGTCTTGAATGTTTTTAGGTCCTCAAATGGAGCAAGTGATAAAAATCTGATGTGGGATGTCTGCCATTTGATCTTACCGCTGGACTGTAGATATCCATCGTAATAGTTTTCTTGAGCTACTGATAACAATTTAGCTTATTGATATCTTGTTCTATAATTTCTGATACTGTTGAGTGTGGCGTAACAACAAGATCCTGCATTTGTATATATCCATGAGACCATGACGTTTTGATGAATAATGTATATTTTACCTATTGAGGAATCATTTTTCTATTAGTTAAATGTTTTCATGGCTTGCTTCTGCTTTGTTTGAATTGATTTCGACTGTAAAAGATTTCAGATCTTCTATTCTAGGTTGGACTAGGTGTATGCTGTGCTTGTTTTGTTGAACAGTTCTGTATCTGGGTTTCAGAATATGGTATACTACAAAATGTCCCATGTTGATGGCCGAATAAGTAATCCTGAACAAAGAATTGCAAGTGATGTACCAAGATTCTGCTCAGAGTTGAGTGACCTTGTTCAGGAGGATCTTACTGCAGTTGCCGATGGTCTACTGTATACTTGGCGCCTGTGTTCATATGCAAGCCCTAAATATATTTTGTGGATATTGGTACGTCTTTAGACTGGTTTAGTTTGTAACCTTTGAATTTTCAATATCGATTTGCTTCAGATGGTTTATACTTGTGCCATATGTGGAGTTCTAAATTTCTGTTCGGTCAGATAGTTATTGCAGTTAGTAATATGTCTTACTAACATCTGATATTATTATCCAGGCATATGTCTTAGGAGCAGGTACGGTGATAAGAAACTTCTCTCCTGCATTTGGTAAACTAATGTCGCAAGAACAACAATTGGAAGGAGAATATCGACAGCTTCACTCACGGTTAAGGACTCATGCAGAGAGTATAGCTTTTTATGGTGGTGAAAATAGAGAAGAATCTCATATTCAGCAGAAATTTAAGAGTCTTGTTCGGCATATGCGCGTTGTTCTTCATGATCATTGGTGGTTTGGCATGATTCAAGATTTCTTATTGAAGTACCTTGGTGCTACTGTTGCTGTTATCCTTATAATTGAGCCCTTCTTCTCCGGGAACCTAAGACCAGACAATTCAACTTTAGGGCGAGCAGAGATGTTGAGCAATCTAAGATATCATACTAGTGTTATAATATCACTATTTCAGTCCCTGGGAACTCTTTCCATAAGTTCCAGACGGCTTAATCGTCTCAGGTATTCTTTGATTGATTACTTCTCCTGGAATTTATGGGAGGGCAGAGTGTGGCAGTTTCCCAAGACAGCTCTAATCTGTTATAAAGTTACATTAATTACCAGTTTGTCTTCCAGCAAAGAAATTAATATGTACCATTATATGCACTAGTCTGATGAATCATAGGAATTATCCAGTCAATAATCAACATGTAATTTGACAATTCTTTATCATAAAGCTGTCTACTTCCCAAGGCAGACCATGACCTATAAGCAGACCACTGATAACTAGGATAATGTCTTTTCTACTCTGTTTGTAAATCATTAGGTAATTGAAGGAAAAGGTCTAAATTAATCATAAAACAAAAGAGAAAATATGCACAAAATTTACACCTTGCACCCTTAAGCCTTTGGGTTGGTGTCACTTTAGTCCCTATGATTTCAATTTTGACATAAAAAGCTTGTCGTTTTGAAATCGTATCACTTAAGTAGAATCGTAGAGGGATGTGTCTTCAAAAGACGACTAACATGTGGTCATGTTATGTTCACTTTGAGCATTAAGGGACAAAGTTGCGAAAACTGTGAGGGCCATTTCTTCTTTTGCTTTTAGGGTCATTTTCCTTCATTGGATTCAGATCTTCATGCTATAAGTGGCTTCAACTTCTTAATTTTTGGGTAGAGAAGTTGATGGAGACTATTTAAAAAGCTCTGAAGTGTTTTCCCAGGCGTCCCCCTTTAACTGGTTGCACAAATCATGTGACCAAACATCTGTAAGGTTTTGGAGACATGATTGGACTATGTGCAATGATTTCAGAACTACTACTTTTATGTGTCCAGACAAACCAAAGAGACTAAATTGACACCCAACCCAAACTTCAAGGGTGAAAACTGTAGTTTCCCATAGGAAAAATTCTGCCACATGTAATATTTATCATCCTACATGTTTGATATCTAAGCTGATATTTTTATACGCAGTGGCTATGCAGATCGAATCCATGAACTCATGGTTATATCTAGAGAGCTAAGCGGCCATGACATGTCTTCTCTTCGAAGAAATGGAAGTAGGAATTATGTTAGTGAAGCAAATTTTATCGAGTTTGATCATGTCAAGGTAGTTAGACAACCATTCAAAAATTTCAACCTCATTTTGGGATTATGGGATTTGGTCATTATTAAAGTAATATGTGCATGATCCAGGTTGTAACCCCAACTGGTAATGTTTTGGTGGAAGACTTGACTCTGAGGGTTGAACCTGGGTCCAATCTTTTGATTACAGGTAGTCTCTTTATTTTTATCCCAAAGTTTTCATTTGTTTTTTGTTGTATTCTTGTTTCCCTTTGCCTTTTTGGGATTTTATTTATTTTTATTTTTTATTGTGGTGCTTGTCTGAAACATGGTTATCATTGTTCATAATAAAATTTAGTTGTCCTTATCCAGTTGAATTTTTTTTTTTTTTTTTCCCTGCCATACGAAATGATTACAGAAAGACATGGAGATAGTTCAATTGTCAGCAGACAATTTGGGGTTGGAGGCGGCTACGTGAATGATATAATAGGTTTTACATGAAAGCACAGCTTCTCTTTAGTTATATCTTTGGGTATTAAAATTTAGAAGTTCTCACATTCTAAAAGTTCACTGAATCTGACATTCTTGGAGGACGATTTCTCTCTCACAAATCACAACATGTGGTGGTCTTCAGGTTTTGAGGTTGCCACAGCCTTAGATACTTTTGTCGGGTTAATCACATTTGGTTTGTTGCTGCAATTGGACAGTGTTATAAAGTTGATGGGTTGAAAGATTTTGGGTGGGCTTAAGTTGTTGTATCAGGAAGTGAACATGCTTGCAACATTCATTGTGCTTCTTACCTTGAAAAACCATGTTGTATTTTGGGACAATCATCTTGATGCCAGGAGCCATTCGAAAAGAAAAGAAATAAAAGAAACTGATATATGTTAACAAACTTTCTTATGACAGGTTGGAGGTTCTTATGGTTTTAATTTTTCATTCCCCTTCACCACAATGTTTATTCATCTTATGAGTAGTAGCATCTCATCCTTAAAGGGGTGCTATTGAGGAATGCAAAAACCTCTGATCAATTAGAATATAAAACTTTGGTATTACTTGACTTGCATTAGGTATGATGCAGACATTTTTAGCATCATATGCTTACTTGCTTGGCCATTGTTTTATTTTGTACAAAAAACATATACTTCACAATTGTTGAGGTTTGCACAAACATATTGCACTTACACTTAATGATTTTGAGGTTCCCTCCTTTTGTTTGTTGTCATCTAGTTTTCGATCATTTTGGCACTATCCCTGATTTGGGTTTTCATGTAGGCTTGTCATTTTATACTAAGCTGCAGTTATGGTTTTTGAATTGATATGTATGAATCACTTGATTTTGTTTGAATTATGAGAAGTTTGACAAGAACTTACTGGTTACTTTTGCTCAAGGTCCAAATGGTAGCGGCAAAAGCTCACTTTTCCGAGTTTTAGGAGGCCTTTGGCCACTAGTAGCTGGTCATATTGTGAAGCCTGGGTTTGGTTCAGATCTCAACAAGGAGATATTTTATGTGCCACAACGACCATACACAGCTATTGGAACTTTACGTGACCAGTTAATCTATCCTCTTACGGAAGAGCAGGAAGTTGAAACTCTTACACATGATGGAATGATTGAACTGTTGAAAAATGTATGACTTTCAATAACTCAATTTCTTTTAGCCTGTTTTGGTTGTTGCGCCGATAATTTTTGTTTTTCTACTAGGTCGATCTTGAGTATCTACTAGACCGTTACCCAGCTGAGAAAGAGATAAATTGGGGCGAGGAATTATCATTGGGTGAGCAGCAAAGATTAGGGATGGCCAGGCTCTTCTACCATAAACCAAAATTTGCTATTCTTGACGAGTGCACTAGTGCTGTGACAACGGATATGGAAGAGCGCTTCTGTACCAAAGTTAGAGATATGGGAACATCATGCATCACAATATCTCATCGACCTGCACTTGTTGCATTCCATGATGTGGTTTTGTCCTTGGATGGCGAAGGGGGCTGGCAAGTTCATTATAAGAGGTTCGAAATTGTTAAGTATGTGGTGTTTGTTTAGCTGTCTGTGTAATGTTTCTTTTCCGAGAAAACTTGAAACAGAAACAAAAAATTGGGAAAAAAAATGCTATTGTGCTGTTACCAAAGATTTTGTTCCAAAAATTTAGGAAACATAAATAATTATTTTCTCACCTTTTTGTTTCTGTTCCAAGTTTTCTGGGACCAGGAAAACTGAAGGAAACAGAAAAAAGAATCACTTAAAGAGAAATACCTAGTATTCCTATTTTCTTTTTCGATCTTGCTACCTTTTGCAGTATTTGTTTATTATAGTTTACCCAACTCTCTAGGGAGGACTCTCCAATTCTTACTGAAGTTGAAAGTAATAAAGTGAAGCCTCCTGAGACAGAACGCAGAAGTGATGCAATGACTGTTCAGCGTGCATTTGCCAGCAAAAAGGTCTGAATATTTTCATGATTTGTCTTCATGATAATTTTGCATTGTTTTGTTATTGCACTGACCTTAACATATGTCAGATCATTTTGGTACATTCATGTAGGATTCCGCATTCTCAAGTACGAAGGCTCAATCATATTTTTCAGAATTAATAGCAACATCACCTGACATGGATCATGGTTTGCCGTTGGCTGTCTTTCCTCAACTCCGAAGTGTTCCACGGGTGTTACCGTTAAGAGTAGCTTCCATGTTTAGAGTACTGGTGAGTTGCCTTTGTTTGGAAAACTCACTTTGTTTCTTGGAGCAAGATTAATGTCATGCCTGAATGAGTCAATTCAAACTTCACGGTGGGTTTTATAAACCTTCTTACATTGAGTTATGAGTTTAAGATTTGTTATTGGGCAATATTTGAAGAATATTCCCAGATGTGCATTCCATATTCTATAACTATATGGTATATTGAAGTTCCTGCGTTTCTTTTATCCTTTTTAGAGTGATAAATTCAGTTGTAGATCGAACTCCCAGAATGACAATTACAGGCATAGCTAATTTTTACATTCTTAATGAGCATTCGAACGAATGATGGATTATTTATTCTTAGTTCTGATGGGACCTCAGAATAATGTTGATTCATGATTCACACACAACAGTATTTAGTAGTGGTTTTCATTTATAGCTTAATAATACAAGAAGAACAATAATAAAATCTTGGTCCAAACAAAAAAGCTCTCAAATTAAGCACAATTCACTTGGTTAATTTGGTCATAATCTCTTCTAGTTGTTTAAACCTATATTTTCCTTGTTCTACTTGATTCCTTTTTAGGATCTCTCGACCTTCTGTTAAACCACTTGTGCATTTCTCCTACATACATGTCTAAGACACTTTAAGCGATTGTCTTTATGTTCTTGCTTTCCTTAAATTCAAGTTATCTAGTGATTGTGTTTATCCTTTTTTTTTTTTTTGGATTTTTTTTCCCTGATAAGGGGTGGGTTAGGTATGCCCACTTATCCATCTTAAGGTTCTCCTTTCAGGTGCATGCATTTTGTGACCATGTTATTATTCACTGCCCAAGATTTTTGATTGACATAAAATTGGTGGTCTCTTGTTCGTCTTATAAATATTTCCTGCCGTTTCCTTGGTAATTAAGGTCACATATGACCTCAAAGGTTTCCTCATTTTAATAATAAGCTTTGATCGCTGGCCAGATAATCACAGGGAATTGTTTAAGATGATGAGTTTCGGATTGATTTCCGATAATGAATCAGATCATACTAATTCCAGGGCAAGGCTTCAACAACCACTTAACCAAAATGAAGGAACTATTCATACCTGGTTGAATAAAAATAAGGAATGCCAATCTTTGATAATTTTGTCATCATCCAATTGTTCTCGAATGGGTCCATTCCACGATGTAAAATATCACAATGTGATAAAAGAATCTATTAAAAAGAAAAATGATTCTGTAATTCCAATTGGGCATTTATTAGGCCCTTTAGGAACAGCCCTTCCAATTGCGAATTTTGACTCATTTTGCCATTTCAGAACTGATAATCAGATCTTGGTAACTAACTATTTGCAACTTCACAATTTAAAACAGACTGTTCAATATTCTGTAATGGATGAAAATGGGAAAATTTGGACTCCCAGCCCAGGGACTAACATCATTTTGAATCCATTCAATTTGAATTGGTATTTTCTCCATTACAATTGTTGTGAAGAGACATCTACAATAATGAGTCTCGGACAGTTTATTTCTGAAAATATATGTATAGCCAAAAACGGACCACACCTAAAATCGTCTCTTGTTCGTCTTATAAATATTTCCTGCCGTTTCCTTGGTAATTAAGGTCACATATGACCTCAAAGGTTTCCTCATTTTAATAATAAGCTTTGATCGCTGGCCAGATAATCACAGGGAATTGTTTAAGATGATAAAAAGAAAAGTAGGATCTGATAATGGGAAGTACGTTGTTTTCCTCTACTATCATTTGATGCATTGCCTGTGGAATCTGAAGTCTATTCCTCACTGCTGAATCTAATGTTCTGAATCTGTATAAAAAACAGAGACTGTAGGCTCATGATTGCACATTATTGATTGGGCCTGAAGTGACTCATCGGGAGCTTACTTTTGGAAACGAAAGAGCGGCTGGTTCACTAAAAGGAACCTTTGTTTTCCTCCACTATCATTTTACGCATTGCCTGTGAAACCTGAAGTCTATTCCTCACTACTGAATCTAATGTTCTGTTTAAAAAAACGAAGACTGTAGGCTTATGATTGCACATTAATGATTGGGCCTGAAGTAACTCATCGGGAGCTTACTAGTGAAAACGAATGAGCTCACTAAAATGAACCTTTGAAGGGGCTACTTCATCCTCTATCTGTGCGTTGCTGACTCTATTAAGAAGAGGGGCTGGGGGGTGGGGGGTGGAAGAACTAGCTGTTGCCCAATCTCTGGTGAGCTCTATGAAGCTTACATCATTGAACAGTGTAGTAATTATGACTAGACTCTAGAGTTCAAGTTTTGTTGAGAAAGCCAACATCCCATTAGGAGTCGAACTTAGAGGAAATTAATTGATGTTTATATTTTCTGTTTCTGGAATTTTCGGTAGTCTTTACTGAACCTAGCAATTTTATTCTGCACATATCAGTATACTATGTTTTTTCTCCCTTTTGAAAACAAAATTAAACAACTAATTCCATCATTTACTTTCAAATTTCAACAATAATCAATTTATACTTTTAAGACTTCCTTTCTTCTCCTTCTGAAATATAATTAATAATTTCTATATCCAGGATTTTTTAATACTAAAGGAATTAATACTTCTCCCCTTTGATTTTATCATACTCGACTCCTTTTTCTTTCTTTTTTGTGGACTTTTCCATTATGTACTAAGAAAAAAATTGGTTGTAATGCACCTGATTTATAGAAATCATATTGTATTACATGCTTGTTTAAAATATAGATGACATCTTGGCTTTGTTGAATTTCACTGAAAACTTTTTATTTTCTTTTATGTGGAAATGCAGTCAGTTACCTCAAATTCATTCTTATTAAGCTGATTAATTTTTTGTCCTGACAGGTGGCAACTAAGAGATGGGACTTTTGTGGCCTTATATTTAATTTCCTTGTTAGACTGGTAGACTCATATTTTATTTTAAAGGCATCAAAATGTGGTGGTGGTCCACGTAGTCTGAACTTTGTGTCACTTCCCAGTGCTAAATAGTTATTATCTATGTTTTCTTAGCTTTCTTTTTATTACCTATATATATGTTCATTTACTGCATTTTCAGAAGCTTCTGAGTAGATGACTGAAAACAAATCATACAACTAGGATTCATGTATAGAATCCTTAATGAAACTGGCAAATTTTTTAGTGCCATTGTTATCTTTTATTTTTTTATTTTTTGGGGTGTGTGTGTGTGTGTGTGTGTGTCTGTGTTCATGGAATTCACTTTCATTTTAATTTGTGGAAACAATCCTCATTGTTGCTAAAATGTCTGTTACATTGCCAATACATTAATTTCAAGAGTGCATGAACAGATGCATGCACATACGCTCACAATCCTTTCAATTCTCCAATGGCTATGCTTGACCTTCTTGTTGCTGCATATTTTAGATACCCACGGTGTTCGATAAACAGGGGGCACAACTCCTGGCGGTCGCCATGCTTGTGGTATCGAGAACTTGGGTCTCTGATCGTATTGCCTCTCTAAATGGTATTCTTTACATTCTCTCGACCACCATTTTCTTCTTCATCCTTATCCTTCTTTTGATCTTTTGACTAACTTTTCCATTTGGTATTTAAGGCGTTGCGTTTTTATGATTTTGGTGGTTTAATTTTTTTTTGGACAATTGTTTAATGAAACTATTGTTCTCAGGAACCACTGTGAAATATGTTTTAGAGCAAGATAAAGCTGCATTTGTTCGATTGATTGGGGTTAGTATCCTTCAAAGTGCTGCATCCTCGTTTATTGCTCCATCTTTGAGGTACAATTCTCATCTATGCAAATTTGATATGATTATTGATAGAAGCATATAGTCACTTGACAACAATTAAAGCCTAAATGAGGCGGAGTTCAACCACAGAATTGCACTTCGTTCTATGCTTTCTAGCTGTTTTACCTAGGAATCTAGCATCTACACATACTACGTTGAATATTGTTATTCATAGTTAAATTTTATTACAGGAGTCTTTTTAATGGTCCATTCCTATTAGTTTATTATGTACTCCCCTTCTGCTTTTGTCTGAACTCTTTTAAGAGTTAAGACTCAAAATCTCTCGGTTTAGTGTTTTAAAAGATGAAGGTCAACTGAGGTACTTCACACCTCATGCAACAAGGCTCAGGTTTGAAAATATGAAATCAGGAGACATCTATAAATTTCAGAAAAAAATTAGAAAGATACTAAATAGTATAAAGTATTTTTAACATATGATTGAATGGAGATTTTACATTGGCAATCAATTTACATATGCAAAAAGTAGTAGAAAGCGGCAATGAAACAAATAGTAAAATCACAAATAAAGGGCTAGGGATGCAAATTATTGGAGAACATATGAATTTGAAGAATGATTGCCTAACCACTCACAAATCAAAGTATATAGGTTAAGGTAGGCAACCACATCTACACTGGACAAAATATTAGTTTTGAGTTAACAAATCTTGGAAAACGATCAGTTGGTCAAACATGTGGGTAAAGTATGGCAAACAAATGCTCATTATGTTCCTACATAGAATCAAATGGATAGTATGTTAAATAACGTTGTTTTGATTAAATACCATTCAAAAATATTTTCCCTTTTATCTTTTTTCTTCTAGCATACATATATGTATATATATTTAGTTTCTCTTTGAAAATTAGAACAACTTAGATTTTTTTTTTTTGGTGTATATTTTGTCTATTTCTTGTTTTACAGGCATTTGACGGCTAGGCTTGCCCTAGGATGGAGAATTCGGTTAACTCAACACTTGCTGAAAAACTACTTGAGAAAGAACGCATACTATAAGGTAATCAAACATAATTGGAACTATCCAACTAATGCTACAAATACAATCTCATTTACGTTTTTTCTTCTTTTTGAAAAAAAGATGCATGTTCACTCTGCTTGATGCGTACATATTCTGTTTTCCTCGTAATTTTGCCCATATGCAAATGTAACAATTGTACCCGAACCATTCTTAACATTGGTTGTGGAAAGTAGTTGCAGCGGGTTCAAGTAAAGCTCTTTAGTTGATTCCCAGATTCTTTTATAAAAAAAAAAAACCATAACATACTCTTCCTCTCGTAAATATTGAACTGTTGAGTCATGAAACTGATGGCCAATTATATCTGCTCATAGGTTCTTCAAATGTCGAACATAAATGTTGATGCGGATCAGAGAATAACTCAAGATCTAGAGAAATTAACCTCTGACTTGTCTGGGCTGGTTACTGGAATGGTAAAACCAACTGTCGACATTTTATGGTGAGTGCGTGTTGCAACTGCTTCTCTCATTTTCTTTTTTCCTTGATCATTTACATTTCTATTTTCTGAGATTGTCATTTTCGGTGAATTACATTCTCTTGATATTTTATCTCATTAATTCGCAAAGTCACTTCAACCGTTTAGGTTCACGTGGAGAATGAAGCTGTTAACCGGACAAAGGGGAGTTGCTATCCTATATGCTTATATGTTGTTGGGTTTGGGTTTTCTAAGGAGCGTTACTCCTGACTTCGGTGACCTCGGGAGTCGAGAACAAGAACTGGAAGGAATCTTTAGGTACATTTTAGATTTATCTCTGCTTTTCTTGTTGATTCTTTAAGCTGTCTTGCTGTAAACATGTGGTGATTTGGTATACTACATGTTGGTCCAGGTTCATGCATGAAAGATTACGCACTCATGCTGAATCTGTTGCTTTCTTTGGTGGTGGTGCTCGAGAAAAAGCGGTAATGCACTATACTCGAGTAAAATTTGAATTTCAGATATGTACTAACCAACATAAATTGAAGAGGATTAGAAACCTTAATCTTTTGTGTTTTCTTGCTAGTCGTTTAAGGATCTTTTGAACATCTAGTTACTGCTGGGTCTAAATTACTACTATACTAAACGCTACTGCTGCATCTAAATAACTACCTTTAAGCTCGTACGAGATGAAGATAAGTCTTATTTAGAAGTGCACCTTTACAAGCGGGATTGTAGGGAAATTGACTATGTTCAATTTTATCCATTTGAAGGAAATCATTTTGGAGCCTGATTCTGATCAGTGATGGATCTAAGTTCTTATTGATCAAGAAAAAGCTTATACTATAGAAAAGTGTTATGATGGGTTGTAAAAAATAAACAAGTTCTTGTCATATGTATTGATATGTTGAAGTATTTGTAATTGAAAAATAACTATGGTCAAAATAATTGGAGGAAAGACAAATTGTTTACCTATTTCTATGTCTATATTAATGATCGGTGTAATGTCCCTTACCTTTTTGCATTAGCGAAGGATGAGCTTAAAGGGCGCATATCCATATAAAGTCATATGACATATGTTGCTTTTTGGAAGTTGTTAGCTGGCAAGAGTAGAGTAGGGAATTATGCTAAAATATTGTTTCTTTACCAAAATGTGGGTCTTGGTTTGCGACTGTAGAACTAGTGTTAGCTTTCACCAATTCTGAAATTGTTCAGAATTTGTCCAAACATATGTCCTCACACCAAAACTATCTAGTTAAGCTTTTTTCTGGGATAATTTTCAGATTGCAGACAGTGGTGCAGATTCTGCCTTTATTAAATAGCGGATAATGAGGAATGTGTGACCAGGAGTTGGAATCATTGATGATCTCTTATTGACATGTCCTCTTACTAATTCGAACCTTGTAACAGGTCACGCACCCACGTCACCAATCTGCCCTAATTATGAGAACTCTCCCATCCATTACCTCGTTGTTATCATAATCAGACCTCAAAATAGCTTCCACCCTATATTTTAGCGGGAACAAAAATATTTTCATCCATGAAAACATGTTGCAGTGCTTTGTCCAAACATATGCACCAAAATTATCTAGTAAAGCTTTGTTTTTGGATTATTTTCAGATTGCAGACTTCTTTCCTCTTTCAGCACCTGGTGTGGTGTAGAATCTGCCTTTATTAAATAGTGCATAAATGAGGAATGTATGACCAGGAGTTGGAAACATTGATGATTTCTAGCTGATTGCTAATTGGAACCCTTGTAAAAGGTCACACACTCACGTCTCCAATCTGCACTAACTATGGGAACTCTCCCATCCATTATGTCGTTGTTATCATAATTGGACCTCGAAATAGCTTCTATTCTATATGTTAGCTGAACAAATATTTTCATGGAAGAAAACATGTTACGGTGGTTTGTTGGAGCATCATATATCAACTCAAATTCCACTTACTAAGGTGGGGTTTTGTTGCATGGAATTAGAGTCTTGGAATTAGAATTGAAAAAAACACTTGTAAAAATCTAAATATTTACACATGTCCATATGAATTCGATTTAAATTCCATGGTTTCGATAATATATTTTCAAACACTACCTAATTGAATAGATATTATACTTGTTGTAAAAGAATGACACTTGTCAAGGGGTCCAACCCTTTGAAGCTTTTAAGATTGGCGTATCCCTTCTCCCACCTTCACTTGATACTTCTATTTTATTTTTAAGATAGTGGTTTGATTCCTAAAACTGAAAGTTGTGGATGTTGGGGATCGAACTGATTCCTAACAACACAACAATAATTTGAAAGCAAAGACTACCAAAGATGCACGAACAATGCAAGAAACAACACAAAAATTTAACGTGATTCGACGTAAGTCTAATCGATGTCATAATAAGAATTTACTATATTGATAGAAAGAGAGATTTACAAGGAAAGATATACAAGTGAGATTATTGTTTCTCACTTCACTTGACACATTTAACACCTCTGTATCTCTACCAATTTATAATATCTAAGAAGGGAAAAATGGGTATTCCACATTTGACGTTGCTGGAAGCGCATACTATTCACGCTTACGACGCTGTTCATGCATACGATAGTATTCACGCGTTATGATGAGATACCTATGTTTTAGGCTTTAACACCTAACAGTGTCCCAGTTTGGAGGCTAAAACATGATTATCATAAATCTACAATCTCCAACTCCCACTCGTTGGAAAAACTCTCTATCACAATAATTTTTCTCGTGACTTGCCTCGATACTACCGTTTTAGGCCAACTGAGGTTACATAGAACTTCAGTTGGTCAATTGTTACGGTCCTCATCACCATGTTTGCAGGATTTTCTTGAGTATTGGTCTTCTCAAGTGCAATCGAGCCTTCCTCCAACAAAGACTGAATGAAGTGGAACTTGATGTTGATGTGCTTTGTCCTTGAATGGAAAGCAGAGTTCTTCGCCAAGTGTATGGCACTTTGATTGTCGTTATACAACTTAGGATCCTCCTGAACTTGTCCCAACTCTTCCATCAGATGATTAAGCCACACCATCTCTTTGCAAGCTTTTGTAGCCGTAACATATTCCACTTCAGTTGTTGAGATGACTGCCATCTTTTGCAACCAAGATATCCAAGTTATCACAACACTACCTAGGTAAAGACGTACTCTATGGTGCTCCTCGTGCTATTAATGTCACCCGCAAGATCCGAATCTATCTATTAGAAGTAAAAGAAGAATAGGAAAAGAATAAGACGGCTTAACTATTGTGTTAGCCTTTCCCTCTATTTATAATAAGAATTAGGAAATCATACAGTAAACCCTAAACCGTAAGGGAAACCCTAAGTAAGACAGAAAAGACATAAATACCCTTTAACACTCCCTCTCAAGTTGGAGCATATATATTGAATGCTCTTAACTTGTTACAAATAAATTTTATTCTTGAACCCCCCCAATAGTTTAGTAAATATATTAGCTAACTGATCAACTGAATTTACATATTTAGTCTCAATGTGCTTCTGCAACAATTTTTCTCGAATAAAGTGACAATCAATTTTAATGTGTTTGGTTCTCTCATAGAAGATTGAGTTGGATGCAATGTGAAGTGCTGTTTGATTATTACATACCAAATCCATCGGTGAAGTGTGTTCAAATCTAAGTTCTTCCAACAAATGTTTCAATCAAGTTAACTCACAAGTGGTATGGGCCATTACCCTGTATTCCGATTCTGCACTTGATCACGCCATTACCGTCTGCTTTTTACTCTTCCAAGAGACAAGGTTACCGCTAACAAACACACAATACTCAGTAGTAAATTTCCTATCTAAGGGTGATCCGGCTCAGTCTGCATCTGTGTAGCCCTTTATTTGAGTATGGCCGAAATTTTGATATGACAAACCGCAACCAGGAACCCCTTTCAGATATCGGAGAATACGGATCACTGCATTCCAGTGACAAGTCATTGGACGATCCAAGAACTGACTGATAACACTAACAACAAAGAAGATATTTGACCTGGTAACTGTCAGGTAGTTTAACTTCTCAACTAACCGTCTATATTGCGCTGAATCTGTCAGTGATACACCCTGATCTGACAATAATTTGGTGTTTGGATTCATAGGCGAGTCAATCGGTTTTGCTCCTAGCATTTCTGTTTTGCTCAATAGGTCAAAGACATATTTTCTCTGAGACAGGTAAATGTATTGACTTGATCGAGCAACTTCAATACCCAAGAAATATTTTAGGTGCCCCCAAATCTTTGGTTTGGAACTTACTATGCAAACACTTTTTGAGTTCTTAAATACCATCGTGGTTATCCCCGGTAATCTCGATGTCATCCACATACACAATCAACAATATTTTTCCGACTTTACTATATTTGTAGAAGACCGAATGATCGACTCCACAACGTCGAAGACCAAATTCAGTGACCACTTCACTAAATCTTTCAAACCATGCTCTAAGAGACTGCTTGAGGCCATAAATAGATTTCTTCAAACGACATACCAAATCAGACTCCCCTTGAGCAACAAACCCAGGAGGTTGCTCCATATATACTTCCTTAGTTAGATCGCCATTTAAGAAAACATTCTTGATATCGAGCTGATGTAATGACTAACGAAAAGTGGCAGTCAGAGAGATGAACAAACGAACAGAGGCGAGCTTGGCAACAGGAGAAAAAGTCTCATAGTAATCAAGACCGTATACATGAGTATAGCCTTTAGCAATTAAGCGAGTCTTGAGTCGATCAATGGTGCCATCCGGATGAACTTTGACAGTGTACACCCATTTACATCCAACTATAGTTTTGTCAGGCGGAAGCGAGACGAGATCCCAAATGCCATTTTGATGTAAAGCAAGCATTTCTTCTTCCATTGCTTTTGCCCAACCAGGGTGAGTGAGTGCCACTGAAACAGACTTAGGAATAGAAATAGAGGACAAAGAAGTAACAAAAGAGGAGTATGAAGGAGATAGGTGTGCATATGAGACGAAGTTAGAAATAGGATGGTTAGTACAGGTACGCTTACCTTTCCGGATGGCAATGGGCATGTCTAGGTCAGACATGGGTGGGTCTGTTGGAGAAGAATCTGAGGGCAGAGAATCGATGGGCACAACAGCGGAGGTTAACTTCTGGCGACGAGAGTATACCTGCAAAGGGGCTGAAGAACGACTACGTGGGATAGGATCTGGAGTAGAGGAAGATAGTGTAGGATTTGGTACATTTGGTAAAGGAAGTGTAACATCCAGATCATCTCGAGAGGATAGGGCAGAAAAGTAAGGGGTAGACAAAGAATGTAACATCTGCACACACAAATGAGCGACGTAATGATGGACTATAACAGCGATAACCCTTTTGTGTGCGAGAATAGCCGAGGAAGACAATTGATGAACAAAACAAACACACCCAAATATTCGACAAGGTGTGAGGACAAGAAGACTGATGCAAGATACCAGAGTGCGACATAAAGGAAGTAAATGGCTGAGAAAAGTATTCTCGAGCATTATCACTACGAAGAATACGCATTCGTACAATAAATTGAGTTTTTATTTCGGCACAAAACGAACGAAAAATGGAGAATAATTCTGAACGATCTTTCATTAAATAAAGTCAAGTAATTCTGGAAAAATCATCTACAAATGTGACAAAATAATAAAAACCTAATGTAGAAGTAACACGAGAAGGACCCCAAACATTTGAATGAATTAAACTAAAAGGACTCGATGCTTGAGCATGAGCTGGGGAAGCAAACGAAATACGATGATGCTTACCCAATTGACAAGATTCACACTCTAATGAAGACAAATGACGTAAATTAGGAACAAGTAACTTGAGGTTGCCAAGGCAGGGATGACCAAGGTGACAATGGATCTGGTGAGCGGATGCAACAGCAGGACAGGCAGTAGGTGGGTTAGCAGGACTCTCGTCATGATCATCAAGGTAATAAATGTCATTTTCCTCACATCTCGTGCCAATCGTCTTCTGCGTCCTCAAATCCTGGAGAATGACAGAATTAGGAAAAAATGAGATAAAACAATTAAGATGTTTGGTAAGCTTACTGATTGACGTCAAATTAAAAGAAAATGAAGGAAAATACAAGACAGAAGAGAGAGATAAGGAGGGTAAGGGTTCCACTGTACCAATGCCACGGATAGGTACAGTAGAACCTTCAACAACTGTAATAGGAGACAACGAAAAAGATGACTGAATATGTGTAAATAAGGAAGATGTACCTGACATGTGATTAGTGACAGCAGAATCTATGACCCAAGGTGTGGGAGGGGAAGGGCGAATGGAAAGACAAGCTATAGAAGTACCTCGTTGAGCTAAAGAAGCAATGGGAAAAGATGCTTGCTGGGATGCCTTATACTGAAGGAATTGAGCATATTCCTTATCAGAGATGTCCTTGGTTGCTTGAGATTATGAGATAATAGGATTATCTGGATCAGATGTCACTGCATTGGCGAATTTGGGTGGACGGCCAACTAAATCCCAACATGTTTCTCTGGTATGATTCCCCTTGCCACAAAAGGAGTACTGACGAGGTGAGCCACGACCACGGCCACTACATCCACCTCGAGGGCCACTACTACGACCACCACGAGAGAAACCACCACGACCACCACTGAGTTGATCACCTCGATTTCGTGTAGGAATTTGCGTAACAAGCGTTGAATGCTCAGATGGTGCAGATGAACTCGAGCCAAAAATATTGTTTTTGGTAGTGCTACATGAAACGCGAGAATACATTTCAGTGATAGTGGGGAGAATAGCACTGGAAAGAATCTGAGATCGGACCTATTCAAATTCTGGGTGCAATCTCGCTAAAAACTTCATGACAGTCATCTGCTCACGTTGCTTTTGCATTTCTTTTAGATCGATAGTCATCGGTAGAATATTATTTAACTCCTCATAAAGGCGGTTGAATGCGGCAAAATAATCTATAATGGAGTGCGTGCCTTCCTGAAGTTGGAAGTACTCAACCAATACATCATACATCCTGGCGAGATTACTGGAATACAACATATGAAGATACTTCCATATGGCTTTACACATATCTAGATGAGTACAAAGATCAACTATTTGAGGCTCCATCGAATTCCACATTGATGCTACAATCTGCACATCGGCTTGAATCTATTCCTCATACTTCTTATCATTTTCTGCCAGGGCAGATTTCGTGAGATGATGGTGTTTCCCTTGTCCAGTAAGGGCTATTTTCATAGCCTTAGACTAATTTAAATAATTGGTCTCATTCAACTTGCGGGTTGTTAACGGTTGGGGTGTAGTCGTCAACATAATATCTGCCACTACAACTAACAACCAAAACAATGTGGCTAGGGAAAACAAACAACAATAACGAGTGTAGAAATTTATATGAGAAACATTAAGGAGAGAACAAAACCAAGCAACTCACAAACTGTCTGGCCAGAAACAGTGATGGCCATGGATGCAGACGTCGGTGGGATAGATCTAGGGTTTTGAAACCCTAGCAGTAGCTTCTCGGACTAGGAGTTGAACCGCAAATCGTGCAATGAACACGAGAACCCTAACCAGACGAACAACGTAGACAGAGCGGCAAGGATTTGAACCACAATAGTGGATATGATCGTCGATGGTGTTGCAGCGGGATTGCGTCGGAACAGGAGCGGTGATGGCGGTGGAGGCTCGGATCTGTATGGCGACGGTGGGGTTGTGGTCGGATTTGAACCGCGACAGCGTGATTGCGTCGAAACAGGAGCGGTGATGGTGGCAGAGGCTCGGATCTGGACACAGACGAGCAGCGGCGGCTAGGGTTTTTCTAAACACGTTTGTGCTTTTTTTTTTTTTTTTTTTTAATGGTACGGATGATTGAGAAAAAAAAAATTGAAAAGAGAGAAGTGAAAAAAAATGGATGAATAGATCTATGAGATTAATGTCCCATAACCTGCTCTCAATACCATGTTAGAAGTAAAAGAAAAATAGGAAAAGAATGAGACGGCTTAACTATTGTGTTAGCCTCTCCCTCTATTCATAATAAGAATTAGGAAACCATATAGTAAATTCTAAACCGTACGGGAAACCCTAAGTAAGACAGAAAAGACATAAATACCCTTTAACACTATCCTCGCAAGCGAACAATGTCACCCTCTTAACACAACGCCTAATCTTTGGTACCGACAAGATACCTAAAGATCCACTTGTTTGCCTTCCAATGCTCCTACCCGGGATTGCTCATGAATCTACTCACGACTCCCACTGCATGAGCAATGCCTGGACACGTGCAAATCATGACGTACATGAGGCTTCTGATGGCTGAAGCATATGCTAATTTAAGCATCTCTTCATGTTCTTTCTCTGTCATTGTTGATTGTTCCTTGGAGAGTCTGAAGTGTCTAATTAGAGGTGTACCAACTAGGTTGGCATGTTCCTTATTGAATCTCCTGAGTAGCTTATCCATGTACTCCTCCTGTGACAATTTGAAGATATTATTCTTCCTGTCCTTGTGAATTCGCAACCCAAGGATTTGTTTTGTTGTGCCAAGATCTTTTTTCGCAAATTCCTCAGACAATCTCCTTTTGGGACTTGAGATCTCCATCAAGCTTGGTCCTGCAACTAGCATGTCATCTACACAAGGTTTTAAATATCAGCCGTTACGGTACGTAACGGATGATACGTACTGGAAATAGGACCCCCCGATACCGATACAGGGCCGATACTCGAGTCTAGGGACGATTCACACCGTATCGGGTCGATACAGGCCTATAACGGGCGCTATGGCCGTTACAGAGAGGTGTTACGGTCGTTACGCAATTACAGTTGTTTTCCAGGTTTGTCAATGTCTGCTTTGTTCAGTGTTTGAAACCAAAAAGCTACTGAAGATAAGGAAACCTAAAAGCTTGCCTATTCACCGGAAATCGCCATCGCCATCGTTGGAAATCGCCATAGCCACCGAAAATTGCCATCGCCGAACGTCGAATGCCCAAAATCGCCATCGCCAGAATAAATGATCAAATATTCGCCATCGGAATTGGAACCAGAACGCCCGGAATCGTCATCTCCATCACCGAACAAACGATCAAACATTCGCCATTTGCTCCGCAGCAAGATCATGAAGGAGAGAGAGAGAGACCTTTGAGTTTTACAAGGACAAAAGTGACGGTGGAGTGCAGCTGTGCAAATAGAGATCTTATCTTCTTATCTTAAAATACATAAATTACCTTACAAAAATTTTAGAATGTGCTTTAAGCCCAAATATAAAAAAATAGCATTTTAAAATAATAATTGACTCCCAAAATTTTTAAAATCAAATGAAAATTAATATATTAACCCTCAAATGTTTTAATAAAAATTTAAAATTACGCATTTGTGTATACTATATATATATATATACATGTAATTACGTATATATATATTTTGTAAATTTTAATTTTTTTTACATATTTTGACAATTTGTTTCGGTAATACGACGGTTTTTTGTCTTTTTTCATATCTTTGTTGTGTTGTGCATGTAGTTAAATATCATAATATATATTAGAATGTATTTATTAAGAGTTAAATGAGTAAAACAATTACTATTACTGAGTTTTTGAGAACGTTCTGGTGATTTAAAAAAATTTACGACCTTTACGGCTGATTCTTGTTACAGACAAACCGATACTTTCGATATCGTTACACCGCGACCGTTATCGTTACGTAACCCGATACTGCGATTTAAAATCTTGCATCTATATATAAAAGAAAAATCAAATAAGAAGTCTCTATTTCCTTGAAGTAACAACAATGATGAGGATTGCATTTGCGGAAGTCATTCTTCTTCATGAAATTATCAAATTTCTTATACCACTATCTCGGAGCTTGTTTTAAGCCATACAAGCTCTTCTTCAACATACAAGCTCGTCTTCAGCGTACACACCAAAACTTTTTTTCCCCTCAATCACATGCCCCTGCTGTTGATGCATGTAGATATCTTCTTCAAGTTTACCGTGAAGAAATACAGTCTTCACATTCAACTGTTCTAAGTGTAGATCATGCACCGCGACTAGATTTTACAAAATTCGGACGGTCGTGTGTTTTACCACTGAAGAAAAGATATCAGAAGAAAAGATATCGGAGTAATCAATGCCAACTTTCGGCTCAAAGCCCTTTACCACCAGTCTTGCCTTGTATCTATTGGTATCATTGTGCTCCTCATTCAACCTGTAAACCCATTTATTATGAAGTGCGCTCTTTCCCATTTGAAGTTTGACTAACTCCCAAGTCCCAAGTTTGATTTGACAAAAGAGAGTCCATCTCGTCACTTATGGTAAGCTCCCACTTGTCGTGTATTTCCACTTGGAGAACCTCTTCATAGCAAGATAGTTCACTAGTATCTGTTAAGGAAGGTGGTTTAACTTCTCGGATTGATCTTCTAAATGAGGCGTTGATGGTTTTGGTTGATCTGCTGGATCGGCGTAAGGCATTTCTTGATCCTCAGACCTCGAGTCATCCAACTCTACTATCTCCGGTTCTGCATCAATCTTCTTTTCCCCTCCAAGTCTGTCTTTGTAAATGACAGACTCGTTAAACACAACATCCACGCTCCTGACAATTTTGCGCTTCTCAGAATCCCAAACTTTGTAGCCATAGTTGTCACCTCCATAGCTGATGAACGTGCATCTTCGAGACTTTAGATCAAGCTTGTCCTATTCTCGGCCTCGATGTGAACATATGCATTACATCCAAACACCTTGAGTTGAGAGTGACTCACCTCCTTTCCTGTCCATGCTTCTTCCAATAGCCTACCATCCAATGATATAGATGGGCCTTGGTTGATCAAGTAGACAACTGTGTTCACTGCATCTGTCCAAAACTCCTTTCTGCGTAATTTCTCATGCTCCTGGCACGCTCTAAGTGGTCCTGTTCATCTGTTCAACAACTCCATTCTGTGTGAGCTACTTTAGAACAAGCTTCAACCTTCTAATGCCATTCTCAGCACACAATATGTCGAACTCTTTCTCACAGTTTTCTCTTCCGTTGTTTGACTTAAGGCACTTGAACTTGAGACCTGTCTCGTTCTCAATTAGGGCTTTCCACTTGTTGAACACATTAAATACTTCATCCTTGTGTTTCATCAAATAAACCAAAAGCTTTCTCGTTGTGTCGCCAATAAGCGTTAGAAAGTAGATAGAGCCACCAAGAGACCTAACCTTTGTCGGTTCCCCGACATCGGAGTGAACCAACTCACGTCGTTCAGTTTTAGGAATCTTGATGGTTTTTATGTAGGACAAGCACACAATCTTTACTGAAACCTGTAGCTACATCTTTCAAACCTTCTAACTTGCCTCGAGAAGTGAGTATCTTCATGCCCTTCCCACTCATTTGACCAAGCCGACAATGCCATATATTTGTATCTACGTTCGGAGGTGCGACCATAATAGCACCATGAGAACCAGATGTCATATACAATGTGCCGTCCTCCTTCCCTCGAGCGAGCATCGTTGCACCTCTTGACGTATTCTAAGAGTCGTTATTTAAATGTTAACCGCACCTACCTCCAACAACTGTCCTAAAGAGATTAGATTACGAGTTAGATTAGGAACATGTTTAACATCCTGCAATCAAAGAATAGAACCATTTGCTTGGGTAATTCAAACTTTCCCTTGCTAGTGATGTTGCAGGGTTCATCATCCCCCAAATAGACACTACTGAAGTTTCTCAGGATATAATTGTTCATGTCCTTCCTTCCGTGAAGTGGCCTGAAACAACGCACCTAAATCAATTACCCACACATCATTGCGAATATCCAACTAAAGAATAAGTGCATCTGACAACTTATCGTCGGATAGGCAAACCATCTACTCGCAACTAAAGTATAAGTGCATCTGACAACTTATGGTCGGATAGGCAAACCGTCTCTTTGCTATCTGACTCTTGTCTCCTCAGTGAAACCTTTTTGTCCAATATTCCAGCACTCTGCGCTCCTCGCCTTTGACTTTCCTCATCCCTTTGCGGACTTGGAACAACTCTTGTTGCCACCTTTCGTCGATTTTCTTCCTCTTTTTTCAATCTTCAATATTACCTCAGAACTCTGGCCTGAGTCCTTCCTTTGAGTTTTCTCATTGATAATCAAAGTAATGACGTCCTTCTCTACCAACTTAGTACGACTAGCTTTATTGCTGATCGATACAACTAAATTGTCCCAACTATCGGGAAGAGATGAGAGGAACAAGACATTTTTTTTGCGAATGTTATTTCCACATTCTCCAACTAATCGACGATTTCACGAACACGACTGATGAATTCTGATACATTGTCATGCTCTTCCGTCTTCATCCTGAAAACTTTCCGGAGAATGAATAACTTGTTCGTCGCTATGGGACTCTCGTACATGCTCTCAAGAGCATCAATCAAATCCTTCGTCTTCTTCTCCTTTTTGAATTTACTTAACATTGTGCTTGTAGTGTAACCCGAACTATTCCCAACGCCTTGCGATCAAGAACGTTCCAATCGTCTTCTAAGATCTTTTTAGGTTTCTTTGTCTTTCCATACAATGGCTGCCATTGATCTTTCTGATATGGATAATGCTCTTGGAGACTGATATTCTCTCCATTGAACTTGTCGATCACAAACTTGCCGCTGCCCATTGTTATGTTGAGAGAGTCAAAGCCTAAGCTGTGATACCAGTTGTTTGGGATCGAACCATTTCAACAATAATTTGAAAGCAAAGAACACAAAAAATTCACGAACAATGAAAGAAACAATACAAGAATTTAACGTGGTTCGATGTAAGTTTCATTCACACCATAAGGAGAAATTGCTATATTAAGAGAAAGAGAGATTTAACAAGGAAGGATATATAAGTGAGATTATTGTTTCTCACTTTATTTAATGCACTTAACACTTCTGCATCTCTCCCTATTTATAATCTCTGAGAAGGGCAAAATGGGTAGTATGAAAAAAAATCAAGACGCGTTTTATTGTTCACATGTACGCAGTTTATTATTCACACGGAATTAACTAGTCACGCTCATTTCACTGTTTACCGTTGATGGAACCGCATACTATTCGCACATATGACACTATTCACGCATATGGCAGTATTCACGTGTTACAATGGGATACCCATGTTTTAGGCTTCAATTCCTAGCAATGGAAATGGTTCTCTAACAGCTTAACCATTAAAATCCAGTTACAAGAGGCTTATGGTGGTACAGGATCATTTTTTTTTTTGTGGTTGTATAGGATCAATTTTTTGTGAAAGTAATTTTGAAAGGCTCAAAATACTTTGGGTCGTTTTTTCACTCTCACGGATTCCCTAAATCGATGATTATGTCAATTACAGAAATTTATTCCAAGCTGAATCTTTGTTGGGTATAGCGGTGTTTCTTGAGTTGTGAAGCTGACATTCTTATCTGAGTGCTTTCCAAATGGAAGGATGAGAATGGTCGGCAACATGTCTTCTCTAAAACTTTCTTGAAGTCTACCTTGAGAGAGAGAAAAAGCTCATTCTATATATCCCACTGGGGGCCGAAGTTTATCTGCTTACATCCTATATCCATGTTAGCAACACTCACAAACTTCATTTGCACGTTTATAAATCTTGGAAGAATGCTTTGAAATATTATGAGTGATTAAATCTTGCTTCTAGAATTTTCTAATCTGCCTCTGAAACCTTACCTTGGTGCATGGGCTTGTTTTTATGCCAGTTGTTAAAGGGTATTTATGTTAATACTGTATTATTTAGGATTTCCTGTATTGTTTAGAATTTCTTTATTGTTTCCTAATTTCTCTTATAAATAGAGAGAGAGGCTAACACAATTGTTAAGTCTTCTCATTATATCTCTATTCTTTTCCTACTTTATCATGGTATCAAGAGCAGTTAATAAGACACTAATCCCATAGTTATATCCAAATATTTTCTCTCTTTTCTTTCACTTTCCATACACGAGAAAAAAAAACAAAAGAAAAAAAAACGAAGGGTTTGAAACTCCCTAGATCTTGTCATCTGCCAGCTGTCATAGCCTACACCTTCCCAGCCCACAAACCCTAGCCGAGTTGCCCTACAACTCAGATCCAGTGCTATCCATATCGAATCCAGCCACCTTCGCTGCTCCGACCACCTTCGTGGCACCGGCCAGGCCAGATCCGACCATTTTCGCACCGTCAGAAGCCTTGCAACTATCGTCATCATACTTCGCCACTTTCGCCGCTCAGTTCCACCATCGGAGCCGCTGCTCCGACCACCTTTTGCTTTGCCGACGCCGTCCAGAAGCTTCGCCGCGCCGTTCAACCCTTCGTCAACTGTTCTACCCTTCTCCACTCTCGATGGTGAATTCTGAGTAATAAGCAGACGGTATTGTGTTTTCACAGTTCAACCCTTCGCCGACTGTTCAACCCTTCACCGACTGTTCTACCCTCGGATAGGAAGTCAATTATGGGGTATTGTGTATTTGTTGGAGGTAATTTTATCTTGTGGGAGAGTAAAAAGCAGACGGCAGTAGGCAAAAGTGCAGAATCGGAATATAGGGAGATGACCCATATTACTTGTGAGCTAATCCAATCTTCCATGAAAGAACAAAACACATTGAAGTTGATTGTCACTTCATTCGAAAAAAATTGTTGCAGAAGTTGATTGAGTCTAAGCATGTAAATTCAATTGATCAGTTAGTTGATTTATTTATTAAACCGTCAAGGGGCACAAGGATAAAGTATATTTGAAATAAGTTAGGAATATACATATATATGCTCCAACTTGAGGGGAGTCTTAAAAGGTATTTATGTCATTCTTATATTATTTAGGGTTTATTGTATTATTTAGGGTTTCTGTATTGTTTTCTAATTTCTATTATAAATAGAGGGAGAGTCTAATACAATTGTTAAGTCTCTTCATTATTTCTGTATTCTCTTCCTACTTTTTCACCAGCCAATTGCTATCAGAGGAAGACATTTTAAGTTTCAAAGTATTAGTGAAATCAGATTCTAGAATAGCCTCCCTGAAAAGCAAAAGTTCCTTGCAGAGATCTTGCACGCCAAACTGCATGTGGGGATGGTTACCCTCATTGAACTTTATATGCCTGCAGTCTTTATCCTGATATTTACTGTCTTGCAGTTGATATAAATTGGATCCTTAAATGATGCCTTTTGAGACTATTGACTTGGCAGATGGTTGAATCACGATTCAAGGAACTTGTTGACCACTCGATGCTACTTCTGAAGAAGAAATGGTTATTTGGTATAATGGACGACTTCATCACAAAGCAACTGCCCCACAATGTTACCTGGGGCTTGAGCTTGTTATATGCTATGGAACACCAGGGTGATCGAGCATTGACTTCCACTCAAGGTTATACAACTACATGACTTTGTGTATTCCAGATTCCATTCTAATTTGTATCTTACCAAATTCTGTTATGCACTTCATTTTTTCAGGTGAACTGGCACATGCGCTACGGTTCTTAGCATCGGTTGTATCCCAAAGTTTTCTTGCTTTTGGTGACATTCTTGAGTTACATAGAAAATTCCTTGAACTTTCTGGAGGAATCAATCGCATTTTTGAGTTGGAAGAGCTTCTTGATGTTGCACAATCTGGTGCGTGCCAATCTCTTCAGTTACCAGTTCAACTATGCTATCTTTATCATTCAAAGATGATATTGTTCAATAATAAATTAAAATATGTAATAGCACTTTTTTTTGGGGTGGTTAGAAAACATTTCAGAGATTGTGATTCTATTTATATAGGAACGAATAAATTTCTGTGTACAGATAGGCCTGTGATTCATGCTAATGAAGTTGATGCTTCCACAGAAGATCCTGTTTCTGGTTCTTCATCGCTGTCTAGGTGGAGAGAATCTGAATCTAGTGATATCATTTCCTTCTCGAAGGTGGATATTATTACACCTGCACAGAAAACACTTGCAAGGCAATTAACTTGTGATATAGTCCACGGGAAGAGTCTCCTTCTAACAGGTTAGTAACAAATCTTCTTTTATTAACTAGCATATGTCAGTTGATTTGATGAATCTTCTACATTCCAGGTCCAAATGGGAGTGGAAAAAGTTCTGTCTTCAGAGTCCTTCGAGGACTTTGGCCCGTAGGTAGTGGAAAACTTATTAAACCATACCAACACATTAATGAAGAGAAAGGATCTAGCTGCAGTGTCTTTTACGTTCCTCAACGGCCATATACATGCTTAGGAACCCTAAGGGATCAAATTATATATCCTCTTTCCCACCAGGAAGCGGAGAAAAAGGCATTGCATTCATATGGAAAAGGTAAGTTAAGCTGGCTTATCTTTCTCTTGATTAAGCTCTGTTATTCTCTTTCTTATTCCTGCCATTCGTCTACGTCTGGTTCTAAACTTTTCCATGATCCGATTAGATCCTCTTGCTTGCCTATAGATCATACGAAATCATATTGAATTCCTGATGTGGTAATTGATTCTGTGGTAGTTTTATTATTTGATGGGGGCATCACAGGGCAGTTATTTTACATTTCATGACAACAAGATTTTCTTTGGCTTCTGCTCGACCCCACAATGATATAGCTTGAGCAAAATGCAGCATGTGTTTTGCCTTTAACAAGGGGTTTGCTAAAGAACCTGATTTCTCTTATATTTTGGATAGATTTCTTAGCTCTAGAATAATGCGTCTCTCCTGATGAGACTGCAAATTTTGTGGTCTAGTCGAGGTCACCGGCATGACCAGCAAGATACAGCTTTCGCAGTAGTCCTCTGTCTTCACATGGTGGAAATTCCTCTGAGGTCAAGCACAGCCTGAGCCAAGCAGCCTGTCATGGATCATTTAAAAAAGGAGAGGGGGGGGGGGGAAGCTGGACCTGGCTGTGGCGTAGTTCACCACCTTCTTTTGGGATGGAATCATTGATGGATCCTCTTTCATTGCTTACTCAACTATGGCGTCTGTGGGCAGCCAGCTTCTGCCCTGCCTCACTCCCATTCCATGGCCACCACTAGCTTCTTGACCTAGGAAGCACCGATACTCCATTGGAGCTTGAGTGTCGGTGTCTGACATTTCTCCGACACGTGTCAGGGCGTGTCCAAATTTTTTATTTTTATTTTAGGTTTTTACACGGCGCTGACACGTGAGATGAACGTGTTGGACACTTCGAAAATCTGCGTCGTGAATTTTCTTTGGGGGCTCAATTTTGTATTTTTTTATGAACTTACTGCAATTACATTATTATAACGTAAAACCATATGGTGTTAAGTGAAGTAATTCTTTTCATATATAGACTATTTTGGGAAGCCTAACAAATTTGATGTGGGATTCTAACACCTACCCTCATTTGCAACCCTGCCTTGCATGTGATACGATCAAACAACAAAAAAAAAAGAGAAAAGAAACATTTAAACAATCGAAGATAAACAAACAAGACTTCCCAAATCTAGCTCTGATACCACGTTAAAGAAAAAATTGAATATGGAAAGACTGAGAAGGCTTAACAATTTTGTTAACCTCTCTCTCTATTTATAATATTAATTAGGGAACAATATAAGAAATCCTAAATAGTACATGAAAGATATAATTACCCCTTTAACATGGTGTATCTTGTAATTTGATATTAAATAACTCTATCAGTTGGGTCTTTAACAATTGTAGAAACGAGAAAGGAGAAAGGCAAAAAGTCAACTGTCTTATTCCCTGATGAAAGGTGTGAAGATGATAATTAAGCAATCCTCAAGTGAATTATTATTATTATTATATATATATTTTTTTATTATTATTATTTTTTTTATTTTTTGCATTTGTTTATGTAAATTTTTTAAGTGTGAATGTTGGTTTGAACTTTGAAGGTTTATGATTGTTGGCTTAATGGTTTTCGTTGAACAAATTTGCTTAATGACATATGTATTTCGTTAATTAGGCTAACACATAAAATATATTTATTTATTTATTGACGTGTCCCTACCGTGTTCGTGTTCTTGTCGGTTAAGTAACCGCATATTATGCGTCAGTGTATTGACGCAAAACTACACTGGATGATGGCCCTCCATGGATTCACCTATATAAGCCGCGGCCAATCCAACCCATTTCATGAATATAATACGACCAATTGGCCATCTCTTTCAGGCCTTTCAACCAATTGATACGACCCTCTAGAGAGCTTTGGAATTGAGGTAGGCACAGGGATCACAGAAGAGCCGAATGAGCCCATCCCTTTGGCCTATCATTTGTTGGCGTTTGTCCCTGGAGTACGTGATCAATAGTTAAGGCACGGGTCAAAATTCGCATCCGATAGAATAGACCCATCTAATGAAGTTCAATCATCCTTTTGGCTGCTGAGAAGGCTCCGCTCTTTGAAAGAGTTCACACAATTCAAAGGAAGTGCATCTTAGTCTGAGGTTATTTTGAGAAATTATGGTATCTCCGTGTCAGTGTTGTACGTCTTTGTGTTGCGTGTACGTGTCCATGCTTCATGGTTCTTCACTAGTAATTTGCACAACCTCAGGATGACAGGAACTACGTTGAGCTCAGGATTTCACACACTGGAATCTGGAAGACAAAGTGAAAGACTTAGTACTTAACTACTAACTGGGAAAGGACTAAGAAAGGTTGTTATAGAGTTGGAAGAGCTTTTCACCAACATATGCTCGAGCTTGATGGATTCACTAGAAGAGGATTGAATGACTTGACTCCATTTATGCCTTTAGGCAGGTTAAAGAATGATTTTATATGATGGTGAGGCGTGGGATAGATGTGGTATGAGCCATTGCTCGATGCTCTGATTCGACACTTGATCGAGCTACCACACTCTGTTTCTTACTCTTCCAAGAGATTAGATTACCTCCAACAAATACACAATAGTCTGTTGTCGATTTTTTGTTTAAGTAGATCCTCTACCCAGTCAGCACTTGTGTATCCCTCTACGTGAATGTGTCCATGATTCTTATATAACAGACCACATCTTAGTGCACCTTTCAGATATCTGTGAATGCGGACAACAACTTCCTAATGACTCGTTTTTGGATGATCTAAAAGCTAACTGATAACACTAACTCCAAAGGATATATCACGTCTGGTAACACTCAAATAATTGAGCTTCCTAACTAATTGTCTATATTGTTCTGAGTCCGTCAATAACTCTTCTTGGTCTGAACTCGAGACTCAAGAGTAGGTCTCAGCAAACGAAGGGACACCTGTTACACCCTCCAAACCTTTTAACCTCCTGAATTTAAATGCATCCGTGCTCCCGCTCAATGATTCTAAGGGCCATATGACCCTCTGTCTACTAGCTAACTAATGATGAGAATCAGATGCTCTACGGGATTAAAATTTGGCTCCTACGGTGAGCCGCAAAGTTGTAGCCATGCTATTTGGTCTAGAATCTCGCTTCATCTTTCTCTTTCATGTTGTTTAACAATACGAGTGGCATGTCATTAATTCTGTTTATCACTATTAGTTGTTAAAAAGTGTTATACCAATAATTATGCGTATGATCTTTCACCTTACTGGCATAAAACTCCTGAGCTTCAGGCGAACAGTCTCTTGGTGTTGAAGACATTTTGGACACTCATTTGAAAACTATTTTAGAGAATGTCAAATTACTTTATCTTTTGGAAAGAGATGGCGGTTGGGATTCTAGTCAAAACTGGGAAGATGTCCTGTCTCTTGGGGAACAGCAAAGATTAGGAATGGTAAGCTCTACTTGGAAACCTTGTTGTCTGTGGATTTATGACAAGGGGCAGGCCCCCAAGAAAACTGCCATTTGATTGATTCAAGATTTATAATTTTTAATCTCCTATGCTGACTGCTAAAACTAAAAAAGCTTTGTTAATTTTTATTTTGCCAGGCTCGTTTATTCTTTCACAAACCTCGATTTGGCATCCTCGACGAGTGCACAAAGTGAGTAAAAAATCAATGTAGTTGCTCTCTTCTAATGACACATTTATCCATGATCTCATGGTATTGTCTTCCATTTAATGCCTCTTATTGCTTGGTTGTTATTACAGTGCTACGAGTGTTGATGTTGAAGAACATCTATATAGGCTTGCAAATTGTATGGGCATTACAGTTATTACATCGTCACAGGTAAATTTCAGTTATGCTCCATACTTGTAGTCAATCATCTGGTTTTTATGATGTTTCATTCACTTCCCATCATCAAAATGCAAAACTTTCCAGTGTCTCTGTGTAAGTTCATTCATATTCCTTTTTTTTTTTTTTTTTTTTTGTACTTTTGCTCGTTTCTTTTTGTAGCGCCCTGCTTTAATACCCTTCCATTCGATGGAATTGCGGTTGATTGATGGTGAGGGGAAGTGGGAGCTTCGATCAATTAAGCAATGAGTTTAACACCTGCCCTTTTCTCGACGGGCATTATGTGGTGGCGAAAGGCAAGCTATGTCGGCCTAAAACGAATGAAGTTGATCATACCACAAGATGAAACAACTATACATCGATGATCGAAGGTCTAGTAATATACTTTTTGCATCATTGTTAGTCAGTGTTGCCATTTTTTTTCTTTCGAAATGTAATCTTATTATAATTAAATCAAGGAAATAAGATCATAGCATATAAGTTCATTATTTGTGTAAGGTAGGGAATTATGTACAGGCATTTATTTTTGCCACCCATAATAGGTTCCTTTTGTTGTCTGGGGGGCGTAAAAACTTTTCTATCCAGCTGAATAAAATAGCAAGAAATTGACTATACCATAGCTAAGAGCAAGAGAGCAGAATTGGTAGTTGTGAGAGAGAGTAAAGGATCCCTTTTTGGGGTTTATGTTGAGGGAGAATATATTTTCAGCATTGAATTTGTTCTATTGAGTTGTGTGCACGCACATAAATGTTTTCTCCATTTATTTGGGCTTCTCAGCAATTCCCAAGCTAGACTCACACGAATGTGGAATCGAAAGCTCTGCGTTCTCCTTCCCCATTCTAGATCGAAAACAACAGCCTTGAGTCATCTATATTTATAGAAGAATCGTACCTATCACGTTGAGCCATGTCTGTCAACAGTCAATGGTCCATGATTTTCAAATTATACCTCTAAAGATTTTGGGTTCTTTGTGCCAAATCAACCCAATTACATTCTAACAAAAATATCCTTGCAAAAAATATTACGTACACGATCTAGTCGAAGTAGCAAATTGTTGTTTGCGATCAAATAAAAAATAAGAAAAAGAGAAGGGAATGATCAAGATTAGAAGGTGTAGAACAATGCCGCGAAATTTGAAATTGTCTATTGTAAAAAACAATTACAAGAGCATACCCGTCATTTGCAAAGGAGCGTTTCAACCAAGATCATTACTTAGAATTTCTTGTGCTTCTGTTTAATTTGAAGACAAGAAAATTATGTAAACAAACCCTAGATTATTCATTCTTATTCCTTGTCGCGCACTGCCCCTCTCTCCTAAGTATTGATCACCATTTTCTTATGTCTTTCTAAACCAACTTTAGAAATTTTAAAGAATCGTACAATTGTTACATGAGAAGATAATGTACAACTTTGAAAAGGTCAAGAGGACTACACAGATACTAGCGTACCGCGAAAAAAATTAAAGCAGTGTTTTGTAATTTTTTAATTAATTTTTATTAAAACATAAATACTTAGAATTTATTTGATATTCATTTAAAAGAAAACTTTTCAAAATCAAGAAGCTTAAAACACATTTTTAAGTAAAAAGGTAAAAAAAGAGCAACATTTTGTTTTTTTAATTTTTTGATTGTAAATGATCGATTGACTAAGATATTTTCACCTGATTTTTTTCCATTATTTATGTTTTTAAAAGATTTTTATTGGTTAATTCTTAAAATTACTAAATTTTGCCTAAAAAATATTAATGAATCAATATAAGTTTTTAGCACTTAAAGAACATTAACTAAATAGTCTTCTTTTTTCTTAAGTAATTATCTAATTTACAATTGATGTCACTTTCTATTAAAAAAAAATGGTTAAACATCATTAATTACTCACCAAAATAAACACCAACAAAAAAATTCAATGAACGTTCATAATTGATTAAATTAATAAAAATTATGTAGATTAAATGACATTTAATGTTTTTGATTTTGATATTCATATTGATAATTTTTATTGAAAAAAAATAAAGAGCGAGTATTCATAAAAATAGGCAATGTTACTTTCCATTTATTCAAAAATAGAAATTAATAAACAAACTCACTTTGTAAACATTCATAATGGATTGAATTAATAAAAATTATGTCATTTTAATTTACATTTCATACTCTTTATTTTGATATCCATATTGATTAGTTTTTAGTTTTAAAAAAATAAAAAGTAAACATTCATTGAAAATAGTTTACAAATGGTTGAAAGGTCTTCTCAAAATTCAAACTATAATTGATACTTCCTAGACAAATGAATGCTTGCTAATTAAATTTTTAAGTGAATATTCACTAGGTAATATTTTGTTAAGTTGGTGGATTGATTTAGTGAATATTTACTAAAATAAATCGCACTTGTTGGGATTATTAATTTAGTGAACATTCACTGAGTGATTTTTTTTTTTTAACTTAAAAATAAGCAATATGGATATTAAATGGAAGATGATGAAATGTAGATTAAAAATGTATAATTTTCATGAATTTAATCCATTGTGAATGTTCACAAAATTAAATTTTTTTGTTAGTATTTTATTTTCGTAATTGGTGGGTTATTAAGGTGGCGTTTGGTTAGTGTTCCCATTTTTTTCAACCCAACTGGGATGGGTTGGGTTGAGAATTTTGTTTTCTTTTGAAAATAGAATTGCGTTTGGTAACGACAATTTTTGTTTTGTGCTGAGAACAAAATTGTGTTTGGTAATGGTTTTATCCTAAAACTATTTTTTTTTTGTTTTGGCGGCAACGGCGGTGGCAGAGGTGGCCGGACGGCCGGCGACGGTCGCCACGGTCGTCGGAGGTGGTCAGAGGCAGTGGAAGGTTGCGCGGAGGTGGCGGGTGGCGACGGACGGTAGTGGTCGGCCGGCGGATGAAGATGGAAGTTAAAAATTTTGGATTGAGTTTTTTGGGCATAAAAAAAAATAATTTTTTTTTTATTTCTGATTTCTTTAGGATTTTGAGAATCAATTCTTATTTTTGGGGTTGAGTTAGGTTGAGTTTTGTATTTACCAAACGCTTTCCCAAAAATTAAACCCAAAATTTTTGGGTTGGGTTGGATTGGAATGGAATGGAAACACTAACCAAACGGGCCCTAAGTGTCCACAAGGATAGAGAGAACGAGAGAGGTGTAATATAGACCACCCATTCACAAATCTGCATTTATGAGAAACTTTAAACAAAGATTAAAAAAGATTTATGCAATAATAAAAGTTTAATAAGATTTTTTACTATCTTTCTACGGAGAACTAAATAATACACACCTTTTTTCAATTAACAATTCTCTAATGTAAGTAATACTCAGATATTATCTATACGTTATCAAGCACTTTTTATTTTGTGTTTTTTAATGTTTAGACCATACTTGGCTTTCTTTCTTCTCAATTAACCTTTTAAACAAAAAATTTATTACTTAAACCTTTTATAATTATTTCTTATTATCTAATCCTTTGTTAGTTAAAAAAAACAAAAAACAAATGGACAATAATACGCCTATATAAATATGAACCCTTAATCTCTACCCTCTCATAACCACACTATCGCTCACCACTTTCATATTGGGCAGCTCAATGCATCTCTCTTATTTTGTGTGTGTGAGCAGATATTCATTAACCCTCTCATTTGTTTTCTAAACTAGTTTAGCTTAGATTAACTTAGTTTAGCTTATTTCTTTCATTTCTTGTAGAAAGACACCATTATGACTCCTCGAGTATAATGATATCTATTATGGTCACTTGTATTTTTTTGTTTAAAATATTATGTGGGAGGACATACTCTTGAAGTCATTCAAGCTTTTCACACCTTGTAGCCTTTAATATTAATACAATTGTTGCTGTTATTGTAATTATATTCTTCTCTACATTGTCGGAATGTGTTGTTGTAGGGAAATTCGTTGCTATTGAAACCGCTTCAGCTACTAAACATTCTCTGATCTTCAGGCTTGCTACTAGGCGATCCCCTAGTTAACGCCGCACGGTCCACTTTCTAGCCTCAAAAGGCTCGACCCGTGACAGTTGGTATCAGAGCAACGGAGCAATCCGTTGCCTGACCACGTTGGTGAAATACCATGTCGACGAAAGATCGTCTTGACGCGCTTGAACAAAGCGTTTCCCGCATTGATGCTGCTTTAGCTCTTTTGCAAAGCCCTGATGCTAATAGGGAGGGGACATCTCAAAACCCCTAAATCGATCACCTGATCGAATGGATGGGCCTAGTTGTTGCAACATCCGCTGGCCATCATGCTCAGATGGAACAGTCAGTCCTTGATCTCCAAAGTGAGTTGGACGGCTTGAAGAACATTGTGTACCGAGCTCTTGCTAGAGACTCCAGGCATCCTACTTTGACGGTTTAGATTCTCGAACCTCAATCCTATGGTGGTTCAAGAGACGCCAAAGAGCTTGAAAACTTTCTTTTTGATGTGGAGCAATACTTTTAGGGCACTAGAGTGACCTCCGATAAAGAAAATGTGACAACAGCTTCCATGTATCTTTGTGGTAATGCTAAATTATGGTGGCGAACCAAATATTAGATAATAATACACCTATATAAATATGAAACCCTAATTTCTACCATCTCATAACCATACTATCTCTCACCACTTTCATATTAGGCCGCCCAATGCATCTCTCTTATTTTGTGTGTGTGAGCAGATATTCATTAACGTTCCTTTCTGGTCGTAACTTTTCCATGCTCTGCTATGGCCATTTTTTACGCAAAGAACCAAAAGCAAATTTGTTGTTGCTCGTCCGACCAACGGGAGGCACTTCGCTTTTGCGGCGTAGGTAGGGAAATGGCGGTTCACCGTTGCGGCGGTGGGAAGACAGTGGTGGTTCGCTGTGCTCAGCCACTCTCTCTCTTTCTCCCTCTCAGATCTAAAAATTTCTAGATCTAAATTTTTTCATATCTAGAAAATTCCAGATCTATAGTCGCCGTGTACGTGAATGAGAATTTTTGAGTTGATTTTTTTTCAATGCAAATGTCCAAATCTAGTTTGATTGTTTATGGAAAATATCCAGATCTGAATGTTTATTCCTATTGTGTGGTTTGATGGATGTTCATTTGCGATTTGTTGAATGTTCATGCTGATTTTATTAGATCTATGTTTGATTTTGTTGATTTATGGAAAATATCCAGATCTGAATGTTTATTAGATCTATGTTTGATTTCTTTCACATTTCTTGATTTATTTTTTTGTGAATGTTTGCACGGGGGTTTCAGATCTATTTGATTTGGTTTTCGCGATAAATGTGTTATTTTTTTGGTTGGTGAATGTTCATGTCGATTTTGTTTTTGTTGATCTTAGGAGTTTTTCGATGTCATGAGTTGTTGTTTGTGGAGTGTTGGCGTGAAAGTTCACGTGGTTCGATGAAATATTCACACCGATTTGCTTTTTGTTGATTTTTGTATTTTTTTAATTTTGTTTTTTGATTTCGGGTGATTTTGGTGAAGGTTCATATCAGGATTATATTTTGTTGATTTTGTTCATATAAAGATCAATGAATATTCATAACAATAGAATGAAAATTAAAATGTATGAAAATGTTAAAAGATAACAGATTGAAAATATGAATATTCACATCTTGATTTTTAACAGAATAACATTGTACATAAATAATGAAAAAAAAAAATGGTAAAAGAATATAAGACTATTTTGTAAAAATATTCGAGGACTAAAAACTTTGTTATGGTAGTTAGGGGTTTATTTTCCGACTTATATATATTTTAAGAACAATATAATAAATTTTTCTTTTATTTTTCCTTTATAGAAAAAAATATTTTTTTTATTAATCTTTTTCATGTAAGAAAAACTTTAAAACCCACAACACTATCTAATGGGGTCAATATAATGTTTAAATGTTAGGTTGCGGTTAGGCAAGAGATTTGACAAATCCAAAGAATTTGTAAATGATGGGATTTCAAAATCTTGGATTTTGAAATCTTATCATTTACAAATCCCTTATTTGGGTAACTATTTTAGGTGAATAATTTGATTGTATAATTTTATAATTTTTATGTTTGAATAACCACCATCACCACTGTGGGGGTCGGCGGCGAGTGTGGTCGGCGGAGGTAGGTAGTGGTGATCGGCGGTAATGGCCGGCGCTGGTCGGTGGTTGTCGGCACTGACGATCGACAGTGGTCGGCTGCGATGATCGGCGGTTGGATCTGAAATCCTTCTTTGGAGGGATTTGTAAATGACACTTAGTTTGAAAGGATTTCCAAATCCCTCATTCATCACTATTTTTTAATTGAAAAGATTTTACAAATCATTTTTTATAACTACCCAAACAATATATTTTCCAAAAAGGGATTCTAAAATCTCTTATGCAAGTCAAATCCCTCCACCAAATCTCTTACCCAAACACAACCTTAAGAATGCATTTTTCGTTAATATAATATTTTTCTTTAAGTTTAATACGGATGGGAACACTAGAGGGAATTTGTGGAGAGGAAGCCTCGGTGCCCTGATCAAAGACAACTTAGAGTGTGGAAGTATGGCTACTATGGGCACGATCCTTCTTGCACCGTCCTTGAACCAGAATTAAAGAGCATCCATACCAAGATTTGAATGTCCTCGACTAGAGAATACCCTCGAGTCATTGAAGAAACCGATTAGGGTGAAGTTGTGACTTTAATTTAGGAAGGAAGTCTGGAGACCCACCACTTCAAACTTTGGGTTAAGGATTGCAAGCGTTTCCTCCAAACTATGGTTAGGTTTAATTGTACTTTGTATCCCTGTAGTATTTTCGTCACCACTTACATTCCCTGTACTTTTGAATTAAGTGCAACTGTTGTGTTTTCTGCTAACTTTAACAGCCAACCATTAAAAGTCAACCAAAATCAAGTATTTAACGTTAAATGACGTTAATACCCTTTAAAAAAATTGAGTAAGATTTATTTTAATACTAGTCCAAAAATTACGGGCCAAAATTTATTTTGTTTTTTTTTTCCCACTATTTTCTTCCCAATCCTGTGAAACTTACCTATCCACCCATCTCTGCCAGCCTCCATCCACCCATCTCCAGCGCAGCCTCCATTTACCACCAAACCAACCAACCGACACTACCACTCCTACGACCAACCACAACCTTGCACCTTCTTCTTTCTTCGATCCTCTCTATTTCTATCTCTTCTCCCATCTCCCCCCTCTCTCTAAACCCAAACCTATCTCCTATCTCCTATCTTCTCCCTCTCTCTATTCCTTCCCTAAATCTAAATGGCTTGTCGAAGAGAGAAAATGGAGCAAATCGACGTTGGTAGTAGAGGTTTTGGGTAGGCGATGTTGCAGACAAGTCCACCCTGATATCGTTATTTCGAGTAAGGCCATGGGTATTATCAACAACTTCATCAATGATATCCTTGAAAAGTTGGCCTAGGAGTCGGCGAGGCTTGCATGTTACAACAAGAAGCCGACAATCACGTCTCAAAAAATCCAAACCGCCGTCAAGCTTGTCCTTCCTAGTGAATATTGACTAAGCGCATCGTTTCAAAAGGGACCATGGCAGTTACAAAGTTCACTAGCTCTTAAATCTCTTTTTGATTTTGTGGTTGTAGTTATCTTTTGGGTTCGTTGGGGCTCTTGGTGTAAAAATTTTATGATTGAGGAATCGACAATATTGTATTCTCTCTCCTCTATGAATCAAATTTATGGTTTTGATAGGAAAAAAAAATGAGAGGGGGAGTATATCAGGGTGTTGGCATGTTGACCTTTACTCGGCCAACGAAGGAGATGACCGTTGACCGGAGGAGGGGTTCGTCGAAGTAAGGGTGGGGTGGGGAGTCGGCGTATGGGTGGAAGAGTGAATGGTCAAAAAATATTTTAACCAAGTTTAGTGTTAGCCCCTAATAAGGCTAGAGGACCAATTAGCACGGATATGGTGCACTTTGCTACCAGACGTAGTGCGGGCAACACAAATAAAGGCGTTGGCAACAAAGGCACTAACTTGGTGCAACTCGGTGAACAGCGTTGCGGCATAACACCAACGAGTGTTGGGCGATCCCAGGCACAATGCTTGGATGGGTGCATGACAATAAACAAGACTTCAGCACATGGCCAAGGCAACGAGGGCCAAGACGTGACAGAATGCGTTGGGAGAACGGAGAGGCGTTGGACTAAGCTGTTAGGAACGAGTTGGCAATATGGTGTATCGTTTAGCAACGTGGATGCAGGTTGGCAGCGTTGGCAAAAGATGCCAGAATTGGGTTTTCATGGAGAGTCACAAGACCACGGAAGACCTTGGTGCGGTACCAAGGAAAAACGGCATAACATAAGCGCAACGCTACATTGTGGGTAGAGTCATGTGCGGGGCATGACAGACTGTTGGGAACGGCGGTGCATTTTACTGCAAAAAATGCATACGGCGTTGGGAAGTTGTTGGGTGCAATGACGCAATGAGACAGAACGTGGGCACAATGACGCAATGAGACAGAACGTAGGTGCAACGATGCGTTCTGGCTATGCAAGGGGCGTGGAAAGACGTTGGCGAACATTAGCATGATTATGGGATGAGATGGCAATGAGACAAAATGTGGGCACGATGCAAAAATGCTGGAATGAAGCTGAGCTCGTAGTGAGCTAATGAACTGGTAGTTATCAGGTAGTTCTGGTATATTTTCTGGGCGGGTTTGGTTAGTTTTCAGACAAGAAAACTAACTCCTGTGGGCTGAACACGTGTCAGACAGGTGTCAGTTGTCTACCTAAGCAGTTGGGACTGTCAACTGCTGATTTTTCCTATAAATTGTTATATTTTGGGTTTGTTTTCAGTTAGTAAATATAAAGCTGCGGATTTCAGATTGATACGTTGTAATTTGGTTCCTTATTCCTGAGTTTTAATACAAGGTTGAGTTTTTCCGTAAACGTTGTTGTGTCGTTGCTTGGGTGTATTTTTGGTACTATGTTTCGGTGCATACTCGTTGTATAACGTTGTAGGAACGTGTGTGTTTTACATGCGGTCGGTGTATTTCCATTGCATGGCAGAACATTCACAGGGATGCTAGTTGTCGGTGTAACTAGGTCATCACTCGGTTAAGATTTTCGAGGTGAAAATTTGATTATGTGATAGTAGGTATCAGAGTAAGGCTACGAGTGGCCTCTGCATCGGCGTATGAGTGTACCACATCGTTGGAGGAACGACGAGGCATTGAACCAAACTGTTGGTCATGCGTTGACATTACGTTATTGAAAGACAACGGACAAACCGGGGGCAGTCTGAAATCAGCAATGTGATGTTGATTTGCAAATGGTGTCTTACATCATTGGAGGAGCGAGGAGATGTTGGACTAAGTCGTTGTATGCATGTTGAAACTACGTTATTGGTAGACAACAATCGGACTGGGTGTGGTCTGAAATCAGGTACGCGGTAATGCCTTATTTGGGATATGGCATTCCAGGAAACATCCTATACTCCGTGCTGAAATATAACTAGAGGCAACTAGTTATCGTGGGGATTTCCAAATGAGGTTTGTTGTGGTAGCAAACAGACTGGTGGTCAATCTGGTCATGGATGATGCTCTGTGGCCAACACGTTGCAACGAGTTGCAACAGACTTGTGGAAATACTGCGGGCAGAATGAGGAGCTTGTGGCAGTATCGTCGGCATAAGTGTATGCCAAATTCGGTTGCTATGGTAGCAATGAGTTGGTGGTCAGTCCGGTTACGAAAGGCATTCTGTGAAAAACACGTGGCAAGGAGATGCAACAAACAAGAGAGAAGTCTGCAGACAGATTTAGTGGACTGTGGCAGACGAAATTGACTAAGCTGTAATGAGTTGCAACGAATTGACAAAAGGCTACTGGCAGATTGGGAAGACTGTGGCAGTAATGTTGGTATAGGTATATGCCAAATCTAGTGGGTTGAGCTGGGGATGATTCGACGAGAACGTCAAATTCTTTTGGTGGAGGTGGTTTGTTGGCCTTTAACAAGGTTGGAGGACCAGTTGGCACGGACATGGTGCACTTTACTATTGGACGTAGTGCGGGTAGCGCGAACGAAAGCGTTGGCAACAAAGGCAATAACCTGATGCAACTTGGTGAACAGCGTTGCGGCATAACACCAGCAGGTGTTGGGCGATCTTAGGGGGAATGCTAGGATCGGTGCTATGTGGGTGCATGACAATGAGCAAGACCTTGGCATACGGCCAAAACAGGGTCAAGACGCGGTAGCATGCGTAAGAGGAATGGGGAGGCGTTGGACTAAGCTGTTGGGTGTGCGTTGGCAAAATATTGCGCCGTTGGGTAACGTGGATGCACGTTGGCGGTATTGGCAGAGGATGCCGGAATTAGGTTTTCTTGGAGAGTCATGGGACCAATAGAAGACCTTAGTGAGATACCAAGACAAAATAGTGCAACGTAGACGCAACGCTACGTTGTGGGCAGAGTCATGTGCGGAGCATAACAAACTGTTGGGAACGACAATATATTTTGGTGCGAAAATGCATACGGCGTTGGAAAGTCGTTGGGCGCAATGACGCAACGAGACAAAACGTGGGTGCAACGACATGTTCTAACCATGCAGGTGGCGTGACAAGAGGTTGGTGAACCTCGGCATGACTATGGGACGAGATGGCAACGAGACAGAATGTGGGCACGATGCAAAAACACTGGAATGAAGTTGAGCTCATGGTGAGCTGATGGACTGGTAGTTACCAGACAGTTTTGGTCAGTTTTCTGGGCGATTTTGGTTAGTTTTCAGACAAGAAAACTAACTCCTGTGGGATGGAAATGTGTCAGACAGGTGTTGGTTGTTTGCCTAGGTAGTTGGGGCTGTCAACTGCTGATTTTCCCTATAATTGTCATGTTTTGAGTATGTTTTTGATAAGTGAATGTATAGTTGCGGATTTCAGACCGATACATTGTAATTTTGTTCCTTGTTCCTGGGTTATAATATAAGATTGGGTTTTTCCGTAAACGTTGTTGTGCCGTGGCGTAGGTGCGTTTCTGGTACTGTGTTTCGATGTATACTCGTTGTATAACGTTGTAGGAACGTGTGTGTTTTACATACGATCGGTGTATTTTCGTTGCGTGGTAGAACATTTATGGGGCTGCTAGTTGTCGGTGCGACTAAGCCATCACTCGGTTATGATTTTCATGGTGAAAATTCAACCGTGTGTCATTTAGTAATATGTTCAAATAGGCTCCATTCAATTAGTAAGAACGAAATGATAAAATTATTTTTATTTCAAAAGTAAAATGACAAATTTTATCCTCCCTTGATTTCCGCCCTATTGATCCTAAGATTTTGATGGACAATTAAATGTTGATGTTTTTAGTGAACTAATGAGTTTATTGAGTGTTTTAGTGATAAAGTTTCATTGACGATTTAATCATGAAGAAATTGTTGAAGATGATTTTAGATGCAAGAGACTAACAAAGAGAAGAGCATTAAGAGACCGAAGATTTTGAAGAATCTAGGAAAAAATAATTTAGGTTAATTTTTACTCTTAACGTATCCTGACTAGGATCACACACGATACAAAAATGATTTTATGATTATGTGTGTTTTTGATAGGATCCTAATTAGTTAAACATATTTATTTCTATGTGAAGTTAAAGAAAAAATATTGATTTAAGAAATATTAAAAATTAAAATTGATTTAAGGAGTCAATTAAGTTAATCGAGAAAAGAAATCGGTTAAAAGGGCAAAAATGTCGAAGAGTTGAGTTAAAAATTAATTTTAGAAGAAGTGTTCCAGCAAGATCGGTCAACCAATCAATGAGGATTGGTTAACCGATGAAGTAGTGGCTGGGAATTATGCAATCTCTGAATCGTTCGGTCAACCGACGGGTCGACCAATGGCTAAATGTCGAACTCTCTGAATCGTAAGGTTGACAAACTGAGGAGTAGCGGTCGACCTACCATAGCTGGAATTTGGCCTGTGGAGCATCCTGAATTGTTCGGTCAACAGACATGCTTGAATTTTTGGCTTGGGCTATAACCTGAATTGAGCGGTTGACCTATGGATTTTGATTGGTCAACTGATGGTTCGGTTTCAGGTTTGGAGGATTTCATGGTTTTGATCAAAAGGTAACCGTTACTAGCCTTTTTATGCTTAAGATCTGAGAGATATCTCAGGGATTCGATGATATTTAAGATATATAGTTGCTATTTTGATATCCCTAAAGATATGGTTCATATATTTTAAGTATTTCTCAAATTGGTACGTTTAATTCTTTCTATCCTATTGATTTGAGATTGAGAAATATTTGAGGGATTAAATTGAAAGTTTTGAAAGTTATAATTAAGTAAATTGTACCTAGAATGAAAGATAGTGATATATGGGGTCTATAGGTGTCTTTTATATGCTTATCATTTAAAAACTAGCCGTTGGAGTTAAAGTGCTAATTGATTTGGCGTTACCAATTTGAGCTGTCTAGCGATCTGATTTGCAATCCATTGATGTTTTTCTAGTGAAATCGTTCCAAGCTTATTCTTTATTGAGTTTTTTTTTTTTTTTTTTTTTTTTTTTTTTTTTTTTTTTTTATTATTATTATTATTATTATTATTACTTGCTTGGCTATTCGATCTTGTAAAATCGTTTTTGAACTTTAAAAGTATAAAAATATTTGAAAAATGATTTGTGTGATAATCTGATTACGTGCTCAATTTTGTACTACCGGTATTATTTTTATAATCAAATTTATGTTTCCTCACTTAATTCTATCACTAGTAATTATCGGGACATTAATTGAGTTCAAATTAATCTGGGTGGTTGAAGCTCTAAGTGGAAAAAAATTTATCAATTTTGTAATTAGTGAGTTGTGTGCGAATTAGATACTATTGGAAGTATCTAATCAATGGTAGATTTGGGTTTCAATCTCTTCCGGTAAAGAGATTGATGTTTGATATTTACCTAGTGCATAAAAAGATTAGGTTACTCTTTTTCCTTGAAAAGAGATAGGAGTAATTCTTCCTGATTAGAATTAGATTATGTGAATTATAACAGTTCAATCCTTACCAGGTAAAAAGATACTTGGAGTGATTGTGATGTTTAATTCTTGAGTCTTAGGTATAAAAAGAATTAGGTTTGATCCTTAACCTGTGAAAGGATTATGTTAATCTTGAGCCTGAAAAAAAAAGATAAGGTTATTCCTAAGCCTGTGAAAAAGGATTGTAAAGGTTATTTCTGAACTTGGGAAAAAGAAATTGTAAAGGTTGATTCTGAGCCTGTGAAAAGAATCATCGTGTAAATGTTTTGTTTCTATCTGTTTAAAAGAATCTTAATGGTTTAGTGGGTGCGACTCTCTGTGGGGCTCAGAGAATTGGATTAGTCAAGAGTAACTTGGTGAACCAGTATAAATCTTGATGTGTTGTTCTCTTTACATTATTTATATTCTGTTGTTTGGGTGTGCACCTAGTCTATAATACTTATCCGATGCTATAACGATAATAATTAATTTAGGTTAAAATTAATTATTTAATTTTTCAAGTGTTATTTATCTGATAATTTTTATTACTACCCAATTTACCCTTCCTCTTAGGCAGCTCACTAGGCCAACACGCCCTAATAAGGTATTGGTAGAAAAATATTGAATATTCCATGTTTAACCATGTGATTTTAGGAATCCCAAATAGAAAATATCGAATAAAAAAAAAAATATTTGCTAAAAAAATTAAGCGTTTCGTTTTGAACTAACAACATTTTAATTATGATAATTAGAAATATATAATATTAGGGTTAATTACATTTTGTGTCCTATAGTTAGGTCTAATTGTACTTTACACTCCTGTGATATTTTCATCACCACTTACATCCGTTAACTGTAACGGTCAATGGCTGAAAATTGTTAATTAATAGTAAATGACATTTATACCATTTTAAGATTTTAGTAGAGTCAATTTTGATACTATTAAAAAATATAAGGGGTCATAGTGTATTTTTTTTTATTCGTCCTTCCCTTTATTTTACCATCTTCCTCAAACAACACCAATGGCCACCTAAAAAAATCACCCCCACACCAACCGTCGGCAACCACCAATCAACCAACCATCACCACTGTCTACTTTTTGTCTATTTTTCCTTTCTCTACCCAATCCTAGTGTTCTCTCCCTCTCTCTCTCTCTCTATATGTGTGTGTATAAATAGATGTAAGCTTCTTTTTAATGGGAAAAATACCAAATAGTCTCTTTAAAAGGTTAAATCTACAAAATAGTCCACTATTTTTTTTTTTTGCACAAGATGGTCCTTTAAAAAGCGTGGGTGTGCACAAGATAGTCATTTTTTTGGTTAAATGACAGTTTTACCCTTCCTCATTTCTTCTTCTTTCCCTTATGAATATGAGACTAACACAGGAGGCCAAAGTTCTTTCTTCTCGTCTCCTTTGATCCTGTGACAAAGGCTTCTGGCGAGAGAGAGAGAGAGAGGAGATGAAATCAGAAGCGATCAATGGCGTATTGATACCACTCCGATCGGCTTCGAAATTTTCCGTATAATCCATCAGTTATTTACCTTCTCGAATTCGCCTTCACCGGTAAGTTTTGTTTAATTCTTGAGATTTACGAACCCTGGAGTTTCTTCCTATGGCTTCCTCCATATCAAAGGCACAGTTGCTTTGTGCGTTCCCTTTCATTTTTCTTTTGGTTGCTAGTTGATATTAATGGCTTTGGAGAAACCGAGAATACGGATCTGTTCGGGTGTCACTTTATCATTGCCCACTCTACCTAACAAATATTGACAGAGCTAAAACCGTGTACTTACGAGTTTGTCAGCATATAGTGAGGATTTGAGGTTAGAATTGTTGTTTGTGGTTGTTTTTTGTTAAAAGATCGTTGCTGGGTGAGTTTGTAGAGAGGAAATTTGGATGGTTGAATTGTTAGGGTTTTAATTGCGTTGATCAAGTTTTTTGAATAGATTGTGCAACAGTGTCATGTTGAATATAACATGGTGTTATATTCAACGTCACACTGATCCAAATATTTGTGGAGTTTTCAAGATTCTAATTGCGTGGATCAAGTTTTTTGAATTGATTATGTAACAATGTGATGTTGAATATAACATAATGTTATTTTCTTAATATGATGAATTAATTTTCGGAAAGAGTTTTGCTATAGTTGTTTTGTGTTTTTGTGATAATATATGATGTTGAATATAACATCATGTTATTTTTAACATGATATTGATTTGTTGTATCCATTTTTTTTTCATTTGAATACAATATGATACCATGTTGAAATATAACACGATCGTGTTATATTCAACAATATTTTATTTACAAACATTATTTATTTCTTTTAAAAATATTTTTCGTATTCTTTAAGAATTATCATGATTTAAAATAGGATGATATCATGTTGAATATAACATGATGTTATATTCAATACAGATCTGTCAGTATGAAAATATCGTTTTTCATCATCTGTTCGGATTTTTTCAAATTGAAGTGTTTGATGAAGTTTCTGTACATATTTATGTAATGAATCTCTCTATTTTTTGTTAATTAAACGATAGATTTGGAGTTGCGACGATGAGTTTTTTCGTAATGGATCTCGGATGAACAGTAACGCAGGAGTAAAATTCTCCAAAAAGTGAAAAGGACTATTTTGGTAACATATTTTTGAAAAAAATTTTATTCTGTAGTTTTCTTCTCCTGTGAGGATAATTTGGTAAGTGCCTTTTTTTAATTTTTCTTCTCCTGTGAGGATAATTTGGTAAGTGCCTTTTTTTAATTTATGAAAATAAAAACAGAATAGCATTGACTAATGAGGATTTCTGGAAAAACCCAACTCCAAACAAATCTTCTCTCTCTAGTACTGTGCCGGTAGCGGAGGTTACCGCTTCTTGGAACTCATCTCCAGAAGCAAACATGGAATTCGAGAAGATCGAAGTGGCCAACCCAATCGTCGAGATGGGCTGTGAGGCTTCACTTCGCCACCTCTGTTCTTAGCTCTCAGCTCGTGACAAGTTCCACAGTAGAGCACCCCCCCGTATTCCCAAATTGCATCGATGCTTTTGAGGAAAAAAAAAGAGTACAAAATCTCTATTGAACCGTTCGTTCACATCTCTTTATTTACATGTTTATGGTTGATTTTCTTTGATCTTAAATGGGTTCATTGAATTCATGCGCGTTTTTGTTTTCGCAGTACTTGTTCTGGAGTAGTGTTTTTGGGGTCTTCACATTAAGTGGCTTTTACTTTTGTTCTTGTTCTTGACAGGCCATGGCTGTAATTTTGGTTGAAACCGCTTGAGAGAGGAGAAAGAGAGAATAAAGAAAATTTGATCAACCAAGTTTGCAATTAGTTTGAACAAAATGATAAAATTATCTTTAATTTTAAAATGAAATAACGAAATTACCCGTCTAAAGTACATAAGGGAAGTGTAAGTCGTAACGAAAATACTTTAGAGATACAAAATACAATTAAATCTAATGACAAGAATACAAAGTATAATTAACCTTTAAAAGTATAAAAGTCATTCAACATAGATAGATACATTGGTAATAAAAAGAAAGAAATTGCACACCCAATGATTATGTTTTCAAAATCATAGAGAAAATGCATACGTATGGTTACAACTTCCAAAATCAAAATTAAAGATAAAATGCATAATCACTAATTATGCATGAACATCGGCTTGTATGAGTTCAACCCTCTCTCCCAACTTATGTTAAAAAAAAAAAAAAAAAAAAAAAAAAAAAAAAAAAAAACACAAAAAAAACAACAACTAATTATGCATGAACAATTCATTGTTTTGAAAATAGGGTAATGATCTTTTTGGTCCCTCACAAATGCTCCCGGTATTTAATTGACTCATCGTATTTGGAAATATACACATTTCGTTTCAAATTGGCCCTTCAATGTGAAAGGAAGGGTATTTTGGTCATTTCATGTTCAAAAATAAGAATAATTTCATCATTTTATTCTAACAAATTTAATAGGATCTATTTGTAAATTATTCTAAAATGAGGGACCAAAGTGTATTTTTTCCTTTTTTCACTCCATTTTCTTCCCAATTCTGCACATTTCACAAATACTTGAGGATTTTTCCCACCACCAACCCTAAACCTTCTGCGTTGCTTGACCGGGAGGAAGATGAGCTCTCCGTTTTGTTTTCCAAAGAAGAGTGAATCGAGCTCCGGGAAGACATCGGTATCGACCCATCTCTGATTCAATTTTACAGGTGGAGGAGACCAAGTATGTGTTCGAGGCAAAAAACATCCAGAGAAGGGAGATCTTGGTACTGTCCACGCTCCAATGAAAGATGAATCCTGTGACCACATTATCCGTTCTCGATTTCATCACAAGAAGGCTGGAATTGATGAACCATCTCTGCTGGGAAGTTCTCAAGAGGTGCGAGTTTCTCCTCGTCTGTGTCTCCAGTGAGCTCCATCGTTTTCCACGGCGACAGGCATCTTCTCAGCATCCAGCATCGCTAGATGTTCCCTATTTCCAATCCCCGCATGTTAAATTGCCTACATCTTTACATTTAAAAATCCCAGAAAACCCAGTTCATAAAATCATGAATTCACCATTGTTGTGGTGCTATTTCTATGAATTGAATGATGGGTTTTTGAGATTCATTTGGGAAAAAATTAGAGGTGGAGATGGTTGGCATTTTATCCGGAAGAAGTCTTATCATCAAGAACATCAACATATTAATGAGTATTATATATTTCAGTAATTTTCTCCTCTGTTTCTGTGTGTAAAATCATTTTCTTATATAAACAAATAGAGGTGGATACGGAAGTGGTGGTGGATACGGATGTGGACGTCGCGATGGTTGAGGATACGGAGATGGTGGCGGTTCACGTTACTCAACGAGCGGCGGCGGCGGAGGATGGAATATGTAGATCGATCCTTCAGGCATTCTGACGAGCTCCCCTATCTCGTCGGACCTCCGTTCCAAGTACAACGTGAGGTCGAGGCCGTTGGTTGGTTGGTGTTTGTTAGCAAGGGTGCTGGCCGGCCGTCAGTGATGTGGTGAGGGAGGTGGCAGAAGAAGACGATGAATGGAATCCAAAATACACATTTGACTCTTAAAATTTAAGGAAAATAAAAATGACCCCAATTAAATATATTAATGGGTATAAATATTATTTAAATAAAAATGACCCCAATTAAATATATTAATGGGTATAAATATTATTTAACAGTAATTAATAAAAAATTTAAATGAAGAGTTAATTTGAAATGAAAACGAAATGTCAAATACCAAATGAATCTATTTTTAAATTGTATTTACGAGGGACCATTTTTTTTTTGTTTTTGTTTTAAACTTACCTTGCTTTTTATAGGCATATTGGGAGTAGTGGAGGACCGGAGGTGGCAACCCCATTCGAGGTTTTTTTTTTTTTTTTTTTTTTTTTTTTTGTAATATTCATTTTAATTCTAATATTCATGTTAGGAGTAATTTTGTTCCATTTTATTTTGGCAAGGAGTTTCGTTTTCAAAAAATTATAATTTCACTGTCTAAAGGTAAGACGTTAAACATTTGGGCAACAATTTTTTTTTTTCCAAAACTTTGTAAAACGTTATTTTTTTTTCATTTTTTTTTTTTTTATCAAAATCAATATAAACTGTTAATTAAAAGATATTTTTAAATACCGGTTGATTTATAATATAGATAGGAGTTAATGACTTTTTGTCTACAAATACGGTCAGTATTCAATTGGCTCCTAATATTTGAAAATAGATAATTTGGTTTTTAACATTTCATTTTTAGTTTCCAATTGGTTTAATTGACAAATCTGTTAGGTCAACTTAACACTCAAAGGTCATTTTGGTCATTTTCTAATTAAAACACACAGGCATATTTTTTTTTAATTAAATAAGATATGTTTGAAAACAATTCTAAACTTAGAGGGTCAACAACGTATTTAACCCTCATCTATTCCCAAACCCACCCCTACCCCTTCCCTTGGTGAATAATTTTCCCACCCCCACCCCCACCCCCACCCCTCTGACGACGGGAACCCGAAGAGCTTCTCCAAGCTCCCAACACTGTCCCTGCAATCGAGTTCCAACCTCACCACCGTCACCATCCGCCTCCACCGGTGCCGCCACAACGAACCGGAGGTCTCGGAAGCAGCCCGATCCCATGTCCAGGTCTGGGTTTTCTCTCTCATACCCGATCCCATGCTCGATCCCCATTTTCCTTCAGAACGATCCTCATCTTTTCCTGTCCTCCGACGAACAATCCTTAACTCCTCCCCTAAATAAAAAATCCCGAAATCGCAATCCCTAAATCTAAAATCCGAAATCGCAATCCCTAAATCGAAAATCCCGATATCGCAATGAAACGAACGTCTTGATTTTGGTGGGTGGTTCGTCGGAGGAGGAGAAGATATCGAGGGGACAGGTATCGGCTGTGATGGCAGTGGGAAAAGAGTTTTTGTTTCTCTCTCTAGGAAGAAGAAGAAGATGTGTTGCCGTGGAGGAAACTGTGGCTGCGGCGCCGGATGCAAGTGCGGCACTGACATGGAGAAAACTCACCGAAGGATCTGAGATGGCTATGGCCATTGAAAATGATTTTATCTATTATGGTGGTAGAGAGTTAAAGAGAACTCCTTTCTTTTATCTAACGATGGCTTCTTAAAAACAAAAAAAAAAGAAAAGAAAAAAAGAAAAATGGCCATGGACGTGGTGTTCTTTACATATAGTAAATATTATTTAAAAAAAAATTACTGGAAAAACTAGTTTTTTAACATATTTATGAGATGCGAGCATCCGGTTTTTGGAACACTGAGACTAGATCCCGGTGTTCCGAACATCGGGATCATTTGGTACTTTTTTTTATTTAAACTGATCCCGGCGTTCACAACGCCAGGATCATTAAATAATTTTTTTTTTTTTTTTTCAAGCGGTCCTGGTGTTCACAACAGCTGGACCGTAACGGCACATCGCCGTTTCAGAAACGGCGATGTGCCGTTTGGTTTGGCTGGTCAAACGGTACACCGTTTGACCGACCAAAGGTTGCCTACTTTTTGCAGGTAGTCTTTTGCAACCGCTTTTGCAGTTGCAAATTTGACCACCATCGGTTTTTGCTTCCGATTTTCACGACACTGAGACCAAAAACCTATTTTACCACCCCCTCTCTCATTTTTCTTTGCTCATTACGATTTCTCCTCCCTTAGACCTCATTTTTTGCTCTTTCTCCTCCATTCACAGAATGTTCCTCTTCCATTTAGATTTCTCCTCCTCCATTCATAGGTAAGTGTTTTTTTTTTTTTTTTTTTTTAATTTATTTAGTATATTTTTTACTTGTTATTTGTTAGTTTGATTAATTTACTTATTTATTAGTTTGATTGATTATTTGTTTCTTATACACATAATATACTGTTTAAAATAATAATTAATTAGTTTAGTTGTAAATTTAATTTTTAAAAACATTAAAAAAAAATATTAGAGGAAAGTTTAATTTAATTTATTAGTTAGTTTGTTTGTTTTGTTAGTTAATTAGCTAATTTAATTTGTTGGTTTAGATTTATTAGTTAGTTGGTTAGTTTAATTTGTTAATATAGTTGTTAAATTAAAAATTACACTTTGATCCCTTCCACATGTGTAGGAAAATATAAATTAATATATTATTTAAAAAAAAAATGTTAGTTAGTTAGATAATTTTTTTAATTTAGCTATTTAATTAGAAATATACACTTTGGCTCCTGAAAGTTTGACAATTAGAAAAATATAAATTTTTAATATATTGTTTTAAAATAAATTGTTAGTTAGTTTCATTTTTGAATTTAGTTATTTCATTTAAAATATATTTGTTTAATTTGTTAATTTAGTTGTTAAATTAAAAATTACACTTTGACCCATTTCACATGTATAGAAAAATATAAATTAATATATTATTTAAAAAAATTGTTAGTTAGTTAATTTAATTTTTTAATTTAGTTATTTAATAAAAAATATGCACTTTGGTCCCTGAAAGTTTGATAATTAGAAAAATATAAAATTTTAAAATATAGTTTTAAAATAAATTGTTAGTTAGTTTCATTTTTGAATTTAGTTATTTAATTAAAAAAAATATTTGTTTAATTTGTTAATTTAGTTGTTAAATTAAAAATTATACTTTAACCCCTTTCACATGTGTAGGAAAATATAAATTAAAATATTATTTGAAAAAATTGTTAATTAGTTAGTTTAATTTTTTAATTTTGCTATTTAATTAAAAATATGCACTTTGGCCCCTAAACATTTGACAAGTAGAAAAAATATAAATTTTTAATATATTGTTTTAAAATAAATTGTTAGTTAGTTTCATTTTTGAATTTAGTTATTTAAGTTAAAATATATTTGTTTAATTTGTTAATTTAGTTGGTAAATGAAAAATTACACTTTTGCCCTTTCACATGTGTAGGAAAATATAAATTAATATATTATTTGAAAAAATTGTTTGTTGGTTAGTTTAATTTTTTAATTTAACTATTTAAATAAAAATATACACTTTGGCCCCTGAAAGTTTGACAATTAGGAAAATATAAAATTTTAATATATTGTTTTAAAATAAATTGTTAGTTAGTTTAATTTTTTAATTTAGTTATTTAATTAAAAAATATTTGTTTAATTGTTAATTTAGTTGTTAAATTAAAAATTAAACGTTGGCCCCTTTGACATGTGTAGAAAAATCCAAATTAATATATTATTTGAAAAAATTGTTAGTTCGTTAGTTTAATTTTTTAATTTAACTATTTAATTAAAAATATACACTTTGTCTTCTGAAAGTTTGACAATTAGAAAAATATAAAATTTTAATATATTGTTTTAAAATAAATTGTTAGTTAGTTTAATTTTTGAATTTAGTTATTTAATTAAAAAATATTTGTTTAATTTGTTAATTTATTTGTTAAATTAAAAATTACACTTTGGCCCCTTTCACATGATAATGAAAATATAAATTAATATATTATTTGAAAAAATTATTAGTTAGTTAGTTTAATTTTTAATTTAGTTATTTAATTAAAAAATATGCACTTTGGCCCCTAAAAGTTTGACAATTAGAAAAATATAAATTTTTAATATTTTGTTTTAAAATAAATTGTTAGTTAGTTTAATTTTTGAATTTTGTTATTTAATTAAAAAACTCGTTTCTATAATTTGTTAATTTAATTGTTAGATTAAAAATTATACTTTGGCCCCTTTTACATGTGTAGGAAAATATAAATTAATATATTATTTAAAAACATTTATTAGTTAGTTAGTTAAATTTTTTAATTTAGCTATTTAATTAAAAATATACACTTTGGACTCTGAAAGTTTGACAATTCGAAAATATAAATTTTTAATATATTATTTTAAAATAAATTGTTAGTTAGTTTAATTATTGAAATTAGTTAAAATTGTTAATTAGTTGGTTTAATTTATGAATTTTGTTATTTAATTGAAAAACATGTTTCTATAATTTGTTAACTTACTTGTTAAATTAAAAATTACACTTTTGGCCCCTTTGTAGGAAAGCAACTAAATTAAAAAATTAAACTCAAATTAACTAACAATTCATTTTAAAACAATATCAAAATATAAATTTAATTTGTCAAGTATATATAACGAGTTTAATTTATTACAAATACATTTTTCAACTTCATCAATAATTGAATTTAATTTATCAAAATCAGGTTTGGAAATATCTTCTTTTTCATCTACAACAACATATTAATTGTTACAGATGAGAAAAAAGATATTTTTAAACCTGATTCTGATAAGTTAAATCGATTATTTTTTAATTAAACAACTAAATTAAAAAATTAAACTCAAATTAACTAACAATTTATTTAAAAACAATATATTAAAATTTATTTTTAATATTTGATGGAGTTGAAAAACATGCATTGACTACGTATTTGTAACAAGTTGAACTCGTTTTATGTGTGGGAAAATAAAAATTAATATATTGTTTTAAAAAAACTTGTCAATTATATATAACGAATTTAATTTGTTATAAATACGTAGTCGATGCATGTTTTCGACTTCATCAATAATCGACTTTAACTGATGATTATTGATGAAGTTGAAAAATCTGCATCGGCTATGTATTTGTAACAAAACTTTGGCTATTTAAGGTATGACAATTAGAGAAATATAAATTTTAATATATTTGTTGGCCTAGTAGAATATCCAAGAGGGGAGGTGAATTGGATAATTAAAATTATATCAGAATAAAATTTGAATAAATCAAATAATTAATTTTATGTCTGAATTAATTATTATCTTTATACCACAACGGAATTATAATAAATCTAAGTGCACACCCAAATAACAAAAATAGCAAAGTAGTAATACAGCACACAAAAGATTTATACTGGTTCACCAAACTACTTTTGGCTAATCCAGTTATCCGAGCTCTACGGAGGTCGTACCTACTAAAACTAAGATCCCTTTAAAGGTAGGAACCAAACCCGTACACTGATTCTTTTACATGCTCAGAATCAACATTTACAATATCCTTTTCTCAGGCTAAGGAATGACTTTTACTTTTTACAAACTAAAGAATAACCTAATTCTTTTTAACACAAAGGTACAAGAATCAAAACCTCACAAAACACTTCAAGTATCATTTTCATAGGTAAGGATGGAACCTTTACAAAACACTCAAAATATAATTCTTATCTAGAAAGAATTACTACCTTAATCTCTTTATAGGAAGAGACTGAAACCCAGCTACCCTTGATTAAATATCCCCAATGATATTTAACCCGTCACAACTTATCAATACAAAAATTGATAAGTAGTAAATCTCACTCGGAGCTTCTACCACCCCAGATAAATAAAAACTCAATTAATATCCCAATTAGTGATAGAAATATGTGAGATACAGAAATCTGATTTTAATAAGAATATGGGTAGTAAATTGGAGCACATAATCAGATTCAAGAAATTGTTTGAAAGAATATTTTCTTTAAAAATCAAAAATAATTTCTAAGATCAATTTCCAAAATATAAAATAATAAACAATAAACAATATGGACAGATCTCACCCGGAATCCACAGAAATAATGATTAGAACAGTATAGCTTTAAATCCGGTATCAGCAAGAATAGATCGCAATTGATTATCAGAATCACTCGTAGAATAGCTCACAATAACGTAGAATACTAAATCTTATAAAAACTCTCTCAAAATGATATAGAATGATTAACTTCTCTTAGAATGATTAGCTTCTCTAATAAAATTCGCAGGTATATTTAAAGGAACATGTAATCAGCCTTCTAACGACAAGTTTACAAGTGTCATGACAATAAAAAGATCTTATAGACCCCTTATAACATAATAATTTCATTTAGGTTCAATTCCACTTAAAAACATCTTTTAAATCTCTCAATTGAACCCCTAAAGTATTTCTCAATTAAAATAAATAAGTATATAATCTATTTTAATTACCAAATTGAGAAACATTAATATTTAATGAATCATTTTGAACGGATTTAATTAGTATATGAACCATATCTCAAATATAAAGAATATCCCCAAAATCACCAAAATTACTCTCAAATCCTAACAAAAAATGGCTACTTTTGGATTTAAAATCGGATCAAACAATATCCTGAAACGGTGCATTCGGTTGACTGCCCAATTGACTGGACGAATCAGGGAGTAGCCATCGCAATACATCAGTCGACCACTCAGTCGACTCTTCTATTCAGAGTGTTCAGTTGTTTTCACCGGTCGACCTGTCGGTCGACTCTTCGATTCAGAGAGTTTAATTGTTTTCACCGGTCGACCTGTCGATTGACTCTTTGATTCAAAGAGTTCATCCACCATTGGCCGGTTGACTCCTCAATCGACTACTACCTTCTGGATCTTTTCTCTGATCTCGTTTTTTACTTACTTTCTTTTACGATTTCGCCCTTTTATCCATTTTCTCTCTTAAATAAGTTTTACTAATATTCTTATATTTCATTTTAGTCATTCAAGATTATTTCTTTTCAATTTACATAGGAGCAAATAATTTCACTTAACCAAAACACACATAAAAAATAAAATTCATTTTGTGCCATGTGTGTGTTCCTAAATGGGATATTAAGAGTTAAGATTTACTTGTGTTGTTTTTTCTAATTTCTTCAAACTCTTAATTCCTCTTCATCATCTTGATATCTTCATTTTTCATCTATTCAATTTGACGTCTTCATTACTGGACCTTTAAATCACTGAAACACTCAATTAAACATTAGTTCCATCAAAATATCAATACTTAATTGTTCATCAAAATCTTAGAATCAATAATATTGTTTTAGAAAAAAAAATTATTAGTTAGATTATTTTTGAATTTACTTGTTTAATTACAAAATGTGTAATTACAAATTGTGCACTTTCATCCCTCAAATTAATTGAATATATTCTGTTGAAATTAACTTGACGTGGAATTTATATTCCATTTAGAGTTAAAGTTAAAATAATTATTGAATAAATTAAAAATAAGTAAAATTGTCACACCCCACCCCAGATACCCATCACCGTGGGGCTCGGAGTGACGTTGACAAGACATCATCCAAATGTCAAACCAACTAGGAAATGACAAAGGGCATATACCATATATATTCAACCACAAATGTCACCAAATACAACCTCTCTAGTTGGGGACACACTTGTCCCTGGAAATAATATCAACACAAAAATATAACAACCAAGAACCTCTCACAGGTTCGCCTCAGACAGCTCCTCCCAAAGTACTTCCATGCTACACCAACACCGGACTCTACCTAGTCCAGTAGGGGACCGACTCCTAGCTACTGTACCTGCGAGTGTATTGCCTTCTTAATAAAAGCATTTTAGATGGATCAAGCATAAAACATGTAACTATCACATATTGAATAATGATATAAAAGTCTTATAACATAAATATCTCATCTTGAAGGAAAACTCATTTTTCTTGCCACCACAAAATCAACGTATATATATATATATATATATATATATATATATATATATATATCATCTCAACTAAGCAGTGAAAATCATCAAGAATAATTCAGCTAACCGTATAGTATAATGAAATCCGAACATACCAATCCAGTATAAAAGAATATATATAAATGTACTCATCCCAATCACCATATACGATAAACACCATATATGACAAAAGACCACACCACTCTCCGGCTAGCCATAGTGATCGTTTTAACCTCACGATCGAGAGTTGTAACGGTACCGTACCATCCGTAGGATATGCCTTCCTAGTAGAACTAACTGCGCAGATAATCACCTACCGGACGTCTCCGAAGGACATAATATCAATCACCACCTGTCGGACCACCCTCTGGACAGAACATAATATCAATCACCACCTGCCGGACCACCCTCGGGACAGGATATAAACTATGACATAGTCCAATCAACAACATCGTCAAATCAATAACGTCATCGTCAAACCAATAACGTCAACCTCTATTTCCAAAACCGATTTAATCCAAAAATCATGTTTTTCACTTTCTTTTAAAAACCCACTGATTTCAATAAATCATTTCTTTCTACCTTTTTCTTTAAAAACCAACAAAATTCACATTTTCAAAACACCCAAATTTGCTTGATCCATATAAGTTATAAATTCGCCTAATTTTAAATAAACACATTTTTCCATCATATATATATGAAAATAGATTTACTAGAAGACAATACACTCACCTGATTATCCACTCCGAAGACTTTTACCGCCTATTCTCTACTGGTACTCCGGTGCCTGCGAACCTAATAGTGACAAGGCCTAAATTAATATTTTATGTAAAAATAACCTAATCATGCCATGCAACCCTAAATCCCATAATTTACTATTCCCCACATTTTATTATGAATATTATTATTATGCTAATATTGTTCCGTTTAAAATTTATTATATCGAATTTGTTAATGCGAGCGGTCTCACTATTTCCTATCGCCGTTTCAACATTTTTTTGATGCTAGTAATTAAATTAACATTCATAAAATTTAACGAGAAAACATTACCCGTTCTGAAATGGTTGTCGATCTCCTTAAAAATTTCTTAATATATACTCTTGCTCCCATCGCTTAAGCGAACTTCCCATCGTCGAGGTGAATATGCTTATTCCCTTCCTTGATTTACTTACTGACGCTCTACTGCCTAGGCCGAAAAACCATTGCCTAGGCGAATGCTCCTTCTTCTTTCTCTGATTTGCATACTGACCCAATTTCGCCGAGGTGAACTCCGTTCTGCCTAGGCGAACTTGCCATCGACTGACCTACTCTGTTTTTCCCAAAACCAACCTTCTCCCTTTTTTTCTATCTCCTCGCTTACTCCGGAAACCACCTCCCATGAATATCCATTCACACACACAACATACACAATACACACCCACATGCACACCGTAATAACACACACACACCCCGCAAGATCAACACACATACGAAGACAACTTCACATGCAGACAACTCGGCAACGACGGTGACAATCAGATCACGCACCACCGCCACCTCTGTTGGACCAACTCACTGACCAAACTTACCACACACATATACCCAGCAACACACACACAACCTACTCACACACATGGAAGCACCAACGGAAACAGAAATACACACGTACACACCATCACAACACACACACAATACCCACAAACCTCACAAATGCACACACACACTCATGATCATCACCACCATCGTCGGAACACGTGCACACACAACATCACCAAACGGAAACAAAAAATAGGGAACACAAACAAATCAAGCACACACACCCACATACCCACATGATCGCCGGCCAAATAGAGCGCACACACACACACACACACACCTGGATCCTCTCACCTAACGAACCACTTCCAAAAACATACCCTTCCGAAACGAACAACCTTCTCTCTCTCTTCGGTTTTCTCACAGTCGAACGACAACCCACCGCCGGTCACCTTCCGAACGGACCATCTTCTCTCTCTGTTTTCTTTTTCTTTTTCTTCTGTTCTCTCTCTCTCTCTCTCTCTCTCTATATATATATATATATATATATATATATATATATATATATGCGTTGAAAAAGAAGAGTCCCAAACCTCATCGACCTATTGCTCCCTCCTCTCCGTTCTCGATTGTTTTGATCGCTTCTCGATCCTTCTTCCTTCTCTCTATTGTGCGTGTGTGTATATGTATGAATGTATGTATGTGTATATATATATATATGTGTGTGTGTGTGTGTGTGTGTGTGTGTTTACAAATGGGGGCCGGCCAAGTGGCCCTTCCTTTACCGCCTCTCTCTATTTATCTGTATATATATATATTATATATGATTTGCATAATCCTCCCCTTTAATTTAGATTAAGGTATAAATTGAACCAATTTCTGATTTTGAGGTTATATAAATTACAATTTGACTTTTTAACTTTTAAATCACACAATTAATGGCGCTATCCACCCCGTTATTTTTAAATGTGCTCCCATGCGACTCAAATTATACGTATTAGAAAAATCAGGGTCTTACAAAAATATTAAAGATTGAAAATAAATTACTCAAACACAAAAAAAATGAACACTATAAACCAACATACTTTTGTGATTAAGTTTTAGTTAACGATATTATTTTCTTGTTTTGTTTTGCCTTGTGAAATGATAGCCACTTGAAATGGATCATGTTCGGTTGTTATTGTATTGGGGTGGTAGAATATTAGAAGATACTGAGTTCGGGGTTTGTTACAGTATCTTTGGTTGTCCATAGGGGAATAACCTCAAATGAATTAATTGAGATGCTAAAATCGTGTGTTCTTGAAGATGGGGTTACTGGAAATTTGAAACTCAAGTGTAGGATACTGATGGCTCTTTTTGGGTTGAATTATAAATATGCGTTGTTTTCATTGAGGACGGCATTAAACTAAGTGCTTGAGTTACCTCTTTACATGCCCTCGCTTCTTGTTGTTGAGGTATATGTAGAGATAGAATGAACATTTGATGATGGTCCAAATTTCCCCCTCCCAAAATGGTCATTTTACCAACTTAATGACCTAGAGTTTTAATCCGTACAGTACCCAATCTGATAGACAATTTTTCGGCACCGTCCCCCAAGTAGTCCAGTTTAATTACACCGTCACACCCCCTTACATTCTAGAATAATATCATTCCCACAGTACTCTCATGCTGCGCCACCAATTACTTGAGTCCAATTACACCATCCCTCCCACCCCCTATATTCTAGAACAAGATCATTCTCATAGTGTGATTAACCGTACTCATGGCACCAGTTCTGCTCTTCCACATCACCATTATTCGCCGAGTAATCCACCGCAAGACAACATAAGTAATTATGGTGGTAAGTTTGATACAATTGATAGTCTCCACTAAAGGCCCAAGAATTACCCAAGAGGGGGGTGAATTGGATTTTGGCAAATAATTCGTTATTTAAAATCTAGTCAATATAAACTGAGTGTAAATGTGATTAAGTGCACAATGGATATTCAAACAAGAGTAATAATCACAAACACAAATATATGCGAAAATGTAAAGAGTAGAGTTAGAGAGATTGACATTGGTATTTTATAGTAGTTCGGCAAACACCCTTTGCCTAATCCACTCCCCCGAGCTCCTTCGAGGATTCACTATCTTTGATCTTCTTACGGGTGAAGAATAAACCGTTTAAGTCACCGCTTAAGAAGTATGTATCTCAAGTCTTTACAATATGGAGTGAATATATTCCACTCACAAATTTATCCTCTTGAGTAAAACCCTTACTCAAGATTTACAATGAAAATCTCACCGTCTCACAAAATGGAGTTTCAACACTCACAAGATATAGAACTCAAAAATCTATGTGTGTGAAGCAAATACAACAAATACTCAAGAAATATGAATCAAGAAGAGTAGAAATATTTTTGGACAGATTTTAGCTTAGAAGCCTTTGGTAGTATCACTTTGATCTTTGTAGTTCACTTGATTGATACTTTGATAGCTTAATTTCTTCCAGCAATCTTCTCTTCTTTTATAGATGTAGAGAATGTAGGAGGATATCTCATTTGAAAAATTTGAGAGCAAATGACCGTTTGAAAATCTTCTTCAAATTTCAACATTCAAATTGCATAGTGATAGGTGTGATCTCCCTACGTATTTTCAAACCGAACTAAGTTGGTTTTCGAGCGTTTATATAGTATTTTATTATGTTTTAATTAGTTTTTATATTTTTGTATTAAATCAGGTGTGTGGGGCAAAAAGATAGGAAACTGGAGCGAAAACAATGATATCGAACCGAAGGCGAGTCGATATTATGGTAGATAAACAAGCAAGGAGACAAAAATATGAAGGAAGCCCACCGCCTAGGCGTCCAGACCTCCGCCTAGGCAATGAAGATGCTGAGAATGACAAAAGGCTACTGACAGCCCACCGCCTAGGTGGAAAATTCCTCCACTTAGGTGAAAACCCCAACAGAAACATTTCCAAGTCTACTGCCTACTTTTTCCCCTAGGCGGTCACTAAACCTGCAAAGCCGGTAGAGGTGCTCTAACTTCAAGGTTAGTTTGGACTATGATTCAATCCGATTTTAGAAAGACTCAAAACATGGAAATTGTATAACTTTTTATTAGATTTCCATAGGGTTTTGAATCACCTCAATCGGAGATCGGACAAAGAAGTTATAGCCAAAACAAGAAAGAGTATCACCGTCGCAGCGGTGACACCACCGCCGCAGCAGTCGCCCTGCACCAATAAAGTGTTTTTAGATATTGTAGGATATTTTTAGCCCTATATCCTTGCCTAATCTATTCTCTCCATCCATTAGGTCCTTCCTAGGGTTAGATAGAATAGAGAGAGAGTTTTGGAGAGTGCTCATTCATATCGGAAGGAGAAGATCAACACGCGGATAAGGAGAATCGTTCGGTGGACAGTTTTAGCAGCTAATCTTTGGATATCGGCTAAGTTTACCCGTTTTAAATTTTATTTCTTATCTTCTATGTATGTTTGAGCATGTTTAACCTAGTTTCAATTGTATAAATAGCTATGGCCATAGGTTAAATGTGGATTATGTATGGGATTAATATCGTTTATAAAAACGTAATTTTGGTTTAGTTGCGTTTCTTTGATGATTGTTCTTCGCTATTGGGAGTGTGTTTATCATATTGTTTGTTTATTATTCTTAGATTTATATATTAAGAATACGGGGTTTGATAAATCCCGAATTCGGATTAGAATAAACAAACGCCACGATCCAATAACCCGATCGAGGTTAGGATTGTGGACAATCTATAACGTTGGGGCAAGACTCACGCGACCTAGGGTCGTTAAGACATTGAGGATGACTTATTCGTTAATTCAAAGTCACGTATTCCCTCGTCTTACACTCGGGAGAGGTGGCGAGTGAATTTTAGAACTGAGATTGTCGATAGGGTAAACACAATGCATGAAATCTATAACATTAGGGCGAGACTCACGTGACACCGAGTCGTTAAGACGTTGAAGGGGACTTCTTTGTTGACATGAAATCACATTATATCCCTCGTCTTACACTCGGGAGAGGTGGCGAGAGAGTTTACGAATATCGAGATTATCAAATACGTCGAACACCATTATTGTAAACTAAACGATATCAAACTCGTTTAAGTAAATAAAGGTAATCCCTAAATAATTGATCTCATAACTATCTCGTATTAGTAATTAGTATAGTTAAAGTAGTATTTTAGTATTAGTATTAGTTAATTAAATTACATTTTTGTTACCTAGATAAAGTCGAGTTATGACAATCGTGGTATTCGATAGTAAGAACACCAATCCCTGTGGATACGATACTCGATCGAAATGTCCACTATACTAAAACTTGATCCGTACGCTTGCGGTGAAAGTGGCAGTGCTTAATTAATGGCCACCACATAGGCTCATTTCCATTATCTCTACAGATTTGTCAAGATTCTTTTTTATTTTTTCAACCTCATTTAATGCTTAGATAGTATAATTAAATGCAAAGGACCCATGGTCCATTCACGTCTTTGAGGTAGTGGAATATTACAGTTATATATCACATATACAATGTATATAATTGAGTATGAGTGGTAATGATGATTGTAGATAAAACATGATAGAGTTGTTCAAAGTTGGATATAAATCATTGAATGTTAGGCTCCTCAACTTTGAAATATGCATCAAGTTTATTCAAGATATGATGCCTTTTACATTTGTGGAAGACAAGGTATGGGCTTGCATTAATTGAGTTACCCTACCACTAAGTCAAAATGATATCTTTGTATTCCTATTTGGTTGCCTTGACAAATTCAAGATTTATACTTGTATATTTATATGATTATGAATTTGATCATTTATATAAATAATATATAATGTATATCATACAATTATACAATCCAATTAAGCACATACAAGCATTTAAAGCATTTGAACACTTAGAATGCATTTAGCATGATGAAAACAGAATTTTCATACCATTTGAGTCAATTTGTCAATTAATCATAGATGTAATGATAAACATATCAATTGATCATGCATATATCATGTAGACATGTTAAACTAACATCCCATGGCATGATTTGAACGTTTCGAACAAAATATGATATGCAAATCCAAATTTGAGTTCATGACAAAATTCTACATTTTGAGTTCTAAAATGTTTTAAGATATTTTGATCAATTTCTTTTTAATTCAACATTATATTGATCAAATTGAATGATGAAAACATGTTATATAATCATTATAAGATATATGAATCATCATACATTAATTAGAACAAGCATACGACGCCAAAATGTGAAGCCGAAAATAGAGCAGGAGAGAGAAAATATCTGCTTGGAAGTAGTCGACTACTTCCAGCATAAGTAGTTGACTACTTATGCTGCAATTCCTGTGGCATGATGTTTTCGTCTGTTTTGAATTTTTGGTCTTAGTTTATGATTGTTTATCATTATAAACACTTTATAAAACATGTAACAATTGATGTTTATATGATACAAAAACTCAATGTACCTTATGATCATATTAAGAGTATAAAATTCCGATTTCGCATAATTATGATCAATAAATGTTTTTTCCGATATAGCATGTAATGATCAAACGTATACTTCACATTGTGATATATAAGTATATTGGATATGATAAGATTAGTATATCACAATTATGAACACATACGGTGTGTGTGTGTATCCTATAGAGTTCTGAGTTCAATATCCCACAAGTATTGTCGAAATAAAAAATTGCTTTAATGTAAATCATATATTTTTATACCTTTTCGACTTGATTTCGCTTTCATGATATGTTTTGATGGTGTTTGGATATTCCATATTCAAAACCATCGTTAGTATATTTAAAACGTCAAATGTATGTGTTATTGTCAAAATCACTTTAATCTGGGAATCCTATGATTGAAACTGCTTAGGCTAACAATCTTCTCCTTTTTGATGATGACAACTCATTTGATGTTTTAATAGCAATAAATACTTTTCTATCTCCCCCTGAGAATAAGATTGGTTTTAAAATGACATAATCATAGTCATAGTCATAATAACCATACATAATCATAGTCATAAACAACACAAGATAGAAATGCAAACATAACTAGTACCAAATCTCTAACATCAAACCTAACTATCACCTAACTAGTACCAAATCTCTAACATGAAATCTAGTTTTTCTCCCCCTTTGTCACATCAAAAAGGAATTTAAAACTAGTCTTGAGGTGGTAGAGGTGGATAGTGTGTGTAGTAATGATTAGTGAACTGAGTGAAGGATCCTATGAGGGTATCAAACTGCTCATCCACATGATGTACATGGGTGTCAAAACGGTTCAAAAGATCATCCATTCTCCCTTCAAAGCCATTAGTCATATCATCCATTCTCTCTTTAAACCTTGTGCTCATGTTGTCCATACAAGTAACAAGATCATTATAGTTGAAGTTCGGAGCATTGAAACCTTATCCAACTTCAAAAGTCGAAGTTCCACCGGTTTGAGGTGGTACGTCCTCCATTTCGTCATCTTCCTATTCTTTTTCTTCTTCTTGTTCTACATTTTTAGCACCTTCTTGATAAGCATCGACATGTCTTAGTTCCACCGGAACATTTATGAGTGCAAAAGCAACGACTTGGTGATTGTCTTGTCTATTCCATTTTTGGAAACGACCATTGATAAATTGATAACCCATTTTCAACACGGTTGAATGGTCAAGAATTTCATGACGAGTAATGATAGAAGACGGAATTTCATTTTGGAGTGGGACTTGGAAATGATTGAAAATGGCGGTGATAGTGATTCCATAAGGTAAAGAGCATTTGGTTTTGTTCTTTTGAGCCAAGATATGCTTTCCAATGACAAATGCAAGATCAATGTTGGTGTTATCAAGAAAGCTCTTTAGAAGGAAAAGATCGAAGAAAGTAATATGAGATCTACTTCTGGCTCTAGGCACAATGGAATAGTTTATTATAGAGTGAATCAAACGAAATTCAAGTGGTAAATCGGCTACAGAATTACGATTACCAGGACGGAAATGTGGTCCACAAAGAGTAGCCAAGACATTCCATTGATTGAAATTCAAGTGGTTTGACAACCAATTGTTATTGATCTTGGGTTTAATATCTCCTCTAGGTAAATGAAATATACTAGCAAGAAGGCTATTACCAAAAGAGATTTCAATACCATTCACATAGGATATGTAAACACCACGTTCATAAACAAGATTCGCATAGAACATTTGGACAAGAAAGGAATATAGTGGTGATGAAATACCAACAAAATAATCCCAACCGACATGATTCAAATAGGTACGAGTATGAAGATTGTGATTTGAAAGAGATTCAAAATCAACAGGATGACTGGGGATTACCTTACGGTGAGAGAAATCAGAGCGGAATTGTTCCTCATGTTCGGGACGTGAGAAATGATAGTTGTCAAATGGAATAACTAGGACTGCCTCTTGTTCCTGATTTCTCCTTGATCTCCTTGGTGCCATTGCTTGATCTTCACAAGAACACAAGAATTCAACCTAGGGTTTGGACAATTTCTCAAACACTCTCAAGATATATCAAGGTTTGCCTCTTCTTAAGGGTATGAATGAAGTGATAAGAGAATACTTGTTTATATAGGTAAGGAATTTGGATGAAATAAACCCTAACTATTAAGATTTGCAATAAATTCGAACACACTGTTTTCCACCCGTCAAGATAAGTAGTCGACTACTTTTGTTGTAACATTTTCAGCAGGTAGTCAGCTTGATCGGTTTCTGTTTTATGCTCTAATTGGATTGATTTAATCAATATTTAACCTTTGTATGATTTTTTTTTGAAGTATATGTCAATCCTAATTAATTTAGAATTGATCAATATTACTCATAACCAAATTTCGTTTTTGCCTCAGGGATTCAAGTCTATCAAAATTAGATTTTTGATCACTTTGAAGAACATGGTTTTGAAATCATTTTAAAACATTTGAAACACATAAAAAATATATATCAGTGAAAAACCATTTTAAATATTTAAAAAAAAATAATTTTTCACAATTTATAACATTTTTACTTTCAAGTAGGAATTTTTTGAAAATTTCGTCACTTCAAAGCATCTTTTTGCCTCATCATACCTAAGCCACGTAATATTTTTGAAAATTGTTCTTCCCTAAGAGGCTCAGTAAAGATTTCGGCTAGTTGATTATTAGTGTCAATGAATTCCAATGTGATATCGTCTTTTTGAATGTGATCACGAATGAAGTGGTATTTTATTTCAATGTTCTTAGTTCATGAATGTTGAGTAGAATTCTTACTCAAACAAATGGCACTAGTGTTATAACATAAGATTGGAACACAACCAACATTAATACCGAAATCTCCCAATTGTTGTTTCATATATAGCACTTGAGCACAACAATTTCCAGCCGCGACATATTCGGCTTCGGCTGTGGATAATGCAACTGAGTTTTGTTTCTTGCTTGACCAAGAAACCAATGATTGTCCTAGAAAGTGACAAGTACCACTAGTGCTTTTACGCTTGACTTTGCAACCGGCAAAATCAGCGTCATAATATTTAAGCATGTCAAAACAATCATTTTTAGGATACCATTAGCCTAAATCACATGTACCAAGCAAATATCGAAAAACACGTTTAACGGCAGTTAAATGGGATTCTTTAGGACAAGATTGAAAACGAGCACATAGACAAACATTAAATATAATATCCGGTACTACTTTCCATAAGATAAAGGAAACTACCAATCATACCTCGATATTCCTTCTCATTTACTTTCTTACCATTTTCATCGACATCTAATTTGATTGAAGTACTCATTGGTGTATTATATACCTTTGAGTTTTTCATTTCGTATTTTTTGATTAAATCTTCAGTATACTTTGCTTGATTTATAAATATTCCATCCATTGATTGCTTAATATGTAATTCGAGAAAGAATATTAATTCTCTCATCATACTCATCTTGAATTCTTCCGGCATAAGCTTAGCAAACTTTTGACACAAGATCTCATTAGTAGCTCCGAAAATGATATCATCAACATAGATTTGAACTAGTAAGATATTATTTTCAGCTTCTTTAATAAATAAAGTTATATCGGTTAAACCACGTTTAAAACTTTTTTCTAAGAGAAATTCACTTAATCTCTCATACCAAGCTCTATGAGCCTGTTTGAGACCATAAAGTGCTTTGGATAGTTTGAAAACATGATTTGGAAACTTTTCATCTTCAAATCCGGGAGGTTGTTCAACATAAACTTCTTCGAAAATGAAACCATTCAAAAATGCACTTTTAACATCCATTTAAAAAAGTTTGAAATCATTAGCAAAGCAAAAGCAAGTAACATACGTATAGTTTCTAATTTAGCTACCGGTGCATATGTTTCATCATAATCTATCCCTTCTTCTTGATTATAACCTTGTGCTACCAATCTTGCTTTATTTCTAATAACAACACCCGACTCATCCTTTTTATTTCGAAAAACCCATTTTGTTCCAATTACGGGATGGTCATTAGGTCTTGGTACTAGAGACCAAACGTTATTCCTCTCAAATTGATTTAACTCATCTTGCATTGCAAGAATCCAAGATTCATTGCCAATAGATTCAAAAACATTTTTAGGTTCAATTTGAGATAGGAAAGCAAAATTGTTAACATAGTTTCTCAAAGAAGATCTAGTGCTTACCCCACATTCAATGTTACCAATGATTTGATCGGATGGATGAATATTGACCTTTTTCCATGCCTTAGGTAACATGTTCTCGGAAGGTTGTACTTCTATTGAGTCATTATCAACGGGCCTTAAATCAGTGTTTTCGGCTTCTTCCGTTGATTTTTCTATCAAATCTGTATTTTCTTCATCTATATCATTTCTTGGTAAAAGGGGGTTAGATTCCTCAAAAACAACATGCATTGATTCTTCAACTACAAGTGTACGTTTGCTATATACTTTATAAGCTTTACTATTAGTTGAATAACCAAGAAAAATATCTTCATCGGATTTAGTGTCAAATTTTGAAAGATTTTCTTCTTCATTAAGAATAAAACATTTGCAACCGAAAACTTTAAAGTATGAGATAATAGGGGTTTTACCATTCCATAACTCATATGGAGTTTTATTCAAACCTCTACGGATTGAAACACGGTTCAAAACGTAACATGCCGTACTTACGGCTTCTGCCCAAAAGTATTGCGGTAAAGAATGCTCGTTTAACATAGTCCGAGCCATTTCTTGTAAAGATCGATTTTTCCTCTCAACAACGCCATTTTGTTGAGGTGTTCTAGGGGCTGAAAAGTTGTGTCCGTAACCTTGTTCGTCACAAAATTTTTCAATATCGTCATTTCAGAATTCTCTTCCTCTATTGCTTCGGATATTGTTAATGCTAAAACCTTTCTCATTTTCAACACGCTTACAAAACTTAACAAACACATAAGTAACATCACTTTTCGTAGCAAGTAGTAGAACCCATGTATATCTAGAATAATCATCAACAATCACAAATGCATAACGTTTACCACCTAAGCTAGCAACGGGATTAGGACAAAATAAGTCAAGATGCAAAAGTTCCAATGGTTTAGTAGTAGAAATAAACTTCTTCTTCTTAAAAGAACTTTTAACTTGTTTACCAAGTTGGCATGCATCACATATCTTATCCTTAACAAATTTTGCATTTGGTAATCCACGTACAAGATTATTCTTAGATAAGTTTGAAATAAGTTCCATGCTAGCATGTCCTAGACGTTTATGCCATAACCAACTATTTTCGGTTAAAGCATTTAGGCATGAAACATTTTGTGAAGATAAATCATCAAATGAACATGTATAAATATTTTCAAAATGTGATGCAACACATAAAACTTTGTGATCATCATCTTCTTTGACGACACATTGATTTTCAAGAAATGTTACTTTAAAACCGTTATCACATAGTTGGCTTATGCTTAGAAGATTATATTTTAAGCCTTCAACAAGTAAAACATTTTCAATAATAAAATCATTTTTACCAACTTTACCAATACCAATGATTTTACCCTTAGAGTTGTCTCTAAACGTCACATGTCCGCCATCTTTAGGTGTCAAAGATGTAAATTGATTTTTATCGCCCGTCATGTACCGTGAGCAACCGCTATCTAGGAGCCATTTGTCCTTGCTTATGTTTGCTTTAAAACTAACCTCATCTTTTTTTGCCATGAGTGCAAGTAAGTTGGCCTCCTCGCCACTACTTTCACTTTCAGAGTCACTTGAGTCGGTGTCATCCCAAGTTGCTTTGAAAGCTCTCTTCTTGTTTTTGTAATGATGTTACTTTGTCTTTTTGTGATCCTCCTTGAGTTGAGGACATTCGATTTTGTAGTGACCGAACTTGTGACATTTATAGCATTCAACTTTGCTTATATCAATTTTGTTGAATTTATTCTTTTTGAAGAATCTTCGGTTGAGCCGATTGAGTCGTCTTGCCAAGATAGCCATTTTCCCTTCAGGTTCACTCTCGATGCTATCATCGTCAACATCATCGTCATCGTCATGAATAGCTTTTAAGGCTATTCATCTCTTTCGGTTTTTACCTTCTTCTTCTTAGCCTTTGAGTGACGGCTCATGAGTGGTCAAGTTACCAATGAGTTTATCAATGGAATATTTATTTAGATCTTTGGATTCCAAGATGGCTGTTGCCTTTGGTTCCCATGCCTTGGGAAGAGCTCTAAAGATCTTTCGTATTCGTTCGGACATTGAGTATGGCTTTCTGAGTGCATTCAAGCTATTACAAATATTAGTAAAGTGAGTATACATCTCCATGATCGATTCTCCATCCTCCATCTTGAATAGTTCGTATTGGTGCATGAAAATGTCGATCTTGGATTCCTTGACTTGGTTTGTACCTTCATGAGTAATCATAAGAGTATCCAAATCTCCTTAGCTGATGAGCATCCGGAAATCCTATTATATTCATGAACATCTAAACCACAATAAAGAAGGTTAATAGCTTGGGCATTTATAGAAATTAATTTGGTGTCCCTATCATCAAATTCCAATTCTACCTTAAGTGTAGTAGATCCATCAAGATTAGTTTTGATAAGAGTATGTGGACCATTTTTAATAACTTTTCAATCTTCATAATTTGTAGCTTGTAAAAATGCTATCATTCTTGCCTTCCAAAAAACATAATTGTTACCATTAAACAAAGGAGGTCTGTGCATGGATTGACCTTCGGGAAGGGTAGTTGCAACGAAATTTTCCATAATCGATTTGTTAGGATTTTAAGTCTATTAAGCAAGTGTAGCTCTGATGCCAATTGAAGGCCCAAGAATTACCCAAGAGGGGGTGAATTGGGTTTTTGCAAATAATTTGTTATTTAAAATCTACTCAATATAAACTGTGGACAACGGATATTCAAACGAGAGTAATAATCACAAACACAAATATATGCGAAAATGTAAAGAGTAGAGTTAGAGAGATTGACACCGGTATTTTATAGTGGTTTGGCAAACACTCTTTGCCTAGTCCATTCCCCCGAGCTCCTTCGAGGATTTCACTATCTTTGATCTTCTTACGGGTGAAGAACAAACCGTTTAAGTTGCCGCTTGAGAAGTATGTATCTCAAGTCTTTACAATATAGAGTGAATATATTCCACTCACAAATCTCTCCTCTTGAGTAAAACCCTTACTCAAGATTTACAATGAAAATCTCACAATCTCACAAAATGAAGCTTGGTAGCACGCGAAATACGCCGCTACTTACACTTGTAAGTATACGAGGTCTGAGTTTTAGTATAGTGTGATCGTGAAAGATCGGGTTATCGTATCCACAGGGATTGGTGTCGTTACTATAGAATACCGCGTTTGTCGTGACCTAATTTTATCTAGGCGAAAAATAAATGTAATTAATTAATTAAACTAATACTAATATAACCTAAATTAACTACACTAATATGCTAATATGTTTTAGGGTAAATAATTGCATAAGGATTAACGTGTTTACAAATACGTGTTTGATCTCGATTTACTCACGTTTACGTTGTTTGACCTATTTGACAACCTCGGTACGTAAACTCCACCGCCATCTCTCTCGAGTGTAAGATGGGGGAATACATGACTTCGAGTCAAAGAAGAATTACCCCTCAACGTCTTAACGACCCTAGGTCATGTGAGTCTCGCCCGGCGTCATTGATTGCACACAATCTAACTCCCTCCCGGGTTATTGGATCATCGCGTTGTATTCACCCTATCGACAATCTCCGTTCTAAAACTCCCTCATCACCTCTTTCGAGTGTAAGACGAGGGATATAATGAAACTTTGAGTCAACAAAGAAGTCCCCCTCAATGTCTTAATGACCCTAGGTAGCGTGTGTCTTGCCCCACGTCATCGATTGTCCACGATTCAAACCTTGATCGGGTTATAGAATTGTGGCGTTTGTTTACCTTAATCCGAATCCGAGGTTTGTCAAAACCCCGTATTCTCCATTTATCAATCCAATCATAATTAATAAACAATACGATAAATACAATCAAACTACGAAGAACAATCACAAACAAAACACCGAAATCATCCAAACAACGTATTTATAAATATTGTGTTAATCCCTACTACAATCCATATTTAACTCGTGGACATAGCTGCATAAATATATAAATCAAGTTAAACATGCTCACATGATCCTAAGATAAAGAAATAAGGAAAAACAATCGAAGAACTTAGCCTCGTCCGAAGATAAACTGCTAAGAACGCTCAACGATCGATTCACCGTCTTCTCCACTTCGGGATGTGAGCTGCACCTCTAAAACTCTTAAACCTAGGCTTAAGTATAGCCTAAGGTGCTAAAAAATCCATGGGAGAGCGGAGAGGGGAGAGGAGAGGGGGTATTTATGGCCAAAATATCCTAAAAATATCTAAAAATGTCTCAAGACTGTACAGGGCAAATTTGCCTAGGCAGTGGATTTTCGCCTAGGCGAAGTTAGGTCGGTTCGGTCTGATTACCTAGGTGGTGAAGTAGGCGGTGGACTGGGAGAACATTTTGTTGGATTTTCGCCTAGGCGAAGAAAACTTCGCCTAGGCGAGTGGCTGTCAGTAGCCCTTCTTCATCTTCTGCTGGATTTTCGCTTAGGCGATGGAATTTTCGCCTAGGCAGTCATCCGTCAGTAACATTTTGCTCTTCTCAGCTTCTTCACCACTTAGGTGGTGGTCTGGATGCCTAAGCGGTGAGCCTGTTTTATCTTTTAGCCTCCGAGCTTGTTTATCCACCGTAACTTCGAACCGCTTTGGTTCGATCTCATCGTTTTAGCTCCAGTTTCCTATCTTTTTTCCCCACACACCTGATTTAATACAAAAAGATAAAAACTAATTAAAACATAATACAAATAACTATAAACGTACTCGAAAACTAACAAATTCATATTGAAAATAGATAGGTTTTTCACACCTATCAATACCCTCAAACTCAAAATTTGGCTGGTCCTTGAGCCAAACACACACACTAAAATGAAAAATACAACAAACTGAATTAAATAATCAAACAACCAAAAAACAATCTAAACATAACAACATGCGAGCTTTAAATTCTTCTAACGGCCAAGTTCTTGTTACCTCAAAATCGCGAATTATTTCGAGTTCAGGCGGTAACACACAGCATGTAATGTTCAAGAACTTCGACATGCAATAATGGTGAATGCTATTCTAGATCCTGTAAACGTGTTAGTGCGAGACTCAATAATATAACTATACAACGATTGGATTGGATTATCCACCAATGAAATTCACGAGTTAAGGATTACCATAAGCTGGATTGGGGTCAACTCTCCACTAATATAGGTTTAGTAGTTCATAAAGATCATTAGGGCTTGGTTCGGTTAAGGTTAATTTGGCCAAGGGTATTTCGGAATAGAAAATGGGTTAATGTTGTTAACTTAACGTTACCCAAGGCTCAACGCTTGACACATTCACTCTCGAATCCCCATAGAAAGACTGGAAACAATCCTGAACATGCATTTAAGACCGACGTACTCACTTGTCAAAAGAAACGGAAATAAAAACTGTATTTACATTTGATTTTTTTTTTCAACTTACACACCCCCAAACTTATTTGATTGTTACAATTGAAGGGGTGTGTGAAATACAAATGAAAAATGACAAGTGAGTACTCAAATACCGAACCAATTAGAAGTTCGCCCTAAACCCAACCGCTCACTTCAAGTAGCATAATGAATGCTAACTTGATTCGCTCAAATTGTGCCTTTGGTTTAGTGATAAAGGACTGGAAGAAATTCAATTGGCCATGCTATTGGTTTATGTGTTCTGAATTGAATTTGCATTTAGGCTTCGATAGGGTGATGAGGGATAATCATGTTACAAGGTGGGCTTCAAAGGATCAAGCGACAAAGAGAATGCCTAAATCACGTCTCCTGAACTACCTCGCCTAGGATTTCGCCTCAAGCTTCCCCTCAATCAAGTTCTAGAATCCTCAATGTGTCATGCATTTGGTTAATCGATAATCGTCCTCAAATCAATTGAATAGAAATATATTGAGTCTATGTGCTCGTGCAAATTAGGATCTACAATAATTTTAACCAAAACGCATAGTCAAGCACACAGAATCACATATGCATGGGTATTACCCTTGACTTCAAAAACAACCAGGGGTAATTTTCATCATCGGGTGATGGCCCAGATGAACACAAAACTCAACATGCAAACAACAACACAAAAACATAACACATTCTAACCTAAACGCACATGCAATACGGAAAACAATAACACATAAACTAACAATACTACATACTACACATCACCACCAAACTCAAAGTGGACAGTGTCCTCAGCGAACCCAATCATCAATCTCAACATTTGAAATTTAAAGCATACTGACGAAGGGTGTTTAGAACACTTACTTGGGAGGCGAGAGGATCTCGCCTTCGATTCAAGTCGGATGTGATGGATTTAACTTATTTGACCCTGGGTTACCTCCTAAGAAGCGCGTGGTTTAATGTCCTCAGCCCGACATTTTCAGAACGCCCTCAAGATTGGCGAGGTTTTGCTTTGGATGGCTCAATCTTTCAACAAAACGCCTCACCGGATTATGTGTTTGGCCAAGCAACATAAAATGATTTGGAATCTCGTCAAAAGGGATGCATCAATACCCATCGATCTAACATTTCCAAGTACCCTGTATTGGAAACGAAAACAAAACTACAAACAAAAATTATATACAAAGAAATGCCTAAAGTAAAATTAGGTCATTTACACACAATATCAATAATAACGAAATCGCCAATCCCTGGAAATATGAAACATTGGCTTCTCCTATCTAAAACTTAAGTCCAAAGCTGTTACCACGTTTCTCCGACAATAATATCAAAACAATCCCAGGCAACGGCGCCAAAAACTTGGTAGGGCGTGAAATACGCCGCTACTTACACTCGTAAGTATACGAGGTCTAAGTTTTAGTATAGTGTGATCGTGAAAGATTAAGTTATCGTATCCATAGGGATTGGTGTCATTACTATTGAATACCGCGTTTCTCTGACAATAATATCAAAACAATCCTCGGTAACGGCACCAAAAACTTGGTAGGGCGTGAAACACGCTGCTACTTACACTCACAAGTATACGAGGTCTAAGTTTTAGTATAGTGTGATCATTAAGATTGGGTTATCGTATCCACAGGGATTGGTGTCGTTACTATCGAATACTGCGTTTGTCGTGACCTAATTTTATCTAGGCGAAAAACAAATGTAATTAATTAATTAACCTAATACTAATATAACCTAAATTAACTACACTAATATGCTAATATGTTTTAGGGTGAAGAATTTCCTAGGGATTAACGTGTTTACAAATACATGTTTGATTCTGATTTACTCACGTTTACGTTGTTTGACCTATTTGACAACCTCGGTACGTAAACTCCACCGCCACCTCTTCCGAGTGTAAGACGGGGGAATACATGATTTCGAGTCAATGAAGAAGTCCTCTTCAACGTCTTAACAATCCTAGGTCACGTGAGTCTCGCCCGGCGTCATTGATTGCACACAATCCAACTTCCTCCCGAGTTATTGAATCATGCGTTGTATTTACCCTATCAACAATCTTTGTTCTAAAACTTACTCGCCACCTCTCCCGAGTGTAAGACGAGGGATATAACGCAACTTTGAGTCAACGAAGAGGTCCCCCTCAACGTCTTAATGACCCTAGGTAGCGTGTGTCTTGCCCCATGTCATCGATTGTCCACATTCAAACCCTGACCGGGTTATAGAATCGTGGCGTTTGTTTACCTTAATCCGAATCCGGGGTTTTTCAAAATCCCGTATTCTCCATTTATCAATCCAAGCATAATAAACAAACAATACGATAAATACAATCAAACTACGAAGAACATTCACAAACGAAACACCGAAATCATCCAAACAACGTATTTATAAATATAGTGTTAATCCCTACTACAATCCATATTTAACTCGAGGCCATAGCCGAATATACAATAAAATAATGAGCTAAACATGCTCAAATGCTCCTAAGATAAATAAATAAGGAAAAACAATCGAAGAACTTAGACTCGTCCGTAGATAAACCGCTAAGAATGCTCTACGATCGATTCGCCGTCTTTTCCACTTCAGGATGTGAGATCCACCTCTAAAATCCCTAACTATACCCTTAGATATAGCCTAAGGGGCTCAAAAAGTCATGGGGGGTAAGAGAGTCACCGGCCAAGGGGGAGGAGAGGGGGTATTTATATCCAAAATATCTCAAAAATATCTAAAAATATCTCAAGACTGTGCAGGAAAAATCCACCTAGGCGGTGGATTCTTTGCCTAGGCGAAGTTAGGTCGGTTTGGTCTGATCGCCTAGGAGGTGAAGTAGGCGGTGGATTAGGAGAACATTCTGTTGGATTTCTGCCTAGGCGAAGAAAACTTTGCCTAGGCGAGCGGCTGTCAGTAGCCCATCTTCTTCTTCTACTGGATTTTTGTCTAGGCGATAGACTTTTTGCCTAGGCGGTCGTCCGTCAGTAATATTTTGCTCTTCTCAGCTTCTTCACCACTTAGGCGGTGGTCTGGATGCCTAAGCGGTGGGTCTGTTTCATCTTTTAGCCTCCGAGCTTGTTTATCCACATTAACTTCGAACCACTTTGGTTCGATCTCATCGTTTTAGCTTCAGTTTTCTATCTTTTTGCCCCACACACCTGATTTATACAAAAAGTATGAAAACTAATTAAAACATAATAAAAATAACTATAAACGTATCCGAAAACTAACAAATTTGGATTGAAAATAGATAGGTTTTTCACACCTATCAGAGCTTCAACACTCATAAGATATAGAACTCAAAAATCTATGTATGTGAAGCAAATCCAACAAACACTCAAGAAATATAAATCAAGAAGAGTATAAGTGTTGTTGGACAGATTTTAGCTTGGAAGCCTTTGGTAGTATCACTTTGATCTTTGTAGTTCACTTGATTGATACTTTGATAGCTTAATTACCTCCAACAATCTTCTCTCTTTTTATAGATGTAGAGAATGTAGGAGGATATCTCATTTGAAGAATTTGAGAGTAAATAACCCTTTGAAAATCTTCTTCAAATTTCAACATTCAAATTGGATAGGCTCCTCTCTATTATCTTTGCAGATTTGTCAAGATTCTTTTTCTTTTTTCCAACCTCATTTAATACTTAGATAGTATAATTAAATGCAAAGGACCCATGATCTATTCACGTCTTTGAGATAGTGGAAAATTACAGTTATATATCACATATACAATGTATATAATTGAGTATAAGTGGTAATGATTATTGTAGATAAAACATGATAGAGTTGTTCAAAGTTGGATATAAATCATTGAATGTTAGGCTCCTCAACTTTGAAATATGCATCAAGTTTATTCAAGATAAGATGCCTTTTACATTTGTGGAAGACAAGGTATGAGCTTACATTAATTGAGTTACCCTACCACTAAGTCAAAATGATATATTTGTATTCCCACTTGGTTGTCTTGACAAATTTAAGATTTATACTTGTATATTTATATGATTATTAATTTGATCATTCATATAAATAATGTATAATGTATATCATACAATTATACAATTCAATTAAGCACATACAAGCATTTAAAACATTTGAATACTTAGAATTCATTTAGCGTGATGAAAACATAATTTTCATACCCTTTAAACCAATTTGTCAATTAATCATAGATGTAATAATATACATATCAATTGATCATGCATATATCATGTAGATATGTTAAACTAATATTCCGTGATACGATTTGAACGTTCTGAATAAAATATGATATGCAAATCTAAATTTGAGTTCATGACAAAATTCTGCAGTTTGAGTTCTAAAATATTTCAAGATGTTTTGATCATTTTTTTTTAATTCAACATTGTATTGATCAAATTGAATGATGAAAACATGTTATATAATAATTATAAGGCATATGAATCATCATACATTAATTAGAACAAGCATACGACGCCAAAACGTGAAATCGAAAATAGAGCAGGAGAGAGAAAGCATTCTGCTCGGAAGTAGTTGACTACTTCCAACATAAGTAGTTGACTACTTATGCTGCAATTCCTGCGGTATGACGTTTTCATCCGTTTTGGATTTTTGGTATTAGTTTATAATCGTTTATCATTATAAACACTTTATAAAGCACGTAACAATTATTATCATGATGTTTATATGATTCAAAAACTCAATGTACCTTATGATCATATTAAAAACATAAAATTTCGATTTCGCATAATTATGATCAATATGTGTTTTTTCCGATATAGCATGTAATGATCAAATACATACTTCACATTGTGATATATAAGTATATTGGACATGATAAGATCAGTATATCACAATTACGAACATATACGGTGTGTGTGTGTGTGTCCTATAGAGTTTCGAGTTCAATATCCTGCGAGTATTGTCGAAATAAAAAATTTCTTTAATGTAAATTGTACATTTTCATACCTTTTCGACTTGATTTCGCTTTCATGATATGTTTTGATGGTGTTTAGATATTCCATGTTCAAAATCATCGTTAGTATATTTAAAACGTCAAATGTGTGTGTTATCGTCAAAATCACTTTAATCCGAGAATCCTATAATTGAAACCGCTTAGGCTAATAGCCACGATGTGTTAGAAGAAGAGTTAGATGCAGATGTTGCCCTTGAGCTAGACGAAGATCTAGATGCTGGGCCTAGCGGGTAAGGGAGTCAGAATCAGCAATTAGAGTTGGACAGGGTTATTCTATTTTTCAATAACTTGGACTAGGGTAATGACAATGACATGGCGAAATACGAGCCGAAGTTGTGGAAGAATTTCTGGACACTGGAGATGGACGAATTCCTGATCGCTGGCGGTGATGAGTTCTCCAGCATGGGTGTGTATTCGTTGTCGATCATCCAATGATCATTGGTTGGGTGTGTCGTTTATTCTGCTGGTATGTGCGCTCTGTTCTATGGTCGTGTGCGTGTCGTGCCAATTGAAGCAGAGTAGAACAAAACGGCCGGCGACATGGGTCGATGACGGTGACTGTTGGTGAGTGAGTGTTTTGCGTGTGATCTGATCGTTGGCCATGATCGAGTGCTGTGCATGTGTTTTGCTGGTGTATGTGTGTTTTGTTCTGAGCAAATTGTGTGTGTATACTGTGGGTGTGTGCTACTGTATGTATATATGTGTGTTTCATGAGACGGTGTGGTCGTCCACTCCGGTGGGACATCGCCAGCGGTAGGTTAGAGAGAAAGAAAGTTGGTGGTGTTTGTGTGGTTGTGCTCTGCTACTGTGTGTTGTGTGTGCTATATGTATGTGTGTGATCAGTGTGTGTGGGTGGTCATGGATTGAGTGTGCGTGTGTGTGTGCAGTCAGTTGCAGGGGTGGTGGTTGGTGACTGTTGTTTGGCCGGCCGGAGAGTTAGAGAGAGATAGAGAGAGCAGTGGGTATGTGTGTATTTTGTGTCGGTGGTTGGTGTCGATTATTTGGTCGGCGGTGATGGGTTCGGTTGTTACCGTTGGTGGTTCGTCGTTGTTCCTCCGACAATTGTGAGTGAGTAGGTGTAGCGGTGTTGATCGTCGGTAGTGTTGGTGGTGTGTGTTTCCGACGTGGGTGTGCTACCGTGTATGTGTAGTGTGTGCCGTGTGGGTGACTATAGGCTGTAGGAAACGGAAAACAGAGCAGAAACCGAAACAGTAGGAAAAAGAAAGAAGAAAGAGAAAAGAAAGAAAAAGGAAAAAGAGAAGGAAAAAAAAAAGTGGGGGAGGGGGGGAATTTACAGAAACTACTCCAGGAAAATCCAAAACCCATCTCGTGGCCGCCAAACGATTCAGAAACAGGTGAAATTTCAATCGATTATTAATTTTTGTTAAATTAAATTTTTATTTAGTGTTACAATTCTTGAAATCGTAATAATATGTTAATAATCGCAAATCTGAATAAATTGGTATAGTAAATATAAACGAGGCGAGATGGACAAAATAGTAATCTTTCATAATAAAATAATTAGGGAATAGGAAATTACGGAACCTAGGGTCTGTATGGCATGATTAGGTAATTTTATCTAAAATATTAATTTAAACCCTGTCACTAATAGGTTTACTGACACCGGAGCGCGGTAGAGAATAGTTGATAGAGGCTTTTGGGAGTGGAGCATCTGGTGAGTGTACTGTTTTCTTGCTAAATTATTTTCATATATATATATATGCGTATTAAATGGCCTTACTGAGACTAGATGATTTTATAGACGATATTGATCAAGCAAGTTTTGGGGGGGGAGGGGGGTTGAGAAAAATGGATTTTCGTAAAATTTTGATGCTTTTCGAAAGAAAGTTGAAAAATGATTTTTGTTGAATTTGGTGGTTTTAAAAGTGAGTGGAAAATATATGGTTTTCTAAAAATAAAGAGTGGAAAAGTGGTTTTTGGTAAAATCAGACGTTTTCATTTAAAAGCAAATGAGAAATATGAATTTCAGATTAAAATCGGTTTTGGAAATAGAGGGTGATGTTTGAGATTTGACGATGTTGATTAAACGATGTTATTGATTTGTGATTTGATGATGACATTATTGATTTGACGATGCTATAGTATTTATCTGCTTTGGCAGAGTGATAATTATCTGCTTCGGCAGAGTGATAGTATTGATTTTACAATGTTATTGATTGGTAGATGCCATAGTATTTATCTGTTTCGGCAGAGTGATGTTATCCGCTTCGGCGGAATGATGTTTATCTGCTTCGGCAGAGTGATGTTAGACGTTTATACTGTGCAGTGATTATCCGTTTCGGCGGAGTGATGAGTGTTCGTAGGAAGGCATATCCTACGGATGGTACGATACCGTTGCAACTCCCGATCGTGAGGTTAAAACGATCACTATGGCTAACCAGTGTGTGTTGTGGTGGAGTGGTGGTTTGAGATGTGGTGTTTTACTTATATTGGGTGATTTATTATATAGTATGGTGATTGGTATTATTTTACTAGATGGGTTTGAATGGAACTTATACTTATTGGTTTATTTTCACTGCTTATATTATAGAGAGTTTTACTAGCTACGTGCTGTTTATATACTTACGCTTGATCCATTTTGATGTTGTAGAATGAATTATTATTTTTAAAAACGTTTTTACTAAGAAGACAGTACACTCGCAGGTGGAGCGGATAAGAGTCGGTTGGTCCCCTACTGGAACTTGTTAGAGTTATGTGCGTTATGCGATGGAGTCCGGTGAGAGTATTGTGAGATGAGCTGTTAGAGGTGAACCTCAGAAAGGTTCATGATATGTGATTCTTGTTATTCTTATTTTGAGACGGATGTGTCCCTATAGCACTCAAATAAAATGTTGTATAAATGATTATATATTGTTTAATGTGTATGGTTGGTTTAGGAAGTTAGAAATGATGGTGAGGCGACGTAATGTCAACGTCACGCTGGCCCCGTGAGGACGGGTGTCCGGGGTTGGGGTGTGACAGTTTTAAAATGAATTATTAGTTAATTTGAGTTTAATTTTTTAATTTATTTGTTTAATTAAAAAAATAATAGATTTAACTTATCCGAATCAGGTTTAAAAATATTTTCTTTCTTATCTATAACAATTAATATATTGTTGTAGACGAAAAAAAAGATATTTCCAAACCTGATTTTGATAAATTAAATTCGATTATTGATGAAGTTGAAAAATGTATTTGTAACAAATTAAATTCGTTATATATACTTGAAAAATTAAATTTATATTTTGATATTGTTTCAAAATGAATCGTTAGTTAATTTGAGTTTAATTTTTTAATTTAGTTCCTTTCCTACAAAGGGGCCAAAAGTGTAATTTTTAATTTAACAAGTAAATTAACAAATTATAGAAACATGTTTTTTAATTAAATAACAAAATTCATAAATTAAACTAACTAATTAACAAATTTAACTAAATTCAAAAATTAAACTAACTAACAATTTATTTTAAAATAATATGTTAAAATTTTATATTTTTCTAATTGTCAAACTTTCAGAGCCCAAAGTGCATATTTTTAATTAAATAGCTAAATTAAAAAATTAAACTAACTAACTAACAATTATTTTTTAAATAATATCTTAATTTATATTTTCCTACACATGTGAAAGGTGTCAAAGTATAATTTTTAATTCAACAACTAAATTAACAAATTATAGAAACATGTTTGTTAATTAAACAAAATTCAAAAATTAAACTAACTAACAATTTATTTTAATACAATATATTAAAAATTTATATTTTTTTAATTGTCAAACTTTCAGGGTTAAAGTGTATATTTTTAATTAAATAGCTAAATTAAAAAATTAAACTAACTAACTAACAATTTTTTTAAATAATATATTAATTTATATTTTCCTACACATGTGAAATGGGTCAAAGTGTAATTTTTAATTTAACAACTAAATTAACTAATTATAGAAACATGTTTTTTAATTAAATAACAAAATTCATAAAGTAAATCATTTTGACTAAATTCAAAAATTAAACTAACTAACAATTTATTTTAAAATAATATATTAATTTATATTTTTCTACACATGTGAAAGGGGTCAAAGTGTAATTTTTAATTTAACAACTAAATTAACAAATTATAGAAACATGTTTTTTTAATTAAATAACAAAATTCATAAATTAAACTAACTAATTAACAATTTTAACTAAATTCAAAAATTAAACTAACAATTTATTTTAAAATAATATATTAAAAATTTATATTTTTCTAATTGTCAAACTTTCAGGGGCCAAAGTGTATATTTTTAATTAAATAGTTAAATTAAAAAACTAAACTAACTAACTAATAAATTTTTTAAATAATATATTAATTTATATTTTCCTACATATGTGAAAGGGGCCAAAGAGTAATTTTTAATTTAATAACTAAATTAACAAATTAAATTAAACAACTAACTAACAAATGAAACAACTAATCCAACAAATTAAATTAGGGAAAAATACCATATATTCCAGTTAAAAGGCTCAAATTACACGATGGCCCCACAAGTTTTATTTTGCACCGAATGGTCCTACGGTATGTGCCACTTGTTACTAAACAGTTTTTTTTTTTTTAAATTGGACTTTCTCGTTGGACGATTTTGCCCTTCTGTATATATAAGGCAATTTTCAAGTTATGGAATCTACTGAGAGTTTCCATAAGATATCCTTTGAGTTTGTGGAAGATTTCGCATATTCTGTTTCGACGAATATTTTTGATTCTTCGCATCAAGATTTTTGATAGACGAGTTTATTTGGATCAAGTTTTTTTATAGTACGAACAAGGATTGAATCTTGAATATTCTTTTTGACAAGAACGAAGGAGAAACAATTAAATGTAAGTTTATTTTGCATATGTGTTGTTTTGATATTTTTTTTTTTTTTTTGTATAAGTTTCGATAATGCAGTAGATCGATTTAATTTTGAGTAGCTCTGATTGATATTCTTTTATGAAGAACTTATTAAAGCTTAATTATAAAGGTAGGTCTGATTTGATTATTTGATTGAATCATTTTTTTGGATTGTTTTGTGTTGTTGCGTAACGATATGTTTTTTGAATAATACTTGTGGATTTTTCCAAGATTCTATTGGCTTTGGATTAAGAATTTTTGAATTGATTTTGAACATTGTGATGTTTAATATAACATGATGCTTATTTTTTCAATGCGATGTGTTAATTTTTTTAAAAAAGATTTGTAGATGATGTTTTTGTTTTTTCGGCTAATTTGTGATGTTGAATATGACATCATGTTATTTTCAAGGTACGTTTTAGTAGAATACTTGTGGATTTTTCAAGATTCTAATGGTGTAGATCAAGTTTTTTGAATTTCGATTTTGCAAACAATGTGATGTTGAATATAACATGATGTTATTTTTTCAATGTGATGCTTTAATTTTGGAAGAGTTTGTAGATGTTGTTTTCTTGTGTGTGTTTATGATAATATGTGATGTTAAATATAACTGATAAGTGTAAAATACCTATCTACTTCGAAACTGGATTTGATAGTTTTCGAGTGAATTAGTTATATTTAATTGTGTTTTTTTTTGGTTTTTATGTAATTCAGGTGTAGGGACACAAACAAGCGATAAACGAGCGAAAATGGTGAAGAAACAAGGTTTCAAGATCATAAGAGCCACTGCCGCGGTGAGAAAGCCACTGCCACGGCGTTGAGATTGCAGAGAGTGCTGAATTTGAACAAGTCCCACTGCCGCGGCGGTAAAAGATTAAAGGGTTTGGATGTTGTTCCACCGCCGCGGCGGTAAAATATCTGTGAGCTAACCGACATACCCACCGCCGCGGTGGTGAATCCCACGGCCGCGGCGGTGGGCTTTGCGCAACAAAATAGATATCTTTAGATATTTTGAAACTTTGCACTTATAAATACCCGTTCCCCCATTTCCATGAAAGACGCTGGGAGCATGAAATGTCCCTAATCCTTAGGCCTTGATTCGTGACCATTCTTGAAGAAGATATTCATCATCTGGAGAAGAGGAAACATTGGCGAATCGATTTTTGGCGACAATGGATCACTCCACTTTAAGATTTGATCTTTCTCTCTTTATTTATCTCTTTGTAATTTAATGTTTTATTGTAAATGATGATGAATATCTCTTGGTTTAATATTTCAATGGCCAAGATCATGTTAAATTAGATAAATATTAGCTAGGGATCGATGTAATTGTGTAAATACTAGTTTGGCTTAATAAATGTTTCTTTAACGGTTGTTTGCTTTTAATTCCGACTGTGTTTATCATTTTATGACAACTTTAATATGTTTGTTAAGGTATTAGGGTTGGATTTGAGAATCTAGGGTTTGACACTTGGAAAAGGTAACCCTGGATTCGGATTAGGGTAAACACATCGTTACGATCTAACGGCCCGGGAGGGCGTTAGTTAGTGTGCAATCGATGACGTTGGGGCAAGACTCACGTGTCCTAGAGTCATTAAGACATTGAGGGGGACCTCTTCATTGACACGAAGTCGCGTATTCCCCTGTCTTACACTCAGAAGAGGTGGCGGAGGAATTTTAGAACCGAGATTGTCGGATACCATAAACTCAATTATTTTTAACTCAAACGAAATCAAGTGAATGAAATCAATCCCTATTTAATCAACTTAGTTAGGATTAACCCACTAATTTTAGTTTAGCTTAATTTTAATTAGTTTTATTTTAAATCATTTCTTGAACCGTTTAGATAATATGAGACTATGCAAATTGCGGTATTCAAATTATTCAACCCGTCCTTGTGGGAACGATATCCGATCTTAAACGATCGACTATATTAAAATTAGACCTCGTGTACTTGCGAGTAGTCAATACGCGAGCGCGTAACAAACGCTTCGACGTACAAGTTTTTGGCGTCGTTGCCGGGGACGGTGTTGAATTGGTTGATATTGCGACTAAGTAATTGAATATTAATCCAGACAATTCTTTTGTTTTAATTTTCTTTTTATTTATTTTGTTCATTTGTTTCGTAAGTTGTGATCAAACAGTGCATGTAACGTAGAATAAGTTGAAATTCTTGACTCTTGATCCCGAGATCGAGTATACCTTGAAAACAATAAGGAGAGAGAGACGAGAATCCAACTTCAATACCATCGTGATCCAACAGAGCATTTTTTCCCCCAAATTCCTTGTCTATGAGGGATTTTGGTAAATATTGCTCAACCAAGTCTAGCTAGGGATGTAAAATCAAGCAAGTTACATTTTTTGATCCAAAATCGAGGGTATCAATTTTTACTTGATTTTTGCTATTATTTATTTTTTGGAGGCCGGATTGGTCTTGGAGCGTGTTTGGAGGTAAATTGGGGAGTGAGGATAATCGGAGATGTGTTTTGCACTTAAAAACATTGAACAAGCAAAGTGGAAATGCATGGTGTGGAGCCTTTGTGTGAAAACTTGAATAAAAAATGAAAATCCAGAAGTAGGCACACTGCCGAGGCGCTGGACGCACCGCTGAGGCGGTGAAAATACAGTAAGTTAAGTTTCAGCACAAACGCCTTACCACCGCAGCAGAGAAATCCACCGTCGCGGCGGTAAAGCAACAGAGAGTTTTGTTTTAAAAAAGGCACTTCATTGCCGAGGTGGTGAAACAACAGAAACATTTGGTTTTAAAAAGGCGCTCACACCGCCATGGTGGTGAGGCCTCTGTTTGATTAAAACAAACCCGCCAAAACAAAAACGCCACATTCTTTTCAAAAACTCCCAAATCTATTTAAACCTATCCCTCCAAACCGTTTCCAACTCTCTAAATCATCATTCTCTTAACAAGACTTGTGATTTCCACCACAAATCCTTCTCTAAACATCTGATTTCTCCCCATTTTTGAAAAAGTTAGGGTTTGAGGCACAACGGTGTGATTTCTTCAATTTTCTATTGTTTGGGCTGTTATTCTCAATAAGTAAGTATTTAAGCTTCTACTATTTATGTATTTGTTGAAATCTTTGATTGATTTCAATATTATTTCAAAAATCATTGATTGTGGATTGTGCCCTACCCCTTAAGCCCCCATTTTTCGCGATTTTAGTGTTATAAGGGATTTTGGTTTGATTTTTGATGATAAACTTAGTTGTTTTGGATTGTTTAATTGTGTGTGTTGGCCCAATAGAATATCCAAGAGGGGGGTGAATTGGGTAATTAAAAAATCTTATCAGAATATACTTGAATAAATCAAATAATTAATTTTATGCCTAAAATTAATTATTATCTTTATATCACAACGAAATTAAAATAAATCTAAGTGCACACCCAAAAAATAAACAAATTAAAAAAGCAGCACACTAGAGATTTATACTGGTTCACCATGCTACTCTTGGCTAATTCAGTCCCCCGAGCTCCACGGAGGTCGCACCCACTAAAACCAATATTCCTTTAAAGGTAGGAACCAAACTTGTACACCGATTCTTTTACAGGCTCAGAATCAACCTTTACAATTTCTTTTTCTCAAGCTAAGGAATAACCTCTACTTTTTACACGCTAAAGAATAACCTAATTCTTTTTAACACAAGGCTCAAGAATCACAACCTCACAAAAATACTCTAAATACCCTTTTACTCGGTAAGGATTGAACCGTTACAAAATCACTCAAAAACAAAAACACAATTCCTATCCAGGAAGAATCACTACCTTAATCTCTTTATAGGAAGAGATTAAAACCCTGCTACCTTTGATTAAATATCCCCAATGATATTTAATTTGTCACAACTCACCAATACAAAAATTGATAAGTAAATCTCACTCGGAATTTCTTCTACCTCAGATAAATAAAAACTCAATCAATATCCCAACTAGTGATAGAAATATGTGAGATGCAGAAATCTGATTTTAACAAGATATGGGTAGCGAATTGGAGCACGTAATCAGATTCAATAAATTGTTTAAATTTTTTTTTTCAAAAGTCAAAAACAATTTCTAAGATCAATTTCCAAAAATAAAATAATAAACAAGCAATAATCAGTATGGAAAGATCTCACCCGGAATCCACAGTATTAATGATTAGAACAATATAGCTTCAATTCCAATATCAGCAAAAAATGATCGCAGTTGATTATCAGAATCACTCTTAGAACAACTCACAATGAATTAAAATGATAACTCTGATCAAAGCTCTCTCAAAATGATATACATTGATTATCTCTCTTAGAATGATTAACTCTCTTAGAAAATTCGCAGATCTATATAAATGCACATGTAATCAGCCTCCTAACGGCTTGTTTACAAGTGTCATGATAATAAAATGCTCTTATAGACCCCTTATAACATTAGGAATTCATTTAGGTTCAGTTTCACTTCATAAATACTTTTAAAACTCTCAATTAAATCCCCAAAGTATTTCTCAATCAAAATAAATAAGTGTAGAATCCATTTTAATTACCAAATTGAGAAACATTAATATTTAATGAACCATATTGAAAGGATTTAATTAGTATATGAACCATATCTTAAATATAGAGAATATCCCTTAAATCTCTCTCAAATCCTAACAAAAACGACGATTTTTGGATTTAAAATTGGATCAAACAATATCCAGAACCAACACATTTTGTCGACTGCCCAGTCGACTGCCTAACGCTGCTTGCAGCCAAACCATCGCCGCAACGATCATAGGTCAACTGCTTGGTCGACTCACAGATTCAGAGAGTTTGTCATGCTTTCACCGGTCGACCGTTTGATCGACTCGCCGATTCAGAGAGTTCAGATGCTTTCATAGGTCGACCGGTCGGTCGACTCTTTAATTTAGGATGTTTCATCTTCCTTCTCTGGTTGACTCCTCAGTCGACTGACTCCTTCTGAATCACTTCTCTGATCTCGTTTTTAACCTACTTTCTTTTACGATTTTGTCCCTTTATCCATTTTTATATTTAAATAAGCTCCACAAATATTCTTATATTCCATCTTAGTCATTCAAAAATATTTCTTTTTAATTCGCATAGGAGCAAATAAATATACTTAACAAAAACACACATCAAAGATAATATTCATTTTGTGCTATGTGTATGTTCCTAAGTAGGATATTAGGAGTTAATATTTACCTAGGTTGTTTTTCCTAATTTCTTCGAACTCTTAATACTTCTTCATCATCTTGATATCTTCATTAAGCATCCATTCCATTTGATATCTTCATTACTGGAACTTTAAATCACTGAAACACTTGATCAAACATTAGTTCCACAAAAACATCAATACTTAATTGTTCATCAAAATCTTGGGATAAAAAATCTCATCTTTTTTTATAATGACAATTAACTTTGATATTTTCTTTAAAATAAAATATAACCACACTCTCCCTGAATCCGAGGACGGGTTCTTTAACTCATTAAAGCGTCACAATGAAGATTTCAATAATGCACAATTTAAAAAATACTCAATAAAGCACAATTTTTAAATTTCTCCCTTTTTATTAAACCACAGTTTTAAAATACTCCCCCTAAATAAAACATCATTCATTTCTCCCCCTTTGTCATATTCAAAAACAAATTTAGGTAGGAAGGAGAAAATAACAAACATGTAGCTCACACTAGGCAAACATCATTATGCCTAGCCATACCCAAACCGTGAATGATTTTCACAAACTGATCTTCTGCTAGAAGTTTGGTAAAAACATCAGCAAGCTGGTCGGAGGTATCAATATACTCAATAATAATATCCCTTTTCTGAATGTGATCACGAATAAAGTGATGTCTAATCTCTATGTGTTTAGTTTGTGAGTGTTGTGTAGGATTCTTACTTAGACATATAACACTTTTATTATCACAAAAGATCAGGGCCTCCTCCATACAAACTCCAAAATCATTTAACTGTTGCTTAATATATAAAATTTGAGCACAACAATTACCAGCTGCCATGTATTCAACCTCAATAGTAGACAAGGCTATCAAATTCTATTTTTTGCTTGACTAAAAAATCAAAGCATGTCCTAATAAATGACATGATCCGCTTGTGCTTTTTCGCTCAACTTTGCAATCGACAAAGTCAAGGTTGGAGTAACTTACCAATTTAAAATCACTCCCCCTAGGATACCATTATCCTAGGTCAGTCGTCCCCTTTAAATAACGAAAAATTCGATTAACCGCAGTCAAGTGCGATTCTTTAGGACAAGACTGAAATCTAGCACAAAAACAAACACTATACATAATGTCAGGTCTACTAGCAGTTAAATATAACAAGCTACCAATCATATCTCGATACATTTTTTCATTAACGCTTTTGCCTGTATCATCTTTTTCAATTTTTGTAGCCGTTGCCATGGGAGTTTTGTACTCTTTAGCTCCTTCCAAGCCATATTTCTTTAACAACTCCTTGGTGTATTTAGCTTGATTTATAAATATCCCTTATTTGGTTTGCTTAATTTGCAATCCAAGAAAAAAATTCAGCTCTCCTATCATACTCATTTCGAATTCAACCTGCATTATCTTAGCAAACTCTTGGCAAAGATCCTCATTAGTAGATCTAAAAATGATATCATCAACATATACTTGTACTAATAGGATATCAAAATCAATTTTCTTTACAAATAGTGTTATATCACAAATACCCTTTCGAAAGCCATTTTCGATCAAATATCGGCTAAGTCTCTCATACCAAGCTCTCGGAGTTTGTTTGAGTTCGTACAAAACCTTGCGAAGTTTAAATACATGATCAGGAAATTTGTCATTTTCAAATCCCGGGGGTTGTTCCACATAAACTTCTTCAGCTAGAAAGCCATTTAGATATGCACTATTTACATCCATTTGATATATCTTAAAATTACGTGAACATGCAAAGGCGAGTAGTATTCTAATTGCTTATAGTCTAGCAACAGGAACATAAGTTTCATCATAGTCAATTCCTTCCTCTTGATTATAGCCCTGTGCCACTAATCTTGCTTTATTTCTAATTAGCATACCAGATTCATCCTTTTTGTTTCTAAATATCCATTTAGTACCAATAATTGGATGAAAATCTAGTCTCGGAACAAGATACCATACTTTGTTTCGCTCAAATTGAACTAATTCATCTTGCATTGCTGAAATCCAAGATTCATGAATTAGATCCTCATTTAAATTTTTAGGCTCAATTTGAGATAAGAAAACAAGATTAATTATATCCCTAAGAGAATATCGAGTACTTACACCTTTTTCGAAATTACCGCTGATTTCTTTAATTGAATGCCCTAGTACTTTCTTTATAACTCTTGGTAAAGTTAAATTTTTCTTCTTAGGTTCCTCCTCTTTTTGAGACTCCTTTGGTGCCTCATTACATTGGTTTTGGTTATATGAGAAACCTGCATCATCATCATCCAAAACCTTTCTCGAAAAGTATGGATCAGCTTTCTAAAAAACAATATGCATAGTTTCTTCTACTACTAAAGTACGTTCATTATAAACTCTATAAGCTTTACTGTTAGTAGCATATCCAAGAAAAATCCCATAATCGGATTTAGCATCAAATTTACTACGATTATCCTTGTCATTCAAAATGAAACATTTGCATCCAAAGACTTTAAAATATGAAATGTTAGGAGTCTTACCATTCTAGATTTCATATGGGTTTTGTTAAACTCTCTACGAATTGATACCCGATTTACCACGTGACAAGCGGTACTTACTGCTTCGGCCCAGAAGTAGGTTGGTAAACAATTTTCACTTAACATTGTTCTGGCCATCTCTTGAAGTGTTCTGTTCTTCCTTTCTACTATACCATTTTGTTGGGGTGATCTTGGTGCAGAAAAATTGTGAGCATAACCATGCTCATCACAATAGCTTATCACTTCATCATTTTTAAATTCTCTTCCTCTGTCACTACGAATGTTAATAATAGAACATTACTTCTCGTTTTGAACACGTTTACAAAATTTAGCAAGAACGAAAGCAAGTTCACTTTTCTTAGCAAGGAAGTATACCCAGGTAAGTCTAGAATAGTCATCAACTATAACAAATGCATAAAACTTACCACCAAAACTAGCAACAGAGTTAGGCCCAAATAAATCCAGATGCAATAATTCAAGACATTTAGACGTGGACGTGTGCATATTTTTCTTAAATGATGATCTAACTTGCTTGCCTAATTGACATGCATCACATACTTTATGTTTCACATATTTTAAATCAGGTAGGTCACGTACAAGACTCTTATGAGATAAGTTAAAAATTAACTCCATAGTAGCATGCCCAAGTCTTCTATGCCATAACCAACTATTCTCAGATAAAACATTCAAACAAGATAATTTTTTAGAATTAAAATCATCAAAAGAGCAAGTATAAACATTCTCAAAATGTGATGTAACTAGCAAAATACTACTATTATGACTATTCTTAATGATGCATCTATCATGATCAAATATAACATTGTATCCCATGTCACATAGTTGACTAATACTAAGCAAATTATGTTTAAGTCCATCAACTAGTAACACATCTTTAATCATAGTAGTACCATTGCCGATATTACCTATACCAATAATTTTACCCTTTGCGTTGTCTCCGAAAGTCACATGACCTCCATCTTTAGGTGTCAAAGATGTAAATTTTCTTTTATCTCTCATCATGTGTCGAAAACAACCACTATCCAGGAGCCATTTGTCCTTACTTATTGATACTTTTAGAATAACCTACAAGGAGCACCTCAAATAGTTCCTAAGTGGTACCCAGCCTATGTGGGTCCGATCTTGTTAGTCGGGATAATTTTTGTTCCTTTTAGAACCCAAACTTGTCTACAGTTGATAGTTTTGTAAAACATCCACGAATAGTATGCCCCACAACGTTACATTTAAAACATCTAACAAGATTCTTGGTTTCAGAAAAGAATTTATGAAAGCGTTTTTGTTTAAGATTTTTTTGAAATCCAACACCGACCTTATCAAAAACTCCACGTGAACTTCCCAAAAGAATTTTCAAATTGTTTTCACCGCCAGTAAATTTGAGAACAATTGATTACAAATCCGTCAATTTAGATTTCAACTCATTATTTTCAAATTCATAATCCATCACTTTCTTGTTTAATATGCTAATTATACTTTGAAGGGCATTTATTTTAGAATACTGATTTTTATAATCATGTGAGAGTTCTTGATAAACATAAAATAATTCATCAAAATTTAAAGGACAAGAACTTGAATAATTGGTTACCTCACTACCAGTGGCCATTAATGCAAGCATTGACGAATCCTCACTATTTGATTTTTCCGAGCTAGTTGAATCGGTATCATCCCAAGTAGCCTTCATCGATTTCTTCTTACTCTTCTTTGCTTTCTTCTTTTCTTTCTTCTTCTTCTTCTCGTTTTATTATCCTTCTTCGGTTTGGGGCAATCATTTTTAAAATGACTGGTTTAACGACAGTTGTAGCATTCCACTTTGTACATGTTGAGATTTCTTTTTTCCACGAAATGTGCGCCGAGTCATTCTTCTAAAATTGTTTGTGAGAAGTGATTCATTTTTCTCTTACTCACTATCAAGGCTTTCATCATCAATATCATCATCTTCTTCAATTTTTATAACTTTTAGTGCCAAGGATTTCCTCTTGCTATTTTCAGTATCATTCTTGTAGCCTTTGATCGCCGATTCATGAGTCATCAAATTACCAATTAGATCATCGATGTCGTATTTTCCAAGATCCTTGGCTTTCTCGATTACCGTCATCTTTGACTCCCATATTTTCGTCAAGGACCTTAGGACCTTTCGTACTCTATCCTCCATGGAGTATGGTTTTCCAAGTTGGTTGATACTGTTGCATATGTTGTTGAGGCGAGTGTACATCTCATGAATTGATTCATTTTTCTCCATCCTGAACAGCTCAAATTTTCTTATAAGCGCATTGATTTTTGACTGCTTCACTTGACTTGTTGCTTCATCGGTGACTTGTAGCTTATCCCACATTTCCTTTGCAGACTTACAACCTGAAACTCTAGAATACTCAATAGTATCTAAACAACAAAAGAGAATATTGATAGCTTGAGAATTAATAGAGAGTTTCTGCTTGTCGGAAGCAGTGAGTTATTCCTTCTTCTTCTCAACTCCATTTTCCATTGGAATAAATGGATCATCCTCGATTGTTAGCCACACGTTATAATTTGTAGCCTGAAGAAAGACTATCTTCATATCTTTCTAAAATGAGTAACTTTCACCTGCAAACAAGGCTGGTCGGTGCATAGGTAGCCCCTCACCTAGTGTGCCTACTATGTGTGCCATGTGATCTTTGTTAGCAAAATAGATTCGAGCTAAACTAGCTCCGATACCAATTGTTGGCCTAGTAGAATACCTAAGAGTGGGGGTGAATTGGGTAATTAATTTTTTTTATCAAAATATACTTGAATAAATCAAATAATTAATTTTATGCCTAAATTAATTATTATCTTTATATCACAGCGGAATTAAAATAAATCTAAGTGCACACCCAAAAACTAAACAAATTAAGAAAGCAACACATCAGAGATTTATACTGGTTCATCAAGCTACTCTTGGCTAATCCAGTCCCTCGAACTCCACGGATGTCGCACCCACTAAAATTAAGATTCCTTTAAAGGTAAGAACTAAACCCACACACTGATTCTTTTACAGGCTAAAGAATAACCTAATTCTTTTTAACACAAGGCTCAAGAATCAAAACCTCACAAAAACACTCAAAATATCCTTTTACCCGGTAAAGATTGAACCGTTACAAAATCACTCAAAAACAAAAAAGCAATTCTTATCCAGGAAGAATCACTACCTTAATCTCTTTACAGGAAGAGATTAAAATCTTGCTACCCTTGATTAAATATTCCCAATGATATTTAATCTGTCACAACTCACCAATACAAAAATTGATAAGTAAATCTCACTCGGAGTTTCTACCACCCTAGATAAATAAAAATTCAATTAATATCTCAACTAGTGATAGAAATATGTGAGATACAGAAATCTAATTTTAACAAGATATGGGTAGCAAATTGGAACACGTAATCAGATTCAAGAAATTGTTTGAAAAATTATTTTCTTTAAAAGTCAAAAATAATTTCTAAGATCAATTTCCTAAAATAAAATAATAAACAAGCAATAATCAGTATGGAAAGATCTCACCCATAATTCACAGTATTAATAATTAGAACAATGTAGTTTCAATTCTGATATCAACAAAAATTGATCGTAGTTGATTATCAGAATCACTCTTAGAACAACTCACAATGAATTAAAATGATAACTCTTATAAAAGCTCTGTCAAAATGATATAAAATGATTATCTCTCTTAGAATAATTAGCTCTCTTAGAAATTTCGCAGGTCTATATAAATACACATGTAATTAGCTTCCTAACGGCTAGTTTACAAGTGTCATGATAATAAAATGCTCTTATAGACCCCTTATAACATTAGGATTTCATTTAGGTTCAGTTTCACTTAATAACAACTTTTAAAACTCTCAATTAAATCCCCAAAGTATTTCTCAATCAAAATAAATAAGTGTAGAATCCATTTTAATTACCAAATTGAGAAATATTAATATTTAATAAACTATATTGAAAGGATTTAATTTGTATATGAACCATATCTTAAATATAGAGAATATCCCTTAAATCTCTCTCAAATCCTAACAAAAAATGGCTACTTTTAGATTTAAAGTTGGATCAAACAATATCCTGAGCCAGCACATTCAGTCGACTGCCTAGTCGACTACGCAATCCCGTTTGCAGCCAAACCATTGCCGCAACGATCATAGGTCGACCGCTTGGTCGACTTGCAGATTCAGAGTGTTTGTCATGCTTTCACAGGTCGACCGCTTGATCGACTCGCAAATTCAGAGAGTTCAGATGTTTTTATAGGTTGACCGATCGGTCGACTCTTCAATTCAGGATGTTTCATCGTTTTTCTCCAGTCAACTCCTCAGTCGACTGACTCCTTCTGAATCACTTCTCTGATCTTGTTTTTAACCTATTTTCTTTTACAATTTCGTCCCTTTATCCATTTTTATATTTAAATAAGCTCTACAAATATTCTTATATTTCATTTTAGTCATTCAAAAATATTTCTTTTTAATTCACATAGGAGCAAATAAATATACTTAACAAAAACACACATCAAAGATAAGATTCATTTTGTGCCATGTGTGTGTTCCTAAATGGGATATTAAGAGTTAATATTTACCTGGGTTATTTTTTCTAATTTCTTCAAACTCTTAATACTTCATCATCATCTTGATATCTTTATTAAGCATCCATTCCATTTGACATCTTCATTACTGGAACTTTAAATCACTGAAACACTTAATCAAACATTAGTTCCACCAAAATATCAATACTTAATTGTTCATCAAAATCTTGGGATCAACAGTGTGAAACAAAAATGCATGCTACGTTGTTAGTATTTTGTTCAAATCGTTGCAATGGGTGTATGTGTATTGAAATTGGACCTTGTTCTTGATAGTGTTAATTCAAGGGTTTGTTTTCATTGTGCGTATATGATTGGATTGTTCTCGTTTGTGAATGTTGTTGCTAGGAACCATACCGAAAAAGGTTGCTACAAAAAGGGCATGCGGTGAAGGGTCGGGGTCAGTTCCTGACTTCGATTCCACCAAATTTGTTTCAAAAGAGATCGAGGAGCACTTCGTTAAGCATGAGTTCAAAAGGCCATGCATAAAGCAAAGGGGATTCGGGCCCATTGAGAGTCTACCGGAGGAATTTCAGGAGGTCATTCAAAGCCGATGATGAGAGTCTTTTTGCAAATTGCCTTCCTTTAGTAAGGTCTCCACGGTCCGAGAGTTCTACACCAACCTCATTGAAGCTCAACAGAACTAGACAATGGTCCGAGGAAAGATGATCCTATTTACTCCTGAAAAAATCAATGAGATATTGGGATTGGGACTGGTGCCGCCTTTTGAAGAGCCATATCTAGGATACCAACTAAGTCTGAGGGATGTGATCCAGGACTTGACTACGGGCAAAGTCGAATGGACCATCACAGGGCCAGATCAGGCTACATTCACTTCCAAGTTCTTAAAGTCGGTGCCAAAGATATGGTACCACTTCATTTGTGGCAGCCTGATCCCGACCTTTCACCTGTCGGACGTATCAAAGGAGCGGGCCACTATTTTACATTCTATCCTGAGGGGCAAACCAATTGACGTCGGACTTCATATACATTCTTCAATTCTGCATACCGGGTAGACAACCAAATGAGGCCTTCTATTTCCAAACCTACTCATGGAGTTGTTCAGGCGATCAAGGGTGGTGATCTTGGGGGATAGCCCGTTGGACCCTATCAATCCCCTTGATACGACCATTATTGAAAGGATGTGGAAGGAGCACTCAATGATAAACATCGGGAAGAGTGAAAGAAGAAGAAGAGCAAGTGAGAGACGAGGCAGGGTCATCTGAGGCCCCAGCTCCCGAGGTACCCAGACGGTCCGAGATCGACAGGGACCGAAATTATCAAGAACTTTGAAATCTTTAGATAGGGTAATACGAGCTATGAACATACCAGGATCAGTACGAACGCTATCAAGATCAAGTGAACCGGTTCATTTGCGAGGGCCTTGGCATCGAGATGCATTCTTTTCTGACTATGCCGTAGGTACCGCCGCACCTTTTGCAACTGCCACAGTTTCCATTCTGACATGATAGTGGTGGTGATGATCCTTCCTCAGGTGGACAGTAGGAAGTAGGACTCCTATGTCTTATCTCCTAGGTATGTGTTCAAACCCAATATTTTGTTCATTAATTCTATAAATTGTTATTGGGTTCGCTGCTACACAGTGTGGACACTGCCATGTTTAGGTTTGGGGGGGGGGGGTGTTTATCCATTTTTGTGTTTTTGTAGAAGAAGGATGAACATTTTTTTTTTTTTTTGTTGTATTTAATTTAAATGTTTTATGTTATGTAGACTTTAATTAAATAGTTAAGTTGTAGTTTAATTTTCAATTTTTTGCATGTTAAATGCTTAGTTAGTTTATGTATATTAGTATTTAGATTTAATATAATTTTGTGCATGTATGAAGTCGTATATGCTTGATGAGTTGTTGAATTCGTCTAGGGCCGTTTCCCGATGATGAAAATTATCTCTTAATTGTATATTGAGGTTGGGGGTAATGCCATTCATGTGTGTTTTGTGTGCTTAGCATGTTGATTAGGCAAAAATTATCATGATCCTTTAATCGCACGATCGCATGGACTCAGTATATAATTATTTGAATGAATTGACGCTGATTATTCAGTGATAAGTTCATGACAGAAAAGAGAAATCTAGAACTTGATTTGGGGTAGACTTGAGGCAAAATTATAGGTGCGGTAACTCCAGAGGCATGATTTAGGCCTTCACTTTTATCGCTTGAACCTTTTGAAGCTAACCTGAAAAACATTTAACCCTTGTTACCCTGTCAAAGCTGATAATCGTTTCAATTCTGAACAAGTTTCAATACTCAATCCAATTAAATTTTTCCAAACCATTGTCGCTAATCCTAAGTTTCAAAATGAGTGAAATCAAGTTAGCATTTGTTTTTGCTGCTTGAAGTGAGCAGGCGGGGTTTCAGATGAATTTTTATTGATTTGGTATTAGTGTATTCACTTGTCATTCTTTTAAATTCCTTTTTACACACTCCTAAATTTTTTTAGAAATTCGAATAAGTCTGGGGGTGTGTTATGTAATCCTTTTTGCATACTCCTAAAATTATCAAAATTTGAATAAGTTTGGGGGTGTGTTATGTGTCTAAAAAAAAACTATGTGAATATAGTTTTTAATTCCGTTTCTTGTGACAAGTGAATACAAAGTTCTTCAATTCTTGTTCAGGGTTGTATTTTCAATATGGGGTTACGAGAGAGTGAGATAACGTCAAGCGTTTGTGCCTCAGGTATCGTTTAATCTTTAACGATTTGCTATTTTCTATTCTTGCGATACCCTTGGTCGTTCTCCAAAGCTTAACCAAGCCCTATTGATCTCTTTGAATGTCCGAACCTACATTAGTGGATAGTCAAGCCCAATCAAGCATATGATTTTCCTGAATCCTTTAAGGTTTAAGTCATGAGCTTGTCTACTGAATGATCCAATCTGGAGTTTGGTTAGTTATACATTTGAGCTTACACACACACACATTTCAAATGGATCTAGAATGGTTTTTATTGATATTGAGTGTTTAAATTCTAGAACACCACTTGGTTTGTATTATTTCCCAAACTTGATCAGATTGAGGGCTATTGAGGGAGGACCAATTCTTCGATTGAATTTGGAACTCGCATGCGTATACTTCTTCTTTCTTAAAGTTTTTCATTTTTAGATTAGTCGTAGGTTAATTAGGGTAGTTAGTTTAATTTAGTGTTAGGGTGTTTTGCTCGATGACTAGCAAAATTCCAAGTTTGGGGGCAATTGATAGGTGTAAAATACCTATCTACTTCTAAGACGAATTTGATAGTTTTCAAGTGAATTAGTTATATTTAATTGTGTTTTTGTTAGTTTTTATGTAATTCAGGTGTAGGGACGCAAACAAGCGATAAACGAGCGAAAACGGTTGGAAAATGGTGAAGAAACAAGGTTTCAAGATCACAAGAGCTACCGCCGCGGCGAGAAAGCTTCTGTTGTGGCAGTGAGATTGTAGAGAGTGCTGAATTTGAATAAGTCCCACCGCCGCAGCGTAAGGTCACCACCGCGGCGGTGAAAGATCAGAGAGTTTGGATGTCGTTCCACCGCCGCGGTGCAAGTCCACCCACGATGATAAAATATCTGTGAATAAACCGACATATCCACGGCCGTGGTGGTAAATCCCACGGCCACGGCGGTGGGCTCTGCACAGCAAAATAGATATTTTTAGATATTTTTAAACCTTATACCTATAAATACCCATTCCCTCATTTCTATGAAAGACGCTGGGAGCATGAAACATCCCTAACCGTTAGGCCTTGATTCTTGGACATTCTTGAAGAAGATATTTATCATCTGGAGAAGAGGAAACATTGGTAGATCAATCTTTAGCAACAATAGATCACTCCACTTTAAGATTTGATCTTTCTCTCTTTATTTATCTCTTTGCAATTTAATGTTTTATTGTAAATGATGATGAATATATCTTGGTTTAATGTTTCAATGGCCAAGATCATGTTAGATTCGATAAATATTAGCTAGGGATCGATGTAGTTGTGTAAATGTTAGTTTGGTTTAATATATGTTTCTTTAACGGTTGTTAGCTTTTAATTCCTATTGTGTTTATCATTTTATGAAAACTTTAATATGTTTGTTAAGGTATTAGGTTTGGATTTGAGAATCTTGGGTTTGGCAATCAGAAGAGGTAGCCTTGGATTTGGACTAGGGTAAACACATCGTTACGATCTAACGACCCGGGATGGCGTTAGTTAGTGTGCCATCGATGACGTTGGGGCAAGACTCACACGACCTAGAGTCGTTAAGACATTGAGGAGGACCTCTTCGTTGACATGAAGTCGTGTATTCCCCCGTCTTACACTTAAAAGAGGTGGCGGAGGAGTTTTAGAATCGAGATTGTCGGATACCATAAACTCCGTTATTGTTAACTAAAACGAAATCAAACATGTATTAAGTGAACGAAATCAATCCCTAATTAATCAACTTAGTTAGGATTAACCTACTAATTGTAGTTTAGCTTAGTTTTAATTAGTTTTATTTTAAATCATTTCTTGAACCGTCTGGATAGTATGAGACTATGCAAATTGCGGTATTCAAATTATTCAACCCGTCCTTGTGGGAACGATATTCGATCTTAAATGATCCACTATATTAAAAGTAGACCTCGTGCACTTGCGAGTACTCAATACGCGAGGGCATAACAAATGCTTTGACGTACAATAACATCATGTTGTTTTCAACATTCGTTTTTATTAGAATTCTTGTGGATTTTTCAAGATTCTAATGGCATGGATCAAGATTTTTTGAATTTGATTTTGCGATAATGTGATGTTAAATATAACGTGATGTTATTTTTTCAATGTGATGCATTAAATTTGGAAAGAGTTTGTAGTTGCTGCGTTTTTGTGTTTTATGATAATATGTGATGTTGAATATAACATCATGTTATTTTTAACAGTGATATTGAGAATGTCAGAAACAGTCGCTGCAATGTGCAAGTATGATGGTGTTACAACAGTTCTATGTCTTGACGGAAAAAGTTCAATAGGAACTGTTGTTGAAAGAATAGTGGAAAAATGGCCACAAACGTCTGACAACAAGTTTTCCATGACATATGCTCTCCTAGGGAACGCAAAATGCATGTTATTAGGTCAGAATGATTACTTAGAAATATTGTTTCTTGCTGGCCATATGAATGTTAGTTTTTTAGAAATTAATGTGGTGAGGACGGACAGTGATGATGTGGGATCTAGCCATGCATCATCATCTGCGATTGTACCTTCTAGTTGAATTGGATTATGTAGGAAGTTATGGTACAATGTTGGGAAAGAATGATAATAAACTAGTATTATCGGCTGAATGGGCAAAGGGGATACAAGGGGAAGGTTAGAAATTTAGAGGTGGAACAAATGAGTTTAGGATGGTCCTTAGAAAATATACAATAGAGGTTGGATTTAATTTTCATTTCTTGAAAAATGATAAGACGCGTATAACGGCAGCTTGTTCGTTACGAGAGTCGAAGGGTTGTTCGTGGTTTGTCCATGGAAGGGTGAATCTTGAAAATGGATTCTTTTATATGTATGATTTGGTAAATGATCATACATGTGGCGTTGCATCCCGGACATTGAAGAACAAAAAGATGAGGTTGGATGTTATATCTAGTTGTTTGATTGATGAGATTCGTGAATAACCGGAAATGAGACCTATTAAAGTTGTTTAAAGCTTTAAAAAACAATATGGTCTTGAGAATATAACATACTGTATGTTCAACACAGACTCATGTTATATTCAACATAATTTTTCTGTTTGACAGGAATGTTCTCAATTGCGTTTGCTATTGTTGATGCGGAGAATGACGACAATTGGGAGTGGTTTCTTTTAGAGTTGAAAAAAATTATAGATCCAAGTCGGGTAATTACCTTTATATCGGACCACCATAATGGAATTATAGAAGGTACACGTAAGGTGTTTCCGGATTATCACTATGGTTTTTGCTTGGTTCATTTGAAAATGAATTTAAGGGCAACAATGTCTGGAACGAATACAGGGTGGAAGGAGTCAATGATCCACAAGCTAAATGGCATAGCATATGAACACAACTTGGATGTGTACATGATGATACATGATCAAATAATGGTAGAGGGTGGTGAAAAAGTACAGAGGTTCATGAATGAGTTATCTCCTTTGAATTTTAGTAATGCATTTTTTAGGGGAAAGCGTTATGGGGAGATGTCGTCAAATTTGGCGGAGTGTTTTAATTCTTGGATAGCGGATTATCGGCATTTGCTTGCGATTTTATTGATTGATAAGATTAGAGTTCGATGGATGGAAGTGATGACGGAGAGGAAAGATTTTGCTGAACAAATGAAGGGCGAGATAACACCGTATTGGGAAAAGAAAATGGATGAAATGATAAGTAAGGGAAGGAAGTAGAATGTAAGCCTTTCAGGGAATGGTGTATTTGAAGTAAGTTCATTTCCATCAGTGTTGGTGAACACTATAGATAGGACATGCTCTTGTCTCCAATGGGAGTTAAAGGGATTTCTGTGTGTGCATGCAAGCACCTCATTGCAATGAAGTGGGTTTCCTATATATTCATACATTGATGATTATTTCCACATATCATTCTATCGAGAGACGTATTCAAAATGTATATATCCAGTACCAACAATAGAGTGGTCGATATATTCTGATAATGAATCAGTAATAATCCCTCCGATGACAAAAAAATAACCTGGACGACCTAGAAAAGTAAGAATTCCGTCAAGAGGGGAAATAAAAGAAAGAAAATGTGGGAGGTATGGGAAATATGGACGCCACAAGAGGAAAACTTGCAAGGCTATGCTGACTTAAAAGATTTGTGTTTTTTTTAGAGGAATTTTGTATTTTTACAGCTTTTTAGATTACATTTTTCTGATTTCATTTCTTTCTTTTTTTGTAATAGTAAGACATTGATTCATTAAAATTGATAATTCTGTTTGATTTCCAAGATATTCACATACCCATGTTACATTCAACACAGTCTTGTTATATTCAACACTATATATAACAGATTCATTAATCAATTGAAATATGGTGGTGTTATATTCAACATCATTTTTTTTTTGTATATATCAATTGACATAAGGAACCATTCAAGAGATCATAATATACTCAAAAAACAAAAAACATGTGATACTTGTCTTGTAGGCTGAAAAAATAAAAACATCAACCAAACATTGAAAGAATTTTTAGTCTTCATTGTTCGGGTTTTTTTATTACATGCCAAATATGAGTCATAGGTCCAAGTCCTGGCGCCATCATTCAAAAAACCGCGAACAATTCTTGCTCTTTCGGATCTAAAATCTGAAATGCCCATGTCTGTATTGATTTGTAACCCATTGCATATTTGTGTCATGATATGGATTATTGCTATTCCGCAATCCACCCTGCCAATATTTTTTTAGTAGATCATTAGGATCGTATATATAATAGTTATAGCTGGATAGGATGAAGACAATGTTCCTTACTCAAACGTTCCTTGATCTGGGACATCTTCCATGTTGACGACATTTGGCTGTTTTGATGTTGATGCAGTGATTTTTAGTTTTTTTTTTCAGGAAGACATGAACATATTTCGCCTACTTTTTATTTTTATTTTTATTTTTTTACGAATTAAGGGGTGTAGGATGACATATGAATGATATATTTTTTTTTTTTTATGAAACATGATAACAAACATAAACATATCATTATGGTGAATACAAATATGATAACATCTTGAATATAACACAATGTCATGTTATATTCAACATCATATGTTTCTTAATAACTGAAGTACAGATTGCTTATAAAAGAACAGAGAATATGAATGAAAAATCAAACAACAAAGAATTTTATGAGTAGGGGTTACCATTAGTTTTGCATTTTTCATATAACCGATCCACCATACCAGGGCCCCTCAAGTTTATCGAGTTGTAATGTTTCCAAATATCATCATCTCGATCATAGACCAACAATGTCCAGTAACAATTGGAACTAGTTGACCCTTGTGTGATTATGGGGAAGTGGATAAAGCTTACTCCACTAGAAAATGCTAACATGATGTTGGTTCGAGTATTTGTCTCAAGAAATCAGTGTCATTTGTTGCCACCCATGTCTTAAAAAAACAAACAAATATATACAAGGGATTAAAAGTGTGTAAGTTAGATGAGTAGCAATAAGAAAATAATGAAAAACTACAAGTTATAACTTACCTAACAAGCACTGTTTACAAACGTAGACCGTGCTTGATGATTAGTGCCCAATGATTTCATATGCTGAGTTAGGGTTTGTTGATCATTCCACAGCATTTTAGCACAGACGTTTATAACCTGTGGAAAAATCATATTTGGGGGCTTATATATATGTGTTGAATATAACACATGACATATTTGTGATCAAATGAATATAACATTTTTTTTATGAAAAAAAATGGTAAAATGCTTACGAAATTTGTTATTTGTCTTTCGGCAAGGACTTCAATGAAATCAAGCATTGAAACTTGTGCCATTAACCACTCTCCACCCCAAACATATGCGCTGTTATTTTTTCAAGAAAGTGCAAGAATAAAAAATTTTGGTGTGCAATAAGTAACATATTTTTCTATGCGATAAATAGGTCATGTACCTTGAACCTTCTATTTCTAATATGAAAAGAATTTTATTCCAATCATCTTCGCCAATGTAGATCCCAATGGGACAATCTCTTGGGGGCAATATTTCATTATTATATTTCTTAGCAACAGATACAGGTATAGGGATAGGGGGTGGCGTAGTTTCAGCGGCGTGAGTTGATGTAACATTAGCAGGACAAGGTAATTGAATTGGCAAAGGTTGGCGTGCAGTACGAGAGCACGTTCGTTTAATTGGACGCTCATATTCATGTATAGAGTCACCCTTACCTTTCACCAGTCTTCGTTTGGCTTTCACCCCTTTAGAAATTGAACTAGGTGTTACCGGGTTACGCATAGAGTGCGTAACCCTTTTTTTTTGGGGGGGGGAGAGGGGGGGCACAGATGGCTGCGGTAAAGTTGCATCTTTTGAAAGCCGTGTTATTTTTTCTCGTTGCTGCTCAATAACATTATCTTTGTCAAGCATCTCCATCTGATAAAATTCACTGATGTGTTCAACTGTTTCGTTGTGTTTTAATTTGAGTTCTTCAGTTTGAGTAACTGAATGCACAACAGTTTCTATCAAGTGCTCTTCGAGCTTCTTTTTCTCTCCAACAAGTCTTTGTTCTTGGGTCACAACGTGGACTCCAGTCTCCAATAGAATTTCATCTAGATGCCGTGTTTCAACATTCAATTCACGAATGACTCCTTGTAATCTTTTAATTTTCTTCTTCATCTTCTCTCGTAGCTCCGTTTTTTTCTCCTTCGTACTGTTAATTTCCGTTTTAGCCTCTTGTTTTCTGCGATCAACACCTCCATATTTGTTGTTTGTGGACGAACATAATCCTCAAAATCTTCATTGACTCGTAGGTGAAAACATGGGAAGTCATCTATTTTTCTTTTGCCCTTACTGACAGGCTCAACATCCATTTTCCTTTTGCCTTTAGCGACAAGCTTTTCATCATCATCAACTTCCTCTATAATAATACCCTTCTTAATTTGTCTAATTTATCTTCCAATTTACCAACAAAAATCTAGAAAACAAGAGACAATAAGTTTTTACATAACACAATTTGATGTTAAACATAACACAGTTTGATATTGAATATAACACAACATATTAACATGTTTTAAATAGCCCTAGTATAACAAATATTTGGCTAGTTGATGTTGAATATAACACAACAATTTGATGTTGAATATAACGTAATTGGATGTCGAATATAACACAACACGTATTGACATGTCTTATATAGCACTAATAAAAGCAAGTTTTGCATACCTCTTCACGTTTAAGGTCAGACAACTTTCGTTTTCTCATTACATCAACAAGCTGTATCATATCCCATGTTGCCCACCTTGGATGCAGGTTGCTACGGTATGTGATTGAACGGTTAATCAAAGTTGTGTGCTCACAAAGCCAAAACTGATTTGAAATAAAATTAGTAAGGAAGATAAATTCTGTCCAGAGAGAATATGATATCAATAAATAGGAAACAAACCAACCTGTAATGTAATAGCATGCCCTGTGATTGATGATGAATTTTGGTAACCCTTTTCAATTGATGACATCAGGATGCTTTGTATTTTCTCAGCCCAAGCAAAATTAGACATCGAATGAATGTCGTCTACCAATATTAGATTAGAGACACGACATACTTGCCCTTTGTTTGCTAGGAAACATGTTGTTAGAAGGCGGACACATATAAGACGCACAACATCTTCATAGTCATCTTTCGTCTTTCCTAGAAGAGCTTCTTTAATCTTTGTTTTAATCTCCACAATACTCAATTTGTTGTCTTTGATTCCTCGACGGGTTAGAAAAGAACTTTTATCTTATGTTGCATACCAAGAGGCAATTTGTATAGTACCCGATGTTAACCCAAATAACTGTTGGACATCGCTGACTCGAAATTGGACAAATGAATTGCCAAGTTTGAAGGCTTTTTTTGCAGGATTGTAGGATTGGATGATTGATGTGATGATGTGGTCTAACTTATAAAAGTTATCAGGACTCATAAATGGACTGATCACTGCATTTATGGTTGGCCAAAATAGAGTTTTTCTCAAAAGATTTTTGTGGTTGTTTAAATTAATGGTTGCAAGGAACCAATATGTTTGGGAAAGGTTTGATCTGTATCGAACCGTTTCTTGACCTTTAATGCCACGGTGCATTGAAATAGATTGTAAAAAAAAAAAACTTAATAACAAATATTGATAGTGCAAATTCCAAAAGTTGGATGGTAGGAAGGGTTTTTTGAAAGTGCAATACCAAGTGAGGATATTGGAGCTGGCCGCAACACAAGTTTACCCATTGTTTCTGATTGTTTTTGAGGTTTTGATGGGGAAGCAACAACATGATGTTCTGACTCTGCACCTGTGGGTCCACAAGCAAGGAAATCATAACATGTGATGTTATTAATTTTTAAATTTTTATGGAGTGTTTGGGACAATTCCTTTTCGTTTACCTTTAGGTTGCAAGAAATGTAGTCTGCAAACAATTTGATATGTCTGACCTGACAATTTTTGAATTTAACACAGATGAAACCCAATTTTTTGGGAAGGTGTTGGGATGTATGTTGAATATAATACAAGTTTGTGTTATATTCAACATACACAAATCCACAACACAAATTATTGTTTTATAGAAAACAGGTGTTGTGTTACATTCAACATAACCTATTTTTTTGCCATTTTGTGAGAAATGAAACGATAAAAGCACCTTCGTCTGATGTATTGGAAGAGTCTGACATTTGTCGTTCAAGTTACTTTTCGTTCTCTGTGGCAAACAAAACGAAAGATGCATTATGATCAACATGCATGAACGAAATTACAAAAGAAAATGAGGATATAAAATCGAGATGGTTGAAATGATTCAAACCATTTTTGGAAAGCAACATTTTCGATAAAGTCATTTTCAGAAAATGAAGAGTCACAAACACAACCCATGGAGTTTAATTATAATTTTCAGCAAAAATGGCAATGGAAAACAGAAATGTCTACCATTTTTTGGACAGAAAACAAACCTGATTCGGCGATGTATAAAGGATCAGCTGCCGTGTTAGGGTTCTTGGTTTTGAAATTCATTATTGTGCTAACCATTTTTCTGCCTTTTGTAGAGTAAGAAGAGAGAGATTTAGGGTTTAGTTCGTACTGTGAAATGTTTAGCGGAGTGGAGAAGGAAGATAGTACTGTGGAAATGGAGAAAATGGATAGACGCTATTTTAATTCACATCCTGCAGGTCTGACACCTCGAAAAGTGGCAGTTAAGAGATTGTAATCGTGTGTGATGCAATGATCATTTGATCATATAATGGGCGTGTTGATCTACAGGGAAGTCATGTGTTATTATCAACACAGTATCATTTTTTTTAAAGGGAAAATTACCTATTAATCCCAAAAAAAGAAATTATTTACTACCTACTCTCATCGATTTTTCTTTGCACCGATTAGTCCCGTCAACACGTTTTTCTTGTACCAATTAGTCCCATCAACACCTTTCATTACACCAATTAGTCCCATTTTAAAAAATGGTGAGAATTGAGTCTACCGAAATGCCCTTCCATGAGTTTCACATTGAGAAGGAAGATCGTCAAATTGGTGTACCACCGCTGTCAGCCGCCGCCGCCGGTCGCCGGTCGCTGCCACCATAAATTACAGCTTTACCCCAAACTTTATCACTTTTTGTCACTTTTATATGTTCCAAAAAAAAAAATCTTCATTTTAGGATAATACCGTTACTAAACGTAATGTAAAATAAGAGAACAATTGATGTTATATTCAACATTTACAGGTGTTCAATGTAATATCATATGTATTTTACTCTGCATACAAAAATAAGAGAATAATGGATGTTACATTCAACATCCACATGAGGGGTATTTTGGTTAGAAAAAAATAACATTAAAAAAAAAAATAGTTGATATTACATTCAACATCCACATGAAGGGCATTCAACATCCACATGAGGGGCATTTTGGTCAGAAAAAAATAACATTAAAAAAAAAACAGTTGATGTTACATTCAACATCCACAGGTGTTGAATGTTACATTCAACATCCACATGAGGGGCATTCAACATTCACATTAGGGGCATTTTGGTCAGAAAAAAATAACATTAAAAAAAAAAAAAACCAAAGTTGATGTTATATTCAACATCCACAGGTGTTGAATGTTACATTCAACATCCACATGAGGGGCATTCAACATTCACATGAGGGGTATTTTGGTCAGAAAAAATAACATTAAAAAAAAAAAAAAACACAGTTGATGTTACATTCAACACTCACAGGTGTTAAATGTTACATTCAACATCCACATGAGGGGTATTTTGGTCAGAAAAAAATAGCATTAAAAAAAAAAGACAAACAATTGATGTTACATTCAACACCGAATGTTACATTCAACATCCACATGAAGGGTATTTTGGTCAGAAAAAAATAGCATAAAAAAAAAATTAATAATTTTGATGTTACATTCAACATCCATGTGAGGGGTATTTTGGTCATAAAAAGACAAAATGACTTATTGGTGCAAAAAAAAAGTGATGGGAGTATTTGGTAATTTCTTTTGTATTTTAGGACTAAATGGTGCATGCCCCTTTTTTAAATACAATTTTTGTTAATATATAGCGAATTACCATGGTTAAGCCAAGATTATACCGTCTTGAATATAACACAGTCTCATATTATAATCAACACAGTATCATTTTCTTTTTAAAATACAATTTTTGTTAATATACAACGAATTACCATGGTTAAGACAAGATTATACCGACTTGAATGTAACACGGTCTCCTATTATATTCAACACGGTATCATTTTTAATTTTTTTTTGTTAATATACAGAGAATTACCATTTGTTAAGACAAGATTATACCATGTTAAATATAACACGGTCTTGTGTTATATTCAACATGGTATCAATTTTTATTTTTTATTTTTTAAAGTCAATTTTTGTCTGGGTAAGCAAGATTATACCGTGTTGAATATAACACAGTCTCGTGTTATATTCATCATGGTATCATTTTTATTTTTATTTTAAATTCAATTTCTGTTTATACAAGGAATAACCATTTGTTAAGCCAAGATTATACCGTGTTGAATATAATACGGTCTCGTGTTATATTCAACATGGTATCAATTTTAATTTTTTTTTTTAAATTCAATTTTTGTTTGGGTAAGCCAAGATTATACCGTGTTGAATATAACACGGTCTCATGTTATATTCAACATGATATCAATTTTAATTTTTTTTTAATTTAATTTTTGTTTATACAAGAAATTACCAAGGGTAATACAATATTATACCGTGTTGAATATAACACGGCCTCGTGTTATATTTAACATGTCTTCATTAATAAGCAAAATGAAATTATAGAAAAATAGCCTTAAAACCAAAGAACTGGCAAAGGCATTTCGTCAAACACTGTTCGTGCATTCTTAGGAGCGTTGACAAATCATGTCCAACCATGTTGAATACAACATGTCATTTATCACTGTTCAAATATTACAGATTTTGAATTTGTAATCTGTCAAATTTTGAGATTTCATTTTTCATATCTGTTTGTTGGTTTAGAATCGATCTGTCCATAGTTATTGTCAATTTTAAAATTTTCCAAAAATGTCGTTTGTTGTTCATCGTGCATATGTGTTCGTCTCTTATCATCTGTTTGGATTTTTTCAAATCGATGTATTTGATGAAGTTTTTGCACAGATTTATGCAATGAATGTCTCTGTTTTTGTTGATTAAACGATGGATTTGGAGTTGTGACGAGGAGTTTTTTGCAAAGGTAATGGATCTCGGATGAACAGTAACGCAGGGGTAAAATTATCCAAAAAATGAAAATGACTATCTGGTAACATGTTTTTGGAAAAGATCTATACTGTAGTTTTCTCCTCTTTTCAGGACCATTTGGTAAGCGCCCCATTAAATTAACTAACTAACAAAACAAACAAACTAACTAATAAATTAAATAAATAACAAATTAAAATTAAAGTATCCTTTAATGTTTTAAAAAAATAAAATTAACTAACTAATTATTTTTTTAAATAGTATTTTATAATGTGTAAAAAACAAGTAACCAATCAAACTAACAAACGTGTAAATTAATCAAACTAAAAAATAATAAGTAAAAAATATACTATTCAAACTAACAAATAAATTAAAGGGGGGGCGCATCAATAAGTCCCTTTTTACAATTCCATGTACCAATCAAATCCCAAGCCTTTTTTGTTTTTTGCACTGTTAGGTCCTTTGTGTATTTTCATGACCATCATGCCCCTACAAATATCCAAATCAGGCGTTCATTGTTTCCTTTCATGGCGCTGTAGTTAATATTCCAGAATTCCATTCCACAAAACCTAGGCATGCACTATTGGCATTTACGAACATGAAAACTTGGATGTTTTGTGGTTTTTTTGGTGTTCAAAAATTAAACTTTTTACATCATATTAATCAGAAAAAAATCAGCGTTAATTTAATGTGCTATTCGTGATTTTTGGTCGAGTAGATATAAAGTTGTATGGATGTTACATTCAACATTCGAGGGGTGTGTAGAATGTAACATTCAAGTCTATGTATTTTGGATGCACGTTGCCATGTCCTCGCGAAACACCAAATTATTCCCCCCTGCCGCCTCTTTTAAATCGGCCGTACTTTCTGTGAGTGGGTGTGACCGTTTAGGTAATGGCGTGTTTGCCATATACAGAGCCTAAAACCTTCTATTCTTAATCCAAAACCCTAAAAAACTGGCAGTATTTCCATATCTCCTCCGCCGATTTCCATATCGAAACACACTAAAACCTTCAATCTCCGAAAAACAATGGTGACAACTCGTCGTAAGATGAGAACCATCAACCCAAATACAGCTGCAACCGCAGTGAATCTCACCGACTCGAGTAGGTTTCATCGATTTCTCAAATATTTTGCCTTTTTGGTGTGTTCTTATTATAATAAACACTGTATTACTTGTTTATTTGTTGTTTGATCCTAAAAAAGTCGACATACAAGTGAAAGTGACACTAGAACATTTTTTATTTTTTTTTTATCCTGTGGGATTCTGTTTTTGTCGTGTTTATGGTTGTGTTTGTACTCGCACTCTAATTCGTCTTCTATGTTTGTATATATTTGTTACATTCAACCCCATGTTACATTCAACACTGGTCATTCGCTCTTTTTCAATCCTGTTGGGTTCTACTTTGTCGTGTTTATGGTAGCGTTTGTACTCGCCCTCTGACTCGTGGTCTGTGTTTGTATTATGTTCTATTTTGTGTGGAATGTAACATAGGTTGAATGTAACACACAACTCTATTTGGTGGAAAATTTAATGAATTTGTGTTGAATGTGGCATTTTTAACTCATTTGACTCAAACGAAAATCGAGATTGTGTGTTAAAAAGAATGTAGCATATTGAATCTTACATGATGACATATGTTGTTTGTGTAAAAGGACACTCGATGTGTTTGAATTGAATGTAACATATGTTGAATGTAACAAATCTATGTTTGGTGGGATTTTTTATAAATTTTGTTTGTCAAATTTTGTGAGTTAGATGTAGTTTTGTGTAAAATTTTCTGTCATTTAGTGTGTTGAATCTAACATTCATTATCGTGTGTTGTATGTTTTTTCAGATAATAACGTTCCCGTAAGATCCACGCAGCCCACTGTGTCACCTAGTGGGTCTCAAAACTCCATCATGCCATCGTGTAGCACTTCTGATTCAGACGTCATTGCGTCATCGCCGTCTAGAGTTCCAGAATTGTGCCCGTTGTGTGGCCCTATCGCTAAATACCGGGAAAACCTATCACAATTTTGCTCGCTTGTTTCTAGTATTCGTCTGCATGATTCACACCTTGAATTGCTAAAACGGACGCCCTTTTGAAACACAATGAGTGCTCTTTTCCAAGAAAATTCAACGAATTTAGCTTTCAATAAGATTGATAGTTTGTGTGCAAATATCATACTTACATACCAACTGCATCGGAAAGCTTTCAGAATTGGCCCGAAGCTGGTGGCTATCACTCCTGATGATGTGCAACTGATTTTTGGTTTTTCATCCGGAAAGAAACCGATACCAGTTCGGTATGTGAAGAAGAGTGATTGCTCATTTTTGCGCCGACGGGGTGTGAAAACCAATCGGATGAGTGTAGTTCAAATTAGGAAATTGCTGGTCAGATCTATGAGGAGTGATGTTGAAGACGATGTTGAGGACGTCGTGCGGTTGCTCTATTTGCATCTTATCGCAACGTGTTTTTTTGCAAACAAGGGCCAATTGTGTAGTATTTCTGATATAAGGCTTATTGAGGATTTGGGTGTCTTTTCATCCTACAATTGGGCTGACCGTGTGCATTCCAACCTGATATCTTCAATTGAAGCTGGATACCAGACACCGTCGTCTGTCATTGGATGCGTTCTCGCATTACAGGTTATATTTATTTTTTCATTTGTTTAAAGCCAAAAATTTAGTTAATAAGTATTGTCCGTAACTTTTGCTCTTTTTGATTTAAACTTTTTATATTTAGTTTTGGTTGTGTGAGCACACTAAAATCATTTATGTTACTCCCGGGCGAGAGACATTTATACCACGATAGGGGAAGTGGAATATGCTAGAGTTGATGACTGTTGCATCAGGGATGCCACTGTCTGAACTTGAAGGGAATCATGTATGCTATATTGTGTGTTGAGTGTAACATCCATGTGTGTTGAATGTAACATTCATGCTATCTGTTGATCAAAACGACGTGGTTTCAGGTCGATGAAGGTCATTTAGTTGAGACAATAACTGAAATACAAGTCGGTGTCATTTTTCCAATCCATGGTGATACTGAAGAATCGAGGACAAGAAGTAAAGGCAAAGCGAAAGTTAGCTCGTCAAGCGAGTTTTCGTATTTTGATTTGGGGATATCACAACCATTTAATGAGGATTCCACTGATTTTGGTGGTGGTTCGCAAAATCTGAATGACCTTGTTGAGCAAAATCGTCAGTTGACAACTAAGGTTGAGGTGTTGAGGGATTCTCGTAGGCGTCTAAGACTAAAGAAGTCGGCGAAGATTGCAAAAGTACGTGAAAAAATACAAGAGTTGAAGTGGACAGTACAACAATTGCGGGGGGATCTTATGGAATCAGAGATGTATGTAGTTACGCACAGGTGCGCCATAAGACTGAAAAAACCAATCTTAAAGAGCAATTGGTCAAGACTGTTGTCCATTCTGTCACGCAGTCAGTCGAGGAGAGGAATAAGCATGAAGATAATATTGTTGGCATCTCTGAATTCTATCAAATGGAGCTAGCAGATAGGGATAATGTAATTGTGCAGCAAGCTAAAGAGATTGGGTGCCATGATGACTCGGTAATGGTCCAGCCACCACGACGCGTTACGCGATCAAAGAACTGGCCGACAACTCCCAATTCGCTTGTAAAAAATGTAAAGAAACGTGTGAAAATGCGAAAGATGGGGGAGGACTTTGTTCATGAGTATACTGTCCCCGTCAAAAAACATCGATTAAACAAGAAAGAAGAAAATCCTATCAGGGATATGGTCGTTTACACTGGTGAGCCCGCTGCATCAAATACAGTTGTTGTTGAGCCTCATGTGTTGCCTCCCCGAGATGGAGTTGTGGCCTGTCTGTTGCTGCCTGCTGATTGGGATAATCTTGAGTTGATCCTACGCACAGTAGTAGTCCCCATGTCTCATGTTTTGAAAAAAATCTGTAGTGCGTGCATATGGAAGGGTGAACTTTCGGATGCTCGTGTATCAGTGCGCGACATTCTTGGTATATTATGGGAGGATCAGTTATCAAATTTTGTAAGTTTCTTTCAGCCTTTGTGTGTAGCAAACACAGGTGTGCGTGTTACATTCCACATGTATTGAATGTAACACGGCTTGAGATATGTTGAATGTGACTTGAGCTCTTGTGTTGAATGTAACATCCTATGTGTTGTTGTGTGTAGGTTATTAATTCATATATGGAAATCATGTGGACTGAGCAGAATAGATTTGTTACCCAGCTGCCGGATCTACCTAATTCATCATTTTTTTAATAAACAATACGTGCTTGGTGAGTCTAAAAAAAACACAACTATTCTTTTTTTTTTTCCCTATAATGTAAACACATACACTGTAATGCCATAAAAATACCCAATAATGTTTATTTATTTTTTGCACTTTTACTGCTGTGTCTGCCAGACTTGGATCAACCGGAAAGTTTTCGATTGCCTTGTAAAAATTATCAATCTGAGCATAATAAAGACGTTTTCGTCCAATGTCCGGTACGTGCATTTTCCTTTACATCATGAGGGGGTGACAAATGATTCGAGGCATTGGACGCTCCTTGTGTGTGATAAGCAAAAATCAACCTGGGATCATTATAATTCTATTGATTTGCGGCAACCGGGATCATTTGACCATTATTATGAGGATGCCAAAAAAGTTGTAAGATTTTTTTTTCAACACTTAATTGCATGTCCAGTTCGACACCAATTGTCCTTACATTGTTTTTTATCCTCACAGATTTCATACGTGACCAAGTTGCTTTGGACCACAACTAAGGAATATAGGCTGAAGTGTGTTCAGGTTTCCAATGTGTCAGAAGTGCCTAATTAGGGTGGATCAATGTAGGTGTCATTCGTTGTTCATGCATGATGTCGTTCTGTTTTAAAAATTGTATCACGTAGCGCTGACTGTCCCATCACGTTTTTTGTGTGTGTAGTGTTGACTACGGTGTTGCTATGGTTTACGTAATGAAGCAGATTTATAGTGCGCAAAAAATCAACGTTGATTTGGGCCTTGACGGTTTTCAGATGGAACGAGCTGCACTGGTCCATGTGTTCCTCAATGATCCCCCCCGCTCTTAGACTGTGGACAGTTGTTTATCTAGAGAAACTTAATTTACAGTGTATCCCCTTCTTCTATAGTAGATGTCATTTGAATTGGTTGTGATATTTACCCACCATATGGATTTTGTTTTTCCCATTGTGCTGTTGATTTTTTTTATTTTTATTTTTTGGGCTGCGTATTACGATGTAACATTGATTACCATTTTCATATTATTCCAATCTTTAATGTTATTGAAGGTGTCAAAAGATGAAGATAAATGTGGTTTGGGTGTTACATTCAACTTTCTCATTTGATGGGTTTGAAAAAATGTAATATCAGTTGAAAATCTCATTCTCGTATGGGATACATTTGTAGCCCCCCCCCCCCCCCCCCCAAAGTCGCTTGGTATTTACCATCAAAGTGAATGTTGAATGTTACATGCATGCAACATAGGTTGTGTTATATTCAACATGCATTTAAAAAAATGTAAAAACATTCCACTCATTGTGTGTTGTTTTGTCTGATACATTTCATCACCACCAAACCACCCCCACCCCCCCCACCCCCCCACCCCCCCACACAAAAGCACATGTTACATTCAACATCTTAAAGTGAAAAAAAAGATGATGCAACATTCAACACACGTCATGTTACATTCAACCCGTGTTACTTTTCACATCTAAGTGACCTATTCAATGTAACATTCAACACATGTCGTGTTACATTCCCTATGTGTTAATTATTTAGTGCATCATCAATTAAGATAGTATGAACCCCATTCCACTCCATGCGGTGTTTTGTGTGATATTTTCTCCATCAAATATAAGCATTGTTAGATGTTTGTATTAGTAATCGTGTACATAGACAATCCATTAGCATCGCCTAAGTCGTCCATTTCACATCCTTTACTGATTACTGGTGATTGAAACGTCATGAAGAAAAAATGTACTCCTGTTACCTATGCACAATGCCGGCATTTATTTTGCATTGGGGAGTGAACCATCTCGTACGTTTAGGTATGGAGCGATGGTCATAAATCAAAGCGGTTCACATTCACCCAATTGCCCTCTTTTATATATCTCACTCGAATCCAAACGTCAACACTGGTTCGCGAGTCTAGTTCCTCCCCAACGATTAGGGTCCTATTTCATGTTGCATGTTACTTCTTCGTTCATTTTTTACGCGGATATCAGCCTCTGAAAATCCCATGCATACATTGTAAGAGTTCCTTCTCGAATTTCTCATGTTGTTATTTGGGGATATTTGTTTTGTAAAAATGAATATTTTAATGTTTTTTAATTTTAATAGGATGGCCGGATAATAGAACACCACCGATTTTGACAAATCGCTCGCAAAATGGGATGATGACTCTAAAGTGTTGATGGATATTACACAGGGTCTGCAGTAGAAGTTGGGCGGTGCCCGGTACACGTACGCTTCGATGGCCAAGGACAACGAGGCCATGAAGTTGGAAATCCAACAACTCAATTTGCTCGTCTCTAGTCTGAGCGAAGAGGTTGAGATGTTGAGGAATCACCTTGGACCTGATTATGTTGCACCAGCCCCTAGTGAGTCGTCAGTCCACATGGAGCAGTGAAGCCCATGGTTGGTTATAATCTGGATGTGTGTTATACACTTTTTTTTTTTTTTTTGCCCAAAAAAGGTTACGTTCAACATCTTTCACTCCCCCGGGGTTGAATGTTACATTTAACATTGCTTGGATATGTTTTTTGAGTTGACTGTTACATTCAACATTGACTGATATGTTGAATGTAAACATGACTTGACTATGCATGAGTGTCACACCCCGTGTGTGTGGAATGGTAACATTCTCTAATTTGTGTTACATTCAACACAACAAGAAAATGTTTTTTGTCAAAAAAATCAAATACATTGTGTGCTCGATCCCCATGTGGCTGTGTTGATTGTTACATTCAACATTAATTTTTGGGTGTTAAAGATGCGACTTTTCGATGGTGTTACATTCAACCAACTTAAGGGTGTTGAATGTGCCATGCACATAAAAAAGTTTGCAATTTTTTATTGATGTTACATTCAACAGACCAAAAGAAATAAAAAATGGGTAAACAAATATAATGTGAAGAACATATTCATCATGTGGGTGTACACAATCCCGTCTCTACGCTAGTGCTGCATTCTAAGGACATAGTCGATGTTGAATGTAACATGCACGTAGCAAACTTATATAAAAGCAACATACAATGTGTAGAACAGATTCATCATGTGACAATTCATCCATGAAATTTGTTAAGTCAAGCAAATACAATGTGTAGAAAAAATTCATCAAGTGGATGTAAACAAATTCCATTTCTACGCTGGTGTTACATTCAACAAATAGTCGATGTTGAATGTAACGTGCACATAACAAAACTTATATAAAAGCAACATTTAAATGCATGTAATTATGGATGACAACCAACCCCCCAGTTAGACAAAAAATGATTGTTTTTATTCATGTCCAATAAAATCTACGAGGAAACATAAATTTTGAATTAGTATGAAATAAAAATCTAATAAAATATCAAAGTACTGAAATTCCCCTTATTCGAGTGGTGCTTTGCAAGATTTCCTATTGTGTCTCAACTTTTGACCACATCTTCCACATTGTCTTTCTTTTACCTCCCCACGAAATGCAATCCGAACTTTCCTTGGTCTTCCCGGTTGTTTCCTTGATAATGGAGGTAGAATCATTGCTTCGCTTTCGACCGATATTGGTCGATCCATTGTTGGTATTGCATATATACCTCTCTGTTGGCTCAGTAGAATACCCAAGATGGGGGGTAAATTGGGTAATTAAACATATAATCATAATATATTTGAATAAATCAAATAATTAATTTTATGCCTAAGTTAATTATTATCTTTATACCACAACGGAATTATAATAAATCTAAGTGCACACCCAAACAATAAAAATAACTGAAATAGTAATGCAGCACACAAAAAATTTATACTCGTTCACCAAGCTACTCTTGGCTAATCTAGTCCCCCGAACTCTATGGAGGTCGCACCCACTAAAACCAAGATCCCTTTAAATGTAGCAACCAAACTCGCACAATGATTCTTTTCAAAGGCTCATAATCAACCTCTACTTTTTACAGGCTCAAGAATAACCTTTACAACTTTCTTTTCCCAGGCTCAGGAATAACCTTTACTTTCTCAAGGCTCAAGAATAACCTATCTTTTTACAGGCTAAAGATTAACCTATTTCTTTTTATCACTACGGCTCAAGAATCAAAACCTCTCAAAACACTCCAAGTATCATTTTCACAAGTAAAGATGGAACCTTTACAATTCATTCACACTAATTATATTCAATAAGAATTAATACCTCAATCTCTTTACATGAAGAGACTGAAACCTGGCTACCATTGATTAAATATTCCTAATGATATTTAATCTATCACAACTCACCAATACACAAATTGATAAGTAAATCTCACTCGGAACTTCTACCACCCCAAACAAATAAAAACTTAATTAATTTCTCAACTAGTGATAAAAATATGTGAGATACAGAAATCTGATTTTAACAAGAATATGGGTAGCAAATTGAAGCACGTAATCAAATTCAAGAAATTGTTTAAAAAAAATATTTTCTTCAAAAATCAAAAACAATTTCTAAGATCAATTTCCAAATATAAAATAATAAACAAGTAATAATCAGTATGGAAAGATCTCACCCGGAATCCACAGTATTAATTATTAGAACAATGTAGCTTCAATTCCGGTATCAGCAAAAATTGATCGCAGTTGATTATCAAAATCACTCTTAGAACATCTCACAATGACTTAAAATGATAACTCTTATAAAAGCTCTTTCAAAATGATATAAAGTGATTATCTATCTTAGAATGATTAGCCTTACTTAGAAAATTCGCAGGTCTACATAAAGGCATATGTAATCACCCTCCTAACAGCTAGTTTACTTGTGTCATGATAATAAAATACTCTTATAGACCCCTTATAACATAAGAACTTCATGTAGGTTCAATTTCACTTAATAACAACTTTTAAAACTCTCAATTAAATACCCAAAGTATTTCTCAATCAAAATAAATAAGTGTAGAATCCATTTTAATTACCAAATTGAGAAATATTAATATTTAATGAACCATATTGAAAGGATTTTATTAGTATATGAACAATATCTTAAGTATAGAGAATATCCCTTAAACCTCTATCAAATCTTTAAAAAAAATGACTACTTTTGAATTTAAAATCGGATTAAACAATATCCAGAACCAGCATATTCAGTCGATTGCCCAGTCGAATGCCCAACGCCGCTTGTAGCCAAACCATCACCGCAGCGATCATAGGTCAACTGCTTGGTCGACTCGCAGATTCAGAGAGTTTGTCATGCTTTCATCGGTCGGCCGCTCATTCTACTCGCAGATTCAGAGAGTTCAGATGTTGTTACCAGTCGACTTATCGGTCAACTCTTCGATTCAGGATGTTTCATCTTCTTTTTCCGGTCGACTCCTCAGTCGATTGCTCCCTCTTGGATCTTTTCTCTGATCTCGTTTTAAACTCATTTTCCTTTACGATTTCGCCCATTTATCCATTTTTATATTTTAATAAGCTCCACTAATACTCTTATATTCTATTTTAGTCATTCAAAAATATTTCTTTTTAATTCACATAGGAGCAAATAATTATACTCAACCAAAACAAACATAAAAGATAAAATTCATTTTGTGCCGTGTGAGTGTTCCTAAATGGGATATTAAGAGTTAATATTTACCTGGGTTATTTTTCCTAATGTCTTCAAACTCTCAATACTTCATCATCATCTTGATATCTTCATTTAGCATCCATTCATTTTGACATCTTCATTACTAAAATTTTAAATCACTGAAACACTTGATCAAATATTAGTTCCACTAAAATATCAATACTTAATTGTTCATCAAAATCTTAGGATCAACAATCTCCCCCTTTTTTATGATAACAATTAACTTTGATATTTCTTTAAAATAAAATATAACCACAGTCCCCCTGAATCCGAGGATGGGTTTTATAACTCATTTAAGCATCATAATGAAGATATTATAAAACATGATCAATAAGGCACAATAAACTCATTAATAAAACTCCCCCTCAATCATACATCAACTAATTTCTCCCTATTAATAAAACATCAACTAATTCTCCCCCTTTATCATCTTCAAAAACAAATTAAGGTAGGAGGGGAATACACAAGTAATTCACTCTAGGCAAACATCATAAAAATCTCATTGAATCAACAATAAAAATAATACTCATTTGAATAAATAACTTTTTAAGCACTAAACATCAACATTATGTGGATCATTTTTATTGATAAATATCAAGTCTACTCAATCCAACAAGATCCACACCAAAAATATCTTTCTGAGCATGCCATATTCCTCTATCAAATTGTTAATGAATAATCATAACATTTCAGCAATATAGCATGATATTAATTAATATCTTCCTAGAATTTAGAAATATGTAATCATTAATACACTAAGATAGGAATAGTATTTCAATAATAATTCATGAAATTTTCGATCATAAATCTAATGGATGTATTTATCACAAATTTGGCAAATAATATATTTATCACTTAGATAATATCAGGAAATCATGCAATAATTCTAAGACAACAGAGGAATATGTAAAGCACAAGTCTTAGAAATTTTTACCATCTCATTTAAGCTTGACTTTTTACTCGTGGCCTTGTCTCTAGAAATCACATGACTTTCGTCTTTAGGTGTGAAAGACATAAGTTTCTCTTTATTCCCTATCACATGTTGAGAACATCCAATTCTTTCTAGGAACAATTTGTCCTTACAAATAGATGTTTAGTAATAACCTGCAAGAAGCACCTCAAAGAGTTCCTAGATGGTACCCAATCTAAGTGGGTCCGATCTTGTTAATCGAGACAATTTTAGTTCCTTTTGGAACCCAAACTTGCTTGCAGTTAGATATTCTTGAAAAACAACTACGAATAGTATGCCCCACAATGTTACATTTAAAACATCTAACAAGATCCTTGGTTTCAGAAAAGAATTTATAAAAACGTTTTTGCTTAAGATTTTTCTGAAATCCAATACCGGTTTTATCAAAGATACCTCGTGAATTTTCAAAAACATTTTCAAATTATTTTCACTGCCGATGAATTTGAGAACAATTGAATGTAAATCCGACATCTTGGATTTCAATTCAACATTTTCAAATTATTTTCACTGTTGGTGAATTTGAGAACAATTGAATATAAATCCGACATCTTGGATTTCAATTCAACATTTTCAGATTCATAATCCATCACTTACTTATTCAATGTATTAATTATACTTTGAAGGGCATTAATTTTTTAACACTGAATTTGACAATCATGCGAAAGTTCTTGATAAACATCAAATAATTCATCAAAATCTAAAGGACAAGAACTTGAACATTTAGGTACCTCAAATTCAGTGACCATTAAAGCAAGCATAGATGAGTCATGACTAATTGAGTTTTATGAGCTACTTGACTCTGAGTAATCCCATGTAACTTTTGTTGACTTCTTCATACTTTTCTTTACTTGCTTCTTCTCCTTTTTTTTTTTTTTTTTTTCTATTTTTCATTGTCTTTCTTTAGCTTGGGGCATTCGGTTTGAAGGTGGCCTATCTTATGGCAGTTGTAGCATTCAACTTTGGACATGTTGAGATTTCTTTTTCCACGAAATGTGCACTGAATCATTCTTCTAAAATTATTTGTGAGAAGTGATACAATCTTCTCTTGCTCACTATCAAGGCTTTCATCATCACTGTCATCTTCTTCTTTAATTTTTTGAACTTTTAGCGCCAAGGATTTCCTCTTGCCATTTCCGGTATTATCCTCATAGCCTTTGATCGCCGATTCATGAGTCATCAAATTACAAATTACATCATCGATGTCATATTTTCCCAGATCCTTGGCTTCCTCGATTGCTGTCACCTTTGACTCCCATATTTTTGTCAAGGGCCTTAGGACCTTTCGTACTCTATCCTCCATGGAATACGAATTTTCGAGTTGGTTCATACTGTTGCATATGTTGTTGAAGCAAGTGTATATTTCATGAATTGATTCATTCTCCTCCATCCTGAATAGCTCAAATTTTCTCATGAGTGCATTGATCTTTGATTGCTTCACTTGACTTGTCTCTTTATGGGTAACTTGTAGCTTATCCCACATCTCCTTTGCGGATTTACAACCTGAAACTCTAGAATAGTCATTAGCATCTAAAGAATAAAGAGAATATTGATAGCTTGAGAATTAATAGAGAGTTTCTGCTTATCGGAAACAGTGAGTTGTTCCTTCTTCTTTTCAACTCCGTCTTCCATTGGAATGAATGGACCATCCTCGATTGTTAGCCACACGTCATAATTTGTAGCCTGAAGAAAAGCTATCATCCTGTCTTTCCAAAACGAGTAACTTTCACTTGCAAACAAGGGTGGTCGGTGCATAGACTGCCCCTTAGCTAGTGTGCCTACTATGTGTGTCATGTGATTTTTGTTAGCAAAATATATTCGAGCTAAACCAGCTCTGATGCCAATTGTTGGCCCAGTAGAATACCCAAGAAGGGGGGTGAATTGGGTAATTAAACAAATAATCAGAATATACTTGAATAAATCAAATAATTAATTTTATCCCTAAATTAATTATTATCTTTATACCACAACAGAATTATAATAAATCTAAGTGCACACCCAAACAACAAAAATAACCAAAATAGTAATTCAACACAAAAAAGATTTATACTGGTTTACCAAGCTACTCTTGGCTAATCCAGTCCCCCGAACTCTACGGAGGTCGCACCTACTAAAATCAAGATCCCTTTAAATATAGGAATCAAGCTCTACTTTTTACAAGCTCAAGAATAACCTTTATAACTTCATTTTCCCAGCCTCAGGAATAACCTCTACTTTTTCAAGGTTCAAGAATAACCTATCTTTTTACAGGCTAAAGATTACCCTAATTTTTTTTTTATCACTATGACTCAAGAATCAAAACCTTTCAAAACACTCCAAGTATCATTTTCACAAGTAAGGATAAAACCTTTACAATTCACTCACACTAATTCTATTCAGGAAGAATTAATACCTCAATCTCTTTACAGGAAGAGACTGAAACCCGGCTACCCTTGATTAAATATTCCCAATGATATTTAATCCGTCACAACTCACAAATACACAAATTGATCAGTAAATCTCACTCGGAGCTTCTACCACCCCAGACAAATAAAAACTCAATTAATATCCCAAATAGTGATAGAAATATGTGAGATAGAGAAATTTAATTTTAACAAGAATATGGGTAGCAAATTGGAGCACGTAATCAGATTCAAGAAATTGTTTAAAAAAATATTTTCTTCAAAAATCAAAAACAATATCTACGATCAATTTCAAAATATAAAATAATAAATAAGAAATAATCAATATGGAAAGATCTCACCCGGAATCCACAATATTAATGATTAGAACAATGTAGTTTCAATTCCAGTATCAGCAAAAATTGATCGCAGTTGATTATCAGAATCACTCTTAGAACAGCTCACAATGACTTAGAATGATAACTCTTATAAAAGCTCTCTCAAAATGATATAAAGTGATTATCTCTCTTAGAATGATTAGCCTTACTTAGAAAATTCGCAGGTCTATATAAAGACATATGTAATAAGCCTCCTAACGGCTAGTTTACAAGTGTCATGACAATAAAATACTCTTATATACCCCTTATAACATAAGAAATTCATGTAGGTTCAATTTCACTTAATAACAACTTTTAAAACTCTCAATTAAATTCCTAAAGTATTTCTCAATCAAAATAAATAAGTGTAGAATCCATTTTAATTACCAAATTGAGAAATATTAATATTTAATGAACCATATTGAAAGGATTTAATTAGTATATGAACCATATCTTAAATATAGAGAATATCCCTTAAATCTTTCTCAAATCCTAACAAAAAATGGCTACTTTTGGATTTAAAAATCGGATCAAACAATATGCTGAGCCAACACATTCAGTCGACTACCCAGTCGACTACCCAACGCCGCTTGTAGCCAAACCATCGCCGCAGGGATCATAGGTCGACCGCTTGGTCGACTCGCAGATTCAGCGAGTTTGTCATGCTTTCATCGATCGACTCGCAAATTTAGAGAGTTCAAATGTTTTCACCAGTCGACCTGTCGGTCAACTCTTCGATTCAGGATGTTTCAGCTTCTTTCTCCGGTCGACTCCTCAGTCGACTGCTCCCTCTTGGATCTTTTCTCTGATCTCGTTTTAAATTCATTTTCCTTTACGATTTCGCCCTTTTATCTATTTTTATATTTAAGTAAGCTCCACTAATACTCTTATATTCCATTTTAGTCATTCAAAAATATTTATTTTTAATTCACATAGGAGCAAATAATTATACTCAACCAAAATACACGTAAAAGATAAAATTCATTTTGTGCTATGTGTGTGTTCCTAAATGGGATATTAAGAGTTAATATTTACCTGGGTTGTTTTCTCTAATGTCTTCAAACTCTTAATACTTCTTCATCATCTTGATATCTTCATTTATCATCCATTCACTTTGACATCTTCATTACTGGAACTTTAAATCACTGAAACACTTGATCAAATATTAGTTCCACCAAAACATCAATACTTAATTGTTCATCAAAATCTTAGGATCAACACTCTCAAATACGTCTCCCGATAAAAGCAACTTCGAAAATAATCCTCTATGTATTTGAATGTTGGAAGTCCACTCTTGTTGATAGCTACAAATGCATGTGCACATGGGAATCATTTTATCTGCCATTGTCGGCACGAGCATGAACGTCCCTCAGTATCAAGTAAGACAAAATGCATTGAATGAACTTCGAACACTCCATTGCCTGATGAGCTGACATTCCAGGTTCGCCCTTCATTCACCAGTTTGTATATTTTGTTCTCCTAGTAAGGCGTGATCTCCCCTTGTAACTTATTTGCTTCATCCCTCCTCTCTGCCATTAAGTTCATCCACTTTATCCTTATCTTATCAATCAACAAGATTGCATGTAGATGCCGAAATTCGCTTATCCAAGAATTAAAACACTCAGCCAGATTGGACGTCATCTCGCCATACCGTTTTCCTCTAAAAAATGCATGACTATACTTCATGGCTGACAATTCATGGATGAATCTGCACACGTTTGCGCCCCCTCATACATTATTTGATCGTACAAAATCTTGTACATTTCCGGCGTATGTGCATATGCCAATCACTTGAAAATGAATTTGTGTGCCCGATCCCTATGTGGCTGTGTTGATTGTTACATTCAACATTGATTTTTGGGTGTTAAAAAATGCGACTTTTCGATGGTGTTACATTCTACCAACTTTAAGGGTGTTGAATGTGCCATGCACATAAAAAAGTTTGCAATACATTCAACATACCAAAAGAAATAAAAAAATGGGCAAACAAATACAATGTGTAGAATATATTAATCATGTGGTTGTACACAATCCCATTTCTATGCTGGTGTTGCATTCTAAAGACATAGTCGATGTTGAATGTAACGTGTACGTAGCAAACTTATATAAATGCAACATACAATGTGTAGAACAGATTCATCATGTGACAATTCATCCATGAAATTTGTCAAGTCAAGCAAATACAATGTGTAGAAAAAATTCATCATGTGGATGTAAAAAAAATCTGTCTTTACGTTGGTGTTACATTCAACAAATAGTCGATGTTGAATGTAACGTGCACGTAACAAACCTTATATAAAAGAAATATTTAAATGCATGTAATTTTGGATGACAACCAACCCCCCAATTAGACAAAAAATGACTGTTTTTATTCATGTCCAATAAAATCTACGAGGAAACATAGATTTTGAATTTGTATGAAATAAAAATCTAATAAAATATCAAAGTATTGAAATTCCCCTTATTTGAGTGGTGATTTGCAAGATTTCCTATTGTGTCTCGACATTTGACCACATCTTCCGCATCGTCTTTCTTTTACCTCCCCATGAGATGCAATCCGAACTTTCCTTGGTCTTCCCAATTGTTTCCTTGATAATAGAGGTAGAATCATTGCTTCTCTCTCGACCGATATTGGTCGTTCCATTGTTGGTATTGCATATATATCTCTCAAATACGTCTCCCGATAAAAGCAACTCCGAAAATAATCCTCTATGTACTTGAATGTTAGAAGTCCACTCTTGTTGATAGCTACAAATGCATGTGCACATGGGAATCCCTTTATTTGCTATTGTCGGCACGAGCATGAATGTCTCTCAGTATCAACTAAGACAAAATGCGTTGAATGAACTTCAAACACTCCATTGCCTGATGAGCTGACGTTCTAGGTTCGCCCTTCATTCACCAGTTCGCATATTTTGTTCTCCTAGTAAGGCGTGATCTCCCCTTGTAACTTGTTTGTTTCATCCCTCTTCTCTGCCATTAAGTTCATCCACTTTATCCTTATTTTGTTAATCAACAAGATTGCAGGTAGATGTTGAAATTCTCTTATCCAAGAATTAAAACACTCAGCCAGATTGGACGTCATCTCGCCATACCATTTTCCTCTGAAAAACACGTTATTATACTTCATGGCTGACAATTCATGGATGAATTTGCGCACATTTTCCCCCCCTCATACATCATTTGATCGTACAACATCTTGTACATTTCTGGTGTGTGTGCATATCTCCGTTTAATTTTTGGATCATTATCTCCTTAAAAGTCATTCTTGTGCCAGCCATCGTAGCCCTCAAATTCATTTTCAAATGATGCAGGCAATATGCGTGGTGGCACTGTGGGAACACATTCTGTACTCCTTGCAAAATCCCATTATGTCTGTCGGAAATGAATGTTATCACTATGTCTAGCACGACAATCTTCTTGAGTTCTGATAAAAACTATGACCAATTATCGTCGTTTTCTGCATCAACAATGGCGAACGCAACTGGGGACATTCCTTTATGCAACATGCAGACAAACAAACAAAACATCATGCTATATACAATTGAAAACAAAAAAAATGTTGAATGTAACATTGTTACGTTTGACAGCAAAATAAAGGTAATATGATTGAATGTAACACTGATGTGTTTGAAGCCTTTTTGTATACATACCTTAGTTTCCACCATTTGCTGTTGCTACTAGTAAGTTCCCTTTGTACCTACCAGTCAAAAAGGTGTCGTCGAGGAATAACATGGGACAGCAAAAACGAAATCCGTGTATGCATGATTGGAATGCAATGAATATCCTTTTGAAATGCTTTGTGTCCTTATTGTATTCCAGTGCGACATGACTGTCGAGGTTTGTCTCTCTGCATTTCTCAACATACCATCTTAATTGATCGTATGACGACGAATAATCACCGAATATGTTGTTCCTGGCTTTTTCTACCTTCATCCATGCATTTCGATATGATATCTCTAGTCCATATTGTTTTCTAAAACTGTCGACGACATCTACTGGGCGAGTTTTTGGATTTTCACGTACCTCGTCAGTCAAGTACGACGATATAATGTTTGAGCTCAAACGTTTGTTTTTTGTTGTCTGAAATGCAACACCACATGTGTGTTCTTTTACTAGGCTGCGAATGTAGAATACACCGTTTTCACTCCTCACGCGCCCATGCACAAACCACGGGCAGTTTCTTTCCTCTCGCATTACGTATGCAGCCGTGACACGTATCTTGTCATTTTTTAGGTACCAAAAATTAAACCCCACCTCTACCGCATATTTCTGCAACGCCATGCGAAATTCGCTCATCCCTCCTCTGAATTTTTGCCCCTCCTCCTGTATTCCATCGGCCCATTTTGATGATAACAGTGTTTTGTCGTTTGGGTTTTGTAACATGTTACCATAGCTACCTATATAGTCTATTTCAGCTTCGCTATTATCACTGCTACGATCGGTGACGGGAACTAAAGCAGATAAGGATGCCCCAGTTGAACCGCTTGAATCACTCACTCGTCTTTCCACACATACTTCAATAAGTTCGATCTTCATTATGCCCGCTACGAAAAAAATTTCCTCGAACTCATTTTTGTCGTCTAACACACATTTCGGGTGTCCAGAGAATGAATACAACAACTCAATCCTCCCGCTGCTTAAATCTGTCCATTTGTTCCCAATTTTTTGATGCAACCCATCAATATCACAATCATCTCTCATCCTCAATACTGTTGTGACATTCTCATATTTGCACATAAGTGGGATTGATGACATCATCTTGTTCAAGACAAAAAAGTCGTGTTTCCCCGTCAGTGCACAAAAAAAAAGAAAAAGATCAACTAGTACTGCACAAACTTATTATGTGTTGTTCATGTGGAATGTAACATCCTGTGTTTTTTGTTCCTGAATGACATTGAATAAGTTTGATGCATGTATGTGAAATGTAACATTGCGTGTGCACTCTCCCCCCTATCGTGTATGGATGTTGAATGTATCATCCATGCATGAGTCGTGTACGCGCTCCAAATCGTGTGTGGGTGCTGAATGTAACATCCAAGCGTATTTCGTATGTGCGTGTTGAACGTAACAATCATTGTTTATATAATAATAAAAAAAATGCTAGCACTATCCAACCGAAATGGATTGTCCCGTACGCATGTTCAACACACACTGATCATGTGTTTTTTTGGGATGTAATATGATCGTGGTGGAAGTTGAATGTAACATACATGCATGTGACGTATGTGCGTGTTTACCGTAACAATGTTTAATTTCCCAGAAATAAACAAAACAAAACAACCTAACCCTACAAACCGGTATCCACGTGTGGTGTGTTGAACGTAACATCCATGCATGTGTCAGATGTGCGTGTACGTAACAATCATTGTTTATTTTCTCAAAAAAAAAAAAAAAAAGGTCGGCAATATCCAAACGAAGTGGATCGTCTGGTATGCATGTTCAACACACAGTTATCGTGTGTGGGTGTTGAATGTAACATGATTGTGATGATGTTGAATGTAACATCCATACATGTGTCGTATGTGCATGTTTACCGTAACAATGTTTAATTTTCCAGAAGATAAACAAAACAAAACACCCAAAACACACCAAACTCGTATCCAATGTGTGGTGTGTTGAATGTAACATCCATGCATGTGTAATGTGTGTGTGTTGAACGTAACAATCATTTTTTATTTTCTAAAAAAAAATGCCAACGATATCCAAACGAAATGGATCGTCCCGTACGCATGTTCAACATGCAGTTATCGTGTGGGGTGTGTTGAATGTAACATGATTGTGGTGATGTTGAATGTAACATCCATGCATGTGTTGTGTGTGCGTGTTTACCGTAACAATGTTTAAATTCCAAGAAAATAAACAAAACAAAACACCCAAAAACTCACAGACCAGTATCCTCATTCGTGAACGTTTTTATATACAAAACCGTTGTCTTTGAAATGAACAACATGAACTTCATCAAAAATTAATTTTGAAATGATTGCGTTCTGTTGGTGAACACACTCGTAAGTGTTTGTGCGTCGTAAAAACACCATTTTTACATACCTATTTCGACTGGTGTTGGCGTTGTAAAAATATCGAATTCTAAGTATCGACAGTGCTCGACCGGTGACTCTTCCACTTCCGCTCTTCCGAGAGAATTTCAAAAATGTATTTCAGAATGCTCTATTTATTCTTCGTCGGCTCTACGAACACTGAAGTGATTTGAAAATTCAAAAAACCCTAATAATGTAATGTTTCGTTTCTCAACCCACCGATTCGTTATGGATGGAAATCGCAATGTAAAAATGGAAACGTCTATTGCGGAAATGCAGGGGGGCAAATCTGTAAACGATTATCGGTGTTAATCGCGGGATGGAGCTTCTTAGTGCAAAAACGATCAGCGATGGGTCTTGCCGGTACAATTCTGAACGTGTGAGTTTGATCGGTCGCTAATAATAAAAAATGGGATGAGATGGTCATTTTCTCTAAATTAAAAAAAAAAAAAAAAAAAAAAAAAAAAGAAAAAAAAAAAGAAAAAAAAAAGAAGAAGAATGTAGGAGGGAGGAATTGTGAAATTGTAATATTTGTTAAATTTTGATGGAAAAAATCAGTCAAATAAATGATGAACACTCTAATTAAAATCAAGAAAAATTTTGAATGAACAAAACTCCCCGAAATATGAATGGAGGAAGCATCAGGGAGAAGGAAATGAGGAAAAGTGGAGCAACTCGGATGGACAATAAGCAAAAAGGAGAAAGAGGGTAGATGTAGACTTTTGGTCCAGGTGTTCACAAAATCGGGACCAGAAACCAAAGCAGCTGCAGGCAGCCTTCAACCAGTCAAACGGTGTACTCATTATTCTAACTCAACCACAAACGAAGGGCCGTTTTCGAGATTTAGCCCTTCAAGAATCTAAAGTTTGTGTTTTAAATTAATCAAATCTTTTGATGCCCATTTCATTTTTGTTAAATAATATTAAGCTGAAGATCTCTGCTGGGCCGGTGATTTTTCCTCATTATTTTTTGTTTTGTCGATAGGAACAAGCGGCTTCCTCCGGATACAAAGGTTACATACTTAGCCCCTAATGTTAGACACTGTTTCAAATTGTTACCCCAAAATTTTAATTTCCTCTGCCAAACCTCAATTTTTGTCTTTAACTTAAAATCAATTATAGAAATAGTCACATGCGAGCCACATATGAAACTTATATGTGAAATAAATACTCATTATAGTAAAAATTCTCTTCTTCGTTTTAGCTTAAATTAACATCGGGGGACTATTTCATCGAATTTTATAAATTTTTGGGATGTAATTAGTAATATTAAAACACAGGGGTCTATTTAAAAATAATTCAAAAGTTATGATCCCATTTTGTATTTAACGCAAAAACAATGCCTATAAGATTTAAAACTATAAATACAAACACACCCATCCAATTCTTCTTCAAATTCAATTTCTCTCTCTTACTCTCTCTCTAGATATGGATACTCTTCAGCATCTCTCTTGTCTTAGTTGTGATCTGAGAATAATAAGAGCCAAAAACATAGAATTCAAGTCCACGGGGTTGTTATTCGTCAGATGTTACCTCTCCGCCGGAAACAACACAAGAATCAGACTCAACACCAAAGAAATCCCTTTCAATTCATACTTCTTATGGAATCAGTCTTTCTCCTTGGAGTGCTCCGGCGAATCGATGAAGAACTCTCTCTTTCAGGGGAACGTAATCTTCGAGCTCCGACGAAGAAGCACAAAGACGGCGCCGTTTCTCGGGGGGATTCGTGGGTCTCAGCTCCTGGGTAGGGCCGAGATGCCATGGAGTAGCTTAATGGAGTCGCAGGAGATGAGAATACAGAAATGGGTCCCAATGATTCCGGCAAGGAGGCGCGTTGATGGAGACGCAAAGCCGCCTGCGATTGAGATTGAGATGAAGATCGGAGTTCCGGCGGCGGTGAAAGAGGTTGTAGGAAGGAGGAGAAAGGCGAAGTGGGAAGAGGGTGAGTGTAGATGTAGTAAATGTGGCGCGTGTAGTTTTATAGATTATGATATTTTTGCTATGATGGCTGTTTCTGACAGCTTATAGTTATTGTAATTTCAATCCAATTTTGTAAATTTTGACATATAATTATCTTAGAGTAATTTTGACATAAGAGAAGGCAATGGTGCTCACAGTAGAATTGAACAGTTCTCCTCCATCTATAACAATCAAATTCCTAATTTAATTGAAATCACAAACACTAAATATTGTGAGAAACGATTTGAGAATTCTTCGTCTAATTTATCGAAGGCCTTAATTCATTCAATTGATGGAGATATCACAAACTTTTCTTGTTAGATTAAAAACCCTTTTTCTCTCTTTCCTAAAAATCTATGTAATATTTTCTGAAAAACACTCTAAGAATAAAATGAAAGGTGACTAATATTCTCCTATTTGGTCCATTCAACACTTAATATGTATCAATTCAACATTGATGCATCCTCAAAAATTTCTTTTCCATAGATATAATATCCTTATAGTCAAACAAAAGAGTTTAAATTACATGCATCATGACAGTAAATCTTTTGGAGCAAGTATTACTTTCCACATACTATAATGCATTTTTCTCTTTTGAATGAGAACCATATGCAATACTTATCTTATGAATGAACTTTCAAATGTTCATTCAAGGTCAACTAACGAAATCCAAAAAAGAATTAATAATCTCCAAATTTCATGTATACGAATAAATAAGAGAAGATAAATATGAAATTAATGGAATCTTTCAAATGGAGAAAATACGATAAAAACATAAAAGAGAGATGTTGCCAGATTCTTCCACTGCCTTGTAGGATGTGAACTTTGACTTAAAACCTACAACAACCGAAAAATTTAGAGGACATCGGTATGGAGCCGACCAAAAAGCCTCTAGTCTAAGAATATGTTAATCTATTTTAAGTGGAGGATAAAAATGAGTTATAATCTTCCTTATTACAAACACACACATATAAGTAAGATTCATAACTGGATTAACAATTATGGGCTGAATTTTAGATAATATAATTATGGGTTGTAGTTTTTTAGCCGAAATTATCAATTAATTATTGACCACAACTTATAGGATATGAATTATTCCCATTTTAGGCCCATTTCAATATTAACTCTCTAGCCTTAATTTATGGGCTTCTAAGCGATTTTTACCCCTTAGAAGCAAATTTTTTCTCCTGCTACGATGCTTACAGTTTTGATTGAGCTTCTGTCTCACATGATACAACAATCAATAGCTACTAATACTAGCACTGGAAACTAAAAGCTCAACGAATAAAAAAGTGTCGAAACTCTCTTACTCTGTGTGTGTGTGTGTGTGTGTGTTAAGAACATTGAAAACGTGAATGCAAGCTTAAGTTTTGGATGCTTATATGCTGAGAAATGTTGGTCGTTTTATAAGGGCTAGAAAACTGAAGATAATGAAGAGATCAACTTGTAACTCTTTAATTAAGAACAAAAAATTAATTATGTAACTCTTATTAGTTAAAGACATGAACAACCTCTAAATTTGGAACTTTTTGCAATTACGAACATGAACAGTTAGGTTATGTTCTTCAAGACCCCCTAGACCCAAGCCTAGGACCCGAGCTTGAACAATTGATGGCGACGACGGCGTGTGTGGCATTATTTTTGTTATATCCATTAGTCTACTTTTTATCTATATCAATTCAACGCCCTAGGGAGCTTCCCTTAAAGAAATAACGCGAGTATTAATAATTTATTCTTCATATTCCTGAGTTACTAATGTGGGATATAACTCACTTGACATATTCATCAACAACTTTAAGTGAGTACATTAAGAAACGATTTTAATTCATCTCTAAATAATTTTTTCAAATATATCATGTTCATATTTTTCTAAAGAAAAATATATTAGTATATTCATCTATCTCAATTTAAGATTGACTCCACAAATAATTGGGTTAAAAAAAAAAAAAAACATCTTCACACAACACCTGATACTCCTAAATACACCTCCAAAATACGGGAAATTGAATCCCCGACGATGTCAATCAATTAACTCCAATATATTATAGGTAGATTCGTTTCCTCTCGAAAGAATGAGTGCTTTATTTTGCAGCACTAGTGGAGAGATCGTCGACTCAAATCAAGTGATGATCCTTGAAGGAAATTTTATCTTCATTGTTAATGGAAGGATGATAATGATACATACAATTTAATATCCTGATGTTTATCTCAGACAGACACTCTTAATGAACCACAAATTAACAACGTGATTTAATTATTGTAATATATGCTCGTGGTTGGCATATATTTCCATCCGTTGGCTATCTCCCATGTATATCCAACTTCTTTTGAGTTGTAAAGAGAGAGAGAGAGAGATCTTTGATCCCCTGCTACAACTTGTGTATTATTATATGATTATTCTCTATCTTGCCCTCTGTTTTGGGTCTTTCTTTTCCTTTCTTAATTGCTGACTCATACTCATTTGCTAATTTACCCTTGAGATGTAACAAAATCACAATCAAGTTGCCAATTTGGTGTCTAATATTGGTTCACATCCCCTAGTTGGTCCAGTCCAATCATAGTACACGTCGAAATTTCTTACTGAGGTGGAAGTCCTGAGTTTCTCTAAGTGGTCCATGGTTAACATTCAAATTTTTCAACGGTCAAACTTGAGGTTCGAGCAGGTACTTACACAAAGGCCCGCGGGGTTGTCTGATGAAATCCCTCCAGCATGAGAGTAAGAGTTTGGGGAGAAATGCTACAATATGCTTCAAATTGGGAGCATTGAATGCTTGGGTATATATAGGCGAGGAGCTTAATCAGCGCCGCAAGATTAAGGCCCAGAGCACTGTTAATTAACCTAGGTCAGCGCATGGCCAATGAAGAGGTGCGTGAAATTATTAGACCTTTGGGCCTGACTTTTCGGCCATCCGGAAGAGCCCATGGGCTATCCTAAGTAGCTTAGGAGGTTGAGCCCAGCCCACAGAAGTATTGGCGACTTCCTTGGTGGCGTAGGAGATTGCAGGTCGGATAACGAGTGACAGTGAGATCCCCTTAGCTCTGAATGGTGGGTTTAAGCCGTTGTCCCGAGCCCATTAAGCCAATAGGAGAGGCTCAGTAAGAACTAGGGGGCTCACCTTCAAGAGGTAACCCGAGTATGAACAAACGACTCTTCATATTTTTCAATGACCAATGCGGGATAACTCACATGACAGATCAATCAACAACTTCAATTCGGTATTTAAAGAACAATTTAAATTCACTTCTAAATGATTTTTTGACAAGTAAATATATTACATTTATTTTCTCACCCAAAAAAATATATGGGTAATATTAAATAATTAGGTGATAAAATACCTAAAAAATTATTTTATACAACATCGAAGCTCTTTAAGTAGGGGGGGATTAATTGCAGCACTAGTGGAGAGATCTTCATGTGAGATTTTAGCATCATTATTAATGGGAGGATGATAATGATACATACAATTTAATATTCTGATATTGATCTCAGACTCGGATGCTGACCAACACTCTTTTAAGTTAAATTTTTGTTGAACCACAACGTGATTTAATTATTATAATATATGTTTGTGGTTGGCGTATATTTCCAGCCGTCGGCTATCTCCCAAGTATCCAACTTTATTTATTGATTCTAAGTTACTTTGGGGTTGTAAAGTGAGAGAGATCTCCCACTGATTCGTATATTTGCCTACTACAACTTGTATATTATTATATGATAATTCTCTATCTTGCCATCTGTTTTGAGGGTATATTTATTTTTACCTAAAAATGAGACTGATTATATCAAGTACTTCTACCACATAAATATTTGATGCTCAACCTTTCTTTATATTAATGCAGATCTTATAAGTTTAACATGATTATCTAATAAAATTAACAAATGAATTTACATAATTAAAACATGTTTTTTTTTTGGGTGTGTGAGAGAGAATATATATATATATATATATATGATATTGATGAGGAAATTTGATAAAATGTGTTGTATTGAATCAATCATCGGATATTAATTAATTAGTTTGTGCATGATGTGTCCCTCGTATATCGAAACTTAATAGGGTAACGTGGCTAAGAAATAATGACAGGAACGAAGACGAGACTTCAAACGAGTATTTTTGCAAGTCTAGAATCAAAATGATACAAGTTATCATTAGTGCAATGATCAAATCTAATGAATTATAATAAGTGTTAGGGTCTCAAATTTGTGTTGATAAAATTCGATGACTCATCCTCTTGTAATTTCTCGGTTTTGTTAATTTTAGAAATATATCTTAAGGTGTCATCTCCATTCTCGAAGAACAAGCCACATATTGCTAAAACTTTTAGAGAATATATTCAAGCGAGGTAAAAGGTATGATGGCACATATATAGCACCACTTGTTCAGCGCAACACATTTTCCAAAGTTAAAAATGGATAAAATATATATTTTGGAAAAAAAATATTGCTTCAAGCATCCAGACGACTCCAATGAGCGTTCCATAATTGGGTAGGGAACGGAGTATCCGAAGCTATGGTCAACCGTTTGGATGGTTCGTCTGCTGCCCAGAGACTGCATGGACGCCCACCACTGATGTATGGATGGTCCCAGAGTTGTACTGATGAATTAGGTAGAATCTTTCCAATAAATCTTTCAATTTTGGGATTTTGGAAAATATGGAAGGTTAGAATTTTGGGTTTCGTGCCTATAAAATACAAACTAGAGTCTCTTCCTATGTGATTGTAGAGAGTTTGAAAATAAAGCTACATCGTGTAAGTCTCAATTGACAAAACTCTCTCCACCTTGATTCATTTGCTATCTTTTAGCTTTATTGCATAAATGAATCAAGTGTCTTTTGAGAAATTGCCACCTATCCACCCTTAGGATCATATTTGAGGCAGTTTCCTGTGGTTTTGAGGGAGTTGCGCATCACAAGAAAACTAGAAAATGAGCAGGTTGACTCTCAGTTGAGATCGAGGAGATCGCCAGACAGATTAAAATCCGTCCCTAACGGAGATCAGAAAGGAACTTCCGTGGGTTGGACAAGTCAAGATTGGGGGCATGGAGGAAACAATACAACATATGTCGCAAGGAGGAGCAACGATGATGTAAGATTAGGAATGTTATTGGCAGATCTTTGTACTCATTCAGAAACATTAATTCTAGTGTATTTTCTTGTGTTGCGAAGTGGCGCCATGATTTTTCAATCTTCGTGATTTTTCACGTTAAAATTTTTCTATCATATCTTTACGCTTCTGCATCTTATCTTTATTGTTCGTGACTTTATTTTAATATTGTTATTTTTATTAGACTAATTTAATCAATATTACATTTAGAAATTTAATTGGATAGGTTAATTAGAATTAGATTGTGTATACCATATATATATATTACAATATATATGTTGCTTACCTATACTCTCATTGTCCATGAAATAATATTTCTTTTTTCTCATAATTTAAGATTTCTTATTTATACATATACATATATATATATATATATATATATATATATATATCTTTAAACTACAAAACTCTTTTGTTTTTCTCAAATTTAAAATTAAATCACCTAATCTAGTTTAAAATTAGAGAATATAACGATATTTCATATTTAATTTAAATATATGACAATTTTGATTTTTTATGTTCACTTATTTTAATATAAAATAAAATTATGTACCGATTATCAAGACTAAAATTCAAAAGTTAACTAACTTGTCTATCATTTTCTTATTCTTTCGCATTTTGGATAAGTTTTTATCTAGGGAAAATTAAAATTTTTATTTTGTATTTCAAATTTAGAAAACAGCTAACCATAAACAATTTTTTGAACAAAAAATTTTAAAAATTTTAAAAACGAGAAATATATTTTCTTAAAAAATAAAATCTACTTTTAAAATTTTGATAGTATGTTAAAAATCCATGATTTTAAATTTTAAAAACCTATTTTTTAATATGTAATTTTTTTTCTTTCTAGAAATTGTTTCAAAAGTATATTTTTAATATATTATTTTTTGGTTTTAATTTTAAAGAACTATTACTAGTTTTATTTAAAATTACAGCCAATTCAATAAATTTAAATTCTATTCTTATTGTTTAACTCACTACAAGAAATTTCACTTTTAGTAAGCAAATATTTCATCACCAAAAGTAGTGGATTCGTCGCTAAAGTTTTTTAGCAAGAAAATGGGTTTCTCACCACGTTCATTGAAAAACCATCGTTGACAAATGTCTTTAGTGGCAAATTTTTGAACTCCTCGCTAAAGAGCGAGGAATTATCTCATTACTCACGTACCTCACTAAAATAAATACTTGGTCGCCATAAATCACATTTTTTGACAAATTTTATTTGAATAATCTTCACGCTAATTATTCATATTTAGCGATCAACTAAATTCTTCATTGAAAGTAAGAACCGTACCTTTAGGAACAAAACATTATTTCTCACAAAAAATCAAACTAAAGATATAGCAAAAAAATGTCTTTCCTCAACAAAAGAAATGGTTAGCCCATAGATCCACCTAAAAGGGGGTGAATCAGGTTGTTATAAAAAATTTAAAAAATAAATTAATAATCAAACAATCACCAATTTTTCTAATCAGTGGTTATCTTGAGTTACAGTAGAAATATATTTAATTAGATGCACAACTAAATAAGTAAGGATAGAGAAATTGAGCAAACAAATTTATCCTGGTTTGGCAAGCTACTCTTGTCTAAATTCAGTCCCTTGAGCTCTCTTAGGGATTTTGCAATCCTGTAACCTTGATTCATTTTTTAAGTAGAAATCAAACCCTTATAATCATTTTCACAGGTTCAGGACTAACATATTATTTTTCCAGACTCAGAATTAAACCTTTATAATTTTCCATTTACTAGGATTAAGAATAACTTAATTCTTTTGCAGGATAAGAATAAAACCTATCTAATTTTTTTTACCAGGTTAAAGACTAACATAATCATTATACAAGCAAAAATCAAACCTAATTTTTTTTACAAGCTAAGAATCAAATCTAAAACCCTAATTAGACACCTACTCAATACGTTTAATCCTCTCACACTCAATAAATATAATTTTTTTTCATCCCACATAAGCTTCTACTACCTTAATACAAGATATGTTAAATTAGTTTGCCGATAAACTATGTGATAGAACTATGTGAGAATATAAATCTGATTATATTCAATTAAAGTACAGTGATTATGTAAGTCAGATTAAGCAAGAAAAAATCGTTTCACAAGTTACGCCATATATTCAAAGATTACGAGCTCAGACAAATATTTATATCTCGTAAACGATAAAATATTATCTTATGCCAGAGTTTCTTAGAAAATAGTAGAGACAAAAATATAGAGCAAAAACAGGTGACAAAAATGATGAATGTCTCGATCAAGAATTTCTTCAAAAAACTCTCTCACATATAGTTTCAGAAAAATGATTCTCTCTTCTAGAAAAGCTAGATTTAAAACTCTTGTACTTGATTACGTTTCTCCAAAAAACGCAAATCAATATATATTGATTTCAAACAATGGCTATAACAACTATATTTCAAAAGATAAGCCCATAAAAGTCATATATAAACCCAATATAATATATTTCTTCAAATTTGAAATGTTTAACCAAAAAATACTCTTTTAAAATACTCAATTTAGTTCCCAAAAGATTTTAATTCAAACCCCTTAGAAATTAAAAAAAATAAATAATAGTTTTACTAGTAAATCTCATAGAATTAAATAATACAAGGACTAGATAATAAGATCTTCAAATATTTGTAGATATGTGAAATACAGACAAAACCCATCAAATCTGATCTTATAACGTTCAAAGACTTAAGATTATGGTTGAAGATCTCAAAAAATGGATTGGTCAAACATACAAAAAATACCCGCTATGCTAGTGGTCGACTTGTTGTACCCTCGACGATTCATTTTTCAGCCATTCAGAACCGGTCGGTTAACCGTTTTAAGTTCTAAATCAACCGTCAATCCTATTGGTCGACCATTATGCCTAAAACCCCAAAAATACCCAACCTGAATCTACCAATCAACCGTTCAGGCCAAAATCGAAAAAAAACACCTAATCTGATTGTTCCATTCGATCACCTTCTTCGTGGGTCAACTGTTTAGGCTAGAAAAATCATTTTTTCTATTTTTAAAATATTGTCTCGAATGATACTTTAGGAAAAACATTTAGACACTTGAACTTATCATTTCTAACCATAACTCAAATTATTTTAAGCGTAGTGCGTGATCAAAATCGGGTTGCATTAAAAACATAAAAAATATTGAGTTGTTTTTGCCTATAAATATTTAAAAAAAAAAAAAAAATTATCCTTCGAAAATCTTCAATGTCTTCTTCATTGCAATTATCTTGAACCTCCATAAAATGTCACCTTGAAATCCTTTTTTTTTTTCTCAATTGGAACTTAATTATGAAATCACTCAATAAAATAATTAATTCCATAAAAACATCAATGTTAATTTGTCCATCAAAACACCTAGGGCCAACAGAATTAGATATAAAAAATAAGTAATGAAAAAATTGTACTCCTCACTAAAACTAGAATTGTGACATTTTGTAACAACAATAAAATTTCTCGCTAAAAACCTACATTCGTCACCATTAGAATTTATGACAAATATTTAGAACAATACCCATTTATCGCATCCAAAATTCAAAGAGAAATAAAAATTCATAATAATAACATACATTCTGAGCATATATAAATAAAACTCCATAATGAATAAATATGTCTCAATTAAATATTATAAGGTAAGTAATATCAAACTACATAAATATTTTTTTTTTCTTCCAATTCTCAAACAGTGCATTAAAGATAGTTTGAATAGATGTAACTAAAACAATCTCATTCTTAACAAAAGAGGAAAAAAAAAAATAATAATAATAATAAAGTAAAGTTGCATTCAATCTAGGGATGTCACTAGTTCGGTTTTGGTCCGGTTTTATATAAAACTAAAACCAAAACCACTAGAAATATATCAAACCAAAACTAAAACCAAAACCGTGAACCGCGAAACTATTTAAGATTTTTCAATTTTATAAAAACAAAAAATAAAACCAAAACCGCAGATCGTTGTTTTTTATATACAAACAAAAACATAGCTAAAATATCAAATATAAATTCTTAAAAAAAAAACACACAAAAAAATAATCATAATTAAAGTTTTCAACCAATAACCATAATTAAAGTTTTTAAACAATTACCATGATTAAAATACAATAGTGGGCCACAACAACATTGTTTTGGTTTGGTACCAAGGACAAAACGACGTCGTTTTGTCAAAAACGACGTTATTTCTAAGGATGATTTCCATTTTTATCTTCTTTTTTTCAATTGATTTTATTATATCTATTAGGACACTATTAATTGACCTTTAATTTCAATTTTAATCTCTTTTTTTTAATTTATTTTATTTTATGTATTAAGATACAATTAATTGATCTATAATTAAATTATTCAATTACAATAAGACACAAAATTGTGCCCTAATATAATTTTTGTTTTTAGATCACTATTTGTTGTCCATTTATATTATATATAGAATATTTTTTTTCCACTAATTTAATTTTATCGGGGCACTACTTTTTATCGTTTAAACATTTGATTATATATTAGTTTTTAATAAAATAATAAAAAAATCGATATTACAAATATCAAATTTATTTTAATGTGACACCTTCAATTTTGTGCCTTGAAAAACACATTTATATGGCACGTTACATATAATGTCCTAATAAAAGTGCTCTAACAGACAATTTTTACTGTAGTGAGAGGGGTTAAAAGTGTAAATAACTAAATACACAGACACACACACACACATATATATATATATATAAAATAAGGGTATATATGTTTTAAAATATCGGTTTCACGGTTTGGTTCGGTTTTGCGGTTCGGTTTCACAGTTTCTATCTCAAAACCAAAACCACTTCGGTTGCTAATTTCAAGACCAAAACCGCAAACAAACCATTTAGTAGATTGTACAACCAGACCATTCGGTGTGGTTTCTCTCGGTCATCCAATGGTTCAGTTTTTTGTGGCATCCCTAATTAAATCTCTTCTCTTGAGTTTAATGTCAATTGGACCTTCTTTGGGCAATTTAGGCACTCAACCCATTTTTAATTTTTTTTTAACGTTCAAATTCTACATATTCGCGTAAAACCTAAACCCCGTAACTAAATTAATTTTTGTTTCTTTCAACAATTCTTAATGGTTGGCCTTGTGCTAACCATTGAGTTTCGCAGCAATCGGATATAATACCGATTTGGCCATTTTGGAAACCTAATCATTTTTAATTCTTTAAGTATATATATTTCACTTACTATTTTTTTTTTTTTTTTTTTATCATTTTATCATTATTTTAGCCCTTTAAACAAATTATTAGTTTTCGGTTAATATCATTTATATTAAATTCATCTAGTTGATGTACTTATCTTTCAAACAATGATAATTCTCTGCCATATCAACTTGTTGCTTTTTCTTTTTCAAAAATAATATAAACACAAAAAAAATTATTTTTAAAAATGATATGATAATTTTTGCCATACTAAACAAATAGCACTAAAAAATTTTACACCCCAGCAAAAAAGAAGGTACTCATTATTGTTACTCAACCCCAAACCAAGGGCCGTTTTTGAGATTTGGCCCTTGAAGAATCTAAAGTGTGTTTTTTAAATTAATCAAATCTTTTGATGCTCGATTCTTTTTTGTTAAATAATATTAAGCTGCAGATCTTTGGTGGTCCGGTGATTTTTCTTCATTATTTTTTGTTTTTTCGATAGGAACAAGCAGCTTCCTCGGGATACAAAGGTTACATACTTCGCCCCTAATGTTAGACACTATTTTAAATTGATACACCAAACTTTTAATTTTCACTACTAAACCTCAATTTCTGACTTTAACTTAAAATCAATTATAGAAATAGTCACATGCAAGCCACATATGAAACTTATATATGAAATAAATACTCATTATAGTAAAACTTCTCTTCTACGGGGGACTATTTCATCGAATTTTATAAATTTTGGGGATGTAATTAGTAAAATTTAAACACAGGGGTCTATTTAAAAATAATTCAAAAGTTTTGATCCCATTTTGTATTTAGCGACAAAACAATGCTTATAAGTTTTAAAACTATAAATACAAGCACACCCATCCAATTCCTCTTCAAATTCAATTAAATCTCTCTCTTAGTCTCTCTCTCTCTCTCTCTCTTTCTCTCTAGATATGGATACTCTTCAGCATCTCTCTTGTCTTAGTTTTGATCTGAGAATAATAAGAGCCAAAAACATAGAATTAAAGTCCTCGGGGTTGTTATTCGTCAGATGTTACCTCTCCGCCGGAAACAACACAAGAATCAGACTCAACACCAAAGAAATCTCATTCAATTCTGACTTCTTATGGAATCAGTCTTTCTCCTTGGAGTGCTCCGGCGAATCGATGAAGAATTCTCTCTTTCAGGGGAAGGTAATCTTCGAGCTCCGACGAAGAAGCACAAAGACGGCGTCGTTTCTCGGGGGGATCCGTGGGTCTCAGCTCCTGGGTAGGGCCGAGCTGCCGTGGAGTAGCTTAGTGGAGTCGCGGGAGATGAGAATACAGAAATGGGTCCCGATGATTCCGGCAACGAGGCGCGTTGATGGAGACGCAAAGCCGTCTGCGATTGAGATTGAGATGAAGATCGGAGTTCCGGCGGTGGTGAAAGAGGTTGTGGGGAGGAGGAGAAAGGCGCAGTGGGAGGAGGGCGAGTGTAGATGTGGTAAATGTGGCGCGTGTAGTTTTGTAGATTATGATATTTTTGCTACAGTGGCTGTTTGTGACGGCTTATAGTTTTAATTTGGTCTTTCTCACTTTACCTCATGTAAATTCAACCAATTTTGTAAAATTTGACATATAAGTCCTCTTTGTCTCACAATAATAATTATCTTAGGGCAAATTCCTACACCACTTTCCCTCTTCATGGTGGTAAACTGATTTAATGCCCAAATCCCACCAATGTTAATTTGTAATCCTTCTGGTGTTAATTTGTAGTCTCGTAGATCGCAACCATCGCAATCACCATCCCCCTTATCACCATCCTTGATCACCGTCGTACTTTCTTAATTAAAATATGTAAGTCAATGCCATCAATTTTAATAAAATAAAAGGAAAAACCCAATAACACATACCCCTACACACAACAATCAAATTTATAATTTAATTGAAATCACAAACACTAAATATTGCGAGAAACGATTCAAGAATTCTTTGTCTAGTCAATCCAGGGCGTTAATTGATGCAATTGATGGACATATCACACACTCTTCTTGTTAGACTAGAGACGCTTTTTCCCTCTATAAAAAATCTACATAATATTTTTTGAAAAACACTCTAAAAAAAAAAAAAAAAAGTGACTAACATTCTCCCACTTGGTCCATTTAACACTTAATATGTATCAATTCAATATTGACACATCCTCAAAAAATTCATTCTCTATAGATGTAATATCCTTATAGCTAAACAAATGAGTTTAAATTGCATGAATCGTGACGGTAAATCCTTTGGAGTAAGTATTACTTTCTATGTACAACAATGCATTTTTCTATTTTAAATGAGAACCATATGTGGTACATATCTTTATGAATGAACTTTCAAATATTCTTCAAGGTCAACTAACGAAATTCGAAAAGGCATTAATATTCTCTAAACTTCATGTATATAGCTAAAGAAAAGATGACATATATGAAATTCATGGAGTCTTCCAAATCACCAAAATATGATATAAACATAAAAGGGTGATGTTGCCAGATTCTTCCTCTGTCTCATAGAACGTGAACTTCGACTTGAAACCTGCAACAATCGATATGAAGATCAGAGTTTCGACGGCGGCGGAAGAAGTTGTGGGGAAGAGGAGATAGGCGAAGTAGGAAGAGGGCGAACGTAGATGTGGTAAATGTGGCTCGTGTAGTTTTGTAGATTATGATATTTTTGCTATGGTGACTATTTGTGACGGCTTATAGTTATAATTCGGACTTTCTCACCTCACTCGTGTAAATTCAGCTAATTTTGTAAAAATTGACATATAAGTCATATTTGTCTCACAATAACAACTATCTTAATTAGAACAAGTTCTTACACCACTTTCCCTTTCCATGGAGGTAAACTTTTTCATGTCCTAATCCTACCAATGTTAATTTGTAGTCTTGTGCATCACAGCCATCACAACCACCATCTCCGTTCCTACTATCCTTGATCGCCGTTAGATTTTCTTAACTAAAATATGTAAACAAATGTCATCAATTTTAGTAAATTAAAAGTGAAAGCCAAAAAACACTTACCTCCAGTCATAACAATTAAATTCCTAATATAATTGAATTAGCAAACAATGAATACTTTGAGAAATAACTTGAGAATTTTCTGTCTATTCTATCCAATACCTTTAATCCATGCAATTGATGGAGATATCAAAAACTCTTCTTGTTGAAAGTGAATCGTATTCCATGAATATGATATCTATCTAGTGTGATGTATGAAATATTTTTTCTCTCTCTAAAAAAGCTACATGAGAAACAACTTCTTTCTCATTAGAAAAAGAGAGGTTATATAATTCGGGTAGGTATCTTTTTCTGCATATCTGACTATCTCACTTCAGATTTGTAATTCTCTCCAGTTACGAACTTGAACACTTAGGCATCTGTTCCTCAAGACCCAAGAGCATGATCTGGGCCCAGCCTGATCGGGCTGACAGTCGACAGCGGCGGCATGCACACAATTGTGGATTTATTTTTGTCATAACAATTAACCTACTTTATGTTCATATCAATGGTCTAAGGGGCATACCTTCAAGGGGATAACGCGAGTATTAATAAATGACTCTTCATATTATTTAGTGACCAATGTGGGATAATTCATACGACACATCAATCAATAACTTTAAGTAAGTACTTTGAGGAATAATTTTAATTCACTTTAAAATATTTTTGTCATAAATAAATATACCATATTTATTTTTTCATCAAGAATAATATATTGACATATTCATATATCTCAATTTAAGATTGAGTCCCACAAATTATTTGTGGTCATAAAATGTCCAAAAATTATTTTTATACAAGATTTATACTCTTAAATACGGGGAATTGAACCCCCGACGATGTCAATCAATGACTCCTATATATTATAGGTGGATTCATTTTATAGATGAAGAATAAGACTGCTAACAAATAACAAAACTCTGAACTCAAAACTCACTTTTTCTCAAGCACAAAAGAATGAGCAACTTATTTTGCAGCACTAGTGGAGAGATCGTCGACTCAAATCAACTGATGATCCTTAAAGGAGATTTTATCTTCATTGTTAATGGAAGGATGATAATGATACATACAATTTAATATCCTGATGTATATCTCAGACTCGGATGCTGACCAACACTCTCCCAAGTATCCAACTTCATTATTGATTCTAAATGACTCTTGAGTTGTAAAGTAAGAGAGGGATCTCTCTTTGATCCCCGGCTACAACTGGTGTATTATTAAATGATTATTCTCTATCTTGCCTTCGGTTTTGGGGGCATATTTATTTCTTTCTCTTCCTTTCTTAATTGCTGACTCATACTCATTTGCTAATTTACATCTCACTAATTTACCCTTGAGATGTAGCAAAATCACAATCATGTTGCCAAATACTACTTGTTGGTGTCTAAATTGGTTAACAATCTCAATTGGTCCAGTCATAGTACACGTGAAAATTTATTTATGAGATGGAAGTCCTAAGTTTCTCAAAGCGGTTCGAGGTCGACAGTCAACTTTTTCGATGGTCAAACTTGAGGTTCGAGCTGGTACCTACACAAAGACTTAACAGGGTTGTGCCCAGTAAAATCTCTCCGGCGTGAGAGTAAGAACTTAGGGGAGAAAGGCTACAATATACTTCAAGTTGGTAGTTGAGCAATAACTGAGGCTTAGAATGCCTTGGTATATATAGGCGAGGAGCTCAATTAGTGCCGCAAGATTAGGACTTTGAGCACGGTTAATTAACTCAGCACGTGGCCAATGGAGAGGTGCATGAAGTGATTAGACCTTGGAGGATGATGATTAGAGATCTATGGTCGGATGACAAGTGGTAGTCTTAGTGGAGATCCCCTGAGCTCTGAACGCTAGGTAGTGGTTGTTGTCTTGATCCCATAAAGGAAATGGGGGAGGCTTGGTGCCAAGACATTTGAGCAAAGAAAACTCGTTAAGATGGAGCTCAGATGAAATCCCATAGGCGATCTTATTAACATTGGTTGAGTAGGGGTAGCTTGGCAAGCCAGAGCTCGACTAGGATCCCAAAGGCATTCCCCTTGATGATAGCCGAGCAGAAGTAGCATGGTAGCATGGAGCTCAGATGAATTCCCAAATGCACTCCTATTGACTTTAGCCAAGTAGGGATAAACCGAACGGAGCTCGGCTGAAACCCTATAGGCATTCTTATTGACTATGATCGAGCAAAGACAGCTCTGCAACTCAACCTCGGCTGAAGTCCAACATGGACTCACCTAGGTAATGACCGAGTAGAGGTATCTCGGTAGCTCGAGCTCGATTGAAGTCCAATAGGGACTCTCCTAGAAAATGATCGAGAAGACGTAGCCCGGCTGCCCAAACTCAGCTGATTTCACTGACTTTATCGTTGTTATCCCTCTTAGACTAGAAAGGTATTTAGGTGGACGAGCTCCGTATGCAAAGATCTCGGAGCTCAACATACAGTTAATATCCGAGGAGAGGGACCTTCAATGTTCTTCAAAGGTGAAGTGGTTTCCAAGGGGGGAGAGGCAACACACAACATACTTTGTTATGAGAAGATGTTAGTGGTTGGCCAAAATACACCACATCAATTGCCTTTCCCCCTAGTCACAAGGAGCGAGGAGCGATGTACTAGGGGTTCCCTACTAAGCTTCCAGACTAGGTCTTTAAAGGATAATGTGGGGGGGATCGTTTGATGCATGACAAGTATAACCCCCAAAGTCTAGTAGGCACTAGAATTGATGCAACCAAGGCCATTAAATTGGCGTCGCTTGGCCTTACTTACTCTCTTTTTATAAATAAAGGGTTCCCTAGATTTATTTGTCACTTGAGAATTTTCTGAGAGAGAGTCTTTCGCTTAGTGCACGGTAACCCTCTCTTCCTTAGCCTTCATTTTCAAAATGGAACCATTTGATTGCTCTTCTTCTTCTTCTTCTAGTCTAATCACAAAGTCCATATTGTCAATACGGACTCTCTCTGTTTCTTATCATCACACGGAACGCACCTCGAATTCGAGGAGAGCGTTTTTTCCTTCCTCGTCGGATCAGCTACGCTTTTCTAGCAACGCAGCTCAGTCCAGAAGACACTGGTAAGAATGGTCGAGCATCTTAACAAGATTGGAGGAGCGAGCTTATCTCGTAATCTAGTAGCTAATCCTGGGACAAGCTCAGTGACAGTGACTCAGATTTTGGAGATGGTTCTTCTACCTCTAATTGTCACCACGACGGGGCCCAAGAAACTTTATTTTATAGTCCCCATCAAGCGTCCGATCTGGGACATCCTGTCCATGGTGACTAAGAAAGAGTTGAGGGAGGCACGGAGCACGTACACCTTTCCTGAATCTGTTAAGACGAAGCCCCCTAATCTCGAGGATTGTGCTCACATGCTACCACCCGGCTACCTACCTATCTTCTTGCACCAGCTCGAGGCCAGTCTTCGGTTCCCACTCCACCCATGGATCCAGGTCTCCTATAGGGAGTATGTGTTGTGTACATCACAGTTCGCTTCAAACAACATGAGGAAAATGGTAGTGGCTTACATTATCTTCCGGGCCAAGGAGATAAAGCTGAGCATCGAGCTCTTCTGTGCACTCTTCTTCACGAAGTTGCTACCCTGAGGTGGTGGATGGTGTTATATATCCTCCTGGTCACTGTTCTGACTGACATGGATTCATCTATTCATAGATGGAATTCGAAGTTCTTTTTCCTCAAGGGGGATGGCTGGGAGTTTGACCCGGAAGAGATAGACCGCACCACCCTCACCTCGATGTTCGCTCAGACGTCTCAGTTCGAGTTTTGCCTGGCGTCATCATTCGTGATCCATCCCGTCCTCCTTTACCTGCTCTCGAAGCCTACCCCGGAAGACCCAAAGGGGAAGGGAAAGAGAAAGACTGAGGATGGCGGCTCACGAAAGAAGAAACATAAGAGGTCAAGGTGGAAAAGACCCCCCCAATTGAAATGATATATATATATATATATATATATATATATATATATATACGGTATGGATTGAATCTTATACAATGGATGACTGAGATTAACGTGGATATTTAGAACAACAGCTCCTTTAATAATAGGGAAAAATATATTTTAAACCCTCTAACTATTGACAAATTTCTAAATGGTCTTTCTTCCTTTGAGCGTTTCATTTTAAACCCTCTATGTATCAGAATGTTTTTAAATGGTCATTCTGTCAAAAAATCGGTCAAATCTAATAGAATTGAGGGACAAAATAGTTTTTTTTTACATATTTTAAATTTTTTAATGATTTTTTTTTTCTTTTTTTCCCTTCATCTCTCTCTCTCTCTTTTTCCTCCCTCTCTCTCTTCCTTCATCCCTCTCTTTCTCTCTCTCCCACTCAACTTTATTTTCTTCCCAACCTATCGCAACTAGAACACCCCCTATTATGGGGGTGTTTCATCCCGCGTTTGTTAAGGGGTGAAACACCATCTGCAACTAGGGGCTGAAATACCCCTTATTGCAGGAGGTATTTCACCCTCTGGTTGCAGGGGTGTTTCACTTTCTGGTTCACAGGGGACACCCCATAATAGGAGGTGTTAACCCCCTATGACACCCCCTGTTACGAGGTGTTTCGATTGCGATAGTGAGAGAATGAGAGAGTGTTGAGCAGGAGAGAGAGAGAGAGAGAAAGAGAGGGAGAAAAAGAAGAGAGAGTTGAGCGAGAGAGAGAGAGAGAGAAGTCAAACAAGAAAAAAGAAAAGAAAAATAAAAAATAATTTAAAAATGATTAAAATTGAAAAAATGTAAAATGACAATTTTGCCCTCAAAATTTTGTTAGTTTGGACTGATTTTTTAAGAGAATGACTAAATTAAAATGTTCTGATACATAAAGGGTTTAAAATAAAACGCTCAAACGGAGAGGGATCACTTAGAAATGTTTCAATAGTTAGAGGGTTTAAAATGTACTTTTCCCTTATTAATATGTGACGTAATTGTTGGTTAAATGGTACTTCATGATGTATAAGTGCAAGAGGTAAGAGGTTTAAGCCTTCATTCTTACTTTGTTTTTTTTGGCTAGCATTCAGTTCTATTTCTAGCCTTAGAAACGTAGGCCATCTTTGGTAACCATTCCCATTCCATTTCCAGATTTTTGGGATTTCTGTTTGGGCATTGCGTTTGGTAAATTTGTTTCAGTTCCTATTCCCATCCCAAAACCAAGAATCATTCTCATTTTTTCTTAAGAAGTGAGAAACAAAAAGAAGTTATTTCCTATCATTCCCATTCCATCCCAAAACAAAAAAAGGTACGCTCGGTATTAGCACAATTCTTAATGAGAATCCATTTTTTTTTATTATTCCCGATCGTCATTTCTCCTTCTCACTTCTGCGATCATTCGAAGCTCCTCACTCCTCCTCACTTTCGCTCTTGATCATTCTTTGAAGCTCATCCTCCCTTGTTCATCGCTTCTTCTACCCTTGTTCGTCGCTTCTCGTTGTCGTCTTGAAGGCCCTTGTTCATTGCTATTCTTGTTTTCGCAATCCGTCGCCGCTGCTCGTTTGGGGGTACCGAGTAAGATTTCTTTTCTCTCTCTCTCCTGCCTATTTTTTTGTGCAGTTTCTGTTGAGTATTCTCTAGATCTGCTATGAATCAAACTATAGATCTAGGATTTTGGGTACGTTCGACAAAATTTTGCCCTACATCTACGGTATTTGTACAGATCTACAACAATTCTCCCTAGATCTAGGGTTTTGGGTCTGTTTGGTTTGTGATTCTGATTCTGGATTTGATTTCTTAAAACAGTATTTGTGATTTTTGGGTTTGTTTGGTTCGCGATTCTTAAAACTGTTTTGGATCTGTATGGCTTGTTCGGTTTGCATTAAATCTTCTTCTTGCATATATTTTAAAACTACTTCCATCGATAAACACAAAATGAGTACACAATTTCTTCTTCTGTATTTGTAAACGTTACTGCACACTTTTCTGTGTGCTTTATTGATGTGGGTAAACGATTTCTTCATCTGAATTTGTATACTTTTTGGCTAAGAATTGGGATTAATGTGTGATCTTTATTTTACTTTTATATTATTTAGATTTTCATTATGATGTATTTTTTTATTTATCTTTGATTAAGATTTCAACTTTTCCTCTTTTGATTCATAAATAAAGTCTCTCCTTGTTTAAAAATAGGATAATATGTTTGGGTTGAAAAAGACGGTGAAATTGGAATTGAAATGAAGTCTTCATTAATATTTTTACATGTAATAACAAAAGAGACTTATTGGAATACGATTTTAAACAATAAAGTTGGACAACAGTTGAGCTTTCAAAAGACTGGCAATTTGGGTTGCATGAACTGAGCAAAATAGAAACATATATCAGAATAGGCCCAAAATAATGTTGCTTGAAGATCACTCATACAGTGTTAACAAGGAAGACGTAGATGTTAGGCAAGCTAACTCTTTTTTCCTAAAGTGAATGAAAGTCTATTCTTGATAAATATAGGGTGTGGAAAAAATGGTGAGATCTTGTTCCCATGATGATAACCTTTGAGAGAATTATTATTGAATTTTTTGGAAAGAATTTGATTTGCCACTGTTGGAACACCCAAGAAGGTTTTTTTCTTTACTATTTTTAATCAATCCTTTTAGTACATGTTTCATTATTGGTTCAATTGGAAGTTATTTGTTTGAACTGGAATTTATTGTTTCAATTGTTGTATGTTGTGCACTATATATGTTCTATGTTCTAAGTTTTTGGTATGGTAAACACTTTATATTGTAGATGGCAACCATTGGTGGTGAAGAAAATGTTGTTCTTATTTCGGAGGGAACCTCAAAACCGAAGGTTGATTTGTGGAGTGACAATAATATTAATATTTTTGTTGACCTAATGGAAAGTGGAGTGCTTAAGAATAATAGGACAACAACGACGTTCACTAAAGACAGTTGGAACACCATTTTGAGTGAAATGAATAGAAGAACAAGGTTAACTTTTGAGTTGGCACAACTTAAGAACAAGTTCAATAAGATGAGAACTGTCTATAGGTATTTTAATTTATTACTTGAGGAAACAGGGGTAGGATTTACATAAGATCAGACCATCAGTAGGATAAACGCCTCCGATGATCAGTGGAAGTGGGCGGTTGGGGTATGTTGGTACCTCTGAGTTGCTTTAAATTATATATGTCATGCTTGTTAACTTATTACATGATTAACAAATTGATTTTTCCTTGCATATGTATTAGGTCAACAAGTAGGCAGAACAATTAAAAAAAAATGGATGTCCTTTATACCCAAAGTTGTGCGTTATCTATGGGGATACCACTGGAATGGGAAGATATGCCCATGCGTCGACCCAACCCCCCATCCTCATCGGATGAAACTGACCCTGCGTATGAACCAAAGGCTGACGAGGTGGGTGATGACGATGTAGTTGAGGTAGGTTCAAAAATTTCGAAGAAAAAAAAAAGGGAAAAAGAAAGCGTGTTCATAAGGATAGTTTGGGAGAGGCTTTTGAATCTATGGAGACATCATTTGAGGAGGGACAGAAAAAAGGTGTGACCTCCTTAAAAAACATTTGGCATGGTACTTATCAAAATCAAATGCTTCAATTGGTAATGTAACCAAAATTACAGACCTAGCTAACGAAGCTCAGGACAAATTGGTTTCATGTATGGAAGTCTTTAGCGCTATTGGTATTGAGGACATGGGTAAATATCTAGATGCGGCCGATCATTTGACCAACAATGCGTCATTTAGGACTACTTTTTTGCACATGCTTCCGGAAGCACAAAAGGCATAGGTGATGAGAGAAAAAAATAATTTCATTTGCGTTTTAAGACAACAATTTCAGTTTGTTTGTCTTAGACAATAATCATCAAATCGTCGTTTGTTTTATTTGCAGTCAGACAATACTTTAGTCATCGTTTGTTTTTAGTTGTGTTTATGTTCAAGACAATGATTGTGTTTGAATTTAGTTTTATGTGTAAGACAATTATGGGTTTCTAGTTATGTTGAATTTGAGTTTGAATTTGTGTTAGTTTGATGACGATTATTATATTTGAATTTCTACTACTTATGTTGAAATTGAGCAGGTGTGCAGTGCTTATTTTTGTGTGCAGTTCTTTCTATGTTAAAATTGAGCAGATGTGCAGTATTTTTTGTAAGTTTTTTTTTTTTTTTTTTTTTTTTTTTTTTTTTTTTTTTTTTTTTATGATGTTCAATTTGAGTAGGTGTGCCGAACTTGAAAACTTATTTGACGATTACGTGTTGACGACATACGACATGTTTCAAATCAAGGTATTATAGCACGGTGCATTCGGCGTGTAGAGAAAGAACCTTGTAGGACATCGGTATTACAAGGTTGTAATTATATGAAAGAAACATTAGAAGGACATGATGCACGTTGTTACGATACGTTTAGAATGCACCAAGATACATTTAAGTTACTGTGTCAATTATTAATGTCCAGAGATTACCTTTAGCATAATAGATATGTTAGTGTTCAAGAACAAGTAGGAATTTTTTCATATATTGTATCACAGAGTGAATCTATACGACTTACAGTCGATCGCTTTCAACACTCAATGAAAACTGTATCGCGGTATTTTGGGAAAATCTTAAAGGCCATATACAAATTGGGCGTAGAGTTGATTGTGCCTTCAAATTTCAACGAATTCCCTCCGGAAATACTGCACAATCTAAGATTCCACCCATTCTTTAAGGTAAAAAGGTATTTTTAATAATAATAATTAAAAAAAAAAAAAAAAAAAGGTACTCAGAATTAAAAACAATATTGGAACTAATCATTTCAAGAATCTCTATAGGACTATGTGGGGGCGATAGATGGTACCCACATTGCCGCATCAGTTCCCCAAGAAGACCAAATTCCGTTTCGAGGACATAAAGTGGAGACTACTCAAAACGTGACGTGCATATGTAATTTCAATATAATTTTTACATACGTATATGTAGGTTGGAAAGGAACTTCTAATGACTCTAGGGTTATTTCTAAATGTATCAATGACCCGACGACTTTTTTTCTAACACTTCCTCCAGGTATAGTTTAAATATAGAATGATTTTACATGTATTAAATTACGCCTCTATGATATCCACAAATATTACATAATACAGGAAAATATTATCTTGTGGATTCAGGATATACGAATACACATGGCTTCTTAGCACCGTATATAGGGGAAAGATACCACTTGCGAGATTTTCGAGATAGACGGCCAACGAGATTAGAGAAAAAAAAATCAATCAGTGTCACTCCTCTTTCCGAAATGTCGTAGAACGGTGTTTCAGTGTGCTTAAATCAAGATTCAAATTTCTCAAGAACATGCCTTCCTATGACATAGAAGTACAAAAATATATTCCAATTGGGTGTTGTGTGCTTCAAAATTTTATAAGAATGCATTATATGAATAACAATCTATTTGAAACATGAAGGGGTATGAAAAAGAGGAAAATGAGAGTACAAATGACATGAACCTGATGAAGCTCCTGTCATTAGTCATCAAAGTATATGAGAAATGGGACATTTTATGGATACTCTTGCTCGACAAATTTGAGATAGTTCAAATGCGGTTTGTATAAATTACATACAGTTTTAATATTTTCTAAACAAATAGCACACCAATAATATATCAACTTTTCACTAACTCTTTTATTTATTTTTTATTCACAGAGATGAGTCTGGTGAATAACTATGGCCCTCCATATTCGTGTGGAAATGGTAGGATGAGAATATTTACAGCACATATGAAGAAAAATTACGATCGTATGTTTTTTCAGTGTCTACTTAACCAAGAACATCCAAATTGTTTTATATGGAAGGACATGTTTGACAGCGATGTTGCACGGGTGGGTCCTTGACATTCAAATTTGACAAGAATTTTTTTTGCTTTTGTTGCAGATGTAATATGATACTAATTCTAATTTTGTTTCTTGTACTTCTCATCATTGTTCTAGTTATTGTATCTAAGTATGAGAAAAGGTAAAAATAGACATCTATTGTAGAACAAAACAGTCTATATGTTTAATATGTACGTACTTTTAACATCTATTTTTAATTACGTCGCATGTGATTTGCTTGAATTGGGTGTAATTTCATATTTATTATCATACATAAAAAAAAAAAAAAAAAAATACAATTCTAATACTTGAAAAAAAAAAACGATTTCTCTTCCCATGTCTTGAAGTAGTTGGTGTAAAAGAAGTGAATTTTGTTGACATGCTTGTGAGATTCGAGATTATTGTTATTATTTTGCCTTTTTGTTTGGTTTAAAGTTCTCCAATTGCTCCTTTGTATCCTTCTTTAGGATGACCATGTCCAAAGGCATGCAAACATAAGAGGAACATATTGGGTAAAACAAATATGTACATTATTGTCAACCATAATTGCAACCAAACATCATTATTTGTTTCTGTTTTTATAAACTAGAAACAATTCCTGAATAATTCGTTATCAAACGCAATTTTGTTATCTGAAGTAAACATAATTATGTCTATACCAAACGCTATTTTGTTCCTAGAACACAATAGATTCTGTCATTACCAAACACGATTCTATTCCCAGATCAAAATAGAAATATGTCGTTACCAAATTCGATTTTGATCCCAAGAAGGAAACATAATTCTCATCATATCCCATCTCATCCTATTCTCATCCCACTGCATGGGATGTGCACGAAACGGTTACCAAACGAGCCAGTAGTTCACAGCCACGATCCCACCTCCCATGCTCCCAACTTCATCTGCACAGATCGTCCTTCAATCCCACACGCACCTTCCACTTTTAGCCATCCCCTCTCACCCTCCAACCTTTGTTGGTCAATCATATCCCACGATTGTAGTTCAATCCCATATTCCCCCTTTCACGTTCATCCGATCAATCCCATCCCAAGATCATCCCTCACTCACACATGCAAGAATATGACGCTCTCGCCACTGCTCTCTTCTCCCTCTCGTAGTCACTCCCACATCTCTCGATGGAAAGTCATTCGCTGCTAGCAAATACTCTTCTCTCTGCTGAAACCATTTTGTTCTTCGTTTACACAAGTACTATTCGAATTCTTCTTTCTCTTTGATGATTTCATAGGTTCCAGACGATTTTCTCCCTTTATTGCTCTCTCTCTCTCTCTCTCTCGACCGATCAATCGATTTAATTCCATATGTAATTTTTTCCTTCATTCAATGATGAAGTTTCATCCATTTTTCGACAAATCAAAATCCTAAACTCTCATCTCCACCGTTTGCAAGCAACAGGTGAGATTCAAATCCAATTTGTTTCTTCATTGATTTTAGTTCTTCATCGATTTCAGTTCATGCAATCTGGGTATGAATATGGATTTTGTCCAAATTGCTTGATCTATTATTGTTTAAGGTATGTTGGTATTGATTTCACATCATTTCTAGTTTTGTTATCGTTAGAAAACTTCATATTCATCTTAAAACAATCCCTAATTTCCTAAATTTTCACTCCAGTTCAAAAAAAAAAAAAAATTGATAGGGAAAAAATAAGTTTCTTCTTCAACAGGGTAAATTTGGTCTATTTTTTCAGATCTTACTTTTTTCTTGAACATAGTAAATTTTGTTCGATAGTTGAATTTGTATTCACAATTATTTGGAATTTATACAACGTCTCTCATTTGTTTTCATGCAAAAAAATTAGCAGCATTATATGTTGACCCAAAGATCTACCCAAGAGGAGGATTGAATTGGGTAGTGACAAAGAATTTATCTATAAATTCGAACCCTAGATATTAATTTCCCTAATTAATTATTATATTGTTAAAAAGTGAAAATATATTTAACTAAGTGCATGCCCAAACAATCAGAAAAATAACAATGCAACACATAAAGATTTATATTAGTTCGGCAAGCTACTCTTATCTACGTCCAGTCCCTCGAGCTCCACAGGGATTTCGTAATCCACTAACCCTTTTATTCATTTCCCAGATAGGAACCAAACCCTTATAATTCCGATTCTTTTTACAGGCATAGAATTAACCTTTACAATACTGATTCTTTTCACAGGTTTAGAATCAACCTATCACACTCTTACACTATTATACTTATCCTTTCCACATGCTTAGGAAAAATCTTTTCTCACTCTAATTCTATTACAGGATTAATCAAAACCTAATTTTTTAAAAGGCTAAAGATTAACCTTATCTTTTTCGCAAGGTAAAGATCAAACCCTAATCCTTTTCTCAAGCTAAAGATTAAATTCTAATCTTTTTGACAGGCTAAAGATAAAAAAACATAACTATTCAGATTAGACACCGTCCCAAATATATCTAATCCTCTTAAAACTCGCAAATACAAAAAATTACAAGTTTCTTCTCACAAGGATATTCTATCACCTCAATACAATTATATTCAATTAATATCCCAAAATACTACGTGATATATTCTATTGTGAGGCACAAATCTGATTTACGCAATTTAATTTACAAATAGTAAATAATTAGATTTATCAAATAAAAATCGTTTTAAAATATTTTCACAATATTAGATTTGAAAGCCATTTTTTTTTCTCAAAACGATTATTCCAAGAACTAAGCAAATAATCTAAGAAAATAAATTAATTAACTTGGAAATATCTCACTGGAATTCGTTAAAACTGATTATGATAACTCAGTGACGTACACAAATCGATGACCAAAACCTTTAGTGCTTCGATCAATAATTCTTTCAAAAATTTGTTTTATAAATTTTAGCGAATAAAATCTCTCTTATAATTTCCAAAGGCTAATTGTTCTTGATTATTCAATTTTAAAAATTCATGTCTCTAGATATAGACATTTAACTAGACTTCCAACAGCTAATTTTCAAATTTCAAGACTTAAAATGACCTTTTGATGCCCCATATATCATATACTTTCAAAATAAATATGTTTCCTTTAAAAATACTTTTAGAAAAAGTTTAATTTGGTCCCCAAAACTTTTTCAATTCAAAATCCTTAAAGATAAGAAGTTTCATCAATTCAATTAAGATAATAATTAAATATATGGACCAAATAAATAGGAAACAAATAATATACAAAATATATAAGTAAAACATTTAAATCACTTAGAAACTCATTTAAAATTATAAAAAACGAGAAGGTTTGGCATGAAAAATGAGACAGTTAAATCTTTGGCAGTGGACCGTCGGTTGACCGGCCTTACTGTCGGTAACTGACCCTTTGCAACGGTAAGAATTGTGACCGTTGTACTACCCTGGTTAGTTAACTAACCCACTGGTCGGTTGATCGAATCAACCAAAATGTTTGCCCTTTTTTCTTTATTTTCCTAGTAGATTCGTTAGTCGACTGACCCTACCCATCGGTTGATCGAATTGGTCAGTAGGTCAACCATTTCACTTCCTTAAGCTACTATTTTGGTTAGTCAACCGATCCCTTTCGTAGATGACTGAATTGACCCGAAAATCAATCATTTTAAGTTTTAAGACTATTTTTTCAATTAGACCTTTAACCAAAAATATTTTTATGACTTAAAACTTTACAAAAAACATTTTACGACCATAAACTTACCACTTCTTACTAAAACACAAATAGGTTTATTCATTTTCAAGTGTCGTGTATGATCCTGATTCGAGTTGCATTAAGAACATAAAGTTAATGAGTTGTTTTCAACTAATTGTCTTCAATACTCTGAAAATCTTCTTGACTTTATCTTGCACCCGTCATGAATTCTTCAACGATAATTTATTTCAACATCAACCAATGGAACTTAAATTGGAACCTACTCAATAAAAATATTACTTCCATGAAACATCAATATTTAATTGTTCATCAAAACATTAGGTTCAACATCGTATATACACGTGGAAGCTTGGTGGAAATGAAAGCAATGGAATAACCAAATACAATCGGAGGAGAAGCTGTTGTTGCTTGAATGGTTGAAATAATTCTTAAGGGATTAGGATCAATTGGAGCACATTCTAAAGAGATCTAAATGAATTAAAAATAATAATTATTGAAGAAAAATTTTCTATTGTCGAGGGAGTTCCTATCAAAGTTGAGGTGAGTTGAAACTTGTCCTTTTTTTTTTTTTTTGTAGCTTATTTGGACCAAACAACTTTTCAATTGTTTAAGTATCATGACTATAATTTAACTTCATTTTTAAATTGTAGTTTTTTTTTTTATTTTTTTAATCTTTTCAATGGTTTTAGTACCATGACTATGAACAACAAGAAGCTGAATTGAGTTGACAATGAAGTGAATTGGTACTCCATTTGAAAAAACAGGGAAGGATTTAGATCTAGAAATCATCCCTAATAGCGAATATATTTCATTGCTACAATACCGCAAATGTATGAGTCAAGTTTTAATAGAATAGGAAAAGTAGGATTGTCATATCCACATGGATTGGTTTAAATGATCGTTAAGTACCGCGATTATCGTAACTTAACTTTATTTAGGCGTTCAATTTTTAGGTTTTATAAAAATAAAACTAAAATAAAATAAATACAAAAACAAAATAAAATATGAATTTTCTATGCACAAATGTTCTAGGGGCTTAATTTCATCTCGCTATTCCCAAATTATCCTATTAAGTAATTATTAGTTAATTCTATTCATTCAATAATGAAGGTCCTCATGCTATTGCTCTATCACTACCTCTCCCGATCGTTAAGTGAGAGAATATGTAAACACTTCAATACGGATATCCCTATCTAGTATTTAGGTGAAAACATTCGTTAAACTCGACCTTATAGATTAATCAAGCTTTAAATATCTCCTGATCTATTAAAACTTACGTTGTGTTTATCCTAAGTCCGAACCTGAAATTACTTCTCCCGATTGTCAAATCCCAAGTTCTCAATTCAACCAAAATACCGTACGTGAGCATATTTTGGAAGCATTAACAAGGCAAACACAATTGAATGGAAAACCTAGTTGGTAAATCTAGAACTTGATCACCTCTTGATTTCACAAAATTCTAAATTCCTAACTAAGTTACTTAGGTGTTGATTTCCTCTCGAACTCACAACAACCTAAATTATACACTCCTAATTCTGGTTACAAATTCAACCTGTCTCGAGTATAAAATTCAAAACCTAAAATCATCTAATTCATCAGCCATATGAATCAAACACATTAAGCCTAAGAGATACACAAAATGAAATTAAAACTACAATTGACAAAATATTCTAAATATAGTTCAAACAAGACCACGTCAAGCCCTAGATATAAACGATTAACTCAACATAGATAAATCCATAATTAATATTATTAAGAATTTCATAAACGTAAAAATGTTCAATACACTATCACAAATACAAAATCTAAACAATATTAAGGAGAAGATGAGAAATCAAATCTTATTTTTGGAGAAGTTTTCAATCCAAGTCTTCAATTTAGCGCCTTCTCTTTGTCTATTTTCGTCTTCTTTTCGATCTCTCTTCCCGCCATCTCCTTCAAAATGAGCTAAAACGGCCTTAAGGAGAGGAGAAGTAAGTGTGTTGGCGCTGCAGTGCCAAAATAATGGTGGTGCAGTGCAATTTTTTCGTTTAGGGTTTTATTTAGGGGCAGAAGATTAGCGCTGCAGTGCCAAAAGGTGCATATCTGACACTTGTTCGTCTTTTGTTCATAACTTCTTCGTACGAACTCCGATTGAAGTGATTCAAAAATTTATAGAAAGATAAAACATAGATCTACAACGTTTATGTTTTGAGTGTTTTAAAAATAGGTTTGAATTGTGGTCAAAATTGGCCTTGAAGTTACTACACCTGTACTCATTTTGCACATTTTCTCCCATTTATTTATATACTTACAAAACAAGGAAAAAACAAATAAAACTACCAAAAATGCTTAAAAACATATAAATATTTGAACCTAAAAGTACTTGATTTGTTGGTAATAAACCACTCATCAAATGCCCCCAAACTCAAACATTTGCTTATCTTCAAGCAAAAAGAAAATAAAATAAAAGAATATAAGTCAAGTACAAAAAGGTTAACAATAAAAATATGAGTTTCGTATTGAATCAACAATGGTGCAATAATCTCTGCAACCACACAATGTTCCAAGCTCACACGAAATACACACATTGAGATTATCTAAAATTTCAACTTTAAGTATCAATTTCAATCCACTCAAGACTCTAGGTGTGTTAATGCGTGCACAATCACTTGCACCCAACCAAACGAGCCTAGGATATATTTATGTGCTAAGGAAACATTAAACAAACTCTAGATAAAAAAAACGAAAGAACAACCATAAGCCCATTTTTCCTGTCACTCTCCACTAATTATGTAGGTACATATGTCATTGGAGATCAAAATGAATTTACGAGTTGTAATGTACGGCTGGAGTAAAAGATAGATGGAAATGTCATTTTTAGGCTCAAATCACCCTAGGCATGCATTACAACTCATGGATCTTACAAGATTTCTGAGAAAAAATCACCGACTCCCCATTTCGTCACATGCATTCTTTCAATCGATCCCACAATGTATTATTCACAAAAAAACTAAAACACAATTTTTTAATTTTTTTTTTTACAAATTAGGCGAGAACCATACCCACAAACTCAAAATCAACATTGTTCTGAATATTGCATGAAAATACCTGGCGGGAAAACTCACCACTAAACTATAACGAATTTTTTTTCTTCATAAACAACTAAAACAAACAAAATGAAACACACAACTCAACCCGCCAACAACTTTTCAAACACCGCCCATGCTAGTCCTTACGCTCAATGGTCCATTCAAAGATGCCAATTAGTGATGGGTTTAGGAAGTGAAAAGATATGTAGTTGATTGTTTGCACAAATGTGGGTAATTAAATAATTAGGCAATGAGGCTCCACGGGGGTAACGAGGGGTAAATAATTTTTCACGAGTTAGCTTCAAAGGTCTAAACAATCTAAAACAAATACCTAAATCATCTCTCCAATAACACATAACCTAATATTTCGCCTTGAGCTTCACTCAAATGGATTCTAGTGCTCATGAGATGTCAAAACCTACCTAAAGCACATAAATGGTCTCCGAGCACCCAAAAGGCCAAGTGATCGTGATTCATGGTGCTTAAGTATAACGAGTCAAGAGTGAACTTCAATTAACACAAGTTAAGCACACATACATCTCAATGCAATAAATTTCAAAAGACCTAAGAGAACATCATGTGTCTAAAATCATTATCGATTTTAAGTCATTTCATCTCAACAAAACTCACAATTTATTCAAACAACCTAAAGAAACGAAGCTAAAAACACAGCCACAAGAACACAGGTTATACGAAGAAAGTCACACACACAAGCATTTCCTAACCCAAACCAACATAAGCCAACATGTGTCCCAGCCCCAAACTCAAAGTCAAACATGTATTCAAATTAAACACAAGGGAATAAGAACACGTACCGGGGAGGCAAGACAATCTCGCCTCCTAGTGTGGTTGGCGGTGATGCTCATTGCAAGGTAATCGGTGTGGGGCTTTCTTCTATCGCTTGCATCCTTAGGCTCTATTATTTTGAAACTTGGGTTACCTCCTAAGAAGCGCTTGGTTTAATGTCCTCGGCTTGACACAAAGAAGGGCTCATCAAAGAACGGCTTTCGCCCATAATATGTGTCATATAACACAACATATGGGTCTTGGTTTAGAACGCCCTCTAGCTTGGCGAGATATAGCATTGATCAGCACGTACTCTCAACTTGATTTTGTTCTGGCTCATATGCTTGGCGGGCATGAAAGAACAGAGTTAAAGGTGAGAGAAGACAGGAGAGGTACATCAGATCTTCGTAGATGTAATTGTCATCGATCGGTGGTGGCATCAAAATCTGAATCTCGAACGGTGAAGATTCATAAATGTCATCTTGTGATTCTTCATCGTCGATCCATTCTTGGGTTTCCTCCTCATTCGAATTATTGTCATTGAACATACCTAAGTTCCTCTCGCTTGTATTTGGTTCCTCATGGTGGCTTTCATATATGGATGTGGCTTGTACGTCTCTCAGTGCTACCATTCCTGACTCGGTCTCAATGTAGCTAACTAGTTGACTGATTTGCTTCTCAAGTGACTTTACAGTCGTGTCAATTTTAGCGCAGGTCATCTCAATATTGTCAAGACAGTCCTCATGCTCATCGATACGGTCATGAGTTTCCCTCTAGAAAACCTGATTCTCCCCCATGAATGCAACGGACATTTCTTTCAGGGTGAGGGAAGACTACATAGGTTGGTCTGGGGTGTCAATCCATGGCGCCTAAACATTAGAACTATCCCCCAAGATTTGATAGCTTGTTGAATAATTCTAACTCTGACAGTCAAACTCCACAACGTCTTCCAACAACTAATAGGTTTCGTCTGCGGTTAGTTGGTAGAAAGAGATGGTACAATTTTTCCCTTCCACCCATGTTCTTGTTGCGGCTTGTAACCCATTGAGGAAGTTCAGTAATTGACACTCCTTTGGGAAACGATGATTGAGGAACCGAAGGAGCAACTCCTTGTATCTATCCCAAACACAATAGAATAGCTAGGAATCTCGTTGAAAAAAACTCATGAGAACTTGTTGATGATTCATCTCCAAGTACCTCGCAAAATAAACAAAACTAACAACAAAAATTAAAAATAAAAAAATTCCAAAATTAAAATTAAGTTACTTATTCATAATATTAAAAAAAAATCTAGAATGTCAATCCCCGACAACGGTGCCAAAAACTTAGTAGTGAATTTATTTCGTTGCTACGATACCGTAAGTGTAGAGGTCAGGTTTTAATAGAATAGGAAAAGTAGGGTTGTTGTATCCACAAGGAATTGTTTAAAAGGTCGTTAAGTACTGTGATTATCGTAACTTAACTTTATTTAGAAGTTCAATTTTTGGGTTTTATAAAAATAAAACTAAACTAAAATGAATACAAAAACAAAATAAAATATGGATTTTCTATGCACAAAGGTTCTAAGGGGTTGTGGTAGGACGTAAAAATACGCCGCTACTTACACTCGCAAGTATACGAAATTAAAGTTTTAGTATAGTGTGATCGTGAAAATAGGGTTATCGTATCCATAGGGATTGGTGTCGTTACTATCGAATACTGTGTTTGTTGTGGCCTAACTTTATCTAGGGGAAAAACAAATATATTTAATTAATTAAACTAATACTAATATAACCTAAATTAATTACACTAATATGCTAATATGTTTTAGGGTGAAGAATTGCTTAGGGATTAACGTGTTTACAAATACGTGTTTGATCTCGATTTACTCACGTTTACAATGTTTGACCTATTTGACAATCTCGATACGTAAACTCCACCACCACCTCTCCCGAGTATAAGACGGGGGAATACATGACTTCGAGTCAACGAATAAGTCTCCCTCAATGTATTAACGACCCTAGGTCACGTGAGTCTCGCCTAGTGTCATTGATTGCACACAATCTAACTCCCAACCGAGTAATTGGATCGTGCATTGTATTTATCCTATCACAATCTCTATTCTAAAACTCTCTCGTCACCTATCCCGAGTGTAAGACGAGAGATATAAAGAAACTTCGAGTCAACGAAGAAGTCCCCCTCAACGTCTTAACGACCCTAGCTCCCGTGAGTCTTGCCCCCAACGTCATCGATTGTCCATGATTCAAACCCCGACCGGGTTATAGAATCGTGGCGTTTGTTTACCCAAATCCGAATTCGGGGTTTGTCAAAACCCCGTATTCTCCATTTATCTAACTAAGCATGATAAACAAACAATGCGATAAACACAATCAAACTACGAAGAACAATCACAAACGAAACACCGAAATCATCCAAACAACGTATTTATATATTTATTGTTAATCCCTACTACAATCCATGTTTAGCTATGGTTATAGCCGCATTTACAATGAAATAACAAGTTAAACATGCTCACATGATCCTAAGTTAAAGAAATAAGAAAAAACAACCGAAGAACTTAGCCTCGTCCGAAGATAAACCGCTAAGAACGCTCAACGATCGATTCGCCGTCTTCTCCATTTCGGGATGTGAGCTCCACCTTTAAAACTCCTAAACCCTAGCCTAAATATGGCCTAAGGTTCCCAAATGGCTGGGGGGGCTCACAAGGAGGGGAGAGGGAATGATATTTATAGACAAAATATCTCAAAAAGATCTAAACAAATATCTAGGCTGTGCAGAGGCTCTCCACCTAGGCGAAGGTAGGTCGGTTTGATAACCGCTGCGGCAATGAAGACAGCAGTGGACGTGGAAAAGTTTCTACTAAATTTTCGCCTAGGCGGTGGGCTGTCAGTAGCCTATTTTTGTTTTTTCTGTTGGATTTCCGCCTAGGTGGTGGAATTCCCCGCCGAGGTGGTGGTCCATTAGTAATATTTGTTCTTTTCCCAACATCTTCACCACCTAGGCGGTGGGCTTGTTTCACAATTTTGCCTCTGAGCTTGTTTTTTCCACCGTTCTTCGATCGCTTTTGGTTTGATCTTATCGTTTTCGCTCCAGTTTCCTATCTTTTTGCTCCCACACACTTGATTTATACAAAAAGTAAGAAAACTAATTAAAACATAATAAAATACCATATAAATACTCAAAAACTAACTTAATTCGGTTTGGAAATATGTAGGTAGATCACACCTATCAGCTTGATTTTATCTCGTTATTCCCATGTTATCTTATTAAGTAATTATTAGTTAATTTTGTTCATTTAATAATCAAGGTCTTCGTGCTATTGCTCTCTCACTACCTCTCCCGAGCGTCAAGTAAGACAATATGTAAACACTTCAATACTGATATCCCTATCTAGAATTTAGGTGAAAACATTTGTTAAACCCGACCTTATAGATTACGCAAGCTTTAAATATCTCCCGATCTATTAAAACTCATGTTTTGTTTATCCTAAGTCCGAACCTGAAATTACCTCTCCCGATTGTCAAATCTCAAATTCTCAATTCAACCAAAATATTGTACGTGAGCATATTTTGGAAGCATTAACAAGGAAAACACAATTGAATGGAAAACCTAGTTGGTAAATCTAGAACTTGATCATCTCCCGATTTTACAAAATCCTAAATCCACAACTAGATTACTTAGGTGTTGATTTCCTCCCGGACTCACAATTCCGGCTACGAATTCAACATCTCCCGAGTATAGAATTCGTAACCTAACATCGTCTAACTCATTGACCACATAAATCAAACACATTAGGCCTAGGAGATGCATAAATAGAATTAAATCTAACAATTAATAAAAAAATCTAACACGGTTCAAACAAAACTACATCAAATGAGACTACATCAAGCCCTAGATATAAACGATTAACTCAACATAGATAAATCCATAATGAATATTATCAAGAATTTCATAAATGTAAAAATGTTCAATACACTATCACAAATACAAAATCAAAACAATATTAGGGAGAAGATGAGAAATCAAATCAGATTTTTGGAGAACTTTTCGATCCAAGTCTTCAATTTAGCACATTTTCCTTGTCCATTTTCGTCCCTTTTTCGATCTCTCTTCCCCCCTCTCCTTCAAAATGAGCCAAAATGGCCTTAAGGAGGGGAGAAGTCAGTATGTTGGCACTACAACACTATTTTTTCTTTTAGGGTTTCATTTAGGGGCAGAAGATTGGCGCTATAGCGCCAAAAGGCGTAGATCTAACACTTGTTCGTCTTTTGGCCGTAACTTTTTCGTCCGAACTCCAATTGAGATAATTCGAAAAACTTTGGATAGCTAGAACGTAGACTACAACTTTTATGTTTTGAGTTTTTTCCAAATCGATTTGCATCGTGGTCAAAATTGGCCTTGAAATTACTGCACTTGTACTCATTTTGCACATTTTCTCTCATTTATTTATATACCTACAAAACAACACAAAAACACATCAAACTAACAAAAATATTTGAAAACATACAAATATTTGAACCTAAAAGTACTTGATTTGTTGGTAAATAAACCACTCATCAGTCCCTACCATCATTAGTTTTGAGATTTTTGCCTTAATCGGGCGATTTTTTTAGATCCGTGAAGTTTTTTCTCTGTCTAGTACATTTTTTCAAATTTGATTTTAAATTTTTCTCTCATTTACTCACTCCCATCTACAATTCAAGCATTTTCACTATTTTAAAGCTTCAACACATGGACGCCTAGACCTAACTCTTCTTGTTTTCCCACATTAGAGGGGAGTCGTCGTATGTCAGAGCTCTATCTGTGTATTTGAGTATGTGACCTTGCACAGTTATATTGGGTTGGAGTTAAAAACTATGTAGGTTCATATAATTCAACTATTTGTATAATTGGGCTAATGCTCAAACCATATATAATTGTTTTTATTATATGTGTACTTTTTATTTTATTGGAGAAAAAATCAATAACAATTATCTTTTGCAATGAGCGAAGAGCCAGGGACCATGGTGTAACTGTTGTTAGTACCTCCAAAACCGTTTTTTACTTTATTTAATCATGTTGTTAGAATTTGAATTTGGGTTTTTGTTAGGATAGTTAAAGATGGTAATGTTTAGGATTTGTTTTTAGATTTTTTAATTTTTTTTTTTCATTTTGATCTAGAAACTTCCATTTTTGTGTTGTGCTTTATGGAATGTGGTATTCTGAAAAATTATTTCCGATTTTTTTGTTGTTCCAATTTTTTTTGTTGTGCTGTATAAATAGATGTAATTGTATCTTCATTACAGAATGCATATATCATTGTTGTGCGTGTTAATGTTAATTGTATCTGTTAAATTTACAATACAAATTTAGAATTGCATACCAACACATTATATTTGTACCTTTAAGTATGGGGATAACTAGTATAACTATATTTCATTTAAATATATGACAATTTGAATTTTTATGTTAACTTATTCTAATAAAAATTAAAATTTTGCACTAACTATCAAGATTGAAATTCTCTCTCTCTCTCTCTCTCTTTTTTTTTTTTTTTTGGTAAGTTTTTAAACTAACTTGTCTATCATGTTTTATTCTTTTGCATTATGGATAAGTTTTTATCCAGGGTAAATTGAAATTCTTATTTTATATTTTAAATTTAAAAAGCAGCTCACCAACAACTATTTTTTGAAAAAAATTATATATATATATTTAAATTTTAAAAATGAAAAATGAAAAATAATTTTTCGTGAAAAATTAAAATCTTTTTTTAAAATTTTGATAGTATGTTAAAAATCCATGATTTTAAATTTAAAAAACCTATTTTTTAATATGTAATTTTAATATTTTTTTTAGAAATTGTTCTTAAAAATTTTGATCTATTTTTTTTTTTTTCCAATTTGAATTGAAGAAAAAAACTATTACTATTTTTATTTAAAATTACAGCCACTCATTTAAATTTAAATTTCATTCACATTGTTTTACTCAGTACAAGAAATTTCACTTTTAGTGAACTCATCACTAAAAACTTGTATTTAGCGAGGAATTATGTCATCACTAATATCCACTAAAAGAAATACTTGGTCACCAAAAATTACATTTTGCAAACGAATTTTATATGAATAATTTCCTCACTAATAATTTATATTTAGCGACCAACTAAATTTTTTGCTAAAACTAACAATAAAAATTTCACACCAAAACATTATTCATCACAAAAAATTTAAGATAAAGCTATAAAGAAAAAATATCATTCGTCGCCGAAAGAATTAGATGCAAAAAAGAATTAATGAAGAAACCGTACTCACTAAAAGTAGAATTGTGACATTTAGTAACAACAATAAATTTTCCCGCTAAAAGCTTATTGATAGGTGTGAAAAACCTATCTATTTCCAATCCTAATTGGTTAGTTTTCGAATATATTTATAGTTATTTTTATTATGTTTTAATTAGTATTTATACTTTTTGTATAACTTAGGTGTGTGGGTCAAAAAGATAGGAAACTAGAGCTAAAATGATGAGATCGAACCAAAGCGGTTCGAAGTTACGGTGGATAAACAAGCTCGGAGACTAAAAGTCTAAACAGGCCCACCGCTTAGGCGTCCAGACCACCGCTTAAGCGGTGAAGATGCAGAGAAGAGCAAAATGTTACTGACGGACGATCGCCCGAGCGGAAATTCTACCGCTTAGGCGGAAATCCAGCAGAGGACGAAAAAGGGCTACTGACAGCCGCTCGCCTAGGCGGAATTTCTACCTCCTAGGCGAAAATCCAACAGAATGTTCTCCCAGTCCACCGCCTACTTCACTGCCTAGGCGATCAGACTTAACCGACCTAATTCTGCCTAGGCACAATTTCCACCACCTAAGCGGTTTTGCCCTGCACAGCCTTTAGATATTTTTAGATATTTTTAAGATATTTTAGCTATAAATACCCCATCTCCTCCCCTTTGGCCGGAAGCTCTCTCCTCTCTCTTGCATTTTTGAGCCCCTTAGGCTATAGTTAAGCCAAGGGTTAGGAATTTTAGTGGTGGAGCTCGCATCCTGAAGTGGAGAAGACGGCGAATCGATCATGGAGCTTTCTTAGCGGTTTATCTTCGGACGAGGCTAAGTTCTTCGATCGTTTTTCCTTATTTCTTTATCTTAGGAGCATGTGAGCATATTTAGCTCATTATTTTCTTGTATATGCGGCTATGGCCCTGAGTTAAATGTGGATTGTAGTAGGGATTAACACTATATTTATAAATACGTTGTTTGGATGATTTCGGTGTTTCGTTTGTGATTGTTCTTCATAGTTTGATTATATTTATCGTATTGTTTATTTATTATGCTTGGATTGATAAATGGAGAATATGGGATTTTAACAAATCCCGGATTCGGATTAGGGTAAACAAGCGCCACAATTCTATAACCCGGTCGGGGTTTGAATCGTGGACAATCGATGACGTGGGGCAAGACACACGCTACCTAGGGTCGTAAAGACGTTGAGGGGGACATCTTCGTTGGCTTGAAGTTGTGTTATATTCCTCGTCTTACAGTCGGAAGAGGTGGTGAGGGAGTTTTAGAACGGAGATTGTCGATAGGGTAAATACAACGCGACGATCCAATAACCCGGGATGGAGTTGGATTGTGTGCAATCAATGACGATGGGCGAGACTCACGTGACCTAGGGTCGTTAAGACATTGAGGGGACTTCTCCGTTGACTCGAAGTCATGTATTCCCCTGTCTTACACTCGGAAGAGGTGGCGGCGGAGTTTACGTACCGAGGTTGTCAAATAGGTCGAACAACGTAAACGCGAGTAAATCGGAATCGAACACAAATTTGTAAACACGTTAATCCCTATACAATTCTTCACCCTAAAACATATTAACATAATAGTGTAGTTAATTTAGGTTATATTAGTATTAGTTTAATTAATTAAATACATTTGTTTTTCGCCTAGATAAAACTTAGGTCACGACAAACGCGATATTCGATAGTAACGACAACAATCCCTATAGATACGATAACCCGATCTTAACGATTACACTATATTAAAACTTAGACCTCGTATACTTGCGAGAGTAAGTAGCGGCGTGTGTTTCACGCGCTACCACTTATACTTATCATCATTAGAATTCAGGATAAATATTTAGAACAATGACCATTTATCACATTCAAAATTCAAAGAAAAACAAAAATGCATAACAATAACATACATTCTAAGTAAATAAACCTCTTATAACGAATAAACATGTGTCCATTAAATCTCATACCGTAAATAATATCAAACTACATAAACATTTTTTTTCCTCAAATTCTCAAACAGTGCATAAAAGAAAGTGCATAAATGTAATTAAAACAATCTCATTCTTGCCAAAAAAAAGAAAAAAGAAAAAAAACGTTATAGTAGTTGCAACAAATAGTTTCTCTTGAGTTTGGCGCCAATTGGACCTCGATAGGGCAATTTATGTACCCAACCCATTTTCAATTTCTTTTGAATGGTCAAATTCTATTTATTCATGTAAATCCTAAATTACTTAACCAAATTAACTTTCGTTCCTTCTATAAGTCTTAATAGCTGCCTCGATGGCCACGTACTAACCATTGAGTTTCTCGCCAATTGTCGGACACTGTTTGGCCATTTCGGGCACGTAATATATTTTTATTTCTTCAAGTCTAAATACTTCACTTACAAATTTTTTTAATCTTTTTTTCCTCATTATTTATTAGGAATATTTCCAAAAAGAATGTTTCTTTTTCTTAATTTTCATTATGTTGTTGCCTTATTTACTTTTGTATTTATGTTGTTTCCTTATTTAGTATTTTATTTCATTTTATTGTTCATCTCTCCATTGTATAAATATTGAAGGTTGGGATTAATAAAATATATGACATCTACCTTTTGTTTCCCTTCTATTCAATATGGTATCAGAGCTTAAGATCCAAACAAAAAACTAGAGAGAAAAAGTCCTCAAGAAGATATTAGGATTTCCAGTCGCCGCCGATATTCGTGGCCTCCGGTTGCGAACTCTGACAGCAGCTGCAATGAAACAAGATCTCGTGCCTATTTCTCTATCATAACCTACTCCCCCACTATTTATACCAATGTTCTCACTACAAGCATCACCCAATACCTCTTCTTAGTTTAGTGCTTTTTTTTTTTTTTTTTTTTTTTTTTTGTCTTTACTGCTTTGCTTCTAGTCACCACAAGAGCTGCATCAAGGAAATATGAGTATTTCACCGAGGCCGCCAATGTGAAAGTCCCTGTTCCCGCTGCTTGTTGCTCCTGCACCACCGGTTGTTGCTCTTACTCTACCAGTGAACCACCAGTTGTTGCTCGTGCTCCACCAGTTAAGCCACTAGGTGTTGCTCCTGCTCCATTTCATTTTCTAATCCCTATCACAAACAAAGGTTTCTATCTCGTCGTCGGAATACCAATCGATTCCACCATGTTTTGTTATAGCCATGGCAATTTGCAGTCTACCGATCCCATCCCTTAGATCTGTGATTGCAAAGACTCTCCCCCATCTCCCAATCTATGATCGCTCTCTCTCTCCTAGACTCATTTTCTCTCTCTCGATCTTAGCCTTTCTTTCTTCTCGTTTTCTCATCTCTTTCCCCTTCGCTGCTTCTTTTCTCCGCTTTTTTTTTTTCTCTTCGGTGCCTTCTCTGCTTATCTTCCTTTAAACCCCCACCACGCCCGCCCTCCTACTCCATCCCCGGGGGCCCTGACCCTCATCCTCTCTACAATTTTCTTTTCTTTCTCTCCACAATTTTCTCATCCCTTTCTCCTCTTCACTCGTGAAAAACCCTAGTTTCTCTCCCTCTTGGCTTCAATTAAAGAATGTTGAAGTAGTGAATGCCAAAGTATACCCTATGGCACATGCTCAGCTTACAATAAGCATACCTAACCTTGTTCAACAAACTACTAATCACAAGCATCTCGAAAAGGGCGCTAATGAATCCACTGAGACCCAAATTGTGCTCCAGAAGCTCAGACACTACCTGAGGCATAGTCTCTGAAGTTCAAATACTTTCTGATTCACGTTACAGCGCACCCAGACCCGCTCCAACAAATCTCCCAGCATCCCCAAAGCTAACTGTGTCCTCAAAAGGTTGCAGTCTAAGATTGATGTTTCGAATCAACCACCATCTTGAGGGGACGCATTAAGAATATTTCACCCCCAGAGCCAGTTGTGACCTCGAAAGGTTGCAGTCCAAGATTGGTTCTTCGAATCAACTACCATCTTTAAGGGACGTAATACGAATATTTTCCATTCCTATAAAAGAAATGTTTCATTTCTTAATTTTCATTATATTAATGTCTTATTTACTTTTGTGTTTATGTTGTCTCCTTATTTACTATTGTATTTCCTTTTATTGCTCATATCTCCATTGTATAAATATTAAATGTTGGAATTAATAAAATATAGGGACATGTACCAAGAGGTCCCTTTTTGTATTTTCATGTACTAATCAATTCCAATTGATTTTTTTTTTTTCACCAATAACTCATTTTTTCATTTTCCTAACCAAAATACCTCTAATTTAATTTTAACGCCTAATTCCATGTCCATTTCACAGCCGTGCATCTGCTCCATTGTTCACTGTCGCCATTCAACCTCGCCAATGCCATCGCTGCCATCGCTGTTCGCATTTGTCGTTACCGTCGTCCTCGCCGTCACCGTTTGTCTTACCGTTCACAATGCTATCGCTGTTCGCATTCGCTGTTGTTGTTCCTCTTATCATTTACCTTGTCTTTTGCCTTCGACATTCACCATCGCCGTTTGTCCTTCGCCGTTCACCATCGCCATTTGTCATTGACGGATCACCACACCGTAGGTTTGAAGGTTTATGATTACATAGAGGCGTTGGCGTTGCAAAAAGAACATGTTTCAGAAAACAATTCCACTGAAGGTTTTGATGTTAAGGAAAAAGTAGAAAAAAAATGAAAAAGGTAAAAGAAAAAAAAAAAGGAAAAGCTAGATAAGCACACCTTTCTCTGAGCCACCAAAAAGAACACAACGTGCACAATTTTCAAGGTCACAGTTGGGTTGCACTCAAATGTGTTTGACAAAAATTACACTTTGCACCCTACAATCTATTGAATATCTCTTTTGTCCTGCCTCTTTCGATGTTGAATGTAGCATCCAAGACAATATTGAATGTAACATCCAAGGGAACAACCAGTTGTAATTTTTTAACCAAATATTGCGATACATGTGGTTATCCCTTTTTGTGCCGCCTCTTTCAGTGTATGTGTTAAATGTAATACTGTCTAAATTGTCAAAATTCAAATTTTAATGTGCGTGTTGAATGTAACACTGTCTAACCCGCAAATGTTCTAAAAAATAATATACATATTGAGTGTAACATTGTTTACTATTCTCAAAATCAGATTTTAGAATGCTTGTTGAATGTAATCTGATTGAACCCAATTATTTCGAAATGTTATCAACATGCGTGTTGAATGTAAACATTGTCTAATAAATCGTTGTCGTTGTAAAAATCGTGTGTGTTGAATGTAACATCTTAGCAGCATATAATCAAACAACAAATGCGTGTAACATCCAAGGCAATGTTGAATGTAACATCCAAGGGGAACAACCAGTTAGATTTTTTTAACCAATATTGCGATACATCTGGTTATCCCCTTTTTGTGCCGCATCTTTCAATGTGTGTTAAATATAACATTGTCTAATATTTTCAAAATTTAAATTTCAATGTACGTGTTGAATGTAACATCAAATGTTCTTTTTATTTTATTTTTTTATTTTTAAGTTGATGTTACATTCAACACCATTGGATGTTGAATGTAACATTAATTGTTCTCATATTTTTATGGATCGTATTATGTGTAGATGTTACATTCAATACCTGTGAATGTTGAATATAACATCAAGTGTTCTCTGCAACAAATTGCAAATTATAGGGTGTAGTGTATAAATAGTAAAAAACAATAGCAAAATATCTTCACAGTTGTCACCAACAAACCGTGGAAACCTTTATTCAATGAACCTTATTCAATGAATTTTAGTAGTAGGCCAGTAGCTTAGTAGCTCTCTCTCTTGGGATAGTAGAGGTCATGGAACAGAACTCCCACTGGGAGAACGTTTAGAAGAAATGTAGGGCGATTGAGATTGTGGCACATGTTATGGTAATCATGTATTCTTATTCTATAAGTATAGTGACTTGTAGGTCTAATGGATACATTCTGATTTCTCTGGAGACACCGGATTAACTTATTCTCACACCGGAGGGCATTTGGCTAATACCACACCGTATCCCAAGTATTCATCCTAAATTTTGCAAGTTAGCTCAGGGAGTTCGAAGCAAATATTGTTGATGAAATTTGACAATATCAATTATCTTTGACCAAATCCTATACCACTTTCCCTTTTTATGGATCTAAACTAATTTTATGTCCTGATTCTGCCAATGTTAATTTGTAATCCATATTTGTAGTCTTGTGTATTGCAGCCATCTCAATCACCATTTTCGTTACCACCATCCTTGATCGCTGTCATATTTTCTTGACTAAAATATGTAAATGAATGTAATCAATAATGAACTAAAAGTAGAAGCCCAAAAACACATACCTCCAATCATAACAATTAAATCCCTAATTAATTGAAATCACAAACAATGAATACTATGAGGAACAATTTGAGAGTTCTTTGTCTATTCTATCCAAGAGCTTAGTTCATGCAATTGATGGGGATATCACAAAATCTTCTTGTTGAACTAGAAACTTTTTTTCTCTCTAAAAAATCTACATAATATTTTCTGAGAAACAACAACTCCTTTCTCATTAGAAGAAGAGAAGTTATAAAATTGGGATAGTTGCCTCTTTCCACATGTCCCACTATCTCACTTCAAATTTGTAAGTCTCTGCAATTATGAACTTGAACACTTAGGCCTCTATTCCCCAAGACCCAAGCGTAGGACTTGGGCTAGCTTGATCGGGCAGGCGGATAGCGGCGGCAGCACACACACAGTTGTGGCTTTATTTTTGTTATAACAATTAATCTACTTTCTATCCATATCAGTTCAATACTCTAAAGAGATTACCTTCAAAGGATAACGCGAGTATTAATAAATAAGGTGACGTTTGGTTAGTGTTCCCACTTTTCTCAACCCAACTGGGATGGATTGAGTTGAGTTGAGAATTCTGTTTCCTATCGGGAACAGAATTGCGTTTGATAACGACATTTTTTTTTGGGTTCTGGGAACAGAATCGCGTTTAGTAACGTTATTGTCCTAAAATTGTGTCCACACCAAAATCAAAAAATCAAAGTGAGAATTTTTTTTTTTACCAAAAAATCATCATCACATCAACAAGAAATTCATCATGAATGAACAACGAAATTGGAGATCATCACCTAAACAAGAAATCCATCATGAACGAACAACAAAATCAGAGATCATCACCTGAACAAGAAATCTATCGTGAACGAACAACAAAATTGAAATCGATTTCGTCAATGAGCAACGAAATCGAACCCTAAACCAAATTCAAGAACCAAACCCTATTGATTTGAGCAGTGAAATCGAAATCGATTTCAATAACGAAATTGAAATCGAAGCCCTAAATCAATATCAAGAACCAAACCGAAATCAAAATGGAAAATCGAAAATCAAAATCAATTTTGAAGGCAAGAAGGAAGAACTATTTTGACAAAGACGAAGGGAGAAGGAACGATTTCGACGAAGACGATGGCAACAGTTGCGGGGGTGATGGCGTCGGAGGCTACGAAATCGGAGGGAAATGGCGTCGGAGGCAATAAATCGGTTGAGAAATCAGAGCCCTATTACGTTGAAGGCTACGAAATCGGAGACTGAGAAATCGCTGGCGATGGCGACGACGATGGTTGTGGTGGTGATAGGAGGCCGATTTCGTCGTCGGCTGCAGATGGCGATTTCGTCGTGGGTGGCAAATGGTGATTTCGTCGTCGGCGATAGATGGCGAAGGGCGAAGGACGAAGGACGACCGTCGGCTGAAGATGGCAAAGGGAAACTGTCGCCTGCATATGTGAAATGAAAAAATAAATGGCAATGAGTTCAACAAAAGTAGAAGAGTGGACCAACTAACAATTTTATTAATTCCCAACGTGTCCCTCATTTAGGATGGATTGAGTTTGGGGAAAAAAAAAGAAAAAAAATAAGTTGCTTTGAAAACTAGATCAACTATATATTAAATTTGAATTTGATGTCATATCTAATGTTAACTGAAAAATAAGTTGCTTTGAAAACTAGAAAAAAAGATTAAAAAAAAAAACACAAATGAAGGACTTTACAATAAGAACCCTCAAAACATGTAGATCAATTAATCAACAATCTAAAAGAATATATATATATATATATATATCACTCAGAGAGAAACAACGTAATTCTATATAATCATGAAATCAAAAGAAAGATAAGAATAGAGATGAATAAAGAAAAAAAAAATAGTGTTTTAAGGTTAGTTTATTATCTTATAATACAACCAATAAATTAAAATGGAACAAAAATAGAAAAACAAAAATCTATTTATTTCTGGAACTAGAAACAAAAATCTGGGAACTAAAACAATAAACGAAATATTAAATTGGCTAGGGTAATTATAGAACACTCGAAAAATGACTTTTAGGTTAAAAAACTAACCATTGTTCTTGCCTACTCTATTTCCTCAAATTGAACTGTTAAAAAATGGAAATAGCGCAGCAACACTCAAACAAACAGTTCAGAAGTAGACGACCAGACCACAACCAATATTGAGAGAGAGAGAGAGAGAGAGAGAGTAGGAAAGCAACGGAAATTGATGGCGTTTGTGGGGTGGACAACAGCTTCAAGACGTGAAATTCTTTTGCGAGAAATTTTTATTTTCTTCACTAGATTTCGTCTCTAATACAAATTTTTCTAGTTACTAATTACGAGTTCTATTTGACATTATTTTTTGAAAAATGATAATTCTCCTTCTTACAAACTCGTTTATTTTTAACCCCAGCAAAAGTAACTCAACCCCAAACCAAGGGCCGTTTTCGAGATTTAGCCCTTCAAGGATCTAAAGTGTGTTTTTTAAATTAATCAAATCTTTTGATGCCCAATTCTTTTTTGTTAAATAATATTAGGGTAATTAATTTTTTAGTCCTATATAGAGACCCAATAGAAAAAAAAGACCTCCTGACATAAACAATTAAGTTTTCAGACCCCACCAAATTTTTAGAAAAAAATCCTTCATTGTGGCCTTCCATGTTAACATTTATTTACAAGTCTATCATTTTGTCATTATGCAACAAGACAAATTTGAACAACAAAGGATGTTAACGTTAACGTAACTTGTTCAAATAAATACCACTTACCTATATTACAATATTACATTGGGATTGACATTAACGTTATTAACTCCATTTTTTTTTTTTGTTAACGCATCATCTCCCAATCTGTCTGTTTGTGCATTACGTTAACGTTAACTCATTTTATTACCAAACGTATTGTATATTTTTTCTCTTGAATATTTATCATATTTTTTGTGTGTGTTAACGTTAATACATTTTTTTTTGTGTGTTTTATATTATCGTCTATTTCATTATTTGTTTTGTGTGCATTAACGTTAATGTTAGTTGCATTAATGTTAATGCAAATACAATCCAACACATTAATTTAATTGCGTTAACGTTAACACGATTATAACCCAACACATTTAATTTTATTGCGTTAACGTTAACATAATTACAATCTAGCACACTTAATTTAATTGTGTTAACGTTAACGTAATTACAAACCCAATACATTTAATTGTGTTAACGCTCAACACATTTAGTTGTGTTAACGCTCAACTTTAGAGAGTGAGTGAGCTTAGAGTGAGAGAGAGAGAGAGAGTGAGTGATAATTAATATAAATAAGAGAGAGAGTTTGTTCAGGGGTATATATGTCTTTTTAGTGTTCTTTTTGTTTTTTTGGAGGATTAAAAACTTAATTAATTGTACTATTTGGTCTGAATTCTAATCAAACATATGAAAAAGATTTTTTTCTCAACGAGGGGACTATATAATAAAAAACTCATAATATTAAGCTGAAGATCTCTGGTGGGCTGGTGATTTTTCTTCATTATTTTTTGTTTTGTCGATAGGAACAAGCAGCTTCCACAGTCAGGATACATAGGTTACATACTTCGCCCCTAATGTTAGATACTATTTTAAATTGATACCCCAAACTTTGAATTTCCTCTACTAAACCTCAATTTCTGACTTTAACTTAAAATCAATTACAGAAATGATCACATGCAAGCCACATATGAAACTTATATATGAAATAAATACTAATTATAGTAGAACTTCTCTTATTCAATTTAGCGAAATTAACATAGGGGGACTATTTCATTGAATTTAATAAATGTTGGGGATGTAATTAGTAAAATTTAAATACAGGGGTCTATTTAAAAATAATTCAAAAGTTTTGATCCCATTTTGTATTTTACAAAAAACAATGCTTATAAGTTTTAAAACTATAAATACAAGCACCCCCATCCAATTCTTCTTCAAATTCAATTTCTCTCTCTTACTCTCTCTCTAGATATGGATACTCTTCAGCATCTCTCTTGTCTTAGTTTTGACCTGAGAATAATAAGAGCCAAAGACATAGAATTCAAGCCCTCGGGATTGTTATTCGTTAGATGTTACCTCTCCGCCGGAAACAACACAAGAATCAGACTCAACACCAAAGAAATGCCTTTCAATTCAGACTTCTTATGGAATCAGTCTTTCTCCTTGGAGTGCTCTGGCGAATCGATGAAGAACTCTCTCTTTCAGGGGAACGTAATCTTCGAGCTCCGACGAAGAAGCACAAAGACGGCGCCGTTTCTCGGGGGGATTCGTGGGTCTCAGCTCCTGGGTAGGGCCGAGATGCCATGGAGTAGCTTAATGGAGTCGCAGGAGATGAGAATACAGAAATGGGTCCCAATGATTCCGGCAAGGAGGCGCGTTGATGGAGACGCAAAGCCGCCTGCAATTGAGATTGAGATGAAGATCGGAGTTCCGGCGGCGGCGGAAGAAGTTGTGGAGAGGAGGAGAAAGGCGAAGTGGGAAGATAGCGAGTGTAGATGTGGTAAATGTGGGGTGTGTAGTTTTGCAGATTATGATATTTTTGCTATGGTGGCTGCTTGTGACGGCTTATCGTTATAGTTATAATTCACTCTCTCACTCATGTAAATTCAACCAATTTTGTAAAATTTGACATATAAGTCCTATTTGTCTCACAGTAATAATTATCTTTGCGGAAATTCCTACACCACTTTCCCTTTCAATGGAGGTAAACTAATTTCATGTCCTAATCCTACCAATTTTAATTTGTAATCCTTCTAGTGTTAATTTGTAGTCTCGTGGATCACAACCACCATCCTTGATCACCGTCGTCGTATTTTTTTAATTAAAATATGTAAGCCAATGCCATCAATTTTAATAAACTAAAAGGGAAAACCCAAGAATACATACTCCCACCCATAACAATCAAATTTCTAATTTAATACTAATATATAAAAATGGAATGAGAGATAAGCTTTCAATTAGATTTGAGAATGATTCCTTCAAGTTTTTTGGTCTGTTTTCATTTTTTTTTTTTCATTAATTATTACCACATTTTCCTAAGTTCTTATGTTTTTTTTTTTTCATCAATAAGCCTTTTCCAAGCCTTTTGAAAACTTCACAAAATAAAATAAAATAAAATAATAATAATATTAAAATATATAATTATTTTTAATTTCAAAAAATAATTATAATTACAAATAAAAAATCCACAGGCCTAATATTTTTTAACCGAGTAAAAGTATTAGTAAATAAAATCTCATATGAAAACTTCACCAAATAATTCAAAAAAAAAAAAAAAACTAAATTAAGTAACTTATATATGAAGTGTAATTAAATTCATAGATAAAAAATATTTAATTTTTAGAGTAATTTTAAATTTAAAAATTTCAACAGCAATAAATTTTTAAGTACTTAGAAAACATAAAAAAAACTATTGTTTGATCCCAAAAGTAAAAAAAAAAAAAAAACAAATGTTAGAATGGAAAATGTATTATATAAATCAACAATTTTTAATTTTCATAATAGTTTTAAATTCTAAAAAATCAGAACGAAGTACTTTTTAAATACAAAAAAAAAAATATAGCAGCCATCATTTGATCCCATAAGTATTAAAAAAAATTATAAATATATTTACATAAACAGAATTTAAAAACCAAAATTATAATTCTTTTAAAAGGGTTATAAGAGTAATTTTTTATTAGATAGTTTTAATTAATTATTTTTAATAATATAGTATCAATGATAAATATATAATTTTATATTTAATATCAAAGGAAGTGAGGGTCAAAGATATTTGTCAAATGACAGGAGATATCATTGTAAGTTTTTCCAATTACAATGACACGGACCTTCACTGAAATTTATCCATATTTTGATTGAAGATTGTTTTCATTATAATTAATTATACGTAACCTTATCTCTTCATCTCCATCTCCAACCATTTAATAAATTTCTCTCTCCATCAATTAATTACATATAACTTTTAAATAATGTAAAAAAAGACCTATTAACTTATTTTAAAATTATTATTTATAAAATACTCTAGGAGTTTATTTACATATTATATACTATTTTCTAAAAATAAATGTAAGTGATAAACCATAATTATTTCAGAGGTTGACATTATTTATTTTTTAACTTACAATTTTATTTTTATTTTTCAACATTAACTTCTATTTTTTTTCTTCACGCTTTCATAAAATAAATTGAATATAAAATTAAATGATCAATTGTTGTACGTATAATATTTAAATATAAAATATATATTGATATAATTGTTTCTAGACTTGCATATTATGCGGGTATAAAACTAGTTTAATTGAAATCACAAACACTAAATATTGCGAGAAACGATTCAAGAATTCTGTCTAATCTATCCAAGGCATTAATTCATGCAATTTGTGGAGATATTATACAGTCTTCTTGTTAGACTAGAGACGTTTTTTCTCTCTCTAAAAAATCTACATAATATTTTTTGAAAAACACTCTAAAAAAAATGCAATTAACATTCTCCCACTTGGTTCATTCAACACTTAATATGTACCAATTCAATATTGACGCATCCTCCAAAATTTCTTCTCCACGGATATAATATCCTTATAGCCAAATAAAAGAATTTAAATTGCATGAATCGTGGCGGTAAGTCCTTTGCAACAAGTATTACTTTCCACGTATACAGTGCATTTTTTTTATTTTGAATGAGAACCATATGTGGTACATATTTTTATGAATGAACTTTCGAATGTTCTTCAGGGTCACCTAACGAAATTCAAAGAGGCATTAATATTCTCCAAACTTCATGTATATAACTAAATAAAAGAAGACAAATATGAAATTAATGGAGCTTGCCAAATCGCCAAAATGCGATATAAACATAAAAGGGTGATGTTGCCTGATTCTTTCTTCACCTCGTAGAACGTGAACTTTGACTTGAAACCTTCAACAATCGAGATGAAGATCGGAGTTCCGGCGGCGGAGGAAGAAGTTGTGGGGAAGAGGAGATAGGCAAAGTGGGAAGAGGGCGAGTGTAGATGTGGTAAATGTGACTCGTGTAGTTTTGTAGATTACGATATTTTTGCTACGGTGGTTGCTTGTGATGGCTTATAGTTATAATTCAGACTTTCTCACCATCACTCATGTAAATTTAACTAATTTTGTAAAATTTGACATATAAGTCCTATTTGTCTCACGATAATAATTATCTTAATTAGAATAAATTCTTACACCAGTTTCCCATTTCATGGAGGTAAACTATTTTCATGTACTAATCCTACAAATGTTAATTTGTAGTCTTGTGCATCACAGCCATTGCAACCACCATTTCCGTTACCACCATCCTTGATCACTGTCATATTTTCTTATCTAAAATATGTAAACAAAAGTCATCAATTTAAATAAACTAATAGTGGAAGCCCAAAAATACATACATTCAGTCATAACAATTTAATTCCTAATTTAATTGAAATCATAAACAATGAATACTGTGAGGAACAATTTGAGAATTCTTTGCTTATTCTATCCAAGACCTTAGTCCATGGAATTGATGGAGATATCACTGACTCTTCTTGTTCAACTATCGACCTTTTTTCTTCTCTAAAAAATTTACATAATTTTTTTTTGAAAAACAACTTCTTTCTCATCAGAAGAAGCTAGAAAGGTTAATTATATATTTGGGGTAGTTATCTCTTTCTGCATATCCCACTATCCCACTTCAGATTTGTAAGTCTCTGCACTTACGAACCTGAACACTTAGGCCTCAGTTTCTCAAGACCCAAGCACAAGACCTGGGCCTGGCTTATTTTTCCTGAAGCATATTTACCTCTCAAAAGAATGAGTACTTATTTTGCAGCACTAGTGGAGAGATCGTCGACTCAAATCAGCTGATGATCCGTAAAGGAGATTTTATCTTCATTATTAATGGAATGATGATAATGATACACAATTTAATATCCTGATGTTTATCTCAGACCAACACTCTTATTCGTCTGTAATTCTCTTTTAAGTTAACTTTGTGTTGAGCCACAAATTAACAACGTGATTTAATTATTATAATATATTCTCGTGGTTGGCATATATTTCCATCGGTTGGCTCTCTCCCAAGTATCCAGCTTTAATTATTGATTCTAAGTTACTTTTGAGTTGTAAAGTAAGAGAGATATCTCCCTTTGATTCGTATATTTGCCTACTGCAACTTGTATATTATTATATGATTATTCCCTATCTTGCCTTCTGCTTTGGGGGCATATTTATATGTTTCTGACTCATCACTTATTTGCAAATTTACCCTTGAGATGTAACAAAATCACAATCATGTTGCCAATTTGGTGTCTAAAATTAGTTCACACCCTCAGTTGGTCCAGTTAGGGTGCTAGACGAAATTCCTTGCTAAGATAGAGGTCATGAGTTTCACTAGGCAGTCCATGGTCAACAATCAACTTTTTCAACGGTCAAATTTGAGGTCCGAGCTGGTACTTACATAAAGACCTATGGGGTTGTGCCGGTGAAATTCCTCTTACGTGAGAATAAGAGTTCGAGGGAAAAAAAAACTACAATATGCTTCAAATTAGTAGTTGAGCATTATATGAAGTATTGAATGTCAGGGTATATATAGGCGAGGAGCTCAATCAACGCTATAGGATTATGGCCCAGAGCACGGTTAATTAAGCGAAGTCAGCACGTGGCTAATGAAGAGGAGCGTAAAGTGATTATACCTTTGGGCCTGACTTTTCGGCCATCCGGAAGAGCTCATGGGCTGGCCCAAGTAGCTTAAGAGGCAGAGCCCATCCCACGGAAGTATTGGTGCCTTACTTGGTAACGTAGGAGATCACAGCTCGGAGGACACTGCTTAGGGATCTATGGTCAAATAACGGGTGGCAGTTGTTCGCCTAGTGATCTACCTAAGAGGGGGGTGAATTGGATAGTTATAAAAATTATCAAATAATTAACACTTAAAAACTCAAATAATTAATTTTATCCTAAATTAATTATTATCTTTAAAGCAGCAGATAAGTGTTAAGTAAATTAAGTGCGCACCCAAACAACTGAAAAATAAATAAAGTAAAATCACAGCACACTAAGAGTTATACTGGTTCACCAAATTACACTTGACTAATCCAGTCCTCCGATCTCACGGAAAATCATACCGACTAATCACTATGATTCATTTAAAGAGGTAGGAACCAAATATTTACATAATGATTCTTTTCACATGCTTATAATCAACATTTACAATTCATTTTCTCAGGTTCAGGAATAACTTTTTTTTTTTCTCAGACTCAAGAATAACAATTTCTTTTTCCACGCTCAAAACTAACCTAATACTTTCACAGGTTAAGGATCAAACATAATTCTTTTATACCTTAGGCTAAGAATCAAACTTCACAAAAATACTCTAAGTATTATTTTCTCAAATAAGGATGGAACCTTTACAAATTCACTCAAAATTTAATTCTATTCAGAAAGAATTAACACATATCTCTTTTCAAGAGAAAAGAGTAACTTAACCTTTTAGTACTTAGGTAAAGATCAAACATCAATCTCTTTACCAGAAAAGATTGAAACTCAGTTACCCTTACTTAGATACTCCTAATAGTATCAAATCCGCACACAACTCACCAATTACAAAATTGATAAGTTTTTTTTTCCACTCGGAGCTTCTACCACCCTAGATTAATTTGAACTCAATTAATGTCTCATTACTAGTGATAGAAATAAAGTGAGAATTTCAAAATCTGATTTTAATAAAAATAGGTAGCACACAATTTAGCACGTAATTAGATTTTCACAAGAAATCGTTTAAATTTTTTTTAATCAATTTAAAGTTTAGAAAAACGATTTCAAATATCAATATTCCAAATAGTAAACAATAATATCAAACAACAATTAATAGCAAAGACTTGGAATGATCTCATCAAGAATCCACCGAATGAATAAAGAATGAATAGCAATGAAACTCCAAATTGGTAACAACAATAATCCACAACAAATTTTCTCAAGAAAATTCTCAAGAATAATCCTACAATACACTCAGTATGAATTCAGAATGATTACTCTCAGAAAGCTCAGGAACTGAATAGCTCTTGAAATTTGATTAATTGGGATTTTTAGAGTCTTAAAAATGCAGGTCTATTTATATGGTATTGAAACAAGTCCTCCAACGGCTAGTTCCCACATATCATGACAATTAATTGTAATTATAAACCCATTATATTGTTATGACTCAATCATGGTTCAATTCACTCAACTATATCTTTTAAAATATTCAATTTAGTCCCTCAAATATTTTCTCAAACTCAATTAAATAGAATAGAAAGTATTACATGCACCAATTTGAGAAATAATTAAATTATATGAACCATATCTATAGGGATATTAAAATATCAATTACATATCTCAAATAACATCAAATCCCTAAGATATATCTTTGATCTTAATCAAAAAATGACTAGTAACAGCTACTTTTTGAAAAAATCTACGAAATTCTCTAAACCTGAAACTGAACCATTTGTTGACCGACAAATCACCATAGGTTGACCGATCGATTCAAGTTGTAGCCCAAGCTAAAATTTATATCCCATCAGTCGATCGCTACTTCTTGGTCTGTCGACCGAACGATTCAGAGAGTTCCCTAGGCCAAAATCCAACTATGGTAGGTCGATCGCTCTACTTTGGTCTGTCGACCTAACGATTCAGAGAGTTTCACCTTTGGCCATAGGTCGACCTAGATGTTGACCAAACGATTCAGAGATTGAACTGTTTTCTAGCTCTTTCTCATCGGTTGACCGAACCATGTTGGTCGGTTGACCGATCTTGCTGACATTCTTCTTTTTTAATTCATTTTTAACTCAAATCTTCGACGTTTTTGCCCATTTAATCGATTTCTTTTCTCAGTTAACTTAATTAACTCCTTAAATTAATTTTAATTTCTAATCTTTCTTAAATCAATATTTCTTCTTCAATTTCACATAGGAACAAATATGTTTAACTAATTAGGATACTATTAAAAAAAAAAAAAAAAAACATAATCATAAAATCATTTTTGTGTCGTGTGTGATCCTAATTTGGATACATTAAGAGTAAAAATTAACCTGAGTTGTTTTCTCCTAGATTCTTCAAAATCTTCATTCTCCTAATGCTCGTCTCTTTGTCAGTCTCTTTGCATCCTTAGCATCTTTAACAATTTCTTCATGATAATATCATCTTTGCATCCTTGATAATTACTTTATGATTTGATCTTGAATGAAACTCTTTTAAATTGAAACACAAACACTCAACAAATTCATTAGTTCCACAAAAAATATCAACACTTAATTATCCATCAAAATCTCGGGATTAATAATCGCCCCATTTTTTATGATGACAATTAACTTTGATATTTTTTTAAAAATAATAATGTAACCACGCTCTCCCTAAATCCGAGGACGAGTTCTTTAACTCGTTAAAACACTATCATGAAGATAATTCAATAAGTTTATCAGACATTCAATGAAGCACAAAATATGATCAATAAAACAGTTAAAGATATTCAATAAAATAACATGATCATATCAATATAATTACCCCCCCTATAACAGTCCAATGTTTAGGCCAACAAAACCTAAACATTAATTAACTCATTTTAAGCACAATTATGGTATCCCCATTTATATCTTCCTTTTTTTAGCAATCAATTCAATTATAGATATTCAATAAAATATCAACCAATTCTCCGCCTTTGTCATCTCAAAAACTAGGGAAAGGGAACCAAAAACATCATTACTCTATACAAACATCATTGTGCCTAATCATACCTAAACCTCGAATGATTTTTATAAACTGATTTTCAATTTTTCGCTAGAGATTTAATGAATCTATTAACAAGCTAATCGAAAGTATCAAAATATTAAATATCATATTTTTTCAATTTAAGCATAACACATTATTACCCCACTTATAAAAAAAATTCTCCCTATATAATTTTAAACAAACAAATTCATGCTTAGGAGAATAAACTTGAGGCAATCAAAATATTTCAACAATATAGCATGTAATCATATAATTTCAGTTAAGTCCATATGCCTTACTCATGATACCAAATAATGTCTACCTATTAGATACAATCAAGTCATTTAATCTTTAATGCACTAGAATAAAAAGCATATCTCAAGAACAACTCATGATCAATCAACATGGATCTAATGCATGTATAAACATGGATAAATACATATTTCTCTCATAAAATTTCAACTCTCTTTTAGAATAATAATCATTTACGGAACAATAGATATTAGTTGTATGCCTATTAATATATCCACATACAATAGATTGAAATATCATATATATTCAGATGATCAAATCTATAGTATCAAAAATAGATTAATGCAATCTCATAAAATGATACCAACCATGTAAGATTAAATTCATATGGGATGTCGACTGGTAAGATCATGATTAATACTTATTTTATCAAACATCTTTTAGCAATAAATATTTCATCAATAAATTAGTATTAACTAATAATGGAATTCCTCGTAGGCATATAATCAAAGCATGATTAGTCTAAATCAAATAAATCATTATACACTATTATGCATTTTAATAAATCAATGTGAGCTCAATTCAACTTATTTGTATAAAAGATGTATTTATGAATAAGAGCACATTATACAAATAATATTACTAAAATTTATATGCAACAAGTTACTAGCACTACTTAGTGGGAGCTCAAACACTTAATTCATGTAACATATTTTTCAAATATATGATTACTACTTGATATAAACACATAAAAACATGTTAATATCCCTTATCTAAATGTGATTCACATAATCACCATGCAATGTTTCTAAGACAACAAGTGAACATATCATTTAAAATAGGTCTTAGAAACAATTACCAACTTACCTATTTGGCAAGTCAGATACCTCCCTCTTTAAAAAATTTAAACTATGAGGGGTTAAAAGTACCTTTTATATCTTTCGGGGAAACTCTTTACCTCATTGATACCAATGATTGATTTGGGTGCACCATTTTTCTTAGTCTGTCTGTATCCTCTCAATCTTTGATTATTGCCATTTAATTTACTGATACTCTCATTTGCACGTATCACTTGTGGCATCTTGGTGATATCTCATCTTGACTTTGATACATCTTTTCTCTTTGCACATGTCTCTTGTGGCTTCTTTGCAACTTCACCTCTTGGCTTTGATAAAAAAATTCGCTTTGCACGCGTTGCTAGTGGATCCTTGATGACTTCCTGTCTTGGCTTTGATATAATCTTTTTGTTCGTTCTTTTGTGTCTACCTCCAATGTTATGTAACTCTACACAAGACATTTCGACAGTTCTTTTTGGTATCCATTTCATTTTAGATCCGTCCTTGTTAGACATAAAGTTAGAGTTTCTGAACGGACATGATAATTTAAAATGCCCAACCCTATTGCAATAATAATATCTCAAATTTGATTTATCATAAAAAGTACGAGATGTGAAACAAGAATCATTTCTAACAATATCAACAAAACTATCACTAGTTTGTGATAAAAAATGAGACGATGAAATATATACATTTTCCTTAGAAAAATCATTTTCATAAACTCTTGAAATAGACTTGAGGTTGGATTTTGATTTTTCAAAATTTTTCTTAAGTAAATCGATTTTTAAATCAAAATCTGATCTTTGCTTAGAAACCATGTCAAAATTATTTTTTAAAACTCTACTTTTATTTTCAAGAGAATCCACTTTAAAGAGAAAATTATTAATTTAAAAAATAACGTCTGAAAACTCTTTTGTACCACAATAATCATCCAAATGCACTTTAGATTTTCGAACACTTTTTCCTCAATTTTTAAAAGAATCAATTTTTCGTTTTAAACTCAAACTCTCTTTAGCAAAAAGTAGTGTGAAGGAAAATAATTTTTCCATGACAACATGGACATTTTTATTATCATCATCTCCATCTCCATCACTACCACTAATACAACAAGAATCATTTATCACATTATTATATAGAGATTTATCACCATCAAGAGAGGATACATAAAAAAATATTATCCATGGTGGGTACACGTGACCGGTTTAGGTAGGATGTTAAGCCTAACGAGCTAAAACCAACTCTAATACCAATTGTTGGCCTAGTGATCTACCAAAGAGGGGGTGAATTGGGTAGTTATAAAAATTATCAAATAATTAACATGTAAAAACTCAAATAATTAATTTTATCCTAAATTAATTATTATCTTTATAACAGCAGATAAATGTTAAGTAAACTAGGTGCACACCCAAACAGATGAAAATAAATAAAGTAAAATCACAGCACACCAAGATTTATATTGATTTACCAAACTACTCTTAGTTAATTCAGTCCTCCGACCCTATGGAGAGTCACACCTAGTAATCACTATGATTCTTTTAAACAAGTAGGAATCAAACTTTTATACAATGATTATTTTCACAAGCTCAGAATCAACATTTACAATTCCTTTTCCCAAGCTCAGGAATAACCTTATATTTTTTTCAAACTCAAGAATAACATTTTCTTTTTCTAGGCTCAAGACTAACCTAATCCTTTCACAGGCTAAGGATCAAACATAACTCCTTTATACTTAGGCTAAGAATTAAACCTCATAAAAACACTTCAAGTATCCTTTTACCCGGTAACGATTGAACCGTTACAAATTCACTCAAAATAATTCTAGTCAGAAAGAATTACCCCTATTTCTTTTCACGGGAAAAGAGTAACATAATCGTTTTGTACTCTAGGCAAAGATCAAACCCCAATATCTTTACCGGAAGAAATTGAAACCAGCTACCCCTGATTAGATACTGTTGATCCTAAGATTTTGATGAACAATTAAGTATTGATATTTTGGTGGAATTAATATTTTAATTGAGTATTTCAGTTATTTAAAGTTCCAGTAATGAAGATGATGCAAATTAAATGGATGCTAAATCATGAAGTTGAAGATATTGAAAAATTAAGAGTTTGAAGAAATTAGGAAAAACAACCCAAATAAGTTCCAACTCTTAATATTTCATTTAGGAACACAAATATGGCACAAAATGTATTTTATTAATTATGTGTGTTTTGATTAAGTAAAATTATTTGCTCCCATATGTGGTTTGAAAATAAATATTTTTGATCAACTAAAATAAAATACAAGAATATTAGTGGAGTTAATTTTAAAGAATAAATGGTTAAAGGGGCGAAAACGTAAAAGAAAATGAGTTAAAAACGTATTCAGAAAAGAGATCTAGAAGATGGCAGTCGACTAGTGAGTCAATCGGACAAGGAAGTTGAAAGATCTTGTATCTCTAAGTCGACCAACAGGTCAACCGACCAAGGAAGCTGAACACTCTGAAACTACAAGTTGACCAATAGGTCGACCGGTGAAAGCAAGACAAACTCTCTGAATCAAGCAGTCGACCGACACATCGACCGATGAACTTCATTGGCTATAATCTGAATCTGACAGTCGACTGGGCAGTCAACCTGAGGCGCTGTTTCAGGATTATGTTCTATCCGAAATTATATCTAAAAGTAGCCCTTTTTTGTTGGGATTTGAGAGAGATTTCAGGGATATTATCTATATTTAAGATATGGTTCACTTACTAATTAAATATTATTGATTTGGTACATTAAATATTAATGTTTCTCTAGTACTTGAAATAGTTTCTATTCTATCTAATTGAGTTTGAGAAATACTTGAGGGTTTAATTGAGAGATTTGAAAGTTGTTATTAAATTAATTGAACCAAACTGAAGCTATTATGATATAATGAGTCTATATGTACTATTAATTGTCATGACATATATAAACTAGTCGTTATAAGGTTGATTTCATACTCCTTTAAATAGACCTACGAATTTCATATATCATGAAGCAGAAAACAAGAGAAAAATTATATCATATCATTTATGAGCTTTTATAAGAGTTATCATTCTGAAATAATGTGAGTTTTTCTGAGAGACGATCTTGAAGATCAACTGTTGTTAATCTTTGCTGCTACCGGATCTGAAGTTACATTGCTTTATCTAATTATTCTGTTGATTTCGGATGAAATCTTTCCAATTAATTTTTATTGTGCATTGCTTGTTTATTATTGAAAATTGATCTTAGAAATTATTTTTGATTTTTGAAGAAAATATTTTTACAAATAATTTCTTGAATCTGATTACGTGCTCAAATTTATTACCCACATCTTATTAAAATCAGATTTTGTATCTCACATTTTTCTATCACTATTGTGATATTAATTGAGTTATTATTTATCTGGAATGGTAGAAGCTCTGAGTGAGATTTCCTACTTATCATTTTGTATTGGTAAGTAGTGTGACGGGTTAAATACTATTAGGGGTATTTAATCAAGGGTGGTCAGTTTTTAGTCTCTTCCTATAAATAGATTGAGGTAGTGATTATTTTTTAATAGAATTGTGTTTTGAGTGATTTTTGTAACGGTTTAATTCTTACCGGGTAAAAGGATATTTAGAGTGTTGTGTGAGGTTTTGATTCTTGAGCCTTAAGGATAAAAAAAAATTAGGTTAATCTTTTGCCCGTAAAAAGATAGGTTATTCTTGAGTCTATTAAAAGTAGAGGTTATTCCTGAGCCTTTGAAAAAAATATTGTAACGGTTGATTATGAGCCTGTAAAAGAATCAGTGTGAGGGTTTGGTTCTTACATTTAAAGAGATCTTGAGTATTAGTGGGTGCGAATGTCCGTAGGGCTCGGAGGACTAAACTAGCCAAGAGTAATTGGGTAAACTAGGATATATCTTGGTGTGTTGTATTATTAATTTATTTATTTTTGCTGTTTGTGTGTGCACCTAGTTGATTAATTTATTTCGTTGTGATATAAAGATAATAATTAATTTAGGAACAAAATTAATTATTTGATTTATTGAAGTTTTTATTCTGATAATTTTTAATTACCTATTTTACCCTCCCTCTTGGGTATTCTACTAGGCCAACAGATACTCCCAATAGTATTTAATCCACACACAACTTACCAATTAAAAAAAAAATTGATAAGTTCTTTTTCCCACTCAGAGCTTCTACTACCCCAAATTAAGTTGAACTCAATTAATGTCCCGATACAAATGATAGAAATAAAGTGAGAATTTCAAAATTTGATTTTAATAAAAATGGGTAGCACACAATTTAACACGTAATCATATTTTCACAAGAAATCGTTTCAAAATAATTTTCAATCAATTTAAAGTTCAAGAAAAATGATTTCAAAGATCAAAATTCTAAGTAGTAAATAATAATTTCAAACAACAATTAATAGCAAAAACTTGGAACGATCTCACCAGGAATCCAGCGAATAAATATAAATAAATAGCAATGAATCTCCAAATCAGTAGCAACAATAATCCACAACAATATTTTTTAAGAACACTTCTTAAGAATAACTCATAACACACTCAGAATTATCACTCTCAGAAAGTTCAGTAACTTAATAGCTCTTGAAATTTGATGGATTGGGATTTTTATTTTTATTTTTTATTTTTTTGAATATTAAAAACCCAGGTCTATATATAAGAAATTAAAACAAGCTCTCGAACGGCTGGTTTCCACTTATCATGACATTTAATTGCATTAATAGATCCCTTATATCATTATGACTCAATCTTAGTATAATTCACTCAGTTATAACTTTTAAAATATTCAATTTAGTCACTCAAATATTTTCTCAAACTCAATTAGATAGGATAGAAAGAATTATATGAACCAATTTGAGAAATAATCGAAATATATGAACCATATCTATAGGGATAACAAAATATCAATATCATATCTTAAATACCATTAGATCTCTAAGATAACTCTCAGATTCTAACCATAAAATGACTAGTAATGACTACTTTTTTATCAAAATCCTCAAAATTCTCTAATCCTGAAACATTCCATCGATTGACCAACCAAACCCATAGGTCGACCGATCGATCTAGGTTGTAACCCAAGCCAAAATCCAGCTACGGTAGGTCGACCAGTACACCTTAGTCTGTCGACCTAACGATTTAGAAAGTTCACGCTTTAGCCATAGGTTGACCAAACAATCAACTAAACGATTCAGAGACTTCATCGTTTCTCAGCTCCTTCTCATCGATTGACCGAACCATGCTGTCAGTTGACCGATCCTGCTGACACTCTTCTTTCTTAATTCATTTTTAACTCAAATCTTCGACGTTTTTGCCCCTTTAACCGATTTTTTTTCTCAGTTAACTAAATTAACTCCTTAAATCAATTTTAATTTCTAATATTTCTTAAATTAATATTTCTTCTTTAATTTTATATAGAAGCAAATATGTTTAACTAATTAAGATCCTATCGAAAACACACATAATTATAAAATCATTTTTGTGTTGTGTGTGATTCTAATCGGGATACGTTAGGAGTAAAAATTAACCTGAGTTGTTTTCCCCTAGATTCTTCAAAATCTTCGGTCTCTTAATGCTCTTCTCTTTGTCAATCTCTTGCATCCATAATCATCTTCAATAATTTCTTCATGATTAAATCGTAAATGGAACTTTATCACTGAAACACTCAATAAACTCATTAGTTCCACAAAAACATCAACATTTAATTGTCCATCAGAATCTTAGGATCAACACTTAGCATCTTCAATAATTTCTTCAGGATAATATCATCTCTGCATCCTTCATAATTACTTCATGATTTGATCTTAAATGAAACTCTTTTAAATTGAAACACACACTCAACAAATCCATTAGTTCCACTAAAAATATCAATACTTAATTGTCCATCTCGGGATCAACAGCAGTCTTGGTGGAGATCCCTCAGCTCTGAATGGTCGGTGGAGGTCGTTGTCCTGAGCCCATAAAGCCAATAGGAGAGGCTCGGTACCAAGACATCCAAGTAGAGACAACTCGGCAGGATAAAACTCGGATGAAATACCAAGCAGTCCTATTGAGGCCGAGCAGGGTTAGCTCAGTAAGACGGAGCTCGACTGCGTTCCCAAAGGTATTCCCCTTGATGATAGTCAAGCAAAGGTAGCTAGGTAGCCGGGAACTCGAATGAATTCCCAAATTCACTCCTATTAACTTTAGTCAAACAAGGTTAGCTCGGTCGGACGGAGCTCAGCTGAAACCGCGAAAGCATTCCTATTGACGATGACCAAGTAGAGATTGCTTGGAAGCTCGACCTCAATTGAAATCTAATAATGACTCCCCTAGGTAATGACCAAGTAGAGGTAGCTCGACAGTTTGAGCTCGGCTAAAATCCAATAGGGACTCCCCTAGGTGATGATCGAGTAGAGATAGCTCAGCAACTCGATCTCGGCTAATTTGACAGACTATATCATTTAGGGCCTCTTAGATTGGAATGGTCTTCAGGTGGACGAGCTTCGTACACAAAGATCTCAGAGCTCGACCTACAGTGAACATTCAGGAAGAGGGCCCTTCTATGTTCTTCAAAGGTGAATTGGCTTCTAGGGGGAGAAACTTGTCACGTGCTTCGTTTTGAGTTGATATGAATGTCCAAAATACACCACATCAATTGTCCCCCAGTCACAAGTAGCGAGGAGCGAGGTGCTTGGGATTCTTTGATCGGCTTCCGGTGTGGGTTTTCAAAGGACAATGTGGGAGGACTATATGATGTTTGACACATATTTTCTCAAAGTATGACAGGCACTAGAATCGATACACCCAAGGCCATTGGATTGGCGTCACTTGTCCTTCTCTCTCCCCCTCTATAAATAGAGGGTTCATTGGCTTCAGTTCTTACTTAAGAGCTTCTTGAGAGAGTTTTATGTCTAGTGCACAGTACCCCTCCCTTCCTTAGCCTTCTTTTTTAGATGGTATTTGATCGATCTTCTTCTTCTTCTTCTTCTTCTTCTTCTCATTCTTCTTCCTCTGCTAGTTTTAGTTTGATCACAGAGTTCAGATCATCGGAGTGGACTCCATGTGCTTCTTATCAACGCGTGGAACTCTCTTTGAATTCGAGGAGAGTGTTTTTCCTTTCCTAGCTGGATCGGCTATGCTCTTCCAGCGGTGTAATTCAATCTAAAGACTCGATGGTAAGAGTGGTTGGTTGTCTTGACGAAAGTAAGGAGGCAAACTCATCTCATGATCAATTGGTTGATCCCCAGATGGGATCAGTGACGGTGACTCAGATTTTAGAAGTGGTTCTCCTGCCCCAAAGAGTTACCATAGTAGGAGGCCCGAGTAGTCTTATTTTACAGTCCCCATCAAGAGTCCAATTTGAGACATCTAGTCCAGGATGATTGAGAAAGAGTTGAATGAGACATGGAACATGTACACCTTCCCCGTCTTTATCGATACAAAGCTCCCTAGTCCCGAGGACTATGCTTGCATACCACCAACCGACTACCTGACCATCTTCTTGCACCAGCTCAAGGCTAGCCTATGGTTCTTACCCCACTGGTAGATCCGGGCCATCTATAGGGAGTATGGGTTGTGTTCATCACAGCTTGCTCCAAACAGCACAAGCATAATAGTAGCAGCTTACATCATCTTCTGGGAATTGGAGATAGAGTTGAGCATCGAGCTCTTTCATGTACTTTTCTTTACGAAGTTGTTGCCCTGAGGTGGTGGATGGTGTTATATATCCTCCAGATCACAATTTTTAACTGACCTAAATTCATCCATTCACAGATGGAAGCAAAAATTCTTCTTCCTCGAGGAGGATGTTGGGAGCTCGACCCGAAAGACATACACCTTACCATCTCGTCCAACGGAATGGGAAAAAGTTGGTAAGGATATTACCCCCACGTAGTAAGTGGTCGGTGCTCAGTTATTTCACCTGACATAATATTTTTTTATCTTTGTTCGTCTTGTAGAGAGTGAGCAGAAAACCAGGAAGAAAATAGTTTTGAGGCCAAAGATCGTTGCTCGATGGGACAAGGTCACTAAGACATCTTCGCACGAAGCAAAAGATCTCACTGCCTCAACTCTCTTCGACATATATTTCTATCGAGTTCCCTCGTTACCAAAGGTTAAGCTCCCGCCAGACCCAACGAACAATAAGTTTCATTTTGGTGATCGATTTGTGATGGGCACTTGGCATTTTTTTCTGTTTATTTCCCTTAAATCATTGCAGGAACGGACAAAGCTGCCATCATCAAGTTTATGAAGAATAAGCAAGCCCGTGCCCAGGTCAATACAACAGAAAGTGTCGGACATTTGACGGGGATCACTGAGCAGCCCGGTGAGTAGCCCACACTGATGTCCACTTAGACATCTCGCTTCAAGATTCCACCCAACGTTACCATTCGTGAGTCCTCTACCATCGTTCCACCCCTGCTCTCGATGTGGAACCCACCTCAGAACACCCAAAAGGGAAGGGAAAGATAAGGGCCAAGGACAACAACTCATGGAAGAAGAAATACAAGAGGCAAAGTTGAGAAGGGAACCCCCCACTTGAAATAATTTTTTTTTTCTCATTATTTAAGATTTATTATTTATTTATATATCTTTCAACTACAAAAATCCTTTTTTTTCAAATTTAAAGTTAAATCACCTAATCTAATTTAAAATTAGAGAATATATTGATAAATTTGTATTGGGAAACATTTTGACGGTTCGTGTAAGACCTCAATCGTAGCACGTACGTCATTTTAGTTGCATTTTAGAGTAACTGGAAAAATTCGGGGTGAAATTAGGTCAATAAAAATTTAAATTAAAAATCTAGGGGTCAATTCGCAAATTTAGAAACATTAAATCCAAACTTTGGGAGGTAAATTGACATTTAATTTTTAATTAAAACTTTTAGGGGTGCAATTGCAATTTAAGAAAATCTTAAAAGTGGACTTGGACTAAAATGAAGATTTTAAGAAGTTAGGGGAGAAAAGAGTAATTTAAAAAAAGTTTATTTATATATATGTGTGTGATCCTGAGCAGCCGGCCGGAAGGAAAGAGAGGAGCAGCGACGTGGCAGGAGGAGCTCAATACTTAGACCACTAATTACATGCATATAAATATGAACATGCATGTAATGATCACCAAAATCTCAAAGAAGAAGAGATTCAAAAAATCTAGAGAGAGAGGGGGTCAACGGTGGTGAGTTTCGGATCGTAGTTGTTGCTCCGGCGGAGGTGCTCTGTGTGTGTTGTTCGATCGCCATTGGTAGGCGTCGTTGTCGGTCCGGTGGGGGTGTTGTCGCCATCTCTTCGATTTGGTTAATGGAGTGTGTGTGTGTGTGTGTGTGTGTGTGTGTGTGTTGGCTGTAAACCTAGAACAAAAAATAGAGGAGAGAGATAGAGAAGTCTGCGTGGAGGTGGTGAGATCCGACGAGCATGGGTGTGAGTGGGTTCGGACGGTTGTCGATCGTCGGGGGTGGCGTTCGGCGGAGTGGCTATGTTTTCCGTTTCTTGTTTTGTGCAGCGTGGGTGTTGTGCGTGTTTTCTGACCATCAACGATGTGCGTGTGGGGTGTTCGTCGATTTTCTTCAGTCAGCGGATGTGTGGGTGGTCGACCGTCGATCGTCGGCCGGCTGTGCTAGTGTGCGTATGTGTTCTGCCTTGCCAACAGTGTTTGGGTGATCATCGGTGGGTGTAGGTGTTGGGCCGGCCGGCGGAAACCAAAACAGAACAGAAACGGGGAAAAAGAAAAAAAATGAAGAACAGGAGAAGAAAATAAGAAAAATTACAGAAAGAACCCTAATAGAATCCAAAATCCATCTTGAGACCTGTGAACGATTCGGAACGGATAACGTTTTTCATTAAATTTATTTTAGTTTATAAAATTAAATTAACGCATCGAAAATTTCGTAGTGGGAATAATAAATTTGGGAATGTAGTAACTTTTAACGAAATGAAAATTTACCAAATAATAATTTTACATAATAAAATGTGGGGAATGGTAAAATACGGAACATAGGGCCTACATTTGCATGATTAGGTCATTTTTACCTAAAATATTAATTTAGACCCTGTCGCTAATAGGTTCGCAGGCACTGGAGTAACGTTAGAGTATAGTCGGTAAAAGCTTTTGGGAGCGGATCACGAGGTGAGTGTACTGTCTTCTTACCAAACTATTTTTCTATGTATATATATATATATATATATATATATATATATATATATATATATATGTGTGTGTGATGAAATGTGTGTTTACTGAAACTGTACAACTTTATAAATGATATGGATCAAGCAGGTTTTGGAGTGAGTTGGTAAAATGAATTCTTGGGGAATTGTGTTGGTTTCTAAAAAGATAGATTTAAAATAATTTTCGTTGGATTTTGGGGTGAGTTAAGGGCAATGGATTTTTGTGAAATTTGGTGATTTTTAGAAAAAGAATGGAAAATATCTGATTTTCTAAAAATAAAGGTGAAAAAAAATGGTTTTTGTTGAAATTAGACGGTCTTCAAACGAAAGTGAAAGATATGATTTTTGGATTAAAAAGTCGATTTTGGAAAAGAGAGATGGATGTGTGAGCTGACGATGTTGATTAGATGATATCATTACGTTGTGATTTGATGATGATGTTATTAATTTGACGATATGGTATGAAAATGTATTTCTTCCCGTAAAGGATCTGGATTTTTCACTATATTGATGATTTTGACGATGCCTTAGTTGTTCTCCCAGAAAGGGGTGTGGTTTCTCTCCGAAAGGGGTGTGGATTATATTTCTCCCCATAAAGGGTGTGGATTCTTCCCATGAGATATGGATGTTTCTCCCCGTAAGGGGTATAGATTATATTTCTCCCCAAAAGGGGTGTGGATATTTCGTAGGAAGGCATATCCTACGGATGTTACAGTACCGTTGCAACTCTCGATCGTGAGGTTAAAACGATCATTAGGGCTGGCCAATGTGTGTGTTTGAGTTGTGTGCTTAAATAGTATGTTTGAGATGTGTACTTGAGATGTGGTATTTTACTTATATTGGGTGATTTATTATTTATTATGGTGATTGGTATGATTTTATACTAGATGGATTTAGATTTGGATGGAACTTATCTATATCGTTTTATTTTCATTTCTTATATACTTATGCTTATCCATATTTAATTGTGGTAATATTTAGAATGTATTATTATTTTAAAAAAATATTTTTACTAAAAAGACAGTACACTCGCAGGTACAACAGTTAGGAGTCGGTCCCCTACTGGCACAAGGTAGAGTCCGGCGATGGTGTAGTATGGAAATATTTTGGGAGGAGCTGTCTGAGGCCAACCTGTGAGAGCTTCATTGTTGTTATTGTAATTCAGGGACGGGTGTGTCCCTAGTTAGAGATGTTGCATATGGTCAGAATTTGTGGTTGTATATTTTTGTACACACTTTATCGTTTACTAGTGGGTTTGACGTTAAGATAAGTTAGTGGCGATGTCACGCTGGCCCCACGGTGACCGGTGTTCGGGGTAGGGTGTGACAGTTCAGATTGAATCGTATACAATGGGTGACTGAGATTAACGTGGATATTTAAAACAACCGCTCTTTCAATACTAGGTGAAGCAATTGTTGGTTAAATGGTACTTTATGATGTATAAGTGCCAGAGGTCAGAGGTTTGATCCTTCCTTCTTACTCTTATTTTTTAATTTTTTTTTCTCCCATTCACTTCCATTTCTAGCCCTAGAAACTAATACCGGTTTACAGCCACGATCCTACCTCCCACAATCCCAACTTCATCTGCACAAATCGCCCTTCAATCCTATACCCACCTCCCACGTTTCACCATTCCTTCTCACTCTCCAACCTTTCCCGATCAATCCCCTCCCACGATCGTAGTTCAATCCAACATCCCAGTTTACGATTTGTTGGTCTTGATTTCACATAATTTCTAGTAGTGTTATAGGTTAGAATACTTCAGATTCATCAGAACACAATCCCTAGTTTCATAAATTTTCACTTCAGTTCTAAAAAATAATATTTGGATCAGAGAAAAAAATGAGTTTTTTCTTCAACACGGTAAACTTTGGTTTGATTTTTAGATTGTACTTTTTCCTTGAACAAAGTAAATTTTGTTTGATAGTTGAATTTGTATTTGCATTTATTGGTAATTTATACAATGTCTATCATTTTGTTTTCATGCAAAAAATTAGCAGCAGCATGTATAAAAACGTGGTAGATCGGTGGAAATGAAAGCAATGAGAGAACTGAATACCACAAGAGGAGAAGTTGTTGCTGCTTGAATGGTTGAAGCAATTCTTACGGGATTAGGATCATTTGGAGCACATTCTAAAGAGATCTCAATAAAATTTTAAAAAAAAATCATGAAGAAAATTTTTCTATTGTAGAGTAAGTTCCTATCAAAGGTGAGGTGCATTTAAACTTATCCTTCAGTTTTTTACATGTTATAGCTTCATTGGACCAGGTGACTTTTCAATTGTTTTAGAATCATAATTGTAATTTGACTTCATTTTTAAGTTGTTTTTTGTCCTTTTCAATGGTTTTGGTGCCATGATTAAGAACAACGAGAAGCTGAATTGGGTTGAGAATGAAGTGAATTGATACTCCATTTGAAAAAACATGGAAGAATTTAGATCTAGAAACCATCACCGCCATCATCGGCTTTGAGATTTTTGCCTCAATCGGCCGATTTTTTCAGATCCATGAAATTTTTTCTCGGACCGGTACATTTTTTCAAATCTAAATTTTTTATTTTTCTCTCATTCACTTGCTCTCACCTACCATTCAAGCATTTGCACTCTTTTAAAGCTTCAACACATGTACGCCTAGACCCAGATCCTCTTGTTTTCCCTACCAGAGAGTCGTTGTTACCGTTAAGGGCTCTATCTATGTATTTTGAGTATGTGACCTCGCGTAGTTGTATTGGGTTGGTATTGAAAATTGTCTTTTTCAGTAAGCGAAAAGTCAGGGACCATGGTGTAACTAGTGTTGGTACCTCCAACAGTCAAAAAAAAAAAAAAATATATATATATATATATATATATATATATTTTATTTTATTTTATTTTATTTTTAAATCATGCTGTTAGAATTTGAATTTGGATTTTTGTTAGGATAGTTAAAGATGGTAATATTTAGGATTTGTTTTTAGATTTTTGTTATTTTGATCTATCAATGGAAACTTCCACTACTGTGCTGTACTTTATGGAATGTGCTATTCTAAATTATTACTTCCTTTTTTTTTCTGCATAAAACAGATGTAATGGTATTTAGACTATAACTTTTTTTTTAATTACAGAATGCATATATCATTTTAACCTTTTCTTAGACCAAAAAAAAAAAAAAAATTATTATTGTCTTATTCAGGTATTAATGATACAAGATGCATTGTGTGTAGAACCATTTGCTAACCCAAATTATTTTCTCTTTTCTATTCCTAGATTGCTTAAATTTTTTGCTCACCATATATTTGCCTATTTTATCTTTTGATTGAACTAGGACAAATCTGAAGTTAATTAGTGCAAGTGGTATATAAGTAGAAAACATGGTTTATTGTGCGTGTTAATGTTAATTGTATCTGTTAAATTTATAATACAAATTTAGAATTGCATACCAACGCATTATATTTGTACCTTTAAGTATGGGGATAACTAGTATAACTATAATTCATTTAAATATATGACAATTTTGAATTTTTATGTTTACTTATTCTAATAAAAATTTAAATTATGTGCCGAGTATCAAGATTCAAATTCAAAAGTTAACTAACTTATCCACAATTTTTTCATTCTTTTGCATTGTGGATAAGGTTTTATGTAAATTGAAATTCTTATTTTGTATTTTAAATTGAGAAAAAAGCTCACCAAAAACTACTTTTTGAAAAAAAAATATATATATGTTTTTAAATTTTAAAAGTGAAAAATACATTTTCGTAGAACATAAAATATTTTTTTTAAAATTTTGATAGTATGTTAAAAATCCATGATTTTAAATTTTAAAACCATTTTTTTAATATGTAAATTTATTTTTCTAGAAATTGTTTCAAAAATATATTTTTAATCTATCTTTCTTTTTTTTAGTTTGAATTGAAGAAAAAAACTATAACTATTTTTATTTAAAATCCACTCATATAAATTTAAATTTCATTTATATTGTTTTACTTTACTTTTAGTGAGAACATATTTCGTCACCAAAAGTAGTGGAATCGTCAGTAAAGCTTTTTAGCGAGAAAAAGAGTTACACACCATGTTCATTGCAAAAAGCATCGTCTACAAAAGTCTTACTGACAAATTTTTGAACTCCTCACTAAAAATATGTGTTTAGTGAGGAATTATGTTATCACTAATGTCCTCACTGAAAGAAATACTTGGTTGCCAAAAATCATTTTTTACAACAAATTTTATTTAAATAATTTTCTCCCTAATAATTTATATTTAGCGACCAACTAAATTTCTCGTTAAAATTAAGAATAAAAAATTAGCAACAAAACATTATTCCTCACAAACAAATTCAAACTAAAGCTATAACAAGAAAATATCATTCGTCACCAAAAGAATTAGATATGAAAAATAACTAAAGAAAAAATTGAACTCCACTAAAACTAGCTAGAATTGTCACATTTGGTAACAACGATAAATTGTCCCGCTAAAAGCTTATGTTCATCACTATTAGAATTCAAGAGAAATATTTAGAAAAATAACCGCTTATCACATCCAAAATTCCAAGAGAAACAAATATGCATAACAATAACATACATTCTAAGCATATGTAAATAAATATCTCATAACGAATAAACATGTCTCAATTAAATCTCATACCGTAAACAATATCAAACTACATAAATATTTTTCTCCTCATATTCTCAAACAACGAATAAACATGTCTCAATTAAATCTCATACCGTAAATAATATCAAAAAAAAAAAAAAAAAATCCTCATATTCTCAAACAATGCATAAAAGAGAGTGCATGTGAATAGATGTCACTAAAACAGTTTCGTTCTTGTCCAAAAAAAAAAACATTAAAGTAGTTGTATGAAATATCTTCTCTTGAGTTTGGCGCCAATTAGTTGCACTCAACCCGTTTTTAATATCTTTTGAATGTTCAAATTCCACTTATTCGCGTAAATCCTAAACCACTTAATCACACTAACTTTCGTTTCCTTCTACAAATCTTAATGACTACTCTGGTGGCCTGGAGCTTACCATTGAGTTCGCGTCAATCGGACACTGTTTGGCTATTTTGGACACCTAATCCATTTTTATTTCTTCAAGTCTCAATATTTCACTTACAATTTTTTATCCTTTTTCTTTTTCTCATTATTGTCCTTTAAATAATTTTTTAGTTTTCGGTTAATATCAACTATATTGAATTCATCTAGTTGATATCACCTATATATTAAATTTGAATTTGATATCATATCTAATGTTAATTGAAAAATATGTTTCACTTAAAACAAGACAAAGATTAAAAAACACAAATGAAGGACTATACAATAAGAACCCTAACACAAAAATCTAGAATCAAAAATAGAAATAGAAATAGAAATCTATCTATTTCTCGAACTAGAAATAAAAACATGGGAACTAAAACAATAAACAAAATACCAAATTGGCTAGGCTAATTATGAAACACTCGGAAATTAACCAATTAGGTTAATTCTAAATCGAACACCCGAATTTCTGGAACAGTAAATTCTGGAACACTAAATTCTAGACCAAAAAATTCTTGAACACTAATTCAATTGGCAATGTAAATTAATTGATTAAACTACCAATTGCTATGTCTCGATACTAATCAATTAGATTAATTAATCGAATAATAGTTCCAGCAGTGAAACCGTTCCAATATGAGAAAGTTGAGCCGACAACTTTTTTACACTTTGGGCGATGGATTTACTCAATTAATCAAAAAATAATGGGTACCCAGAAAAAGAAAAAACTAACCATTGTTCTCGTCGGATCTATTTTCTCAGCTGGGACTGTAAAAAAATAAAAATAGACCAGCAACGTTGAAACAAACAGTCCAGACGTTGACGACCAGACAACGACCAATATGTATATATATATATATATAGAGAGAGAGAGAGAGAGAGAGAGAGACGTACTAGGTAAGCGGCGGAAATTGATGACCATTGTGGGTTGGACAACAGCTTCAAGACGTGAACCAGGGCCAGGGGCGCAAGCGAACGGGATAAGATTGGAGAGAATGGGAAACAGCTCCAATATATGAAACAGGAACCAACGGAGATTGGAGAAGAAGAGCAACGACATCAATATGTGAACTAGGAACCAGTGGAGATTGGAGCGAAAGAGAATTGGCGACAATTGGAGCGGCAATTGTAGGGCGTGAAAAAAAAAAAAAAAAAAAAACCGACAATTAGTCCTATTTTTATGGTGTAATTTGCGATTAATCATTTGTTAGTATTAGATTTTGATTTAATCCTTTAAATTGGATTTCTCTTGAGTTTTAGTCCCGCATTGCAGGAATTATAGGAACATTGTAATGATTTTATAGTGAATATTAGTTACATGCAACGAATATTAATTAAAATTTCATAATTGGTTTTTTTATATATATTTGTGTATTTTTTATTACATATATTTATATAATATTAGTTATATGTTACAATTACATATATCTGTGTAATATTTTGTGACATTTAACGTATATTAGACATAGAAATTAGTTTATATTAATTATACATTTAGTTACATGTAACTAATTACATGTATTTTGTGTGATTTTTATTACATTTAATAAAATTTTACACACAAAATTGTTAAATGTTAAAAAAAAAAAAAAAATTGTTACATATTACAAAATATAATAGTTTTACACATAAAGTTGTTACATGTAACCACGCATGTGTAAGGCTTCTGCCTTTTTAAACTGGGTGGGATTAAAACTAACTTTGTTCCGCCTCTAGGACTTTTCACCAATTAAGGGTGAAATATGGCACCTCCCACTGATTGCCCAAAAAAAAAAATGGGCATGAAATTATTTATATTTTTTATATTTTAGGTATATATTATTAATATTTCAATAACAAGTAAAGAATTATTTGGTGGCTATATATTTTAATTTTTTTTAAATCCCAAAAAAATTATTGTTAATAATTTTGTATTTATTGTTAAAAAAATTGCGATAATGTGTTTGTAACTAATTTGCTAATGAATTTTAAATTTAGTGGAAAGAAATTAATGAGGAATTTTTTATGTCTTGACCAATAGTCATTGAAATTTAACGTGAAAATTAAACTTTCTCGTCAATACTACTCTTTTGCAAGTAGAATTCGTCGCTAATACAACTATTTTTTTAGTAGTGATTAATTACCACTTCTATTTGACATTATTTTTCAAAAATAATAATTCTTTGTCGTTTCAACATGTCATTTTTAAAAAATAATATTGAGATAAAAATATTGCTTGAAAAATTATATGATAAATTTTGTTACACTAAACTATTGGGCCAGTGAACTACCCAAGAAGAGAGGTGATTTGGGTAGTATTCAAAATATCATAATATAACACTTCAAAAAATAAACAATTAATTTTATCCTAAAATTAATTATTATCTTTTATAGCAACAGATTATGTATTATCAACTAGGTGCACACTCAAACAACAAAAATAAATAATGTAAATAATGCATCACACAGAAATTTATACTGATTCACAAAATTACTCTTGGCTAATCTAGTCCCCTGAGATCCGTGGAGAGTCACACCCACTAAACTTAATATTCCTTTACAAGTAGGAACCAAATATTTATACAATAATTCTTTTCACAAACTCAAAATCAACCTTTATAATTCATTTTCCCAAACTCAGGAATAACCTCTTTTTTTTTTCCCAAGGTCAAGAATAACCTATCTTTTTACAGGCTAAAGATTGACCTAATTCTATTACAGGAAGAATCACGACTTAATTCTTTTTATACCTTAGGCTCAAGAATTAAACCTCACAAACACTCTAAATATCATTTTTCCAAGTAAGGATGAAATCTTTACAATTCACTCACAAATTCAATTAAGGAAGAATTAACACCTAATCTTTTTATACTCAAAGGAAATATTAAAACCTCAATCTCTTTACCGGAAGATATTGAAACCAATTACCCCTGATTAGACAATCCTAGTTGTATCTAATCCACACACCACTCACCAATTACAAAAATTGATAAGTTCTTCCTACTCGGAGCTTCTACCAGCTTAGATTAATTAATACTCAATTAATGTCCCGATACTAGTGATAGAAATAAAGTGAGGAAACAAAATTTGATTATAATAAAGAATCCGAATAGCACAATTAAGCACGTAATCATGTTAACACACAAATTGTTTTAAAAGATTTTTTATACTTGTAAAGTTAAAAAACGATTTCTCATACAACCAATTCACCTAGCAGCAATGATAGTAATAAACTTAATTAAAAATATGCTTGGAAAACTTACACCAAGAAAATATAAAAAACTGATTATGATAGATATGAATAGCACACAAATAACTATGTAATCATATTTTCACCAAAAAATCATTTTAAAATATTTTTATGCGATTTAAAGTTCAGAAAACGATTTTATCAAAATCTTATCAATCAGGCAAATATAGAAAAATAAATATGAAATAAAGACTAATAGCTTGGAAAGATCTTACCTGAATAACACCGAAGAATTATAGAATGAAACGCTAAACAGTTCAAATCGGTGACGCTTATACAATTAGCGTTTTAACTCAAGAACTCCTCAACAATTAATCTCACAATTTAATATCTTAAAATAATATCAGAATGATGACTCTTACAAAAGTTTATGAACTGAATAGTTCTTGATATGGTATATATACTACGTAAAATCCGCAGATTTATATATAGGGAATTGAAACAAGCCTTCCAACGGTTAGTTTTTAAATGATAAGTATCTAAAAAATACCTATATACCTCATATATCATTATCTTTCATTTTAGGTGTATTTCACTTAATTATAGCTTACAAAACAATCAAATTAGTCCCTCAAATATTTCTCAAACTCAAATCGATAGAATAGAAAGAATTATATAAACTAATTTGAGAAATAACCAAAATAAATGAACCATATCTATAGGGATTACAAAATATCAATGATATATCTTTAATACTATCATATCTCTAAAATTTCTCTCATATCTAAATCATAAACGGTCAGTAACGACTACTGTTTGATCAGAATCCCCGAAATCCTCTAAACCTGAAACAGACTCATTAGTCGACCGACCAACACCCATAAGTCAACCGCTCGATTCAAGATGTAGCCAAGCCAAAATCTCTTCGCCTATCGGTCGACTACCCATCCATCACTTATCAACTGGACAATTCAGAGAGTTTCATAAGTCGACCTATCTGTCAATTTAGAGATTCAGAGAGTTTTTGTTTTAAGCTCAGGTCGACTTACCTGTCGACTAAGAGATTCAACAACTTCATTCATTAATCACTGGTCGACTTACCTGTTGACTGAGAGATGCTGGAATCCTCTCTTGAATTCATTTTAAATCCAATTTTATTGACGTTTTCGCCCTTTTAACCGATTTCGTTTCTCGGTTAGTTCTACTAAATACTTAAGTTTAATTTTAATCAATTATCTTTATTTCTTTTTCAATTACACATAGGAGCAAATAATTTAACTAATTAGGATCCTCTAAAAATACACATAATTTTGAAAAATATTTTATGTCAAGTGTGATCCTAACTGGAATACATTAAGAGTTAGAATTTAACCTGAGTTGTTTTCCCTAAGTTCTTCAATTTCTTTAAACTCTTAATCTTCCATCATTTTTGCCATCATCTTTAACATTGCCACAATATCTTCATGATCATTTTCATCACTGAAACTAACTAAGACACTCAATAAAATCGTTAGTTCCACAAAAATATCAATATTTAATTGTTCATCAAAATCTTAGGATCAACATAAACAAATAGCAATAAAAAATTAACCCCAATTTTTTTTCTCTTTCCTCAACAAGCCTTTTAAACAAAAAGGTTATTATTTAGTCAATTTTCAAAACATTGTTAGGTTGTGTTTGGGTAAGGATTTGGGAGAGGGATTTTATTTGGGTAAGGGATTTCAATTTTTTTTTTTTTAACAAATACCTTGTTTGGGTATTGAGTAGAAAAGATTTATAAAATCCTTTCAAGTGTGAAATAGTATAAAAGAAAGGATTTGGAAATCCTTTTGAAATAGGTGGAATTTGACAAATCCTTCCAAAAGAGGATTTTATCAATCTGTTCATCAATCTTCTCCTTCGCGACTGCTTCTTCATCGATCTCCTTCTTCGTCGTCTATCTCTTTCTTCGTCGATCGATCTACGTCGTTCTTCAATCGCGTCTTCGAGCTTCTTCGTCGTTTTTCGATCGCGTCTTCGTCATTCTTCGATCGTCATTCTTCATCACGTCTTCACGATCTGTGTTGTTCTTCGATCGCGTCTTCAGGCTTCTTTGTCGTTCTTCGATCGCGTCTTTAGACTTCTTCGTCGTTCTTCGATTGCCATTCTTCGTCGCGTCTTTATCAATCTGCGCCGTTCTTCGATCACGTCTTCATTATTCTTGGGTAAAGGTTCATTTGATTTCAATTCCTGTTTGATTCGATTGCGATTATGGTTCGTTTGATTCCGATTACGATTCATAATTACGTTTTTATTCCAATTCCTGGGTAAGGATTCGCAATCGTTTTGGGATTAGGTGCAATCGTAATCAAAGAACACTTACAATCGTTCGCTCTTGTTCTTGATTTCATTTTCATCGTTCCCTCGCAATTGTTCACTCCTGTTCTTGATTTTGGTCTTCATCATTCCCTCGCAATCGTTCGCTCTTGTTCTTGATTTCGTCTTCATCAATGTTTTTGTTTTCTTTTTGCGATGGGTAATGTTTGATTTTTGTTCTTAGTTCTAGAAAAAGTTTACAATGTTGTCTAATTTATCCAAATAAGAAAATTATAAAATCACACAATCAAATTTTTTGGTTAATATAGTTATCCAAATAATAGATTTGTAAATGACGGGATTTCAAAATCCTAGATTTCGAAACCCCTATCATTTTATAAATCCCTTACCCAAACGCAACCTTAGTGTTTAACCCTTTACAAAAATGAACTGACATATTTACCATTCTGTATATATATATATATATATATATAATAGAGAAACTTTAATCATCGACTTCATTTTTCGTTTTTCAAATTAGGCATTTTTCATTTTCTATTTCTTCTTTCTCTCAGGCAAAACCATTACCACCTTTGAAACGTTTCCGTCCTAATCACCACCGCAGATCTCTCTCTTAGCCGCAAGCCCTCTCTCTCAACCGCAAACCATCGCCATCATTTCCATCCCCACTATTATTACCAATGTCATCGCCAATGTCGTCTAGGTCCCCTCCCCCCCCCCCCCCCCCCCCCCCGCGCCTAAAATTTGTGGACGTCCAATGAAATCAGAATCTAAAAATTTTAGATCTGGATTTTTTTTTCGTCTTCGATGGCTGAAGTTGAAGGTCGAAGTCTCTCTATCTTTTCAAGCTAGAGGGGATTCTCAAGCTCTTTGATGGTGGCGATTAGGTAGAACGACAAACGACAGCGGGAAGTAGAACAGAAATGGGGATATGTCCAATGTTGCGATTCCAAATCTAAATTTAGTGTTCCAAATCTAGTTCAATTACTCTATAAATTGGCAAAATCAGAGACGAAATCGATCTAGGGTCCAGTTGAAAACGAAATGGACAATCAGAGCTTCGTCTGTTCACTACCGCCGTTCGCCACCGCATCCACGAGATGCAGTCGCCATTTGTCATTGAAACTCCTATGATCACCGCCAATGTCGTCATTTGCCATCTCTATTTGTCATCTCCGTTTACTGTTCTTCATAGCGGTTCACTGTTAACTATTCGCTGTCACCATCGCCCAAAAAAAAAAGAAGGAAAAACCCTCTACTCTTGGTTCATGATGAGATCAAGGCATTAGGGTTTCAGTTAAATAGCATTAATTATATTTTTGCTCTTAGTTTTAGTTTCATTTTTTTACTTTTTTTAACACTTTCTTCCCCCAATATTCACATGTATTTAAATCGTAGTGTGAATGTTCATACGGGTGAGCATTATTAAATTCGACTATTTTTATTTATTTGAAATATTATAAATATTCACATCAGTTCTGGTTTTGTTTTGTGAGGTGAAAATAGAAGTTATCTGAATATAACAAGAGCTTTTTATTATTTAGTCCCCATTAAAGAGACCAATGAGAAAAAAACATGTTTCCAATTGTTCATTCATAATTCAGATCATAATTAAGTTTTTGGTCTTTGAACAGACAAAATAGGACGTAAAAAGATACATATACCTCTCTATCTCATTTACGTTAACTCTCTCTGTTATCTTCCACAATCCTCACTTTCTCTCTCTCTCTTAACCCTACCCATACAACTCTCTCTCTCTCTCTCTCTTTTTATCTGTCATCTCCGATGACCCCAAGAAAGCTACTGCCGTCTCCGTCTGGGCGGAGGTTGAAGCCCTTCAGTTCCACAAGCTGGCTTATGAACTCGCCATCAAGCCGCTCTTCGGCATGACCACCAACGAAGCCACCGTGGAGGAATCGACCATTAACAGACCATGACCATTAACAGAGCCTTCCCGCTCAAGTTGCTCTGTAAATCCAACGTCGATTTCTCTAACATAGGCTCGACTCAAAAGCAAGCTGCAGTCGTCGAATCACATCTCAACTCGTCCTCACCATTCGAATTTGATGTTCACAACAATGGCGACAAGAAAGATTTCATCCTCACTCCTCAGTCAAGATTTCTTCTAGTAAGTTCAGATTTCACTTGAAGCTCCATTATATTTGCGATGACTGGATTCATGATGGATTTGGTTTATTTAGAGCGTTTTTTGTGTTGTTCATTCAGATTTCAATCTTTTCAGACCTATTTGAGCGTTTTTTATTTTTTTTAAAAAAAAAAAATCTGAAACAGACAGAACAATACGGTAATGATGATTTTTCCCTCCGTATTGCACAAAAGGTGTTTGAGAAAAGTCCGAAGAAAACAATGATACCTCGTCTCCACACATATATCTTCATGCCTCTTCTGTTTCAACCTCAAACATGAATTGGAGGAAACCAGAAGCATAAAAGAGAGAAGAAGAATAAGGGGAATAAGGTTTGTGGGTGATGGGTCAGAAAGCATGAATGCATTAACGATACCCCCAAAAAAGTAGACACTAACGTTAATGTCAATGTGTTTTCCAGACAACATGAATGCGTTAACGTTAATGCAGGTGACCTGGAAAAATGTGTATTAACGTTAACACAAATAAAAAATGTCACACACTTTTCTGAACAACATGATCGTGTTAACATTAACACAGACGACACCCAAAAAAATGTGCATTAAAGTTAACGTCAGTATGTTTGCTTTTTGATTTATCATATGTGGGTTCTCAAAACAAAATGAATGCGTTAACATTAATACAAGAGCCCCCCCTCCCCCCCAAAAAAAATATGTATTTAACGTGATTTTCATACATATGTTTCTTCCCGAATAACGTGAAATACATTAATGTTTAACACAGAAGAGTTTTGGCATTTGTTTGATTTTTTTTTTAGTGATTGTGTTTGAGATCTGTTTTTTATATGGTGAGTATGTGATTGGTGGTAGATGTGGGGAGTGTTTATTTTTACGTTAACGTTAGTATTTTTGCGTGTTTTTTTTATGTATGTTTTTTCTAGACAATATTAAATGCGTTAATGTTAACATAAAAAGAGACAAAATGTATATTAATGTTAACGCAAATTCACAAAAAATAGTTGAGATTTGATGAGTTAACGTTAACGTTAACGTAACACATAAAACAAATGGAGAGATGCTATACGAGAAAAAAAAAAAGTCAATGCACAAAAAAGAACGTCAAATGCAAGGACATGAATGCGTTAACGTTAACATATGAGACTCCCAGAAAAAATGTATATTAACGTTTGCGCAAATTCAACCCAAACACACATTCAACTTAAAAGAACAAATATTCACATATGGTAGTTAACATTAACGCGCACAAAATAAAGTATGTGATAGAATATTAACGTAAATATTCAAGTAAAATACGTTAATATACAAAAACCCCCAAAAAATAAAATACGTTAACGTTAAAAACAACTACAGCCCGATGGTAAAAAATGTGTTAATATTAAACGCACACAAACGAATGAGAAAATATATGGTAATGTGAAACACAAAATATATATATATATATATATATATATAAATGCTTTAACGTTAAAAAAAAATATGAAAAATGCATTAATGTTAACGTGATAAAAAAAATAAAAAAATCATGGATTTAACAACGTTAACGTGAATTCAAAATGTATTTTTGTAATATAGTATCTGAATAATTACGTTAACGTTAACTCATAATTTGTCTATTTTTATCTTGTAGTATAGAATAAAATGACATATTTGTAAATGTTGTTGAACAGAGTGGGCAAAATGTAAGGATTTTTTTTAAACAATTTTTGGATGAAGAAAAATGATCTTCAGGTCTAAATCCTAAACACCTACTCTACAAAGGATTAAATAATAAAATCCCCATCTAACAAAGGAGCGTAATTATTCACATAAATATTGTAAACATTCAAAGTAGGATAATTAACTTGTTAATATGTATTAAATGTTTAAATATATGAGTAAAAATATGAATGTCGACGTATTGCTATATTTTACAGAATGATATTTTATGTAAATTATGAAAAAATAATAGTGAAAGAACAAGGGCTATAACTATTTTCTAAAACATATTTGGAAACTAAAAACTTTATTATAATAATTAGGGTTCTATTTTATGATTTTTGGACTAAATAATAAATTTTCCATTAAAAATTGAACACCAAAGCAAAAAAGAAGGTACTCATTATTTCAACTCAACCCCAAACCAAGGGCCGTTTCCGAGATTTAGCCCTTCAAGAATCTAAAGTGTGTTTTTTAAATTAATCAAATCTTTTGATGCCCATTTCATTTTTGTTAAATCATATTAAGCTGAAGATCTCTGCTGGGCTGGTGATTTTTCTTCATTATTTTTTGTTTTGTCGATAGGAACAAGCGGCTTCTTCGAACAAAGGTTACATACTTAGCCCCTAATGTTAGACACTGTTTCAAATTGATACCCCAAAATTTTAATTTCCTCTGCCAAATCTCAATTTTTGTCTTTAACTTAAAATCAATTATAGAAATAGTCACATGCAAGCCACATATGAAACTTATATATGAAATAAATACTCATTATAGTAAAAATTCTCTTCTTCATTTTAGCTTAAATTAACATCAGGGGACTATTTCATCGAGTTTTATAAAGTTTGGGGATGGAATTAGTAAAATTTAAACACAGGGGTCTATTTAAAAATAATTCAAAAGTTTTGATCGCATTTTGTATTTAACGAAAAAACGATACTTATAAGTTTTAAAACTATAAATACAAACGCACCCATCCAATTTCTCTTCAAATACAATTAAATATCTCTTAGGCCTTGTTTGATAACGACTTAATTTTTAAGTGCTGAAAATTAAGTATGTAAATTTTAAGTGCTGAAAATTTAAGAAGATTATTTAATAAATTGTGCTAAAAATTTAAATGCAGATTTTTTTTTATTTGTTTGAAAAGTGCAAAATTTGAATTGCTGAAAATTGTTTAATTTATAGAAATTACCCTTGAATCAAGATAATATAAAAAAATAAATAAATTATTTCTATAAAATTAAACAACCATAAAATTCTATTAATTTTGTTATCATGGATAAATTAAACATGTTTAATTTATATAAAATTCTTAAAACAGTTTCTCAAAATCAAAATCAAATGTAAACATCCGTCGATAATGCAAAGAAATTTTTGTTAGAAACAAACAGATCCTAAGATCGGGAAACATATGAATCACTGTCTGAAAAACATACAAATCCTTAGATGCAAAATAAAATTAAATGCTAAATCGAGATTTAAACATCAAATCCTGAGGTTCAGAATAAAATTGAATTAACGTTTTAAAAACAATTAGATCACATGATTCAGAACAAGAACTGAATATTAGAAACGGAGATCAAATTCTATGAAGTTACACATAACACAGATATCATGGTTCAAAACAAGAATAAGAATTGATTCAGATCTATGAAGTTACACATAACACAGATCAATCGGAAGAAGATGAAGAAGAAATAGCACCTCATCGGAAGCAATCAAATTTCTCACAATCTCAGACATAACAAAAAAAAAATTCTCAGCAAATCTCAGATAGGGGTGTTCTCGGCTATTTTTTAAGTTTACACCTATCTATTTTTAGGATGGATAAGGCAGGTCCTAAAAATTAAGGTGGTGTTTGGTTAATGTTTCCACTTTTCCCATCCTACTTGCAATGGGATAGGATTGGATGAGAATTTTATTTATTTCTGGGAACAGAATCGCGTTTGGTAATAACAGAATCTAGAATTATTTTCTCAATTTATAAGAACTAAAAAACAAAAACAGAGAATCATATGTTCTACGCAGCTTGCCAACAAAGATATATTGCAAACCATGTTTTAGTATGCAAATCAATTCAACAGATAGATCTGACATGGATTTCAATAAAATTCATCTGCGAAAGTGAAATTTTAAGCGAAGAATTACAACAAAATGCTTAGGCACATAAAATTGATGATGAATTGGAACTTCAAAAACATTTCACATCCAATTAACTCAGTTGAATCGTTGAACAGATTCGGAAACACATACAAACAACGAACTTACAATTTGATCACAAATTCATCCATGGAGAGAAGATCTTAGTAGCTAAATCAAGAATGAAAGGATTCGTATATGTAAATATCGATGTGCTTACACATAAGATGAACATATGCTCCTGCAGAAAAATGCTTTAGAACACCAATTTTAGATGAAACCGTTTTAAATTTAATAAAATAATAAAAATATCTTCATTCAAAGACTATAGGTTGAGCATAACCAATTTTTCATCTAAAATCACTTATAATTTGTTTTTTAATTTTATCTAATTAAAATAAATTTAAAATTTAAACGACAAAAAGTGTGACAAATCCATAACAAATATATATATAATTTTTCCAAAAAAAAACTTGAAACGCACCTCTTTGCGTTTCTTCGCTGGCGTAAGCACCTCAATTCTTGAAACGACATCTGCCGACAGCGACTGGTACCTAGTAGACGAGCAAGGCGGCAATCCTCGATCCGACGATTGGACATACCTCGTAACAATCCCGTCCTTCCCGTTTCTCCCGATGGAATCAAAGAAGAAAACATGCGGGGTGTCGCAGGAGTCGTCGGAGAACGACCTCGTGTTGAACATGTAGTACGGCGTCTGCACATTGATCCACGGCTTAAACGTCTCCAGGGGTATCTTAAGAATGCTCTGAGGAATGACTTTCTCGTACAAATGAATGGAATATCCCCACGAAATGGAGAAAGACCAGTTGCTTTACCGGTGGTAGCAAACCGTTTGTTGCAGCAGACGAGACTGATCGGTGTCGCTGGCTTTCATCAAGTGGTTCAATCATCGAAATCGTTTCGTCTCACCAAATCAAATCAATCTCTAAAATTCAAAGGTGAAAATCGAATCAAATCTCTTCGCTTTGAACTAGCAAATCGAATCGGCTTCTCGATTCATCTCGGAGTGATCCGTTCTTCATGTCCGTGTGGTAGCAAAGGTTCGCAATCTCAGATCGCACTTGCCGCCCCTCTGCCTGTCTCCTCTAATCTTTCTTCGAACAAAATGAAACGACGAAGAGTAGGAGAAACCCTCAATCCCTAAGGGCAAAATCGTCCAAACAGATTTTTTTTTTTAAATTGAAAAGTGCTGAGCGATTTCTGCCAAAAAAAAATAAATAAGGGGAGTTTTGCTGAATTTTTAACTTAATATTTTACTTATTTTTTAAACTAACTTAATTAATTAAATAATTTTTATTATATTTATCAAACACATTTAATTAATTAAGTACTTAATTTATTCAATTTTAAGTGGTTATTTTTAATATCAAACATGCCCTTGCTATCTCTCTTTCTCTCTAGATATGGATACTCTTCAGCATCTCTTGTCTTAGGGCATGTTTGATAACAACTTAATTTTTAAGTGCTGAAAATTTAAGTACGGATTTTTTTTTTATTTGTTTGATAAGTACAAAATTTGTATGCTGAAAATTATTTAATTTACATAATTACATTTGAATCAAGATAATGTGAAAAAAAAAAAAAAAAAAATTGAGAACAAAATAATAAAATCAGGGTGCCATTTTTTTTTTTTAAAAATTATATTAAAATTAAAAGTAAAAATTAACCCAAAAATATGTAAATATTATGTATTTTTTTTTTATGTAGTTTGGTTGCTTAAATTAAATTATAACAATAATTTAAATATAAAATAAAATTAAAATCATAAAATAATTCAAAATTAATTCCATTCTCATTAATCCTAACTCTAATTAAATTCTCATAGGGGATTAAGGGCAAAATAGTCAAAATAATTTTTTTTTAAGTAAAAAATAATGGAGTGCATTAAGCAAAATGAAATAAGTTAAGAGATCTTGACTTAATTTTTTACTCACATTTTGACTTAATTTTTAAGTTAACTTAATTAATTAAGTGATACTAATTACATTTATCAAACAAATTTAATTAATTAAGTACTTAATATAATTAGTTTTAAGTACTTAATTGTTTTATCAAACATTTCGTTAGTTTTAATCTGAGAATAATAAGAGCCAAAAACATAAAAGTCAAGTCTTCGGGGTTCTTATTCGTGATGTTACCTCTCCGCCGGAAACAACACAAGAATCAGACTCAACACCAAAGAAATCCCATTCAATTCGGACTTTTTATGGAATCAGTCTTTCTCCTTGGAGTGCTCCGGCGAATCGAAGAAGAACTCTCTCTTTCAGGGGAACGTAATCTTCGAGCTCCGGCGAAGAACCACATAGACGACGCTGTTTCTCGGGGGGATGCGTGGGTCTCAGCTCCTGGCTAGGGCCGAGATGCCGTGGAGTAGCTTAGTGGAGTCGCAGGAGATGAGAATACAAAAAATGGGTCCCGATGATTCCGGCGAGTAAGTGCGTTGATGGAGACGCAAGTTTTGTAGATTATGATATTTTCACTACCGTGACTATTTTTGACGGCTTATAGTTATAATTACGACTTTATCACTTTCCCTTATGTAAATTCAACCAATTTTTGTAAAATTTGACGAAGAATTACATTTGTCTCACTATAATTATCTTAGGGCTAATTCCTACACCACTTATCCTTTTCATGGAGGTAAACTAATTACATGCCTAAACCTACCAATGTTAATTTATATTCCTTCTTATGTTGATTTGTAGTCTCGTGGATCGCAACTACCTTCCCCGTCACCACTAGACTATCGTATTTCTCAACTAAAATATATAAACAAATGTAATCAATTTTAATAAACTAAAAGCACAAACCCAAAAACATGTACCTCCAAACACAACAAACAAATTTCTAATTTAATTGTTGAGAATATATCAATTGCACCAAAAGATCTGTTGCATGTTCCAATTGATCCAATAACAATGAGAAGAGCTAAAAAATTTAAAGAAATGCTTATTGGGCTAATTCAAGAAATTTAGACCGAGTCTACAATGATGAAACCTAAATTTGGCCCAAATAGTGATAAAACCCTAGTTCACCTCATCAAGGTAAGCGAATAAGTTTAAAGCGTGAACCTGAACGGGTCTAAGATGAGACCCACAAATTTTATTTTATTATCTTAAATCTTTTAATTCTTTTTAGGCTGATTTGTAATGCATGATTGCCGAGTAATCTTTTTCTTTTCTAATTAGGAATGTAAGACAAGTTAGAAAGTTTCTTATTCTTTATTTAGTCTTAATTATTAGGGTTTCCTTTTTCCTTCATGAGGACCTGTGAATTTCACAAGACATATTAGGGTTTCTTTATTGTTCTCTTGATCGAGAATTTAAGGGGCTCTGTAGACTTGTGAATTACATACAATTTTGAGACGGTTTTTTCTTGACTTCTTCAAAGAACTTTATAAACTTATCAAGTTTTCTTGTGGTGTTCAATCTCTTTGATTTGTGATTCTCTTATAATTATTCGGTTAAGGATTCTCTTATACCTCTGATTCGCATTTCATTCATAAACGTCGGGTGGAGGTTTTTGGAGGTTTGCTAACTTTGTTTTGTGGGTTATTAAACATGTCTCAAAAAACAAACAAAGGTTTATCCGATGATGCACCAAAAAAGATAGACTTCAAACTTTTCTATAAGACCTTAGAGCAAAGGTTTGAATAGTTGAACTTGCGATTTGATGAAATGCATGAGCGACTAGACAAAGTTGAATCTAGTTCACAAAAAAGACAGCCACCTAGAGCTCCTCATGTGCAACGAAAAGAAAAAAATCTGCCTAGGTATAAATATGATGAAAATTATTGGGATGACTTAGATGAAGAGGATCACATCTCTAATGCGAGCTTGGGCAGATTTGGGTGTAGATATGGGAATAGAGGATATCGGTATGGGGAGACGATTGATAATAACTTGGGAAATATCAAGGTGAATATTCTATCTTTCCAAGGCAAAAACGATCCTAAAGTCTATTTAGAGTGGGAGAAGATAATAGAATTAGTGTTTGATTATCACAACTATTCAAAGTTAAAAAAGGTGAAGTTGGATTCCATAGAATTCATCGATTATGCTATTGTATGGTGAGATCAACTTACCTTGAGTAAGTAGAGGAATGGTAAAAGACCTATAGCAACATGGGAAGAGACGAAAGTTACTATGAGGAGGCGATTTGTCACAACCCGATTTCCCAGGGTTGGACTATGGTTTCTCCTATAGAGAAATTCTAAATCTAAAATCCAACTCACTCGACTTCCCAATCTATCCAATTTGATAAATTGTATAATAAAGACGATAATTTTAATTGCCCATTTAACGACAAAAATCATTAAATATAATATTCACCATTTAAGTATCACCAAAGAACCAATCATCTATTTTAAAAATTAATTCGTAGATTGTATAGATTGTGGCAACAATACTACGAATTTAATAACGTATAAATTGAAATCCGGACATTTAATAATTCCCAAAATTTAGAGATTTTGGAAAACCAATCGACCGAAGTTAATATTTATAAAATCCAATATATTTGAAAATCTTTCTTATAATTTAAAACTGAATTTCCAACATTTTTCCAAACCAATTATATTTACCAAATATTTTACAACTATGATAGTTAATATTACCGTTTTCTCCGATTACAACAATAAATAATAATTACAATTATTACAACTCGAATTTCAAATAAATTTTTCTCTCTCTCTCGTTTGCTCCTAGCCGACCCTACAATCCAAACTCTGTGGAGTTGTGAGTCAACGCTCAGTAGAACTTCAACCCCTCTAATACGCGCATTTAATTTATCACATAAAACCACGTAATCATGCTCGTCACATAATTTTAACACATAAACCACATAGACATACTCGTCACATAAATCCCGCATCGTCCAACATATTTCACATAATTTCAACAGATAAAATATTGCTACAATATACTAAATAATTTCATAATCACCCACGAGACAGTTAAATACAATTAAATGCATATATTAAGAGTGACAAGAATTCTACCTCTCTCGTATTTTTTGCTGGCGGTGAGATTGGATTTTGGTTTTTAGTGGGGTGGTTTGTGTAATTTCTTTTTCTTTTCTTTCTTTTTCTGTTTCTTCTTCCCGTTACTGCTTCTGCTTCGGTTTAGGGAGCAGCCGTCGACCGCTCTCACCTTGCCGCCGATCACTACTCCGATCACGCCACACACCCACAAAGTCAGAACACCCACGACGCCGAACGGAACACACATTGCCGGCCTCCTGCACAGCCCCTACCGAACCCATGACCGAACACACCTACACACAAAACCGAACCCTCATTCTCTCTCTCTAACTCTCCGGCCGACTAAACGATTGACACCAACCTCCGGCGATTACCCCCCTCCCTTCCTCAACGATCCGAACACATATACACACACAGAAAACTCACACACACACACCCCGTTCACATACCCACAACTAAACACACACCTACCCACAACTGACAACGATGAGCACATGCAAACACCACACGTACTCTCACTGTCCGACCGAACATCACACCGCACACGTAACCCGTTCGACGACTGACGTTCACAACCAACGACAACCACACACACGCCATCAAAACAACACTCACACTGTCACGAACAGAGCATGCACACACAGCCTGTGACACACACATACACATATGTACATTGGATCAAAACAGAGGAATACACACACATGATGAATGATGGAGACACACACACCGTTGGAAACCTACTAAAGAACACACACCTACTGTGTTTCAATTTTTCTGTTTTGAATTCTTGCCGCCGACGATTTTTCTCTCTCTAACCCACCGCCGGCGAACTCTAGCGACTCACCTACGACCGGAACAACGCATACACATATAGAAATTGGACAACTACACACACCAAGAACACACAAACACACACAAACCCACACGATCGCCGACCACCGAACACTCACCAGTGAACCCACCTCCGAGTCTCTCTCTTCTCTGTTCTCAGATCTCTCCTTCTTTTTCCCAGGTTGAAGATCACAATTGCATGGGATATTTATATGCATGAGAGTAGTGGATCAACTTAATCCCTTACTTGCCATGTCGTGATCTCGATTCTTCTCTCAGTTTGGTTTGGATCCCACCGACTATATAAATATATATGTGTTTATATATATATTTCGAGCTCATAATATTCTTACTTTTTATCTCTACGTATATATATGTGTGAATAAATGAACATACATATATAGAAATATTAATGCACCTAAATCGTCACATAGTTATCATGTAATTTTAACTGGAGGCAAATAAGACATATAAATCACATAATCGATCAAATAGGTATACACATATGAATCATTACAGTCTCAATCAATTGTAAAACGTCAGCAATCATCGTTTGTTATTCCACTAAAATTATTATTATTACATATTAACAGTTTATTATGAATGATGGGTATTATAGTCCCAGTTCAAAGTGTTCACAAATTTAAACTCTGAGTCTGCCGAACCTATAATCTAAGCTCCGCGCCTGTAGAATCTATAACCTAAACTCTGATACCAAACTTGTCACAACCCGATTTCCCAAGGTTGGACATGGTTTCTCTTATAGAGAAATTATTATCCTAAAACCAACTCGCCGAATTGTAAATCTACATCCTTTGGTAATTTTTTTTTTATAGGCGATAATTTTTGTTGCCAATTTTACGACGAAAATTTCTTAATCTAATAGTCACCATTTAAATCCAAATAATTCATTTAATAGCTAATCCATGGATTTTTACGACTAAATACACACACACAACCATACATAGATCACACACACACACAAACACACACACAGATGGCAACACCACCGTCAGACCAAACTTACACCTCTGTCACCCCCCGTTGATTGCTCACTGACCACACCTAATGCTCACACATACGCTAAACAAATGAAGAAATGCACCCAAACCCAGACGAACACAGCACCACCGTCACCGCCGGAACATATACACACACATACCTACTTCTTTCTCTCTTTATCTCTCATTTACCGCCGGCCCAAATAACCGACGGCAACACACACACACACTTCAAAACACACACTCACACATACATGCATGCATATTGCTAAACACACTGGTGGCTGCTAAATAAGCGCTGCCACTTTCACTGCAAGTGTACGGATCAAGTTTTAGTATAGTGGACCTTTCGATCGGGTATCGTATCAACAGGGATTGGTGTTGTTACTATCGAGTACCGTGATTGTCATAATCTGACTTTATCTAGGCGATAAAAATAGAATATAATTAATTAATACTAATACTAATATAGCCTAATTTAACCATACTAATACTAATATTAATATGAGATAGTTTTGAGAGAATAGGTTGTCTAGGGATTAGTTTCGTTTATGAATACGTGTTCAGTCTCGTTTTAATTTACGTTAACGGCGTTCAACTTATATGACAATCTTAGTTTGTAAACTCCTCCACCACCTCTCCCGAGTGTAAGACGGGGGAATACGCGACTTCGTGTCAACGAATAAGTCCCCCTCAACGTCTTAACGACCCTAGGCCGTGTGAGTCTTGCCCCAACGTCATTGATTGCACACAACCCAACTCCCTCCCGGGTTATTGGATCGTCGCGTTGTGTTTACCCTATCGATAATATCTGTTCTAAAACTCTCTCACCACCTCTCCCGAGTGTAAGACGAGGGAATACGTGGCTTCGCGTCAACGCCGAAGCCCCCCTTAACGTCTTAACGATTTCAGGTCAAGTGAGTCTTACCCCAACATCATCGATTGTCCACAATCTAAACCCCGACTGGGTTATATGATTGTGGCGTTCGTTTATTCTAGTTTGAATTCAGGATTTGTCAAACCTCGTATTCTTGATATGTAAATCTAAGCAATATAAACAAACAATATGGCACACACAATCAACATAACGAAGAACAATCGCAAACAAAACACAAACTCAACTAAACAACGTTGTCATAAATTGTATTAATAATCCCTATACAACCTATGTGTAGCCAATGGCCATAATCACGTATACAATGTAAAATGGCATAAACATGCTCAACAACTACCAAAATATAGAAAATAAAGAGAAGAAACAAGCGACTTAGCCAATATATGAAGAATAGCCGCTAGAACCGTCGAACGATCGCTTCCCTCTTCATCCTCCACCTCGGGTTGAGAGCTCTCCCTAAAAAATCCCTAAACCAAACCCTAAAATATGGCCTAAGGCCTTAGGGGCCGAAGCAGTCGGAAGAGAGGAGGAGAGAAGGGTATTTATTGGCTCAAAAATATCAAAAAAATATCTATTATGCGCAGAGGCCACCGCCGCAGCGGTGGAGTATGTCGGTTAAGGGTTCGCCAAGGTGATGGAGATAGCGGTGGATTGAAAAAACTTTCTGCTGGTTCACTGCCGTGGTGAAGGGTAGTCAGTATCCTATTTATGTTCTCTATTTCTTTACCGCTGCGACGATGGGCCGTCAGTGGCCTTTGATCTTTCTCAGCATCTTCACTGCCGCGGCTGTGGTCTAGACTCCACGGCGGTGGGCTTGTTTTCAGAATCTTGCCACCTTGCTCATTTTTTCATCGTTCTCTGACCATTCTCGATACGAATTGATCGTTTATGCTCCGATTTCATACATTTTCACCCCACGCACCTATTTTAATACAAAAAGAATAAAAACATATTAAAACATATAAAAATAACTATAAACGTACTCGAAAACTAATAAAACCGGTTTGAAAATATATAAGTATTTTACACCTATCACACACGTACACCCAACGTTGAACACATCCCACATAGTAGCTCAAAACAGAACATACACACAAGGCCCAACCCATCTTCTCTCTCTCTAACTCACTGCCGGCGAACTCTGGCGACTCACTTACGACTGGAACAACACACACAAATATAGCAATTGGACACCCACACACAACCACATACAACGAAACACACTGGACGATAAATAGATCACACATACACCCACACCCACATAGTTGTTGGACGAACGGCAACGATCCCACGACAATCACACCTACAATCCATACCGACGTCAAACCCAACTCCCATACACACATATACACTAAAACACACACTGAACGACCGACTGAACACACCCTCACACTGACCGACACCAGGCAGCACCGTCGGCGATGACCTGCTCTTTCTCTCTCTCTCTTCTCTGTTTTCAGATCTCTCCTTATTTTTCCCGGTTAAAGATCACGATTGCATGGGGTATTTATATGCATGAGAGTAGTGGATCAACTTAATCCCAAATACAGCCACGTCGAGATGATCTCGATTCTTCTCTTGGTTTGTGTTTGGATCCCATCGACTTTTTAAACATATGTGTTTATATATATATATATATATATATATATATATATATATATAATATCTTATTCCAAATTACCTTAACCCCCCATTCAGTTTCTTTAGATTTTTATTTGAATCCCCATTTCAAGATTTAATTTCTCTGAAAATTATAATTTAACCCAAACCGAAAATTAATATTTTGAAAATCACTAATTAGCCCCTAAAACTTTAAATCAAGTAATTAATAGCGTCATTCACCCTGTTATTTTTGAAATATTATAAAATACGACTTAAATAAAAAAATCAGGGTCTTACAACCCTTCTCCCCTAAAAGAAATTTCGTCTCGAAATTTTCGTTCAAAACAATAGTACTTCATAATCGCACCGCATGATTATATTAGTCACACTTAATTAGTAACCGTCAATTCACTTTTACACATCGCAACATTTTCATTCGCAGTAACTCACCTTATATCCAATAACCGACAAATAAGGCTCACTTAGCACAATCAATCAATTGTAAAAAAAAAATCTCATGTTTCTCAATGCTTCTGTTGTGCTACTCTGATAAAATTATAATAAATAACAATATATTTTGAACACATTATTTTAATCCTAGTGGATTGAGTTTATCTTATTTCGACAATAATTTTTTCCTAACCAACATGTATCTATTCCATCCAGTCAACAAATTTGCAACCATATTTCCATTTAACATTTAAACCAATAATGCTCGCAACCCATATTATAAGCAACAGATAACCCAAACTTCACGTGAACTGGCCCATGAGACAAAAAAATCATCAATCCCAATATCCACATCAAAATATTCCATAATCTCGCAAACGTTTTATAAATATTACCACAATCCAACGTCAACTAATAATTTTTTGCAATTTGTCAAAATCACATAAATACGTTTCAAATCACGTCAAATCATATAAATATCCCTCCCAACACATAAATCTCATCAAACCACATCAATACGTATTAACTTACGTCAAACGGGTCATCTACAAGAATTCTCTTCATGCCTCCACATTTAATCAAATCCCTAACAAAGCCAAATGTTTCAAATACGTCTCAATCCACATATAAATATGTATCAAAATAAATATATCACAACTACAAAAATCCGATACGTCACAAAAATCAACGGTCATTGTATATAAAAATATTATATCAATAAATTTCTAAAATACTCATCAACTCAAGGATAATTTAGATTATCCTTTCCCCATGAAATCCCAATGACTCCTACATTTCGACACCGCCTAATGTTAATAGTGGACCAATACATACAACTAAGTTATTATTTATTGGTGTATTGTCTTCATAGTATAAAAAAATATTTAATGGATCAAGTTTTATCAAAATCCCATTTTCAATAAAATATAGCCACACCAGGCTATACTCAAATCTCAACAAAATATTTTCAACATAACGCCGGTTTTCAAATCGACAAATCAACTCACGTTTATATCACCTCTCAAATAATAATATAATAAACACATACCGCAAGGAAACTCAGGTTTCCTATTACCACAGAATTATATATATATACTCATCCTAATCACCATATACGACAAACACCATTTACGACAAAATACTACACCACTCTCCAGCTAGCCATAGTGATCATTTTAACCTCACGATCGGGAGTTGCAACGGTACCGTACCACCCGAAAGATTTGCCTTCCTAACGGGACAAATAACCACCTGCTGGACTAATCCTCCGGACAGGACATAATATGTAAGACCCCGATCTCTTAGAGATAAATAGTTTTGGTTGCATTTTTAAAATATTTCGAAAATAGCAGGTAGGATTTTGAAATAAAAAATGTAATTTAAAAGTTTAAGGGACCAAATGGTAAACTTTCAAAAAAATATTAAAATAAAATTTGTTTTAATTCATAAACTTAACTAAAATGAAGAGGGTTTAAGTGCAATTATATATACATACTATAACTATAGAAAAAGAAGTGGTGGAGAGGAGGATCGGGCCCCTAAGACCCTAACTTCCGCACATGTATATTTATTAGCCGCATTTTAACATTTAGGAAAAATGGGGTAGGATGTGTTATTTTCAATTTGAAATAAAGGGGTGAATTTATGATTTTAAGAAAAATTAAAAACATCGATGAGGATTTAAATAAAAAACTTAAAGAAAATAGGGGTGATTAATGTAAATAAGAGATTATATATATATTCACACACAGGGGCGGACAGCCGGTAAACGCAGAGGATCAGATGAAGGTTTTGACGTGGCGAGCTAGGATTAAACGCAACCACTAAATTCATGCGTATATAAGCGATTCAATCATGTAAGAAGGATTGAGAGGAAATCAGGGAAAAAAAATAATAAAAGAAAAGAGGAGAGAGAGAGAAAGCGTCGTTGTTCGTCGGCGGTGACGTCGGTTGTACGGTCGAGCATGGCGTGGTTCGTCCGTTCAGTCCAGTCTGGGTGTGGGTATGTCTTTAGTTGTCCTTTCGACGGTTGTGGGCGGCTGGTCGTTGACAGCGAGACGGTGTATGTGGGCATCGGCGGCGACGGAGTGGTCGATTGTTCCGGTGGTAGGTGATCGTCGTCGATCGGTCATTGTGTATGTGTTCGTTGTTCAGCTGGTGTGCGCGTGTAGGTGGGTGATCGCCGTTGTCCCTCCGGCGAGTGTACATGGGTGTCCTGTTCATCCGGCGAGTCTGTGTGTATGTGTCCTGTTCATCCGACAGTGAGTGCATGTATGTGTGTGTGGGTTCTGCCTTGCTGTTGCGGGTATGTGTGCGTTTCGAAGTGGGTTTTTAGAGGCCGCCGGATGTTCGTCGGCGGTGAGTTTAGAGATAGAAAGTAGCGTGTGTAACTATGTGTGTGTCGTGTGAGTGGTTGGTGGGTGTGCATGGGGGGTAGACGTGGTGGTGTAGAGGTTTGGTTGTCGGGCGGTGCATGTGTTCGGCTGGTGGGACGGCGAGGCGTGTTCGACGGCAAGATCTCGTCGGCTGCGGCGTAACGAGAGAAAAGCAGAAAAACAGTAGTGCAAAACAGAAACGTAAAAAAAAAGGAAGAAGAAGAAAAAAAAAAAAAGGGAAATTTGCACAAACCACCCCAGCATAAATAAAAATCCAATTTCACGGCCATTGAAAAATCCAGGAAAGGTAGAACCTCGAACTTCTTTAATATATGTATTTAATTGTTTAAATTGAAATAGTAATAGGAAGTAGTGGGACCGTTCACATAAATAAATTTGATATAATGAACGGTAGCAGAATAACATTAGTTGAATAGCAATATTTCATAATAAAATATGGGGAAATAAAATATCATGGAAATTAGGGCTTGTATTTCATGGTTAGGTATTATTTTATACATAACGATATTAATTTAGGCCCCGTCACTATTAGGTTCGCAGGCATCGGGGTCCCGGTAGAGAATAGGTGACTAAAGTCTTCGGAAGCAGATAATCAGGTGAGTGTACTGTCTTCTTACCAAACTATTTTATATATATATATGAGATGAATTTGTGATTACCTAAACTGTATGAATTTATAAACGATATGGATCAAGCAGAATTTGAATGAATTGGCAAACTGGACTTCGATAGATTTCAAAAAGAAGTTGGAAATGAATTTCTGCTAGATTTGGTGAAATTAGATGGTGTTTTTAAAAAGAGAATAAGAAACATCTATTTTTCTAAAAATGCCTAGTTTTCTAGAAATAAAAGATGGAAAAATGGTTTTGATAAAATCGGACGTTTTCTTTAAAAGAAAGTGCGAAATATGATTTTTGAATTTAAAAGCGGATTTTGAAAAAGTGGTAGGTGTGGTGATTTGACAATGTTGAGTAGATGATATTTATTGAGTTGTGTTTCGATGAGGTTGTATTTGATTTTGACGATACCATGGTTGTTCTCCCCGTAAGGGGTGTGGATTATATTTCTCCCTAAAAAGGGGTGTGGATATTTCATAGGAAGGCATTCCTATGAATGTTACGGTATCGTTGCAACTCCCGATCATGAGGTTAAAACGATCACCAAGGTTGGCCAGCGTGTGTGTGTGTTTGAGAAGATGTTTTGAGATGTGATAATTTGCTTCACTGAGTGATTTATTATTTATATGGTGAATGGCATGATTCTTATACTAAATGATTTTTGCATGGAACTTATATGTAGTGCTTTATTCTCACTGCTAATATTATGCAAACCTTTGCGAGCTACGTAATGTTTACATATTTAAGCTTGATCCATTTAGATGATGCAGAATAAACTGTTATTATTATAAAAATATTTTACTAAAAGGCAGTACACTCGCAGGTACAACGGCTAGGAGTCGGTCCCCTACTGGCACTAGGTAGAGCTACGTGATGGAGTCATTTAGGTGTTTGAGAGAAGCTGTCAAAGACGAACCTATAAAAGGTTCATGAATGAATACTGTTTGTTAAAATTAAGTTGGGATGGGTGTGTCCCCCATTTAAATGTTTGTATTATATGGTGGGTATATATTGTCTTTCATTTGGTTGTTTGGGTATTGGTGATATCATGTTGTAGTCACGCCAGCCTCGGGATGACAGGTTCCGGGACGGGTGGTGACATAATATTATTAATCACTTGCCGGACCACCCTTTGGATATGATATACTATCAATAACCACCTGTCAGACCACCATTCAAACATGATATAATATCAATAACCACCTGTTAGACCACCCATCGGACAGGATATAATATCAATAACCACCTACCGGACCACCTATTGAACATGATATAATATCAATAACCATCTGCTGGACCACCTATCGGACTAGACATAACAACGCTCTGCCGAAGTAAATAATCAACGTTCTGCCGAAGCAGATAAATACTATGACATTGTCCAAATCAACAACATCGTCAAATCAATAACATCAACCTCTATCTCCAAAACCGATTTAATCTAAATATTTTTTTCACCCTCTTTTAAAACCAACTAAATTCAACAAATCATTTCTTTCCACTTTCTTTAAAAACCAACGTAATCCACATTTTCAAAACACCCAAATCCGCTTGATCCATATAAGTTATAAATTCGTCAAGTTTTTAAGTAGACATATTTTTCCATCATATATATGAAAATAGATTTTGTAATTTACTAGAAGACAATACACACCTTTAAATTAATAACTCTAATTTAGCGACAATTTTTCAATGGTCCACAACTAACACGACACTCACCTAGACTTATTTAACTCATTATAGATAATTTACACTAATCTCCCGCCATCTCAAATGTTAATATATTCAACTTATTAATCCACCGTTATCTCCAATGTTAATATGTTCAAATTGAAATGTTAGCTCACAAAACATTTTATGAACGAAACATTGAGCATTTTATTTGGTATTAATATATGATAGTGGATGAATTCCTATATGTGGTGGTGGATTTAAATATTAATTTTCGTAGTTGTTGTAGAATATTTCTCTCAATAATAATGTATCGAATATTCGGTAAATGTAACTATTGAATATAATTGGTTTGATTTAATGTTGGAAAATCGATTTTTATAAAATTATGATGGGATAATCTGATTTGATGAAATATGAAAATTTGGTTTTAAATTACAAATTCGAGACTCTTTTAATTGGGTTGTCATGTATGAAAAATCTGCGGATTAGCTATTAAATGAATTATTTGGATTTAAATGGTGACTATTAGATTAAGAAATTTCCGTCGTAAAATTGGTAACAAGAATTATCGCCTTTAAACCAAAAATTACCAAAGGTTGTAGATTTACAATTTGACGAGTCAGTTTTAGAATAGGAATTTCTCTATAGGAGAAACCATGTCCGGCCCTGGGAAACCAGGTCGTGACACGATTCATTCCAAGTCACGACTATAGAGACTTGTTCCAAAAATTAAAAAGTCCCACACAAGGTTCTAAGAGTGTAGAAGGCTACTACAAAGAGATGAAGATAGCCATGATTCGAGCTAATATGGAAGAGGATCGAGAAGCAATTATGGCTAGGTTTCTAATCTAGTTAAATTATGACATTGCGAATGTATTGGAGTTGCAGCGCATTATGCTAAGTAGAATGACATGGTGCACATGGCCATCAAAGTGGAGCAACAATTGAAGCGAAAAAGTTCCACACGAGTTGGGAAACAATCAGGTTCTTCTTCTTCTTAGAAACTGTATTGGACCAAGAGGGATGAAAAACCTAACTTTCAGTCCAAGGCCGAACCTTTCAAAATTCACAAAGCTGGAGAAGTACACCGAACCAAAGTAAGACCAATTCCCAACCTTCTAGAAATAGAAAAATTAAATGCTTTAAGTGTTTAGGAACATGTCATGTTGTATCTCAATGTCTAAACATGAGAGTGATGATTATGAGGTACTGAGACCGAAGATGAGACGGATGATGATTACATGCCACCTTTGGAGGATGCATGTGATGTTGAATACCCGGTTGATAGAAACTTCTGATTGCAAGAAGAGTCTTAGTGCACAAGTCAAAGAAGATGAGATAATACAACGAGATGACATCTTTCATATGTCAATGATAAAGTATGTAGTATGATTATTGATGGGGGGAATTATACTAATGTGGCTAGCACTAGTTTGGTGGAGAAGTTGAATTTGCCAACTTTAAAACATCCTAGGCCATATAAGTTACAATAGTTGAATGATTGTGGAGAAATTAAAGTGAATAAGCAGGTACTTGTATCGTTCTAGATTGGAAGGCATAAAGATGAGGTCCTATGTGATATGGTGCCAATGTATGCAAGACATATTCTTTTGAGAAGACCATGACAATTTTATCGATAAGTAACTTATGATGGTTATACCAATAGATACTCATTTGTACTTAATAAGAAACCAATTACTCTTTTACCCTTAACCCCAAAGCAAGTGTACGATGATCAAGTGAGGTTAAAAATATAGAGTCACAAGAAAAATGAGAGTAAGAGAAAAGAAAAAGAAAAAAAAGTAAGAGAGAGAAAAATTCTAAAAGTGAGGAAAAAGAAGAGAGGAAACAAGTGAGTTTTTATGCGAGAGAGTGAGATTAAAAAAGCTTTATTTTTAAACCAACCTTTGATTGAACTTTTGTACAAAGAGGTTTGTTTTACCATTAACGATCTTAACCCCTCTCTGCCTAGTGTTGTTGTTTCTCTTTTACAAGATTTTGATGATATGTTTCCCGAAGAGGTGCCTAATGGTTTTCCACCAATAAAGGGAATCAAGCATCAAATTAATTTCATACCCGGAGTATCCATTCTAAATCGACCCTCATATAAAAGCAATCCCTGAGAAAACAAAGGAGCTTTAAAGGCAGGTTAGTGAGCTTATGGATAGGGATATGTACTTGAAAGTATTAGTCCTTATCCAATTCATGTATTGCTTGTACCTAAGAAAGATAGTACGTGGAGAATGTGTGTAGATTGTTGCCCCATCAACAATATCACAATAAAGTATCGACATCCCATTCCTAGATTAGATGATATGCTTGATGAATTGCATGGTTCTTGTGTGTTTACTAAAATTGATCTTAAAAGTGAATATCATCATCTTAGGATGAGGAAGGTGATGAGTGGAAAACCGCATTCAAAATAAAATATGGATTATATGAGTGGTCAGTTATGCCTTTTAGGTTAGCCAATGCACCTAGTACGTTAATGAGATTAATGAACCATGTTTTGTGTGTTTTTATTGAAAAATTTGTGCTTGTGTACTTTGATGACATTCTAATCTATAGCAAAAACTTAGATAAGCATGTTGAACATTTAAATCTTGTTTTAGATGTTTTAAGAAAAAGAAAAGTTGTTTGCTAACCTCAAAAAGTGTATATTTTGCATGGGTAAACTTGTATTTCTTGGTTTTGTTGTTAGTGCTAAGGGAATTGAGGTAGATGAAGAAAAGGTTAAGGCAATCAAATAGTGGCCGAAACCTACAAATGTGGGACATGTGAGAAGTTTTCATAGGCTGACTAGCTTTTCTCGGAGGTTTTTGAAAGATTTTAGTAGCCTAGCCATACCTTTAACTAAAGTTGTCAAAAAGAATGTGGGTTTTGAGTGGGGTGATGAGTAAGAAAAGACTTTTAATTTGATTAAGGAAAGATTAACTAATGCACATTTTCTTACTTTACTTAACTTTATAAAAACTTTTGAGATTGAATATGATGCTTCAGGAATAGGTATTTGAGCTATTCAAATGTAGAAAGGGTGTACCCTTGCCTACTTTAGTGAAAAACTAAATGGGACAGCCTTGAATTACCCTATATACGATAAAGAGATGTATGCATTGATTAGGGCGTTGGAGACTTGGTAACACTATCTTTGGCCAAACGAATTTGTGATTCACACGAATCATGAATCTTAGAAACATTTGAAGAGTCAATAGAAGCTGAACAAGCGACATACCAAGTGGGTAGAGTTTATTGAAATGTTTCCTTATGTAATCAAGTACAAAGAAGGTAAGAAAAATGTTGTGGTTGATACATTATCTAGAAAGTACGCCTTACTTTCTACCTTAAATGCAGAATTGTTTGGTTTTGAATACATTAAAGATTTGTATGTCGATGATTCTAATTTTGGTAATGTATTAAATGCATGTGAGAATAAATTATGTGTGCCTAAATGTTCATTGCGTGACTTACTTGTTAGAGAAGCTCATGGGGTGGTTTAATGGGGGCATTTTGGCATATCTAAAACTCTAGATGTTTTGCATGAACACTTCTTCTAGTCTCATATAAAACGTGAAGTGGAGAGAATTTGTGAGAAGTGTATTGTTTGTAAGCAAGTTAAGTCTAAGGTTAATCCTCATGGTTTGTATACTCCTTTGCCTATACTTAGTGAAACTTGGATAAATATTTCTATGGATTTTGTGTTAGGTTTACCTAGGTCAAAGAGAGGTTGAGATTCTAATATATGTGGTTGTAGATAGGTTTTCTAAGATGGCTCATTTTATACCATGTCATAAAACCAATGATGTATCACATATTGTTAATTGGTTTATCAAGGAAATAGTTAGGTTGCATGACATAACTAAGACTATTGTTTTAGATAGAGATGCTAAGTTCTTAAGCTATTTTTGGAAGACTTTGTGGGGGGTAAGATCAGAACTGAACTTTTATTTTCTACTACTTGTTACCCACACACTGATGGTCAAACCGAATTAGTTAATAGGATTTTATCTACTTTATTATGTGCTATAATACAAAAGAATTTGAAAATATGGGAAGATTGAATATTGAGTAGAATGTCTGGGCATTTAATGTGATTAAATAGGAAGAGACTAAATATATTTGGTATCTCGATATTCTAAATATTCCTAGTTGGTATTGGATTGTTGAAAATGATATTCAACAATTTAGGCTAGCTTGATCTAATGTTTTCTTTTTAAGAATGACGAATCTCAATCCATCAGTACGAGATACTAGAATATCTGCAAGGGGACTTAGTAAGTGGTAGTATGATATTGAACTTGATCATACTTGATATCTCACATGCTAGTTTTGCTCAAGTCAAAATAGGATATTTGAGTTGTGATGTATTTTGTGAATTTTTATACTTGATCTATTGTTTATTACATGTATGGGTTGCGATAGTTTGATAATACCAGGTATTGTCCTCTAACTATGGAACTTCAAAGGTTATCATTGGATATAATAGGACATACATGGTAAGATAAGAGTATGCAAGAAATAATCTATCACTCTTAGTAAAAATAGACGTGACCTATGTGATACAGTTTAATATAATTCACCCAAACCTTTAGGCAAAGAAGTTTAAAGATTGGGATGATATTCCAATCAGGTAGTATAAGAAATTATATTATTAATCAAATATATATAATTGGACTATGAGTTTTTAACATAACCATATCATCTTCGTCCTTTCAAGTACACATGTAGAGAGATTATGGAATACACATATCATATCATAGGAGATTCTCTAATTAAATTCCTAAAAACGTTATGGTTGGAACATAGGAGTTGCGGTACAACTGCAGTTTGAGAAAAGACTTAAGAGAAAAATAGTTTTCTTCTAGAAGGGTAAAATTGATATTATTCTATTTTTAATTGATTAGTAAATTAATTAATTAATTAATTTTACCATCCATCCTTTTGTATGAACCTAATAGGTTACACACAAATAGGTAATTTAAGTTAAAAGAGTTCTTTAAAAAGAAATAGGCAACAATGTTGAACATAAGAAATTCAGGGATCAAAGTGCAAATAAAAAATAAAAAATAAAAAAGTCCAGGGTTTTTAACCCTGGACAATATTTATAAGAAAGGGAAGACAAAGTGGCCATCCAACCCTATAGAAATCGGTCAATATGATGTGGTCACCCCTTTTCGTTGATTGTGTTTGTGAGATCTCTTTTCCATACCACACCACTAGTTTTGACTATGGCTATCTCTTGGATTCAAAATCAAAGTTGTTTTAGATTCTTGCAATTACATATAATCTTATATATATATATATATATATATATATATATATATCCCAAGAACACTCTTCTTATTGGATATTCTCTATGTGGATACCGTAGAGATGGTCCACATGTGTTGCCATTTGGATATCACTTCTCTTTCGCTGATCAAATCTTAATGCTCTTGGAAGAGTCTTTTCAAATCACTCCTCAAGAACTACTAAAAATGAAGATGAGGCACGAAAAGAGGTATAATATTTAAATATGACTTAATCTTTGTACATTATATATTGTTTCATATTATCATAAACAGATCCATGCTTAGGAAATTATTTGTGAAAGCTATTTTTTTTTTTTTTAAAATTAAATTCCGTTGCGTTCATATAGACATAATTCCCTTCAAGTTCCAAATCAAGGTCCATTCACCCTAATTCCAACGGAATTTTCTCTTTCCAATCAGTATAGTTATCACCACTCAGGGGAGTAATATGAGAGAAATCAAATTCGAAATAGATAAAGTTTGAACAACTGCAAATAAAAAACAGAGCTTACTAAAACATCCAATGAAGCCAAATATGGAATATTTACCCATGTAAATTAATCCAAACAATTAAATCATCGTATTATTTTAACTTTTATATAAGCTTAGATTCTAACAAGCAAGCATTTTAAGTTATTTTATAATGGGACTAGCAGTCTATCTCTAAAAGAATTTTCTAGGCCCATGGGCAACTTGGTAGCGCGCAAAATGCACTGCTACTTACACTCATAAGTATACGAGGTCTAAGTTTTAGTATAGTGTGATCGTTAAGATCGGGTTATCGTATCCACAGATATTGGTATCGTTACTATCGAATACCGCGTTTGTCGTGACCTAAGTTTATCTAGGTGAAAAATAAATGTAATTAATTAATTAAACTAATACTAATCTAACCTAAATTAAACTAATACGTGTTCGATTCCGATTTACTCACGTTTACGGTATTCGACCTATTTGACAACCTCGGTACGTAAACTCCACCGCCACCTCTCCCAAGTGTAAGACGAGGGAATATATGACTTCAAGCCAACGAAGAAGTCCCCCTCAACGTCTTAATGACCCTAGGTCACGTGAGTCTCACCCAGCATCATTGATTACACACAATCCAACTCCCTCCCGGGTTATTGGATCGTCGCGTTGTATTTACCCTATCGACAATCTCTATTCTAAAACTCCCTCGCCACCTCTCCCGAGTGTAAGACGAGGGATATAACGCGACTTTGAGTCAACGAAGAAGTCACCCTCAATGTCTTAACGACCCTAGGTAGCGTGTGTCTTGCCCCACGTCATCGATTGTCCACGATTCAAACCCCGACCGGGTTATAAAATCGTGGCGTTTGTTTACCGTAATCCGAATCCGGGGTTGGTCAAAACCCCATATTCTCCATTTACCATTCCAAGCATGATAAACAAATAATACGATAAATACAATCAAACTATGAAGAATATTCACAAAACAAAACACCGAATCATCCAAACAACGTATTTATAAATATAGTGTTAATCCCTACTACAATCCATATTTAACTCCAGGCCATAGCTGCATATGCAATAAAGATCGAGCTAAATATGCTCACATGATCCTAAGATAAATAAATAAGGAAAAACAATCGAAGAACTTAGCCTCGTCCGAAGATAAACCGCTAAGAACGCTCAACGATCGATTCGTCGTCTTCTCCACTTTGGGATGTAAGCTCCACCACTAAAATCCCTAACTATACCCTTAGATATAGCCTAAAGGGCTTAAAAATGTAAAAGGGGCAAGAGAGTCACAGGCCAAGGGGGAGGAGAGTGGGTATTTATAGCCAAAATATCTCAAAAATATCTAAAAATATCTCAAGACTGTGTAGGAAAAATCCGCCTAGGCGGTGGATTCTTCGCCTAGGTGGAGTTAAGTCGGTTTGGTCTGATCGCCTAGGCGGTGAAGTAGGCGGTGGATTGGGAGAACATTCTATTAGATTTCCGCCTAGGCGAAGAAAGCTTCGCCTAGGTGAGCGGCTGTCAGTAGCCTATCTGCGTCTTCTGCTGGATTTCCTCCTAGGCGATGGAATCTTTGCCTAGGCGGTCGTCCATCAGTAACATTTTGCTCTTCTGAACGCCTAAGCGGTGGGCCTGTTTCATCTTTTAGCCTCCGAGCTTGTTTATCCACCGTAACTTCGAACCGCTTTAGTTCGATCTCATCGTTTTCGCTCCAGTTTCCTATCTTTTTACCCCCACACACCTGATTTATACAAAAAGTATGAAAACTAATTAAAATATAATAAAATACTATATAAACATATTCGAAAACTAACAAATTCGGATTGGAAATAGATGGGTTTTTCACACCTATCACAACTCGATTTTTTTTTTAAACAAAATATTTCTATCTCATCCTAATTAAACACTTAAATATAACAAATACCCTATGAGGTTGAATTATTCTATTTCATGATTAATCACAATTATTGATGTCATTACCTTTATGTAACTACATTTAATATCACTAGGCATATTAAGAATATTATGACTATTGCTTAATTAGTCAAACATAAACTTAAATATGACATCAAAATTATTGTCTAAACTTTACGTCAATTATCAATCCTTTATATTTAGAAAAACCGAAATATGTATAAAAATATTATGCATAAGAATCGTAAATAAATTGGTACAAGTAGTGATTTTCAAAGAAAAACAAACTAGTCAAATATATATATATATATATATATATATATATATATATAAACCTCGAATGAAAAACACATTCCATCAATAACTTAGCATAATCATGGACAGTGACGATCAAAGAAATCCCAAGTACAAAATTTCAACGAAACCAAAAATTGGACTAGAGATGGTGCTTTAATACTAGATGTAACCAAATGTCATCAATTTTCATAAACTAAAACTAGAAACCCAAGAACACATAACTCCAACCATACTAATTAAATTCCTAATTTAATTGAAATCACAAACAATGAATACTATGATAAACGATTTGAGAATTATTTATCTAGTCTATCAAAGACCTTAATTCATGAGATTGATGGAGATATCACAAACTCTTCTTGTTAGACTAGAGACCCCATTTGCTCTCTCTAGGAAATTTACATAATATTTTCTAAAAAAACAAATTCTTTCCCATCAAAAGAAGAGAGTTTATATAGACGGGATAGTTATCTCTTTCCACCTGTCCCAATACCCCACTATCTAATGGAAATTTAACTAATATGGGGACACATGTCCCACTATCTAAAGGAAAAATAACTATATGAGAAGTTACCATTTAATAAAATATAAGAGCAACTCTAAAGAAGTTGCTATTTTTTGGTGTGCCATTTGTCCAAATGGCATTACCAAAATTAATATGGCATACCAAAATTTTTTGAGCACATCAAGGGAGTTGCAATATTTTGATGTGCCATTTTTTTTTAATTAAACTTAGAAATTAAAATACTTGTTTGTTGATTTTGAAATAATCGTTAAATTTCAATTTAACCGCCAAATTTTAATTGTTTAACAATTAATTCAACCCTTAATTACAAACCCTACCCTCCCTAATAACAAACCCACCCCTTCTCCCTAATTATAAACCCACCCACTCCTAATTCCCAACCCTAGTTTGTCCAAATGATTTGCCCCAAATAATATATATATATATATATATATATATATATATATATATATATATATATATATATATATATATATATATATAAAGAGAAAGAGAGAGCACGAACCGTGGAAAAGACGACGAAGAGTTGCGACTACGAAGACGAGGATAATAGAAGGTGAGGCACTGCGACTACGACGACGAGGATAACATATGGAGAGGTACTATTAGCGTTCGGGGACGGCGAGGAACTCTCAGATCTGGTATGGTTTTTGTTTTAATCTTCAATTGTTTGTTCAATTATATAGAGGATTCACTTCCTTTCCCTATGTTTTTGTCTGATTTCATGACTATTGGAGTAGACGTTGCTCCTTCAATGGTCAATTTGGCTTGTCATCTGCCTGTGCTAACTATGGCATAAGCAGACCACCTGTGCTGATGGCCTCTTCTTTGGAGTCATTTTTGGGGTTCAAACTAGCCAAAATGAAGATAGCACACTAGATAGCACTCCCGTTGGAGATGCTCTAATAGGCCCCACATTAACATTGTATTTAAAATAAAATAAAACAAAAGAAAAGGTGACTAACAAAATATACTTTAATAATTTTTGCTATAATCAACTAATTTGTTGACATACAATCAACTATCTCATTAGGCATTAAATCAGTTAAAATATACTTTAGTAATTTTAGTTATAATCAACTATATTTTTAATTATAATTGACTTTACGATTACGAATTAAATCTAACAAACGATAGTGTGAAAACAAATATGTTCAACTTTGGAAGAAAAAGATGATGTAAAGTTTTAAACTCGATTACATTTAACACGGACATATTAAACATTGCTTAACAAAGAAAACCCTTGAACCCCAGAACATTCAACACTGCCCATGGACTTAGTTCAATACATCACTGACATTATGTAGAAAAGAGGTCATAAAAAGCATACCACACGCAAAACAACTTATTAATCCAACGCATAAACAACACCCAAATGCAGAACTGAGCAGAGATTCAAGCCTCCCCATGGCCGATCAATGCCAGAAGCATCCTCTCATAATCTCCAGAAGTGTCTTTGGCAATTGCCCGGTCCAAAGGAACGCTGTTTCTTCGTTGGTACTCTTCTTTGATTCGGTGCATGTCAACCTCAGCCCGAGTGGTGATGACCCGAGTTAGAGCCCATTCGTCAGTCCCCATCTTGTTGATAGCCGATCGAAGGGACTTCTCGAAGTACTTCTCTGGGCATGTCAAGCACTTAAATGATGCCCTCAGCAAATTGAGATACGTATCGTTCAGATCAATTTTCAGATCCTGTTAGAATACGCAGAGTACAATCAGAATGCATTTAAATAAATAATTTAATAAATTCATGGAATTTTGAATTTTTTTAATTTTAAAATAACATCATTTGCAAATTCGATGTTTGAACACACTTTTTAAAATTGAAAATTTACTGATGTAATTTCACCTCGACATTATGATGTGTACCTCATTTAGAAGGATTTTATAAATCAAGGTTCTTGTTAGGAGCTCTTATAACATGCACATAATTGATAAAAACTCCTGAACGGGTACTTCTCCCCATCTCTGTTGCACCAAATAATTTGAGTTTCAATCCTACCCTTTTCCCTTTGAACACGCTCTAAAAAACACAGGACTAAAGCCACCTTTAAAGAAGCTTGCAGGACTAAAACACACTTTTAAAGAATAAGGCGAGATTATGCCTCAAGTAAAATTTAAAATAGGCTTAACAATAGATTAGAGTTCCTCATTAGAGTTTCAAACAATTATCCCATTATAAAAATCTCTCATTAGGAAAATTTGGAGATGTCAGTATACCACCCTCCTTAAATACCATTTTCAAATTGAAATGAATTTTACAAATTCCTTTAAGAAGTTACTATAGAAACCCAATGGGCCTAATTCACTCTCAAACAACGCCTTGAAAGAGGAGGATTGCCCTAGGCTTTATATATAGCTCAGGATCAGGTAACACAAGCGAAGTGGGATTCAACAATAACCAAGCAAGGAATTTTAATTATGAATTTCAGAAATCTCTTCTCAAATAAAATCCCAACCCAAAATTCCTTCACTCAAACACACCCTCAAAGTAATGAATATTAGAAGTAGGAGTAACCTTGTTGATGGCATTTCCAAAATGATTATTGTACTGGTTGAGGGTTGCATTGAGCTGTGCTTTACTCCTCGTCGTTAGAATCCTGATGAGCTCTTCATCGTTATAAACCTTCTCACATATCTTATCATGAAGTATCTTTGCTTCCGATTTCGCCAGTATCATGTTCACCTCCTCTCCCTCGTAACGGAATGAACTCACAAGGGGAACCAAAAGCTGTGAGGGAATCAAAAATACGCATGAACAGACCAGACAATTTTAACTATAATACATGTAAATCACGGATAAATACATGCATTCTTCCCCTACTCTCCAAATTGATGCATCAGAACATTGTAAAAAAGGCATAGATATTCAACATCTATTCTATTCTATCAAAATAGAACCAAAACAGGTAACAAATCTCTAAAATGAGCTATAAGGTTAACATGGTACCTTGCGGATGTCACCGCTTGTATGATATGCAACATCTTCCTCAAGGGACCTCTTGTAACGCGCATGATAGGCCTCCTTCACCTTAAACAGGTCATATGAAGATCTGGTGCAACCGATTTCCATGATAACCCAATTGTTTGCCGTTAACATCTTTGTAGCTTCGTTAGCCAAGAAAGCATCCCGCTCAGCCGGAGCGAGCGTCCATAGAAGCACCGCCCTCTGTTTTATTACAACAACAACAACAAAAAAAAAAAAAAAAATAGGTAGACATAGCATGTATCAGCCTTCTAAACCATTAAAGAGGCTAAGGTGGCGTTTGGTTAGTGTTTCTGCTTTTCTGTTTCTACTTCCAATAAATTAGGATGGGAATTCCGTTTCCAAACTGGAGTATTCTGAGAAAAGTTACACGTGTAAATGACCATGGTCCTGAAATTGTTTCTTCCCATTTATGTGAACTGAACAACAAACATGTTTGGTTGCAACATTTGTTAGTTTTTTTTCTTTAAATGTATGGTGGCCGGCGGGATGGTGGTGGCCAACGGGTGGTGATGGCCGGCGAGTTGATGGTGACAATAGTTTTGTGGGAATGAATAGGAATCCACATTTTTTTGTTTATCAGATTCTTAAGGAATTCAAGAAATACTCCCAAGATTTTGGGAACAGAAACGTGTTTACCAAACGCGTTTCTGTACATTAATCCCAAAATTCCAGGAGCAGGAATAGAAATCAGGGAACGGAAACAGTAACCAAATGGGACCTAAATGTTTCATCAGGTTCTATTTCAAAAACTGACCTCAAAATCACTTGAAAGTTCTTTTTCCAAATCTTTTAGGAGATCTTCTCCATAGGCTGCGACATATGTTTCTCTAATCAAATTGCGCTGTGCTGCATTTCTATGAGCCAAAATCTTAATTATCAATGCCTCATTTGTTCCCCACCCTGCACGTGTAAAGATCAAATGCATATAAGAACTGTGGGAAACAAATGCACATTTTTGACATTTATCTCACATTCTCACCAACCAAATTTCTGAATCAGTTTAATAACTTTTGTACTCATTTTCGAAAAACTGAATCGTCTAGGATAAAAAAATTAGAGAAACTACATAATGTTTTAAAGCAAAATTTTAGTAGAACCATGAAAAGATAACGACAAACAAAAGATTCACAAGTAATCAAGAAAAAAGCTAAAGAATGAAAGATGAACCAGGAACAGAATCAAAAGAGAATGAAATAGATAAGGAGCAGTCAGCCAGAGAAACTACATCACTAATGAATACTGACCAAACATCAGTGATTTTTTTTTCCTTATATATTCCGCAGTAAGTTGTGTTTGGGCCAACTTACGTACAACTCGACTAATCCCCTCCCCGGACGATCTTAAGGTGCACTCCCCTGGTGCATTCAGAGTTAAATTCAAAATTTAATTCCTAGAGTGCTCGCTTGAGAGTCGAACCTGGTTGACAAGAAAAGAGAATAACTCCCTTTGCTAACCGGATTAACACCTCTTGGGTACCGGATTAACACTTCTTGGGTATCAAACATCAGCTTCTGAAGACTGAGTTTAACAAATTAGAATAAATATTCTCAAAAATCATACATATAACAATCGTGGCCTCAATGAAACATGCAGCCTCCAGAAATCAGTTGACAATGATCTAAACTATAACCGGTAACCTGCTCAGCGTGTAAGTCAATAAGGCCAATCGAAAAAGAATTTTACGCATAGTACAGATCGCGATAATTTCGTTCGAGCAGACTGAAATTTCAATCTCCTGATAAAACTTCAGTCGGAGTGTACAGAATGAACGATCTAACTTTTAATCATGAAAGTAAGTATATCAAACGAAACGACCGCCGATCTGATAGCATGAAATGCGATGAAATCGATCAAGTTGTTAATTGTACGTACTACATATAGCACCTAACATAAATTGAAGAAGCGAGAATATACATAAGAAATGAAAGCGAAAAACGTGAAATTGATTATATTCAAGAAAAGAAAACCTGCAAAAGCTTTCCGGAGTTGCTCGCAATCTTCGGCTGCGGATGGAACCGGGGAAGGAACTGTAAGCGTCGCCATTGCTCTCTCTATCTCTACCTCTCTCTGCGCTCTCCTCCTCTCTCTCGCCTTCTCGTTGCCTGCGTAGAATCGGAAACGTGGATTTAAGTTGGTGAGGTCTTGAAAGCGATATGCGTTTCTCATAGAGAAATGAATAATAAATGGCAAAAAGTCATCGAATGCTCCGACAACGTACCCGATTTGTTGAAAATAAAAAATTACAAGAGATGGTCACGGCGCATAGGTGTCATCGATCGTTTTTTGGAAAGACACTTTACACTATAATAATGTCACGTTATGTTTCACTATTGGCCCTTAATTGGTGAACATTTTAAAGTCTTACAATTAGTAAATTGGTGAACATTTTTTAAGACTGAGTTTAACAAAGTCTTTACATGCAACGTGTCACGAGTCAAACCTTTTTGAGGGTAGAAAATGGATCGTGCAGCACTAATTAGAGGATCGCCTAATAGTAAGTTTGAAAATCAGATAATCTTGAATAGCGGAAACGGTTTTAATAGAAACGAATTTCACTACAACAATACATGTCAGCAATGCAATGAGAATACAATTATAATAATAATAATAATAATAATTGTATTAATATTAAAAGTTACAAGGTGTGAAAGATTTGAATGACTTCAAGAGTATGTAAAAAAAATACAAGTGATCACAACAGATATCATTATACTCGAGGAGACATAATGGGGTCTTCTTACAAGAAATGAATGAAATAAACTAAATTAATTTAAAATAAACTAAACTAGTCTAGAAAACAAATTAAAAGGGTTACGGACAAGCGACCATATGAGAGAACAGGCATTGGACAAGCTAAGACCGTTACACTCTCCCCCACTTGAGCATTCGACGTCTTTGTACACTTCTTCCGATGATACTCCTGATTTTGTCTGCGGTTGTTGCGTCTTCTGCTTTCTTCCGGATAGGTTAACTTTGTAGAGCTTATCCATTGAATGAGGATACAGTGGCTGGTTTACAACAATTTCACTAAAGCCCAAATTGACATCAAAGTACTTGTGCAGATTGAAGCAAGAATCAATATTTCTCAGAAGATTCCACAATTGAGTATCATGTTTGAGAAACTGTGCAGCGGTGTCCCTGAAATAGATAAATTGAAGTAATGGAGATAAGGTTGTTGAACTCAAAGCTTTATCCACCATGACAATGGTTATACATTTATTTCCTGAAACTCCAACCCTCGGCACACAAAATCGATACCTCCATATTTTTTAATGTAGTCCCGCCGAAAGCAAGTGGGTCTTTGCACCATTGGCTAACAAGAAAATAGATTGGCCCAATAGAAACTTGATATCAATAGATTTTTCCCTGTCCGGATGAGGGAAAAACTCATCTGGAAGTTCTCTTGAAAAAGAAATTCTAGCATAGTCAAACAACTCTTTAACTGAAATTAAATATGAAAATTGTGGGTTGGTTTCTCCCCCACTAAACACTGGAAGGTCGTCTTGATGTTCCCCTATCTCAAGCTGCAAATCGAATAATGCGTTGTAGGAATGACACACGATCAATCTCCTATCATACAAAGCGAATCTACAAAAGGCATTTGGACCGCCTTGGTGTTCATAAAGAATTCCATCTCAAATATCAGTTGAAAATCATCCATGGGAACAATGGTGAAGTTGAAGAACCCATCCCACTGTGTGTACCGTGTTGGCGACTCCAACCACGGGACGCGCTTCAGAATTCATGGCCTTCAATCTCCCTGAGTACTTCTCGACACATAAGCCCAGTCGGTTAACTTCCTTATCGGACATAAAATTGTGTGTAGTACCAATGTCAACTAAAGTACTAGAGTTCTGCCCATTAATTTGAAGATCTACGAACATGAGGTTCTTCTTATTTGAGACCTTTTTCGTTGCGACCGGTTGCCGCTTCATAGCATTCAACAAACGAATTGTACCCATTTAATGGGCATCAAACTCATTTGAAGTTTCCTCATCCTACTCTACGATATACTTTCCCTGACGATCATTTTCTTCCTGAATCAATACTTGCAGCGCAGACAAAGTATGTTTATGTGGACAATTGGATACATCATGATTCTTGTTGTACAAAAAGCAAGGAGTTGAATTTTATGGGGCTTGTTTGCCCCACTGAGGCTTTTGGTTTGTCAAACCAAATGATGCCCCTAAATTACTAAATGATTGACCAGATTTTGAGTATTGGTCTCGATGTGGACTCTTCGACAGACTCCTTAAAGCAAAATTTGAGTTGGAGTTTCTCCAACGTCTTGGGGGGCTTTCCCGTGAAGATTGACCTCATCTTCCATCATTACGAGAGACGTCCTTGTATTTCCTCTTATTATGGTTAGTGGTAGGTTCAAAAGAGTAATAAGTTACTCTTTCTATGGTAGGAACAGCAACAGAGAAATTAGTAGGACGTTGTCTTTGTATTTCCTGACGTATCCAATCTTTCAAGCCATCTAGGAACCAAAATAACTTATCCTCTTGGGCATTGTACGAATGTCCAACATGAGAGCCATAAACATCTTGACATAGTCTCGGATGTATTCGGTCTGTTTCAGCTCTCTCAATTGTCGTCGAGCTGTGTACTCGACATTTTTCAGAAAGAATTGTACCTTGAGTTCACCCTTAAGGCGTTCACAACTATTGATAGTTTAGCATTCCATCATGATGTCTGCATATTTTGTTCGCCACCATAATTTAGCATCACCGATAAGATACAGGGAAGTTGTTGTCACATTTTCTTCCTCGGATGTTACTCAACTGGCCTGAAAGTATTGCTCCATATCAAAGAGAAAGTTTTCAAGCTCCTTGGCATCTCTCGCTCCGCTATATGATTGAGGTTTGGGAATGCGAACCCTCGAAGTAGGTTGTCCAGAGTCTTTAGCAAGAGCTCGATACACAATGTTTCTCAATTCTTTAGCTCGCCTTGGAGCTCAAGGACTGACTTTTCCATCTGAGCATGATGGCCAACGGATGTCTTGGCAACTAGGCCCATCTGTTCGATCTGGTGATCGATTTGAGGGTTCTGAGATGTCCCCTCCCCATTAGCATCGGGGCTTCACAGAAGAGCTATAACAATGTCAATGCGGGCAACACTTTGTTTAAGCGCGTTGCGACGATCTTTCGCCGATATGGTTTTTCAACGACGTGGTCAGACAACGGATCGATACGTTACTCTAATACCAACTGTCACAGGCCGAGCCTTTTGAGTCTAGAAAATGGACTGTACAGCGCTAATTAGGAGATTGCCTAGTAGCAAGCCAGAAGATCAGAAAATCTTGAATAGCGGAAACGGTTTTAATAGCAACGAGTTTCACTACAATAACACGTACCGACAATGCAGTGAGAATACAATTACTACAACAACAGCAATTGCATTAATATCAAAGGTTACAAGGTGTGAAAGGTTTGAATGATTTCAAGAGATGTCCGCCCACATAGTACTTTAAGCAAAAAAATACAAGTGACCACAATAGACATCATTACGCTCGATGAGATATAATGAGATCTTCTTACAAAAAATGAATGAAATAAACTAAACTAAACTAAACTAGTTTATAAAACAAATGAAAAGGGTCATGGATAAATGTTCATCTGTGAGAACAAGCACTAAACAAGTTAAGATTGTGACACAACACATGTGGACCTCAAGCATAACTCCTAGACATTCACATGAAATACACGTGAGGTTGAGTCCAATGCATAGGTACTTGAGGACTTTGTTCAGTGTCCTAGCTTGAATACCAAAGACTTTATCAATATCGGTTACAATTTGAGTCTTCCAAGCATTAAGCTGGAATACACACGAGACACATCATCCTCAAGTTAACTGAGGACGTGAACCCATGACTTGTGCATGGGCTGTAAAGAATGGTTGTTGAATCTCACTATATAAGGAAAGAGAATCAGATATTCAATATAACAACCCATAACTCATCAACCCCACGAATCTCGTAGACATCAATGGGAATTGGCCAAAATATATAAGTACCAAGGGGAGATGTCAGGAAAAAGTACAAATTAAATTTCTTAGTTGTTACTATGCAAAATTCATGCCATAATACTCTGTTGATTCTCAAATTGGAGGTGCAATGCCGGTAGTGCACCTGTGTGTACGTTGTTTTGTAGGGGTTTAAAGACTAGGTAGATCATATTCCAAATTGAATCTGACCATATGCGACGATCTATTTTTTGACATTATAAGATTGGCATCGCTTGTGAAAATAACAAGATTGTTTTTTACATTCTTGCGAATATTTATGCTTACTTTTTGGTTCAGAATCATGACCAGTGCTTACAAAACTGATAGACAACCTATCTATATCGCATAACCGTGCATTGTCCCTTTCAGCGAATCTCCTTTGTTGTTGATAGAGTGGATAAGAGAAATGCGAGATATCTCCCTAAACATGCAACGGATTATTGCCGGGCAAACTCAACTACTGCCACTACCACCTATACAACAAGGCAACACGCTTCTTAAGGTAAAGTACAAGACATCATGTATAAAGGCAAAGGGCCAGATAAAAGCATCATCAGGAAGATGAGCTTATGAGATAATGATAGGAGTTTTGATGCAAGACAAAGCATCTTGACAATGCAAATGGATAATTACACTGAGCATATCTCGTACCCCAAAGAGTTGAAAGGGACTTCCCAAGCATGCAAACAACATTCACTCCAAGATAGGTCCTGGTAGGGCGTAAAATACACCGCTACTTACTCTCGCAAGTATACGAGATCTAAGTTTTAGTATAGTGTGATCGTTAAGATCGGGTTATCGTATCTACAGGGATTGTTGTCGTTACTATCGAATATCGTGTTTGTTGTGACCTAACTTTATCTAGGCGTAAACAAATGTATTTAATTACTTAAACTAATACTAATATATCCTAAATTAACTACACTAATATGCTAATATGTTTTAGGGTGAAGAATTGCCTAAGGATTAACGTGTTTACAAATACGTGTTCGATCTTGATTTACTCACGTTTATGGTGTTCGACCTAGTTGACAACCTCGGTACGTAAACTCCACCGCCACCTTTTCCGAGTGTAAGATGGGAGAATACATGACTTCGAGTCAACGAAGAAGTCCCCCTCAACGTCTTAACGACCCTAGGTCACGTGAGTCTCGCCTAGCGTCATTGATTGCACACAATCCAACTCCCTCCCGGGTTATTGAATCGTTGCATTGTATTTACCCTATCGACAATCTCTGTTCTAAAACACCCTATCCACTTCTTCCGAGTGTAAGACGAGGGATATAACGCAACTTCGAGTCAACGAAGAGGTCCCCCTCAATGTCTTAACGACCCTAGGTAGCGTGTGTCTAGCCCCACGTCATCGATTGTCCATGATTCAAACCTCGACCGGGTTATAGAATCATGGCGTTTGTTTACCCTAATCCGAATCCGGGATTTTGTCAAAACCCCGTATTCTCCATTTATCAATCCAAGCATAATAAACAAACAATACGATAAATACAATCAAACTATGAAGAACAATCACAAACGAAAGACCGAAATCATCCAAACAACGCATTTATAAATTATAGGTTAATCCCTACTACAATCCATATTTAACTCGGGGCCATAGCTGCATATACAATGAAATAACGAGCTAAATATGCTCACATGCTCCTAAGATAAAGAAATAAGGAAAAAAGGATCGAAAAACTTAGTCTCGTCCGAAGATAAATCGCTAAGAACACTCCACGATTGATTCGCCGTCTTCTCCACTTCGGGATGCGAGTCCACTACTAAAATTCCTAACCCTTGGCTTAACTATAGCCTAAAAGGCTAAAAAATACAAGAGAGGGAAGAGAGATACCGGCCAAGGGGGAGGAGATGGGGTATTTATAGCAAAAATATCTAAAAATATCTCAAGACTGTGCAGAGCAAATCCGCCTAGGTGGTGGAAATTGCGCCTAGGCGGAGTTAGGTCGGTTTGGTCTAATCGCCTAAGCGATGAAGTAGGTGGTGGACTTGGAGAACATTCTGTTGGATTTTCGCCTAGGCGGTAGAATTTTTGCCTAGGTGATCGGTTGTCAGTAGCCCATTTGCGTCCTCTGCTGGATTTCCACCTAGGCTGTCGTCCGTCAGTAACATTTTACTCTTCTCTGTATTTTTACCGCTTAAGCGGTGGTCTGAACGCCTAAGCGGTGGGCCTGTTTCATCTTTTAGCCTCCGAGCTTGTTTATCCACCGTAATTTCGAACCGTTTTGGTTCGATCTCATCGTTTTAGCTCCAGTTTCCTATCTGTTTGCCCCACACACTTGAGTTATACAAAAAGTATGAAAACTAATTAAAACATAATAAAATATTATATAAACATATTCGAAAACTAACAAATTTGGATTGGAAATAGATAGGTTTTTCACACCTATCAGGTCCTCGAGTACAAGTTTCTTTACTCAAGAGAGAATGAACCTATTGTCGGTCTTAGTGGTCTCTCTTACAAATGCCCAAGGAAATGGTCAAGCAACAGATTTGTCTTCAATGATCCATCTTATTCGATATAGGTATCCTCGGGGTCTCGATCAAAGACCTACCAATCAGATAAAAATTGTCAAGCAAATTATTTTTTTTGGGCCCAGGTTCATGCTATAAATGAGAAACTTAGATAGATCGAGAAGAGAGAACCCAATGTCTAGAACATTGTGGAACAGAGCACACTATTCTTTATTGGTTGAGTCATTAAGGACAAATTACGATCAATTTCAAGGTATCGTACTAATCGAGACCTATTAAGGGAATACTGACCCAATCGAATACCTCAATTCTTATCATGCTCACATAAACCTGTGTAGGGAGTGGATTTAATCAAGTATTAGGCATTTTAAGTATCCCTGGTTAGGACTGCGAGGGAGACATTGAAATCGTGGGCCTTTGACTCATTTAGGTCATTAGGCACGACTTTTGTTCCCCGATTCATAAGTGTTTATACGTAAAACTGGTACACACCTCGAGTATAATCTAATCGAATGACATGTGGGTCCTTTTGCTGAGATGGAGTCGTCGGTTAAAAATTCTTCACATGAGCTGTGCTGGGTCCTAAGAGGACTGACTAGCTATGTCCAGAGTCTTGCTCCTCTAGGGGTGTACCTGCAGAAGGTTCAGATCAGGATTTATCTCGGTGAAGCCCTTCCGGTATAGTAATCAGTGTTCAGAGAGAAAAGTACAATAATGCAGCAAGTAAACAAATGAACTTGCGCATAATGTAAAGCATATCTCGGGCTTACATAGCCCCCGATATATATAGGAGTTGGAGATGATTAAGCGAGACTAAACATGGTTAATTAGTCAAAACCCTGTGTTTAGACGATAATCCAGGATGTTTAGGTGATAACTGTTGGGCTTGGGCTTTTGGGCCCATTTGGCGAAGCCCACGGGCCTTTGTCAAGCTTGTGATGGTAAGCTGGTGGAGGAGAGCGGAGATCCATGGAGTCTTAAAGTAGAAACAAGCTGGAAGGGTGAGCTGGTTGAGGTGAACGGCTGAGTCCCTAAAATTGATCGTCCAAGGCACGGTGCAGAGCTCAAAGCGGCACGTCCCTGCGAGGTTTCTCGCTCCTCCCTAGTTGCAAATGAGATTCCAAGGAGGATCTGTGGTCGGCGTATGCTCTAGCGTAGCGTTGTGGATTCTGAAATACGTCTCTGTCACTACAAGGACGGACACGTGCCTGGGTCCCAAATGCTGACTCAGACGTGCCCAAAAATACCCTCATCAATAAGTAATAAGAAGAGGGCAAATAATCTTTCCAATCTACTTTCTATTCGACAAAGAAGAGACGAAGGCCTAAACGCGTATCTAGAAAGATTCAGGAAAGAATCTAACCAAGTGGAAGATCTCAACAATAGTATAGCTATGGCGGCCTTGATGAGTAAAATTTGGAAGGGTCCCTTCCTCTACGAAATGGCTAAGGTACCACCCAAGACCTTGGACTTGGTATTTTCCTTATCAATCGAATTTATTTCTAATGAAGATATGTACCACTGCCCAAGAAGAGGATGAAAAAGATCATAAAGGCAAGAGAAAGTCGATGAACAGAGCTTTAACAATTTTGGTTAAGATGAATCCTGATGAAAGAAAAAAAAAAAAACCAAGATTGGAGTAGGTCTGACAAGAAGCCCAAGAGGACAAGATTCTCTCTTCAATACTCGAACTTCACACCCCTGAATGCTCATTTGAGCACGGTGTTACTACAAATCATGGACAAGAAGCTGGTAAGGTGGCCACAATCTTTGAAGAACTAAGGTAAGACTTGCAACTCAGACAATGGTGTAATTTTCACCGAGATCACAGGCGCAACACCAACAATTTCTACGACCTGAAGAATAAGATTGAAAACATCATCTGAAGAATTCATTTAAAATAGTTTACTGCTAACCGAAAATAATATAACCAACGAGAATGAGGTAATGAAAGACCCGAAGTTCGAGGAGCCTCGGGAGAGACCTCAATAGCTAACCAGACAGCCCATACTCATAAGGGAAAGATGAAGAATGGGAATTATGTGTTCTACGTGTCCAAGGCCTTGATCGTCAAGCATGAGGCAATCACATTTACCGACAAGGACCTAAGGGAGTTCACACCCCTCATGATAATGCCATGATTGTGACATTGCAAATCGCCAACTACAATGTTTGTCATGACAATGGGGACTCAATAGAGAAAAAAATAGCTCTAATCTTTTAACAAGATATGGATTAGACAAGATAAGTTGAAGCCCATCATAATACCTATAGTCGATTTTGGCGAAGAAATCCACTAGGCTATATTAAGCTTCAGCTAACTGTCAAAACTGAACCAAAGCACTCCATTGTGGCTATCGGGTTTATGGTAGTGGACTGACCATCAACTTACAACGCCATCAGCGGAAGGCCATGCTTGAATACATTGAAGGCAATCACATCCACCTACCACATGGCAATAAATTTACTTACCAAAAATGGGGTTAGGGAGGTACGAAGAAATCAAATCAATGCTCTTAAATGCTCCATGATGGCCATCCCACAATATAAACAATAGAACAAGGATGATGATGAGTATGCACTTCCTGAGTATATGCTCAATGTCTCAAGGATAGGGGCCATCATGGAACCAAAGGAAGATAATCCAAACCAGCCCCGACCACGACCAAATGAGAATCTGATCTTAGTTGGCATCCACCTGATAATAGAGAAAAGAACAGTGCAAATCAACTCGGAACTGCTCAAGGATTTGAGAGAGAAGCTGATCTACCATCTCAAATCCAACCATTATATGTTTTTCATGTCACATAAAGACTTCTCCGATATAGACGTGGAGATCTTCATGCATTGCCTCTACGCGAATCCTGACCACCCACATGTTCGGTTGCAATAAAGAAAGTTCAGGCCTAAAAGACAGAAGGTTATTGAGAACGAGACCAAAAAATGCTACTCGATGCTAATACGATACGATCGATGAAATTAACTTTCCATTCTAGTTAGCCAACATTGTGTTGGTGAAGAAGAAGACTGAAGAGTGGCAGATGTATGTTAACTTCACCGACAGCAACAAGGCTTTTCCAAAAGATTTTTTCCCCTTTCGAAGATCGACGTAATAGTTCCATGACAAGTTTTGAAGAATAAGACTAGAAAGTTGTGGACGTGTGTTAACTTCACTGACATCAACTAAAGTGGAAATTAACTATCCACTTCTAGTTAGCCAACATTTTCTTGGTAAAGAAGACGACTAAAAAGTGGCAGATGTGTGTTCACTTCACCGACATCAATAATGCTTTTCCAAAAGATTATTTTCCCCTTTCTAAGATCGACGTAATAGTGTCAAGACGAGTTTAGAACTACTAATCATTTTGTAATCCTTCTCGGGTAACAATCAAATAAGTATGCACACCTCCAACAAGGAAAATTTTGTCTTCATTGTAGATAAGAGGTTGTACTACTATTAGGTTATGCCATTTGGATTGAAAAACACTAGGGCAACATACCAAATGCGGGTCAACAAAATATTTGCCAACCTGCTCAAAAAGACAATAGCGGTCTACATCGACGACATGCTCGTAAATAGAAAAATAGTGACCGACCACCTTCTGGAATTACAATTGTGCTTCGACATACTAAGGCAGCACAAGATAAAGCTAAACCTGAGAAATTGTGTTCAGAGTTAGGGCACAAATTCCTCGGGCACATGGTGACTAAGAGACTAAGGGCATGTTTGATAAAAAAATTAAGTACTTAAAACTGATTATATTAAGTACTTAATTAATTAAGTTTGTTTGATAAATATAATTAATATCACTTAATTAATTAAGTTAACTTAAAAATTAAGTCAAAATGTGAGTAAAAAATTAAGTCAAGACCCCTTCACTTATTTCATTTTGCTTAATGCACTCTATTATTTTCCACTTAAAAAAAATATATTTTGACCATTTTACCCTTGATCCCCTATGAGCGTTTAATTAGAGTTAAAATTAATGAGAATTAAATTAATTTTGGATTATTTTATGATTTTAATTTTTTTTATATTTAAATTATTGTTATAATTTAATTTAAGCAATCAAACTACATAAAAAATACATAATATTTACATATTTTTTGGTTAATTTCTACTTTTAATTTTAATATAATTTTATTTTTTTTAAATAACACCCTGATTTTATTATTTTGTTCTCAAATTTTAATTTTTTTTCACATTATCTTGATTAAAAAATAGTTATGCAAAGTATACAATTTTCAACATACAAATTTTGTACTTATCAAACAAATAAAAAAAAATTCAACACTTCAATTTTCAGCACAATTTTATCAAACAATCTTCTTAAATTTTAAGTACTTAAAATTTCAGCACTTAATTTTCAGCACTTAAAAATTAAGTCGTTATCAAACAAGCCTTAAAACCCGAATAGATAAAATCCGTCCAATACATTGCATCCCGAGGACTGTTCAAAACGTCCCATGCCTAACTACGCCTACTATGGCCTCCAATCGATTTATTTCCTAAGCGTCAGACAAATGCTTGCCTTTCTTGAAGACACTTCGGCAAAACAATGAAATGAATAGAACGAAGGGTGTGAGGAGTCTTTCCAAGCCTTGAAAAAATACATTTTAAGTCCACTGGTTCTGACGACCTCAAGCATTGGGAAGGATATATTCATCTACTTGGTGGCCTCGGCAACTGCAATGAACTCCGTACAGGTGGTAGAGGAAGGTCCCCACCTTCGTATGAGTCATGTCCTAATTGAGTTCTTTACTGAATAAATAATTTATTTATTTTTTAAATTACTAACACCGAGTCTATTTCGTCTTAATTACCGAAGACGAGTATCCCGGTGTTTGAAACATGGGGATCAATTTTTTTAATTGAATGGTCCCGATGTTGTGAATACTGGGATCATTTTTTTTTTTAATTGAATGGTCTCATTGTTGTAAACACCTGGACCATTTAAATTCAAACGGAGATGTGCCGTTTGTTGATCAAATAGTACAATGTACCGTTTGACTAAGCAGCTTGGTCAGTGACCAAGCTGCTTTTGCAGCAGTAGCTGCTTTTAAGCAGCTACTTTTGGTCCCAATGTTGATAACACCGAAACCAAATTTGTATAAATTCTCCTCGCCCCCGGTCTAAACTTACATTTGCCTCCATCCTTGTTCATATTTCTTATTGTTAGTGTCTATTTATAAAAAAAATCACAATTTCACGTCTTCCTCCTATTACAAAAGGTAAGTTTAATTTCTTTGTTAGTTTAATTACTATATTTTTTACTTGTTTAATATGTTAGTTAGTTTACTTATTTAATTTATTAATTAATTGGTTAATTTAATTAGTAGTTTAGTTAGTTTACTTTTTAAGTTAGTTTGTTAGTTTAATTTGTTAATTTAGTTGTTTAATTAAAAATTATGCACTTTGGCCTCTTAAAGTTTAAAGTTTAAGTAAATTATACATGTGTGAGAAAATATAAATTGTAATATATTATTTTTTTTAAAATTATTATTTAGTTAATTAGTTAAAATTTTTAATTTAGTTGTTTAATTAAAAAATATGCACTTTGGCCCCTCAAAGTTTGATTAATTATACATGTGAGAAAATATAAAAATAAAAGTAAGTTTAATTTATTTGTTAGTTTAATTACTATAGTTTTTGCTTGTTTAATTATTTAGTTAATCTGTTAGTTAGTTTACTTATTTAATTTGTTAATTATTTGGTTAATTTAATTTGTTAATTTTGTTGTTTAAATTCTTAGTTAGTTTGTTAGTATAATTTGTTAATTTAGTTGTTTAATTGAAAACTATGCGCTTTGACCCCTTTAAAGTTTGAGTAAATTATACATGTGTAAGAAATCATAAATTGAAATATAAAATATAATATATTATTTTTAAAAAAAATATTAGTTAGTTAGTTACTTAATTTGAGTTTAATTTGTTAATTTAGTTGTTTAATTAAAAATGTGCACTTTGGCCCCTCAGAGTTTGACAAATTACACATATGGAAAAATATAAAATGAAATAGAAATTATAATAGATTGTTTTTTAAAAAAAATTGTTAGTCACTTAATTAGTTTATTTTTTTAATGTGTTTGAAAAATTTTATATTCCATTGAAAGTTAAAGTTAATTAAATTATTGACTAAATTAAAGCAAATAAAATGAAAAGAATTGAAAAATATACATGGACAGAGATTCGTATCGTTCAATAGGACGTCACTGGTTTTTGGAAGACAAATTCTCATACTCTTTAGATCCAAGAGTTTGTTACTCTTCATGGTAGGTTACAAGAATGCGGAATGAATACACTTATCGTGTTAACCAATCAGAGATTATGGTGGATGGATGCAAGTAATATAATATTTCAATAGTGCATCAATTGGCCAGAACAATACCAATGGACACGCCGCATAACCTTCAGATGGCGATACATCGCTACCGCAAAGAAAATAACCGAATGCAAATTCAAATTTTTCGATACGAACTTGAAACGACAACATGTAAGCGTCTCGAACAAAGTTTGTTTGCCCAAGTGCGTACTTACATAAGATGCACAAGGAATCCTTAATATCAATCAGATATTGAAATGTCTGATTATGATAGTAATGTTTAATATTTTTGCCTTAGTGAATTGCAGTTTAATTATGTATTTCCTTTGAAGTCTAATATATCGTTTGTACGTTAAATTAAAATAATGCTACTTCTTTCAAACAACTGACTTTCTCTCTTTCAATTGATATGTGGTGTTGGGTTAGCGTTTTTTAATTAAATCTCGTGTACATAAGTTCTAAAACATCATTTTTCAGTAATTATGTTTTAAAAAACTATTTTTTTTTTATTTTTTTTTTGTAAACTTGTAATGTGCAGTATAATATTTGTAAAGAAACTGTTCAGCCTTTCATTTTCGTGATGTCTTCACATATTAATTTAAGTGAAGAAAACTCATTTGGTTTTTTAAGTGAGGAGAACTCATATGGTGTTTGGAGTTGGCCTAGACCGTGGGATCACCAAAGAAGTTGGGTTTTACAACCATATTATGATGATTACTGGAGTGATCAAGACACCAACCCGATAGAGTATCGCATCGGTCTACGCCAAAAATGGGAATACAGGGTAAAGGAGTCTAACAACCTTGTATATTATTTGAGAGATCTTAATGCACCAGTTCCGCATCATCGAAGTCTTCAAATGCCTAGACGATGTATAATTGATGATACAACCGAGATCAAAGATGCTATTACACAAATTCGCTTGGAGAATAATCGAATGTTGTTACACAGGAATAGATATTATCTACTACAACTAACCAATGAAATGGTTGCCGCAAGCAACAGAGCACTCTTTTCAAACGAATTCCATAACGTCATAAATAACAATGAATATTTTGTCTAAGGGGTACTTGTCCAATGAAGAATAAAGAATTTTTGGCAGTTTAATTGTCTTTTTTAAGTGTTTTTTTGTCACTATTTTCGTGATGTTATGTATTGTATTTCTCATGTATTGTCTTTGTTATGAGTTTTGTAACAAACACCGTTAAACATGTTTCCAATATATGTAATATTTTTTTCTTCTTTTCATAATTAATTGTACTTGTTAACACGATTAATTTTAATATGATGTTTATAATTATTTTAAGTTTTTTTGTCTTTAATATTATACTCTTTCAATGTGCTCCATAATATATTAGGTGAAATAAATGAAATTATCCATTAGTTAATATTGTCTTCGTTATACCTTGTCTGTATCATGTCTGCCTTCGGAAAATAATCTTTCAAATTCACGATGAATAAATATGTATATATAAGTCTCGAAGATGGAGTAGAAAATACAACAAACGTGTATAATAATGTACATCGATATGTATTTCCATAGAAAGCTGTTGATTTACCGTGTATATTGCTTCTGAAATGGATACAAAATTTGAATGGGAGATCAAGCAGTATATATATTCAACCACGAGCCACTCCGTATGCTGTCTAAGAATTTATTGCTCGATCTCCTATTTAAATTCTTTATCCATTTGCGAAGTAATATATACGGTAGATTAACAACTTTCTTTAGCTACAAACAATACAAAAAATGTATTTACATTCCTATAACTAAACGAACAACTATATAACTAACTATGTACCACAACCCCTACGTCGGACGTTCCTCCGCCCTCGACATTGAGCAATAGGAGGTTCCTCAGCCTCCTCATAAACCTGTGTAACTTGTCCAAAGTCCATGAATGACTGTTGCATCATCCTCGGACCTTTTACACCTTTCCCAAACCACAGCACCGGTGACACATGTTTTTCCAATCTTGTGGATTAGACAAATACCATTAAAGGAATCACACCTGAAGTTGAGAAAATTTCATCCATCGACAGAGTGACGAATGACGATGGCAACTATGTACCTAGTTACGATGCATAATGCGAATAAGGGTCATGCATCTGGTACACATCAGACAACTCAGCATCATCACCCATGTCGTACGTGCTAGATGGTCTGGCATCAGCACCCATGTTGTACGATGTAGAAGGTCTGGAAATACCCACACTACCTGGATAGTAGGCGTCAGAAGTCCATAGTTGAGGAAAAGGTTGAAGAGCAGCCTGAGCAGATGGATACATATGGTTAGGTACATGATAGTACACTGCCGACGAGGTGGCATCGTAGATGGCATGAGCCAACTCTTTATATGAGTCCATAGTACGCGTCCGCAGAGAAAGATGACTCATGCACATCAGCTACGATACCTCTAGATCCTACGAAACACACATAATCGTTAAGTTAATACATGAATAATAAAAAAAAAAAAAAAAAAAAAAAAAAAAACTCATATAACTAAACAGATGGTATACTCAATGTGATCATACCTCTAACATCGCCCGTCCTCCTGTTGCTAGATACTCGAACTCAAGTCGGTATTCCGGGTTTACCAAGAACCTTCGTGTGATTCTCCAATACCAGTCTATGTATTCTTGGTCAACCCCTATCTCTTGCTCCAAGCTGCCTACATCTAGTGCTCGTCGTCTATTCTATGCAACTATATGTGCGTAGTGCTTCTCAGTCCAGTCAGCACAAAAGTGTCCTCGCCGAGTAATTTTGAGCAAGTTCTTACCCATAATTCCCAGCTGAGGAATCTCTTACCAATAACCAAACTGTCGTAGCACGCGCAAGGGATACGTGTACTCGACAATTTCGTAGCAGATAAAGGGCAACGTTGCCATCCATATATCTTCCCCATTTCTAGTATATGGAGGCAAAGTCAATAGGAGATAGGGCAACCAAATGACCTGTAAAACAAAATATAAATAAACAAATAAAAAAAATCAATGTAGCAGAATAACTAACCTCGTTATTTTGCAACTGATCTAACCGATCGCAATAGACCACCAAAAAATGTATCAACAAGTTTTCCAAATTGAACTCAAGGGTCCACGTGTACAACAAAAATATAAACCATAAGTTTAATATCCATAAATAAATATCTATTACACGATAAATGAAATTAAAAAGAAAATACTAATTACTTACCAGGCACCCCTTGGAGCAGTTGGGAACGTTAAGCCCTCACTGAAGTCCAACTCTCTGAATGATAATCATAATAGGGGAAAGGGACAACTTTAGGTCGAAGCCTCGGCAATCTCTCTCAAGCCCAACACTCTAACAAAAATAGACAATCGGCTATGTCTTTCGTCTTGGCCTTCAACCCCTTACATAGCTCTCAGTAGAGAACCGCTAGTGTAGCACTACCCCAGCTACACTTGACGGTAGGTGTCAAGTCACCAAGCAGTGGGAGGTAGGCTAGCTTGACGCTGTTATGCGATTTATCAAGCAACAACGTCTGGCCAAACATAATCAAACAATATGCACGTGCGTAGCAATGCATGACCTCATCGTCGGCATCCTCAAGAACTTGGGTGAAGGTTCTCCATAACCACTTGAGGTTCAAACAACCATTCCTAATCTTATCCACTGGCGGTTCTACTCTAAGGAGCTGGAGGCAAAGTGCCTGCCAGCTGTCTACCAGTCGCAAGTCATCAAGGCCAATAAATGGTTCCCCATGCATGGATAACCCCAATAAGACGGCCACGTCCTGTAGTGTGATGATTATCTCCTCGACAGGTAGATGGAAAGTGTGCGTCTCCGGATGTCATTTCTCTACTAATGCGGTTATAAGGGCCCTAGCTAATCGCTTCGGCCACAACCTGTATGGGCTATACAAACTGACTGATTCTATCAGCTCTTTAACTCGATGGGGTATTTTCTCTCCATCCCCCTACATCAAATCCAACACAGTCAAGAGAACCAATATCTTGAAATATTATTTAAGACACAAAAATTAACATTGAAATTTAAAAAAAAAAAAAAAACTAAAATAAAAAAATTAATGCAATAACTTAAATATTTACTTGTGTTGTCCAGTCTAATTCGAACCTGTGCTCCGCCTGCAGGTGTAGAACTGAAGTATCTATGGGCTCAAGGACTGACATAGCTGAATTTGTTTTTCGCGACACTTGTATCAAATTTGTTAGTATGAAATTAAAATTTAATCACATTTATAAATAAAATATAACATTCATTACAAAGAAATGTGTGCGACAAGTGCATGAAATTTATAATACATAAAAGTTAACATAACAAACAAATAAAATAGCATAAACATTCATTACAATGAACCGACAAGATCAATTGGGTGTATGGCGGGGTAGGGATGGACACTTCCACCTATCATGTTCAGTCTGGGAACATAAACTATATTGATTTGACATTGTTTTTCGCGACTGATCCATCTCATTTTGAATGCGAGTGAAATTTGGTCGACCATGATGCACAACTCGAAGTTAGTTATGGTTTGGAATCAAGTTCGAAAAATTGGCCTGTGGCCAGTAGTCCTCGTGAATAATCGGCTAAAGCGATGACTTCTACACTATCAATTGATTTGTCATCGTGATCTCAGTTGCAATATACTGGAATGTATCAACTCCACTATACTCGGTGGTCGCAAGCATATGGGAGCACGAATATCGTCAAATTTTATACTTTCCATATGTGCAATCCGCATTATCCCTCAATGTGACTTGGTGCTCAATTAGGCCCCCAGTGAGAGTCTTTCTAGTTTTCACGTGGTAGATCGCATTCTCTCTAAAAAAAATATCATATTTAATTAAGATATGTGTGACAACAATTATATGTAACGTGAAAAAAAGTAAATAATAAATACTAACTTACCGATTGAATATTTGAATCTCGTATGCTTTAGACTTGGCTTGAAATTTCTGTATTTTTTGAACGACGTGTTTAGTGTATTGGTAATCATCGGTTGAGTCCTTTAGAGCTTCTTCTCGACCAATATCAAAGTATTTAACCATCCTGTAGAATGTAATCTTCACGGATGTAGTAATTGGTACATTTCTTGCACCCTTTAGGTAGTTGTTAAATACCTCCGCATAATTGGTCATCATCACTCCCCAACACTTACCATCGTCGTGTACCCTGGTCCACTAGTAAGCTGGAATATCGTTCAACCATTTATGCACCCTAACATCAAAAAAAAAATTATCTCTTCCATGATAGCATCGTATTTTTTAATTTGTGTCGCAGCACCCGCATTCCAAGTAAGATCTTTAAGATGTTAATTTTTAGCAATCTTGTTGAAATTGCTGCAAAGGTACCGCAAGCAAAATCAGTGATATCAGGGGGGGCTCATTCTGTTGATTAAGCCAGAGATTGTCAATCGCACTAGTAATGTCAGTGTGTCTGTCAGATATCAATGTCACCTCAGGACGATCACCGACAATATGACGCTTAAACATATAGATGAACCATCGCCAGCAGCGGTAGTCTTCCATCGGTACGACGGTGAAAGCCGAAGGATAGTACTTATTGGACGGCGTCATTCTAATAGCAATTAAGATCTTCTCCTCGTATTTACCATACAAGTGGGCCCTATCAATCTTGATCACAGGCGGACAATAACGTTATCCGTCAACTGAAACTTTGAATACCCAAAATACTATGTTGAACGTCCTGTAGCTAGGTATATCAGTCAACACAGTGCTCCACTCGACAATCGAACCATGATTGTAGTACTATAACGCGACCATAAACTTCGACAACTTCCGATATGTTTCGCCCCAATCTCCGAACAAGGTATCGATGGCTTTACATCTAGCCAACCAAACTTTTCAGTAGGAGATGGTGAATCCCTAAGACTCTTTGATATAAGCCACAATTACACTAATATTCAATTCTGGATCATATTCGACATATACAAGTATTAAGTTCGAAATGAGTCCAGAATAAAAAAAATTATGATCTACAACAGTATGATTATAGAAACATGTTTGTTGCCCCTCATACTGTGTAATCTAAAACATACTGTGACTTTTTTTCCTAATCACTCGCAACCTCTAACTGCATCCATGCAAACAATGAACCGACCAAAGTTTTTTATTCATTTCCAATACATAAAACTCTTTGTTTTTCTTGAGTGGTAATATTTAACGGCCTGCTGAACATGTTCCGTGTTCTTAAAGACCATACCAGTACGAAATTTGTCCATCTCCGGTGTCCAGAACTTCTTCCGCAACTTCGGCTCGTATTTCGTCATGTCATCATTGTCACCTTAGTCCAAGTTATTAAAAAATAAAATAACCCTATCTAACTCCAATTGTTGATTCTAACTCCCTTGCCTGGTAGGCCCAATATCTAGATCTTCGTCTGACTCAAATGCAACATCCATATCTAACTCTTCTTCTAACACACCATGACGAATATCAATTGTATCAAACTCACCACTATAATTACTTGTGTTATCTTGCAATGGACTAATCGGCGAATAATGGTGATGTGGAAGAACAGAGCTGCATGGTGCCATGATCATGGTCAATCATACTATGAGAATGATCTTGTTTTGAAATATAGGAGGGTGGGACGGTGTAATTAGACTCAAGTAATTGGGGGTGCGGCATGGGAGTACTGTGGGAATGATATTGTTCTAGAATGTAAAGAGGTAGGACGGTGTAATTAGACTAGACTGCTTGGGGGTACGATATGGGAATATTATAGCCGAAAAATTGCCCGTCAGATTAGGCACTATACGGATTAAAACTTTGACTCATTAAGTTGGTAAAATAACCACTTTGGGGGAAAAAAATTGGACTTTCATCAAATGCTCGTTCTACCTCAACATATATCTCAACTACAAAAAGAGAGGGTATGTAAAGAGATAACTCAAGCACTTGATTTAATGTTGAGTCGTCCCCTATAGAAAATAAGGTATATTTATAATTTGCCCTGAAAAAGCCATTGGCATCCTACACTTTAGTTTCAAATTTCAAGTAGCCCCATCCTCAAGAACACACTATTTTATCATCTCAATTAATTCATTTAAAATTGTTCCCCTGTGGATTTTACAGCTGATGTACTGTAACAAACCCTGAACTCAGTACCTTTCAATATTCTACCACCCCAATACAATAACAACCGAACGTAATCCATTTCAAGTGACTATCATTTCACAAGGCAAAACAAAATAAGAAAATATTATCGTCAACTAAAACTCAATCACAAAAGTATGTTCATATACCAATGTTTATAGTGTTTATTTTTTATGGGTGTAGGTAATTTATTTTTAATCCTTAACATTTTACTTATTTTTAATTTATTGAATAATTATTTTAACTTTAACTCTAAATCGCCACGCCAAGTTAATATCAACTCGATAGATTCAATTAATTTTAGGGACCAAAGTGCACAATTTATAATTACACATTTTTTAATTAAACAAGTAAATTAAAAAATTGAACTAACTAACAAGTTTTAATTTATATTTTTCCAATTTGTCAAACTTTAAGAGGTCAAAGTGCACAATTTTTAATTAAATATTTTATAATTAAACAACTAAATTCAAAAATTAAACTAACTAATTAACAATTTTAACTAAATTCAAAAATAATCTAAATAACAATTTATTTTAAAACAATATACTAAAATTTATATTTCTCTAATTGTCGTACTTTGAGGGGCTAAAGTGCATATTTTTAAGGTTAATGTAAGTTTTATTTCTTAACTTATTGTTTAATTAAAAAATAATCGACTTTAACTTATCAGAATCAGGATTGAAAATATCTTCTTTCCCATCTGCAATAATCAATATATTGTTGCAGATGAGAAAGAATTTATTTCCAAGTCTGATTCTGATAAGTTAAAGTCGATTATTAATAAAGTTGATAAGTTAAACTTATATATATATATATATATATATATATATATATATATATATATATATATATATATATATATATATATATATATGTATATGTACATATATATATGTATATAAAACTTAAAAATCCAAAAAACCTAGTCTCGATCGCCTATTTTTAGTCCTTTTTTGACAAGGAAAAGGAAAAACCAAAAAGGAAAAATTTCTAGTAGGGGATGCGCATTGTGCGCCCCCTGGCTTGAGCAACAAGTTGCCGCGTGGCAACCATCACATGAACATATTGTATTTCTTTCTTTTTCCTGTGCATGAGCACCCTTTTTCCTCTCTTTCTCTCCCATTTTCCTATCTCTTTCTCTCCTTCTCTTATCTATTTTTTAAAATTTATTTATATATTTGTTTATTTTCTTTTATTTTTCTCTCTTATTTTTTTGTATTTACTCTTTTAAATTTGTTCCTTTTCAAAATAAAATTAAATTAAAAATAAAACATTTTTTTTGGGAATAGTCAAAATGTTATGTCTACAGCTGTCCCTTTTTGTCATGTGATTTTCACTTGCATAAAAAAGACAGGAGACAATGCCATTTTTTTTTTTGCCATCCCATTTTTCTAAATCTTTTTTAAAGCGCATGATATAGTTTTTAAAAATTTTATGACCAGACTAAAGATAAGTTGGCTACGTATCCTATAAGGAATCATGTCAAGACCGTCGTTCAAAATATACCCATTTCTGAGCTGGATACAAGTACTCATTTAAAGCAAAAATAAAAGAAAAGGCACTCATGACGAGGGGTACATGTTTAGAAGCATTGCAAAATGGAATTATTTATGACGAGGCAATGTAAAATAAAGGGCACTTATTGAGAGACAACGCTAACTTAAGGGCACACATTGATATACAAAGCAAAATGAAGGACACTCAATGAAAGGAAATGCAAAATGAAGGGCACTCACTAAGAGGTAATGCAAAAATAAAGGACACTCATTGAAAGGCAATGCAAAATGAAGGGCACCCACTACGAGGCAATACAAAATTAAAGGAACTCACTAAGAGGCAATGCAAATGAAGGTCACTCACTGAGAGGCAATACAAAAATAAATGCAACTCAATGATAAGCAATGAAAAATAAAGGAACTCACTTAGAGAAAAAAGGAACTAAAGGGCACTCACTAAGAGTAAATGATGGAACTTACTAAGAGAAAATACAAAATAAAGGGCACTCATAGAAAGGTGTTGCAAGATAAAGGGCACTCACCTAGAGACAATACAAAATGAAAGGCACTCATTGAGAGACAATAAAAGAATAAAGAGAACTCATCGAGAGATGATACAAAATGAAGGACACTCACTGAGAGGTAATGCAAAATAAGGGGTACTCACTGAGAGGCAATGTAAATTAAAGGGGAACTCACTGAGAACCTATGCAAACATAAAGGGCACTCACTGAGAGATAATGCAAAATGAATGGCACTCATTGAGACGCAATATAAAATAAAGAGCACTCATTGAGAGGTAATGCAAAGATAAAGGGCACTATTTGAAAGGCCATACAACATGAAGAGGCACTCATTGAGAAGCCATGCAACATGAAAGGGCGCTCATTGAGAGGCAATGCAATATGAAGGGCAATAATGGAGAGGTAATGCAAGATACATGGCAGTCATTTAGAGGCAATGAAAAATTATGGGCTTGAGAGGTAATGCAAGGATGAAGTACACTCACAGAGAGGTAATGCAAAACGAAGGGCACTCACTAAGAATCAATTCAAAAATGACTACTCTCATTGACAAGCAATGCAAAATAAAGGGCACTTACAGAGAGACAATACAAAAATGAAAAGTATTCATTGAGAGATAATGAAAATTGAAGGGCACTTATTGAAAGGCAACACAAACGTAACGGGCACTTATTTAGAGACAATACAAAATAAACAGTACTCATGAAGAAACAAGGCAAAAATGTAGGGCACTCATTGAGAGGTAATGCAAAATATAAGGCGCTTACTAAGAGGCAATATGAAAATAAAAGGCACTCACTAAGAGACAATGCAAAAATAAAAGGGATTCACTGAGAGGCAATGTAAAATGAAGGGCACACATTGAGTGACCACGCAAAATAAAGGGCACTCATTGCATGGCCATACAAAAACGAAGAGCGTTCATTAAGAGGCCATGCTAAATAAAAGGGTACTCATTGAGAGGCAATGTAAAAATAAAGGGAACTTGTTTAAAGACAACTCAAAATGAAGGGCACTCATTGAGAGGTCGTGCAAAATGAAGGGGAGCTCATTAAGAGGCAATACAGATATAAAGGATACTCACTAGAAGGTAAAATAACTATGAAGGACACTCACTAGGAGGTAATAAAAGATAAAGGACACTTACTGAGAGGTAATATGAAATAAATAGCACTCATTGATAAGAAATGAAAAATAAAGGGCGCTTAGTGAGAGGCAATGCAACATAAAAGGAACTCACTGAGAGGCAATGTAAAATGAAGAGAACACATTGCAAGGCAATGTAAAAATAAAAGGGCACTTATTCAGAGGTGATGCAAGATGAAGGGCACTAATTAAGAGACGACGCAAAATAAAGGACAATCATAGAGAGGAAATACATAAATAAAGGTCACTCATTGAAAGGCAATGTAAAATGAAGGGCACTCAGTGACAGGTGATGCAAAAATAAATGGCACTCATCGAGAGGCAGTGAAATATGAAGGACACTTACTAAGAAGCAATGTAAAATTAAAGGCAATCGTTGATAGGCAATGTAAGATGAAAGATATTGAATCCAATATTTTGATGAACAATTAAGTATTGATGTTTTTGGTGGACCTAACAGTTTTATTGAGTGTTTTCGATTTATAGTTCCACGCATGTAATTAAGAAGAAGACATGATGAAGAAAACATAAAAGATGCAAAATAGACATAATGAAGATGTGAAAAGTTTTGAAGATTTTTTAAAAAAAATAGGTGAAAACAACTCTTTACTTATATACTTTTAATACAAACCAAATTAGGATCACACACGACACTTAAAATGAGTTAATTCTACGTGTGTCACAATAAGAAATGATAAGTTTAAGATCCTAAAATGAGATATTGTATATGCTCCTTATGTGAAACAAAATTGATAATTGACCTGATTGAAAAATATGTTTTAAAGCATAAAAATTTGAGCTTTCGGGTCAATTCGGTCAACCGAGAAAAGCAATCGGTCAACTTTGTCGAACAATGAATTTTAGAATTAAAACGAGGTGTTATTAATCCAATTGGTCAACTGAATAAAGATGTTTGGTCAACCGTTTGAAACAGTAACTAAAATGTGTAAGAAAATGAGTACATTAATCCAATCGGTTAACCGAATGAAGAGGGTCGGTCAACCGTTTGAGCCAGTAGATAAAATGGTGGAAAAGTGGAAGACACTTATCCAATCGATCAACCGACTAGGTGTATTCGGTCAATCGACTGGCTTTGTGCCAATGGTTATTTGGAAGCAGGCACAAGTCAGTCAACCAACTGATAGGGATCGGTCAACCGACTGATACAGTTAGGATTTCTGCTGATTTGGTCTCTTGGTAAAAAATTATCCATTTTTTATGATTCCAAGAAAGGGATTTGGGGGATTTGAATATAAATGAGCTATTAACAACCTATTATGTGATCCCTATTGATAAGGTCCATATAATTTGAGATTTTTTTAATTTAAATGATTTAATATTTTCTATTTCTATGGTTTTAAATTAAGAATAATTTTATGGATTTAAATAAGATAATTGAAAGTTATTTTTAAATTAAATACACCTAAAATGAAAGACAATAATGTATGAGGTATTAGAATGTCATTTTATGGCATATCTTTGAAAAATTAACCATTGTAAGGCTAGTTATTGGTCTATTAATATAGACCTGCGGGAATTAAGTTTGGTACATCAAGAACATCAGTTTGAGTTTTTATAAAAGTGAAATTTACGTTGAGACTTTTACGAGATATTTGCTATAAGTTCTTGATCTAAAGCGCTTCTTGTTTGGCGTCACCGATTTGGGTTCTAATTGTTATGACATCATTGTCTTCAGTGTTTTCCCTGTTAGATCATTCCAAGTTTATTAGTTCCTTTAAAGTTATATTTATCTTGATTACTTGGTTTAGGATTGTTAGAAAAATCGTTTTTGAAATTAAAAGTCTTAAAATCTTTTTAAGTAATTTTTGCCTGTTTATCTAATTACGTGCTAAATCTGTTCTACCCATATTATTTAGTAATCAGATTTGGATTGCCTCAAATTGTATCTATCACGTAGTAATTATTCGGAACATTAATTGAGTATATTCATATTGAAGTGGTAGAAACTCCTTATAGGAAGAAACTTACATTTTTTCGTATTTATGAGTTTGAGTGGATTAGACACATTTGGTACGGTATCTAGTTAGGGTAGTTAGATTTTGATTTTTTTCCTGTGAAAAAAATTAGGGTTTGATCTTTATCCTAGCAAAAATGTTGGGTTATTCTTTTCCCTTGAAAAGAATTAGGCTTTAATTCATCCTGCAATTGAATTATTTTTTGAATGATTTGTAAAGGCTCATCATTCCCTGTGAAAAAAGGATAAGTGAGAGAGATTTAGATTTTTCTTTAACTTGGTAAGAAGATAGGGGTTCATCCTTGACCCGTGAAAATGGTAAATCGTAAAGGTTAATTTTGTGCCTGTAAAAAAATTGTGAATTGTAAGGGTTTGGTTCCTACGTGGTAAATGAATCAAGAGGTTTAGTGGATTGTGAATCTCCTTGGAGCTCGAGAGGACTGGACGTAGGCAAGATTAAATTGACTAAACCAGTATAAATTCTTGTGTATTACATTGATTTATTTTCTATCTTGTGTTTAGTTGTGCACTTAGTATTAAACAAATATCCGCTGCGTATAAAGATAATAATCTATTTAGAAAAATTAATTATTTGTGTTTAAATGAATTAATTGTTAAATTTAGTAACTACCCAAATCACCCCCTACTTGGATAGCTCTTTAGGCTAACAATTAGTATCAGAACTGGTTTTACCTTATTACGCTTAACATCTTAGCTAAACACGATTACATGGAGAACATTGATAATACTATTGTTTGTTAATTTTCTGCTTGTCCTGATGCTATTGGTGAATCTCTTACTTGCTCTGATAATCAAGGTTCCGTTGGTGAGAATGATAAAAATTGTGATAATGAGCTTAAGACTATTGAGATGTTGATTGCCCATATTTATATTTTTGGAAAAGAGAATTTCAAACTCGGACAAAAGATTGTAATTCTTGAAAATAAAAATTTTGAAACTGTTGAATTTTTAAATGCTTGATCAGAAATTGGTAAGTTGCTTGAAAAAATCGATTCTCTTGAAGAAGAAAACAAAATTTTGAAAAATAAAGTTTATTGTTGATCCCGAGATTTTGATGGACAATTTAGTTGATGTTTTTGGTGGAATTAATGTGTTTGTTGAGTGTTTCAGTATAAGAGTTCCAATTAAAGATTGAATCATGAAGAAATTATCAATGATGCAAAGATGGACGTTGAAGAAATGAAGAGTATTGAAGATTCTAAAGAAATTAGGTGAAAACAACTCAAATACTCTTATACTCTTAATGTATCCCGAATTAGGATCACACACGACTTAAATTGATAAATTATATTTTTGTGTGTTTAATTTGACAAAGTTTCGGATCCTAATTAATGTTCAAATATTTGCTCCAATGTGAAATTAAAAAATAAAAATTGACCTAAGTGATATTAGTGTTTAAAATTGAATATTAGTGTCAATTTTATTAACCGAGAAAAGCAATCAGTTAACGGAATTAAACAATGAAGTTTGGAATTGAAATAAGTTAAGAAAGAGAGCTTCCAGCATTGTTCGGTCAACCGACCAGCAGAGGTTCGGTCAACCAAGTGGTTATATGCTAGAAAATGGTAATTCTCTGAATCAATCGGTAAACCGACCGTGGTAGGATCGGTCAATCGACTATAGCTTGATTTTGGCTTATAAATGTAACCTGAATCAATCAGTCAACCGACTGAGGGGTATTCGGTCAACTAACTTCCTTTTGAGGTTTGTCCTGTGTCACAAACTGTATCGTTCGGTCAACCGACTGGGCATGGATTGGTTAACCGACTGTGTTGGTTGAGATTTTGAGGATTTTAAGGTTTTGGTAAAAGACTAGCCGTTTTTGGCAAATCTAATGGAGATATATGGGGGATTTGAATAGATTAAAGATATGACACATCTATTTTAACATCCCTATTGATATGGTACATATAATTATAGATTCTCTCAATTTTAGCAACTAAATACTTCCTATCTTTGTCATTAAAGTTTAAGAAATAATTTGTGGACTTAATTGAGAAATTTAAAATATGTTTTTTAAGAGAATTATACCAGGATTGAATGGTTATGATATATGAGGTCTATAGGTGCACTTTAAAGTTTTATCTTGTGAAAACTAGCCATTGGAGGGCTTGTTTCAAATTAGTTTAAACAGACCTGCGAATTTGAGATCTAAAAATACAATCACCGATCTATGTTGTCTAGCGATTCTGATTCTATTCTTTCAGTGTTTTCCTGGTGAGATCTTTTCAAGTTATTGTGCAGAAATTTGAGTTATTATTAATGTTTATTACTTGGATTTTAGATCGTTAAAAATTCGTTTTTAAACTTAAGAGCATAAAAAATTCTTTTAAAATGATTTTGTGATTTTATCTGATACGTGCTTAGTTTTGTGCTACCCATACTTGTTATAATCATATATTAAATTCCTCACTTAAATTCTATTACGTAGTAAATTTCGGGACATTAATCAAGTATAATTATTTTGAGGTGGTAGAAGCTCCAAGTGGAAAGAAACTCATTATTTTATATTGGTGAGTTTGTGTGGATTAGATATGGTTAGGGTTGTATCTAGTCAGGGTAGCTTGGGTTTCAATATTTTCTGGGAAAAAGGTTGAGGTTTGATCTTTGCCTAAGGTATAAAAATGTTAGTTTATTCTGTTCTCTTGAAAAGAATTAGGTTTTGATTATTCCTTAATAGATTTAATTTTGAGTGATTTGTAAAGGTTCAATCCTTAGCTGGGAAAAGGATACTTGTAAGTGTGGTGAGGTTTGATCTTAAGTCTGTTAAAAAGATTGAGTTGTGATTCTTCCTATAATAGAATTAGATTAGTATTTAACCTGCAAAAAGATAAGATTCTTCCTTAGCCTGGGAAAAGGGAATTGTAAAGGTTGATTCTAAGTTTTGAAAAAGAATCGTTGTAAGGGTTTGGTTCCTACCGTTAAAGGAATCAAGATTTTAAAGGGTACAAATCTCCGTAGAGCTCAGGAGACTGGATTAGGCAAGGTTACCTTGTTGAACCAGAATATATCTTAGTATGTTGCATTGTTTACTTTTTTACATTTTATTTGGGTGTGCACTTAGATTTAAACACTTATCCGCTGCGTAACGAAGATAATAATTAATTTAGGATAAATTAATTATTTGTTAAATTAAGTGTTAAAAAGATTTAAATTGCTTAAATTTTTATAATTACCTAATTCACCCCCCTTCCTCCTTTGGTAGTTCACTGGGCCAACATTTATGATTTTCAGCAAAGTGATTTTAAAAAGAAAAATCTTGAACTTGGTAGCTTGAACTTGGATAGGATGGGTCTAGCTAATATTAGAATAGTTAACCATGCTCACAGGTCAGTGGGTTAATCACAGGTTTAAAAGGTTTGACTCGCACAATCTCATCTCTTCAAAGTTGTATTTGAGATCTTTTCATGTGGCTGGCTTGAGTGGCCCTTTGATAATGATACTTTTTTTTGTTGTTGTTGTTCTGGTTATGCCCTGTTCTGTTGCTGTTTTTGTGGTTTTGTTGCTGATCATTATGGCTGCTGTCTTTTTGTGTTGTGGTTGCTGTTTAGCTGCTATGGTCTATTGTCATGGTGCGGCTGGTTCTGCAACTTGTGAAGGTTGTTTATTGCTACCTTCTTGTTGTTGTTGGTCTATTCTTGTTTGCTACCATTGATCTTTTTCCCTTGCTGCTGCTTTGGTCTTTTGGTTGGGCTGTTTGCTTCTGCGAGTTTTGCTCAATGAAGAGGGTTGCAATCTTGTGGATTTTGTTTCTTTTTCTTGTCCTTATCATATGTGGTTACCTTTCTTAGCTCCTTGTTTTCTCAATTTGTTAGAGTTTATTTTTTCAGACTGGTCTGGCTATTCCAATAACTATTCCTTGTATTTCTCCTGAGGTTTTTAATCCCCCTTTTTATTCCATTCATCTTTTTTCAAAAAAAAAATCTTGAAACTTTAAAAGAGGCCTTGAACATTGAGTTGGATAATACAAGGTGTGCACTTGATGGAGCTCATCTGAAAATTCATTTTATTGAAAATATTTATCGAATTCCTAAGAATAATCGTGAATTTATGCATAAAAATAATTTTGGTCTACAGGTGAACGTTAGTTCGTTAGAGTGATCACTAAAAAAGACTCAAAAGAAGCTTAATGAAACAGTAGATAAGTTCAAGAATATTGAGAGAACTAAACTTGTTGAAAAATCAATAGTTGTTAAAGCAGCTCCTCAATATCACTATCAATATCGTGCTCCTGTGCAGAATAATGATTATCCTAAGAAACGTGCTAACATTGCTAGATGTTTTTATTGTAGAAATCAAGGTCATTTTGAGAAAATGTGTTATTTGTTGCATGGTTACCCTGTTGGATCCAAAAATAACTAGATACTAAAGAGAGAAAAAATTTATGCAGGTACAAATAGGAGATTTAATAAATCAAGAACGTACAATGAATATTATATGCCAAGAAGGGATTCCAGATTCAATGCACCAATAAGAATGAATCAAAATATGAAATGGAAAGTTTAGAAAGCAACAAGTTCAGTATATAGAATCAATTGATGCTTATCCTCAAAGAATGGCGAGAAATCAATATCATAAAAGGACAACGTATAAAGTGGTGGCAAAGCAAAATGAGGAAAAATAGCCCAAAACACCTTATAAAGGCAATAAGATCATTACTGAACCAATTCAGAAGAAAGTCGTTGTGCGTAAAGAAGAAACCAAAATGGTAAATCAAACAAAAGAAAAAATGGTAGATTTAAAGGACAACAAGCTTGAAATTAAAAGTCCACCAAAGGTACACATACGAACTGCTCCCAAGAATGAACCAGCTACGTTGAATTTCTTGAAATTCAAACATATTAATTTTGTTAGGGAGACCGATACTTTGCATTTTTCAAATTAGTTCATTTGTGACGTGTGTAGGTGTGTGTGTGTGAAAATATTTTAAAAATAATATGTGTAGATAAAAATAATAGATAAAAATTGAGTAAATAGATCAAATATGACAAAATAGAACTTAAGGACGAAATCGTCCTGTCGGTCAACCGATAGGAACTATCAGTCAACCAACAGAAACATAGCCTGCAAAGTGCAGACTCTGCTCTGGTCAGTTAACTAACCAGAAACAGTCGGTCAACCGATTGTTAAAGGACTAATATCCATTTGGGTATTCATTTTTTTTCCATTTCGAGTCCTCTCTTTCTCTCTCTCTAGAAACCCTTCAATACCTAAGAGAATTCCTTATAAAACTACAAGAGATCTTCAAAGATTGGCTTGGATTAGAAGGTTGTGGGATTGGATCTATCATTTTGTAGCAAGAATTTCATCAAAAGGTTGGTCTTCCTTCTCTCCTTCAGGGTTTTGGTAGATCTAATATTTAGGCTCCATCCTCTTAGGTTTTTGGGTTTTGAATCATTTGTTGAAAATCTTTGTTAAAAGAAAATGCCTAAGGGAAGAGTAAACAACCATGGCCGGAAAAAGCTAAGTTTGATACCATACACTTTCTAAGTGAAGAAGATGAAGAAAAATACAAAAATGACATCGAGAATTGAAAGTTATATGCTATAAACCTATTGATTTTGTTAACCTCAAAAAGAAAAACATTGATATTGATAAGTATATCAAGAAGATGGCTTAGACCGATTTTTTTACCCAAAGTAATGAGTGGTTGCACATTGGGTAAAAATATTTTATAATAATCTTACGATCGATGAAAGAGAGTTGAGGTCATTTGTTAAAGGTGTTAAAATTAAATTAGATATGGAAGGTCTTAGAAAAAATTTGAAGTTAAAAAAGAGAGATGTTTGTCCTTATAAAAATACCTCCTGGCTTGTAGGACATCTTAAGAGAAGTGAGGTTGCGATTAAATTTAATTTGATTGATGGAACCATTGTCACTTGAACACTGTCTCATTCATTCGATAATCACTCACTCTATTGTACCAAGAGAAGGAAGTCATGTGTGAGTTTGATCTTTATTTACTAAATGAGATTGTCGATGTTAAAAATCTTGATTTGGCTCATATCATATTTGAGCACATCGAATATCAAGTGAAGAAAACATCAAGAGTATTACCCTATGGTGATGCGCTTCAAAGAATCTTTAAACACTTCAAGATTGAGTGTGATCCTGAAGAAGATGTACTTCTCACGATGACCCCAGGATGGTTAAATGTGAACAATATATATTTGACGGGATTTGAGTATAAGAGAAACATATGGGTGAAGAAAATAATAGAAGAGAGAGAGAGAATGATTGAGGATGAAGAAGAAGATGAGGAAGAGTTGAGCACAGATCAGCAAATTGATATGCTTCGGAGTCAATTTCATGACTTCCAACAATACACTGAGGTACTTGATTCCAGAGTGTCTGGGATATTAGACAATATTACAGAGATGAGGGTATCTATAGAAAGAGGATATGGAAGCCTGATTGACACAATAGAAACTGGGTTTGGAAGAGTCACGAGTAAGATGGAACAAATGTTCCTATTTATGCAAAACCAGCAGTACAATAGTCAGTAAAAATATAGTGGTCAACAGCAGTACAGTGCTCAGTAGCAGTACAATGGGCAGACTTCTTTCAGGGAAGGACCTTCGACATCAGGACCTTCAGTAGTAAGAACATCCACATCATACTATCAACAGGTGCCTTCTAGGCCAGGCATACAACCCTAAGGTCAATACCCACAGCCGCCAGCCACCAGTCCATTAGGATCGTATTATCCGTTTATGGCACAAGGTCCCTATTAGAATTTATAGAGTATCGTATTTTGGCTATGTATTTGAATATGTCTTATCGCAGTACTATAGTCTGTAATAGTTAATTTAGAAATTATGGTACTTGATCTAGACTTGGTAGGATTAAGTGGTATTAGTCGAATATGGTGAATTACTATGTTTATCTAGTACCGATCTTTTATGCTTTAATGTTTATTTCTTATGATGATCCACATATATCCTAAAATTGACAATGGTTTTAATTCTTATTGTTGAAGATCAAGGTTTCATGATCTTTTAAAAAGGAGTTTTTTTTTTTATAAGAATTTTATCAAAGGAGAATAAAAATTAACTTCATTCTGTCTCCACTTTTTTAGATGACAAAGATGGAGAAGTTGATGTTTAATGAGTTAGTTGATGTTTGGGGATTTGTTCGCATGAGTTAGTTGATGTTTAGGAATTTGTTGCCTAAGCATTGCATTGATTAAAGGGACAAATTATTAAAAGTCTTATGTTGAATATCATTATTGTTTAATTGGGCTTATATTGAACATCTTTATTATTATTTACTTATGTTTTCATGTTTATCCTTAAATGAGTTTAAATACCCTTCCTCGTATTTAGGGAGAGCGTGTTTTTATTTTATTTTAAAGAAAATATCAAAGTTAATTGTCATCATCAAAAAGGAGGAGATTGTTAAATCCAACGTTTTAATGAACAATTAAGTATTGATATTTTTTGTGGAACTAATGATTTTATCGAGTGTTTCAGATTTATAGTTCCATACATGTGATTAAGAAGAAGAAGAAGAAGAAGAAGACTTGATGAAGAAAACATAGAAGGTTCAAGATGGATAATATACTTATATACTGTTAATACAAACTGAAGTAGGATCACACACAACCCTTAAAATGAGTTAATTCTATATATGTCATGATAAGAAGTAATAAGTTTAAGATCCTAAAATGAGATATTGTATGTGCTTCTTAGGTGAAATGAATTTGATAATTGACCTAATTGAAAAATATCTTTTAAAGTATAAAAAATTGAGTTTTCGGGTCAATTCGATCAACCGAGAAAACCAATCGGTTAACTAATTAAAATAATGAGTTTTAGAATTAAAACAAGGTACTATTGATCCAGTCAATTGTTTTGAAACAGTAGCTGAAATGTGTAAGGAAGTGAGCACATTGATCTAATTGGTCAACCGAATTATGAGGGTCAGTCAACCATTTGAGCCAATAGATGAAATGGTGGAAAAGTGGAAGACATTGATTCAATCGGTTAACCGACTGGTGTATTCAGTCAATAGACTAGCTTTATGCCAACGGCCATTTAGAAGCAGGCACAGGTCAGTCAACCGACTGATATGGATCAGTCAGCCGAGCCGATTAATTCAGTTGGGATTTTGGCTAATTTGATCTCTTAGTAAAAAATTATCCATATTTTATAATTCCAAGAGAGCGATATGGGGGATTTGAATATAATTGAGCTATTAACAACCTATTATGTGATCCCTATTGATATGGTCCATATATTTTGAGATTCTCCTAATTTAAATGATTTAATACTTCTTATTTCTATGGTTTAAAATTGAGAATAGTTTTATTTTTAAGTGAAATACACCTGAAATGAAAGATAATGATATATGAGGGTATTAGAATGTCATTTTATGGCATATCTTTGAAAAACTAATTGTTAGAGGGCTAGTTATTGGTTTATTAATATCGACCTACCGGAATTAAGTTTGGTACATCAAGAATATCAGTTCAAGTTTTTATAAGAGCGAAATTTACATTGACATTTTTTTACGAGATATTTGTTATAAGTTCTTGATCTAAAGTGTATACTATTTGGCGTCACCGATTTGGGTTATAATTGTTATTTTATCATTGTCTTCGGTGTTTTCTTGATGAGATCCTTCCAAGTTTTATTAGTTTTTTTAATGTTATATTTATCTTAATTACTTCGTTTAAGCTTGTAAGAAAAATATTTTTTGAACTCAAAAGCCTGAAAATCTTGTTAAGCAATTTTTGCTTGTTTATCTGATTACGTAGTAAATTTGTGTTACTCACATTATTTATTAATCAAATTTGAATTGCCTCACATTGTATCTATCATGTAGTAATTATTTGGGACATTAATTGAGTATATTCGTATTGAGGTGGTAGAAGTTTCTTATGGGAAGAAACTTATTTATTATTTTATTTTTTGTATTTATGAGTTTGAGTAGATTAGACACGTTTGGGACAGTGTCTAGTCAGGGTAGCTAGGTTTTGATCTTTTTCCTTTAAAAAAATTAGGGTTTGATCTTTATCCTGGTAAGAAGGTTAGGTTATTTGTTTTCTTTAAAAAGAATTAGGTTTTGATTTATCCTGCAATTGAATTATTTTTTTAGGGATTTGTAAAGGTTCATCCTTCCCTGTGAAAAGGATAAGTGAGAGAGAGTTAGATTTTTCTTTAGCTAGGTAAAAAGATAGGGATTCATCCTTAACCCGTGAAAAGAGTAAATTGTAAAGGTTGATTATGTGTCTGTCAAATAATCGTGAATTGTAAGAGTTTGGTTCCCTACCTGGTAAAGGAATTAAGGGGTTTAGTGGATTGTGAATCTCCGTGGAGCTCGGAGGACTAGATGTAGGCAACACTAGCTTAATTAAATGAGGATAAATTCTTGTGTGTTGCATTGATTTATTTTCTATCTTGCGCTTAGGTGTGCAATTAGTATTAAACACATATCTGTTGCGTATAAAGATAATAATGCATTTAGGAAAATTAATTATTTGTGCTTAAGTGTTTAATTATTAAATTTTGGTAACTATCCAATTTACCCCCCTCTTAGGTAGCTTTCTGGGCCAACAAAAAGACACTCACTAAGAGGCAACATAAAATAACACTACTGAGAGGCAATGAAAAAATAAAGGGCACTTACTGAGAGTCAAAGCAAAATGGAGGGTACTCACTGAGAGACCTACAAATAAAGGGCGCTCACTAAGAAACAACGAAAATAAAGGGCACCTACCGAGAGGCCATGCAAAAGGAAAGATACTCATTGAGAGGCAATGCAAGATGAAGGGTACTCAATGAGAGGCAATACAAAATGAATGGAGCTCATTGAGAGACCATGCAAAATGAAGGGCCCTCATTGAGAGGCCATGAAACATGAAGAACACTCATAGAGAGGTAATGCAAAACTAAAGGAATGCTCATTGAGAGCCGATGCAAAATGAAGGGGTGCCAATTGACAAGCAATGAAAATATGGACACTCTTTAGTGGTAATATATATATGAAAGACACTCATTGGGAGGTAATGAGATAAGAATAAAAGGTTTTTTTATAATAAAAGATCCCTGGCCCATGGTTGGGGGAAAAAAATAGGATTCAAAATTATGCATAAATATTATAGATGCACAAATACCATATAAGGTGTCCCAGCCTTTGGTTGGGGCGAAGATAAACGGACAACGTATAAAATTTTCCCTAGCCAATTGTTGGAGTGATGGTGAAGTAACAATGTATAAAATGTGCCCTAACTTTTGACTGAGGGCTCGATTAGAGATTATATAAAATATGAGGCTGTGGCGAGACAACATGCTTGAAAACGGGCACAACTGTTGCTATGCTGCAAAGTGTAGGAATGAAATATGCTGAAGTGTAATCAAACTCCAAAAGGGTTGCCTACTGATGAACACCGAATTTCGAAAAATGAGAGAAGAGGAATACATGATTTGATTTCCTCCTCTCAAATCCGTTCATTTTTTGAAAAATCAAGTACAAAAGATATTCTAGTTGTTGGTTTTAAAAATAGTTCTTTAAGCCAAATTTTTCTAAAAAAAATAGAATGGTCACCTAACATTGAATTAAATAGTATGCCAGGTCACCAGAATTTTTCAAAATCACTTTTTTTATTTTTATTTTGTAGATGGTCCAAGTGTTGACTCAAAAATTTAGGTCTTTAACCATAGAATTATTTGAAGGTTTGGGGGTCAATTATACTTGGGGAAAGGGTTAGGCACCCCAAGACACCTATTCGAAAACGGTACCTAAATTTAAATAAATCTTTTAATCAAAATAAGTTCAAGTAATTTTTTTCAGTTTGGTTAACAAAATAATTTTTCTTATTTATTTTTTATGTTTATTTTATGAAAAAGAAAAGAAAAGTACTCTAAAACAACAAAATATAAATAAAAACAAGAATTAAAATGACAAAATGTCTCCCTCTTCAGACCATCTATCGATTGTTGAAAAATCGACAAGTTTGGCCCCCTAGAGAATTTTTATTGTTTTCTTTTTTTTTACCTTAGGTTATTTTGGTGAGACTTATATGCATTTAAAGAATAGAAAAAGGTACAAAATAAATTTTAAAGTCATAAGAAAATATTTTTTAGGAATGTGGTAAACCATGTTTTAAGTTTAGAAATCATTTTTTAGAAAACTTTTATAAAAAAAGACTTTTAGTTTGAACTTAAAATAAAACATTTGAAAAAATATTTGTGTGTGAAAAAGTTTGAAACAAAAAAATTCAATAATCCTTCTTAGGAAGAATCTTAGAAAATCGTTTTTTGAAAAGAGATTTTAAAGAGAATTTTGAAAAAAAAAAAAAAATCCTCTAGAAAAGAAAACAAGTTTGAAGATAAGAACTTTTATAAAAGAGTAAGAATAATTTTTAAATATAATTTTTTAAGAAATTATTTTTTAGAAAAAAACTTATTGGTAAGAATTTATGAAAGCTCTAGAGGAAACCCTGGTTTAATTGGCGAAGGGGGTACATTCCGAAATTCTATGGGATTTTGTTGTTCAGTTCTGCTCAATTTTTGGGTTTTGGATCTAGTTTGCTTGCAGAAACTAAAACCATTTGCATCGCGCTTCAGTATTATGTTGATTTTAAGTGGTGCGTTGTGGATGTAGTTAGCGATAGTGCCCTACTAGTCCAAACGGTTGTTGGTAGAGCTAAATTCCCTTGGCGACAGGATTATCAAGGATCTGGCTTCTAAGATTCAAGCTTCTATTTCGCACTGCTACAGGGAAGCAAACACAGTTGCGGATTTGTTAGCTAAGTTAGCTAGTGCTAGAGAAACTCGAACCTTTCGATCTGAATTAGAATGCTCGGTTTCTGTTCATGGATGCTTAAGACTAGATAGACTTCAATTCCCGAACATTTGGAAGACTAAAGAAATGTCTTGATTGTTTTTGGTTGAAGTTGTTTTCCTATTGTAAGATTGTTTTGTTGTTTTCTTTCCTTTTTAGAGGTCAGGCCTGGCCCCCTTCGTAAATTGTGTTATTTGTTTTTTAATAATATTTTCTCCTCTCTTCGCTAAGGTTTAAAAAAATAAAATAAAAATAAGAAAAAAGAATGCTCAAATCTAAAAATCCACCTACAAACAACAAATGGCTCGATACCATAACAAACGGGTAGAGTCCCGACCATTAGACAAAGGTTACTTATATTTTACCTATCTTTTAATATTGTGGATTTTGTTGGAATACTTGCATTTGGTACGCGGGATTCAATTAAGGAATGAAATGGTTTCAGGAATGATCATTTCATTCTCACATTTGGTTGGTGGGACTTGTTTTCATTTCTATTCCCAAATATTCATTAATCACACAAATCATGGAATAAGACAATCCTAAGTAAAATGTGGTATTACTTAATCCAGGGATTAGGAAAGTAAAAAGGGTGGTTCTGATAATTTGCTTTATGTTTGATGTTGGTTTTATTTAGTTTATATTTGAATATTCTCTATTTAAAAAAATCATTTATTCCAAACATTAACCAATTATTGGAATGAAAATGCTCATTTCAATACCACACTTAATCTCTTTTGATGGTAATAATCATTTTATTCCAATACCATAGTAATTCCAATCCATTCTATTCCATTCCAGCACACCAAACACTATGTCCTAAGCTTCCTTTGTATAAGATTGTTCCCCCCAAAACTCTTATGCTTAAGTAAATATTAATGCTAGGTAAAAACTCTCGAAACATTAAAGTTGCGTTTGGGTAAGAAATTTGATAAATTTATAGAATTTGTAAATGATAAAATTTCAAAATTCTAAATTTTAAAATCCCATCATTTACAAATTACTTTTTGGATAAATTTTTTAGATGAAGAATTTTATTGTCTAATTTCATAATTTACTTGTTTGAATAGACAAGTATTTGTATACAGAATTTTGAAATCTATTAAATTTTAATAATAAAAATGTGAAAATATATCTCATTATATAATTTTTATTTAGTAATTTAATAATATAATTTTTATATCTATTTTAGTAATATAATTTTAATAATATAACTTTAATTATACATAACTATCTTGATAATATGATTTTATACCTATTCTACAAATATAATTTTATTATTATTATTATTATTATATATATATATATATATATATATATATATATATATATATATATAGAGAGAGAGAGAGAGAGATGAGAACTTTGAAATTCATATAATTAAAAAGTAAAAAAAAAAATAGGATCGAAGTGAAATGGATGAGGAATTAAAAAAATAGTTAATTCTTCTGGGAAGGATTTATAAATAACATGTATTTTGAATAGATTTACAAATCCCTCTTATTCTCCTATTTTACAAATAAATAGATATCACAAATTCCTCTTCATAATACCCAAACAAAGAATTTTCTAAACATAATTTGTAAAATTATTTATCAAAATAAAATCCTCTCTTGAATTACCTTTACCAAAACACAACCTAAATATTTGATGTGGAATGGATGTTTTAGGTGGATAGTTTTTAATCTACAAATTAGTCCATAATAAATGACATTAATTACTAATACAAAATATATACATCAATTCAGAAGTAAATAAATCTGGTATCACGGCATTTGAAGGTCATATTTCATTTAATGTACATAAAATTTGTAAATAAATGTAATATTAAATGTTTCCTGCATAAAAAAAATTATGGGAGAAGATTCGAAAAAAGGGGCACACATAAAAAATTGAAGGGTTTAAATTAGACATTTATTTATGGGAAACATATTGGAGGAGATTTTATTTTGATTGATTTCATGTTATCTTTCCTTTTAAACATAATCGGAATTGTGTGTATTTAGTTTCATTTTATTTATTTACTAGCGGATAACCCGTGCCTGAAGACACGGATTAAAACAAACTCAAAATGAAAAAAATATATAATTCAATACTTAGAAAATAACACGAAAGATCACTAATTTATAAAATACAACAAATCTCACATTTAGATCAATATATTTACATGAAAAAATCATTGACATAAAAAATCATAAATTTACGAAATATAATGAAATTCGCACATACATAAAGTCTAATTTTAACAAAATTGAGCATGAAGTTAATCAAATTCAGTCACAATTAAACAAAATAACAATCGTCCAATTGAAGAAAACCATATAAATTGTTTTGATCCGTTTAGCTCTACAACAACAGTGTCTCCCTGTTATTTTGGAACAGAAACAGAAATCTAATTAAAAGAAGTAGAAAAACTGATTATACCTCAAGAGTTTTGATAATTTTCTCAATTTTAGGGATGATGACGTTGAGAGAGATGCAGATTTTGTATTTCAGTTTCGTCTCATGTAACGACAAACAATTATCTTCTACAATCAGAAAATAAAATGAAAGATAATAATCTAATAAAAAATAGGATCATAAATTAGAAAGTTCCAATTATTTATTCTTTACCTCAACGTATAGTAGTAGAAGTACAAATCAGACCGATCGACAATTTCTTCTCTTTTCCCTTATTAGCATGCAAATCCTTCACTCTCCATGAGTGGTGCAAAAATTGCTCACCAATTTCTGTACTGCTTTGTGTTCTTGAAATAAATAGAACAAAAAACTTAAAAAAAAAAAAAAAACAGCCAGAACATTGAGGTAATTTGGGAAAAGACTTATGTATCATCCCATTTGTCAAGAACACCAAGAGGGTCTTCCAGAGAAGACTTAGTACCTTTCAAAGCTTGTACTGCAAAAGAAAATGTAAAAAATAATGAAATTCAACAGAAAAAAATAGTGAAAGTCGATGGCCTGCAATTGTATATGTAGCCAAGAGATAATAAAAACAAACCTAATTTGGGAACAGAACAGAAATAGTATGTTGGGAACATAAATCAAGCTCTGAAATTTTTAAAAAAAAAATCAGAGGAATACAAAAAAAGTTGAGAAAGATTACCTGTTTGAAGGGAGATCGAGATGGAGATGGCTTAGAGTCAAAGGGCCGGTCCATGTGCGAACACCTCATCAACGCAGGCTACACACTCACCGTCTTCACCTGAACCCAATCCAAAGTCAAATCTCTCCTTTCCAAGGGAGCTCTCTAGGCTACTTCTCCGTCGTCCGTCGCCTCCCAATCCGACGTCGTCTCCTCCATCGTCAGCTACCCCTCCAACATCCACCACGTTATGCTACACCCCACCACCGGCGTCCTCTTCGGACTCCTTCCCGGCAGAATCCTCGTCAACTATTTTCACAGGCTGCAAAAATATGTGAATGCATCAAACTTACCTTAAATATTTTAGATAAGTCACTACTCTTTAATAGTATTGTACAAATTTAGAAACAGAAACAGATAACTCAGAAATAGAAACAGATTTTTAATAGGGTTCATTCATTTTGCAGCGAACAGGAAAAATACCTGGAGAGTAGTATTTCGTCTGAAATCAATAGCTGTTTTCGTAGGAATTGTGTCAATTGGGAATTAAACAATTTCGCACCAAATCACATTAGTATTTTTGCTACAAATTGTGATATGAAATAATTATTGTACAAATTCAGAAACCGAAACAGAAAACTCAGAAACAAAAACAGAAACAGAAATTCAGAACAGTATTTCGGGAACATACCTGGAGAATTGGGAAATTTTCTAGTTCAAAAAACCAAACTAATTCTCACAACGTATTGATTCTTTATTCTGAAAATCATGAACAAAAACAAAAACAGAAAACTCAGAAACAGTATTTTGGGCAAATACCTGGAGAATTGGGAATTTTTCCATTTAAAAAAACCTAACTAATCCTTGCATTGCTAGTGCTAGTGCATAAAATATATCCATAAACCTGCTTGAGCTAGTGCATAAAATATATGAGAATCATGTCTAATATCACGACCGAACAATAAACCATAGAATTTTCATACAAACCAATGCTGAAGAGAAGTTCTATTTTTTTTTTTTGCGAAATGAAAACAGAGCCATATTTTTATTTTATTTTTGAAAAAAAAAAATAGTTCTTTAGGTACAGAAAACCAAAACAGAAACAGAACATCAATTTATGAACCCAAATTTTCTTTGGGTGCAGAAAACAGAAACAAAAACAGTTTTTTGGGAACAGAAAACAGAAACATTTTTTTGGAGGGGTAAAGAAAACAGAAACAGTAACAGAGCATCACTTTATGAACCCACTTTTTTTTTTTTTTTTGGGGAACAAAAACATTTTTTTTTTGGCGAAATAAAAACAGTGACATTTTCTCTTCGGAACAGAAAAGAGAAACACAATGTCTTTGAGTACAGAAAATAGAAGCATTTTTATAACCATTAATTCAGAACACCCAACTTGGACTAAAATGCAGAGCATCGTGAATCAATTGCGATGAACAAAAATCAATTCAGAAACACACTCAACAGATCAGTTAAGAGAGATGAAGAAATAAAACCTGGATTCAAGCCTACTGCTAGACCGCAGTGCTTTGGAGGTGGGGGATGCTGTCGAACGTTGAAGATGGAGAGAGAAGTCAGGGGCGGTGAGGAACCTCACTAAAGAGAAACGCAAAAGAAGAACACAATGAAAACAGAAACACTAATCTGGGGGCAAAAGAGAAGAATGGGTGTCGAAACATACCTGAAATTTCTGAACTAATTTAAACAGAAACACTAATTCTGAATAGAGACACTAATTTAAACAGAAACAAAATGATACCTGAAATTTCTGAAATGTAGGAGAAAAATATCGAAGCAACCTGTTCATTAAAGAGAGAGAAATGAGCGTCAGTCACTAATGTAAACAGAAATTTACAACATGCATAGCCAAACAAACTTTGAGACCAAAATAAGTACTCATATATAAAGGATTAAAATTTTAAGTTAAAAAATGAGACTCCAGAAGGTCTCTAGATATATAAGTATCCAACGGGCAATCAGAAATGAACAAATGATAGAGAAAGAAATGAAAATAGGCAATATTACCTTAGCTAAATGGCTCTAGATCGTTTAGCCTAAGAGTTGTCAACGACACAGAATTTAACCAACTAAATGCCTAAAAAAGGTACAGAAAATCGTCAAGGATATATATAGAGAGAGAGAAAAAGGAAATTAATCTAATTCGATGGTATATCCTCAAAAAGTTAAGTAAAATTAAGCATGAATTTAATCAAATTCAATCACAATTAAACAAAACTGAAATGAAAGACCATCAAATTGAATTTATTGGCATGAATGACTTATTAAGAAGGAGTGACATGACATGATTGACATCATGGCATGAATGATTTATTAAGAGGGAGTAACAAATTCACTTATCTGGAATCGAAACTCAATTGGCATGAATCGATTAACGAATCGAATAAGAATATTGTAAACAAATGCAATCGAATTCATAGACCAAAAACACTAATTAAACTAAGTCGAAGGGAAAACCAAAATTTAATTGAATTCATAAACATAATCAACATTGTAACCTAAAATTTAAACTGTAGAAACACTGAACAGATTAGAGAAGAGAGAGAAAACGAACCTAGATCGAAGGCCACGGCTTGCCAAAGAGATCGGGCTAAGGGGTGAGGTCTTGAATGTGGAGGGTTGCATCACAAAATGCCAAATAAGATGAAAATCACAAACCACATACAATATATTTCACGCATTAGTTTTCTATGAAAATCATCAACTATGCATTGTTCAATCTTGCTAACTCGTGATTAAGGGACTTTTTTAAACAACCATTCTGAAAAACGTTTGAATGTGTTGAATGCAACAAACAAAAAAAATGAAAGGATCATTGAGTATTTTCGTTGTTCGAGCATGCTAACTCATGATTAAGAGACTAAATTTTAAACAAACATTAACCGAAAAAGCTTTGAATCTGTTGCACCCATCAGAACAGAACAGAAACACCCATCAGAACAGAATAGAACAGAACAGAAACATTAACCATAATTAGTTGCACAAAACCTTCAATTCGCAGATTGAAGTTCAGTTTCTCATTTTCACAATTTAGCCTTCCTTAATTTAGTTTCCAACGCCATAGAACACTGTTCCTGCAAATCAATTAGAAAATCAAACCCCTTTTCAAAAAAAAAAAAAAAAAATCAGGCAGGTGGTGTTTGGTTGTATGGAATTTAGGCTTTGGAATTAAAATTTAGCACAACCAAACAAATGTATCAGGTGAATGCGTATAAAGGAACAATAATTACAAAACAAATATATCTGTTTGTCGGTGTTAGGGTTCGCAGCGGCTGTTCGGTATCGGGGTCTTCACGGCGTTAGGGTTCAGATCAGGCGTCTGGGAGTGAGCAAGTGAAAGGAGAGGAGGGTTCAGATCACAACGACATCGTTGATCGGGGATGACGATCTGGCCAGATCTGACCTCGACGGTGTTACGGGGGTGGCTGGCTACAAGAAGAGAGCAAAAGGGAGAGAATAGAGTGAGAGAGGGAAGACCTCTTACCTTCGACCAGAGGTGAGCGGCGATGGAGCGGCGGCCTTCAAAGAGGAGGCCAGATCTGTGAGAATTGAGAGGCCAAAGAGAAAAGAGAGGCGCGGTGGTGGTCGGCGATGGTGGCGATGGCGATAGCGATAACGACGGCCTTCGACGGAGATGGCGATAGCGATGGAGATGGCGTCGGATGGGGGATGGAGATAGCGATGGAGGAAGACGGGCGAGAGACTGAGACTGAGATAATAGAGAGAGAGACAGACAGACGCGGCGGGGGGAGGGTGTGTAACCCTAATTTTTCTATTTTGTTTTATAAGTTGGTTATAATGATCCAACGGCTACGAATATCTAGAGACATCCAACGGCCCTGAATGTGAATGAGCTGATTTATTATATAGATTTTCATTTGTATTCAAATTAGACCTTTATTTTTGGATTAAAGAATATGGAAATTATAATTCACAGTTTTATTTTAATTCAAGTTTTTATTTGATTGAACAGTAATGTATCTGGTTGAATTGAGCAACATAAATTTTAACAAATTTAAAATTGACTTTCGATGTTGTCTAACGTAACAAAAGTGATTTTAAAGAAACTGATGTCAATTTTATTATTGAATTCAACAAAAATAAATTTTAACAAACACAAATACTTGTGGAACATACAATTATTGTTAAATTCAGGCACACTATGTGGTAGCTTTCCAACATTGTGTTGAATTTGATAAATTTTAAATTATGCAACAAAATGTATACTAATGTTTTTTTTAAGCTGTGATTATGATGAATCTGAATTTATGTTCGAATCATCAAAACAATAATAAAATCTCAATCTATTGTTAGTTTTATCATATTAGAATTTTGCATTTAAAATCTCTAAATATACAAAACAATGAGTCGATAAAATACAAAAGCCACAAATCTAGAAACTAATTCAACCACACATTGAGGAAATTTAGTGTGACAGATGACAAATTCCTAATTTATAACATACCTAATACTAATATCTAAAATTGGAAAAAATTGCTTTGAAATGAATGAGAGCTCACCAAATGTAATTTTTATCCTCTCATTGATTCTCCATTTCCAAACCTATCAAATGATAAAAAATAAAATAACATCTCTTGATTTTTCTCAATTTATCTATCTTTAATATTTTTATATTTCAATAAGTTTTAAATATTATAATTTAATTGTTATTTATTATTAATATAATGTGTTGAGTAAATTGAATTTTTTTTATTTAATGAATATTTTCATAAATAAATTTCATTGACATCTCATGTCATTTGGAAAAACCCTACAAAAATACCCCCTTTTATTTAGAAAAATATTTTTGCTCCCTCTGTCATTTTAGAAACCCAACGACACCTCAAAACTCCTGCGAACAGATGACATCTAATTTTGTTTAAAATATTCACAATTTTACAATTTATAATATTTACATAGAATGACAATTATATTCCTTTTAAATAAAAATATAATTTAAAAAAAAAAATATGTAATAAAAAATTATAAATGTTTCACTTACTATACTTACTATTTTTTCTTTTAAGAAATAATTCTCTTCTTTTTTTTCTTTTTTTTTTGTATTTTTATATATATTATTTATTTCTCATCTAATCTAATACTAATACCTAAAGTTGGAAGGCTCTACCTCGCATGAATAAGAGCTCACTAAATGTAATATTTGTTCTCTTATTGATTCTCCATCTCCAAACCCATTAAATGATTAAAAAAATCATCCCTCCTGATTTTTCTCAATTTATATCTCTTTAATATTTTTATATTTAATTAAGTTTTAAATATTATTTATCATTAATTTAATGATTTAATGAATTTAATTGCTATTTATTATTAATATAGTGTGTTGAGTGAATTTTATTTTTTATTTTTTATTTAATGAATATTTTCATGGGTAAATTTCACTGACATCTCATGTCATTTCAAAAAATCTACAAAATTACCCCCATTTCATTTTAAAAACTATTTTTGCTCCTCCTGTCATTTTAGAAGAAACCCAACGATACCTCAAAACACCTGCGAACAGATGACATCCAATTTTCTTTAAAATATTTACACTTTTATAATTTATTATTTACATATAATGACAATTCTATTCCTTTTAAGTAAAATATAATTTTAAAAAATAAATATGTAATAAAAAATTATAAATGTTTCACTTACGAGACTTTCTATTTTTTATTTTAAGAAATAATTTTTTTCTATTTTTTATTTTAAGAAATAATTTTTTTTATATTATTTATTTCTCATATAAGTGTTGATAGAAATAATGAAAAATATTATTGTGTATGCAAGCAATTTCATATACTAACAAGTTAAAAAGAAAAAACACAATAAATGGTTAAAAATAACAATTAGGAAATTCACAAGTCTACTATTTGAATGAGTGAAACTATTGCTAAATAAAGTCTCATGTAAAGATTTCACCAAACAATTCATAAAAAAAGAAAAACAAATATGAATAAGTTTATATAAAAATTTTAAATTTCATAAATATAAAAAATTATTTAATTCTCAGAATAATTTATTTTTAAAAAAAACCAGTAGTAAATACTCTTTAAATGCTAAAAAAAAGGCAACAACCTGTCATTTAATCCCAAAAATCATAGAAAATTAGAGTTGAAATTGGAATTATATTACGATAAAAAAATTTAAAAATCATATTGACTAAAATCATAATTATTTTAAGACAATTATAAGAGTAGTTTTTATTAGATTGTTCAAATTAATTTTTAATTGTACAATGATATTGCAACATAGACAAATAAAAAAAAATTATATTTAACATCAAAGGAAAGAAGTTTTGGAGATTTTTTCAAATGACAAGAGATATCGTTGTAGGTTTTTTAAATGACGATGGACATTACTGAAATTTATCCATATTTTTTGTTGATAATTGTTTGCATTATAATTAATTATATGTCACCTTATTTCTTCCTTATATTTTCTCTCTCTCTCTCTAACAATTTGATAAAAAATTATCTCTCCATCTTTAATTACATATAAAATTTAGAGGTTTTTATTATTTAGACCTAAATTAAGAGCTATAAAATTTAGAGGTTTTTATTATTTAGACCTAAATTAAGAGCTCACATAAAGAGAAACACAATAAAATAGTTGGGTTAGGGCTCAAACCACACCGTACAAGAAGAATAGTTTTTGAACTTTCAGTGATTTGCAGGTGTTCTGTGATGGATGATTATAACCCTGCACGATCGGCAGGCCCAACTGGACTGAGGAAAATGGTTATGGAAAGTGACAAAATAGAAATTTTAGGAAGATTTCCACTATATGTACGACATTCCTTACACAAGGCGGTGATTTTCAAATTTATCCCATTCAAATTGTAGGCATTGCAAAGCTATATTTTCAGCTGGTATGAGAGGAAAAGGCTAAGATAACGGAGAGCTGAGACAACGGCGATCGAAGAGATGTGTACGACGAAGCAAGCTCTATTTGTTCGATTTCCTTCAGTGAAAATATATTTTAATCGTTATTAATGAGTTTTTAATTTGATTTTCAATATGTACGATCATGTTTTTGAAGTTCGCGATTGAGGACAGATCAGCAGGGCCAACAGTTCGATGATTTGGTAGCATGATAATTGAAAGTGGCTCAGCGTCGATCGCTTGTATAGCGGTAGATGTGGGTGTTTGTTTCGGTGCTAAGTAGGACTTTAATTTTATCTCAGTGATTGGATTTGTTTATTTAGCACCAAGTTTAGTTTTGTGTTGTATTTCGCAATCGCTTTTTTCTCCTCCTCCAGTATTTTGTTGATTTGTCTTGCTCCTTCAAGCTCAAGAGCAAGATCCTTAAATTTTTTGTTCATCTTTTCATCACTAACAATACGTTCTTTCAATATTTCAATAATTTGTTTGCACGACTCCACCTCCTTAGTAAGCTCTTCACGTCTCCTCCTCAGCTCAACTTTTTTTGCATAGACGGCTCTTGATATTTTTGAGTGACGCCATGCACGCTGATTTCGGTCAGGATGTCCGTCTTTTCCCCCACAACTTTGGCCAACTACGTGGATAGGTCAGAGACTACATTTGTAATGACCCTATGCAATGCCTCAATCATCTGGTTCGCTTCTATTTGTTTTGCATCAAACTCCTCCTGTATCAGATTAAACTATTTATGGATGTCGCCTAGCGCAATTTCTTGTGTAGACGGGATTGCGTAAGTGCTCTCGAACAAGGTTGTATGAAATCACAACTAGGGTGAAATCAACCCCTAACTCAAATGCATGTGTCGCTGGGGGAGCAAAAGGTTGATTCATGAGCGGGGTTATATACTAGCCTATGATGTCATCGATCATGGCATCGACGTCTGGATCAACCTTAGACACGGTCTCTTGCCCTTGTTAACGAGGGTCTCCTTGATGATAGAGTCGCCACTCTCTTTCTTCGCTACAATTCTTATACCTATAGAGCAAGTACGCACCTCGTGACTGATTGGGATTTCATGTAGGACTTCTTCAGACTCGTCTCCAACTCCATGAAGATTGCGTCTGTCCAATTATACTACGCCATATCTTCAATCATCTTAATGTTCTGGACTAACTACTTCGAGACTTGTTGTCTAGTGGTTGCAAAGAAACATGTTGTCATAAGGTGTAGAAGTAGCATACGGACAACATCCTTTATCGTTTCTTCATCTGTGGTATTCACTTTTTTTTCACCAACGTCCTCAAGTACGTGACACTAAACTCTCGGTCTTTAAACATCATCTTGAAGAGGAATAGAGAGTCGAATTTCGTGTATCTACTCTGCACAACAGGCTCTTTGCCTGTCATGTTCCCAAAAGTTAGTTGTATGTCCAGCGGTGTTATCCAGACAAGCTTGCCACTGATCCTAAAAGTTGACCGAGCAGTGTTATAGCTCAAGATCACCATTTATATGAAATCATCGTGCTTGTGGATATTCTCTAGTGTAACCCTCTGTAAGTACAATGTCTCAAACAATTTTAAAAATAGTGCCTTCTACAATAGCAATTTATATTAATCATTGAGTTTGCAATCTTTCAGCAGCTCATACGTCTGCTTCAAGTTGCAGTGATACAAGAATGCTCGTTGGATAACCCCTTCCTTCTTTGATCTTTTAAGCGATTTTACTGCAAAAGCAATGGCAAAAATAAGGTTGGCACACAATAAAGTACTTTTTGTGTAAGCTAATGTGTACCCACACAGTAACATTAACTTACATCTTCAAATGTTTGTGTCAAGTATGGATATCGTTTTAACATTCACGCAGTAACATTAACTTACATCTTCAAATGTTTGTGTCAAGTATGGATATCGTTTTAACATTCACGCACGATGGGGAGGAATGAACAATAACAATAGGGGAACGTAACCCTGCAGTGTGTGCTGAAAAAACATGGACATTTACTCACTGAAACGGAGGGCACATGTACATTTGACACACAATGAAGTTTTTTTGTATAAGTTAATGTTAATGCATATGTAAGTATGTGTTTTGAGGTAAACACAAACAGTCATAAGGTACGTTAATGTTAAAGTTGATGTCTAAGGCACAAAGAAATTAAAAAAAAAAAATACATGAAAGCTAACACATTTTCTAAGGATTTTGTGTGCTTAAATAAAGAAACACGTAAAGCTTTTTGACACACACCAAATGAAGAAACAAAATGTAAGATACGGTACGAGATTGTTAATGCATATTCCACAACAAAACAAAAAAAAAAATTACATGAACAATCACGTGCGAAATTGAAACCAAATTCCCTTCATAAGTCGTTCGCATTTGGAGTAAAAACACCAACACAAATATTGTTATTGTTCCGAGTTTTTGAAGCACAAGAAATGTATTCAAGCTTGTAACACGAAAATGTTTACACAATCACACAAGCATTCAGCCAATATAGCATGTCTAAATCAATCAATAGATGAATATGCATGGATTTCGAGTTCGATTTTGACTTCGAAACGAAGTTTGCGAAAAAAACTAAAATCATATTTAGGAAAGAACATCCCATCTAGACTGAGGCTTTCTCATTTTTGGGAAGCAGAAGACTTTAGTTCTTCATTTTTTGCCATTGCAGTGAGTTAGGATCTTCATACTCAATTCTGCCTCTTGAGATTAGGGTTTGGGGAGGTATGTAGGAGGAGAGCTCAAAGGAATGGAGAGGTTGGGTATATTCGAGAAGTTGAGCGGCTAGTGGGATCGTATTCTACTTAATATCGAAAGCAACATGGACACGATAAAAAACGAACAACAGTGCAATGCGTTAACCTTAATTCAATCGTAAAAACTAAAATAAAAAAAATAAAAAATAAAAAAAATAAAAAACAAGAAATACCCCATTGCAAAGAGAGCGTTGAGTTCATTAATTTGATTACAAAATTTAATGAGTTTGTTCACTGATCAGGCTTGCATAACAGAATTTGTATCATTGGTGGGTTTTTTTTTTTTTTTTTTTTTTTTTTTTTTGCAGGCTTTCATGTTCCATCAAGGGTGACAGCGGTTGCTGGTGCAGAATGGCACAATCCGTAAATACACGTTAAGAATGGGGCAAAACTGGGTGATCTTTTCCTAAAGATTCTATATGGGCTAAAAACTTTATTATTTGAATTAGAGGCTTATTCTATTGATTCACCATCTTTGGGGACCACATAATAAATTGCCCTCAAATTTATTCAATTTCAAGTGCTCCAAAGAATATTCTAACAATTATTAAGCAAAGAATATAAAGTACTAAACAATATAGAAATAACTTATTAGATTATTTTACGACTATTATTTGAAAAAAAATTACAAAAATTGAAACAATCCTCGAGAAGCTTATTTCCTTATTGATTTACTATTTTTCGAAAATAAACATGAGTGAGAACATTAATAGTCTTATTGATTAATATTAATTAATTTCCAGGTTATAATTTTATTTTTTGATATTAATTTTTTTTTTTATACTTTCATAAAATGTATTATACATAAAATTAAAGATTCAATTGTTGATCATGTGTAATATTCAAATGAAAAATAAATATTAATATATTTTTCTTCTAGACCTGTATAATATGTGGGTCTAAAACTAGTTTCACTATTAAAATTGAATATAATTTATAAATTTATTTTAAATATTTATACATTATTCTGAATTATTATTTTTTTTCAACTTGGCCTTAATCCCTGAAAATTGAATATTTTAAACCAAGACTTGTATATTACTATAGTTTAGATTAGTTATTAATTTTAAAATTCTTACACATTAGGCACTAATATTTTATTTTGTTGAGTAATTGGGCCAATTTCACTATTTTTATTGGGGCTAGGTTTTTAACTCTCTTTAATATAATAAAATAAATTTTAGGCTCTACAATTTATAATAAAAGTCGCTAAGTCAATTGGGACTTTTAACTTTTAAGCCAATTTGAATAAGTTATAAAAAAAAATTATTTAATTTGAGTGTAATTATATTTTATTTCCTTATCTTTTAATAGTGTGAATTTCGGTGGCACGCCCTAATTTTTTGGGTGTGTCCTAAGCTTTATTTGTATAAGACTGTTCTCCCAAAATCTTGTGTTTTAAGAAAATATTATTTTTATCCCAAAAATTGTAGTTTAGTGGATATGTATTTAGTTTTCTTTTTAAAAGGTTTAGAGTTCAATCATCTCTCGTAATATATGTACCAAAAAAAATTAAGTAAAAAATCTCTAAACATCAAATATTTGATGTCGAATGAATGTTGTAGGATGATAGTTTTTAATCTACAGATAAGTCAAGAATAAATGAGATTAATTACTAATACAAAATAAATACATCAATTCATAAGTAAATAAATCAGGTAACATGACATTTGAAGCGCATATTTCATTTAGTGTACATAAAATTTGTAAAAAAATGTAATATTAAATTTTCCATTCATAAAAAATTATAAGAAGATATTTGATTTCAAAAAAACGGGGCACACAAAATTGAAGGGTTTTAAAAAATATCGATCTAAAATAGGGGACGATAATTTTCCCTTTAATTTGCATAAGAAAATGATTTATTTTTCACGTGTGTGATAAAACTTTTTCATCGTACAATAGTCATTATTTTAAGGGAAAAAAAACCTCGCATATTCCAATTGGAGGGAAATTTTGTAAAATATTCCATCATTTTTTTGGTTAGAAAAACCCCTCAAATTCAGCTTTACATTGAGTTTTGTCCAAAGTTTTGAATTTTTTTATTTTTTTTTAGAGACAGATTTGTCCATTATAATTCTCGGATACTAAATTTGAGTCATTTATCTTGATTGATTTCACGTGATCTTTCCTTTTAAACATAATCTGAATTCAGTGTATTTATTTTGATTTATTTTGAGGAGTGATTTGAGGACCTTTCTTGTAAATATTTAATTTCCACATTTATACTTATCTTATATATCTTCTCATCTCTTGTAAACTTTACATATAAATACACACTCTCTAAATGCAAAACATATGAAAGTTTTCCTAAATTTTTGGTTTCGTATTATGGTATCAAGCGCGACCACTGTCTCTTTTTTTTTCCCAAGACCCGATCCCATGGCCTCATCTTCAACCTTTGTCAACCCCGCCAACAATCACAGCCTTGTTACCGTCAAACTCACCAGAGATAATTATCTCCTATGGAAAACTCAAATCGTCACTTACTTGCGTGGCCAACACTTGTTTGGTTTTGTAGATGGTACCATCTCCCCTTCTTCTCCCACCATACCCAACCCTAAAGCCAATACATCCAACTCCACCACCCCCGAAATTACCAATCCTAACTACACCTCCTGGTTTGAACAAGATCAACTTATTCTAAGTACCTTGGTTTCTTCTCTATTTGAAACTATTTTGGGAGAAATGGTTGGGCTCTACACTTCCAGAGAAGTCTAGGCAGCTCTTGAGAGGCTCGTGGAGAACTTGATAGCTCTTATGATGCTATCGTCACTTCTATCTCAACTCAAATAGAAAAATTGTCATATGAAGAGATGTTTAATCATCTCCTTGCATTTGAATTGAGGATTGAGCAGCACCAATCTTCTCTAGAAGCCATGGTTGGCTCCGCAAATATGGCTACTCAAAATGATAGACGTTCGCGAGGTGGCAGATCCAATTCTCAGACACGCTATTCACAACAGCAGGAACCTAAAGGCTTCAACTCCAACTATAGAGGCCGCAGACGTAGCCAATGTGGGCGAGATGGCCATCTACAGAATACCTCATCAAACCCACTTCCTATATGTCAGGAATGTGGTAAAAATAGGCACACTGTCATACAATACTACTACCGGTTCGATCATGCCTACCAAAGCATCCCTCCCAACATAGTAGCCTACTTGACCTCGTCGTCCTCACCAACTTATGCCAACTGGTATCCTGATACCAGCTCAACAAACCACCTCACCAATGATTTCTGCAATCTAACAGTGCACTATGAGCCTTACAACGACACTGATCAGATCCATGTCGGCAATGGGGTAGGTTTACTCATTAAGAATATTGGCTCTGCTACTCTCTAACACCAAATAATTCTTTTTCTTTGCATCAGTTACTTCATGTACCACAGATTAAAAAAAAATAAAAATTATGTGAATCAATTTACCAGTGACAATAATTTTTATATTGAGTTTCACTCCTTTTTTTTTTTAGTAAAGGACAAGGCAACGGGGAAAGTTCTATTGTGCGGAAAAACTAGAAACGAACTCTACACTTTTCCATCCACTGCCATTCCTACAAGGAAAAAGCCATCGCCTTCCTTTTTCAAATCTTCATTCCATTTCCAATTCACCACTTGAATTGATTTTCTCTGATATTTGGGGACCCTCTCCTATTATGTCAACAAATGGAAATACAAACTACGTGTCTTTTGTTGATCATTTTAGCAAATTTATGTGGCTATTTTCTCTCACAAACAAATTCGATGTTATGAAAATATTTTTCTCATTACAAAAACTTATCGAAGGCCAATTTAATTGCAAAATAAAATTTGTTCAAAGTGATTGGGGTGGAGAGTATTGCTCCCTCCCCAACTATTTTGCATCAATTGGTATTCAACACCTAGTCACTTGTCCCCATACGTCCCAACAAAATGGGTCCGTCGAACGGAAACACCATCATATAGTCGAAAAAGGGACTCACATTCTTGTCCCATAGTAGTGTCATTCATACTTACTGGGATGACTCGTTTCTCATGGCCACATATCTTATCAATCGCCAACCACTTCACTTGGAATTTCACCTTTTGAAAAATTCCACAAATATGCCCCAGATTTTTCATCTTTAAAAATATTTGGTTGTGCATGTTTTCCATTCCTTCGTTCGTTTAATCGTCACAAACTCGATTTCAAATCAAAACAATGTGTTTTCATCGGCTTTAGCAACAGGCATCGTGGGTTCAAATGTCTTGATATTTCCAGTGGCAAGATATTTGTCTTACGGCATATCATCTTCGATGAACAGACTTTCCCTTTTGCAAGCCCACCAAATAAATCAATTAGCCTCAGTCCATCGTTGAACCCAACAACCAATCTCCCACTCTTCATTCTTGTAAACGGAAACTCCCCAAATGCCCCTTTGTTGTCTCTCAGACCAAACGACACATCACATACAAACTTCAATCCCACGATGTTGTCTGACCTTTCTTATTTAAAGTCCTGTCCTATACACAATCTTCGCCCGTTATTGGAATCTCTCCAACCCTGCCTTCATCACCAGATAACGCCTCCCTTTCCCACACCGCCACCAATCACACGTCTGTCCCTTCTTCTTCTTTAGATAATGTCGCTACTACTGTACCTCTGAAAATTCAACTTCGTCAAATGACCACCCAGTCTCAAAATAATATAGTGAAACCCAAAACTCAACTGCATCAAATGACCACACGGTCTTAGAATAATATAATGAAACCAAAATAGCTCATGGATGGCACAGTTAGGTACCCTTTGCCACAGTCCTTTCTCGTTACAAGTATTGTTCCAGAAGTACTTTCTTCATACTCTGAGGCATCTAAGCATAGTTGTTAACCTAAGCGGTTTCAATCATTAGATCTTCGAAAAATGTGATTTTGATGATAACGCCTCATTTGACTTTTTAAATTAATTAACATTATTTTTAAGTATAGATCATCCATACATTATAAAAATACATCATGGAGATGCATTCAAGTTAAAATGTATGATTTAAATAATGCAATTTTTTATTTCGACAACAGTACTCAAGATATTGAACTTGGAACTTTATACGTTGCACACATACACCGAGGTGCATACATTTGTGATGTTTTGTTTCCAACATGTCTAATATACCTAAATATCACAATGTGTATTATATGTTTGATTATATCATGCAAAATTTGAAAATTTTACATCTTGATGACAAATGTGCTTAATATGCTTAAACTTGGATTTAATATGATCAAATAGTACATTGCATGATCTTAATGTGAAAACACTTCAAATATCATTAATATAATATTTTGAATATGTCTATATAATTATTATATTATGATCCATGAAATAAGATTATTCATACCTTGCTCAATTGAAAATTTCATATTTTGGTTACAAAAATACTCAAATTGCTTAAACTCGGTTTCTATATTATCATAAGGTACATTGTATATTTGGATCATCAAAACACTTTGAATATCATTGAAATAATATTTTTAATGTGTTTGGCTAAAAAAAATGATCATAAACATCGACCAAAATCAAGAATGGGTGATGAAAAATAGAATTGTGTTGAAAACACTGTAGCAATCAATTGTTGTTGTCCAAAAAATCAGAATAAATCTTCTGTAGTAAATTGGTCGTATCTATCTTATTACTTGTCCAAATCTGATGAATTTTATATGGTTAGAAATATAATTCACATATATTTAAAACTATATAAATTTCATATCAATCCAAGTTGGTTTAATTGTTTAAATTTCAACATTTCGACAGAAGTCAGTAGCTAATTTTTACAGAAAATCCTGTCAATAGTCTTTCTCTCTCCTGCCCTTTTTTCTCTCTGTTTCGACTTCACGTTTTCGGATCTTATGTTTATTTTAATTATTGTATGATGATTCATATTCCTTATAATAATTATATAACATGTTTTCATCATTCAATTTGATTAATACATTGTTGAATTGAAGAAAAATTTATCAAAACATCTTAAAACATTTAAGAACTCAAAATGCAAAATTTTGTCATGAACTCAAATTTGGATTTGCATATCATATTTTGTTCGGAACGTTCAAATCATATTATGCTATGTTAGTTTAACATATCTACATGATATATGCATGATTAATTGATATATTTATTATTACATCTATGATTAATTGACAAATTGGCTCAAAGAGTATGAAAATTTTGTTTTCATTATACTAAATGAATTCTAAGTGCTCAAATGCTTAAAATGCTTGTATGTGCTTAACTGGATTGTATACATGTATAATATGCTTTATACATTTTATATACACATGCTCAAATACATAATCATGTATAAATACAAGTATTAAATTTGAATTTATCAAGATAATCAAATGGGAATACAAATATATTATTTTGATTTAGTGGTAGGAGAGCTCATTAAATCACTACAATAAAAACGAGTTTTAGCAACAATTCCATTAGCCGCTAAAAGCTCATTTTTTAGTCGTTAAAGGTTTTAGCGGCAATTCATACGGTTGCCGCTAATACTGCAGTTACTATAGGCTACAACGGCTAATTTATAATTGTCGTTAAGATTTACCTGCTAAATATAAAATATATAGCTGCTATTTAGATTTTGTATAGTGATAAATTTAAATATCACTAAAAATAAATAAATAAAAATATAAAATATTTATTTTTACATTTAGTGGCAAATAACGATTTAACCGCTAAATATATAAGATATTTAGCGGCTAATTTCGATTTCGTATAACGATAAATTTAAATACCGCTTTTGTTATTTAGCACAAATAATCTCAATGAAATGTTTCAAGAGCTTTATTAATCTCAGTGAAATAAGATGAACTTTATTAATCACCAACAAAAATCCGAAGTACAAATAATTGAGAATGTAAATCCGATATCCCCAAAAAATGCCAAAAAATAAAAAATATCAATAAAATAATATTTAATTGAACTCCTAATTCAACGTAAATTAATATAATTTAACCTAATAATCTCTAAATTCCCTTGAAAGAGTATAACCAACATCAAACGCCCCATTAACCAAACAAAAAATTGCACATGTATGTATACAGACACAGAAACAAAAACATCATAAACAAAAAAAATAGAGACAACATAAATATTAAAAGTGGCATTCACACAAAAAAATTGGCATAATCCTCTTTGTTTATGCAACGTTCTAAAAGTACTTGTCACCTAAATAACACTATCAAATATAACCAACACCAAACAAATTTGAGGCCCACCATTTCTCCTGAATTGGCAACATCAGCATGGAATTCAAAGCAAATTATGGAAGTTAGAGGTCGGGCCAGCCTAGATCTAACTTTATAAGTTATTTGTTTTTACTTATAACACAACTTGAGCCTAAAATGGTTCGATCCATGAACAACCTTAACCCTACCAAAAAATGGTGAAACTTAGGGATTTGCATTTCTCTTAGAGACCCAGATGCATGCAATGAGTACAAATATGTATAACATTTAAATGAGAATCAGATCATGTCTGAAATGTGACTTTTTTTAATGAATGAATTAAGGAACAAAGAGAAAATCATGATATATATGCTCTAGACTTTTAAAAGTGTACTCCACCTGAAACCTTTTAAAACAAGAAATGCAACCTGTGTCTAAATCATGTGTGCGCTCAAGCTAATAACCAACACAATCACAACAAACAATGTAATTTTCAACAATTGTTTTCGAAATAAACAAAATAAACAATATATAAGTTCATTAACTAAGACACTGGAGCCCACCACCCAGGGCTACTGGAACATGCCTTAAGCATAGTTTTTTTTTATAAACAGTAGAATATCTCTTACATTATTCACGAGGAAACACTTGTGTCTTTTTCTTAAGCCTTCCCATCTACAATCCAAAATGAAATAGGATATCAATAATATTTTAAGGGGAAAAGTACAATTTAGACCTTCTAACTATTGACACATTTCGAAGTGGTCCCTCTAAATTTAAACGTTTCATTTCAAACCCTCTACGTATCATAACGTTTCTAAATGGTCCTTTCATTAGAAAATCAGTTAAAACTAACGGAATTTAGGGGGAAAAGGGTCTTTTCACATTTTTTAAATTTTTAATCATTTTTAAATATATATATATGCGTGTGTGTGTGTGTGCGCGCGCGCGTGTGTGTGTATTTAATCTCTCTCTTTCTCCCCTTCCTCTCACTCTCTCCCTCTCTCTCCTTCCCTCTCCCCCCACCTCCCTCTCCCTCTCCCTCTTCATCCCCTTCCCCTCTCTCCCTCCTACCCCACCCCCTGCAACAGGGGGTGATTTTTCACCCCCTGTTGCAGGGGGTGTATTCCACCCCCGCAACAGGGGGTGCAGGGGGTGGCACCCCCTGTTTCAGGGGGTGATTCCACCCCTTACAACAGGGGGTGAACTCAACCCCTATTACGGGGAGAGGGAATGAGGGAGAGGGAGAGGGAGAGGGAGAGAGAGATGGCGGGGAGAGGGAAGGAGGGAGAAGAAGGTGGCGGGGAAGAGAGAGAGAGAGAGAGAGAGAAAAGGGGGAGGAAGAGAGAAAGAGATTAAAAAAAATATTTAAAAATGGTTAAAAAATTTTAAAAACGTGAAAATACCATTTTACCTTTGAGATTCTGTTAGTTTTAATAGAATCTCTAACGGAGGGACCATTTAGAAACATTATGATACGTAGATGGTTTGAAATGAAACATTTAAACTTAGAGGGACCACTTAGAAATATGTCAATAGTTAGAGGGTCTAAATTGTACTTTTTCCTATTTTAAGTAAACACCTAATAATATTAAAACCTAAACATAAATTTGAGAGGGACATATTTATGGGAAGAACCATATAATATTGGAATCAATATAATAGTGATTACAACGAAAAAAAATAATAAACAGTAAAAAAACGAAATTGAGCAAAAAGAAAAGAAACAAAAGGACTGAAAACAAAATTAGGTATACCAGTGGGTAAAAACAAAGTGAAATATTGACCTCAACCTGTGTGCTAGAAACTCAATTTGAACCTCCCACTGTTATTCACTGGAAAAAAAAAAAACATAATAATAAGGAAAAATAAATGGTGGACGAACAAAACAAATATGGGCAACATTATTGTCATCCCAAAATATATAGTAATACGACTAACATAGCATTATTAATCCAGGCTGTAGATGTCAACATGAAAAATAAAAACAATACGGAAATTCTCATCCTTATGCATGAAGTAATTTTTTAATCCTGTTTTTTATCAATAATGAAGGCGTAATGATCAAAAGTTAGACATGCAAGGGGAAAGAATGAATTATGAGAAAACAATAGTGATGAATAATATGAGGAGCAATAAAAGTGAGGACAGTGAAACATAGATTTTTATCTTAGCTATTTCACTATCAATTAATAAGTGAAACTTATTATACCTGGTTGTCACCATCTTAAAGATCTCCATGTGGTAGTACAATATCCTTGCCTGCAACGAGATGAAAATGTTTCAGCATGTAACCTTTCAATTTATATACATAATAGATATCAAAAGTTTACACATTCAACACATGTCAAGCAATAGGCAATCAATAAATGTGCGCATAATATTTTGAATAAATTATACTAAAGTTCTTAAATAGAAAGAGTATATCATGAAATTCCTCAAAATTTTTAGAAGCATGATGTTTACTTCCATATTTATTTCATGGATTCGAATTTTCATATGTGATTGCCTCTTTAGAAATGCCAACTGATAGCTCATTGGGAGAAGAAATTGAACTTCACGCTCCCGAATTTTACAGATACATTCATAATATATGATGTGAACGAACAATTGATAGCTTGTTTGCATACAAAAAAATAAATAAAAATAAAAAATTGATTGAAAAAGAACAAAAAATTCGTAATGAAATAGGAACCACAACTAAGCAATCATATATAACTAATCTCAAATCGAAGCACAGAACTATGTAATGTAAGTAAAATTCACCAAATCCTCACCAACGACATTCCATCTTGTGTTCGAGAAGAAGGAGCTCCATCGCCATCGATTGCCTTGAGTGAAAGCGAAAAAGACGCCATGAAATTCTCTGAATTCCTATCATTGCGTTAACTTCCGCCACTGCAAGTTTTTATTTACTTCCATATATGAACATTTAGACGGTTCGGGATAATCAATCATATGCTTTTGTTTGGTAGGGCATGCACAGAAGAATCAAAATTCAAAATTGATCTTAAAAATTCACAATTTTGAGCATATAGAAACCGTTCCTGAACTTGATTGAGGGAAAAAAAAGACGAAAAATGCAAACCGATATCACCTTTTTTGTAGAAACTGGAGAACCCAAAATCGATAGCCTTGAGCGATGAATTCTCGTCCTTGTTGAGGAGGAGGAAGTTCTCTGGCTTGAGATCCTAGTGAATGACCCCCATGGAGTGGCCGTGTGGACGATCATTCAGAGCAGCGAAGCGGCGGCGCATCCGGTGTTGTTCCACCGTTTTGTCTGACATCGATTGTAGAAAACCTCCCCCACCTAATATTCAATCGATTTTGGTAGAGTGGAGTAGTATCGATTTTGGTAGAGTGGAGTAGTGGAGAAGAGAGAAGTATGGAAGAGTGGAGAAGAATAAGAAAGCGGTAGGGACAAAGGGAAGCGTTGGCTCTTTGATTCTAACAGGGCACTTATATTTTGACATATTTATGTTAAATAAAACGAGTTTTTATTTTCTTCTTTTTTTTTTTTTCCTTTTTTAATGAATAGATTTCTTTTTTCTATTTTCCTCTAGATATTATTCTCTAAATTTTATTGGATTCGATTGGAAATAAAATTATATTTTGATTAGTTTTTTAAATTAAAGATTTGGCGCCAAAATTCGGAACCAAAATTAAAATATTTAGTTGCAAATGGAATAAATTAACGGCAATTAAATAATTTACCACTAAAAACATATCATTAATGGATATTTTTTAACTGCCGCTAAAATAATTGTCGTTACAACCTGTTTTTGTTGTAGTGAATGCTAGCCCATATCTTATCTCCCATAATGTGAATGGAATCTTATCTTGAATAACTTGTTGCATATTTTAAAGTTGAAGAGTCTTACATTTAATAATTTGTATCCAACTTTGAATATCTTTATCATAATTTGTTTACATTCATTAAATGTCAAACATACTCAATTATATACATTGAATATCTTGAACAATTTGCTGTATTTTTCTACTATCTCAAAGACAAATTGGACAATTGGTCCTTTGTAATTAATTAGACATATCTAGCATTTATGAGGTTGGAAAAAGTAGATGGAATGTTGACAAATCTACAGAGATAATGGAGAAAAGCTTCATATGTCTTGACATTTGAAGAGATCACATTCAACGGTCACTTGAGCTCTCTACACTCCAAATGTAATACCCTCCCTACACGTCTCTACATCTATAAAAGAATGAAGATAGCTAAAAGTTCAACAATCACCAACTAAGAAAATCACCAAATATCAATCACTCAATCTTGAGCTACAAAGATCAAAGAGATATCACCAAAAGCTTCCAAGCTAAAATCTGTCCAACAACAGTTATACTCTTTCTTGAATGTTTGTTGTATTTGCTTCACACACATAGATTCTTGAGTACTCTATCTTGTGAGTATTGAAACTTCATTTTGTGAAACGGTGAGATTTTCATTGTAAATCTTAAGTAAGGGTTTTACTCAAGATGAGAGATTTGTGAGTGGAATATATTCACTCTAGATTGTAAAGTCTTGAGATATGTACTTCTCAAGAGGCGACTTAAACAATTTGTTCTTCACCAGTAAGAAGATCAAAGATAGTAAAATTCTCGAAGGAGCTGGGGGAATAGACGAGGCAAAGGGTGTTTGTCAAATTACTATAAATATCGGTGTCAATCTCTCTAACTCTACTCTTTACATGTTCGTATATATTTGTGTTTGTGATTATTACTCTTGTTTGAATATCCGTTGTGCACTTGACACAAATCACATAAACACTTAATTTATATTGAGTAGATTTTAATTAACAAATTATTTTTCAAAACCCAATTCACCCCCCTCTTGGGTAATTCTTCGACCATCAATTAGTATCAGATCTACACGTTCAATCCATTCAGGATGGAAACTCAAAACATTATGAGGGAAATTAGAGACGCACAAGGCTCATTCATATATGGAAACGACCATGAGAAACCGAATGCAAGTGCGAGGACTTTGGAGGTGCCTTATGAAGACGATTCGAAAAAGGACAAGGCTCAAGAATTGTTCATTGATGACAAATCAAAAGATGATTTTGAATCCTCACCTCTTGAAATCCAATTGGTGTTGCCACCGCCGATCATTGAAAGCCACCGTGAGGAATCGCTCACATGTAGGAGAAACTTGGGTTCGTGCAATGATGATCATTCTAATGAGAAAGAAACTCAAGAATTGATCGACGATAAAGAATCACAAGATAACACTTGTGATTCTCAACCTTTTGAGATCCATGTTGTGATACCAACACCGATCAAACAATAACACACCGATGAGGATCCGATGTAGCTCATCTGTCCTCCTCCACCTTTTGCACCGTTCATTCAGGTCAACCAAGCACATAAATCAGAGTCGAGTCAAGTTGGGAGTACGATCCATTCAATTCTACATCTCACCAAGCTTGAGGGCATTGAGAATCAAGACCCATATGTTGTGTTATATAACACATATTATGGGCAGAAGTCACTCTTTGACAAGCCCTTCTCCGTGTCAAGTTAAGGACATTAAACCAAGCGCTTCTTGGAAGGCAACCCAAGTTTTAAAATAATGGAGCCTAAGAATGCAAGTTATGGAAGAAATCCCTACACCGGTCAGTAGGAGGTGAGACTTCAATGTCTCACCTCTTAGGTACATGTTCAAAAACCCATTTGTCACCATGCTATATATCAATTGTTGAGTTCGATGTTGGGTCACTATGGACACTGTCCATTCTAAGTTTGGGGAGATGTTTTTGTTTTGTATGCTTTCTAGTTTAATGACTTTTTGTTAGTTAAGTAGTTAAGTTTAATTGTTGTTAGTTAATTTCATGCATGATTGTTTAGTTTAATTTAAGTGTGTTTATGTTTGTAGTTGTTATTATTGTGTGTTCAGTTTTGTGGTTCTTCTTGACCATTACCCGATGATGATATTATCCCCTAATTGTTTATTGAGGTCAAGTGTAATGCCTATTCAAGTGTGTTTGGTGTGCTTGACATCTCGTTTTGGTAAAAGTCATTGTGGATCCTAATTTGCACGAGCAAGTAGACTCAATGTATTAGCTATCCAATTGAGTTGATGCCAATTATCCAGTAGCCAAGTTCATGACAAATTTAAGGGATTCTAGAACCTGGTTGGGGGAAATCCTAGGTGAGGTAGTTTAGGAGAAATGATTTAGGCATTCATTTTGATCGCTTGAGTCACTAAAGCCTTCCATGCAAAATGTTTTACCCCTCGTTACCCCGTCGAAGCCTTTTCGCCATTTTAATTCTGAACACGCATCAAATACCTTAGCCAATTAAATTTTTTCTAAACCATTATCGCTATACCTGAGGCACGAGTTGAATTGTAATCAATTTAGCATTTGTTTGTGCTAATTGAAGAGAGCAATTGGGTTTTGGGTGAACTTTTGATTGGTTCGGTATTCGAGTACTCACTTGTTATTTTTCTGTAGTAGTTTCACACCCGTGAAATTGTACAAATCAAATAAGTTTGGGGTGTAAGAAAAAAAAAATATGTGTAATTATGGTTTTGTTTTTGTTTGTTTAGACAAGTGAGTACTACATTTTAAAAAGTAAGTTCGGGATTGTTTTCGATTTTTCTTTGTGGGTATGAGTGTAATTGAGTGCCAAGCGTAGTGTAATGGGTATCGTTGATCTAAAGATGCTATCTTGTTTAATATTCCCGATTTACCCTTGGCCAATTGTTAAAAATCAAATCAAGTCCTTCTGATCTTTTAGAATTGCTTATCCTATATTAGTGAAGAATGGAACTCAATCTAGCTCATGGAAATCCTATACTTAGTCGGTTTTAAGTCGTGAATTTTGTTGGTGGATAATCCAATCTTGTCTTTGAATGGTTGTGTAATAAGAGTCTTCGCACATACACTTGGAAATTATCTAGAATAGCGTTTACCGTTATTGAATGTTGAAATTCTAGAACACCACATGATGCAGTTTAATTCTTGAACTCGATTTGATTGGGGACCATTGAGGAAAAACTTTTTGGTCGATTAGTTGAAATTCAAAAGTCACACGTCGTTATTTTTAGTTTATTTGAGTCTGTTGTTTTTAATAGTTGTGTTCGTTATTTCGTTGTAGTAGTTTGTTTTCTTGTGTGGGTATTTTGCTCGAGGACTAGCAAAATTCTAAATTTGAGGATATTTGATAAATTGATTTTATCTATATATTTCCAAGCCGAATTTGATAGTTTTCGAGTGTTCTTGTAATATTTTAATTCATTTTTATTTATTTTTATCCAAATCAAGTGTTATGGGCGAAAACGGTTGAAATTCAAGCTCGTTGGTAGGATGTCGATGAAGAAACGTGTGAAAAAAAAAAAAAAAAAAAAAAAAAAAAAAAAAAAAAAAGAAGAAAAAGAGGGGATTTCTGCATGCTACTCGCTGTAGCGCCCAGAGCCAAATGAATTCTAAGTGTTCAAATGCTTGTATGTGCTTAATTGGATTGTATACATATATAATATGATTTATACATATTGTATACATATACTCAAATACATAATCATATATGAATACAAGTATTAGATTTGAATTTGTCAACATAATCAAGTGGGAATACAAAGATATTATTTTGACTTAATAGTAGGATAGCTCATTAATTGTTAGCCCATGTCTTGTCTCCCACAATGTGAATGACTTCTTATCTTGAACAACTTGTTGAATATTTCAAAGTTGAGGAACCTTACATTTAATGATTTGTACCCAACTTTGAATATCTCTATCATGATTTGTCTACATTCATTAAATGTCAACCATACTCAATTATTTACATTGAATATCTTGAACAATTTGTTGTATTTTTCTACTACCTCAAAGACAAATTAGACAATGTGTCCTTTGTAATTAATTAGACATATCTAGCATTTATGAGGTTGGAAAAAGTAGATGGAATGTTGAAAAATCTGCAGAGATAATGGAGAAGAGTCTCATATGTCTTGACATTTGAAGAGATCACATACGACAATCACTTGAGCTCTCTACACTCCAATTGTAATACCCTCCCTACACTTCTCTACATCTATAAAAGGAAGAAGATAGTTGAAAGTTCAACGATCACCAACTAAGAAACTCACCAAGTATCAATCACTCAATCTTGAGCTACAAATATCAAAGAGATATCACCAAAGGCTTCTAAGCTAAAATTTGTCTAACAACACTTATACTCCTTCTTAATTCATATTTTTTGAGTGTTTGTTGTATTTGATTCACACACATAGATTCTTAAGTTCTATATCTTGTGAGTGTTGAAACTCCATTTTGTGAGACGGTAAGATTTTCATTGTAAATCTTGAGTAAGGGTTTTACTCAAGATGAGAGATTTGTGAGTGGAATATATTCACTCTAAATTATAAAGTCTTGAGATATGTACTTCTCAAGTGGTGACTTAAACAGTTTGTTCTTCACCCGTAAGAAGATCAAAGATAGTAAAATTCTCGAAGGAGCTCAGGGAAGTAGACGAGGCAAAGGGTGTTTGCCGACCTACTATAAATATCAGTGTCAATCTCTTTAACTCTACTCTTTACATTTTCGCATATATTTGTGTTTGTGATTATTACTTTTATTTGAATATCCGTTTTGTACTTGACACAAATCACATAAACACTTAATTTATATTGAGTATATTTTAATTAACGAATTATTTGCCAAAACTCAATTCATCCCCCTCTTGGGTAATTCTTAGGCCATCAACAGTGAATGGCGTAAAGCCATGGATGAAGAGTTCACTGCCCATATGAAAAATGGCACCTGTTCATTAATCCCTACAAGACCAAACATGAATATCGTTGGTTCCCGATGGATATTTAAAACCAAATGCAAGTTGGATAGTTCACTTAAGCGAAGGAAGGCCCGGTTGGTTGCGAAAGGCTACCACCAACAACTAGGGATTGATTTTGACGACACTTTCAGTCCGGTGGTCAAGCCCACCACTATCAGACTTATACTCAATTGTGTTGTTTCCAAATAATGGTTGGTTGATCAAATCGACATCCAAAATGCTTTCCTTCATGGACACTTAATTTAGGAGGTATTTATGCATCAACCTGTCAACTATGTGCATCTCAATTTTCCAAACCAAATTTGTCAGCTACAAAAAGTATTTTATGGGCTAAAACAAGCCCCACGAGCCTGGTACCATCGACTGCAAGAGCACCTCCTCTCCAATGGTTTTGTCAACTCCAGCTCCAATTCATCTCTCTTTATATACAGACAAGGCCTGAATACATTGTTCCTCCTAGTGTACATCGACAATATCTTAATCACTGGCTCCAGCTCCAAATCTATCGCCCAACTGATCACCAATCTAAGCAGTGAATTTGTTGTCAAAGACTTAGGGAGCCTAAGCTACTTTTTGGGAATTAAAGAAATTCATGTTGCTAATGGCCTCCTCTTGTCACAAAGCCAATATATTTACAGTCTCCTTCAAAGCACAAAGATGATTGATGCAAAGCTGGTATCATCCCCGATGTCTTCCTCACAGAAACTCTCATTATTTTCAAGTGTACCATATTCTGATCCGGCTACTTATAGAAGTGTTATATGAGCTTTACAGTCCTTCTATTTAACTTGACCCGACATCTCATTTGCAGTCAAAAAGATCTGCCAATTCATGCACAAACCCACTGAGGAACATTGGACAACAGTGAAAAGAATTCTAAGGTACCTAAAATTCTTCATCAATTTTGGTCTCTTTATTCGGCCCAGCTCATCCACACAATTAATTGTCTATTTACTCTAATGCCGACTGGGCGAGATCCCCTGATGATCGAAAGTCAACTTTTGGATTTTGTATTTATTTTGGTGACAATTTAATCTTATGGAATTCCAAAAAGCAACCGACGGTAGAATGTTCAAGCACCGAAGCCGAGTACCAAGCAGTTGCTCATGCCATAGCCGAATCCCTCTGGCTACAGTCACTAATTCGTGAACTTGCAATTTTTATCCCGCAACATCCAATACTGTGGTATGAAAATATTGAGGTAGCATATTTGACAGCCAACCCAGTCTTCCATGTACGTACCAAACATGTCGAAATAGACTACCACTTCATCCAGGAAAAAGTGTAACAAAAGGCACTAGAAGTTCGATTCATTTCAAACAAGGACCATCTTGCTAATGGGCTTACAAAACCATTAGTCTCAGCCAGATTCAATTTTCTCAAGGACAAGCTCAACGTGCAAGTTTCTCCAATGAGCTTGAAATGGCATATTAAGGAAACAAAATTCAATCGAGCGTGATTTGAGGACCTGCAATAAATTGTGCATGATTTAATGATATTGTTATTCTTGTAAATATTCACTTTCCACATTTATACTTAACTTGTATATCTTCCCATCTCTTGTAAACTTTACATATAAACACACACCCTCTCAATGGAAAACATATGAGAGTTTCCCATAATTTTTGGTTTCGTATTAAGTATGTATTTAGATTCATTTTATTTATTTATTTTCATTTGTATTCAAATTAGACCTTTATTTTTGGATTAAAGAATATGGAAATAATTATAATTCACAATTTTATTTTAATTCAAATTTTTATTTGATTGAATATTAACGTATATTGTTAAATTCAACAACACAAATTTTAACAAATTTTTACAATTAACTTTTGATGTTGTTTGATGTAACAAAAGTGATTTTAAAGAAACATATGACAATGTTATTTTAATTTGTGTTTGTTGTGTTTTGGAGAATGTTTCGTATTAGTTAGTATGTGTTGATCCTAAGATTTTGATAAACAATTAAATGTTGATATTTTTTGTGGAACTAATATGTTTATTGAGTGTTTCAGTTTAAAGAGTTTCAGACTACATCATGAAGTAATTGTAAAGGATGCAGAGACAATGCAGAGAAGATAACATCATGAAAAAATTATGAAGGATGCAAAGACGGATACTAAGGTGGCGTTTGGTTAGTGTTCCCACTTTTCTGAACCCAATTGGAATGGGTTGGGTTGAGTTAAATTGGGTTGGATTGAGAATTTTGGGAATAGAATTGCGTTTGGTAACGACAATTTTTATTTTGAACAGAATGTGTTTGGTAACGATTTTATCCTAAAACTAATTTATTTATTTTTGTGTTTGGCATTGGCGGACGGTGGCGACAGACGGTGGCCTGACGCCGCTGCCGCCAGCGGTGGTGGCCGGACGGCCGGCGACGGTCGCCGACAGGCGGCGGACGGTAGCCGAAGGTGGCGGCGGCAGCAGAAGGTCACTGGAGGTGGCCGAAGACGGCGGCGGCGGTGGCCGACGATGGTAGCCAGACGATGGCCGGTGGTGGCAGACGGCGGCAGGTGGTGGTGGTCAGCCGGCAAATGAAGACGGAAGTTGAGAATTTTGAGTTAAATTTTTTTGGCACAAAAAAAAACAACTTTTTTTTATTTCTGGTTTCTTTAGGATTTTAAGAATCAATTCCTATTTTTTGGGTTGGATTGGGTTGAGTTTTGTGTTTGCCAAACGCGTTCCCAAAAATCAAACCCAAAATTTTTGGGTTGGGTTTGGTTGGGAACACTAACCAAACGGGGCCTAAGAGATTGAAGATTCCGAAGAATCTAGGTGAAAACAACTATAATATATTTTTACTCTTAATGTATCCCCATTAGGATCACACACGATACGAAAATGATTTTATGTTTATGTGTATTTTGATAGGATCCTAATTAGTGAAATTATTTGCTCCTATATGTAATTGAAAAAGAAATAAAGGTAATTGATTAAAATTGATTTTAAGATTTCAGTGGAGCTAACCGAGAAAAAAAATCTGTTAAAGGGGTGAAAATGTCAAAAAAAATAATTAAGGAGAAGAGTTCCAGTATGGGCAGTCAATAGGTAAGTCGACTTATGCTTAAAAGAAGAAGTCTCTAAATCTCCCAGTTGACAGGTAGGTCGACCTATGCTTAAAAGATTAACTCTTTGTATCTCTAAGTAGACAGATAAGTCGACTTATAAAAGTCTCTGAATTAATAGGTCAACAGGTAAGTCGACTTATAACGATGGAATTTTGGCTTGGGCTACATCCTGAATTGGGCGATTAACCGATGGATGTGTGTTTGTCGATTGATGGCCAGTTTCGAATTTTGAAGATTTTATTGATTTTGATTTAAATACTAGCCGTTTTATGGTTAAAATCTGAGAGATATCTTAGATATTTAATGTTATTTAAGATATGCAATATATATTATGATATCCCTATAGATATGGTTCATTAAGTTTGAATATTTCTCAATTTGGAACATGTAATTTTTTCTATCATATTTAATTGTAATTGAGAAATATTTGGGGGATTTAATTAAGAAGTTTAAAATTCGTAATTAAGTGATTTGGACCAAGATGAAGTCTTAATGATATAAAGGGTTTATAAGAGTAATTAAATGTCAAAACAAGTGGGAACAAGCTGTTGGAGAGCTTGTTTCAATTCCTAATTTATAGACCTTCGTTTTTCACTTATGAAATATCCTAATCTATCAATATCAAGAACTATTCAATTCATAAACTTTTATAAGAGTAATCATTCTGATATTATTTTGAGAGATCAAATTGTGAGATCAACTATTGAGGAGTTCTTGAGTTAAAGCGTTGATTGTGTAAGTGTCACCAAGTTTTGCTATCTAGCGTTCCAATCTATAATTCTTTAGTGTTTTTCAGGTGAGATCTTTCTAAGCTATTAATCTTTACTGCATAGCTATTTTTCTATATTTGCTTGGTTAATAAAATCTTGATAAAATCTTTTTTGAACTTTAAAAGCATAAAAATCTTTTAAAACGATTTGTGTGATAATCTGATTACGTGCTCAATTTTGTGCTACCCGTATTATTTTTATAATTATATTTTTGTTTCCTCACTTAATTTTATCACTAGTAATTATCGGGATATTAATTGAGTTTAAATTGATTTGAGATGGTAGAAGCTCCGAGTGAGAAAAACTTATCAATTTCTTGTAATTGGTGAGTTGTGTGCGGATTAGATACTATTGGGAGTATCTAATCAAGTGTAGCTGGGTTTCACTCTCTTCCGATAAAGAGATTGAGGTGTTAATTCTTTCTTGATTGAATTTGTAAGTGATTTTGTTAAGGTTCCATCCTTACCTGAAAAAAGATAGTTGGAGTGTTTCTGTGAGGTTTTGATTCTTTAGCCTAAGATATAAAAAGAATTAGGTTATTCTTGAGCCTGTAAAAAGTAGAGGTTATTCCTAAGTCAGGGAAAAATAATTTTTGTAAAAGTTGATTCTGAGCCTGTGAAAATAATCTTTGTGAGAGTTTGGTTCCTACCTTTAAAGGGATCTTGAGTTTAATGGATGCGAATCTCCGTGGGACTTTGAGGACTAGATTAACCAAGAGTAACTTCGTGAACCAAGATATATCATGGTATGCTGCTTTATTTATTTTACTTACCTAGTTGATAACACATAGTTGATACTATAAAGATAATAATTAATTTTATCTTAAAATTAATTGTTTAATTTTTAAAGTGTTATAAACTCTTATAATTTAATACTACTCAATTCACCCCTCTTGGGTAGCTCACTGGGCCAACAGTATGGTTGGTATTATTTTGGTTTGATTTTTATTTTTATGGTGAAGTATGTAGTATTTGGATTGTTGAAATTTTTGGGGGGGTTATATTTATTTTCAATTATATATAATACATTTTATGAAAGTACAATAAAAAAAATTAATATCGAGAAATAAAAATAAAAATAAATTTTAATATTAAGAAATAAAAGTAACTTTATAACCTAGAAAAAAATTAATACCAACCTCTAAGACTATTAATGTTCTCTAATATTTATTTTTGGAATATATTAAATCAATAAGGAAATAAGCTTCTTGAGGGATTTTTCAATTTTGTAACTTTTTTTTTTCAAATAATAGTCGTAAAATAATCTAATAAGTCATTTTTATGTTTTTTAGTAGTTTCTATTATTTGGTTAAAAATTATTAGAATACTCTTTCAGCAGTTGAAATTAAATAAATTTTATATGTAATTAAAGATAGAGAGAGAATTTTTTATTAAATTGTTGGAGATAGAGAAAATATGACTAGAATAAACAAATACTGACTAGGACAAATTTGATTTGCTGACTAGGATAGACATAAAAACAATTAACACAATATTACAATGATTGAGACAAATTAACTCAGTATTACTATGATTGAGACAAATTACTTTTATTTTAGGCATTAATTTACTTAATTTTTCCTAATTAAAATATTGATCAAGGTATAATAATTTTATTTTAGGCATTAATACTAATTTCTCTTAATTTAAATATTAATTTAGTTAATTAGCCAAATTTCCCATCTTTCTGTTTCTGAATAGGAAGGTTTCGTAACTCCTAACCCTAATTGTCTCAATCTCTCTCTCTCCAATTACCCACTATCCCTAATTATCTAACCCTCGCGTCGTTCATTCTCCAATTGTCTTTCTCTCTACCGTTTCTCTCTCACTCACATGTGATCTCTCTCTATCTCACCCTCGCTCTCACCGATCTCCATCGCCATCCCCACCTCATCTCGATCTTTCTCGCCGACTCCATGTCGCAGTCACCGTCGCCATCACTATCGCATCGTCGTCTTTCTCCATCGCCGTCGACGTCTTCCTCACTGCTCCGTCACCACTCACCTCTGGCCGAAGGTAAAAGGTTTCCCCTCTCTCTTCTCTCCTTTTTGCTCTCTTCTTATAGGCGGCCCCCACCGTCCGTCCATCATCGCCACAGTAACACTACCCATCACCATTGAAGTCAGATCTGGCCACCTCCATGGCCATCCACATTATCCGACGTCCGTATGTACGCCTCTTTCTCTATCTCTCTTTATTTCCTCAATCGTTCTTTGTAATTTGGTGAGAATTCTGAAATTGGGTATGGTGACTATGGTGACAAACAATTGAGTGTAAATCGATGGTCATAGCGCCTTACCATGGATTGTAGAGGAAAATGTTATTTTTCTCTTTGTTTTGTCGACAGGTATGATATATCAATGTTGGTATTTTGATGTTAGATTTGGTTCAGGTCACAGTATTATTTCTTAATTTTTATCGATCTATATACTCAATAAGCTTCTATATTTTTTGTTTTTACAGGTTTACATATTTTTACTTCATCTTCATTGTACTAGAAATGAGGTCGATGCCAATTACCCTTTCTCTTTACTAACATTTTGCTAATTCTTTAATTGTTTGTCAATCTGGTTCTATTTTTTGCCAAAAAAATTTAGTATGAAGTTGTTTAGGTAGCTCATTGCAGCTACCCAACAGTGAGTACTCAAAATTGGTCTGAGATTTTTGTAATGTAAATGCTTCAATTTTTATTTTTATTTTCAGATTCATCGTGTCAGCTGGTCAACATAGGCTGAAGGTAATGGGTTTTTTTTTGTAATCATGTCTGCTGGTCTACACTTGGGTGCCGTTTGTTTAGTGTGTATGTTTTTGTTTCTATTTGATTTTGGTTGATTTTTGGAACATCTTTTGGAATATGTTTCTATTTTTCATCAATTGATTGTGTGTAATTACATCCGTTGATTTCAATGCGAGGGAGTTTGATCTGAAATATGGTTCTAACAACTATTTGTTTTTTGTTTAGATCTGACCCCAATTTGTTGTTTGTTCACATTTTTTTTAGATTTGTTTGAATGATGTAAAGAGAATGTAGCTAACCAACGATTATCCTTCAATCCAAATATGCCGACCGTTTCACCGGTTCTCCATATATATTTCGGTTTGTTTGTTTTGGTTTCTGTTGTATGTATATTTTGATTTGGAATGTTCAATTGTTTTGGTGATTTCTCTCTACTATTTTGGCCTGTAGATTTCTTCGTATAATTTTAATATGTTCCTAAATTTATTTTTTCCTATGTTCTGTTCCCATAATCCATTGTGTTTCTATTCCCTGATTGAAGTAATGAGATTCGGATAGGTAGTATGCATTTTTCACTTTGATTTTTTTCTATTTAAGTCATGCTTAAATGTGGCACTGTTTAATAGGCGAAAATTTGTGTTATTGGATACTAATTGTGTTGTAATTGTAATATGTATTATTTTTAGGTGATGGTATTTAAGCGTTAATTATTGTTGATGTTTTAATAAAACAGGTGTACAATGTTGTGTCAACGAAGGAGATTAGAAAGGTTAGGAATAATTTTGTTATATAAACTTAGAAACAGACAAATATAATTAATATTCATAAGATAACATTTCTTAATACGAATTGTATTTAAGAGATGTTGTATTACACTGTAAACTAGAAGTTACTAAAAGAGATGTAATTTTAATTTTGTTATATTTTTTTGTAAATTAGTTACTAGAAAGTAATGCAGGTTTCTTTTCTATTTTAAATTTTTTTTTTTTTTTTTTAATCATTTCCAATGGAACTATGTTTTTATTTTTGAATTATTAATTATTTAGTTACATATGCAAAATGTATTGTTGAAATAGTGGCATTTAGATAGGCTGTAAATATTTTTTAATTTGATTTGTTTTGATTTAACTTAGACTTAGTTGTGGTATTATTTGAATAGACGAATATCTATGGTATCAATATTGATTATGTTAAATTTGTAATATACATTGTTAGTTGGTGATGGTATTTAAATGTTAATTTTTTGTTGATATTTTAACAAAACAAGTGTAGAATTTTGAATAAATAAATGAAGTTACGTCAATTTTTTTTTTAGGTTTAATATTTTTTTACACCCGTGCCTTCAGTCACAGGTTATACGCTAATGTTTTTATAAACTTTAATAGATGAGACAAAACTAAAATATTTATTTGGTGCTATTTTTCAGAATCTTCGACCAACAATAGAAGGAAAACACGGAAAAAAAAATTATATTTTTGTGAATTGTATAAGAACATTGATCCCTGTAGTGAAAGCACACAAGTATAGCATAAATAAAAGGGAAAATCATTTAATTATCTCATGATCAAAAATTCCTAATTTATCACATCATTTATTTTTATCATTTTTTTTCCTTCTCAAACTGAATTTTCTCTTGAGTTTTAATCTCTTGTTTGAATTTTCTCAATTTCCTATGAATACTTTGTTGTATGAAATAATTTTTTTGGGTATTTTGTGACTCAATTATTAGTGAGAACCAATAATAATTTGGGATATATAAATCTACTAATGTATTCTCCTTGGTAAGGAGATGAATATAATATATTTATTTGTGTAAAATTATTAAAGATGTAAAGTAAAATTATTAATTAAAGTACTCACTTGAAGACATTGATTGACATGTAGTGTGGGTTATCGCACATCGGTAACCTAAAAAGATGAAAAGTCATTTATTAAAGCTCGAGATACCTCTTGTAGGTAAGCCCTCTACGGGGTTGAAAGATATGGAAAGAAAAAAGTCTAAATGCTCTAAAATAAATAAATCCACATACGTGAGGGCGGGCTACTGCCGCTGATCGACCGACCACCCAGCCGGGCTCGAGCTCGAGTTCTGGGTCCTAGGCCTTGGGCCTCTTGGGGAATGCTTAGCTTGGACTTGGTATATTTTGTACAAAATCCAAAAAAATTCCAAGCCAAATACAACCCAAAGTATATATTGCAGATTTTAATAAACCGGAAGGTTGTCTTTTCAAGTGTGTAACTGCTAAGAGTTACAAAAATTTGAAGACTCTTCAGGTGTGTAACTGTATAAAAATTATTGTTGTCTATTAAATACCTTGAATCTCAGACTTCTTCAGATTGATTTTTTGCTCCCTATAAAAGGGCATGCATTTTCTGTATTATGCATCCATAAGCTGCATTGCATTCTTCTTTTCGGTCTTAGTTATTCTTGATTTTGAGAGAGTTCTTGAGAGAGTTATGCACTTTTCTTGTTCGTCCGGCTTCTGGTTTCTAGTGTTGGTACCAATAGTGGTTTGATTGTTGTATCTTGGGAGGCAGACGCTCATTCAACCGTAAGCATCTAGTCAGGGCAAAATATACTTTAAGGACAAATCGTCAAACGTTTGTCTCGATCTTCTATTCTAGTATTTTTGTTTCTATTTTTTGTTATTACACAGTAAGTATTATGTTATGTCTGTTTATTATTATACAATAATAATTTTTCTTTCTGTTTTTCTATTATGGATTGTAATTCATTTTCTTCTAATGTAATTAAGAATGTTTCTTTGACAAAGAAATTAGAATTGTTTCTTCTTTTATTTATTCTCCAATTAATAATTGATTAAATAATTAATTGTTTAATTATTTAATTTATTTTCACCATAATTTACCAATAATCTTAAAACAGATTTTCACTGAGTAAGATTTTCACCGATTTCCTATGCAAGAATTATATTCTTAATGGACTGAGTGATACACTTTACAATGTATATTTATCTGTCACGATGGTAAAAGAACTCTGACAATCCCTGGAGAATAAGTACAAAACTGAAGGTGCTAGGACTAAGAAATTTATAGTCGGAAGATTTCTAGACTACAAAATGGTAGACTCGAGGACATTCATCAATCAAACTGAAGAGCTTCAAGTCCTTTTGAATAACATTCATGCTAAAGGAATGACTCTCAATGAGTCATTTCAAGTGACAATTGTGATTGAGAAGCTGTCATTATCATGGGGTGACATCAAGAATTATATTAAATATAAACGAAAGGAGATAACTCTTGAAGACTTGATTCTCAAATTGAGAATCGAAGTAGAATATCGGATCTCTTCTAAACGTGAGGGTCATAATTCTATTATGTCAAAAAGTCATTTCATAGAAACTCACAAGAAGAAGAAGTAAATTGAATCAAGCTTGAACAAAGGGGCTACAAACAAAAAGTTCAAGGGCAACTATAATACTTATGGCAAGATAGGACATCGTGCTCAAGATCATCGTAAGAGAGTTGTACCAAAGGGAAAGAAACCTAAATATCAAGCTCCTGTGACTGAAGTGGAACAACTTACTGATGAGGTTTGCGAGATGAATTTGTCAGTGGTTGTATCTGAAATCAATCTCGTTGACAATCCCGGAGAATGGTATGTGGATACTGGTGCTACCCGCCACATTTGCTAAAATAAGAAGATGTTCACTGTTTATCAGCCGGTGGAATTTGGGGATAAGCCCAATATAGGGAACTCTTCAACTTCTAATGTTGAAGGACGGGGAAAGGTCGAGCTGAAGATGACCTCTAATAAGGAACTTACTCAGAACAATGTGTTGCATATACCTGATATTCTTAAGAATCTGGTTTCTGGATCGCTGCTGAGTAAGAAGATGTTTAGTCTAGTGTTTGAGTTTAATAAGTTTGTACTTTCTAAGAGTAACATGTATGTGGGAAAATAATATATGAATGAAGGCGTTTTCAAGCTTAGTATGTAATGACTGTAATCCCAAAAAATAACAATAATAATAAAGCCATTACTTTTTCCGCTTATATGATTAAGTATTTGGATGTGTGGTATGGTCGTTTAGGACATGTTAATTATAATACTTTACGTAAATTAATTAATATGAATTTAATTCCTAAATGTCCAAATAATACAAGTCACAAATGTGAGACTTGTTGGAGTTAAAATTGTCTCGAACTTCTTTTCATTCAATTAAATGAAAAAGTGAATCTCTAGAATTAGCACACACAGATGTTTGTGATTTAAAATTTGTACAAACTAGAGGAAGGAAAAAGTATTTTGTTACTTTTATTGATGATTGTACAAGATATTATTATGTTTATCCTTTAAGAAGTAAAGATAAAGTATTAGATATATTTATACATTATACGACTGAAGTTGAAAATCAACTTAACAAAAAGATTAAAATGTTGCGTAGTGATGGAGGTGGAGAATATGTTTTTACCTTTTGGTGAGTTTTGTGCACAACATAAAATAATCCACCAAACTACAGTACCTTATTCACCTCAGCAAAATGGAGCTGCTGAAAGAAAGAACAAAACTTTAAAAGAAATTATCAACTCTTTGTTAATATGTTTTAGTCTACCTCAGAACTTGTGGGGGGGAGGTTGTCTTAACAACAAATTTAGTTTTAAACAAATTATCTCACAAGAAATTAGATAAGACCCCTTATAAATCATGGAAAGGAAGAAAGCCTTCAGATTTATACTTAAAAGTGTAGGTATGTCATGTAAAAGTTATGGTTCCTAATCCTAAGTAGATTAAAATTTGACCAAAAACTATTGATTGTGTATTCATTGGATATACATAAAATAGTAACGCATTTTGATTTTTGGTTCATAAATCAGAAATTGAAAATATGCATGGGAATACGATTATTGATTCAAGAAATGCATAATTCTTTGAGAATGTGTTTCCTTGTAAGACTTTTGTTGAGTCAAGTTCTTCAAAGAGAACAGGTGATACTACTTCCAATAATTTCCAAGAGAATAAGATTAAACCTAGACATAGTAAAAGTACAAAAGTTTCTCAATCTTTTGGTCTTGATTTTTATACCTATATGATGGGATATTAACCTCAAATGTTTGGGGAGGCTATATCTACGCCTGAAGTATCTCTTTGGAAAGAGGTTGTGAATAGTAAAATTGAGTCAATCCTTCAAAATCATACATGGGAACTAGTAGATCTTCCATCTGGAACAAAACCACTAAGGTGTAAATAGATCTTTAAGAAAAAAATGAACATAAATAGATCAATTGATAAACATAAAGCAAGACTTATAGTTAAAGGTTGCAAGCAAAGAGAAGGTATAGATAATGTTGATACTTATTCACCAGTAACAAGAATCATATATATGCATATGTTAATAGCAATAGCATCTATACATAATCTTGAGATACATCAAATAGTTGTTAAGACTGTTTTCTTGAATGATGAATTAGATGAAGAAATCTATATGGAACAACCAGAAGGGTTTGTGGTTCCTGGAAAAGATAATAAAGTATGTCGACTTTTAAAATCCTTGTATGGATTAAAGCAAGCCCCAAAACAATAGCAGAGAAATTTGACAATGTTATGTTGTCAAATAATTTTAATATTAATGAATATGACAAATGTGTCTATATTAAGACAATAGAATCTTGTTACATTATTGTATGCTTTTATGTAGATGACATGCATATTATTGGTATTAGTGATAAAATCATAAAATCTACCAAACAAATGTTAACAAATATATTTGAGATGAAGGATTTGAGAAAAATTGATATCATTCTTAGAATTAAAATTACAAGAACATCTGAAGGATTGATCTTATCTCAATCTCATTATATCAAGAAGGTCCTTGAAAAATTAAACAAAGATGACTCTAGTATTGCTAGAACACCAATAGATGTCAATTAACATCTTTTTAAAAATACTGGTGAGAGTGTATCTCAGTTGGACTATTATCGATTAATAGGCCATTTAATGTACATAATGAATTGTACAAGACCTAATATTACTTACACAGTAAGTAAATAAAGCTGGTTCACTAGCAATTCAGGTAGAGAACACTAGAAAACTAATGTAAGACTTTTGAGATATTTAAGATATACTCAAAATTATGGTTTGCATTATATGAGATATCCAATAGTACTTGAAGGGTACAGTGATGCAAATTGGAAATTTGATACTAAAGACACTAAATCCACGAACAGATACGTCTTTGTATTAGGAGGAGTTATTCTGTCATGGAAATCCTCTGACCAAACATGTATTGCAAATCCACAATGAAATATGGATTTATTGCTTTAGATAAAGCAGGAGAAGAAGTAGAATGGCTTCGACAATTTTTGAAGATATTCCAATGTGGACTAAGCCTGTGTCAACTATCTGCATACATTGTGATAATCAATCAACAATTAGAAGAGCACAAAATAGATTGTATAATAGTAAGTCTCGATATATGCGCTGAAGACATAATACCGTTAGACAGTTACTTTCCAATAGAGTTATCTCAATTGATTATATAAAGTCAAAAGATAACATTATGGATCCATTAACCAAAGGTTACACGAGATAGAGTAAACTGTTTATCAAGGGGAATAGATTTAAAGCCTATTACGAAATAGTCATCATAATGGCAACCCAACCTAGTAGACTGGACATCCCAAGATCTAGGTTCAAAGGGACAACTGAATCATGAAAGTGATTGTGGGTATATCACTGCGTAGATAAAATCTATGACTCATTCCTATGATATAACAGTGATATCTGCAATATGGTTAAGGATAAGCAAAACTCTCTAGAAGCACTCATGTAGAATATCACCTATATGAGTGAGAACTGGGCCAGTTCTAAGAGAATGGAAAAGGCTAAATTCTCTAGAAGCACTCATGTAGTACTAGTATGTTCAGGGTCAAAATGAACGTAACTATAGAACGAAAAGTGCCTAGAAGATAACTATGTAGTTTTTATTGCTTTGATTCACACAAAAGGCCGAACCGTTCAAGACATCATGTTCATTGGTTGGTTGTGTAAATCCGATGGATTCTTATTGAGGAAGGTTCAAGGCCAAAAGCTATATGTCCTGATGTGGTTATTTTCAAGACTAAAAGTTATTTGTCCTGATATGGTTATTTTGTTTTTAAGCTCTCTCTCTCTCTTTCTCACTCTCTCTCTCTCTCTTTTGTTTTGAGTCTGTATTTCATTTGCATGTTTATCCGACCAATTTTTATTCATGTGGGGGACTGTTGTATTAAATGAGTTTTTGGGTATTTTGTGACCTAGTTATTAGTGAGACCCAATAATAATTTGGGATATATAAATATACTAATGTGTTCTCCTTTGTGAGGAGATAAATGTAGTATATTTATTTGTATAAAATCATTTAAGAGGTGAATTAAAGTTGTTCATTAAAGTACTCACTTGAAGACATTGCTTGACGTGTACTATGTGTTATCCCATATCGGTAACTTAAGAAGGTGAAAAGTAATTTATTAAGGCTTGAGATACCTCTTGTAGGTAAGTCCTCTAGGGTATTGAAAGATATAGACAAAAAGAAGGTTAAAGGTTATAAAATAAATAAAGCCACACATGCGCACGTGTGGTATCGCCACTGACCGCTCGCTCACCCGGCCCAGCCAAGTTGGGCTCAGGCACGGGCTAGGGTCCAAGTCCGAGTCTTGGATCCTAGGCCTTGTGGCTATTAGAGAATGCTTGGCTTGGACTTGGTATATTTTGTACCAAATCCGAAAAATTCCAAGCCAAGCACAATCTAAAGTATATATTGCAGGTTTTATAACTTGAGAAAAGTTATAAACCTGAATGTTGTCTTTTCAAGTGTGTAACTTCATGAAAATTATTATTGTCCATTGAATGTCTTAATCACAGACTTCTTCAGGTTGATTTTTTGCTCCCTATAAAAGGGCATACATTCTCATCACCAGGCATCCATAAGTTGCATTGCATTCTTCTTTTTTGTCTTCACTGTTCTTTATTTTGAGAGAGTTTTGCACTTTTCTTGTTCGTCTGGTTTCAGGTTTCTAGTGCTGGTACCAATAGCATTCTGATCGTTGTATCCTAGAAGGCAGCTCATTCAACCATAAGCACCTAGCGGAAGCAAAATCTGTTTTAAAAGCAAATCATCAAACGATTGCCTCAATATTCTATTATGGTATTCTTGTTTCTATTTTTTGTTATACACAGTAAGTAATTTGTTCTGTTTATTTATTATTAAATAGCAATAATGTTGCTTTTTTGTTTTTCTACTTTGGATTGTAATTTATTTTCTTCTAATGTAATCTGGAATGTTTTTGTGACAAAGAAAACAGAATTTTTTTTTCTTTTATTTATTCTCCAATTAATAATTGTTTAATTATTTAATTAATTTTTCACCATTATTTACCAACATGTTTTGTCCCTCCTAAATTTGATTTACCATATCTTCAAGACAAATCACACATTTAGTTTCCTTTATACCATTTAACTTTTAGTTTTAAATATAATTCAAATTAATTATGTATTGTTTTTTATTAGTTAGCCCTTATTTAAGAGTTAATTTAGCAAAAATATTTTAAACAATCACGTTATAATTTAGCCATTTTTAAAAATATTATTAGTGTATAGTCCTTAATGGATAACAAAAAGTGGTGGATTGACATTTATACCATTCTATGTATAATGGAGAAACTCTAATGTTTCCCTCTATTTTTCAGTCGTTTTCTATCTCTCTCTCTTTATTTTTCAGCCGCAACCCCCACCCATCACTACTGCCGAAGTCAAAGCCAAGCGAACCAAGGTCGTCGCAGCCGTTGTTCACATCTATCGCACCAACCATCACCACAGTCGAAGTTGAAGCCAAGCAAACCAAGGTCATTGTTGTCTCTGTTCACATCTATTGAGCCCCAACCGTAGATTCCAGATCTGGAAACACTGTCATTCGTGTTTGTCATCGCCGTTCGTGTTCTCCATCTACCGTTCGTGTAGTTCGCCGTCAACTGAACATATCTTCTCTTCTGACGCCGTTTTGTCAAGACGTCACCTTCTCTCTCTCTCTCTCTCTCTCTTCATTTTTTAAATATGGAAAATTCCCAACCATAGTGCTGGAATCAAACCACATTTTTCGATGGATCTAATCTGGATTTTTCCAGATCTAGAAAATTCCAGACGGTTGTGGAAATCATAACTTCGCGGCTGCCATTCTGATAGTAGTGGAAATTCCAAACAGTAGTGGTAAAATTCCATACGGTGGTAGAAATCACCACTTCGCCACTACCATTCTTACGGTGGTGAAATTCCAGACGATGTTGGTGAATGTTCTTATTGATCTTTTCCCTTTTTCTTTGTAAACGTTCATGCTGGTTTGTTTTTTTGGTGAATATTCGTTGTGGTTTAGTAAACGTTCATAAGGTTTTGTTGGTTGGTGAATATTCATTGTAGTTTGGTGAATCTTTATACCGATTTTATTTTTGTTGCTCTTAGTGTTTATTTTCAATGTTTTGATTTGTTATCCTTGGTTGATTTTATTTTTAATTTTTCAAGTGTTTTATATTTTTTTCCCCTTGAATAATCACACCTATTTTAAATAGTGGTGTGAATATTCATAACAAAATAACGTAAATGTTATTTACATAATTTTTGTGAACATAGTAAAAGAACGTAAATAGAAGAACGTGTGAACATAAGAAAATAATGCATTTGTTCACGTAAATATTGTGAACACTCACACCAGCACGATTAACCTGTTAAAACGTATTAAATAGTTAAAAATAGCAAAATAAAAATGTGAATGTTCACATGTTGGTTTTTCGTCTCGATTTTGTTTTGTTTCAGCTTCACTTTGAGCCAATTTATTCCTCCCAAATAGATTTTACTAGCGTGTTTAGATCATACAAAAATTTGCAGATTTTAAAAATTATGGACTAGTTTATGATAGGTTGGAATGAAGAATATAACATTTGTCATTATTATTTACTTGTTTATTTATATTTTAAATAAAACATATTTGTTAATGATTAAGTGCTTTTATTTAATATTGTTGACATAATCATTTAGTCATCGCACACTCGCAATGTAAATGGTGACAAAAGGGGTCTCAAGTCCTGTAATTTGTTAAAAAAATCAATTAAAATTTTTAAAATTTAGATGTCTCATCTAATTTATAAAAATATTTAGACCCCCTAAAAACTATTTTTCCTCGATCAATTTTCTGTATTCGCCATTATATCTACTTATTATACATGTGGTTTATGTTTTATATATCCATAGGACAAAAAATGAGAAAAACAAATAAAAAAAAAGAGATAAAGACGATTATAAAACACGAAGTAACATACATATAATAAGAAAAAGAGCATACTCGTCTTTCAATCTTTTCTAATTAGGATAATTCTATATATATACCTCTTTTTGTTAAATGTACACTGGCGTTATTAAAAAAAATCAAAATGATTTTAAAATTACTCTTTAATTCTTCTTGAAATAAGTTTATATTTTTTAACCCATTTATTTTCAAAAAATAATCACAAAACACCCCCACCCCACCCAACAACCGCCGATACCCCCACCCAACTCCCACTGAAACCCCTACTCTACACACTCCGCTGGTTCCCTCCCACGAGCAATATATATACATATGGGTAGAGAGAGGAGGAAAGATAAAGAAGAAAGGAACGGGAGGAGATGGGGATGGAAGTCGATGGGGGTATGAGTCGGTGTATAGACGGGGAGTGGGTGTGGGGTGGGGGTTAGAAAATGAGAGCGAGAGAAGATTGCCGGTGCTGACGATAATTGACATCGGCAATGATTGTTTGCTTGAGAAATGATGAAGAAGAAGGAGGATTGTAAAAATAAAATTTTTAAAGAACATGTGTTTGTAAATCAAAGAATTAAAATAATAAATTAATTAAATAATATTTTTCTAGGGGAGGTATAGCTAGCAAAAAAGAGTTTACCTTTAGAACATTCCTTCAAATTATCTTTTCACCTAAAGTAATACCACTACCAAAGAGGGAGATAGTACAATATCAAAGATAAGAGGGGGTCTATAAATTTTAGGGAAATTTTTTCTGCAGTTCCAAATAGTCAAAAAATAATTTTTCAAGGACCATGGATTTTTTAATCATCTCAAAACCCCCATAAAAATCAGATTACCGATTTTGCCCTTCTCTCTCTCTCTGCAGACTCTGCAGACAGTGGATAGGCGAGCCCCACGCCTCTCTCTCTCTCTCTCTCTCTCTCTCTCTCTCTCTACAGGCAGTGAGCAGGCGTGGGGCCCGCCTGCCCTCTCTCTCTCTCTCCCTCCCCCTCATGATTTTGGACCCAAAAAATGGGACTCACTCTATTTTCTCTCATTTTTATTTTAGTCCTTTTATTTAGTATTATTTCAATTTCAAAAACCCATTTCTTTATTTTTCAATTTCACACATTTTTCTTTATTCCATATATTTTTATTTTTATTTGTATTTTTGGAACAAATGATAGTCCTTAAAAAGTTGTCTATTGAAGAACAATGTAAGTGGTATTTTGTGATATTTTTTAGTTCATTGGATATCTACTTAATTTCACCTACAAGTTTTGTAGAAACATATTGAGTTCTGTAATGTTTAGTAGATATCTACTTAATTTATTTTCAGTAGATATCTCCTTAATTTATTTTCAGTAGATATCTATTTAATTTGGAACAAATGAAATGTTTCAAAAATAAAAAGAAAAAACGAAAAAAGAAAAATGAAATAAAGAAAAAGGTGTGAAATTGAAAAATAAAAAAATTGGGGTTTGAAATTGAAATAATACTAAATAAAGGGAGTAAAATAAAAATGGGAGTAAAAAAGGAAAAACCCTTGCTTGTAATGAACTAGGGGTAAAAAAGGAAAAGAGAAATATTTGTCAACTCAACATAGGACTTTTCAAATCAAAAATGTTAAAATAGGAATTTTGATCATCTTGGGAAAAGGGTGGGACTTAAAAAGTTGTCCACTTTAAAAATAGGACTTTTGGAGGAAAATCCCTAAATTTTATGTCTCATTTACTCAAAATGGGTACCAATAGTAATTTGGCACTCATTGATTTAGGTGGCTAATCCAACAGTTATAGCAAAAATGATTTGTCATTTTTTAAAATATATTTTTTATCAAAATTAAAAATCAAAATCTATTTTTCTTAATTTTTTTTTATTTTTAAAATTCAAATTTTTAAATCTATTTTGTTTTCATTTTTCATTTTTCATTATTATTATTTTTTATTTAGTTGAATTTAAGTATTTTTTTTTTTTTTCATGTAGTTTGAATCTAATGAATATATTTGATTGAGTACTTACCAACAAGTTTTAATTCAAGTGGTAAGGCACACTTGAGTTAAAATAATTGAGGGGCCTATGCAAGGTCAAAGATCTGAGCCTGTAGAAAAATACTTGTTAGGAGAGACAGTCATGCACTCCGAACAAGATAGTCTTTCACAATGTGTGGATAAGGAGACACTTGTGAATATATCAAACAAAAAAAAAAAATATTTGATTGAGTATTTTAATTAAAAATTAACTAATTAGTCTAACTCAACCTAACCCAAATAAAATTAAACTAATTAAACTAAATCCCACAAAAACTTAGGTCCCGTTTGGTAACCGTTTCCATTCCAGAAATTCTCATCCCATTCCCAGATTTTTAGGAATTCTGTTTGGGAATAGCGTTTGATAATTTTTGTTTCCGTTTCCATTTCATTCTCCTTTGAGAATTGTGCCCACTTTTTTCTTAAGAAATGAGAAACAAAAAAAAGTTGTTTCTCATTATTCCCATTCTATTTTCAAAACATACGGTCACTTTTCATCCACCGTCCGCCGCCAACGGCCATCTTCGGCGACCGTCGCCGGTCACCGTCCAGCCAGAAAACTTTCCGGCCAGTTCTGACAGTCGGCTACTGTTACCCATCCGTCACCGGCGCCCGGTCGTCGCCGACGCTAGAGCACCGCCGTCCAGTTTGCACCAGTGCCGGAGCACCGCCCGCTCGCCGGCCGGCCGACGACGGCGCCACAGCCGTCCGGCCAAAACAGAAAAAAAAAAAAAAAAAAGATTTTAGGATAAAATCGTTACCAAACACAATTCTCTTCCCAAAAAAAAAAAATTAAATAAAATAAATAAAATAAAATAAAATTATCGTTACCAAACGCGATTATACTCCCAAGAAAAAAACAAAATTCTCATCTCACTGCTAGAATGGAAACAGAAATGGTTACCAAACGCCACCTTAATAAACTAACCCTCTCATGTTTTTGGCTAAGGGTGAAGCTTATACCAAATATGGATAAGGTTGAGCATTTGTGCCATTTTTGCATAGCTTATCCAACATCTATTGGAGTCTATTTTTGTTTTAAAAGTGCCAAAACAGAATATGGCACAGCATCTCCAACAACCGTTGGAGATGCTCTTAAGGGAGGTGAATGCAATTTGTCCAAAATTTTAATTGGGATTTTTTAGGGCTCCCAAAGTTCAAAAAAAGGAATCTTTTAAAGGACTAATCATATTAAATTTATGCTAAAAATACATAAATAATTTCATTTCAAAATTATCCCTTGTTTATAAGTGTACAAGAATAATTTATGTTGAACTTTTTAAAATTCTATTATTTTTTTTTTTTTTAAATTCCACTAAATTTTAGTTTACAATAAAATTCCACTGAATTTAATTTTTATTCGAAACTATATAATTTTTTTAAAATATCATAAATACCCTTACATATCTTATATTGATTTTTTTATAACATTCCACTATAAGTTTAAAAATATAAAAAACATTAAATTTTAAAAAGATCAAATTATTTCATACAAAAATATATTTAAAAACAAATTAATTACCAGAAAATTATCAAAAAATTAATAAATCTTTGTTCCACTTAACTTTTTCTAATTCCAATAAATATTAACAATTTCACTATTTTTTCCACATTAAATTTAGGTAGTACTTAGAAATATATTTTTTTAGTTTTGGATGCCCTCAACAAAAAGCCCTTTAATTTTTAATAAAAACTTAATGAATTTTATTTTTTTATTAAATTTTTTTTAAAAAAAAAAAAATACGGTAAATATTGTTATATGTGTTCCAATGAAATTTATTTTTTTAATTACATTCCACTTAAAATTTTAAAAATGTCACAATAAATGATCTTGATCTTAAAAAGAACAAATAATATTACTAAATTTTTTCTCATACCAAATTATACTAAATTTTTTCTTATAATATTTTCACTATATATTTAAAAATTTCGTGTAGTATTAATTTTAGTTACATTCCAATGAAAATTATAAAATATCAAGATTAACAATGTCACAATGTTTATTTAAAACTCAATCAACTAAAAAATTACTAGAAACTTTTAAATTGAAAAGAATACAAGACTTGCAGTTGAAATATTATTGAAAAATGTGTAAAATCCTCTCAAAATAATACAATGGAAATCTACTAAAAGTAATTTAAGTGAAAATCTATTGAATATAATTAAATGGAAATTCACTAGAATAATCAAAGTGAAATTGAACACCAAAATCAGAAATAATAAAGCGTGATGTGTTTACAAAAATAGAAAAAAATAAAAAAATAAGGAACATATCGTTATATGTGTTCCAATGAAATTTATTTTTTTAATTACATTCCACTAAAATTTTCAAACATGTCCCTATAAATGACCTGGATCTTAGAAGAAAAATAATATTACTAAATTTTTTCTCATAGCAAATTATACTAAATTTTTTCTTATAATATTTTCAATGAATATTTCAAAATTTCATGTTTTATTAATTTTAGTTACATTCCGATGAAAATTATAAAATATCAAGATTAACAGTGTCACAACGTTTATTTAAAACTCAATCAACTAAAAAATGACTAGAAACTTTTAGATTGAAAAGGATACTAGACTTGCAGTTGAAATATAATTGAAAATGTGTAAAATCCACTTAAAATAATACAGTGGAAACCTACTGAAAGTAATCTAAATGAAAATCTACTGAATATAATTAAATGGAAATTCACTAGAATAATCAAAGTGAAAATGAACACCAAAATCAGAAATAATAAAGCGTGATGTGTTTATAAAAATAGAAAATCAAAAAAACAAATAAGGAACATAATTGAATGAAAATCAGTAAATGAATTCTTCAAGGGGGGCACAAGGGAAGCGAACATGGCGATGATTGAAAAATAAATAATTCTCCATTGAAGAATAGGCTTTGCTCACATGGAACTGTTTTAAAACACTTGATAAAATCACAATCAAAGGCTACCTAATGATGTAGCAGTGAAAGAAACGGTCTTGTTGGTTAAATCTAGCCTATATCTAACCAGATATAAACTAGATCTTGTAGGCATTCAAGCATGGAGACGACGATGGACGGAGATGATAGAAGTGATGGTAACAATGGATGGAGATGTTGAAAGCAAAACTTGTGATGCCCAAGAAAGCAGAGACAGTAGTGCATGTGGTGGTGGTGGTAATGATGGCGACATGCAGATCTAATGGTGACAACGTCTAGATCTGGATCTTTGATTTTTCTGAAATCCTAAGCAAATCGACGAAAGCAACAAGTAAATCGGTAAATGAAGTAGCTTCCACTTCAAATATCTTAACAAGATTTGAGTCAGATCCGATCAATTCTAGTCAGATCTGGTGCAATGGCAGTGACGGTGACTGCTGCGAGGCGATAGCAATATAGACATCGAAAAATGAAGAACGTGATGGCCCAATAAAACTCTCGATGGCAGTGGCGCTACGATCTTGATGGTGATGGTAGCGGTGGCGATTGCGATCGTGATAATGATGTTGACATCCGATGGCGGTGGCATTGAGAGAGAGAGAGAGAGAGAGAGAGAGAGAGAGAGAGAGAGAGTAGAGTTAGGATTGAAGAAACCTAAACTATATTAATTCAAGTTTGGGGTAATTTTGTTCATTAAAAATATTAAAAGAAATTAGCATAATTTTTTGTATAAAATTTAATTTATGAACACTGTTTACTTAAACTAGTCCTCAAAAAATTGTTTCAAGTTAAAAATTGGAGTTATGGAGCAAAGAAGCCAATTTATTTTATTTGAGTAGTGCTTAGCAAAAACAGTTAATCAAGAAATAAAGCGACTCCGCTGGGGATCGAACCCAGAATCTCTGGTTCCGTAGACCAGCGCCTTATCCATTGGGCCACGGAGTCGTTATGTCGATTCGGACGACATTTACTATTTATATAAATATATCGTGAGGCTCCCGCTCGCATTGTCGAAGGTTGAAGGAGCCAAGTTTGAGGAGGGTCAACTAAACTGAACTTTTCTTGACAAGAAAAGTGGTGGAAATTTAGCGGTAATCCGGTGAGGCAAAAAAAAAAGTCACTTAGAAGACACTTCGCCGGTTCTTCTCCTAACAAGCTTCTACCTCAAAAACCCCAGCCTCTTCAAGGACGAAAATATCTGGTTTTCACCGTAATCCGAAACAGTAAATTTCTAATTTCAGAGCGGAAAAAGAAAAAGGAAAATGGGTCGGGAACAACAGCAGCAGCAGCAGCAAAAGCAACACTCGTTGAGGAGTAAAGCCGTCCACTTTGTCTCTGATCTCACCACTGTGCTCCTCAACCCCATCTCCGATAAATCATCAAGACCCGATTCTTCAAGCTCTGTGAGTTTCTTCGCTCTGGATTCTCTCTTTTCCGGGTGCTTTTGAAGAGCTTATTTGTCCATGATTGAATCAAAAGGTTTTATGGTCAGGCCATTTCCTGGATTCTCGAATTATTGCAGAATTTGGGTTTCCTAGTCATGGGTCTTGTTAAATTTGGTGGTTTTGAGCTCCATGAACCGATTCTTGAGTTGATTTTTTAGGGTTTAGTAGGAAATATTAATTGTTATTTGTTTCTTGATTTACCATTTCAGTTGCTAATTCATTTGAGAACAACTTTGTTGCATGTTTTTTTATTCAGAACTAGCTTATAAATAGCTTTATATAGGGTGGGTTGGGGGGTTTGGTTCTAGAATTCTTCATGGATATGTTCTATTCATTGTTCTAGCTTTATGTACGAGTTTACCCGATAATGCCTTCGATTTTTTCTTTTCATGATAAAACATTCCTTATTTGATTTCTGAAAGGGATTTGTAATTCAGAAAAAATTAATTTAGAAATGCCTTAATGCGATCTTCAAATACCTTAACCAAATGCACCCTAATATTTTTCCTTATGAGAGGGAGGATAAAGCTGGCATAATGAGTTTAGAATGTAAAGTATGTGAATATCCAAAGGGTAACGTCATTTTCTTAAAGGGTTCTTATTATGTAGTCTTCTTCTTTTTTTCCTGCTTTTATTGCAACTTAATCCTTATATTTGAGTGGACTTTAACTATGATATCAAATACAAACTCAACATCTAGTTGATATTAACTAGATGGATTCAACTTAATTGATATTAACTGAAGGATTAAAGACTCGAAAAGGAAAAAAAAAGGAGATAGAAAATTGTAAGGGACTTATTTGAACGATAATATAATAATTTTTGCATGTTTTATTCTGATTGTCCACTTTAAGTGACAACAATTTTATCTTCTTTTTTATAGGAAGATGAGAGTGAGCCAAAAGAAAGCCAAGTAGAATCAAATTCTGAGGAAGGTTCTGGAGATTTAGATACATCTTCTTTTACAGCGTTTCTTTATTCTCTACTTTCATCTTCAGAATCCGGAAACAATTCCAAATTCGAGGAACAAAATCAAGACGATAGTGAACAAGCATCTGATATAACTATGAAAGAAACGAGTGGAAAGAAGAGTTTATTTTCCAGGGGTAAACAATCCATTGGAAAAGCTATCTACCAAGCTGCTAAATTTGGTGGATATCGAAACCGAGCCTCAGCCAAGGCCAATTCAGACATAATCATTTGTGCTCAGGAACCTTCTAGAGATGAGGGGATTCTTATGAAAACTTTGAAGGAGTCGGTTCCATTGGAGAATCTTCCAGAAACTTCCGAGCCGTCTTTGCTTTTGTCCGAGAAAACGAGGGGTGCTCTCTATGTTTCACTCCCGGCTCTTGTTCAGGGGAAAAAATGGGTACTACTGTACAGGTAGTTGAACCCCTTTTTCATGGATTTTTTTTCGATTAATTTGATATTGAGGCAGTGTTTGGCTATACAGAATTGGCATCTCGGAATTGGAATTACAAATGAACGCATGTAAAATCTGAAAAACTACACGAGTTCATTTTAAATTCTAATCCCAAACCTTAAATTCTGCACTACCAAACGCGACCTGAAAACTTTTTAAACACTAATTTCTATTTATTTCCGTCTGCAGTACTTGGAGACACGGCATATCACTTTCAACTCTCTATAGAAGAAGCATGCTTTGCCCCGGCCTCAGTCTGCTAGTAATTCCCCGTTTCCGTTTATCTATATAAACGATATATAAACATACCTCTTTGAATATATTAATATTTTGTTGAATTTTTCTATATCTGAGCAAGGAGATACTTTTATGGTGTAGCAGTGTGCTCTGGATATGATTGACCCAAATAAAGAAACTAAGTAGGCATGAAGGTAGAATTGGAGGCCACCACCATCCCGCTGGCCACTATCAGCCACTGGCTACCACCACCACGTCGCTAGCTACCATTCATTTTAAAAAAAAAAAAACAAATGTTGCAACCAAACTTGTTTCTTGGTTCTGTTCGCATAAATTAAAAGAAACACTTTCAAGACAATGTTCATTGCCAAAACGTGTTTCTATTTTTGGAATACTCCAAAACGGAAACAGAATTCCTGTCCCAGTTTATTAGAAGTGGAAACTGAAAAACAGAAACACTAACCAAATGCCTCCTGAACTTCTATCGACTCATTTTTTGTTAATTTTCTTTGAGTTCCTTTTTGATGTATTGAAAGGAGCAAAAAAATTATAAACTTTTGTTGTTTTCATTTCTCTTCTAAAAATCCTTGCAATTTTTATTTAACGTAGCCTTTGGTTTCGTGATGCTAAGAATTGAAATTAGAAATGAACACGTGTGAATTTAATCTGTTCTTTTTATGCAAATTTTCAGGTTGTTGGAGACCGTAAAGGTGCTGTGTTTGGTGGCTTGGTTGAAGCACCCTTAAGAGCAACAAACAAGAGGAGATATCAGGTGAAATTGATTGGAATTTAAAAGTTAAAAAAGAAAAAAACTGAGTATTTTTTGCTTCTGTTTTGTCTTTTCCCTTTACATCTTTAATTTGGTATTGAATCTTTGACAGGGAACAAATAATTCATTTGTTTTCACAAATACCCCTGGCTATCCTGTTATATTCCGCCCCACAGGTACTAATCTTTGCTTTCAGAATTTAGGGTGGTGTTTGTTTACTGTTTCTGTTCCCAGGTTCCGGTATGGGGAAAAAATATTTCTCTTTTTGTTTTTTGTTCTGCTGTTCTCGGAACAGAAATGAAATTCTGGAATGTGCTGAACTTTTAGAATAAAAAAGACGCTAGTGTTGGTGTTAGTTGCTATTCTTCCTACATGATCTCTCTTGTGGTGCTTATAAGAAAAAATGTTTTAAATATGTTGTGTTTGTTTTAGAGCGTTTCTGCTTTGGTTTTTATGTTTCCATTCTTAGAAAACTTCGAACAGAATACAGACATATTTTAATTGTTCCTACATTTCTCAGGTTTTCTGAGAACAAAAACAAAAGAAAAAAGTTGTCTGTTTCATCCAAAGAAAGAGAAATGATTAAAAAGAGCTGGAAGGGCTGTTTTTATTTCATCAAATTCACTTTCTCACTCTTGAATCATGATCCCTCTAAAAAAGGGTGAGAAATGGAAAATATTTATAAATGTGAGCTCGTGTTTAAAGATATTTTAAATTATATATTTTTGTACTTGTTTTTTATGAATTCGGCCTACCCTTGTAAGCAGGTGTAAACCGCTATTTCACTTTGTGTTCCTCCGACTATCTTGCTCTGGGTGGGGGCGGCCACTTTGCACTCTACTTGGACGGTGATCTGTGCGAAATTTCCCCTCTTTTTTATTTTTTATTTTTTATTTTTTTTATTTTGTCCTGATTTTTCTATGCTCTTTATATTCATATTATCTGATGTACTGAAGTTTCTTATTTCCTGTTTTTGAAGCTTAAATGGATCAAGTTCAGCCTCCGAAACCTATGGAAACTCCTGTTTAGCTCACACCGAAGATTTTGAAGTGAAGGAAATTGAGGTAGTTTACAATCTCCCCCCTTCTCTCTCTCTACCTCACACACACGCGCAGAGAGTGGTGGAGCTAGAAATCTTACTTAGCAGGGGCACAAAAACATATGTATATTTCATTAGGAATCAACATTTTTTTTTTGTTTCTCAGATTCTTAGGTATTACTCCCAAAATCTTGGGAACAAAAATATGTTTACCAAATGCGTTTCTGATTAATCCCAAAATTTGGGAGCGGGAATTGAAATCAGGGACGGAAACAGTAACCAACGGGTCCTTAAGTAGTAAACTATAGATTACTATGGATACTAGTATTGACTAAATTGATAAAAGCATCGGGTACTAACATGCCCCTCCTGCCAAAGAAATGGCTCCACCCCGGTGCACACACACGGATCAAACCATAAAACCCTAAACCCAATAAAAGAACGGGGATTAAGTAGAGAAAAATATCGTGTTTTGGTGGTGTAGTTGTGGGGCTTTGTATATGCTGCCAAGTATGAAGAGATGGTTTCGCTATTGAGGACAGAGACGCCAGGAATTTGCCGTTGGTAGAACACAATCAATCTTCATCTGTAAGTGGAAGAACGCCTGTATATATTGTACATATATGTTGTGATGTATATATATTACCAAAAAAAGAGGGCAGCTAATTCTACTTGTACGTGCACATGATGAAGATGAAGTATAGGTTCTCCGGACTTGTTCTCAAAGTTTTTTAGACGATTACTTGTATCTTCTTCAGTCCTCTTGTGGTGAAGAAGTGATTCTGAAGTTCTATTTTGGAGCCACTTTGTGTAATGCTAATGAGATGTCCAGGGTTGATTTGATAAAATTCTAGAATTTGTAAACGATGAAATTTTAAAATTCTGAATAACTATTTTATAAATTTTTTGTTTGGATGACTAAGATCAGAGTTTTAATTGTGTATAATTACCTTAAGAATCTCTCCAAATCAAATTGTTAAAATTTCGACTGTCTGCCTACCAAATGTTAGTAGTGGTTCATAGTTGAAACAAAAATAGAATATCAGGTACTTAATATTTTAAAATTAAAAAAAATATAATTTTTAAGTTATATTTGTTTATAATAATTATTTTTTTTAAAAAAAAAAATTATTTTTAAAATGATTATATAATTTTTTTAAATATATTTTACAAAATAAGTTTTTATTAAATTATTTATAAAAAATTAATTCTAAAAGAGAATATATTTTTCTTAAATTTTTTGTTCATCTCTAAATAAGACTTTTTATAATATTTTGAAAATTAAAGAAATAAAATTTTGAATAATAAAAATTCAATAATAAAATTTATAACAATAAAATATAATTAAAATAAAATAAAATGAATAAAATTCCTTAAAGTGTTCATTCCTGAATTTTTCGTTGAAGTTGCTTTGGATGTGATGTAGACAGTATTGGTGGTGTCTACGTGGTCCGCTGGATGGATTTTCTCAAATATCTCAGACAACTGATAGAATCATCTAGTGCCTAACAAATATCAGCATGACATCGAGCAATCTCCCCCAAGGGCATTCGTATTTTTTTTATTCATTTTATTTATTTTTAAATATTTTTTCTTGTTAGAAATTTTATTATTCAAAATCTTGATTTTTTAATTTTATTACTAAAATTTTATTTACCAATGAACAAAAAAATTAAGAAAAAAAAAATCTCTTTCAAAATTAAATTTAGATAAATAATTTAATAAAAAATTATTTTATAAAATATATTTTTAAAAAATTATAAGAATTAAATATTTTAATTATTTAAAAAAAAAAATTATTACAAACAAGTATAACTTAAAAAGTATATTTTTTTAATTTTATATATTTTGGGGGGTGGGGGAGAGTTGGGGGATGCGAGGTTGCTTAGAGCAACTCCAAGGGCAACTAGTCATAGTCATTTTGGATAGCCAAATTAAAAAATGGTTAGTTGAATAGTGATTTGTTATCCAAATTCAAGAATGAATTCCAACCGAACTAGCCATTTATACTAGCCATTTTTCATCTATTAATTTTTATTTAATTTTTTGTCTAAATTTTCATCCAATAAATTAATTTTAACGCCAAATATTAATTTCCCCGCCAAATCTAAATTTTTCCGCCAAATTTAACAACCAAATTTTACCGCAAAAAAATCATCTATAAATATAACTAATTCTTCTGAAAAATTATCAATCTCTACTTCATTTTCTTCTCAACTCATTTGTTGTCTTTTTAATATCATTATGTTTCATAACATTTTGAATAATTTTCTCATTTTTGACAATTCTTCTGATGATGACTTCTAGCCAATAGCAACTATGGTCATGGAGAGTCTACAATCAACATGTCGTAGAAATTTAACAAGTCGTCGCGGTTCTGTTCCAGGCCACAATATTATCGATCGTAGTAGAGTTGATGAACATCAAAGACTCTATCGTGATTATTTATCTGAAACTCCAGTTTACAATGAAAACTTATTTCAGAGGCTCTTCCGAATGAGTCGTTCTTTTTTTTTGTCGAATAGTTCAAGAGGTGGAACAATACGATTCGTATTTTGTCCAGAAAAGAGATGCTGTTGGAGTTCTTGGTCTTTCTTCACTTCAAAATATAACAGCTGCATTCAGAATGTTGGCTTATAGAAACTCTGTTGATTCTATCGAGGAATATGTGCGAATTGGAGAAAGTACTGTCATAGAGAGTTTGAGGCATTTTGTGGAAGCAGTTTTCCAGGTGATTAGTGTTGAGTATTTAAGAGCACCAAACAACAATGATACTTCTCGATTGTTGGCGCTTGGTGAGCAACGAGATTTTCCTGGAATGTTGGGAAGTATTGACTGTATGCACTGGAAATGGAAAAATTGTCTTACCGCTTGGCAGGGGATGTACGCTGGTCATTGTCATGAGCCTACAATTATTTTGGAAGTTGTTACTTCACAAGATTTGTGGATATGACATGCTTTCTTTGGTATGCCAAGATCACTTAATGATATCAATGTGTTAGATCGATCTCTAGTATTTAATAGACTAGATATTGAGATTGCTCCTCCTGTTACGTATAATATTAATGAAAATACGTATACAATGAGTTATTACTTAGCTGATGACATATACCCATATTGGCTAACTTTTGTGAAGACAATTTCATGCCCCCAAGGCATGAAGAAGAAGTATTTTGTCACAGCTCAAGAATCAGCAAGAGAAGATGTTGAACTAGCATTTGGAGTGCTTCAGGCACGTTTTGCCATTGTACGTGGACCGGCACGTTTTTGGGATGAGAACACGCTAGCAAATATTATGAAAAGCGTGCATTATAATGCACAATATGGTGATTGAGGATGAGGGAGGAATTATAAATATTAATTTTGAGGGGAGTGATGGAAATCATCCTGCACAAGTCTCTCATGCTCCTACACCCGAGCTATCGAATTATATTCAAACCCAATATCGGATCAGGGATAGACAAATCCATTCTCAACTTCAGTCAGATCTCATAGAGCATTTATGGCAAATGCATGATCAAGAATGATTTATGTTCTTATTTGTTTGTTTGGATTTCAGTTTGATCTTTTCTTGAATTATTTGTTCTTGTTTGTTTGAATTTTAGTAACTCTACTTTAATTATTTGTTATTGTTTGTTTGGACTCCAATTAGATATTTTCTTTAAGTATCGCATTGAGAGGATTAAAAGCCCAACTCATTTATTAGTCTAATTAAAAATTCAAATTCATTTAATTATAAATACTCAACATATTTACTAATTCAATTAAAAATCCGAACTCATTTAATTTTAAATACGCAACCTATTATTTAAAAACCCATTTGAATTATTTTACTAATTAAACCCATTTAAACCGAAATCAACCCATTACCCACTTCACTAATCACAAACCCAAGCCCACAGCCAAAAACCCACAATCCTAATTAAACAAAAAATCACTTCACTAATCACAAACCCAAGCCCACAGCCAATAACCCACTATCTTAATTAAGCAAAAACCCTATCAGTAGAAGCAGCAGCAACAACACGTAGCACGTAGAAGAAACGCGACGGAGAAGAAGAGCTGCGACGGAGGAGAGAAAGAAGAAACGCGATGACGGAGGATAGAGCCGTTGATCAGAGGGCGAAATCAGAGAGGGAAACGTTGTTGCAACCCAACCCGTTTCTTCATCCCAACGGTAATGTTTCCCTGACAAATCACTTTTGGCTATTGAAATAATTTAGTCAAATTTGGCTATTGTTCAAGGCTCTAGCCATTTTAGCTATTCAAATGCCTATCTCATTGGAGTTGCATTTTTTTGGTTTTGACTAGCCAAAATGGCAGTTGAGGGATTTGGCTATTGCTTTGGCTAGCCCATTGGAGCTGCTCTTAGCAGCCCCCACCTCCTGTATCAGGGGGCAACCCATTTGATGAAATCCGACGTACAACAGTTTTTTTTTTTTTAAATAATAAAATAAATAAAAATCAATTGCTCCAGTTAAATTTGGTCTTTCATTTCAACCAAAATTTTAAATTTGGCCCTTATACGACCGATTAGTCCAAAATGCAAAAGAGCCCAAATAGAAAAAACTGCTCACTTTTTAGCACGGAAAGTGTAAAGAACTCAGAAAAGCGCAATGTTCATCCTCTCGTACATAGACAGACGGCTCCAGCTTTCCAGTCCTCCAAAGAAATCGTCAATCTTCGAACCAAATTCTGAAGCAGCGACTGCACAAAGACCTAGTAGTCGATCAGGTCGTCGTGCCAATTCATGGCGCCGACCAAGCCCAGAGCCCCGACTCCAAACTCAGATAGCGCGAGGAGAAAGGTGTGGCTCTGTTCCGTGCTTCTCACACTCCAGTACGGTGCGCAACCACTGATCTCCAAGCAATTCGTCAGGTACTATATGATTTTTCATCCATGTATCTTGTGAATAAACTTTGATCGTCTTATTCCACGCGGAAATAAAATGCCATCTTTTTTTTTCGCTTCATCTTTTGTAATCTGGCGTTTACTTCTTACATTTTGTTTTTATAGATGTTCGAATCTGTATTAAATCATATCATCGTCCTCCTTGTTAGAAAAAAAGGTAGAGTTAATTGTTATCAATGGTGAGAAGTTAAATTTTACAAGGTATTGATGAATTACTGCGAGATTGGTCTGATGTGAAATTGAAATTTAGAAGTGGGCTCTGGTGTAAAGTCCCATATTAACACTTCTTTGGCAGAATTATGTACACATATGATGAACAACCTTGAGTTTTACGACAATAGACATCAAAAAGTCCCAAAAGAGTTGACGTAATTGATGTGTATGTTGGTTCAATAAGTTTGATATACAGTTTTCAATTGTAAACCGAATTTGGCTTTAGAAGTTTGAGAGGCTAAGTATATGAGCTAGGTGCGTGATTATTATTAGATTATTTGCATCAATAAAGTTTCATTGTTCCTCACTGACATTGGTGTGATTAGTGTAGCCTTGTAGGATAGTAGAGGAAGATTGAACAATATTGATTAAGGGAAAAAGAAATGAAGGCAATGGGCAAAAATTTGGACTGGGCAATGGAGGAACTGGAGAATGTAATTAACAATATGTATCGTATTAATTAACTCCACAACCAGAATCTACTTTGTGGTTCCCCATCGGACATGACTACCAATAATTCTTTGTTAAAGTGTTTATTATCTTTGGTTGCATTGTGAACACAAAGTTACCTAGTTCCTAGTACCCCCCATGAAATCACGAACTAGTTCCCGTGTACCAAATCATGGTTTTCTAGCAAATTGATCGCTAAATATAGTGAGCTGAAAAGAAAGACCAATATAGAGCAAAGGACTCTGGTGACCCTTGCATTTGAGGCTGAAATTTATAATTTCCGTTAATTTATGTGTTTCTTTAACGTACACCCGTCCAATTACTTGGTCGTTTTTATTTGTATTTATATAAGCATTTAGTGAACCAAAGCAAACTGCAAACTGCAAACTTCAAACTGAAAAAAGTACCATCTAAGCTTCCTCCCACGATCCGGGTAAATATTCGTCCCGCAATACCGAACTCGTACCTTGAACCTAAGAGAGCTGCACTCCAAGCAATGTTGGATTAAACATTCAATGAACATGAGTATCTTTTTTTCTAGCAATAATTAGTACCAAGCGAATGAATAGACTTGAGAATGTGAGAGTGGGAATCATGAAGACTTTATATTAATTTTCCTTCTTGCAATCACTCTCTTTCAGGAGCATAAATGCATGTAGTCCATAGCCCTATAAAGTTTTTGGCTTATGTATGGTTTGAGAAAATTGGAAAAGATCTACTAATTTCCCGGTAGTTTGACATATGACCAAACAACTGATTTACGAACTCCAAATCTGTGCAAGTTACATATTACACTCGCACCTGTTCAATATAATTCCAAGCAAAAACATTGTGTCCTGCAGCATTGGGTGAAGTGGACTTTCCAAAAGTTTGATGTAGGCTAGTCAAGGGAAAAACTGTGGGATGTTGGAGAGGAACATTGCAATGTAAAATGCCATATTTTCAGGGTTTTATAAGGTTCGTTTGATGAAAAGAGTAATGTCTTTTTGGAAAATGTATGGATCAGGATTCTATTGATGAGTTTACCCTGGGTAAACTAAGTTTCAGAGAATCAAAAAGGAAGCCCTGCAGCCTAGATATTGCATTTTTACGTTTCACTGTGATATAACTACAAATGATTTTTTATGGATATTTTTCTTTGTTTGGTTCTCTTTAATGGTAAGGTTGCTCCATCGTGACCTAAAGGTCTTGGGGTTGAAATCTTGGAAACAACCTCTTTCAATGTAGGGGTAAGGTTGTGTACATCTGACCTCCCCCCCCGATACTGCAATGACGAGAACCTTCGTGCATTAGGCTATCCTTTATATATATTTTTTCGGTCAGCATTGTGGATGATTTTTATTTATTTATTTATTTTATTTTTTATTTTTTTGCTTGAACCAAGAGATTGAAGAAGCATAAGAAAGGAAGAATTGAAATCATGCAGAACTCTATTCAAACTTTCCTTCTCTCAAGCACTCTCTTTCAGGGCCATAGCCCCTATGACGTTTTTGGGCTTATGTATGATTTGGAAAAATCGGAGAAGAGTTACCCATGCCCCATTAGTCTGATGTATTTTAGGCTTTAGCTTCTTTCATCGGAATCCTGCAAGTCTGGAGAGTTACAAACCATAGTCTGTTGTCTCCCTTCAGCCCCTCCCCAGCTAATTGAATGTACTTGGGGTCTTCCCATGCTCCCTTTCTCTTTTGTCTCAGAAGTCAAATCTTCATGGCTTAAGGATTCTTAAATGGTTCTGTTACAGGGTGATTTAAGTCATACGCGAACTAGCTAGTCAAGACATGGTTGTGGGAGAAAAATCAGTTTCAGCGGAGTTACTTCTAAATTGGGGTTGGTTTAAAGTACTTGTTGGGTTGTATTCTAACTATTGATTTCGTCGAGTTCCTAGGTGACACTAGTCTCTTATTCCTTGCATACTTGGAGGAAATTTCACCTTCCACCTGAGGTTCAATAAGATTCTTCTTCCTTTTCTTCTTCTTCGTATTTTTTTTTTTTGTCCAACTCAACTATGTCGATTATTCAAATATGTCAAAAGTAGTCCCTATTTGAAAAGCAGGCTTGAACTTAGTTGTAGTCTTCTGGTTGTCTAGTTGTTAGGAAGGATCATAAACTCAATTATTATTGCTTTGCATCTTTCGTTTTAGACCCGCGCATTGCGCGAGCATAGAAAGAAATTATAATATATTCATAATGTTGAAGCATTAAACACATCGATATCATTTGATTACTTTGGTAGCAATATCCGGGAGCAAATGCATTAATTTTAATAAATAATAACGTTTTATAAATTTTGAAAATTAATATATTATTAAAATTACATAAATAATCATTGTAAAATAATATTTCAACAAATTATTTTTTACTAATATAATAAATAAATAACCATAAATTAAGATTAATTTTATCAATTTTTGTAAGTCAACAAGTTGTAATTTTATATATTAAAAAATAAAAATTAGAACTCACCAAAAAATTTAGAAAATGCATTTTCTTTAACTTCATTAAAACCTTCTCTCTCCTTCCACTTTTAAGTATTAGATTTGATATAGATTTTTTTTTTTTTAAATTATACTTTAATTTGATTTTTTTTTTTTATTTGTGGTTGTGGTAGATAAAAAATCAAACATAAAAATCTATAAATTAATGACGTTTTAAAAATATCAAAAATAAATAAATATATTATTAAAAATTACATAAATAATCATAATAAAATAATATTTCTACAAATTATTTTTTACTAATATACTATAAAATAATAAACAAATAACCATAAATTAAGATTAATTTTATTAATTTTTGCAAGTCAACAAATTATAATTTTATATATGAAAAAATAAAATAAAAAATTAGAACCCACCAAAAAACTTGAAAAATGCATTCTTTAACCTCATTAAACCCTTCTCTCTCCTTCCACTTTCAAGTGTATTAGATATAGATTTTCTGATCACTAAGAGGTAATTTTCTTTTGACGCTCGCAATATCAGGTACTCATTTTTAGACATGAAGATATATGCTTGTGTGCGCATTGAATTTATCTCCTCAGTCAGTTTTATAAGTTCACCATGTATGGAACATATTTTGAACAGTGTCGACTGTTCTTCGCTTTTTTGGTATCTAGCGTTTTTAGAGGTGTTCATAGTCCAGCAAGTTGTCCACCTGAAGTTTATATAACTTTATTTTGACCCCAAAATATGTTTTTAACAATAAACTGATGAAGTTAATGATGCCAGGATCACTTGGTCGAATTAAAGTGCTATCGTGTGCATGAAATAGCAGATTTCTAGTTGTTCCTTCATCAACTATGAGAAAGCTTACTTCCTGCCCAATTTTGTTACATGGACCACTGCATGCAAAAGGATAGATTTCTTTGTTTTCTGTAGTTCTAACACCATCTAATGCCAGTAGAGGAAAAATCTAGCCACTTCCTCTTTCCCATAGGGAATGCATGCAATATATGCCTATAAGTATCATTTGTGCTATATCATGTTCAATGGTTGCATATATGGGTTCATGATTATCTAATATGTTTTTTTTTATGTTTTCTGTAGGCGTGAAGTTATTGTAACTTCATCTGTACTGACATGTGAAGTTGTAAAGGTAATTTTTTGCTCTTCATCTAATCATTTATCTTCATTTTTTGTGGTTCTGGGCGTGCTTATCTACATAGAAGCATCATTTGCTGCAGGTCATCTGTGCTCTTTTTCTCATGGCAAAAGAAGGGAGTTTGAAGAAATTGTTCAAGGAGTGGACTCTTGTTGGATCATTAACAGCATCAGGATTGCCCGCGGCTATATATGCATTGCAAAATAGCTTGTTGCAGATCTCGTACAAAAATCTTGATTCACTCACATTTTCCATGCTGAACCAGACAAAACTATTTTTTACGGCTTTGTTCACATATATCTTACTTAGGTATGCTCTAATTCTCATACTGCATATCTGAAGAGAATTAGTGTTTTTAAACTAATTGTCACCGAGTCAACAGTAGCACTTGTTTATAGTTGTCCCTTTGTTCCTAGTTCCTAGGAATGAGAGACAAGATGCTTAATTCTGCAAATCTTTTGATGAACCATTTTTTCTTTTCATTTTACTTGGTTACCTTTCTTTAAGAGGATAGGGGTAGGGCAGGATCTTTTTCTGTTTATTTTTCTCTATTATTTTTTATTATCATTATTATTTCTTTTCTTTTCTTTTCTTTTTTGTTGGGGGGGGGGGGGGGGGGGGGGTGTTGGGGGTTGCTAGTGGCATACCGGATCAAGTAAAACTTTTAACTAAAGCTTCCAAGTACATTCAGTTCTGAAATCTCCACATACAGAGCATTTTTATGGACAAATCCCTGAAACATGGCCCTTACATTTGAGATTTTAAATCAGAAATGTTGGTTTCAGAATTGATTATGGGCATCTTGGCCATCCCTGGGGCTGGGTGTCAATGCATATTGCCTTCAATCAAATTAAGCTCTTCCTTTGCCCCTTTTACTGCTATTATGGTTTAGTCGTCTAGTGGTCCTGGTCAGCCTGCTATTTCTTTTTTCTTGTTTATGTCCTTAAAAGTATTATCGTTATTTTCCTTTTACACAACATGTTAGCACTTAGCAGTGTGGTTGTCATGTGAAATGCTTGCCTTTTCATTTTGTGCAACAATATTACTTAGACTTCACTTCTTGTTAACTGTTGGAAGTGTTGTGATCTTTGGAAATATCTTCATTGTCATATTTCCCTACAACTGCATGTAGAGTTTAGATCCGTTCCTGGGAGAAATATGTAAGACATGTTCCTTCTGGAATCTGATTTCCATAATTTCTTTTTTTTTTCTTCTTTTTATTTTGGGTAGGCAAAAGCAATCGATTCAGCAAATTGGGGCCCTTTTCTTGTTAATAATAGCAGCTGTTCTATTAAGCGTTGGTGAAGGCTCCAGCAAAGCTTCCAGTAGTAGTAATCCGGATGAAATTTTATTTTATGGCATTGTTCCTGTTTTGGTTGCTTCTGTACTCTCTGGTCTGGCTTCTGCACTATGCCAGTGGGCTTCTCAGGTACAAAAAGAGATGTTGATATCTTGAGATCTGATCTAAATCTTCCTGCTTCTGTTACCATTTTCCCCTTTCATCTTTTTTTCTTTTCCTCTTTTCTTTTGATAGGTTAAGAAACACGCGTCTTACCTGATGACTGTAGAAATGTCTGTAGTTGGAACCTTGTGCTTGCTTGCAAGCACTTCCAAATCTCCAGACGGGGAAGCTATCAGACGGCATGGATTCTTTTATGGATGGACTCTACTAACGCTGGTACACCATCTTTATAAATTTGTTAATTTTTTTATTGTTGTTTTGATCAAATTCTGATCAAGTTTGGCTAACTTACCAATTTTTTTATGATCAGATCACTTTAAACTGATCAATAGAAAATTGATTTATGGATATGATTAACATTACACATTAATTTGGATAATTATGCATGGGTAGTTTATTCTAGTTGACATAAAATTAGTGAAAGAAATGGTTTTGGAATGAGTTATGCTATGTGCGGGTGATAAATGAATTCTTTGAATCTCGTGTTTTTTTTTTTTTTTTTGGGTGTTTTAGATCCCTGTTGTACTAAATGCTGTTGGTGGAATTCTCGTCGGCCTTGTGACATCTTATGCCGGTGGCGTTCGAAAGGTAAGTCTGTCATTGTAGTTGTATGCCATACAACATGAACTTCTGGTCAAGATTTTTGACCCAATTGTCCATATAAGGTGGTATTTATTTACTGTTTCTGTTCCCATATTTTTATTTATGCTCCAAGTTTTATGGGAAAAGAAACAGATCTGGCTGCAGATTTTTAGACAAAATTCTGGGAGCAGAATTCTGTTCCAGATTTCTAATTTTGTTCAGGGAAAACTTAGAATGGAAACAGAAATTCAAGAACAGAAACACTAAACGAAGGCCCCCTAAGTAATATGCTTTTGAATGAAAAGGGAGAAAATGAAAAACCCTTTTGGAATCATAAATTGTTCTGGTTCATCAAACATTTAAACTTCACCCGGTTAATTTAATTTTACAATTCTAATAATATATTTATCCTTATTTGATGTTCATTTGTGCAGGGGTTTGTCATTGTTTCTGCACTCATTGTGACAGCCTTGTTGCAATTCATGTTTGATGGAAAACCTCCTTCATTCTTCTGCATTTTGGCTCTCCCTCTTGTTGTGACCAGCATTTCAATATACCAAAAGTACCCTTACCGCGTTAGAAAGAAAGAAGCCTAAACCAAAGACGGCAAGGAACTTAACTCTTACCCCTATTATTCGGTTACTAACTTCTTTAGTGGGAGGAGGGCAGTCGTGACTCCTTCATGTTAGGATATCGAGCAAGCATTGACTACGGTCTTTCATCATTTATTTTTAATATTTATAAAATTGTAAGTCTCATTTATTTTTTTAGTTTAATTGGCATCTAGTGATGAACAAAATGCATCAATACTCACCTGAGTGAATGGTATACTATTTGAATTATGTTACCTCACTTCAGTTTTTTGTGTATTTGAACAAAATGCATCGATACTCATCTAGTGATGAACAAAATACTAATCTCAATTCTTCTTGTATTAGGTTATCAATTTTTGGGGTAGAAGTAAATTTTCCCCGACGGCATAAAGAATTATGGTTTTGGGTAGTTGACGTGTTTGGTTTACTCACAGAAAATGGGCATTGTTTTGGTTTATTTGGGAAAAATCATTATATTATAGCCTGATAGATATACATTAATTGGATGTCGATTCTACACTTCAAATTTTAATGATGTTGCACCTTATATAGAGAATGTCGGCATCGATGTTGGGCCCTTCTCTTGATATCCGGTTCGTAGTGGTTTGTCAAAATTTCACTTTGTGCATGAGGAGACGTGTTGAATTCAACATCGTTTGTGTTACTTAATCTTGAGCTATATATAAAGTCGAGGGTAATCTTTCTCTTACAAGACGTTTTTTTAGAGTGAGTTAGGTTCATTAGATTTTACATAGAATGATGTTTAATTTTTGCTTATCATATAATCTAAACAAGTTCATTTTACCTAAGGTTGTGTTTGGGTAAGAGATTTGATAAATCTAAGGAATTTACGAAATGATGAAATTTTAAAATTCATAATTTTGAAATCTCTTCATTTTACAAATTCTTTATTTGGATAATTGTTTGAGCTGAAGTATTTGAACGTGTAATTTACAATTCCTTTATTTGGATAGGTAAAGTATTTGTAAACAGTATTTCTTCTAATCTCAAATTTCAACAACAAATTTAGAGGAACGAAACAGAATTAATAGAACAATTTTATTGGAACTAAAACACAAACTAAAACACACAAATATGGTCATAGTTTTGTTTTTTTTTTTTTATGTTTTTTTTTTCCACTTTTGAGAATTAAAAAAAAAAAGAAAAGAACTGATAGACTACGAATCGAACGAACGGTGACCAAATGAAATCGACAACCAAATTCCACAAATTCGAACTGGTAGATGACAAATCGAAGAACCCTAAAGTAAGACGAAGACAAACGAAGAAGACGAAGAACCCTAAATTCGAACCAAATTCACAAATCATCAAGCAATGAAGTCAAACTAGTAGACAAAGCATTCAAGCAATGAAATCAACGACGAAAATACCATCAAGCAATGAAATCGACGGCGACCAAAAGAAATCGACGATGGACGACGATGAACAAAGAAGATGAAGACGAAATCGTCGATGACGACGACGACGACGAACGAAGACGAAATCGTCGAGGAAGAAGCAGAAGATGAAGGCACAAAATTGGGGATTTCGTCGTCTCGAAGTGGGTATCGTCGCGAATCGCTTGTCGTCGATACGCTCTGGTCTGTTCGTCGCGAGGTCTGTCGAAGCTGTGGATGTGATTTTGGAAATCCTTTGGTTGAGTGGATTTGTCAAATTCTACTTCTCCCAAATTCTTTTATAAATCCTTTCATTCATTCAAAAAAGAATTTGACAAATCTTTTCTCTTATTACCCAAATAAGAGATTTGTCAAAAGTAGATTTCAAAATTCCCTAACCAATTGAAATCCCTCCTATAAATCCTCTATCCAAATACAACCTAATATATTCTTTCATTAATAGAACAGTAATTGAGAAATGAAAAAAAATATGTCTATAATAAGTTAGGACACAGATAGAAACGATAGTCAAATAAGAGACAAACCTATCTATATTTCTAGACCGTTGAATAAAAATAACTCAAAAATTAGGGTTTCAGATGTACTCTCAGCTACCATGCTAATACTTTCTTGCTCACCCTTATTCTCATCATGCTTCATTCATTTTCAAGCTTTAGGCCCTTTTTCCTGCCACCCTCTCGCCATGGCCACCTCTCCTGATTCATTCTCAATTCTGTTTTGTTTTATTTATTTATTGTTTGGTTGTTGGGTTCGAAATAGGGAGAGATAGAGAGGAGATGGGAGAAGAGAAAGAGAGAAAGGTAGCGGGCTGTGGTGGTCGAATCTACACGACAGTGTTGACAGTTGGATCTGCTTAGGGGCAATAGTGGTGGTTAGATTGTCAGACTCAAAAGGGAGTAGAAGAGACCATGTACGAGGGGGGAAATGAAAATAAGATAATTATACTTGGACCCTTAAATTTTGAATATTTTTTAAATTAGTTAGATTAAAGTGACAAAATTATCCCAAATTATGGACTTGAAAAGACCAAAATGCCCTTACTTTAATGGGTGGCGTTAAATTTGACGAACAAATTTCTAATTGAGTCAAATCCAAACAAAATTTAATTGTGAGGGGCCAAATGTGTCCAACCGGTCAATCTAACACCGATACCGGAGGCAAAAATGTCATTTTCCCAACTAAATAGTGAAATACCTCCACTCCACTGGACAACAAATTCGAGTTTTTAACAGAGCTGAAGCAAACACCTTCACGGGCCGAGGAAGAGAAGAAGAAGAGCAACAAGAACGACAGGGAAGCCATGGCTGGCAGATTGGGAAGAAGAGTTGTTCATTTCGCTAATCTACCCATCAAGCTTCTCATGCCATCTTCCTTCTCCAACATCTCCGAAATCGCCCTCAAAACCATCCCCTCTGCTTCCAAGGTAACGATTCCCACAATATATTTTTAGCACAATGTTTGTTTATAATCTCAAAACTAACTTTTTTTTTTTTACTGTGTTTGAATTTTTTTGAAGATTGAAATCAGGAGGGTTTTGGAGTCGCTCTACGGATTCGAGGTGGAGAAGGTCCGAACCCTAAACATGGACGGCAAGAAGAGGAAGAGAGGCGGGATGTTGATCGCAAAGCCCGACTACAAGAAGGCTTATGTTACGCTTAAGAATCCATTGTCTATATCACCCGACCTTTACCCTATTCGTATGATCGAAGAAGATAAACGGAATCTTAACAAGCAGTCTAAGTCAAGCATTGTGGAGGACGGGGAAGTGAAGAAGTCTCACTGGCTAGATCAAAAGGATAGCGGTAAATTTAAGCCGGAGACAAGTTATGGTGGCCGTCGTGGCCGGGATGGTGGCGGCAGAAGTGATTCAGCTGAGGCCAAGTTTCCATGGAGCAGTAGTGGTGCCGGCTTGGTGAAGTTTCCATGGAGCAGCATGCGGTCTGCTTCTAGGTAGTTAAACACTTGTTGTTGGTTATTGAACTGCTAGTTAAGCACTTGTTGGTTATTTAACTGGTAGGTAGGTGTTTGATGAGTGAACAAAGCGAGTTTTTGATGTTGTTATGTGTGAAGTTTTCCCTAGCATGAAAATTGCTAATTTTTTTTGATGATTGAGCATGATCGATTGGCTAATAAATAGAGTTTTGAAATTCCAATGTGTTCGGGTTCTTTTTGTTATTATTAGATAGTTTGGATTGAGAATTTTTGGTGTTGAACATAGTGAGATTTATTATCTTTCTTTTGTTTACTTGTTTTTATTTTGCATTGTACTGTATGAACGGTTGCATGGTGACCTTTCATCTTTCTCTTCATATTTCTGCCTATCGTTATGAGTTTGTAATTGGTAAATGACTGAATAAATTGCATCTAGTTTCATAAATTTAATAATGGGTTTATCTAGTATCTGGAGGTCTGCTCTTTTTGTCATCTAAGCAATATATTTCTTGTGTTCTTAAAATTGAATGTGTTTCTGTCTTTCTGATGAGAGTATGTTGGTTGTTCATTCTGGATTTAAGCAGTTTTAAGATTGATTGTTTGCTGTAGATTATAGGATTCAACTATTGTCTATCGATGAAGACAAAGGTAATAAACCTCTATGGGGTAATACCATGACAATGAATTGTTTTGAATTCTACTAGTCTTGGTCATTGCTACAAATACAAGCATGTAATATTGCCTTGCGTCTCTCTGTCAGCCTAGTGCTAGTCATTCTTGTGCGTGATGGCTGTTGTCGTGCTGCTTTTTATCCTAGATTTAGGGTATTGGACCAAAAGTTTACATTTGGAATGGGCCGTTCCCATTAGCAATTCACTAGGGTGTTACTGTTGCAGCTACCTCAATGTTAGAACTGTAATTGTCGGTATATTGGGGTAGTGCCACCAACAAATATCTTGGTTTTTATTTACCAAGAAAAAACTAAACAAAGAACTTGTTTGTTTTAATTATGAGTTCTTTAACTTGCATGTGTTTTTCTTTTTAGTTTTTGACTCATCTCTTCATCAATTCAAATAAATGTTTACTGCAGTGCAGGGAAGCTGCTCAAGTGGTAGTCAATTTTCTTGTTTTTAAGTTTCATGCATTCTTGATGCAATTGTTTGTGAAATGTTTTTATGTAAATGATGTTCTATACCGCCAAAAAAAAATGCATTATTCAGTTAACATACATCTGTTATTTTATTCATAACATTAGATTATTTGGTGACGTTACTTAATTTGAATCTAGAAAAAACAATTGCAAACTGCATCTTATATCACGTATGGCTCATAGTTCAAGCATACAAGTATGTACTACAACAGAATTTAGTGTGGGTGTGACGAGAATTGGGTTGCACGAAGTGTTTAGGTTCCAATTTTTTGTACCAACAAGAGTGAATGCACTATGGAGTTTTTTCTCTCTACTTTCAAGTGATAGCCATATAAATAAGCCAAAACAGGAAGCATGAATGTGCTCCAAAACCGGTATCAACAAACTTTTCAGAGAAGATGAATACATGTAGTTGAGATCAAGGTGTGTGGCAGTTGACTTCGAGAAGTTTTATGGGGCGGATTGCAGTTTTCTTTTTCTTATTTTTTTTGGGATCATCCAAGGCTACAACTTGATATTCGCCTTTGCTTATTGTTCAATTTTACATATTCTTGTGGGAGCGTCCACCTTCATTGAAACACCAATGCCGTTCACCATCGTCCATCCACCATCACTCACAACATTTGGATCCACCATAGCTGCCCACATCACCTTCAATCTCACCAAATACTGTCCAACACACCAGGCTTCCTCTCCGCCCACCGGTTCAAGTTTTTAAATTCAATATCGGTTATGGATTTGATTTAGTTTTTTATTCGATTTTGGACATTGGATTTTGATTTGATTTTGACTTTTCAATTTTTCCTTTTTTATGCAATTTGATTTAGGGTGTTTGATTCAATTTTTTATTTTTGATTTGATTTCGGTATTCTTATTGTGAGATCTCACATGGAAACTATTAGCAAAGATTGTTTGGTATATAAAGTACCATGTGGGCTATTACTAGTACCTTGACTTTAAGTATTTTGGGCCATGTGGAATCGGTTTGGAAGTCACTAGGCTAGGCCGCAAGGGGCGTCATAAATGGTATCAAAGCCAATCCTGGTCCGAAAATAACACCGTGGTGGTATTTATAGAAGAGTAGAGGCTTCGGAGAGGGATAGAGGTCCCCGAGGTAGGTAGCACGTATCCACTTATGGCTGCTCTGTGTTTGCTTATGAGCTGCTACCTATACCACCAACCAATGGGACAAACTGGGCTGATATGACGAAACGTTGCGTCTTTGAGTAGGAGATATTGTGAGATCCCACCTCAAAACTATTAGAAAAGAATATTTGGTATATACAATACCTTTAGGCTACTATTAGTACCTTGGCTAATTATTTTGAGCCATGTGGATTCGGTTCCAAAATTACTAGGCCAGTGGGTTGCATAGGCTTACACTTACATGAATTGATTTTAATGCTAGTGGCCATTTGGTTTGATTATGGATTTAGTTGGACTTCAAGCCATTTCTATTTATGATGATTTATGTGAATTTAGTCTGATTTTTTTCATTTAATTTTCATTTGGATTTGATTTTGATTTAAATTCTTGCTTCGTTAGGTTTCTGATGATTGTTTGTGTGGTAGATTCATGTTTGTGTGTATATTTGATTGTGTGTGTAGATGGAGAGAGAAAGTGGAGACTCTGGAGAGAATAGAAATAGGTTGTAAGAGAGAGAGAGAGAGAGAGAGAGAGAAGGGGAGGGGGGGGGGGGTATCTGGAAGGTTGCACAAATAGGATGGTGTAGGTGTGGCAATGAAGACACTGCGATGCTGGAGAAGATGGAGGTGGAAATGGTGGGAGAGTTTGTTGGTGATGAAATGAGATAGAGATGAATTAGAAAGAATCAAAATTATTTTAAATGATATGAAGTGTTGAGTTTAGAAAATATGAAAATGACACAATGCACATGACTATTTTTGTCCAATTTAATAGCTTAATCAAATGGAAAGATCAATTAAAACTGCTAGAAAAGGTACAGGATTTAAAGTGAAACAATTTAAATTTAGTAGACAACATAAATGTTTGGCGAAACTTACGAGGTCAAAAATGTTAATTTTCCCTTTTATTTAACTGAAAATATTATAAAAAGTTGCTTGTTTTACATGATGAGTTATTTGATTACATTTTTTAAGTTTTGACCCAATTATTGATCAATTGGGAGAAAAGGCTACTGCAGGCAAACTGCTCAGGGGGTATTGAATTTTCTTGTTTTTAATGTTTGTGCATTTATGATATAATTGTTCATGAAATGTTTTAATGTGAATGATGTTCTATACTGCCAAAAACACCGATGTTATGAAATTAACATGCATCTCTAATGTTATTCCTAACATTAAGTTCTTAGGTGACATTACTTAATTAGAATCTAGAACGCGTAAATTTGGATCTGCATCTTCTATCAGTCACTTATGATCCATAGTTTGAGTGTACAAGCCTGACATATACTCGAGTATGTAATACAACAGAATTTATTGAAGGTTTGAGAAGAATATAGCTGCATATAGAATTGTTTAGGTTTCTAGATTTTTCTACCAACAAGAGTAAAGTAAATGAACTGTGGAGCTTTTTCTGTCTACTTGGAAGTGATAAACAATATAAATAATCTGGAGCAGGAATCTGCTTCACAACCTTTATTGACTAAGATGCTTTTTGGTAGTTGACTTTGACAAGTTATTTATGAGATAGATCGCCTCCGCAGGAAGCCAAGTTTGCGGCTAATAGAGTTTGATCTCTGGCGTCCTTCATCAATTTCTTCCCCAATTATTTTTCCCCGTAAAACAGCATGCTTTTTAATTTTGGACCATCCAAGGCTCCAACTTGATATTCTCCTCTGCTTATGGTTTAGTTTCACATATTCTTGTTGGAGCTCTGAGTGGTCCTTCTGCAGCTCTGTCATTTTTATCTTTACTTTCTCAAGTTCTGATTTGAGTGCTTTGATCTCCTTCTTTGTAGATGGCCAGCTACTTTCTTGTTCTGAATTATCACTGCTTTCTGTTATCTCCTTCCCTTGTACTGCTGTCCTCATCTTTACTTGTTCAGAGAATAGAACCTGCAATATTCTCTCTTTTAGGTGAGAAATGTTAATATTGAAAGCGATTGCTTAGTGTAGGGAATTCAGTACACAGATTCTTAATAGTTGCATCTATATTAATTCCAGTGTTTGATGCCTTATCACATTCATAGTTGTACCATAGCTCCATAAGTGATGGTTTCTTTTTCTGGAAGGGTTTTTATGGTTGCAATTGTTGGCCTGGTTTTGGCAACAATTGTCCCGTGGCAAAGGGCTGGGATGGGTCGAGTCACAGTCGAATGTTGTGGGCACTTGTGTGTTGTCGAATGTACTATAAGGTTACGGTATGCGCCTTTCGTAACACTAATTGGTTTTAGGATGAGGAGTAGCACCTGAGGTCCTATAGCAGTGTTCATGGACTTGAGCCCGCCAGCCCATATCTTAATTTGATAAATGTTAATTTTTTTACCTGAATGATAGTTCGTAGGGGTAAGCGATCATTCTGTGCAGCATGCATGCATGCATCAAGTGAGAGCTTCTCGCAATGCATGACTTTGCATAGCCTTCGTCGGTCGTGATCTGATAGTGAAGGATGAGTCTAAAAGAAAGTAGATAATCATTCGGCCCGAAAAAAAAAAAAAAAAAAGAAATAAAGCAAGGAAAAATAGTGGAAAGTAATATGTAAAACCTTGAGGTAGGTATCAATAGCTCTGTAGAGGCCGTCATCACATTTACGAACATTTTCTGGCATGGCTTCAGCTAGAACTTGAAACTTGGTGATGGAGAGATTGGGGTCCTTTGCGATTTCTGCTAGGTAACTGTCTAACAGTTTACTAATATTCAGTTTCCCAGGTTTTTGTCGTTGATGCTGCTGTTCATGCATCAAAAAGTATTCCAAAATCCTTTGGACTGCATCTACGTTGTGCATCGTCTGTTCTTGGCTTGAACTGGTCCAGCAGTTGAGAAAAAGGGTATATTAATTGTATTTATCTATATAAATATTTTTCCCAGTGACTTCTCATTTTTTTCGCCCTTGAGAGCTCTAGGCATTCTTAAGGTCTGTTTGGATTGAGAGAAATGGATAGAATATAGAAATATTAGTTTTCTTCTCATTTCTCTTGCTTGGTAATTTTAAGAAGGAACGGAATTGGAGGGAACCCTTTTTTGTAAAGAGACGAGAGTGTTTCCTCCCCCCAAATTGGGGAGATTCAGAGAGAAATAAAGACAACGATGACCAAAATTTCCTTAAGCTCTTCCCTTTTTTTTTTTTTTCCCCGAAAACAGGGCATGATAGTCATTTCAATAGGAGAATAATGGTCCATTTGGTTCAGTTTTTGAAAACCTTAGGTGATGTGATATATTGACTATTGTAAAAATTGTTTTGTAAAAGTATTTTTAAGATGGGTTATTAAAAGAGAAATATTAGTATTTTGGGTTTTTAAAACCTCAAAACGGTATCCTGAGTTGCAAACCAAACAGGTCCAGAATGACTCACTTTTCTTGCTTCGCTGGATCTCCAAGTATATAATTTGGAATGAGAAGATCATCTACATTTGCATTTTCCAAAACCATTCCAACCCTTTTCTCAAGTTCAAAAATCAAAGCCGTTGATGCTGAACACGTAATAGCCATCTTCAACATCCACGCTAAGAACTTACAAGATACGGCTTCTTTCTCTGGTGGCAAAATACTCACTAGGCTCTCCACAATCATCCTCTGTTCTTTACCATGTCCAACTCCCCCTCCTTGTCTCCTCCCATTCAAAATACACCACTCCATTTCGTTCTTCGCACCCAACCCCTTCAACCTTTTCTCCGCGTATCTCATTATACATGCACCAATAATCTCCGGTTTCAATCCTTTTGCTCTAACCGCTGTCATAATCCTCATAAAATGATCGATACGAAGCGTCACCATGTCATCAAACCACCAAAACTCATCGTTAACAATTTCCTCAATTGTGTCTTTTTCTCGAGAAACATTCCAAGCAATCGAATCACCACATCTTCGGACAATTTGGAGATTTTCGGCCCACGGGGAGAGAGTTTCACATGATTTTAGGACAGTTATGGAGTCCCTCCAAGAGGAGAGGACTACAAATGTGAGGAAGACTTCTGTTTTGGAGATTAGGTTTCCTTCTTCTTGTGCTTCGGTCATGTCTAGGTATTCTGAGGCACATCTCAGTGCAGCCACGTTTTTGGGGTTTAAGCCCACGGGGAGACCGTAGCAGAATCTTAGGACAATTTCAAATGTTTCTGATCCTCCTGGGAAGTTTTCCAGCTTGATGTCGTAACCTAAATTTGTGTCGTTAGGCTGGAGATCTGTATTAGCTAGGTATCCGCATCTTGAAACCAGTGGAAACTGTTTTAAGTTTCAGGAGAAAATCAAAATAGATGAGATAGAAACATCATATATAAGGATTTATTTTGCTCAAGGAAACTGTACTAATATTCTAACTGAGAATGCTCAAATTTAGAAGACTTAGAAATATAGATTTTCTTTTGTTTGACAGATAGCATTATAGCAATGAAGAAATAAAAAGGGTATAAACTCTTAAAAATAACTGCAGACAGCCTACTAGTTGTTAAGTATTCAAGTAATAGCACGGTTTTAAGAATGTGATGGTCTTTGTCGATTCTCTCTCGTGCTATGTAAACTAAGAGAAGAAGAAGAAGAAAATGTGAGGTGAAGTGTGGTTAGTGTTTCTGTGTTTATGTTTTTTACTTCCAATAACCTAGAGTATTCCGGAAATAGAAACATGTTTGGTGACGACCAATCGACCATTGTCCTAAAATTGTTTCTTTTAATTTATGAGAACAGAAACAAGCAACACATTTGGTTACAACATTTATTCTTTTTTTCTTTCAAATGTATGGTGACCTGCAGGATGGTGGCGACTGGTGAGATGGTAGTGTGAATAAGAATAACATTTTTTTGTTTCTAAGATTGTTAAGAATTCAGGAAATAGTCTTAAATTATTTTCAAAATTGTGAGAACAGAAATGTGTTTATCAAACGTATTTCTGTACATTAGTCTCAAAAATATTTGGAGCGGAAACAGAACAGTAGCTAAACGGGGCCTAACATGCTGACATTTTTTAGTTTCTAAGATTGTTAAAGAATTCAGGAAATAGTCTCAAATTATTTTCAAAATTGTGAGAACAGAAATGTGTTAACCAAACGTATTTCTGTACATTAGTCTCAAAAAAATTTGGAGCGGAAACAGAAACAGTAGCCAAATGGGGCCTAACATGCTGGTTCATAATGACCCTTCATATAGGAATAAAAAAGTATATGAAATCCACAATGTCATCAAGGCATAAATATTTCCGGTGAATAAATACACTATATAATTCAAAGACTACATTTTCGCAGGTAGGAAAAATTTAATGTACTATCATTATGTTAAGGAACGGAAAAGTTGGGGTAAAATTATATTTTGGAATTGGCTTATGAACCAAAAAAAGAATCTCTGAAAATATATAACGGTTTGCGCATATTGCTGTGTTTCGGTTACTTTTTAGTTTACCTTGTGAACATAAAAGGTGATATCTTGAACTTGAATGGATAGATCGGTTGGAATCTGAGAAGTGACGAACCTGCCAGAGCACGCGCACAGAAAAAAGAAAAAAAGAATACCCATTGTTTTATAGGAAGTGATTGTTAGAAAAATAAAATAAAAAATATATTTTGTGGTTCTATTACCATGAATGTTCTTTCTTCTCAAAGCTATCTGCAATTGAAATGAGACTGGCAGTGGCCGGTACTACAATGCTTTTATTGTGAACTTGAATAGTTCTATCAGAATCACTCCCAGGGCTTTGAGGCTGATGATCCATTTGGAGGTATTTTCTTTGTACTGATGACTCTACTTCTGCATATTTGTTATATTCTGACAATAGGACATGTGAACCAAACAGCGCCTATTTTTGTTGAGTTAATGTAGGAAAGGTGAGTTTGTGGCTGGAGAAGCAGTCATGACCAAGGGAGGGGGTTGGTGTATGAATAACAAATCACTGGTAATAGGGACAACTCAGGTGGTATCTATGAAGAATGTTCAGGGACAAGTCCATTTCGAACCACGTAAATTGAGGCCTGGCCTATAGATAATTGTGTGGCCTTAAGACACTCCCTCCATGTTACTTCTCTGCGCATTTAATGTGCTCTTCCTCTCTGTTTTTGTTTCTGTATATGTGGGCTTATTTTTTGCATTAAAGAAGATGCAGGGTATCTGTATAACTATGGGTATGTTTCATATCCCTCTCTCCTCTCTCTGTTTGTGCGTCTATTGTATATGGGAATTTGGGTTTTAGGCTTTAGACATTTTTTTTTCGGGTAAATGTGCGTCCTTGTGCATTCAAGATTAAATTTAAAATTTCATTTCTAGAGTGCTACATAAGAGAGTCGAATCCTGATTGACAAAAAAAGAGACCCCTCTCCTTACCAACTGGGCTAACACCTTTTGGGTAAACTTTAGACATCAAGATATGATTATACATATTTCTAGTTGTGACTGTTACTAAAAAATTTCGATTGCAAGGAATTAATGCCAAGGCCCTTAGTGCTAGGGATGGTCATGGGCCGGGCCGGGTTTTGACTAGGGTATTATACAAAAATGTTAGGCCCTAACCCGGCCCGGCCTAGCCCTATGATCGGACCCTAATTTCATACCTAAGTCCGGTCCTACAAAAAAAAATTAAGCCCAAGTCCGGTCCTATAATTTTTTTTTTTTAAAATTTAAAAACTAAATACTAAAATTGCAAAATGGCCCCTCAACTCTCTCTCTGTGGAAATGAATGAAACTAGAGTTTGCTAAATTATCTAGTTGAAATTGAAAATTACAAAATGGTCCTTCAACTCTTTTTCTATGGATATATATATATATAATATTTTTTATATTTTAAAAAAGTTCGGGCCGGCCCGGCCCGACCCTAAACAAAAATGATCAAACTCTAACCCGGCCCTAAAAATGAATGAGCCTTAATTTTTAGGCCCTAACCCGGCCCATGGGCTCAAACACCAAACCCAAGTACTAAAAAAATAGGGTCGGGTTGGGCAGGCCGATCGGGCCTCCGGGCCTATGACCATCCCTACTTAGTGGGCACTACTTAGATCAATTTCGAGTGCAAGGAATTAATGCCAAGTCCCTTAGTGGGCACTACTTAGATCCACTCTTGGTTGTCATTAGAGCTATATATGAACCAAATCGTTGTGAAAAAATCGATTACGGGTTGATTATATCTCGTTCAGAACTTGTTCATAAGTTTAGCTAAGTTTGATTTTGAAATGGAAAAGATAAAGTGAAAATAAAAAAGTGGAAGAAACAAATTCACTCCAAAACCAACATTAGCAATTTAGCCATGTTTGAATTAAAAATAGAGAAGATAAAATAAATTGTAGAAACAAGTTCTTTCCAAGATCAAAATTTGCTCTCTCTCTCTTTTTTGGGTGTTTTTTCTTTTGAAAAAGAGTTTACGTAAATATGTAACAATAGGTGAACTTTTTGTTTTCTGTGGTGTTTTTAAAAGCTTTTAAACCAAAGTGAGTTTAATGATATTTTGTATTAGAAGATTGTCCCAATTTGTATTTTTAGTTGAATAATTTTACCTTCCTATTTTACAGTAATTTTACCTTATTATTTTAGAGATTTGATTGAGATTGTAATTAGGGTGATTCTAGAGTTTTATGTCTAGAATCAAGTTATACTAGTTTTAGACTAGTGCATTGCGCGAGTTTAGAAAAAAATATAATAAATTCATAATGTTGAAACATTAAACACATCGGTCATTTGATTACTTTGGTGGCAATATCCAAGAGCAAATGCATAAATTTTATTAAATAATGATGTTTTATAAGTTTTGAAAATAAATATACTATTAAAAATTACATAAATAATAAAAAAAAATATTTCTACATATTAATTTTTTCTAATATACTTATAAAATAATAAACAAATAACCATAAATTAAGATTAATTTTATCAATTTTTACAAGTCAAAAAATTCTAATTTAATTAATTTATGTTGTATTTATTTTGTTTTTGGGTGAAAATATTATTTAAATCACAATTATTTTTTGAAGTAATTTAAAATGTGAACCAAATAATTAATCATATATTTTTGCATTAATTAAAAAATTAAATATAGCTAAAAAAATATTGAGTGAGTCCACACATTATTTTGTATATAAAAAGGACAGTCTAGTGTTACAAAACTCCCGCTATGCGCAGGGTCGGACCACTTAGAATTCACCAAAAAGCTTCAAAAATGCATTTTTAACCTCATTAAAATCTTATCTCTCTTTTTATTTTTAAGTATTAGATATAGATATAAATATTGTTAACCCAAAGAGTTACCGAAGAGGGGGTGAATTGGATAGTTAAAAAATTTAAACAAATAATTCTTTAAACACTTAATTATTAAATAATCAATTTTTTAAAATTAATTATTATCTTAGTTACACAGCAAATAAGTATTTAATGCTAAGTGCACACACAAGCACAATATAAAGAATAAAAACAATACAACACATCAAGACATATCCTAGTTCAACAAGTTAGCCTTGCCTAATTCAGTCTCCCGAGCTCCACAAAGATTCACAACCACTAAACTTTTGATTCTTTTACCGGTAGGAAGCAAACCCTTATAATAATTCTTTTACAGGCACATAATCAATTTTTACAAATTTATCCTTTTTTCAAGCCAATGATGAACCCTATCTTTTTACCAGACTAAAGATTAACCTCATCACTTTCTCAAATATCATTTTCACAGGTAAGGATGAACCTTTACAATTCACTCAAAAATAACAATTTAATTACAAGAAGAATAAAAACCTATTTCTTTTTAAGGAAAAAGAATAATCTAACTTTTTGCAAGATAAAGATCAAACCCTAATATTTTTCACAAGAAAAAGATAAAACCTATCTACCCTGACTAGACACCGTCTCAAACATGTTTAATCCGCTCAAACTCATAAATACAAAAAAAATATGAGTTTCTTTCCATAAGGAACTTCTACCATCTCAATACATATATACTCAATTAATGATAATATAAATTCAAAATAATGAACAAAACTTTGGAAAGATCTCACCGGAAAAACATCAAAGATGGAAACAGAATCACAATAGAGCACAAATCGGTGACGTCAAATCAACAAAGCTTAAGATCAAGAACTTCGAACAAAATCTCTCACATAAATCTCAGCGTAAAAATCACTCTTAGAATAGCACAAACTGATTGTTCTTGATGTATTTTCTCTCAATCTCGCAGGTCTATTTTTATAGACAAATATTAAGTTCTCTAATGGCTACTTTTCAAAAGATATGCCTCTAAAAGACACTCTTAGACTCTATATAATATCATCTTCTATTTCAGGGGTATTCCACTTTAAAATATATTTTAAATCTCTTAAATAAATCCATAAAATAATTCTCAATTAACAGTCATAAAGATAGGAAATACTAATCAACTTAAATTAAGAGAATCACAAATTATATGGACCAAATCAATAGGGAAATCAAATAGATGTACCATATTTCAATTCAATTCAAATCCCTCAAATCTTTCCCTTGGAATCCTAAAAAACGGATAGTTTTTTTATCAAGAGACCAAGTCACATGAAATCACAACCGACATTGTCGGTTGACCGATCCCCAAAATTCGGTTAACTGATTGATTTAGAGCCGAAACCCAGCCTAAACTCACAGGCCAATCAGTTGACCAAATTCCACTAATTTGTTGACCGATTGGTACATGATGGTTCACTTTCGCCTCAAAGAACACACTGACTCAAACGGCTGACCAATTTTATTCAATCGGTTGACCGACTACTTCAGGTTGGTCCAATTCTGCTTCAACAAACACATTAACTCAAATGGTTGACCGATTTTTTTCAACGATTAACCGACTACTTCAGGATATCCATTTCCTTCACCAATTCAACCACTGTTTCAAACGGTTAACCGACTTCTTTAATTCGGTCGACCGATTGAATCAGTAACACCTCAATTTTGCTCCATAACACATTGTTTAATTCAGTTCACTGATTACTTTTCTCGGTTGATCTAATTGACCTGAAAATAAAACTTTTTATACTTGAAACCATGTTTTTCAATTAGGTCAATTATCAATTTCATTTCACATAAGGAGCATATATAAAATCATTAATTACGATCTTAAAGTCTATCATTTCAATATCAAAACACACACATAAAGATAACTCATTTAAAGTATCGTGTGTAATCCTAATTCGGATTGCATTAAGAGTATATAGTAAAAAGTTATTTTCACCTAATTTTCTTTAAGGTTTTCAACACTCTTCATTTCTTTAATGCATCCATCTTTACACAATTTATGTTTTCTTCATGAGACTTTCTTCTTAAACAACTATATAGAACTATTTTCTGAAATATTGAACAAACACATTAATTCTACCAAAAATATCAATACTTAATTGTCCATCAAAACCTAAGGTTTAATAGATATATTTTATTTTTATTTTAATTTTTTTTTAATTTGTACTTTCGTTTTGAATTTTTCTTTTCTTTTTTTATTTGTGGTAATAAAAAATCAAATATAAAAATTCTATAAATTTTAGTCAATAATGACGTTTTATAAATATCGAAAAAAATATATTATTAAAAATTACATAAATAATCATAGTAAAATAATATTTCTGCAAATTATTTTTACTAATATACTATAAAATAATAAACAAATAACCATAAATGAAGATTAATTTTAACAATTTTTGCAAGTCAACAAATTCTAATTTTATATATAAAGAAATTAAAAAATTAGAAGTCACCAAAAAAATTGAAAAATACATTCTATAATCTCATTAAACCTTCTCTCTCCTTTTGTTTTTAAGTGTTAGATATAGATATAGATGTAGATATAGATATCTCTTTTGTTTTTTGTTTTTTTGTTTTTTTAAATTTGTACTTTTTTTTTTTATTTGTGGTAAATAAAAAATAAAAATCCATAAATTTTAGTAAGTAATGACGTTTATAAATATCGAAACTAAATATATTATTAAAAATTACATAAATAATTACAGTAAAATAATATTTCTATAAATTATTTTTTACCGATCTACTACAAAATAATAAACAAAAAACCATAAATTAGAATTAATTTTATCAATTTTTGCAAGTCAACAAATTCTAATTTTATATATAAAGAAATTAAAAAAAATAAAATTAGAACCCACTAGAAAATTTGAAAAATGCATTATTTAATCTCATTAAAATCTTCACATTCCTTCCACTTTAAGTATTATATATAGATATATACACAACTTGTATGATTGAAATGATAAGAATGAAAGAGATATAATTCAAGATGGCATTAAAGTCAAATTGAATCGATCCATTCTCGAAAAAGACAAACAAACCAGAATCAGAAACCAAGCCGCCGCAAATCCCTAAGTTTTTTTTTTTTTTTTTTTTTTTTTTTTTTTTTTTTTTTATCCCTATTGTTGTTCACCCATTGCAACAACTTTTATCCCTAAGCAGAGCCTCAACGCCGTTCACCTCGTCGCAGATCCACAACCAGCTGCAGACCTAGATCAATTGCTGCTTTGTTTTTGGCGATGTTACCTACTACGTATGCTGCGTAGACAACCTCTTCGCCGACCTCCTCATCCACTTCGGTCATTCCTGTCTTGTACCAATCGATTCAGTTTCCATCCCCTGCTTATACGTCTTCGTCGATATCAGAATCAACGTTGATCATTTTGTTAACAATTTGATATTCAACTTCGATTACAAAATCACCAAATCACTTTTGTTGGTCGGTGCAATCCAGTTTGCAAGTGCAATTCAATTCATCAATATCATCCTTATCCTCAAGCGCCTATAGTGGATTAAAGAAATTGAGAAAGCTTTCACAATTTTCATTGTGGTAACTTTTTTGACCTTGTTTACCTTTTTTTTTTTTTTTTTTTTTTTTTTTTTTTTTTTATCCCTTTACCATTTCAATTTTCTTTTAATAATAAAAATAAATAATAATTTTTTTTTTAAAAAAAAAAATTAGTGAAAAAATTTCTTCATCCACTAGAGCATTTGAACCTAGTGCCATGGTGGCTTGGAATCGATCTAATCAGGGTTAACAAGATCCAGCACAACCCAACAATGGTAGATCTACCGTTGTTGACAAATTTTCATGCAAATGCACTCATTGCAATAAGACTGGTCATACCAAAAGTAGTTGTTTTAAATTGGTGGGTTATCCACAATGGTAGGATCCTAGTCACGCAAAGAAAAATCCCTAAAGCCTTCCACTGCAGCAGTTGTCCAAACAAAAACAAAAGATGAAATTATTGACAACGCCTTGGCATTGTTAATAACTGTAGACAATGGTGGTAAGATTTTAAATATTTCAACATCTGTTTTGAATAATACATAGATAATTGATTCTGGTGTAACAGATCACATGACATGATTCTAAACAAGTCTCACTACTCAATTACTCCTCCCAAATATTTGTGTCTACTGCAAATGAAACTTCGACCCTAGTTATTGGGGGAAAGATCTTTGACTCTCACCAATACATTAAATTTAGAGTTTGCCTTAATTATTCCATTTTTAGATTATAACATTTTGTTAGTTTCTCAAATAACTGTTACTTTATCCTGTGTTGTAATTTTTTGGCCTGATTTTTATGTGTTTAAGGACATCAAAACCACGACGACGATTTGTTGTAGTATTAAACGGGGGAAGTTATTTTACTTGGACTTGGAATAAAAAGGTACCAAAAACCTATGACAAACTCTAGCAGTGGGTAGTTCTGAAGATAAAAAAAAAGGAAAGAAATATAGTTACGACATCGCCAATTTGGGTATGCTTCCTTTGAATATCTCAAAAGGTTATTTCCCAGTTTATTTACACGAGTCAATGTTTTTAGTTTTCACTGTGATACTTGTGAACTTTCAAAAAGTCATCGTGCTTAATTTCCATTATGATTGAATAAAAGTCCACTTTCGTTTATGATTATTCATTGTGACATTTGGGGTTCGTCGAAGATCACTACTTTAGGTGGGGCACATTGGTTTGTAACATTTATTGATGATTGTATTAGGATGACATGACTTTACTTGATGAAATCCAAACATGAAGTAAACTCGATATTCCAAAAGTTTCATAAAATGATTGAAACTCAGTACAATAGAAAGATTCAAGTTTTTCGTAGTGACAATGGTGGAGAATATCATAATACTGAATTTCAACATTATTTGGAAGCACAAGGAATGATCCAACACACAACTTGCTCCACCACACCTGAACAAAATGGGGTGGCCGAGCAAAAAAATTGACATTTGTTGGTGGTTATTCGAGCTCTACTAATCGGAGCCCATATGCTTTAACTTCAACAACTTATTTAATCAATAGGGTACTGATATAGGGGAATCTCGTAAGGTACATCACGGGGTCAAAAATTCATCCAGTCATAGAAGAGCGGCCGGAATGAGAGCTAAAAAACCCCTCAGTACCGAGCTGGAGTGTCCCCCAGCCGAACTGAGGGTCGTCTCAGTGAAGAAATCAGGACTGGCAAACTGAGGTCCGACCTTTCGAACTGACGATCTGCGGCACCCTTTGCTCGCCACCTCAGCACTCGGGAGTTCGCCAGGCCGTAATGGGGCCCTGGCCCATAGGCCTCCAGTTATGGCCTCAAAAGCCAGCCCTGGCGATTAGAGGACTAACCTGTCTACTCATTGGTTGCCCAGCAGATTATGTTAATTAACCTGAGCTGGCCCCCTAATTTCGCGGCACTAATCAGGTGCTGACACCTATAAATACACCAGGACACCCACTGCCCGATGGTATGTGACTACTACTGAACTCAATATATATTTTCAGCCCTTCATCTCGGAATACTTATCCTTACACCGGAGGGACTTTACTGGGGATAACCCCGGTGGGTCTTTGTGCAGGTGTTTGGCGCAGAAGAGTGGAGCTCAGCTCGGAGATCGTCACCACCCCTAAACTCAACCTGCTACAGCATTAGTGGCCGCCCTGTGCCCCAGATATCCTCCCGGACCACACTGTTGACCAGTAACCATTTTTCGGTATCAATAGTTTGGCGCTGTCTGTGGGAACGCACTAAAAGCCTCCTTTGATCGTCAGCTCCCCACGAGGTTAAGATTTGATGATCACATGGTCTGGGAAGGAAATCCGCCAGGCCGACCAAGCGCTCGACACCAGCAGCAATCCACCCCCATATCCGTGCAGGATATGTCTAGGGTTCCCAGGTCGGATCCCCCGGTACCTCCTGAGGAAAGGCTCCACCTGTCCGCCATCCCGACGTCCGGGCTGGAGGGACCGACCACTCAACAAGTCGCCCGAGTGGGACCTATCTTGTCTCTAGAGCAGCTTGTTGGGCAGGCCTTTGGAGCGCCTGAGACAGCCTGTGTTGATCTATTAGAGCATCAGCTCGACGAATTCCAAACTTTCTTCCAGATCGTCTTGGCCCTCTTACCACCAGTCCCTCCGATGGATCTTCCTACAGTCCAAGTTGCGAGCAGGGAGGGTCGGGCTATCGTGGGTGAAGAACGTATCATCCGTTCTGACGGACGTGACCCGCCGCCTCGGACCCGTAACGTTGATCGAAGGGAAGTGGAGGTGGCACCCCCTGAGATCTCAGGATCCCCATCGCCACCTCCACCACGGCGAAAGAGAGGCGACCGAGCCGAATCACCTCCCGCCCATAGCGCTTCCGTGTAGTCCGATCATCACCCCCGTCGCTTTCGGGAGGTAGATTCACATTTCCCACCATGACTGCTCCCATCTCGGGCCACTTTTAGTCAAGCTCGGGCCCAGCCAGGGGCTGAGGTGGTGGTGGAAAGGTGCTTAGCTGACATGGAGGCGGCCTTGCAATGGATTCGGGGAACCAGGGGCTCGTCTGGGCTTCCCTCGGAGGTAAGATCTCCTTTCATCAATGAAATTCTGGAAGAGCCCCTGCCCGCGCGATACACCCATCCCCAAATGGTCCTCTATGACAGTGTCACTGATCCGGCGGACCACTTGTCCATCTTCAGGTCGTATATAGATCTACACACCACCTCAATAGCAATGAGGTGCAAGGCATTTCCCCTCACCCTCACGGGGGCCGCTGGGGCTTGGTTCCGAACTTTGGCACCAGCTTCCATCTCCAATTTTCACGAGTTAGAATTACTCTTCCTTTTGCGATTCGGGCGATCGCGGCGTAGACCAAAAACCATGGCCCACATCCTCGCACCCCAACAATTACCCGATGAGTCGCTGGGGGATTATGTGGAGAGGTTTTACAAGGAGATCATCGGGTGTGATGAGCTCAGTGACGTGCTCGCGATGAGCGCATTTATCGACGGCCTGAAACATCGACGCTTCATGTATGACCTCTGTTCTAACCCAGCTCCTACTCTAGATGCTTCCCTAGAGAGAGGCACAAGGTTTCATAATGCTGGTGAGCGGGAAGCAGCGATGAAGGACCAAGGAGGCAGTCACAAGAAGAAAGAAAAGGTAGAAGAAGGGCCGAACAAACACCATGGATCCAAAAGGTTGTAGACGGAAGGGAGGCTAGGGCCGTTGCCCGGAGATCAGAGACCGTTCCAGCCCCAGGGAAACCGCCAACAGAACTACATGCCTCTCACAGTCTTGGTGGCCACCGTCTTAGCTGAGAATACAGGGAGGGACTTTTTTCCTCCTCCTCCTCCACCCAGCGAAAAACCGATGGGGAGGTCTATGGACAAATACTGTGAGTTCCACAAAGACCGAGGACATTCCACCGAGAATTGTTTCCGACTTCGGGAAGAAATTGAGGCCCTCATTAGCAGGGGTACCTAGGTCGCTATGTTCGAAGGGACGGTCGAGCTCCCAAAACGGAAGAGCACGACTCCTGCGAAGAACATAGGGGCCGCAGAAGAAGAAGGAACATAAGTCACCCCCCTCCTAGGTCAGATACAGGGAGGGACGATGACGAGCATAGGATCGATGACGAGATTAACGTCATCCACGGAGGATTAGGCCTTGGGGGAGAGACCCTCTCCTCCAAGAAGAGGTACGAGCACAAAGCCAAAAGAAAAGTGAGTGAAGACGTCTTCGCGGTCAGCACGGTTGACGCTGCAGAGCACAATGTTATTTCATTCAGCAAGGCAGACCTTAGGGACGTGCATATGCCCCACGACGATGCCCTCGTCATCGTGGCGATCATCCATCACTACAAAATGGGATGGATCCTGGTAGTTCCACCGATATTATCTTCAAATGTGCGTTTGAGAAAATGAACATGGATTCCAGCGCTGTAAAACCATCGACGGCCCCCCTAGTCGGTTTTGGAGGGGATGTTGTGAACGCCGCCGGGTGGGTCTCACTTCCGGTGACAGTCGGGGCCCATCCACGGACCTCTACTGTTTGGACCAAATTTCTGATCGTGGACAGGCCCTCACCCTATAATGCAATCATGGGTCGACCCACGGTGGCTGCCCTTAAAGCCGTCTATTCCCCATATCACCAAGCGATGAAGTTCCCCACCGAGGGAGGTGTGGGAGTGGTGAGGGGTGACCAAGAATCCTCCCGGGCTTGTGCTCGGAGGGCGTTGGAGAAGAAGAAATAGCAATCACAGGCAGAGCCAGGGCTCGGAGATTCCGAACTCATGGTTCTGGATCGGGGGCTAGTGTTTGTGCCCATCGATGATCCAAGAGAGGAGGAGGCCGGTCCCCGACCTCACGAGGAACTGGAGGAGGTTTCTATACACCCAACCATCGAAGAGCGAACTGTTAGGATCGGTGATAGTCTCCCGTCCGAACAGAGGGATGAACTCATCTAACTACTCCAACGAAATTACGATGTCTTTGCCTGGTCCCATGACGAGCTGCCGGGCATTGATCCGAGCGTGGTGATGCATCGCCTCCATGCTGATCCACACCATCCTCCCGTGCGGCAAAAACGACAGAAATTTCATCCGGAACGCCAGAAGTTAATTGAAGCAGAGATGGATAAATTGATCAGCTTTGGCGTCATTGAAGAAGTCAAATTCCCGGACTGGTTGGCGAATGTGGTCTTGGCTCCCAAGGCTGGAAACAAGTGGCGCCTCTATGTTGATTTCAAAGATCTGAATAAAGCCTGCCCGAAAGACTTCTTCTCCCTACCCCGGATTGATATCGTCATAGACGCCACAGCGGGGGTATGAGCGCTCGAGTTTCCTCGACGCTTATGTTGGGTACAATTAAATTCCACTGTTCCCCTCCCCCGATAAGAGAAAAATGTCGTTCATCACTGACAGAGGTACATACTGTTACAAAGTAATGCCGTTTGGCTTGCGCAACGCCGGAGCCACTTATCAACAACTGGTGAACAAAATGTTCAAGGAAGAGATCGGAAGGACGATGGAGGTTTACATTGATGACATGTTGGTCAAGAGATCGAGAGCCCTTGACCACACACAACATCTCCACGACTGCTTCGAGAAACTCCGGGTCCACCGCATGAAACTCAACCCAAACAAGTGTACTTTTGGGGTTTCTGCAGGAAAGTTCCTGGGGTACATGGTCTCCCAGCGCGGCATCGATGCTAACCCAGATCAAATACACGCAATCCTCGGAATGGCCTCCCCTCAGAACAAGAAGGAGGTACAGATGCTGACGGAGAGACTCGCCACACTCAACCGCTTCATATCCAGAGCATCGGAAAAGTGTTTTCCGTTCTTCAAAGTGCTAAGGGACAATGGCAATTTCGGGTGGACCAATGAGTGCAAGTCAAATTTCCAAGCACTCAAGAACTATCTGTCCTCTGCTCCTCTGCTCAGCACCCCGAAGGAGGGGGAGACCCTTTACCTGTATATTGCCGCGTCTGCAATGGCGGTGAGTGCTGCTCTTGTGAGGGATGACGTTGGGGCCCAGCATCTGGTCTTTTACTCTAGCAGGGTCCTCTCAGATACCCGAATGAGGTACACTAAGTTTGAGAAACTGACTTATGCTCTACTGGTGGCTTCTTGGAAACTGAAATAATATTTCCAAGCACACCAGATCGTCGTCCTCACGGACCAGCCAATAAGGCAAATTTTGCATTCACAAGACATCTCGGGGTGGTTAATGAAGTATAGCCTTGAGCTGGGTCAGTTTCATATCGAATATCACCCTAGGATGGCCATTAAGGGTCAGGTCCTAGCAGATTTCATTGTTGAGCTCACATTTCCTGAGGACCCCGAGCCGCCCGCCGCTCAACAAGAAGCAAGAAGGGTAGAAGAAGGGGAAGTGTAGGGTGACTCTAGCCCAGATAAAAAATTCGGCGACATGGAAGCTGTTCACCGATGGATCATCCAACACCAGTGGTTGTGGAACGGGGATGGTGCTCGTTGCCCCAGGCCATGAAGAAATTGAGTATGCCCTGAGACTGGGGTTTAGAGCAACTAATAACGAGACGGAATACAAAGCTCTGCTGGCCAGGCTCCGCATGGCCAGGGAATTCAATGTGACGACGTTGTTCATCTTTTGTAACTCTCAGCTGGTAGTCAACTAGGTCAATAGGGAATACTTGGCGAAATACCCTAGTATGACTGCGTATCTTGAGAGGGTCAAAACCCTGATGGGGGAATTCGAAAAAATCAACGTATCCAAAATACCACGGGAGGAGAACCGGCACGCCGATGCCTTGGCAAACCTTGCCTCGGCAGTAGCGTTAACCCTGAAGAGAAGTGTACCAGTTGAGTATCTCAATGCTCCGAGCATGACAGTTTCTGATCGGGTGGCTCCAATCTATGAGCTTAATAACCATCCCACTTGGATGGACCCCATCCGTAAATATCTGGAAGACGGAACGCTCCCTGACGACCGCAACGAAGCAAGAAGGATGCGATACAGGTCAGCCAGATATTACATTCTGGACGGGGTCCTGTATTGACCTTCCTTCTCTGGACCATACTCACGGTGCTTGCGGCCGGAAGAAGCCGACTATGTAATGAGAGAGACCCATGAGGGAATTTGTGGCAATCACTTGGGGGGCAGGGCCTTGGCTGGAAAACTCCTCCTCCAATGATATTTTTGGCCGAAAATGCTAGAAGACGTGAGCGAGTTCGTGAAAAATGCGACAAATGCCAACGTTTCGGTCCCCACCCTCATCTACCGCCAATGACCATGGTGCCCATGGCGAGTCCGTGGCCCTTTGCCCAGTGGGGAATCGACTTGTTGGGCCTTTTCCATAGGCCACTGGTCAAAGAAAATTCCTCGTGGTCGCGATCGACTATTTCACCAAGTGGGTGGAAGCTGAACCCCTGGCCCGCATTACCAAGGAGAAAGTCCAGGACTTTGTTTGGAAGTCCATGGTGTGCCGGTTCGGAATCCCGAGGGTAATCGTGTCTGACAACGGCACTCAATTCGACAACGATTTGTTTACTTCTTTTTGCTCTAGCCTGGGTATCTGAACACACTTTGCGTCTCCTGGTCATCCGTAAGCTAATGGACAGGTAGAAGTCACGAATCGGACGGTTCTACACGGTTTAAAGACTAGACTTGACAAAGCCAAAGGGAGGTGGGTAGAGGAACTTTACCTGGTCCTCTGGGCATACCACACCACTTCCCGGACCCCGACTAGAGAGACACCGTTCGCAATGACTTTTGGATCCGAATCCGTAATTCCTGCGAAAATTGGATTACCGACCTTCCGGACGTCGCCTAATGGGCAGGACCAGCAGATGAACGATGCAATACTGGCCCTTAATTTGGACCTTCTAGAAGAATGGAAGGAGAATGCTCGAGTGCGCCAGGCAGCATACCAGCAACGGGCAGCTCGATACTATGATAGAAGGGTGCGACCACGGTATTTTGACATCGGAGACCTAGTCCTCAGAAAGGTGACCCTAGCGACAAAAGAGCCAAATGCAGGAAAGTTGGCCCCCAGCTGGGAGGGACCTTACCGCGTGATAAGAATTGTAAGGTCGGGTATATATGAACTCGAAACTGAGGAAGGCGTTCCGCTGCAACACCCGCGGAACGTCGACCATCTCAAACAATACCACTATAGGACTGAGGTCATTTTGTAATCATTTCATCTGTATACCGCTAAGTATCGAGTATTTTGATGATAATATAACGATCTTGTTACTTGAACGGGCCTTCCGGCGTACTAAGGCACTCCTACTATAGTTTGGGGGGCAGGGTGGTCGTAACCACGACACTTAATCACCAAAATGATGCCACAATATGCTTAAAGTTGTAAGCGTTGAGAATTAAGGTCTGTAAAGACTTGACACGCATGCAGGAAGGTGAGGTCGTGAAGGTGTAAGGGTTTGCAACCCTATCCTGAACACATAAATTGGGAACAAATGCTCAATTTTTTTTTTTTGTTGTTGTATTGGATTCCACAAAATAAACAAGGGCTTACATCGGTGGGGTTCTATCCCGTATTAAAAAAAAAAAAAAAAAGTACATACAAGGGGAGTTTAACAAAATCCAAAATCAATTTTTTTTTTCTAAGTCTTCAAAAAGGCCGAGGTGAAGATCTATTCTTCCCCAGAAGCACCTTCGACGCCCACAACATCAACATTTGTGTCTTCATCACCCTCGGCTTCCTTACCACCAGCCCCTTCAGCACCAGCTTCACGTGCTGGACCCTCGGCAGCCCCTTCAACTGGTCGCTCCACTGCCAACTCGCCATGCTGGGAAAATTCCATCCCAACACCTGAGCTGTTGAACTCCGGGTAGTGGCGCTGAAGGTAGAGGAGCATGGCCTTGTGCCCGTCATCCATGAATTCGACAGCAAGCTTGTACTTCAGATTTTTGAATTCTTCGCCGGATTTATAGTCCTCAACGGCTTTTTGTTCTGCCCGACGGATGGCCTTTCCCCTCTGCTGCTCTTCTTTCTTCAATCTCCTCTCCAGCTTCTCAACTCTCTTCTCCAGTTGCACTTTTTGCCTCTCGAAGTCGTCTAGTTCTTTGGTCAATAGGACATGCCTGGCTTGTAGGCCCTGATGGGCCTGGGCAGCAAGCTGAAGGTCGTCCGTCAGGCGGTTCACCTTTGCCTCAGCAGCGTTCTTCTCGGATCTCAGCATGGCCTCTTCCATGACAATCTCTGAGATCCGGTCAAAAACCACAGACATTCGAAGCATGCCCTGCATGAGCAAGAGAATGTCATCACACTTAGAAAAATTTACCCACAAAATGCGAAGCGAAAAAGTATAAGTGTGAGAAAGTGTTACCGCGACTTGGTCGCAGATGGCCTGGTGCATCAGGTTACCGATGCTCTCCCCCTCCATCAGTTCTTTATCGTTGGGAGGTGTCATGCGACGGAGATAGCCCGGCATCACCTCCAGGCTCTTCAGTAGCGCACGATCAGCCGGCAGCCCGGTGTTCGCCATCCCAAAGAAAGATCCATCCACTGTCAGCTCGGATGATGCCCCGGGCACAAAGCTCGCTCTCTTCGAGGACTTGTGCTTTTTGTGCTTCTCCTCGTGAGCTTTCCTCTTCCCCTTGTCAGAACGGCGAGGAGACGAATCACCGCTCAAGGTTTGTATAGATTGCCGGGATCCCGACTTGGATTGGGGCGTGTCGCGGATAACCACGCCAGGCAGGGCGGGTGAGCGACAACTGGTTGGCGTCCCGGGAAGCCGTGCAGGTTCCTTCTCTGCTTTCTCCGCCTCAGCAGCCTCCTTCACCTTCTTCTCCAGAAGCTTCTGTACTGCCATTGCCTTATCCATAGCTGCAATATTCAATAAGATTTTTAGAAATTCTTCCGTCCAGGCCGACAGCATCCGATTTTATACAAGGATATCTGCGTGAATTAAGCGTAACACGTGTAAAATTACCAAGTATAGAAAATTGACATAGTAGAAAATTCCTTACCGTTGTCCGAATCAAGAAAGAAATCAGGTGCGGTAGAGACGTCCGACAGAGAAAACCAGAAGGCTAAAAATAGCTGAGAAGCGATCAGGGTGTTCACGTCCTTAAAAGTAGTCCTCAAGACCTTGTTTCTCTGCTCGGAAATGGCCCTGCTCGGCTCTGGTCTTTTCTTCTTGGGCGTCTCTTTAGCTGCAGGAATTTATGAGACTAGGATATTAATGCATAGGCAATCAGTAAAGCCCAAAAAAACCAAAAATTCCCCTTAAGGGGCCGCAGCCTTACCAACTTTTTCCCATTCCATCTAGAGGGGATACATTCCTTCTTCTTCCAGGCCGGATTGCTAACCGCTCCCTCCGATATAGAAGAACTGAGGCTTCCATCGATGAATGGAAGAGTCCAGGTCCTTCAGAAAAGTTGACCTGGATGAAATATAACACCACCCAGTGCCCCGGGGGAGTGGCTTGAGGAAGAACGGAGCCCTGAAGAGCTCAATGCTCGGCTCGAGTCCCTCAGCCCGGAAGATAATATACGAAGCCACCAGGGCTCTCATACCGTTCGGAGCAATTTGTGACGGACACAAATGGTACTCCTCACAGATGGCTCTAATCCATCAGTGGAGGGGAAAGCGAAGGCCCGCCTCCAGCTGTTTCCCATACACTGTCATAAATCCAGCTGGTGGCATACAGGACCGATCGTCGAGCCCAGGAACAAGTGTCGTGACCCTCTCTAGGATGAAGAATTTGCTTCGACAGGAGAGCACGGATTCCTCGGTCATGGTTGTTTTGATTTTCCATACCGGACTCGAGGGCGGAACTTTTATGAATAATTTTTCTGGCCCGGCATTGTGCACCTCATTTTCACGAAGCAGCTTGGGAATGGAGACGCCAGTGTGGATCTCCACCACTGTGACGGGTTCAGGAGGGACCCCGACCCCAGCGTCAAGTGATGTGGATGCCCCACCACTCTCGTCGGCACGGCTCACCACGAATGCACGGTCTTCCAGGCATGACTGGATAGCACCGCTCATTTCATGGATCCTGGCCATAGCGCTTGAGGAGGCGTCTCCCAGAACAGGATGCCTCTCCACCTTGTATTGAGGGGAGCTGGAAGACGACTGGTCTGAGGAATCGAACTCCGAGCTGTCAGCAGAGCCGGACGTCGAAAAAGAAGAGTAAGAAGGGGATCCCGACATTTTGTTCTGACACAAAAAAGACAGAAAAAAAGTACCACTACCAGGAAGGAAAAATAGGCTCTGGATTCTACGCAAATACTAAATAAAAAGTAGGGGTCACCATTTATAAAAAGACGGTGTGCCCAGACGAAAGGTTGCAAAGGCCAACGGCTGAGGATGCCTTGGTTTAAACGCCGCTGCCACGTGGCACCCATCTAACGATGGTGGCATGGCCTATCACACGATTCAGAATGGGAGGGCACGTGTGGCGCGTTTTTCCACGTGTGAAGGGAAAGGCTCTCAAACTTCCCACCCTCAAAAAATTCTAAGGCATGCCAAATGGCTGAGCTGACAATCCTACGGGCACTCAGCTCGGACAAAATCAAAGGAGGAAGGCTCTCAAACTTCCCACCCTTCAAAAATCCTAAGGCATGCCAAATGGCCGAGCTCACGATCCTACGGGCTCTCAGCTCGGACAAAATCAAAGGGGGAAGGCTCTCAAACTTCCCACCCTTAAAAAATCCTAAGGCATGCCAAATGGCCGAGCTCATGACCCTACGGGCTCTCAGCTCGGACAAAATCAAAGGGGGAAGGCTCTCAAACTTCCCACCCTCAAAAAATCCTAAGGCATGCCAAATGGCCGAGCTGACGATCCTACGGGCTCTCAGCTCGGACAAAATCAAAAGGGGAAGGCTCTCAAACTTTCCACCCTAAAAAAATCCTAAGGCATGCCAAATGACCGAGCTCACGACCCTACGGGCTCTCAGCTCGGACAAAATCAAAGGGGGAAGGCTCTCAAACTTCTCACTCTCAAAAAATCCTAAGGCATGCCAAATGACCGAGCTCACGACCCTACGGGCTCTCAGCTCGGACAAAATCAAAGGGGAAAGGCTCTCAAACTTCCCATCCTTCAAAAATCCTAAGGTATGCCAAATGGCCGAGCTCACGACCCTACGGGTTCTCAGCTCGGACAAAATCAAAGGGAGAAGGCTCTCAACCTTCCCACCCTAAAAACATTCTAAGGCATGCAAATGGCCGAGCTCACGACCCTACGAGCTCTCAGCTCGGACAAAATCAAAGGGGGAAGGCTCTCAAACTTTCCACCCTTAAAAAATTCTAAGGCATGGAAATGGCCGAGCTCACGACCCTACGGGCTCTCAGTTCGGACAAAATTAAAAGGGGGAAGACTCTCAAACTTCCCACCCTGCAAAAATTCTAAGGCATGGAAATAGCCATGCTCACGACCCTACGGGCTCTCAGCTCGGACAAAATCAAAAGGGGGAAGACTCTCAAACTTCCTACCCTTCAAAAATTCTAAAGCATGGAAATGGCCGAGCTCACGACCCTACGGGCTCTCAGCTCGGACAAAATCAAATAGGGAAGGCTCTCAAACTTCCCACCCCTAAAAAATTTAGAGGCAGTGACAATGACCGACCTCACGACCTCTCAGCTCGGACAAAGTACTAAGGAAGCCGGCTAAAAAATAAAAATAAAAAATAAATAAAATAAAAAATTTGGTCGAGCTCACGACCCTACGGGCTCCCAGCTCGGCCACTTTCAACAAAGGGAAGGCTCTCTAACTTTTTATTACCACCGCTTCCGTCGTACTGCCGACCTGTCGAACAAAGGAAATATCTCCTCATCAGCTCAGACTCTACTCTTTACCTTCTTTTTTACAGCTGTTTTTCCCCCAGGGGTCCATGGTGTGCCACTTTCGCATTTTGACCCCGATATCCTTCCCTCATACTGCTTATCTGCTCCTTCAAAATCCCGAGGCCGTCACGTTTCACTTCTACCCTCGGGACTTGGGGGGTAACTGATATAGGAGAATCTCGTAAGGTACATCACGGGATCAAAAATTCACCCAATCATAGAAGAGCGGCCGGAATGAGAGCTAAAAAACCCCTCAGTACCGAGCTGGAGTGTCCCCCAGTCGAACTGAGGGTCGTCTCAGTAAAGAAATCAAGACTGGCAAACTGAGGTCCGACCTTCCGAACTGACGATCTGCGGCACCCTTTGCTCACCACCTCAGCACTCTGGAGTTCGCCAGGCCGTAATGGGGCCCTGGCCCATGGGCCTCCAGTTATGGGCTCAAAAGCCAACCCAAGCGATTAGAGGACTAACCTGTCTGCTCATTGGTTGCCCAGCAGATTATGTTAATTAACCTGAGCTGGCCCCCTAATTTCGCGGCGCTAATCAGGTACTGACGCCTATAAATACACCGAGACACCCACTGCCCAATGGTATGTGACTACTACTGAACTCAATATATATTTTCAGCCCTCTATCTCGGAATACTTATCCTTATACTGGAGGGACTTTACTGGGGATAACCCCGGTGGGTCTTTGTGCAGGTGTTTGGCGCAGAAGAGTGGAGCTCAGCTTGGAGATCATCACCACCCTTGAACTCAACCTGCTACAGCATTAGTGGCCGCCCTATGCCCCAGATATCCTCCCGAACCACACTGTTGACCAATAACCATTTTTAGGTATCAACAGGTACCTTTCTACACCTCAATTTCAAAACACCATTCCAAACTCTTAATGATGGGACTGTGGCTCTAATTGTCTCAAGTTTAACTCCTTATGTCTTTGGATATATGGTGTTTGTCCATCTACATAAGTATCAACGCACCAAGTTAACTCATCAAGTATTGAAATGTATTTTTGTTGGGCATGCCACTCATAAAAAAGGATATCGGTGTTATTATCCTCCAACATGTCAACTATTTATCACAATGGATGCTTTCTATGAAGATACAATGTACTTTTCTAAACCTGAATTTCAGGGGAAGTACTGAAAGAAAATTCAAAATCTAGATTACAATAACTAAGATGTGAGTAACTTGGAGATAATTGATATGACATTGAATTCCGGTAGTAATGACTCACAGACTAGAGAAAATGGATGAATTGGATTTAAGTAGTATGATATTAGATCAAAACAGTGATGAGCATTGTTGGCCCAGTAAGCTACCCAAGAGGGGGATGAATTGGGTAGATATAAAACTTTCAACAAATTTCTTATCTTTCAATACTTATTAAATCAAATAATCAATTTAACCTAAATTAATTATTTATCTTTATAACATAGTGGATAAGTGTTCAAATCTAGGTGTACACCCAAATAATAAAATGTAAATGAAGTAAACAATGGAGCACACAAGGATATATCTTGGTTCACCAAGTTACTCTTGGCTAATCCAGTCTTCCGAGCCTCATGAAAATTCGCACCCACTAAACCACTTGATCCATTTACTAGGTAGGAATCAAACTCTTACAACGATTGTTTTATCAGGCTTAGAATCAACCTTTACAATTATCCTTTTCCTAGGCTAAAGAATAACCTTATTTTTTTACTAGACTAAAGATTAAGCTAATTCTATTATGGAGGAATCATCACCTAATCTTTTTCCCAATCGCAAGAATAATCTTATTTTTTTTATCAGGCTCAAGACTAACCTAATCCTTTCATAGTTTAAAATCAAATCTTACAAAACACTCCAAGTATCCTTTTTACCGGTAAGGATGCAACCATTACAATTTACTCACAATTAATTCTAATCAGGAAGAATCAAGCCTAATTATTTTCAAGGAAAAAGAATAACCTAACTTTTTTGTACCTTAGACAAAGATCAAACCTCAATCTTTTTTCCAAAAAAGATTGAAATCCAAGCTACCCTAACTAGATACTCCCAATAGTATCTAATCCGCACAAACTCACTAATTACAATATATATATATCAATGAGTTTAATTAATGTTCCGATAATTACTAGTGATAGAAATTAAGTGAGGAATTCAATATTTGATTATAATATATGTGGGTAACACAAAATTAAGCATGTAATCAAATAATCAAAAAAATCGTTTTAAAAAGAATTTTTATGTTTTTTAAAGTTCAAAAACAATTTTACTAAGATCTTATCAACCAAGCAAAGATAGTAATATGAATTCACAATAAAGAACAATAGCTTAGAAAGATCTTACCAAGAAAATACCGAAAGATTGAAATCAGGATAGTAAGACAACACAAATTCGGTGACGCCAACTCGATCAACCCTTTAAATCAAGAACTTTGCACACAATTGACCTCACAAATAATCTCTCAAATATATCTCAGAATAACAACTCTTAGAAAGCTCAAGAAATGAAAGTTCTTGATTGATATGATGTCATGATATGTAAAAATCGCAGATCTATTTAAGTTGATTTTAAACAGTCCCTCTAACGATTAGTTTCTTCAAGATATGATATTTAAATGCACCAATAGACCCCCTATATCATTACCATTTATTCCTGGTTTAATTCACTCAGATATAGCTTTTAAAATATTCAATTTAGTCCCTAAATTAATTCTCAATCTCAAATCGTATGGATAGGAAGTATTAAAAAAACCAAATTGAGAAACACTTTAATTTTATGAAACATATCTATAGGGATATTAAAATAAGTCTATCATATCTTCAATATATCCAAATCCCCAAAATATCTCATTCAGATATCCCAAAAACGGCTAGTTAATGACTAGTTTTTGAATAGATCCTCGAAATTCTCGAAACTGTAACTGCATAGTTGATTGACCAACCTTCATATCATCGGTTGATCGATGTATACAGGATGCTAGACAAACCTTGTTCAAACACTGCTCGGTTGACCGATCCCGCATGGGTCGGTTGACCGATCGATTTAGGATGCTCTTTCAGGCCTAATTTTGGCCTTGGTCGGTTGATCGATCATCTATGGTCGATTGACCGATCGATACAGAGAGTTTCACTTTGGTCCATCGTTAACCGATATTCCCTGGTCGGTTGACCGATCGGCTTAGAGACTTATCATTTTTCCAGCCTACGCCCATCGATTGACCGATCCTAATCGGGATATATTAAGAGTACAATAGGTTTGAGTTGTTTTCACCTAATTTCTTCATAATCTTCAATACTCTTCATCTCTTTAATGTATGTCTCTGCATCCTTAATAATTACTTAATAATTTGATTTTGAATGAAACTCTTAATCTGAAACACTCAATAAATACGTTAGTTCCACAAAAAAAATCAACTCTTAATTATCCATTAAAATCTCGGGATAAACAAACACCAAATAATTGAAGATGAGGACCATTCTCTGGCTTAACAAAAGGTTCTAGAAAATATAGCTCCATCTCCGGTCGACATATCACAACAATCGTTTACTAAAGATTTTCCTGAGCCACACAGAAGGTAGCTACCACAACGTCACATGAGAGGTATTCCTAAATCCACATATGAATCTAAACTCTCTAGTAAAGTAAAATATCACATGAGTCATTACATGTCTAACCAACAATTGTCAGAATCAAACATATCGTTTGTGAATCAATTATCTGCTATATCTATTCCTAACATGAAGCCTTATCTGATTCTAGATGGAAAATAGCTATGAACGAGAAGATGAAATCTCTGGAAGAAAATGAAACATTGGAGCTAGTTGATCCTCCACCAGTAAAGAAACCAGTTGGATGTCGATGGATTTACACTGTGAAGTATAAAGCTGATAGTACAATTGAACATTTTAAAGCGAGACTGGTAGCAAAGGGATACACTCAAACCTACGAGATAGATTACACAGAAATATTTGCACCTGTAGCCAAGATCAACACAGTTCGTGTTTCATGTCTTTAACTGCAAACTTGGATTGACCCTCACAACAATTTGATGTGAAAAATGCATTTTTACATGGTGAGTTATCCGAAGAAGTCTACATGGATCGCCCACCAGGATGTATGATACCTAAAAGACACAGCTGGAAGGTTTACAAACTAAAGAAATCATTGTACGGGCTGAAGCAGTCTCCTAGAGTATGGTTTGGAAGGTTCACAAAATCTATGATAGTCTTTGGTTACCATCAAAGCAGCTCATATTTTACTCTTTTCATCAAAAGGGAGTAAGGTAAGATAATTGCGCTCATTGTATATGTGGATGATATGGTGATTACAGGGAATGATCCTAATGAAATGAAGACCTTGTAAAATTATTTGTCCAAAGAATTTGAAATGAAAGATCTAGGCCCTCTAAAATATTTTTTTGGGATTGAAGTATCCCAATCTAACAAAAGAATATTTTTGTCTCAAATAAAATATGCCCTAAATCTATTACGAGGGACTGGTATGTCAGCATGTCAACTAGTTGATACACCAGGAGAAAAAGGTCTAAAGTTATGTGTTGAGTCCAACCAGGTACCAGTTGACAAATGAAGATACCAAAGACTTGTAGGGAGATCGTTTTACTTATCTTATACCAGAGCAGATCTGGGTTATGCATTGAGTATCGTCAACCAGTTCATGCATAATCCTGGAGAACAACATACGAATGTAGTTATTCGCATTTTGAGGTATCTAAAGTTTGCTATAGGAAAATGAATATTATTTACTAAAAACACAGACCCATCAAAGCATAGAAGCCTATACTGATGCCGATTGGGTTGGTGATATAGGTGACAGGTCGTCTACTTCTAGATATTTTACTTTTCTAGGAGGTAACTTTGTGACATGGAAAAGCACGAAGTAAAATATTGTAGCTCGCTCAAATGCAGAAGCTAAATTCAGAGGTTTAACAGATGTACTGTGTGAGACATTATGGCTAAGACTCATTTTGTGGGATTTGGGTTATCTATCTGAACAACCTATTCAACTGTTTTGTGACAATAAAGTAGAATGTGACATTGCGCATAATCTAGTTCAACATGATTGCACAAAGCATGTCAAGGTCGACAAATTTTTTATTAAGAAAAAGTTGGATGAAAAGATTGTGGAATTGCCTAAGATTCAATCAGAAGATCAGTTGGCTGACATCCTCACCAAAACAGTCTCAAATCGGGTATTCTTAAAGGTTTTAGATAAGTTGGGCATGTGGGACATCTATGCACCAACTTGAGGGGGAGCGTTGAATAATTCTACCTTCCTACTTTAGAGTAATTTTATATTCCTATTTTAGAGATTTGATTGGGGTTGTAATTGAGATAATTGGGGGATATGATAGCTTGATTCTACAGTTTTATGTATAGAATCAAGCTATATATATACACACCTTGTATGATTGAAATGATAAAAATGAAAGAGATACAATTCAAGATTTTCTTATTTTTAATGGTATTTAATTTTTTTTATTTAATAATATTTATATGTTCTATTTGCAGGATGTAAGATGCTTTTATTTGAAAATTTATAATTATCATAATTTAATACAAGCAAATATTTTATATGTATCTTATTTTTTATATTTTAGTTAGGGTTGACCCTAGGGCTAGGCAACTAAGGCAGCGCCCCTTCAAATTGACCTCAAGATGTTTTTTAAATTGTAATTAAGATAATATTATACAAAAAATATGAACACCAATTCAATCACTAAATCAACTATTTTTTCAAATGTTATTTTGATCTATGAAAAAATTATCTAAATATAATAGGGCCCCGATTTTCAAAATTCGTAGAGGGCCGCCATAAGACCAACCCGTAAGTTAGTATTAGAAATAAATAAATATATAATAGATGTTGATTTTCGTAATTTAATAAACTTTTAATAATTCTAAACGAATATTTACTAAACGCTTATTGCATGTTTCTCCTTTCAAATAGTTATGTATCCCAAGTGGGAAATTGTTAGGAAATTAATAATTTCCTATTGTGGTCTCATATGATTAATTAAACAGTTATCATATGGACTATCAATTTTATAGGGACCTAAATAAGTGATCTAATTAACAGGCTCATGAAATATTAAATAGGTATGGGTTTTGCGATGTGTGATCACCCATATTAGGCAATTAAGGTTAATGAGACCTGGGTTGATCTCATATATAAAGAAAATTTTAAGGATTATGGTCCCCAAGGTTAATCAGATTGCTACTCATCTCTTCTTTCCTATCTGAGAGAGAGAACTCAATGAGGAACATCAAGTGATTAGTCTGTGGAAGACCTCCACCCTGACGACTTCATAAGTTCTTAAACTACATGAAATTTCGTTTTCATTTATTTTACGATGCTTTGAAGGCTATTGAAATGACCAAAAGTGTAAAAGATGCATTGAATCATCTTTATGGTGCATATGTTGTTATTGAGTTGAGAGAACATGAATAAGCACCTAAATGTCCTAAACTTAGTCAACCAGTTTACCATTGGAAGAGAGTTGTAAGGGTGGTTTGCCATTAAGAAAGGGATCAATTTAGGAGACAATTAGAGGCAAAAGGGTCTATTCAAAATAAGAATGAGGGGGTAAAACCATCTAAATGAAAATGTGAAGAAGATTTAGATGGTTTCGATATATTGGCATGGTGGAAACAAATTCTGAGGTTTCGTGTGCTTTCCGTTGTTGCATGACATGTTCTTATTATTCTTACATCGACCGTGGTTTCTGAATCCTTGTTTAGTACTGGAGGTCGTGTTCTGGATCCTCTATGTAGTTTTTTATCTCCGTCAGTGGTTGAGGCACTTACTTATGCACAAGATTGGTTTCGCTCCTCGTCTAATCCAATAAGCCTTAAAAATGCTATAGATGATGTTGAAGAAATTGTAAAACAACTTGGTTCAGGTATTTTTGAATTGTTTGTTTTGAAATTTGTTTCTTTATTTAATTTTACTCATTGTCCCACTTTATATTTTAGAATTTGGAGGTGATGCATGTCGATTCAATTGTGATTTAGGATGAAAATCAATGAGAGCATTTTGGTTGTTTCTTCAGTAAGTGTCTAGTTCTATTTTTTACTCTTATTGTTTAATTTTATTTGGCTGAATTTTTGTGCATAAGCTTGTATTTTTTTAATTTTTTTTTAGGGTAGCTGGCACAATTTGGTCAATTTGATTGTAATTTTATTGTTTAATTGGGATCATGTTTAATTGAACTTAATTTGAACTTCTGAGATGTTTGGTTGGCAGTGTATTTTTTGACTTGGTAGTAGTATGTATGTGCATTGTGCAAGAAATAAGAAACTCTAGTATTATTGTTTTGTGTGCGACTTTGTGGTGAACTTTTTTTTTTTTGGGGAAATTGGTATGGTTTGTTTCGGCAAAACATCTCAATTAATTGATTTTTTTTTTTTTAAATGGTATAGGTTATTTTTTATTGTGTAGTCCATTTTTCACCAAAAGAAATACCCATTACAACAAAACAGCCTACTATAACAAAAAGTCAAATTTTCAATTATAAATTATTATCATTTAAAAAAATTGAACGAGCCCAAAAAATATTTTTCCAATATATAACCAAAATTGATTTCGATTGGTTCAGTTCGGTTTTCTCGAAATTGCACACCGAAAAGAACCGAACAGTTTATGATATTTATGTGTGGTTCAGTCTTGTGTTGGTGCCAAAATCGAATCAAACCGAACCATTTATATCCCTAGCAACAAGGGATTTACATATAGAATTATCCATATAGTTTTTCACGTAAAAAGAGTTAAAATGTAGGTTTTTAAAATAGATGAAGGGAAAAGTGATATTAAGTAAAAATAAGGGCTAGAAGTAGAAATAAGTGTGAGTGTAAAAAGGTGAAAGATAAGAGACCAAATAGAAAGTTGAACCTGCACTCGTATTTTGTCAAAGTGATTACAACCATTAGAATATATGCATTTTTATAAACTTCTTCCAAGTTGCTTTCATATAAATAAAATTACAGACGGAGAAAATATTAAATTAAAAAAAAATAAAGAGAAAAAATTATAAAAAGTGGATATTTAAAAAAATAAAATTTTAAAAATTATTTTAAAAATAAAAAATTGTACAATTTTTTTTTTTTAAAATTAAAAGTATTAAAAAATTGAATAATTAATATATTCAGTATCTAATAAATTAAAAATTTATAATTTCAGCACTTAAAATTCAATATTTAATTCTTGTTACTTCCTCTTTCTTTTCGTCTTGATCTTAGTTTTTATAACCGCAAAGAAAATTACAATTATTAAATGCCACTCTTGGAGACAGAACAAATTGTTCCCTTATTTGAAATTAAAAAATTAATTTTTCAATATACGAAATTGGACACGATAAACTATTAATTGTCACTTGATATTTTTAAAATTATCGAATTAAGTATAATATATTATAAATTCAATATAATGGGAGGTTCTATTTGTTACTTTTATTATTAAATCATAAATTAGTTATTTTTTAAAAGAAAAATAACCACCCAGTCCTATTTTTTTTGACACAATTTACCACTCGATATCTATAATATACAAAAGAATCAATAATCTCTTTGACTTGGCAATTTGAACAGAATAATTTTATTTTTAAATTTTACATGACAAAATAACTGATTTTTGGGATTGAAATGTGATTAAGATTTACTTATTAAGTTGAATTCAAATAAAATAATTATCATAAATAAAATTAGTAATGATATTCCTGAAATATCTATTTTAAGAAAAGAGCACTTACTATAATTAATTATAGTATGCAATACATTAATTTTGTTTTATTTTGTTCTTTATATGATTAAATTACACAATTATAATCATCTATTTTAAAGTTTCAAAATGACATTTGAATCATAGTTTTTGCGTTAAAGAAATATAATTTGTGTTGAATTCAACACGCTAAATTATTTATAAAATTTAAAATTAGTCATCCACAATTGTATTGTATTCAATAATCTGCGTAAAATTTAACATGATCAATAAATATAGAAAATTTGATTACTGAGATTCGAAACTTGTTGATGAAAATAAAAATTACAAATTGGGTGATTTTACAATAAATGCTTGATCCACAAATTTTCAAAAATATATTTACAAAAATTATGGGGCCGTAAATATAGAATGTATCTATGGTTCAGAGGACTGGATATATCCATATATTTTAAAAGTGTTGCTCAATTTTAAAAAAAAAAAAAAAGGGAAAGGATTCGATAGTTTTAATTTAAAAAAAAAAAACTCTCTTAAAGTCACTTTTTTAAAAAAAAAAAAAAAAAAACTCAAACATTCAAACTCTAAATGGATTTTGACTGATTTTTTTTTTTTTTCCCTAAAAAAAATCACTTTTGTAATTCTGTAAGAATCACTTTCAATTAAAAGGGGAAGCAACCCAAACTGCATATAGTTCTACAATTTCTTTTGATATTTCTTCCATTTTAATGGAGGACATAAACGCAATTCTAATAAAAGAAGGGGGCATAATAAGTCAATATCGAACTTTCAAAGATATTGACCTGGCATTGACGTCGTGTGATTCGCGGTTTCCACTCGCTCTATAAATTTGATTGAAATCAAAGCCAGCGTTTATTGCCTCGCCTCTCTCTCTCTCTCTCTCTCTCTCTCTCTCTCAAATTCTCTCTCTACGTTTGAGAACTCGGATCTGGTCGTGTCGAGGGAACGCAGAGAGAGAGAGAATTGAGAATTCAATAAGAACAACAAGTGTTCATCAATGGCGGTGGTGTCACCTCTGGCAAAATACAAATTAGTCTTCTTGGGCGATCAATCCGTCGGCAAAACCAGCATCATTACTCGCTTCATGTACGACAAGTTCGACACCACTTATCAGGTTAATTTAACGCGATTCTCTCTGCTTTTTCTTCATTGAGATTTGATAATGTCTGGACATGTGATGCAATTCGTTTTGAAATTTGTGAAAAATAAATGTGATAATTTGCCTATTCAAGCTATATGATCGAATGAATTATAGGTCTCTCTTGAGAATTGAGGTTGACAGATCAATCTCAGTTACGATTTGGAAGAAAAATCGACGTGGATTCATGTCGTCTATTGCTAGGTGGCCATAGGCGTAGCCGTAGAATGATGCTTAATTTGGAAGATTTTGATTTTGTGCGTTTTTTTAATAAGACTACCGGAAGTAGGTGAAATCTTAATTGTGGTTTCTATGTTTGCATCCACAACTTTACAACTTTCTCGGCTTTGATTGGCTCTGTTGCAATGCTTGCTTTTTATTGATTTAAATGTTTGACCAATCATATAATCAATATGTTTATTTTCAATGAAGCATCGTTTTTTTTTTGGGTACCATAGCCTGATGAAAGCAATTAGAAAACATAAATTTTGCATTACAAAGTTCTACAAATTTGCCATAAGACCCGTGTTTTTGTATGGTTCAAAATGTTATGCAGTGAAAACAAAGTATGTCCAAAAATTGATGTAACAAAAAAGAGGATACCACAGTGGATGAGTAGGAAGACGAGAATAGATAAAATTAAGAATAAAACTATTAAGGAGAATTTAAGAATATTATCCATCGAAAAGAAGATGAGAGAAAATCGTTTATGGTGTTTTGGACCTATAGAAATACCAGTAAGAAAATATAATTTAATGACATTAAATCTGACTGAGGGGATGACCATTGATCGACCATCATGGGTAAACGGATTCATGTAGCTGGCCCTACTTAAGTGGGACAAAGGCGTAGTTGTTGTTGTTGAGTTTTTATAGCTATATGATGTCCAGGTTGAAAGGGAAATGGTTCTAGTTCTTGTTATTTTCTTTCTGAGAGAGCTCCTTGTTGATTCTATAAATCAAGCACCATGCACAATTCTAACGTGCAGTATAAGCAATTTCTGACACTCAAATGAAAATAACATGGTTGATACATTAAGACATGCGGTACTACATGTTCATGTTCTTTTCTTTTGTGTGATGTAATTCCATGATATGTTGCGCAATTGAATGCATCTTTTTTCGAAGTTAATGCTTCAAGCTGGCCTCAGTTTTTACTCACCTTTCTGACTAAATTATTTTCAGGCTACCATTGGCATTGATTTTCTATCAAAAACAATGTACCTGGAAGATCGAACAATACGCTTGCAGCTTTGGTAGGATGCTTCTCTCCCTCTATCCCACTAAAGCTGTTTGATGTTTCTTTCTCTAAGCCTTAGATCTTTTACTCTTCCAACCAAATGGATCATTTGGTTTGAAGAGTAAACTTTAACTTGAAGCATTTTCTAAGAAATAATGGGGGAAACTCGAACCCATGTAAAGGAATCTTACAATAGAGTTGTATGAAACATATCCATTTCTATACTACTACCGATGAATACCCTCTAGTAAAACATTTCCTTTTACCTAAAGCATCCCTTTCTTTTTCAATATAAAATGAAAATGGCTCACAAATGTCTTACTGAAGTAATCAACATATGATGGTTTATGGACCATTAGTCCCTCACCAGATTGTATTCAGCTTTATTTTCTAATTTGTGTTTACTCTTAACTTAAACAGGGACACTGCTGGGCAAGAGAGATTCAGGAGTCTCATTCCAAGCTACATCAGAGATTCTTCGGTTGCCGTTATTGTCTATGATGTTGCAAGTAAGTATGATGTAGCTATTAGATTGTCTTTTCTAATTTACTGAGGTCAATGGCACAGGCAATATATGTGAAAGGTTAAAAACATGATAATTGTCTATGAAAAAAATGCTTTTGATCTATAAGCAAAGAGACAAAGAGGACACTAGGCCCTCGCTCTCCTTATATATAAATATATACGTGCGTGCGTGTATGTGTGTGTGTATTAGCCAAAAGCCTTAACATTGACAGTGGCAAAGGCATAGAATGGGTAGAGGTCAATCTTATCATTGTCAACGAAAGGCATACAAAACCATGTAGTGTTTGCTATGAACTTGCTTGGTTCCGATTTCCAATTTACCATTTATAATTCTTGGTGATGTATGTGGTCTTTAATTACCACGTTAAATTCATGTGTAGATCGACAATCATTTTTGAGTACTTCCAAGTGGATTGACGAAGTGCGTACTGAACGCGGCAGCGACGTCATTATTGTTCTTGTTGGGAACAAAACTGATCTCGTTGACAAAAGGTGGGAATGAAAACTTGACCTAATTTCCTCTTTTATATGAAATGGGGCAGCTGTCAATTGTGTAGGTTTACCTATTTTTTCATGATAAAATTTTCATTTATCTAAGAATTTAGCAGCTGCATTCAAAAGTAAAGTTTTGTAATACCTTTCCTTCTATAAACAAAAGAAAATGGTCATTTAACTTGCGTTATTTACATGCACTTAGCCATAAAATGATCCTTTTTGACCCTTCTTAGTAGTAGAAGCTTTCTGACCATGTTTTTCGGGTGGTCAAACCAGGCAAGTTTCAATAGATGAAGGAGAGAGCAAGGCTCGGGAAGTTGGTGTTATTTTCATGGAGACCAGTGCAAAAGCTGGATTCAATATAAAGGTAACGAAAATGAAGCCTATACACTTTGGTGGCATTTGTTGAGTGTTTTCAGAATTCCTTTTGCTGCTCCCTGAAAACTTGGAACAGAAATAGAAATCCCAGAACAGTTTTGCTCTGTTCTCAGAAATTTGTTCAAAAAAATTGAAGCAGAAATTTTGGTTCCCATTTGTTTCCGTTCCCATGATAGAATATGAGGAAAACACAAAAATAAAAACACTACGGCATGTTTGGTCGGACAGAATCGGGGCGGAATGGAATCGTCATTCCGCCCTTGATTCCCATTCCTTTATTTGGTTCTTTAATAGAATCACTTTTGTGATTCCATTGGAATGAAAATCAAGGAAATGAGATTTCATTTGAAATGGATTGGAATCAAGTCCAACCCAATAAAATCAAAACTAAAATTATAAAAAAGCGCATAGCATGATCCAGCCCAATCCCGAAATTAGATAATATAAACTGAAAATTGAGAACAGAAACAGAAAATTGAGAATAGGAACTGAAAAATTGAGAACGGAAAATTAGAAAACAGAAAATTGAGAACAGAAAATTAGTGAATAGAAAATTGAGAACAAAAACAGAAAATTGAGAACGGAAATAGAAATTAGAAGACAGAAACTGAAAATTGAATAGAATAGTGAAATATAATAGGAATTATATTATATTTCACTATTCCATTTCTTACCTCATTCAATACCAACCAAACAAGTGAATGGAATAGTGATTCCTTTGATAATTCCATTTCATTTCTTATCTCATTCAATTATTTCTTTCATTCTATTCCACTCACATTCCATTCCATCCAATCAAACAAGCCATAAGACACTGTTTGGTAATGCTATCTTAAATACTTTTTTGCTTAAAAGCAAAAAAATACTTAGATTTCTAATTAGCATTTTTGTTTTTCCTTAAACGAGTACTTCTAAAAATAATTAAAACAAAATCAAATCGTGATTTTAAGTACTTAAAAAAATCAATTGTTTTTTTCGATTTTTATATTTTAAAAGATCGATAGATTAAGATCTCTCCCCTGTCAACCACCTATAATTATTTTGGATTGGGAGATCTTTTATAGAGATAATACTAAGATATCATCTTTACACTATCCAACACATTTTATTTTATTTTCGTTTCGCGATTAAGTAAAATTACTTGTTTGTTGAATTATTATTTATTTTTTTATATTTAAAAGTACTTAAAAAACATTATCAAACGTAACCTAAACAAATTTGGTATATTTCTCAGCTGGACTCACATCTCTGGCAATCACATTTAGGCGAAATAATATTTCTCTGTAAAGATATTTGTTAACCTAATATTCTGAGTTCATCATTATATTGAATAGCAGTTGTCAAATTTGGTAGTTTATGTTTGTTGAATCCATCATTTATTTTTGTTAAATTACAGCCTCTGTTTAGGAAGATTGCGGCGGCATTACCAGGCATGGAAACCCTTTCTTCAGCCAGACAAGAAGACATGGTTGACGTGAATCTGAAGCCGACAGTGAGTGCATCCCAAACACAGCGGCAAGGTGGAGGTTGCCCATGCTAGACTAGATCATTCATTTTTTCCCCAATAAATAATAATAATTATAATTAAAAAAAATAAAAAAAAAACATCTGATACCAAATGAAATTCAAATTAGGTAACTCTGAGGTGTTACAGCTATATATATATATATATTTATTTATTTTTATTTTGGATTGTTTTTGTAATTGATACATATTAATAGATACACCAGAAGTGTTCTCATCATGATAGAGGAGGCTTTCATAAATAGGAAGGTTCATGGCCGGAGTCATATACATTACATTTTCACTATATAGAGAGAGTATATGATCATGTCTTTCCTTTTCTAGTTGGATCTAAGTTAGTAGGATGGATTCCAAATAATTTCTTTGAGCAAGTCATTTTTAATTTTTTATTTAATATTTTTTTAGTTTGTTGATGACCACGACTTGGTAGTTTGAAGGGCTTTCTTTGTAAAGGCTCCCGGAATTCAAACAAACGTCTTTCTAAGGAGTACCTAAAGTTAAAGCGAGTCAAAAGTAAAAAAAAAAAAAAAGCAGATCATTCCAAAATTACCCTTGTTTTATATGTATAATTTTAATAACAAGTTCCATTTTTTTTTTTTTTTATAAATTCACTTAATTTAAATTTTTAATAAAAGTGAAACTTTTATTAAAAATATGCTATTTTTTAAAATACCATAAATACCATTAGTTGTGTTCCAATGAAATTGTTTTTTATTACATTCCTCTGAAAGATTGTAAAATGCTAGAACAAACGATCTTAATTATAAAATAACAAAAAAATTACTAAACTGAATTTTTCTCATACCAAATTCCATTATTTTTTTAATAACAATTCTACTGAATATTTAAACATTTCACTGAATAATAATTTTCAGTTACATTCAACTGAAAAATTATAACTATGAAAATTAACAATATAATAATATATCATTCATTTGAACTCAATCCTCCACTAAAAAAAATTCAAATTGCAAAGAATTCTAAATTTATAGTTGAAATATAATTGAAAAATGAGTAGAAATCCACTAAAAATAATCAAGTGGAAATCTACTAAAAATAATCAAATGAAAATCATTGAGGAATAAAATCAGAAATACAAAATCCATGGAGGCTGATCGTTTTTCCAAAATTAGATATTTTTTTTTTTGAAAAAGTAACAAATTAATTCTTCAATGGGTGATGGTACTTCCAGAATCAAGAAAAAAAAAAGAACAAAATTGGAAAAGAACGAAAAAGCAAATAAGTTCTTCGGTGGTGGTGGCGGCACGACAGAACGTGGAGGTGGCGTCGACCTATTTCTGCCTAGATCTAGTTAGATTCAGCTTGAAGCTAACCAAATCAATGCTGGATATGGTTGGCATTCGAGGATGGAGTCAACGGAAAGCGACGCCAGCAATGGATGGAGAAGAAGGGAACAAAACCTACTACGGCGATAGATGGAAACGTCGAATGAGACGAAGGAAACAGTTGCAACGACGACGACAACGACAAGGATCAGACGAGGAGGCGATGACGATGGCGGATTCTGCTACGACAATGGGATGAACAGGTGAACAAGAACCATCGTTCTTGTTTCATGAGAGAGAGTAAAAAATGACTAAATTGGCTATTTAATTTTTTATTTTATTTTATTTTTTTTGTTAGGGATCATTTTGTCATTAAATAATTTTAGGAGGAGTTGGTGCAAAATAAAATAAGACTTATAACTAATATTTTATTTGAGTAGCACTTGAAAAATTATTTGATTTTAGAAGTAAAGTTAGGGAAGAAAATTGCTAGTTTTAAATTTAAGTTAGAATTTTCGATTGCAAATTCATTTCATCAATCCAAACGCAACCTATGAGCCCAAGTGGCAAAGCCCATGCAAATTCAAGTTGTTGATGATGAAATTCGAGATCCATCTTAATTATGGATTTGGAGTTATAGAGAAAAGGACACTAGCTAGTTGTAGATGGTGGTGTAAGTTGTCACCTTATTATTCATGCATAGCACCTAATTCCATTCCCTCCAACAGCCGTATGGATGGGGAATAATAAATTACTCTCTCTCTCTCTCTCTCTCCATAGATTTATTGGTTCATTAGATACCAATTTTTTTGTAATCATTTTTTTTTTTTTCATTTGATTTTGATTTGGAAAAATGCCAAATACTGTTAAAGAGGTTAAATTTGAGATAATTTCTCTTATTTCGACAAATATAAAGGAGATCTCGTGTTATTTTACTAATAGATAAATATACTCATTTTTTTCTAAAAGCATATCTCTATTTAGAAATAAATAAAAATAATTTTAAATTACTATTCTACCCTAATTTAAAATAACTTTAATATTTTTTTACCCTTTAATTATTTACTAACACCCTTAACCCCCACCCCCCAAAAAAGGGAATCTTGTTGAGATATCTCAAGATTCAAAAAATCACTTTCTAAGAATCATATCACGTGTTAAAAAATCACTGTTATAGGACCTCGCAGAGTGATAGTTTTATGAAATGAGACCTTTCACCAAATTTTCCAACCCCCCCCCCCCCCCAACCCTCTCCCCATTCTCCCATCGGTCCTCTACCCCCTATCCCGCCATTCTCAGTTCCCACCCCTATGCCCCTCCGTTCTCAACCCCTACCCCTTATTCTCTTTTGTCTTACTATCATTATCCTCTCCCTCTCACTCATCTCTCACTCTCTCTGTATATGCAGTGTGTGTGTGTGTGTGTGTGTAGAGAGAGATAGAGAGCGCAAAGATAAGTGAGAGAAAGAAGAAAAAAAAAAAAAAAAGGGGTTGCAGTAGGGGAAAAGGCTGGGGGCGGTGGGGATAGAGTGGTGGAGAGGCTGGGGATGGTAAGGAGGAAGGGTTGAGATAGAGGATCGCTGAAGTAGGGTGGGGGAACTGATTTAGACGGTTGGAGGGGGGGAAAGAGAGAGAGAGAGAGAGAGAAATAAATTTGGCAGCAACGGTGGACGCCGAAGAAGGTAAGGGAAGAAAATAGGAGAGAAAAATGTTAAATATAAAAAGTTAACAGGGATATGTGTTTGTAATTCAAAGGGTAAAATAGTAATTTCACAAAATCTTTATTTTTTATTTTTTATGGCATTTAGGGTCAACAGAAAGAGGATATACATTTAGAAGCAACCTTTACTAATACTTAAAACAATCTTATCACGTTTGTTGACAAAAATATCCTTGAAATATAATATTTTTGGAGTAATTTTTCTTTGGCTTAAAAGTCCACTACTTTTCAAGTTTATCCCCACTTTTCTCTTTTACTTTATGAAAAATCCAAATTGAAAAAATATATTATTCTTTATGACAAAAATACCACTCAATTAATTTTTTTTAATAATAAATATTAACCACCACATAAAATATTCTCTATTCTATCACAACCAGCGAGTATTCCTATCACCTCCACTATCAGAGCAAATATTCAATATCATCGCCCCCAACATTACAACAAATATTTATTATAACTACAACCACCACAACAACAAACATTTACTATCAGCGCCGCTACTACCACAACAAATATTCACTACTGTCACTACAACAACAAATATTTACTACCACCACCACCACCACAATAAACATTTACTATCATCGTCGCTACTACCACAACAAATATTCACTATTATTACTGTCACCACCACAACAAATATTTATTACCATCACCACCACATCAAACATTTACTACCATCACTCTTGTTACCATAACAAATATTCGTTATCACCACAACAGTCAATATTCAATGTTACTGCTACCAACAACAAATATTCATCATCACCGATACTATCTCAACAAATATATTCTATCATCACTGTCATCATCACAACAAATATTTCAATCATTACCAACACCAAAACAAATATTAGATATCACCACTAGCACCACAAATTTTCACTCTCATCACCGTTACCACTACAATAAATAATAAAAAAAATCAATAGCAAATATTAAAATTATACAAATTAAAACATAAAAAAATAGAAAATTTTATTTCTAAATAGACCAAATATATATATATATATATATATATATATATATATATAAATTTAAACAGCTAAAAAAAAGACATGAAAAAAGGCCATTGACGAAAAATTTGGCAAGCTAACCGTCGTCGACCAAATCGCGATCAGATTTGGCCGATGATAGCTAGATTTGAGTGGTGAATTTAGGATCTGGACATCGCTAGCCAGATCATGATCAAATCTAGCCAACGATGCCAAGATTTAGGCCATGACGACCAAGATCTGGTCATTCGCCAAATAGATGGTCAACAGATCTATTCAACGACAGCCAAATTGGGCCGTGATGACCAAAATCTAGCCAGTGACTCCCAAATCATGGTCATCACTTAATGATTTGGCCATCGTCGGCCAGATGGTAAGAGAGAGAGAGAGAAATCTGATGGTGATATTGTAGGAGTGGCGTTGATTTTGGGAGAGGCAGTGGTGGCTGGAGGTGTTGGTGGAGGTGATCGTTGTTGTTGTTGGTCATAGCTATTGTTGGTTAATTTGCCGACGTTCATCGCGTAGTGAAGGTGGTGGTGCAACAATGGCATGATGGTGGTGGCGACATGCTCTATGAGAATGATAAAAGGAAAGTGGATAGCCATAAGAGTAAGTGAGAGACAAAAAGAAAGGAACTGGTGGCTAAAGTTTCTTCAAAGGGTTTTGTTGGCAGAAGGTGGGATTTTGTAAAAGACTATTTGTTCAATGAGTTTTGTTTAATTGGACTTGGATTCGTAGTGTCATTTAATCAACAACTTAAAACTGACGTTATTACTAAAAAGATCTATATATATATATATATATATATATTTTATTTTTTATTTTCTACTCCTCTCTTTCTCTATCTTGTTTTCTATTTTTTATTTTTATTTTACTTTTGTTTTATTTGTTTTATTTTTATTTTTATTTCTTTAGTTTTTGTGTATGGTATATATAGAAAATAGAAGAAACCAAAAGTAACAAATTAGAAAACAAAAAGCTAAAAATAAAAACATATACAAAACAAAAAAGAAACACTTTAAATTTAAGGACATTTGTTTTTCAATTTTTTTGTTTTATTTTTAATTTTAAGTTTTTCAATTTTTTTATTTTATTTTTATTTCCTTATCGAGTTAAACAACTACTCAAGAGGTGGGGTGAATTTGGTAGAAAATAAATTAATAAGTTTTCAAGCCTCTTAAAAGGGCAATAGTAAAGGATAAAATAGTAATTGGCTTAAATAATTATTATTTATTTTTTAGGGGGTCTAGGGCTAGCAAAAGGAGGTGTACATTTAGAAGCAACCTTCTTAAAATCCTATAATCAATTTTATAAAAGATTATGTGTGACATATGGAAAAGATTGAATGTAACTTGAACTAGGGTGTTAGTTCAAGTGAGAGTTTATTTTTTAATTTTTTTATTTGAGCGAGTGTAAGGATAATTCACTTAAAGGGTATACATGTTTAATTTTCACCTGGAAAAAGGATCTGCATAGTGTATTGCATTCTTCGCAAGAGCTCAAAGAAATAGATGTAGGAAAGAGTAGCTTACCAAACTATTATAAAATTTGCATGTGAAGTGCCTGTAATCCTAACTCTTTTATATATGTTGTGTGCTTGACAACTTGTTTAATTGATTAAAATATTTTCCATCACTTATAAAGATCAATACACAATTCAACTCGATTAAGTGTATGTGTAGAAGATATAATACTTTCACAAGATATTTAATGTGAAATGCAAGTTTTAAGATTTTGGAAATTTAATCAAGTAATATTATCAAATTAATTCACATGTATTCTACATCAAGTTCAATATGATTCAACAAATTGTTTTACTCAATAATGTCCAAAATCACTTGTATAGAATACGAGTACTTCAACATTTGAATCAAAATATTTTTTCACAAAGTTATATCACAATATTATGATCCTAGCTGAATATCTCTTTCTTAAATGCCATAAATAACTTATCAAATGATATACTCGAGTTTAATCAATCATAATCAATGCAAAATTCAAAAGATTTCACATAATTGTAGCATGTAAAGATTTTGGTTAAATGTGTCAAGATAGATACCAATTCAATTTGAAGATTTCACTACATTCAGTGAAGATGAATGATACCAATGAAAACACAATTTTGAATTCGAAGAAGTTGATGTTAGGAAATTAATAATTTTCTATAGTGGGCTCATATGATTAATTAAACAGTTATAATATGAGCTATCAATATTATAAGGGCCCAAACAAATAATCTAATTAATAGGCTCAGGAAACATTAAATAGATATGGGCTTTGTAATGTGTAGTTACTCATATTAGGCAATTAGGGTTAATAGGGCCTGGGTTGGCCTAATATATAAAGACATTTGGGGTTATGGTCCCCGAGATTCATCGTTATGGATTCATGTATGCTTGTTTATGTGTTAAAGAATTTTTAATGATTTGAAATGTTGATTTAGGACTAAGAAATCTATTAAAATTTAGGGATTCATTTCCAACAAGTGGTATTAGAGCCTACTTCATGTTAAATCATTAGAGTTCTTAAAATCTTCATGTTCACGGTAATTTTTTAACGGATTGAGTTTTCTCTCTTAGGGCTTGATTCCTTGTAGAATCGTATGAGAAAATATTGGAATGATGCATTACTTAATTTATGATTATTGAAAATTATGGATTTGAGGAAGGAAAAAATGCCTTTTTTGGGATTTTTTTTGGGATATTTGTTTTGCTGCAGAACATAAAAAAAAATGATGTGGTCGGTCAACCGACCCATAGGTTGTTCAATGCGATGGCGTCATATCCTTGAAAGAATCGGTTGTTGACCGAAACAGTTAACTGACAGTTAAGATCGGTCGATCGACTGGGCCACTAGCTGAATAAGTCAACCGACAGTTAAGGGCGGGCGACCAACAATGTCACTGGCCGAATCGGTCAACCAAAAGACAAGTTGGTCGACCGATAATATTCCATTGACAAAATTGGTCGACCGACTAACCAAATTGGTCGATTGACAGGCATGCCCAAATGTCAAAAATTTAACTAGTTACACGACATTCAATCAACTAATCATTAGGACGATCGACCGATAAAATCTTATATCTTGAAATAAACTAATTGAAGCAATATGTTGCCAAAGTAACCTCTATATTTTTTTTTTTGGGATACTAAGATGTAAATGTTCATTATTTGTGCAAACAATAACTGATCTAAATGAAGGTTATTGTTTGGTCAAATAATAGGCGTTGGTTTGATATTAATATGTGTGTGGTTGTTATTAATGCAATCAATAATCGGCCCAAATGAAGGTTATTATTTGGCCAAATAATAAACATACCTATGGGAATAAATGTGTGATGGTTATCAATTTTCAATGTAAACAGTGAGTTGGTCCAAAGAAAGATTTATTGTTTGACAGAATTTGGTTTATTGTTTGACAGGTTTTACTGTCAACATTTGATTACTACATTGAGAGCGCCACTTACAAGTTTGGTGTTTCTGTCCAATGACTGAACATTAATGTTGTGCTAGGTATCTTGTGACGGGCCCCACAATACAATTGTTTTGTTTACATAGTGCATATGAATGTGTGTTGATGTTTTGATTAATAATTTGACATAAACCTTTATATTATGAGTTTATTGTTCATCATTATTTTTTGTTTAATTACTGCTTCTTCTACTACTATTACTGCAGAAATTAATTCTATTCCCGTACTTAATGGCACAAACTTCAAGGATTGGAAATAGAACATTTTAGTTGTTTTCGGGTTCATGGATCTTGACTTTACACTAAGAAAAAAATAACTTTCACCTCTCACTATTAAAAGTTTCCCTGAGGCTAAAAGGGAATATGAGAGGTGAGAGCGTTCTAATCGCATGAGTCTTATGATGATCAAACGCAATGTTTCAGAAATATTCAGGGGCGATATATCCGATGAGGTAACTGCTAAGACGTTCCTTGAGAAAATAGAGAATTGTTTTGTAAAGAACGAAAAAATAGAGACAAATACGTTTTTAGCTATTCTTGTAGCAATGAAGTATAAAGGAGAAAGGAAACATAAGGGAGTACATTATGAAAATGTCTAATGTCACTTCGAAACTAAATGTACTAAAGTTAGAGTTGTCTAAGGACTTACTTGTACATTTAGTATTGATTTCTCTTAATGAGCTCATATCTCACTATGTGCAAGAAGAACACATAATTAAGTGAGAAAAGATTGAAAACGCTCATTTAGACACTACTTCTAAGGGCAAGAAATTACCAAGGGATAAAGGTCAGTAAGCTACAACTGAAACATAATAGTCCAAATTGAAAAAGAATTTGGATCAAGAATTTACTTATTTTTTCTGCAAGAAAATTGGACATATGAATATAGAATGTTCCAAATGCTCTGCATGGTGGGTAGATTCTGGTGCTCCTACTTGGTGGGTAGAAAGTTAGACATATGAAGAGTGAATGTTCCAAGTTGTACCAAGTCAGACTTGGTGTGTAGATTCTGGTACTACTACTTATGTAACTGTGTCTATGCAGGATTGCTTATGAAGTCGAAAGGCAAATATTGTTGAAAGATTCATCTATGTGGGCGATGACGAAACAGTTGTTGTAGAGGCAATAGGAACATTTAGGTTGTCTTTAAAGACCGTATATTTTTTGGATTTGAAAAAGACATATGTAGTACTGTCATGTAGAAGTAATTTGATTTTTATTTCTACTTTGGACAAAATTAGTTTTTCTTGCTCATTTGCAACTAATAAATTTAATCCTTTTCAAGATTCAAATATTATTGCAATTAGTTCTTTGATTGATAATTAATATTTGTTGGATACTATTGCTTTACATAATGAAACCTTGCAAACAACTACTCGTGGTACAAAATGAAAATTAAATAATGAGAATTTCGCCATAATTTGGCATAAGTGTCTAGGACACATTTTTAAATAGAGGATAGAGAGGTTTGTCTTTCACGAAATTCTTAATCCCCTTGATTTAACAAATTTCAAAGTTTGTATTGAATGTGTATAGGGAAATAGATAAATATTACGAAATTGGATGCCAACTAGAGTTTCGGTATTTTAAAACTAATACATACTGATATCTGTGGACCATTTCCTATGGCATCTTGAAATGAACAACAATATTTTATTACATTCATAGATGAGTACTCTCGTTATCAGTACATGTATTTAATTCATGAGAAGTCTTAATCTTTGGACGTATTTAAGGCTTTCAAAGTTGGAGTTGAAAACCAACTTGGCAAGAAAATCAAGGTTGTTAAATCTGACCATGGTGGTGAATACTATGATCGATATAACGGATCAGGAGAACAATGTCTAGGACCCTTTGCTAAATTTCTAGAGGAATGCGGAATTGTCCCACGGTATACCATGCCTGGCAAACCTAGCGTGAACGATGTTGCTAAGAGACGAAACAGAACACTTAAGGACATGATAAGAAGTACTAAAAATTATTCTTATTTACTAGAATAACTCTGGGGAGAAGTACTTAAGAGTGGAGCATATATCCTGAATAGGGTACCAAGTAAAATGGTAGTTAAAATCCTGTATGAACTATAGTTAGGCAAAAAAACATAGCATAAGGCCTTTAAACATTTGGGGTTTTCCAGCTGAGGCAAGGCCTTATAGGCCAAATAAAAAAAAAACTAAACTCAAGAACAGTTCGCTTGTAATACCCCGAAAATTTATATTTTTGAAAAAATATTATTTTATATAAGTTTAATATTTTTTAAGATTGTTTTGTAAATTTATGGCGTAAATATATACTTTATAATTTTTGGAGATTAAATGTTTAGTTTATAATTTTGATAATTTTTAGAGTTAAATGTTAAATGTATATTTTTAAAAATATTATTTTAATATTTTTTGGTTGTTTTGTATATTATAAATAATATCTTATAATTTTAGGGAGATAAGTGAATTTATTAGTATTAATATGAATTACTTTATAATTATGGGGTGTTAAATATAATTTGTGAAATCTTAATTGTTAAGCAAACAATTCATGGCCATGAAATTAAAGAAAGCGAGAGAAAGAAAAAAAAAAAAAAATAAGAGGAAAAGAACTACCGCCACACGTTCTTGTATTCACATGGGTTATATATATTTAAGGATTACACGTGTTACATGCTGAATAATAATAAAAATAATAATACTAATAATAATAAGGGTGATCTATACACATATATAAAGTTAGAGTGGATGAATATAAAGGGAAAAAAAATTAATGTTGATGGACGAAAGGTTTTTAGCGAGAAAAGAGATTCCAGTTGGATTTCGACTTCGGATTTCAAGTAGAATTTTTAAATCTTTTAATATATGTATTTAATTTCTCTATTGTGAGATTTGTATTATTTTTGTTGTCGAATTATAGCTATTAAATTGTATGAAATAATTATAATTATGTGAAAATTATGTCAATGTATTTTAATTGTCACATTAGTTAAATGGACGTATTAGAGGGGTTGAAATTTTACTGAGCGTTGACTCATAACTCCACAATTTTGATTGTAGGGCCAATGAGAATAAAACTACGTCGGGGATTTCATTCGAATTTCTACTTAACATGTAATAGTTGTATTTGTTACTTACTGTTAAAAAAAATGAATCAATGAATAGATAATAATTATCGCCGTAATATTTAAAATATTCTTGAATTTATATGAGATGAAAAAATCGAAATTAATAATAACGTTATTCAATTGAAAATTGGAATTTTAATTGAATTTCTATTTAAATTTGTACAAATCATATTTATTAATTACAGTTGTAAAATCGATGCGATAAATCGATAATTAAAATTATCGGCGTCGTATTGTAAAAATTCTCAGATTTATGAAATGAAATTTTGGCTAACCGATTTTAGTGTTAATTCTCCTTAGGGAGAAACCACGTGACGATTTTGGGAAACCGGGTCGTTACATTGTTGTTACTTTGTTGGCTACGCTGAACGGTCTGGAGGATTTAAGCTTTATGAATCACTCAAATAAAAGACATTTTTCGAGATGAAAAATGCAAGATTTCTTGAGGATGTTAAGCTTGAAGGGGGAGATATAAAGTTATTAAGAATGTTGTTTTTGAAGAGGAATTTAATTTCTATTTCAAAAATTGTTATTGATAATGATCAAGTTCCTATATTTGTTCAAGACACAATTCAAGACAATAATGGAGAACTCCCTATTCAAAATTAAGATATTGCTCCTAAAGAGCAAACTTAACAACCTCAATTGGAAGTGCCCCCAAGGCGATCTACTAGAGAAAAGAGAAGCACGATTTCAAGTGATTATATCGTTTTTCTCCAAGAACATGAGCTTGACATAGGGTCAATGGAAGATGATGCAATCAACTTCCATCAAGTCAAACAAAGTCTTGACTCTCAAAAGTAGATTGATGCCATGAATAATGAGATGAAATCTATGAAGGACAATGACATTTGGAATCTTGTCAAGTTACCTGAATGTGCGAGGCCCATTAGTTGCAAATGGGTATTTAAAACCAAGAGGGACTCGAAAGGTAGTGTTGAGATATATAAGGCTCGTCTAGTCGCCAAGGGTTTTACTTAAAAGGAAGACGTTGATTATAAAAAGATTTTCTCTCCAGCTTCATCGAAAGACTTTTTTAGGATTATAATGACACTTATAACTCATTTTGATTTAAAGTTATATCAGATGGATGTAAAGACTGCATTTCCCAATAGAGATATTAATGAAACGATATATATAGTGTAGCGTTTCTCAATAGAGATATTGATGAAACGATATATATAGTGCAATAAGAAAATTTTGTATCAAGCGATCCAAAGTCTACGGTTTCCAAGCTAAAGAAATCCATGTATAGTCTCAAACAAACTTCTCTTCAATGGTATCACAAATTTTATCAAATCATTATCTCATATGGTTTTTAGATGAATGCAGTTGATAATTGTGTATACCACAAATTTAGTGGGAGTAAATTCATTTGTTTAGTGCTATATGTTGATGACATACTAATGGCTAGCAACGATATAGGTTTATTGCACGAAATCAAAAGAAACCACATGAACATTTACAAATCTGAAAATTCCAAATCAGAGAGAGAAAGAGCGATGGTAGGCGGTTCCATGGTGGCGATGGTTCACATTGACGAAAATGATATAGGGATTGACATGAAGAGAGAGAGAGAGCGGCGAATGACGAGCACAACGAGCAGATCTAGATTTTTCAAAACATATCTAAAAGTAAATAAGTTTGGGTTCCTAAAGGAACTAAAAATGTCCCGGCTAACAAGATCGGACCCACTTAGATTGGGTGCCATTTAAGAACTATTTGAGGTGCTCCTTGAAGGTTATTTTGAAAACATCAATAGGCAAGGAAAAATGGTTCTTGGACAGTGATTGTTCTCGGCACATAACGGGTGACAAATCTAAATTTACGTCTTTGACATTTAAAGACGAAGGTCATGTGACTTTTAGAGACAACGCAAATGGTAAGATTATCGGTATAGGTAATATCGGTAATGTGTCTACTCCTATTGAAGATGTGCTATTAGTAAACGGTCTTAAACATAATCTGCTTAGTACAAGTTAATTATGTGATAAGATGTTATTACAGATATTTGATCATAATAGATGCATTATTAAGAATGCGCATGATATTAGTATATTACTTGTTACGTCACATGTTGAAAATGTTTATACATGTTCATTTAATGATTTCTCAGCTCAAAATTTATCATGTTTGAATGCTTTATCTAAGAATAGTTGATTATGGCATAGACGTCTTGGGCATACAAGTATGAAGTTAATTTCCAATTTGTCTAAGAAGAGTCTAGTACGTGGTTTGTCTGCATTGAAATATGTTAAAGATAAGGTATGTGATGCATGTCAATTAGGTAAGCAATCTAAGTCATCATTTAAGAAGAAATTGTATACATCCACGTCAAAGTGTCTTGAATTGCTACATCTTGACTTATTTAGTTCGAATGTCATTGCTAGTTTAGGAGAGAAATTTTATACATTTGTAATTGATGATGATTACTCTAGACTAATATGGGTGTTTTTCTTATCTAAGAAAAGTGATGTTGCTTCTATATTTTCCAAATTTTGTAAACGTATGCAAAATGAGAAACACTCATGCATAATTAACATTCCTAATGATAAAAACAAAGAATTTAAAAATGATGAGATTATAAGTTATTGTGATGAGCATAGGTATACACACAATTTTTCTGCACCAAGAACACCACAACAAAATGGTGTTGTGGAAAGAAAGAATATGACGCTTTAGGACATAGTAGAACTATGTTGAATGAGAATCGTTTTTCTAAATATTTCTGGGCCAAAACAGTAAATACTGCATGCCATGTTGTTAATAAAGTCTCTATCCGAATAGATTTTAATAAAATCCCTTATGAGATTTGGAATGACAAAACTCCAAATATATCATATTTTAAAGTTTTTAGGTGTAAATGTTTTATTTTAAATGATAAGAATAATTTGGGTTAGTTTGATGCCAAATCTGATTATGGTATGTTCCTTGGGTATAGTTTGGATATTAAAGCATATAGAATCTATAATAGACGTACTTTAGTTGTGGAAGAATCTATACATGTTGTTTTTGACAAATTTGATCCACTTGTGTCGAGAAAGGATTTGGATGATGATTATGCAGGTATAATGACTAAGCAAAACAACCAAGGAGTTGAGGCAGATAAAGAGCCATCAAATTCGAAGGATAAGGAGCCACAAAATGAAGATACGACTTTACCACAAGCTGTAAAGAGAGTTCTGAGACACTCGGTAAAAGAAATCATTAGTAATTTCGAGAAATGTGGAAGTACAAGATCCTCTCTTAAAGATATAATTAATTTTGGTTTTTTTCTTTTTATTTTTTTTTTATTTTTTTTAATTTTTATCTCAAGTTGAACCTAAGAATGTAAACGAGGTTTTAACTTATGAGTCTTGGATCTTTGCGATGCAAGAGGAGTTAGTTCAATTTGAGCAAAATAAAATTAGTCTCTAGTTCTTAAACTTGACTTTAATCCTGTTATTATTATTAAATGGATTTATCGTAATGAAAATGATGAAACAGTAATGGTAATTAAAAATAAAGTAAGATTAGTATCACAAAGTTATAATCAAGAAGAAAGAATTGATTATGACGAGACATATGCATATGTTGCAAGATTAGAAACTATCAAAATGTGAAAGATATTTCATTTGTGAAAGAAAAAATCCATGACTAGTGCAGTCAACCCTAAAATGACGAAGTAGGGATAGAGATAGGAGGGGGAAACACATTAGGTTTCTATATTTATGTCAGAAGTATAAATGCCTATTTTATCATTTTTTTTTTAACTATCAAGGATTATACATTAAAAATGTTTTAAAAATAACTAAATTATAATATAATTGTTTAAAAGGTTTATTTACTAAATTAACTCTTAAATAAAAATTTAATAATGACGGTTTAACCACTAATAGATCCTGAGTTATTAATAGATTAAATCTCAATTAGTAAGTTAATTTCAACAATTCTTCTCATAATAATAACGAGTTGTTTACATAACAAATATTTAAAAAAAAAATTACTGAAAGAGTTCATGTTTTAACTTATTTATCGGATAGATGTATTTCGCTGTTACGAACGCCAGGATCACCCTTTTTTTTTTTTTTTTTTTTTTTTTTTTATCCCGCCCTTCTAAAGGCCGGGATCAAAAAAGCTAAAAAAAAATTCATTCGTGTAATCCCGGCCTTCACAAGGCCGGGATCATAATTTTATTTTTTTTTTAATGTGATCCCGCCCTTCACAAGGGCGGGATCATAAAAAATAAATTATTTTTTTTATGTGATCCCACCCTTCACAAGGGCGGGATCACACAACAAATGGTAACCGCCGTTACCGGCTGGTCGCCGTTTGTTTTGGCCGGTCACGTTTGACCGGCCAAAGGCTGCAAAAGAAGGCAACCTTTTTTTGGCAGCCTTATTTTGCAAGCCAGGTTTTTTTTTTCAAATTTTGAAGACTGTCAGAATAAATTTTGACCATTTTGGTTATAAATCTCACTACCGAGTTCACTCCTAAATCACACTCTTGTGCTCCCTCTCTCATTTTTGTCATTTTTGTTCTTCATTTTTTATATTTTCTCTTCTGTTCACACTTTTTCTATTTAGACTTCTACTCCTCCATTCACAGGTTAGTATATTTTTAACGTTTTTTTAATTTATTTGTTAATTTAATTAATATATTTTTTACCTGTTATTTGTTAGTTAGTTGGTTAGTTTATTTTGTTAATTTAATTGTTAAATTAAAAATTATACTTTGGCGCTTTTCACATATTTAGGAAAATATAAAATAATATATTATTTAAAAAAAAATGTTAGTTAGTTAGTTTAATTTTTTAATCTAGCTATTTAATTAAACAAATATACACTTTGACCCCTAAAAGTTTAACAATTAGATAAATATAAATTTTTAATATATTATTTTAAAATAAATTATTAGTTAGTTTGTTTATTTTGTTAATTTAATTTGTTGGTTTAGTTGTTTAATTAGTTAGTTAGTTGGTTAGTTTAATTTGTTAATTTAGTTGTTAAATTAAAAATTACACTTTGTCTCCTTTCACATGTGTAGAAAAATATAAATCAATATATTATTTAAAAAAAAAATGTATGTTAGTTAGTTTAATTTTCTAATTTAGTTATTTAATTAAAAATATACACTTTGGCCTCTGAAATTTTGACAATTAGAAAAATATAAAATTTTCAACCTAATGTTTTAAAATAAATGGTTAGTTAGTTTGATTTTTTAATTTAGTTATTTAATTTAAAATATATTTGTTTAATTTGTTAATTTAGTTGTTAAATTAAAAATTATATTTTGGCCCATTTTCACATGTGTAAAAAAATATAAATCAATATGTTATTTTTTTTAAAATGTATGTTAGTTTATTTTTTTAATTTAGTTATTTAATTAAAAATATACACTTTTGCCCCTGAAATTTTGACAATTACAAAAATATAAATTTAAAATAAATTTTTAGTAAGTTCAATTTATTTCTTAATTTGATTACTGTATTTTGTACTTGTTTAATTATTTAGTTAATCTATTTGTTAGTTAGTTTATTTATTTTATTTTATTTGTTAATTCATTGGTTAATTTAATTTGTTAGTTTAGTTGTTTAATTTCTTAGTTAGTTTATTAGTTTAATTTGTTACTTTAGTTGTTTAATTGAAAATTATGCAATTTGGGCCCTAAAAATTTGAGTAAATTATACATGTGTGAGAAAAATATAAATTGAAATATAAATTATAATATATTGTTTTCAAAAAAAATATTATTTAGTGAATTAGTTTAAAATTTTAATTTAGTTGTTTAATTTTTAAAAATGCACTTTGGCCCCTCAAAATTGATAAATTACACGTGTGAAAAAATAAAAACTGAAATGGAAATTATAATAGATTATTTTTTTAAAAAAAAAGTTAGTTACTTAATTAGTTTATTTTTTAATGTGTTTGAAAAAATTAAATTGTTGACTAATTTAAAAACAAATAAAATGAAAATGATTGAAAATGTACACGGTGAGAGATTTGTATTGTTCAATGGGACGTAACTGACTTTTGGAAGACGAATTCTCATACTCTTTAGATCCAAGAGTGCGTTACTCTTCACGGTCGGTTGCAAGAATGCGGGAGAAATACACTTATTGTGTTAACCAATCAGAGGTTATGGTAGACGGATGCAAGTAATATAATATTCTAATAGTGCGTTAATTGGCCAGAACAATGCCAATAGACACGCCGCATAATCTTCAAATGGCGTTGTATCGCTACCGTGAAGAAAATAACCGAATGCAAATTCGAATTTTTCGACATGAGCTTAAAACGACGGCACGTGAGCGTCTTGAACAAGGTTTGTTCGCCGAAGCGCATACTTACATGAGATATGCAAAGAATCCTCAATATCAGTCAGATATTGAAATGTCTGATGATGAGAGTAATGTTTAATGTTTTCACGTTGGTGAATTGTAGTTTAATTATGTATTTCCTTTGAAATTTAATGTATTATTTCTACGTTAAATTATAATAACACTACTTCTATCAAACAACTGACTTTTTCTCTTTCAATTGATAGGTGATGTTGGGTTAGTTTTTTTTAATTTAAGGCTCGTGTACATAAGTTATAAAACATCATTTTTCATTAATTATGTTTTTAAAAAACTAATTTTTTTGTGAACTCTTAATTTGCAGTATAATATTTGTAAAGAAACTATTCAGCCTATAATTTTCGTAATGTCTTCACATATTAATTCAAGTGAAGAAAGTTCATATAATTTTTCAAGTGAGGAGAACTCATATGGTGTTTGGGGTTGGCATGGACTGTGGGATCACCAAAGATATTGGGTTTTAAAACCATATTATGATGATTACTGGAGTAATCACGAGACTAACTCGATAGAGTATCACGTTGGTCTACGCCAAGAATGGAAATACAGGGTGAATGAGTCTAACAACCTTGTATTTTGTTTGAGAAATCTTAATGCACCAGTTTCGCATCGCCGAAGTCTTCAGATGCCTCGACAATGTATAATTGATGACACAACCGAGATTGAAGATGCTATTACACGAATTTTCCTGGAGAATAATCGAATATTGTTGCGTAGAAATAGATATTATCTACTACAACTAGCCAATGAAATGGCTGCCGCAAGCAACAGAGCACTCTCTCCAAACGAATACCATAACGTGATAAATAACAATGAATATTTATCTGAGAGGTACATGTCGAATGAAGAATAATTAATTTTTGGCTCTGGTATTTTATTTTTAAGTGTTTTTATTGTCACTATTTTCATGATATTATGTATTGTATTTCTTATGTACTGTCTTTGTTATAAGTTTTGTAACAAATATCGTTAAACGTGTTTCTAATTTATGTAATATTTTTTTAATATAATGTTTATGATTATTTTAAGTTGTTTTGCCTTTAATATTATATTATTAGGAGTTGTTTCGCCTTTTATTTCTATATCATGTCTGTCTTTGAAAAATAATATTTCAAAATTACGATGAATAAATATATATATACAACCCTCGAAGATAGAATAAACAATCTCCCCCTGTTGATCTACCGTGTATATTGCTTAAGAAATAGATACAGAATTTGAATGGGAGATCGAGCAATGTGTCTAACATTCCGGAAAGATTCTTGAAAAGGCAAACAGAGTAAACAGAGTAAATGTGTCTAACATTCAAGAATCTTTCCGGAATGTTAGACACATTGCTCGATCTCCCATTCAAATTCTGTATCCATTTGCGAAGCAATATATACGATAGATCAACAACTTTCTAAACCTCCAAACGTTACAAAAAAATGTATTTACTAACTACATAAATTGCTATATAACTATATATTTACAAAAAAAAATGTATTTACATTCCTATAGTTAAACTATCAACTACATAACTAATTATGTACCGCAAGGCCTACGGCAGACGTTCCTCCGTCCTCATCGTTGTGCAATAGAAGGTTTCTCAGTCTCCTCATGAACTTGTGTAACTTGTCCAAAGTTCGTGAACGCCTGATGCATACTCCCCGGGATGACATCGACGTCATCCTCAAACCACGGCACCGGCGACACTTATCTTTGCAATCTTGTGGGTTCGACAAATGCTACCGGAGGAATAACGCCTGAAGTTGAAATAATTTCATCCATCGCCGGAGTAACGAATGACGATGACGGGTGTGTACCTAGCTGCGATACGTAATACGAATAAGGGTCATGCATCTGGTACACGTCAGATGGCCCAGCATCATCACTCATGCCTTACGCACTAGATGATTCGGCATGAGCGCCTATGCCGTACGTACTAGATGATCCGGCATAAGCGCCTATGCTGTACGATGTAGAAGGTTCGGCATCACCCACACTACTTGGACGATAGGCATCAGAAGTCCATGGCTGAGGAGAAGGCTGAGGAGTAGCCTAAGGAGATGGAAGAACTTCAGCTGCCACATGGAGCGGTACTCCTCGGTGCATCCTCCCAATGGTGCCATCATTGACGGCATGAGCCAACACGATACCTGATTCCGCAGTACCTGACTGCAGAGTTAGATGACTCAAGCGTATCAGGTTCGATACCTCCATATCCTACGAAACACATATAATCGTTTAATTAGTACATGAATAATAACAACATAATCAAACTCATATAACTAAACAGATGGTATAGTCAATGTGATCATACATCTAATCCCAGTCGTCCTCCTGTTGGTAGATACCCAAGCTGAGGTTGGTACACCGGGTTGACCAAAAATCTTCATGTGATTCGCCAATAACAGTCTATGTATTCTTGGTCAACCCCTATCCCTTGCTCGAAGTTGCCGACATCTGGTGCTTGTCGATTATTCTACGCAACTATATGTGCGTGGTAATGGTCAGCCCAGTTTGCATAGAAGTATCCTCGCCGAGTAATTTTGTGCAAGTTCCTGTCCATAATTACCAGTTCAAGAACCCCTTGACGATAACCAAATTGTCGTAGTACGCGCAGGAGATACGTGTACTCGACAATCTCATAGCAAATTAAGGATAACTTTGTCATCCAAATATCTTCTCCATCTCTAGTATATGGAGGCAAAGTCGGTAAGGTATAGGGCATCCAAATGACCTGTAAAATAAAATATAAACAAACAAATAAAAAAATTAAAATTTCGATATAAATAAATAACTAACCTCGTCATTCTTCAAGCGATCTAACTGATCGCGATACACCATCAAAATATGCATCGACAAATTATCCAAATTAAATTTAAGAGTCCACTTGTACACCAAAAATATAAATCATAAGTTTAATATCCATAAATAAATATCCATTAGATGATAAATGAAATTAAAAAGAAAATACTAATTACTTACCAAGAACCCCTCGGAGCAGTTGGGAACTTCAAGTCGTCGCTGAATTCGAGCTCTCCGAATGATATATTATAGTCGGGAAAAAGGACAACTTCAGGCCGAAGTCTTGGAAATCGCTCACAAGCCCAACACTCCAACAAAAATAGGCACCAGGCAATGTGTTTCGTGCTGGACTTCGTCGCCTTACAGAGCTCACGGTAGAGGACCGCTAGTGTTGCACTGCCCCAGCTATACTTGACGAAAGGTGTCAAGTCACGCAACAGTAGGAGGTAGGCTAGCTTAACTCTGTTGTGTGATTTATCAGGCAACAACATCTGACCAAGCATAATCAAATAATACGCACGTGTGTAGCAATGCATAACCTCCTCGTCGGCCTCGTCAGAAACTCTAGCAAAGGTATCTCGTAACCACTTGAGCGTCAAAGACCCATTCCTAATCTTATCCACTAGTGGTTCCACTCCGAGGAGCTCGCCGCAGAGTCTTTGCCAGGCGGTTTCCTCATGCGAGTCATCATTCTGGATAACTGGCAACCCATGCACGGGTAACCCCAATAAGACGGTCACGTCCTGTAGTGTGACAGTCATCTCCCCGACAGGTAGATGGAAAGTGTGCGTCTCCGGACGCCATCTCTCTACCAACGCAATTATGAGGGCCCTATTTAACCGCTTCGGCCATAACCTAAATCGGTCGTACAAACCGACTGATTCTATCAACTGTATAACTCAAGGGGGGATATTTTCTCTCCATTCCCCTATATCATGTCCAACACAGTCAAAAGTACTAATATCCTGAAACATTTAATGAGACACAATAAATAACATTAAAATTTAAAAAAACTAAAATATAAAAAATTAATGCAATAATCTAAATGTTTACCTGTGCTAACCAAACTAGTTCAGACCTGTGCTCCCTCTGTTGGTGTAGAACTGAAGTATCTTCAGGCCCAGGATGCATAGCTGAAATTTTTTCCCACAACACTTGTGAAAGGGGCGAAAGTATAATTTTTAATTTAACAACTAAATTAACAAATTAAATAAATATATTTTAAATTAAATTACGAAACTCAAAAATGAAACTAACTAACAATTTATTTTAAAACAATAGGTTGAAAATTTTATATTTTTCTAATTGTCAAAATTTCAGGGGCCAAAGTGTATATTTTTAATTAAATAGTTAAATTAGAAAATTAAACTAACTAAAAATGTAATATGTTGATTTATATTTTCCTACACATGTGAAAGGGGTGAAAGTATAATTTTTAATTTAACAACTAAATTAACAAATTAAACAAATACATTTTAAATTAAATAACGAAATTCAAAAATGAAACTAACTAACAATTTATTTTAAAACAATATGTTGAAAATTTTATATTTTTCTAATTATCAAAATTTCAGGGGCCAAAGTGTATATTTTTAATTAAATAGCTAAATTAAAAAATTAAACTAACTAAAAATTTAATATATTGATTTATATTTTCCTACACATGTGAAAGGGGCAAAAGTGTAATTTTTAATTTACCAACTAAATTAACAAATTAAACAAATATATTTTAAATTAAATAACGAAATTCAAAAATGAAACTTACTAACAATTTATTTTAAAACAATAGCTTGAAAATTTTATATTTTTCTAATTATCAAAATTTCAGGGGCTAAAGTGTATATTTTTAGTTAAATAGTTAAATTAGAAAATTAAACTAACTAAAAATGTAATATGTTGATTTATATTTTCCTACACATGTGAAAGGGGCGAAAGTGTAATTTTTAATTTAACAATTAAATTAACAAATTAAACAAATACATTTTAAATTAAATAACGAAATTCAAAAATGAAACTAACTAACAATTTATTTTAAAACAATAGGTTGAAAATTTTATATTTTTCTAATTATCAAAATTTCAGGGGCCAAAGTGTATATTTTTAATTAAATAGCTAAATTAGAAAATTAAACTAACTAAAAATTTAATATGTTGATTTATATTTTCCTACACATGTGAAAGGGGCGAAAGTGTAATTTTTAATTTAACAACTAAATTAACAAATTAAACAAATACATTTTAAATTAAATAACGGAATTCAAAAACGAAACTAACTAACAATTTATTTTAAAACAATAGGTTGAAAATTTTATATTTTTCTAATTATCAAAATTTCAGGGTCCAAAGTGTATATTTTTAATTAAATAGCTAAATTAGAAAATTAAACTAACTAAAAATGTAATATGTTAATTTATATTTTCCTACACATGTGAAAGGGGCGAAAGTGTAATTTTTAATTTAACAACTAAATTAACAAATTAAACAAATACATTTTAAATTAAATAACGGAATTCTAAAATGAAACTAACTAACAATTTATTTTAAAACAATAGGTTGAAAATTTTATATTTGTCTAATTGAAAAAATTTCAGGGGCCAAAGTGTGTATTTTTAATTAAATAGCTAAATTAGAAAATTAAACTAACTAAAAATGTAATATGTTGATTTATATTTTCCTACACATGTGAAAGGGACGAAAGTGTAATTTTTAATTTAACAACTAAATTAACAAATTAAACAAATACATTTTAAATTAAATAACGGAATTCAAAAATAAAACTAATTAACAATTTATTTTAAAATAATAGGTTGAAAATTTTATATTTTTCTAATTGAAAAAATTTCAGGGGCCAAAGTGTATATTTTTAATTAAATAGCTAAATTAGAAAATTAAACTAACTAAAAATGTAATATGTTGATTTATATTTTCCTACACATGTGAAAGGGGCGAAAGTATAATTTTTAATTTAACAACTAAATTAACAAATTAAACAAATACATTTTAAATTAAATAACGGAATTCAAAAATGAAACAAACTAACAATTTATTTTAAAACGATAGGTTGAAATTTTTCTAATTGAAAAAATTTCAGGGGCCAAAGTGTATATTTTTATTTAAATAACTAAATTAGAAAATTAAACTACCTAACATACATTTTTTTTAAATAATATGTTGATTTATATTTTCCTACACATGTGAAAGGGGGACAAAATGTAATTTTTAATTTAACAACTAAATTAACAAATTAAACTAACCAACTAATTAAACAACTGAACTAACAAATTAAATTAACAAAACAAACAAACTAACTAATAATTAATTATAAAATAATATATTAAAAATTTATATTTTTCTAATTGTCAAAGTGCATATTTTTTTAATTAAATAGTTATAGTAAAAAATTAAACTAACTAACATTTTTTTTTTAAATATATATTATTTTATATTTTCTTAAATATGTGAAAATGGCCAAAGTATAATTTTAATTCAACAATTAAATTAACAAATTAAACAAACCAACTAACTAACAAATAACAGGTAAAAAATATACTAATTAAATTAACAAATAAATTAAAAAAACGTTAAAAATATACTAACCTGTGAATAGAGAAGTAGAAATTTGAATAGAAGAAGTGTGAATAGAAAAGAAAATATCAAAATGAAGAGCAAATGAGAGAGGGAGCACAAGAGTGTGATTTCTAGTGAACTCGGTAGTGAGATTTATAAATGAAATAGTCAAAATTTTATCTGACGGTCTTCAAAATTTGAAAAAAAGCCTGGCTTGCAAAAGAAGACTGTCAAGAAAAGGTTGTCTTCTTTTGCAGCCTTTGGCTGATCAAACGTGATCGGCCAAAGCAAACGGCCACCAACCGGTAACGGCGGTCGCCGTTTGTAGTGTGATCCCGCCCTTGTAAAGGGCGGGATCACATAAAAATAATAATAATAATAATAATAATTTTTTATGATCCCGCCCTTCACAAAGGCAGGATCACATAATAAATAAAATAAAAATAAAAATTATGATCCCGGTTTTGTGAAGGCCGGGATCACATGAATGAAAAAAAAAAATAGCTTTTTTGATCTTGGCCTTCAGAAGGGCGGGATCCAAAAAAAAAAAAAAAGGTGATCCTTGCGTTTGTAACAGCGAAATGCATCTATCCAATAAATAAATTAAAATATGAATTATTTTAATAATTTTTTTTTAAAAAACATTTAATACATAAACAACTCTAATAATAACCTAAAAAAAAATAGTTGTTCTTTTACATATTCCATCTGATACAAAATATATTGGACAGCCACACCACATTCAGGTGTGACAGATTGTCGGGTTGTGTCCATTGCGGCGTTAAGCAATTCAGAACAATCCAAGGAAACAGAAAAAAGACGCAGCAAGGATTTGCTCAAGCTTCGTTAAAACCAAGTCCAGCGACGGAAGCAAAGCGTGAGAATTTGCTCAAGCTTTGCCCTCGTCGCTATCATACCCAGTACCCTTCTTAATATTCGATTCCATCTTCTTATTCCCACATCTTCCATAAATTTCACCGCACAGATCGTTAACTTGCCTACATTACATTTCAAATTCATTTCCTTTTTTGGTTCGTGTTTTTTTTCCCTTTGCGATGCACGGAATAGAGCTCTGGTTCAACAAATTGGTTGCATCTGAATCGCATGAAGTTATTGAATTCTATATTGATCTGTCGTCGAGTTCGACTTCGATCCATGGTGGGTTGTTTCTCGAACCGACTGTTCCTAATTCTTTCGTCTCGTTCGTCTCGCCGCAGAGCTCTTCTTCATTCGGTGTTTCTTGCTCGCAGAGGAATCGCTGGAAATCGGGCGGGAAATGGAATTTCCGCCAGTGTGGGCGGCGTGCCGGCGGGTTCTTGTCGGTGAGCTTGTCGATTAAGGAAGGTGGCGAAGGGTTTGTTCAGGAGTCGAGTGAGGTGTTGGGGCATAGATGTTCGGAGGACGAGGCGACGCCGTTCAAGGAGCAGGAAGAGAAACTGCGAGGCGGCGGCGGCGGTGCCTTGAACACGACAAAGCATTTATGGGCTGGAGCTGTCGCTGCTATGGTTTCGAGGTTTGTCTCTATACATCACAGTGTTAGTTAAACTTATACTAAATCAAGTAGCAAATGGATTCTTCTGGATCGGGAACTTTGAAAAGGAAACATACTTTTGGACTGTCTATGGTGGTTATATTGTGTGTGTGTTTATGGTGACTCTAGTTGCATCTCTATCAGGTTCTGCATTATATTACTCAACATAAGACATTTCATAGTTCATTTATTTGCTCCTACATGCATTAAATCGATTCTTTGAGAAGAATATGTAAACTTGGAATTTCAACTTTGCTTTTAATCCACCGGCACTTGAGTGTTCTGATTCATCTCTGTTGTAGCTCACAATATTCTTGAGTCAGTTGACTGTAATTTGATAAGTGAAAAGATGTTCGTCCTCGATAGGGCTTACATGAAAATTGTTTCTTTTTTCATAAGGCTGAAGTATAAATTCTTTGAAGTAGTGTTTCTTTTGGAAGCTGGACCAATTGTAATTGCTTTTATTCTTAATTGTTTCCCCCTAAAAACTGAAGAAAGTGAAAGAACTTTATGCCTATATGTTCAGTTTAGTGTTTGGATCACTTTGGTTACTTAGGGCTTGGTTGGTTTTGTTCTGGAAAACAGTTTTAAAAAAATTAGGCCCCGTTTGGTTATTGTTTCGGTTCCCTGATTCTTATTCCTGCTCCCAAATTTTTGGGATTAATGTACAATAACCCCATTTGGCAAACACGTTTCTCTTCCCAAAAATTTGGGAGTTATTTGGAAAAATTTGTTGAATTCCTTAAGAATCTGAGAAACAAAAAAACGTTGATTCCTATTCACTCCCACAAAACTATTCTCACTACCATCCCACCAGCCACCACCACCCGCTGGCCACCATACAATTAAAAAAAATAAAGAACAAATGTTGCAACCAAACGTGTTTCTTGTTTCTGTTCTCATAAATTGAAAGAAACAATTTCAGGACAATGGTCGTTACCAAACATGTTTCTATTTCCAGAATACTCCAGAACGGAAACAGAATTCTCATCTCATCCTATCCCATTCCATTTTATTGAAATTAGAAATAGAAAAACAAAAACACTAACCAAACGCCACCTTAGAAACCAGTTTTTGAAAATTGTGAGTGGCCGTTTGGTTTATTTTTTACAAAGTTATGAAAAAAAAGAAATCTTAATACAGATTGATATTGGGTTGAAAAAACAAAAACTAACACTAACGTGATTAATCATTTTATGAAGTTGAACAAGGGAGGTAATAATAATATTGGTTGGGTGAATATGGGGTACAGAGTATTTCTTACGTATTATTACAAAAAATTATAGAGAAAAAAATTAAAATTAAATTTATATTGTGAAAAATGTTTTTGCAAAGGTGTTTTTGAATTGTATTGTTTTGTGTGTGAAAACTGAATAGAAATTTTGAAAACCGAAACAAACAGTGCCTAACATTTTATCTTATGTATTGATGTTGTTGTATCAGAACTTTTGTTGCACCGCTCGAGAGATTAAAGCTTGAATACATAGTTCGAGGTGAACAGAAGAATCTGTTTCAGCTCATCAAGGCAATTGCTGCCTCACAAGGGCTGAAAGGTTTTTGGAGAGGAAATTTTGTGAATATTCTTCGTACTGCGCCATTTAAGGCAATCAATTTCTATGCTTATGACACCTACAGAAATCAACTTCTCAGATTAACTGGGAACGATGAAACCACAAATTTCGAAAGGTTCCTTGCTGGTGCTGCTGCTGGAATTACCGCTACCGTTCTCTGTATACCCATGGACACGGTACATGTGTTAAAATCTATTCTTATGAATTCATTTGTGATGTTTCTTTATGTCGGGGTTATGCCACATCGGATGTAGAAGGGACTGGTGGTCAGGTTATAGGTGTAAGGGAAAGTCTCACTTCATGAGCTAGTTTTTGGGGGTGAAAGAGGCCTAAAACCATCCTACACTAGTATTAGAGCTTAGGTTACAACAATTATGGCCCAATAGCCACAAAGAGAGAAACTGGTCTAGGGTTGGTCCACCAAAGGCCCAATGTGTGAGAGGGAAATTGTTAGGTGTATCCCACATCTGATGTGGAAGGGGTTAGTAGTCAGGTTATAAATGTGAAGGCTCATCTCGTGAGCTAGCTTTTGGGGTTGAGAGAGGCCCAAGACCACCCTACACTTTATTTTATCGGAGTTTTTAAGTTAGGGCTGAAGTGAAGTAGCATGCGTCCTACGCGTTTTTGCAGTGATGGTTTGCTGAAAGTTTCTTGTCAGATATAGGTTTAGAGTTTACTTCAATTTTTTCACCTGGATGTTCTATACTTGGATTATTACATTAGCTCATTTTGATGGTGTGCAACGAGATTCCTATGTTATTGTTGATAGTTGTATCCTACTAATGTGATTTTGTTTAGTTTTTTCAAACTCTCAAGTGTGAAAATTTCTCAGATCAGGACTGTGATGGTAGCTCCTGGTGGAGAAGCCTTGGGCGGCGTAATTGGGACATTCCGCCACATGATTCAGAACGAAGGATTCTTTTCTCTTTATAAGGGCTTAGGGCCCTCCATCATAAGCATGGCACCTTCGGGTGCAGTTTTCTATGGGGTTTACGACATACTGAAATCAGCTTATCTGCATTCGCCCGAAGGAAGAAAAAGAATTCAGCACATGAAAGAACAAGGTGATCAGCTGAATGCATTGGAACAACTGGAGTTGGGTCCTATGAGAACATTAATATATGGGGCCATTGCGGGTGCTTGCTCGGAAGCCACTACCTACCCATTTGAGGTTGTGAGAAGGCAGCTTCAAATGCAAGTACGAGCCACGAAAATGAGTGCGGTGGCAACTTGTGTCAAGATAGTGGAGCAAGGCGGTGTTCCTGCTCTCTATGCAGGATTGATTCCCAGCTTATTGCAGGTGAGAGTTTTTTAATGAGCTACTTTATTATTGACTACTGGGTTACAGAACCATCTTTTAGGTGCGCATTGGATAGTAATTTTTAGCATAAAAGGATTTACGCTCCATTTGTTTATGTTTTCTAAGTCATTTTTATAATAAAAAAATTATTTAAATAAAAAAGTACTTTTAAAACTAAAAGCAAAATCAAAAGCGAAATCATGTTCAATACTTAAAGATGATAACTTAGTGTTATTCATATAAATGATTCTTAATCCAACATAACATGCTGATTCTGTTGTAGTTTGAACCTCTTTTTGTTCTGAGATCTAAATTTAGCATCCTAAGGGCCTCCCCATCATTTAAATGTTAGTTTTAAAGCCTCTTCTCCTGCTTTATGTCGGAAACAGACAAAGTTGTTGAATAGACTTTTTGGCCGCATATTTTTCTTCAATCTCCTGATTTTCAAAAGAGCGCTAGTGGAAATAGTTGGACCAAAGGGGGTTGTTTGGGCAGATATTCCCTTTGGAATAAAATGTTTTTCATAGGGTATAATTTCCCGAACGCCCCAGAAATTAGTATTTATTGTCATACTCCATTAACCAATTATTAGATAGAGGTTCTACCTTAAGACACTTTTATGCTCTCACCCCATCATATTTTCATGTCTATGTTCTTTCCAGTGTGCTGTAAAACTTTTTTACATACATCATCTTGAAGTGATCTGATGTTTTCCATGTGATGCTGGTTTCTATTTTTAGGTTTTACCGTCGGCTGCTATAAGTTACTTTGTCTATGAGTTCATGAAGATTGTTCTTGAAGTGGAATCAACATAAGAAGTGGGTCGTGCTCTCGCAATGAAGGAGGTGGTCATAACATTTTTTTTTTTTTGAGTTTTTTGGGTTTGAGTAAGAATGTTCTCCGTCCGCACATGTAGATCTAAAATTACATAGAGGAATCTCTAGACAAATTTCCAGGGAAGCCAAATTAAACAAAGTCGAGAGCTAGAGCTCAAGTGTGCACAAATCTTCATTTTGGCATTTGGTGTGGTGGTTCTGTATTTTCACAGAAATAGGCGGGAAGCAAAAATAAATGTGTTTTTGTTCTCTTTTATTTTTTCAAGTTTTCTTAGAGCCAAAAAAGAAATGAAGCAGGAATTCAGAACAAAATCAATAACAAAATGTTTCTCCCGCTCTGATTTGATCAGGCTGTGTTACTCATTTTTAAAGCAATGGGTTTGTTCTGAATTAGAACAGAAATTTAATTTTATCTTTGAACAGAGATACCAATTGCATACAGTTACGCTTTGTTGTTCCATGCATTACCAGATCTGTAACTGAGCACTGCATCGAGCATTGTGATTGACACACGACCACCTTCCATGTTTCTGCTCCGACTATTCCATAAATTTGTTCTATTTTTAAAAATGACTTGCTTTTTCCTTTCAGCTATGGGTTTTTGTTCCCAATTTTTGAGGACAAAAACACAAACACTAGCGATGCGTTTGGTACACTGGAATAGAATAGAATAGAATGAAATGATAATAGGATTAAAAATAATATGATAATGGAATGGAATGGTCATCAGTTTGGTGACAAAAGGGATTAAATGTAATATTGGAATGATCCTTCTTATTCCAATATTTGATTAGTGTTGGGAATAAATAAAAAATAGAATGCATTTGTACAATAAAGTCTCCATTTAAAAAATATATATTTTTTTAAATAAAGAATATTCGAATATAAACCAAATGAAATTTCTTATAAGAGATAAATGTGTGTATATATATATATGTGTGTGTGTGTGTGTATGTATATATATATGTATGTATGTATATAGAACAGAGAGGGGGGGGAAGGGGGAAGAGAAGAAGAGAAAAAGCAGGGAGGCGGTGGAAAAGAGGTGGGCGGTCGTGTTACCGGGCAAGGGTCGAGGTGGTGGCACAGGTGGAGACTTAAGGGGTTAATTAGAGAGAGAATTTAGTGCTGGCTGTAATAGATTCGCGCAGGAGAAGATGATGTAGGGAGGAAGAAGGAGGGGGGGGGGGGGGAGTGCAAAAATTAAAAATAAAAAAATTAAGGGATATATTTGTTAAAAATTCAAAGGGTCAAATAGTAATTTAATTAAATTTTGGTAGGGTAAAATAATGATTTAATTCAATTTCATTCCAATTTCATTATTTAGTTAGTGTTTGGTCGCATTTTTTGGCATTAAAATCTAATCCTACGTAATTAGGATTAACTAATACCTAGTTGATGAGGTTGTTTTTGGGCGTCACCGAGTCAGCATCATGACCCCAGCCACATGTCCATCAACATCATGACGTGGCTACATTCCAGAATCCAGAGTGTCACGCAGGAGAATATGCCGACCAAGGCTTCTTTCCTGAAATCTTCTTTGTACCCAGGAATGAGCAGTGTGTCTAGTAAGGGCGTTGCCGCCCAGAACTTTGTGTCGTGCCCCTGGATGGCTATTCGGAGACTTAGCCATTTTTCTCAGTCGGCACTCCATTCCAATCCGTTTCTCCTCCAAAATTCCACAGATCTTCGATTTTCTCCACCAGCTCATCTCTACATGCCTAAGAAAGACCGGCAAGCTTCTCCAAATGGGCCTCAAAGCTCGAGCCCGGTGATTATCTCCTGAACGCCCCAGATCAGTTAAACACATGGTTTCGCCTAATTAACCGTGTTTAGACCCGATTAGGTAAAACTAATCATCTCCAACGCCTATAAATACTAGGGGTAATGCAAGCCCAAGGTAACGCTCAATTGTTATTTATATACTTAACGTGTTTCTATAACATTTTCTCTCTAAACTCTTACTCTCACGCCGGAGGGGTTTTGCCGGGAAAAATCCTGGTTAGGCCTTGTGCAGGTACAGCTCCCTGAAGGGCAAGACTCTGGAATCCAGCCAGTTAGTCTACAGGCATTCAGTTACAGTTCACTTGAAGAATTTCCAGCTCTAGCTCTGACTCAGCAAAAGGACCCACATATTCCTAACTGGATCATACTCAAAGTGTTAACCACTTTGGGATACCAATAGTTTGGCGCCATCTGTGGAAAGCGTGCAAAAAGCCTTCCCCTAATCATTGCTCCCTGCTCAGTTGAGTTTGGATGATCACAAGATCTAGTTAAACAGACACATACAGAACAGAAGCTCCCGCTGCAAGCAGCTATTTTCCTCCAAAAGAATCAGAAGGTATGTCGAAAGCTTTGGGCCCACACCTCTCAACTCCCACCAACGAGGATAATTACCCCCCCAGGACCACGCAGGGCTATCTACCTGCCCTTTAGGGCGTTTATGGGACTGACCTAGAGAGTTTCGGAAGCATCTCGAACTTATCTCCTTGAGCACCAGATAGGCAAACTCAAGCCGTGTGGGTAGCTCTTCCTCACGCGCCAATCGTTGTTTCTCGTTCAGGGGGGACCAGCTCTCTAGACCGTAGGGCCCGAGAAGCGACTCCAAGACCACGATGTTCGTGTGGCATCTTCAAAAGAGTGCGCGCCCAAGGACTGCCCTCTACCTAGCGACCATGAGTTTGCAGGACCGGAGAGCCCCCATCCCTCCTCCCCCCCCCCCCTCCCCCCCAGCTACATCAATAACCCCTCCTCCACGAAGACATGGTGCAAAAAACTGACTGGGGTTACCCTTGGGCTTAGTTCCCAACCACACAACAAAGACCAACCTGAAGGGCCGTCGTGGGTAAAGAGCAAGCGCCTATTCGCCGCCCTCATGCCACTGAGGCATCCAAGCAACGGTCAGCCGTACATGTGCAGCGCCTAGGAGGAAAGGCATCATAGAACATTACCTCGCCAATATAGAAGCACTCCTGCAAGAGATACAAAGTGGAGGAAGAACAGTTGAGCTCCTTACCAAGGTGAGGTCTTATTTTGTGGACGAGATCCTGGGTAAGATAGTGCCTAAATATTTTGCACACCCTCAGATGAACCCCTACGATGGAACCCATTTGCCGTTCTGCCCCTACTTGCCAAACACCAAGGGGAAGACCCTTGGGCATTTATCTAGGCTCAATTTTGTCGAGCTTGTAGCAAGCTCAACATTCCGTTTTTCTCCTAACCCTCTACGCTGAAGAGCTCTTCGTCATAGAAATCCAGCTCAGCAAAGATTTGTGGGAACTTCTTTGGTAATAACCAAGTATTGAATTCTACCACGATTGAGAACACACCACAGAGGAGTGCTTTGAGTCGAGGAGCGAGCGCAACTCAAAGGAAGATTCAAGTAGCCCTACGTCATACTAGGGACGAGGACAAGCCGTCTTCCATCCTATCTCCAAGCGCAACTCAAAGGCAGAGCTGAGTAGCCCTTCGTCACAGCAAGGACAGCGACGAGCCATCCTCCAACCTATCTCCAAGCGCAACTCAAAAGCAAAGTTGAGCAGCCCTCTGTCCCATCAAAGGCAAAGACGAGCGCCATCCAACCTATCTCTAAGCGAGGATCAGAGGCAGAGACAAGCAACCCTCCGTCTTACCAGCGACGAAGACGGGCAGCCCTCAAGCTTCTCCACGAGTAAAGCTTGAGGATAGAGATAGTCAGACCTCTGTCCCACCATGAACAGGGAAGAATAGCCCTCCAGCCTGTCTACAAGTAAAGCTCAAGGACATAGACGATCAGACCTCCGTCCCACTATGGACGAGGAAGAGCAACCATCTAGCCTATCTACAAGCATAGCTCGATGGTGGAGCCAAGCAATCTTTCGCCCTACCACAAAAAGCTAGGTAGCCCTCAAACCTCAATAAGGGACCAACCCTTGTACTATGATCAATCTCCGAAAGAACAACATTCCAACCCTCAGTGTTGCAGATGATTCTCCAGAACAGCATCTCGGTGCTCGGCTTCGTGGGTGATTCTCCACAAGAAGTGACATTCCGGCACTTAGCGTCTAGGGTAATAACCAGACCCTCTCCACAGGTCGATAATATATACTTGGGAAAAGACCGAGGTCATCCACCAAGGACGGGGCATCGATCGGGTCTGAGGTGTCAAGACCCGTCCCGGAACCCGTCATCCCGAGGCTGGCGTGACTACAACATAACATCACCAATACCCAAACAACCAAATTAAAGACAATATGTTCCCACCATATAATACAAACATTTAAATGGGGGACACACCCATCCCAATCTCTATTCCTAACAAACAATATTCACCTATGAACCTTTTACAGGTTCGTCTTGGACAGTTTCTCTCAAACACCTCTATGACTTCATTACGCAGCTCTACTTAGTGCCAGTAGGGAACCGACTCCTAGCCGTTGTACCTGCGAGTGTACTGCCTTCTTAGTAAAACATTTTTTAAAATATTAATACGTTCCAAATATTTCCACAATTTAGTATGGATCAAACACAGGTATTTAAGCAATGGAAATAGGCGCTATAGATAAATTCTAGCCAGATTCATCTTAGTATAAATCCATACCAATCATCATAATAAATAATATCAAATCAATCAATATACGTAACACACCACATCTCAAGCACCAATCTCAAACACACACCTCCAACACACACACACTGGCCAGCCCTAGTGATCGTTTTAACCTCACGATCGGGAGTTGCAACGGTACCGTATCCCGTAGGATATGCCTTCCTAGCGGGATATAACAACGCTCCGCTGGACTATGCCAGACGGGTGAAACAACGCTCCGCTGGACTATGCCAGACGGGTGAAACAGCGCTCCGTATTTTTATAAAACCAGGTATTTTTAGGAAAATAAATATTTCTTATTTTCTTTTTAAAACCACCGTCTAATTTCACCAAATTTAGCGGAATTCATTTTCGGCTTTCTTTTCGAAATCTATCGAAGTCCAGTTATCAGTTCATTTAAATCCTGCTTGATCCACATCATTTATAAATTCATACAGTTTAGGTAATCACAATTTTTCATCTCATATTTATATAGAAAATAATTTGGTAAGAAGACAGTACACTCACCTCGATCCCCGTTTTGCACAACTGACACTGTCCGCACTCTATCTGGACGCCAGTGCCTGCGAACCTAATAGTGGCAGAGTCTAAATTAAATCTTATCTAAAATATCCTAATCATGTAATGCAGACCCTATTTTCCGAATCGTTACTAATTTTACATACCACGTACTTACAATTAATTAATCGTTACGACATTATTATGGTTTTTGGATTTATAACACTAATTAAAATTTAATTTAATGAGAATTAAATAATCGATCGAAACTTCACCTGTTTCTGAAACATTTGGCAACCACAAGATGGATTTTGGATTCCCCTGGGGTAGTTTCTGCAATTCCTCTTTCTTTTCTTTTCTTTTTTTTCTTTTTCTTCCTTTTTTTTTTCTTTCCTTCTTTCTTGTTCTGGTCGGGCCTGTTTCGGTTCCTGTTTCCGTTCAACTTTTCCGGCCGGCCATCTCTCTCTCTCTACCATTACCACCCACCGGAGGCTTCCCACGCCTTGCCGCCCTCACCGCCGGCCCTACTCCATCCCCTACTACCGATCACCAACCTCCTCCGACCACCCCATCACCCTGCGCACCTACCCACCAAATTACCGCCACCACCATTGACGGCCACTTACGTTGCCCCCCACACATCCATACTCGACGTTCGGAACTCTCACCCACAACAACCATGATACTCGCTATCACACGCACAGCAGACACACCCGCATACACACAACTTTCCCTCTCTAACTCACCGATCGGCGGCTCACCGTCGACGAAGTCCCCTCCGGCGATCACATACACACACACACGTCTTACCACTCTGCCGACGAGCTGGACGGACCGACCGAACACCCACCTCACCAACCGGATGAACTCTCCACCGGCTGAATCTTTCTCTCAACTAACCAACTCCGGCGACAACTCCGGCGACACCCCATACCGCCATGCACACGCCACACGACCGACACACACTCATACGAAGAACCCGAACACCTACCCATGCAGCGTTTCAATTTTCTGTTTTGCGTTTTCGTCGCCGGCGAGCTTTCTCTCTCTAACCTACCGCCGGACGACGACGTCACCGACGACTCCCTCTCCCTCACTTCGTTTTCTGTTTTCTGCTTTGGGACTCGACGGCGACCGACCGTGCTCCGATCACGCCCCACCTTCACGAAGACGGAACACCCGTGACGTCGACCGGAACACCTACCCGAACCGATACCCACCTTCTCTCTCTTCTTTCTCTCTTCCATGTTTCTCCTTCCTTTCCCATTTTTTTTTTTTTTTTCTCTTGATCATGGGATTCGGTTTTTTTTATCACAACCACCGGTGCATGTAATTAGTGGCTTCGGATTCCTCGTCGGCCATGCGTTTTGTCCGACCGTCGGCGTGTGGGTATGTATAAATAATAAATAAAAAACATTTTCCCTTAATTGCTTTTTCCTCCCCCCAATTTCCTTTAAACCCTGATTTTACTCCTTTTTAATTTTAAAGGTTTCTAACATTTTCAATTCCACCCCTGAAAGTTTAATTTAAATGTTACATGTCAATTTACTTCCCTAAATTAGGATTTACTATTTCTATATTTTCAATTTGACCCCTAAACTTTTTATTTGAATTTTTAATGGTCCTAGTTTCACCCCGAATTTTCACCATTACTTTACCACACCACTGAAATGACGTACCTGCTACGATGGCGGTCTTACATGAGGCTTGCGGTTAAGTACTTCTCCCCTCCAGTCGACTATAAGTACAGCGCTCGAAAGGGGAAGGTACTCCTACATGGACTAAATTAGGATAACTTGAAAGGGTTCAAGAATGGACCTGACTACGAAGAACCCACCGATGACCGGCCACAGGGGATCAACCGTTGCGTCATGCCTTTGGGGACAGAGAGGACCAGGCACCAAGGAAAACCCTCTTCCTAGGTCCGCGACACGATTTTCTTACAATCGACTTGTGTCTTGGACTCAGGGGGCTAGTGGTTTATGGCCCTAGGCGGAGACGATAAATTTTTCAAAATTTTACAACTCTGAAGTCGTTTCCAAGCAAAATGCAACTTGGTGGAAACGTCAAGAAGAAGGGACAAACTCTGAAATACCATGGCTATGTCTCTTAGAAACTCACACGCTCAGGAATAGAAAAACATAAATACACAAAATATAACTTGCATTGATATATTCAAAAGGAGGTGTACATGCAAGGGTCATCAGCCCATTACAAGTCGGTAAAAAGAATAAGTGAAAAAAAGGTTACAAAATCCTAAGTGCTGAAGAAGTGACGACCTGGAGCTCAGTCCTCCTCGCCCTCGTCCTGATGGGCATCCGAGCGAGGGGAAGGGGCGTCAATCTCGCCCTCCTCGACCCTCCCTCATCAGCACCATCCTCTCTGACATTTCCCTGCCCAACGCTTCCGTGCTCGGCGTCGTCCTCCTGGACTGAGAACTCCATCTCCACATGACTGGCAGGAAATCAAGATACATGCGATAACTGGCCTTCAGTGTGGTCCGGTTTCCTACCTCTAAAAAGTCATTAGTCATTTTCTCCTAGAGCTCCATGTATCCTAGGCTCTTCTTTTATTGCTCTACCGCCTCCAATCTAGTCTTCTCCATGACCTGGTCAACGACGTCCTGCCACTTCACTCTTGACCCTTCACGCACCGCTTATAGTTGGAAAATTCGGTCTTGATCGTGTCAATCCGAGACTTGAGGTTCTGGCGGTTAGCACGGAAACCAATGTTCTCGGTTTGAACAGTAGATGGGTTGACATGAAAATTGGTCTCAACCTCATCATTCTTTTGAATTGTGGCTCGGTGAAAATTCAGCTCAGCGAGAAGTCTATTGTCTAAGAAAAGCTGGTTCAACAACCCATTAAGCCAAAAGACGGTATGTTAGTGAAAACAAGTTGGGGAAAGAAGGTGGAGGACCCACCTGTCATCTGACCGGACCATACTGCTAGTAGTTACCAATTCTTGACACCAACATTAGTTTATCTTGATATTGGTTAATCTCATATTTTGTGGGATTATAAAATTCTTAGTAATGGAAATGGAATTTAATCACATGTACCAAATATAATAATAGAATGATTATTCCCATGACCATTTCTATCCCGTGCCAAATTATGTGTACCAAACGCAGTGTAAGGGTATGTTTAGTTGGAGGGATGAAAAAGAAAAAGAAAAGAATAATATTTTTATCTATTGTGAAAGAAAAATTCTTTTTCCTAATGTTGTTTGATAGGAAAGAAAAATTAAAGGAGGAAAAATAATTCATTTTAATGTAATTTACTATTTTATCCTCACATATTACAAAACTAAATTAAAAATTTTATTATCAAGGGTATAATTGTAATTTTACTCATTCTTCCTCATTTTCCTTCATTTTTCTCCCAAATTTATGTAGAAAACATTGCTTCAAAAATTTTGCATTTTCCTTCACATTTTCTTTTTCTTCCAATTTTTCATCCAAATCAAACAAGTTTTTTTTTTTTTTTTTTTTGCATTTTCCATCCTATTTTCCTTTTTATTTTCTATTCCATCATTTTTTCCACCCAACCAAACTCACCCTAAGGGCATGTTGGGTTGTCCTTCAATTAGCAAATTGTATTATTCTTCAATTAGTCAATTTACGAGTGTTATGGTTTAGTGCTTGGTTGTAACAATTGAAATTTTTTAAATTAGCTAATTGTTTTAGTTCTAATTTAGATCCTAATCTTCTCATGTAATTGGTGTAAAATTTGACCAAAGTAAAACAATTGTGTGCTTATGTTCCGGAAAAAAAAAATGTAAAACTAATTGTATGTGCTTTTGTTCAAACAAAAAGTGTAAATATGATTAAATTATATATAAATAAAAAAAGTACGAATCAATTCACCAAAAATCTATAGAATAAAACACGACGGACATAAATCTCTTAGATAAATCACAATTGTTCTTTATCTCCCACATAGAGAGCGATCAAGATAAATTCTCTAGATTAAAAAAAATAAAATTAAAAAATAAAATTATACTTTACCTTATATAACTTATACCTAATTGAGGAGAAAGAATATATTTTTTTGTATAATCGATGATAAGAGGGAATATATTTTTTCCATATATACAAATCTATGGATATCAAATTTAATAATAATACTAAAATATTAAATTTTACACAAATTAAATTAAAAAATTAATTTAAAATAAAAAATATAATACACGTAAATTATAGAAATAATATATAGACGTTAAATTTAGTAATAATAGTTAAACATTAATTTTACAGAAATTCAAATAAAAATTAATATAAAAGAGAAAATATAATACATATAGAAATAATATATGGAGATCAAATTTATTAATAACAAAAAAATATTCTATTTATGAAAATTAAATTAAATAAATAAAATAAAATAGAAAATATAATATTTTACAGAAATTATAGAAATAATATATGGGTATGAAATTTAGTAATTATACTGAAACATTAAAATAAAGAAATAATATAAAAGAGCAAATATAATACACCGAAAAAAAATTGGACATTAAATTTATGGAATCATAAAAATAATATATGAATATTAAACTTATTTATAATATTGAAATATTAAATTTATAAAAATTAAATTGATGAAATAATATAAAAATAAAAATATAATATACAAAAATTATGGACATTAAATTTATTTAACTAATATATAAATTTAGTAATAATACTAAAATATTAAATTTAGAAACATTGAATTGAAAATTTTAAAAAGAAAATATAATATACGAAACTATTTGTATTAAATTTATAAAAATTATAAAAATAATATATCAACATTAAATTTTGTAATAATACTTAGATATTAAATTTATATGAAATTAAATTAAAAAATAATATAAAAGAGAAAACATAATACACGAAAATTATAGACATTAAATTTACGAAAATTATAGAAATAATACATGGACATTAAATTTAGTAACAATACTTAGATATTAAATTTGCAAAAAATAAATTAAAAATAATATGAGAGAGAAATTATAATTACAAAAATTGTAGAAATAATATATAGATATTAAATTTAGTAATAATACTAAAATATTAAATTTAAAAAAATAAGTTAAAATTAATAAATAAAAATATAATACATGGAAATTATGGACATTTGATTTACGGAAATTATAGAAATAATATATTGATATTAAATTTAGTAAGAATACTAAAACATTAAATTTAAAGAAATTAAATTAAAAAATAATTTAAAATTATATATATATATATATATATTTTAATATCCGTGCTTTCAGGCACGGGTCACACACTAATATTATTTCATAAAATAAGATAATTCAGACAACCAAATGCCACCTTAATACTCAATTACTCCTAATGGGTGAGTAACATTATCTTTCCTACTGAGCTCTTATTATATTAATCTTTCTTTATTTTAAGTCCTACCAATTAATGTCCTTCAACATTTGATAGTAATATCGTAGTGTGATTTTAAGGTCATTAGCTCTCTCTCTCTCTCTCTCTCTCTCTCTCTCTCTTCTCTCTCTCTCTCTCTCTCTCTCTCTCTCTCTCTCTCTCTCTCATCAAACGTCATTTCCTTAATGACCTACCAATTGTGAAAATAATTTTAAAAAGAAAAAAGTGAGTGAATGTTCAGAATGAATTAAATTCATGAAAATTGTGTAATTTTAATTTACATTTCATTATCTTCATTTTGGGATCCATGTTGATCATTTTTAATGAAAAAAAAAAAAAAAATCAAAAGTGGGTGCTCAATAGAAATGATCAAATGTCGTTTCGTTAATAACCCACCAATTGTAGAAATAAACACCAAAAAAAAATAAAAATGAACTCCTCATTTTGTAAGCGTTGACACTGAATTAAATTCATGAACGTTATACATTGTTAAATTATATTTCATCATTTCCATCTTGATATCTATATTGATTATTTTTTAGTGAAAAATTATTCCAGCATATAATTAATGTTCACTAAGAAAAATAACATAATGTAACTTGGATTGGTAAATATTCACCAAAAACAACAAAAAAAGGTATAAGAAATCAATTAGTGAATCTTCACTTAAATGAATTACCTCCAACACAAAATGTGACTTATTTTAATGAGCATTCACTAAGGGTATTGTTTGGTTTGAAGGATAAAAAATGAAAAGGAAAAAGAAAATGAGATGATAATATTTTTATCTATTGTGAAAGGAAAATTATTTTTCCTCGTATTGTTTGGTTAAAAAAGAAAAATAAAAGGAAGAAAAATATTTTACTTTAATGTAATTTACTATTTAATCATCATATATTACAAAAATAAATTAAAAATTATATTATCAATAGTATAATTGTAATTTTATCGTTTTCCATCACTTCTCTCTATTTTTCTCCCATATTTGTGAGGAAAATAATTTGTCTTGAAAATTGTGTTTTTTCCATCATATTTTTTTTCTCTCATTTTCCATCTAACCAAACAAGTTTTTTTTTTTTTTTTTCATTCATTTTCATTTTCATTTTCTTTTCCATCTATTTTCTACCCAACCAAAAGCACGCTAAATTATCAATTCACCAACACAACAAAAAAAATTCTACTTAGTGAATGTTCACTTAGACAGTTTCATTAGTAAACATTCGTTTGTTTAGCAAATGTTCATTAAAATAATTACTCAAAAATAACATTATTTCTTAATTTCGTGTATTTTCATCACATATATCACCCAACGCAGAATTTGACTTAATTTAGTGAATATTTACCTAATCAACTTTACATCGTAATCATATTTTTGTTTTAATGAATGTTTACTAATACTAAGACAATTAACCAAAAACATAATTTAACTTGGATTAGTAAATATTCACTAAAAATAATTACAAAAGGTGCAAGATTTCAATTAGTGAACGTTCATTGAATCAGTTACCCCCAACAAAAATGTGACTTAGAACATTCACTAAATCAATCAACCAACATAACAAAATATTACTTATTTAGTGATTTTTCACTTAGACAATTTTATTAACAAGCATTCATTTGTTTAGTGAATATTCACTAAAAATATTAACCCAATAACAATATTACTTAATTTCGTGTATGTTCTCCACATATATTATCCCAACATAGAATGTTGTTTAATTTAGTAAATATACACTAAATCAATTCCACATCGAAATCATATTTTTGCCATAGTGAATGTTCACTAAGATAATTAATTTAGATTGGTACAAGTGAAAGAACCAAATATTAAAATCACATGATTTACGTAGCGGAATTTATATGAGTCATGATGTCACATGTATCACCTAGAAATTTCAAAATATGCTCTGTAGAAATTTTAAACAACGAACTAGACAACATCGGCAAAATGTCTCACGAATTGAAACGAGATATTTGCCAAATTGAGAAGCGGATTTATGTGAAGAAAAACCTCACAAGATTCAAAAGAGTAAAGCTCTAGATATAACTGAGCAAAAGGAAATATATTTTAATGATCCACGATACATAGATGACCATAAATTGTCTAACTACAAAGACATAAATGTCTATTGTGAATTGTTTGATTAGATAGTTTAGTTGTCCAACTTAAGTATTTGTCATGTGTTTCTTTATCGGTTTGTATTTATTTTTTTTATCTGCCTTGTTACCTCTTCCATTTTGATGTATGTATTTTTCAAGAGTACATGATTTCAATGCAGTTCTTGAATTCAAGTTCAATTACACTTCCAAATATTTGACTGTAACACATAAATTAACTTCTTCAAATGTTATTGCAAAAATTATCAAATAAAAAAAAATAGTTGTATTTCCAATCAATAAAACAAAATTTCAATCAGTCGAACATTACAATTCAACTTAATACAGTGTCATGCATGCATCTTTGCCATGCAATGAGCTTGTCAGGCATGCTTGACAAGTCGTGACACTAATCTCAATGGGCTTGTCAAGCATGCTAGATGAGTCATGGCACTAATAATGAAAAGATTCATAGGCATCCAAGTTTAATCACATCAAACAATAAACTGACAATAATGAGTCCATTTTTTTTTTTTATCACAAATATAAATATGTTCATCCCTCAATTCAACCATCTCAAACACAATTGTAATATTAAAAAAAAATATCAACGAAAATGTAGAGTTAGGAATTTGTATTGTTCAATGAGTTGGAATCAACAATGGATGATGAGTTGTCATTGCAAGGATGAAGAGAGAATATTCTAATCGTGTTAATGAAGTTGAGATTATCACCGAATGATATAGGCAATGTAACATTTGAATCGTTTGGCAATTGGCTAGAATAATGTCAATAATTGCACCAGACGAGCTTCAAATGGTGCTGCATTGTTACATCGAAGAAAACGAATCAAAAGTAACTTTGGATTCAAATACATGATACCCAAACGACAATTCGTGAGTGTCGAAGAAGTTTTGTTCAACAAAGCACGTACTTACATGATAATTTTTAGTGAACCTAAATATCAATATGATATTAAAATGTCTGACGATGAAAACAAATTTTAATCTATTTTTTTTTTTGTATGTTTTCTTATATTTTGCTTCTCTTCCTTATTATGATGAAGAATTAATTAATCCATTCTCTTAAAAGTGCTAGATTTCATTGGAGTTTTAAAAAGCAATTATGTTTATTTGAATTATTTATTGATGACATTTTAACATTTAACATTATTTTTTAAATAACACAATCGAAGAAAGATTATATATGTTTTTCATAGTTTAACTTCAAGTAATTGAGAAATAATATCAAAATGTTTAGTTGTATTTTCATTCATGAACAAGAGACAAATCTATAAATGAATAAGAGCATCAAGTGAGAAAAAAATAAAAAACTAACGGTGCTGATTAAAACGAAACATTAATGACTTCCAAAAACAAAAATTATAATTAGAGACTAGTGCCTTAATAAAATACGACTAGTGTTTTTAACAATAGTTTTTAATTATCCGTAGCAAAAACAAAAACACTAATTGTTTCACTAAAAGCGCTAGTATCAATAGCGTTTTCGTCTATTACAATAAATAAGTCATTCTTCAACTACTAAAATGATCCAAGTCATTCTCAAAGTACTAAAATTTGCTTTCTTTTCATTTACTACCAAGTTCAACTTCAAGTTACTTCCTTATATGAACAGATGTCATATATTTGAATTTTGTTTGTTAACATTTGTGAATAAGTTAAATAATATGAAAATAAATACATGGTAAAATCTTTACTATGAAAAAAATAGTAAACTAGGTTTTTGAATTTCTTCCAAAACATAATTTTATAAATCTAACAAGATTAAAGTTAATTCAATTAAAGTTTAAATTTATAAATAATTATTTAACATATTTAATTAATACTAGGTAGAGAGCGCGTGCAAAACACGTGTCTGTTATCTCTTTTATTTGACATATTTATAACATTTTATATTATTTGTTCATTAAAGATCATACTAAAAGTATGTATATATTTTTATTTTTTTTAAATCAATGAAGAAATATAGTATATAAATTTTCTTATTTCTTATAATGTTGAATGTTGAAACTTATTTAAAACAATTAATGGAAATCACTTCATGTAAAGAAATGATAAGGTTATAGTTAGTTAAAAAATTAAAATTAAGTTGAATACAGATATTATACTCTATATTAAATGATGATATAAAAAAAAAAATAGTGCAAGTGGAATTTATCATGTCTACTAATTAGAAGTGTAAATGTTACTCGAAAACCCTCCCTACCCCAATGGTGGGTCGGTTAGTTATGAGTAATTTTTTTTCTTCCACCTGAACCTGACCCATCCGAAACCCAGAAACACTTCGGCTCGAGTACCCATCTACCCATAACCAATGCACCTGAAACCCGCCCAAATCCTAAACCCTATTAATATATATTTACCAAATACCCCCTAAAATATGGCATATCACGAAAAGATCTCATATATAAATATAACCCTGATCAGATTCAGATCACTCAATTTCCAAATTCCAACCCTAATGTCGCTCTCCTCCCCCACCCTTCCCTCTCTCTCTCTCTCTCTCAATCCTAGAACCGTCGTCTATCAAACCCTAATAGAGGATTCTTCAATGATTCCTACGTCGATAATTCCTGCGATGATAATTCATTCATTGTCTAATAAACTCAGCGTCTAATAATCATATGTCTATCAAACTCTAATAATCTCACCGTCGATGATTCCTACGATGCTGTTGTTCGTCGCCACCAATGGCTCATGCCCCTTCTACGTCTCCTGTTCCAATCTGACAATCTGTAAGTTTTTTTTTTTAATTCTTTAATATGTTTCTTGATTATTTTTCTATCTCCAACTCAAATCTACCAAATTGTTTATATCTACAAATGTTTAGTATTTCATCTTTATTTATTTTTTCTTGTTACCTGACTATTGATCCACTCGACAACCCCAAATTAGATCGGGGTATGAGGCCACACGGTCTGCTTCAGTCGGGGGAGTTATCGAAATTTTTCTTCTAGTCGGCTGACTAAAATCCTTCAACCTCAATCCCACCGATCGATTTACACCCCTACTACTAATAATAATCATGTGCGCATGACATGATCAAAAGATGAAGGATACTTCCATATACAAGAACTGTGATTTTGAAGTTGTTTATGATGTATGCCCTTGCATATACTGTTTTTTTATGTGTTATGATGAAAAACAAACTAGTTGATGAAATAAATTTAGCAACAAAGTATCGATATTGTAATTTTCAGTAAATGACACATTTGAAAATGTCACATTTAAGATAACCAAATAAACCATATAATAGTAGTACAGTCATATGAATTTCAATCACAGTTAGGTAACTGTACGTAGAGGATTTAATCGTTCGCGTATTGACTACTCGCAAGTGCACGAGATCTAGTTTTAATATAATAGATCTTGTAAGATCGGATATCGTTCCACTAGGAATGGTGTAATTTAGTTGAATATGGTGATTGGCATAGTCTCATATTATCTCGACTATTCAAGAATTGTTTGTATTCTATTTAATCTACTAAGATAAATGATAACTATTAGGCTAGTTGTAATTACATTAATTACTTAGGTATTGAATTCTTTCACATAATACATATTTGACCTCATTTAGTTAGCTATAATGTTATTTATCTATTCCGACAATCTATGTATCTACAACTCCTCCGCTACCTCTCCCAAGTGTAAGACGGGGGATTACACGACTTCGTGTCAATGAAGAAATCCCCTTCAACGCCTTAATGACCCTAGGTCACGTGAGTCTTGAGCCAACATCATGGATTGCACATGTTCTAACACCCTCCCGGGTCGTTAGAACGTCACAGTGCATTTACCCTAGTCCGAATCCGGAGTTACCTCTCCCGAGTGTCAAACCCTGTATTCTCGGTTTATCAATACAAGCATAATATCAAGAATAAGGGTAACCACAATCGGATTTAGACAAACATCCATTAAAGTAACATTAATTCATTCAACTAGCATTTACATGATTTCAACAACACCTAAGTAACATTTAACTAATACCACATGATCTTAGTCATATACCATATAAAACAAGAGTAATTCAACATCATTAGATATGGAAAAGTAATTACAAAGATAAAAATAAGAGAAGAACGATCAAATCTGAAAGTGAAACGATCCACTGTCGCTAATGATCAATCCGCAAATGATTCCTCTTTACCCAAATGATGAACCTCCTCCTTGATCTCTCAAAGATAGCTTAAGAACACTATATTAGGGTTAGGGATGTTGAACAACAACTTTCATATGTGGGAAAGGGATATTTATAGGCCTAAGGTTTCAAAAAGATCTAAAAAATATATTTTTGTCTGAACAGAGAATTTCGCCTAAGCGGTAGTTTCTTTGCCTAGGTGAAGGTTAAGTCGGTTTGAAATCCGTCTAGGCGGTGGTTTTTCGTCTAGGCGGAGGGCTAGCATCATAAATTCTGACTGATTTTCACCTAGGCGATGGTTTCTTCGCCTAGGCGGATGACTGCACTCTAACTCTCTAACAATTCTCCGCCTAGGCGATTTTCTCGCCTAGGCAGAGTTTCAACATTCCAACTCTCTGACAGAATTCTACCTAGGCGGTGGCTATTTCACCTAGACGGAGGTTCTGCTAGTCTTAAAACCTCATTTTTTTTATCTTTTCTTTACCGTTTTCACACCGTTTCACTCGGTTTGCCAATTGTTCACGTCCCTACACCTGATTTAAATAAAAACAACTAAAATGAAATTAAAACATTAATAAAACACTCAAAACTGACAAATTCGGCTTGGAATTAGATAGGTATTTCAAACCTATCAAATACCCCCAAACTTGGAATTTTGCTAGTCCTCGAGCAAAACACCCTAACACTAAATAAAACTAACTACACTAATTAGCTAATTTCTAAACTAAAAATAAATAAACATTAACAAATAAGAAGTAAACACTTGTGAGATTCAAGTACAATCGAAAAAACCATGTGGTTATTCCCTCAACAACCCGTAATCAGATCAAGTTAAGGAATAACACATACCACGTGGTGTTCTAGAATTTTAACACTCAATATTTGTTAAAACCATTCTAGATCCAATTGAAATGTGTGTGTGTGTGAGAGAACTCAAATGTATAACTAATCAAACACCAGATTGGATTATTCAATAAATAAGGTCATGACTTAAACTTTTAAAAGATTCAGGAAAGCCATATGCTTGATTGGGCTCAACTATCCACTAATGTAGGTTCGGACAATCACAGAGATCAATAGGGCTTAGCTTGGCTTTGGAGAACGACCAAGGGTATCGTAGGAATAGAAAACAAAAACTCATTATAATTTAACGATACCGGAGGCACAAACGTTTGTCGCTAAATCTCTCTCGTAACCCCCTAACTTTGAAAATACAACCATGAATAAGATTTAATAAACTTGTATTCACTTATCACAATAACCGAAATTAAAAACTATAAGTACATAGTTATTTTTTTATTTTTTTTACACCCCCAAACTTATTCAAATTTATCTAATTTTAGAGGCGTGCAAATAGAACTAAAAGACTGACAAGTGAATACGCTTATACTTAACCAATAACATTTCGTCCGCAACCCCGATCGCTCACTTCAAGTTAGCATAAACTAATGCTACTTGATTTCACTCAATTTTGACTTTTATCCTTAGAGACAATGGTTTTGAAAGATTTAATTGGCTAAAGTATAGAAACAAGTTCAGAATTGAAAAGTTTATGGGCTTCGACAGGGGAACAAGGGAATAAATTTTTAGGTTAGTTTCAAAATGTTCAAGCGATAAAAATGAAGGCCTATATCATGCCTTCGGAATTACCTCATCTATAATTTCGCCTCAAGCCTCCCCCAATCAAGTTCTAGATTCCTCATTTTTGTCATGAACTTATTATTAAATAATCGGTGTCAAATCGTTCAACTAATTATACAATGAGTCTATGCGATTGTGCGATTTAGGATCGAAATAATTTTTACCTAATCGACATGCTAAACACACAAAACACACATGAATGGATAATTTTCATCATCGGGACATGGTTCAGATAAACTCAAAAACTCAACATGCACATACAACTACATTCATTAACATATCTACTCTAATTCTAAAAACTAACATACCTATACTAATGAGACATTACAAATACATAACTAATCCTTACACATGCACAAAAAAAAAAAAAAAAAAAAATCTACATTTAACAAAAGCTAAAACTTTAATACAATTATAAACAAAAATTTGTACACAAATTTTTTTGTCCTTCATCATTCACATCACATAAAAAAAATTCATCCTTCATATCTCAAAAAGAACAGAAAATACATGCTTAATACCCCCAAACTTGAACAAGGCAGTGTCCTCACTGTCTAGACAGCGAACCAAATAACAGAATAGATAACTAAAAATAGAAAACTGGGTTCCGACACATACCTAGGAGGGAAGACATAATAGTCTAACCTCCCACCGTTCATTGGAGAGGAGATGGCGGCTGCAGCTCATCGAGCTCGAAATGCGGCACTGGCTTATAAAGCTCTATGTCAATTCTGAGATGCTCGAATAAAACCCTTTGATTTTAATCCTGCTGCCTAGTGTAGTGATCCAAGAAAATCCCCATACGAGAAAAATTATTTTGAAGATGGCTCATGTCGGATCGGAGATCACGGATATCACGAGAAAGCTGATTCAGTTGGTGGTGGCGGGTTGTGGGTATCGGTGCCTCCGACGGGCCTGCTTCTTCCTCGTCAGGACCCTCTTCTCCCTTAACTTCCTACTGAGCCGGGTCTAATGCTCCTCCTTTCCACAATCGGGTAATCATGGCATGATCGAGTGGACGTATAGGGGGCCAAGAGATATTCTCTGCAATGGGTACTCCAGCTCGTATGAATAGCACAGTTAGGAATGAGGGAAAAAGAAGACCGCCATTCATCGTTCTGGCCGTATGTAGTATCGAAAAGTAGATGTGCCAACCGATATTGATGGGTGTCCTCCTATAGATGACATATAACATAAAAACCCGCTCCTTGGTGACATCTGAAAAGTGGGATGTGGGAAGCAGATTCTCGCATATGAAGTAATGTTATATCTTTGGAATCGGTTTCAGACACCTTACCGGAAAGATAGCCTGACCCTGTCATATTTCTTTCCATCCAATATTGCCCGTGATCAGGGCCCGGATCACAGCATTCATTGTTGGCTTGGGAGCTTCAGACAAATCCCGCGAGGCGTCTGGCCTCGTCAAACCCAGCAGATCATTAAAGTGTTCCGCACTGAACAGGATTGGCCGGTTTCGGACATTTGTTTGGTTGCCAGTGGCCTCGGTAATATTAGCATAGAATTCTCTACTAAGGCCAACTCGCCTGATTGGGGTGAAATGTAGAATTTCTCCCATCCTCGGCTTTGTATGACAGTTCTGAAATCTTCTGGGAGGTCTTCCAAAGGTCCGAACCCCTGTTGACGAATGCCGGTGCGTTTGTGCTCGTGTTAGTTGTAATGTTTTTTGGCTTGTTTGGACACGAATCGTAATCCGTGGCGGTTGATGATTCTTCCATACGTGGCTGTTTTGTCGCACGACACTTCGCCATTTTTTCTATCAATCAAATTCACAACACAAACCACAACAATAACAATATAACACAACAAATCAACTCATTTTTAGCAAACACACATTGCATTATCACAACCACATACCAACTAAAATCGCATCACAATAATTTCACAATATAGCATACAAACTAAAACCAAATCAACAATAAATTCCCAATGTAGCCTAAAATAAACCATTCCCATAGTGTTACACATAAACATGATAATCTTCACAAAAAATCAACCCTAAAACCCTAAGAACATGAAAAACAAGAAACTAGGGATTAAAAGGTTTAGGGTTCTTTCCAAATCCAAGGATTTTTTAAATAAATATGCAAATCAAGCAAATATTTCAACAATGAAATGAAAAATAGGATCATACACACTTGTTGAAAAATTTCGGTCCAATCGCTTGAAGATGGCGATTTCGCACTGTTCACCCCTTAAACCCTAGATTTCCGAAAATAGGGGAGAGAATCCGACTTGTGGAAGGAGATTGTTGGTGGAAATCCAAGTTTTTCTCAAATGAAGGGTGATTTTTAAAGTGTGGAATGGATTTGGAATGGTGAAGTTGAGAGGTTTTCGAAAACTTTTAGGGGAGAAGAGCCGTTTTGCGAGTGGAAAGGGTTTTCTTTTAAAAACTGGTCTGACGCAAATTCGCCTAGGCGATGGCTTTTCCGCCAATGCGAAGTACCTCCTTTTTGTTTAAAGACCTTTCTGACGTTTATTCACCTAGGCGGTGGTTTCTTCGCCTCGGCGAGTGAATGTCAGTGTGAAAATCAATTTGTTTTGACGTTAATCCGCCTAGGCGATGATTTTTTTCGCCTAGGCAAAGTTATGTCAGTGTGAAACACATTTGGTTCTGACGTTAATCCACCTAGGCGATGGTTTTTTCCGCCTAGGCAAAGTTACGTCAGTGTGGAAAACCCAGCCTACTGTCATTTTTCCGCCAAGGCGATGGTTTCTCCGCCTAGGCGAAGTTACATCAGTGTGAATTTTGGTTGGATTTCTTCCTATTTTTACAACTTTTCTCTACGTCACTTACTTCCACTTCGTTCCTCAAATGATTTTTAGCATGCAATTCAGCCCTAAGTATTTATCCTTATCAGTTCACCACAAAAAATATTTCGAGATCAATACGATCTCCAAAAAGTAATTTATACAAAATTTGGGAATGTTCGTTACGCTCGACGACATATTAAAAGATTTTGCTTGATTTATCTTTCCTAGCTGGACGTTTATGAATTTCGGCTTTAGTCTTCAACGAGGTAGATATTCTCTACAACTCGCTCTTCATCTTTGAAGTAGTGCTTGATCCGCTTCCTGTTGACTTGAAAAGTTTGTCCATCTTCGCCCTCCAACTCGATAGAACCGAATGGATAAATATGCTTGATCCGGAACGGTCCAGACCACCGGGACTTCAACTTTTCGGGAAAGAGTCTCAGCCTTGAATTAAATAACAGAACTTGCTGGCCCGGACTGAACTCCCTCCTGACTATCATTTTATCATGCCAACTCTTCGTTTTATCTTTGTACAGTTTGGCATTCTCATAAGCCTCATGCCAGAATTCCTCAATTTCGTTCAATTGGAGAAGACGTTGCGCACCAAAAGCCTTGAGGTCAAAGTTGTGTTTCTTTATCGCCAAGAATGCACGGTGTTCCAATTCAACGGGAAAATGACACGCATTTCCGAACACCAATCGATATGGCGACATACTGATCGGTGTCTTAAAAGCCATGCGGTAAGCCCATAAAGCATCATCAAGGTTTACCGCCCAATCCTTGCGATTTGTATGAACCATTTTCTCTAAAATTAGCTTGATTTCTAGATTAAAAACTTCAGCTTGGCCATTTGTCTGTAGGTGATATGGTAGCGCCACCTTATGCCTAACCCCATACTTTGACAATAAAGTATTAAGCACTTTGTTATAGAAGTGGATTCCCTTATCACTGATTAAGGCTGGAGCTATCCCAAACCGTGTCATGACATTTTGTTGAAGGAACTTTAAGACCACTTTGGCATCATTGGTAGGTGTTTCCACGGCCTCGACCCATTTGGACAGATAATCCACCGCTAATAAAATATACTCATTGCCAAACGACGGCGGAAATGGCCCCACGAAATCAATGCTCCACACATCAAATAACTCAAGCTCAAGAATGGACGTCAATGAAAATTCATGCCTTCTAGATATGTTACCCACCATTTGGCATCTATCACAAGTTTTTACAAACGTCTATGAATCTTTAAACAAAGAAGGCCAGTAAAAACCTGATTGAAGCACTTTCGCTGTTGTCCGAGTCACCAAAATGTCTGCCACAAGGTGATGAATGGCAATGATAAAGAATACTAGCCATCTCCTCTTCCGGAACACATATCCGGATTACCTGATCAACACATTTCTTAAATAGCAACGACTCGTCCCATAAATAACACTTTGAATTGAAAAGGAATTTCTTCCTTTGGGCACTAGTCAAATCTGGTGGTAACACATTACAGGCTAGAAAGTTCACAATGTCCGCAAACCACGAAAGTGTATTTTCAACTAAGAATAGTTGTTCATCAGGGAACACCTCCGTGATGCTAGACTCCTCACCGACGTCCTCTTGAATCAACCATGAAAAATGGTCGGCAACAACATTCTCACTCCCTTTTTTATCTCTTATTTCAGCATCGAACTCTTGCAATAAAAGAATTCACCTTATCAATCTCGGCTTGGCATATTTCTTTGCAAACAAGTACCAGATAGCCACGTGATCAGTGTAGACAATCACTTTTGATCCAATGATATACGATCGGAACTTATCACAAGCAAAAACAACAACTAGTATTTCTTTCTCCGTCATGGTGTAATTGTCCTGGGTATCATTCAATGTCTTACTTGCATAATAGATGGATCAGAAGATCTTCTCCTTCCGTTGGCCTAACATCGCGCCAACAGCATAGTCACTCGCGTCACTCATAATCTCAAATGGCACTTCCCAGTCCGGAGCGACCATTATAGGAGCCGTGATCAACTTCTCCTTTATTGCCTCACTAGTTTCTTGTTTATAAACTTGTAGCCAATTTATAGCATGATATCCAAACAGAGATGATTCTGGCAGGTATACATCACGATATTTTGGTAATCCAATACTATTAGGTTTTTTATCAAATTTTTCATCATTTATAACTTCTTCAAACAATTCTTCCATATCTTCTAAGTTACAATATTTCTTTTTATTAATTAAACTTATTATTCCTAGTTCAACATTAGCAATTTTAGAAAGGTCTTTATAATAATCAAGTCTTTCTCCTATGCTTTGAGCCAAACTGATCTTTTTAAAGAAATCAAAGACCTCATAAAATGGAAAGTACTTAAAGATTTGCATGATCACTCTACAAATAATGCAAAAAATTATTCAGACAATGAAACTGAACCCTCAGGAATTCATGATAAAGAAGATTCTGTTTTTGATTATTATGATTCTGCCCAAAACGAAACTGATTAAAAATGTTTATTGAAAAAATTGATGAAAACACCGAACTACCTAAAGGACTTGCGATTATTACAAATAATCAAGAAAAAATAATGAATGTTGTAAATAATAATAAGATATTAATAGAAAATTTAAAAATCGAAAGAATTGGAATAAGAGAATACCCTATGCCATCTTATCGACGAGCTTATGTTTTGAATACTGAGGATAATGAAACCTCTTCTCTAGACAGTAATGATGACATGGAAATATTAGAAGAATTAAATGTCTTAATGAACACTGAAGCAAGTACTAGTTGTGTTAGACAACCTGTCAACACGACTTCTACTACTACTGCTCAAAGTACACAAACATCCCAGCCTGTCCAACCAGAAACTACCAATACTGCTACACCCAGATCTCAACAAAGAACAACGAATTTCTTAAATGACCCTGCTCTCTTTACTCCTCCATCTGTAAACGAAACATTTCCTAAAAATGTAAACACAAACCCTGCTTTTAAGGACTCTAGAAAAGGAATAGCAAATGCTAAAAAAGAACTACTTAGACAAAAATTTGAGTTGCCCAAAACAGAAAATATTTCTGAAAACGGAATTTATTTGAACCTAGATAATTATATGGGAAACTACTCCTTATTGGAAGAAATAATTACTAAATGGATAAAATCTCTTTATACTATAATCATATTCAAAAATGCATTAAGCAACGAGGAAATTACTGAAGACCCTTTTTCAAAATGGATACCAATGACCTTCCTAGGAAATGTTAGTAATTGGTGGACAAATCTAAGAATTCATGCAAAGAATAAAATAAGAACCGGAATAGTGACTGCTAATCTAGATGCTGCTAGTCAAGACGGTGATGTCTCGAAAGTGATTGGAAGATTTGAAAATGCCATTAGAAAAGAATTTTTAGGACAATTTTGGGACAAAAATGCTGAAGAAATAAAAAGAAAAAATAGAGTAAATGCTATAAACCATTTGATAAATATAAGAATCTGTAATATGTGTTATTTCGAAGTGTACACTAATGAATTTGCAAAACATTACTACAAAGCAGATTTCAATTCTTATGAACAACAAGTCAATCTAGATATGTACTATACTAAATTACCTGCTCAGTATACTAGAGAATTAATAATAGGCTATAAATCAATACCAAATTGGCAAATGGAAGATTCTTTAGGAACAATAATGGAATATGCTCAAAGACAAATAGGTATATGGTGTTCTGCTGCTAAAAATGCTGAATTATATAGAAAAGATCATCAACTCGGACTCTGCTGTGATAACCAATCTGAAGCTCCTAAACAATTCGGATGTTCTGATATCTTTCCTAGACAAAATAAAAAGTTATTTAAAAGAAATAAATACAAGCTAAAAAGGAGATTTAAAAGAAATTTTAAACCAAAAACTCCTTTTAAATCAAAAAGATTTTTAAGAAAAAATTTAATAAAAAACCTAAACCAGAAATAAAAACCGCTCAAGAAAAAACCAAGAATTGTAGGTGCTGGGCATGCAAAGAAATAGGTCATTATGCGAATGAATGTCCAAATATTAAAAATAAACAAAATGCTAAGATAAAAGTATTCTTAGAACAAGACGAGTCTGATATTAGTGAGACAAATGATATTTCTGAAATTGATACTAAGGAAGAATTTTTCTATCTAGAAGAAACAAGTGATGATGAATCAGGAAGTGAGTACGAGTGTTAATCCTGATATGCATATTGATACTGATGAAAATAAAGGTGATTATAAAGCTATATGTATAATTAATCAAAAACTACTTAAAAACATTGGATCATTTGGAAGCAATGAGTTATTTCGAAAAAGCTTTTTAGAAAAATTTAATAGAAAAAATATCTACTACTATGGAGAATGTCAATTCAAAGCTGCTCTTAATACAGAAGAATCAAGAGGAAAGATAAATATCCCACTCATTAGTAGAAATATGATTAATAGACAATTGGAAAAATTAGGAAAAGATAAAGATAAAATCGGGTATTTACACGTTGGTGGAATACAAATTGTTTTTAAATCCTGCTTCAGAAACGGAATTAACTTCCCAATAAAAACAGATGTTCTGGATAATAGAATAATTGATCGAACAGATGCCCTACTAGGTCTTGTTCATGAAAACCTTAGTCAAGGAATTCTAGGAATAAAGATATATCCAAAATATGCTGTTAGTTTAAATGAACCAAGAATAAATGAAGTATTCAGTTTAGCCCATGAAAGTGCTAGAAAAGATTTTATGGAAGAAGGAAGATTCCCTTACTCCATAACCTACCATATTGGTTATTTTCTCAGTAATAGTCACCATAGCGATAAATTTGCGAAACATGAATTTGTCGAAATTGATAAAGTATTTGAACCTTTTGCTAATGTTTATAAACCAGACTTAATACAAGAAAATGATTTGCCTACTGATTGAAAATTAAATATCAATAAAAAACCTGATTTTAATATAGCCAGACTATCTGACTTTAATAAATATGGGAAACCTAGGAGAATATTATCTAATCTTGATGATACTAATTACTTTGGAAAAATTAAAAGAATTTCTTCTTTAAAAATAACTGATGGAGAAACAGGAGAATGTTCTATGGATAGACGAATGATTGAAAAGAAAGTTGATGTTCCGATCTATAAGATTAAAGTAAAATACTTCGATGGAAATAATTTAAAAGAAGTAGAAGCACTAATTGATACTGGAGCATCTGTTAGTCATATATCCCCTTATAAGATATCTGATGAAATACCTAAAAATGCACTAAAAGAAGTTTATGTCTACAAAGATCTTAATGGATTTAAGCATACGATAACGCATACTGCTGAAATTCCTTTAATCATTGGAAACAAAGAATTACTATTCCCTATACATTTAGACAAAGATGAAAAAATGGAATTGTTACTAGGAAATAACTTTCTTGATCACTGCTATCCTTATAAAATTACTTATAATTCAATAATGCTTACTATAGCAAATGAAGAAGTATATGCTACAAGAATTATATGAGAAATCCTATATTTTTTAAAATTGGAATTGTTATTAACAATAACATCATTTACATACCATGTCTCTTGGACACTGGTGCAGATATCTGCTTGATGAATAAAAATGTATTACCCCATAAGATGTGGAAACCGACTAAAAAATTCACTATAAAAGCCAAAGGGTTTGAAGGAAAACCTTTAGATCTAAACATTGTTGCTACAAATATTATAATATTATTTGGAGATCGATATATTAAAATCCCGCTAATATACCAACAAAACACAATGGGCGTTTTAATGCTACTAGGAAATAATTTTTTAAGCCTTTTTAAGAAAACTTGTTTTACTCACAAAATTGTTGAATTCTTAACCCCATGTTCACACTGGATAAAAATACCACGCCTTAACAATATAAACATCGTTTATACACGAAAACGTGGTGAGATCTATCTTTGTGCAAACGATACTTTTGAAAAACTTACAAAGAATTTTGGTGAAAATCCGACCGCTTTATGGGAAATAGATAAAACATACGCTGTTATAAAATTAATAAATCTTGCTGATATAATCCGAGTAAGACCAATGAGATATTCTGAAATTGATATCAAAGAATTTGACGAACAAATCCAGGAACTGCTAAAATTAAAAATAATACAAGAAAGTAAAAGTCCCCACTCTAGTCCTGCCTTCATGGTTAGAAACCATTCTGAAATTAAACGAGGAAAAGCCAGAATGGTGGTTAACTATAAAAAGCTCAACGAAAAATCTAAATTTGATGGATATTTCCTACCTCATAAAGAAAGTTTAATTAACAGAACCAAAGGGAAAAAGATTTTTTCAAAATTTGACTGTAAAAGTGGATTTTGGCAAATAAAACTAACAAAAGAATCTGTTCCGCTAACTGCTTTCAGTACACCTAATGGTCATTATGAATGGCTAGTTATGCCATTTGGATTAAAAAATACTCCTCAAATATTCCAAAGAAGGATGGATAAAGTATTTGGAAAGATGTCTGACTTCTGTATTGTATACGTTGATGATATACTTATATTCTCAGAAAATGAAAAAGATCATTTAAAACATCTTAATATTTTCGCAGACCGATGCTAAGAACGAGGAATTTTGTTATCTAAAAAGAAAGCTGAAATAGGAAAAAATAAAATAGAATTTTTAGGACTAATAATTGACGCCACAGGAATTGAAATGCAACCCCATATCTGTGAAAAGATTACTGCTTTTCCCGATATTCTGGAAGATAACAAACAAGTTCAAAGATTTCTAGGTGTATTAAATTATGCTGAAACATTTATTGAAGGATTAGCAAAGCATAGACAACCTTTTCAAAGACTACTTAAAAAAGGTGTTAAATTTGAATGGACACAAGAACTTTCAAATAAAATAAAAGAAATTAAAAATCTTACTGCTTATTTACCAAGATTAACTTTATCATCTGATAAAGATGACCTGATTCTTGAAACTGATGCATCCAATGCCTATTGGGGTGCTATTTTAAAAACAACTACTGGAAAAATTTGTAGGTATACTAGTGGAACATTTACTGAAACACAACAACGCTACCACAGTAATCTAAAAGAATTGCTTGCTATAAAAAAGGGAATAGAAAAGTTTAGATATTTTCTTATTCCAAAAAGGTTCACTGTTGTTACTGATAATACTCAAGTTAAAGGATTTATATTTAATAAATTACCAACCAGTCCGGAATATAATAAAATGAATGGGTGGCAAACTTTTTTCCAACACTATAATTTTGATGTTATTCATCGAAGTGGTAAACAAAATATTCTTGATAACTTTCTCTCCAGGGAAGGTCATGAAAACTGAAGAGATTCCAGAGATCTCAATCGAGATACCCTTAAGTGCTGTTGAAACAATGGAGAAATATTGTTCGCAAGGACATTATTTTCTCAGTGCTGTTGAGGAACTAATCCATTTGCTTAAAAGCAAAAGTGCTAAAAAGAAAAAAGAGACGGAAGGCCAAGCCTCCAGTGCTTCAAAAAATGATGATAAAAAGAATGACTGTTCGTCCAGTGCTCCAAAAACCGATGACTCATCCAGTGCTCCAAAACCCACTGACTCTAAAAACCCAATAAGCCAAGTTATTGATAACCTGCAAAAGGTTACCCTTATCCGCTCTCCCAATCAATATATTGACCAAATGAAAAAAGCTCAGGAAACCCTTACGGTTCCTAGCTCTCCTGGTCAAAAATTTGTCCCTTTTATAAAACCTCCATCAAATCATGTTGTCCCGGAGAAAAGATTTGCTGAAGTTGCTTCTTCTTCTTCTAAAGCCAAAAGTAACATGCTCAAATGTTTAAATGAGAATTTTTATCAAAATTACATTGACAACCTCAAAATTGCTTATAAAATCCGAGTAACTGAGGATTCTGCTATCTATCCCTTTCATGAAGGAAAATATCCTAGAATGGCCTGCTTACCCGAAACTCCCGCTAACGAAATAGAAAACATGTTTGAATTCGGATATTTAGATTTTGTTATCTCGGACCCAAAGACTAGTGCTGAAAAAGGATTGCCAAAGAGGGTGCAAGAAGCCATCAAACGCTTCTGTGACCAAAGAAATCAGCATACTATTCTGATAAAATGTTTTAGTGCTGCCCCCGAAAAGGGACATGATGCTTATCATATTGTCCAGCTGTCAAAATATCGTGCTAATCTGATACCTGAATATAACCCTAATCAAGTGTTTAAAGAAGCACCTGAACTCCTTGAAGATGGACAACTCGAACATTTTATTGCTACAAAAAGAGCTTTAGGGTTTTATGTCCTGGAGAAGAAACTAAAGAAATTCATCGAATGGGATAAAGGGTATGTTTACCCTATGAGTACTGATAATCTTTTAATATTAACTACTGAGTGTAGTCAATTCTATGGTGCCTCAAAAGCCTCTGCTATACAATGGATGGAAATGATACAAAAGGTAAAATTCTCAGCGAGCCCTACTGTTAAAAAATTAACTTGCCAAATGCTCAAACATCCAGAAGGAACTTGTGACTACTGCAAAGAAACTGTTGAAAAGAAGATAGCTTGGGCTGACATCAATGGTGAAAGCGACGAAGAAGTGCTAGTACTGTAAAACGTCTCAATGTAGACATCCGTAAAACTATGTGGTTTGGAATCATGTGCTAGAAGAATCTGATCAGACAAAAAGAGATCCACATGCCGGAAACTGTTCATTCACGAGAAGAGTCACTGTGTTTGTCCAGAAGTGACGGTGCTACTGTGCTGCTACTGTGCTGAAACTGTTCACTCACATGAAATATTACTGTTTTTATTTAAAACTATTTACTTTTGAAAAAAGGAGAAACACCCGTGATGTACTAAAACTTTATTCTGTCGGAAGAATCTGATGTATAAAAAGGGGTTCAAACTCTTGAAGAAGGAGAGTTGAACAACCTACCTTAGAATTCCCTGTAAGAATGTGTTTGTAAACTCCTCACCAGAGGAAAATTTGTGAGAGATTATGAAATAAAGTATTTAGTATTTCAAAAATATGTATTACGTTTTCCTTAGCATATTTACTCATATCACCTATGAGGATATTATCCTATCTTTTATTAGAACTAAGATCTAGGCTTGGTATTGTGTCTGGAGTCCTTCAGCCCTGTTTGCCAGAGTTAGGCGTTTTTGGGTACCATGGATTGACACTGGAATACTGAAGCGGCCCTTGGAGGCTACGGTCGTGAGTTCTAAAAGAAGACGTGGTGGACCCTCTACAGGTATAAAGTAAAGCTTGGTAAGGAAGAGGTATACATATCACGAAACCTAAAGCTTTTATCATAATACTTGCAAACTAGTACTCTATTTTTAAACGAAAATCTCCTCTTACCAGAAATCTCTCATCATGAACAAAAAAGAATTCGTGAAGAAATTTATACCTGCTTTTGAAAGTATTGAATTAGGAAAGTCTGAAGATGTTAAAAAATTCCATGAAGAAATTGAAGCCTTACTACGCGCTTATCTTACTTTTGTTGCTGAAAAACCTTTACTACAACTGTCTTCAAATATCGATACAGCCTATGCTCAAATACAAAAAGATAATAATGAAAGAAGAAGTGACGATAGGAAAATAGAAATTTTAAATAAAATTAGAAAATACTTGCTCGAAATTTTAGAAACCGATAATCCTACAAAAAGAGAATTATGAATGACCAAGTTTTTCTAGATAAATTCATGCTTGCTTTTGATGAATTAATCATTGCGATGAAAGATGATGTTTATGATTTTTATGATCAAATAACATCTGCCATAAAAGGAATGGAAAGAATGATGGACTTAAAATATGCATATTCTGAAGTTCCCTCTATAAATTCATCATTTAAAGACTTCCGACTAAGTAATCTAAGAAAGGTTAATTTGCTTTATGCTATTCGTCAATATTTAAAAGATTTGATAGCTAGTAATTATGGAGATTATTGCCCTGATGGAGAATTACGTGTTAAAAAGGAATTATTTGTTGAATTTACTTCTATTGGATATACTGTTGCTAATATTGATTCCGCTGTCGGCTCCTCTGACCCCCAAGTGGTATCAGAGCCTCATTGAATTCAAATGGAGTATCATTCTCAAGCAGGTGACATAACGGCTTCACCGTCTTCAAGAAGTCATTTTTAAAGCGCCAGTAAAAGCCGACATACCCCAAGAAACTTCGAACTCCTTTCACATTAATCGGTGGCGGAAGCTTCTCGAATGGTTTCAATCTTTGCTCAGTCCACCTCAAGCCCCTTGGAAGAGACTCGATGACCTAACACGTTCCCCTCTTTGACCATAAAGTGACACTTCTCCCAATTGAGCACTAAATTCTTCTCCTCACATCGGTCGAAAACAAGCGCCAAATTGTATAGACAATGATCAAAAGACAACCCGAAGACTGAAAAGTCATCCATGAATATTTCCATTTTCTCTTCCACCATGTCTAAAAATATTTCCATCATACACCGTTGAAAAGTTGCCGGTGCATTGTAAAGGCCGAACGACATACGTCTTTAAGCGAACGTCCTATACATGCATGTGAAAGTAGTCTTTTCTTGGTCCTCCGGTGCAATGGCTATTTGATTGTAACCTGAATAGCCTTCAAAAAAGCAATAGTAATCATATCCAGCTAATCGATTAAGCATTTGGTCAATGAAAGAAAGAGAAAAATGATATTTCCTCGTCGCCTTATTCAATCTTCTATAATCAATGCACACACACCATCCCGTGATGGTCCGTGTCGGAATAAGATCGTCCTTATCATTCTTCACCACCGTCATACCTCCTTTCTTGGGCACCACTTGTACCGGGCTAACCCACTCTCTATCGGATATAGCATATATAATTCTCACATTCAAGAGCTTCAACACTTCTGCTCTCACCACTTCTTTCATCGCCGGATTTAGCCGCCTTTGATGCTCAATGGAGGGTTTGAACGAATCCTACATCAAAATCTTATGCATGCAAATCGAATGGCTAATTCATTTGATATCTGAGATAGACCAAGCGAAAACGGATTGATGCCGCTTCAAAATTCTCAGCAACTTACTCTCATCTTCTTCCGTCAAAGATGATGAAATTATAACTAAATTGGTTGAATTCTCTCCTAAAAATATATACCGAAGATGCTCCGGTAAATACTTGAGTATTAATCCACCGTGAGGCGGATTTGATTCCTCGGGAGAGTTTACAACTTCTTCAATCACCGCCACATGAATGGGATCCTCTATGTCTTTAGATTGAGCATCCAAAGTTAGTACGTAATCCACAGCTTCAAGTTCCGTAGTAGAGCCTTCCTCACCAAGATCCCCCATAAATAAGGAATTTGTAAAAGTATACTCTAATGAATCTGTCTCCACATTTGCAAGAAAGAATTCCCTCACGCAAGAGTTCACAACATCAACTCAATTGCATTTGGGACGTTCATCCGAAAAGTTCATTGTTTTAAAAATGTTGAACTTTATTTCTTCATCATTCACCCTTAACGTCAGATTTTTATTATGCACATCGATTAAGGTCTTTCCCATTGCAAGGAAAGATCTTCCTAGGATGATCGGGATTTCTCTATCTTCTTCCATTTCTACCACAACGAAATCCACCAGAAAGATGAGTTTGTCAACCTTCACCAATATATCCTCAATGATGCCTTTAGGATAGATTAACGAATGATCTGCCATTTGGAGAGTAATTGTTGTCGGCTTTACATTCCCAAGTCCCAACTTCCAATAAACGGAATAAGGCATCAAATTAATACTAGCCCCAAGATCACAAAGAGCCTTATCAAAATGAGATTTCCTGATAGTACACGGAATTGTGAAACTACCCAAATCCTTCAATTTGGTAGGTAACTTCTTTTGTAGTATTGCACTACATTCCCCCGTTAGCTTTACCGTTTCGTACTCTTCCAACTTTCTCTTCTTTGTCATGATATCTTTCAAAAACTTACCATAGTTGGTCATTTGCTCCAAAGCATCCGCAAAAGGAAAGTTGGTGTGAATTTTCTTGAAGATTTCAAGAAATTTTTCAAATTGTGAATCCAATTTCCTCTTTTGGAATCTTTGAGGATATGGTAACGGCGTAGCTAGAATTGGTGGATTTTTAGAAAATGTTACTCATCCCGGCATCACCCTTTCATCTCTTTTTCTCTCCTCGACTTTCTCTTGTTTATTCGCATCGTTCTTGTCTCCCTTTTTGTCTTCATTTGGTTTCTCCTTTTTTCATCGATTTTCTCTTCAACTTCCTCCTCCACATTTGTTCTTGGTTCATCATGTTTGAACGCGTCCCGATTTTCCAGAGAAAATAAAAAAAATAGATATAAGCTTGGCGCTGGTAAAATGAGAAGGGTTTTTTAAAAACGTCGATTTTCTCATTAAAATATACTTAAGCCTGTTTTAGAAAAAGGAGTCGCCACCTAGCATTGGGTTTTAAATGATGTGCTAGGTCACCATATTTTTCTTTTTTGAAAACAATTTTAAAAAAAAAAGTGGCTTAAGTAAAAATTTGACTCCTAAAATAACATGGTCTGATCAGAGATTCGTTTAAAGAGTTTGGGGGTCAGTTACGCTCGGGGAAGGTGTCAAGCACCCCAAGACACCCGTCCAAAGACGGTACCTTATCCGATTAAGTCCAATTAAAATTTAAATCCGAATGTTTTTATTTTATTTTGAAATCATTTCCTTCTAAAAAAGAAAATCTTTTTGTATTTTTTTTATATATTATCAAAGAATTTATACATTGAGGGGATAATTCTCTTCTAAGCCATTCAAATAGAAGGCGGGAAAATTCCTCCACGATTTGACAACAACATTAAATTTAACAAAAATATAAAATAAAAACACACACACACATTCACACACATCGAGGGAAGTATTCTCCCTTCTAAACTTAAACCACTCCAATAGAAGGTCGGGAGTTTTCCATCTCATCTTGTCAGTACATTATATTTAACACATGTTAAAGAAACACACACACACAAACATCGAGGGAAGTATTCTCCCGTCTAAACTTAAACCACTCCAATGGAAGGTCGGGAGTTTTCCACCTCATTTTGTCAGCACATTATATTTAACACAAATTAAATAAAACACACGCACACACACACACACACACATACACACACACATCGAGGGGAGTAATTTCATTCTAAACTTAAACCGCTCCAATGGAAGGTCAGAAGTTTTTCACCTCGTATTGTTAGCACATTATATTTAATACAAATTAAATAAAACACACGCACACACACACACACACACACACACACATCGAGGGGAGTAATTCCATTTTAAACTTAAACCGCTCCAATGGAAGGTCAGAAGTTTTCCACCTCGTATTGTTAGCACATTATATTTAATACAAATTAAATAAAACACACGCACACACACACACATCGAGGGGAGTAATTTCATTCTAAACTTAAACCGCTCCAATGGAAGGTCAGAAGTTTTCCACCTCGTATTGTTAGCACATTATATTTAATACAAATTAAATAAAACACACGCACACACACACACACACACACACACACACACACACACATCGAGGGGAGTAATTTCATTCTAAACTTAAACCGCTCCAATGGAAGGTCAGAAGTTTTCCAACTCGTATTGTTTACTAAAAAAATAAATAAATAAAATAAATAAATAAAAAATAAAAAATAAATAAAAAAGATTAGTATAATAACAACTTATTTAAAAAAAAAGTATTTACCACCTTCTTGGAGATTTCTTTTCTTCTTCGAAATTACAATAAAATGAAAATAATATTATTTTCTTCAAAATTTCTCTCCAGATTTCCTCTCCCTTCAAATCCTCTAAAAAATCCCTCCTCCAAAATCCCTCACAAAAATCCCTACAAAAATCCTCTCTACAAAATAAAAATGAGCCTTCTATTTATAGACTTCAAAAAGGGCAAAATGGGAATTACACAAAAACGCGGTCACTATTCACGCGATTTACTATTCACGCGACAGATACTATTCACGGTCATGCGGGTACTATTCACGATCACGCGGTTACTGTTCACGCATGCGGATACTATTCACGCGGTGTTACTGTTCATGCATGCGGATACTATTCACGCGGTGTCACTGTTCATGCATGCGGATACTATTCACGCAGTGTCACTGTTCATACCTCCGTTTGATTTGTCTTGCTTTGTTTCATTTTTTCCCGATTTTCTCCAAACAAACGATAATTAGTTTCTTTTCTTTTTCTTATTATTTTTTTGCATTTTGTGAAATAAAATAAAATAAAACAAAGTTAATTATAAAATAAAGTATAAATTTGTTAGGGGGTGGTCAAAATGTCGTGTCTACAATGTTGAATCTCATGACTTACCCCCAGCTCGTTTTTCATTGACTTGCTCACATCCACTTCTTTTTCGCTCCTCAACTGAATCGCCTTGCATTCTCTAGGGTCGGTTTCCGTGTTGCTTGGAAACTTTCCTTTTTGTTGCTCTTGGATGGATCTAGCAAGTTGCCCGATTTGAATTTCTAAAGATTTCACCGTGGCATTGATATTTGTACAAGTTGTATCAATCGAGTCAAGCCGTGTTTCATGCTTGTTCAGCCGGTTATGCGTCTCACACATAATAGTCTAAGTATCCTTCATAAATTAACTCAATACTTCATCCAAATTTGATTTTGGATTATGCATCGGGGGTTGTTGCAATTGACGGTTGGGTTGCATCAGATATCCCTGATTTTGGTTTTCATATCCCGGAGATGGCCGCAAAGAATTCTGATTATTCGCATAAGAAAAATTCTCCTGGTTGCGAAGTCCAAGATTGTAATGAGTTGGAATGTTTGTAGTAGGCCTGAAAGTATAAGCTCGATTGTTCAGAAAGTAGCATTCCTCAAACTCATTATCAAATTCGGTTTGAGAACAACTTGCAACATTCTCCTCTCCATGACTTGACAAAGCACCTTTAGTAGATAAGGCGACCAATTGTTCAGTGAGCTTGGACACTTGGGCCGATAAAGTTGTGATATGGTCAGATTCTTGAATAAAAGAGACCTTTCTTCCTGTGTTCCTCTCATTCGGCCATTGATAATTATTGGCCGCCATTTCTTCCAACAATGTATTAGCTTCAGTCGGGGTTTTAGATAACAACGATCATCCCAAGGCAGCATCAACGATTGTTCTGATTTGTCCATCCAACCCGTTGTAAAAGAGTTGGCTTTGAAACAAATCCTGATACCCATGTTGAGGGCACCTTCGTAATAAATCTTTGAATCGCTCCCACGCTTCAAACAACGACTCATAATCTCTTTGGAGAAACTGCGCAATCTCGCCTCGGAGTTGAGAAGTCTTGGAAGGCGGGAAGAACTTAGTGAGGAACCTTTGAGTAAGGTCCTCCCAAGTGTTTATGCTTCCTGGTTGGATAGATTGGAACCAACCCCATGCTCTATCACGCAATGAGAATGGAAATAACCGCAAACGGATAACATCCTCAGCAACTCCATTTATCTTCACAGTATCACATATCTCCAGAAAAGTGGCCAAATGGACATTGGGATCCTCATGAAGATTCCCTCCATATTTATTTTGTTGAACTATGTTGATCAGGGCGGGCTTCAACTCGAAATTATTCGCCTGAATCGGTTGCCTCCGGATGCCGGAGAAGTTCTCCAACATCAATGGTCAGTAGTAATCCCGAATGACTCTTTGAGGGCACTCTAGTTCCGTAGGACGGAGTGCTTGCGGCTTCGGCAGTTGCGGGACATTTTCATCTCCACTGGCCATAGTAGTAGATTGCTCTTCTTTCTTTTGACGTATTCTTTTACTACGCCGCATGCACTACTCAGTTCAAACAAATAAATCAAATAAACAAATGAATTGAATGAAATTAAAAGCAAAAGAATTATCGTGATTAACATTCAACTATTTGGTCACAATATCAACCCAATTTAAAAACATCATTCCCCGGCAACGGCGTCAAAAACTTGTACGTTGAGAATTTCATTACTCGTGTAATGACTACTCGCAAGTATATGAGATCTAATTTTAATATAGTGATCATGAGATCGGATATCGTTCCACTTGGAACGCGTGTAATTTAGTTGAATATTGTGATTGACATAGTCTCATATTATTTCAACTATTCAAGAATTGTTTGTATTCTATTTAATCTACTAACATAAATAACAACTATTAGGTTAGTTCTAATTACATTAATTACTTAGATATTGAATTCTTTCACATAATACATATTTGACTTCAATTAGTTAGCTATAACGGTGTTTATCTATTCCGACAATCTCTGTATCTACAACTCCTCCGCTACCTCTCTCAAGTGTAAGACGGGGGATTACACGACTTCGTGTCAACGAATAAGTCCCCCTCAATGCCTTAACGACCCTAGGTCGCGTGAGTCTTGAGCCAACGTCATGGATTGCACACGTTCTAACACCCTCCCGGGTCGTTAGAACGTCACGTTGCATTTACCTTAGTCCGAATCCGAGGTTACCTCTCCCGAGTGTCAAACCCCATATTCTCGATTTATCAATACAAGCATAATATCAAGAATAACGGTAAATACAATCAGATTTAGACAAACACCCATTAAAATAACATTAATTCATTCAACTAGCATTTACATGATTCCAACAAGACTTAAGTAACATTTAACTGATACTATATGATCTTAGTCATATACCATACAAAACAAGAGTAATTCAACATCATTAGATATGGAAAAATAATTACAAAGATAAAAATAAGAGAAGAACGATCAAATCTGAAAGTGAAACGATTTACTGTCGCTAATGATCAATCCGCAAATGATTCCTCTTTGCCCAAATTATGAACCTCATCCTTAATCTCTCAAAGATAGCTTAAGAACACTATATTAGGTTTAGGGATCCTGAACAACAACTTTCAAACGTGGGAAAGGGATATTTATAGGCCTAAGGTTTCAAAAAGATCTAAAATATATCTTTTTGTCTGAACAGAGAATTTCACCTAAGCGGTAGTTTCTTCACCTAGGCAAAGGTTACGTCGATTTGAAATCCGCCTAGGCGGTGGTTTCTTTGCCTAGGTGAAGGACTAGCATCATACATTCTAACTGATTTCCGCCTAGGCAATGGTTTCTTCGCCTAGGAAGATGGCTACACTCCAACTTTCTGACGGTTCTCCGCCTAGGCAGTTGTTTTCTTGCCTAGGGGGAGTTTCAGTATTCCAACTCTCTGACGGAATTCTGCCTAGGCGGTGGTTATTTCGCCTAGGCGGAGGTTCTGCTGGTCTTGAAACCTCATCTTTTCATCTTTTCTTTATCGTTTTCCCACTGTTTCGCTCGGTTTGTCAATTGTTCACGTCCTTACACTTGATTTAAATAAAAACAACTAAAACGCAATTAAAACATTAATAAAACACTCGAAAATTGATAAATTCGACTTGGAAGTAGATAGTTATTTCAAACCTATCAGTAACTGTCACACCCCACCCCGGACACCCGTCATGTGGGGCCAGCGTGACGTAGACACGACACCGCCCAACTGACTGGCCAATCGCAATACGTCAATAACAAAATTATAAATCTAAACAACACATATAATAGTCACATCTGATAGGGATACACCGTCCCGAATATAAATACAATCAAACAAATCCCCTGAACCTCACTTAGATTTCATTTCTGATATCTCGTCTCCAAAATTTCCTCAAATGACTCCTTTGCGTGACCCGCATAACTCTATTTAGAGCCAGTAGGGGACTTACCGACTCCTAGCTATTTTACCTGCGAGTGTACTGCCTTCTTAGTAAAAATATTTCTTAAAATAATAATTCATTCTACAACATCTAAATGGATCAAGCGTGAGTATATAAACAATACGTAACTAGTAAAATTCTCCATAATATAAGCAATGAAAATAAAGCAATAAATATCCATTCCAACCCATCTAGTAAAATAATACCAATCACCATAATAAATAATAAATCACCCAATATAAGTAAAACATCACATCTCAAATACCACTCCACCACAACACACATTGGCTAGCCATAGTGATTGTTTTAACCTCACAATCGAGAGTTGCAACGGTACCATAACATCCGTAGGAATACCTTCCTACAAAATATCCACACCCCTTATGGAGAGAACTATCCACATCCCATGGGAAGAATCCACACCCCTTACGGGTAAAATCCACACCCCTTTCGGGGAGAAACCACACCCCTTGTGGGGAGAACAACTATGGTATCGTCAAAATCATCAGTATAGTTAAAAATTCACATCCTTTACGGGAAGAAATATATTTCCACTCTATATCGTAAAAAATTCACACCACTTATGGGGAGAATATAAGCCACACCCATTTCAGGGAAAATTTCCAAAATCACATTTTTCCACTCTCATTTTTAAAAGTACCACTAATTTCAGTAAAATCCATTTTTCCACCTTTGTACCACCGATTTTAATAAAAACCATTTCTCCTACCTTAGTTTTTAGAAAACCAAACATTCTTAGAAAACCAGTTACTTTTCACTCTCTTTTAGAAACCAATACAATATCCCAAAAATTCATTTTACCAACTTACCCAGATACCTGCTTGATCCATATAATTTATAAAATTGTACAATTTAAGTAAACCAATATTTCATCATACAGATATATAGAAATAGTTTGACAAGAAGACAGTACACTCACCTCGTTAACCGCTCTCCAAAACCTTCACTGACCATACTCTATCGGGACACCGGTGACTACGAGCCTAATAGTGACAAAGCCTAAATTAATATCTTATCTAAAACATCTGAATCATGTAATACAGACCCTATATTCCGAATCGTTACTATTTTATGTACCGCGTAGTTAAAATTAATCAATCGTTACAAAATTATTACGATTTTAGGATTTGTAACGCTAAATAAAATTTAATTTAACAAAAATTAATAATTGATTGAAATTTCACCTGTTTCCGAATCGTTTGGCGACCACGAGATGGGTTTTTGATTTCCAGTGGGGTGGTTTGTGCAAATTTTTTCCTCTTCTTTTTTTTTTTTTTTCCTTTTTTCTTCTTTTTCTTTTCTTTTTCGCTCATGTTCCTTGCGTCTGATTCCGTTCCATCGGCGAACTCTCTCACTCCTCCTACCACCATCCGCCGGCCACCCTGCTCCGTTTTGCACACACACACACACACCGCAGCAGCAACACATACATACTTGACAAAACACACGCCGGCAACGCCACACCTCCGATCACAGCCCCACAATTACCGTCGACCTATGCCCACCGGCGACACCCACACGACTGACACACACACCACCAGAGGAACACACCCACACCGTCATCACTAAAGAACACCCGCACGCATATGTCCACCATCTGAGCACAGCAACCCATGAAATCAACAACGTCCACCAGCCGACGACACCCTCTCTCTCTACTCTTCATTTCGGTGACGACGACGACCACATCGACACACCTATCTGACCAAACAATCACACACTGGTGACGCTGAACAAACCACACAGAACACGTACGTACACTTTACGGAACGACGGCGATGATTACGCTCCACCGGACGAACGGCGATCCCACACCCACCGGATCGACCGACTCTCTCTTTCTCTCTGAAATTTGACGACACATACCCATATGAAGAACACGAACACCTACCCACGCTGCATTTCTATTTTCTGTTTTGAGTTTTCGTCGCCGGCGAGCTCTCTCTCTCTAACCCACCGCCGGCGACGACACCGGTTGTCCAACCCTGCTCTCTCTCTGTTTCTCTCTTTTCGTGCTTCTCGTTTCCTCCCTTCAGATTGAGTCTGCACATGTATATAATGCACGTATCAAGTGGGCTGAAAAGTTGATCCACAAATGCCACGTCTCCCACTTCCCGATTCTTCTCTACCTCCGGCGGATCTCCATGGCACACAGCACACACGCACTGTATGGGTTTATATATATATATATATATATATATATTAAAATAAAGCTTTTTGTTTAATTACTCTTCTCTCCCCTAATTCTTAAAATCCTCTTTTTTTTAGTCCAATATCAACTTCTTTAAAAGTTCTAAAAATTAAAATTTCACCCCTTTTAAGTTTCAATTTAAAAAGTTAAATGCTAATTTTGGATAAAATGTTTTTCCTAAATTTTCAATTTAACCCCTAAACTTTTTAATTTGGATTTTTAATTGACTCAAATTCCCCTCAATTTTTTTTTCAATTACTCTAAAATGCAACTAAAATGACGTACGCGCTACTATTGAGGTCTTACAGTAACACTGTTGATTAATTTTATATTTTATAATTAAAAAAAATTATTGATGATAATCATCCCACCAAATATATGAAAGTACAAATAATAAAATCCATAACTATTGTGAAAGGAAAAAATAAATCTATTATGATTATAAAAGAACAAAAATAAAATCTATAACTATCGAAAGTATCAAATTAATTTAAATTTGTTCTAAATTGCGTGAAAAATATCATCTATTATTTTCAACATATATTTTAAAACTACTTAAAAAATCTTAAATTAAATATTTGTATTTATATATGTGGTTACATTTGTTCAAAATTATTTTAACAGAGTTTTTTTAATACTAAATGCTATTACTTTTAAGTATGCAATACAAAAATGGGTAGCCTAATTTTTTTAAGTTTTTAAGTGCAATTTGTAAATCTACTTTGTGTAAAAACTTATTGTACAAAAAACTTATTTAAGTTGACATATTTATTATTACTATAATATATATTAATATTTATTGTTTCTCCATCTCCGTCTCAGATCTACAAACAAATTCAGATCTATAAATTTTTTAGTATTTCATCCTTTTTTTTTAATTCTTGTTACCCGACAACCGACCAACTCAACCAACCCCGAATTAGATCGGGATAATGAGGCCACATGGTCAGCTTTGGTCGGGGGAGTTGTCGAAATGTTTCTTTGGGTTGGCTAAATGAAATCCTTCAACCTCTATCCGATCGACCGATTTACACCCCTACTACTAATAAGCATGTGCACATGACAAGATCAAAAGATGAAGGATATTTCTATAGACAAGTACTATGATTTTGAAGTTGTTTACGACGCATGTCCTTACATATATTGTTTTGTTTTGTTTTTTAATGTGTTATCATAAAAAAATACAATAGTTGATGAAATAAGTTTAGCAACAAAGTATTGATATTATAATTTTCAGTAAGCGACACGTTTGAAAATATCATAGTTAACATGACCAAATAAGTCATATAATAGTAGTAGAATTACATGAATTTCAATTGCAATTAGGTAACACTGTTGATTTATTTTATATGTTATAATTTAAAAAAAAAAAAAAAAAAATAGATGATTGATGATAATAATCATACTAAATGTTAAAAAAAAAAAAAAAAAAAAAAAAAAACTCTTATGAAAGTAGAAAAATAAATTCTATAACTATTATAAAAGAACAAAAATAAAATCTATACCTATCAAAAGTATCACATTAATATAAATTTTGTTTTGAATAAATTTTCAACATGTATTTTAAAACTACTTAAAAAAATCTTAAATTAAATATCCGTATTTATATATGCGGTTATATATTTTTTTTATATAATTATTTTTACATTTTATATTTCTATTAAATAGTTTGAATTTTTTTTAATACCAAATAGTATTTCTTTTAAGTATGTAATACAAAAATAGGTAAACTAATATTTTAATTTTTTAAGTGCAATTTTAATTTTATTTTGTGTATAAAATTATTGTACAAAAAATTTGTCTATGTTAACATATATATTATTAGTATAATGTATTCAAATATTAAATGTTTTTCTTTTAAAAAATAAAAAGTGAATTTTCTAATATATACATATATGTAATAGGTCAAAAAGTTGACCTTTTAGTTTTTACAAATTTTGAGGACAAATATGTGATTTTACCTTGCAAATTAATAGTAAAGCAAACCTTACTTTATATAACATGTATATGTATAGATATAGATATATATACTTTGGTTCTTTAAAATCTTTATATTTTAAAATTGTTAATAAATTAAATATTTGTATTTTGTACCTAGATTTTTTTTTTTAAAATTATTATAAATAATTGATTGGATCAAGAATTCATATTGTTTATATAGTTATTTATTATTAAATTTCAACATATTTTAAAAACTGAAATAAAATCACAAATAGTTTGATTGTTTGAACAAATTAAGATTCAACGTAAAGGTCCAGATTCAAATCGAATTCAAATATTAGAGAAAATAAAATAACTAAACTTGAACAATTAATACTCAACTTAGTTCGTTAATAATGAGAATGTAAAACCCCATTTGCTTACTGTTTCTGTTCTCGCTCGCAATATTTTAGAATTAATATACAGAAACATGTTTGGTATACACTTTTCTCTAATCAAAATTTGAGTAATTTGAGAACATTTTCTGAATTGTTTAAGAATGTAAGAAACAAAAAAAAAAATTAATTCCTATTCACTCCCATAAAACTATTTCTATTCTCACCCAGCCGGCCACCATACATTTAAAAGAAAAAGAAACACAAATGTTGCAACTAAATGTGTTTTTTATTTCTGTTCTATATATTAAATGAAACAATTTCAAGAAAATTGTCATTACCAAACATGTTTCTATTCTCGGAATACTCCAGAACGGAAACAGAATTTTCATCCCAATTTATTGGAAGTAGAAACAGGAGAGCAGAAACACTAACTAAACACCAATTTTTTTTTAACAAAAAAAAATAGAGTAAAGATGCTCTGAGTCAAGGCAACCAATTTCTATAATTCCCACCATTTTGAATAAAAGTGAACAGCAAAAAGGAAAAACATACAATCCCAAAGAAGAATAGAGAAGCCAGTTCAAGAAACGCCTGTACAACGTAAATGTCTAGCCAGAAAGTAGTTAATCAGATCAGTCATCACTGCTTCTTCTCCAAACCAATCCCTAACTCCCATTAGAACCCTTCCTAAACCTAAAGGAGGTTCATTGTTGCCAACCATACTGTTGATTTCGGTTAGAACCCCTACCGCCACCAGAAGCTCCAAACTGACCACTTTGAGAGAAATTAGTAGGGCCCACTGCGTAACCACCAGCACCAACTCCTCGAGAACCACCAGAATAAGGCGGACCATGACCCGGGGGAGGATACGATGCAACGGCATAATATCCAACGGTGGGATTTGCATTTGGAGGGTACCGATTTGGAGCCCCAGGAGGACCAAGGGGCATTCCGAGCTGATTATGGCCGGATCCTGCAGAGAACTGAGGCTGTGAATTGTTCAAAGGGTAATTACATGCATTCCAATGGGAAGGATGAGCCTGCCCGTTTTGTTGGATTGGAGGCAGGCGAGCATGTTGTTGTGGGTACGGCACTTTCATTTTTTTTGCCGTTTCTTCATTTTGCCGCTGCTGTTGTCTCTTTTTCTTTGTCTGGAACTCGTGCGAGGATTCATATTTTGGCAAACTGAATGATCCAAACCAAAAGAAAATAACCACCTTCATATAAAGGATGAAAATTTGATTGACAAATAGATCCCAAGTTTTCAATCCTCAATTATAGAAGGAAGTGCAAAGATGAAAGGAAAGACTAGGGGACCTGTTTGGCTGTCTAAAATCCTATTTTGAAAATTATATCTTGGATGAATTGAACGGTTTATCTCTCCATTTACAAATGAATTCATAAATTTACATGGTGTTTGGGTGATCAAAGTAAAATGCGCTCAATTTTTAGGGATATTGTGCTCCAATTACATAAGAAAATAACTTTTAAACAAGAATAAAAACGGTTAGCTTAGAGAGCCAATTTCATTATTTTTAAATTTTACAGCGAAATCACTAATATATAAAAATTCATAAAATTAAAGGATAATCAAACCACCCCTCAAAGATTTCCATGACATGTTCATGTTCCGAAAACTCATATGAGATATAATTAGTGAGCATAATAAATAGTAAGAAAGAGAAAATACCTTTTGGGATCACAAGCCAAGGGATCAGTCCAGAAATATTCAGCATCAAGTGCATCCTTTGCACTTATTCTCTGTAAATCAAGGTTAAAGAAGGGAGAATTGAATGATTTCTGACTGCTTACTTTACGAAAAAGGGAAGCCATCACCCGACCCGACTACATGGAAAAGCACTAGATGGTCTATCAAAAAGAAGAATAGGGCAGAGGTCGCTGCAACCTCTTGAATTAGTTGTAAAATATCAGCCAGGAAATGGAACGTCCATTTCAAGGTGATTAATTTCACCAACACACAGGTGCTACGCCTCCTTTAATTAAATGGTCCCAAAAGAATAGACCATGGATTCAGATCCTCTGTTGGGCCTAACACCGTACTTGATTAAACTAACAATTACAGTAAATCACAATCAAGCAACGTGTCCAACATGATATTTATCAAGCAACGGAGATAGCAAAATGATTTTTCTCAAAGTGATGGAAAGGAAATCATAAATGGATTGTTGTATTTTTCTTCTTCTATTATCTACTCAATTATAAAATTAATAGGAAATGCAGGTAGATTGCCTGCAGTTCCGTCCAACACCATACAACAGGCATTTCGCATGGCATTAATTAAATCAAATATTATACAGTGATACCTGTGATGGATCGAGAGTAAGCATCTTATCCAGTAAATCCAGCGCATAACGGTCGAAACTGCAAAAATCAAATCCAGTGTTAGAGACACCAAATTTCTTGAGGTGAAAAAGAAGGGGCTAAATAATTCAATCCTAATAGAGTTCGTAATTCTGTACACTTAACTGTCGAAAAACCTCCTGCACCCGCCTCTTCATGGGCCGCGATGGCTTGAACTTGTTATACCAGGGAATCTTGGAAACTCCAGGCCAGTTAATCTCATCAGGTGATCCACATAGCTCAAATATTTTGGTCAATTGTTCAGGCTACAATCAACGGGTAAGAAAAAAAAAATGATTTCCCATTTTTCTAATGGTCGAAAAAGAGTAGAATTGCAGAAATAGATCTTGAAAGTATTCCTTAGAACTTGGATAGGAACAGTGAACATGGTTGCATTAACACGATAACACCAACCATTACATATATATGAAGTTACTAGAAGAGATCCACCCCCTTCTGCAAAGCAAAGAATGCAACTTTTTCTGATATTGACATCTTTAAACTGGATTTGGACATTACTTGGCAAAAGAAAAAAGGATATGAAACAATGAGATGCCTTCAAACAATTAATTTAAATTAGCAGAGTCAATATAACCAGAGGCGCCTTGTATTTTCACCTTCATTTAGGGCATGTAACTTTTTAGTCAGCAGTTACGGTAATAAGAATCATCAGCTTATGCATTAGGTGACAGTCCTTTTCAGTTAACCTCATTCAAAAGTAATCTATGATCTTCTAAAGGAGCATCAAGGTTTCATAGCAAAGACTGGTATTGGTGCTCATTTGTCCAAAGCATATTAGGAACGTGCTATAATGGTTCAAGTTCAGCTAACAGCAATAAGACTCGCTGCTATTCAAAAAAATACATCCGACATACTTGCCTCATGTCAATCATAAATAAACAGCTTGGAAATTTCTTTGACCATTGACTAGAAATGTTGGTATGCCAATATCATTCTTTCGGTTTTCTCATTCTTCTGATCCTGCTACCTATGATAGAGGCACTTTTAACAGATCTTATATATTCTTGAATTTTGCATGTTATTAAGTTTCACGACTTTTCTGCAAAACCGGCAGTGAGCAAAAGTTAGATCATGTTCTCTTCTTCTTGATAAACGCACCCACATCTATTCTTTATTTCCTATAGCCAAGATGGTAAATGGCAGGTTTCTGAGTTTATGGTAACTATTTCCGTGAATCTTTCTCCGATGCGAACTATTAAATCCAGGTTTCCTTTTCCAGGTCAATTAGGTTCAGAAAGAGCCTTACAAGCAAATTATTTGACAGAACAGCATGAATGATAAAAGCTCTCATGTTGAAGGGCTCAAAAGTATTTCTACAATGACAAATACCCCACTCAATATTGTAAGGGGCTGATTTAAATCCATTTGGCATATTTATCTCTAGTGTGGAGATATTCCAATGACATGAAACCTTTTGATATGAATTGAAAACTATCTAGAGCTTTCCGATGTATTTCCTTGAGTAACACTTAAAGAGGAGAATAGATAAGCTATATAAGAGATGCTTCACTATAAAGGGACATAAACAGTTTTTCCTGTAAAGAACGTGTAGTGCAACTTCCATACAGAAGTAATCGCAATTTATGCCCGCCATGTGAGCCTTTCTTTTACCAAGCATTTTGATGCATCAAACTCTACTAGTTAAGTAGCAATTATAAGATACTTATTGTTCATGCAATATTGCATGAGAACAATAATCACATGCTTTTATATCATTGATGATGAATCATTGCTGCAATGTACAGGTGGAAATCTCCTTTGCATCACCGCAATTGTCCCATTCACAAGCATTCTCCATGGAAAAGGCCCCCAAGTCACTTCAACAAAATATCCCCTCAGAAAGTAGATTCTTCAACTACATATCACTTCAGAAGTAAGATGGATGAAATTTCACAGAAATAATCAAGAAACATTATATTTCCACAATGATTTCAGTGGAGCAAAGTTACTTGGCCAAGTATTTTTGTTATGCTGATTATCAACTAAAAGAAACAACGGTTTCACGTAGCTCGTCTCTGCAGGAGAGATCCTCAGTTATTCCAGATGGGCAGGACAAGAATTCAGCTGAAATCGTTAACTTGATGAGTATAATTTAGTTCCTAAGCCTTCCTTCTTCACACAATTCCATCTTGATCTGTATGATTTAGCTCCTATGCCATTCAATGTGCAAACACTAGTGTCTTGATCAGTATGATTTAATTCCTATGCCTTTCCATGTTCCAGCACTTCCATCTTGGTCAGCATGATTTAGTCCCTAGGCATTTCCATGTTTACACACTTCCTTTGTTATTTTTTCATTCCCTCTTCTTTCTCTCAGATTTAATTCTCCTCTTTTTCCACCATATCTGTGTTCAACTCCCCTCTCACTAGTTAAAATTTTCCCCAAGTGATAGCATGTAGAAGATGTGTTTCATAAGAGAATACAACAATAAATTGTTATTAAAGGCTCGCCTGGTCCCAAGGCTCAAAAGGTCCCAACTTTGGCTCCTCGCATAATACAAGCAACACTCTTTTAGTCTCAAAAGCTAAGGCTCAAGAAAGGCTCACGAAAGCCACCCCTTATTAGTATTACTTTCAAATTATGGTGCAAACATGAGTCTCTTAAAATTTATGATATTTAATGTTTGTAATAACCATAATAGATTATTTTAACTTCCTTTTCTGATAATGTTAATTTAGTACAATGAAGTGTTGTACTTCAACTTGCATTTTAATTTATCAGAGATTTTTTTGATACAACAAAGATAGAAAGTTAGCTCCATTAATGATTCTATCTTTTATTTGAAATTTTTTTTTTATGCTTTATTGCTTTGCACAATCAAAATTTTGATTGCATAATTTGTTTAATCTTCCGAATTGTTCAATTTAAATTGTTAATATTGTACAAATTCTAATGAATGGTTCATACCTAAAACAGTTGACATACAAAGATTTAATATAAATAAAATATGTTATTAGTCGGTCCATAAAATATAACTTTTGATATTATGTTTTCAAATATTCATAAAAACTTCGTTGTATGTAACAAGTGCCACAATTCAATAAAGCTTGCACTGCACCTTGCGCCTCACGGCTTAGGCCCTAGCAAATCTTTGAGCCTTGGGCCTTAAATAATACTCTAATAAAATGAACAAATAATGTTGATATAGTATGACAACAAGAAAAGGGAAGGTTTTGAGAGCAAGCAATCCAATGACAATGAGTAGCTTTGGAAATACAGACAGAAATCAGGAGGACCATTCAATACCATCCCAAACCCTAAGAGAGGTAAATGATAGATTTCCTATTTTTTGGGTTGAAAATGAGCATGAACCAAATCTAGGTTAAACAAACACAATAACCTCGTTGTTCTTCTTCACAATTGATGTGTAGAAGAGAAACATTGTAGGTGCAAGCAAAGGACAGCATAGTAATAGGCTAACTGCGAGTCTTTATTCAATGACTCGATAATATCACGCATGGGATCATAGGCCCTTTAACACAGAAGAACATGAAAACAAATATTTAGAAGAAAAATTACAAATTAAACACAGATAAATCAGAACTAAATGATAAAGCTTTCTTAAATAAAAAAATATTTTCCTCTGGTCATCCTGGATTTCCACATGCATATGTGCATAATTGCCTCTTAAGCCTATCTTGTCTTGATCATTTAGAGAGAGTACATGATGCGTCAGGTCGCTAGAATTTTCTTTGGAGAGAGTTTGATAGCATTCCATTGATGTCACGTTTGTAAGCTATTTTTGGAGGACATTGTGAACTCACATTAAGCTTTCTTCTGCATTTCATTGATCAAGCAAAGTTGATCAATCATTGTTCAAGAGATTTGCTTCATATCTTGTGGGTGAGAAACTAAGGAAATGTGACATGTTGGTACCTACTTCCAGATTTGCCTATTATAGTTCTATTAAAAGAATTCAAAATTGGCCGGGATTTCCTTTCACAGCAATTGGGAAGTCTTGGGTATTCCTACGTATCCATTAGATAGTGATTTTCAAGGAAACAATGACAAACATGCATCCCAAATTGGGATTTGGATGCAGCAATCACAATAATGACACATCAAATTAAATTACCAGAGAGATATGAAGCAAAGCATGCAAGGGCATGGCATAGTCACACCAAAAGCAAAAGATAAGAATTCAAGAAATAACTAACCTCAGTTTTACCCTGTAAGATTGGTTTCCCATACAAAAGCTCTGCAAAGATACAACCAACAGACCACATGTCAACAGCTGGACCATACTTAGTGGCTCCAAGCAGCAATTCTGGTGGTCTGTGAATCAATATCAACTCTAATTAGCTGATTTAGAAGTTCTTTTATGCAAGCTCGGTCTTGTATGTTGCCATACAATGTACCAATTATACTTCAATGCTTTTACCTATACCACAAGGTAATGACACGGTTAGTGATATTTGCATTTTGGTCATGGATAAGTAAGCGCGCTAACCCAAAATCTGCAAGCTTTAGATTTCCCTCATTATCTATAAGAAGGTTAGAGCCTGCAAGAACAAGTTCCCAAAGATATAAGGGATCAAATATGGATAAATTGAAGAATCAATTGTGGACCCTAGTAGTAACCTTTGATGTCACGATGAAGTACGTGATTGATGTGACAATAGTGAAGCCCTGTCAATAGTTGCTTCATATAACACTGAAAAGCAATATCATTAGCAAATTGACCAGTGTTGATTGGTCAGTATTGATATACAATATCCTATTTATAAGCTTACGATACTTTGATCTGTGGGATAGAAAATCTCAATCCAGGACGATCAGCAAGTCCTGTTAGGTCATGATCCATGTATTCAAAGACCATGTAAATGCTGCCCCCGTATTTGTTACCATCTGTACACCCGGGAAGATTACCACACATTAGACATTCCCTTGTAGATGTATCAATAAACAATAGACAAGCAACACATTGAGGAACCATGTCAAAGATATAACAAAAATCAACCTAAGAATAAGATAACATCCTATGAAAAGTACATTACCTGGATTCCCTTGCTCATCCACCTCAGGACCTTGAACATATCAGTCAAAAAGTTCAAATCATAAGCAAAATTCATAACATAATATTCGAAATTATAAGAAAATTTTTGAGAAACAATGTACCTAGAGAAGTCACAATCTCTTTCAGCTTAATAACATTTTCATGCTCCAGCTTCTTTAGAATTTTAATTTCTCTGATGGCAGTTATAGGAAACTGCAGAAACAAACAAAAGAATTACCAGATAATCAAATAAAGATATTGTGTGCCATCTCCTGGTATGAGATAACCTATTACACATTTCTTTCATTAAAGATTATAATCAACTAAGACAAAACAGCAATCAAGAGAAAGAAGACTACCCCTTCTTTCTCGTTGTCCATCCGTATCTTCTTCAAAGCAACAATTTCCCCTGTTTTAATTTCTCTAGCCATGTAGACTTGGCTGGACAAAGGAAGACCAAGGAACAGAAGGGCATCAAACATTATTGAACCTAAATCATTAATAATAGAACCAACTCATAATAGGAGGAGATGCAGAAAATTGCTGGCAGCAGATTCTTCTAGTGAAGAAAAATATACAGAATGATACATAGTTAAGATCATTCCACAATAACCACTTTGTCTTCATGAAATGATTTGTGAATAATATTTTTTCATGATTCTATAATATGCAAGGTCCAAATATATAGATAGGTTGAAACGAAATCTTAGACAATCTGGGAAAAAAATCCTCAGTAAAAGGATAGTCATTTTGACATACATCCAGACAAGTGCTAGGCAATTATGCAAATAAGGGATAGTGTTACAACTTACAAAGAACCCCATGGAAAAGTCCTTGAGTCTCAGCAAAACTAAATGACTCAGCAAAAAGGTCTTTCTACACTTTTCCCAGTCTTAATATCTTCTTACAGATTCCGCTTTGACTCCAACTCAATCCTTCTAGAACAATTGTTCAAGTTTGACACATTCAACATGATACACCAAAACAATAGATAAGTTTCTCAAATGTTTTTCCTCATGATTTAAATACCTTAAACTCAAACACCTAAGTTCAATACGGTGCTATAAGTCAATGCTCTAAGAACTAAGATTAATTATGAATGTTAGGACTTATTTTGGTCATGATATGAAAAGAGTTTGAGCAATTGGATCTCAATTACATCATTCCATAATCCATGGTTAACGTAGATGTTGAATCCCACATTGATATTGGGCCCCCCGACATCTGTTCACAGTGGTTTGTCAAAGTCCACCTTGCGCATGAGGAGGCATGTTGAATCCCACATCACTTGTGTTACTTGATCCTAGGCAATATATAAGTCTAAGGATAATTCTCCTCTCTTCAGGGCGTCGTTTGAGAGTGGGTTAGGCCCATTGGGTCTCTAAATGGTATCATAACTAGACTTTTTATCTGATGTTGGGTGTGTTGAATCCCACATCAATGTTGGGACCCCAATATCTATTCTCATTGGTTTGTCAAAATCCACCCTGCGCATGAGGGGACGTGTTGAATCCCACATTGATGTTGGGCCCCCCACTATCAATTCGCAGTGGTTTGTCAAAGTTCACCTTGCGCATGAGGAAGTATGTTGAATCCCACATCACTTGTGTTACCTAATCCTAAACTATATATAAATCTAGCAGTAATCCTCCTCTTTCAAGGCGTCTTGTGTAAGGGAGTTAGGCTCATTCGGTTTCTACAGTAGAAGAATCCAAAACTCAAAAGGACTATTGCATTCTTAACCTACATTCATGGATGAGACAAGGACCTGTGCATTGGCCTTTTCCCTACCTATACCTAATTTATAAGAGTCGTTCATAAAGTCTTTATCCCACTTAAGCGGGGTCGACTACACAAATCCCCTATTAGAACCAATGCAACCAAATCCTTCATATTGTTTGTTCCCAATTTTTTTCCAGGTCTACCCTCTAATAGCACCTTCACTCCTTCTTCTAGTTGGTCCATCCACAGGTAACCTATGTATATAGTTCTATACACGAACCATCTTATTTTTTATCATCTCATCCTCAATATGTGCTATTGCTAATGCCTCTATTACATGGAAGGTATTTATATGCGCTATTCTAATCTTCGGGCATGTTTCTCATTTACCACCCAACAATAACAATCAGAGGGTGATATAAAATTGTCGCTATAATATAGGTCGGTGTTTTAAAAGGCACAGGTGCATAACGGGCCTTTTAACTTATCCCGAGCGAGGCATAGGGCATAAGCCATATGAAATATGTTTTTTTAATATTTTAAAATTTTATAATAATTAATTGTAGAAGGTAACAAAAAAGAGAACAAAATAGTAAATAAAATAAAGACACCAATGGTCAGGCGACACAATACGATCAACTGTCAAATTACATTGAGGCCATTGTCGATGCCAACCAGGGTGTCGTGTAGGTGCCAGGCACAGCCCAAGCTGAGGGAGACCGCAGCGGATCACCAGAGTTGCCCAGACTGGCCGGCACTAGCACCAACGCTGAGGCTAAGGGATTGTCGCGCCGACGACAAGCCCAGGGAACAGCCTCACATCACCAATGCTGCCCAAACTGGCCGGCGACATTGCCGGAGCCAACGCCAACGCCAAACCTTCTGGAGGCTAGGCCTCTCCAGCTAAGTTGTGTGCCATGGCCATGGATGCGCTAGCGACTGCACTGCACGTTGCCACCGCTGTCCAAACCCAGTAGCGATGAAGCCAAGAGGCCAACGCGCGTCGCCAGCGCTGCCTAGGTTGGCTTGCACATTGCCTGCGCTAACTAGACTGGCGCAACCCGGTTGGCACGGTCGTGAGCATCGCCTATAACCGGCACTGTGACAAATGCCACCTACACCAACGCAGGTGGTAGCGATTTTATTTTGCCACACCACAAGTATGTGGGTCAAGTTTTAATAGTATAGAGTGAGTAGAATGCCGTACCCACAGGGGGATTGATTTAAATCGTCGTTAAGTACCGCGATTATCGTAATACAACTTTATCTAGGTGACCAAATTTTAGATTTATAAAAATAAAACTAAAACAATTATAAAATCAAAAGCAAAATAAAATATGGATTTCCGATGCACAATTGTTCTAGGGGCTTGATTTCATCTCGTTATTCCCATGTCATCCTATTAAGCAATTATTAGTCAATTTCATTCATTCAATAATCAAGGTCACTCGTGCTCCCTCACTACCTCTCCCAAGTGTCAAGTGAAAGAATATGCAAATAATTCAATACCAATATCCTTATTTAGTATTTAGGTGAGAACATTCTTTATACCCCGACCTTATAGATTACCCAAATTTTAAATATCTCCCGATCTATTAAAACTTACGTTGTGCTTAACCTAAATCTGAACCCGAAAATACTTCTCCCGAGTGTCAAATCCCAAATTCTCGAATCAACCAAGATATCATATGGAAGCATAACTTAGAAGCATTAATAAGGCAAACACAATTGAATAGAAATCCTAGTTAATAAATCTAAAACTTGATCACCTCCTGGTCTCATAAAATCCTAAATTCCCAACTCGATTACCTAGGTGTTGATCTCCTCCCGAACTCACAACAACCTAAATTATGCACTCTCAATTCCGGTCACAAACTCAATCTCTATCGAGCATAAAATTCACAACCTAAAATCATCTAACTCATTGGCCACATGAATCAAACGCACGCATTAAACATAGAGAGGCATAAAATTGAATTAAAAATAACAATTAACAAAATATTCAAAACATGGTTCAACGAGACTACATCAAGCCCTAAATATGAATTTTAACACAACATAGCGGATTCCATAACTAATCTTTTCAAGAAATTCATAAATGCAAACATGTTCGACACAATATCACAAATACAAAATTCAATAAAGATTATGGTGAGAGAAAAAAGAGAAAACTTCTTTTTGGCGGAGATGAGCTTCAAATCTTCAAATCGTCAATGATCTTCACTCCAAGCTCCTTATCTAGCATTTTTGTGCCTCCAATGGTGTTTTTTCCCCCAATCTCACCACCTTAGGGTTTGAGGCATAAGGTGATATATATAGGGTTCAGGTCCGCGAATTGGCACCGCAGCCCCGTGTTTTCGCACTGCAACGCGAAGCTTCTAAAAAATGGTCATAAATTTCTCGTCCGAACTCTAATTGAGGTAATTCAAGATGATTTGGAAAGCTGAGATAGAGATCTACAACTTTCATGTTTTGCATTTTTCCAAAATTAGTTTGCATCGTGGTCAAAAACGGGCTTGAAGTTTGTCGAGCGGTGTGGCGGCGTGAATTGAACTCGCATTGCAGCGCCATTTGGTTGGCGTTGCAACCCCAAAACACGGTGGGTTGGGAACTCGCGCTGCAGCGCCATTTTGTCGGTGCTACAACACCAACTCACGCAGTTCAATGTTCACAATCACACAATTTACTGTTCACGCGGTTCACTATTCATGCATGCGGGGTACTGTTCACGCTTCCGTTCAGTTCATCTTGATTTCTTCACTTTTTCCGATTTGCTCCAAACCAACGCCACTTTGTTCTCTTCTTCTTTTCGCGCTACATCCCCAATTTTCACACTGCAACCCCAACGTTCTTGCCAAATCCACTGTTTTTCTCCGCTGCGGCCCGGACTTCCTGATCCAATTGCCATATTTTCACCTTTTCTCCCATTTATTTATGATTCCTACAAAATAACACAAAAATACATTATACTTACAAAAATACTTGAAAACTCACAACTATTTGGATATAAAAGTACTTGATTTGTTGGTAAATAAATCACTCATCAGCAGGCCCATCCCATACCGCAGGGGTTCACCCATGATCTCACTGTGCCGCAGCAGTTTGGAGCCATTGTCGCCCTGCGCTGTCGACTCAAAATCTAACACCAATCACAACCCACGTGTCACAACAATCCGGCACTGGTGCCCCACATTCACTTGGTCTGGCACCTGCGCAAGCGCACCAAGTACAAGGATTTCGATCTTGAAGCCAAGTTGAAAGACACTAACACCCGCGAGGCCCTCAGAGAGCTGGGCCGTGGTAAAGACCTATTTGATTTGGGATTCTAGGGAGATTGTAGAATGGAGGATGGAAAGCAGTGCCTGCGAGCATGTATCAACCACGTGCCCCCATCTACTTGCAATAAAGGAAAGTTGCAAACTAATTGGGTTAACTTGATCTCAAACATAAGCTAATTATGGAAACCTTTTATACTATGTCCTTAATGGTATTTAATGATATTATTAAATCACCATTACAAATAATATTATAAATTGAATTGAAAATTCATTCAAATAGACAAAAAGAAAAACAAGAAAAGCTACAGAGTAATCCCTGACACAAGTAAAGACAATCTTTACAAATATTGAGCCTTAGCTTAGAAACAAGTTTGAGGTCACTCAATCATCTCAATGACTGTGTGACTTAGCTTTCTCTCTCGTTTTAGCTAGTTGACCATCATTTCCTCTCCCTTTCCCAAGCTTTCTTGGTCTATTCAAGTGTAACGTCCTCTAATTATTAAAACCCTTCTGTAAACCATCAAAATTTTGACAACCATAGTAGGGATTCATAGAAAAGAATGGCACAAACACAAGTCAACTTAAAAATAAGCGAGAAGAGAGTTCCGAAAATCAAAGCAACTTTGTGCCACGTGAACATGATCCTCAAAATCCAACAAGCAATGAACAAATGCCCATGGCACCCATCAATCAGATCGGAATTGCTGACATTGCTTCTTCTATGGAACAGGCTCGCATAGCTTTGATCCAAGCACTAAATGCCATTCAAGAAACTAGCCACCCAGCCCCGGGACCAACTCTCGTGGGTAGCAACCCTAACGGAGCACCAAGGAACCCAAATTTAGGTTTTTCTATCAAACATGTCATTGAACAATTGCAATAACCAAAGGCTTGCACACCTGCTAGCGAGGAATTACAATTACCTCACGTATAGACATCGGTTGTGTATTATCTACCCGCTCTGCCAAGAGCCAAATTCGCACACTAGAAGAGGTGAAAGCTCCTATTCAGATGCCCTCATTTTCCACTATTGATTTTGATTTCCGACCAAAGTACTTGAAAGCTATTTATCGCGAGCCATATCCAATTTATTTCATGCCTCGAAACTTACATCTTTATGATGGATAATATGGAAATCCCAAAATGCACATTAATCGTTTACATGGTAGTGATCCTAACTTTAGTCTTAAAGAATCCTCAAAATCATTGAAGATCATGCCTACGGTTGGTACGATAAACTGTCGGTTGAATCCATCTTATCACGAGAAGACCTGATGGCCTACTTCTACGCCAAATTCTTCCAAGGCAAGCATGACCTCACATTGTCAACTCCCACCAAAGAAACCCAGAGACTAGACTAAGATGTCGGCTTGTATCTTTCCCGCATTCTTGTCCAGACATCTGTCCAGCAGTTTCAAAGCATGTTCCTAACAGTTGGGGTGTCAACTCACTTTTTGCCTATTTATTTCAGAATTGTAATTGGGTTCATCAGAGATTGAATATTTTTCCTGCAACCCTTAACCGGAGTATAGTGTGTTTCTTTTTTTTGGCTGAGTAATAAAACAACGTTGGCTTTGGCTGTAATTTTTGTGTGTTCATACCATTTCTGGTGCGTGCATGCGCCGATTTGCTTTGACATCAGTGTTGCCTAAGCAAAGTGGGTATTAGAGGAGGGCTACGAAATAGTCGTTGTATTAGGTGTAAACGAGCGTCTTGAATCGTTGGAAGACTACGAAGAAGCACCCACAGTGCTGAGCGGAGCCTATCTATCCAGTGTGCTGAGATACGGGTAGAGATCGCAAACCTCAGGATCTTGTTTGAAGATTTTTGTAGTGACACTATTGTCAGAATTAAATCATGTTTAAGGAGGATTTTTTATTGGTGAAAAAGGCCGATGTTGGACAGGGCGCATCGAGAGACGGTCCAACATGGGTGAAAGTGTCGGATCCAAAGGCATTTTCTGGCACGTTGAGTGCTAAGGAATTAGAAAAATTCTTGTGGGACATGGAGCAATATTTTTGAATTGCTCGTGTTTCTAAAGACAAACAAATGTCTATGTCAAGCACGTTCATGGCCTGTGACGCCAAATTGTAGTGGTGAACACGTGTAAATCAAGACGTGGGCTGACTTAAAGAAGGAATTGAGAGAGTAATTCCTTCCCACAAACTCGAATCGAGTGGCCTGAGATCGGTTGCGAAAACTCAACCACACTGATTCATTGCATAAGTATGTTAAACAATTCACTTCTTTGATGTTGGACGTGAAGAACATGTCGGAGGAAGACACTCTTCAACTTTACTTTTGGCTTGCAAACGTGGCCGCAGGCAGACAACAGGGTTTGCATAATCTACAAACTGTTGTGGCAGCAATAGACGACCTTACCAACCATAATCTGACAAAGGATGACACCATATCTGACCGGAGGACCAGAAAACGGCGGAAAGGTAAAGAGAAGGTAAATGGAGGATCGAAGGAATGGAAGAGTAGGGGCATGGAAGCACTTGTTTCCAAGGGTTCCTCAACAAAATGCCAAACCAAGACGGCTGCGGGCAAGAGTCGGGGTTGTTTCATATGCAACGGTCTTCACCGGATGAAGGATTGACCAAAGAAAGAGAAGTTCACAGCGCAAGTTCAAGAGGAATTGAGGATGAAGGCTCTGAATCTGAGGAAGCACGCATTAACACAATGGTGCTGGTGGACAGCAAGCAAACCAAGAAGGATCAGAAATCCACTAAGTGATAAAGCTGGTTTGGGACATGGGTTCTGGGAACCACCCTATATTCAGTAGTGGAATATAACCTAGTAATCGAGAGGTTCCTAAACAAGGATGTTGTGGACGCAAACGGGCTAGCATTTAGCCTGGTCACATAAGCGTTTTGTGGCAAAGGCATTGCAATGAGTTGCAACATGCTGGAAATGAGTCTGCGAGCAAATTGATGAAGGTTGTGGCAGCAACTTTGGTGTACATGAATGCCAAAATTAGAGAGTCAAAGCAAGGGTCGATCCAACGAGGGAGTCGGATTCTTTTGGTGGGGGTGGTTTATTAGCACTGAAAAAAATATATATATATATATATATCATGACACAGACTTGGTCCACTTTTTAACCAGACGTAGTGCATGCGACACCAAACGAAGGCCGTTGGTACAAAAGGCACGGACTTTGTATATATTTCTAACCGGACGTGGTGCACACGGCACCAAAAGAAGGCGTTGGTACAAAATAGATGCGGAGCTTAACTAAAGTTCAAAGCTAGATGAATGTTAAGCAAGGACAACTATCGATTGGTAAAACGTCGGCGCAATGGTGCCAAGTTGAGGTAACTTGGCACAAAACGTAGGCATGCAGCTAAACCAATGAGTCAACCGTGAGCAGGAGTCCACTGTTAACTCCATTATGACTCCTCGGACGTTCTAATGTCTATTGCTGTTACTTGAGTTTTTTTACATAAAGTATTATAAGGGGATTCCCCTCCCTCCAAGCCCTCGGTGTGGCAAGGTACCTGGGCGTGCTAAGGGGCGTTAACACACCAAGATAAGGTGTAAGGCATAGCTTACACATGGTGGGAAGCTTGGGATAAGGGACAACCAACAATATCGTGTTGAGGCATAAACCAAAACACGACGCGTCAGCGGACAACGGCATCGCAGGGAAACACCAATAGGCATTAGGCGTTGCTAATCTAAGATCAAGGAGACCCTAGGGACAATGCTAGGATCAGTGCCATGGGCGTGGCATGACGCCGAGCAAGAACTTGGAACGGGGTTAAGGCAACAAACGTCAACATAAATCGACATGCGTTGGAAAAATGGGACGTCTTTGGGCAATACAGAGGGGCATTGGGCAGCATTGGAACGAGGTACTAGACAACGTTGGCAAAATGGGAGGACATTAGGCAACGTTGGTATATATTAACGGCGTTGGCATATAGTGCAAGACAATCCTAGGCGCAATGCTAGAATTGAGCTTCATGAGCACGACATGAAACCAAGGGAGATCTTGGTGAAGGATCAAAGGCAAGGCGGACAAAATGTCGGCGCAAAGCCATGTTCTGACTATAGTTCTACAGGCAACGTGACAGACCGTTCAGGCGCAACGGTGCGTTCTAGTTAGAAACATACATACGACATAGTGAGTCGTAGTGTCACACTCACAAGTTCAAATTTTGCAAAAGAATTTTTCACACCTGTGATGGTTTGGTTGCCCACCAACCACTCAGCTGCTCATTTGTTCCTGAACAACACACTGTCACACCAACCCAACGCACTAACACGTACCAGAAACTATATGAACACACAACGATTATAGCCGAAACAAACTTTGTTTTATTACTTAGCGAAAACAAGGAAACACATACACTATTTCTAGCCAAGGGTGGCAGGAACATCAACTCATTACTCTCCCTTACAAAATCCGAAAACACATACACAAGATGCAGTTGATAGCCCCAATTGTTAGAACGCATGGCCTAAAACTATGAACATGTCGGACTGATGGCACATCATGCATGTTGGGACAATTACTTAAGCCAGTTTTTCTAGCTAGCACACATAACTACCCCACACGCCCAGCACATGTCCAAGAAACTGCCCACACTTAGTTAATTTTCACACATTAACTAAGCACCAACTGCCCAGCTCAGCCTACTGTTTCGTTGCATCTTGGTGCATCGCTGCGCCCAACGACTTACCACCACCGTATGCATTTTTCTAACCCAAACGCATTGTTGCGCCCAACAGCGTGTCATGCCACCCACATGACACCGATCACAATATGGCGTTACGCCCACGTTCTGTCTGCCTTGCCTTGGTGGCACACCAAAATCTTCCGTTGGTTAATGCCGCGCCCATGAAACCCAATCCTAGCGTCACGCCTAGGATTGCCTCGCACCATATGCCAACACTGCCAATATGTACCCACATTGCCCAACGGCACACCATTTTACCAACGCGTGCCTAACGCCTTGGTCCAACGTTGCTTGTTCCTCCAACGTGTGCTCCCGCATGTAGACACTCATTGCCTTGGCCACGTGCCAAGGTCTTGCCTGGTGTCATGCCACACCCATGACATCAATCCTAACATTGTGCCTAGAATCACCATCACAATACCCAATACCCGCTGAAGTTTTCCCACGACACCTTTATCCGTCGACGCATCGTTTCTTGGTTTACGCCTCAAACTGATATTATTGGGTAAGCCTTACCCAAGCTTCCCACCATGTGTAATCCATGCCTTACACCTTGCCTTGTCGTGCCGACACCCCACAGCATGCCTAGGGTTTGCCTTGACTTGGGTCTGGAGAGAGGGGCACCACCCTTATAATACTTTAAGCACAATAATTCAAAGCAGTAGACATTAAAATGCCTGAAGAGTCGTAATGGAGTCAACAGTGGACCCCTGCCCACGGTTGACTCATTGGCTTAGCCGCGCACCCACATTGTGTGTCACGTTACCCCAACTTGACACTATTGTGCCGACATTTTGCCAACCGAGATATGTCCTCACCCAACATTTGCCTACTTCAAACTTTGGTTAACCTCCGCGCATATTCTTTGCCAACCCACTGTTTAGTGCCACATGCACCACGTCCGGTAACAAAATGCACCAAGTCCGTGCCAACTTGTCCTCCAGTTTTGTTAAGGGCTAATAAACCAACTCCACCAAAAAAATCTAACGCCCTTGTCGGATTAACCCCAACTCGACCCTCTGGTTTAACATTCACACATGCAAACATTGCAGTTTTCTTATTCTGCCTGCAGTCTTGTCTCCAATCTGTTGCAACACGTTTGTCACAAAACGCCTCTGTGATCGAACTGATCACCAGCCCTTTTGCTTCCACAGCATCCTCGTTTGGAAACTCCTTGACAACCAGCTACCTCTGGTTATGGTTCACCACAGAAGATGTGGTGGTTCTCAGTACCCCATGTTCCAAATCAGCTTTATCACTTAGCCGATTTCAGACCGTTGCCAGTCTGGTTGTTGTCCACTAACAACATTGTGTTGACGTGCATCATCTTACCTTCAGAGCTTTCATCCTCTAATTCCTCTCGAACGAGCATCGCCATCTTCTCTTTTCTTGGATAGTCTTTCATCAGGTGAGGACCGTCACATATAACGCAACGCCGGCTCTTGCCCATAGCCGTTTTGGGTTGGGTTTTTGAAGAGGAACCCTTCGAAATAATAGCCTCCACGCCTTTGTTCTTCCATTCTTTCGCTCCTTTGTTCTACTCTTTGCCTTTCCGCCATGACTTGTTGAAGAGTTTATACTCCTCCGACATGTTCTTCACATCTAACATCAAAGAAGTAAACTCTTTGACATACTCATGCACAAAATCAGTGTGCTTGAGTCTCCACCAAAAGTGCGACATGCTCCAACGAGACAGGAAACTCTCATCATATGGGATTGTGTGCCAGGATCATCTGATGGAAACAATCCCAGGAACAAGTTTGAATCTCCATAGAAGCCGTCCAACATGGAACGATAGTGCCAATTTCCAGAGGTTCCGCAATAAAGTCCAAGAAACGATACTTGTAAAAAATTAGAGGTTTACCTAAATGGTACCCTTTCTTCCAACACACGCTACCCTCCAGAGAGTCAACTGCGTCATCAAACAATAGATACGTTCCTATGCGACCAGATCTATATGGCCAAGCCAAGTCAGCACTGAGATAAATTTCTAATGCAAAGGTCAGTCTGCAAGTTTCAAAGTTAGACATATTATGGGGCGTCGTTCCAAAGTTCAAGCCACATGCACATTCTGAGAAACGATAAGGAAGGTAAATATAAAGTAAAGCCCTAGGACCACCAAGAAGCATGTCAACAATACAAGTGACAACCAAAAAAAAAAAACAGATGGTATGTACTTGCCTTACAAGCAGTGTAGTCAGAGTCAAGCACAAGGGGTCAAATGTAGAAGGTAACCCAAAAAAAAAGTAAATAAAATAAAGAACATTGAGGGTCCAATGACACAACCCGAGCAACTATCAAGGCCATTGTCGGCATCAGTCAGGGCATCGTGCTGGTATTAGACACCGCCCACGCAAAGTGGGACCACCGCAAGTCGTAGACGCCGCCCAGACTGGCCAGTGCCGATGTAGGCACAGGTGTTGAGGCCAAGAGGTCCTCGTGCATCATCGGTAGTGTCATGATTGACCGACGACATCAACGGTGCTTCCCTAAGCCATACGAACTTCAATCCATACGCAAGACACTAACACCCACAAGTCCCTCAAAGAGCTAGGCCACGGTAAAGACTCAACTGATTCAGGATTGTGCGCAAATTGTGGAATAAAGGATGGAACGCGGTGCCCAGGGGGACATGTCGACCAAGCGCCCCCATCTGCTCGTACATAAGGGAGAGTTGCCAACCGGTTGAGAAGACTTGACATCGAATGTAAGCTACTTTATTTATTGTGCCATTAATGATATTTAATGACATTTTTAAATTAACGTTAGATATTAATATATTATAAATGGAGTTGAAAATTCATTTGGACAAGCAAGAAGAAAAAGCAAGAAAAACTAAAAAGTAATCCTTGACACAAGTAAAGACAATCTTTACAAATATTGAGCCTTAGCTTAGAAACAAGTCCAACGTCACTCAACCATCTTAATGATTGTGTGACTTACCTCTCTCTCTCTCATTTTTGTGAGTTAACATCGTTTCCTCTCCCTTTCCCAAGCATTCTAGGTTTATTCTAGTGTAACGGCCTCCAATTACTAAAATATTCCTTTGGTACTTTCTAACCCTCAACTATATATATATATATATATATATATAAGATGGGGAAAAAACAATTGACAACATGTATACAAAATTTATGCTAAGTCATTAGTAAAACAATGAAATGTAAGTAAGTAAAGATGCAATTTCAATTCTTGCAAGAGATATCTATTTAATCATTCAATTGGAAGATAAGGGAAGATCAACACGTTTGACCATATTTTAGGCTATTTCTAATAGGAACTTAAGTTATTTTAAATGTTAACCTTAATTTAACTTAAAATAACTTAATTTTAATTATCATTTAATTCAACGAAATAAAAAAATAAACAAATAATGAAAAAACCCATTGGGCTGGCCTTGGGCTTCACCCATTTTTTAAGCATAGTTCTTTGCCTAGAAGCTTGAGGCGTACGCCCAATGAGCATTTTGCTCCACTCATACCCCGAGGACATTTCTACTATGCGCCGCCTCGAGGCTCACCCAGAAAACGACTTTTGCAACAGTAGGTCTGACAAAATTTCAGCCACAAGTTCAATGGTATTCTACAAAGACATGTGATTTCAATAGTCTTTCTTCACTTTAACCATCATGGATTAAAGAGTGTCTTTTCACAATTCTAACTTATTATTAAGACCTTCTCTAATTTACTTATAATTATATATCCACTATAAAGAAATAATAGCATAGCTCTGCATCTCGAATATGTTTTAAGTACTTATGTCACTAAAACAAAGAGTTAAAAACTTAACCCCGACCTTAATCTAAACCTATACTAATAAAAAATGCACATGCAACCCTCCTATTATTGTTTGAACACTAGCAAGTATTTTTCCATCCATGTCCTTTAAGCATATTAATATAAACACTAGATGTTGCCTTTAAAAAGAAAAAACTCATAGTACTTCTATCGGTACTCAATAATGAGCTTTTCTTAAATCCACAAAAACAACATACAAAAACCCTTTCTTAATTTGTCTATAAGTCACCATAAAACTAATTCTCCTTTATGTTTGTCTCACACCTCTTTCGTATTCTATGAAATCATATGCTTTATTCTTGTCCTGTGTATGACTTTGAATGTCCTATGTTTTTGTGACATAGGCATAGGTACCAAAATATTGTTCTCCAATAATTTAATATACATTTATTCTCGATTACGTTACTAAAGAGCTAAGGGAATAATTCTAGCCAAATATAGCTGTCGAACACACAAGGTGCACCGAGGCTCAAAAATCTCATTGATACAATGATACCTACGTGCAAAACACAAAGTGAAGCACACGTAAGATTTCACTTAAGTGCATTTTAATACAAGACATGTAAAATATATATATATATATCACTCAAAAAATGGATTATAAAAAATAAAGCTCTATCAATACATTGTTATAAAGATCCATATAAGTAGATATGTTTATTGAACCATATAAAAATCTAAGCAGGTTTAAATGTCAAAATCTTCTAATATTTTTATTATCAAGATGTCCAAGAAAGCAAAATCAACAAAATATTTCCAAAGGCACGGCTCAAGTGTTCTACAAATAACAATAATCAATGGCAAAGCCAGGAATCGACATGAACAAAGGCACAATTGAATAAAATTAAATTACTAGGGTATTAATAACTAAATTTAAATTTTTTGGGGCACTGATAAAAAAATTGAAACATAAGGGTAGTAAGCACATTTTTTCAGGAGGGGCACGAGCCCCCTTTGCCAATACTGGCTTTGCCCGACCATACTAGTGTTGAACTTTTGTAATTGAAAGGATGAGATTCAATCTTTTGTAATAGAGAGATGTGCGAAAACTTGGGGCTTATTTTGGTGGCTTAGTATGCATATCAAGTGTAGACAAAAATCCATTGAACAACTTAAATCAGGTGTGCCTTTCTTGCTCATGGTGCCCTGTGTTTGGGCTCACTACACATGTACCATTTTCAATCTGCCTGACCTGAGGCTAGTTGAGGCGCAAGAGAGAGCCTAGGAGTAAGCCTTTGACAACTGTATGACCTCAAGAATCACACTACAACAACAAGACTCATCACCCAAAGTGCTAGTTGAATATTTGGAATCCTTAAACACACACATAAGCCAAAAATCTCTACACTGCATGAATTGCGGTTTACCCCAATTACATCCCGCACACACATGATATGGGTTTGGGTCGATTTTGATGCTATACAAAACAACAACATGTGTTTTCATCCAAAAGTGCTAGTTAAAGGTAATATTTGAAATCTTAAACCCTAATACAAGCCCAAGTTCTCCCCATAGTATTATCAATGTAGGATATGAGTCTTCACAATAACTCATTGTCGCATCCTTAATCCTGAAATTACTTAAGGCCGGGAATTTAACGACGTCACCAAGGTACTTACTACTTAGTACTTACTAGGGAAAACATAAATATTACCCTAAAAGGTATTTGAAGTAAAACTTTAGCGGAAACAAGTATTTTAAGCATAACTCACTGATACCAAGAACCAATCACTGCCCAAAGTATCTATATGAGTCATAACTCTGATAAAAATACATATTTTTTATGTAGGTTCAAGTAGCAGACTATTTATTAAGTCTTAACCCACCATAATTCCATCCATATCCTTCACGATATATCATAACTTACACCCTATAATCTCAATTTCCCAATATCTCTCCCTCGTCTATTTAATGTCTACCAAATATTAATCATTTATATACTCATCGCATCCACTAACTCCATCATCTTCCCTGTAAATGTTCTTGTATTCTAAGTTGCTCGTTCAATCACATTTTCATTGGAAAAGTTATTTATCCACACTCGACTGTATCCACCTATTTGGTCAATCATAGGCAAGTCCTTTCCAAGCTACACTTAGCCTTCCCTTTCATATTTTATATAGCACTCGAGCATTGGTAGTGCATCCCATCACAAGTAGGGGGTGTCCAAATGTGAATCTAATAGGATTCATTTTATGAAAGATCCAACAAAATGTTATAGTGGTGTTCAAATATCTAAGAAGAACAGAAGTTTCTTTACAATGTAAGTGTCAATGCGGGTGGTTGCATCATGGAAAAACATTGAATGCTCTTTGGTTCGACGAGCAAAATTTATGGACTATGAGGCTATCTTGGAAACAGAAATGGATGTTATATTCTATGAGAAAGCCCAAATCTCATGTTAAGTGACTAAAGCCTAAGCCATTTGAAGTAAACATAATTTCCTGTTACTTAGGCAAAATGACACATGGCCTCCTCCAAAATTTGAAACCAACATCAAACACGGCACAATTCCTTCTGTAGGCATCTGAACAACCTAGTAGAACTCTATAGAATCTCTATAAATGTACCGTGCCTTCCATATAAACATCAAAGACCAGAACAAAACAAAAAAAAAAAAAAAATACGACAATTGACGATTAAATGATTCATATATCTGCGTCTAAAAATAAATGCCGAAACAGTATTCCGGAAATCCATCTTCAGCATTGAAGCACAGCAATGAGAATACTACAAGATTTAGTACTTTTTTGCAACAATTATCATGACATCAAACAAAGTCAAGAGATGTGCTTACTGCTTATACAGGAGAATTGAAGAAGGTACAGAGCTACAGATGATCTAGAGATGCTTTCTGATTCTCCGAATAGCCTTAATGCTTACGAAAAGGCACTTGCTCGATTTCTAGGGAAAATATAGTGGGAATAATAGAGTGAGAAATTCTCCATGGACTTACCCGTACGTTCCTTCACCAATCTGCTCCAGTTTCTCAAAGCAATCGACGCTTCGAGACCCCCGTGAAGGTGACTCCTCCAGATCCAGCTGTCCATAAAGCGGCGCAGCCATCGAATCACCTTCTACATATACAATGAAGAAGTATACATATATATATATATATATACGTGGATGGTAGTGATGTTTAACAATTAGAATCTGCGCGTATCTCACACCAGGATGATTGTGAGGTCCGGCGAACTGGAGAGAACTTCAACGTTCACGTAGCGGTAGAGCGACGGGAATGAAGATCGAGGCCGGGATTCCGCGGTCTATCCAATTCCCAACTCGCAGGACTGTTTTACCGGCTTAGTTGTGGAGGGAATAAATGAACCAGGCCCGGCTTAGGTGTGGGGGCTTAAATGAACCGCGCCGATAGTTCGTTACGAACTAATCTCAACTTCTAATTTAAACTCGTTGACAACACATATTCGACCTCTTAATATTTGTAAATAATTAGAAATAACATAAAACTAGTTTTAGACTTGCATATTACGCACTAAAATATTATTGGTGTCGAAAAATGACAAGCAACCAGTAGTATGGTCTGAAAAGGCACGGCACGTGCGAGATTGTAGATGGCGTGGTGGACTAGAGAATCTGAAGTTTTTGGAGTTTTGGAAGTGACCACAATCCGACATGAGTTCTTGGACCCGACCTAAGATCCTGTTCATACTCCAAGATGAATACTTTTTTGGACTCTGTTTCAATCTCCAAGTCGAGCTTGACTCCTTCACTCTGACCAACTGCACACAGACTCACCGGAGTTGTGCCCGATGAAGTCTTTCCAGCGTGAAAGTAAGTATCCAGGAAAAGGGCTAAGAGTGCTCTAGTGTGAGTACAGAGTGTATACCTTTGGGCATTGGATGTCATGGTGTATTTATAGGCATTGGGCTCAATTAGCGCCACGAGATTAGGTAACTAAGCTCGGGTTAATTAACCTAATTTGTCTCGCAGCCAATGAGCTAGCGGATTATGACTCTAAACATCTAGATTGGGATTTTGGCCCATTTGCAGAAGTCCATGAGCCACCTCACTTGATATGGAGAGTATGAGCTTCAAAACGACCTAGAGAGGCCCCAAATACGGAGAACTCGAGCTGAGAGTATTCGGGCGCGTTAGCTCGACCCGGACTCCACCAGCTCGGCACGGTAATCTTCATCTCAAACCGGAGATCTTTAAGAAGAACATGAGAGACTCAATTGGCGGGAATCCCGGCTCCCAGCTCGGCCGTTTTCCCATACTTATTGCGATATCCTCCACTTGGCGTATGTGACGAAATTACCCCACATCAAATATGTAAGACCCCGATTTAGCACGCACGTCATTACATTTTAGAGCATTGGGAAAATTCGGGGTAAATTTTTGTTAATTAAAAATTCAAATCAAAAATTTAGGGGCAAAAATTGAAAATTTAGGAACATTAAATTTAAACTTGAGATTCAAATTGACAAAAAAATAAATAAATAAATAAATAAAAAATAATAATAAATAAATTTAGGGTGAAATTATAATTTTTGAAACTTGTAAAAGCTAAATTAATTAAAATGAAGATTTTAAGGAAAAGAGTGGAGTATATATATATATATATATACATAACCAACTGTGGGTGTTGTGCCGTGAATTTCAGCCGGAGACAAGGGAAGCGGGAAGTGGTGACGTGGCATAAAGGGAACAAAACCTATCCACTATTATCATGCATATATATATATGTGCATGTGTGAAATTCAGGAGGGGAGCACCTCAAAAGAAGAAATCGGAAAAACCGAGAGGGAGAGGAGAAAGTTCGGGATGGTAGGTTCGCCGGCGATGGGGTGCAGTCCAGCGTAGGTGGTGGCCCTCCATTCGGTCGGATTTGTGCATGTGTGTGGTTTATCCGTCGTTCAGACCATCATTCAGCCGGAGGTGTGTGTGCTTTGTTCCATTCCATCGTTGTGTGTATGGACGCTTTGTATTTTTGTATCGATTGTGTGTTTGTGTGTATGGTTCTACATGTGGGTTGCATGTGGGTATGAGATCAGGTTGTGGGTGTGTTCCGTTCGGTCAGATGAGGGTGTCAATGTGGTCGCCGCTGTCGCCGGAGTTCCCCGGCGGTGAGTTAGAGAGAGAAAGTTGTGCGTGTGTGTGTGTGTCTGTTGTGCGTGTGATAGTGAGTATTATGGTTGCTGTATGTGTGTGTTCCGAACGTCGTGTGTGACCGTGTGGGTTTGTGGGGGGCAGCGTGAGTTTGGCCGTCAACGGTGGTGGCGGTAGTTTTTGTGGGTAGGTGCGTTTGGTGATAGGGTGGCCGGTGGTGGTTGGTGATCGGTAGTGGGGGATGGAGTAGGGCCGGCGGTGAGGGTGGCGAGGCGTGGGAAGCCTCAAGTGGGTGGTAATAGTAGAAAGAGAGGGGGGTGGCCGGCGGCATCAAAACGGGGAAACGGAAACGGTAAATGCAAGCAGAACAGAAAGAAGCAGAGAAAAGAAGGAAAAGGGGAAGAAAAGAAAAAAAAAATACATGAACCACCCCAGTAGAATCTAAAAACCCAATTTGTGGCTGGCGGGGGTTTCGGAATCAGGTAAAATTTTAATCAGGTATTATTTTTGTTAAATTAAATTGTTAGTATTAAAAATTTCGTAATCATGGAAGGAATTTCAAAACCATATTGATATTTTGTTAATCGTCAATCTAAATAAATTGGTGTGGTGAATGTCAACGTAACGGAACGGATAGAATGATAATTTTTCATAATAAAATCTAGAAAATAGGGAATTATGAAATTTAGGGTCTACATTGCATGTTGGGTTATTTAAAATAAAATATTAATTTAGATCCTATCGCTATTAAGTTCGCAGGCGCCAGCGTCCCAGTAGGATTTGAACGGTAATAGTTTTTCAGCGCGAAAATCGAGGTGAGTGTACTGTCTTCTTGCCAAACTATTTTTCCATGAATATATATGATGAAATATGTGATTATTTAAACTGTATAAATTTGTAAATGATATGGATCAAGCAGGATTTGAGTGAGTTGGTAAACTGGATTTTCAGAAGATTTCGATAATTTTCAAAAAGAAGTTGAAAATGAATGTTTGTTGGATTTGGTGAGATTAGACAGTATTTTTAAAAAGAGAATAGAAAATATCTATTTTTCTAAAAATGCCTGGTTTTCTAAAAATAAAGGGTGGAAAAGTGGTTTTGATAAAATGGGACGTTTTCTTTTTAAAGAAGTGTGAAATATGATTTTTGAATTTAAAAGTTGGTTTTGAGGAAAAGAGGTAGACGTGGTGATTTGACGATGTTGAGTAGATGATATTTATTGAGTTGTGATTCGATGATGCCGTATTTGATTTTAACGATGCCATGGTTGTTCTCTTCGAAAGGGGTGTGGATTCTTCCCATGGGATATATATGTTTCTCCCCGTAAGGGGTGTGGATTATATTTCTCCCCAAAAAAGGGTGTAGATATTTTGTAGGAAAGCATTTCTACGAATGTTACGGTACCGTTACAACTCCCGATCGTGAGGTTAAAACAATCACTATGGCTAGCCGGTGTGTGTTATGGTGGAGTGGTAGTTTGAGATGTGTGTTTGAGATATGATGTTTTACTTATATTGGGTTATTTATTATTTATTATGGTAATTGGTATTATTTTACTAGATGGATTGGAATGGAACTTATATTTATTACTTTATTTTCCCTGCTTACATTATGTAGAATTTTACTAGTACGTGTTGTTTCTATACTTACACTTGATCCATATTTAAATGATGTAATATTTAGAATGTGTTATTATGTAAAAATGTTTTTACTAAGAAGGCAGTACACTCGCAGGTAAAATAGCTAAGAGTCGATTAGTCCCCTACTGGCACTAAATAGAGTTATGCGGGTCATGCGATTGAGTCATTTGAGGAAAATTGTGAGGCAAGGTGTCAGAGTTGAGTCTAAGTGAGATTCATGGGATTCGTTTCGTTGTTCTTATATTTGGGACAGTGTGTCCCTATTAGTTGAAATGTATGTATATGTTGGATAGATAATTTGGTTATATATTAACATATTGTGGTTGTCTAGTCAGTTAGGTGATGTCATGCCGGCCCCATGGTGACGGGAGTCCGGGGTAAGGTGTGACAAATTATATATATATATATATATATATATATATATATATTTAATCTATATTTTTATGGGGATTTTATTATTTAGTCCTTTGTAGAGCACATGTTTAGGATTTAGACCTGGAGACCACTTTTCTTCACCCACAAATTATTTAAAAAAAAATCTTACATTTTATCCACTCTATTCAGCAATATTTACGAATCCACCATTTTATCCTATGCCACAAAACAAAAATTGGACAGCAGTGCATTAACGTTAACGTAAACTGTTCAGACACTGTATTACAAAATCACATTTTGAATTCACGTTAACGTTGTTGAATTTTTTTTTTTTTTATGTCAATGCATCTCCCTCAATCTATCTGTTTGTGTGTATTACGTTAACATTAACTCAATTTCATCATATTACATATTTTTTGTTTTTTTCTTAAATATTTAACTTATTTTGTGTGTGTTTACATTAACGCATCTTGTCTATCTGTTTTGTGTGTATTATTTATGTTACAAAACCACGATTTGAATTTTATGTTAATGCTAACGCAATTTTTTTCTTGTATGTATTCCATTTTACCACATCTTTTTTTGTCTGTTTTGTGCATTAACGTTAACACATTTTTAATCAACGGACTGCGATTTTATCGTTAACGTATTTTGGTTTTTTTACTAGAATATTTAATGTATTTTTCTTGAATATTTATGTTAACGTTATGCTCCATAATGTTGTCTTGTTCACATTAACGTTAAACTACCATATGTGGTATTTTGTCCTTTTGACTTGATGTGTGTTTGAGTTGGGTTTGCGTTAACGTTAATGCGCGTTTTTTGGTTTTCTTCTGTGTTAAAATGTCAAAATATTCTAGTTTGTGTTAACATTAACACACATTTTTCTAGGCTCTCTGTGTTAACGTTAACTCATTCATGTTGTTTGGACCCCAAAAATGTAAAAGATCAAAAAAGAAAAACACTGGCGTTAACGTTAAAAAATGCATATTTTTTGGGTCTCTTTTGTGTTAACGTTAACACATTCATATTGTCCAGAAAAATATGTGTGCAAAAATTACACAAACACTAACGTTAACGCAAAAAATAAACCACCCCATGCACGTTAATATACATTTTATTGGGTCTCTAATGTTAACGTTAACGCATTCATGTTATCTGGAAAACCCATATGTGATAAATGAAAAACAAAACACTGACGTTAACGTTAAAAAATAGACATTTTTGGAGATCTCGTATATGTTAACATTAACACGCCAAGTATTGTCCAGAAAAACATGTGTGCAAAATTAAAAATTGGTGTGCGTTAACATTAGTGTTATTGCATTTCATAATTTTTTTTGTTGTCACGTTAACATTAACACACACATGTCCTTGCATTTGACGTTCTTTTTGTGTTAACATTCTTTTCATCCATGTTTTTTTTTTTTTTTTTTCACGTTAACGCATCTCCCCATCTATTTTGTGTGTTATGTTAATGTTAACTCATTATACCTCATCTGTTTTTGTGTGCGTTAACGTGTACTCATTTTCAACAATAACTCTGTCGGTGTTTTTTTTTTGAGTTTTTTATTGTGTGCGTTAACGTTTACCCATTGTCAAATCTTATGTATATTACAAAACTATGATTTAAAAATTCACATTAATGTTAACGCATTTTTCATATATTTGTTTAGTGGTCGACGGTTGTCTGAATAAAAAATGAACATCACCATCGGCGAAAAACACCGCCGAATCGAACATCAACACCACCGAAAAATACCACCAACATGAACAATACCGTCGAATCAAACATCAAACCCAAAAAAAAAAAACAAAAAAAAAAAACCAAGAACTAGAGAGAGAGAGCGGGGGGGAGGTCTGAATCTGGCTGGTGGCCGGCGGTGGCTGCCGAATCTGGCTAGTGGTGGCCGATGGTTGTCCGAAACGAAAATGAACATCACTACCGCCAACAACACCGCCGAATCGAACATCAACACCACCAAAGAACACCACCAAAACAAACAACGTCCATCACCACCAAGAATTAGATAGAAAGAGAAAATATCGGAATATTACATTCCACAACTGTGAGCAGTGAATTGTGTGTGTGATTGTGTGTGAGAGAGAGGGGGATAATCAAATGGTTCAGAGAAAAAATTTCAAAAGAAAACTCACCAATTTCAGGATTCTTCTCTCTTAATCCATTCCACTCGAAGATGCGGCCGGATCTACGTGGAGTTTTAGGTAAAGAGAGAAAAACTAAATCCAAATCACATGGAGAGAGAAATAGAGATAGGGTACTGACAAAATCTGAACCAAATAGAATGGCAGAAAGATAGAGGTATGAACAACCCCCTTACCGGCAAGAACTATGTGTGTGATTGTATGTGTGTGAGAGAGAGATAATCAACTGGTTTAGAGAGAAAATTTCAAAAGAAAACTTATCGATTTCAGGATTCTTCTCTCTCATCCATTCCACTCGAAGACACGGCCGGATCTACATGGAGTTTCAGGTAGAGAGAGAAAAACTAAGTCCAAATCACATGGAGAGAGATATATAGAGAGAGTATCGACGGAATCTGAACCAAATAGAATGGCAGAGAGAGAGGTATAAACAACCCCCTCATCGGCAAAAACTGTGTGTGTGATTATGTGTGAGAGAGAGGGATAATCAACTGGTTTAGAGAGAAAATTTTGAAAGAAAACTTACCGATTTCAGGAGTCTTCTCTCTCGATCCATTCCACTTGAAGATGTGGCCGGATCTATGTAAAGTTTCAGGTAGAGAAAGAAAAACTAAATCCAAATCACATGAAGAGAGAGGGTACCGACGGAATCTAAACCAAATAGAATGGCAGAGAGAGAGGTATGAACAACCTTCTCATCGACAAGAACAACCCTCCCACCAGATCTGGGTTTTCGTTGCCGTCGCCAAGGGAAGGGTTTTCGTCGCCACTGCCAGAACAACCCTCTCACCAGCACTGTAATAGATTGTTCACCACTCACCAAATAATCTTATTGATGGCAATGATGATGCACGATGGCGATGGTAGAGGAGTGGTCGGCGATGAAGATCGATTGGATATCTCGAAGCTGTTCTTGGTATGGTGAGTACTTACTCCAATCGATCTCACAAGTTGTTCTTGGTATCGATCATGGTTTAGAAAGAGAAACAGAAAAAAAGAGAGAAACATAATGGTATATGTGTCTTTTCACTTCCTATTTTGTCTACCCAATTACTAAAAACTTAATTGAGATCTGAATGCCAAGTGAACAGTTCAAAAATGTTTGAATCCTATATGGTCTCTTAAATAGGGACTAAATAATAATAAATAAATAAAATCATTTTTTATTAGAAAATTTAATTTTATATATAATACACTTTATGAAAATATAACAAAAATAAATTTTAATATTGAGATAATATAATTATAACCTAGAAAATAATTAATATCAACATCTAAGATTATTAATATGCTCACTCATATTTATTTTCAAAAAATAGTATATCAATAAGTAAATAAACTCTGGGTTTTTCAATTTTTTGTAAATTTTTTTAAACAATAGTCGAAAAATAATCTAATAGGTCATTTTTATGTTGTTCAATAGTTTCTATTATTTTGTTAAGAATTGTTAGAATACTCTTTGCAGCACTTGAAATCAAATAAATTTTATATATAATTAAAGACGAAGAGAGAAATTTTTATTAAATTGTTGGAGAAAGAAAAAAACAAGAAGAAATAAGATGACATATAATTAATTATAATGAAAACAACCATCAACCAAAATATAGATAAATTTCAGTAATGTCCCTTGTTATTTAGAAAACCCATAGCGACATTTCTTGTCATTTAACAAATATTTCTAACACCTCTCTCTTTTGATGTTAAGTATAAAATTATTTATTTGTCCATATTGCAATGTCACTGCATTATTAAAAATTAATTAACAATTTCTAATAAAAACTACATTCATAACTCTCTTAAAAGAATTACGATTTTGATCAGTTTTATTTTTAAATTTTTTATTGTAGCACAATTGCAATTTCAACTGTTTTTATTACTTTTGAGATCAAAATATTCATTAAATGAAAAACAAATTTACTCAATACATTATATTAATAGTAAATAACAATTAAATTGAGAAAAAAACAAGAGATATGACTTGTTTTAGCATTTAATGGGTTTGGAAATGGATAATCAATGAGAGGGTAAAGATTATATGAGCTCTCATTCATTCCAAGACAAAATCTTCTAATTGTAGGTACTAGTATTAGATTTTAGGTATTAGTATTAGATTATATGAGAAACACATAATATACATATTTTAAAATAAAAAATAAAATGTTTGGTAAGTAAAATATTTATAATTTGTTATTATATATTTATTTTTTAAAATTATATTTAATTTAAAAAGAATAGACTTGTCATTTTATGAAAATAATAAATTATAAAAGTGTAAATATTTCAAACAAAATTAGATGTGATTGTAGACACGGCATTTTGACCACCTCGCAATTTTTTTTTACTTTATTTTATAGTTAACTTTGTTTTATTTAATTTTGCATTATTTTATTATTTTTCCAAAAAATACAAAAATAATTGATAAAGAAAAAAGAAGAGGAAAAGAAAGAAAATTAAAATAAAGAAATGGGGATTTTGAAATTGAAAGAAGTAAAAAAGGGAGGAGCAAATTAGAATAAAGTTTTTTGTCAAAATCACAAAGAGAGAGAGAGAGAGAGAGAGAAGAGAGAGAGAAATCGTGAGGGAGAGAGAGAGAGGAGATAGAGAAAAAATAGGAGGAGAGAGAGTGTGGGCCCCTATTTTGCCCATGTGTGTGCGCATGTACCGTGAGAAACCAAGAGAGAGGGAGGAGAGAAAGAAAGAGAAAGAAAGTGAGAGAGAGATGGGTCTCCCTTGGCCATGTGTAGGTTTGTTCACGTGAGGGAGAGGAGAAGGGGCCAGTGGGCCGCTGCCACTTGTCACCGACTGCTTTGGCGGTGGAATGGCCGCGTGATCTCACGCACCCGCAACCCTAGAGCTCTCTTTTTGTTAAATTTTTACGATTTTACCCTTTTTCAGTCCAACTTGGACTGAGCTTTGGCGCCCAGACCTATTTTTTAGGGTTTTCCACGTGTTTTTCACGCCCGATCTTTTCCTATAAATAGGACCTTCTTCTACCCACTTTGTTCATTCAAAAATTGAGAGGAATCACCCTCTTTAGAAGAGTAATTCTCAAAGTCCTTTCGAAAAACCGTCTACGAGAGAGAAAAACCCGGGTATCAAGATTCTTGGCCTAGAACATGTATGTTTTCTAATTTTCATTATTCTTTCAGTTTATTTTATTCTCTTCGCAATTTAAATTTCTACAAACTTTATTTATTTATTTATTGTCGTCCGATGACTCGATGAAAAACGTTGGGATGAGGTTCCCCATTCTCAATCTAAACCTTTGAACGTTTAGAAGAGGACACCATATTGCTGTATTTTTTTTACTTTCTACATTTTTATTTTATTTTATTTATTTTGTTTACAAATTCATAAAGAAAAACTCAAAAAATAAAGTCGTCCGATGATCCGATGAAAACATCGGGGTGGGTTTCTCGTGCTTAAACTTAACCGTCGATCGTTAGGTGAATGATGTTTTCATTATTTATTTTTCTGTATTTTTTTATTTATTTATTTGATTTATTCTTGTTATCAAAACTCAAAAATTAAAAAAAAAAAATCCAAAAAAAAAATAATAAAATCTTTTATTTGTATGAATTAACCTTAAGATGAATCCGACGATTCGATAAATCGTGGGAGAGTTTTCCGTGACCTCGTTTTCATTCCCTGACTCGAGTGGAATTTAGAAACAAATGGTTTTAGAAAATCTCTTCCCTTGGTAAATTTTTCGTAGGATTTCGTTTAAGTTTCAGAAAGATTAATTCTAACAAAATTGTTTCCGCGAATCTTCCCTCAATTCTCATATAATATTCCCTCAATTCTCATATCTATAGAATTTAAGGAAATTTTAAATGAGGATTTCTTTAAATTAATCGGGCAAACTTAAAATAAATATTTTTCATTCGTTTAGCATATTTATTTGTGTACTATTTAAACAGCATATTTAGGACACTTTCACCACTTATACTCTTATTATTTTTTTATTTTTCCTACGCTACTTTTTATTTAGTCCCGACATGCACACCACTTATTTTTTATATTAAATAATTAAATCATTACCATGCATAATCACGTTAATTCATGTAGTGTGTCCATATTCGATTCTTGTTATTCATATCATTTCGCATTGACACATTTAAATTAAATTCTTCAATTTTTTTAGTCACTTTTGCATAAAAAATAAATTCATATAGATGTTAGTTTTTGGATTCATATTTTACTCTCATTAATTTATTTAGTTTGCCTAATTTAAATTAAAGAAGTCTCTTGGAAATATATATAAAATTCTCTAGGGACCATCCTTGTTGAATCTTTAATATTCGATAAGAGGTTATACCGGGGGAACATTCCCAAAAATCCAAAAACTTGTTCCACCTTATTTGTGAAAAATACCCAAAATATTTTATAAGAAGGAAACGATTTTAAAATAAAATAAACATTCAGACTTAAATTAATTTGACTTAATTGGATATAAGGTACTATTTTTGGACGGCCGTCTTGGGATGCCTAACACCTTTCCTGAGCGTAACCTACCCCCGAGCCTTTAAATGAATCTTTGGTTTGACCGTGTTTTTTGGAGTAAATTTTTCACTTAGACCTTTTAAATTGTTTTCTAAAAATTTGATGACCTAGCACACCATTTAAACCCAATATTAGGTGACGACTCCTTATAATGGCCTGAGTATAGTTTTTGAGAAAACCGGCACTTTAAAAACCCCTCTCTCCTTAAAATTAATTATTATTTAATATTCTTTTCCTTTTCAGAAAATCGGGGTGCGTCAGCTGGAGACTCCACTGGGGAGTATTAGAGGGTTGAGCCTAATATATCAAAATAAGTCCAACCATTCCATGTTCGAATGTTATATTTTATTTTGTTATATATTTCTTCTATTTTTGTAAATAAGTTGTGATGTTTGTTTCCTTTTTATTTTTATTTTTTTTCCTCTCAGGCTCTTATATTGTTATAAACCCTCCGACACTAGTACGGTTGTCTTGTATCCATATTATCCCCTTGGGATTCTATGATACAAGATGGAGGGTTTTATACTTAATGGATTAATGATGTCTTAGGAAGTCTTAAAAACCAAATGAGTTCAAAGTTTCCAATACCGATTAAGTAACGAAAGAATTTTCACAAATCATTATCTGTTTTAATTGAACATTATCGAAATTGAGAACTTCAAACTCAAATGGATTTTAAGACTACCTAAGACCCACGTAGACTAATAAATGAGATTTGTTTTAAGAATAGAACAGGATGAGACAGGAAAATTGGTCCTAGGAAAGCCATTCTTATTCTCCCCCATTTGAAGTCTGGTCTTTACTCGAAGTCAAGCATAGACTCACTCTAGGATGACATCAGAAAGCAATCCTGAATCTCCCCGTGCCGCCCAGATGGCTTGTATGCAGGAAACCATTGACTTTTTGAGGGAAATGATCAACGAACTTAGCCAGCCTCAGGAGGCGCCTATTCTCCCGTCTAGTGGAAATCCCATAACTGAATCACCAAATGGAAACCCTCCAAGTACCGAGATGGAGAGCTCTGTACCGAATCTAAACTATGCCGGCCTGAACTTTGCGAGATCGGTCTACTATGGACCTTAGATAGGCCCTCATCCTTTCGCCTATGGAGCACCGGTATACCCCAGCCAGGGGCATATCTATCAGGCTCCACCCGAAGGTTCGGCCCCTCTTGCAGCCCAGATCTTCATCCACCCAAAGAGGGTCGATGCTCCGCTGAACGATCCAAATGCTAATCGACCAGCCCCGGCCATTGAAACCGCAAAGAGAAATGAAGATGGACGCCCTCTAGCCTGGGTTCTGAAAATAGAGGAATTAGAGAAAACCATTGAAAAACTAAAAAGCGAGAAGCCATCCAGAAAAGCGGCATATAAGGAACTGTCAACACTACCCCGAGTGGTGTATCCTAAAAATTTCATAGTTCCGGAGTTCACGAAGTATGACGGTACTGGCCCCCTAGAATGGTATGTCAATATCTACAAAGAGAAGTCAGGAGTTTATACTCGGAACGAAGATCTTTGCCTGAAGATGTTTCGACGATCGTTGAAAGGATCGGCTCTCAACTGGTATATGACCCTGGACTTGGTGCAGATTAAGACGTTCGAGGATCTGGTAGAGGCCTTCTATAAGCAGTATGTATACAATAAAGATGTCGCACTAGACCGTAGTTGATGAGAACCAACAAGTAACATCAAAAGACACATTGCATGTCCCGGTTGGGCCCATTACTAGGGCAAGATCCAAGAAGATCAAAGAAGCGCTTAATGGGCTAATTCAAGAGCTTTCGGCTGAATCGAAAACAATAAAGCCCAAATTAGGCCCAAATGACGATCAAGGCCTAATCCATCTCATCAAAGCAAGTGAATGGGTTTAGACATGAACTCAAATGGACCAAGGCTTGTGGACCACGAAATTCTTATCATATTTATTTTATTATTTTAAGTCTTTTAATTATTTTAGGCTGATTTGTAAGCTTGATTGCCAAGTAAATCATTTCCTTTTCCAACTAGGAATGTAAGGCAAATTAGGAAGCTTCCTTATTCTTTATTTAGCAATTAGATTTTAGGGTTTCCTTTTTCCTCCATGTAGACCCATGAATTTCAAAGTGTATTAGGGTTTCTTTTCTTATTCTCTTAGCCACCTATTTAAGGGTTTTTGTAGACCTACGAATTTTACATTACTTTGATTAATAAAAATTGTGAGAGTTTTCTCTTTAGTTATTCAGAGAACTTTTCCTGAACTTATCAAGAGTTTCTTGTAGCATTCAAACTTATATCTTTGATTCGTGATTCATTATAATCATTGGGTCAAGATCATTATACCATTGGTTCGTGTTTCGTTCATAAACGTTGGGTCAAGGTAATCTATCTTTCAATTTCTGTATTTTTATCTCGTTCAAAAATCTAATTTAGTTTCAATCTTCCCGAAGAAACCCTAAGTTGGTTTCGGGTCTCACTAATCCTTGTTGAGGTTCGCATCATTTGGTAATCAGAGTAAGGTCTAAATCAGGTTTCACCTATCCTTTTTTTTTTCGTTCTCTCATATCTATTCCTTCATAATTTTTTTTTCTTGACCAAATTATATCATCAGATCTATTGCGTTTTTTTTTCTTTTCATTCTAATTCAAATCTGGTCCAATCTTGAAAAAAAAAACGCGGTGCATCTTTGTTCTAATCATATTTTTCGTTTAAATATTGTGCTTATTCAAATCTCAATTTAAAGTTGCTAGTTAAAAAATAAAAAAAAATAAAAAAATAGAAACAGGAAAAAAAAAATGAGAAAATTCAGCACCCCCCAACAAAAATTGAGAATAATTTCTTTTTGTTCTACTCTATAAACTTTTCTTTGTGCTCTTTTTGTTCTCTTTGTTTCGTTCTTAAAATCTCATTCTTAGTGAATCAAATTGTTGAGTTTGGATTGCTATAAAGAAATTTCTGATTGAGATTGGTTAAGTTCAATAAAGAACTAAAAGAGGGAACTAAAGAGTGGAAAAAGGCAAGAGAGTGTGAGCTTATAAGAGGGTAAAAGTCGAATTTGAGTGATACACGAGTGGAGTGACATAGTTTGAGTGCAAACACGTGAGGGAGTGTTTGTGAGGTTTGCTAACTTTGTTTTGCAGGTTACTAAACATGTCTCGAGAAACAAACAAAGGCTCGTCCGATAAAGCACATGAAATGATGGACATAATGGACGCAAAAGTTTTCTACAAGGCCTTGGAGCAAAAGTTTCAACAGTTAAACATGCGGTTTGATGAAGTGCATGAGTGGGGATGATTATGGGGATGACCTAGATGAAGATGATCGGGCCTCTAATGCAAGCTTGGGCAGATTTGGGAGTGAACATGAGAATAGAGGAGATAGACATGGGGAGTGGATTGATAATAACTTGGGAAGTATCAAGGTGAAAATACCCTCATTCCAAGGGAAAAACGATCCTGAAGTATACTTGGAGTGGGATAAGAAGGTGGAGTTGATCTTTGAGTGCCACAACTACTCCAAGGAGAAAAAGGTAAAACTCGCTGTGATTGAGTTTATTGACTATGCTATAATATGGTAGGATCAACTTGTGATAAACAGGAGAAAGAACCATGAGAGGCCTATCGTGACGTGGGTGGAAATGAAGGTCATCATGAGGAGACGGTTTGTCCCTAGTCACTACTATAGAGACTTGTATCAGAAATTACAAAGCCTTTCGCAAGGCTATCAGAGCGTTGATGATTACTACAAGGAGATGGAGGTCGCTATGATCCGGGCTAATGTTGAGGAGGATAGAGAAGCTACCATGGCAAGGTTCTTGAATGGGCTGAATCGGGACATTGCCAACGTGGTGGAGTTGTAACATTACGTAGAGTTGGAGGACATGGTTCACATGGCCATAAAAGTGGAACGACAGCTTAAAAGGAAAGGAACTCGGTCATTTCAAAATTCAAACTTCTCTAATTCATGGAGGCCGAATGGGAGGAAGGACGAAGGGGTTGTTTCAAAGTCCAAAACCGAACCCCCCAAAAAAAGAGATGATGTTCCCATTGCCAACAAAGGTAAAACCGAAACCCAAACTCTTAACCGTGATATTAAATGTTTTCGTTGTTTGGGAGTAGGTCACATAGCCTCACAATGCCCAAATAAAAGGACCATGATTGCACGTGTTGATGGAGAGGTGGAAACCGAAAGTGAGGTGATGATGACCAGATGCCACAACTTGAAGATGCTTGTGATGATAATGTGGAGTACCCGGTGGAGGGAGAGTCACTTGTGGCAAGGCGTGCTCTAAGTGCCCAAGTTGCGGAGGATGACATGGAACAACAAAGGGAGAATATATTTCATACTAGATATCACGTTAACAACAAGGTATGTAGTATGATCATTGATGGGGGAAGTTGCACTAATGTGGCTAGTACTACTTTAGTAGAGAAACTGAATTTACATACCTTGAAACACCCTAGACCTTATAAATTGCAGTGGTTGAATGATTGTGGGGAGGTTCGGGTAAATAAACAAGTGTTAGTTTCCTTTTCGATTGGGAAGTACAAGGATGAAGTACTTTGTGATGTTGTTCCAATGCATGTGGGTCACATATTGTTAGGCAGATCATGGCAATTTGATAGGAAGGTTATTCATGACGGGTTCAAGAATAGGCACTCATTCGTCAAAGACAATAAAACCATTACTCTTGTGCCGTTGACTCCAAAACAAGTGTATGAGAATCAAATAAAATTGAAAAGAGAGAATGAGTTGAAAAAAACTTGTGATACCAAGAGTTCAAAAAAAGATGAGAAAAAATAGAGTGGAAACATAAAAGAGAGTGAAAAGCAAAAAAGAAGTAGAAAAAATGAGAGAAAAACAGAGAAACAAGTGAGCTTTTATGCTAAGGCGGTGATATCAAGGGTGCTTTGTATGCAAACCGGCCTATATTTGTACTATTGTACAAAGAGGCGTGTTTTAGTGCTAACGAATTTGACCAATCTTTACCTAGTGTTGTTGTTTCTTTGTTGCAGGAATTTGAGGACGTGTTTCCTAACGATGTGCCTAGTGGATTGCCACCTATTCGAGGCACTGAGCATCAAATTGACTTTGTGCCGGGTGTAATAATTCCTAACCAACCAGCCTATAGGAGTAATCCAGATGAGACGAAGGAACTTCAAAGGCAAGTGGAGGAGTTGCTAGCCAAGGGACACGTAAGAGAGAGCATGAGTTCGTGCGCAATACCGGTACTACTTGTGCCTAAGAATGATGGAACTTGGCGTATGTGTGTTGATTGCCGAGCTATTAACAACATTACGATAAAGTATCGACATCCCATTCCTAGGCTATATGACATGTTAGATGAGTTGCATGGGTCATGTATTTTCACTAAAATTGATTTGAAAAGTGGGTATCACCAAATTAGGATGAAAGAAGGTGATGAATGGAAAACTGTCTTTAAAACTAAATATGGATTGTATGAGTGGTTGGTAATGCCTTTTGGGCTAACTAATGCACCAAGTACATTCATGAGGTTAATGAATCATGCATTGCGTGCGCTTATAGGCAAGTTTGTTGTGGTCTATTTTGATGATATTTTGGTGTATAGTAAGAGCTTAGATGAGTATATTGATCATTTGCATTGTGTGCTTGATGTTCTGAGAAAAGAAAATTTGTGTGCAAATTTAAAGAAATGTTCCTTTTGCTTGGACAAAGTTGTGTTTCTTAGCTATGTTGTTAGTTCGGAAGGGATTGCAGTGGATGAGGAAAAGGTAAAGGCTATCAAAGAATGGCCCACACCTAAGTCAATCACGGAGGTAAGAAGTTTTCATAGTTTGGCTAGTTTTTATCGTCGATTTGTTAAAGATTTTAGTACACTAGCCGCACTACTCACTGAAATTGTCAAAAAATCCGTGGGTTTTAAATGGGGTATGGAGCAAGAGCGTGCATTTAATGAGATTAAAGAACGGTTACATGGTGCTTCTTTATTAGCATTACCTAATTTTTCTAAAACTTTTGAGATTGAGTGTGATGCTTCATGAATAGGCATTGGAGCAGTTTTGATGCAGGAAAATCGACCAATAGCATACTTTAGCGAAAAGCTAAATGGGGCAACATTGAATTACCCAACATATGATAAGGAGCTTTTTGTGTTGGTAAGAGCATTGGAGACTTGGCAACATTACCTGTGGCCGAGAGAGTTTGTCATACATACCGATCATGAGTCCTTGAAGCACTTGAAGGGACAAAGTAAGTTAGATAGAAGGCATGCCAAGTGGATGGAATTCATTGAAACCTTTCCTTATGTAATCAAATACAAACAAGGTAAGAAAAATATTGTGGCTGATGCACTCTCCAGAAGGTACGCCCTTGTCTCTACATTAAATGCAAAGCTACAGGGGTTTGAATATGTTAAAGAATTGTATGCTAATGATGATGATTTTGCTAGTGCGTTTGGTGCATGTGAGAAGACAGCGTTTGGTAAGTTCTATAGACTAGATGGGTACTTGTTTAGAGAAAATAGACTTTGCGTGCCTAATAGTTCTATGCGTGAGTTACTCGTGCGTGAAGCACATGGGGGTGGTTTGATGGGTCATTTTGGTGTGAGAAAGACTTTAGGCGTGTTACATGAACACTTCTTTTGGCCAAAGATGAAACGTGATGTGGAGAGAGTTTGTACTAGGTGTGTTACGTGTAGGCAAGCCAAATCTAGAGTCTTACCACATGGATTATACACTCCCTTGTCTGTACCAAGTGCGCCTTGGATGGATATTTCCATGGACTTTGTTTTAGGTTTGCCTAGGTCAAGGAAAAGTAGGGATTCGGTTTTTGTGGTTGTTGATAGGTTCTCTAAGATGGCACATTTCATATCTTGCAATAAAACTGATGATGCGACCCACGTCGCTGATTTGTTCTTTAGAGAGATAGTACGTCTCCATGGTGTTCCTAAGAGTATTGTATCTGATCGTGATGTTAAGTTCCTAAGCTATTTTTGGAAAGTCTTGTGGGGAAAGATGGGAACTAAATTATTGTTCTCAACTATTTGTCACCCCCAAACGGATGGACAAACCGAGGTAGTAAATCGAACTTTATCTACTTTGTTGCGTACTATAATTCAAAAGAACTTGAAAAATTGGGAGGATTGTTTGCTGTTCATTGAATTTGCTTATAATCGGAGTGTTCATTCTACTACTGATTTTTCACCATTTGAGATTTTTTATGGTTTTAATCCACTAACTCCTTTGGATTTGTTGCATTTGCCAGTCAATGAGAGGGCTAGTTTGGATGGACAAAAGAAGGCTGAGATGGTGAAGAAACTCCATGAAAGTGTACGACAACACATAAAAAACAAAAATGAGCAATATGCAAAGAAAGCAAATAAGGGCCGTAGACGAGTCATCTTTGAACCTGGTGATTAGGTTTGGGTGCATATGAGAAAAGAAAGATTTCCAGCCCATAGGCGGACCAAGCTACATCCTAGAGGGGATGGTCCATTTCAAGTCCTTCAGAGGATCAATGATAATGCGTACAAGTTGGATCTTCCAGGTGAGTATAACGTTAGTGCTATATTTAATGTCTCTGATCTTTCTTCGTTTGATGTAGGTGAAGATTCGAGGTCGAATCCTTTTGAAGAGAGGGGGGATGATGAGAACCAACAAGCAACATCAAAAGCCACATTGCATGTCCCGGTTGGGCCCATTACTAGGGCAAAATCTAAGAAGATCAAAGAAGCGCTTAATGGGCTAATTCAAGAGCTTTCGGCTGAATCGAAAACAATAAAGCCCAAATTAGGCCCAAATGACGATCAAGGCCTAATCCATCTCATCAAAGCAAGTGAATGGGTTTAGACATGAACTAAAATGGACCAAGGCTTGTGGACCACGAAATTCTTTTAAATCTTTTAATTATTTTAGGCTGATTTGTAAGCTTGATTGCCAAGTAAATCATTTCCTTTTCCAACTAGGAATATAAGGCAAATTAGGAAGCTTCCTTATTCTTTATTTAGCAATTAGATTTTAGGATTTCCTTTTTCCTCCATGTAGACCCACGAATTTCAAAGTGTATTAGGGTTTCTTTTCTTATTCTCTTGGCCACCTATTTAAGGGGCTTTGACCAAATTCAACATCCCACAAGTAAACCAATTTCAACAATAATTGTTATGTACTACATAGGCAAGTGATTGTAACATTAGGGGCAAAAGTAAAATTTACCAACAATATAAACAAAAAACCCAAAAAACCAAACGTTAACACCCAAACAATTGAATGTATTAAAAAGATTCATTTTCTGTCATCATAAAAAAATATATATTATGCAGAAGATAGAAACCCTAAAAAGCTTAAAACATTTCACAAGTAATCCTACGAATGCATGTAATCCAACAAATTTAACATTCTCAGAACTAAAAAATTAGCGCAGATCCACGGATCCGTAATTCAAAAAAGAATTAGCGCAGATTTGTAAGTATAATAGACAATATCATGATTAATTCGAAAAACTGGAATTAATTGAAACAACATGATTAACACAAGCATGTTCACAAAACAACATACTTAAATTGGTAATCGAAAACATGGCAGAAGACACCGTCTTAAAATTGTTGCTGCAGTAAAAGATAAATAAAGAACGAGTTTACCAAAATTTCTTGGGATGAGTCGCGGACTAGGTCACTCTCTTTAAGACGTTTCGCGGCTCTGCCCAAGAACGTGCAAGCAGTGTAACAGTCTCGTCGTCCTCAGGATAAAACAGCCCAGAATCACCTCTGTCTAGAACCTTCTTTGCACAACAGAAGGCCTGAATATTAAACACCCACTCACTGTTTGAACAAACAAACAGACTGCTCGGAAATCGAAATTTAAAAGAAATAAAATTATTTCTGATAAAGAAAAAGACTAAAAGCAATTCTGTATTGCTGTTTTAGATCAATAAGAAGGCTGAAAACTTATTCTGTCTTTTAAAACTGAGGAAGAAGTCAGTATTTATAGGGGGAAATTCTGAACCGTTTGGAGAAAAAAAATAAATTCTTGAAACCAAAAATTTAATTCTTAAACGTTTTTTTTTTATTAAACGTTTCAAACGTTTAATTTTTTTAAACGTTAATTTTTTTTTAACGTTAATTTCTGAACGTTATATATATAATGTTTTTTTTTAAAGTGTTAAAAAAAATATATTTTAAATAATTTTTTTTTAAAAAAAAATAAATAAGTGCCACCTCATCACACACGCGACTCGACTCGACTCGACATGGCCGGCCGGACGGCGGCGGCGGCGCGCGCGCGTGTGTGGTAAACCGGTAGGGATGTAACTCCTCTCCCCTCCACAAAATGTGGGTACCCCTTGGGGCACACCCCAAGTGTCTCACATACCCCTAGATATCCTCATTAATTTCACCTCTCCCAACCAATGTGGGATAAAAGGGCTAAAGGAAATTGCACATTTGACACTTTCTTTTCTAAATTTTTTAATTAAAATTCATTTGTTTCAACACCCATCATAGCTACTACTCTCTGTTATCGTCAGATTCCATTAACTATTTCAGAGGTTGGGAAATCTAAGAAATTAAGGCCCCGTTTGGTTAGTGTTCCCAACCAAACTCAACCCAACCCAACTCAAAAATTTTGGGTTTGATTTTTGGGAACGCGTTTGGTAAACATAAAACTCAACTCAACCCAACCCAAAAAATAGGAATTGATTCTCAAAATCCTAAAGAAATCAGAAACAAAAAAAAGTTGTTTCTTTTTGTATCCAAAAAACTCAACCCAAAGTTCTCAACTTCCGACTTCATCTGCCGGCCGACCACCACCACCCGTCGCCGTCTGCCGCCGCCTCCGTCCACCACTGTTCGGCGACCGGCCACCGTCTCCGGCGACCTTCCGCTGCCGCTGGCCACCTCCGGCGATTGTCCACGCCTCCGGCGACCGTCGCCGGCCACTTCCGCCGGCGGCGGCGGCCGTCCGGCCACCTCACCGCCACCGCCACCGCCACCGCCGTGCAGCCGCCACCAAACAAAAAAAAAAATAAAAAAAATAAATTAGTTTTAGGATAAAGTCGTTACCAAACACATTCTGTTCTCAGCACAAAACAAAAATTGTCGTTACCAAACGTAATTCTGTTCCCAAAATTCTCAACCCAACCCAATTCAACTCAACCCAACCCATTCCAGTTGGGTTCAGAAAAGTGGAAACACTAACCAAACGCCACCTAAGGGACTTGTAAAACTCGCAAGGTGTCGGCGCTGCATTACAATGCAAATGGGTATGGAAAATAAACCTAGGGCTAAATACACGAAGGCCTTTGAGGTAACAATTATATTTATGGTCTTTACCCTCAAATTTATTTTTGTTACTAAACTTATAAATTATTGTTGAAGTCTTGATAAATAAAACATATTCCCCAGGTATGAAGGTGACTCCCTAACGGACGTTAACAAATTCCTTAGGTATTAGGGTAATTCCCTGGCGGACGTTTATAAATTCCCCGGTTATGAGGGTAACTCCTCGGCAGACGTTTACGTTTACATATTCCCCGGGTATGAGGATAACTCCCCAGCGGACATTTACGTTTACAGATTCCCCGGGTATGAGGGTAACTCCTCGGCAGACGTTTACGTTTACATTCCCTAGGTATGAGGGTAACTCTCCGACGACGAAAATTGGGTATGAGGATCACTCCTCGGCGATAGAAGATGGTTTGTTAGCATATTTTTCGGATATGAGGATCACTCCCAGCGACAGCAGACGATTCATTAACAAATTTCCTAGGTATGATGATCACTCCCTAACAGCAAAAGACGGTTCGTTTACAAAATTCTCGAGTATAAGGATGTCTTCCCGATGGTAGAAGATGGGTTTGAGGATTCCTTCCTGATAATGAAACACTTGCAGTGATAAAAATTACCAAGTGTAAAGTGTAATATCAAAAGGAGAAGAGCTTATCAGCTCACTTGCAGAACAACTCATCAGCTCACTCGAAGAGCAAAGCTTATCAGCTCACTCGCAGATCAGCATGTCAACTCATTCATTCAAAAATGAGTAGAGTAGATCATCTCACTAATTTAAAAATGAACAGAGCAGACCAGCTTACTTAAGAAATATTTAGAACTAACAATAGCTGAGTGTAAGAAGAGAATGTGACCTTTCGTCTTACTTCTTCAAATCAACACTCAGGTCAGGGGACAAATGATGTGGGAGAAATTCATGCTTCTCGAAAAAATCCCATCACGTTAAGTTTTATGCTCGAAAAGAGTCGGGTCATGGGCGTTGGTCTAAATCGGTGATCCATGCACGGATCCATCAAGTGGAAAGTCAAAGAACGTGATGTGGGATAAATTTTTGCTTTTAGTAGAGGAGCTGAAATGACATAACTCCCCACTAAATAACCACATAATGGGGAGCCAAAAAGATTGTAACTCCACATTGAATAGAAACATAATGGGAAGAAGACCAAGTTATTAAAGATTAGGTCACCCATACCTAACGGTCGTGATATACTAAGTCTATAAATAAGGAAAATGTATCACATTATTTTTACAATGCAGTCTTTTGCCTGATATCTTAAAACTAACCGACTTATTCTCACGCCGGAGGATATTTGGCCGACACCACTGGTGTCCCCTTCAGACTAATCGGTTTTGCAGGTTATCAGGTTAAAGATGCAAGTTGCGGAGATTTTTGGCACGTGCGGAGCTATAACACGCACTAGAGATTTTTTTTGGCAATATCATTCTTATATTTTGAACCATTAGTAAATTAAATATTTAAATTTTGTATGTAGATATTCAAGAAATATAATAAATAATTGATTTTATTTTTAAAAAAATATTATTATATAGTTCTTAAGGATATGCTTTAAAAAACCCGAATAAACTTGTAAACAATTCAATTATCAAACCAATTAAGCTTTAATATAAAGTTTTGGGCTCGACTTGAATTTGAATATAAAAAAAAATAAATGAACCAAGCTTAAAGAGTTAATACTCAGCTCGGCTCATTTACAGCCTACTTAATTGTAACTAGGGTGATTATATATGTACATACATATTTGGATTGAATTCATTTGGATATATACATCACTATACTTTGCCATACTGACAATGTTTACCCCCTTATGAATTGCTAACTAAAAATTAAAAATTAAGTGTTGAAAAACAAATATTGAATTTGTTGGCCCAATAGAATACCCAAGATGGGGGGTCAATTGGGTAATTAAAAAATAATCAGAATAAAATGAAATAAATCAAATAATTAATTTTATACCTAAATTAATTATTATCTTTATAATACAGCGGAATAATATTATCAATATAAGTGCACACCCAAACAACAAATATAGCAAAGTAGTAATGCAGCACACAAAGATATATCCTGGTTCACCAAGTTACTCTTGGCTAGTCTAGTCCTCCGAGCTCCATGGAGATTCGCACCCACTAATTCTTAAGATCTCTTTAAAGGTATGAACCAAACCCACACACCGATTCTTTTATAGGCTCAGAATCAACCTTTACAATATCCTTTTCTAAGGCTCAGGAATAACCTCTATTTTTTTCAGGCTCAAGAATAACCTATCTTTTTACAAGATAAAGATTAACCTAATTCTTTTTATCCCTAAGGCTCAAGAATCAAAACCTCACACAACACTCCAAATATCCTTTTACCCGGCAAGGATTGAACCGTTATGAATCATTCAAACTAATTTATCTAGGAAGAGTTACTACCTCAATCTCTTTACAGGAAGAGACTGAAATCCAACTACCCTTGATTAAATACCCCCAACAGTATTTAATCCGTCACACTACTTACCAATACAAAATGATAAGTAAGAAATCTCACTCAGAGCTTCTACCACCCCAGATAAATAATAACTCAATTAATATCCCAACTAGTGATAGAAAAACGTGTGATACAAAAATATGATTTTAACAAGATATGGATAGTAAATTGGAGCACGTAATCAGATTCAAGAAATTATTTGTAAAAATATTTTCTTCAAAAATCAGAAACAATTTCTAAGATCAATTTCCAAACAATAATCAAATAATGCAATGAAAGAATATAATTGGAAAGATCTCACCCGGAATCTATAGAATAATTAGATAAGCAATGTAACTTCAGATTCGGTAGCAGCAAAGATTTAACAACAATTAATCTTCAAGATCACTCTTAGAATAACTCACTCAATTATCAATAAGATATCTCTTAGAAAAGCTCACTCAATTGATATATTCTGATCTCTCTTGATAATGTATGATTTCTCTCTCTTCTTACTACTTAATGATTCACAGGTCTATTTAAAGGAATACTTAATCAACCTTCTAATGGCTAATTTATATGTGTCATGATAATTAAAAACTCTTATAGACCCCTTATATCATAAGGACTTCATTTAAGTTCAATTCCACTTAAAAACATCTTTCGAATATTTCAATTAAACCCCCAAAGTATTTCTCAATCTTAATAAATAAGTATAGAATCTATTTCAAGTACCAAATTGAGAAACATTAATATTTAATGAACCATATTAATAGGATTTAATTAGTATATGAACCATATCTTAAATATAGAGAATATCCCCAAAATCTCTCTCAAATCCCAACAAAAAACGGCTACTTTTGGATATAATCTCGGATCAACCTATATCTTGAAACAACAAGTTTAGTCGACAGCCTAGTCGACTACCCAATTTAGGTTGTAGCCAAACTATCGCTGCGGCGTGCATCGGTCAACCGCCCGATTGACTCACAGATTCAGAGAGTTCAGCACTACTTCACCGGTCGACCTATCGCTTGACTTGTTGATTCAGAGAGTTCAACCTTCTTAGCCGGTCGACCTATTAGTCAACTTAGAGATACATGATATTACAGCTTCTTTATATGGTTAACTCACCAGTCGACTGTTGTCACTAGATCTCTTTTCTGAATATGTTTTTAACTCATTTTCTTTTACGTTTTCGCCTCTTTAATCATTTTCTCTCTTAAATAAGCTCCACTAATATTCTTATATTTCATTTTAGTCATTCAAAATTATTTCTTCTCAATTCACATAGGAGCAAATAATTTAACTTAATCAATACACACATAAATGAGAAAATATATTTTGTGTCATGTGTGTGTTCCTAAATGGGATATTGGCAGTTGAAATTTACCTGGGTTGTTTTCTCTAATTTTTTCAAACTCTTAAATCTTCAATAACTTCAACTTCATGGTTTAGCATTCATTTAATTTGCTTTATCTTCATAACTAGAATTTAAATCACTGAAACACTCAATTAAAATATTAGTTCCACCAAAATATCAACATTTAATTATTCATCAAAATCTTAGGATCAATAATCTCCCACTTTTTGATGATGACAATTAACTTTTATATTTTCTTCAAAACAAAAATATAACCACACTTCCTCTGAATCCGAGGACAGGTTTTAAACTCATTTACGCATCATAATGAAGATATTATAAACCATAATCAGTAAAGCAAAAATTTAATTAATAAATTCCCCCTTAATAATACATCAACTAATTCTTCCTTAATAACACATCAACTGATTCTCCCCGATAATAAAACATCAACTAATTCTCACTCTTTGTCATCTTCAAAAACAAAATTTAGGAGGGGTGGGGGGGGAGAACACACATAAACATTGAATCAACTCATAAATTCAACTTTTAAGCACAAAACGTCAACACTATGTGGATCATTTTTATAGATAAATATCAAGTATACTCAATCCAACAAGATCCATACCAAAAATATATTTCTGAGCATGCAATATTCCTCTATCAAATTGTAAATGAATAATATTCGTGCATGGGTGAATAATCATAACATTTCAGCAATATAGCATGATATTAATTTTTCACAAGCATATTAACTCTTTTGATTTTTCAACAAAACTCGTCTTTCAATATAAGCATGACATAATATTATCCCTCTTATAAACACTTTTCCCCATATATAATTGTAAACAAGTCAATTCATGATTAGGAGAATAAATTTGAGATAATCAAAATCTTTCAACAATGTAGCATGCAATTATATAATTATCAGTTAAGTCTATATGTCTTACTTATGATACCAAAACAATGTCTTCCCTTTATAGAAACAAAACATATGTTCTTTAACACACTAAGATAGGAAGCATTTCTCAAGCATTTTATCAATCATAAATCTAGTGCATGTATAAATACAGATAAATGCATTTTTCTCTCATAAAATTTCATTTCTCTTTTAGAATAATGATAATCATTTATAGAACAAGAGATATTTGTTGTATCCCAAACACTATGCTTATATATCCACATGCAACAGATTGAAATTTCATATATTTTGAGATGATTATATTCATGACATCATAAATAGATTAACGAGATCTCATATAGCATAGGCATATAATCAAATCATAATACTTAAATTTCTCTTATAATTATGCAAGAATGAGATTATTTTACCACTGATTCGAATGAAGATTCAACTCTAATCAATTAACTCCTTAAATCAACCTCGTTTTTATTATTCACTCGACTTTGAGTTTCAGTATGAATATTTGTTTTTCCTTGAATAATCTTATAACCTGAAACTCTTTAAAACATACTTGGAAGAAAATCGTGAATATTTTCAATATCATGTACAATCATTAATAAATTCCAAGCAATTTTAATCCCATCAACCAATTAATTCAGATCGAGTCTTCCCAAGAAACATGCTTCTCATTAACACATAATCAATGACGTCCAAGAACATGAATAATATCTTATTCAATAACTTACATATTAACTATGCTATATCATAACAAGCTCAATCCCTTACACAATAATAATCATTTAAAAATCAGAGGATATGAGACATATAAGAATAACCTATTACCAAGTATATAGCCAGATACTTAATTCATATAAATGTATCCATGTAAGCATATAATCACTGTCCTCAACATTTAAGATCAAATTAATCATTCTTTATCATTTAATTCACCTTATCATAAAATATCATGCAACATGAAGCATAAAAACTCAGCTCAAACCAACTTATTTGTATAAAAAATATATTCATGAATAAGAGCACATTATACAAATAATCTTACTAAGATGCATATGCAACAAGTCATAATCATTACTTAGTGAAAACTTAAACACTTAATTCATAACATATTGCAAAATTAAACTCATGATCACTACTCAATATAAGCACATTAAAAATATGTAATTATACTTTATCTAAATGTGATTTTCATAATCACCATGGAATATTTCTAAGACAACAAGAGAACACATAATTTAGAATAGGTCTTAGAAATATTTACCAACTTACCTATTTGCTAAGTCAGGACTCTCCCTCTTTAACAAATTTAATAAATTTAAAGTGCGGAGGGTTAAGAGTACTTTTTCTATCTTTCGGGGTGACTTTGCTTTTTACCTCATATGAGCTCATAATTGATTTAGATGCCCAATTCTTCTTGGCTTGATCATATCCTCTCTTCCTTTGATTTTTGCCATCCGACTCATTGATGATTTCTTTTGCACGTATCGCTTGTGGTTTTCTAGTGATATCTAATCTTGGTTTTGGTACAATTTTTCTCTTAGCACATATCTTTTGTGGTTCCTTTACAATTTTGTCTCTTGTCTTTGGTGCATCTCTTCACTTTTCACATGTCGCTTGTGGTTTTGGCTTTGATATAAACTCTTTAACTGTTCCTTCAAGTCCACTTCCGACATTTTGTAATTCTGCACAAGACATTTCAACAATTTTCTTCGGTATCCATTTCATTTTGGATCCGTCCTTGTTAGACACAAACTTAGAGTTTCAAAATGGACATGATACTTTAAAATGCTCAACCCTATTGCAATAATAACATCTCAAATATGATTTATCATAGAAAGCATGAGATGTAAAACATAAATCATTCCTAACAATAGAAGCATAACTATCACTGGCCTGTGATGAAAGATGAGACGATGAAGAATATCCACTTTACCTAGAAAAATCATTTTTAGAATCTCTCGAAATAGACTTAAGGTCGGATTTTGATTTTTCAAAATTTTTCTTAAGTAAATCGATTTTAGAAACAAAATCTAACCTTTGCCTAGAAATCATATCAAAATTATTTTTTAAAACTCTATTTTTATTTTTATGAGAATCCATTTTAGAGAGCAAATTATTAATTTAAAAAATAACGTTCGAAAACTCTTTTAAACCACAATAATCATCCAAATGCATTTTAGATTTTCAAACACTTTTTCCACCATTTTCAAAAGGAGCAATTTTTCTTTTTAAACTCAAGCTCTCTTTAGCAAAAAATAGTGTGAAAGAAAGTAATTTTTTCACAACAATATAGACATTTTCATTATCATCATCTCCATCACTACCACATGAATCACAAGAATCATAAACCACATTATTATATACGCATTTACCACTATCAAAAGAGGATACACAAAACACATCATCCATGGTGTGTGCACGTGATCGGTTTAGCTAGAATGTTAAGCCTAACAAGCTAAAACCAGCTCTGCTGCCAATTGTTGACCCAGTATAATACCCAAGAGGGGGGTGAATTAGGTAATTAAAAAATAATTAGAATAAAATTAAATAAATCAAATAATTAATTTTATACCTAAATTAATTATTATCTTTATAATACAGCGGAATAATATTATCAATATAAGTGCACACCCAAACAACAAAAATAGCAAAGTAGTAATGCAACATACAAAGATATATCCTCGTTCACCAAGCTACTCTTGGCTAGTTTAGTCCTTCAAGCCCTACGGAGATTCGCACCCACTAATTTTCAAGATCCATTTAAAGGTATGAACTAAACCCACACACCGATTCTTTTACAGGCTCAGAATCAACCTTTACAATATCCTTTTCTAAGGCTCTGGAATAACCTCTATTTTTTATAGGCTCAAGAATAGCCTATCTTTTTATAAGCTAAAATTTAACCGAATTCTTTTTATCCCTAAGGCTTAAGAATCAAAATCTCACACAATACTCCAAATATCTTTTTATCCGGTAAGGATTGAACAGTTACAAATCACTCAAACTAATTCTATACAGGAAGAGTTATTACCTCAATCTCTCTATAGGAAGAGACTGAAACTCAGCTACCCTTGATTAAATACATCCAACAGTATTTAATCCGTCACACTACTTACCAATACAAAATGATAAGTAGGAAATCTCACTCAGAGTTTCTACCACCTCAAATAAATAATAACTTAATTAATATTCCAACTAGTGATAGAAAAGCGTGAGATACAAAAATATGATTTTAACAAGATATGGGTAGCAAATTGGAGCACGTAATCAGATTAAAGAAATTGTTTGTAAAAGTATTTTCTTCAAAAATCAGAAACAATTTCTAAGATCAATTTCCAAACAATAATCAAATAATGCAATGAAAGAATATAATTGAAAAGATCACACCCGGAATCCATAGAATAATTAGATAAGCAATGTAACTTCAGATCCGGTAGCAGCAAAGATTTAACAACAATTAATCTTCAAGATCACTCTTAGAATAACTTACTCAATTCTCAGTAAGATATCTTTTAGAAAAGCTCACTCAATTGATATATTCTGATCTCTCTTGATAATGTATAATTTCTCTCTCTTCTTACTGCTTAATGATATATGAAATTTGTAGGTCTATTTAAATGAATATGTAATCAACCTTCTTGTTGATCCTAAGATTTTGATGAACAATTAAGTATTGATATCTTGGTGGAACTAAAGTTTTAATTGAGTGTTTCAGTGATTTAAAGTTCTAGTGATGAAGATGACAGATTAAACAGATACTAAATGATGAAGTTGAAGATATTAAAGATTTAAGAGTTTAAAGAAATTAGGGAAAACAACCCAAGTAAATTTCAACTCTTAATATCCCATTTAGGAACACACACGGCACAAAATGTTTTTATTATTTATGTATGTTTTGATAAGATGAATTTATTTGCTCCTATATGTATTTGAAAAAAAAAATTATAAATGGTTAAAATGGAATTTGAGAAAGTTAGTGGAGCTAATTGAAATGAATTTATTTTCTCCTATGTGTATTTGAAAAGAAATATTTATAAATGGTTAAAATGGAATTTAAGAAAGTTAGTGGAGCTAATTGAGAAAAGAAATTAGTTAAAGGGACAAAAATGTAAAAGCAAAAAAGGTTAAAACAAATTTAGAAAAGGTTCCAACATTGGTGAGTCGACTGGAGCCTAAGAAGGAAACTCTCTGTATCTAGCAGTCGACAGGTAGGTCGACCGGTAAGATTAAATGAAACTCTTTAAATTGACAAGTCGACCGAGCGGTCGACCGATGAACACAGCAAGCTACATCCCGAATCGAACAGTTGACTGACTAGTCGACTAGTGGCTTTGTTTCAGGATCATGTGGATTCCGAAATCATATCTAAAAGTAGCCATTTTTTGTTAGGATTTGAGAGAGATTTAAGGGATTTTGTGATATTTAAGATATGGTTTATATATTAATTAAATCCTATTGATTTGGTACATTAAATATTAATGTTTCTCAATTTGGTAGTTGGAATAGTTTCTATTTTTATTAATTGAGATTGAGAAATACTTTGAGAATTTAATTGAGAGATTTGAAAGTTATTTTTAAGTAAATTGAACCAAAATGAAGTCATTATGATATAAGGGGTCTATAAGTGCTATTAATTGTCATGACACATGTAAACTAGCTGCTAGAAGGCTAATCTCATATTCATTTAAATTGACCTGCGAATTTCATATATCATTAAGTAGTAAAGAAAAGAAATCACATCATATCATAAGAGTGAGTTTTTCTAAGAGTTATCTTTCTGAGAGTTTATGAGTTATTCTAAGAGTGGTCTTGAAGATCAATTGCGATTAATATTTGCTGCTACCGGATCTGAAGTTACATTTTTTTATCTGATTATTCTGTGGATTCTGAGTGAGATCTTTCCAATTATATTATTTCATTGCATTACTTGTTTATATTTTGAAAATTTATCTTAGAAATTGTTTCTAATTTTTGAAGAAAATATTTTTACAAACAATTTCTTGGATCATTTTACGTGCTCCAATTTACTACTCATATCATGTTAAAATTAGATTTTTGTATCTCACATATTTATATCATAAGGACTTCATTTAGGTTTAATTCCACTTAAAAACGTCTTTCAAATCTCTCAATTAAACCCTCAAAGTATTTCTCAATCTTAATAAATAAGTATAGAATCTATTTCAAGTACCAAATTGAGAAATATTAATATTTAATGAACCATATTAATAGGATTTAATTAGTATATGAACCATATCTTAAATATAGAGAATATCCCTGAAATCTCTCTTAAATCCCAACAAAAAACGGTTATTTTGGATATAATCTCAGATCAACTTGTATCTTGAAACAGCGCATTCAGTCGACTACCCAATTCAAGTTGTAGCCAAACTATCGCTGCGACGTGCATCAGTCGACCGCCCGGTCGACTCACAGATTCAGAGAGTTCAGCACTACTTTACTAGTCAACCTATCAGTCGACTTGTTGATTTAGAGAGTTCACCCTTCTTGGCCGGTCAACCTGTTGGTCGACTTAGAGATATAGGATGTTACAGCTTTTTTGTCCGGTCGACTCACCAGTTGACTGCTGTTACTGGATCTCTTTTCTGAATACGTTTTTAACTCATTTTCTTTTATGTTTTCGCCCATTTAACCATTTTCTCTCTTAAATAAGCTCCACTAATATTTTTATATTTCATTTTAGTCATTCAAAATTATTTCTTCTCAATTCACATAGGAGCAAATAATTTAACTTAACCAATACACACATAAATGAGAAAATACATTTTGTGCCTTGTGTGTGTTCCTAAATGGGATATTAAGAGGTGAAATTTACTTGGGTTGTTTTCTCTAATTTTTTCAAACTCTTAAATCTTCAATATCTTCAACTTAATGGTTTAGCGTTCATTTAATTTGCATCATCTTCATCACTGGAACTTAAGTCACTGAAACATTTAATTAAAACATTAGTTCCACCAAAATATCAACATTTAATTGTTCATCAAAATCTTAGAATCAACAGAATTTTAAAGTGCAAAATTAATAGTAATTTTCTTTTAAATACTGTAAATTACATGTTACATTTTAATGGCCCAATGTTTTTTCTTAAAAATGTAAATTACATTACAATTGACAATTAAATCACAATCTATTAATAAATCAGGACTGAGAGACATTTTGACGGTCTGGATCAAATCCCATGGAATGGATGGCTTGGATTGAGACGAATATTTCATGTAACCGTTCGTGTGAGGTGATTGTAGGTTAGATGGTTAACCTAACAGGATATTGTGTTTGATGTCTTTAGGTTTAAACCATAACCCTCTTTTTATTTTTATCTTTTTTCCTCCTAACTATTTTCATTCTCCAGAGTCCAGCCACACATTCAAATACGTTACACCTTCCACTCGCTGCACGTTCTTCTCGAACCATCCCTCCCACTCGCCAACTATCCCTACGTCCCATGCCTCTCATTTTCAGCCCTAATACACGTTAGATTGCTCACGATTCATCATTCCCCTCCCTCAACCCCATGTTCACCTCTCATTTTCCCATCTCCCATGTTCTTTTTCCTCTCCTCACTCTCATGAATTTGTCCCTCCCTCTCAATAAATAATTCATCGGCCCTATCATGATCTTTTGTTTATGCCGCTGTCGTCGCCGATGTGTCTCCATCTCTCTTAATCTTCGTCGTCTCTCTTTGTCTCTTTCTCCCTCTCTAACGCTCGATGATGGCAGTCACAATGGTAAAAGACTTCAGGGATCTGATGATGGCGATCTCTGGTGTCGGTAGAAGGGCCGAAGTTTTGGGAGATAGAAGCAGTGAGTTTTGGGCTAAGATCAGAAAGCAAAACATGTAAAATTAATTTCTAGGGCTTTCTTTAATTGGACTTCTTTTCAGTTGAATTTTGCTTAGTTGGTAATAAATTTAACTCAATTCATGATCAATTTTGTTGATTTCTTCGATTTCAGTGTGATTTCTTAGTCTTATCTTGCCCTCAGCAACCAAGCTTCTTTTGCCGCCAACTTAACACCCACATCTGCTCTATACCCACATTTGCAACCAAGCTTCTTGCCCTCATGGTGTTTGTCCTAGGTGTTTTTTTTTTTTTTTTTTTGTTTCTTTAAATTTGTTCTTAGAAAATTTGGGAACAAAAATAAAAAACGTTTGATTTTGAAATTTGGGAGCAATGTTGTTCTATTTTGTAAAATTTAGTTATAAAAATTTAAGAATAAAGCAGGAATAAATATGTTTTTATTCTTTAACTAGTTATACCTCGTGCCGACACAAATATAATATGTTGGTATATATTTCTAAATTTCTATTGTAAATTTAAAATATCAAAATAAATAATTAACACATTATTTCTTCTATTTTCTAGCCATTTATAATTACTAATAACCTAAAAAAGAGACTAAATTTTAAAAACTGAAATACATGAAATATTAAAAAAATAAATGTTTATATAATTTCCAACTTTTCATAATGTCTAATAATCCAAACTAAACCAATTTTATTTACTTTTTTCTAATGAGCAAAAAAGAAAGAGGAAAAAAAGGCCAAAAAATATATATTAAAAAGAAGCCAAAAAACAATCCCTTAAATTCATGTTTTACAAAGATCCAAAATCAATACAAATCTGGCAAACAAAAATACTAAAGAAGTGTTTGGCACCGTAGAATTTAATTTTTAAAATTGAAATCATAAATTAACCTTTTTTATTAAATCCAATTCAAAAAATTCATATTCTGCAACCTAACAACCTTAATTCACATCAACATCAATCCCTGTATAGCAAAATAACTAGTTGTCTCTATCCTCTTATACGCCTTACCTAATTCATCTATAGGAACCAAAGGGAGATGGCTAAAAATGTTACATTTATGAAATTGCAATGAATAAAAGATTAATAATTAATACATTTATTGTATAAAGAAAAGAAAATATCTCTACTTTAAATTACAGTTGAAGAGAAATAACAGGGTTAGTTTCTCTAAAGTAACCTGAATTTTGGTTTATGTTTTGCCCAATTCAGTAGTCACTTCACTGCATCTCTGTTCAAGCAAAGCCAACAACACCAGTATAGTTTCTTTATATCACTTCTGAAGCTCAGATTCCAATTGATCTCTACTTCTCTTCACCAAACCATCCTTTAATACCTTCATGAAGATGGCGTAGTACTTTTACATCCACCTGAGATATTTGCCTGCGAAATTTATCATTTGAAATCAATCTTCGAAATATGGTCCAACAAGAGTTAATTATTTCCAGGCCATTGTATGTATTTGTCTGTGAATGTTGTTATTCCTTATTGTTTAGTAGTTTAATTATGTGGATATTTAGGCATGCATTTTGGCTTTGAGAATTTGCTCCTTGGAATGTAGCGTTTGCTCAGTTTAATATTTTGACCAGCATTTTATAGTCCAATTGCCTGTTTGCCTGCGAAATTCAGCATTTTTTCAAGTCTGCAGGCATTTCATTAGACCACACTTCGAAGCTCATTGATAAAAATAAACTATTGTGAGTTTTAAATTAGCAGGAAAAAAATGTATAATGAATTAGCTACATTTTGTATATTTTTAATCCCCATTCACTTACACATCCTTAATCCAATCTATCTCCCACCATTCATTCATATTTCTTCAATTATGCTTCCTTAGTTGAACGGCATAGAGATAACTTAAGCAGAATTGTAAAAGCAGCATAGAAATAAAGACAGTAATTGAAGGTAGAAGCACAAGGCCATCACTAAAGCCCAAGACGTGGGGCATGAGCCCCATAATAATGAACTTTTGATAATTTAAAAATATAAATTTGATTAAAGATTTCCAAAAAATATTAATAATGAATTAGCTAAAATTGTAAGTTAAACGAATATTACAACGAAAAAGCAAATCATGAATTGATAACTACAAAAAATAAGTCCATTGATGCGTAATTGAACTACAATTGATATTAATCACAGTATTCAGGAATCAATATTCAAATAAATTTGAGAACATTTTGTTGGAGAACACTATAAAAAAATGGAGATATGGCTATAGATGCAGAAAGAGAAACTCTCAAAGAGAAGCTCGTCGAAATCTCTTTTGAGGAAGAGGACAGCCTTGAAAGGAGTAAGAAAAAAGATCAAGAATGTTCATGAAACATTGGAAGGAAATATGAAAATGGATGTTATTAAGGAAATTCCCGAAGAGATGGAGGTGGCGCACAACCCGATCCAAGAACTGGCGAATAGGCAGACTTCGGCGCATGAATCACCTCCTATGTATGCTCAAACTAGATCATTCAAATATGTTCTTAATGGGAAAAGCGATCAACCTAAAAAGATCCTCCAATGTGTATTTTGATGCTAAAGATGAAGAGACAGTTGCAGGGAAAAACCCTAATCCATACTCTGATATGGATAAAAATGGATATGGTATTTCAAAGGTTTTCATCTCAGATACTACCATTTCCCAAATCAGAGATAGATAGAAGGATACGCTTATAATCAAATTGCTTGAAAGACTGATCGGTTATAAAGTGCTTTGTGATAGAGCCAAACTTATTTGGAAGCTACAAGGTGATTTCGAATTAATCGATTTGAACTATGGGTTTTTTCTTGTGAAGTTCGATTGTATTAGTAATGCTCACAAGGTTCTGACTGAAGGGCCTTAGGTCATACTTAATCACTACCTTACTGTTAAGAAATAAGAAATGGACTTTCGGTCTGAATTCGTTGTGGAATCTCGAACGGCGGTGTAGGTCAGGCACTTGGATATACCATTTGAATATTATGAAATGTCGGTGCTTCATAACATTGGAAGTATTAGGTCGCCCTATCAAGATCGACAGTAATACAGCGGCATCCTAGGAAATTTTGCTAGATTGTGTGTGGAGATTGACCTGAATATACCTCTGATTCCTCGTTTCAAAATGAGGGGGATGGTTTTTAGGGTAGAATACTCAAGCTTGCATGGCCTTTCTTACTCATGTGGGAGATTGAATCATCGAACGGATATAAGTCCGTATGTGAAAAATTAAGCCAGAGACAACGATGTTTTACTAGAAAAGGAAGATGGAACAACGATATACATCTCAATGGTCGATGGCCCAGCAAAACAGGCGATGGACTGTCAAGAGACCACTATCACATCAACATCTCTTAACTACTCCATTTTCCATAGGAGTGTATGGACCGTCTTCAATAACCAACTATGCCTCGTAATTAGTGGCCTGCAAAAAAGCAATAATTCTATTCTTCCAAACAACATAATTACTACCTGTAAATAATGGTGGACGGTGCATAGAAAGCCCCTCAGCTAGTATGCCTACTATGTGCGCCATGTGATCTTTGTTAGCTAAAAAATTCGAGCGAAACCAACTCTGATGCCAATTATTGGCCCAGTAGAATACCCAAGAGGGGAGGTGAATTGGGTAATTAAAAAATAATCAGAATAAAATTAAATAAATCAAATAATTAATTTTATAATTAAATTAATTATTATCTTTATAACACAGCGGAATAATATTATCAATCCAAGTGCACATCCAAACAACAAAAATAGCAAAGTAGTAATGCATCAAACAAAAGATTTATATTGATTCACCAAACTACTCTTGGCTAATCTAGTCTCCCGAGCTCCACGGAGGTCGCACCCACTAAAACCAAGATCCCTTTAAAGGTAGGAACCAAACCCGCACACCGATTTTTTTACAGGTTCAGAATCAACCTTTACAATATTATTTTTCTAGGCTAAGGAAGAACCTCTACTTTGTACAGGTTAAAGAATAACCCAATTCTTTTTAACACTAAGGCACAAGAATCAAAACCTCTCAAAACACTCCAACTATAATTTTCACAGGTAATAATTGAACCTTCACAAATCACTCACAACGCAATTCTTATACAGGAAGAATCACTACCTCAATCTCTTTATAGGAAGAGACCGAAACCTAACTACCCTTGATTAAATACCCCCAATAGTATTTAACCCATCACAACTCACCAATATAAAAATTGATAAGACGTAAATCTCACTCGGAGCTTCTACCACCCCAGATAAATAATAACTCAATTAATATTCCAACTAGTGATAGAAAAGCGTGAGATACAAAAATATGATTTTAACAAGAATATGGGTAGCAAATTGGAGAACGTAATCAGATTCAAGAAATTATTTGTAAAAGTATTTTCTTAAAAAATCAGAAATAATTTCTAAGATCAATTTCCAAATATAGAATAGAAAACAAATAATAAGCAATATGGAAAGATCTCACCTAGAATCCACAGAAATAATAATTAGAATAATGTAACTTCAAATCATCAGCAAAAATTGTTCGCAATTGATTTTCAAAATCACTCTTAGAAAAGCTCACAATACCGTAGAATGATAACTCTTATAAAAGCTCACAAATGATATAAACTTTTTTAGCTCTCTCAATGAATGATTATTTACATAAAAAATTCGCAGGTCTATATATAGGAATATGAAATCAGCCTTCTAACGGCTAGTTTACATATGTCATGACAATTAAAAGCTCTTATAAACCCCTTATATCATAAAAACTTCATTTGGGTTTAATTTTCACTTAAAAACAGCTTTCAAATCTCTCAATTAAACCCCTAAAGTATTTCTCAATCTTAATTAATAAGAATAGAATCTATTTCGAGTACTAAATTGAGAAACATTAATATTTGATAAACCATATTAATATAATTTAATTAATATATAAACCATATCTTAAATATAGAGAATATCCCCGAAATCTCTCTCAAATCCCAACAAAAAACGACTACTATTGGATTTAATCTCGAATAAAATAATATCATGAAACAGCGCATTCAGTCGATTGCCCAGTCGACTGGGAGATTCAGGATGTAGCCAATGCAGTTCATCGGTCGATTGCCCGGTTGACTTGTAGATTTAGAGAGTTGGTCTTTCTTTCACCGGTCGACCTATCAGTTGACTTGTTGATTCAGAGAGTTCAGTCCTTCTTGGTCGGTCGACTTAAAGATATAGGATGTTACAGCTATTTGCTTCGGTCGACTCATTAGTCGACTGTTGTCTTTCAGATCTCTTCTCTGAATACTTTTTTAACTCATTTTCTTTTACGTTTTTGCCCCTTTAACCATTTTCCCTCTTAAATAAGCTTCACTAATATTCTTATATTTCATTTTAGTCATTCAAAATTATTTTTTCTCAATTCATATAGGAGCAAATAATTTAACTTAATCAATACACACATAAATGAGAAAATACATTTTGTGCCATATGTGTGTTCCTAAATAGGATATTAAGAGTTAAAATTTACCTAGGTTGTTTTTCCTAATTTCTTCAAACTCTTAAATCTTCAATATCTTAAATTTCATCATTTAGTATCCATTTAATTTGTCATCTTCATTACTTGGAACTTTAAATCACTGAAACACTCAATTAAAACATTAGTTCCACCAAAACATTAATACTTAATTGTTCATCAAAATCTTAGGATCAACAACTGTGATGGAAGATAACGACGTCATCGCATTGGATGAAGGGGATGACAGATTTGGGCCATGGCTGTTGGTCAAGAAGCAAAGAAAATTTGGGCTTAATAAGCCCAAGAGCACTCAGCAATAAAATTCGAAAGGCCCAACTGTAGAAGCCCATTTGAAGCCAAATAAAAATACTAGGCTGAGGAGGGAAAAACCGTAAAGAGGCGACCCAGATAGGGTGGTGTTGAATAAAGATAATGGTGGGCCTGGGACAGGTAAGGCCCAAAACAATAAACAAGATAGAGGCCAACACCACCCTATTGCACATGGGGACTCTGCAAGGAAGGGACAAGGAAACCCTAAGGCTAAATCTGGGGCAAGAGCAAATCTCATTGGGAAGAAAACAGAATCAAAGGAATTAGGCTCAAAGAGCTCTATGAGAGCATAGTCGAGTGACAAGGCCAAGGGCAAGCCTACTATTTTGATGGGAAACGCTTCGCAGAAGGTGGCGATGGAGGTGACTCTTCAAAAAAGCACTAGTTATAAATCATCTAACCAAACCTCCATCACTCCTAGAGGTAGCATTCCTCTGTCTATTTCTTCTGGTACCCTCCCTTCTTAACCCCCTAACAGAATCTCTCCTACAAATCCAATCCCTCATCTAAAACCTCTAGACGACAATATCAACCTCAGACCATCTTATAGAAGGTCTTTAAGTAAAGCTCCACTCAAAGAAACCCTTTTTCGATGTTCCTAGAGCAATTGTAGGATGTGATTCAGTGCGTGGAAGTGTTCTAACTAGTGGAGTTTGTAAGGTTAACGATAAGGACCCTGGATCGAAGAGCACCAAAACCCCCGTTCATGGAAATATTCATCGAGATGGTGAAAGCATGGGACAGTCTAATGAGGAGGTTCATGACACTCCTGGGGTATAGTGAGTATGATTATCTTCCCAGTTTCCCATCCAAAGTCTCAATGAAGATCCTTAGTTGGAATTACCGTGGTATGGGCAATGGCCATTTTCGATATGCCTTCCGTGACATTTTTAATGTGAAAAGGCCTGAGATTATAGTCCTTCTGGAAACCAAAGCTGAAATGGGTTCCATGGGAAACTTCTTTGTTTTTTTTGGCTTTACAGCTGCTACTCACATAGACTTTGTTGGGCGTGCATGGAGTATTTGGGTCTTTTGGTGCCTAGATAAGGTTACTCTTAGCCAGATTCATGTTACCAACTAGGTGATCCATGCAAAATTACTATGGTAGGTTACGAGTAGTGGATCCTATCTGCCGTTTATGGTAACCCAAACCCCAATGTGAGAAGAGAACTTTGGGTTGAGATGCAAATTTTCTCCCAGCTCAACAATTCTCCCTGGCTGGCAGCGAAGAGACTTTAACCATATCAGCTCTCAAGCTGAGAAAATGGGATTTACTAATTCCTCTAGTATCCAACGTATCAACTTCTTCAATTCTAACGTTGTTGCTTGTGGGCTAAATGACCTTAGGGCCAGTGACTCGTCCATAACTTGGTCTCGGACCAAAGTTCATGGTCAAAGGGTCAACAAAGGTTCGGATAAGGTCTTAGCTAATGAAGCCTAGTGCTCCTTCTTTTCTGAAGCAAAGGTTAAGAACCTACTGCATACGTATTCTGACCATTTTCCTCTCTTAATTCATCTCTTAGGTGTTAATTTTCTAAAACACTCTCGTCCTTTTAGGTTTGAAGCTATGTGGCTTGACCCCCCTAACTTCAAACCACTAATTAACAATCACTGGAATACCATAGAGTCTGATAAATTTACTAAGGAGATTAAAATTTGGAATAAGAAAGTTTTTGGGAATATTTTCAACAAAAAAAAAATGACTTCTTGCTAGACTTAAAGGGATTCAAAAGTATTAGAGAACCAATTTTTCGTCTAGCCTTGATTATCTTGAAAATGAGCTCATGAAAGACTATACTAATCTCCTTAAAAGGGAAGAGATTTTCTAGTATCAAAAGTCTAAAGTTCAGTGGCTGTCCTTTGGGGATAAAAACACTAGGTTCTTCTATGTTGCTACTACTCAGAGAAGAATGAAGAACAAAGTGTCTATGATTAAAGATTCTAATGGCATGTAGCTGAATAATCAAGATGATATTAAAAATCATGTTAGAAATTATTTCTGTGAGAAAGTTTCTAATGTGATTGGTTTGGATTTTACTGATATTGATTGAAAGAATCCTATTAACCCTGGGGAGTATCAATCTCTCATAATGGTGCAAGATGATGAGGAAATTAAAATGAATCTTAAAATTATGAAAAACCTTAAGGCTCTAGGCCCTAATGGCAACCAGGCGGTGTTTTATAAGAAAAATTGGGATATAGTAGGAAAAAGCTTGTGTGATTTTGTTAAACGGTGCTTTGAAGATGGAGATAGGCCATCTAAAATTAATGAGACTCTTATTGGTTTAATCCCCAAAGTGGATATACCAGAAAAAATTAACCAGTTTTGTCCTATAAGTCTGTATAATATTCCATATAAATTGGTTGCTAAGATTCTTGTGGCTAGGCTCTGCCCTCTTCTTTCTTCCTTTTTTGGGCCTTTCCAAAGTAGTTTTATCCTCAGAAGACAAACATATGATAATATAATCATCACTCAAGAAATGTTGCATAAATTGAAAAATCTAAGGATAAAAAGGAAAGTATGATTATCAAAATCGATCTTGAAAAAATATATGATAAACTAAGTGGGGATTTTTTTAGAGAACACTCTTGAATTTTTTAATTTCCCTAAAGCTTGGATTGAGCTTGTCATGAATTGTGCTAGGATGGCCTCCACGAGGGTCCTCTAGAATGGGGAAACCCTCAAGTGTTTTTCTCCAAATAGAGGGCTCAAATAGGGGCACTCTTTGTCTCCGCATTTGTTTGTTCTTTGTATGGAGAGGCTCTCTTGTATGATCAACAAGGAGGCTGACCAACAGAGATAGAAGGGTTTGAAAGTGGCTAGAAATGGTCCTATCTTCACCCATCTGTTTTTCGCTGATGACACTCTCTTTTTTGCCAAGGCGGATCATAAAAGTTATGAGTCCATCATTAGCATTATGCGTAAATTTTCTTCAGTTTCAGGGCTCGTCGTAAATCTAAATAAATTTAGAGTCTCTATCGCCCCTAAAGTTACCTCCATTGTTGCTAAGGAGATTAGTAACAAATTAGAGATTTGTCTCTGTAAAGACTTGGGGACCTATTTGGGAGGCCTGCTTATTCACAAAAGGTTTAGCAACAAGTACTTTAATTTCATTTTGGAAAAGATCCAAAAAATATTTTCCAATTGGAAGGCATCTAATTTGTCCATAGCAGGAAAGGCTATGTTGATAAAATCTATCTTGACCACGATTCCCATGTACTCGATGCAAACTAATCCCCTCTACATTAAACTCTGTGATAAAATTGATGAAATTGCTAGAAACTTTCTTTGGGGGGATACGAAAGTTAAAATAAAATTCCATCTTATCAATTGGGATAGGGTTTGCTTGCCTCAAGATTTGGGGGGCCTTAATATCTGAAAAGGTAGACTTAATAACAACGTTTTTATGTCTAAACTAGCTTAGAGGATTGTCTCTAATGATAATAGCTTATGGGTGTCTATTGTCTCTCATAAATACAACATGGAGAGAAGCCTCTCTTTATGGGCCAAGAAGCGGGGTGACTCTTATGTTTGGAGAGGTATTTTTAAGTCTTGGGATTGTATTTTAAAGGGTTTAAAATGAAAAATTGGTAATGGTGTTAATATTAACATGTGGGCTGACTAGTGGTGCGGAGATGAGCCTTTAGGCAATGAGGAATTACAAAAAAGTTATGACCTTAAGGTTACAAATATTTTGGACCATTCTGGTAGTTGGTATCTTCTGCCAATCACCCATCTTAATTCAGATAACCAGGTCAATAACATTATTAATTATGAGCCTCAGGGCATGCTTAAAGATGACATGGCAATTTCGATTTTTTAGAAGAATCTGGAAAATTTTCTATAAAATCAGCTTACTTTTTATTTCGAACTTTGAATTCCTAGAACTTTCTCCAAATTGGAGTGGTTATGGAAGCTTAAAATTCCTCAATCTCAAAAGTTTTTCCTTTGGAAAATGTTTCACAAAAAACTGATGACTAATTTGCTTAGAGTGAGATGGTCAAGTGAGGTTTCGACTATATGAGAGCATTGTAATAATGTTATTGAGTCCTTGGACCATGTGTTGAGATCTTACCCAAAGGCTTGGACTGTTTGCAAGGTTTTCTTACACAGGGACGCTTTGAGGCGAGATCATGCATGGAGATTCAAGACTGGATTGCCAAGTCTACTAAAGGGAGATCCATTAAACCCTCTACTCTATATTTTTTCATTGCCATCTTATGGGAGATTTGGAAAGACATAAACAAAGAAGTAATCGAAGGAGTTGTCCAAGATCCTTCTATTGTGGCTTCTAGAATTTTTCGATTTGCAGGAGAAATGATGGAAGCCTTATATCCTAACCAAATCTGGAATGGCTTATTGTTTAATCCTTTTTCTAATTGGCTTCCTTCCCCTGTAGTTTTTCAAGCTCAATACAGATGGAAGTGCTCTGCGAAATCCGGGATGTGGTATCAGAGGGCTTATCAAACACTTTGATCGATCATGGAATTTTTTTTTGGATTCTTTGGTTATGTCAAATCTTGCACTAGCCTGGAGATTGAGATTAGAAGTATCCACGCAAAGATGTACCTAGCGATTACGAGGGGTTTCTCAAGAATAGTGGTGTAATCTGATTCTGAGAAAGCTGTGAACCTTATCAAAGGGGATTGTCCAAAGAGCCATGCTTATAGAGGGTGGATCGTGGAGCACAAGCATATCATTGAAACCCACAATTTCATGATCCAAGAGACTAGAAAGGTTAATAATAGATATGCTAACTATCTTGCTTGGATCGAAACAAACAATGGATCATAAATGCATTTCCTTGAAGACCACCCGAACGAACTGGAAAGACTTCTCATAGCTGAGATGAAGAACGAGGCCCGCTTGTGTAGTCCTTTGCTTTTGTTGTTTTTGCCTTTCTACCAAAAAAAAAATCAATATTCAGATGAGATCACAATAGACATGGATGTAAAAATGTAAAACTACAAATTAATTCATCTAAAATAAGATAATTTATAAAATAGGTTAATTTAGACAACCAAACAGGCCCTAAGTTTGTCCAAAATGATTAACACATAGAGTAACTCAACACACTAAATGATTGAGATAAACAAACTGATGCGAAACCAAGAAGCATTTAGATTTGAGCAATGCCTAAATACATATCAAGTTTTGCTGAAATCAATTTCAAGATTAAAAAACAACTGCAGGTTGGATTACCGAAGTATACCGATTCAGAGAAATTCCGACAGACACCCATCGACTCAGAAGCACAAACTTTGCCAAAGATTAGAGCCTCTGTCGCTGTCATCATGAAGTTGAAAAATTCCATCTCAACAGGAGGACATACATATTCAGAAAGAAAATCTTGTGACGAAAATATGATTTAGAGATAGAAGAATCGTTTTTGGTATAGAGAATTGAGGAATTTTCAAAAAAAAAAAATAGGGTTTTGATTTATAGAACCGATGAAGCTTCATCGAGGAAGAGGAATGCGAATGTAGAAAGTTGAAGGTGGAAGTAATCAGCAGAACATACAGGTGGGAGTAATAAAAAAAACGTGGAGGTGGGAGGTGATTGATTGGTGAACGTGGGAGGTATGCAAGTTTTCTCGTTGAGGACAACGATCATGGGGTGAAGGGCTGGAGTTGTGAACTGGGTAAGTTTATTAGGGCTAGAGCTGTGAAGTAATTTAGAGCAAAAAGGAAAGAAAATAAAAAGTGCAATAAGGAAGGATCTTAGAGTACTTGTAATAGTGTATATTAAACGCATGGATTACCATCTGACCTACTATGAGATCGCAAAGTAGTGAGGCAACAATTATCTCAAATAGCCGTGTAAATCTTAGCCATCCATTCCATAAGATCTGATCTAGACCGTCGAAATGTCTCTAAGTCCTAATTTATTAATAGATTTCTGATTCCGTTCTAAAGTGGTGGGGTATCGAATGAGAAGTTCATCGATGGGAGAATTGAGATTTTGTTAATAGAAGCGAATTGAAGGAATTGTGTAACTAAATAGGTGTTGTGGTGGGCACAGGAAAAGAAATACTGAGAACAAAAACAAAAAAAAAATATTTGATTTCAGAATTTGGGAGCAATTTTGTTCTATTGTCTAAAACCTAGTTCTAAAAATTTGGGAACAAAATAGAAACATATTTGTTTTTTGTTTTTCTTCTCTAATTTCTATTTTTGTTTCCAATTTTCCGGGAACCAAAAAAAACTGAATACTCAAATTTCTGCTCTATTTTTTAGAACAAAATTCTGAGAATATAACAAAAATATTCTCAATTGTTTGTTCTAATTTTTCTGAAAATTTGTGAACAACTCTTTTATAGCTAACCATGATTTTTGAGATCAAATATGCAATATGCAGTCTAATGTGTTTTATGTTCCCTATTTATAGAACGAAGTTCTCGGACGCAAGGTAAATTTCTTGATTGGAAGAACATATTTTTGGTTTTTTGTTGGTCCTTTCGCCAATGAACAAATATGAGCTGATTTGTATTACTTCAGAATGGAAAAACAATTGGTGGGTAATGTAGTTTAATATGCATGAGCATGTATGAAGATTATTGTTTGACAAACTCTCAAAGTTTGAGCTTTGATATGTAATTTTAAATTTGGAAAGTTAATTTCAGGATGTCAATGGCATTCATATTGTGTTGTGGTCTGATGGAATTGGTGATAGCACATGGCTTTCTAATCAATTTTTATTGTCATTTTTTTTACATGTGTTGCAATTTAAAATTTTGTGATTTTGAGCACAGTGTATTAATGTATTGAGGAGTTTAGTGACGAGGGACATCGATCAATATATAAGTTCTAATGGTTTTCTTGGAGAGAAGACTCCATCACGAATCCCTTTCTCTCGCCAGCTTCTAGAACCTCGCCCCGTTATTCAAGATGAATAGATGGGCCATGTCAAACAATAAGCAAAGATGACAATGGGAATATGAACTTCAAAATAGAAATCGGAACAATTTCTTAAGATTTAACTTCATATGTGACGGAGGAAGCGATGACACGTGTTGATGTATTAATGTATTATATGGGCTTGGCCCACGTGGCCTATTAGGGCAAAACCCTAGCCCCCACTTCTCCTATAAATATATGTATATCGTTGTATTATAACTGTATCACTTTTCATAATATCAATTCATGATTCTTCTCCTACTTCTCAATTATCTTAACATGGTATCAAGAGCAAGTCTTTCCTGGACCTGTTCTCAATAAATTTTTCGCAACCCTAACGCTTCTGTCGCTGCCCTTATTCTTCTAAGGCTTTCATCACTACTGTAGGTTTCTTCCCACCTCTGGTATTAACAAACACCATACCTCCATCTTCTTTTTACAGAGACGAACACAACGCCACCAAAATCACCGCAATCGGAGTCCAGATGCTCTCTCACGCGCCTCCAGTTGCCTGCAGTTCCACCACCCTTTAAAGTCTCGAATTTTGGGCTCTAACACCTCAACCAAGGCTTTAAATTCATCTCACAATATATCATCGGAACCTTCTCGACGAGACGATTTAAACAAACCAAACCATATAGCTGTTCATTGTTGCACGCGCCCTCACTCGCGGCGCGTAGACTGTGTTGTCGCTATGCCCTCAAATTTACGCGCCTGTTGCAGATCTCATTGCCATGTCAACCCTAGTTGCCTAGTCAGTGCATTTTCAGTGCCCACATTATCGCCACGTCAACGCCACCTAAGCGCCAAGTCAGCATATTGACTGCCACATCAGCAGTTGACCGCCGCGTCAGCGCCACGTCACCGGTTCTGTTATTGTACTTCTCTTTAACCAGTTCAAGCATTTTTAGACTGGTTTTTTGTAAAGTTGCATCGATTCCTAGTGTTTTTCGATGTTCTGATTTTGTTTCCAGGCTCCGTTTTGTGATTTGAGGCTCACAGTATATACTTTTCTTTATATTCGCGTGGTTTCTACGCCGGTTCATCCGTTTCTCGCCCGGTTCTTGGAGATTTAATACCGGTTTATGAACAATTTTGGCATTCTAAATCCATCCAGGACAACAGCTTCCCCAGGTTCAACAACGATGTCTGTCGGTTCTTCACTCATTATCAAAGCCAAAGAAGGTTCAGACCCTACCTCATCTTTTGTCACCATGTCTATTGCAAATTTGGCCTTATTCCTCCTTCATATCTTCTCCAAAATTGGTACTAGTACAAATCTTTCCCCTGTTCTCTCACTTACTACAGGTAATTCCTCTTAGTTCTTTGATTCTACCTGTTGTAATCACATGACATCTGATTCCAATATTTTTTTAACCAACTATCCGCGATGAATATCCCTAGTATTTATACTGCAATAGTTCTCAAATGCCTATTACACATACCGGTCAGGTTTCTATTTCCCATCTTTCTATTCCTGACACGTATTTGATTCCAAACCTCACCTTAAATCTCTTGTCTGTTGGGCAACTTTGTGAATTGGGATTTGAAGTCATATTTTCTAATAGTGGTTGTCGTGTGCAAGATCCTCGAACAGGAGAAACTCTTGGGACTGGTCATAAGGTTGGACGCCTATTTGAACTTACCAGTTTACACCTTCCATCTCCAACTCCACCATCCCTACAACCAAATATCCATTCATCCACCTGTGCAACCTCACCACTACCTCCAGTATCCTCTTCTTCATTCTTATCTCCACAACCACCAGTGTCTCTCCCACCATCCCAACTTTGGCATGCTCGATTAGGCCACACTTCATCTAGCCGACTCAAATCGCTTCTCTCTAGTGGTCAATTAGGTTCAGTTCAACATGAGTCCTTTAAATGTGTCAACTGCCAACTTACCAAACAACCATACCTACCTTTCAACAAGATTCAGTCTATTTCCCTTGTACCCTTTGATCTAATTCATTTTGATATTTGGGAGCCTTCTCCTCATGCTTCAATGGGTGGCCTTTGTTACTTTGTTATCTTTGTGGACGACTATTCTCGATATACATGGTTGTTTCTTATTAAACATCGATCCGAACTATTTCAAATATATTCTAAGTTTTCTTCTATGGTTTAAACCCAATTTTCTAGAAATATTAAAGTTTTCCGCTCACATAATGCAATAGAATACAATGATTGTGTTTTTTTTAACCTACTTCGCAAAAATGACACGCTCCCCCATCGCTTGTGTCCTAGTACATCCCAACAAAATGGATGAATCGAACGCAAACATAGATATATTTTTGACACAGTTCGTGCTCTCCTCATTTCTTCATCATGTCCTGAGCGTTTTTGGGGTGAGGCTGCCTTTACAGCCGTCTACACAATAAACTATGTCCCTTCCGTTACAATCCAAAACCAATCTCCATTTGAACGCCTTTTCGATAAAACTCCTGATTATTCTGAACTCAGAGTCTTTGGTTGCGCCTATTTTGTTATTCTCAAACCACATGAACACAACAAACTAGAACCAATGGCTCGTTTGTGTTGTTTTCTTGGATATGGCATCGAACATAAAGGGTATCAGTACTAGGATCCCATTTCTAAAACTCTTCGTATCTCGCAACATGTCATATTTTGGGAACATCAAATGTTTTCTTCCTTACAGTCATTTGACATGTCAACCTTCACCAACTCCAAATTCTTTACTGATCCATCTATTGAGTTATTTTTAGAGGATACAGTTCCAGTTACTGTTGAGTCCACTCCAGCACTACCAGTTGAGCCTAGCCCTACATCTTATGCTGAGTCTATCCTAGAACCACCAGTTGAACCCACTCCAGAACCACTAGTTGATCTCATCCTTCCAACTCCAGCGACCATGCCTGAGACTTCTCCTATGGTCGATGATCCTGTATCGCCTTCCGTTGACACCCACGCCCCAGATCACCCTCGTTGCTCTACCAGGGTAACTCATCTGCCACATTACCTTTTTTATTTTCATTATTTTTCCACTATACTACATGAGCCTCAATCCTATAAGGAGGCTAGTACTAATCCTCTTTGGAAGAAAGCAATGGATGAAGAACTTCAGGCCCTCGCCAAAATTCATACCTGGGATATTGTAGATCTACCCCCTGGAAAAACTCCTATTGGGTGCAAATGGGTGTTTAAGATCAAGACGCTTTCTGATGGCTCTGTTGAACGATATAAAACCTGACTTGTTGCCAAGGGATTTGCTCAGGAATATGGTATTGACTATGAAGAGACATTTGCTCTAGTGGCGAGGCTAACATCTGTACGTATACTTCTTATCGTCACCGCCATTTCGAAAATGGATTTTTTTTCAAATGGATGTTAAAAATACATTTCTCAATAGTGATCTTCTTGAGAAAGTCTATATGCATACCCATCCTGACCTGGCTGCCCCTCGAAATAAAATTTGTCGTATTCGCCGTGCCCTATATGGTTTGAAACAAGCTCCACATGCCTGGTTTGGCAAATTCAATACTACTATTCATCAGTTTGGGTTCGCACCTAATGCTCATGATTTGGCACTGTTTATTCGTCATACTGCCAACGGTATTATCCTTCTTTTACAGTACGTGGACGATATGGTTATTACTGGAAATTATCTACGCGGCATTTCTGAACTCAAAAAGTTTCTAAGTGGCCAATTCAAGATGAAAAACCTTAGCGTGCTCACCTATTTTCTTAGCCTTGAAGTCTCATCGGGTTCTGATGGATATTTTCTCTCTCAGGCCAAATATGCCTCAGATTTCCTTTCTAAGGCTGGGATCACTGACTCAACCACTGCCACTACTCCTCTCGAGCCAAATGTCAAACTTACCCCACTTGATGGTTCACCTCTTCAGGATGCCGCTTTATATTGCCAATTGGTTGGAAGTCTTGTTTACCTCACTGTCACTTGCCCTGACATTGCCTATGTTGTTCATCAGGTCAGTCAGTTCTAGTCTGCTCCTCGGACCACCCATTACTCAGTTATGCTTCGCATTCTTCGGTATGCCAAGGGTACTTTTCTTCATGGGCTTCATTTTTCAGCTCAGTTTGCTCCCGTCTTACAAGTTTTTTCTGATGTCAATTAGGCCGAAGACCCCACCGACAGACGTTCAACTACTGGTCACTGTTTCTTTTTGGGTAATTCTCTAATTTCCTAGCGTAGTAAGAAACAAACTGTAATTGCTTGCTCTAGTACTGAAGTTGAATATCATGCCATGGCTGATGCAACTCAAAAACTTCTCTGGCTTCGATGGCTCCTCGCTAACATGGGCATCTCTTCTTCTGTTATCACTACGTTACACTGTGACAACAGGAGTGCTATTCAGATCGCTCACAATGATGTATTCCATAAGTGTACAAAACACATCGAGACTGAGTGTCACTTCATCCGTCATCACATTCTTCAGAATACGATTCGTCTACAATCCATCATTTCAGCTGATCAGACAACAGACATTTTTACTAAGACTCATCCACCCGGACGCTTTCACTCTCTGGTTTCTAAACTCAAGTTCACCTCTCACTTACCGCCTTGAGTTTGAGGGGAGATGTTAATGTATTAATGTATTATATGGACTTGGCTCACGTGGTCCATTAGGGAAAAATCCTAACCCCCACTTCCCCTATAAATATGTGTAGATCGTTGTATTATAACTGTACCACTTTTCATAATATCAATTCATGATTCTTTTCCCACTTCTCAATTATCTTAACAACATGGTAGTATTTTGTATCTCATTCTCAGCAATGGGCCTGTTTTGTGGTTGAATTGTTGATGGAATAACATTTGGTTCCTTCAATGGTTGAATTGAACTATTGAATATACCTAGCCCAATGCCTCTGTATTTGATATTAATGTTATAGGATTGAGGTCGTGGAATAATTAACTGGAAAATAATTTTCCCATATTTCTCCAATCTTAGTAGTTTCCCATGCAATTTACATGTTCGATGCTCACCACAAACGCTGATGATTTGAAGCAGACACTGCATTATGACATTAATAAATCAGTTTTTGTTCAAATCCTAAATATGTTACTCTGATTTTTTTTTGCTACAACTTGACAGTCTAGATTTAAATATTTGTTTCAATTTTTTTTTTTTCACTTCCATGTTATGTGAATGCAACAAATTTATTTGTGATTGTTATGTGTTCAATGAAATGTCCATATGAATATACTCTTTCATATTATTTTTTTTTTTTTTTCCGATTTGCAATTATAATTCCTATGAACATTATGTGTTCGACGAAATTCTCTTGTGAAACAACTCTCTTATATTTGTTTCTTTTGCCCGATTGGATAAAATGCGCATATGAATTTTGACTTTGATGGCATTACAGTGAGATTTAGATCTAGAATTTAATGGCTTAAGTTTATAGCTCAATGTTTCTAAGTTCTTATTAGATGTTGGAAATAAGTGCGTCCATTCTATCCCCTCCCTCCAGAAACACCATTGCAACACCTTTTCCATCATGGCCACCACAAATGACTTCTTCTCCGGTATCAGTTTGTTGAAAATTGGCAACGATGGGAGAGTTGGTGGCAACAGTTAATAAATTCATGAAGTGGTTGATGTTTTTGGATTAAGAGAGGAAATTTAAGAAATAGGGAATAAAAACTAAGTGCAAGGGAAGGGTTTCTTTTTTCAGTACTTTTACTTTTGTTGTTTTTTCCCTATATCTCATTCAAATTGCTCAGATACTGTAAGAAATCTTTACTATGCCAACTAGTAACTCAAATAATAATATGGATTTGATCCGCATGGGCACATGGAAAAACAAGCTTTTGGGTTTTGAGCACCAAAATGTTCTACAATACCCATTTTCTAGCTATGGGTATTGCACTTTACCCTCCTTATTAGCACTTTGCCCCCTATAGTTAGGTCTATATTATGGGGTAAAATGTAACAAAGTCTAACTACGGGGGGCAAAGTAGTGACAAAAATATCACAGGGGGACAAAGTGTAAAACGACTTAACCACATCGGCGTAAACTCGCGTATTCCTACTCTTACATTCGACAACCAAACCGATACCCATAGTTGACGGTTATTGGTGTTCCTACTCTTCCTCAGCGATTCTTCATCTGGCCAAATCTAAGCATGAAAAGCGGTAATGTAGTGACGGCGACGACGGCAACGAGCAGAACGACAATGATAACAATGAGCAAAAACAGCGACGACAGTGAGAGGTGGCTACGATGGCGTCGATCAGAGAGAATGGGGAGGGCAACAGTGGAACACAGAGGAGCATGGAAAGAGCGGTGGAATAGAGAGAATGAGAAAATGAAAAGGTTTCATGATTTTTGTTATTAAAAAAATATTAACAAGAGTTGGTTTATAATTTTTTTAAAATAGAATTTATGGACAATATTTTATTTAAGGATATTTTAAAAAGTTGTTTTATCTCAAAATCTTATTATCTTGTTATAATATTAAAAGTGGAAGACAAAAACTTTAAAACTGCTACAATTGAGATTTGTCATTTTCTCTTATCTCCTTACTCCTACCAAAATCAAGGGCCAAGATTAATCTTTTACTTATATTAATTGTATTCATTGTAACAATTATCCAAGTAGTTCATTAATTTTTCTTTCAATTCAAAATGTCTATTTTTTAAAAATAAATATGACATATAAATTTGGTCAAAAAAGTTGTGTTTTCTCTTGTATTGTGATTTTTTTTATTGATAATTATTAATAAAAAATTTAATAATAATATTTACTAATCACCACAAATTGAGAGATATTATATTGCTTAAAAACTAACTTTAAAAATAAATAAATAAAATTGTTAATCAAACACACAGTAGTTTAAAAATTATATACATTGTCTTGGAACTTAATAGTGAATTTTTTTAGCTCTTTATTGCTTTATTTTTAGGTGTGAAAACAAATGAGAGTGATCTAAACTTATTGTTTTTTTTTCCCTAAATGTATTATTTAAAAAAAAAAATATTATTAAACATGAAATTAAAACAAACAACACTCTGAATGTTAAGAGTCAAATTTTAAATACTATTGATATAAATTTTAGTTTAATTTTTAAAAATTCACACGTTATGCGGCTCTAAATCTAGTAATACTTAAAAGTGGAAGATAAGTATTTAAAATAAAGTATAACTAATATTTTCAATCTCCTTACTCTTATTAAATTAATGGCCAAAATCTTCTCTATCCATTACCAATCACATTAAATTAATAGAAAACTACTTTTAATTCAAATTAATAACATTGAAAATGAATAAAAAATTGATTCTAATTCCATTCTATATTTGCATAATAAAATAAATTATATTTTTTAATTAATAATTATTTTTAATTATTTATCTATTTTTTTTATTTTTTATTTTTTATCAATTCAAAATTTTATTTTTTAAAAAAAAAAATTAAATTCATAATATTGATTTTTTTTTTAAAAAAATTAAATTATTTTTAAATTCAAATAAAATAATGCCTTAATTAATAATTCTATTTATTTTTGTTTCGTTATTATTATCATTTCGAACTTTCATTCATTTAAAAAAAAAAACATATTCATAATATCGGATTTTTTTAAAAAAAATAATTAAATTAATTTTTTTTCAAAAACATGATTAATCATGTGGGCTGAAAATAATGGTCCCTCAAAAATATTATTTTCCCCAATAATCTATCTTAGCATTAATCTTATCCTAAATGAATGTATTTTTTTTTTTCATAATTGAAAAAAAAAAAATTGGGGTCTTGTTGAGCATTTCATAAATTAAAAATAATTTATTTTAAATCCAAATTTTATGATTTACTATTTATCTAATTCACTGTTTATGGTGATTTTTTAAGAAAAACCAATAATTCTCTCCAAAAAAAAATTGTACGCCACAAAAGTTATATAATTTTTTACATGAAAATTGTCGTTATCATAAAATAGTATAATAATTTTGGATTCATAAAAATGTTGTACCAACGTGGAATACATTGACTAAGGCCCCGTTTGGTTAGTGTTTCCAGCCCAACCCAACTCAACCCAACCCACAAATTCTGGGTTTGATATTTTGGAACGTGTTTGACAAATACAAAACCCAACTCAACCCAACCCAAAAAATGAGAATTGATTCTTGAAAAGCTAAAGAAAGAAGAAACAATTTATTTATTTATTTATTTTGTGCCAAAAAAACTTAACCCACAAATGAGGACACGCTTGGCATTAATTGAGTTCTTATTGAGTCTTATGTTCCACTTTTGTTAAGTTTAATCCCTTTTTTCTTTTTCTTTTTCTTTTTTCCCATTGTTCTTCATTCTCAAAATCATCGTCTTCCACTTTTGTGTTACATTTGCCATCGTCTCCATTCTTCATTCACAAAATCGAAATCGATTTCGTTGTTCGTTGATGAAATCGATTTCGATTTTGTTGTTCGTTCATGAAAATCTGTGGAAATGGAATTCAATTTCGATTTAGAGTTTGGTTGCTCGTTGATTCTCAAAATTGATTTCGGTGCATGTTGATGAAATTGATTTCGATTTCGTTGTTCATTCACGAAATCGAAATCGTTGTCCGTTCTTCATTAACGAAATCGAAATCGATTTCCTTACTCGTTGATGAAATTGATTTCGATTTCGTTGTTGGCAGTGGGGTTTGTTTGTCGTTCTTCTTTAAATCGTCACTGGTGGGAGGCCAATCATTCTTCTTCTTGAAATCGATTTAGGGTTTCGAACACGAAATTGATTTCGATTTTGTTAGTGAAATCAATTTCGGTTCTTCATTCGTCTTCGTCTTCGTCCTCGTCCGTCGCCTGGGTTTAGATTTGCTCGATTTCTAGTTTGTTCTTAGAAATTTGCTCTTGAAAATTTACGGCAGAACATAACAGAAATTTGCATTTAAATTTACGTTTTGAATGTTGTGAGTTTGTGTTTTTCAATTTGTTCTATTTTTTAACAGAAATTTAGAGCAGAATATATATATATATATATATATATATATATATATATATATATATATATAATCTTTGTGTTTTGATGGGGATTGTGAGGAAACAATTCTAGGATAATATCGTTACCAAACGTTATTCTATTCCCAGCACAAAAAAAAAATTATTGTTACCAAACGCAATTCTGTTCCCGGAAGGAAAAAAAAAATAAATCTTGAAAATTTATATCCATACAGTCTACTAGCTCATAATAATTTTACAAAATTTGAAAAACACTCAATATGTTGATATTTTTGTGATTTTTTGGCTCCGAGGTCAGAAACCAATTTTGTCATTACATAATTTTGTGATTTTTATTTTGTTTATTTATATTTTATGATTTCTAATTTCTGTTATATTTTTTCGAAACAGTTCTTGTTAAAAAAAAACTTGGGTATTCGATCAATTTTATTAAGAGTATCAAATGCAAATATCATGAGTAAAAAAATATAATTCTTATTAGTTTAGTATCCGAATAGTAAACAATTATTTTGTCTGATTATAAATAAACCTAATATGATTTTTTTTGTCTAAATCCGCGCATTGCGCAGGCTAAAATTAGTAGGAGTTATTATGGAAGAAAAATTCTCTGTTTGTTTTTTCTTTAGTCTTCCTATTGAGCACGGATTCTCGTTTATTTGTCCATCACACTTCAACTTATTTTAATCCTTTGAGCATTTCATGGCTCGTGTACCCATTCATTAATGCCCCGTTTAGTTAGTATTCCCAACCCAACTCAACCAAAATATTTTGGGATTGATGTTTGAGAATGCGTTTGACAAACACAAAACTCAACTCAACCCAACCCAAAAAATGAGAATTGATTCTCAAAATCCTACGAAAATGAGGCACAAAAAAAACTGTTTTTTTTTTGTGCCCAAAATACTCATCCCATGCCATGAGGACACGCTGGGCATTTTCGAAATTGTTTAGTGCATCCTGTTCAACGTTTGGTAGTCTCATTTTCATTTTCTTTTCTTTATCATTTTCTCTCTCTTTGCTCCATTTGTTTGAAATCGTTCCTCCGTCTTCGCCGTTCTCCTCCGTCGTCGCCAAACTCGTCTTCATCGTCCACCTTCTTCTTGCCATTGTTTTTGTCGTCCTCGCCATCGTTGTCACCATCTCCTTCCTCGTACACGCCATCAAACAGGTCGAACAGATTTGGTGAAGACTAACCAAACGCCACCTAACTTGCTATCCCCAAACACCCCCACTTAGTTATCATTAAGTCCAAGATTCTACCAAAAAATGCATTGTCATATGTAATTTTTTTTTTATTTAATGATGTTATCGATTAAAAATTTTAAATTTAAAAAAATCATTTAATTCAGCATTGAAAAATTGAACAACAATTTTTTTTATCGTTTGGTCCAGATGATCAATTTAAAATCTATTTTTTATATTTTAACTTTGAATAAGTAGTGTAGTTAAAATTAATGTGGTATAGTTTGATAATCATTTTTTTAAACTTACAGCAAAATAACATGTTTCAAATTAATTAGGGAAAAGTACAATTTAGACCATCTAACTATTGACACATTTCTAAGTAGTCTCTCTAAATTTAAACGTTTCATTTCAAACCCTCTACGTATCATAACGTTTCAAATTCGTCATTCCGTTAGAAATTCAGTTAAAACTGACGAAATTTAAGGGCAAAATGGTCTTTTCACATTTTTTAAAATTTTTTAATCATTTTTAATTAATTTTTTTTATCTCTCTCTCTCTTCCTCCCCTTCCTTTCTCTCTCTCCCGCCACCTCCCTCTCTTTCCTTCCCTCTCCCTCTCCCTCTTCTTCCCCTTCCCCTCTCTCTCTCCCACCCCACCCCCTGCAACAGGGGGTGAAAACACCCCCTGTTACGGGGGTGAGGTGGGAGGGAGAGAAAGGAATGGGAGAAAGAAGGAGAGGGAGAGGGAGGTGGCGGGGAGAGGGAGGTGGCGGGAGAGAGAGATGAAGGGGAGGAAGAGAGAGAGAAAAAAATTAAAAATGATTAAAAAATTAAAAAAACGTGAAAAGACCATTTTGCCCCTGAGATTCTATTAGTTTTAACGGAATCTCTAACGGAGAGACGAATTTGAAACGTTATGATACGTAGAGGGTTTGAAATGAAACGTTTAAACTTAGAGGGACCACTTAGAAATGTGTCAATAGTTAGAGGGTCTAAATGGTACTTTTCCCAATTAATTATAACTTGCAAAATTTTTTAGTTGATGTTTCAATAATGTTTTGTTCCCAAAAAAATTGGAAAAAAAAATTAAAAACTAATTTTGATTTTTTTCCAAATTTTTGTGTTTAATATGTGACTAGAACACGAACTATTTTTTTGTCCTTATATTTCAGTTTGTGTTTTAAGTTTTGGGGAAACAAAACCAAAAGTCTAGGCCCCATTTGGTTATTGTTTCTATTTCCTGATTTCTGTTCCCGCTCCCAAATTTTTGAAATTAATGAACAAAACATGTTTGGTAAACACTTCTTTCTTCGCAAAATTTTGGGAGTAATTCCTAATTACTTAAGAATATGAGAAATAAAAAAATATTGATTCATATTTACTCCCACAAAACTATTTCCACTACTATCTCGTCGACCACCACCCTCTGCCGGTACCACCATTACGCCGACCACTATACATTTTAAAGAAGAGAAAAAGAACAATGGGTCGTTGCCAAACATATTTCTATTTATGAAATACTTAGAACGGAAACAGAATTCTCATCCCAGTTTATTGGAAGTAGAAATAGAAAAATAGAAACTCTAACCAAATGCCACCCTAAAAGAATACAGAACAAATGGGGCTTGATTATTATTTTTTTAAATCATAAGCGATAGTCTAGTCTACGCTACATTAAAATTGCGTTTGGGTAAGGGATTTGTGAAATGATGGAATTTCAAAATCCCATCATTTCACAAATCCCTTGTTTGGATAACTGTTTGAGCTGAAGTATTTGATCGTGTAATTTACAATTCCTTGTTTGGATAGGTAAAGTATTTGTAAATAGAATTGTCCCAAAAAAACTTATTCCCTCTACTTCTTCGATGCAAAATCGATTCCTGAGCAAAATCGATTCCTTAGTTCAATTCCATCCCTCAATTTCCCATCTCAAAAACCCTAATTTGCCCCAACGAAATCAATCGAACCTAAATCTGTAGCGAAGAGAAACAAATGAACCCTAAATCGAAATTGAACCCAAATCTGCAGCGAAGAGAAAGCAAATGAACCCCAAATCTGGACGAATTTCACGACGATAACAATAATGGCGGTGACGAATTTCACGATAATTGCGATTGTGACAAAGAACGATGACGAATCGAAATCAAACAAACCCTAAATCGCAGATGGACGATGAACCCTTAATCGCAGATAGATGACGTACCCTAAATCGGAATCAATCACAGATGGACAACAAAGAATGACAATTGCAATTCCGATTGTGATGAAGAAGGAGATGGACGATGAAGAAGGCGATTGACGAAGAAGAAATCGACGAAGAAGTAGTCGCGAAGGAGAAGATTGATGAACAAGATTGATAAAATCCTCAGTTGGGAAGATTTGTTAAATTCCACCTATTTCAAAAGGATTTCCAAATTTTCTCTTTCACACTATTTGACACTTGAAGGGATTTTAAAAATCCTTCCTAATCAATACACAAACAAAGTATTTGTTAAAAAAGGATTTTGAAATCACTTACCCAAATGAAATCCCTCCCCTAAATCCCTTAACCAAACACAACCTAATAACTTCATATATGGTGAGATTCAAACTTCTAAGTTAATACAGTGAGAAAATAATTATAAAGTCAAAAAGATATTATTAGTTTTTTATGGAGGTAAAACTCTCGTCCAACCGCTTGATCCATTTAAACACGCATGCTACTCAATTGGGCTGAGATATGGGCCTGAGAAAGTTGATGCATCTTGGGCCGAATAAAAATGGGAAATTGAGAACTAGATGTACTTCGGCCTACTGGTCTAATTACACTTTAGTCTAGTAAACTCACGTGAACATGGGCTACCAAGGGCCCATGAGGCAGATCGGATAAGCAACCCTTTCAAGTGGCATGATTAACAACAAAATTGCTACGTAATGAAGACATAGCCACTTTCATAAGTGTTATTGATAAAAACAACCAATTACCTGCCAATGTAGAAGTGGAGAAATCATGTAGGGATGTATAACCACCCATTATCGTGATCAGCCCAGGTAATAGGTATGCAAATAGAGGCATTGAACCATTTGTTAATATACTTTTTCTCTATCACATAATAGATTAACTCATCCTCACACCATAGATTCTTTGGCGAATATCACACCAGTGCCAGCTCTAGCATTTTTTATCTTGCAAAGTGACAAGTTCTGGAGTGAGATTTTTGGACAACATCATTTGGCATTGTTCGTGGAAAATCATTCAAGAAGATGGTAGCACTACCATGTCGCAGTTACGATTGGAGAAGGAAATCAGCATAGAGATGATTCAACAAGAAGCCACTACCGCACTGATGGAAGTACAAAGGGGGCTGGAAATTATGAGTCTCCAGCCCAACAAATTGGACAACTCAGGAAGATAGTGATACAAATAGCCCAAGGGAAAGAAAAGCGGAAAAACAAAGAACTTATCAACGATGACTTTAATGAGGAAGCTAAATCACTAAAATCACCATCGAAGGAAACCAAGACGAGGCCGAGGGACAGGAAAGACAACCTAAAAAGAGATACAAGAGTGATCAGTCGATCTGAGACCATGGTTTCTCACTTATGACTTGGAGGTCTTTCTGGGAGAGACAAAGCCATCTTTCACTGCAGTAAAAATGGAAGAATCGTTTCCAGACAAATTCAACCCTGCTAAGTTCGATAAGTACGAAAGTAAAACCAACCCAACTGATCAAGTACGTCATTTCAGACATGTTATGGCATTGTATAGGGTGTGGAATTTTGTACTAGAGCCTTTGACACTACACTGAAAGGTTTGACTTTGGAGTGGTTCCATGTTTTTCCACCTCATTCGATCTCAACTTTCTCAGAACTAGAAAAGTAGTTCATTAACTGCTTCATCACATTCCAGCGGTTGAATAAAGAAGCGGATTATTGGCTAACGCTCAGGTAGGACAAATGAGAGTCCTTAAGGTCGTACGTCACCCGATTCAACGAGGAATTGACGTGTGTAGAAGGTTTTGATACCAATCTCATCATCAACGCCTTTACTTGAGGCTTGTGCCGCGACTATTTTCAAGATTTGTTGATGAATCATACAAGACGTGACATAACTGATGGACAGGGCAACACCCCATATGAAGCTGAAAAACGTGAAGTCGGCATATGAAAGAAGGTCGTCAACAAGAGACTAACCAAAGCAGAATGAAAAGGAGTATAGTAAGTCAAAAAGGGCAAGCTTTGACTACTGATAAAATATATCAAGAGATCCTAATATAAGGTTGGGACCTCGTTCTGAAACCAACTTGTCGTGGTTGAGGATGCTTATCTCAAGGATTCTACACAAGATCGAGTCCTATGAAACAATGGATGGCCTCCCAAGATCATAGCAGAACTGAACCGGAGGAATATGGGGGGAAATTTATACTTCCACAAGGACCACAACCACAAAACCAACGATTGCTGGCACCTTAAACGGGAGATCAAAAGGTTGTTAGATCAAGGGTAGTTTTGAGGATATCTCCAAGAGTAGCCAAGAGAAAAGAAGAGGTTAGAAGGAAAGAGGAATAATAAAGATTGAGATAAAGAAAGGAAAGATGAAGGCCCAAGCCATGCTCACAAGGTGATTTGCATGATACATTCCAGTAGCTCAATAACTGGAGAGTCTAATCGAGTAAGGACAAATAGGGTTCTAGTGGAATGAGGAATGTTAAGAAGTACTACAATCAATAAAGAATTACCTCGGATCAATACAGACTCTAGCAAAGGTTTCTTTGGGAAATGAACTGTACCTTACCTGACAGTGACTCTGGTCGCTGTCGATGCGACACTCATAAAAGAGGAACAAAAACATCAATGGTCGATTTTCTACATCAGAAAATCTTTAGTCCCAACTGAAACATAATACACAGAGCTAGAGAAGCTAGCTTTGGCCCTGATCACGTCAGCTCGAAAACTAAGACCATACTTCCAGGCGCATGTGATAACTTCATATCCACTCCAAGTAGTTATGCACCGACCTAAAACTTTAGGACGGCTAATGAAATAGATAGTATAGATTAGAGAATTCCTCATCAAATACAAACCCCAAATTCTATTCAAAGGGCAGTTTGTTGTAGACTTCATAGCTGAACTCACCCACGGGGAGAATAGAACAAACGAGGATAAAGAATGTTCCGACCAAACTCATGGTTTCTAGAAGCTATCAAACATAAAGGGTCGCGGAGCAGAAATTGTCTTAGAAACATAGGAGGGGGATCAAATCGAACATGCAGTGTAGTTCAAATTTCGAACATCAAATAATGAAGTAGAATATGAAGCGGTAATCATGAGACTAAACTTGACGAACGGATTGGGTACCGAAAACATCAAAATCAGGTTAGATTCACAACTGGTGGTGACTTAGATAAGCAGGGCGTTCACAGCCAATGAGGAAAGATTGTGAATTTATGTGGAGAAGGTGGAAGAAATAATAACCACATTCAAAAGTTGCAGCTTAGAGATAATCCTGAGATCAGAGAACGAAAAGGCCGATGCATGTCGGTACTAGCATCATCCTTCGGGTTAGACCAGAGATAAAAAATGCTCGAGTTCCAAGAAGGTTACCATCCATTGCAACCTCAACTAACTTAAGTGCCAGCATAGGTCAACTCGACGAATTGAAAGACTGGAGAATATCATTGGTAAAGTACTTGAAGGAGGGACTCCTGCCTGATGATAATGACTCATCCTGGAAAGTGTTGTATAAGGTATCCAGGTACCTTATGCTTGATGAAAAATTATACAGGTGATCCTTCACTCAGCCATTGTTGCGTTGATTGGGCCCACAAGAAGCAACCTATGTCCTATAGGAGATTCACAAAGAAGTTTGTGGAAACCATCAAGGAGAACGTATACTAGTGCACAAAGCTCTTACCATTGGCTACTATTAGCCATTGATGCGAGATGATGCACAGGAATATGTTCAAAAGTGCAACATGTGTCAGAGATTCTCCCATGACATCAAAGCTCCAGCTTAAAATCAGACCCCAAAGAGCTACCCAAGATGGGGGGAAATTTAGTAGTTACTAAAATTTAAACAATTAAGTCCTTCAAACATAAATAATTAATTTTCTGAAACCAATTATTATCTTGATACGCATCGAAAATGTGTTCAATATTAAGTACACACCCAAACACAAAATATGAAATAAAGCAATGCAACACACAAGAATTTATTCTAGTTTGGCAAGTTACTCTTACTTACGTCCAGTTCCTCGAGCTCTATGGAGATTCACAATCCACTAAACCTCTTGATTCCTTTACCAGGTGAGAACCAAACCTTACAATTCTCGATTCTTTTCACAGACTCAGAATCAACCTTTACAATACCCTAATTCTTTTTACAGGTTAAGAGTCAACCTAACACTCTCTCACTTATCATTTTCACAGGGTCAGGACGAACCTTTACAGTTCACTCTTTAATTAAATTACAAGCTAAATCAAAATCTTGTTCTTTACAGGGAAAAATAATAACCTAAATTTTTTAATAGGACAAAGATCAAACCCTAATTGTTTTCAGAAAAAAGTTCGAAATCTAGCTATCCTGACTAGACACCATCTCAAATGTGTCTAATCCTCTCAAACTCACAAATACAAAAAATATAAGTTTCTTCTCACAAGTAGTTTCTTCCATCTCAATACAGATATACTCAATTAATGGCTCGAATAATTAGTAAGTGATAGATACAATGTGGGGCAAATAAAATATGATTAAATAATAAAGAAGGTAGTACAAATTAAGTACGTAATTAGATAATCAATCAACCATTAAAAAGATTTTCAGACTTTTAATTTAAAAACTATTTTCTAAATAATCTTAAACTAAGTAATCAATATAAATATATCTTAAAAAGCAAATAACAAGACTTGCAAGGATCTCACCGGGAAACACCTAACACTGGAAAGATATCGCAATTAGAACTCAAATCGGTGATGCCAAATAACAAGCGTTTTAGATAAAAAACTTGAATAGAATCTATCATAGAAATCTCAACAATATATCACTCTTATAAAAGCTCAAAAGCTAGTTTTTCAAATTTATGTCATAAAATAATACTTTAAGACTATATATAATATATCCTATCAATTTAGATATGTTTCATTTAAAAATATTCTTTAAAACACTCATTTAGGTCTATAAAACTTTCCAATTTAAAACCATAAGAATAGGAAGTATTAAATCATTTAAATTAATAAAGTCTCAAAATATATAGACCAAATCAATAAGAAGCACATAATAAGTCATTCATGTTTGTATATCACTCAAATCCCCCAAATCTCTACTTTGGAATCATAAAAAACGAATAGTTTTTTACCAAGAGACCAAATTAGTCAACGTATTGACTGAGACAGTTGGTCAGCCTCCATATGCCAAGGCTGAAATAGTTGTTGGCCTTACATCTAGTCGGTTCATCGACCCACCCAATTGGTTGACCAACTCGATTAGTGGGCTTTCAATTTTCTCCATTTCATCCACGGACTCATTCGGTTGACCAACCCCTTTCATTCTGTTAACCAATTAGATCAATGATAATTTTCTTACTTATTTCAGCTACTGTTTCAAATGGTTGACCGATTATTTTTCTCAATTGACTGATTAGATCAGTAGGACTCTATTTCTACTCCCAAGACTCGTTGTTTTGATAAGTCGACCGACCCTTTTTGCTAGTTGACCAAATTGACACGAATACACAATATTTTATACTTTAAAACACATTTTTCAATTAGCTCATTTATCAAAACTATTTCACATAAGAAGTACATAAAACATCTCATTTTAGGATTTTAAACTTATCACTTCTTATCATGATACACATAAGATTATTTCATTTTAAGTGTGGTGCGTGATCCTAATTCGGGTTGCATTAAAAGTATATATGTAAAAAGTTGTTTTAACCTAATTTTCTTCAGCGTCTTCAAATCTTTTCACGTCTTCATATTGTCCATCTTGCACCTTTTATGATATCTTCAATAATTTTTTTTTCTTAAATCAAACACAAGGAACGATAAATCTTAAGCACTCAATAAAACCATTAGTTCCACAAAAAATATCAATACTTAATTGCTCATCAAAACCTTGGATTCAACAACTTTGATGCCTTGAATTTTAGTAAGAGAACAAGGATAAGCCCTGGGCACTGGAACTGAAATAAACCTATCATTATGCCAATGACTTAGAGAGCAGTCATTGTTAGAATCAGACTAAATTTGTTAAACATTGGGCAACCAAGTTATGCTGAGGAAGAGGCTGGGGGCACTCCTTGATGAATGCTTCTTCGTTTTTCCGAGCGCAAAGGTCAAAAGCCTATTTATTTTGTCTTGAGACATATTCTTGGGAGCGAAAGAGATGTAAGTCGATTTTCTGTAATACCGAATAGAGGGAACCGAGAGTTTTTTCAGTTCTGCTTTAATTCATGGGCTAGGGAGATACTCTTGTAGGCCTCGTCACCTAGTCACAAGACAAAATAATCAGCATTCAACAAGAGGATAAAATTCATGATAAATTACGATAAAGACAGAGAACATTACTTGGTAGATTGAAACTCTTCAGGACCATTGGGCTCAACCCTTCATCTTTAGGAGAGAATTCCTAGCTATTGCTAAAGAACAGGTAACAGTTCTTCCATTTCTTGATTGAGGAGGGAAGATGGGTAATAAATTGGATATTAGAGGTAATCGACACATAGAATCACCTATTGGATCATGAATTTCATCGAGAAGACAATCCTCACCATGGAAGGGATAAGAACAACTTTATTGGTATGAGAAAGGGCTACGACACCAACAATTTGATGAAAACCATGAGGTATCAATTGGGAGGGGAAAAATTCCAATTGTTTAAAAAGATTTCGAAGAAAATAAGTAAAAGGGAGGTGAAGGCCGTACTCAAACATTTACACATAAAAACAAATTGCATCTGCCCTAGGAGAGTAAGGACATTCATTAGGATCGGGAACCTTAATGGAGAAGGACTCTAAGATTCCATAATGTTTTCTAAGTTCTGGGATCTCAACTTCTTTGACAGAAGAAGAACCATAGTCGCCCCCAACTTAAAGGATGAAGCTGAGGCACTAGAATGATTAACATTTCAAAACCACATTTAGAAGATGAACTGACTTCGGGAAGACTACTAGCTGGAGCAACATCTATGGGAGCAAATTGAAATGTGACAAAGGAGTAAATATGAAAAATGGAGAATAAATTTAGAAAAAAACAAAGCAACAACCAAATGTAGAAGAAGAAATGAAGAAGGAACTTAGTGGACAAAGAGCGTTGTGACTGAAGGATAGTGACTCTACATTTTCTTTTTCGAGAATAAACTAGAGTGGGCAAATGATGGGGGTAAAACTCTCGTCCATCCGTTTCATCCATTTTAACACACATGCTACTCAATTTGGTTGAGCTAATAGGCCTGAAGAAGAGGCTATATCTTGGGGGAAACGAAATGGGGAATTGAGGACTAGCTGCACTTTGGCCTATTGGACTAATTATACCTTAGTCTAGTGAACTCACGCGAACATGGGTTACCAAGGGCCCATGAGGCAGATCGGATGAGTAGCCCATTGGAGTGACATGATGAACAAGAAAACTATCATGTTATGACGACAACCATATTCATAAGCGGTATCGATAAAAAATGGTTCATTACCAGATAATATGAAAGTGGAGCAATCATGTAGGAAAGTATAACCACCAATTACCACAATAAGCAAAGGTACTAGATACACATATAGAGACATTGAACCATTTGTTAATATAATATTTCTCTATCAGTGAATGGTGGCAGCAATTTATGCACTATCACTTTCACCACAAGCGTACGGATCAAGTTTTAGTATAATAGACCTTTCGGTCGGGTATCATATCCACATGGATTGGTTGAGATTACTATCGAGTACTGCAATTGTCATAACCCGACTTTATCTAGGCGACAAAAATGGAATATAAAATTTAATACTAATACTAAAATATTAATTTAATTATACTAATACTATATTGAGATAGTTTTGAGAGAATAAGTTGTCTAGGGATTAGTTTCGTTTACGAATACATGTTCGATCTTGTTTTAATTTACGTTAATGGCGTTCGACTTATCCGACAATCTCGGTATCTAAAACTCCTCCGCCACCTCTCCGGAATGTAAGACAGGGGTTATAATGCAATTTCATGTCAATGAAGAAGTCCCCCTCAATGTCTTAACAACCCTAGGTCGCGTGAGTCTAGCCCCAACGTTATTGATTGTACACAATCCAACTCCTGACTGGGACATTAGATCTTACGTTGTGTTTACCCTATCGACAACCTCAGTTCTAAAACTCCTCTGTCACCTTTCCCAAGTGTAAGATGAGGACATATGTGATTTCGTGTCAATGCCTAAGTCCCCCTTAACGTCTTAACGACTCTAGGTCACGTGAGTCTTACCCCAACGTCATAAATTGTCCACAATCCTAACCCCGACCGGGTTATTGGTTCGTGGCGTTTGTTTTTTCTAGTCCGAATTTGGGATTTATCAAACCCCATATTCTTATAACATCATTCTCATAACATGATAAACAAACATTACGGCACATACAATCAAAATACCGAAGAACATCCGCAAACAAAACACAAACTCAATTAAACAACGTATTCATAAATTATATTAATAATCCCTAAACAACCTATATTTAGCCAATGGCCATAACTATGTATACAATATAAAATGGTGTAAACATGCTCAACAACTACCAAAATGAAGAAAACAAAAAGAAAAAATGAGCGACTTAGCCTATATCTGAAGAATTGGCATTAGAACCGTCGAACGATCGCTTCCCTCTTCATCTTCCACCTCGGGTTGAGAGTGATAGGTGTGATCTACCTACGTACTTTTAAACCGGTTTTGTTAGTTTTAGAGTAGTTTTATAGTTATGTTTATATGTTTTAATATATTTTTATTTTTTTTTGTATTAAAACAGGTGCGTGAGTTGAAAAGTATGAAATTGGAGCATAAACGATCAAATCATATCGAGAACGGTCGAAGAACGGTGGAAAAATGAGCAAGGTGGCAAGATTCTGCAAACAAGCCCACCGCTACGGCAACCAGACCACCGCTGCGGCGGTGAAGATGTAGAGAGTTGATTTCTTGTTGAACATCCACCGCCGCGGCGCTGAGATCCACGTCCGCGGTGATGAACTAGCAGAAACTTTACCTTTTCTATGGCCTCGGCAAGCCTTTAACTGACATACTCCACCGCCGCGGCGGTGGCCTCTGCGCAGTGTTTGATATTTATTTTAGATATTTTGTCTATTTATACCCCTTTTCTCCCATCTCATTTGCTCCCCCCAGCCATTACAACCCTTAATGCTTAGGTTAGTATATAGAGAGAGTATGGGGAGTGCTCAAATATATCCGAAGGAGAAGATCAACACGCGAAGAAGGAAAATCATTTGGTGGACGGTTTTAGCAGCTAATCTTCAGATATTGGCTAAGTTCATCCGTTTTTCCTTTTATTTCTTGTCTTCAATATATGTTTGAGCATGTTTAGCCTAGTTTTAATTGTAGAAATGGCTATGGGCATAGGTTAAACGTGGATTATGTATTAGATTAATATCGTTTATAAAAACGTAGTTTTGGTTGAGTTTTGTTTCTTTGATGATTGTTCTTCAATGTTTGAGTGTGTTTATCATATTGTTTGTTTATTATGTTTATAATGATATATTAAGAATATGGGGTCTGACAAATCCAGGATTCGGATTAGAATAAACAAATGCCATGATCCGATAACCCGATCGGAGTTAGGATTGTGAACAATCAATTACGTTGGGGCAAAACTCACGTGACCTAGGGTCGTTAAGACGTTAAGGGGGACTTCTTCATTGACTCGAAGTCATGTATTCCCTCGTCTTACACTCGGGAGAGATGGCAATGGAGTTTTAGAACTGAGATTGTCGATAGGGTTTACGCATGAAATCAATGATGTTGGAGCGAGACTCACGTGACTTAGAGTCGTTAAGATGTTGAGGGGGACTTCTTCGTTGACATAAAATCATGTTATATCCCTCGTCTTACACTTAGGATAGGTGGCAAGAGAGTTTACGAACTGAGGATTTGTGTGCAATCAATGAGGTTGGGCCAAGACTCACGCAACCTAGGGTTGTTAAGACATTGAGGGGGACTTCTTCGTTGACACAAAGTTGCGTTATATCCCCCATCTTATACACGGAAGAGGTTGTAGAGGAGTTTTAGATACCGAGATTTTTAAATAGGTCGAATACCATTATTGTGAACTAAACAAAATCAAGCGCGTTTAAGTAAATAGAGTTAATCCCTAGATAATCCATCCCATAACTATCTCGTATTAGTAATTAGTATAGTTAAAATAGTATTTTAGTATTAGTATTAAATTTTATATTCCATTTTTGTCGCCTAGATAAAGTCAGGTTATAACAATCGCAGTACTCGATAGTAATCTCAACAAATCCCTGTGGATACGATACCCTACCGAAAGGTCTATTACACTAAAACTTGATCTGTACGCTTGTGGAGAAAGTGGCAACGCATAAATTGCGGCCACCAAGTTTTTGGCGTCGTTGTTGGGGATTGTGTTTTAGATTATTATTGATATCGTGAGTAAATAACTTGATTTTAATTTAGTCATTTCTTAGTGTATATAATTTTTCTTTGTAGTTTTGTTTTTGTATTTCTTATGCAGGGTACTTAGCAATGTTAGATCGACAGGTATTGATGCATCCCTTTCGACGGGATTCTTAACCGTTTATAGTGCGTGGCCACGTACATAAGCTGGTGAGGCGTGTCGTTGAAAGATCATGCCGAACAAAGCAATATCCCGCCAGCTTGAGAGCGTTCTGAATGTGTCGGGTTGACGACCATAAACCAAGCGCTTCTTGGGAAGCAACCCAAGCACAAATAAGTTAGATCCATCGCAACCAATTTGATTCGGAGGCAAGATTCTCTTGCCTCCTTGGTATGTGTTCTAAACCCTAGTCTTCATTATAATGCTTTATCATGTCATTGGGATCACTGACTAGGTTGTTTTGGGCATTTCCTGTTTGAGTCGGGTGTGATTTGTAGTATATTTATTTATGTTTTAGTTAGTATGTTTTATTATTTCTACGTGTGTATGTCTGTTTAGGATAGTTTTTGTGTTATGTGCTGAGTTTTGACGTAATCTGGGCCATTACCCGATGATGAGTTTATCCCCTGGTTGTTTATTGAGGTTGAGCATAAAACTCATGCATGTATGTTCTGTGTGCTCAACGTTACGTTTTAGTAAAAGTTATTATAGATCCTACTTGCACGAGCACGTTAACTCAATATAAAACTGTCTAATTGATTTGAAAACGATTATCTGTCACCTAAATTCATGACATTAGGGTTTCTAGAACTTGATTTGGGGGAAATTCAAGGCGACATCCTAGGCGAGGTAGTTCGGAAGACATGATTTAGGCATTCATTTTCTCGCTTGAGCCTTTTTAATCTTACCTTGTTAAATTATTACCCCTCGTTACCCTGTCGAAGCCTAAATGTCGTTTCAGTTCTGAACACTTAACCAATACCATGGCCAATTGAATTCCTTCCAGTCCTTTATCGCTAAACCAAAGGCACAATTTGAGCAAAAAGTTAGCATTCAATATGCTATTTGAAGTGAGCGGTTGGGATTAGGGCGAACTTCTAATTGGTTCGGTATTCGAGTACTCATTTGTCATTTTTCGTTCATATTTCACACACCCTTTAAATTGTACAAATCCAATGAGTTTGGGGGTGCGTTGTTTAAAAAAAAAAAAAACCTATGTAAATATAGTTTTATTTTCGTTTCTTTTTGACAAGTGAGTACGTCATTCTTAATATATGGTCAGGGTTGTTTCAAATGTATCTATGGGGTTTCGAGTGTGAGAGTGCCAAGTGATGTGCCTTGGGTAAAGTCAAGTTAAAGATGTTAACCCGTTTTTCTCTTTCAAATTTACCCTTGGCCATTTGTCCTAAACCGAACCAAGACCTATTGATCTTTTTGAACTTCCGAGCCTACATTAGTAGAGAATAGATCCTGGGTCAAACCTATGGATTTCCCATACCTTCGGGTTTTTTTTGTCATGCGCTTATATGGTGGATAATTCAATCCGATTAACGGACAGTTATATAATTGAGTTTTAAACACACACAAACTTTAGTAGGATCTATAATGACACTTACTATTATAAATATTGAAATTCTAGAACACTACATGGTGTGTTTTATGCCTGAACTCGATAGGATTGGGGGCCGATGATGGATATTTCGTTTGGCTGGTAGATGATACTCAAAACTTGCACATATTTGTTTTTTGTGTTTTTCATTTTTAGTACTTAGTTTTTATAGTTTCTTTTATTGCGTGGGTGTTTTGCTCGAGGACTAGCAAAATTTTGAGTTTGGGGGTATTTGATAGGTGCGATCTACCTACATACTTTCAAACTGGTTTTGTTAGTTTTAGAGTAGTTTTATAGTTATTTTTATATATTTTTATTCTTTTTGTATTAAAACAGGTGCGCGGGGTAAAAATGTATGAAATCGAAGCATAAACGATCAAATTGTATCGAGAACGGTCGGAAAAGGTGGAAAAATGAGCAAAGCGGCAAGATTTTTGCAAACAAGCCCACCGCCGCGGTGATAAAGATGCAAAGAGTTGATTTCTTGCTGAACGTCCACCGCCGCGGCGCTGAGATCCACGGCCACGGCAGTGAACCGCCGAAACTTTTCCTAATCCACCGCCTTTTCCATGGCCTCAGCGAGCCTTTAACTGACATACTCCACCGCCGTGGCGGTGAATCCCACGGCTGCGGTGGCCTCTGCGCAGTGTTAGATATTTATTTTAGATATTTTGTCTATTTATACCCATTTTCTCCCCTCTTCTTTTGCTCCCCCTAGCCATTACAACCCTTAAGGCTTAGGTTAGTATGTAGAGAGAGTATGGGGAGTGCTCAAATGTACCCGAAGGAGAAGATCAACACGTGGAGAAGGAGAATCGTTCGGTGGACAGTTTTAGCGGCTAATCTTCGGATATTGGCTAAGTTCATTCGTTTTTTCTTTTATTTCTTGTCTTCAATATATGTTTGAGCATGTTTAGCCTAATTTTAATTGTATAAACGACTATGGTCATAGGTTAAACATGGATTATGTATGAGATTAATATCGTTTATAAAAACGTAGTTTTGGTTGAGTTTTGTTTCTTTGATGATTGTTCTTCAATATTTGAGTGTGTTTATCATATTATTTGTTTATTATATTTAGAATGATATATTGAGAATATGGGATTTGGCAAATCCCAGATTCGAATTAGAATAAATAAACGCCACGATCCGATAACCCGGTCGGGGTTAGGATTGTGGACAATCATTGATGTTGGGGCAGGACTCACATGATCTAAGGTCGTTAAGATGTTGATGGGGACTTCTTCGTTGACTCAAAGTTATGTATTCTCTTGTCTTACACTCGGGAGAGGTGGCGGTGGAGTTTTAGAACTGAGATTGTCAATAGGGTTTACGCATGAAATCAATGACGTTGAAGCGAGACTCACGTGACCTAGAGTCACTAAAATGTTGAGGGGGACTTCTTCGTTGACACGAAGTCACGTTATATCCCTTGTCTTATACTTAGGAGAGGTGGTGAGGGAGTTTACGAACTGAGGTTTTGTGTGCAATAACTGAGGTTGGGGCAAGACTCATGCAACCTAGGGTCGTTAAGACATCAATGGGGACTTCTTCGTTGGCACGAAGTTGTGTTATATCCCCCGTCTTACACTCAGGAAATGTGACAAATGAGTTTTATATACCGAGATTATCAAATAAGTCGAACACCATTATTGTAAACTAAACAAAATCAAAAGCGTTTAAGTAAATAGAGTTAATCCCTAGATAATCCATCCCATAACTATCTCGTATTAGTAATTAGTATAGTTAAAATAGTATTTTAGTATTAGTATTAAATTTTATACTCAATTTTTGTCGCCTAGCTAAAGTCGGGTTATGACAATCACGGTATTCGATAGTAATCTCAACCAATCCCTGTGGATACGATACTCGACCGAAAGGTCCATTATACTAAAACTTGATTCGTATGCTTGCGGTGAAAGTGGCAGCGCATAAATTGCGGCCACCAGAGAGCTCTCCCTAAAAAATCTCTAAACCTAACCCTAAAATATAGCCTAAGGCCTTAGGGGCCGAAGAGCTCTGAAGAGAGGAGGAGAGAAGGGTATTTATAGGCTCAAAAATATCAAACAAAATATCTAAATTGTGCAGAGGCCACTACCGCAGCGGTGGAGTATGTTGGTTAAGGTTCGCCGAGGCGATGGAGAAGGCGGTGGTTGTAGAAAACATTCGGCTGGTTTACCGCCTAGGCGGCGAGGTTTCAGCAACAATTATGTCTTTTCAACATCTTCACCGCCGCGATGGTGGTCTAGACACTGTGACGGTGGGCTTATTTGCAGAATCTTGCCGCCTTACTCATTTTTCTACCGTTCTCGATACAATTTGATCGTTTATGCTCCGATTTCATACATTTTCACCCCACGCACCTGTTTTAATACAAAAATAATAAAAATATATTAAAACATATAAAAATAACTATAAAATTACTCTAAAACTAACAAAACCGGTTTGAAAATACGTAGGTAGATCACACCTATTAGTGAACAAATTAACTTATTCTCACGTTAGAAGTTTTTGGGTTGACACCATACCAATATCACCCTTAATGTTTTCGATTTTATAGAGTAAGATTTTTGGGCAACATCAGTTTTTATATTCAAAGAAATCTATTCGAAATTTTGGAACTAAACGTAAATACATTATTTTTTTATTTTCATAATTTTAGGAATCATATAGTAAAACCTAAAATTGGAAGACCGAGGCTAAGAATGAACCAAATGAAATTATTTGTCATCTATGCTCTCTCATTCATCGATGCCTTCTTCTATTCCAAATACCCTTTTTATTACCCTCTTAAAATTACCCTATTTATTCTTGACTTCTTGACTAGAAGGATAAACTTATATTTTATTTAAAAAATTCAAATAAATTTATTTTATTTTATTTTAAATTTAAATTTAAATTTGATATTTAATATTCAATGATAATTTTTTGGCATATTGCATTAAGTTAGTTTTCCAACTTAAAATAAGTAAAAAATAAGTAAAAGAGTAGTCTTTATAAAGTATAGGGAAAACAATTAAATAAGATTCAAATATAGGGGGTAAAATGTAATTTTCCCAAATGAAAAAGAAAATAACTAGGAAGCTCTACCATCGCAACAATCCCTAGCTTTATCACCATCATTAATGAGGCTTCTCACCATCAATTTGTCCAACGCTCCATTTCAAGCCCAATTCACCAATTGTTTTCCAAAATCTACCGTTACAAACTCCTTGACCATCAATGATTTCGTCTGCACTGCCCTGGCCGTAGTAATACACAAATCCCTCATCAATTGGCATTCCAAAGCACCATTTCATTCTCTATTAATGGGTTTTCAATCCATCAATGATATCGTCGCTTCTGATCTGATTTCTTCCATCATGAAAGGTAATGACTAATTTACCACTTTCTACATGTTCCATTCTTTTAATCCATTGATATATAAATCAATGTTTCTGCACTTTTTGTTTATCACTCAAAATTTCTCCCAAATCAGCCTGTTTAATTCTCTTCTTCACTCTTCTCTAGCTGTTGAAAGATATCCTAATTGCAAACATACAAATCAACTAATTTTCCCCAATTGCGAAGAATAGTTCGAGTGAGGTGTTCACCAGGCCCAAATTCGTGTTCATTGCGTAATCACATATTGTGAGAATCAAGTTAGTGTCTACCTCTCTCTCTCTCTCTATATATATATATATGTGTGTGTGTGTGTGTGTGTGTGTGTGTGTGTGTATAAATATATTCATTTTATTGGTTTTGTGATTTTCTACATTATGTTTACTGAGATTTGTTTATCAATGACCCATTTGGTCAAATATATATTGCTAGATGAGAAATTAGGAGAAATCAAACCCTCAAAAAATTGATAGATATGAAGACCAGTTGAAGGATAACTAATCTTTGAGCATATAGTGTTTGTTCCACAGATCATGGCATGTTATGTTTGTAATTAGATAATATACGTTCATGCCATCTTAAATTGACAAAAAATTGAGGTTAAATGTTCTTCGCCTACTTCGGGGGGACTGTTATATAACACAGTGCATAAACCTATTTGCACAAATTTATAAGCTATTAGTTGATGTGTAGTTTGTAGGTCGTCCTTCATCTTTTGGTATCATTGAGTGTTGTAGTTTTTTATTGTACAATATTCTATCACAAAAATGATAAGCTAAGGCCCCGTTTGGTAACTATTTCCATTCCAGAATTTCCCATTCCATTCCCAGATTTTTGGGAATTCTGTTTGGGAATAGCGTTTGGTAATTTTTGTTTTCGTTTCCATTCCATTCCCATTTAAGAATTGTGCCAATTTTTTTCTTAAGAAATGAGAAACAAAAAAAAGTTGTTTCCCATAATTCTCATTCCATTCCCAAAATCAATATCATTGTTTATCCGTCGGCCAATCATCGTTCGCCGTTGTCCGGCCACCGTCGCCGTCCTCCGCCGCCGCCAGCGGCCATCTCTGGTGACCATCGCCGGTCACCTCCGGCATCACCGGCCGACCACCTGGTAACTTCCGGCGTCGCCTGCCGACCACCATCTGCTGCTGGTCGACCGCCACCGTCACACTGCCGCCAGTCACCATCACCGTTGCCGCTCGGCCAAAACAAAAAAATAAATCTAAAAAATAAAATAAAAATAGTTTTAGGATAAAATCATTACCAAACGCAATTCTCTTCCCAAAATAAAAAAAAAATATCGTTACCAAACGTGATTCTACTCCCAAGAAGAAAACAAAATTTTTATCCCATCCCATCCCACTGCTGGAATGGAAATAGAAACGGTTACCATATGCCACCTAAGAGTTTAACTGAATTCACGATTGTTGATTATACTACATGTTTAACTGATTGAATTCTTACTGTGTTTATTGCTTTTCAAATTTTGATTTCATTTAAAAACACTAAACAAATAGATTTTGGTATTTAAAAACCTTTTTTTTTTTTTTTTTTTTGGGAAAAGAAGAACTAAAACAAACTCAACCATAGTGTTTTTGTTCTCATATTTTTTTATTGTTTTTTAGAAAATCAATGAGTAGTTCGATTATGTTCCCCGAAATTTGTTCCATAATTTTGACAGTGGAAGAGAAACAAATTATTTTTAGTTCCTATATTTCTATTTCTGTTCAAAAAAAGCTTTGAACATAAGTCTACATATATGAGCAACAAAAAAAAATTGTATTGATTTTTAGATCAAATTTTGATAAAAGCAGCACAAATAAAACACTGAAAAAAAAAACATAAAAAATAGTTTTCTGGGATTTTTTTGATATTTTTTTTAATTCATTTTTATTTTGAAAAAAAATGGGCCGAGTTGATTGTATCCGTTGGACTTCAGTTGCACAACTCTTTGCTTGAAGATGAGATTCGGAGGGTCAAAAGAGTAAATGTAAGTTGAATTTCACTATGAAGCTGGCTCTCTTCAATTTATGGATTTATTTTCATGATTCTATGTTTTTTCAAAATTTGAAATGTTTTACAGATTGTGAATTTTTACTTTTCTTACTTAATGCAGGTTGGTGCAAAAGAATAATAAAAGAAAAATGTTAGCGCAGGATCTAAACCAACGCAAAAGAAGCTCATTATGTGGTTAAATTCGACTAGGACTCCTCAAGAATAAATTCAGATAGTTGAATATGTCAAGTTTTTTTTTTTTTTATTGGAATTATGCATTTTGGTTGCTTTACTACATCTTTTGAAAAAAAAAATATTTCTCTAATTTTTATAATTCAAACTACGAATTAGAATTTGCTTATTTTAGATTTTTTTTTTCAATGATGATGATTATTAGGTGGTGTTGATGCATTTAGAAATGGGATCTACAGGCATAAAATATATTGAGAATGCTAATTTCACACAAATCTTGAATTTTCTAGAATATGAACGTTATAATTGGAATTAGATACATACCATGTAATTTCGAACTCCAATTCTGAGGCTTTATTTCCGTGCCACCAAATGCCATCTTAATACGTTTCATTGATACTCTAATTTTTTAATTCTCCTCAGTAAAAAATAAAAAATCATTTTACAAGTGAACTTTGAAATTAATTGCTAGAGAAAGTTAAAATAAGGATGATAATTAAGTAGAAAGATTGCATTGAATCGGATTCATACTGGAGCAAGGGATAACCCCAAAAATACCACAAATAAGGTGAGAAAAATTAATCAAAACTAGATCTTTAGGCACAATTTGATTAAAGTGGCGGTTATTTGGTTCTTTTGTTCCTGTTTTATTGTCTATGTTCTCAAAATGCCTTCTATTTATAATATTTCTAATAATTAGAATCAGAACATAGTATTTGTCACACGAAAACGAACTTCATTAGTGCCACTGACGAATTTTGAAGTCGTGACGAATTATCATTGACTAATGTAACATATCAACATAATTGAATCCTACAAAAATATTATTTGGGAACATAAACTAACTTTAAAGGTTTTTATTCATAAGAGAGAGCGAGATTTCTTCCTCTCCAAAGATAATGGTTGACACTTGATTTCCTCAAGCTTGAATTCATTATGTTGGTTCTTCTTTGTAAATGAGGATGTCTTTTCTATGAGAAGCGTCAAACTATTAATCCATGTTGATTTTTTATTTTTTAAGTTCTTGTTTGTTGCTTGCAACATGACTGATTGTGTATTGATTTTTTCATTCAAATATTTGTTGGCATCATTTATGAGTTTGTTTTTGATTAACACATTTAATAATGTGATTAAACATCAAAAGTATACAAAATTAATATTAACCCAATCAAATAGTTATAAGTGGTTATGTTATGGATATTTGCCAAAAGTTCCTATTCTTGAAAATAATTATTTGTTTTTATCCTTTTTTTTTTCTTTGTATTTGTTGATTGAAAGATAATAGGTATTGGTTGTAATCATTTAAAAACAAGAGTCAAGAACTTAGTAATGTTATATGAGCAAAGGGAATTTTGTAATTTTTCTTAAAATTTCAACTTGCGCTCATAATTCATGCTTAGTTATGGAAAATGCATGTTACTTTTCATCCTTAATGTATTTGAATTTGGAATCATGTTATTTATATTTTAAAGTTTCGTTTTTGATTTGAATTTTAAAGTTGTCTTTGTTTTACCAGTTGAATTTCGATATAGAGAAAAAATTGTGCCTTTGTTGAATTTCGATATAGAGGAAAATGGTTGTTATGATATTTAGGATAATATATCTCATTTGCTTGCTGTAGTTGGAAAAAATACATTTTTCAATTAATTTATTTCTTTCTTATTTGTTTGGTGGTTATTTTATTTGTTTATATTTTTTGCAGGAAACTCAGTTTTTGCCCTTTCACGTTTATCAATTTGTGTTATTTGACATTCAGTTATGTTTCTATGGTCTTTTGTAATTGTTGTATTTCCCACTTGAATGGATCAATCAACATATAGTTGATGTGATAATGACAAAAAAAATGTTTGTTTAGTTTGTAGTCCTGCCCATATATGTGCGTAAGTATTTCTTTTGGAAATGGTAGAAATACAATATTGGATTGTCATAAGGACATTAAATCTCAAATTTTGTTTCTGTTTGTGTTTATTATTTCCCTGTTTAGTTTTCAGTTATGCTATTTGATATGAAAAAACTCCTGCTCATAACTGACATAGGCGTTTAGCCTTAAATGAGTCAGATTGGGTATGAAACTTGATCCGGAACAAACAAACCCAATGGGTTATCTAGACCAAAGCATGATAGGCCCACTTGGGTGTTAGCTTCGCGTGGTCTTCTGAGCAAGACTAACGGCCCCAAAAGGAGGCCCATATTTTGATATATTCAAATCCACAGTGTCAAATGCCAAGGAACTAATAGATTAGCCCAATATGAACGACTCTCCTACACTTGAGAAGATAAGTCAGATTGACTGTAACGACCCATTATTAATGGGGATCGTTACAGAGATCTCCCCTGAGATCATAGGGATATTAGTTATCTTCCGAACCGTTAGAACCATATCAATGAGTTGGCGACCTCTCCAAAGTAACGACTTCATATCTTTGAGCCTATAAAAAGGGTAGATGTCACTGGTAATTTTTACAATTCAATTTGTTTACAACTTTCTTCATATGTCAGATTAACTTATTCTCACGTCGGAGATTCTTTGGCCGACACCACATCGTGTTCCCCATTAAAACTCATGGTTTTGTAGGTAGCAGGAGGAAGGTGAAGAGATTTCTGGTACGTGCAGGGCTGTTACACGTGTCGGAGATTTTTTGACAACATCACTATTAAAGATGTATCAGCAATTTTTATATCTGTATTTTTTTCAACGGAATTAAAAATAATGTGAACTTTTTTTTTTTTAATAAAAAGTTAGATCATCTTAGTAGTTAACAAGTTTTTATCCTAATGGTACTATTTGAAAATTTGGGGTCACAGCGTTTAGCTAGCACAATGTGGAGTTGTATGTGAGGATCTAACAGATGTATTAAAAAATTCTCTTTGGATTTTTTTTGATAAGCCTAATTTTATTACAAATATCATTTTTATTAGGTTCTCTATGTTGGAATTGTAGTGTATAACTACATCTTTTAGATGGTGTTTTGTATAACTACATTTTTTAGATGATGGTCTAAATTTGCGCAATGTGCGCGGGTCTAAACTAATAAAATTAAAAATATGAGAACCAAAATATTAAACAAGCACCATCTAAGCAAATGCGATCTTAAGATCAATGGAGCAAAATCACCGGGTCCGGGCCCTGAAGCACAACACTCTCTGTTCCTCTGTGGCTCCTCCGCCACTAAGTTAATTTGGCTAAGCATGATTATCTATATAAACAAAACGGGGCCCCGACCCAAAACTCACGGCAGCCCCTAAGTCAATTTACGTTACGATTTTGACTGCTGGTATTCTATTTTGGCAGGCGACTTTCTCACTCCTCTCATCCCGCCTTCGTTGGTTGCTTCCTCCCCTCGCCACTTCTTCTACCAATTACCCACCCCCCACTAGTGAACAACTGTCTGTGGGTGGATCCAAGCCGATCATCCGGGATAATTGCGTAAAGCTCTTCGTCTGCTGTGGTTTTAGTCGGTTTGCTCCATCACTTTCATCGACTTCGTCAAATTGAAGTGCACAAGGGAGCTTCGAATTGCGTAGGTTTTTTTTTTTTTTTTTTCCAGTGTTGGATACATAGAGATTTACATGAAAGTTCGAGCCTCCGGAGTTTAAATCGTTTGATTTTCTGAAGACTTGACGCATGAGAGGTTGTGTACATGGCGGAAAGTCGGCGCTACGGTCTTGGGGCTCAATTAGGTCAGTGCTTGAGGTTCTACTGTTTCTTGTCGTAAGCTGTTGTTGAATACTTGAGTATATATATTATATGGAAGTGTTGTTTTTGAAGGTGGATCGCGTTAGTTTAACTGTACTTGAACGAAAATGGTCCCCCCCCCAACCAACACACACACACACACACACACACACACAGCCGAAGATTGGAATTCGTTGATTTGATGCAGAATTGATACTCACTATATGAAGACTTCATTTGGTACTCATATGCCATGGGTGGCATCAGAGTGACTTGGGAAGTATTAGATTTCTGGTTAGGAAATATCCATGAAGCGAGCACGTGATGAATTTCTTGTGACATGGATTAGCTGTTGGTTTTGGGAGACTAGTTTGACGATGTTTTGTAGCTGGAAATGTTTTTAAGTGACTTGGTTGGATCACTGGATGACTGGTTGAAGGTTGGTTAAGTTTACTGAGTAAGGCCCTTGTTTTGTTGTTGTTGGGCATATCAAGCCTATGGAGTTTGAAACACCTCATACCCTGATCCAAAATGGAACCGTCTGAAGATTTAAATTAAACATGCCTGGCTTTAATATATTTGCTGTTTTTACGGCTATTATATTTGCTAGGCATCTGCATTTTTTGTGTCTTCTCATTAAACCAATTTTAATTTTTCCAATTATGATTATTGTTTCAATCTCCTTAAGAGACTGTAATATTACACGATAACTACATGCCTCACTGACTGAGCTTATGTATTGAGCGCTAACTTGTCATATTATTTTGTTGTTGATAAAGTGAAAAAAATGTCCACGTTCTTTCTAAATGGTTTTGTACCTAAGATAGGATAGTCGTCCTGCACTCCTGCTTCTGACATTGCACCTTAGCTGCTCTTTAGTCTAGAAGGCTGGAGTTTATTTGTTTCTTCTTTTTTGTTTTGCTCCTTCTGATTCTTGTTCTTTGTTCTCTGGTTTTTGGGAAAATGAAGTAGAAAAAATGATTACTCCATAAAAGTAAAATTACACTTTTATGATCACTCGTTACTTCTCATCTAGTCAACAATACATATAAAGTACATCCATTTCTTTCTTGGGTTCTCTTAAATAATATCACTCTTGGAAGCGGTGTTTTTTCTACCTCATGGAAGCTGTTCTTGCTCTGTTTTTATCACTCACTGCAAAACATCATGCTATACATGAAAAAGTTACAAAGCACGTGAAAATAACAGTTCTTAGACATTCAATAGTCAGTGTTTCACCAGTTTCCTCAAATTCACTTCTCATTTATGATTTCCGTTTCATGAGGGGCGCCTTGGCACGGTGTTATGATAGCTTCATTGTAACCTCTCTGCCCATGGAGGTAAGACTGAATGCATCTGACACTCATCAAACCTAGCAATGTGGGAGCTTCCTGTATCAGGTTCCTGTTTTACATGCAATCTTTAATAAACAAGTCAAATTTTGATGTTGCCCAAGAAATGGGCGAAGCTGAGAGAGAAATAATAAGTGAGATAGAAATAATAAGTGAAAGAGCAGGAGGAAGATCAAGTTAGAGGGAGCACAAATTGGCTTGAGGTTATTTTTGTGAGGCAAGAAAATCATAAACTCGGGTTTTATTGTGGAATTAGGTTATGAAACTGCCATTAAAATTAAATGGTATTCAGATAAGTAAGATGTCAAAAGATTGTAATATTGTATAATGATTGGTAGAAAGGAGGAAGATTGGTTATGAAACTGCTGATCAAAATTGAATGGTATTTGGGGAAGTAAGATGTAAAAATATTTAATATTATATAAAAATTGGTAGAAAGGAGGAAAATGTGTACTCTTATTTATTTCTTATTTGCAATTATCATTTATGATTATCGTCTGCTATTTTAGCATTTTGGATTTATTGTTAGTTTCCATTGGATAATTGAGGTCATTCATGCTGGATGCAGATATTGAGCAGATACTCTCCGAAGCGCAACATCGCTGGTTACGTCCTGCTGAGATCTGTGAAATTCTCCGAAATTACAAAAATTTTCGTATTGCATCAGAGCCCGCAAATAGGCCTCCAAGTATGGTGGTTAGCATGATTTATTTATAAGTGATTATGCGAGCAATATTGAGATATTCTTACTTCATGTCATATATGTGGATGTTTGACGTGCAAAGAGTTTATCTTTGTCTTCCTTAAGTTTTCTTTACTTAAATCTTTAGTAGGCTTCTTTTTGTTCCTTCTCTACCGTGGCCAATATCAAATCTGTGCTGTAACAGGCTTATAGGACTCTTAGTAGGCTTGGTACATTGGTAGACGTGATAAAAGGTCAATTTGTCAATTACTACGCATCAAAACTAGAAAAATTCTTGGATGGTGAATTTCTTCAACAAAAAATATTATTTGAAAATATGTTTTCTATCTTTGCAAGACAAATTATTATTCTTGTTCTTTTTGCAGCTATTGCTAATATTTTTTGTTTTTCTATCAAGTTCCGTTTATTCATGCTCGCACGCGCACACACATGGACACTTACAAGAAAGGTTCCTTCAATTATTTATTTATTTGAGTTCGTAAAATGTTCAGGATGCCTTTGGAGTTTTTTGTTCATTTTTGGGGCCATATCTCCAACTTTTCTTTATACGTGTATTTGGTGTTTCAGTTTTCAGGAAAAGTATAGTTGTTACACATATTTCCTTGAACTAATCTACCTCTCTTTTCCCTTCCATATGTGCGAGTGCCCATGTGCATGGTAAATTTCCATTTTACTTATATCAATTTATAAAATATCTCGTGTGACTTGCTTCTCTTTCTTCTCCATACCCCTTGTCAACTATATGATCCCTCCAGTTCTCTCTCTTCCTATGTATGGACGTTTTTATGTATTTACAGCAAATTAATTTTTAGGTCAAGAGCTATTTAATTGTGTTTTCTATATGTTCTATTTTCTTTTTTTTTTTTCTTTTTGTTTAGCTGAACTGCCGTTATTCATTAATTTGGGCAAAAAATGCTGATCACAACTCATCACTCTTTATACGGTATTCTTGCAAGTAATTCCCCCAATCCCCCTTCCAGGGAAATGATGAAAAGACATAAAATACATAGGAAAAACAAGAAATACTTTTATCTTTCTAGTGCAATTTTTAGTCTATAGCTTTCTTTTCAACATTTTTCTTCCTTGAACCTTCTTCTCCTAATTGTTTAATGCTATCTTGTTGGCTCAGGATCTTAAAGTTTGTTTGCTGGGTCTCCATATTTTTTTATTTCTAATTGTGATCATAATGTGGTTGCATTGCTATATTGTTATCATGTCCAAAGAGATTATTGATCATGTTATCATGTATGTTGATTGATCATTGAGCCTGAAATGTTGGAATGAGTTCATTACTGTTTTCTGTTTGCCACTTAAAGTCCGAGTTCCAATTTACAGAATTTCCTTTTATAAAATGATGGCATGGAATATGTTTACCTTATCTTCTGCCCGAAAAAAGAAATGATTTGGAATTTCGTTGTCCTTTTTTATTTGGCGTTTTGTATTCTTTTGGATCGCCTCGGTAGTATCTGGTTTTTATTAAGTGTGGCTGCATTGTTTGATTTTCTTTTTCCTTGACACATCACACATCTATTCTTTTCAGATGGTTCACTCTTTCTTTTTGACCGGAAGGTCCTGAGGTATTTCAGAAAAGATGGCCATAATTGGCGGAAGAAGAGAGATGGAAAGACAGTGAAGGAAGCTCATGAAAGGCTCAAGGTAACTGTGAAAGGATGATATTCTGGTTTCATTGATTCATTGAAGATTATATTCAGTTGTTAGGTTGACTTGATTGTATTGGGGCCCGTTTGATAAAACTGAAAATTAAGTGCTAAAAACTTGTAAGTACTGAAATTATAAGTTCTGAATTTATTAAGTACTTGTTTTCTTTGTACTTCTAACTTTAAAATTTATTTATATACAAATTTTTGTCTATAAAATAATATTTACAACTTTCTCTTTCTAAAACATGCTCTCTTTGCAACTTCTCTCTCTATAATTGTTTGTATATAGTTTTTTAAACAAGATTGTAAAGTAATGATGCTTAATGGGGGTTACGGTCAAAAGATCTTTATTGGTTTTAAGGGTAAGTGCTGAAAAAATAAGTGTCTCACAAATCTCTTAAAAATTTTGAATTATTTTAAGTAGTTGCTTGATTTTGTTATCAAACATGTTTAATTTGATATATACTTAATTTATTTAGTTTTTAAGTGCTGAATTGTGGTATTAAACGGGCCTTATCTGTTATTTTATTTTCATATTTGTGGATGTATTTTTTCTTTTTCTCCTGGATGTATTTTTTTTTCTCCCTCTTCCAAATTGATGTTGGAAAAAAACCCGTCATGCTTTCAGGCTGGGAGCATAGATGTGTTGCACTGCTACTATGCCCATGGGGAAGAGAATGAAAATTTTCAGAGGCGCAGCTATTGGATGCTTGAAGAGTGAGTTCATAGAAGATTCAGCAATATTCATTATCATTGTTCTCTGATAGTATTTCTCTGCTCAAAATTCCCTGATTTTGAAGAAAATGGTGTTCCTTTTGTTTGCAGCCCACTTTCTATTTTCATGCCAGTTATTAACTAAAAGATCATTTGCATTAATATCCATAATTTTATCTTTTGTTAATTTCTATAGTCTAACTTGAATTATAACCTATAATGCCATAATTAAGAAAAAAATATTTGTTTTGTTAGTGTAATTATGACAACACTAGCTGGTGAGTAATTCTATGTGACGTAGTATAACAGCCAAAGTGGGCTCGAACTCTTCTACTTGTAGTATAAGTGGGACTGAGTAATTTCTGTAGTCTAACTTGTCTTATAACCAATATATTAGAATTTTTTTTTTTGTTTTATTAGTCTAATTATGACAACATAAGCTGGTGAAGTAATTCTACATGACTTAAACAGCCAAAGTGGGGCTTGAACAGTTGAACCCTTCTACTTGCGGTACATGCGCAAAGAGCCAACCATATTTTCCATCCCCTGAACAACAATAGAAATCTCTACTCCACGGACCTTTGTTAAGTTTGTTTCAATAAAGTCTTATTTCTTATCTTGTTTTGGGGTCATTTCTTGCCATTGTGCCATCTTTTACTCAAACCAAAACAATCTTTCGCAGTGGTGCATCTGTAGGCCATTTATGTGTATGTTTGAAGTTTGAACCATGAATATTAGATTATATTATCATGTTATGCTCCATTTGTGCAACTCCTTGTCTCTGTCATGCATATTAATTTCTTGTTTTTATCTTCCCTTGTACGACTATTTACTTTGGCATCCTACGTTCAAAGGATTGAACAATTCATTCGTCATATTCTTCTTTCTAGCAACCCAAAGTCTGATCCATATAACATGTATAGTTCTATAAATCTCTTATTACATTTTTGGAAAATATTATTTTGTTCTTAAAATAATTCACTAATCATTTTCTATTGACGTTATTTATTACTTTTTAGTCTTCGGTTAATGTTTGCTAGATTGACTCCATCTAGTTAATAGATGTTGAATTTTTATTTGATATTATGATCAAAGTCAACTAAAATGTTGGTTAGGATTGAAAAATAAGTTGGTGTGGGCTAACAAATATAAGAATCTATTACATTTTCCTCTTTTATTTTATTTTATTATTTTTTTTTGTGGTAGCATACGATAACACGTGTCATCATACTTCCAAATTTCAAGTTTTTTTCTTTATTCTAATTTCTCCTCAGTTGCAGCATCCAATAGTGTGATGAAGTCTAGGTACAATAATTTTAAGTTACACCTTGAGGCTTGAGCATCAAAGTTCATGCTCATCTGTTTGACTAATGCTAAGATTAGTTTGTAAGTACTTTATTTGACTTGTTTTATTTACTGGGCATTTTGTTAAACCTATTCAGTTTAGCTTTAGTGATCCTGAAACCTTTGTATACAATTTTTTTTTTTGAAAAGCTCCAGCTACATTCTTAAAGGATTGTTTTAACCTATTTATTGTTTCATTTTACTCCAAAACACATTATTCAGGTGCTACTGTTTCATCTTAACACACCTCAGGTACTGTATCTTGAGCATTTCTTGTAACTTCTTTCATTGCTAAAACAAAGTGGAAAGGACTAACACAGGCCTTGATTGTCAGTCAATAGCAGTTGCTGGCGTTCTGTTGCTCCCACTGTTTAACCCCCTTTCCATCACATGGTCGCCCCCACTGTTTAACCCCCTTTCCATCACACACCACAGTACCATTTGCAGTTACTGCCAACCACTTTTGCAACTGAATCCATGTAACCCAACCTCCATCTCCACCCCACCGCCCCCCCTCCTTCTCCTCCTCCTCCTCCTCCTCCTCCTCTCTTCCCTGCATCCATCCTAGGTTACCATGACACCTCAACCCCTTAAAGTAAATGAAAGAAAAAGCAACATTCACATTACAGCTTCCTTTCATAATTCAAAGGAAATGAAATACGACAAAAAAGTTGACAAGGCATCTTACTTTCATGGTTCAAAAATAAATCAAAGACAACAAAAAGAGAGACGGTGGTGGTGGATTTGGCGGTTGTGGTATTTCATGAAGAATGTGCTCTGAATTCTTTATCCATGTGTTTGTTCTTGGCGCAGTAATACAACAAAAACATTCACATGACAACTTCCTTTTATGGTTCCAAATAAATCTAAGATAAGTGAGGTGGTGGTGATGCTGTTAGTTGTCGCATTTCATTAAACGTGTGATCTGCATTCTTTTGCCCACGTGGTTATTCTAGCCTAGGGTGGGAGGGTGGGGAGAGTGCCATGGATTTCACATCATATAGCTTGGGAGACCGTGGAAATTTGATGGTAAGACAATCCACACCTTTGATCCAAAATTCGTGTGGAAATGAGCTTATATTGACATAGCTGTCAAGTTTAGGTTATTTTGAACGAAAAAATGGCCGAAGATTCTGTGGTCTGTAGACTTTTGAAAGAGAGCTAGTGGCAGGCAGTAGCCCTTGAGCGATAGGTGTTAGCCTGCCTACTTTCACTGTAGGGAGACCATGGGAATAATATCGCAAAATGATCCACACCCTTGATCTGAATGTTAAGTGGTACGGGAGAAACTGAGGAAGCAAGCAAGATTCATGTTAATATATAAGTTTTACCCACCTAACGTAAATTGTATGTGTACCAAATTAAACTTTAGATGTTTACTCTTACATTTCAAATTGATTATTTATCCATCAATCATACAATACAGTTGGTGTTACATTGAGAGCCTTATATATTCTATAAAACTGCAATAGCTTGGAATTTAGATTCTATTAAGTACTTAGAGTTTGTACATGGTATTCTTTGATTTTATCATTGCTGCTTGTGTTAATGTTTGTTAATATTAATTGCAAGTAAATCATTCTCTTTTAATTTCTTCAATTAGGATTAATAAATGAAAGAAATCAAAAGGTGCTAAAATGAAAACCCCAATTCTGATCCTGTTCTTTGAAGTAACTTTGCTTCTATAGTCATTTGATCAGATTGAAGGCAGGGTCATAATTTGTTTCACTTTGAAGTTTTTTTTTTGTTTTTCAGCTCATTGAAGTTGCATAAGTTTTAATTAACAGTTGAAGTCTGATACCTTCAAACAGCTTCCATGTAAAGTGTACTTTTTTGTGTTATCATATCATAGACCTAAGTGGTCCGACCTTTCCTCAAATCCCGCGCATAGCAGGAGCTTTGTATCACCGGGCTGTCCTTTTTATATCTTTGAGAAGCTATGTCTTGTACTCTATGTGCTATTGGTAGCTATTATCACGTACTGACGTATGCAAATGCTTTTATATGTGGGTTAGGATGGCTAGAATTCATTTTTCTCAATGATAATTTTTTTTCCCATAGAAGCATGTCAGATCTGTTTGCAGGCTTGCAGTTACACTTACTCTGATGGTATTTGTTATCTTAATCTCATATTTTGGACTGAATTTTTTCCTATAGAAAATACTTACTGAAACTGATCGATTACTGCCTGTTCCTACTTCTAATGGAGGTGATCACAAAAATTTACTGCCAAGCTTGTTTTCATGTAGTGTAATTGCTTATTTCTGGCTTATAGTAATGCTGTGTGGCCTATAGTCATTTCAATACACTTTTAGGTTATCGATTTTCCTTTTTGTTTCTCAGTTTCTATCTTTTATAGCTGTTTGAATAGAATCTCCTATTATTTGGTCATCTCCATTTTTTGTTTCCTTTCGTTTCAATGTTTCATTTCTTCTATCTGGTGTATGCATGTTCATTTCTTGTTTGATTGATCATTGATGCAGGGAGCTCTCCCACATCGTTCTTGTCCACTACCGGGAAGTAAAGGTTACAATTTATTTTCTCATTTTGGAATTTTAATATTTTATATTCCACATTTTCGTAGTGCAAGACATCAATATCTTCCATGTCAGATAACTTGCTGTCTAATTTAGTTCTAACTCTACACTACAATAACGGTTGCATAATTGTTTGGGCTCTTGCATGTATTCATGTTAGAATGAACACCACATGCAAGGACATCAGATTTGTTTAAGAAATACGGTATGTAGTGTCTTACATCGTGAATTTCAAACTTGTGCAGTTGTTTTCCTGTTGAGTGCATGAAAGTTATTCTATTTATATCACTCAGAAAGAGAAAAGGAAAAGAAATGAACTTGGTGACCTAGCATCCTGCTTATCAAAGTTTCACCTTGGATCTAAAACCTTCTTGATGAAATGTTGATTTTGCCTAAGCATTTCCATGCCACATATATTTTGCCTTGCACTGGCAGGATCTCTATGTATGGGGATATCTGTCTTTCCGAAGCATTTATGGTTTGTTTGTTTTAGTAATTTCTTTAAACAGTGAAATAGGAAACGTATAAAAACAATAATTAAACCTTTCCCTCCTAAATAGGGTTGGCTAGGGGAATGTGTTAATGCTAAATAGCTGGTTTTCCTTTGTCACATCTAAATGGGGGCACTACAGGAATCAGTCATAAGGCAAAATATCTCGTCCATCTTCAATCCTCTATATTATAAAAGCTACAATTATGCTATTTCTATTTGTTTATTTCCAGTTCCGATTTCTTTTAGGCTTCTATTTGATGCTGATAAGCTAAGAATCATGGATGTGCGTATGTGAAGTGGTAAGGCGGGCAGGACACAGACACGCCGACACGTCAAATTACAAAAAAGATGGGATACGGATACAGTTACAAAAAAATAATTTAATATCGATACATACACGCATACAGACACACACACACACACACATATATGTGTGTATGTATATATATATATTATATACATAATCGTGCACATCAAACTACTGAAACAGAGTTATAAAAATGTAAAAACTACACTTCAAATTGCTCCAAACAAAAACTTAAGTTTCATTAATACATCATAAACTAAACATAAAAAGGAACTACTCCCTCCATTCATTGCTTACATTCTTCGGCCTGCCCGTGTAACCGAAGTTTATTAACTGAAGTAAAAATCGAGTGAAGGCATATTGGTAGGTGGATACTCATGTCCTGGCATGTCAAAAGTGTCCAGCCAATAAATTACTTCTTTAAAATATTAGGTTATGGGTTTAAGTGTCTTAGGTACGTATATAGGTGCGTCCACCACGTGTAGAACATTTTTACTTATCAAACACGGATACGTTAGCCTACTAGAAGTGTCAGTGTTTCCTGGACGACGTGTTGGAGAAAGGATAAGAGAAGGTTCATAGGGACTTTCGGGTGACTCATAGGAGAATAAGATTGAAGAAGATACATGTTGTGGGGGCAGGAGAGAGATTTTTGCCTCTATTTGATGGAGTGATCGATGTTAGGATTTTGAGATTGTTTAATTAGGATTTGTCGGGTAAATAGTTGTGGCAGTTTGCGATTGAACTGGAAGAGCAATAGGATGATAAATGGGAGATGTTGGTCCCATATTAGATTTGGGGTCGGAAATGGTAAAAGAGTCCGCTTTGGCACGATTGGTGGATTGGGGAGTCCAAGTTAAGCATTTGCTTCCTTCTTTGTTAGTGGTGACTTGTAACAAGAGCATTCTTGTTCAAGAGTAAGTTTCTGCTGTTGGCGAAGTTATACTTGGGACCTGGTGCTCCTTAGAAGTTTGTTTGATTGGGAGATGATTGAAGTTGAGGAATTTTTCCAGCTTCTTCAAATTGTAAAAAATTGATATGGCGGAAGAGAATCGGTTGGAGTTGGCTATCAAAGAAATTCTTTTCAGTGAAATCCTTTTATGCTTTGCTGCGAGGGGTAGGGGATATCTTGTTTCCATTGAATGATATTTGGCACTTAAAGCCCCCGGTAAAAATAGCCTTCTTTACTCAGTTAGTGGCTCACAATAGATAATTTGAAGAGGAGGAGCTTCCGTCTTCCTAACCATTGTATTATTTTCTTGGAAGCAAAAGAGAGTATTTTTCGCCTTTTAATTTGTTACTCCATTACTAGAGACATTTGGGATATGATATTCTCACTTTCTGCCTTCTGGGGTCGGGGTTGTCTATTTTGAATCCCACCTTGCCTTTGTGAGGCTTCTCAAACTAGTCTAAATCTGAAAGGAGCTATTCCACCTAATGCCATATGTGTTAGGTTGGAACCTCCTAATATGGTATCAAGAGCTGGGTTTGGGAAGGCTCATTTGTTTATTCCTGAGTTGTTTGGCTTCTCTCTTATGTATTTTGTTAATCCCATAATGTGTAAGTCGAGATTGCACATGAGGTTGGGTGTTAAATCTCACATCGCCTTTGTGAGGCTTCTCAAAGTAGTCTATATATGCGAGGAGCTACTTCACCTATGGCCATGTGGTTTTAGGTTGGTAGCTCCTAGCAATCTAGTACATGCCTCGTCATTACAAAGAGGTATTCAGTTGTTGGCAGGGTGGCAGACCAAAAAGCATGGCTAGGGGATTATGGGCTTGGATTGGTCATGCGCTTTTTGGCGTATTTGGTAGGGAGCAAAACAGGCGTATTTTTGAGGATGTCATACTATCTTTACTTTATTTGGAACAATATTGTATTCTAGATTTTGGTAGGATTTTTGTTAGATTTCGGGGGGTTCTTCATTCCTTAACTGTTTTGGAGGAACTTAAGAATTCATAGCTTTGTACAGAGTGGATGTCCCTTTTTTTAAAAAAAAATTAAACCTAGCCAAAAAAGAAATAAAATAGAAAGAAAGAAAAAAGAAAAGAAAAAGTTCTTTTGGCATTTCTTCTTATAGGTCATTCCATATGAATTAAATCACCTTTTTTTACCCAATGAACTATAGGTTTCTGTGCACATGTTCAAACTACCTTAGATAATTTTCTCTCTATTTTCTCCGAAGTGCCAACCACTGTCTCTCTGTACTTTTCTTATTCTACCCATTTTTTTATTATCGCTTATCCACCTTTATCAGTCCCATTTCAATTAACAGAATCAAATTAACACACTCATTTCAACTAACAGAAGGAAATTGTGAAGGGAACTATTTTCCTTGGTTCCTTGGGAATTAAGGAAAATAATGCATGAGAAATATAAAGTGAAATTTCAAATCTTACATAAAATTTTCCTTTTACAAGTCTTAACTCATGCACAAAGAGTAGCAGGTAGTGAATAATACATATTGTATAGAATTAAATTGGGAAAGTTTAGATAGTTAACAACTTTGATCATAGTCTTCCCGGATAACTTATTTGACAGTTTACTTATCTCTTAATTTATCTAGACAATCCCTTAATTTATCTAGACAATAAGTATCTCAGTTGAATAAGTTGTCACAAAGAGTAGTAGGCAGTGAATAATACATATTGTATAGAATTAGATTGGGAAAGTGTAGATAGTTAACAACTTTGATAATAGTCTTCCCGGATAACTTATTTGACAGTTTATTTATCCCTTATTTTATCTAGACAATAAGTATCTCAGTTGAACACGTTGTTCATGTAGAACTACCTAACCGGAGAAAAAGTTCATGTAATACTGTTGGAGGCCATTGCTGATAAAGTTTAAGATTGAGATGATTTAAATTTCGAATTAAGATCTTGATCTACTCCTGCAGGGTGAGTACTTTGAGGAAGTCCTGTGGACGGAGAATGTACATTGAGGAAGTCCTGTAGACGGAGAATGTAGCTTTGATGATGTGGAATTTTTATGTTTCCCCTTTTTTTTTTTTTTTTTTTTTTTTTTAATTATTTTGGCTATTAATCGTGGAAAAAAGGAGAAAAAAAGTGAATGCATTGTTTCACTGTGTAAAGATATTCTTAATTTCCCGAGAAACCATTTTTTTTTTCGTAGCGTAGAGGCCATAAACATTTGTAAAGGATTCACTTAATTAAGTTCAATCTAGCATCTTATTAGTACTTTCAACAATAAGTCAACCTAGACTCTTAAGTGTATAGAATTAAAGCGTGATATTTTCTAGTTCAACTGTATACACCACGTTACCAACTGTAAACTTTTAAAGAAAGCATGGAAGACCAAATTTACAAGGTTGAACCATAAAAGCCTTATCCATGGAGATAAAGAACATGAGAAAAAACGGGATTGGTTTTTTATTTGGCATGAAGACTGGCCGGCACAATTCAAATATGGCGTGGAATGACTTAATTTCCACTTAAAATGGAATGAACGCTAGAAAGAATGGAAGTGCTATAGGATAAATGGAATTGATATTACAATTTACAAGAAAAAATCAAGCAATGGAATGTTAAATGCAAGTTCAAACTCATTTCGTGTCAGAATAGGTAAATTCAAATATCGCTGCATAATTGTCAGTTGAGGTATGTTGGAAAATTCAAGCAATGGTCGAAATTCATCACAAATTGCATTAGTGAAATTCATCACCTTCCCATTACCTGTTCACCACTCGTGCGTATTGTTTTCATATGTAATTCTTGAAATTTTTTATATCTTGTTTCACTGTATGCTTAGAGTATTTTCAAATTGTTTTTTCGTTCTCAGGGTAATAAAACTAATTATAACCGTGTTAAAGAGTCTGAGGAAACCACCCCTGATTCCCGAGAAACAGAAGGACACCTGCCGAATTCAGAGTTTGAAAGTTCCGTATCTTCAAAATCTTATCCATATAATTACCAAGGAACTTCACAAACTACAGATGCAACTAGCATCAATAGCTCTCATCCCACAGATAATGAAGATGCTGAATCAGGTATCATATCAGAGCTCCTAATTACCAGCTTTGACCGCTACTATCTAAAAATTTGACTTTAACTTGGATGGCTACTCATTTGATTTTAAAAAATGGTAATTTCTCTAAGTTGCTCACTTGTAAAAATTTGCTGCAGTGTATAATAACCAAGCAAGTTCTGGATTCCACTCTTTTCTTCAGCTACAACAGCCTCCATCCCAGAAGATGGATGATGAACTCTCTGCCCCTTACTATCCAGTTCCTTTCTCAAGTAATAATATTTTCATTTCTCTTCTCATATAATACGCTTAATCAGTTTTTGCGCTTTCACTTGTGCGAACTATTTACATGACATGATATATATATAAATAAGGGTAACATTTTAAACTTTCTGTAGATGATTATCAGGGAAAGTTTCCATCTATGTCTGAGATGGATTTTATCTCACTTGCTCAAGGTGATAGAGTTAAAAATAGTTCAGATGCTAACTTAATATATGAGGCTGGGAAACCCCTTGACTTTCCATCATGGGATAATGATTTCGAGGCCGATCTTCATTCTACCCATTTTCAGCAATCATTTCCTTCTATGCAACGTGATACAACAAATATTATGACTGGAGGAGGAAATGAATTACGGGGGCAAGTGTTTAATGATAGTTTTGGTAAAAAACAGGACTTTGCGAGTCATCCATGCAGTCAAGAAGAGTGGCAGGTACAAAATAATTTACTATACTTGGAGCATTAGATATTGTTCTCTTTTTTGTGTTTTTGCATGGTCAACATTTGGTAAATATTTGGCATATAAGATATTGTAACTACACTAATTTTTTGGTAGTGTTTCAGTTTATTCATGTGGTTTATTTTTCGTCACACGTAATTCTGTGGTTTGTGAAGCATCTCACTTTGTTTCAAATTTCTGATCAAGTCTGTGACAAAAAACCATCCTGTGACTGCCGCTTGCTATGTAAGCAAGGGTAAAACTAGATGGGAAACTACCTTCCTTAATCAAAACAATAATTTGAGCACTTGGGAATTTTACTGGCACACTCAAGTTTCAGGATTTGTGATAGGCCTGTAGTACGCCAAACATAAATATTATTATTTTTTATCTGGGAAGTGTTCATTTTTAATTTTTGCTACAGAATTCCGTAGGTGATTCTGCAGGCATGTCCAAATGGTCTGCAAATCATAACTTGCGTCCTGACTCATCATATAATCAGAGCAGTAGGTTTCGTGGAGAAGTTAATCCAGTGGATTTATTTGATATTGTGGAGCCTACTGATCCTGCCGAACAAAATAAGCATCCTACCCATAATGGTCTTCAGGTACAACCTACGAATATGGAAGGTGGAAACTCATTGAAGTCAGAATTAGAAACTAATCCCATGGTTGAGGGCAAGACCAATTATCCAGCTCTGAGACAACCTTCATTAGATGGCATCCTAAGGCAAGGTCTAAAGAAGCTTGACAGCTTTGATAAATGGATGAGTAAAGAACTCGGAGATGTAGATGAGTCACATATGCAGTCCAACTCTGCATCCTGCTGGGAGACTGTTGAAAGTGAGGGAGGAGTAGATGTTTCTAGTATGGGACCCCAAGTGAATGACCCTTATATGCTGGGCCCTTCTCTCTCGCAGGACCAGCTATTCAGTATTATTGATTTCTCACCAGGCTGGGCGTATTCTGGGTCAGAATTAAAGGTATGTCACAGTATCCTAATCAAATTGGGTGTCTTAATCTGTCTCTCTCAATGGAACATGTTTGATTGATAATAGATTAATGTGCTTCCTGTAAAAAACTAAGCTGTGTGCTTTATTTTCTTATGATGATTTGTTTCTTTCACCAGGTTCTGGTTACGGGTCGATTCTTAAAAAGCACACAAGAAGCAAGGATGTGTAAATGGGCGTGCATGTTTGGGGAAATGGAAGTTCCAGCAGATGTCATAGCAGATGGTGTCCTGTGTTGCCACACGCCTCTACATAAAGCTGGTAGGGTTCCTTTTTATGTAACGTGTTCCAATAGGTTGGCATGTAGCGAAGTGCGAGAATTTGAATTCAGAGATGATGACACCGTGGAAGTGGATGCAACAAATGGAAGTAGTAACAGTTCAAATGAAATTCTACTTCATATGCGATTTGGAAAATTATTATCACTTGGTCCTGATAGTCAAAATTTAGGAACTGGTAGTGTGGGTGATGATCCAGAGTTGAGCAGCAGAATCAGTTCACTCGTGAAAGAGGACAGAAATGAGTGGGTTCATATGTTAGAGCTTACTTACAATAACAATTTCTGTGAAGAAAGGGTAAGGGAGCTGCTGCTAGAGAAGTTACTGAAAGATAAGTTACATGCTTGGCTTCTTCACAAGGCTGCTGAAGGTGGAAAAGGACCTAGTGTATTAGATGAAAGGGGGCAAGGTGTGGTGCATTTTGCAGCTGCTCTTGGTTATGACTGGGCTATAGAACCTACGATAGCTGCTGGCGTTAGTATTAATTTCCGTGATGTGAATGGATGGACTGCACTCCACTGGGCAGCATCTTATGGCCGGTATGTGTCTCCAACGTATATTTTTGTTACTTTATGTTTTTTCACGCCTTGTCCTTTTATCTTTTGTTATCTTTCATTCTTAGCATCTAAGGACACAAATATTTTTTTTTTTAATTTTTTTTCCGGGTAATTTTATATGGTCCCGCATACTCATTTACTAGGCCAGCACCACCTGTATTTTTTTAAAAGAAAACACATTGATTTAAAAGAGAGTTTATTTTATCAAATACTCATTCATCATTTACATGATTCTTTCTCGATAACCTTACAAAAAGGGAAAGACAGGTTTTCAATTATGTTAAAATTAGGATATAACAAAATTTAAAATTAATTTTGTAAAGAAAAAAAAAAATATTAGTAGGGTTTTTATTAAGTAGACTTGGAGATGGTGTTTATGTGATATAAATACTTGAAAGTGGGGTTATGGTGAAAAAGTTTTATTTTATTTATTTTTGTTTGTATGCAAGTCTTGGTTTGTAGGAATTTTTAAAATATACCATCTTCATATTTGGGTTTTTGCTCAATTTTTTTTAACTTTTTTTTTGTAACTCTTTTTTTTTATTTTTTTGGTGATGCATTTTTCTTTGAACTTTTTCAAATATTAGGGAGCGGACAGTGGCTCTCCTTATATCGCTTGGTGCGGATCCTGGAGCGTTGACAGATCCTACTCCCCATTATCCTTCAGGCAGGGCACCCGCAGACCTCGCTTCTAGCAACGGTCACAAGGGAATCGCTGGTTATCTTGCTGAATCCGCATTGAGCTTCCACCTTTCGTCGCTCAAACTAAAGGAAACCAAGGAGGTCGGTGATGATGAAATTTCGGGAACCAAAGCTGTACAAACAGTTTCTGAACGCACTGCAACTCCAGTCACAGATGGAGAATTTCCACATGGTCTTTCCCTGAAGGACTCATTAGCTGCTGTATGTAATGCTACTCAAGCAGCTGCTCGCATCCATCAGGTTTTCAGGGTTCAGTCATTCCAAAAGAAGCAGCTAAAAGGGTATAGTGATGCTGGTTTTGGAATGTCAGATGAGGTTGACTTGTCTCTCCTTGCTGTCAAGTCAAGCAGGGCGAGGCAACACGACGTGAATGCTGCTGCAGTACGGATACAGAACAAATTCCGTAGTTGGAAGGGCAGAAGGGAGTTTCTGATCACGCGACAACGAATTGTCAAAATTCAGGTTTGATGCTATTGGTGTTTATTCATTTGCACAAGTTTTTTGTTCGTATGGTGGCATGTTTTCTAATGTGCAGGATTTATGGGTTTTTCCCCCAAAAAACTTGGAACAGAAACAGATGTCTATGAAATATTCTGTTCCGTTCCTCGAAACTTGTAACAGAACGATATTTATCGGAACAGAAACATTAATTTTGTTTAGTGTTTCTGTTTTTGTGCTTCTGTTCCCAAATTTTAGAACAAATTTATGAAAATGGCAAAATTATTCCAAGATTTTTGCAAGTTCTCTAGGAATAGAAACAATGATCTGAGAATAAGAACACTAAAGGTGCGTTTGGGTTAGGTAAAGGATTTTACTTTGAAAAGGAATTTCACAAATTCTTTTTCTAAAATCCTTAGTTTGGGTACTACTAAAAGGGATTTGTAAAATGGAATTTCAAAAGGGCGAAAATGGGATTTACCAAATCCCTTTGAAACATATGTTTCTTTCAAATCCCTCCAAAGGGAGATTTCACTTTTCCAAATAGGTATAATAAAAAGGATATACTAAAATTATATTATTGAAATAAATATAAAAATCGTATATACTTAAAATGATACTACTAAAATTATATTATTGAAATAGGTATAAAATAAGATTATCAAAATGATATTATTAAAATAAGTATAAAAATTATATTATTTAATTACTTCAATAAAAAATATATTTTAGATATATTTTCACATTTTCTATTATTAAAATTTAATGGATTTCAAAATTTTGCAAGTAGTTGCCTATCAAAACAAGGAAATTATGAAATTACACAATCGAAATTTTCATCCAAAATAGATATCCAAAAAAAAGAATTTGTAAATGATGGATGTCAAAATTTTCTTCATCCAAAATAGATATAAAAAAAAAAGAATTTGTAAATGATGGATTTCAAAATCCAAAATTTTGAAATTCCATCATTTACAAATTTTAGAAATTTATCAAATCCCATATACCCAAACGCAACCTAAAGAAATGCCATCTTACCAAGCACCATCTTAGCGTTCCTTGCATTTTTCTTCACCAATATTGGCACTCAATGTTGTTCCTGGTGAAGTTTCAAGTTCTGACCTCCTATATTTTATAATTAAAAGGCCCTCGTAAGAGGACACCAGGTGAGGAAAAATTATAAGAAGATAATCTGGTCGGTGGGGATCTTGGAGAAGGTAATCTTGCGGTGGAGGCGAAAAGGAAGTGGTTTGCGCGGATTCAAATCGGAAGGCCCAAGCATGCAAGACACAACATCAAAAGAGGATGACTATGACTTCTTGAAAGATGGCAGGAAACAGACAGAAGCTAGGTTGGAAAAGGCCCTTGCTAGGGTCAAGTCTATGGTTCAGTATCCAGAGGCTAGAGAACAATACCGTAGGCTGCTGAATCGTGTCTCGGACATGCAGGAAACTAAGGTATTCCCCCCCCCCCCCCCCCCCACACACACACACACACGCGCGCGCGCGCGCACAAAGACAACATTTCAGAGACCACTTGGTGTTTGGTAAACATTAAATTCAAACGAAAATTCAGGCCTCTGGCAGTTCTAGGCAGAAAAATTAAATCACATATGGAGTAAGAAAATGCATGGTTGATTTAGCTCACTAATTCAAGTTCTTGAGCATGGGCTTAGGCCGGGTGACTATATACTGTATTTGCCATAGTGAAACCATGGAAACCACATTTTCTTTTCCATCCTGTTTCAGTTGGGACCAATGATTTAAATATCTGTCCATAACAGGAACCGGCAGTTCTATATTTTCCACACACACATCCCAGCGTCAAAAAAATGATTATAGCTTTTTTTTTTAGATCATCAATTGCAACGAAAGGTATATAGGTTATTTATATTTGACTTCTACTTATGATTGGTTATAATTTGTGCTATACTATATTTTCCAACTACAACTTCCTATAATTTGATTCTCAATAATGCATCAGCAGAAGTATTTTTTAAGTTACCGAGTGTAGAAAATAACATACATAAAGATAAGAGTAAAATAGCATGAAGAGACATATTTTTAAAATAGAATAAAACAAATGTAGCCATGTTGAAATTGAACATTTTTTTTTCGTCACTCCCATTTTCTTCAAAATTATAATTTTTCTTCAACAGAAATAGGATATAATATATTATTTTGTTAAATAACTTGTCATGTTATAGTAAAAACTCCAAAAAGTAACAAATTAGGGGCGATTGGTTAGGGTTTCTGTTTTTTCGTTTCTACTTCCAATAAATTGGGATGGGATGGGAATTTTGTTTTCATTCTGGAGTATTTTGGAAATAGAAACATGTTTGGTAACCACCATTATCCTGAAATTGTTTCTTTTAATTTATGAGAACATAAACATGAAACACGTTTGGTTGCAACATTTGTTCTTTTTTTTTTTTTTTTTTTCCTTTAAATGTATGGTGGCCGGTGGGATGGTAGTGAGAATAATTTGTGGGAGTGAATAGGAATCAACTTTTTTTTTTTTAGGTTCTCAAATTGTTAAGGAATTCAAGAAATAATCCCAAATTACTCAAAATTTTGAGAACAGAAATGTCCGTACATTAACCCTAAAATTTTTGAAGAAGGAATAGAAATTAGGGAACAAAATCAGTGTAACCAAATGGGGCCTTAGAAACCAAAACAACTACTAATTATTGTTAGACATACAATCAAATGATCAATCTGCAGCTTTATTCTCTTGTAGATGATGGTGGATATTTATAATATTTTATCTTTGGGTGTTTTGATCATATTCTTGCAGGCTGTGTCCAGTAGGGCTATGAGCAGTTCAGGAGACGTTGGCGATTATGACGAAGATCTGATCGATCTTGAGGCATTACTGGACGAAGACGACACCTTTATGTATACAGAACCATAAACATGTCCCTTGTTTACATACATTACATATGCTCCCCGTGAATAGTCATTTGTTGTAACCTCGACTTGCACTCGTAACTGATATTTTGTTTGTAAATGTGTGATGCTACAGTAAAATTAACCATTTCTCTTTCTCTGTCTCCATATTTAAGCAAAATTTTCTTTCGAACGAAGTGGTTTTAGGAGCCACTGTTTTAATATTTATTGTAACTTTTCTCTATAGAAAAATGACTCTTTCAGATATTTTTTCCCCTAAAATGTCTAGTGGCAATGGAAACATTTTACTTTTTATTTTTTTGGAACTGCGTTGACCAAAGGGTTGCTTATCACTTGGGAAGGACATGCATTTCTCTCTTAAGTTGCCATACTCGTATGTGTGTGGGATACATGTTGGATATGATATTCAACTGATATGTATTGAATACGTATTTTTTGTATATTTTATAGATTGGAAGTATTAAAGGTGCGCATTATCTCGACGTTTAACAATAATAGTTGAGAGAAATCAATAGTATTAATTTATGTTTGTTTTAAAATTTATTTATTTTAGTTTTAAATTTAGTTTGATATTTTTTTATTTTATGTAATTTATGTTGAGAGTTTTGTGTTTTATATAAATTGTGTACTTAATTTATTTCACATTTTTGACTAGTTTATGTTTGAATAGTTTAGAACACGTGAAAATATTGTATTCTGATAATTTAAGAAATATGTGCACAAATTATTTATATTTTTATAATACATCATTTATTGCCATATTAGTGTTTTTTTTAAAAAGTATGTAAATACTTGCGTCTATCCGTGTCTAATAACACTATTTTAAATTGAACAAATTGTAAAATACAACAAAATCACTACAAACTATAAAATCAAGTTGAAGTTTGTATTATATAGCAAAATAGTCACATCACTTCTTAGTAACTCAAGAATTTTCCAATAGAAATTTAAATAGCATATTTGAGACAATTATAATAATGCCTTCAAATGAATAATATTTGTTGTGGATAGACGAATCATCTTAGGTGAGAAGTACAATTAATCGATCAAATGATGTATATCTTGATAAGTACACATATAGTTGACCATTATTAAAAACAGATGTAATCACAAGATACGAATAACTGAAAAATATTTAGACTTCTTATATCCATCCTATCTTATTATATAAATTTGTGTATAACTCGAGCCTGAAGGCACATATTTTTAATAACCCAATAATATTGAAAAAACACATGTTTGTCTCCAATAAGCTGAATGTATGGAACTGACAAATGTATTATTTCATAGTCTATAATTTTAAAATAAATTGACAAAGCATCCCCTACAATTATCAACTTTTCTTTTAAATTAAACACCGCCTATAGCTAACAATTTATAATACAAATACACCACGAACAATAACTGTAATACATCAAATGATATTATTAAGCTCCACTAAAGAATGTGATTTCGAATTTTAAAAAAATAAATAAATTGACAATCCTATTTACATTTATGAAAAAGAATAACAAACAATATACCACTCAACAATTTAAAGTAAATATATTAACAAATCAACTATAGCTAATTTTGATTGTGATACCTCCTCAATAGTATCACAATATCACTAAAATTGAATATACAATATATGCACACATGACTATGTAAGTTACAACTACAAAACACCAACCATGCTTGATAACTACAGTATAAACTTGAAGAACTAAGGTCATATTTTTTGATAGTTCTCTCTTTGCTACTATGGTCCTAATTTTTGTTGCTTGTGCAAATGTAGAAGGCCTGCAATCATTAGAGAAATGAAACACCCTAAAACCTATTTACACCACTAAACTCATATAAACTAACACAATTGAAAATAATAAGTCGTAAATAATTCTGTCACACCCCACCCTGGACACCCGTTATGTGGGGCCGACGTGACGTAGACATGACACCGCCCAACTGCCTAGCCAACCTCAATACGTCAATAACAAAATTGTAAATCTATACAACACATATAATAATCTCATCTGATAGGGATACACCGCCCCGGATATAAATACAATCAAACAAATCCCTTGAACCTCACTTAGATTTTATTTATGGTATCTCGTCTCCAAAATTCTCCTCAAATGACTCCTTTGTGTGACCCGCATAACTCTATCTAGCGTCAGTAGGGGACCGACCGACTCCTAGTTATTTTACCTGCGAGTGTACTGCCTTCTTAGTAAAAATATTTTGTAATAATAAATCATTCTACAATATCTAAATGGATCAAGCGTAAATATATAAACAACACGTAACTAGTAAAATTCTCCATAATATAAGCAGTGAAAATAAATCAATAAGTATAAGTTCTATTGAACCTATCTAGTATAAAATAATACCATTCAGCATAATAAAAATAAATCACCCAGTATAAGTAAAACACCACATCTCAAAACACCACTCAATTAAAGTAAAACACCATATCACAACCACCACTCTACCACAACACACACTGGCTAGCCATAGTGATCGTTTAATCTCACGATCAAGAGTTGCAACGGTACCGTAACATTCGTAGGAATGCCTTCCTACGAAATATCCACACCCCTTTTGGGAAGAAATATAATCCACACTCCTTACGGGGAGAAACATAATTCACACCCCTTAAGGGGAGAAACATCCACATCCCTTACGGGAATAAATATATTTTCACACCACATCATCAAAAATCCACACCCCTTATGGGGAGAATTTTTAAAATCGCGTTTTTCCCTCTCCTTTTTAAAAGTACCACCACTTCAATAAAAGAACCAGTTTTTCACCTTTGTACTACCGATTTCAGTAAAACTGTTTTTCCACCTTTGTTTTTAGAAAACCAAGCATTTTTAGAAAACCATATATTTTCCACTCTCTTTTCAAAATCACCCATATCCAACGAAAATTATTTTTAATCCTTCTTTTTAGAAACCAATACAATTCCCTGGAAATTCATTTTACCAACTCACCCCAAAAACCTGCGTGATCCATATCATTTTGAAATCATTTAATTTAACTACAATCATTTTCTATCATATATATATAAATATTTTGGCAAGAAGACAGTACACTCACCTCGATTCTCGTGCTGAAAAACTATCACCGTTCAAATCCTATTGGGATGCTGGCGCCTGCGAACTTAATAGCAATAGGATCTAAATTAATATTTTATTTTAAATAACCCAACATGCAATATAGACCCTAGATTTCATAATTCCCTATTTCTCAGATTTTATTATGAAAAATTAATATTTTGTTCGTTCCGTTACGTTGATATTCACCGCACCAATTTATTTAGATTGACGATTAACAAAATATTAATATGATTTTGAAATTTCTTTCATACTTACGAAATTTTTAATACTAACAATTTAATTTAACAAAAATAATACCCGATTAAAATTTTATCTGATTCTGAATCCTCCGCCAGCCACGAATTGGGTTTTTAGATTCTATTGGGCTGGTTCGTGTATTTTTTTTTCTTTTTCTTCATCTTTTCCTTATTTTCTCTTCTTCTTTCTTTTCTTGCATTTACTGTTTCTGTTTCCCGTTTTGATGCTGCCGGCCACCCCTCTCTCTCTACTATTACCATCCACCACCGGCCACCCTATCACCAATTGCACCTACCCACAAAAATTACCGCCACCATCGTTGATGGCCGAACTCACGCTGCCCCCCCCCACCCACACGACAATCGGAACACACACACACAACAAACATAATACTCACAGTTACACGCACCCTCACCGGACGATCCCCATTGTCTGCACACCCACACACACACAGCAGACATACACACACACGCACAACTCTCTCTCTCTAACTTACCGCCAATGAACTTTGGTGACAGCGGCGACCACATTGACACCCTCATCTGACCGAACGGAACATGCCCACAACCTGATCTCATACCCACACGCAACCCTCATGCACATACATATACACAAACACACAGTCGGTATAAAAAAACAGAGCATCCTCACACAACAACGGAATGGAACAGAACACACACACCTCAGGCTGAATGATGATCTGAACGACGGATAAACCATACACATGCACAAATCCGACTGAACGGAAAGCCACCACCCACGCCGGACTACACCCCATCGTCGGCGAACCTCTCTCTCTCTCTCTCTATGTTTCTGTTTGAAATCCACCGGCACATACACACACCCTTAGTTGATCACTCACACACAACGAAACATCCTCACACACGCTATCGATCGCCAGTTGATCGACGGCGACGACACACATAACACCCACGCCGGAGCAACGAGGATGATCCGAACCCACCATCCGGAACCTTCTCCCCTCTCTCTCGGTTTTTCCAATTTCTTCTTTTGAGGTGCTCCCCTAATGAATTTCATGCATATACATATATATATGCATGATAATAGTGGATGAGTTTTGTTCTCTTCACGCCACGTCTCCCACTTCCCGTTTCCCTTGTCTCCGGCTGAATTTCACGGCACAGCACACACATGGTCTGCTATGTTTATATATATAAAAATATTTTGTCTAATTGCTCATTTCTCCCCTCATTTTCTTAAAATCTTCATTTTAATCAATTTAGCTTTTACAAGTTTCAAAAATTATAATTTCACCCTAAATATGTTAATTTAATTTTTTTTTTTTTTTTTGTCAATTTGAATCTTAAGTTTAAATTTAATGTTTCTAAATTTCTAATTTTTGCCCCTAAACCTTTGATTTCATTTTTTTTAATTAATAAAAATTTACCCCGAATTTTCCCAATGCTCTAGAATGTAATTAAAATGACGTGCGTGATAAATCGGGGTCTTACAAATTCATTTCCCTCTTTTCTATTTTATACAGAAAAAAAAAACCAGTGAAAAAATGAAAATAATTCATTCACCCTTCTAGAAGAATCATTTGGAAAACCATTAATTGGACTTGAATCAATCGAATGAAAAATCTGCGTTCACAATTGAGTTCATGACAATTTAGTGCCGAGTAAATCAAAAGCAATATTTCACTTTTTATCCATCTAATCTATAACAAACAAAAACAAAAACAAAAACAAAAACATTACAACTATAACCGAAAATGCTAAATAAACAGAAATATGGGAACATTAAAAACGAACAAATAAAAATATGAGGACAAAAACGTTAAATGAACTTTTATCTGGTCTTACTTGTCCAAAAAAAAAAAAAAAAAATGAATTTGAGCAAGGATTTAAACAAAAATATCCAAGTATAAATTTTCAAATATGATCTTTTAACAAATTAAAAAAATAGGTAGAGATAAATGAAAATAAATAGAATTTTGCTCTAAAAATATGAAAAACATAATATAAATTGATCTATTTGTTCTCACATTTTCTGTTTCCTGTTCTAAATATTCTGGATTAATCTTGTGACAGAAACGCTAAACAAAAGACAACAAAAGAAACCATTTTGTTTTGTTTCCCAATTTGTTTTCTCCAACATTGGAACTAAAACACTAAACAACTCGCATAGGCTTTATGAAACCATATTTTTTTTATTTTCTATTCTTACTTTTTGGGAACAAAAACATAAATCTTGTAATAGAAACACTAAACAAACTACAAGAAGAAAAACCATTTTGTTTTGCTCCCTAATTTTTTTCTTCTTCCAAAATTGAAATATAAACGAACAACATCACATAGGCTTTATGAAACCCACATTTTTTGTTTCCTATTTTAAATTTTCTGAGAATAGAAACATAAATCTTATAATAGAGAAACAAATGACACCATGAGAAATCATTTTGTTCTATTCCCAATACCTCCCCCTCCACCCCCCCCCCCCCCAAAAAAAAAAAAAAAAAAAAAAAAAATTAGAATAGAAACACTAAACAACATCACATAGGCTTTAAGAAGCCCAAAAATTAACACTCACATACAACATTACATGTGCTTTATGAAGCCCAAATTTTTTAAGTGTAACATAATCCAAATAAAGGATCATGATAACACAAATAATGAAGTGAAGCATGAGAAGGAAAAAAATAAATTTAGAATTAAATCAATGAAGAAATAAAAAACTACCTAAACAAACGACAAAAAAAGAAGATATAAATTAATACCTCTTAAATCTCTAATTCCATGCAACCAAACACGACCTAAGGCAGCTTGGAAGCACGAAATTGGAATTACAAAGCATGTATTATTTCATTTCGAATTCCAATTTCAAGACTCCAATTCTTCGTAACGAAACACTACCTAAACAAACGGAAAAAAATAAAAATAAAATATTAAATACCTCTTCTTGAAATCTCTAAAGCATAAGGCATTTTTGTTTGAGATCAACCTTGTAAGGATCAAACTGACCCTCACCAAGTATAGGTGAAGGCCATGTTTGGATTTTATCTATCTTTTGTAGGGTTATATGCATATTATCATTTTCTATTAAAGTAAAAAAAAATAAAAAATAAATTTAGATTATGGTAAATTGGCAGAGCCTTTATTGGTTGTATTTTCAAGAATTTTGAAAGCAATTTTTGAAAATTGTGAATTTTGTTTTCTTCTGGAAAAGAGAAAATAACATCTAAACCAAAACTAAAACAGTTAGCTTCCAAACGTGCAACAGGTGCACAAGTTTCATCATAATTAATACCTTGTTGGTTGAAATCTTGGGCTAATATTCTAGTTTTATTGTGAATGACTAAGCCCGACTCATCCTTATTGTTTCTAAAAACCCATTTGGTGCCAATGAAATGATGGTCTTCTGGTCTCGAAACCAAGGTCCATACTCTATTTCTCTCAAATTGATTTAGCTCTTCTTTGAATCCAAGATTCATTTTACCGGCTTCAGTTATATTCTTTAGCTCAATCTGAGCTTTAAAAACAAGACTACTAGTAATATTTTGAAGTTCAAAATAAGTGCATATACCTTTTTTAATATCACCAATTATTTGCTCAGAAGGGTGATCAACCATCTTCTTCCAAGGTTTAGGCATTGATTTTCTTCAATGGGTGTCTGTTTCTCGATAGAATGCTCTTCTACAATTCATAACTTTCATTTTATTTTACTCTTGACGTTTTTCTTATAGATTTGCAAAATCATCCTCCAAAACTTCACTAGATAAGAGGGGTTAGATTATTAGAAATTATTCTGTCCATCGTTTCAATCTATAATTCTTCGATATTATTCTGGTGAGATCTTTCCAAGCTATTAATCGTTATTGCATATTTATTTTTCTATATTTGCTTGGTTGATAAGATCTTGATAAAATCATTTTTTGAACTTTAAATTGTATAAAAATATTTTAAAACGATTTTGGTAAAAATCTGATTACATACTTATTTGTGTGCTACTTGTATCTATCATAATCAGATTTTTATATTTTCTTGGTGAAAGTGTTCCAAGCATATTCTTAATTGAGTTTATTACTGTCATTGCTTGTTTGGTTAATTGATTGTATGAGAAATCATTTTTGAACTTTAAAAGTATAAAAATTCTTTTAAAACGATTTGTGTGATAATCTGATTACGTGCCCAATTTTGTGCTACTCGCATTATTTTTATAATCATATTTTTGTTTCCTCACATTAATTCTATCACTAGTAAATATCGGGACATTAATTGAGTTTAACTTGATTTGAGGTGGTAGAAGCTCCGAGTGGGAAGAACTTATCAATTTATTGTAATTGGTGAGTTAAGTGTCGGATTAGATACTATTGGGAGTGTCTAATCTAGGGTAACTGGTTTCAATCTCTTCTGATAAAGAGATTGAGGTTTTGATTTTTGCCTAAGGTATAAAAAGATTAGGTGTTAATTATTCCTTGATTGAATTGATTTGTGAGCATTTTGTAACGGTTCAATACTTACTGGGTAAAATAATATTTGGAGTATTTGTGAGGTTTTGATTCTTTAGTCTAAGGTACAAAAATAATTAGGTTATTCTTGAACCTGTAAAAAGTAGAGATTATTTTTGAACTTGAGAAAATGAATTTGTAAAGGTTGATTCTGAGCCTGCGAAAAGAATCGTTGTGAGGGTTTGGTTCCTACCTTTAAAGGAATCTTGAGTTTAGTGGGTGCGACACTTCGTGGAGCTCAGGGGACTGAATTAGCCAAGAATAGCTTGGTGAACCAGTTTAAATTTCTGGTGTGCTGCTATTTTTATTATTTATTTTTGTTATTTGGTGCGCACCTAGTTGATATTATATTTCTGTTGTTATATAAAGATAATAATTAATTTAGAATTAAAATTAATTATTTGGATATTTTAAGTATTTTCTCTGATAATTTTTTATCTTACCCAAATCACCCTCCCTCTTGGTAGCTCACTGGGCCAACAAACACAATAAACTCTACTAGAAGTAGAATAAGCTAAAAAAGAAAAAGAAAAAAGCTTCATAAAAGTTAACATCAAAATTTTCAATATTTTTATTATCATTTAAAATAAAATATTTACAACGGGAAACTTTAAAGTACCAAATGATAAGTTTTACCATTCCATAACTTGTTGGGTAGGTCCAGCCCATGTGGGTGGACCTAACCTAAGCTCACTTGGGCCTTAATAGAAAAAAAAAAAGAAAAAAAATGTCATCAGGACTTATTTAACAGAACCTATAGAAGAAGCTATTAAAGGTCGGGGTAACATTTTTTTTTTTAGTAGCAAAACATATATGCGGAAATAGAAAGAAAGAGAAAACTATGCTTTGGCTTGACCATCGGACGACGATTCAGATTCTGTTTGGGCTGAAATGTCAGAGATTTGTTCTCTTCATTAAGTACTTCATTTCTATTGCCCTTGATATCTGGTAAACCTTTTCTAGTTGGTGATTCAATATTCCTTTCTAAACTTGTATTTAACGTTTCTTGTTGAATCCACTATTTTTGATGATGTTTATGTGGTGATCCAAGAGTTTTTTCTCCTGAAGGTGTGAACAATTGTAATCTCATTATTTTTGTGATAGCATAATTTTGATATCGGACTTCGTTCTCGGGATTTTTTCTTGCCTTGGAGTTTTCCACGCAAAAATCGTGTCTTCCGCTTTATTTAGTACTTACTTTATTTTGGTTGAATATTTGTGGGTGTTGAAATCGATAATCTTATTTTAATCACATAAAGAGAAAAAAATAATTTAATTAATTGGTGATTTTTCCAACAAAGTGGTATCATGAGCTTAAGTTTATTGGAGAAAGATTTATTTGTGTGATTTACAATTAAAGATAATGGTGGATCCATGGTCAATTGACATCAACTAATTATGCGATTTGGAAATCTAGAATGATGAATATTATTTGTATTTGCCTTTAAAAGGTGATACGGTTAAACCAAGTTACAAAACTAATGAACAAAGAAAAATAATGCATATAATAGCAGTCGGTTTTGTTCATCAATGAATTGATCAGAGTGTGTACTAATATATTATTAATTAAACCAATACTGATGAATTGTGAAAAAACAAATTAGAGTCCTTGTACGAGTGAAAACCTGGATTGAATAAGGTTAGTTTGATTAAGAGAATTGTTCATTTGACCTATAAGGATGGAAAAAAAAAAATAGTTGATCACATAAATAATTTTCAAGGTCTTATTTGATTACTATGAAACTTGTTTTGTGAGATGAAGTGAAAGCATTGTTATTTCTCAGCACATTACTTGACAATTGAAAAATACTCAGAAGTATCACTCAGCCAAATGAACCATTGACAATGGATATGGTCAAAGACAGTCTCATTAATAAAGAGATAAAGATAAAAGAATAGGCTTGCCCTCAGAATCATAGGCATTGGTCATTGAAAGCCAAGAAAGAAAGAGAGAGAACCAAAAGTAGAAATTCTCGTAATAATGGAAAATTTAACAAATCTAGGGATAAAGGTAAAAATAACTTCAGGTGCTTCCACTTCAATAAGTAAGGACACATGATCTGAGATTGCAGAATATTGAAAAAGGAACAATCTAAAAACTAAAATGAAAAGGACAAAGAGGATAAATAAACTAATGCAGTTGTTATTAATGGCAATATTGTGATTCTTTATGAAGATGGTTGCGTCAACCTTGCATGCCAAGACGATAATTGGGTGATTGATTTTGGTGCCTCATTTCATGTTACTTCTCTTGATAATTTCTTCTCATCTTATACTAGTAGTGACTTTGTCTATGTACAGATGCGGAATTACGGTGCATCCAAGATCATTGGCATGGGAGGCATTCATCTAGAAATTGGTATCGATTGTAAATTATTACTTAAATATGTCAGACATGTTCCAGATATTCAGCTCAATTTGATCTCCATCGAAAAGTTAGACAACAAAGGTTACAGTAATCATTTCGGTGAAAGAAAATGAAAACTCACCAGAGTCTCTTTGGTGTTGTCCAAAGGCAATAAACTAAGTAGTTTGTATGTGATGCAAGCAAGATTAGGTAAAGGACAGGTCAATGCAGTTGAGGATTCTTCTATGGAGTTATGGAATCGACGACTTGGTCACTTAAGTGAAAAATGCCTTCAATGCTCACTAGAAAATAACTCCTAACATGTATAAAATGTACATTTCTCAAAATCTACATGCATTGTTTTGTCGGTAAACAACATAGAGTTGTATTTCAAACATTTAATCCATCTAGGAGATATAATCATTTAGATTTGGTGTATAAAGATGTTTGTTTCATGAAAGATATAATATTTGGCAGTGCTTCTATTTGTTACATTTATTGATATTTTTTCTCAAAAAGTATTTGTCTATTTTTTGAAAACTAAAGACCAGGTGTTGGAGGTGTTCAAGCATTTTCACGCTAAAGTTGAAAGAGAAATATGAAGATAACTCAGGTGTGTGCGTATAGATATTAGTGGTGAATACAGAAAGTGTGTTGACCGAAAGCGTGTGGACTGAAAAAGACATCTCCTACAAGCATTTGAGGGTATTTAAATACAGGTAATTTATTCATGTTCCGAAAGATGAAAGGTCCAAACTTGATGACAAGACAAAACAATATTTTTGGGTTGTGGACATGAGAAATTTGACTACAGGTTGTGGGATCTAGTTGACAAGAAAGTAATACATGGCAGGGATGTGATTTTTCTTGAAGATCATACTATCAAGGTTGTCGAGAAAAGTGTAAAACAAAAAATCCTCTGTCAAGTATCCAGTTAACTTAGATCTAGTTTCAGCACCCATGACATATTCACCAGAAAAACATTTCCGTAAAACTATCGATGAAGCACATATGGATGATGAAATAGTGTAAGAGCAGTCACTTCTACTCCTTTAGTTGATGTTCAGTTAAGAAGGTCCAACAGGGATCAAAAGACTTCTACAAAAATATTGATCTAATGATTTTGTGATGCTTACTGATGGGAGAGAGCCAGAAATCTATGAAGAAGCCATATCATGTGAAAAAAATTAGTGGAGCAAAGTCATGTAAAAAGAGATGAAGTCTTTGCATGAGAACTGAACTTCAGATTTGGTACGACTTCCTATAGGTAAGAGAACTTTGAAGAATAATTGGGTTTATGAATTAAAAACTGAAGAGAATAACTCACTTCCTAGGTATAAAGCTCGACTTATTGTGAAGGGATTCAGTTAGAAGAAATGTGTTGATTTTGCCAGTGGTTAAAATATCTTCAATTTGGATTATGCTTGGGTTAGCTATCATCTTGAAGTTAGAGTTGAGCAACTTGATAAGAAGATAATATTTCTGCACGGGGATGTGAAAAAGTAAATTTATATGGATTAATCAAAAGGATTCAAAGTCAAAGGCAAAACAGATTCCAAAACAGTGATACAAGAAGTTTGACTCCTCTATGCTAGATCATAGGTATACGTGGACTACTTTAGAAGATGTTCCCAAATAGAGGATTCATCATTCTTCCAATCTATGTAGATGATATGCTAATTGTTGGTCAGAATGCAAGCAAGATTTAGAATTTAAAGAAAGATCTCAGCAAGACTTTTGCGATTAACGATTTGGGGCCAGTAAAACAAATATTTTGGGATAAAGATTATTTGAGAAAGATAAAATAGAAAATTTTGGTTGTCTCAAAAAGGATATATTGAGAAAGTTCTCAAAAGATTCAATCTGAGCAAAGCGAAACCTGTTAGTTCTCCATTTGCAATTCACTTAAAGTTAAGTTCACGTGAGTGTCCTTCAAGTGAGAATGATAAGGATGAAATGAAGAAAATACCTTATGCTTCAACAATTGATAGTTTAATGTATGCTATGGTATGTAGGATGCCAAACATCACTCACACAGTTGGCATTATAAGTCGATTTCTATTGAATCCAAGAAAAGAGCATTGGGCAGTAGTAAAATAGATTTTTCTTGTATCTTAGAGGCATTTTTAAAGATTGTTTTGACAATAGAAAACCTATGCTATAAGGGTATACAGATGCAGATATGGCAGACGATATCAATATGGGAAATTCCATATTAGGATACTTGATTACCTTTGCAAGGGGAGTAGTCTCATGGAAATCTAGGTCACAAAAGTGTGTTGCTTTATTAACCACAGAAACATAATATATTGCAGTGATAGAAGCATGTAAAAAGATTTTATGGTTGATGAAGTTTCAACAAAAGTTGGATTTCCAGCAAGAGAGGTACAATCTTTACTGCCACAATTAGAGTGTCATTTATCTTTTGAAGAATTCAACTTTTCAAGAAATATCTAAACATATTGATGTAAGGTGCCATTGGATTGGTGATATGTTGGATATGAAGTTGTTACAGCTTGAAAAGATACATAGAGAGGAGAATGGTTCGGATATGATGATGAAGACTCTTCTAGGATAGAGGCTTGAGAGTTGAAGAGAGGGAACAGGTCTTATGTATATATCCACATGAGCTGGAGAATGAGATTTGTTAGGTAGAATTAGCCCATGTGGGTAGACCTAACCCAAACACACTTGGGTCTTAATGAAAGAAAAAAAGAAAAAGAAAAAGGCCCACTATGATTTATTTAACAGAACCTACAGAAGAAGTTATTAAAAAATGTAGGAGGCAACAACTTTTTTGAGTAGAAAAACATATATGCGGTAGTAGAGATAGAAAGAGAAAGGAGAGAAGAGAGAACTACGTGTTGAATTTAATATTTTGATGGACAATTGAACGTTTATATTTTATGAAACTAATGGGCTTATTGAGTGATTTTAGATTAAAAGTTCCATATGTTGAAATGAGATAAAGAATGTATCAAAAAGATTAATCGTTGAAGATTTACAAGACGAAGAATTTATGAAGCGATCATTGAGGATTTACAAAATGAATAAATTTATGAAGAAATTCAAGATGGGTACAAAGTGAATACATTAAAGATTTTTGGAGCATTGAAGGCATTGAAGATTTTTAGGTAAAAACAACTCATTACTCTTATGCTCTTAACGCAACCCGAATTATGATCACGCACGATACTTTAAAATGAGTAATCAAATATGTGTAATAATCAGAATTGATAGATTTATGATCCAAAATGATTTTTATAAAGTGTTAAAATCATAAAATATTTTCAATAAATTGTTGAAGAGAGAAAATATTTTTAACACATAAAATAATGAGTTTTTGGTCAATTCGGTCAATCGATGAAATGGGTCGGTCGACTAACGAAACTAGTAGCTTAAAGGAGTTAAAATGGGAGCCGATTAACCAATTCAATCAACCTATGAAATGGGTCGGTCGACTAATGAAAATCGTGGCTTGAAGGGAGTTTAAAAAGAACTCACTAACCAATTCAGTCAACTGACCAAGACGGTTGATAGGTCAAATTTATCTATCTATTTCAAAGCTGAATTTGGTAGTTTTTGAGTATTCTTGTAAGGTTTTAATTCATTTTTTTTTTAATTTTTTTTTTCTCAAAGCAGGGGTTAGGAGTGAAAACGGTCGAAAAATGAGCTAATCTGTGGAAAAACGATGAAGAGGATCAAAGAGAGAGCCAGTAGTTTCACCGATGCAGTGTTGAGTCTCACCGCTGTAGCGGTGAATGAGCAGAAATAATTAAAACATTATGCCTGTCCATCGTTGTAGCGGTGACTTTCATCACTGTAGCGGTGAAAGGGCAGAACGCCCACTAAATTCCCACTGCTACAACGGTGAATCTGACTACTGCAGTGGTGAGCCTATTGACATCCCACCGCTGTAGCGGTGAAACCCCTAGCTGTAAAATGTTTTAGGATATTTGTTGCTTAGGTATTTTTGTTCTTTTTTTTGTTCCAATTTCGTTACCACTTTTGGATTAACACATTTTGGGGAGTTTTGGGAGTTAAAGATCAAGTCCTAAGAGGAGAACATCAATTTGAGGAAGAGAAAATGATCTCGGAGCAATTTTTGGCGAAAGTAGAACACTCCACTATTCAGATAACGGTTATTCTCCCTTGTTTCTCTCATTGTTCTTAAACTCTGTATTGTAAAACGATATTATTCTTTTATTTTAATGAATATTTGGTAATGATCTTGTTTAGCTAAACATATTTTGTCTAGGGATTGATATAGTTTATGAAAACGTCGTTTGGGTAAACAATGTTTCGTTAACGGTTGTTCATCCGTATTCAATTGTGTTTACCATTATTTTACCTCCATAGTATGCTTGTTATGATATTGTGGTTGATTTGAGAATACGAGATTTGACACTCGGTAGAGGTAACCCCAGATTCGGACTAGGGTTTAAACACAACGCAACGATCTAATGACTTGGGAGAGTATTAGAAATTGTGCAATCCGTGAAGTTGGGGTGAGACTCATGTGATCAGTGTCATTTAGACGCTAGATGGGGACATTGGCATTGACGCGAAGTCGCATATTCATTCACTTTACTCTCGGGAGAGGTAGTGAGTGAATTTTCGATATCTAGATTGTCGAATAGGTTGAATACCGTTAATGTAAACTAGATTAGATCAATCACGTATAAGTAAACGAAGTTAATCCCTAGATAATCTATTCTCATATAATATAGATTTAGTATTGTAATTTAATTAGTTAATTTATTTAGTTTAGTATATATCTAAAACCAAAAACCCTAAATTTAATTGCCTAGATAAAATTCAGTTATGATAATCGCAGTACTTAACGATAGTTTAATTCAATCCTCGTAGATACGACAACCCTTCTCATTCATTATTCTATAAAATTTGACCCGTACACTTACAGTGAAAGTAGCTATGTAATATTCCGCTGCCAAGTTTTTAGCGCCGTTGCTGGGGATTGATTTTTAGATTGTTGTTGATATTGTGAGTAAATAATTTGATTTTAATTTAGGCATTTATTTTGTTTATAATTTTTGTTTTTACTTTTATTTTTCCTATAGGGTACTTGAAGATGTTAGATCAACAAGTACTATTGCATTTCTTTCAACAGGATTCCAAACTATTTTATTGTGCTTGGGATCGATACAAGGAATTGCTAATCCAGTTCCCAAACCATAATTTCCTGAGAGAGTGTCAACTACTGAACTTCCTCGATGGGTTACTAGCCGCAACAAGAAATTGGATTGAAGGAGGAAATTGTACCACCTTTTTCTACCAACTAACTGCAGATAAAGCTTATTGGTTGTTGGAATACATGGCGGAGTTTGATTATCAGAGTTGGAATTATTCAACATGCTACCAAATCTTGGGGGATAATTCCACCGTTTCAACGCCATGGATTGATATCGTGGACCAAAATTTGGAGTCTTTCCCCCATATTGGATGATATGTTCACTGAATTCATAGGGAAAACTCAGGATTTCTGGAGGGAAACAAATGACCGTCTCAACGAGTATGAGGATCATCTTGACAATATTGAGACGACCTGCGCTAAAATTGATGCGTTCGTAACGTCTCTTCAAACGCAAATCGGTCAACTTATCTGCTATGTAGAGGCTGAGTTGAAGTAGTGGCACTGAGCGACACACACGCCACATTCAGTGAAAGCCACCACAAGGAACTGAATATAAGCGAGACGAACTTGGGTTCGTATATTGAAGATGATTCGAATGAGAACGACTCAAGAATTGTTCATAGATGATAAATCAGAAGATAATTTTGAGTACTCATCTCTTGAGATCCATGTTGTGATGCCACCCCCGATCCAAGATGATCACACCTATGAGGATCCGATGTGGCTCGCCTGTTCTCCTCCACTTGTAATTCCGTTCATCTAGGGCAGCCAAACACTTATACCGGAGTAGAGTCAAGTTGAAAGTAGGGCCCAAACAATGTGAAATCTCGTCAATCTTTAGGGCATTCTAAACCAAGGCCCGTATGTTGTATTGTATGACATATACTATAGGCAGAAGCCACTCTTTGACGAGCCCTTTTCTGTGTTAGGCTGAGGATAATAAACCAAGTGTTTCTTGGGAGGCAACCCAAGGTTTCAAATAAATTAATCCATCATCGCCATCTTCATTCGGAGGCAATATTGTCAAGCCTCCCAGGTATGTGTTCAAAACCTCATTCGTCACTATCATACATGTTATTTGTTGAGTTTGATGTTGGGACATTGTGGACACTGTCCGTTTTAAGTTTGGGGGTGATGTGTAGTATGTTAGTATGTTTTCTTTTGTTACTTATGTGGTTTAAGTTTAAAAATTTTATTGTTTAATTGTATGCATGTTTGTTTAGTTTAGTATAAGTATTGTATGTTGGTAGTTGTTGTGTGCTGAGTTTTATAGTTCATCTGGGCCATTACCTGATGATGAGTCTATCCTCTAGTTGATTATCGAGGTCATGCGTAATGCTCATTTATGTGTGTTCTGTGTGCTTGACATTTCGTTGTGGTAAAAGTTATTGTGGATCCTAACTTGCATGAGCACTTAAACTCAATATACTAGCTATCCAATTGATTTGACACCGATTATTTGTTAGCCAAGTTCATGACAATAGGGATTCTAGAACCTGATTGGGGGAAACTTGAGTCGAAATCCTAGGCGAGGTAATTCAGGAGACATGATTTAGGCATTCATTTTTATCGCTTGAGCCTTTGAAGCTTACCTTGTTATATGTTTATCCCTTGTTACCCTGTCGAAGCCAAATAACCGTTTCAATTCTGAACACCTAACAAATGCCCTAGCCAACTGAATTTTTTGCCAAATCTTTATCGCTAAGCCTAAGGCACAATTTGAGTGAAATCAAGTTAGCGTTTGTTATGCTACTTGAAGTAAGAGGTTAGGTTTTGGGCGAACTATTGATTGGTTCGGTATTCGAGTACTCACTTGTCATTTTTCTATCGTATTTACACACCCGTCAAATTGTAACAAATCAAATAAGTTGGGGATGTGTTTCATACCATCAAAAAAACTTGTGTATATACGGTTTTGTTTTTGTTTTGTCTTGATAAGTAAGTACTATGCTTTAAATGTTTGTTCGAGGTTGTTTAGAATTTATCTTTGGAGTTACGAGAGTGATTGAGCGCCAAGCGTTGTGCTTCGGGTATCGTTGCGTTATAACGTTTACCTGTTTTCTATTCCTGTATACCCTTGGCCATTTACCTAAAACCAAACCAAGTCCTATTGATCTTTTTGAATTTCCAAGCCTACATTAGTAGAGAGTGGAATCTAGTCTGGCATATGGATTTTCTATACCTTTTTGGTTTTTGTCATGAACTTTGTTGGTGGATAATTCAATCCGGTCTGTGGATGGTTGTATAATTGAGTTTTGGTACATACACTTGAACATGATCTAGAATGACACTTACTATTATTGAATGTTAAAATTCTAGAACACCACATGGTGCGTTTTACTCTTGAAATCGATATGATTGGGGGTCGTTGAGGGAAAATGTTTTGGTCGAATTGTTGAATTCAAAACTTGCATGTTTTTATGTTTAGTTAGTTTGTGTTTTGTTTTTCGTTTTTAGTATTTCAGTTCATTAATTGTTGTTGTAGTTTATTTTATTGTGTGGGTGTTTTACTCGAGGACTAGCAAAATTTCAAGTTTGGGGGTATTTGATAGGTAAAATTTATCTATCTATTTTTAAGCCAAATTTGGTAGTTTTCGAGTATTCTTGTAATATTTTAATTTGTTTTTATTTATTTTTGTTTAAAGCAGGGGTTAGGAGCAAAAATGGTCGAAAAGTGAGCTAATCGGTGGAAAAACGATGAAGAGGATCAAAGAGAGAGCCAGGAGCTTCACCGTTGCAGTGGTGAACGAGTAGAAACAATTGAAACATTCTACCTATCCACTGTGGTAGTGGTGAAACGGAAGAATGCCCACTGATTTTCCACCGCTGCAGCGGTGAGCCTACCGACATCCCACCGCTGTAGCGGTGCTTTTGACTGTTGCAGCGGTGAAACCCCTAACTGTAAAATGTTTTAAGATATTTTTTTTAGATATTTTTGTTCCCTTTTTGTTCCAATTTCATTCCCACTTTTGACATAACATATTTTGGGGAGTTTCAGGAGCTAAAGATCAAGTCCCAAGAGGAGAACATCAATTTGAGGAAGAGGAAACGATCTCGGAGCTATTTTTGGTGAAAGTGGAACACTCCACTATTCAGATAACGACTATTCTCCCTTATTTCTCTCTTTGTTCTTAAACTTTGTAATTGTAAAACAATGTTATTCTTTTATTTTAATGAATATTTGGTAATGATCTTGTTTAGCTAAACGTATTTTGTCTAGGGATATATATATTTTATGAAAAGGTCGTTTGAGTAAATCGTGTTTTGTTAACGGTTGTTCATCCGTATTCGATTGTGTTTACCGTTCTTTTTCCTCTATAGTATACTTGTTATGATATTGTGATTGATTTGAGAATATGGGGTTTGACAATCGGGAGAGGTAATTTAGGATTCAGACTAGGGTTTAAACACAACGCGACGATCTAATAACTCGAGAGAGTATTAGAAAGTGTGTAATCCGTGAGGTTGGGAAAAAACTCATGTGATCAGTGTTGTTTAGACGCTAGATAGGGACATCAGCATTGACGCGAAATCGCATATTCATTCACTTTACACTCGGGAGAGGTAGTGAGTGAGTTTTCGATACCTAAATTATTGGATGGGTTGAATACTGTTAATGTAAACTAGATTGGATCAATCATGTATACGTAAACGGAGTTAATCCCTAGATAATCTATTCCCATATAATATATATATATATATATATATATATATATATATATATATATATATATATATATATATATATATATATATATAGTATTGTAATTTAATTAGTTAATTTATTTAGTTTAGTATAAATCTAAAAACAAAAACCCTAAATTCAATTGTCTAGATAAAATTCGGTTATGATAATCACGGTACTTAACGAAAATTTAATCCAATCCTTGTGGATAGGACAACCTTCTCATTCACTATTCTATAAAACTTGACCTGTACACTTGCGGTGAAAGTTGCATTGTAATATTCCGCTACCATCGGTCGGTCAACTAATAGGAAGCATCGGTCGACTTCTATTAGGTTTTGATTTTTCCTATATTAGAATTAGGTTAGTTGTTACCCAGGTAAAAAGATAGAGTTCTTCCTAAATTTGTGAAATGGATAAGTGCAATGGTGTGAGAGTGTAAAGGTTTGATTATGGGCCTGCGAAAAGAATAAGGTTAATCATAAACCTGTGAAAATGATTGTAATAGTTTGGTTCTTACCTGGGAAACGAATCTGGGGATTAGTGGATTGCGAAAGTCTTGTGGAGCTTGGGGGACTAGACGTGGGTAAGAGTAGCTTATTGAACCAAGATAAATTATTGTGTGTTACTTTGTTATATTTCTGTTATTTGGATGTGCACTTAGTTAAACATATTTTTGACGTTTAACAAGATAAATAATCAATTATGAAAATTGATAATTTGTGTTAAAGATTTAATTGTTTAAATTTTTGTTACTATCCAATTCACTTCTCTCTTGGGTAGATCTGTGGGCCAACACTATGCTTCGGCTTGATGATCGAATGATGATTCAGATTTTGTTTAGGTTGATTTTTTAAGAATTTTTTTGTCAATATCAAGTACTTTATTTTAGTTGGTTTCGATATTTGGTAACCCTTTTCTAATTGGTGATTCGATATTTCTCTCTAAACTCATATTTATCGTTTCTTGTTGAATCCAACGTTTTCGGTGATGTTTATGTGGTGATCCAAGAGTTTTTCTCTTGAAGGTGTGCACAGTTGTAAACTCATTATTTTTGAAATAGTGGATGATACTAGACTTCGATCTTGTGGTGTTTTTCCCGCCTTGGGGTTTTCCACGTAAAATTCTAGTCTTTCACTTTATTTATTACTTACTTTATTTTGGCTGAATATTTATAGGTGTTGAAATTAGTAATCCTATTCTAATCACATAAAGAGAGAAAATAAATTTAATTAGTTGGTGATTTTCTCAGCATAACTCGTACAGAGTCTTCCTCATTCAACGTCTAATAGACACAATTTCACATATGACAATTGGCGTTTACAACTTCGGTCCAAATATTAGTACGTTGTGTATTGGGAATTGTACAACCCATATCCTGCAAGATACAATTTTTTTCTTTATTATCGCACCAATTTGTTGTGGTGTTCTATGAGAAACAATTATGACTGAATCCTTGTTCATCATGCTTTGAGGTTTCATTATTCTATTGATAATAGACAAAATGACCACGCCATCTTGTTTTAATTCATAGTGACCGATCAAACCCAGGCGCTCAGAAGTAAACTGGTAAGTCCCTTCGCTGATTGTTTCTGCACCCAGAAGCCCCACACCGCGATAGTTGCCGATAATGGTTTACCGATTTACGCTCCCTGCATTTCCGCAACAGACGTTTCCATTATTAGATCTAGACTTCCATTCACAACGCATCATTGATTTGAGAAAACGAAACATTCCATTATTAGTGTTTTTTGAATTTTAAATCAGTTCAATGAATTTAGTTTGGAGAAGAATAAACCGAGCATTCCGAAACATATTTCGGTATTCAATCGGAAGAGCCGAAGTGGAAGAGTCACTGACTGAGCATTATCGATACTTAGAAGTCGATATTTCACAGAGCTAGCACCAAATCGCAATAGGTATGTAAAAATTGGTGTTTTTTCGATGCATATACTTATGAGTGTGTTCACCAACAGAACATAATCATTTTCAAAATTAAATTTTGATGAAGTTCATGTTGTTCCATTCGAAGATAACCATTTTGTATATAAAGACGTTCACGAATGGGTATGGTTTTGTTTTGTTTGTTTTGTTTATTTTTGGGAAATTAAACATTGAGCGTTACGTTAAATGCTGAACAGTTCAGCATACATGTTACATTCAACATCCACACGATCAGTGTGTCTTGAACATGCGTATGGAACGATTTCTCTTTGAGTGGATACCGTTGGCCTTGTTTTTGAGAAAAATAAACAGTGATTGTTACGGTAAACATGCACATACGACACATGCATGAATGTTACATTCAACATCCACACGATCAGTGTGTGTTGATCATGCGTACGGAACGATCCCTTTTGGTTGGATACTGTTGGCATTTTTTTTTGAGAAAAATAAGCAATGATTGTTACGTTCAACACACATATACAACACATGCGTGGATGTTACATTCTGCATCTACACACGGTCTGGGGTGCGTACGTTGATGTTACATTCTATATCCACACGATTAGTGTGTGTTGAACATACGTACGGAACGACCCCCTTTGGTTGGATACCGCTTGTTTATTTTTTTTTGAGAAAAATAAACAATGATTGTTACATTCAACATGCACATACGACACATGCATGGATGTTACATTCAACATCCACACACGGTCTGAAGCGTGCACGTTGACGTTATATTCCACATCTACACGATCAGTGTGTGTTGAACATGCGTACGGAACAATTCCCTTTGGTTGGATACCACTAGCTTTTTATTTTGAAAAAAATAAACAATGATTGCTACGTTTAACACGCACATACGATACATGCATGGATGTTACATTCAACATCCACACACGGTCTGGAGTGCGCACGTTGATGTTGCATTCCACATGCATGCATAAAAACTTATTCGATGTCATTCAGGAACAAAAAATAGAGAATGTTACATTCCACATGAACAACACAAAATCATTTGTATGGTTACCCGCTGACCTTTTTTTTTGTGCACTGACGGGGGAATATGATTTTTTTGTTCGAACAGGATGACATCATCAATCCCACTACTGTGCAAATATAAGAATATCACAACTGTGCTGAGGATGAGAGATGATTGCGATATTGATGCGTTGCGTCAAAAAATTGGGAACAAATGGACAGATTTAAGCAGCGGGAGGATCGAGTTGTCGTATTCACTCTGTAGACACCCGAAATGTGTGTTGGATGACCAAAATGACTTTAAGGAAATGTTTTTCCTAACGAGCATAATGAAGTTCGAACTTATTGAAGTATGTGTGGAAAGACGAGTTAGTGATTCAAGCGGTTCAACTGGGGCATCCTCATCTGCGTTAGTTCCCGTCATCGATCGTAGCAGTGATAATAGCGAAGCTTAAATGAACTATATAGGTAGCTATAGTAATATGTTACAAAACCTGAACGACAAAACGTTGCTATCAGCAAAATAGGCTGATAGAATATAGGAAGAGGGGCAAAAATTAAGAGGGGGGACGAATGAATTTCGCATAGCATTGCAGAAATATGCGGTAGATGTGGGGTTTAATATTCGGTACCTAAAAAATGACAAGATACGTGTCACGGCCGCCTGCGCAATACAAGAGGAAAGAAACTGCCTGTGGTTTGTGCATGGGAGCGTGGGGAGTGAAAATGACATATTCTACATTCACAGCCTAGTAAAAGAACACACATGTGGAGCTGCATTTCGGACAACCAAGAACAAACATTTGAGCTCAGACATTATATCGTCGTGCTTAATTGACGAGGTGCGTGAAAATCCAAAAACTCGCCCAGTAGATGTCGTTGACAGTTTTAGAAAACAATATGGACTAGAGACATCATATCGAAATACATGGATGGGGGTAGAAAAATCCAGGAATAGCGTATTCGGTGATTACTCGTCGTCGTACGATCAATTAAGATGGTATGTTGAGAAATACAGAGAGAAAAAACCCGGGTAGTCATGTCGCATTGGAATACGATGAGGACATAAAGCATTTCAAAAGGATATTCATTGCATTCCAAGCGTGTATACATGGATTTTGTTTTTGCCGCCCCATGTTGTTTCTCGACGGGACCTTTTTGACTGGTAGGTACAAGGGGAACTTACTAGCAACAACGATAAAGGATGAAAACCAAGGTATGTATACAAAAATGCTTCAAACACATTAGTGTTACATTCAATCATATTACCTTCCTTTTTTTTTTTTTTTTTTTTTTTTTTTTTTTTTTTTTTTCTGTCAAATGTAACAGTGTTACATTAAACATTTTTTTTTGGGTAATATATAGCATGATTTTTGTTTGTTGTCTGCATGTTGCATGAATGAATGTTCCCAGTTGTGTTCACCATTGTTGATGCAGAAAATGACGATAACTGGTTCTGGTTTTTATGAGAACTCAAGAAGATAGTCGAGCCAGGCATAGTGATAACATTCATTTCTGACAGACACAATGGGATTTTGCAAGGAGTACAGAACGTGTTCCTACAGTGCCACTACGCATATTGTTTGCATCATCTGAAAATGAATTTGAGGGCTGCGATAACTGGAACAAGCATGACATTCAAGGAGATGATGATCCAAAAATTGAACGGATTGGCATATGCACACAAGCCGAAAATGTATAAGTTGTTGTACGATCAAATGATGTATGAGACGGGCGTAAAAGTGCATAGATTCATCCATGAATTGTTAACCATGAAGTATAGTCACGTGTTTTTCAGAGGAAAACAATATGGTGAGATGACGTCTAATCTGGTTGAGTGTTTTAATTCTTGGATAAGCGAATTTAGACATCTACCTGCAATCTTGTTGATTGACAAGATAAGGATAAAGTGGATGAACTTAATGGCAGAGAGGAAGGATGAAGAAAACAAGTTACAAGGCGAGATCATGCCTTACTGGGAGAACAAAATATGTGAATTGATGAATGAAGGGCAAACCTGGAACGTCAGCTCATCAGGAAATGGAATGTTCGAAGTTCATTCAACGCATTCTATCTAAGTTGATACCGAGGGACGATCATGCTTGTGCCGACAATGGCAGATAAAAGGATTACCATGTGCACATGCATTTGTAGCTATTAACAAGAGTGGACTTCCAACATTCAGATACATAGAGGATTAGTTTCAGAGTTGCTTTTATCGGGAGACATATTTGAGAGGTATATACGCAATACCAACAATGAAACGACCAATATCAATCGAGAGTGAAGCAATGATTCTACCTCTATTATCAAGGAAACAACTGGAAAGACCAAGGAAAATTCGGATTACATTTCGTCAGGAGGTAAAAGAAAGACGATACGGGAGATGTGGTCAAATGTTGAGACATAACAGGAAATCTTGCAAAGCACTACTCGAATAGGGGGAATTTTAACACTTTGATTTTTTATTAGATTTTTATTTCATACTAAATAAAATCTATTTTCTCATAGATTTATTTTATTGGACATGAATAAAACAACCATTTTTTCTCATTTGAGGGTTGGTTATTGTTGATCCCAAGATTTTGATGAACAATTAAGTATTGATATTTTGGTGGAACTAATATTTGATCAAGTGTTTTAGTGATTTAAAGTTCACGTAATGAAGATGTCAAATTGAATGGATGCTTAATGAAGATATCGAGATGATGAAGAAGTATTAAGAGTTTGAAGAAATTAGGAAAAACAACTCAGGTAAATATTAACTCTTAATATCCCATTTAGGAACACACACATGACACAAAATGAATCTTATCTTTTATGTGTGTTTTTATTAAGTATATTTATTTGCTCCTATTTGAATTAAAAAGAAATATTTTTGAATGATTAAAATGGAATATAATAGTATTAGTGGAGCTTATTTAAATATAAATATGGATAAAGGGGCAAAATCGTAAAAGAAAGTAGGTTAAAAATGAGATCAGAGAAGTGATTCAGAAGGAGGCAGTCGACTGAGGAGTCGACCGGAGAAAGAAGATGAAACATCCTAAATTGAAGAGTCAACCGACCGGTCGACCTGTTAAAACATCTAAACTCTTTGAATTTGCAAGTTAACCGAGCGGTCGACCGGTGGAAGTATGACAAACTCTTTGAATCTGTGAGTCGACCGGGCGGTCGACCTATATTCGCTGCGGCGATGGCTTGGCTGCAAGCTGAGTTGGGCAGTCGACTGAATGTGCTGTTTCAGGATATAGTTTGATCCGAGTTTAAATCCAAAACTAGCCATTTTTTGTTATAATTTGAGAGAAATTTAAGGGATATTCTCTATATTTAAGATATGGTTCATATACTAATTAAATTCTTTCAATATGGTTCATTAAATGTTAATATTTCTCAATTTGGTACTTGAAATAGATTCTATACTTATTTATTTTGATTGAGAAAACCTTTGGGGGTTTAATTGAAAGATTCAAAAGATGTTTTTAAGTGAAATTGAACCTAAAAGAAGTCCTTATATTATAAGGGGTCTATAAGAGCTTTTTATTGTCATGACACTTGTAAACTAGCCGTTAGAAGGGTGATTACATATTGCGTTAAATAGACCTGCGAATTTTGTTAGAAGACAATCATTTTAAGAGAGAAAATCAGTTTATATCATTTTGAGAGAGCTTTTATAAGAGTTATCATTCTACGATACTGTGAGCTATTCTAAGAGTGATTCTGATAATCAACTGCGATATATTCTTACTGATACCGGATTTGAAGCTATACTGTTCTAATAATTATTTCTGTGGATTCTGGGTGAGATCTTTCCATATTATTTATTGTTTATTATTTTATTTTAGAAATTGATCTTAGAAATTGTTTTTGATTTTTGAAGAAAATATTCTTTCAAACAATTTCTTGAATCTGATTACTTGCTTCAATTTGCTACCCATATTCTTGTTAAAATCATATTTCTGTATCTCACGATTTCTATCACTAGTTGAGATATTAATTGAGTTTTTATTTGTCTAGGGTGGTAGAAGCTCGGAATGAGATTTACTTATCAATTTTTGTATTGATAAGTTGTGATGGATTAAATATCATTGGGGATATTTAATCTAGGGTAACTGGGTTTTAGTGTCTTCCTGTAAAGAGATTGAGGTAGTGATTCTTCCTGGATAAGAATTGTGTTTTTGAGTGATTTTATAACGGTTCAATCCTTACTGGGTAAAATGATATTTGGAGTGTTTTGGTGAGGTTTTTATTCTTGAGCCTTAGTGTTAAAAAGAATTAGGTTATTCTTTAACCTGTAAAACATAGAGGTTCTTCTTTAGCTTGAGAAAAGGAAATTGTAAAGGTTGATTCTGAGCCTATAAAAGAATCGGTGTGCGGATTTGGTTTCTACCTTTAAAGGAATCTTGGTTTTAGTGGGTGCGACCTCCGTGGAGATCGGGAGACTGGATTAGCCAAGAGTAGCTTGGTGAACCAGTATAAATCTCTAGTGTACTACTTTCTTAATTTGTTTATTTTTATTGTTTGGGTGTACACTTAGATTTATTTTAATTCCTCTATGGTATAAAGATAATAATTAATTTAGGCATAAAATTAATTATTTGATTTATTTAAGTATATTCTGATAATATTTTTTAATTATCCAATTCACCCCCCTCTTGGGTATTTTACTGAGCCAACAATTGGCATCAGAGTTGGTTTAGCTCGAATCTATTTTTCTAACAAAGATTACATGGCACACATAGTAGGCAAACTAGGTGAAGGACAGTCTATGCATCGACCATCCTTGTTTGTAGGTGAAAGTTACTCGTTTTGGAAAGACAGGATGATAGCCTTTTTTCATGCTACAAATTATGACGTGTGGCTTACAATTGAGGATGGTCCATTTATTCTAATGGAAAACGGAGTTGAGAAGAAGAAGGAACAACTCACTGCTTCCGATAGGTAGAAACTCTCTATTAATTCCTCAAGCTATCAATATTCGCTTTTGTTCTTTAGATGCTAATGAGTATTCTAGAGTTTTAGGTTGTAAATCTGCAAAAGAGATGTGGGATAAGTTACAAGTTACCCACGAAGGGACAAGTTAAGTGAAGTAGTCAAAGATCAATGCACTTATGAGAAAATTTGAGTTGTTCAGGATGGAGGAAAATGAATCGATTCATGAGATGTACACTCGTTTCAACAACATATGCAACAGTATGAACCAACTTGGAAAGCCGTACTCCATGGAGGATAGAGTACGAAAGGTCCTAAGGTCCTTAACAAAAATATGAGAGTTAAAGGTGACGGCAATCGAGGAAGCCAAGGATCTTGGCAAATACGACATTGATGATCTAATTGGTAATTTGATGACTAACGAATCAACGATTAAAGGCTACGAGGATGATACTGGAAATAGTAAGAGGAAATCCTTGGCACTAAAAGTTCAAAAAATTGAAGAAGTGGATGACAGTGATGATGAAAGCCTTGATAGTGAGCAAGAGAAGAATGTATTACTTCTCACAAATAATTTTGGAAGAATGACTCGGCGCACATGCCGGGGGAAAAGAAATCTCAACTTGTCAAAAGTGGAATGTTATAACTGTCGCAAAACTGGTCATTTTCAAAATGATTGCCCCGAACCGAAGAAGGATAAAGAAAATGAGAAGAAGAAGAAAAAAAAGAAGAAAGCAAAGAAGAGTAAGAAGAAATTGATGAAAGCTACTTGGGATGATACCGATTCAAGTAGCTCGGAAGAATCAAATAATAAGGATACGTTCATGCTTGCATTAATGGCCACTGGTGGTGGGGTAACCGATTGTTCAAGTTCTTGTCCTTTAATTTTTTATGAATTATTTGATGTTTATCAAGAACTCTCACATGATTATAAAAACCAGTGTTATAAAATAAATGCCTTTCAAAGTACAATTAACACATTAAACAAGCAAGTGGTAGATATGGGTTGAAATCTAAATTGATGGATTTGCGATCAATTGTTCTCAAATTTATCGGCGGTGAAAACAATTTGAAAATGCTTTTGGGAAGTTCACGTGGAGTTTTTGATAAGGCCGGTGTTGGATTTTAGAAAAATCTTAAACAAAAAAGCTTTCTTAAATTCTTTTCTGAAATCAAGGATCTTGTTAGATGTTTTAAATGTAACGTTGTGAGGCATACTATTCGTAGATGTTTTTCAAAACTATCTAACTATGGACAAGTTTGGGTTCCAAAAGGAACAAAAATTGTCCTGACTAACAAGATCGGACCCATGTAGGCTAGGTACCACTTAGGAACTATTTGAGGTGCTCCTTGTAAGTTATTCCAAAAGCATCAATAAGTAAGGACAAATGGTTCCTGGAGAGTGGTTGTTCTCGACACATGACGGGAGATAAAGAAAATTGATATCTTTGACAGCTAAAGATAGAGGTCATGTGACTTTCGGAGACAACGCAAAGGGTAAAATTATAGGTATAGTTAATATTGGTAATGATACTACTATGATTAAATATGTGTTACTAGTTGATGGATTTAAACATAATTTGCTTAATATTAGTCAACTATGTGACAAGGGATACAATGTTATATTTGATCATGATAAATGCATAATTAAGAATAGTCATGATAGTAGTATTTTGCTAGTTGCATCACATTTTGAGAATGTTTATACTTGCTCTTTTGATAATTTTAATTCTCAAAATTTATCTTATTTGAATGCTTTATCTGAGAATAGTTGGTTATGGCATAGAAGACTTGGGCATGCTAGTATGGAGTTAATTTCTAACTTATCTAAGAAGAGTCTTGTATGTGACCTACCTGATTTGAAATATGTGAAGGATAAAGTATGTGATGCATGTCAAGTAGGCAAGCAAGTTAGATAATCATTTAAGAAAAAGATGCACACGTCCACGTCTAGATGTCTTAAATTATTGCATCTTGATTTATTTGGGCCTAACTCTGTTGCTAGTTTTGGCGGTAAGTTCTATGCATTTGTTATAGTTGATGATTATTCTAGACTAACCTGGGTATACTTTCTTGCTAAGAAAAGTGAAGTTGCTTCCGTTCTTGCTAAAGTTTGTAAACGTGTTCAAAATGAGAAGTAATGTTCTATTATTAACATTCGTAGTGATAGAGGAAGAGAATTTAAGAAAGATGAAGTGATACGCTACTGTGATGAGCATGGTTATGCTCACAACTTTTATGCACCAAGATCACCGCAACAAAATGGTGTAGTAGAAAGGAAGAATAGAACGCTTCAAGAGATGACCAGAACAATGCTAAATGAAAATTGTTTACCAACCTACTTCTGGGCCGAAGCAGTAAGTACTGCTTGTCACGTGGTAAACTGGGTATCAATTCGTAGAAGGTTTAACAAAACCCCATATGAAATCTGGAATGGTAAGACTCCTAATATTTCATATTTTAAAGTCTTTGGATGTAAATGTTTTATTTTGAATGACAAGGATAATCTTGGTAAATTTGATGCTAAATCCGATTATGGGATTTTCCTTGGATATGCTACTAATTGTAAAGCTTATAGAGTTTATAATAAATGTACTTTAGTAGTAGAATAAACTATGCATGTTGTTTTTGAGGAAGTTGATCCATACTTATCGAGAAAGGTTTTTGATGATGATGATGCAGGTATCTCAAATAACCAAAACTAAGGTAATGATGCACCAAAGGAGTCTCAACAAGAAGAGGAACCTAAGGAGAAGGATTCGACATTACCAGGAGCTATAAAGAAAGTACCAGGGCATTCAATTAAAGAAATCATCGGTAATTTCGAAAAAGGTGTAAGTACTCGATCTTCTCTTAGGGATATTATTAATCTTGCTTTCTTATCTCAAATTGAGCCTAAAAATATAAATAAGGCGCTAATTGATGAATCTTGGATTTTCGCAATGCAAGATGAATTAGTTCAATTTGAGCAGAAGAAAGTACGGTATCTTGTTCCTAGATCGGATTTTGATCCAGTTATTGGTACTAAATGGGTCTTTAGAAACAGAAAGGATGAATCTGGTATGGTAATTAGAAATAAAGCAAGATTAGTGGCACAGGACAATAATCAAGAGGAAAGAATTGATTATGATGAAACTTATGCTCCTGTTGCTAGACTAGAAGCAATTAGAATGCTACTCGCCTTTACATGTTCATATAATTTTAAGTTATATCAAATGGATGTAAAGAGTGCATTTCTAAATGGCTTTCTAGCTGAAGAAGTTTGTATGGAACAACTCCTGGGATTTGAAAGTGACAAATTTTTCGATTATATATTTAAACTTCGCAAGATTTTGTACAGGCTGAAACAAGCTCCGAGAGCTTGGTATGAGAGACTTAGCCGATATTTCATCGAAAATGGTTTTCGAAGGGGTATTTGTGATATAACACTATTTGTAAAACAAACTGATTTTGATATCCCATTAGTACAAGTATATGTTGATGATATCATTTTTCGATCTACTAATGAGGATATTTGCCAAGAGTTTGCTAAGATAATGTAGGTTGAATTTGAAATGAGTATGATGGGAGAGCTGAATTTCTTTCTTGGATTGCAAATTATGCAAACCAAAGAAGGGATATTTATAAACCAAGCTAAATACACCAAAGAGCTGTTAAAGAAATATTGCTTGGAAGGAGCTCAAGAGTACAAAACTCACATGCCAACGGTTACAAAAATTAAAAAAGACGATACAGGTAAAAGCGTTAATGAAAAGATGTATCGAGGTATGATTGGTAACTTGTTATATTTAACTGCTAGTAGACCTGACATTATATATAGTGTTTGTCTTTGTGCTAGATTTCAGTCTTGTCCTAAAGAATCGCACTTGACTGAGGTTAAGCGAATTTTTCGTTATTTAAAGGGGACGACTGACCTAGGATTATGGTATCCTAGGGGAAGTGATTTTAAATTGGTAAGTTACTCCAACACTGACTTTCCCGGTTGTAAAGTTGAGCGAAAAAGCACAAGCGGATCATGTCATTGGTTAGGACATGCTTTGGTTTCTTGGTTAAGCAAGAAACAGAATTCGATAGCCTTGTCTACTACTGAGGCTGAATACATGGAAACTGGTAACTATTATACTCAAATTTTATATATTAAGCAACAGTTAAATGATTTTGGAGTTTGTATGGAGGAGATCCCTATCTTTTGTAATAATAAAAGTACTATATGTCTAAGTAAGAATCATACACAATACTCACGAATTAAGCAAATAGAGATTAGACATCACTTTATTCGTGATCACATTCAGAAAATGGATATTATTATTAAGTATATTGATACCTCCGACCAGCTTGCTGATGTTTTTACCAAACCACTAGTGGAAAATCAGTTTGTGAAAATCATTTGCAGTTTTGGTATGGTTAGGCATAATGATGTTTACCTAGAGTGAGTTACATGTTTGTTGGTTTCTCCTTTCCTATCTAAATTTGTTTTTGAAGATGACAAAATGGGAGAAATGAGTGATGTTTTATTTAGGGAAAGTATTCTAAAACTGTGTTTTAATGAAAAAGGGAGAAATTTAAAAATTGTGCTTTATTGAGTATTTTTAAATTGTACATTATTGAAATATTCATTGTGACAGTTTAAAGAGTTAAAGAACCCGTCCTTGGATTCAGGGGGAGTGTGGTTATATTTTATTTTAAAAAAAATATCAAAGTTAATTGTCATCATAAAAAATGGGGAGATTGTTGATCCCAAGATTTTGATGAATAATTAAATATTGATGTTTTGGTGGAACTAATGTTTGTTTAAGTGTTTCAGTGATTTAAAGTTCCAGTAATGAAGATGTCAAATTGAATGGATGCTTAATGAATATATCGAGATGATGAAGAAGTATTAAGAGTTTGAAGAAATTAGGGAAAACAACTCAAGTAAATATTAACTCTTAATATCCTATTTAGGAACATACATATGGCACAAAATGAATCTTAAATTTTATGTGTGTTTTTGTTAAGTATATTTATTTGCTCCTATGTGAATTAAAAAGAAATATTTTTGAATGACTAAAATGGAATATAAGAGTATTAGTGAAGCTTATTTAAATATAAATATGGATAAAGGGGCGAAATCATAAAAGAAAGTAGGTTAAAAACGAGATCACAGAAGTGATTCAGAAGGAGGCAGTCGACTGAGGAGTCGACTGGAGAAAGAAGATGAAACATCCTGAATTGAAGAGTCGACCGACCAGTCAACATGTGAAAACATCTGAACTCTCTGAATCTGCGAGTTGACCGAGCGGTCGACCGGTGGAAGCATGACAAACTCTTTGAATCTGTGAGTCGACCGGGCGGTCGACTTATGCTCGCTGCGGTGATAGTTTGGCTGCAAGCTGGGTTGGGCAGTCGACCGAATGTACTGTTTCAGGATATAGTTTGATCAGAGTTTAAATCCAAAAGTAGCCGTTTTTTGTTAGGATTTGAGAGAGATTTAAGGGAAATTCCCTATATTTAAGATATGGTTTATATACTAATTAAATCTTTTCAATATTGTTCATTAAATGTTAATGTTTCTCAATTTGGTACTTAAAATAGATTCTATACTTATTTATTTTGATTGAGAAAAACTTTGGGAGTTTAATTGGAAGATTCGAAAGATGTTTTTAAGTGAAATTGAACCTAAAAGAAGTCTTTATGTTATAAGTGGTTTATAAGAGTTTTTTTATTGTCATGGCACTTGTAAACTAATCGTTAGAAGACTGATTACATATTATTTTAAATAGACTTGCAAATTTTATTAGAAGATAATCATTTTAAGAGAGAATTAGTTTATATCATTTTGAGAGAGTTTTTATAAGAGTTATCATTCTACGATACTGTGAGCTATTTTAAGAGTGATTCTGATAATCAACTGCGATCTATGCTTACTGATACCAGATTTGAAGCTATACTGTTCTAATAATTATTTCTGTGAATTCCGGGTGAGATCTTTCCATATTATTTATTGTTTATTATTTTATTTTGGAAATTGATCTTAGAAATCAATTTTGATTTTTGAAGAAAATATTCTTTCAAACAATTTTTTGAATCTGATTACGTGTTCCAATTTGCTACGCATATTCTTGTTAGAATCAGATTTCTGTATCTCACGTATTTCTATTATTAGTTGGGATATTAATTGAGTTTTTATTTGTCTTGGGTGGTAGAATCTCAGAGTGAGATTTACTTATCAATTTTTGTATTGGTGAGTTGTGACGGATTAAATATGATTGGGGATATTTAATCAAGGGTAGCAGGGTTTCAGTCTCTTCCTGTAAAGAGATTGAGGTAGTGATTCTTCCTGGATAAGAATTGTGTTTTTGAGTAATTTTGTAACGGTTCAATCCTTACTGGGTAAAAAGATATTTGGAGTGTTTTGGTGAGATTTTGATTCCTGAGCCTTAGTGTTAAAAAGAATTAGGTTATTCTTTAACCTGTAAAAAGTAGAAGTTCTTCCTTAGCCTGAGAAAACGAAATTGTAAAGGTTGATTCTGAATTTGTAAAAGAATCGGTGTGCGTGTTTGGTTCCTACTTTTAAAGAAATCTTGGTTTTAGTGGGTGCGACTTCTGTGGAGCTCGGGGGACTAGATCAGCCAAGAGTAACTTGGTGAACCAATATAAATCTCTGGTGTGTTGCTTTCTTAATTTATTTATTTTTGTTGTTTAGGTGTGTACTTAAATTTATTTTAATTCCGCTGTGGTATAAAGATAATAATTATTTGATTTATTCATGTATATTCTGATAATATTTTTTAATTACCCAATTCACCACTCTTCTTAGGTATTCTACTGGGCCAACAGTTATCATTCACAATTATTTGCGTTTATATGCTGCTTTTATATAAGAGTTTTTATGTGCATATTACATTCAACATCGATTTTTTTGTTTAATGTAACACCAGCGTAAAGCCGGATTTTTTTACAGCCACATGTTGAATTTTGTTCTACACATTGTTTTTGCTTAACCCAACATTTTTCTTGGTGTGTTGAATGTAACATCAATTAACAAATGTAAACGTTCCACTCCACGGGTTTTACATTCATGTTACATCTAAGCCATGTTACATCTAAACATCCAAAAATCAATGTTGAATGTAACAATCAACAAAAGCCATGTTACATTCAACACGGATTACATCTAATGGGGAGGTAAAATAAGACGATGCGGGAGATGCGGTAAAATGTCATTATACAACAGGAAATCTTGCAAAGCACCACTTGAATAGGGGGAATTTTAGTACTTTGATTTTTTAATAGATTTTTATTTCATACTAAATAAAATCTATTTTTCTCGTAGATTTTATTGGACATGAATAAAACATCCATTTTTTCTCATTTGGGGGTTGGTTATCATCCACAATCATCTGTGTTTATATGCTACTTTATATAAGATTTGTTATGTGCATGTTACATTCAACATCGATTTTTTTGTTGAATATAACACCAGCGTAAAGCCGATTTTTTTTTACAGCCATATGATGAATCTGTTCTACGCATTATTTTTGCTTGACCCAACATTTTTCTTGGTGTGTTGAATGTAACATTAATTAAAAAATAGAAACGTTCTACTCTACGAGAATTGGTCACACATTGTATTTGCTTTTTGACCAAAACATTTCCTGGTGTGTTGAATGTAACATCAATTAAAAAATGTAAACATTCCACTACACGGGGTGTTACACTCATGTACATACAAGTCATGTTACATTCAACATCTAAGTCAATGTTGAATGTAACAGTTAACACAAAAAACACACCCAAGTCAATGTTGAATGTAACATTGAACGCCCGGGGAAATAATGTTGAATGTAACATTTTTCGCAAAAAAACAGTGTATAACTTGTTTACCATTATACAATAACACACAACCAGATTATAAAGCACGCGATAAACATAATGTTATGACGATCAAACGGTGACATTAGTATATGAACAAGCATAAGGGGGGGATAGATCAAAATGGCATTGGATACAAAAACAAAAAAAACAAAAAAAAACAACAAAACATGGGTTTCACTACTCCATGTGGATTGACGACTCACTGGGGGCTGGTGCAACATAACCAGGTCCAAGCTGGTTCCTCAACATCTCCACTTCATCTCGCAGACTAGAGACGAGCACATTGAGTCATTTGATCTCCAACTTTGTGGCCTCATTGTCCTTGGCCATTGAAGCATACGTGTACCGAGCCCACTTTCCACCGCAGACCCTGTGCAATATCCATCAACATTTTCGAGTCCACGTCCCATTTCGCAAGCGACTTGTCAAAATCGGTGGTGTTCTGATGGCCGACCATCCTATTAGAATTAAAAAACATTAAAATATTCCTTAATTAAAAACAAATATCCCCAATTAACCACTTGGGAATTTCGAAAAGAACTCTTACGATGTATGCGTCAGGTTTTTAGAGGCTGATTTATGGGCAGAAATGAACGAAGAAGTAACATGCAACACAAAATAAAATCCTAATCGTTGGGAACGAACCAGACCCACGAACCAGTGTTTAAAGTTTGGATTCGACTGAGACATATAAAAGAGGACAAACGGGGGGAATGTGAACGGGTTTGGTTTATCATCATCGCTCCATTCCCTAACGTACGAGACGTTTCGCTCCCCAACGCAAAAGAAACGTCGACTTTGTGCATAGGTAACAGACGTACGGTTTTCCATCATGACGTTTCACTCACCAGGAATCAACGAATGATGTGAATTGGATGACTTAGGTGGTGCTAATGGATTGTCTATGTACATGATTACCAATACAAAACATCTAACAACGCTTCTGTTTGATAGAGAAAATATCATATAAACAACACCCATGGAGTGGAATGTTTTACATTATTTAATTGATGATACACTCAATATTCGCTTCGGATGTTGAATGTAACATGACATGTGTTGAATGTTACATTCAACATTCACTTGGATGTTGAATGTAACATGAGCTTTGTTGTGTGTGGAGGGTGGGGGGTGGTGGTGATGAAATGTATTCCATACGAAATCCGTCACGTGCTAAATTGACGTTGATTTTTGCGCATTTGATAGAGCAAATATTAGACAAACAACACCAATGTAGTGGAAAGTTTTACATTTTTTAATTGAATATTGAATGTAACACGACCTGAGTTGAATATTGTATTCAACATTCACTTGACGGTTGAATACAAAATGAACTTTTTTTGTGTTGGGGGCGGTGTTGAAATGTATCCCATATGAGAATAAGAATTTTAACTGATGTTACATTCAACCCCATCAAATGAGAATGTTGAATGTAACATCCAAAACACATGTATCTTCATCTTTTGACACCTTTAATAACGTAAAATAATGGAATAATATGAAAATGGTAACCAATGTTACATCAAATACGCAACCCCCTCCTCCAAAAATATCAGCAACATAATAGGAAAAACACAACGCATATGCTAGCTAAATATCACGATCAATTTCAACAACATCCACTATGGAAGAATGGGATACACGATAAATTAAGTTTCTCTAGATAAACAAGTGTCCATAGTCCAAGAGCGGGTCGAATCATTGAGGAATGCATGGACCAGTGCAGCTCTTTCCATCCGAAACTCGTCAGGCCCCAAATCGACGTTGATTTTTTGCGCATTGTAAATTTGTTTAATTATATAAACCACAGCAACATCACAGTCAACACTTCATACATTCAAATGTGATGGAACAATCAGTTCTACATGTTATACTTTTTTTAACGGAATGGCATCATGTATGAACAACGAATGACACTTGCACTGATCCACCTTGATTAGGCCACTTCGGATACGTTGGAAACCTGAACATGCTTCAGCTTATATTCCTTAGCCTTGGTTGAAAGCAACGTGGTGACATATGAAATATGTGAGGATAAAAAAACAATGTAAGGATGATTGTTGTCGAATTGGACATTGCAATTAAGTGTTGGAAAAAAATCTTACAATTTTTTTGGCATCCCCATAATAATGGTCAAATGATCTTGGTTACCACAAGTCAATAGAATTATAATGATCCCAGTTTGATTTTTGCTTATCACACACGAGAAATGTCCAATGCCCTGAATCATTTGTCACCCCCCATGATGTATAGGAAAATGCACATACCAGATGTTGGACGAAAATGCCTCTATTATGCTCGGATCGATAATTTTACAAGACAATTAGAAACTTTTCGATGGATCCAGGTCTTGTAGGCGCAGTAGTAAATGTGTAAAAAATAAACAAACATTATTGGGTATTTTTACGGCGTTACAAATCTATGTGTTTAAATTATGGAAAAAGAGAAAATAGTTTACGGTTTTTGAGACTCACCCAACACGCAATGTTTATAAAAAAAAGATGAATTTGGTAGATCCGGCAACTGGGTGACAACTCTAGTATGCTCAGTCCACATAATTTCCATATATGCATTAATAACCTACACAAACAATACACATGATGTTACATTCAACACAGCAGTGCAAGTCACATTCAACATTTTTCAAGATGTGTTACATTCAATACGTATGCAATGTAATACGCACATCTTTTTTTGCTACCAAAAATGCTGAAAGGTACTTACAAAATTTGACAATTGATCATCCCATAATATACTAAGAATGTCGCGCAGTGATAAATGAGCATCCAAAAATTCACCTCTACATATGCACGCACTACAAATATTTCTTCAAAATATGAGACCTTGGGACACTTGTAATTGAAGCATAAACGAAAATAACAAAAAAAAAATAAATACTTACTAAGACCCTTCGGTGCGTACGATAAGCTCAAGCTTATCCTAATCAGCGGGGAACAACAGACAGGCCATATCACCATCTCGGGGAGGCAACACATGAGGCTCAACAACAACTGCATTAGATGCAGCAAGCTCACCAATGTAAACGACTATATCTCTGACAGGATTTTCGTCTTTCTTCCTCAATCGATGCTGTTTTTTAACAGGGACAATATACACATGAATAGAGTCCTCCCCCATCCTCACACGTTTCTTCACATTTTTTAAGAGTGAATTGGGAGTTGTCGACCGGCTTTTCGATCGCGTAGCGCGTCGCGGCGGCTAGACCAGTACCAAGTCATGATGGCGTCCAATCTCTTGAGCTTGCTGCATGATTACATTATCCCTATCCACTAGCTCCATTTAATAGAATTCAGAAATATGAACAATATTATCTTCATGTTTATGCTTCTCCTCGACTGATTGCGTTACAAAATGGACAACAGCCTCGACCAATTGCTTTTGAAGAATGTTTTTTTTTTTTTTTTTTTTTTTTTTTCAGTTTCATGTCACACCTGCTGTGTAACTACATGCACCTCTGATTCCATAAGGTCCCCCCGCAATTATTGTATTGTCCGCTTCAACTCTCGTACCTTTTCACGTAGTTTTGCAATCTTTGCCGACTTCTTCATTCTTAAACGCCTTCGAGAATCCCTTAATGCCTCAACCTTGGTCGTCAACTGATGATTTTGCTCAACAAGGTCATTCAGATTTTGCGAACCACCACCAAACTCAGTGGCATCCTCGTTAAACAGCTGTGATATCCCCAAATCAAAAGATGAAAACTCGCTTGACGAGCTAACTTTTCGCCTTGCCTTTACTTTTGGTCCTCGACTCCTCAGTATCACCATAGACTGGTAATATAACACCGACTTGTATTTCAGCTATTGTCTCAACTAAATGACCTTCATCGACCTAAAAACCACGTCGTTTGATTAACAGATAGTATGGATGTTACATTCAACACACAGGAAAATATTTTTGTTTCGTACACCGTAACATACCTGATTCCCATCAAGTTTAGACAGTCGCAGTCATGATGCAATAGTCATCAGCTCCAACATATTCCACTTCCCCCATCATGGTATAAATGTCTCTCGCCCGGGAGTAACACGAAGAATTTTAGTGTGCTCACATAACTAAAACTAAATATAAAAAGTTTAAATAAAAAAGAGCAAAAGTTACGGACAATACTTATTAAGTAAATTTTTATTTTTAAACAAATGAAAAAACAAATATAACCTATAACGCGAGGACACATCCAATGACAGATGACGATGTTTGGTATCCAGCTTCAATTGAAGACATTAGGTTGGAATGCACACGATCAGCCCAATTGTAGGATGAAAGGGCACTCAAATCCTCAACAAGTCTTATATCATAAATACTACACGATTGACCCTTGTTTACAAAAAAACACGTTGCGATAAGATGCAAACAGAGAAACCGTACGACATCCTCAACATCGTCTTCAACATCACTCCCCAGAATTCTGATCAGCATGTTCCTGATTGGAACTACACTCATCCGATTGGTCTTTACCCCCTGTCAGCGCAAAAATGAGCAATCACTCTTCTTCGCATACCGGGCTAGTATCTGTTTCTTACCGGATGTAAAGCCAAAAATCAATTGCACATCATCGGGAGTGAACGTCGCTAGCTTCGGGCCAATTGTGAAAGCTTTCCAATGTGGTTGGTATGTAAGTATGATATTTGCACACAAGCTATCAATCTTGTTAAAAGCTAAATTCACTGAACTTTCATGGAAAAGAGCACTCATCGTGTTCCAAAAAGGCGTCTGTTTAAGAAGTTCAAGGTGTGAATCACGCAGACGAATACTGAAAACAAGCGAGCAAAATTGTGATAGGTTTGCCCTGTATTTAGCGACCGGGGTACACAACAGGCGCGATTCTGGAAGTCTAGATGGTTATGAAGCAATGGCGTTCGAATCGGAAGAGCTACACGATGGCACGATGGAATTTTGAGACCCACTGGGCAATGCAGTGGGCTAAGTGGATCTTACAGGAACTAAATAATTTGAAAACAACAATTGAACGATAATGAATGTTACATTCAACACACTATTTGACAAAATATTTTACACAAATACTACATTCAACACACAAAATTTAACACACAAAACTTAGAGAATATCCCACCAAATAGAGATTGTTACATTTAACTCAAACGCAAAATGAAACACAACCACATAAGAAGAATCAGAAGGGGAGTACAAAAACAACCGTTAACTTAACAAAACAGAACCCAACAATAAAAAAAAAAGCGGGGCTGTTCTAGGGTTCGACGCATCGCTTTTCTTTTTGCACGGATAACATCTGTCATTATGTAACATTCAATATGTTACATTTTTTTCAACACACAATCTGGAATTTTTTTTAGTCAAATGAGTTAAAAATGTCACATTCAACACAAATTCTTTAAATCTTTCCACCAAATAGAGATTTGTTACATTCAACACAAAAGCAGAACGAAATACAAACACAGAACACGAATTAGAGGGGGAGTACAAAAACAACCGTAAACACGACAAAAACAGAACCCAACAAGATCGAAAAAAGAGCGACTGTTCTAGTGTCGCTTTCACTTGCATGTCGACTTTATTAGGATGAAACAACAAATAAACATGTAATACAATGTTTATTGTAATAAAAACCCACCAAAAGGCAAAACATTTGAGAAATCGATGAAACCTACCCGAGTCTGTGAGATTCACTGCGGTTGCAACCGTATTGGGGTTGACGGTCCTCATCCTATGACGAGTAGTCACCATTGTTTTGGGAGATTGGAGGTTTTTAGAGTGTTTCGATGTGGAAATCGCCAGAGAAGATATGGAAATACAGAGGGATTTTAGGGTTTTTTCGATAATAATGGAAGGTTTAGGCTCTGCAAATGGAAAACGCACCATTACCTAAACGGTCACACCCACTCACAGAAAGTACAGGCGATTTGAAAGAGGTGGCACAAGGGAATAATTCAGTGCTTTGCGAGTACATGGCAGCGTGCATCCAAAAAAACATAGCTTTAGATGTTACATTCCACAAACCGTTTCGAATGTTGAATGTAACATCCACACGACTACAGATTTACTCGGTCAAAAATCACGAACAACATATCAAATTAATTATGATTTTTTTCTGATTAACATGATGTAAAACGTTTAATTTTTCAACACAAAAATAAGCACGAAACATCCAAAATTTTCTTTTGTAGACACTCAATAGTCCACGCCCAGTTTTTTTGGAATGCAAGTCTCGGAATATTAAATGCAGCTCCAAAAAAGAAAACACAAAGCCAACTAATCCGAACATTTGCAGGGGCATTATGGTCACGAAAAATCACAAAGGACTTAATAGTGCAAAAAAAAAAAAAGGCTTGGGGTTAGATTGGTATATGGAATTGTGAAAAGGGACCTATCGGTGTACCCCCCATAATAATATTATTGTCTTTGAACATATTTAAAATTAATTACAAAATTATTATTCATAATCCAACTCAATCGTTTAAATGTAAGATTTATAATGAACGCCCTCCCTTGAATGAAAAATGAGAAACCTAGGTGACTCATGACTGCTTTGTAGGAATGACAACGATTTGGTTTTGGGCCGATTTCACTATAAATCAAAACCAAAACCGTTAGGCATATCCCAAACCCAAGACCAAACCATAAACCATCAATTTTTTAGAAAACTGTTTTAAATTGAACCGTTTAATTTTATGCAAAACTAACACAAAGATCGGGAACTTGTTAAGTTTTTTTTTTTTTTTTGATTTTATACAAAAACAAAATCAAAATTAAAACCGTGAAACCACAAACCATTGTTTTTATTTATAAATGAAAATGTAGCTAAAATATAAAAAATAAATTCCAAACAGCAATACCAAACCACAAAATTATTAATTGTTACAATAAATATGGTAATCATAATCAAAATACAATACATAACATGTACTAAAAAAACAAATAAACGATAGAAATCATCACAGTACGCATCAAAGTCTCGAAATATCTATCTCAATTGCATCTCACTTATTTTTAATCCTAGAAAAAAAAATAGTCATATATTACTAATTTTTTTCAATAACTATAAAATGTATACGGAGAACATGTATTAGTATACTGTAAAATGTTTCTCACCTGTATAACACACGACTTTTTCGTATCCACTTAGTCATCAAGTAAAAATCTCTTTACAAAAATATTTTCTAGGAAAAATCATCCCATTATAGCATGTATATGTGTTGTGTAGATATGTTACATATACTCTACTCAATTCAAGGCAGCAATTATAAATGGATTGCTACCTCGACTAAGAATAAAAAATCAATATATCAACAGTTAAACACATCAATTCCAAAATAATTTATGGTGAATCTATAGATGTAGATCTACCTATGCTGGTTGCTGGTTGGCGGTGGCAAAGTGGTGGGGCTTTAGGACGCAATGAAGACGACGACTACTACACCAATGAGATTTGGGCTGCATGGTGTCTGCGACGCCGATGAGGTTTGGGTTGCATAGTGGTGGTTACGACGCAAATGAGATCTAGGCTACATGGTGGTGGTTGCGACATCGATAAGGCTTGGTTTGCATGGTGGTTGTGATGCTGATGGTGATAAGGCTTGGTTTGCATGGTGGCTACGAATCCTGCAATGCTTGGCTTAAGGCTTGAAGAGAGTTAGAGAGAGACTTGAAGAATGAAAGGTTGAATTGAAGATCTGAATTAAGATAGTTGTGTGAAAAGAGTTCTGGTTGCATGGATTGGTGTGTGGTGGTTGCTGAGTGCTGAAGAAAAAATGAAAACAAACCCTCAAATTAACCCTATCTATACATATATACACACACACACTAGGGATAAAAATGTAAACAAATAAAAAATATGGGGGTCATATATAATAAAACTAGATCTAAAATATCTATTACGTGGTTCAATTATACAGTTATTATCCCAAAATCAAAACCAAAACTGCTTCGGTTTTCAATTTTAAAACTAAAACTATAACCAAAACCATTTAATCGGTTACAAAACCGAACCGTTCAATCCAATTTAATTACCCACTGATTCGGGCTCAGTTGTCATCCCTGCTCTCTTGGCAGCTTACGCTAGGCTTGTTAGTACCGAGAGATGGGCTTTTCTTTTGGATTTGGCGGGTTCCCATGTAGGCTTAAAATGCTGTAATATTATCGCAAAATGGTGTTGCAAAATGATTCCATGAATTCAGGGAGCTCATGTAGCTCTCCCTTGACATTTGTCACTATCCATTTCAAGACGTCACCTAGGAGAGATGTTATATTAAAATTTAAAAAGCATATAGTCAACATGTTTCTTTGTGCATGAATGCAGTTCTATATATATAACCAAAGAGAATCGTAGTTGCTCAGGCTCAGCCGTTTGGGGAAATTTTTTTTCAAGATTTGACAAGTGTAATTTCTTTACAACAAAACTTGTGTGATTTATGACATGCATGTACCAAACTGCATGATACATTCCATTAAATATGATTGGTAAATGCCCTAAAACTAAATTCAACAGTTGTCAAACTCTGCTCAGCACCACCTTGCTCCAAGCTAAGGATCCTCTTCCGCAATCTTTATAGGTTAGACCGTGAGTCTCTTCTTTCCCTCTCCTTTTATTGCAATTACTCCAGTTTCATTCGGATGAAGTAAATCTTCAAGTTTACAATCAAAAGGTTAAATAACTTCAAAATGTGAGGACAGAAAAAAAAAAAAAAAATAACTCCAAAAAAAGTCAGAAGATTGATTCTACTGGTACATAAAAGATTCACACGAAAACACTCTACTCTCTTTGTTCCAAAATAATTATCCTACAATTGTCATATTTTGACCACTATTCATAACCTTAACGGCTCATTTGGTTGGATAGAATGGAATCAAAGTAGAATGAAAGAAAGAATAGAATAGATTTGTCAACAGAATTATCATTCCATACTCTTGTCTGGTTGTGATGGAATAAGAGAAGGAATGAAATAATAAAATCTAACAAAATTCCCATAATGCCCTAGTAATATATTATTTAGGAAAAATGACTAAAATAAATTATTTCCAATAATAAGGATGGGCTTTGGGGGCTTCTGTGGAAATTGTTTTTTGATTCCATCAGGTTGGGTTGATTTCACCCCATGAATTATGGAATTTAATTTCATCATCTTTAATTCCAATGGAATCAAATTCTTGTTTCTATTGGACAACTAAATAAGAGAATCGAAATCAGAATCGGCGGTGGAATGACGATTACGATTCTGTTCCACCCTGATTCCGTTCAACCAAATGAGCCGTAAAATTCTTATTACACCGCTCTCGACAGGGACAATCTAACAAGAGAATTACTTTAGGAAAGACGGATTATACAAAACTAAAGGCCCAATTGGTTGTCCTTCAATTTGCAAATTGTACTATTTGTACAATATATAAACTGACAACAAATAAATTAACTAGCTAACCATTTTAATTCTAGTTCAAATACTATTTTCCTGTGTAATTGGATAAATATAACTAAAAAAATTAATTAAACTAAATAATTTTATGTTTCTACGTCCAAGCAAACAAACAATATGTGAATTTGATCAAATCATCTAGTTAATGAAAAAAATATAAAAATCAATTCATCAAAAATAATACAATTCATAAATAGAACGTTCAAACTTAAAACCTGACATAGCAGGTAAGTTCTAATTTTACTGAAACACTCCCCTCCCATATACACTACTATTTCTTATGACATTCCATTTCATGAAAATGAGAGACAAACAAAAAGGAAGAATTAGAATGGCAAACATATAAAACTAAAATATGTTGTTAAAAAAATATCAACTTATTCTGAAACTAAATCAATTTCTAACCTTTTTTTTGTTTCGCTTTCAGCTAGTGGTACCCGAAGCCAGTCTTTCGTAAAACAAAATGTACCCATGATCTGTGTTGCTGGAGTACTCCTGCGCAGAACCAAAGAAAGTCTGCACAAATGACTCATCGATCATTTCCACATTCTCATCGTCAAATAGTAACCAATGGTTATGGCTTTTCACGAGGCTGACGTAGTGTCCATGGTTGGGCCCGCTCCCCACATGAACAACCACAGCAAAAAGGGAATACTCAGCATCTGCATCCTCCACTGTGTTGCTCAGCTTCAGTTCTAGCGGGAAGACGACGCGATAAGATAGCTTCTTATAACGGCTCAGTTGCTCGATGTACTTGAACCGTTTAAGGTGAATGACAAGTATGTGAGGTGGCTTTTTTATCTTCATTCTTTTTTGGGCCTCCTGCAAACTGCAATTTGAAGCAAAGCATTGGTTATCAGACTGGAAGAGAAGACAAGTGCAAGATTAATCCATAAATTAGGTTTAATGAGCTTTCTTTCATTTCGAATAACACATGAAATCACCCATGAAGATGCAATACTGGCATGATGTTTCACAAATTCAATGTAAATTTAAAAAAAATAAAAAAAAAAAAATAATAAAGAAAGAAAGTACAAATGGTATATCCTAATGAAAAGTTAGGGGCTCCTAAAAATGGTCTCACACTCAAAAACTGTTGTTCGGTGCACAGCCAAAAATGCATCGGTAATTGGCTTGAATCACCAATAGCAATCCTTTGCTATCAGAAGCATAAACCATCATGAAAGGACCATGAGACCAAGCAATTCAATCCAAAAGGGAAGGTAAAAGTACAACAGAGCTTTTGTCCCACCTAAGTAGAGTTGGTTGCACCATCATTCAAGGGTCATCTCCACTGTTATGTCCAAAGCAATAAAATGGGAAGGTAATAATACAAAACATTTATTGCTACCCAAAGTTTTTAGCTGAGAATGCTACGATCCTAAGAAGTTGGATGAGGATAACTTTGCCCAAACATGGTAAATTTTCATTCTATAAAACAAATTGGTAATTCAAAACTTTTAACAAAAATTTAAATGCAAAACTTTTCTTATAGTGAATGGATTGCTAGGGCATTACGCAAAACTTTTCTTCAAGTGAATGGATTGCTAGTGCCTTACAAAATCACAACTTAGTTCTTATGATATATGTAATGTCATGTATCTGCTTCTCATATTAAAGATTATATCGCAGAAATTCTTCATCAAATTTTTGGACTATGGACTAATATGGTACAAGAAAAATCTATTGCCAGCATATTGCAGTTTGGGCACGGTGAACTTTGCTCCTGATCTCATAAATCATTATGTACTGGAGCGTTGTTCATTCTAGACAGTTGTCCTTTCTGTAGAGGCTAGTAATAATAAATTAATAATCTATCATGACAATTTAATACAACATGAACAATGACCAAACTTAACATACCTGCAACACTTGTCACAGAAAAATTTGTCTTCCGCATTCAATGTCTCAGTGGAACTAAAATTTTTGAGACAACTTGTAATTGAGCTGTTCTGTTCAATGTCAAGGCTCAAATCCAAAAATGTTTCATCTCTTGCTGTAACAGTCTCGCACCTTAAGCATCGTGTTTCATTTGTAAGTAGTCCCTAAAGAATAGCTATCAAAAGTAAGTTATATGGAGAGAAGACAACTCGCAGAAATGATGTAACCACCCAAAAAGACGAACACAAAAGGCAAATGACATTGTTATGAAGTACTAAGCATCTGATGAATGAGCACACATCTGGAGAGTCATAAGTCATAGAATATTGTGCCCAGATTGCCGCCCACACATTCACTCTTTCCCAATGAAAAAAAAGAACAGAAAGAAGAATTAACATTGTGATGCAATACTGAGCTTCCAACGTACTTTAAACAGTGAGCTAGTAAAAACATTGGCAAGAATAGAAATCCTTCCGACAAACCTTGCAGCCATCAGCCTCAAGCCCCGAAAAATTCAGTTTTACATGTTAGTTCTTAAAACTAGGTTCTGAAGTATATTTTGTAAAAAAAATAAGAGGTGGATCTTTAACAAGAGCTCACTAAAGAAAAAAAGCAATAATAATCTTAACTGGCTAATGCAGCAACACACAGGGAGTTTAGGACCACAGATTTATATCCATCCACCTCCAATTGCAACACAGATATAAGGAAAACAGAGTTACCTGAAAATTTTTATGCACCCAAGTGACTAGAGGTTCTATTTTATCACCATTGGCAAGTGCATTCTTTGGTCCATTTGCAATCTTTTCTGAAGGCGGTGATGAAGTTTCAACATCATTTTTTGCAGCTCGAGACTCTTTCTCCAGTGTGTCAACAAGTTCATTTAGCAAATAGTTTAAAAATTCATGAGCATCCTGCAAAAAAAAGATGATTTAACATATCTCAGGTAAACGGAACAGTAATAGAGATGCATGGAAAATACAGAGCTAGAAATATGTATCAAAATATTCCATGGCATGGGGACCTTCACAAGTAGAGAAGATTAAAAATGCCTCAATACAGCATTTCATGCCTGTAGTGCGCTATGGGGGGGAGAGGAGACTATAATAGAAGTATGAGAATCACAACCAACAAGCACGCACAGTGACAAATGTTATCAGTAAGCCTTCAAGAACAGTATAGGATGCCTGCCCAAACTGCCACTTTCTCGAGAAGTATGTCTATACTAAAGCTAAAACATGAAGATAGTTGATAGCTACTTCTGTCTTTCTCACCTAAAAGACCAAGGATAATAAATATGCTAACAAAACTATTCTCATAGATAATTCTTTTTTATACTTGAAAAAAAAATATTTCTCATTAGGAAAACAAGGATAACCTATCATACTGACAATTACGAAACAGAATATGACACATACGGCGAGGAAGGAACGATCCTATTTAATCCCTTCAATTGACACAGACAAACACATTTAGGGAGTATAAAATAGTTGGCGGAGAGGGAGAGAAGAGAACACACTCGGGTAATATAACAGAGAATAAATGGATCGAAGCATAATATAACAAACAAACAAATAAGCAAACAAACATAAAAATATTAAACAGATGTATTTCATAACTAAGATTCTGACTTACTCGAAACATAATTTTCTACCGAGAAGAAAATACAAAATATATCATGCTGAATCTGGGACATAACATCAGATAGAGAAGGCTCTATTGAATCCCAAAATATGAATCCTTGAATCAAAATCATACACATTTTCAAACATAGCATAGACAAGAAAAGAAAGACACCAGTGCACCACACCGATTGCTCTACGGAAAATTTGAACTGCCTGAAAAAACTTCCCTTTCGCTAACACACCAAACCCCCAAGCCAAAAGGAACCAAACCTAAAGTTGCAGGGCCGGGGGGGAGCAAAGAGAGAAACAAGCCAACAAGACAAAAAATTTATGTACCATAAGAAAGGCCTGGTCTTTTGAGATTTTGAAAACCATATGATTCTAAGAAACATGTGAGACGAGTAATGATAGCTTGCAGTTGCACTAAATGTATTTGAAAAGAACGAACAAGAGAAGAATATATTAGCACTTATCAAATAAATGATAATCGGAAATTGGAAGTCTAAATGGACCAAGCCCAATAGAAATATCGACCAGGTGAGATGGAATTTGCATTTTTAATATATTGTGAATCTGTGATGTGATATCCCTGTGTAGTCCACAACATCAAGCCCAGACACATTAGGAAGACTTTTAACACTTTTAGAGACACGTTATATATATATATATATATATATATATATATAAAGTTCTTTTTTTCCCCAATGGATCACATCATCACTTGGATTCAATCCCATGTCTCATTGCCATCATATTTCCTGCAAGTCTGACATATGAAAAGGGAATCAAATGAATAACACAACACCATGGCATCCCACTGTCCAACCCTGATCGTTGTTGAAATGTAGGATGAAAAATGTGTTTGAAAAAGTAAGAAGAACGACACTGCTTTATGATATGCTGTTTGCTGTCATGTCAACACTTTTTTAAAAGTCATTTTGGGGCTTGCCCCAAGGTGGCTTGGTCCAAAACACCATGAGATCATTAAAAGGATAAAAGTCCGAAAAGCATATGGATTTTATGCCCAGGAGTGGTCTGCTACATAAATGACTAGCCATATGACACAAAAACAAAGATTGAGTTGCAATGCAAAATAATATGCCACAAGATAGAAAAAGATGCAAGGTATTGGAAAGTCGATATTTCTTTTCAGGAACAAACTGATTGGATATTTGGTATCATTGAAATTTAAAAATGCTATTGTCAGAATCATCTACTTCCCAAGGCTCACATCTGACATCCACAATAGATACTAGCATGCACCATTGCGACCTTTTTGGTACGGTTTATACTTCGCATACAAAGTAAGTACCTGATGCATATAGCTGCGGAAAATCTCGTTCTGTTTTTTCAACCTTTGCACGAAACGCTTTGGGGAAATGACTCCTGTTTTCTTCTTTTGAGAACTTATCTACATAAACAAATGAGTTAGTCTTCCAAACAAGGTTAGTAATAAAAGGAAGAAAGTTCACAATTAACAATAATAAAAGAGTTAATGTGCATATGAGGTAAGAGAGAGAATGTGCTAAATCGAAGCACACTAAGAGGTGATCAGAGATGTTAAGGGCCTGTTTGGTTGAGTTTTGAAATAGTGCTTCCGGTTTTCAAAAACTCAAAATACTATTATTTTTCGTTTAACAACACAACTCAAAAACATTTTCACAAAAAAAAAAAAAAAAAAAAAATCAATATTCAATCTATTGCATCACCTACTTTTAATATTTTTATTATTTTACAAACTTAACTTTAACGTTTTTTTATTTATTTATATCTTTAATTTTTATTTCTCTACAAATTTTCTCTACCACACATTCACCAAACAAGCTCTTTTTTAAGCATTTATAGCAGCCAAAAAAAAGGCAAAAAACATTAAGAGCTCCATTTGAGGCATAGATCCCTTTATAATTGATTCAATTGGCATTTGATAACATCATATTTCAATTAATCACATCGCTACTCAAATTTTATAAAAATGGAGGGAACACAATTTCTCTCACAAATCTCTCTCTATCACTTAATGTATCTCATTACTCCACACTTAATAATCTTACAAACAACATGCATGTACTTACAGGAAATGAAAAGGATTTAAAATCCAACTTAAACCCTTCATAGTCATCAATGGTGGCTAGAAGTTTCAAGTATGGTGGCTAGATTAGATGTTTCAACAAAGGTGGCTTCAACAATTGTGGATAGGTTGGATGCTTCAACAAAGAGGCTTAAAAAATGGTAGCTAGGTTGAAGAGTCAATGTTTACATTTTAACACCCCCTTAAACTTGACTCTCCAAATTTTGTCATTCCGAACATAGCCTTTAATTTTACGAACACATTATACTTCAAAGGTTTCAAAGGTTTTGTGAAGATATCAGCGAGCAGATCATATGTCTTGCAATGAATTAATTCCATTTCTTTATTCTTCACATGCTCTTTGACAAAATGATACCGTGTATCAATATGTTTGCTCCTTTCATGGAACGCTGGATTTTTCGCTAGAGCAATTGCTGAGCAATTCTCGATAAAGACTTCTGTGGGATGATCTTGTGGAAATCCCAAGTATTCCAAAACATTCCAAAACCATATACCAGGGCAGACAGTTGAGCTGGTAGCAACATACTCAGCCTCGCATGATGACAACATCACAATGGATTGCTTCTTTGATGTCCATGTGAACGCTATATTTCCCACACAGGATGTAAATCCAATCGTACTTTTCCGTTCATCCAGATCTTTTCCCCAATCACTATCTGAATAGCCAATAAGTCTTTTATCTTCTGTTGAAGTATATAACATAACATCATTGATGATTGATAGTAACCTTGATGTAACGAAGTATTCGCTCCGCTACATCCAACTGTGATTGATCTGGTGTCTCCATATACCGGCTAACTAGGCCGACTCCATAGAGTATGTCTGGTCTAGTACATGTTAGATATCTCAAGCTTCCGACAAGACCTTTGAAGTAGGTGGGATCAACATGTCCTTACTCATTTTTCCTCAACTCCACTCCTGTTTCAACTAGACTTGTGACAGGATTACAATTCTCCATCCCAAACTTCTTTAGAATCTCTTTCGCATAGTTTATTTGAGAGATGAAGATTCCTTTCTCACTTTGAATGATTTCGATGCCGAGAAAGTGTGCCATAAGACCAGTATCGGTCATTTCAAAATCTTTCACCATACTTCTCTTTAAAGTTTCGAACATGCATGGATGGTTGTCGGTGAAGATTAAGTCGTCAACGTATAGACAAGCGTACAACAAGCTTCCATTTGGATCTTTCTTCATGTAGAGTGCATGTTCATAAGGACATTTCACGAAACCACTTCCTTGGAAATAATCGTCAATTCTCCTGTTCCATGCACGGGGCGCTTGCTTCAAACCGTACGCCGCCTTTTTCAGCCTGCACACTTTATCTTCAAGGCTTTTCTTCACATATCCAGGTGGTTGATCTACATAGATCTCTTCTTCGAGATACCCAATAAAAAATGCTGATTTTACATCTAACTGATACATCTTCCACCTATATTGAGCAACTAGTGAAATAATCAGCCTGATGGTCTCAAGTCTAGGTACAGGAGCAAAGACTTCACCATAGTCGATTCCTTATTTTTGCTTGTATCCTTTCGCAACAAGCCTCGCTTTATATCTGTAGACTTCTCCTTGAGCATTTCTTTTGATTTTGAAGACCCATTTAACACCTATATTCTTGCGGCCTTTTGGAAGAGTAGTAAAATCCCACGTTTTGTTTTTCTCAATGGATTTGATTTCTTCATCCATTGCCTTCTTCCACTTATCTTCTTTGTTAGCTTATTCAAAGCTAACTGGATCACTACTCATGAACAAACAATATAGTGTGATGTCATCATTCATCTGTTCTGTATTTTCATACAGATTATTCAGACTTCGAAATCTGCTAGGCCTTATGTTTGAGGACTCCCGTTCTGGGGATGATGAAGATTCCCCAATGTGTGGTGAAGTGACACCACGTGGAGATGTCTGTTGTGAATCCGCAGTCACATCTCTTGGTTGAGCTCATCTTCTTCTTCAAGGATCAATTCAACACCTTTAGAAGATTCAATTTGATCCCAATTCCAGGATTTGGATTCTTCAAAGATGACATCTCTACAACAGAATACTCTGTTGGTGATAGGATTGTAGAGTTTGTATCCCATCGTTCTGTCACCGTATCCAACAAGGATACACTTCTCTCCTTTATCTTCCAGCTTGGTTCTTTTTGCCTCCAGAATCTTGGCATAGATGATGGTGCCAAAGATTTTGAGATGACCCATACTTGACTTATGATTACTCCATGCTTCTTCAGGTGTCTTTGTCACCAAGATTTTGGTTGGACACCTGTTCAATAGATACACAACACACGAGACACCTTCAGCCCAAAAACTCTTGGGCGCTTTCTTATCCTTCAGCCCAAAAACTCTTGGGCGCTTTCTTATCCTTTAACATGCTCCTGACCATGTTAAGGATTGTGCAGTTCTTCCTTTCAGCTACACCACCATTTAGATGAGGAGTATATGCTGGTGTGAATTGATGCTAAATTCCTTGTTGCTTTAGGAATTCCTAGAAAGCATCTGTGGCATACTCTCCGCCTCCGTCATATGATGATGGTGTATCTACTTCTCCAATGCATGATGAATCATCTGCCTATTTCTATGAGTGCGTATATGTGTTTGCCACAGTGCGTGTCCATATCTGGTTTGATTAGATTATATATACTCATTAGAGGAGGTATTTGGAGCATGCATGTAGTCAAAGCTATTCTCGGTGAAGAAAGGTACAAGCAAAGGGGGACGTCAAACGAAGGAAGCGAACGAGGTCGAGGATCTCGTGGCAGAGGTTTAAGAAACTTTGAACCAAGAGGCAGAAGTAATGGCGGAAGAGGATTCAATAGAGCAGGCCGTGGACAACATAATTATGTTCCATGAGGACGAGAACAAGGAAAGAGAGGCGGTTACAACAACCGTGTAAATATGGACAAGAGAAATGTCCAGTGTTATAATTGCCACAAATATGGCCATTATAGCAATGAATGCAGAAGTGATCAACCTGCAAATGAAACCAACAACAATATTAACTTTGCAGAGAAGAATCATGTTGAAGATGAATCGTTGATGTTGATGCGTGCAAGCCATCCGATCAGGACCAAAATGTTTGGTATCTTGACTCTGAAGCCAACAATCAAATGATTGGCAAGAAGGATCTATTTGTTGAACTTAATGCAAAAGTTCAAGGAGATATCTCATTTGGTGATGTCTCAAAAGTTCCAATCCAAGGAAAAGGCAATGTGTTGACCGAAAAAAAGAATGGAGATCATGCTTTTATCTCCAACGTTTATTATGTTCCAGATATGAAGACCAATATATTGAGCCTTGGTCAACTGGTAGAGAGAGGGTATAACATTAGCTTTAAAGATCTGACAATTGCAGACCCTCGAGGAAAGTTGGTGACTCGAGTTAAGATGGCCAGAAACAGAATGTTTCCACTTGCTATTCATCATGACACTCCAAGGTGTCTGAGCGTTATAATCAAAGATAAGGATTGGATATGGCATCTAAGGTATGACCATCTTAATTTTGAAAGTTTAAAGATCTTGGGAAGCAAAAATATGGTGAAAGGGTTGCCCAACATCAATCATCATAATGAAATGTGTGACACTTGTGTTTTGAGCAAACAATGCAGAAATAGCTTTGGAAAGCAAGTTCGTTGGAGATCAAAGACGCCGCTTGAGCTAATACACATTGATGTGTGTGGTCCATTGAAACCAGTTTCAAATGGACAGAATCAATACTTTCTGACCTTCATCGACGACTTTAGTAGGAAGACGTATGTATACTTCCTCAAAAGAAATTTGTAAGATTATTAAGGCTGGAGTAGTGAGATACATTAAGTATCCATAAAGAGAGATTTGTGAGAGAAATTATGTTTTCTCCATTTTTATAAAATTTGAGTGTTCTTGATTTTATTCAAGTAATTCTATTATGTTTTATGCAATTAAATCTCTCTGAGGTACACAACCAGTGTCCTCAATGATTCACTCCCACCAACAAATATGGCATATGATATTGGAAACCAACAGTTACTTTGTGGAGAAAGATGCCAAATTTGAAACTAATGACCATTACATACAAAAGGCGCAAATCATTTTTTTAATTGATTGATACAACAAGAAAGTTGGATTTATAAGATATCCACAATACATCATGATAGGAACATTTCACCATTAATGATATCTCGACCTTGCACCATTCTGAGTTGGAGACAGTGCATGTAGTTCACGGTACCACAGAAGCTATAAGGATACCACACCAGATTCATTATGACGTGAACCTTTAACTGTGGTATGGATAGTAATCACATGTCATACAGATAGTAATCACATATGTCATATGGACACGAGATAGTGGCACCGTCACTAAACCTAAAGTCGTGCTAGAGAGTGGCAAGGTCTATTAACCACGGGAGGAAGGAAACATTGGACCAAAAGGATACATTAAGATACGAGTAGTCTAAAGGTAAGAGTTTGGTCCATACGGATAACATGTCATAGGCATGATCGGGAGCGAGTGGCAGAGAGGAGCTGCTGGGTGCTTATGGAGAAGAGACAGTATCACGAGATGTGACATATACTTGCACATATATGGCATGGAGGGTATTACAACATGCTTGCCATCCTGGATGCCCTTGACAATGAAGCAGCAAATTGTTGTATGCCTGGCCGTGCCTATAAAACGAAACGATCAAGTCTCAGATAGGGACATAGGCCATGAAGCATGAAGTTGCACAAAAAAAAATTAGGGTTCAAGCGGGCCAGGACACAGACGGAGGACATGAGGCTTCAAATGAGCATTTATATGGACACCGAGCTAGGGCTTGCCGCAGGATCACAAATGTTATCTGGCTTATGTGGCTATAACTCAACTGTCATTGTCATTAGGAGGCCCATATACAAGAATTGACTAGTGGCCAAGTAGAGAAAGTCCTTAACATAGAAAGAGTAGTGGTCAGTAGAGAAGTGCCCCGGTCACGGATTATATCATAAGCATCACTAGAAACGGAATGAGTAGAGCATGAACCGTTGAGGTTTATGCCTAACATGGTTTTCAATATTTGTGTTTGTTGTTGTGGAACCTAATTGTATGTCTTAGTTGCAGATCATGTATGATGTTGGACTCTCTTGCAATCAAGGTTTTAAATCAAGATATTGGGTTACGTAACGGTAATGGTCGAAGTGTAACGGCATTGGGACTATCGGCCTATTTGTAACGAAAATCGCTCATAACAGTTGTAAATTTTTTAAAATCAACAGAACATTCTCAAAAACTCAATAATAGTTATTATTTTACTAATTTAACCCTTGATAAACACATTCTAATAGATATTATAACATTTAACTTCATATACATTACAATAAAAATATGAAAAATGACGAATTCTTCATCAAGGCCGAAGAAAGGTTGAAGAAAGGCTAAAATCAGAAGAAATGATGAATTTCCAGCCATCACATGGCCTCTGCACAAGGCTGAAATTACAGCCTGTTGATGGGAGGGGTGTTTTTGATGGGAGAGGGCTTGCACAAGGCTGAATACAACTTGTATTTGATGGGAGGGGGGCATGCACAAGGCTAAATACAGCTTGCATCAGCTATAGCGGCCGTTACGCCTCGCTGTAACGGGAAAAGACCCTGTAACGGCCTGTAACAGGCCGATTGGGTCTAAATCGGCCCAAGGGCGAAATATCGGCCCAAGGGCGAAATATCGGCCCGTAACCATAACGGCGGGCATATTTTCTGTTACGTATCAGCCGTTCCGTACCGGTAACGGCTGATACTTAGAACTCTGAAACGATTATTTCCCTTTTACTACCATACACTTTCAAATACAAGGTTAACACCAACAAGTAGAGTTATTAACACAAGGAGTACAAGACACTACAAACGAGGCCCAATTCATCCAAACGATGGATTCCGTTTCATTGCATAATCCATCACATTTGGAAAGGTTTACACAACTCAAATGAAAAAAAGAAAAAGAAAAAATAGACATACAATAATATATATTTATACATTGAGAGTTGAGACATCAACAAATTAATACCAATTACTTTTAAGTAGCCATTTATGCTTTTTTCCACAAGTAATGCCAATTAACCATCTGAAAACCCATGGAATCGATTGTACTTATGTCTTGGAGGCAACAACAGCCAAGAAAATCTATACAGAATAAGAACTTGTCCATTCTATATGTTTGGCCAAATCTAAGAAAGAATACATAGAGAAGTTTAAACTTTTATAGATTCCCTAACAAGACAAGCACTTTCAGGAGAGAAAAATAAGTTCTCTCCAAAATTAAATAAAAATGAATACGCCACAACTATAATATAAAATAACAATAACTAACTTTCAAAAGAGTTCTACCTGCATAAACAGGTCTGCCAAGCATGTCAAGAGATTTTCTTCAGCATCAGCAGAATTTTTGTTATTTGTATAATATTCTAGTAGCTGTACACGAAATGGGACACAGAAATAAAGAGCCTGCGGTAGAGAAAGAGAAGAATATCATCAGAAAGAATCGAGTGACAAATATATAAGCAGAAATAAATAGCCCACACAGGCACAGGGATATGAAGAATGACATTAAAAGAATTCAGAGGTCTATCCTTTTATGTATATGTGTCTTGGACACTCTAATTATAGGATAGAGTTATTAGACATTAGAGCTGGCATCTCAGCTAGTTCATGCAAAATAATTATGATCCCTGAACCAACTCACTGATTCTAGCCAGACCAATATTAGGATTTCTCCTTCCATGGGAATACCAGGCAATCTATGAAACAGACAAACTCTATATTTCATGCTCTGATTTCATTTAACACTTTCTCCATACAGGTTTTTGTCTTTTTCTTTCTTCTTTTCTCTCTCTCTCTCTCTCTCTAGGCACTTTCTCCATACAAGTTGGGCCTCCATGTTAAAGAAAGTCACCTTTGATTCACCTCTATGGAACAGGACAAATATGTATTTCAGGCGCAATGACATTTGAATAGAGATGAAAATCGATCAATATTTCAATACACCCAGAAGTCGATGCTAAACAGTAATTTCTTCACAAGATTAGCAATGGACCTTAGGTGGGTGTCGCTAACAAGGAGGCCCAACTTATATGGAGAAAGTGTTAAATGAATGGAATCAGAACCTTCCACAATTTAAGAAGTCGTTTTGAAAATAATAAACAATTATAAAAAAAAAACTTATCAATTCTTTTAATAAGGGTGACTTGTATATTCCTAAAATGCCAAATTTCTAACCTGTTAATATTATCCTACAAACAGGAAACCATTATCACATGCAGCCCCTTGGCAGGAAATGACATACAACCAGTGAAATTAGCATGAAAGCATATGCGTGAAGGAAGAGTTTGGAGTCGACTACCCCATTCATAGATCCAAGATATCACCCTATACACCCTATTGCTATCATAGACTCAAACAAGTAAAAGCATCATTTTGAATATCTTGGTAGTTCAAATACTACACAAAAAATAAATAAAAAAATAGAGTAATTATACTTCGTTAAAATGTCCTAACACAAACTGGTGCTCATCTTTACAGAAACAAGAAGCATCATATAACAATTGAACCACATTTACCAACAAATGTCTCACTGCCATTACATATATATATCTATTCAAAGCAATGTCCTAAATAACTCAATCAAGATAGGAACCAACCATCGCCAAGCATAAGTCAAACACACGCCGTGATTAATAAAATCCCAACCAAAAGATGTATTAATCAAGCAAACTCATGAATTGCGAATGCCAGATAAAGAATCCAATTATTGGATCAATCGCTCAATACACAAGACAACGGCCAAATTCAAATCACGATTTACGAGCACCTCATTGAATTCGAAATGCCTCAAAATATTGATATGTACGTTGATTTCTAACCTGCAAGACGCTATTGCAGTAGCAAGTGTTGCCGAAATTCTCGAGACCGAAATAATGCTCGTCTTCGGGGAACTTGTCTCCCAGAGCCTTCTCGAGTTTGGAGCCGCCCGCACCCATTTACTTCATTCGAAATTCCGAACCCCTCCTCTCTCTCTCTTCCTCCAATTCTCTGACTATGAAAATCTGTGTATATCTGCGTGTGTATACACGCGAGTGTGCGTGAAAATTGTTAAGAGTCCATAGGAGAAAAGTTGAAGATGATCGGTAGACTGAAATCGAAGTCCCAAATATAAAATGGGGGCCGTCCGTCGATGCCGATGGGAAAAGGAAGAAATTACCAAGGGGATGAAAAAGAAAAGGACAATATCATTAATTTTGCGAAAATCAGTTAATTAGCCCCCCTTTGGTGTGTTTCCATTCAATTTCAATCCAATTCAAAAATTCTGAGTTTAATTTTTAGGAATGCGTTTGGTAAATATAAAACCCGACCCAACTCAACCTAACCCAAAAATGAAAATTGTTTCTTAAAAAGCTAAAGAAAATAGAAACAAGATTATTTTTTTTATTTTTTTTATTTTTTTTGCCCAATCCATTCCTTCCCAAAATAAGGACACGCTCGGTATGATTTTTAATGAGAGAATTCATTCTGCTTTTCTATGAACCCATCCCGATCATTTTCCGTCTCCTCCATCATTTCGTCGTTGCTCTTATTCTTCCCAAGCCTTGTTCGTTGTTGCTCTTTTTCTTCCCTATTGCGTCGGTGTTAGTCGAAGTCAATATTTCGTCGTCGGTGTTCGTCGCTGCTCATTTCCGTTGTCGATGTTCGAATCTTCTCTCTCCTTTCTCTACCCTCTGTTACTGTTTTGTATCAAAATCGAAACCCTAGGGCTGAAATCAATTTTCGAATCTTCACGAAATCAATTTAGGTTTAGGATTCACGAAATCCATTTCTTGAATTTATGTTAAGATTTCGTGGATTTCGTTGGATTTCCTCTTGAAATCCAATGAAATTTAAGATTTCGGCCTCCATTTTTTTTATTTCTTTATATTTGCACTTGTTGGCTGCAGATCTATAGATTTTCCTCTTGAAATCCATAGATCTACACTTGTTGGCTGAGGATCTGTTGTTGTGTTCATGTTTATTTGTTTCTATTACTCTATTTCTGTTTCTCTTCATAGGGTTTGATCGACTGATATATATATATATACCAACTTGTAGAAGAATTGATATAATTATATATATATCCCATCAAACATAAAAAAAAGTTTTAAATTCTTAATTAATATAACCTTATGGAAGAATTGAGGAAACAATTTCAGAATTACTCATTACCAAACACAATTCTGTTCCTAGAAGGAAACAGAATTATACTTTATCAAATGCGATTATGTTCCCAGCATAAAACAAAATTCTGTCGTTACCAAACACAATTCTATTCCTAGAAGGAAATAAAAATTCTCTACTCAACCCAACCCAACCCAACTCATCCCAGTTGGGTTGAGAAAAATAGGAACACTAACCAAACCCCACCTTAGTGTTTCCATTCCAACCCAACTCAACCCAAAAATTCTGGGATTGATTTTTGGGAATGCGTTTGGCAACGCAAAACTCAACCCAATCCAACCCAAAAAATGAGAATTGATTCTCAAAATCCTAAGAAAATGAGAAACAATTTTTTTTTTTTTTTTTTTTTTTTTTTTTTTTTTTGTGCCCAAAAAACTCAATCCAACCAAGGGACATGCTTGGAATTTTTTTTTTATTGTTAATGAGACTCCTGTTGGCTCAAAACAAGAGTTATTTTTTTTTTTTTCCTTTTTTCCTCTCCTTCGTCTTCGTCTTCGTCCTCGCCTCCACCTCTCCTCGCAATCGTCTTCGCAATCATTCTTTATTTTTCTCTCGTCACTGTCATCTTCTTCGTCGTCGTCTCGCCTCTTTGTCGTCTCACTTCCTCCGTTCTTGAATCGATTTCGATTTCATCACGAAATCGATTTTCGATTTCGATTTTCATTTCGAATTTTGATTTTGAAATCGAAATCGAAATCGATTTCGCTTTTTGATTTCGATATCATCATGAAATCAATTTTCAATTTCAATTTTCGATTTCGAAATCGAAATCGATTTCACTTTCGATTTCATCATTGATTTCATCACGAATCGATTTACGGTTTGATTCTTGATTTTGGTTTAGACCGTTCTTGATTTTAGTTTAGGGTTGATTCTTGATTTGGGGTTTTGGTTGAATTTCATGGAATCAATTCTAGGGTTAGTTCTTGATTTAAGGATTTTGGTTGAATTTGGGGGTTTGGTTGAATCTATTCTAGGGTTGGTTCATGAAATCAATTATAGGATAATATCATTACCAAACATGATTATGTTCTCAGTACAAAAATAAAATTGTCGTCACCAAACCCAATTTTGTTCTCAGTAGGAAATAGAATTCTCAACCAAACTCAACCTAACCCATCCCAGTTAGGTTGAGAAAAGTGGGAACACTAACCAAACGCCATTTATCCTTAGTTTTGAATGAAATAAAAAACGCAATTACTATTTTACAAAAAATCAAGAAAAATAATACGAGAAAAAACAAAGAGGGTGAGTGAAATAAATCACTGATGGAATCAAAGGAGAAAAATCTATGATGGAATCAAACGAGAAAAAAAAAGAACAAAAAAAATTATCATATATAAAAGAATTTAAAGTTATTAAAAAAATGAACTAGGGAATTCAAGGGATTTTGAAGCAATTGAACCAAAAAATCAAATAGAGTAAGTGAAAGATTTACAAATTTGTGTTGAAAGCGAAAGATCAACAAATCTATTCGAAAAGGACATAGAGACAAAAAGATTGAAGATGTGTCAATGGCGACACTTCTAGCTAGAGTGGTGGTAGAAGCTACAATTGTAATCCTGGGGCTGCGAGTTGGGAGAGAAAGAGGAGGATTTTTTTTTTTTTTTTGTAAAGGATAAGGGATAGTTGTCTTTTTCACACAATAGATAAGGGATAATTAAGTAATTTCATGAATAAGTCTTAAAAAAAAGGCAAAATTAAAAATGACAGCAACTAGTTAACTTTGATTTGGGAGACGTATTGTGTATAAATGATTTTGGTAGTATTTGACCAAAAACGTGGAGTTATCCTGCTCAAATACATGATGTGTCAGTGGCGTTTTCCCTTGACTCTTTTTTCTTACTTAGTATAATATCACAAATTACTCTTATTTTTTTAAAAATAACAAAAATTATTTTTAAAATCTAAATTTTTGTATCAGATTACCCCCATTGACTAACAAATTGTAAGTGATGTTTACTGTTAGGTTGCGTTTGGGTAAAGGAATTGTAAATGATAGGATTTCAAAATCCTGGATTTTGAAATCCCATCATTTACAAATCCATTATTTGAATAACTATTTTAGCTGAATAATTTGATTGTGTAATTTTATAATTCCATTGTTTGGATAGATAAAGTATTTGTAAATACCAAAATTCACAAAATGCACAAATTCAAATCAACAACATAAATTAGAACCCTAATCAACAAATTCAAATCTAGATAGAAATTGAACCTAATCAACAAAAGAAATTGACCCTAATCACCGCAAAAAGGGAAGGAAAACACAACCAGAGTTTTGATTCCCTACCAATCCAAGGCGATCAACTACCATCCATAGATCAGTAGGTGATTTGAATTTGTGGCTTAGGGATGACAGACGATGATCGACGACGGACGATGAAGAACCCTAGACGAATGATCTATAATGAAGAACCCTAGACGAACAATCGACAATGAAGAACACTAGACAAATGATCGACACTGAAAAACCCTACACGAACGATTGATGACGGACGATGAAGAACCTTAGACGAACGATCGACGACGACGACGACGACGGGAGTGCAGATCAATGGATGACGAAGAAATAGAAGAAGATGGATGACGAAAAAGGAGAAAAACGAGAGGCTCGATCACAATCCTTCATTGGATGAATTTGGTAAATGACACCTAAATCAAATGGATTTCAAAATCCTTCATTTTACCCTCTTTTAAGATAAAATGATTATACAAATTCCTCTCCATAAATACCCAAATAAGTGATTTATCAAAAAAGGATTTTGAAATCCTTTGAACAATCAAATTTCTCCCCTAAATTCCTTACCCAAACACAACCTTACAATATAGACCCCATGAAGGTGAATTCTTAATATTCACAAATATTGGGAGACATAATTTTTTTATATATAAAATCTCTTTACTTCTTAGTTTCTCTCTCACCTTGGTCAAGTGCACTCATCATTAGATATTGTTAGAATAATTGAGATGTGGAATGGAGAATATAAAACGATTGTATTGATATTTGAGAAAAATATATTTACAAATATTTATAAACAGGAGACTAAGGGACCCCTAGGGTTAGGATTTTGACCTAATGGGCGAGCCCATATATTAACCGGAATGGACCAAGCCCATATACATATATTAACATCCCCTCCAAACTCAAGGCGGTAAATGAGATGTGAACTTGAGTTTAGAAACCAAAGTGTAAAAGCATTCGGGTGGGTGAGCCTTGGTGAAAATATTTGTTGTCTGATCAACTGAATTGACGGATTGTGGACAAACAATATTCTGGAGAATGTGGTGACAAATGAAGTGGCAATCAGTCTCGATGTGTTTTGTAAGCTCGTGAAAGACATCATTGTGAGTGATCTAAATAGCACTCTTATTATCACAATGTAGAAAAATGGCATTAGGAGAGGTGACTCCGATGTCAGCGAGGAGCCAGTGAAGTCAAAGTAATTTTTGTGTTACATCAATGATGACACGGTATTCAACTTTAGTGATGGAGCAAGCAGCCACAATTTATTTCTTACTATGCTAGGAAATGAAGGAGTTACCCAAGAAGAAACAATAACCAGTAGTTAAACGTCTGTTGGTGGGATCACCGGCCCAATCGAAATCAGAATGAGCCTGTAAGGTGGGAGCAGACTGGGCTGAGAAATAAAGTCCATGAAATAAGGTACCCTTGACATACCAAAGGATGTGAAGAACAACCGAGTAATGAGTGGTCCGAGGAGCGGACAAGAACTGGCTGACTTGATGAACGACATATGTGATGTCTAGGCGAGTAACAGTGAGGTATACCAGACTTCTAACCAGTTGGTGATATAGAGTAACATCTGAAAGAAGTGAACCATCTAGTAGAGTGAGTCTGATATTCGACTCCAGAGGAGTAGTGGTAGTATTGGAGTTAGTGACACCAGCCTTGGACAAGAGATCAGAGACATATTTGGCTTGAGAGAGAAATATCCATATAAACTGGATGAGACTTCGAGGCCAAGAAAATAGGTGAGCATACAAGATCTTTCATCGGGAATTATCCACTAAGAAATTTTTTGAGTTTAGAGATACCGCATAAATCATCTGCAGTAATAATCATGTCATCTACGTATAATAAAAGAAGGATAATTCCATTGTCAGTGTGACGAACAAACAGGGCCGAATCATGAGCACTAGATGTGAATCCAAACTGATGAATAATAGTGCTGAATTTTGCGAACCAAGCACGTGGAGCTTGTTTTAAATTATATAAGCGACGGAGGTGACAAACTTTATGTCAAGGAACAGCTAGGCCAAGAGGGGTATTCATGTAAACTTTTTCAAGAAGATCACCATTGAAAAATGCATTTTTGACATTCATCTGAAAAATAGTCCATTTTCGAATGGCGTCAAGGTCAAGAAGAGTACAGACAGATGTGAGCCTCGCTACTGTAGTAAATGTCTCGTTATAGTCAGTGCCATATTCTCGAGCAAATTCCTTAGCAACAAGTCGAGCTTTATAGCATTCAACAGAACCATCAGAAAATATTTTGATCTTAAACACTCACTTGTATCCAATATGAGTTTTCTGGGGGAGGTCAATAAAATCCTAGGTATGAGTTTTAGCTAGAGCTTAAAGTTCTTTGTCTATTGCTTTTTGCCAAAGAGAATCAGTACTAGCCTCTTTATATGATTAAGGCTCATGCAAATTAAGTATGATAGAAAAACAATGATAATCAATGAGATAAGGGGGAAGAAAAGTTTCGTTGGTAAAGCGGCGAGAGTGATTTGGAGTGTGGGTCTCAGAAGTAGTCAGTATAGAATTATAGGCCACACGAGAAGTCTCAGGTATGATTGATGGAGTAGGAAGGGTGAGATCAGCTAGTGGTTCTGGAGTGGGCCCAACAGTACTTGGAACTGTAGCCTCAAGAAATAACTCAATAGATGAATCAATAAAGAATTTGGAATTAGTGATGGTTGACATGTCAAATGATCGTAAGAAAGAAAATATTTGATGTTCCCAAAAAATAACATGACAAGAGATACAAAGAGTTTTAGAAATGGGATCCCAACACCGATACCCTTTATGTTCAATGCCATATCCAAGAAAATAACTTAGGTGAGTCCTTGGTTCCAGTTTATTGTGTTTATGTAGTTTGAGAAGAACAAAACAATCGCAACTAAAGACATCGAGCTTAGATTAATCGGGAGGTTTACCGAAAAGATGCTCAAATGGAGACTGATGTTGGATTGTAGGAAGGGACACAATTTATTGTGTATACTGCGTTAAAGGTAACATCACCTCAAAAATGCTCAAGACAAGATGAAAAAATGAGTAGGGCATGAACTGTGTCAAGAATGCATCTATGTATATGTTTGGCTCATCCATTTTATTGGGATATGCCAGTACACAAGCGGTAGAAGAGCGTGCCATTTTTGAGAAGCACATTGAGAAAAACACGATCCTTATATTCCATTGCATTATCCGATAAAAAACTTTGATATTTCTAAAAAATTGGGTTTGAACAACAGAAGAAAACTCAGAGTATATTTGGAATAGTTCGGATCGATTTTTCATAAAAAACAACCATGTATAATGAGAGTAGTCATCCATAAAGATAACAAAGTAATGATAATCACCCATTGAGGCACGAGGAGAAGGTCCCCAAACATTAGAATGAATTAGGTCAAAGGGTACAAGAGAGATAAACTAACTCTTATTGAAAGGTATGGCTGGTTGTTTTGTAAGTTGGCAATGAATACATTTGAAGGACTCATGTTGATTTGAACCTAACAGACCACTAGAGATAAGTGATTTGAGTAGGTTAGATGAAGTGTGTCCTAACCTAGAATGCCAAATATAGAAAGGTGATAGCGGTTGATAGCTGGAATTTATCTATATATTTCTAAACTGATTTTGGTAGTTTTCGAGTGTTCTTGTTGTCTTTTAATATGTTTTAATTCGTTTTTATTTGTTTTTTGTATAAATTAGGTGTTTGGGACAAAAATGGATAAAAATGGTTGAAAATCGAGCAAATCGGACGTCGGCAGAGAAAAGTTGAAAAAGGTCAAGTTCAAAAACTGCAAGCTCACCGTTGTAGCGGTGAAATTAAACCATCGCTGCAGCAATCAATAAAATAGAAACATTCTACTTGACCATCACTGCAGTGGTGAACTTTATCGCTGTAGCGATGGCCTCTACCGCTGCAGCGGTCAACTGGTAGAAACCTACTAACTTCCTACTGCTGCAACGGTCCGACACCAGGTGGCTTAGATATTTTGGATCCCTTAATATCTGCTTCTTTCCCCAACACCTAAGACACGATTTTTAGGACATTTTTGAGATACTTGAGAGCTCAAGATCAAGAACAAATAGGAGAAATCATCAAGAGGAGAAGAGAAAACAAGATCGAAGCCGATTTCGCGGAAGTAGAACACTCTACTTTACAGATTTGCTTTTATTTCCTTGTTTCTCTATTTGTTCTTAAACTTTGTAGCTTGTATGATGATATTGTTCTTATGTAATGTTGAATATTGGGTTATGATCATGAATAACTAAGTATCTATTGTCTAGGGATTGAATTAGTTCATGAATACGTTGTTTGTTTGAATCCGTGTTTCGTTAATGGTTGTTCTTGCTTATTCAATTGTGTTTACTGTTCTTTCACTTCATTTATATGCTTGTTAAGATATATTGAGAAATCGGGGTTTGACACTTGAGAGAGGTAATCCTGGATTCGGACTAGAGTTTAAACACAACGCGACGATCTAATGACTCGGGAGAGTATTAGAAACTGTGCAATCCGTGAGGTTAGGGGCAAGACTCATGTAATTAGTGTCGTTTAGATGCTAGATGGGGACATCATCATTGACGCAAAGTCGCATATTCATTCACTTTACACTCGGGAGATGTAGTGAGTGAGTTTTCGATACTTAGATTGTCAGATAGGTTGAATACCGTTAATGTAAACTAGACTAAAACGAACACATTTAAATGAACGAAGTTAATCCCTAGATAATCTATTCCCATATAGTATACTTAGTATTGTAATTTAATCAGTTAATTTATTTAGTTTAGTATATATACTAAAAACAAAAAATCCTAAATTCAATCGCCTAGATAAAATTCGGTTATGATAATTACGATACTTAACGACTTGATAAATTGTGTCATCAGGTCATGTTTCGTGTCATGTCGTGTCATGGTTTGACACGAACATGATAACACGAATACGAACACAATGTGATAAGATATTGTGTCACAAAATCTGAACATGAAAACGGCACAAAACTTATCAGGTTGACACGACACGACATGATAATATATAATATGGACTAAATTTTAATATATATAAATTTGGGGTGATATTTATAAATATTTATTATTATATTTTGATTTTAAAATAATTTATTAAATTATTGTGTAACCTATGAGGTCTTTGTTATCGTGTAACCTGAACACTCGATAAATTATTATCGTGTCATTTGTGTCACTTATTGGGTTATTAGATAAACCCAATAACCTGACCTGTTTCTTATCGTGTTTATCAGGTCAAACTCGATAACGACTCGTTATCCAATAAGGTAAATGATGAGTGGTTTATTTAATGACAAATCAAGTACTTTTAGATTCAAATATTTGTGTGTTTTCAAGTATTTTTGTTAGTTTAATGTGTGTTTGTATTGTTTTATAGGATTTTGAATAAATGGGTGAAAAGATGCAAATTTGGTTCAGGTGTAGTAACTTCAAGTCAATTTTTGACAATGATTCAATCCTAGTTTGGAAAATCTAAAAAAATGAAAGTTGTATATCTATGTCTTAGATTTCCATAAGTTTTTGAATCACCTCGATCTGAGTTAGGATGAGAATGTTACGTCCAAAAGACTACCACTGCAGCGGTGCCCTTCACCACTGCAGTGGTAAAGGGTCAGTGGACCTACTGACTTCCCACCACTGTAGCAGTCCAGCTCCACTTGGATAATATATTTTGGGATATTTTTTGTGATATTTTGGATCCCTATGATATCCCCTCTTCCCCCAACACCTAAGGCATGTTTTTGGGAATGTCTTGAGAGCTCCAAGATATACCAACCAAGAAGGATCATCCAAATCTGTTCTTCAGATTTGGCTATTCTCCCTTGTTTCTCTATTTTATTTTTAGCTTTGATTGGTAGTTTTGATCATGTTTAGCTTAATTGTTATTGAATATTTGGTTATGGCCATGTGTAGCTAAACATATATTGTCTAGGGTTTGATGTACTTCATGAAAACGTGATTTGAATAAATCGATGTTGTGTTAACGGTTGTTTATCTTTATCTGATTGTGTTTACCATTTTGTTACTTCCATTATATGCTTGTTATGATATATTGGTTGTTCTGAGAATACGGGTTTGACACTCGGGAGAGGTAACCTCAGATTCGGATTAGGGTTTAAATACAACGCGACGATCTAATAACTCGGGAGAGTATTAGAAAGTGTGCAATCTGAGGTTGGGGCAAGACTCATGTGATCAGTGTCATTTAGACGCTAGATGGGGACATCTATGTTGACGCGAAGTCTCATATTCATTCACTTCACACTCGAGAAAAGTAGTAAGTGAGTTTTCGATTTCTAGATTGTTGGATATATTTGAGTACCGTTAATGTAAACTAGACTAAAATGAACACATTTAAATGAACGAAGTTAATCCCTAGATAATATATTCCCATAAACGTCATATTAGTATTATAGTTTAATTAGTTAATTAGTTTAGTTTTATTATTTATATAAAAAACTAAAAATTTGATCGTCTAGATAAAATTAAGTTATGACAATCGCGGTGCTTAACGGCAATTTAATCCAATTCCTATGGATACGACAACCCTTACTCTTCCCACTATATTAAAACTTAACCAGTACATTTGTGGTAAAAGTAGCGACGTAATATTCCGCTACCAATTTTTTGGCGCCATTGTCAGGGATTAGTTTTTAGATTATTGTTGATATTATGAGTAAGTACCTTAATTTTAATTTAGGCATTTATTTTATTTATAATTTTTGTTTTTAGTTTGTTTTGTCTTGCTACGTACTTGAAGATGTTAGATCAATAAGTGCTATTGCATTTCTTTCAACGAGATTCTGAGCCATTTTATTGTACTTGGGATAGATACAAGGAGTTGCTATTTCGATTACCAAATTATTGTTTCCCAAGAGAGTGTCAACTACTGAACTTCCTCGAAGGGTTACTAGCCGCAACTAGAACTTGGGTGGAAGGAGAAAACGGTATGACCTCTTTCGACCAACTAACTATGGATGAAACCTATTGGTTGTTGGAAGACATAGTGGAGTTTGATTTTCAGAGTTGGAATTATTCAACAAGCTACCAAAGCTTAGGGGATAGTTCCACCATTTCGGCGTCATGGATTGACACCCCAGACCAAAATGTGGAGTATTCTCCCACCTTGGAAGAAATGTTCGCTAAATTTATGGGAGAGACTCAGGCTTTCTGGAGGGAAACGAATGACCGTCTCAACGAGCATGAGGATCGTCTTGACAATATTGAGATGACCTGAGCTGAAATTGATGCAACCGTAACGACTCTTCAGACGCAAATCGGTTACCTTATTTGCTTTATTGAGGCCGAGTAAAAAACGGTGGCATTGAGAGACACATACACCACATGCATTGAAAGCCACCGTGATGAATTGAATACAAGTGGGAGGAACTTGGGTTTGTTCGAAGACGATGGAAAATCACATGATATCACTTGTGATTATCCACCATTTGAGATCCACATTGAGATGCCACCATCGATCGATAATGATCACATCTATGAGGATCCGATGTGGCTCACCTGTCTTTCCTCACTTCCAACTCCGTTCATTCAGGCCAACCAAGCACATGAGACGGAGTAGAGTCGAGTTGAAAATACGGGCCAATTATTGCCATTTCTTGCCAATCTTGAGGGCGTTGAGAATCAAGACCCATATGTGGTGTTGTATGACACATACTATGGGCGAAAACTGTTCTTTGATGAGCCCTTCTCTATATCAAGCCGACGACATTAAACTAAGCGTTTCTTGGGAGAAGCAACCCAAGTTTCAAAATAAATTAGAGCATCCCCGCCGACTACACTCGGAGGCGAGATTGTCTCGCCTTCAAGATACGTGTTCTAAACCCCCTTCGTCGGCATACTACATTTCAATTGTTGAGATCGATGATTGGGTCATTGTGGACACTGACCATTTTAAGTTTGGGGGGGGGGGGTGTTTAGTATGTTTTCTTGTTGTTAGTTGTGTAGTTAAATTAAAATTTTTTCATGTATGCATGTTTGTTTAGTTAGTGTAGTATGTTTCTGTTTGTAGTAGTAGTTGTTGTGTGTTGAGTTTTGTAGCTCTTCTGGGCCATTACCCGATGATGAAATTATCCCCCAGTTGTTTTTCAAGGTCAAGGATAATGCCTATTCATGTGTGTTCTGTGTGCTTGACTTTTCGTTTTGGTAAAAGTTATTGTGGATCCTAATTTGCACGAGCACGCAAACTTAATGTACTAGCTATCTAATTGATTTGATGCCGATTATTTAGTAGCAAGTTCATGACAATTTTAGGGATTCTAGAACCTGATTGGGGGAAACTTGAGGCAAAATCCTAGGCGAGGTAGTTCAGGAGACATGATTTAAGCATTCATTTTGATTGCTTGAGCCTTTGAAGTTTACCATGCTATATGTTTTATCCCTCGTTACCCTATCGAAGCCTGTAAGCCATTTCAATTCTGAACACGTAACAAATGCCCTGGCCAATAATTTTTTTTCCAAACCTAAGTTGCTAAACCTAAGGTGAGTCAAAATCAAGTAAACATTTGTAAACGCTACTTAAAGTGAGCGGTTGGGTTTTCGGCGAACTTTTGATTGGTTCGGTATTTGAGTACTCATTTGTCATTTTTCTATCGTTTTCCCACACTTGTGAAATTGTACAAATCAAATAAGTTTGGGGTAGTATCTTAAAAAAAAAAACATATGTAAATATAGTTCTATTTTTGTTTCTTTTGACAAGTGAGTACGATAGTTCAGGGTTGTTTCGAATTGATCTTTGGGGGTTCGAGAGTGATTGAGTGCTAAGCATGTGCCTTTGGTAATGTCGAGTTAATAACGTTTACTTATTCCCAATATACCTTTGGCCATTTGACAAAAACTGAACCAAATCCTTTTGATCGTTTTGAATTGCTAAACCTACATTAGTGGAGAGTGAAAACCCAATTTGGCATATGGATATCCTAATCCTTTATGGTGTAAGTCATGAGCTTTATTAGTGAATAATCCAATTCAGTTTTTGGACGGTTGTATTATTGAGTTTTTACACACACACTTGAATAGGATCTAGAATGGTGTTTACTATTATTAAATGTTGAAATTCTGGAATACCACATGGTGCATTTTATTCCTACATTCGATATGATTGGGGGCTGTTGAGGGAAAATACATTGGTCGATAAGTTGAATTCAAAACTCACATGTCATTATTTTTAGTTCGTTTGTGTTTTTCCGTTTTTCGTATTTAAGTTCGTTAATTAATTAGAGTAGTTTAATTTATTGTGTGTTTTTGCTTGAGGACAAGCAAACTTTTGAGTTTGGGGGTATTTGATGAGTAGTTTATTTATCGATAAATCAAGTACTTTTAAATTCAAATATTTGTGTATTTTCAAGTATTTTTGTTAGTTTAATGTGTGTTTGTATTGTTTTATAGGTTTTTGAATAAATGGGTGAAAAGATACAAATTCGGTTCAGGTCCAGTAACTTAAAGGCCATTTTTGACAATGATTCCATCCGATTTAGAAAATCTCAAAACATGGAAATTATACATCGATGTCTTAGATTTCCATAGGTTTTTGAATCACCTCAATTGGAGTTTGGACGAGAAAGTTACGACCAAAAGACCACTGCTGTAGCGATGAAGGGTCAGTGGACCTACTGACTTCCCACCACTGCAGCGGTCCAACTCCACCTGGATAATATATTTTAGGATATTTTTTGTGATATTTTGGATCCCTATGATATCCCCTCTTTCCCCAACACCTAAGGCACGTTTTTGGGAGTGTTTTGAGAGCTCCAAGACATACGAACCAAGGAGGATCATCCATTTGAAGAGGAGAAAACGAGATTGGAGCGGACTTAGCGCATGTGGAATCACCCGTTCTTCAGATTTGGATATTCTCCCTTATTTCTCTCTTTTATTTTTAGCTTTGGTTGGTAGTTTTGATTATGTTTAGCTTATTTGTTGTTGAATATTTGGTTATGGCCATGTGTAGCTAAACATATATTATCTAGGGTTTGATGTACTTCATGAAAACATGGTTTGAATAAATCGATGTTTTGTTAACAGTTGTTTATCTTTATCCGATTGTGTTTACTGTTTTATTATTTTCATCATATGCTTGTTATGATATATGGGTTGGTTTGAGAATACAGGGTTTGACACTCGGAAGAGGTAACCCCGGATTCGGATTAGGGTTTAAACACAACGTGACGATCTAATGACTCAGAAGAGTATTAGAAAGTGTGAAATTCGTGAGGTTGGGGCAAGGCTTATGTGATTAGTGTTGTTTAGAAGCTAGATGGGGACATCGACGTTGATGCGAAGTTGCATATCCATTCACTTTACACTCGGGAGAGGTAGTGAGTGAGTTTTCGATACCTAGATTGTTAGATAGATTTGAATACCGTTAGTGTAAACTAAACTTAAACGGACACGTTTAAATGAACGAAGTTAATCACTAGATAATATATTCCCATAAATGTTATATTAGCATTATAGTTTAATTAATTAATTTTGTTTTATTATTTCTATAAAAAACTAAAAATTGGATCGCCTAGATAAAATTAGGTTATGACAATTGCAGTACTTAACGACAATTTAATCCAATTCTTGTGGATACGACAACATTTACTCTTCCCACTATATTAAAACTTGACCTGTACACTTGCGGTAAAAGTAGCGATGTAATATTCTGCTACCAGTAAACCTACCCAATAATTTCATGTCGGTCTTGTATCGTGCTATCAAATAAATACCTATTTTGTTAGCTCTAGGACTCCATGGTAAACAGAATATGCATCTGCATGAATCAACACTTACTAGGAAGGACCAATAAAAAAAATATTTTTGAAAGTGGATAACTTCCTTATAATAATGATGATCGCAATTCATAATTTGAGGTTGTAATTTTTCGGTATCTCCTAATTCTTATACAATCAATCAATAAACAAACCTATCATTATGAATATGAAGTAAGAAGTAATGAGAGAAATATGAGTGACCTATATATGTACATAAATATACACCACACAAGCTAATAATACATAAAAAAAAAATTTAACAAAGAGGAATAGACAACTTACCTCACCTTGAATCTATGAACAAAGAACAAGTGAAAATAGTTCAATATTTTATTAGGGTTAATTACACTTTACTCCCTTGTTGTTAGGTTGTTTTGCACTTTGTTCTCCCGTGGTATTTTCGTCACCACTTTGCCCCTTGTAGTTACAGTTTGTTGCACTTTATCACTTGAGGTAGACATAACCACAGGGGGCAAAGTACTGACGAGGGAGGTAAAGTATAACAAAAACCTAACCACATGGGGCAAAGTGGTGATGCGAATACCATAGGGGCAAAGTGCAAAATGGTCTAACCACGAGGAGGTAAAGTGTTACTAACCCTATTTTATTATAATAAATATTTCCAATTGAAGCTGTAATACCTCGAAAACATATATTTTTTAAAATAATATTTTATTTAAAATAATTTAAATACTTTTAGGGGGTGATTTTGAAATATTATGACAATTTTAGGGTATAAGTGAATATTAGTTAATAATTAAAGGGCTAAAAGTATAATTTATTATATCATTATGCTTTGTTGGGTTGTGAGGTGTAAAGGTGTGTGTGTACTGTGTGAAACGTGAAAGTGTAAGGTGAAAAAAATTAACAAGAAAAGGGAATTAAAGATAGGGGTGAATGAGGTGGGGTCCATTCTCTATATATACATATATGTGTGTGTTGTGTTTGGGGTTTCAACTAAAAATAAGAAAAAATGAAAAAAATGATAAGAGGGAGTTCGACAGTGGAGAAGAAGGCAAAAAAGGATAGGAAGAAAATCTCATGAAGAATAAGAGAATTAAATTGGATAAATAGTAATGTCAATCATCAATTTTGGATTTCAGGTAGAATTTTTAATCCTTTTAATATCTACGTTTAATCTCTCCATTTATTGTATATTTTATACTACAGTAGTTGTTTAATTATAACTATTTATTTCCATGGATTGTTTATAAACATGTATTATATTGCAATTATGTAAAATACATGTCAATTTGTTATTGTTGGATTAGTTGAATACATGTAATAAAGGGTTAAAGTTCTACTGATCGTTGACTCATACCTCTGTAGTATTTATTGCAGAATCTATGAAAATGGAGCTGCACCAAAAATTATATTTGGTTTATATTTAATTTTGTACTGATTTTAATTATTGTTGTCATATTTGTGTTTAAATTTTATAATAAACATATTTACTATTCAATATTGTAAGATTAATCTAATTAATTGGTAATTATAATTATCGGCATAATTTGTAAAATTTATCAGATTTATAGAAAATAAAATATTCACTATCCAATTTTAGTTTTATTTCTCTTTAGGAGAAATCGAGTGACGGCTCTAAGAAATCGGGTCGTTACAGGAGAACTTGTCTACGTTATAAAGTTAACAGTATAAATATTTTTATTCAATGATTAATTAAGAAAAAAATATTTTTTGGGTATTGAATATAGAAAAATAATGTATCTATCTACAGAAACATAGTAGTAAAACATATATTTATTTCAAGCTCTATAATTTGTATAGTTAAAAAAATCTCAAAAATGATCTTATAGGCATATAAATTATACGATAAGTCAAATAAATTGCTATCCCTAAAAATAATACCTACATAGAGTTAGAAAGAAGAAGAAAATTTTGCAAAGTGAACTGAATTGATTAGGACTATTAAGTAAGAGAATAAAAATAATCTAATCTAAATATTACCTCTAAAACTATAAAATAAAATGGTGAAACTTTATATAAAATACAAAGAAGATAAAAAAGTGAATTGACCTAGAAAATAAGAATCTAACCCCTAAAAATTAGACACACATTAAAAAAAATTATAAATACAAATAAATAAATTGCAAGTGGTGAGAAGAGAAAAATAGAAAAAGAACAAAATGTTTCTTGAGGTTTGAGGTCTTTTACAAAGGATAAATATTTGGAAACTAGAAAGAAATCGAGCAGAAATCAAAGAAAAAGAAAGAAGATTGAGAAGAATAAACTAAAACTTTAGTTTTTTCTCGAAGAAGCATTGACGAATAGTTGTGGAATGGTTTATCGTAGGGAGAAGGTGAAAAGTGAGAAGATAAAACTCTTAGTGGTTGACTCACAATCCATGTTCATGCATTGATTGGCTAGGTCTAAGGAGGAAAAATAAATAAATTAAATTTTCACTTCAAAACCAATTGAGGTGCTTAAGTGATAGAGACATTGTGATGCACTCCTAAACCCCCCTCCATTCCCCCAACAACATGGCCTCGTTTTTCCTTTGTATCCCTCTCGTAAGAGAAATGGGAGCTCAAAAAAACTAAGTAAGAGTATTTGTTTGAAATACATAGGAAAATTCTTCGATTTTAAAAAAGGGGCTTGTACGCAATGGTTTATAGAAATTAGGCATAACCAAGTTTTTGAAAGAGATTTGAACTACATAGACTTAAGTTTAATTTGTGTGCCAAGTCATCAAATTTTTAAAAGCAATGAAGATAAAAATATTTTATAAAATAAAGGCCCTTTTAAAGGAATGACTCATTTGTTTTTAAAAGGAAAAAGGTCTTTGCAAGGGTTTCTTTATGGGCTTGGAGATCATTTATGCTTGGGGAAGGTTTTAAGCATCCCAAGATGCTAGTTCTAAGATAATACCTTATCAATTTTAATCCTGGTAATTTTATTTCTAAATTCTTAGATAAAATATTTCTCTTGAAAATATTTCTTACTCAAGTGAGAATTAGATGTGAGAGAATTGAGTCCTATATGTGTATTTGTTGTTATCATGTAAGTGTGTGTGTATATATATATATATATATATATATATGTGATATGTGAAAGGCTTTATATGATTAAAAAACAAACATTTATGTGACATGTAAAGGGAATTAAGGAGACTTAACATGCATGTGAAATGTAAGGGATTTAGAAAATATGTACATATCAATGAAAAGTAAGGGTGTAATACCCCGAAAATTTATATTTTTGAAAAATATTATTTTATGTAAGTTTAATATTTTTGGGATTGTTTTGCAAATTTATAGTATAAATAATATTTGATCATTTTTGGGGTTTGAATATTAATTTTAAGTTGACTTGTAAAAGTTTTGGGATTATTGTGTTATTTAAAATATAATTTTAAGAGTTCTGGAGTATAATTAATATTTTCTTTATTTTAAGAAGGGACATTGTGTAAATAACTAAATAACTAATATAAATATTAAAGTGTGTTGTCTTCATGAAAAGAAGACAACACATAATAATACATATATACATATGTTTAAATGTGACACGTATATATATTATTTTAATAATAATAAACCAAAATGATAAGAATGATCAACGGATTGTTCTGGGACACATAATATATAATAAATATATTATATGTGTTTTGAGTTCTTTTTTAGAGAGAACGTTCTCTGGCAAAAAATTATATTTTCAGTTCGGATTTCGGCTTCGGATTTTAGATAGAATTTCTAATTCTTTTAATATATGTATTTAATTTTCTTATTGTGTGATTTATTCTATTATTGTTGTTGAATTTTAACTGTTAAGTTTTATGAAATAATTGTGATCATGTGAAAATTATGTGAAAATCATGCAAATGTATTTTATTTGTCGCGTTAATTAAATGCACGTATTAGATGAGTTGAAGTTCTACTGAGCGTTGACTCACAATCCCATAGTTTTGATTTGCAGGGCCGACGAGAGTGAGGCAGCGCCAAGAATTTTAGTTGAATTTCTATTAAATTTGTAAAAATTGTATTTATTATTCACTGTTGCAAAATCGACTCGAAAATTTGATAATTTCTAATTATCGTCGTCGTGTGTAAAATTTATTGAATTTTATAGAATAAAATAGTGGTTGGTTTCCCGTTGTAAAAATTGAATTGTGGAATTCGATAAGTATAATTATCACCGTCGCATTGTAATTTTTTTTTTGAATTTTTATAAATGAGAACAAAAGGGCGACGAAATTTTTTAGGCTGTTTATTCTCCATATATTTAACTGTTCCCTCTACTTTGACTTGGTTGTTTGTTTCTTGATTTTTGAAATTAATGATCCACCTGTCATTTCAACCGGGTGACCATTTTTTTTCCTTGGTGAAATAATTTACTCATCTTTCTCAATTACAAAAATGTATCCCTAAAGTTTAGTAAATCACATTATGATATTTTTTATATAAAATATTTGTCTGTATGCTAGCAAAGTAGCAATAGATCTACTAATATTGATTCATTCTCTCAACTCATTGTCAAGCGCCAGGAATGTTTTAGTTAAATGTATATTTAAAACTGTAAGAGTTGTATTTATTATTTACCGTTAGAAAATCGATTCGATAGATCGATAAATTATAGATTTGATAATTATAATTATTGCCACCACATTGTAAATTACAATATTTTTATAAAATAACTTACTAATCTCTTGTCGCCATCGCATTATAAAATTTACCTGATTTTATAGAATGAAAATCCGGTCAATCAGTTTTAGTGTTAATTCTCTAAACGAAGAAGCAGCGTAGTGGCCCTGGAAAACTGGGTCATTACAGGTGGTATTAGAGCGAATTTAATTTTAATACTAATTTATTTATAAACGGTAAAATTTTCATGGTGGAATTCTCTATAGGAGAAGCTGAGTAATGGCCTTGGGAAACCGGGTCGTTATAAAGGGTTTTGACATGATCTAAATTTTGATATGTACATGACTTATGAATGGACATGTATATGACATGGTAAAATGTTTAATAAAGTTCTAACATGTGTATGACATGTAGATGTTATCTAAGTACGCATTTGGAACATGAAACAGGGATTTGACATGAAATTTAAATCGTTTATAATTTTTTGAAAATTCTCTGAAGTCAAGGGACTATACCATAACACTATTGAAGGAGTTTGTATGAAGCTAAACATGCTTTGGCAAACTTTGGCGTAATTGTTTGGGTCAAAATTTAAATATATTGTTAAATCAGTTGGAGATTGAATGTGTTGACCAAAAGATCTACCCAAGAGGGAGGCTAAATTGGTTGTGCAAAATTTGACCAATTAATTCAAACACAAATTATCAATTTTCCTAATTAGTTATTATCTTGTTAAGTAGTGAAAATGTGTTTAATTAAGTGCACACCTAAACAATTAGAAATATAACAATGCAGCACACAAAGATTTATCTTGGTTTGACAAGCCACTCTTACCTACGTCTAGTCCCCCTAAGCTCTACAAGGATTTCACAATCCACGAACCCATTGATTCCTTCCCTAAGTAGGAACCAAACCCTTACAATCCTGATTTTTTTACAAGCTCAAAATTAACATTTACAATCTTACACTCTTACACTATCACACTTATCCTTTTCAGTGATTTAGGAAGAACTTTATCTCACTCTAATTCTATTATAGGAAGAATAAAAACATAATCTTTTAACAGGTTAAAGATTAACCTAATCTTTTTCATAGGCTAAAGATAAAACCCTGATCTGTTTCTCAGCCTAAAGATTAAACTTTAATTTTTTTTATTAGGCTAAAGATTAAACCTAAACTACCTAGATTAGACACTATCCTAAATATGTCTAATTCACTCAAACTCACAAGTACAAAAAATTTACAAGTTTATTCTCACAGAAGCTCCTACCACCTCAATATAATTATGCTCGATTAATGTCCCAAATACTGCGTGATAGAATTTATGTGATGCACAAATCTGATTTATTCAATTTAACGCATAAACAATGAATAATCATATTTCATAAATAAAAACCGTTTTTAAATATTTTCACAATATTAGATTTGAAAACGATTTTTTCTAAAAACACTTAATCCATGTAATTAAACAAATAATCTAAGAAAGCAAATTAATTAACTTGGAAATATCTCACTGGGATTTATTGAAAACGATTACGATAACTCAATGAAGAACACAGATCAGTGGCCAAAACCTTTTCATGCTTCGACCGAGAACTCTCTTCAATAAAACTCTCCTATAAAATTTAGCTTAAAAAAATCTCTCTTATAATATCCAAAAGCTTAATGTTCTTGATTGTTTAATTTGAAAGACAACAAATATGTATATATAGACCTTTAACTAGACTTCTAATGGTCCATTTTCATATTCTAAGAACTTAAATGACCTTTTAATACCTCATATATTATAGACTATCAAAATAGGTATGTTTTATTTAAAAATACTTTTAGAAAAGCTCAATTTGATCCCCAAAACCTTTTCGATTCAAAACTCTTAAAGATTGGAAGTTGTTTTATCAATTCAATTAAAAAATAATTAAATATATGGACCAAATGAATAGGAAACAAAAAATATATAATATATAAATTTACAATACCTAAATCCCTTAAAAACCTCTTTGAAAATCAATAAAAACAAGGTGATTTGGCTAAAAACTGGAACAGTCAAAATTTATTGTCTGACTTTGCCAGTAGACCAAGCCTATCGCCGGTTAACCACCTCACCAACAACCATATTTCTAATAGTTGCTTTTCCTACGGTCGGTTGATCGACCTCATGGTTGGTTGACCGAATCGTCTAGTGGGTTTTCCTATTTTCTTCGTTTCGGCTATTGGATTCGTTAGTCGACCGACCCATTTTGTTGGTTATCCGAATTGACCCAAAAACTCATTATTTTTATGTGTTAAAACCATGTTTTCAATTCAAATCTTTACCATTTTTTTTTATGATTTAACACTTTATAAAAACCATTTTAGGACTTTAAACTTATCACTTCTTACTATAACGGAAATAAGATTACTCATTTTAAAGTGTCATGCTTGATCCTAATTCGGATTGCATTAAGAGCATACAAGTAATGAGTTGTTTTCACTTAATTATCTTTAATGTCTTTATTGCTCTGAAAATCTTCATTTTTTCATCTTGCACATGTCTTGAATTCATTTGATTCTTAAATAATTGCTTCATGAATTGTCCATCAAAACACTAAGTTCAATAATCTCCCCATTTTTTATGATGATAATTAACTTTGAAGTTTTCTAAAAAATAATGTAACCACACTCCCCATAAATCTGAGGACGAATATTTTCAACTAGTTTAAGCATCGTTAATGAGACTTAAGAGGTAGTAATACCGTCTTCGTGCTATCCTTCCAAAAGGTTTGTTCTTTTTTGTTCAATAAAGATGCCTATCCTCCTACAACTTCTTCTGGGGGTCATAGAAAGATATGACCTGCCTATTCTTGAGATCCCTACCATTAGACTGAATCAAACATGCATAGCTAAAATGTTATGTGTGTCTAAGCGTCCAATTCTTTTTCTCTATCTCCGAATTCTCTATTTCACTCACTCTTTACCTATCTCTCAAGAAATGCCTTTCACACCATACCCAGCCGAAAAGACTCACTAGCCTTGTCACTTAAGGGTCATTCTAAGGGATTTTTCTATTTCCTATGTCTTATCCTCGTTAGTCTGCTTAACACAAATATTTCATAAAGATTTTTAATATAGCATAACATATTATTCTCCTTAGGAAAAAAAAATATCCCCCTATAAGATTGCAATGCTCAGGAGAATACTCAAATATCATACAACTTCTCTCCCTTTGTCATCTTAAAAAGTGGGGACGAAGGATCAAAATATTATTCTAACCATACATCGTTATGCCTAGCCAAGCCTAAACCCCAAATAATTTTCATAAATTGATCATCTACTAGAGGTTTAGTGAAAATATCATCAAGTTGGTTGGAATTATCAACATATGCCATAATAACATCTCATTTTTTAATGTGATCATAAATAAAATGATGATGTATCTCTATGTGCTTAATTAATGAGTGTTGTGTTGGATTATTAATAGAATTTTGTTTCTTACTAGACCAAAAAACTAAGGCATGTCACAAGAAATGACATGAACCGCTAGTGCCTTTATGCTCAACTTTGTATCCAGCAAAATCTGCGTCAGAGTAATTAATTAATATAAAATCACTCTCTCTAGGATACTATAATCCTAGATCACTAACTCCCTTTAAATATTAAAAGATTCACTTGACAACAGTTAAATGCAATTCTTTTGGATAAGATTGAAATCTTGTGCACAAGAATACACTAAATATAACATCAGGTCTACTAGCAATAAGGTACAACAAGTTACCGATCATACCTCGACATATTTTTTCATTGAAGTGTTTTTGACCGTATAATCTTTTTCTATTTTTGTAGTTGTTATCATGAGAGTTTTGTATTATTTAACACCATTAAAACCATACTTTGTTCAGTAACTCCTTGGTGTATTTTTCTTGATTAATAACGATTCATTCTTTAGTTTATTTGATTTGTAGCCCTAAAAAGAATGTTAATTCTCTCATCATACTTATTTCAAATTCGACCTGCATAATCTTGGGAAACTCTTGACAAAACTCTTCATTAGTAGAATAAAAAATAGTCTCATCCACATATATTTGTACCAATAGGATGCTAGATTCATTTTGCTTCACAAACAATGTTATATCACTTAGATGACCACGCAGAAAGCTGTTTTCAATTAAGTATCGGCTAAGTCTCTCAAACTAACATCGAGGAGCTTATTGGAGTTCATACAAAGCTTTTCGTAGTTTAAAAATATAATCAACTAATTTATCATTTTTAAAACCCAGTTGTCGTTTGAAATAAACTTTCTCAGTTAAAAAATCAATTATGAAGGCACTATCGACATCCATTTGAAATAGTTTGAAATTGCGTGAACATGTAAATGCTAATTGCATTCTAATAACTTCTAATCTAGCAACATGTGCATATGTCTCATCATAATCAATTCTATTGATCCCTAGGTTTTGATGTACAATTAAAGGTTGATGTTTTGGTAGAACTAATGTGTTTGTTGAGTATTTCAGAAAAGAGTTCCATATTGTTGATTGTGTTGAAGACATCATGAAGAAAATGTTCAGGATGCAAAGATTGATGCACTGAAGAAATAAAGAGCTGTGAAGACCTTGAAGAAATTAGGTGAAAATAACTCTATACATTTATTTTCTTAATGCAACCCGAATTAGGATCAGACACGACACTATTAAATGAGTTAGCTTTTTATGTGTTGGTATGATAAGATTTTAGGATTCTACTTATTGATTTGATATGTACTCCTTATGTGAAATTGAAAATGAAAATTGACCTAATTAAAAATAAGGATTAAAGTATAAATAGTTAAGTTTAGGGTCAATTCAGTCAACCAAGAAAAAAAAATTAGTTATTTGAATCAAACAATGAGTTTTGGAGTAGAATTGATGAAGGAAATGGCCACCTAGCATTAATCGGTTAACTGATTAGAAGGGATCGATAAACCTTTTGAAACAGTAAGGTTTTCGGAGTAAAATGAGTAATCCCTGCATCAATCGGTCAACTAACCAAAAGAGATTGGTCAACCGATAGGCTTAAGGATCTGGTAGGTGACGTCTCTGAAACAATCGATCAACCAATTGTACAGCAATCGAGGGTTGAAGTTTGGTAAAAGAAACTCTTTGCATTAATCAGTCAGCCAACAGAAGGGGTATCGATCAACTAATTGACATTTTTGATTGATCTAGTTGTAACACTGTATCAATCGGTTAACCAATGGTCAGGGATTAGTTAACCAACTGTTTTCAGTTGAGATTTCAAGGAACTTGGTCTTTCGGTAAAAAACTAGCCGTTTTGATGATTCCAAAGGAGAATTTTAGGGGATCTGATCTTATTGAAAATATGGTTCATATATTTTATATCTCTATTGCTTTGCTCCACATAATTAATGAATCTCTCAATTTAAGTAGTTAAATATTTTCTATCTTTATGATTGTTAATTAAGAAATATTTGTTGGACTTATTTGAGAGTTTTAAAAGATATTTTAAGTGAATTATCCTAGAATTAAATGATTATATTATATGGGGTCTAAGAGTGTCTATTAAAGGCATATTTTTTTGTCTATATATTTAGACCTGCGGGATTGAAGTTAATAATATCAAGAACATCAGTTCCTACGCTTTTCTAAGAGCGATTATTCTACTGAGATTTTTGAGAAAGATTTTGTATTAAATTCTTGATCTAAAGCGCTAATTGATTTGGGGTCACCGACTTGTACTATCTTACGATTTTGTTTTCATTATTCAGTGTTATCTTGGTGAGATCTTTCCAAACTATTGTTTTTAATTGTGATTTCATATTATTATTAATTACTTAGTTGTTAAGATTGTTAGAAAATCATTTTCAAATCTAAAAGCCTAAAAAATATTTTTAAAATGATTTTATGTGATTATCTAATCAAGTGCTTTAATTTGTGCTAATCACATTGTTGATTAATCATATATTAATTTACCTCATATTATATCTATCATATAATAAATTTTGGTACATTAATCAAGTATATCTGTATTGAGTTGGTTGAAGCTCCTTGTGGGAAGAAACTCATATTTTTCTCTATTTGTGAGTTTGAGTGGATTAGACACGGTTCGGGTGGTGTCTAGTTGGGGTAACTAGGTTTCAATCTTTTTTAGTGAAAAAAATTAAGGTTTGATCTTTGTCCTAAGTATAAAAATATTAGGTTATTATTTTTCCTTTAAAAATAGTTAGGTCTTGATTTTCTTTGATTTGAATTGAGTAAATTGTGAAGGTTCTATTCGTACATGTGAAAAGGATACTTGTAAGAGTTGTGAGGTTTGATCTTTAACCTATTAAAAGGATTTGATTTGATCTTTAGCCTATAAAAGAATTAGGTTTTGATTCTTCCTGTAATAGAATTAGGTTAGTCTTTAGCCTAATAAAAAGATAAGGTTCATCCTTAGCCTAGGAAAAGGAAAATTGTAAGAGTTTGTTTCTTACCTGGTAAAGGAATAAGGGATTAGAGGTTGTGAATCTCCGTGGAGCTCGGGGAACTGAATTAGACAAGGCTACATTGCTAAAGCATGATATATCTTGGTGTGTTGCATTCTTTATTTTTATTACATTGTGTTTGGGTATGCACCTATAATTAAACATTTATCCGTTGCGTAACAAAGATAATAATTGATTTAGGAAAAAATTATTATTTGATAATTAAGTGTTAAAAGATTTATTTGTCTAAATTTTTATAACTATCCAATTCACCTCCCCTCTTGGGTAGTTCATTGGGCCAACAATTGGCATCAGAATTGATTTTAGTTTGATAGGCTTAAAATCCTAGCTAAACACTATCACATGGAGTGCACTGATCATGATATCGTAAGCACTCTTATAGAGTCTCCCACTTCCTTTGATAGTCAGGGTCTCAATAGTGAGAATGATAAATTTGGTGATAATGAGGCTGCATATAAGTCTATTGAGATGCTGATTGGCCTTACTTACATTTTTTGGAAAAGAGAACTTGAAACTAGAGCAAAAGATTACAATTCTTGAAAACAAAAAGTTTAGTACTACTGAGTCTCTTAAGAAGAAGAATTTGGACAAATATTTTGAATCTGTTGAATTTACAAATGCTTTATCTGAAATTGGTAAGTTGCTTGAAAATATAGATTCTCTTGAAGAAGAGAACGAAGTTTCGAAAACTAATATTTATGATTTTTAGCAAAATAATTTTAAAAAGAAAAATCTTGAGACTTTAAATGTGGCCTTTAGCATTGAGTTGGAGACTGCAATGTGTAAGCTTGATAGAGCTCGTGTGAAAATTTATTCTGTTGAAAATAAGTGCCAAATTCTTAAGAATGATCTTTAATTTATGCATAAGAATAATTTTGGTCTACATGTGAATGTTAGCTCATTGGAGATATTACTTGAGAAGACTCAAAAGGAACTTGATGAAGCAATGGATAAATTCAAGGATATTGAGAGAACTAAACTTGTTGAAAAACCAATAGTTGCTAAAGCAGCTCCTCAATATCACCAGAGATATCATGCTCCCGTACGGAATAATGATTATCCGAAGAAACATGCTAACAATGCTAAATGTTTTTATTGTAGGAAGCATGGTCATTTTGAGAAAGTTTGTTATTTGTTGCATGGTTACCCTGTCAGATCCTGAAATAACTATATACCAAAGAGAGAATTTTTTTTTATACAAGAAATAATCGGAGATTTGACCAATCAAGAGGATACAATGAATACTACATGCCAAGAAAAGAGTCCAGATTCAACACACCAATGAGGAAGAATTAGTATATGCAAAATAGAAAGTTCAAAAAGCAGCAAGTTCATTACTTGAAATCAACTGATACTTATCCTCAACAAATGGCGAGAAACCAATACCAAAGAAGGACAATATATAACGCGGTGACAAAGCAAAATGAGAAAAAACAACTCAAAGCACTGTACAAAGGCAAGAAAATTATCACTAAACCAATCCAAAAAAGAGCTAATGCAAGAAATGAGTAAATCAAAGTGATAAATCAAGCAAAAGAAAATATAGTGGATTCAAAGGACAACAAGCTTGAAATTAACAATCCACCAAAGGTACACAGACCAATTGCTCTCAAGGATGATCCAGGTATGTCAAATTTTTAAAATTCAAATATGTTAATTTTGTTAGGGAGACTGATGCTTCACATTTCTTAAATTAGATATTTGTGATATGTGTGCGTGTGTGTGTGAGTGTATGGGTGTGAAAATATTTTAAATAATATGCGTAGATCAAAATTAGAGGTAAAAATTGAGCTAGTTGATTAAATAGGGTAACCGACTGTTAAGGGATTTATCCCCCAAGACCCCTCATTTCACCCCCATATCGGTTTTGAAGCCCTCTCTCTAAAAATCCTTCATTTCCTAAGAGTTTTCATCTAAAACTCTTCAATAAATCCTCAAGTTTTGGCTTGTAATAGGAGATTAAGGGCTTGGATCTATCATTTGGGAGTTCAAAGCTTCTTCATAAGGTTAGTTCTTCTACCTCTCTCTAGGGTTTCGGTATATCTATTCCATCTTGTTGGATTTTTTGAGTTATAAGTCGGTTGTTGAACTCACTATTGAGAGAAAATGCCTAGAGTTAAAAGACCTTGCCTGGGAAAACCTAAGTATGATGATATTCATTTTGAGAGCAAAAAGAAAGAGATAAAATACAAAAATGAATTTGCAAATTGGAAGGTAGTTTGTTGTAAACCTATTGATTTTGATGGTTTCAAGAAGAAAAATATCGATCTTGAGAAGTATGTTAGGAATTGGGGTTTAACTGATTTTGTTTCCCAAAGCAATGAATGGATGACCCATTAGGTAATTTATTTACTTATTGTTTTGTTAGTTATCTTACAATTAGAGATGAACAAATGAGGTCATTTGTTAAAAGGGCTGAAATTAGATTTGAAAAGGCATGTCTTAGGGATATTTTGAAGTTCAATAGAGGAGATGTTTTTCCTTTTAATACCCCTCAATGGCTTGCGGAGAATTTAAGGAGAAGTGAGATTGCTAAGAAATGGGTTGGATGAGGATAGAGTGGGATCGCTATAGCTAGAGCATCGTCTTGTTCATTCGGTATACAACTGTGCCTAGAGAAGGGAGTCATGAGAATGTTAATAAGTTTGATTTATACTTGCTAAATGAAATTGTTGAGGGTAAAAATCTTGATTTAATCCACATTATGATAGAACACATGAAGTATCATTTAAAGAAACCATCAAGAGTGCTACCCTATGCTGATGCACTTCAAAGACTATTCGATCACTTCGGAGTTGAAAATGATCCTGAAGAAATTGAATTTTTCATGATGACCCTAGCATGGATAAATATTAGTAGTTGTATTTTAATGGGGTATGAATTCAAGAGAAATAGGTGGGTGAGAAATAAGGGGGAAGAGAGACAGAGAATGGTGGTAGAAGAAGAAGAAGAAGAAGAAGAAGAAGAAGAAGAATTAAGCTCGGATCAGAAGATGGATATGCATAGGAGTCAAGTTGATGATCTCTAGCAATACACAGAGATGCTTGATTACAGAATGTCCGGAATTAAAAATAACATGGCTAAGATGAGGGCGTCTATAGAAAGAGGATACGAGAGGATTACTGAGACCATGGAAGCTGGGTTCGTGTGGATCACAAGCAGCATGGAACATTGTTCCAATTCATGCAGAACTCACAGTTTAGCAGCCACCAACAGTTTAGCGCTCAACAGTAGTATAGTGGGCATACTACCTTCGGAGTGCAACAATCCTTTGGAGGATCAACTGTAGCAGGGTCGTTAGGGGTAGGACCATCTATGCTGTATTATCAGCAGATGCCCTCGAGCTCGAGCATTTTGCTTGGCAGTTAGTACCCACAACAGCTGGGACCATACTATTCGTTTATGGGACAGGGACCTCATTAGTTTTTATGCTTTATCATTCTAAGTTTAGTTATGTAATTTGAACACGTCTCACCATGGTACCTTGGTTTCTAACAGTCAAATCTAGCATTTGTGGTACTTGATCTAGATAGACTAAGGGGTAATTAGTTTATTGTGGTTTGTTTGAATATGATCCTTTAAACTTAATATTTATTTCTTATGACGATCCACATATATTCTAGTTATTGAAAATAATTTTTATTCTTATTATTGAAAATCAAAATTTTATATTTTTTTTTTAAAAGAAAAATTATTTTATCAAGATATTTATAAAGGGGGTTAAAAGAAATTTTTATTATGGTTCTCCATCCCCACTTTTTGAGATGACAAAGGGAGAAAAATTGTTTGATGTTTAAACGAGTTAGTTGATGGTAAGGAATTTGTTCGCCTAAGTATTGCACTAATTAATGAGAGATCTAAATTAAAATTATAGTTATATTGAGCTTTATGAAATATCATTATCGTTATATTAATTTTTGGGCTCATATTGAATATTCGTTGAACTGTTTGAATTGCCTTCATGATTATACTTAAATGAGTTAAATACTCGTCCTTGGATTTAGGGGGAGCGTGATTACATTTTTTTTTTAAGAAAACATCAAAGCTAATTATTATCATAAAAAATGGGGAGATTGTTGATCCCTAGGTTTTGATGTACAATTAAAGATTGATATTTTTTGTGGAACTAATGTGTTTATTAAGTATTTCATAAAAGGGTTCCATATTTTTGATTGCGTTCAAAACATCATGAAGAAAATGTTAAGGGTGCAAAGATGGACGCATTGAAGAAATGAAGAGCTGTAAAGAATTTGAAGAAATTAGGTGAAAACAACTCTATACATTTATACTCTTAATCCAACCCGAATTAGGATCACACATGACACTATTAAATGAATTGTCTTTTTATGTGTTGATATGATAAGAATTTAGGATACTAATTATTGATTTGATATGTTCTCCTTATGTGAAATTGAATAGGAAAATTTACCTAATTGAAAATAAGGATTAAAGTATAAATAGTTGAAGTTTAGGGTCAATTTAGTCAACCGAGAAAAATAGTTGGTTAACTGAAACAAACAGTGGATTTTGGAGCAGAATTGATGAAGGAAATGACCACCCAACATCAATCAATCAACTTATCAGAAGGGATTAGTCAACCGTTTGAAACAATAAGGTTTTCAGAGCAAAATGTGTAGTCTCTGTATCAATCGGTCAACCAACCAAAGGAGATCGGTCAACCGACGAATTAGGATCACACACGACACTATTAAATGAATTATCTTTTTATGTGTTGATATGATAAGAATTTAGGATCCTAATTATTGATTTGATATATGCTCCTTATGTGAAATTGAAAATAAAAATTGACCTAATTAAAAATAAGGATTAAAGTATAAATAGTTGAAGTTTAGGGTCAATTCAGTCAACCGAGAAAAACAGTATCTTAACTAAATCAAACAGTGAGTTTTGGAGCAGAATTGATAAAGGAAATGACCATCCAGCATCAATCGATCAACTCATCAGCAGGGATTGGTCAAACGTTTAAAACAGTAAGGTTTTCGGAGCAAAATGTGTAATCCCTGTATCAATTGGTCAACCGACCAAAGGAGATCGGTTAACCGACAAATTAGGATCACACACAACACTATTAAATGAATTATCTTTTTATGTGTTGATATGATAAGAATTTAGGATCCTAATTATTGATTTGATATATGCTCCTTATGTCAAATTGAAAATAAAAATTGACCTAATTGAAAATAAGGATTAAAGTATAAATAGTTGAAGTTTAGAGTCAATTCAGTTAACCGAGAAAAGAAATTGGTTAACTGAATCAAATAGTGGGTTTTGGAGCAATATTGATGAAGAAAATGACCACCCAGCATCAATCGATCAACTGATCAGAAGGGTTCGATCAAGCGTTTGAAATAGTGAGGTTTTTGAAGCAAAATGTGTAGTCCCTGCATCAATCGGTCAACCAACCAAAGGAGATCGGTCAACCGACGAATTAGGATCACACACAACACTATTAAATGAATTATCTTTTTATGTGTTGATATGATAGGAATTTAGGATCCTAATTATTGATTTGATATATGCTCCTTATGTGAAATTGAAAATGAAAATTGACCTAATTGAAAATAAGGATTAAAGTATAAATAGTTGAAGTTTAGAGTCAATTCAGTCAACCGAGAAAAGAAATCGGTTAACTGAATCAAATAGTGGGTTTTGGAGCAATATTGATGAAGGAAATGACCACCCAACATCAATCGGTCAACTGATCAGAAGGGTTCGGTCAAGCGTTTGAAATAGTGAGGTTTTTGGAGCAAAATGTGTAGTCCTTGCATCAATCGGTCAACCGACCAAAGGAGATCAGTCAACCAACGGACTTAAGGATTTGGCAGGTGAAGTCTCTGAAATAATTGGTTAACCAATTGTGGATCAATCAGTCAACCGATTGGGTTGAAGTTTGGCAAGGGAAACTCTCTACATCAATCGATCAACCGACTGACATTTTTTATTAGCCTGGTTTCAACTCTGTACGAATCGATCAATCGATGGCCAGGGATCGGTCAACCTATTGTTTTCAGTTGAGATTTCAAGGAACTTGGTCTTTCAATAAAAAATTAGCTGTTTTTTATGATTCCAAGGGTAAATTTTGGGGGATCTAATCTTATTGAAGATATGGTATATATATTTTATATCCTTATTGATGTGGTCCACATAATTAATGATTCTATCAATTTAAGTAGTTAAATATTTCCTATCTTTATGATTGTTAATTAAGAAATATTTGTTAGAATTTTTAGAGAGTTTTAAAATATATTTTTAAATAAATTACCCCAAAGTTGAATGATTATGTGATATGGGGTCTAAGAGTGCCTTTTAGAGGCATATCTTTTGAAAAGTAGTCGTTAGAGGGCTTGACATTGGTCTACATATTTAGACCTGCGGGATTGAGGTTAATAATATTAAGAACATCAGTTTCTACGTTTTTCTAAGAGTTATTATTCTGCTGAGAGTTTTGAGAGAGATTTTGTATTAAGGTCTTGATATAAAGTGTTGATTGATTTGGCGTCACCGATTTGTACTATCTTGTGATTCTATTTTCATTATTTGGTGTTTTTTCGATAAGATCTTTCTCAGCTATTGTTTTTAATTGTGATTTCATATTATTATTAATTGCTTAGTTGTTAAGATTATTAGAAAATTGTTTTCAAATCTAAAAGCCTGAAAAATCTTTTTAAAACGATTTTGTATGATTATTTGATTATTTGCTTTAATTTGTGCTGCCCTCATTGTTTATTAATCAGATATTAGTTTTTCTCACATTGTATTTATCACGTAGTAAATTTCGAGATATTAATCGAGTATATCTGTATTAAGGTACTAGAAGCTCCTTGTGGGAAGAAAGTCATATTTTTCTGTATTTGTGAGTTTGAGTAGATTAGACACTGTTATGCCGTTGTCTAGTCAGGGTTGTTAGGTTTCAATATTTTTTGATGAAAAAAATTAGGGTTTGATCTTTGTCTTAAGTATAAAAATGTTAGGTTATTCTTTTCTTTTGAAACGAACTAGGTTTTGATTTTCCCTGAATTGAATTGAGTGAATTGTGAAGGTTTCATCCTTACCTGTGAAAAGGATACTCGTGAGAGTTTTGAGGTTTGATCTTTAGCCTATTGAAAGGATTAAGTTTGATCTTTAGCCTGTAAAATGATTAGGTTTTGATTATTCCTGTAAAAGAATTAGGTTAGTCTTTAGCCGAGTAGAAAGATAAGGTTCTTCCTTAGACTGAGAAAAGAAAAATTGTAAGGGTTTGTTTTCTACTTGGTAAAAGAATCTAGGATTAGAGGTTGTGAATCTTTATGGAGCTCGGGGGACTGGATTAGGCAAGGCTAACTTGTTTAATCGGATACATCTTGGTGTCTTGCATTTTTTATTTTTATTACATTGTGTTTGAGTGTGCACCTATAATTAAACACTTATCCGCTGCGTAACAAAGATAATAATTGATTTAGGAAAAATTGATTATTTGATAATTAAATGTTAAAATATTTATTTGTCTAAATTTTTATAACTACCCAATTCATCTCCCTTCTTGGATAACTCATTAGGCCAACAAATTCTTTCTTCTTGACTATAACCCTGTGTTACTAATCTTGCTTTGTTTCTAATTATCATGCCCTTTTCATCATTTTTATTAGGATAAACCTATTTAATACCAACAATAAGTTAAAAGTTAGGCCTAGGAACTGAGACCAAACTTTATTTCTCTCAAATTGAAATAACTCTTTTTGCGTCGCAAAGATCCACGATTCATTAGTTCAAGTTTTGTTAAAAATTTTAGATTCAATTTGATATAAAAATACAAGATTAACAATATTTTTAAGGAAGGACCTAGTACTTACACATTTCTCGAAATTACCAATTATTTCTTTTACCGAGAGTCCTAAAATTGTCTTTATAGCTCGTGATAAAGTCGTCATTTTTTTTTTTTTTGTGGCTCCTTATCCTTACGATTTGATTTTTTTTTTTCCTATTTCAAGTAATTGGTTCTTTTGCTTAATCATTATACCAGCATCATCATCATCCAAATCATTTCTCGACACAAATGGATTAGATTTCTCAAATACCATATGCATCGATTCTTCCACAACAAATGATCGCTTATTATAAACTCTATATGCTTTAATATCGAACCATATTCAAGAATAATACCATAATCTGATTTAGCATCAAATTTTTTCAAATTATCTTTATCATTTGAAATAAAACATTTAGATCCTAAAACTTTAAAATAAGATATATTTGGGGTTTTTCCATTCCAAATCGCATAAGGGGTTTTGTTAAAACCTCTTCGGATAGAAACTCTATAACTTACATGACATGCAATACTTACTGCTTCGACTCAAAAATATATTTAGGAAGATTGTTCTCATTTAGCATAGCCATGACCATTTTTTGAAGCGTCATGTTTTTTATTTCCGCAGCACCATTTTGTTATGGTGTTCTTGGTGCAGAGAAATTGTGAGAATATCCATGTTCATCACAATAACTGATAATTTTATCATTTTTAAATTCTTTGCTTCTACCACTGTGAATGTTAATTATGCATGATTGCTTCCGATTTTGCACACGCTTACAAAACTTAGAGAATATAGATGCCATCTCATTTTTGTTAGATAAGAAATATACCCATGTTAGTCTAGAGAAGTCATCTACAGTCATGAATGCATAAAACTTCCCTCCTAAACTGGCAATGGAATTTGGACCAAATAAGTCTAGATGCAATAATTTAAGACACTTTAATGTGGATGTATGAAATTTCTTCTTAAATAATGATCTAGATTGCTTACCTAATAGATATACATCACATACTTAATCTTTAACATATTTTATAGCAGACAATCTACGTACTAGAATTTTCTTAGACAAATTAGAAATGAACTCCATACTTGTATGCTCAAGATGTGTATGCTGTAACCAACTATTTTCAGATGAAGCATTTAAACATGACAAATTTTGGGCCGAAAAATTCTTGAATGAACAAGTGTAAACAATTTCAACACGTGATGCTACAAGCAAAATACTACTAGCATGCCCATTCATAATAATGCACCTATTATTATCGAATATAATATTATACCCTTTATCACATAATTGACTCATATTAAGAAAATTATGTTTAAGATTGTCTACAATAACACATCCTCAATAGCAGTAAAGTCATTACCGATATTACTTATGCCGATAATCTTACCCTTGACGTTGTTTCCAAAAGTCACACGATGTTAGTCTCGTGTTAAAGATATAAATTTAGATTTATCGACCGTTATGTGCCTAGAACAGCCACTATCCAGGAATAATTTTTCCTTGCCTAATGATACTTTCAGAATAACTTGCAAAGAGCACCTCAAATAGTTCCTAAGTGGTACCCAATTTAAGTGTAAGACCCCGATTTCACACGTATGTCAATTTAGTTGTATTATTGAGTATTTAGAAAAATACGAGGGGGAAATATACAAATTAAAAATTCAAATTAAAGGTTTAGGGGTCAATTTGCAAATTTAGAAACTTTCAATCCAAACTTTGGGAGGTAAATTGACATTTAACTTCTTTCTTAAAAATTTTAAGGGGTGAAATTACAAATTAAGAAAATCATAAATAATGAATTTGGATTAAAATAAAGATTTAAAGAATGAGGGGGGGGGGAGAAAAGAGCAATTTAACAAAAGATATTTTTAAATATATATATATATACACACACACACACACACATATCATGTGTGTGTGTGCAGTGAGATCACCGGCGACAGAGAGATAGAAAATGGGGAGACGTGGCAAGCGACGATCCATCTTTACCACTCAATTCATGCATATAAAAAGGGTACATGCTAAAAATATTAGGATCAAAACACTATCAGAGGAGAAAAATTAGAATTTTAAAGAGAGAGAGGGTTCGGCGGTGCTAGGTTCTTCGGCGTGGTCGTCTACGTGGACGTTCTATTCCATTTCATTGTTGTGTGTGTGAGTGTTGATTGTCGTCGATGGGGAATGGGAGTGTGATTAGTTGTTGAATTTTTGTCGTGCATGTGTGTGTGATCGACACTATTTTGGTACCGGCATGAGTGTGCCGGTGTATGTCTCCTGTTTTTGTTTGGTGCAATGGTGTGTGGGTGTGGGTTTTTTATTTAGATTGTTGATTGTCAATCGTCGACGATCGTGTGTGGGTCATCGTCGGACAGTGGCAGACATTTGTGACCGGTGTAGGGTGGCTGGCGGTGAAGGGGAGTGAGTGAGAGAGAGAGAGCATCGACTGTGGGTGCGTGTGGGTTCCTATTTCTGTCCGACGGTGGCGTTCGGCGGTGAAGGTGAGTGTGCCGTTCATCTATCTTGTCCAACAGTGTGTGTGATTGTAGTTGGGTGGTTGGTCGTCGCCGGTGAGAGGGGTGTGGGTGGTCAGTCAGCAGGGAACCAGAACAGAAATAGAGAAACTGAAAAAAAAAAAAAAAAAAAAAAAAAAAAAAAGAAGAAAAGGAAAAATTACATAAGCACCCCAATAAAAATCCAAAAATTTATCTCGTGGCCGACGGACGATTCGGAACAGGTAAAAATCTAAATCGATTACCATTATTGTTAAATTGAATTATTAGCAAACAGGATTATAATTTGGAATCGTTAATTCTAATAATTTTTGTCACCGTCCATACTAACAAATGCGTACTGCAATTATTAACGAAACAAAAATTACCGAATAACAATTTTTCGTAATAAAAAGTGGGTACGGGAAAAATTACGGAATTTAGGGCCTGCATTGCATGATTCGGTTATTTTACATAAAATATTAATTTAGGCCTTGTCACTATTAGGTTCGCAGACACTGGAATATCGGTAGAAGATAGTTAGTAAAAACTGTTCAGAACGGGTAGCCAGGTGAGTGTACTGTCTTCTTACCAAACTATTTTATATATATATATGATGACATCTGTGTTTACTTACACTGTGCGATTTCATAAATGATATAGATCAAACAGATTTTTTTGGGGTGAGTTGGTAAAATGAATTTTCGGGGAATTGTGTTGGTTTCTAAAAAGAAGGATTAAAAATAATTTTTATTGGATATGGGTGGTTTTGAAAAGAGAGTGGAAAATATATGGTTTTCTAAAAATGCTTGGTTTTCTAAAAACAAAGGTGGAAAAAACAATATTTTTACTGAAATCGGTGGTACAAAGGTGGAAAACTGGCTCTTTTACTGAAATGGGTGGTACTTTTAAAAAGGAGAGGAAAAAACACGATTTTGAAAATTCTCCCCGAAAAAGGGGTGTGGTTTATATTCTCCCCATAAGGGGTGTGGATTTTTGACGATGTGGTGTAAAAATGTATTTCTTCCCGTAAGGGATGTGGATTTTTAACTATACCGATGATTTTGACGATGCCATAGTTGTTCTCCCTGAAAGGGGTGTGAATTATATTTCTCCCCGTAAGGGGTGTGAATTCTTCTCATGGGATGTGGATGTTTCTTCCCGTAAGGGGTGTGGATTATATTTCTTCCCAGAAGGGGTGTGGATATTTCGTAGGAAGGTATTCCTATGGATGTTACAGTACCGTTGTAACTTCTGATCATGAGGTTAAAACGATCACTATGGCTAGCCAGTGTGTGTTGTGGTGGAGTGGTGTGTTTGAGGTATGTGTTTGAGATGTGGTGTTTTACTTTTATTGGGTGATTTATTATTTCTTGTGGTGATTGGTATGATTTTATACCAGATGGATTTGGATGGAACTTATCTATATCGCTTAATTTTCACTGCTTATATACTTATGCTTGATCCATATTTAATTATGGTAATATTTATAATGTATTATTATTTAAAAAAATATTTTACTAAGAAGGCAGTACACTCACAGGTGCAACAGCTAGGAGTCGGTTCCCTACTGGCACTAGGTAGAGTCCAGTGATGGTGTAGTATGGAAATATTTCGGGAGGAGCTGTCTAAGGCAAACATGTGGAAGCTTCATTGTTGTTATACTTTGGTTGTTATTATAATTCAGGGACGGGTGCGTCTCTAGTTAGAGATGTTGTATATAGTCAGAATTTATGGTTGTATATTTTTGTATGCACTTTGTCATTTACTAGTGGGTTTGATGTTAGGATGAGGTCGTGTCGATGTCACGTCGGCCCCACGGTGACGGGTGTCTGGGGTGGGGTGTGACAATTTTGGTATTAGAGCCTAGGTTATAGGTTTTGTAGACTTGCCAGTAGTGGTGTCAATAGAGGATCATGAGATAGGAATACGTACCAGTCGTCTCGTCAGTAGGGGACTTTGAGATAGGGTGTCGATAGGTGGTGTCGAGCCAGTGGTGGACCATGAGATAGGATTGTGATAGGTGGGTTAAGCACGTGAGTGATTGTTATTGCATTGCATTAGATGGTACATTGGCATCGTGCATGGTTATTTATCTTGTTGGTAATTAGTGGGTGCGACGAAGTTGTGATATTTCCAGTTGGTGGTTCAGGTAGTGTGGTTGGGAATATTAAATTATAACTGATAAGTAATTCTATTAGTAGTATTTGACATTGGGATTCCCTGTCGGTAGTACATAATATTTTTATTGTTAAACCAACAGTGTGGCAGAACACACTTAATTCGTCCAATGTTAAGTTATTCATTGAATTGACTTGGTAGATAACACTTTATTTATGCAATTACACGACACACTACGCTAGTAATTAAGATACGCAGATTCTATCATAAATGGGTGGGTGTGCTCGTGATTTTATTAAAGAGGGAGGTTCATATGGTTAAAGCAGAAAGAGACGACCATTTGGCAGTATGAAATTAAATCAGATTTGGTAAAAACGGAAGAGACAAGATGTAGACTAATCTAGAAAGGATTTACTTTGGAAATACGTTTTAGGTTGATGGGCAGGCAAATTTAAAAGTTATACGAAATGGGCAAGCGCAACGAGAATTGATAGAGAATGATATGTAGGAAGTAGCCGAGAATTATGAGTTTGTGTTAATAGTTAGTGCGTATAAATATAGTTCACTTCGTATTGGTGGTAGGAAGTTGTCGGTAGATCTATTTACCCTTTAATATTTACGATCTTGAAGTAATACTGGGTATGGATTTGTTGTTCGGCTATCATGCCATGGTGGATTGTTTTAAGAAGAAAGTGATATGTCAAATCTCAGGCGAGCTAGAATTTGTATTCTCGAGAGACAAAATTATCACTCCTGTTAGTCTGATTTCAGCCCTAGAAGCCAAGAAATTATTGCAGAAAGTATGTCAGGGATACCTTGTGCACGTAATTGACACCAATCAGAGAGAAGTTTCGATAGCAGATATTCCAGTGGTCAGAGATTTTTCCTGACGCGTTTCCAGATGAATTACCAGAGTTTCCAGTAGATAGGGAGATGGAATTCACGATCGAGTTACTTCCCGAAACTGCTCCTATATCAATTCTACCCTATCGTATGGCACCTACCGAGCTGAAAGAATTGAAAGTGCAGTTGTAAGATTTTGTTGCAAGATTTATTAGATCGTGGATTTATCAAACCTAGCATTTCCTATGGGTAGCCCCAGCGTTGTTCGTGAAGAAGAAGGATGGCATGTTGAGAAGATGTATCAACTATCGGCTAACTATCCGTCCGTAATAAATATCCGCTAACTAGATTGATGACTTGTTTGACCAACCCCAGAAGGCTAAAGTGTTCTCTAAGATAGAATTTCGATCTAGGTATCAGCAATTGAAAGTCAGAGACAGTGATGTGGCGACAACGGCGTTCTGTACGAGATATGAACACTATGAATTCTTGGTTATGCCCTTTGGTTTGACAAATGCTCTTGCTGCCTTCATGGACTTGATGAATTGGGTCTTCCAACCTTATCTGGATCAATTTATTATCGTATTCATTGATGATATATTGATCTATTCCCAAAGTAGAGACGAGCATGCAGAACATCTTTGAATCGTATTGTAGACGTTGCGGGAGAAGAGGCTATATGCGAAGTACAGTAAGTGTGAGTTCTGGTTAGATCATGTGGTGTTTTTGGGGCATGTTATTTTGGGAGACGGTACTTAAGTGGATCCAAAGAAAATTGAAGCTATTGTTCAATAGGAAAGGCCGAGGAATGTGACGGAAGTGTTCGAGCTTTTTAGGGTTGGCAGGTTACTATCGACGGTTTGTGTGGGGATTTTCTATTATAACTGTCCCATTGACTCATTTGACTCGCTAGGAATCCAAGTTCAAATAGACCGACAAATGTGAGCAAAGTTTTTAAGAGTTGAAAAATAGATTGATATCGGCACCAATTTTATCCCTCCCAACAGAAAGGAGGGGTGGCTTTATGATTTATAGTGATGCGTCCCACCAAGGGCTAGGATGTATTCTGATGCAGCATGGTCATGTAATTACATGCGCATTTCGACAATTGAAGAATCATGAGCAAAATTACCCGACGCATGATCTGGAGCTAGCAGCGATTATATTTGCCTTAAAGATTTGGAGACACTACTTGTATTGGCAAGACGTGTGAAATCTACACCAACCACCAAAGTTTAAAATATCTGTTTACTCAGAAGAAATTAAATTTGAGGTAGAGACGTTGGATAACGTTGATTAAAGACTATGATTGCACTATCCACTATCACTTGGGAAAAGCTAATGTTGTAGCCGATGCATTGAGTCAGAAATCGGCGGGTTCAATCGCGCACCTAAGAGCCATTCATACTAATCTGTATACCAATTTAAGATCGTTGTGAGTTCAGTTAGCGGTTGGTCAGATGGCTGCATTGCTTGCAACTTTGACTTTGAGGCCGACGTTGATTGATCGTTTTATCGAAGCTCAGAAGTCAGACGTTCAATTGGAGAAGATTCGAGATGAAGTGAGAAGTGGTCATAGAGCGGATTTTCATGTCAGGGAGAACGATAAGGTGTTGATGATGAGAAATAGACTGTGTGTGCCTAACGACACCAGTTTGAAGAATGATATTTTGGAAAAAGCGCATAGCTCAGCATACGCGATGCATTCAGGCGGTACCATAATGTATCGGGATTTGCATGAGCATTATTGGTGGATCGGATTGAAGCAAGAAATCGTGGAGTTTGTTGCCAGGTGTCTTACTTATTAGCAAGTGAAGATTGAGCATCAACGTCCAAGTGGGTTGCTGCAACCTCTACCTATTCCAAAGTGGAAAAGGAAGCATATCACGATAGATTTCATTTCGGGATTACCTTGTACTCAAAAGGGGCATAATTCCATCTGAGTGATCGTTGATAGACTTATCAAGTCCGCTCATTTTCTGACCATAAAGATAACATATTCTCTTGAAAAGTATGCCCAATTGTATATCAATGAGATTGTTAGGTTGCATGGCACACTGGTTTCTATAATATCGGATAGAGATCCGATATTTACTTCGAGGTTCTGACCAAGTCTCCAGATTGCTTTAGGTACAAACTCAAATTTAGCACCGTTTTCCATTCCTCAGACAGACGGTCAATCAGAGCATACGATTCAGACGTTGGAGGATATGTTAAAAGGAGCTGTTCTAAAATTTCCTGGTAGCTGGAATGATCATTTGTCGTTGATGGAATTCGCCTACAATAACAACTACCATTCGACAATCGAGATGGCCCCGTATAAAGCGTTGTATGGTAGGTGATGCAGAACCCCAGTGTGTTGGACTGAGGTGGGGGAATAGAAATTGTTGAAGTTGGACATAGCCAGATGACAGCAGGCAAAGTGAAGGTGATTCGAGAAAAAACAAATCGCTCAAAGTTGACAAAAGAATTATGTAGATAAGCGCCGGTAGGATTTGAAATGCGAAGTGGGGGATCATGTGTTTTGCGTATTTCTCTGTGGAAAGGCATAAGGAGGTTCGGGAAGAAAGGAAAATTAAGTCCAAGGTACATTGGACCATATGATATTTAGATCAGGGTTGGCACAACGGCTTATAGACTTACTTTACCGCCAGAGTTGTCTCGATTACACGACGTTTTCCATGTATCAATGCTTTGAAAATATGTGCCAGACCCTTCTCATGTGTTGATTTTACAACCGATCGAACTAGAAGAAGATTTGACATACATTGAGGAGCCATTCCAGAGTTCAGAACGTAAGGACCAGGTGTTGCGAACGGAAATGATTACATTAGTTAAGGTGTTATGGCGCAGTTATATCATGGAGGAAGCGACGTGGGAGCGAGAAGACAAGATGAGAAACAAATACCCGCATTTGTTCGATTAAGGTAATAAAATTTCGGGACGAAATTTCTTTAAGAAGGGAAGGGTTGTAAGACCCCGATTTCACACGTATGTCAATTTAGTTGTATTATTTAACATTTAGAAAAATACGAGGGGGAAATATACAATTTAAAAATTCAAATTAAACGTTTAGGGGTCAATTTGCAAATTTAGAAACTTTCAATCCAAACTTTGGGAGGTAAATTGGCATTTAACTTCTTTCTTAAAAATTTTAAGGGGTGAAATTACAAATTAAGAAAATCATAAATGATGAATTTGGATTAAAATAAAGATTTAAAGAATGAGGGGGATAAAAGAGCAATTTGACAAAAGATATTTTTTTAAAAAAACATATATATATATATATATATATATATATATATATATATACACACACACACACACACACACACACACATATATCGTGTATGTTTGCAGTGAGATTGCCGGCGACAGAGAGAGAGGAAATGGGGAGACGTGGCAAGCGACGATCCATCTTTACCACTCAATTCATGCATATAAAAAGGGTACATGCAAAAAATATCAGGATCAAAACACAATCAGAGGAGAAAAATCAAAATTTTAGAGAGAGAGAGGGTTCGGTAGTGCTGGGTTCTTTGACGTGGTCGTCTGCGTGGGCATTTTGTTCCATTTCATTGTTGTGTGTGTGAGTGTTGATTGTCGTCGATAGGGAATGGAAGTGTGATAAGTTGTTGAATTATTGTCGTGCACGTGTGTATGATCGACACTGTTTTGGTACCGGCGTGAGTGTGTCGGTGTATGTCTCCTGTTTCTGTTTGGTACAGCGGTGTATGGGTGTGGGTTTTCTGTTCAGATCGTCGGTCGTCAATCGTCGACGATCGCGTGTAGGTCATCGTTAGACAGTGGTAGGCATTTGTGACTGGTATAGGGTGGCTGGCGGTGAAAGAGAGTTAGTGAGAGAGAGAGAGAGCATCGGCTGTGGGTGCGTGTGGGTTCCCATTTCTGTCTGACGGTGGTGTTCGGCGGTGAAGGTGGGTGTGCCATTCGTCTGTCTTGTCCAACGGCGTGTGTGATTCTGGTTGGGTGGTTGGTCGCCACCAGTGAGAGGGGTGTAGGTGGTCGATCGGCAGGGAACCAGAATAGAAACAGAGAAACCGAAAAAAAAAAAGAAGAACAAAATAAAAGAAAAAAGAAGAAGAAAAAGAAAATAGAAGAAAAAAAAAAAAAAAAAAATTACACAAACACCCCAATAAAAATCCAAAAATTTATCTCGCGGCCGACGGACGATTCGGAACAGGTAAAAATCTAAATCGATTACCATTGTTGTTAAATTGAATTATTGGCAAACCGGATTATAATTTTGAATCGTTAATTCTAATAATTTTTGTCACCGTCCATATTAACAAATGTGTACCGTAATTATTAAAGAAACGAAATTTACCGAATAACAATTTTTCATAATAAAAAGTAGGTACGGGGAAACTTACGGAATTTAGGGGTTGCATTGCATGATTCGGTTATTTTACATAAAATATTAATTTAGGCCTTGTCACTATTAGGTTCGCAGACACTGGAATATCGGTAGAAGATAGTCAGTAAAAACTGTTCAGAACGGGTAGCCAGGTGAGTGTACTGTCTTCTTACCAAACTATTTTATATATATATATGATGACATCTGTGTTTACTTACACTGTACGATTTCATAAATGATATGGATCAAACATGTTTTTTTTGGGGTGAGTTGGTAAAATGAATTTTCGGGGAATTGTGTTGGTTTCTAAAAAGAAGGATTAAAAATAATTTTTGTTGGATATAGGTGGTTTTGAAAAGAGAGTGAAAAATATATGGTTTTCTAAAAATGTTTGGTTTTCTAAAAACAAAGGTGGAAAAAATAATTTTTTTTTTTACTGAAATCGGTGGTACATAGGTGGAAAATTGGCTCTTTTACTGAAATGGGTGGTACTTTTAAAAAGGAGAGGGAAAAATGCGATTTTGGAAATTCTCCCCAAAAAGAGGTGTGGTTTATATTCTCCCCATAAGGGGTGTGGATTTTTGACGATGTGGTGTGAAAATATATTTCTTCCAGTAAGGGATGTGGATTTTTAACTATACCGATGATTTTGACGATGCCATAGTTGTTCTCCTTGAAAGGGGTGTGGATTTTATTTCTCCTCATAAGGGGTGTGAATTCTTCCCATGGGATGTGGATGTTTCTCCCCATAAGGGGTGTGGATTATATTTCTCCCCAAAAAGGGTGTGGATATTTCGTAGGAAGGCATTCCTACGGATGTTACTGCACCATTGCAACTCTCGATCGTGAGGTTAAGACGATCACTATGACTAGCCAGTGTGTGTTGTGGTGGAGTGGTGTGTTTGAGGTGTGTGTTTGAGATATGGTGTTTTACTTATATTGGGTGATTTATTATTTATTGTGGTGATTGGTATGATTTTATACCAGATGGATTTGAATGGAACTTATCTATATCGCTTAATTTTCACTGCTTATATACTTATGCTTGATCCATATTTAATTATGGTAATATTTATAATGTATTATTATTTCTAAAAAATGTTTTACTAAGAAGGCAGTACACTCGCAGGTGCAATAGTTAGGAGTCGATCCCCTACTGGCACTAGGTAGAGTCCGGTGATGATGTAGTATAGAAATATTTTGGGAGGAGCTGTCTGAGGCGAACCTGTGAGAGCTTCATTGTTGTTATACTTTGGTTGTTATTACAATTTAGGGACGGGTGCGTCCCCAGTTAGAGATATTGTACATGGTCAGAATTTATGGTTGTATATTTTTATATGCACTTTGTCGTTTACTAGTAGGTTTGACGTTAAGATGAGGTCGTGTCGACGTTACTCCGGCCCCACGGTGACGGGTGTCCGGGGTGGGGTGTGACATTAAGTGTGTCCAATCCTTTAAGCCGGGACAATTTTAGTTCTTTTAGGAACCCATACTTTTTTATATTTAGAGAATCTTTGAAAAAAACCTCTTTACAGTATGTCACACAATATTATAGTTAAAACATCTAGCAAGAATTTTAGTTTTAGAAAAGAATTTGTGAAATCGCTTCTACTTAATATTTTTCTGAAAACCAATTTCAACTTTATCAAGTATTCCTCTTGAACTTCCAAAATAATTTTCAAATTATTTTCACCACCCTTGAATTTGAGAACAATAGAACTTAGAGCCAAAATATTGGATTTCAATTCATTGTTTTTAGATTCAAATACAACCATTTGTTTGTTAAGTGTATTAATTTTACTTTGTTAAGCATTTAAAATTGGTTTTTATAATCATGCGATAGTTCTTAACAAACATCAAATAATTCATCAAAGTTTGAAGAACAAGAACTAGAATATTGAGTTACCTCATCTTCAGTGGCCATTAGAGCAAGCGTGGTAATCGTCGCTACTTGATTTTTTAGAGATGCTTATTTAGTGTCATTCCAAATGGCTTTCATTGACTTTTTTCTTACTCTTTTTCACCTTTTCCTTTACTTTTTTTTTATTCTTCTCTTTATCCTTCTTTGGATCGGCGCAATCAGATTCAAAGTGATCGATTTTATGATAGTGGTAGCATTCATCATTATTCATTTTGAAATTTTATTTCCTCCGAATGTTCGTCGAGTCATCTTTTTGAAATTGTTGGTTAGAAGTGCCACATCTTTTTCTTTTTCAATATCAAGAATTATATTATCACTGTTATTGTTTTTCTCATTCTTTTGAGTTTTCAGTTCCAAGGATTTGTTTTTGTTGCTTTCTAATCCATCTTGTATCCACGAATAGTTGACTCATGGGTCATTAGGTTACTGATCAGTTCATCGAGCGTGTATTTGGTGAGATCTTTAGCTTCCTTCATCGCAGTAACTTTTGGTTCCCATACTTTGGTTAACGACCTCAAAATCTTTCGTACTTTATCCTGCATGGAATACGACTTTCCAAGTACTCCAAGACTGTTATAGATATTGGTGAATCTAGTGTACATTTCTAAAGTTCAAATTGATGGACCAATTCATTAATTTTGGACTGTTTCACTTGATTAGCTCCCTCATGTGTGATCTGTAATGTATCCTACATTTATTTTGCCGATTCTCAACCTAAAATCCTCCTATACTCATTTGTTTCTATAGAACAAAATAAAAGGTTTATAACTTGAGCTTTAATAGATAACTTTTGTTTATTAGTCGAATCCACTTTTTTTTTTTTTTTTTTCACTACTCTATTTTTTTTTTTTAGGAACATACAGACTATTCTCAAGGACTAACCAAGCCTCATGTGGCTTGTAGGTAGGCAATCATTCTGCTTTTCCAGAATGCATAATTATATCCTGTAAACAAATGAGGATGACGCATAGATTGTCCTTTAGCTAGAGGGTTTACGTGATGTTCCATGTGATCTTTTTAGCTAGAATTTTTACCTTATTGAGCTAAACTAGCTCTGGTACCAATTGTTGGGCCAAAGATCTACCTAAGAGAAGGGGTGAACTGGGTAGTGACAAAAAAATGAACAATTAATTCAAACACAAATGATCAATTTTTCTAATTGATTATTATCTTGTTAAGCAGTGAAAATGTGTTTAACTAAGTGCACATCAAAACAATTAAAAATATAACAATACAACACATAAAGATTTATCTTGGCTCGACAAACTAATCTTACCTACATCTAGTCCCCCGAGCTCCACAGGGACTTCGCAATATGCACTAACCCTTTGATTCCTTTACCAAGTAGGAACCAAACCCTTACAATCCTGATTTTTTTCGCAGGATTATAATCAACCTTTACAATCCCATACTCTTATACTATTATACTATTATACTTATCTTTTTTAACAAGTTTAAGAAGAACCTTATCTTACTCTAATTCTATTACAGAAAAAATAAAAACCTAATCTTTTCAAGGCTAAAGATTAACCTAATCTTTTTTACAGGCTAAAGATCAAACCCTAATCTTTTTCTCAGGCTAAAGATTAAACCCTAATATTTTTCTCAGGTTAAAGATTAAACCCTAACTACTCAGATTAAACACTGTCCCAAATATGTCTAATACACTTAAACTCGTAAATATAAAAAATTCATAGGTTTCTTCTCACTGGAGCTCTTCTACGACCTTAGTACAATTATGCTCAATTAATGTCCCGAATACGAAGTGTCAAAATCTATATGAGGAACAAATCTAATTTAATCAATTTAATCCATAAATAGTAAATAATCAGATTTCACAAATAAAAATTGTTTTAAAAGATTTTCACGATATTAGATTTGAAAACAATTTTTCTAAAAACACTTAATCCAAGTAATTAAACAAATAATCAAAGAAAAAAATTTAATTAAGTTGGAAAGATTTCACTAGGATTTCTTGAAAACGATTACGATAATTCAATGAAGAATACAGACCGATGACCAAAACTTTTTGTACTTCGATCAAGAACTCTTTTCAATAAAAATCTCTCTTGTAATAGCCAAAAGCATTATGTTCCTGATTGTTTAATTTGAAAAACTCAAGTCTGTATATATAGACCTTTAACTAGACATCCAACAGCTAGTTTTTAAATTTTAAGACTTTCAATGACCTTTGAATACCCCATATATCATATTCTATCAAACTAGGTATGTTTCATTTAAAAATACTTTTAGAAAAACTAGATTTGGTCCCCAAAACTTTGTCAATTCAAAATTCTTAAAGCTAGAAAGTAGTTTTACCAATTCAATTAAAAGAATAATTAAGTATATGGACCAAATAAATAGAAAATAAATAAAATATGATATATAAATGTAAAATACCCAAATCACTTAAAAACCTCTTGAAAATAATTAAAACCAAGATGATTTGGCTCAAAAACCCAAATAGTCTAAATTTATTGTCCGACTCTGCCGGTTGACTGCCCCACCAATAGTCAGATTTCTGACTATTGCTTTGCCTACGGTCGATCGACCAAATCTTCTAGTGGGTTTTCCTATTTTCTTTGTTTCGGCTACTAGGTTCATGAGTTGACTGACCCTAACCATCGATTGACTGAATTGTTCAGCAGGTCATCCATTTTATAGGAAGAATAAAAACTTAATCTTTTAGGACCTTAATATTACGCTTCTTACTATAACGTAAATAATATTATTCATTTTAAAGTGTCGTGCATTTTCTCCCTTTTGATTAAAACACAGATTTAGAATTCTCTCCCTAAATAAAACATTACTCATTTCTCCCCCTTTGTCATCTTCAAAAATAATTTAGGTAGGGAAGGAGAAAACAATAATTATGTAAGTCACTCTAGGCAAACATCATTATAAGTGCATTTGATTAAAAACATTTTAAAACTTATTTGAATAAATAACTTTTTAAGCCCAAAACTTTAACACTTATAGATAAATATCACATCTCCTCAATTCATTTAGAATATCAAAATCAAATATGATGTGGATCGTTACTAAAGATAAAAATCTAACCAACTGGATCAAATCTAGGTACTTCATCAAAATCTAAGCACTATTAGTTAATGAAATCCAAACAACCTAGATTTACTATTACAGACCAAAAAAAAAATGTTGTGGATCATGTTTTTAACAACACAAGGATAAAATCTAGGGAGGGCTCTGTCTAGAGAAATAGTAGTAAAGTCTCATTGGACTAGTGGCTGCCTGCTGTGGATATGGGACACCTGGATGAATCACTGGTCCAGGAGTCATCTGCTGGTGAAATGGCGTTGAAGGAACTGCTCTTGATGGCCCTGCGCCTGATGGTCTTGCTGCAGTAGGTCCTCCGAAGGACTGCTGTGCTCCATACATAGGATGGCCAGCAAAATGTGGCTGAGCACTATACTGTTGCGGGTATCCATAGTGAGATGACTGCATATACTGAAACATTTGATCCAGACTTCCTGTTATTTTTCCAAACCCCGTTTCTATATTCATCTAAACCATTTTATTTTCCAGCCCAGTCATTATCTTATCCATCAAATCGGCATGAATTCTTAAATCATCAATCTGATCATGAAGATAGTCCATCTTCTGATCCAAGCCCAACTCTCATTCTTCTTCTTCTCCTTCTGCAGCCTGCGCTCTCTGCCTTTTTTGAGACTTCTTCTTTACCCATGCATTTCTTTTGAACTCATACCCCATCAACGATGCATTTTGTACATTAATCCACCCAGGTGTCATTGTCATAAACCTTTGTTCATCTGGATCAGTCATTATTCCAAAGTGATCGAATATTTTCTGAAGTGTATCTGCGTAGGGTAGTATTCCTAAGGATTTGTTAACTTGATGCATCATATGCTTCATCATGAGATGGGGTAAGTCCAACTTTCTCCCTTCCACAATTTCATTCATCGAGTACAAATCAAAGTAATTTACATTAGCATGACTTCCTTCTCTAGGCACAACCAAATAGGTTAGCACTAAGTGAAGAAATCGATGCTCAATGGATAACGTGCCTACTTTGTCTTCCTCTAAATCAATTTTTTCTGCAATTAGTCTTCTACTAATATTTCTTGAAAGCCAATGAGACGTATTATATGGAAATACATCTCCTCTTGGTAATTCTAAAATGTGGCGAATCGAAACGAATTACTGTTCCTTTAACAAAAGATTTAATTTCAAGTTCATTAAAGGTCACATTACTGTAAAACATTCATACCCATACTGGCATCCACTCTTCTTTTTTATTGACAAACTTAATCCATCCCAAATTTCTAAAATATACTTCAATATCAATGTTCTTCTCTTTTAACTCAACAAAATCAGTGGGTTTGCATCCTAACACCATTCGATTGACAAATTCATCATTGTATTTTCTCTTGGCCTCTTCACTTCGAAAGTGAACAGTGTCAAACTTAGGCCTATTCGCACGACTCTTGATTCTAGGCATTTGTGCACAATCTCAAGCAACCAAACTATAATATCTCAATAAACCAAAGCTAAATAACCAACTAATTCAAAAATAATCACGCAAACTGAGTTCAATCCGCAAGAACAGCCGTAGCCCTAGAATGAGAGAAGACCAACCTGTTTTTCGCTCGAGAGAAAGCCATTCCAACAGAAATCTAAGCCATAGGCTTGTTGATTCATCCAAAACTCCTTCATATTTTAGCCAAAATGGACTAATTTCGTGAGATTTAGGCTTGGGCGAGCTTGGGAGAGGAGGGGTTTTGAGAGAAAAAAGGTTTTAGGGTTCGAATGAAATGAAATAAAAAAGTGAGGATTTTATATCCCAACACATTCGGTCGACCGTTCAGTCGACTGATGGAGTTACACTAACTCTTGGGATTCCAACCTGAAACCTTCGGTCGACTGATCAGTCGACTGCTTTTTTTTTTTTTCTCTGTTTTGTCTAATTTTATGCATTTAGCCCTAATTTGATCCTTTTAGCTTAATTTTTACCTCTTGTTTTAATCCACATATATTTAAGAAATCTTTACTCACATACTTAAGCGCGCACACACATACACATATTGCAAACGTCTAAATTTCAAAATGAACATGCTCAGTCTTCCTAACAAAATTAATAAACTTGAACTTTAAAATTTTTGACATACCTGGATTATCTTTGGGAGCAAGTGGTGTGTGTACCTTAGGTGGATTATTAGTCTCTGATTTTAAGTTCTTTGTATCCACCAATACTTGATTTTTGACCTTGATCTCCTCCTTCTTAGAAACAACAATTCTTTGAGCTGATTCGGTAAGAACCTTTTTGCCTTTGTTTGTTTCTTCATGCTACTTTGGAACAACTTTGTAAATAAATCTTTTCTTGTGCTGGTATTTTGCCATTTGTTGTGGATAAGTTTTGTCAGCTCTCACATATTGAGCTTGTTGCTGCTGTACTGTTGTATTTAGCACGTGCTTATTCTTCTTAATAGATACATTGAACCTTGATTCCCTTTTTGGCGTGACATATTCATTGTACCTTCTTATCTGTTCATATCTCCTTGTCGGCACATGGTATTCATTGCACTTTCTTGTCTGTTCATATTCCCTAGTCGGTATGTGATATTCATTGTACTTTTGTCTAAATCTCTGATTCGTACTTGCATCAAAATTTTCTCTTTTTGGTATCCAGTTATTTCTAGATTGGACAGGATAACCATGCAATAAATAACAAGAATTTTCATAGTGACCAAATTTACCACAATAAAAACACTTAATACTATTAGTACGCCTCTTCGAATAGTTAGTGTTTCTTACCGGACTATACGATTTTTTGCGATTTTGAGAATCAGTTTTAGTAACTATTGGTTTTTCAAAACATTTAGTACTTTCAACATCCTTGAATTTATCCATTGTTTCCTTAAGCTCCTTTTGAGTCTTCTCAAGTAATTGTTCATTGGTGCTAACGTTTACTTGTAGACCAAAATTCTTTTTATGCATAAATTCGAGATCATTCTTAAGAATTTGACACTCACTTTCAACATAATGGATTTTCAAACGAGCTCTATCAAGATCACACCTTGTCTTGTCCAATTCAATACTCAAGGCCTCATTCAAAGTTTTAAGATTTTTCCTTTTAAATTCATTCTGTTGAAACTCATAAAAATCGTTTTTCAAAACCTCAGTCTCATCCTCAAGAGACTCAACTTTATCATAAAACTTATTGATTTCTGATAAAGCATTTTTAAACTCAATAGTTTCAAAATATTTATCCAAATTCTTTTTCTTGAGAGATTTGATAGTACTAAACTTCTTGTTTTCAAGAGTTGCAATCTTTTGCTCTAATTTAAAATTCTCTTTTCCAAAAACATAAGTAAGAGCAATAAGTGTCTCAATAGCTTTATTTGCATTCTCATCATTGCAAATAATATCAGACTCATGATCAGAACAATGACTATTAGGAGAGGCAGAGTTAACAGTAGCACACATAATATTAGAATCAGGAAAATCCATATGATATTTGTTAGCTAATAAATTCAATCTAAACCAGCTCTGATGCTAATTATTGGCCCAATAGAATACCCAAGAGGGGAGGGGTGAATTGGGTAATTAAAAAATAATCATAATAAAAATTAATAAATCAAATAATTAATTTTAGGAAAAAGTATCATTTAGACCCTCTAACTATTGACACATTTCTAAGTGGTCCCTCTAAGTTTAAACTTTTCATTTTAAACCCTCTACATATCATAACGTTTCAAATTCGTCCCTCCGTTAGAGATTCCGTTAAAACTAACAGAATCTCAGGGGCAAAATGGTCTTTTCACGTTTTTTAAAATTTTTTAATCATTTTTAATTAATTTTTTTTAATTTTTTTCTCTCTCTTCCTCCCCTTCCTCTCTCTCTCCCGCCATCTCCTTCTCCCTCTCTCTCTCCATCTCCCTCTTCCTCCCCTTCCCTTCTCTCTCTCCCACCCCACCCCCGTAACAGGGGGTGAAAAATCACCCCCTGTTGCAGGGGGTGGATGGGAGGGAGAGAGGAGAAGGGGAGGAAGAGGGAGGTGGCGGTGAGGGGGAAGGAGGGAGAGAGAGGTGGCGGGAGAGAGAGAGATAAAAAAATTAAAAAAAAAATAATTAAAAATGATTAAAAAATAAAAAAATGTGAAAAGACCATTTTGCCCTTAAATTCTGTCAGTTTTAATTGAATTTCTAACGGAAGGATGAATTTGAAACGTTATGATACGTAGAGGGTTTGAAATGAAACGTTTAAATTTAGAGAGACCACTTAGAAATGTGTCAATAGTTAGAGGGTCTAAATTGTACTTTTTCCTTAAATTTAAGCCTAAATTAATTATTATCTTTATGATACAACGAAATTAATCAATCAACTAGGTGCACACATAAACAGTAAAAATAGACAAATTAAGAAAGTAGCACACCAGAGATTTATACTAGTTCACCAAGCTACTCTTGGCTAATCTAGTCCCCTGAGCTCCACGGAGGTCGCACCTACTAAAACCAAGATTTCTTTAAAGGTAGGAACCAAACTCGCACACTGATTCTTTTACAGGCTCAGAATCAACCTTTACAATTTTCTTTTCAAAGGCTAAGGAATAACCTCTACTTTTTACAGGCTAAAGAATAACCTAATTCTTTTTAACACTTAGGCTCAAGAATCAAAACTTCATCAAAACACTCCAAATATCATTTTACCTGGTAAGGATTGAATCGTTACAAAATCACTCGCAAACATGCAATTCTTATCCAGGAAGAATCACTACCTCAATCTCTTTACAGAAAGAAATTGAAACCCAACTACCCTTGATTAAATATCCCCAATGATATTTAACCCGTCACAACTCACCAATACAAAAATTGATAAGTAAATCTCACTCAGAACTTCTATTATCCCAGATATATATAAACTCAATTAATATCCCAACTAGTGATAGAATTATGTGAGATATAGAAATATGATTTTAACAATATACGGGTAGCAAATTGGAACACGTAATCAGATTCAAGAAATTGTTTGAAAGAATATTTTCTTTAAAAATAAAAAATATTTTTTAAGATCAATTCCCAAAATACAATAATAAACAAGTAATAATCAATATGGAAAGATATCACTTAGAATCCACAGAATTAATGATGAAAATAATGTAGTTTCAATTCTGGTATCAGCACAAATTGATCGCAGTTGATTATTAGAATCACTCTTAGAACAACTCACAGTATCGTTGAATGATAACTCTTATAAACGCTCTCTCAAAAAAAGATAGATTGATTTTATCTCTTAGAATGATTAGCTCTCTTAGAAAATTCGCAGGTCTATATAAGGGCACATGTAATCAGCTTCCTAACGGCTAGTTTACAAGTGTCCTGACAATAAGATACTCTTATAGACCCTTCATAACATGAGGACTTCATTTAGATTCAATTTTACTTAATAACAATTTTTAAAACTCTCAATTAAATTCCCAAAGTATTTCTCAATCAAAACAAATAAGTATAGAATCCATTTCAAGTACCAAATTGAGAAACTTTAATAATTAATTAACCATATTGAAAATATTTAATTAGTATATGAACCATATCTCAAATGTTAAGAATATTCTCGAAATTTCTCTCAAATCTTAATAAAAAAACGGCTACTTTTGGATTTAAAATCGGATCAACCAATATCCTGAAACTGCGCGTTCAGTCGACTGCCCAGTCGACTGAAGGATACTGGAAGTAGCCCATGCACTTGATCGGTCGACTCCTCAGTCGACTTGTAGATTGAAAGAGTTTTCCAAGCTTCCACCGGTCGACTGCTCTTTCGACTCGCAGATTCAGAGAGTTTGCTAAGCTTTTATTGGTTGACCTCTCTCTTGACTCGCAGATTCAGATAGTTTATCTTCTTTCTCCGGTCTACTCTTTAGTCGACTTCCCTCTCTTGAATCTCTTCTATGATCTTATTTTTAACTTACTTTCCTTTACAATTTTGCCCCTTTATCCATATTTATATTCAAATGAACTCCACTAATACGCTTATATTCTATTGTAGTCATTCGAAATATTTCTTTTTAATTCACATAGGAGCAAATAAATATACTAAACCAAAACATACATATAAGATAAAATTCATTTTGTACCGTGTGTATGTTCCTAAATGGGATAGTAAGAGTTTATATTTATCTGAGTTATTTTTCCTAATGTCTTCAAACTCTTAATACTTCTTCATCATCTTGATATCTTCATTTAGCATCCATTCACTTTGACATCTTCGTTATTGGAACTTTAAATCACTAAAACAGTTGATCAAATATTAGTTCCACCAAAATATCAATACTTAATTGTTCATCAAAATCTTGGGATTAACACCCCGAATTTTTAAAAAACTAATAAACATCATACAATGATTCGATAATTTATCAAACTACAAACAATTGACAAGAAAAATCACCATACAACTAATTACAAATATGCATAATTAACAATCATTTAAAAAAAATATCGCAATTTTATATAAAACCCAAATTTCTGAAAAACGTTACACATAAATCCTAAATCGACCATTTCACAAAATTGAACACATTAAGGCAAATTCGAAACGTATGTATATAATATCATCATAATCGCACACTACCTTAGAGTTTCAACCGCTCAATCACTACATAAATGAAAGAAAATGAAAAAAATAAAAATAAAAAAATAACTAGGGTTTCGAAATATACCTTAATAAAAGAACAAATGCGGTGAAGAGAATGATCTAAGCCGTGATATCGAAGATCAAGGGGTTTTTGCGAAAATGGATGTGGAATTAGGCTAAAAGGAATAAGAAGAATAAGAAACGAAGAAGAAGAAGATAAAGAAAATGGCAGAAGACGTTAGCAACTTCAAGGGATTATGGGCCCTGGTTATAAGATGTAGAAAAAGCTATTAAGAATTGTGTCTTCACTTAAATGAAAATGCTACTTAAAATAGTGTTTTCATGTAAAAAAGACGTTATTTTAAATAGTGTCTTCATAAAAGATTCTAATTTAAATAATGTTTTTAAATAGAATTGTCTTACGTATTTTCAAGCTTTGACATTTTTGTAATAGGTGAAAATGATATATGAAATAGCGTCTTTAATGAAGATGTTATTTTGAGATAGTGTTGCATTGCAAAAAACGGTATCCTAAATAATATTTTCTATAAGTGTAGTACTTAAAGAAATAAGGTCCTAAGGCCTTTTTTGATTACCATTTATGTTCCTTGATTTTTGTTCCTGCTCTCAAAATTTTGGGATTAACATACAACAACGCATTTGGTAAACGCGTTTCTGTTCTCAACATTTTGAGAGTATTTGGGAGTATTCTATGAATTTCTTGAGAATATGAGAAACAAAAAAATGTTTGTTCCTATTCACTCCCACAAAAACTATTCTCATCACCATCCTTCCGGCCACCACCATCCCGTCGGCTAAGAAATATGTATATTTGTTGTCATACATTTAAAGAAAAAAGAATAAATGTTGCAACAAAACATATTTCTTTGTTTTTGTTTTCATAAATTAAAAGAAACAATTTCAGTACAATGACCATTTCTAAACATGTTTTGTTGGCCCAATGATCTACCCAAGAGGGGGGGTGAATTGGGTAGTTATAAAATTTAAAGCAAATTATCAACTTATAACTCTTTGAAAATTCAAATAATTAATTTTATCCTAAATTAATTACTATTTTTATAGTAACGGATATGTGTTATGTAAACTAGGTGCACACCCAAACAACTGAAAATAAATAAAATAAAATCACAGCACACCAAGATTTATACTAGTTCACCAAGCTACTCTCGGCTAATCCAGTCTTCCGAACCCCATGGAGAGTCACACCCACTAAACTCAAGATTCTTTTCCCAGGTAGAAACCAAACATTTACACAATAATTCTTTTCACATGCTCAGAACCAACCTTTACAATTTCATTTTCACAGGCTCATGAATAACCTTTACAATCCCTTTTCACAGGCTCAAAAATAACCTTATCTTTTTTCAGGTTCAAGACTAACCTAATCCTTTCATAGCTTAAGGATCAAACCTAATTCTTTTATACCTTAGGCTAAGAATCAAACTTCAAATCACTCCAAGTATCCTTTTCACCGGTAAGGATTGAACCGTTACAATTCACACAATCTAATTCTAATTAGGAAGAGTTACACCTATCTCTTTTTACGGGAAAAGAGTAACCTAATCTTTTTATACACTAGGTAAATATCAAACCTCAATCTCTTTACCAGAAGATATTGAAACGCAGCTACCCCTGATTAGATATTCCCAATAATATCTAATCTGCAAACAACTAGCCAATTATAAAAAATTGATAAGTTTTTTCCACTCAGAACTTCTACTACGTCAGATTAATTTAAACTCAATTAATATCCCTATAAATACTAGTGACAAAAATAAAGTGAGAATTTCAAAATCTGATTCTAAATTAAATGGTAGCACAAAATTTAGCACATAATCAGATTTTCACAAGAAATCGTTTCAAAATATTTTCAAGCAATTTAAGTTCAGAACAACGATTTCAAAGATTTAAATTCCAAGCATTAAATAGTAATCTCAAATATCAATAAAAATCTCAAGCTTGGAACGATCTCACTAGGATACTACCGAATGAATGAAAACTGGATCGCAATGAAACTTTAGATCGGTGACAACAATAATTTCCACTTACTTCTTCAAGAACTTTTCTTAAATATAATCTTACGATACCCTCAGTATAATTGTAGAATAAAAACTCTCATAAAGCTCAAAAACTGAATAACTCTTGAAAAACAATTGATTGGGATATTTTCAAATGAAAAAACGTAGTTCTATATATAAGGATTTGAAACAAACCCTCCAACGGTTAGTTTCCATATATCATGACACTTAATTTCTCTTATAGACCTTTTATATTGATATGACTCAATCTTGGTTCAATTCATTTAATTATAACTTCTAAATCATTTAATTTAATCCCTCAAATATTCCTTAATCTCAAATAGATAGGATAAAAGAATTAAATGTACCAATTTGAGAAATATTCAAAATTTATGAACCATATCTTTAGGAACATCAAAATAACAACCATATATCTTAAATAATATCAAATCCCTAAGATATCTCTCAGATTTAAACTATAAAACAGCTAGTAACGGCTACTTTTTTATAAAATCCACAAAATCCTCTAAACCTGAAACAGACCCATCGGTTGATCGACCAAATACCATAAGTCGACCAATTGATTCAGGTTGTAGCCCAAAATAAAAATACTCACCGATCCTTAATGTATCGGTTGACTGATCGATTCAGGATGATCCTTAGGCCATTTCTTGGCCATAAGTCTATCGATCTTCCATGATCTATCGACTGATCGATTCAGAGAGTTCATGTATTGGCCATAGGTCGACCGATCTATCCTCAGTTAGTTAACCGATCGATCTAGAGACTACACTATTTTCCAGCCTACACCCATCGGTTGACTGATCCTACTGGGTCGATTGACCGATCAATACTGGAACAACTTTTCCTTAGTTCATTTCCACTCCAATTTTCAACGTTTTTGCCCCTTTAACCGATTTCTTTTCTCGATTAACTTAATTGACACTTATTAATCAATTTTAAGTACTAATCTTTCTTAAGTTAATATTTCTTTTTTAATTTCACATTGGAGCAAATATGTTAACTACTTAGAATTCTAATAAAAACACACATAGATATAAATTTATTTTTGTGTCATGTGTGATCCTAATCGGGATACATTAAGAGTAAAAATTAACTTGAGTTGTTTTCTTCTAAATTCTTCAAAGTATTCAATTTCTTTATGCTCGTCTCTTTATCAGTCTCTTTGCATCCTTAGCATCCTTAACCATTTCTTCATGATACTATCCTCAATAGAACTCTTATACTGAAACATTCAATAAACTTGTTAGTTTCACAAAAAATATCAATATTTAATTGTCCATAAAAATCTTAGGATCAACATGTTTCTATTCTCGAAATATTGTAGAGCAAAAATAAAATCAGTTAATTAGAAGTAGAAACAGAAGAAAAAAAAGAAAAGAAAAAAACAAGCACTACCTAAATCCCCTAAAAGGATAACGAATTCATCCTCCCTACAAAGGAAAACATGTTAATTTCCTAACCCTTTTTAATTGATTTATAATTAAACAAATAGGCTTTGAGGGTACAAAGTGAGATACAACAACATCATTAAGGAAAAATATAATTAATTAATACTTATAACCTAATTCTGCACCGCTTCATTGCCTCCAACACTACTCAAGCTCAACGATGTATTCTCTCTTTTTTGTGACCGGTGACGAGTGTGGTGTTTCTACAACCCCTCGCTAACCATTTAATAAGTAAACAATTATAGGCTTTTCTTGAATGAGCCTATAACCATCTAGGAAAACGGAATGTGATGGGCTTAAATGAGTAAGCCCTTTTCTGCCAATAAGAGGAGATGCACATAAGCTTGTGTTGAAGCAGCCTATGGGAGATCTAAAATGATCAAATAAGGTCCAAATATTTAAATAATTGATCTAGACTTTGAACCTTGAGTATATCTAAAGGCGTTGATCAATATTTGGCGAGAATAAATGAGGTAAGGTACGTTGTATTCCTAATTTAGAGGTCAAAATACACTATTCTAATATCACTCAAATTCCTGATTAATTTATTCTCATGTCAGAGGATATTTAGCTAATACTACACTAGTATGTTAAATGTTTTTCCTAAGTTTTGCAGATTTTGATTAAGGAGTTGAAGGTAAAGTCAATCAGGTAGAGGAAGTGGGATTGGAGTCCCACATGGTGTCCCTTGATAATTTTTACTCCTTAGGGGATGAGGAGGAAGTACCACGATCGACAACCGAGGCTATGGGTAGTGCAGGACAGACATCGACCATCGATCCCTCACAGGACCCGGTGTCTTATGTCCTGGTCGGGGTCTTTGGATGAAGATCTCAAAATGCCACAACTGAGGCAATTAAGTATCTTGTTTTGTATAGTTGTTTCCTTATTATACCTTGTTATATATTTATACAAAGGTTATATTTTAATGAATACAATTTTTGGAATGAAATTCAATGATTTTTTTTTTTTTTTTTTTTTTTTGTATAATTGTAGTTATTTGTCATCGAAGAAATGAAATAAATTTAGTTTCCTAAGTTTTTAACATTTAATTTGTAACTCATTTTCTCTATTATTGGTTCAACGACCCTAATATTGTGCATGTTTCGATACCTCGTGATTTGGAATGTTATGGAAAAAACAATCATTAATCAGATCACCGGGCGTTAAGATATGCGTCATCGAAGTAATAAAATAAATTGAGTTTTCTAAGTTTTTCAAATTTCAACTCATTTATTTTTTATTTTTTTGTCCAGTGAGCCTAAAAATTTGCACTTACCTAGACCTCGTAATTTGGGATATGCTACAAAAACCACATTAATTGGACCGTCAGGCATCAAGTTATGCATTATCGAAAAAATGAAATAAATTTAATTTTCTAAGTTTTTCAAATTTCAACTTGTAACTTATTTTCTACGTTATTGATTTTGTGATCCTAAAAGTTTGCTTGTACCTTAGACCTCGTGAGTTTGGATGTGCAAGAAAAAACCACACGTCAGTCGGACCACTGGGCATTAAGGTACATGTCAATGAAGAAATTATAGAAACATAGTTTTGTAAGTGTTTCAAATTTCAACCCATAACTAATTTTCTCTATTTTTTGTCTGATGGTCTGATTGACGCATAACTCATATCTTGAGGAGAATAAGACCATGAATCAATCAAACCATCAGGCGTAAAATTTTGCGTCCCAGAAGAAATAAAGTAATTTTAGTTTTCTATTGTTTTTAAATTTCAAGTCGTAACCCATCTTCTCTATTATTTGTCCAATGACCTAAATTATTCATGTATCTAGACCTTGTGATTGGGATGTTCTAGGAAAAATCACGCTTCAATTGGACCATTAGGCGTCAAGTTATGCGTCAACGAAGAATAAAGAAATATAGTTTTCTATGTTTTTTAAATTTCAATTCCTAACTTGTTTTCTCTTTTTTTTTTTTTTTTGTCCCGTGATCCTCACATTTTACCCGTACTTATATATCATGATTTGGGGTGTGGTGGAAAAAACCACGTATCAATCAGACCATCGACCGTAAAGTTATGTGTCAACGAAGAAAAACCTGCAACAAAATGGAAGTTGTTTTAGGTTGCCGAGGTGAAACGCTACTGCAAATAGCATTTTCGCCTAAGTCGCTATTTAAATTGCTTCTTAGTGCCTATAATGCTATTTGAAATAGCATATTCATTGTGTGCTCCGTGTTTTTTCGGAGAAATGATTTATTAAAGTAAATGCTATTTAGAATAACATCTTCAGGTAGTAAGATGCTACTTTAAATAGAATTTTTATTATTAATGATAAAAATTCTATTTAAAATAGCATTTTCATTTCCTTATTCGGTGCTTTATTGACTAGGAGTAGTGTCCAGGATTAACCTCTGTAGTGAAAAGGTGATTTCTTCTCTTATTTCACGGATCTCGCAGGTTTCAATCACTTTTGCAATAATAACCCTAAATTATTGACGTTTCTTATCTTCCTTGGCTATAAACAAGTGTATGAGGAAGCTAGTTTCATCTTAACCTAAAAAAGTCAAACTATATATGCTCAACTCATTTGGATTGTAGGTTTTATTCTTGCTTGTGTGGTGTTATTTGTATCACCCGTCTTCATGTAAATCTAGGTAATACGTTTTCTTTATTTTTCATGGCATTATTTTAAGTTTTTGTATTTCTAAATATTGAGCTCGTGGAGCTGTTTTGGTGGATTCAAGGACAGTCAATTTGTCATTGGAGCTGATTAATTTTTTTTGACATAATCTATGTTTATAACACTCCATAACAAACATTAAAGTATGGAAAATGGATTAGTGAAATATTTTAAAAAATTGTTCAAAGTTTTCGCACTAAGCTATATTTTTTGCCGAAACATCCTATTTTGGCCACTTTGGCGCCATAAATGGAAGTCAATTTGTTATCAAAATAGACCCATTTTTTTTTTAATATACTCTATAATACTCTGTAAAGCATCTTAGAACAACGAAAATAAATTATTGCATCATTTTATAAAAATCGTCAAAATTGCTTGGATGGGTTATTTTTTTTTTGTTATGTAGTATTTTTTGCCAACTTTATACCTACAAAAAAAAGTCGATTTGTAACAAAAAAATGAATCAATTTTTTTGAGTTATTCTATCTCTATAATATTCCTTGACACCTTCTAGAACACCAAAAATATATTACTCTATGATTTATGAAAAATAGCCAAAATTTCCTAAATGAGCTCTTTTTTGGGTTACACAATTTTTTTGAAACCTTGTTTCTACAAATGGAATCCGATTTGTAACCAAAATGCACCTAATTTTTTGACATACTCTCTATTTGTAATAATCCAGAAAACCAAAAATGGAATACATAATACGGAAAATTACATTTTAAACCTTTCAGATATTGACATTTTTCAAATTAGTCCCTTTTCGTTTGAGTGTTTAATTTTAAATCCTCTATGTATCAGCACGTTTTTATTTGGCCATTCTATTAAAAAAAAAAAAAAAAATTTATTTGGCCATTCTATTAAAAAAAAAAAAAAAAAAAAAAGAGTCCAAATTAACAGAATTGTGAGGGAAAAATCGTCATTTTATATTATTTTATTTTTTAATGTTTTTTTTTTCTTTTTTTCTTTTTCTTTTTTTCTTTGATGCATCTCTCTCCCCCTCAAGAGGGGCGTAAATTTTACGAGCGACACATTCTTAGTTTTTGTTGTCTGAGAAATCAACAACACGGACCAGGCAACTTTTTGCTATCATTTTTTTCGAAAGTTTCAGCAGCACGAGCATTTCCAATTCTCCTTCCATTTTTGGTTGTGGTTATTTATAATCTCCCTATAAAATGCGGGGGAGCCTGCAATTCAGACCGGTATGGGTGCCCATCGGAGAATCGTCGGTGACTTGATGGGCTTGATGTTGTTAGTGTCAGAGGCGGTATTTGATGGAGTTAAGGATCCGACGTAGTCGATGCAATGTTCCTCCGAGACCCAGGTGTCGGAGTAAGCTTCGATTCGCCGTCTTCGATTTTGAGGTAAACTCACTTTTGCCTCCCCCCTGAATTTTACTTTCTCGTTATTTGCCATGCTTAGGGTTTGTGTTCTTCAAGACTAAATTCAAAGAAGACAAGCTAGAAGTGAAGGGTATTTGTCGGAAATTTGTAAATGGTTAGTGTTTGTACCCTGGAAATCAAAATCTCTGTATTTTTGGCAACTTTCCTTTTTTTGTTCCTTGTCGCTTTTCTTATTCTCGCGATTATTGCGGTTCTTCTCCTCCCTTGTCTGGTTAGTTCTTCAGTGCGACTGGTCTTAAGTGGCTAGAGAACGCAAATTCGTGAAGGAAAAGTTGCTTACTCTCTATTTAGAATGTTTCCATGCCTGATGTATCTTCAGTACAACTGTTCACGGATTAGGGTTTGGTTTGGCCATGTTTAGGTCACTGAATTATTGGGTTGGAAGACTTTGGGTAGCAGATTAGTTGGTTTTTGTGCTGAGCTCAAATAAAGCTTCATGGGGTTTATGGGTTCCTTCGTTTATTTGGTATGGACAGACATGATTATAGTCTTTCAGACACATATTGTTCTTCTTTGTTGAGTTTATGTTTGTTTACCTTGTATTTCAGGTATTACTGTTCTTTGTCTGGTTCACAGCTGCGTTTGGTTCACTACATGAAAAACAATCGCAGCCACTACTACTAGAAGAGGGAAACAAAAATATTGCGTCACATTCTTGTATTCATGATCAGATTATTGAACAAAGAAAACGACCTGGTTGGATCGTCTATTCGACCTGGTATTTTCACCCCCTTCAACAGGGGATGAATGACCCCCTGTTTCGGGGGTGAAAATACTCCCGAATAGGGGGTGAAAACACCCCCTGTTCGGGTTGGCGGGGAGAGAGAGGAGAAGGGAAGGAGAAATAGAGAGAGAGAGAAGGAGGAAGGGAGGAGGGAGAGAGGAGGGAGAAAGAGAGAGAATTGAGCGGGAGAGAAAGAGAAATGTAGGGAAAAAAAAAAGAAAAAGAAAAAATCATTAAAAAATAGAAAAATGTGTAAAATGACGGTTTTGTCATTCTATTCTGTTAGTTTTAATAGATTTTTTGACGGAAGGACTGAATAAAAACATGTTAATACCTTAAAATGAAACGTTCAAACGGAGAGGGACCATTTAAAAAAATGTCAATACTTAGATGATTTAAAATGTAATTTTCCCTACATAATAATTTTTAAAAAAAATCTAGGGAAAAAAAATCCAATTTTTCCTAGATGAGTGGCCAACTTTTTTAAATATTCTATGTTTATAATAATTCACGAATTTTCTTAAAACTCCAAAAACATATTATTGCATGATGTTTAAAAAATTATCAAAGTTAACTAGATAAGTTGTTTTCGAGATAATTGTTTTTCAATCCTTTGTACTTACAAAATGAAGTCAACTTGTAACCAAAATGGGCATTTTTTTAGTACATTCTATTTATAATACTCTAAGATGTATTTTAGAACATTGAAAAGAGATTACCGCACGATGTTTAAAAAATTATTAAAGTTTCCTAGAAGAGCTATTTTTCTAGTTACATAGTTTTTTTGATAATATTTTACCTACAAATTGAAGTTGATTTGTAATCAAAATAAAGCCATTTTTTTACATACTATCCTTTTATAATACTTTGTGTCACATCTTAGAACACTGAAAATAGATCATTGCATGATGTTCTAAAAATCTATAAAGTTTCCAGAAAGAACTTTTGTTTTTGGCAAATTTGGAGCTACAAGTAGAACCCAACTTGTAACTGAAATGCACCAAATTATTTTTCATGTACTCTTGATTTATACTACTCCATGAATCAACTTAAAATACCAAATATGAATAACTTCACAATTTCATAAAAATATTCGAACTTGTCAAAATGAGTTATTTTTTTGGAATAACTTGGAGGATTTATTTTTAATTTTTTTAATTTTCAAAATGTTAATACGATGGTTAATGTAGTCTAGTATTGCGGTGGGAAAATAATTAACACACTAGACAATGTTGATTATCATAGTATGAGGGACAGAGTGATAAAGACAAATGCAAGTCAATTGTTATTGAAATAGGCTCAATTTTTTAAATATACTCTATAATACTTTGTAAAGCATCTTAGAACACTGAAAATCAATTATAGCAGGGTTTTATAAAAATCGTCAAAATTGTTTGGATGGGATATTTTTTTTGGTTATGTAGTATTTTTTGCCAACTTTATACCTACAAAAAGAAAGTCAATTTGTAACAAAAAATGAATCAATTTTTTTGAGGTACTCTATCTCTATAATATTCCTTGACACGTTCTAGAACACCAAAAATATATTACTCCATGATCTCTAAAAAATTGTCAAAGTTTCCTAAATGAGCTATTTTTTTGGTTATATATTTTTTTTTGAAACTTTGTATCTACAAATGGAAGCCGATTTGTAACGAAAATGGATTTATTTTTTTGACATACTCCCTATTTGTAATAATCCGTGATGTATCTTAGAAAACAAAATATGGATTACTGAATGATGTTTAAAAAATTTCCAAAGTTTCTAAATGCACCAAATTATTTTCCATATACTCTTATTTATAATACTCCGTGATCAACTTAAAATACCAAATACGAATAACTTCACGATTTCATAAAAATATTTAGACTTGTCAAAATGAGTTATTTTCCTGGTTAAATAGCTTGGGGGATTTATTTTTAATTTTTTTTTTTATTTTCAAAATGTTAATACAATGGTTAATGTAGTCTGGTATTGCGGTGGGAAAATAATGAACATACCAGACAATGTTGACTATGATAGTATGAGGGACAGAGTAATAAAGACAAATATTTGAAGAACTCATCGTCAATTGGTAGGAAAAATGGATGAGAAAATGGGTATAGATCATCGACAGTATGACATAAAACTGTATCGTCGATTGCCAATTGTCATATGAAGTGTATTCCATTAATCATTGTTCCACATAACGAAAGACAAAGATATTTACACAACATTGCAAATCCCATCAACCATTAAGTAAATCGACTTTGCTGTGATGTATGCTGTCACCAAAAAAATGCCATGATATGGTACAAGTCAAAATGTTGAAGATATTTCAATAGGAGAGTACGCTATTTTGATAAGGTATACAATCCTGACCTTCAGTTGGATAACTAAAATTACGAGAGTCAAAATTATCCAAACTAATCTACTTCCATGTAGCAAGACCAATTCTATAGTTAATTTACACCACATTGGCAAGGTTAGTCATCCAAAGTTGCACCGTAGTAAACGAACTTGCCTTCACCAGCAAGACAATATATCCCGATGATGACATTGGGCACTTTTTCATTTGAACCAATATAAAATCCTATAGAAAAAAAAATGGTAAACAATGAGGATAACACGTGTGCACATGAAGGGGTTAACGTTGACACAACAATAGTAGCTAGCCTAGAGATACCGAAGGCTACAAGTATGAAAGATTTACAATGGTATGTTCTCCTGCATAGTACTTTAAGCAAAAAAATACAAGTGACACGAATAGATATCGTTATGCTCGAGGAGAAATAGTGGGACCCTTTTACAAGAAATAACAAAAATAAAGTAAACTAAACTAGTCTAGAAAACAAAAGAAATGGGTTATGGGCAAGCGGTCATGTGCGAGAACAAGTTTACACCCTGACACCATGCGACGATGGTAATGACAAGATTTTTAGAGAATAAGAGATAAACCGTGGAGTTTTCTCATAAGGTATTTGTAAGACCTAATTTTTGCATGTGCATAATTTTAATTGCATTTTAGAACATTTAGAAAATAATGGGTTTCATTATGTTATTTAAATTTCACGTTAAACGAGTTAGGGGTTATTATGGTATTTAAAAAAAATAATTTTAAAAATTTTGGGGTTAAATGTTAGTTTTAATTTTTAAAAATTTATGGATTACTAAGCTATTTAAAATATAATTTTAATAATTTTGAAATATAATTAATATTAATTTTATTTTAGGGTATAGTTGATGTAAATTTAAAAATAAAATAAAAAATAATATATGTGTGATGTGTTGTCTTCCTGAGGAAGACAACACACGTGTTGTACAAATGGTGTCCAAAAGAAGTGGACACCACATATGTACACGTGTAGATATAAAACAAAATTAATAAATAAATTTCTCTCTCTCTTCCTTTCTATATATATTGAAACTTTTTTTTTTTTTTTTTTGTTCTTTTCCTTGATTCCTTCTTTTTCACTGTACTCTCACTCTCTCATTTCCTTGGTAGTTAACAAGGTCATTTCATTTCCTTTATTATTCTTTTTGTGTAATTATATATATAAATTAGATTTATATTTACGAATAAAAATATTTAAATTGTGAAATATTTTAATTTAAAACAAAAATTATAAATTTGATTAGAATTATATTTTTAGTATTTTACTGACTAGTAATATTATTAATAATCAGCTAATATTGTTTTTTTTCTATAGTTAAATTATTAATCGATAAATTTTTAGAAAGTAATTATAATATTTTCGTTATAAAATTAATATTGCGTTGAGAAAATAGAACGTTTAAATTTTAATAAATTTTAATGATTATAAAAATTTGGGAATAGAAAAAATTACATTTTAGTATCATGCATTTCACGCATTATATTTTGTGTTATTAGATAAATTATTAATTTAGGTCCTGCCGTTTGTTAAGTTCCTAGGCGACATAGACTACGTCAGTATTTCGACGGTGGCCTAATAATAGTGCAATTATCGACGGTGAATGTACTGACTTCTATATAAATTGTCAAAGTATATTTTCGTACTAAATTGCGAAAAAGAAAAGATTTATTAATGGACTGTTTTGGAACATTAGATGGATCAAGTAAAATGTTAAATGTGGAAGCTAGTTTTTATTATTATCCTACTATGCCATGTTCTGCGGGTGTGTTATAACCTGATAGGAAGGCAAGTCCGGCAGGTTGTTGATATATATATATATATATATATATATATATATATATATTGATGTTGTTGTTATTGTTGATTATCAGTATGATATTGTAGTTTTTTACTACCGGTTGTGATTATTGTTATGATATGGTATTTTTTTACCACGTGTTGGCTCCTACCATTGGAGATATTAAATGGCCTGACAAACTTAGATTATGCAGTTGTACAGATTACGGTACCGTCATAACTCTCGATTATGAAGTAAAACGATCATATGACTAGTATAAAAATATATGTGTGGTATTTTATTATATAAAAAAATAAGTGGATCAGTTTGATGATAATTGTGGGATTTTGATATTGTTCCGTGTGTGGTTATATTCTATTTTGGAAAGTGATTTTGATAAATGTACTTGATCCATAATTTTTTTTTAATATTATGACGACAGTACACCAAAAATATTTTATCTCAGGTGCTCCAATTAGAGACGAGTCCATTATTAGCGTTGGATAGAGTTAGAGGGTGGTGTAACTTTTGAGACAGTTAAGGCAAGTGTTGGTATCAGAAGGTTGGACTTTTGTAGTTTTGTCATAGAATAGTGGGTATGTGTAATCACTGAATTTTTTGTTATATAAATATTAAAAATTTACGTTAGCTGTGTATGTATTGTTCGTATTGCGTTTGTGTCTGGTTTAGTAATATCAAGTCAAGGTCACGCCTAGCCTCGGGGGTGTGGCAGTGTTTGTAGACTTGTTAGGTTGTCTCATGAATAGTGGACCGTAAGATAAGATTTTGAGTTGAGAAGTTGAATCAGAACGTGAGTGGTAGTTGTTTTTACTTGATTTAAAAATAGTACATTTGCATCAGGCACTGTTTGTTGTATTGTTGGCTTTTGTATTTATTAAAATACACTTTTCTAACTTGGATATGGAACCTGAAAATGAAAGTAGTAGGAATTTTGTATCCCAAGGGAAAAGGGCTAGGTCATAAGAAATATTGGATGTTGTCGAGCGAATGTTACAGTTTGTTGCACAATTGACAGAGCAATAGACAAAGATAATGGAATGGCAGAGGGTCCAAACCGAAATAATCAATCCTCAGACTATACTTTTATAAAGATTTAAGGAGCTAAACTGATAGGTGTAAATTATCTATCTATTTCCAAACCGAACATTGTTAGTTTTTGAGTACGTTTAGTACGTTTATGTTAAGTTTTAATATGTTTTTATTATTTTTGTATTAAAACAGGTGTATGGGTGAAAAGATATGAAATTGGAGCGCAAACGATCAATTCGGACCAAGAACTGACGGAGAACGGTGGAAAACCAAACACGAAGGCAATAATTAAAACAGCAGCCCACCACCTAGGCATCCAGACCACCGCCTAGGCGATGAAAACGCAAAGAGGGCCTAATTCTTGCTGGACACTGACTGCCTAGGCAATGGTATTCACCGCCTAGGCGGTGAAACTTCAGGATGTCCCTAAAATCCATCGTCTTCTTTACCGCCGCGACGAACATTAAACCGACATACCCACCGCCTAAGTGGTTAGTTCTGCATAGTCTTAAGATAGTTTATTAGATATTTTGCCTATTTAAACCCTTCATCTCCTCCTCTCTTTCGGTGGAATCACCTCCAACCCCTTAGGCTATATTTTATAGTGAGTTTGAGAGATTTTTTAGGGAGAGCTCTCAACCCGAGGTGGAAGATGAAGGAGAAAGCAATCGATCAACGGTTTTAGTGCCAAATCTTCGGATATCGGCTAAGTCATTCGTTTCTTTTTTTTGTTTTCTTCATTTCGGTAGTTGTAGAGCATGTTTACGCCATTTTATATTGTATACATGGTTTTGGCCATTGGCTAAACATAGGTTGTTAAGGATTATTAATAAATTTATGAATACGTTGTTTAGTTGAGTTTGTGTTTCGGTTGCGGATGTTCTTCGTTATTTTGATTGTGTATGTCGTATTGTTTGTTTATCATGCTTAGAATGATGTTATAAGAATACGGGGTTTGACAAATACCAGATTTGAACTAGAATAAACAAACTCCATGATCCAATAACCCATGAGGGAGTAGGATTGTGGACAATCGATGACGTTAGGGCAAAACTCATGTGACCTAGGGTCGTTAAGATGTCGAGGGGGACTTATTCCTTGACTCAAAGTCGCGTATTCCCTTATCTTACACTCGGGAGAGGTGACGGAGAAGTTTTAGAACTGAGATTATCGATAGGGTAAACACAACGTGATAATCCAATGACCCGGTCGGGAGTTGGATTGTGCGCAATCAATGATGTTGGGGAGAGACTCACATGACTTAGGGTCGTTAAGACATTGAGGGGGACTTGTTCGTTGACACGAAGTCGCGTATTCCCCCTGACTTACACTCGGGAGAGGTGGCGGAAGAGTTTACGAACTGAGATTGTCAAATAAGTCGAACGCTGTTAACATAAACTAAAACGAGATTGAACACGTATTTGTAAACGAAACTAATCTCTAGACAATCTATTCTCTTAAAACTATCTCAATGTAGTATTAATATAGTTAAATTAGTATTTTAGTATTAGTATTAAATTATATTCCAATTTTATCGCCTAGATAAAATTAGGTTATGATAATCGCGGTAGTCGATAGTAATCTCAACCAATCCTTGTGGATACGATATCTGACCGAAAGGTTCATTATACTAAAACTTGATCTGTACGCTTGCGGTGAAAGTGGCAACGCTTAAATTGATGCCACCATAGACCCTCTAATTTTTACTGGAATAACAGGTTCTACTGATTCTGAAAATTGGTTAAGGAGCATAGGACACGCATTCTAGGCGATGGGATCACTGATTACAGTCGAATCCCTCTCACCACCTCTCAACTAAAGAAGGAAGCCGGACATTGGTGGGAGGAAATGAAGCGATTAATTTCAATTCCAAGCCATGAGATCACCTGGGATCAATTTGTGGTGGTATTGAATGAAAAATATTTCCTTGAATCTACCAGTTCGAGATAGAAGAAAAATTCATACTACTAAGATAGGGAAAAGTGTTAGTTTTGCAGTATGAAATTAAATTTAATACTTTGTCCTGCTTTTCTCCTAACTTGGTGAAGTCTGAAGAGGCGAGATGCAGAAGATTCCAAAGGGGCTAGATTTGTAAATACGTTCAAGATTGACATGATGGTAGATCAAAAGCTACTCTTAACTCGTAAATGCATTAAAATTAATAGGGAAAGATGTGCAGGAAGTCGCCCAAAATTGTGAACAATACAAGAAGAGCAGATTTGAGAATCCAGTAAATATTTAGGTAGCACATCTCGGATTTGGCCCTCGACCTCAATTTTCTCAGGCTCCGGTAGTCGATCAGTCAAATATAAGCCTAGGCTAACGAAAAACTTATTCAGGGCAACGACATAATGTACCTGGACAAAGTTTAGGTTAACAAGGGCAAGGTAGGGGCCAAATGTCCAGCTGAGTTGGGAAAGTTGTATGTTATCAATGTGGATCATCGGCTCACTTTGTTAGAGACTGTCCCATGGCAAGCCCAATATGTTATCGTTGTCATGAGCCGGGTCACACGTCCCTATCTTGTTTGCCTACTGCTACACCTATACCTTCTATGTGCAGTACTTGTAGTGTTGGCCCTAGTAGTTAACAAGGTAATTCCATTTCCTTTGTTATTCTTTTTGTTTAAGTATACACTAGTTTTGGGCCCGATCTAAGCACAGATTTTTGAGTAATTTAAATTAGCATTTTAGTTAATTGTATAAATTTAATTTTGTATTAGTTAGTGATTTTTTTATATTATTTATGTCAGTTAATTATTGTGATCATTGGAAATATTTAAGATTTTTTTTTATTGTAATATTTGTTTTCGATTAACATTATGAACATTTTAATTTTATGAGTTTAATTGGGGGTATTGTTTAGTGTTTGTTGAAATGATAAAATCTTAGTTGCACAATAATTTTAATTTTAAAAAATCGTGTGATTGTGAATTTATTTTTTTATATTTGTACTATAGTAAGAAAATAAATTTGTTTTTTCAATTTTACTTATTTGATTTGGTCAATTTTTTATTTTATTTTATTTTTTGTATTATCTTTTGTATTTCTTTTTTATCTTCTACGATCCTTCCAATAACTAATCTACCTTTACACACCACAAACAAAAATGGAATTATATACACCTTTAGACACTCCTAACCAAAAATATAATTATATACACCTTTAGAAATCTGCAAATAAAAATATAATTATGTAAACCTTTATACAAACACAAACAAAAAATATAATTATATAATTCTTTATATACCCACAAACAAAAAATTAATTATAAATGTCTTCATACAATTAATTTTTCAAAAAAAAAAAAATTCAAAATTACATCAACATTTTTTTTTTTTTAAATTACATTTAAAAAAATATTAACTTATTTTAAATAAGATAATATAACCATAAATTTCTTCGGCTCAAATTTTTAGGGAAAGAAATAGAAACATTGGAATAGAAACACTAAACTAATAGGCTTAATAAAAAAAATATTTTTTAATGGAAAACCAATCACAATTTTTGCCATATATATTAATGTGGAATTTAAGGTTTGATATAAAGTGTAACTTCAAATGTTGACTCAGACAAATACATGGCCATCCATTTTACATTAATAAAATTAATAGAATATTAATGGTGGGAGAAATTAATCTTAACCATCCATTTCATATTTCAATAGGATTTAAAAGATGACTAATACTTAACTCTCATGCATTGTCATCCACTTTTAAGTATTATAATAATATATATATATATATATATATTTACGTTTAAAAATATTTAAATTGTGAAAAAAATTAATTTAAAACAAAAATTGTAAATTTGATTAGAATTATACTTTTAGTATTTCATTAACTAGTAATATTATTAACAGTCAATTAATATTTTTTTTCATGAAAAAATAACTATAATTTTTTAGTTACAAAATTAATATTAGGTTGAGAAGACAGAACGTTTAAATTTTATTAAACTTTATATAATTAAAAAAATTGAGAATAAAAAAAAATCAAATTTTAGTGTCACGCATTTCACGCATTACATTTCATTTTAGATTAGATAAATTCTTAATTTAGGTCTTACCATTTGTTAGGTTCTCAAGCGACGTCGACTACGTCAGTATTTCAATGATAGCATAATAGTAGTGCAATTGTCGAGGTGAGTGTATTGTCTTCTATTTAAATTGTCAAATTATATTTTCGTAGTAAATTGTGGAAGAGAAAAGATTTATTAAAATGAACTGTTTTATAACGTTAGATGGATATAGTAAAATGTTGAATGTGAAAATTGTTTTTATTTTTGTCCTACTATGCCATAGTGTGGTCCCAACAAGATGACATGTCCTGCGGGATGTTATTGGTCCTAACAGGAGTGCATGTCTTGCGGAATGTTGTTATTCCTAACGAAACAGTGAATCGAACGAATCCCGGTCCAACAGTACTCACTTGCACATGATGGCAACCACTATTATGGGATGTTAGCTATTAATCTCTTTGAATTTTTAATATTGTCCTCAAAGGATATCAATCTATACCCATCACTGCATTGGTATAACTGACTGCCTACTACATGGTCAAATACTTCAATGAACGACAAACAAAGAGGATAGCTCGGGTAGACATTGGGAAGGTTTTCACCACACACATACATGAAAAAGATTAGAATGTATGAATCAAAAGAAAACACGCATTCATAATAGTGTTTGATGAACACAGTATTACACACCATATATTATCTAGAGATCAAGTTCGTCGAACCAGAACTAGAGGAACGTACAGGTGGTTAAGTTAAGCGAAAAAATTGCACCTTTGGTAAGTGAGAGATATATAACAGTCCATGATCGCTCGCTTTTACGGCAACAAAAAAAAGTATGGATGGATACGTATACCTATGTGCACGAGGAGTATATTGCTAAACCCTACTTGAACACGTAGAATAATTTTTTTAACCACTGCCGCATGAAAATTATATTCCAAGGAGAATACTTTGATTTAATGTCAATCCCAATTCTATAGTTGGGAAACATCATGGAAGACGCAAAACAACTCGTATAGAGAGTGATATGAATTTCACAGTTGGTGGGAGTTAGGACAAGAACTATCATTGCAATATATATGGTGATGCAAGGCATACTCGTGGAACATATCCAGCTCATTGCATGGATGCTGCTGGTATTGGCCCATCGATTAATTGAAAGCTATTGGAATTTCTTATTTTCATATATTTTGTTTTTGATGATGTATATAGTTTATCTCTCTGCATTGCTTTGATTTGCACAGTATTAAGAATTATTCCTCAATTTCAATTGGATATTTACCCACTTAAATACATAAAGGATAAGAATTAACATTCAGACAAATAAAATGATAACTTGTGAGAGAATTTAACCACTTATGTAAATTACTCTCCCTAGATTTATTACTTATATAAAATGGTTCAAAAAAGGGTAAGGGCTTGAGATGTTAACCATTAGAAGAAAGAAAGATGTTGTTTTGAATTTTACTTAAATATTTAAATATTACGACTCTTGGTAATTACTTCTAAACATAATAAATAGTTTCACACATTCAACACCGGATACATAACATATTACTATTGATGCACCCCGGATTTTGTTTAAAAGTAAGAGGAAGTAGAGATCGGAATAAAAGGAAAACAAAGATTTCACTCTTCCCTCTCGAAATCCTCCAAATCCATTTATTTTTTAAAATGATTTTCAAGGGCATTTCTAGACATTGGTTTTGAAAACTTCTTTGGGCCTAGATTTATGTATGAAAATGAGTCGCCACCTAGCATGGGGTTAAATGGTGTATTAGGTCACCGAAATTTTAGCAATTCATTTTTTATTTTTTAAATGGCTTTTGCTTCAACTCGTAAAGGTCTTGTACCAAAGATTTCTTTAAGTTCGGGGGTCGATTATACTTAGGGAAGGTTCTACGAACCTAAATACATCCGTCCAAAAATGGTACCTCGGTCTAAAGAAATATTCACTTTTAAACAAAATCCAAGTAATTTTCTTTAGTTTTACTTGACAAAACAATTCCCCCTTTTGAAGTTTTTATCTTTTTTATGCATTTTTATATGTAATGAAAACCGGTAAACTAAAACTAAACTAGCAGCGACAATCGAATAACATTATATAATAAACATAGATATTAATGACCGAACCTTATAAAGGTTTCCAACATATCCTTGATTTCATAAGGAATTAGGTCGACATATAGTTCCAAGCATACAATATGGTATGGTTTTATTATTAAAGGTGACCGAACCCTTATGTGGGTTGCTTACGTACTTGGGCGAGTAACTAAAGATCAGGTCATCACGCAGTTTATTTAGTTTGGTTTCATGTGTTCTTGACGTTCTTGAGATGATCTTGAAAAAATTTGACATAGTTTGATGATTTTGACATGTTTTCTACGTTTTTCTCTTGATTACTTGTTAGACATGCTATGTATATGATATTTAAGTATGAATACTACATGATCATGCTATGTATAAATATAATATGCATATTTAAGCTAATATCACAGGGTGTTTCAAGAAGACATGCCTACTTAGGGGATGTTGTCTTCCCTAACTGATTACCTTTCTTTCCTCCTTGATCTTCTCAGTTTGAACTCGATCGATTGCTGTCAACTTCTTGAGTTCTTATTCCAAGAAGCTCAAGAACCTTATCCGGGATCGTATTTCAGTAGAATAACGATGTGTTATTGAAGAGAAATGCTTGGAGAGTCGAGCACCTAAGGAGTTGCTCGAGCTTAGAGAGAGATGCTAGGGTTCCAAGACTTGTAAATTATGAAAATAGGCCACCTCTATTTATTGGCCAAGGGCCTGCGCAATCCATTCCAGTCCCTTTCTTAGGGACTATTTGTCCTAGGAGACTTGCTCTCTTGTTTTGATTTTAGGGATAGTGTAGGATTCTCAAAGATTTGGTAATAATTACCAAATCTTTTCCAAGATTTTCTAATGATTGGAAATCATTTGTAATCATTACACTCCCTTGAGTATAATTAGTTTCACATGGTTTCATTAATGGCATGAGGTGACACTTCCGGTTCAGTTTAGGGGTTAAGTACTAGTTAGTTTCACTATTTCAGTTTGTTGTCATTAATGATTCCAAGGTGCAATGTATTTGGTCTTGATGATTCACTTGGAATTTAATGCTTAATTATGACTCATAACTTGGTGGGCACTCATCCGGATGGTTTTAGATTGAATCGGGTTAGTTTGCCTTGTAACCGATAGTTGGATTTCAAGGTTTCTAGTTAATCCTAGGATAGTTTGGTGAAAATATATTGATACCTTGAATCTAACCCTTGAATGTCATCCCAAACAATAAATACTTTATGGTATGTGCATTTAATGTCCATTAAAGGCTTTGCCTAGGTGGAAAACTGAATTGGTTTGGTTTCGATAATGGGTAGTCATATTTCAGGGATTTCAGTTAAACCTATGATATTTTGATCAAAATATCTACATCTCTTGAATGTGGCCTATCCATGTTATCCTAAGAATTTAATGATTTATGGGATGGGTATTTAATGCACATTAAATGCCTAACTTAGGTGGCGAATTGAATCGGTTTAGTTTCGATAATGGTTGGTTACCTTCTAAGTGCTTTGGCTCCCTTCCTTAGATATTTGTGTGGAGAATATATATGGGTTTATTGGTCATTTCAATACTCCTTTGTGTACCTTTCAATGTTGGGTTGGGCTTTTGATTCATTGGGCCTAAGAGGTTTGTCAAGACAACTTGGATTTTGTATAAATCCAAACTAAGCCCAAATCCTTAATTACTTTGGTGATTTAGGGTTTGTCATGACATTTCGAAGCCTTCATCATGGTCTCTTGGATTGTATCTTGGTAGTATTTTAATGTAAAATATACAATAGAAATAATATTTTTGATGTTAAACCCACACAAAAACCAGTGATAGTAAATATTTCAGGGTCAAGGTAGGTAACCGAGGTAAATTGTTGAAATATCCTATAATTGAAGGGTAGTGGCTAATATTTATTCACACTAAAGGTGATTTAATGAAAATCAACCTTTAATAATGTCATTTTATACCCCCTTAAATTATAGGATTTTCGAGTTTGATTTTACTTAGTTAAATTCAGTCAAATTTAACAGTTTTTGTGTTTTCTTTTGTTTTTTTGGTATTTTTTTTTTTGTATTATATAGTGTGATCCAAGGTAGAAATTTATTCCCTTTATACCTAAGTTTAAAGTTTATCTGAACTTATATTTGATTCGACATTGACTGGGCAGGACATAATGCGGGGTCTACAACTGCCCACAATCTTTGTCATGTGAGTTTAATCGTAATTACAAAGATGGCATCACTAGCATTTTTGTTTCCGCTAGACATGATATTTAAAAGACATCAATTTAAATTTTACTTTAAGCAAAGTTTAAGAGCACACTAAACGTTGCTTTATCTACCCTTTAGAAGAGGTAAATGATTTTCTCCAAAGAGGTTAAATGACCGGTCCTTGATGATCTCAAACGAGGCTGAATGACATGTCCTTGAAGCTTTATGGCTGGATGAGGCTGAATAGCCTGTCCATAAGGCTTTATGGAATCTTCAATTGCTTGAGTTAAGACATAATTTTTCTTCACCAACCCATTTTAGGTAGGAATGAATCTAACTCTCCAACCAATTAAGGTTAGATATGATATACTTCACTAACCCGTGTGAGGTAGGAATGGATCTAACTCTCCATTCAACTATGGTTAGACAAGATGTATTTCATTGACCAACAACTAAGGTAGGAAATGATGTTATTTCACCGACCCGTATGAGGTAGGTATGTATTGTTACTTCTCCAACCAACTAAGGTAGGAAAGGATGTTACTTCATCGACCTGTATAAGACAGGTATGGATTGTTACTTCTCTGACCAACTAAGGTAGGAAAGGATGTTACTTCACCGACCCGTATGAGGCAGGTATGGATTGTTACTTCTCCGACCAACTAAGATAGAAAATGATATTACTTCACCAACCTGTATGAGGCAGGTATGGATTGTCTACTTCTTTGACCAACTAAGGTAGGGAAGGATGTTACTTCTCCAACCCGTATGAAACAGGTATGGATTGTTACTTCTCTGACCAACTAAGTTAGGAAAGAATGTTAATTCATCGACTCGTATGAGGTAGGTATGGATTATCTACTTTTTCAACCAACTAAGGTAGGAAATGTTGTTACTTCACCGACCTGTATGAGGTAGATATGGATTGTTACTTCTTCTACCAACTAAGGTAAGAAAGGATGTTACTTTACCGACTTGTATGAGATAGGTTTGGATTTTTTACTTCTCTGCCCAACTAAAGTAGGAAAGGATGTTACTTCACCGATGGATTGTCTACTTCTCCAATCAACTAAGGTAGGAAATGATGTTACTTCACCGGCTCGTATGAGGCAGGTATGGATTATCTACTTCTCCGACAAACTAAGGTCGGAAAGAATGTTACTTCACCGACATGTATGAGACATGTATAGATTGTCTGCTTAATTGATTGATGGATTTGATTTTATGTAGATCGGCATTTGGTGGAAAAGGTTCTTGGCTAGAGAAACTGAATCTAGGGTGTCTTGTCGGTCTGAGACTGAGGTTGATGGTATATTTCGAGCTGGCTTGACTGAACCCCATTAGGGCGCCTACATATCTTAGACTTAACTGATAATCAGGTCAAATGTAGTTCAGATACATGATTTAAGGAGTTTCTTAGCCACATCTCACATATGCGTGACAAGGACTGAAAAACTTATTGGGAGAAATTTAAACTTGGTTAAAATATTCCCTAGTCATAGACTGGGACTTGATGGTGCTTATTTATTTTAGGGATTATGGACTTTAGTTTTGAATTTTGAATTTTGTATTGATTATGATTGGTGTGAGTCTTATATCAAAAAACCCTATGGAGAAATCTGATATGATGTGCCCCAGTTCTAACTGGGGTAACTCTTATCACAGAATCTCAATGGAAAAACTAGATATAATGTACCCCGGCTCTAGCTAGGGCGAGTCCCATCACATATACTTGATGAGTGGTTTAAATATCAACAAATCAAGTATTTTTTTATATTCAAATATTTGTGTGTTTTCAATTGTTGTTGTTACTTTAATATATTTTTTTGTTGTTTTGTAGGTTTATTAATAAATGGGAGAAACGGTGCAAAATACGTGAAAGTGTTGTAATTTCAAGGACATTTTTTACCACAATGCAATATAATTTTGAAAAATCTAAAGCCATGGACATTGTATATCTACATCTTATCTTTCCATAGGTTTTTGAATCATCACAATCGGAGTTTGGACAAGAAAGATACGGCCAAAAGAAGAACTTGGTATTGGCACTGCCTTGAGCATCGCTGCAGCGATGGTTTGATCATTGCAGCAGTGATCCAGTAGTGAGTTTCTATCTTCCCATTGTTGCAACGATGGTCTGCTTTGCTGTAGCGACCCGACACCAGCTGGAAAGATATTTTCAAATATTTTTGAGATATTTTGGACCTCTATTCATTGCTCCCCATTCCCACACCTATCAAGAACGTTTTTGGAGAGTTTTTGGGGAGATATAGATCAGACCAAACAAGAGGAACACATAATTGGAGAAGATAAAAGAAGATCGGAGTGGATTTTACGGACGTGGAACTATCCATTCTTCAGATATCGATTATTCTCCCTTGTTTCTCTATTTATTTATTAACTTTTGTTTATTGTTTGATCATGTTTATCTCATTTTTAGTTAAATATTTGGTTATGACCATAAGCTAAACATATATTATTTAGGGATTGATGTAGTTTACAAAGTTTGTTGTTTGTGTAAATCGTTGTTTCATTATCGGTTGTTCATCCCTATTCAATTGTGTTTACCGTTCTTTTACTTCCATTATATGCTTGTTATGATATTTTGGTTGATTTGAGAATACGGAGTTTGACACTCGGGAGAGGTAACTCCAGATTCGGACTAGGGTTTAAACACAACGCGATGTTCTAATGTTTTGGGAGATTATTAGAAAGTGTACAATCCATGAGGTTGGGGCAAGACTCATGTAATCGTTTAGACACTAGATAGAGATACCGATATTGACACGAATTGCATATTTATTTAATTTACACTCGGGAGAGGTAGTAAGTGAGTTTTAGACACCTAGATTGTCGGATAGATTAATGACCGTTAATGTAAACTAGACTAAATCAAACACGTTTAAGTGAATGAAGTTAATCCCTAAATAATTTATTCCCGTATACGTTATTCTTAGTATTTTAGTTTAATTAGTTTAGTTTAGTTTTATATTTCTATAACAAAAATCTAAAATTGAAATACCTAAATAAATTTCGGTTAAGATAATTGCGGTACTTAGTGAAAATTTAATCCAATCCCTATGGATACGACAACCCGTCACTTCCTATACTATTAAAATTTGACCTCATGCACTTGAGAGTAAAATTAAAGCGATTAAAATATCGCCAACAATACTCAACAGAGAAACCGGATATAATGTGCCCTAGCTAGAAGCTCTAGCTGGGGCACAAAACTATTTCCTATGCTTTCAAAGGATGTGATAGAGCCCACATGGGTTGCCCCTATATTCTGAAGTGAGCATGGGATTGTAATGTTTGATTTAGTCTGGAAACCCCGTTGGGTTGTTTATGTATATTGATATAGTTGTTTTGAATAATAATCATCAGATGATTAAACCCCATGTGGGTTATCTACATACACTGATTTCCTAGGTTAGGAATCCAGCCGAAATGTAGCTCGGCCCTCATTGTGCTATCTCAGATTATCGACCATATTCATAAGGATTTCCTACGTACCTTGGTGATCTACCAAGAATCAAGTCAAAGTGTAGTTCATGCATAGGCATTTTTTGTTGTTTATTTAATAAAAGGATTGAAAATTGGCTTCTCAGTGAAATCAAGGGACTTCTTGGGAGACGCGCCTTGATATAGGGCTGAGAGAATGTCATAATTGTCACAACCCGTCCCGGACACCCGTTATCCCGAGGCTGGCGTGACTACAACATGACATCATCAAAATTCAAATAACCTAATGAATGACAATATACACCCACTGCATAATACATACATCTATTACGGGGGAAACACACCCGCCTTGAAATTTCTCTAACTAAAATATTTATTCATGAATCTTTTTAGGTTCGTCTTTGATAGCTTCTTCCAATCGCCTACATGATTCCATCATATAGCTCTACCTAGTGCCAGTAGGGGATCGACTCCTAGTTGTTGTACCTGCGAGTGTACTGCCTTCTTAGTAAAATATTTTTAAAATAATAAGATATTCTAAATATTACCACAATTAAATTTAGATCAAGCATGAGTATAAAAGCAATGAAAATAAAGCGATATAGATAAGTTTCATCCCAATCCATAAAATCATACCACTCACCATAATAAATAACAACTCACCCAATATAAGTAAAACCCCACATCTCAAACACCATTCCACCACAACACACACTGGCTAGCCATAGTGATCGTTTTAACCTCATGATCGGGAATTGCAACGGTACCGTAACATCCGTAAGAATGCCTTCCTACAAAATATCCACACCCCTTTTGGGGAGAAATATAATCCATACCCCTTACGGGGAGAAACATCCATATCCCATGGGAAGAATTCACACCCCTTACGGGGAGAAACCACACCCCTTTCGGGGAGAACAACCATGGCATCGTCAAAATCAAATATAGCATCATCGAATCATAACTCCATAAATATCGTTTACTCAACATCGTCAAATCACCACGTCTGTCTCTTTTCCTCAAAACCAACTTTTAAATCCAAAAATCATATTTCACATTTACTTTTAAAGAAAACGTCCGATTCTATCAAAACCACTTTTTCACCCCTTATTTTTTAGAAAACCCGGCATTTTAGAAAAATAGATACTTTCTATTTTATTTAAAAACACTGTCTAATTTCACCAAATCCAACAAAAATTCATTCTCAACTTCTTTTCGAAAACTATCGAAATCCTCCGAAAATCCAGTTTACCAACTCACTCAAATACTGCATGATCCATATCATTTATAGATTCATACAGTTTAGGTAATCGTAAATGTCATCTTATATATATAGAAAATAGTTTGGTAAGAAGACAGTACACTCACCTGAGTATCCGTTTCCGTAGACTCGACCGCTTATTCCCTACCGGGACTCCGGTGCCTGCGAACCTAATAGTGACAGAGCCTAAATTAATATTTTGTATACAAACCCCCAAACCACGCCATGCAACCCTAGTTTCCTTAATTCCTATTTCCCGCCTTTTCTTTTGGAATATTATTATGAAATTAACATTGCTCCGTTCCGGTTTACTATATAAACTGTGTTCATATTAACGGTCCCATTATTTATTATTTTCGTTTTTGACATTCCATTGCTAATAATTAGTTTCATAACCACCCACGAGACAATTAAATTCATCAATTAAGAAAGCTCAGAATTCTACCTCTCCCGGATTTTTCGTCTGCCGCGAGATGGATGTTTGGATTCTACCGGGGGGGGGTTTGCGTAATTTTTGATTTTCTCTTCTTTCCTTCTTTTTTTTTTCTTTCCTCTTTCTCTGTTTCAGCTTCTGCCTTACCGTCCCTGTTTCAGTTTGGAGCTTCGGCCGCACCACCTCCACACCGGCCAACACTTCCTTCTTCCTCCGTTCTTCACCCCCGACCCGAACACGCACACGGCACACACACAACACATACCGATCCCAACACACACGTCGTACCCATTTCCTTCTCTCTCTATCTCTCACTTACCGCCGGCCAAGATAACTGACGGTAACACACACACACACACACACACACACACACACACACATACACGCATGCACACCGCACACCCATCACCGGCGATGATCATACACACACCACCCACTAAAACCCATACCGCCGGTGAGTTCTCTCTTTCTAACCTACCGCCTGCGACATCCCACAAGAGTGGACGACCCCGCCGTTGATTGGACGGACAGCACACTTACATTGTATACACGATCATCGTCACCACCGGCGACGAACCAACCCCTCCCACGCATACCCATACTAAAATAAATAGAGGAAACACACACACGACGACGATGGTTGAACGACGGACACCCCCCTCGCCGGAACACACCACCTCCGGATGATCACGTCGCCCTCTCCAATCATACACCCACTTGCAACCACCGTAGAAAATCACACCCTCGCACGAACTGCAAAGCCCCCACACAAACGCCGACCACCCCCGCCGGCGCCGAACCCGGCTGCTCCTCTCTCTCTCTTCTTTCTCTGTTTTTTTTTTTTCTCTTGATTTCCAGATTTGATGAGATTTTCTTTGATCATTACACATGAAGGTAGGTATATATTTCATGTAATTAGTGGGTTTAATTCATCCCAACGCGCCATGTCGCTGCCCTCTCTCTTTCCCCTGTTGGCGGTTGCTCATCCGATCACGTATGTGTTTATATATATATATATATATATTAAACTTTTTAATTAATTACTCTTTCCTCCCCCAACTTTCTTTAAATCCTAATTTTAATCAATTTCAACTTTTTTTTTTTTTAAATTTCTAAGATTTGCAATTTCACCCTTTTAAGTTTCAATTAAAAGTTAATTGTCAATTTACCTCCCTAAGTTGGGATTTAATATTTTTAGCTTTTCAATTTGATCCAATTTCACCCCTAATTTTTCATAATTACTCTAAAATACCACTAAAATGATGTACGTGTTAATTCGGGGTCTTACATTAATGCTAATACCTCACAGACTTTGACCGAACCCACTTGGGTTTCCTATGTACCTTGGTGATCTACTAAGGATAGGTCGAAGTGTAGTCTGTTGGGGATGAAAGGATTTCATTTAAAGTGACGACCGAACCTACAAAGGTTTTATGTATCCTGGTATTCACCAAGACTTAGGTCGACACCTAGTTCATTCTTGATTGGGGGATTGATTTTAAAGTTGATACGATTAAATCTTGATTACCAGGTGATTTTGAAGTTGACTTTATTCAATCCCGATTGATTGGAGGATTTTAAAGTTGGTATGGTTCAATCTCGATTGATGGAGGATGTTATATTTGATATGGTTCAATCCCGATTTATGTAGGATATTAAAGTTTGATATGATTAAATCCCTATTGTTGGGGATTTTTTATTTAATGGTGACCGAACCAGTATTATGGGTTGCCTACATATCTCAAATAACTAAGAATCAGGTCGACACGTAGTTAAATGCTCATGTTTGATGAATTTAATCAAGTTCATTATGATTTGGGCATTTCATTTTACGTCGTGAGATGAAATGAACACTGTTTCCATTAGAAAAATCGTAAATAAGATGAAATGAGCCACAATTGTAGACTGGGGCAGTGAATGGATAAGTTCCGTTGGGGAATCTAATTTGACACTTCTTATTTTATGATTTATGATTATTGACAGTGTAAAATATGCCCCAACTTGCGAGTTAGGGAAGAGACTAATTAGCTACAAAATTATGAAGCTAAATTAGTTCGTCTAGCTAGAATTTTTGTCTAAGCATTAGCTAGGTAAAATCGATCGTTATCTTCATTGGTAGTCTATTTAAGTCTTTGAATTATGCTGTTTTGTTTTGGTCTACTGGAGGCTTGGAATGATTCTAGGACTTTCTCAATTCTAGGAAGATTGTGTTAGATCCTCGTGAGGTCGAATTTCTAATGACACTCTACTACACACTAACACTTCTTGGGAATGAGTAAGATCTATTATAAAGATGCACCTTATGTGAGGTCGATTTCTTATCTAACCCTAATTTGGTTGGAAACTACTATCAGGGACAGATGATGGTACGGTGACAAGGTGAGGTTACTTGACCAGATTACATGTTCGAAGATTACCTACTAGCCTACTTGATCTCCCAAATAAGGTCTATGTGTGCAAGTGCCGTGTCGATGGTGGCCTATTAATGATATGTAGAATGTCACAAGCTCTAGTTTGAAGTACGATGACTAATTTTTTCTCATGCATATTCAAGTTATGTATGCCTAAGTGAATCGTGATGCATGGTGTTTATGTAGTATCCCGATACTGACTTTATGTATTGTATGATTTTATGACGCTTAATATGCATTATCTATTTAGATATGGTAGTCTTTTCCTAACATGCTTGCACTAGGTACATTTCACTATTATCCATCTACCTTGGTTATTTTCATGTCGTTTCTGATACGGAAAGCTGACCGGTGCTTCTGAGAGGTTTCCTACTTCTTTGCTCCTTCTTACATTGCAACTGGAATTCTGATCGGGATTTTTCCTTCGAATAGTCTCTGGATTTTGGTTACAATATGGAAAGGTTTGGGCAAGAATAACGGAGGGTTATTTCGTGTCTTGTTTGGGTGAGATCGGGATTTCCCATAATGGGAACAACTGGCTCAGAATAGGGATCATTGTTGATTTGGCCCGGCTTTAAATGACTATTGGATAAGTTTTAGGAGAGGGTTTGAATGAATGGCTTATATAGCAAGGCTTTTTCTTTTCCTTTCCTGTATTTTTCCAAGTTCATTTATAATGTTTTAAGTATTATACCCATATGTGCCATGTGTATTTCCCTTTTCACGTTTATGCAAGATTATTTTAACTAGAGTATGCTCAGGTGATTAAATTCAATCGTTCAATCATCTCAATGATTGTCGCGATTTTTGCATTGGATTAATCCAAATTATGATAAACATAAGTTCAATAGTAATTTAGATCAAATATCCACAGTTATTAATTAAATAGGTTGTCTAGTTCAATTCCATCAAGTTTTGATATTGATATTTTCTAAGATTGTTATTGAGATTACCTAGGCCCTGTATGCTACCTGAGGTTTTTTCGATGGCTCTGCTTTACTTCTTCTATCTTGAACTGAGGGTAAACGGAATGGGCCTTCCCGAGATGACTCAAAGAGGGGAGAAAATAAGTGATGTGGGGAAACAAGTGTTAGTTAATGACGACTAGCAAATGTTATTATGTCCTGGTAGAGTTTCAAAGAATTTTCTTTTATTTTATTCATTCCGGCAAGAAGACCATATCTATCTTTGGTTGAAACAAGACATTTCTTTTGACATTTTTCTTTGGATAATAGTCTAATTTAGTATTGAAATTATGTTATCATTATTTTGATTATTCGAGGTGTGTGGATTACGACAAGAAAATTGATTTATGAAAGTTAGAGTATAAAGATCTGAGTCGACCTTAGGAAAAATAACCCTGGATTTAGTGATATGTAGATCTAGTACATAGGAATACAAGATGATACCTACCTAATTCATTAAAAGGGACTTAAGAAGTTAAGAGAAAGGCAAAGATGGATATAGTCTTCTTTTCTCTTTTCTCAGAATAATGAGCCTAGATTCGTTTGGCTCAATATTTGTTTCAGAGAGGTAATGTCTTCTTGCATCGTCGAAATCTTGGAGTCATTCTGAGTACTTCTAACAGAGGGAGGGATCGGGTCCATTTTACGATCTTGTGAACGGACCTCGGATGGCTTTTAGCAAAACTCACCTAAAGCATATTTTCTAGATTTATTAATTGATTACAATCCTAGACTTTGACTAATGAACTTTTAAGGATGCAAATTATCCTATCTTTTATATGGTTATGTTCTTGACTATGTGTGAGTACGTCTACTTGGATGATTATGTTCGTGCTGTATGTATGCAATCCTAGGAAGACGTAGCTCTAGAAGAAAATTCTCAGATATGTTCTGGACAGACCTTAGCATGGACTTAATTTTCATAGGATCAGGGTAACCTATAACTTTTGGTTTATCCTCAAGTTTAAAAGTTGCAGTTATCTTAGGACTATGGTATGATTGACCTTTTATCCTCAAGATATATCATTCTTCCTAGGACCCTAAGACAAAGTCGTCATTTTCTTCCTCGAGACATGGATCATGGCTCCTAGAACTTAATGATAGAATTATTCCCTGCCTTTTTCTTTTCAAATTATAGATCGTTATTCCTAGAACTAAATGACAGACTTGTCATTTTCTTCCTTGAAAAATAAATCATTGTTCTTAGGACCTATTGACAAACTTATCCCATATTTTTCCTCAAAACACGGATCATTTTTTCTAAGACCTAAATGGTAGAACTATCATTTTTCTTCCTCAAAAGATGGATCATCATTCCTAGAACTTGAGGAAGGGTCTAAGGCACCTTTGATTTCATGATATCTACTGAAGGTGAACTTGACAATCTGACTGGTGAACATTAACTGACCTTCTATCAGAAAATGTTTTGACCTACTTAAGGCGTTCTGAACCTACACAAAATGTCTTCCTAATGACGCATAATTCATGATCAAAGTAAATTATTTCACTTTATCTTAGCAAATGAATTTTAAACAACTTTTTTTTAGCAAAGGCTATTATTTTTTATGTTTATTTGGACCTTTTATTTGTTTAAAGGCGAAGGTAATTTGTGATTTTATTAGAGTACGTTTTAATTGGGTTATTACAGATGCAATGTGCATTTATGATTTACTGTTTGTATTGGATGGTTTATTGTATTAAGCGAGATAAGGATTCTTGTTCTTTCTTGTAGCTTGCTCCATATTAACTAAGTGTAAATCAACTGAGTAGATCAGCTTAAACAAGAAACATTTAGTACTAAAACTAAGTGTAAATTAATTGAGTGGATCAGCTTAGACGAGAAACACTTAGTACTTCAACTAAGTGTAAATGAACTGAGTAGATCAGCTTAGACAGAAACATTTAGTAATAAAATTAAGTGTAAATTAATTAAGCAGATCAACTTAGACAGAAACATTTAGTACTAAAACTAAGTGTAAATTAACAGAGCAGATCAGCTCAGACAACGAACATTTAGTGATAAAACTAAGTGTGAAAATAAGCCGAGCAGATCAGCTCGTTAAAGAAATACTTAGTAATAAAAATCACTAAGTGTAAGTGTAAGAACGATCTGACAAATCAGTTCAGACCAATAACTGAGTGTAAGAAGAAAAGATACCATTCATCTTCTTTCTTCGTATCAACACTCATGTTAGGGGGTAAATGATGCGGGAGCAATTCCCGCTTCTCGAAAGCCCATCACGATAAGCCTATGGGTTATCCTAGGCAAGCTCAATAAAGAGGCTCAATACTCAAAAGGAGTCGGGAAGTGGACGTTGGTCCAAACCGGTGATCCATGCATGGATCCATCAAGTGGGAAGCCAAAAAACATAAGCTAGTCAGTGATATACTCCCAACTAAGTAGCACCAAAGTGGGAGAAGACTAAGTCCTTGAAAACCAATTCAACCCACTAACCCTTGATTCCACCTAGATAGGAGGAAGTGGGCCCTTATCATATAGTGGGAGAAGACCAAGTCATCAAAGATTAGACTACCCATACCAAACAGCTGTGATCTACTAAGTCTATAAAAGGAAGGTATCATATTATCTTTACATTCAGTCTTTTGTCTGATATCCTATAGCAAATTAACTTATTCTCACGCTGGAGGTTCTTTAGCCGACACCACACTGGTGTCCCCTTAGAACTAATCGGTTTTGCAGGTTATTAAGTTGAAGATACAGGTTGAAGAGATTTCTAGCACGTGCAGAGCTATTACACATGCTAGGGATTTTTGGCAACATCATGGGGCTCAGCCTACAGATGTTCAGGTTCCGAATTGGTGTGACCTGGTGATCCTGCTTAGTGGTCATTGAGTAGATACCGAGTTATAGCACATGGTGGCGAGCGCCCTAGTTGTGCTTGTTGGGTGGTGGTCGTAAAGGGACAAGCGTTCGATGCTCATTGGTTGGCAGACAAATAGGCATCAGGCCTTGTGCGGTTTAGTTAACATATGCAGTGAGCGTTGACTGGTCAAGTGGTCTCCTTGAGGGTTCTATCCTGACACGTGTGGGCTATGACCGGTCCTTTCAATGGGCAATAGAAATACCATTGGAAACCATTGTTTAGTTGAAGGGCTAGCGAGAGATTTAGCATATATATTGACTTGGTGCGGTATGGTTTCCAAGCTTTGAAGAATAAAATTATGTGGAATTAAAAGAAAACTATAACATTTGAAAATTATAACTTCTATGAAATTACTAATTATTATATATTGGCTCTAAATTTAATTTTTAATTGTTCAATTTCTAATTCAAGTTGACAAAGGCTATTTTCGATGGACATTTCGGACCACTCCTAGTCTTACACGTGGCAAGGTAGAAATTTTGAGAAGACCCCCATGGAGTAAGTAATGTTCACTGAGGAAGCTAACTAAATCGCCCAAACCTCCTATCCATTCCAACCACTGCCCAGAAACTGCCGGTCAGATGCGCTAAGTCACCAAGTGGGCCCCTACACCTCCATGGGCTAAGCCTGACCTCCTGATACTCTAGGCCAGCCTATGAGCTCCTCTAGGTGAGCCAAAATACAAGACCCAGTTGCCTAAGTTGTGCCACGCATCTTTTCATTGGCCACGTGTTGGATTACCCTAATTAACCACACTCAACGCCCTAATTTCTTGGGACTAATCCAATTCCTCTCCCATAAATAGTGGGTAGTAACTACTCCAGGTATGATGAGAAATCTCACTTAATCAATACCGTACTCTTTTTTCCCCGAGTTCTTGCTCTTACACTGGGGGGATTTCATTGGGCACTATATGTGGTTATTCCTTTATCCTATGCTCTCTATATGTGGCTCATGGTTATCCTTCTAGCGCATCCTAAAAAGCTTCAGTTCACAAACCTTCAAACCTTCAGCGTCCTCCCTGGGGGAACATCCATTGTTGGTTGATGGTTTGAGCGAGTCGAATTTCATAGCCGAATCTAATGGGAGAAACCCACCCGACCTTGTTTCGACTAGCTCTTATTTCTATCCTAAGGATTTCAGAGCTTAGATCGGTGCAATGAAACCACCGACTTCAGCCCCTACTGCTGGCCTCTCTATCCCTAAGAGGGTTACAGCTTGGGTTTTCATCATGATATTCAATGTAATAGTGAGTGCTCGTGCGTTGGAAAGAGTATACAGAAATGAAATGCAGGAATGTAAAGACTGTAATTGAAATGCAGTATTTAAAGACGGTAATGTAAATGATAGTAATATAAAGACAATTAATATGCATGCTAGTATAGACAGGATATGTAAAATAAATTTTAACTTCAATTTTATTTATTTATTTATTTATTATTATTATTATTATTTATTTTATTTTTATTTTTATTTTTTTGTTTATTATTATTATATATATTTTTTATTTATTTTTATTATTTTCACTTTATATATTTTTTTATTTACTTTAATATTCATTACCATTATTATTTATTCTTATTTATTATTTTTGGAAGGGAATTAATTATGTTTAAAAATCAAAAAAGTATTTCTATGGTTTTATTTAGCTATAAATATTGATTTAGACTCTGACTAGGCTTGACCCTCTAATGGTCCCTAACGGAGTCGCCAACTAATGCACCCTAGATTTCGTTTAAAAGTAACAGGAAGTAGAGATCGAGAAGAAGAGGAAACAAAGTTTTGATTCTTTCCCCTCGAAATCCTCCAAATCCGTTGATTTTTTAAAATGGTTTTCAAGGGTTTTTCTAAGTGTCGGTTTTAAAAACTTCTTTGGATCGGGATTTATGTTTGAAAAGGAGTCGTTACCTAGTATAGGGTTAAATGGTATGCTAGTTTACCTGAATTTTAGAATTTCATTTTTTATTTTTTAAATTGCCTGTGCTCTTTAACTTATGAAGGTCTTGTACCAGAGACATCTTTAAGTTTATCGGTCGGTTATGCTTGGAAAAGATTTTACGCAACCTAAGACACCCATCCGAAGATGGTACCTTAGTCTAAAGAAATATTCATTTTAAACAAAATCCAAGTAATTTTCATTGGTTTTACTTGACAAAATAATTCTCTTTTTTAAAATTTTTATCTTTTTTTTTATGCATTTTTATATGTAATGAAAGCTGGTAAATTAAAACTAAACTAATAGCGACAACCCAATAACATAATATAATAAAAATAAATATTAACGATCGAACCTTATAAAGGTTACCTACATATTCTTTTTTTCACAAGGAATCATGTCGACATGTAGTTCCAAGCATAAAATATGATATGGTTCTATTATTAAAGGTGACCAACCCTCATGTGGGTTGCCTACGTACTTTGGCGAGTAACCCAAGATCAAGTCATCACGTAGTTCATCAAGTTTGGTTTCATGTGTTCTTGACGTTCTTGAGATGATCTTGAACAATTTTAGCATAGTTTGATGATTTTGACATATTTTCTACGTTTTTGTCTTGATTACTTGTTATACATGCTATGTATATGAAATTTAAGTATGAATACTACATGATCATGCTATGTAAAAGCATAATATGCATATTTAAGCTATGATGAAAGGGTGTTTCAATAAGACATACATCTTTGGGGATATACCTAAGTGATTACCTTCATTTTCCCCTTGATCTTCTCAGTTTAAACTCGATCGACTGCCATCAACTTCTTGAGTTCTTGTTCCAAGAAGCTCAACAACCTCATCTGGGATCGTATTTCAGTAGAATAATGACGTATTATTGAAGAGAAATGCTTGAAAAGTCTAGCACCCGAGAGAGTTGCTTGAGCTTAGAAAGAAAAGCTAGGGTTCCAAGACTTGTAAATCATGAAAACAGGCCACCTCTATTTATAGGCCAAGGACCTGCATACTTAGCCATATACAGGACATTCCAGTCCCTTCCTTAGGGACTGTTTGGCCTAGGAGGGATGCTCTCTTATTTTGGTTTTGATCACCTTTAGACGAATTTTAGGGATAGTGTAGGATTCTCAAAAAATTGGTAATGATTACAAAATCTTTTCCAAGATTTTGTAATGATTAGCAATCATTGGAAATGATTGGAAATTATTTGTAATCATTACACTCCCTTGAATATAATTGGTTGCACATGAGTGCATTAATGGTATGAGGTGACACTTCCGGTTCGGTTTAGGGCTTAAGTACCATTTAGTTTCACTATTTTAGTTTGGTTGCCATTAATGATTCCAAGGTGCAATGTATTTGTTCTTGATGATTCACTTAGCATGTAATTCTTAATGATGACTCATGACTTGGTGGGCACTCATCCAGTTGGTTTTGGATTGAATCAGATTAGTTTGCCTTGTAACTGATAGTTGGATTTTAAGGTTTTTAGTTAATCCTAAGATAGTTTGATTAAAATATCTTGATACCTTGAATCTACCCCTTCCATGTCATCCCAATCAATGAATTCTTGATGGGATGTGTATTTAATGACCACTAAATGCTTTAGCTAGGTTGCAAACCAAATTGGTTTGGTTTAAATAACATGCACATTTCAGGGATTTCAATTAAACCTAAGATATTTTGATCAAAATATCCACATCCCTTGAATTTGGCCTATCTAGGTCATCCAAAATATTTAATGCTTGATGGGATGGGTATTCAATGCATATTAAATGCCTAACTTAGGTGGTGAACCGAATCGGTTTAGTTTCGATAAAAGTTGGTTACCTCATAAGTGCTTTGGTTTCCTTCCTTAGATATTTGTGTAGAGAATATCTATATATTTCTTGATCATTTCATTGCTCCTTTGTGATCATTTTAATGATGGTTTGGACCCTTGATTCATAGGGTGGTTTGTCAAGACAACTTGGATTTTGTGTAAATCCGAACCAAGCCCAAATCCTTAATCACTTTGGTGATTTAGGGTTTGTCATGACATTTCCAAGCTTTTATCTTGGTCTCTTGGATTGTATCTGGGTAGTATTTTAATGTAAAATACACAATTGAAACAATACTTTTTATGTTAAACCCACAAAAACCAATGATAATAAATGTTTCTGGGTCAAGGTAGGTAACTGAGGTAAATTATTGAAATATCCTATAATTGATGGGTAGTGGCTAATTTCTATTCATACTAAAGGTGATTTAATGAAAATCAACCTTTACTAATGTCATTTTAGGCCCCCTCAAATTATAAGATTTTTGAGGTTGACCTAAAACTTTTACTTAGCTGAATTCAAACAAATTTAACAGTTTTTGTGTTTTCTTATGTTTTTTGGTATTTTAATTTTATATGTTATATAGTATGATCCAATGTAGAAATTCATTCTCTTTAAACCTAAGTTTAAAATCTATCTGAATTTATACTTGATTCGACACTGATTGGGCGGAACAAAATACGGTGTCTACAACTATGCATAACATATTAAGATACATAACAAATTAATATAAATATAGAGAACTTAAAATATTACAATTGTGGTTTACATAAGAGATTAAGATACAAATTATGAAGTGAATCAGATACAATAGCAAAAAGTTTGATTTGTTCCTCGTTACATATGTATCCCTCTGAGATATACTAATTGTTGCTTATCACGTTATGGTATTCAGTGAGAGTAAGTACTCTATTACTCACTATGGCCATCTCAGTGGCTAATTGAAGTAGATAATTAGGGGCGGGGGGAGGAGGAAGGGGGATAGGGGGAAGAGAGGGGAATAGGGAAGGTGTAAGGGGATAAGAGGTAGTGGGGAGGAGGGAAATGGGTGGGGAGGGGGTAGGAGGAAGGGTAGGGGTGGGGAAAGGGGGTAGGGGAGAGGTAAAGGGGTAGGAGGAGGAGGAGGGAAAATGGGGTAGGAAGAGGGGTAGGGGATGGGGTAGAGGGACTTCTTTGCAATAACATTCAATTAATTTCCATCCAAATATGTGTAATCACTTCTCCAATTTCAGATGTATCCTTTGGTTGGTATCATCGATGCATCTGTACGGATAGACGACGATATGGAACTGGTACATTGAGATTACTTAACAAAGCATTAAGGTTGTTAGATTGTTTCACTTGATATTCCTAATCCTAACAAAGACTGGCACAATATTATTTTGGAATGGTGTCATGATCACTCTAGTAGTTCGTCTTAGGCATTAAAGATTCAAGTTAAGGTAGCGTCATATCATGATAAGCTTAACATTATTTTCTTCTTACTTTGTATTTTCATTCCATCTTCTTTAGACTATCATGATTTACTTAATTATGTTGTCCATTCAAACTCTCATCTCTTTGCTTTTCTTGAAAAACAAACTCGTATATTTTATATCTTTGAGAAAATTTGAGGTGAGTCAATTTAATTACAGAATTTAAAGATATTCCAACGTATATTAAATATGATCACAATCGCACAAAATCTATCTAAAGACTTGACCCAACAACTATACTATCTAAGGGTGAATAAATTTTTAATTTTTCAATGAATACTCAAATAAGCCTTAGACACGTACATAACACATTTAAAAGCGTGCTTCTAGATTAGGATCATCAAAGAGACAAGAAAATCATCAAGAATTAAAGACATGTGATCAAAATCAGTTGGAATGGTTATTTGATAAAAAAATATTTTTACAAAAACAATTACCCTACTAAAAATTCTTTAAAAAACATTTCTCAATAATTTATATATCATTTAAGAATATTTAGAAATGATTAAAATATATAATCATTAAAAAAAATGCAAGAATTTGTTTGAAAATGTTTGAAATATGACACAAATATGAAGTAGAATGACGACTAACCCACATACCAGTTGACTGTTTAGTGTAAAATGCAAAACCCTAAACCTTTGCGGTCTTAGTTGATCGATTGAGCAGTGTCACCTGATTGACCAATTTAGTACGGAACCTAATATTATAGACCCTTTGTTTTCGTCAGTCGACTGTCCAAGGTATCTGGTCAACTGATTCTGTAGGGTTTAAACAATTTAGCTCTTCTGTCTCAAACTATCGACTGTACCATGTCCCCAATCGACCGTTTAAAACAAATTTTCAAATTTTTTTTTTCATTTTTAGTTATGATCAGTTGATCCTTTTCAGTTTTAGTTGACCATTTTGGACGGAACGTGAATTTCAATATCGCTTGAACATGTTTAGAGCACAAACTTCAAATTTTACTACATGATTATATTCTCCTTTACGCGAAAATAAATGTGACATGTTTATTTGTGTAAAAATAATTTAAGAGGTGAATTAAAATTGTTTCTTAAAGTACCCACTTGAAGTTATTGATTGATATGTGTTATCCCACATTAATGATAACTGAAGAATATGAAAAGTCATTTATTAAGATTCGAGTTACCTCTTGAGGGTAAGCCATAGGACGTTTAATTGATATGACAGAAAGTAAGCTAAAGACAATAAAATAAATAAAGCCACACGTAAGCGCGTCCCACCGCCACCGACCACCAAGGCGATCGGCCGTGCTCGGGCCCAAGTCTAGGTCTTAGGTCTTGGTCCTAAGCCTAGGCTTGTGGAATGCTTAGGCTTAGGCTTGTGGTTTGGGGTCTTGGGGAATGCTTAGCTTGGTCTTGGTATATTTTTGACAAAATCCAAAAAAATCCAACCTAAATAGTGCCTAACTATTCAGGCTTATAACTGTAGAGAGTTACAAACCTAAAGACTGTTAATGAATGTAACTGTAGACAGTCATACAAATTAACTCTTGCGTCTTAATTAATGAGTTTCATAAGTCTCTTCATTGTCTTCAGTTATTGCTTCCGCTCCTTATAAAAAGGCAAACATTCTTAGCATATAAGAATCTCATTCTAAGTTTGCGTTTCTTTAGAGTGTTTTGAGTTTTGAGAGATTACGTTGTTTTTTAGAGTTCTTAACATAGTTCAACATATTTCTGTTTGTTGACTTTTTGTTTTCCAGTGTGGGTACTAGTAGCTATTTGATCGTTATATATTGGAAGATAGACACTCATTTAAACCATAAGTATCGTAGCAGGGGTGAAATTTATTTTAAGAAAAAATGTCAAACGATTGTCTCGATTTATTTTTCTTATATTGTTTTTTGGTTTTATTCTGTAATACAGTAAGTATCCTACTTTTTTTTTTTTTTTTTTTTTTTTTTTTTTTTTTCCAGCCTCTTGTAAAAAAGCAAGGTAAGGTTGCATACAATTGACCTAAGTGGTTCGACCCTTCTCCGGACCCCGCGCATAGCAAGAGTTTTGTAGCATCGGGCTGTTTTTTTTTTTTTTTTTACTTGATAATCACACTATAATATAAAATTCTTTTTTTTCTTTTTATATTATCATTTGTTAATCTGAAATGTTTCTGTAACAAATAACTTTGATTTGTTTCATTTTTCATTTCTCACATTTTTTATTTGTAATTAATTAATTTCTCTACCAAAATTTTCAACATTTTTTCTATCTGACTATTCATTTCTTCAAATTTTATAATCTCAACTTTCTCTCTAGTACACTTCTATCTCTAAATTAGTTTTTAACAATGTTTTCTCTATAATTGACTCTCTCAATAATGTATAACTTATTTGCATAATTTTATATGCGGTATTTTTTTCTCTTGAAAATTCTATATGTAGACATGTGTCCTCTCTATATTTTTTTTGAAAATTATTTATTTATTCTCTCTAAAAATATTTTTTTAAATATTTATCTTTCAATAATTTTTTATATTTAATTATTATTTATTTTTATTTTGGAAGTGAATTAAAAAACAATTCCTACAAAAAGAGTCTCATTTACTTCCTTAGAGCATCTCCAACAGAGATGCTATCCCCTGTGCCATTTCCCAAATGGCATTTTTGAAGTGCGAAAACAGCTCCAACGGCTGTGGCATATGGTGTGCCATTTTTGGCACAATAGACCTATGGAGTAGCAACAGAGACTGTTGGAGTAGCCAGCAGTCTGAAATTTGAAATCCAAACCCCAATTTCAAAAAAAAAAAAAAAAAAGTGTATAAATTCAGAACATGTAGAAACAAGCAAATGAAAATCATACCAATCAGATCTAAAAGCATCGCAAGTCTGAATCGCAAGCTGCCGGCTCCGTCGCGACGCAATCGCTGTCTCCGCAAGCCGCCAGCAATCGCAACCGTCACAACCATCTCCACAAGTCGCCATCGCAATCGCAATCGTCGTCTTCGTAAGCCACCATCGCAATTACCGTCTTCGTAATCGTCGTCTTCGCAATCGTCGTGTGTGTGTGTGTGTGTGTGTGTGTGTGTGTGTGTGTGTGTGTGTATTTTGATTGGTTTTAGGAGAACTAGGGCAAAACACCCATTTTTTGTGCTGTTGTGTGATGTGATCAGGCAGGGGTTGTGTTAATTTAGATTATGGACTGGCTAATTGAATTAGGGAATCGACCGTGTTAATTTAGATTATGGGCTTGGGTTATGGTTTGGTTAACTTAATTTAGATTAGGGAATTTGGGTTGGGTTATGATTTAGGCTAATTAAAAAATTATTAATTTATCAAATTCAAACTACATGAAAAACACATAATACTAATACAAATTCAAATTCAAATTACATGAAAAACACATAATACTAATACAAATTCAAATTCAAACTACATGAAAAATACATGATACTAATACAAATTCAAATTCAAATTCAAACTACATGAAAAATACATAATACTAATACAAATTCAAATTACTACTCTGTCCCATAACGTTGCCATAGGTTTTCCACAAAATCATTCTGGAGCTGGGAATGACTTGTTGCAGATCGAATTTCTTGTGTGGCTTCAACAAAAGTTGAAAAATCTAGAGCATGAGCATGAGACACATCGAGAGGTGGATTTGTGTCACTTCTGTCAAAGTCGATGTTACCAATTGCTCATTCATCCTCAATGATCATATTATGCATAATTACACTTGCTTTCATAATATCTACAAGCATTTCCTCATCCCAAAAACGTGCGGGGCCACGCACAATTGCAAAACGAGATTGGAGCACTCCGAAAGCACGTTCTACATTTTTCTTGGCTGACTCTTGTGCCGCAGCAAAATATTTTTTCTTCAAGCCTTGTGGGCAAGAAATTGTTTTCACAAATGTTGACCAATTTGGATAAATACCATCAGCTAGATAATATCCCATTGTATAATCATGCCCATGAATATTATAATTAACAACGGGGACACGCCCCTGGATTAGTTCATAAAAAATAGGAGATCAGTTAAACACATTAATATCATTAAGTGATCCCGGAAAGCCGAAAAAGGCATGCCATATCTAGAGATCTTGTGAAGCAACAGTTTCCAAAATGATGGTTGGTTCATGACAATGACCAGTATACATATCTTGCCATGCGGTATGACAATTTTTCCACTTCCAGTGCATACAATCAATGCTTCCCAACATTCCTAGAAAACCACGATTTTCACTAAGGGATAGCAATCGGGAGATATCATTGCTATTTGGTGCTCTTAAGTACTCATCACCAAATATTGCACCAATTTCTTTAACGAATCGCTTTAAGCTCTGTACGGCAGTGCTATCTCCAATCCTGACATATTTATCTACAGAATCCGCTGCATTTCCATAAGCAAGCATCCTAAACGCAGCTGTTACCTTCTGAAGAGAAGATAAACCTAAAACTCCAGCAACATTTCTTTTATAGACAAAATATAGATTATATCGTTCAACTTCATCAACAATTCGACAAAACAGAGAACGACTCATACGAAACCTCATTCGAAATAAAATTTCATTATATACAGGAGATTTAGAGAAATAGTCATGAAAAAATCTTTCATGACCAGTTATTCGATCACGAAAGATAGAATTATGACTAGGGATATAACCAAGTTGCGGTGCATTTTGACGTACGCGTTGATCTGCTATAACCACCCTTTCTAATAGCTCGAATTCTTCATCAGAATCATCATCACTATTGAGGAGATCTAATATGTTGATGAAGGTGGGATAATTAGACATGAAATGATATTTGCAGGGAATGTGTGAAAATGAGAGAGAAAATGAGTGTATGGATTTGTATTGGTAGGAATATGTGAAAATGAAAGAGAAAAATGAGTGTATTTATAGATAGTTTGGGAGGCAAACTAAAATTTCAAGATTGAAATTTGACGGTTAAGTTGAAATCTAAAATTTCAATTTTGGAGCTTTATTTTGAAACCAAAGTTTATGATTTGGAGGTAAAATTGAATCTAAAATTTTAATTTTGGCACTTTACTTTGAACCAAAATTTTAGATTTGGCGGTAAAATTAAAATAAAAAAATTATAATTTTTGTGTTTTAGTTTAAAATAAAAAATTATACCCTTTGGTGTTAAAAAAAATTTAGATTTAGCGGCAAAATTTAAATCGAAAATTTGAATTTTTGTACTTTAGTTAATTATACTTTTTGGCGGATTAATTAAAATTTAAAAATTTAATTAATTTTAATTTTTACGCTTTAATTTGAAATTAAAAATTAATATTTAGCGATTAAATTGAAATCTCAAAATTCAATTAAATTAAGGAAAAATCGATGAAAAGTCTATTTTTTAAAGTCTAATTGGTGAAAAATATTTTTATGTTATTAGCTTTTGATTTAGTCCTTTAAGTTAGATTTCACTTGTATTTTTGTCCTGCATTGTAGGAATTGTAGGAATATTGCAGGGATTGTAGGGAGCACTTGGTGAGTACATTCGTTTTTTATGATGAATTCTGTTACATGTAACTAATATTAGTTACAATTTCATAATTGTTACTTTTCACATATATTTAGGTATTTTTGGTTATATGTACTTTAGTTACATGTTACAATTACATATATATGTATAATATTTTATGAAATAACTGAAAAATATTAATTTTTTTTTAGTTATATATTAGAAACATGTAACTAAAAAGTTACATATTATTGGAATATATAACTGAAAAATCAAATTTTTTAATCACATATCAGATACATGTAACTAAAAAGTTACATATTATTAGAACATGTAACTGAAAAATATCAAACTTTTTAATTACATATCAGAGACATATAATTAAAACGTTACATATAATTAGTTACCTGTAACTAATTATATGTATTTTGTGTAATTTTGTGACATGCATGTAACAATTTTTTTACACACAGAGTTGTTAAATGTAAAAAAAAAATATAATTACATGTAACTAATATAATAATATTACACACAAAGTAGTTACATATAACTGGTGTATGGTTATCACGTGTGCAAGACTTCTGTCTTTTTAAAATAGATGGGACTAAATAATTTTTTTTACCATTTCTAGAATTTTTGATCAATTAGAACTTAAATGTAAGACCTCTCACTCATTATTCTTTAAATTAATATGTTAATTTTAGTTTTTAATTAAAAAATGACACACTCAAATTATATATCTTTTAGAGTGTTTTTTTTCTGGTGTGCCATTTGTACTTTTGGGCACACCAAATTTTAGCACATCTCGGAGATGTTCTCAGTTGAAAAGTCTCCGTTCCATTGCGTCTGTTGTGTTCGCGTCAAACCCAGGTGGGTCTGCTCTGCACATTTCTTTCTTCAGAGGTTAACCTTCGTGGCTCTTCATTCCCTCATTTCTTCTATCACTCCTTTCCAGAAAGCCTAAAGGCTCCTCCCCTTGTTTGACTCGCGCTCCAGCAGTAGCGATATAGCCACGGTGACCCAGGTACGTTCCCCCCTCTCTATCTCTCCCCTATCCATCTCCTCTCACCCTTTTACCTTTAATTTGTGTCTTTTCACCTGTAGTAGTCACCACATTGCAAATCTCACTCTCTCTTCCAGTCTTCCTTTCAGCCATTATCCTCAAAGCCGTAGCCCATCACCAAGAATGTCAATCGTCCTACCGCACTGTCGTTTCCTCTCTGTTCCGTCTCTTTCTATGGATCGGCTACAAGTTTCACCGCTGACCACCATCGTATGTACGTTCTTTCTGTCTCCCTCTTACTCTTTTTCCATTTTCGTTTGTCTCTCTCTTCGTGATCTTGATCTCTCAATATAATTTAAAATACAAAGAAGTCCACTGTTGAGTGCTTACAGGTTACAACTCCGCATTTTGAGAGTAAATGTAGTGGGATTTGTATGATTAAATGTACCAAATGAAATGGATTTGATTTTTCTTAATTTCAGTCGCTTCATATAATAGATTTAAAGTATCGGCGGGCAAGTAGGTAACGCCAATAAGTAACGGGTTTTTGCCCTTTGTTACCGGGTCGATAAATAGGTTGCAGACCGATTCACCCCTTAATGCCATGTAACGGTACCTTAATGGCCCATAAGGGGACTGACTGCCATTGGCTGTTACGGTTGATTCTGCATATCAGTGTTCATATAACTCTCTTTGCTCACCTCCACACACCCAGCCCTTCTCCATCACTCCTCCAACTCAGCCAGCCAAGTTTCGGCCACATCCCGGCTATCTAGCCCTCCTCCACTCCATTTTTTGGCCAGATCCAAGCCCTTTTGTCCATTTTTGGCCAGATCCAAGTATTTTTAGTGGAATTTCTTTATCAAAACAGTGGGATTTCTCCATTTTCGGGCATGATCTGTAAGTTTTTTGCATATATTTTAAAATTTTGCATATATTCAGTTATATTTTTGCCCATATTTGGTTTAATTTCAGCCCTACAAACAATTTCTGCCAATATTGATTTACAATTTTATAGTTTTATTATGTTTTTGTAACATATTTTTCATTAAATATTGTGCTTCTTATTTTTTCAAGATTGTTCAGTACGACAATTCTTAATTTCTATTTTTTGTATTTTTTTATATTTTTAATGTGTTGTATTTTTAGTTAAATGTCATAATATTTATTATAATGTGTTTATTAAGGGTTAAATGAGAATTACTGAATTTTTGAAAATTTTCTAGTGATTTAAAAAAATTCACGATTGTTATGGCCAATTCCTATTACAGATAGGCCGATACTCTTGATACCGTAACATTGCGACCGCCGATATCGTGATTTAAAACCTTGATATACTAACCCATTTTTGAATGGCTGTAAAGTTACAACCTATGACCACTTCCTCACTCATTATCTTGATCTTTTTTGGAATTAATCTTCTTAGGGTCCGTTTAGATTGAGAGAAATGGAGAGAAGTGAAGAGAAAATTATTAATTTTGAAGAGGAGAGAAGATAAGAGAAAAGAGGAGAAATGGAGAGAAAATGTAGCCAATGATCATAACCCTTAATTCCGTCATTACTTTTTTAAACATGGTATTTTATAATGGGCCTAAGGCCGATTATTAATTCATTCTTATACCCATGTAGTCATTTAAGTTTATAGAAAAACCCAATTGGCATGTGATAATTGTTTGCTGTACAATAACATTTACATCCATCATTCATTATGTTGCTATTGATATTGTTGCTACAACAACATTTGCATCCCAACATTCATTATGTTACTTTTAACATTGTTACTGGGCAATAACATTCGCACCCTCCTATTTATTATGTTGTTGATGTAGTGAGCGAATATGTATTTGAGTTTATTTTAAATAATAAATATATAGGTGATGTTTTTTTAATATGGGCTTACAAGTAGGGGCCTATTTTAATTTTAATGGTAAAAATGAGGTTTTCTTTAATTTTTCCTTTTAAAAAATGGGGCAAAATAGTCGTTTTACTAATAATTTTACTCTCTCTTCTTTTCTTTTAATGAGATTAGAGAAAAATAAATAAAATTCTCTTCCTTGTCCCCTTTTCTCTTAATACAGTCTCTCCTCTTCTCTCCATTTCTTTGGATCCAAACAGACCCTTACTTTTCTCCAGTTTGTTTTCTAGGCTTTTATTGGTATTGATGCTCTAAGTGTGTCATAATTGTTAGAAGGAAGCTGCGTCAGCAAGTCATCAAGATTCAAACTCAATCAACATTAAGAAACCAATTAGCGGATGATTTGGAATTCATTACTCAGCGGGAGAAGGTAAATTTGTTGAATATGTTCTTCACTTCTAGAAGTGTATTATTATTTTTTTTTTTTCTAATATATTCTTCAAATGTGGGATATAACGTATCAATAATTATTCATGTATTCGTTTAAGTTAATGCAATATTAAAATTTAATTCTTTTGCTATATGCATATGTCACATTTTTAACTGCATGAGACTAAATTTTTACAAAAATAGTTTTTTTCTTTTCAAAACAGTGGCTTTGGTTCAGTGAATTACTAGCCAAAGTGAGGTATGTTTAGTTGTTAGATATAATTCCTTAATTTTATTCTACATCCGAAACTTATGGACAAAGCTCAACATTTTACTATTTATAGTCATGGAAAATAGAAATTGGAGACCATGTTGTGGTTCGATAATTATATATATATATATATATATTTTTTTTTTTTAAAGTTGTGTTCTTGGTTTAAAAGATGTGTTGCCAATGATATAGGTGTAAAATATTTCATGTTAAGTTCAAATCCGAAAGGCCTATTCCCTTTTATTAAACTTGATAATGTATAACCTAATTTTGTTCTTTTCTCTCATTACAATCATAATATGTAAAATCTGTAGCCATAGATTTTTGGTTGAATGTTTAATTTGTATTAATTTGTACTCTCCGGTGAACGGTGGTAGTGGTCTGACAACATTTTTCAGCACCGCATGCTGTCTCCAGCGTCCGATTTCTTGGATTCGCACCCGGATTCTGGAGATTGCGTGGCGGCAACAATGGTTTTTGGCGACCTCGTGGTGGCGTCTGTGGTGGTTTTTGGCTCTATCAACTACCCAGTGATGTCATTGTGTCATTTTTTGTCCCTCTGATCAATGGTCAAGCTCTGACTTTATATTTGGTTATTTTTCTTTTTACCAGCTTTTTCTTTTGCCCCCGTGTTTGTGCAATGATTTAATTTGTTGGGAAATCATAAAATCTTCTTCTCTTGTGCCCTTATTTTTGTGCGGTTGCCATTCGTTTGTACTGTTGACACACCTCCTAACTGTTAACGGTGGTTGTGTTTTTCTGGCTTTTACATGAATGGGTATGGCGTTCCAAGCTTCTCGCTTCAAGTTTCCTTGTTATTCCTCAAGTCCCTCAGCTCTCTAGTTATGTCAAATCAAAGATTTTGCTGATTTCTTTCAATATAAGTTGTCAATGGTACGTGAAACGGGTATGTAGGGGTGATTCCCTATTTTGTTGAAAACTACTATTGGTTGTCGGCCGTGGACTTTTGTGTTGCCGGGGCCGATGACGGTGCTCTTACTGTGTATCTCGATGTTGGTGCCCAGGGTAAGGAAATGGCTGTACATGTCTGATTTCAGTTAGAGCAAGACGATTTTCCGTGCTATCATGTTATCTTCAGTGCCTATTCTACGTCAGCTGGCTGTTAGGGCTACTGGATTAGTGTTTAGACCTTAACAATGCAGAATTAGGAATTGGCTCAGACTAGCCGCATTTTTAAACCAGGCTTGGTGTAGTGACACGCACCAAGGCATCAGTAGCAAAATGACATGGGCTTTGTGTGCTTTCTAACTAGATGTGGTGCATGCAGAATGCTACTAAGGTATTCATACGAAAAGGCACGGAGGTTGACCCGAGTAGGCACAAGTGTTGGAAGAGGACAAGAGTAGGTTAGCAAAACATCGGTGTGATGGGGCCAAGTTGGGGTAACTTGGCATGAACGTGGGTGCGTTCGGCTAATCCAAAGGCATTTTGATGTGTATTGCTCCACTTCAATTATTTTGCTACCCCTCCCCTGGTAGACCCTCGGCTTGGGTGTGAACCTTGTGTGCTAGGGAATGTCGGCACAACAAGGTAAGGCATGACTTACACATGATGAGAATGTTAGGTTATGGCTTACCCAAGAATCTTGGTTTGGTGTGCAAAACTAGGGTGTGGGCGCGTCAGCATGGCAAGCCGTTGGGGTGTTACTGCAGAACGAAGATGGAATGGGGTGGGTGCAAGGTTAGCTGGACAACTTAGTGTTGTGGGACTTAATTAATGTGCGTGTAGTTGGCTAAGTAAGGGCCAATTGGAAAATGTGCCTGTCATGTGGGGGTAGTTACATGAATCTGGCCACAAATTCTACAGGGTAATTGACACGCATTCTTGACTAGACGCTTGTTCAACATGTCTTGGCCCATGAGCCTAGCAATTGTGGGTGTCAACTACCTTCTTCCCTCTTTAAAATTAGATTTGTGAATCAGGGTTTAATAGTGGGAGTTGTTCCTGCAATCCTTGACATAATTTTGTTGTATGTTCCTTATTTTCTTGAGTTATAAGAGGAAGGTTGGCTTTGGCCGTATGTGTATTGCATTTTCATACTGTTTCTATTCCGCGTGTGTGTTGGGTTGTCTTGACATTTAACAATAGGCGTTGCGGACTGATTGGTGTGCAATCAGGCCATCACATGTGTGAAAATTTCAGGCACGGAATTGGACCTATGACAATTAGACAAGTCTCTCATGTCCATAGATGCATCAAACGCATTGATCGGCTAACATCATGGAAGTCGTTTCGTCCACCCAACAGGTCAAACTTTAGCGATACTCGTCAGGTCTCAGTTTGCTTTGTTCTCGATGCCCGACAGAACTCTTGCAGTCACTTTCATCACTTCGTGTGGTGAATTTACTTTTAACATTCAACTACGATGTGTATCATGGATCTACCGGTCTTGGGGTGCGCCTTTGATACAATTAACCTTCCGGCAGGCGTGGAAGATATTTTAGCATCCTGCATGATGCCTACTATCTGCGTGTGCATTTTACTTTGAGTAAGAAGGTGTTATGGTTTGTGGTCACGTTACTAGTTTGGCGACTATCATAAAGAAACTAGCGGATTTTTGTGAGGTGAAAACGCTGATGGCGTTTTCCTTGTCGCATGGTCATCAATGTTTGTCCAGCTTAGCAACCTGGAAGATCTACCCGATTGTCTATGGGCACCGTTGTTACCCTCTCCTTACTATGTTTAAGTCTAAAAAACTTGTTATTGGGTTTTTGAAGTCTCCTGGAATGAGTAATAGGAAGAAAATTTTGGGCTATATTGAAAATATTGCGAAGACTTCAAAAATGCCTCAAAATTACATTTTTTAGAAGAAGCCAAAAACAGAAGGCATTTGTGTCCAAACGGCTGCTGGAATGACCTTCTAGACCATCAAGAGCCTGGACAGGAACCATCCAAATGGCCAAACAAGGTGTCTGGCTGACAGAGTGTCTGCCTGCCAATCGTTTGGACGGTAGGGTTGACTGTCCAGGCACCTCCAATGAAGATTCAATGGATTTTTAGTAAAATTTCAAAATTTCAAATTTTTTACTCCTATTTTGGTTTGGAATAGGTTCAAATTACACCTGGGTTGTTGGTTTTAGTGTTTTCCCTGTTATACAATGTCTATATAAACCAAGGTCAACTTTTATGGTTATATTATAAACCAAGGAGCAAGAGCCGTGCAAATAGATAACCATATTACCTTAAGTAGTTGAGCCCAATTCTGTAGTGTTGCCCATCTTCTAAGCATATAGGAACTGGAGACGCTCAATGTTGAGTTCAGGCCCCTGACAGCAAGGAACGATCCCGGATGCTATAATCTTCTCAAGGATATTAGCATCTTCATTAAGACAGCCAATAGGTACCTTGGTTTTGTTTTTCCAGGACTCATCGACGCACAATACCTTTATTATTTTATCAATGGCAGGAAAACCTTCAAGCAGGACTGTAACATAAACAGAGGTGGTCTCTAAGGCTTGTACCCCTAAGTTTGGAGATGCTCTGGGGAGACACTGCAATAGTGTGACCTCTAAAAAAGGTACGAGACATGGGGTTTTACCCAAGAATGAAATTAGAATAAAACTTAATAGGCATGACTAGTGCACATGCATATCCTGACAATAAACTGATCCCATCACAACCAATTAAGACAGTGAGCAGAGATGCTCTGGGGAGACACTACAATAGTGTGACCTCTAAGAAAGGTACAAAATGTGGAGTTTTCCCCAACAATGAAAAGCATGGCAAGTGTGCACATGCATGTCCGAAGAATAAACTGATCCCATCACAACCAGTTAAGACAATGAATAGTTGAGTGCACCTCAGAAATAGAGACTGGAGGGGAAAAGCATTATAATGATCCCTTTCGTTTTCCCAAAAAGAACAAGTCAGGCACAAGGGGCACAAGGCTGTGAGGTGAAGAAACTGCAGGCTCGGATTGGGAAGATAAAACCTCTGATTTCCCTTTTTCCTAGGGTGTGGAGCCATAAGGGAGGCCAAGGCGAAGAGTATATAAAGAAGGGCAAATTACAGTTTTTGGTCCTTCTACTTGTAGCATTTTTTTATGTGGTCTTCCAACTCAATATTTTTTTCGATAAACTCCTTTAATTTGTCACCGTTATTTTAAGAGGCCATTCCGTTAGAATTAGTGTTAATTTTGATTGGAAAAATTACATTTTACCCCCAAATTTTGATTGGAAGAATTACACTTCACCCCCATATACTTTAAGGAAGCAATACTTTATGTACTATGAAAATCCATACTAAACACCTATATATTTTTTTTTTGCCACTTTTATTTTTGTCTTTTTTTTTTTATTTTTTTTTTGGGTTTTTTTGCTTTTTTTCTTTTTTCTTTTTCTTTTTTGTCTTTTTTGGTTTCTCTTTTATTTGCACAAAATTCTAAAATGAGTTATGAGCTAAAATTTGAGACCAATTAATTTTTTTTTGTTTTGTTGTTTTTCTTCACTTTTTTTTTTCTTTTTGGTTTTCTCTTTCTTTGTTTTTTTTCCCTTATTTTCTTTGATATTATTTCTTTTCATTTCGTTTTTCTCTATTTTCACAATAGAATTGGAAAAATATAGACTTTGCCTATTTCAATTTTTAATTATTTCCCAAAATAGAATTGAAAAATTCTACATTTTTTGCAAAACCAACGCAACTAACATCTTAAGTGGAAATTTGTCCCCTATCGGTTGAACTTCTACTAATAAATTTACCATTTTCTCTTTACTTTTGCAAATCTATTTGGAGACTAATTAAAAATTTAAATAGGTGAAATCTAGATTTTTCAATTTTATTATGAAAAATAGCGAAAAAATTAAATAAAATGTAAGAAAACAAGAGAAAAAAGAAAAATCAAACAAAAAAGAGAGATATAACAAATAAAAACAAATAAGACCACAAAAAAAAAAAAAAGAAGGGAAAAATATATGAAGGAAAACGGCAAAATATTTTTTTAAGTAGTCCCAAATTTCAGCTTATAAGGCCACATCATTTTAGAATTTTATAAAAAAAGACAAACAAATAAATAAAACAATTAGGATGAGTACTTCCTGATGATCACGTTGCCTCGCAGGCTATAATCTGGGATCATTTAATAATCTTTAGGTACTTTTCCTTGCAGTTCTTAGACGGTGGATATTCTAATTTGGAAGCATGAATACAGAACTGGCTTCTGGATCCTTACATTTGAAGCCAGTTGTTACTTTTACTGGGACAGTTGCAGAATGTAAAGTTGGCCCTTCAGTTGGTGCAGTTGATATTGGTGCAAGTGAAGATGCATATTTTTTTCGTGTTGCCCTTCCTGGTGTAAGGAGCAAAAAATGTGAGTCTCTCTCTCTCTCTCTATCTCTCATAAAGAAAGTCACCTCGCAGGTAGGTTTACTTGGCCGTATTTAGTGATAGCTTTGATATTGATGGGAATTGTTTCAATGGTCTCCATCGAATGCATATTTAGGTACTTGAATTGCTTTTATTCCTGAGTAAATATATTATACTATGAATTAGGGATAATTGGTCAATGCTCTGCATTCTACTCCATGATTTGCCCTATTTTAATGTTAAGTTGATTAGAAGTTCAATGCTGTTCAATTACTAAGCTAATATCAATAGCACTGCACAAATGAAAAGTTTTAAGTTTTAGCTACACAAAAAATTAGTTTAATGATAGTAAATTCAGTGTTACTCGGTATTAGAAGCACCCTCCTTTAATGCATCTGTTATGGCTTATGTGAATCAAACAAATATGAGAAGAGTATCAACTTGGTATTTGCGCAAGCAGTTATTAAGGATAAAATCTAATGATAGTTTAACTACCACAACTTGTGTAAAGAGGATATTTGACTAATTTAAAGTGTCCATATAGATTTAGGCATGGTTTTGTAATTTTTTCTAAAAATAAGAAAAAGTAAAATACTTTTTTGAAAAGCAAAATGTAGTTGTCTTTGGTTTCTTGAGATCAATGGATTAGGACTTCCTCACCTACTATTTTTAATAATTTATATATTTAGAGATCAATTATAGAGATAATATTGATTCGTAAAAATATTTTGTTTGTCAAATTAATTTCTTGATTTTTGAAAAGTACTTAAAAAAATTGTTACCATACAGTGTCTTATGAATTTTACTCTAATTGTATCAGGTAATTTAAGATGTCATATTCAAGTGGATGGGAAAGTGCATATAGAGGGAGTGATTGATGGATATTGGAATGATGAAGAACTAAAAAACCAGCAACTCTGCCCACCAGGACCCTTCAAAGTTTGCTTCAATTTGCCTGGACCTGTTGATCCCAGGTTATGTTCCCCATATTTCAGGTCAGACGGTATCCTGGAAGTCGTCGTATTGAAATACAGAATACCGGTTATTGCTACAGATTGGATTCCATCGCGATGATGACTGATGTTCTTGCTCGTGCTTGTATTTTTCAATTTATTGCATTGTACTATTAAGTTCTGAATTATGATTCAATTTATGTTACCAGAAATGTTAACTCTCTTAATGGAACTATCAGGGACTCTGTCCAATGCACGTATTTGATAATGATGTATGATAAAATAGTTTAAACCTTAAACGTCATTTCTCAAGTCTTGTTATTTTTATAATATCTAAAACATTATATATTTTTTTAGTTCAGTTACTACATCTTTTATCCTATTTTGTTAATAATAACATAATATTTTGGATTTTATAATTCAATACATTCACGTGGTTTGGAGTGTATTTAAATGTATGTACATTCAAGCAATTCAAATGTACATTCAAGCAATTTTACATTAAGGTGGTTTGGACCAAAGAGAAAGGTGGAGGGGGGATGAATTGAGTAGTGATAAAAATTTAATCAGTAAATTCAAATGCAAGATTGATTATTATCTTATTAAGCAGTGGAAATATGTTTAACTAAGTGGACATCCAAACAATCAAAAAAGTAATAATGCAGCACACAGATTTATCTTGATTCGGCAAGTTACTCTTACTTACGTTCAGTCCCCCAAGCTTCACAAGGATTTCACAATTTACTAACCTTTTGATTCTTTTCCTAGGTAGGAACTAAACCCTTACAACACTGATTCTTTTCGCAGGCTCAGAATCAAGCAATACAGCACTGATTCTTTTCACAGTCTCAGAATCAATTTATCATACTTTCACATTATTACACTTATCCTTTTCACAAATTTAGGAAGAATCATCTCTCATTCTAATTCTATTATAGGAAGAATCAAACCTAATATTTTAAAAGGTTAAAGATTAATCTAATCTTTTTCACATGCTAAAGATTAAACTTTAATCCTTTTTTCATACTAAAGATCAAATCTTAAATTTTTTCTTAGGTTAAAGATCAAAACCTAACTACCTAAATTAGATACTGTCCCAAATATGTCTAATCCACTCAAACTTGTAAATAAAAAAAAAATTAATTGTTTCTTCTTATAAGGAACTTTTACCACCTCAATAAGGTATCCTCAATTAATATTCCGAAATATTACATGATAGATTCTATTGTGAGGCACAAATCTGATTTAATCAATTTAATGCACAAATAGCAAATAATCAGATTTATCAAACAAAAACAGTTTTGAAAGGTTTTCACGATATTAGATTTAAAAATGATTTTTCTCATAATACTTAATCCTAGCAATTAAACAAGTAAACTAAGAAAACAAATTAATTAACTTGGAAAGATCTCACTGTAATTTCTTGAATACAATTATAATAACTCAGTAATGAACACAAACCGGTGACAAACTTTTCGCTCTTTGATAAAGAACTCTTTTAATAATATCTCTTATAAATTTCAGCGTAAAAAATCTCTCTTACAATAGCCAAAATCTGAATGTTCTTAATTAATTAATTTGAAAAATGCAAGTCTCTTTATATAGACCTTTAACTAGACTTCTAACGGCTAGTTTTCAAATTCGAAGACTTTAAATGACCCTTTGATATGCACATATCATATACTTTCAAAATAAGTATGTTTTAGATAAAAATACTTTTAGAAAAGTTCGATTTAGTCCCCAAAACTTTTTCAATTCAAAATCCTCAAGAATAGAAAGTAGTTTTATCAAGTCAATTAAAAGAATAATTAAATACATGGACCAAATAATTAGAAAATGAATAATATATGATATATATATATATATATATATATATATATATATATATATATATATATATATAAGTAAAACATTCAAATCCCTTAAAAAAACACTTTTAAAATCGTTAAAAACGAGGATATTTGGCTAAAAAACCAAGATAGTCAAAGATTTGACTTATGACCGTCAGTTGACCGATCCTATTGCCGGTCGACTGCCCCTGTGAAACGATCCATATTTTGACCATTGTACTGCCTTGTTCAGTTGACCGACACAATGGTTGATTGACGGAATCCTCCAAAAAGTTTCATTTTTTTTTACTACTGGGATGGTTAGTCGACCGATCCTATCCGTCGGTTGACCAAATTGGCCAGTAGGTCACCCATTTAGCTTCCATCTACTTTTTTTGTTAGTCGACCAACCCATTTCATCTGTTGACCAAATTAACCCCAAAACACATCATTTTAAGTGTTAAAACCCGTTTTTCAAGTAGACCCTTAATCAAAAATATTTTTAAGATTTAACACTTCATAAAAATAATTTATAATCCTGAATTTATCACTTATGATTACGACGCACATAAGATTTATCTATTTTAAAGTGTCGTGCGTGATCCTAATGCATTAAAAACATAAAGGTAATGAGTTGTTTTCACCTAATTGTCTTCAATATCTTCAATACTTTAAAAATCTTCATTAGCTTCATTTTGCACTCGTCTGGAATTCCATTGATTACCTCATGAATTCTTCATTAAATCTTTTTCAACTAATTCTTTACCTATAAAAATTTAATCTGAAATAACTCAATAAAAACGTTAATTTCATAAAATATCAACGTTTTATTGTCCATCAAAATATTAGGTTTAATAATCTTTCCCTTTTTGATGATGGCAATCAACTTTGATATTTTCTAAAAAATAATGTAATCACGCTCCCCCCTAAATTCGAGGACTGTTTTTTTCAACTTGTTTAAGCATCGTTAATGAGAAACATAAACATTTCAAAAACGATTTACAGTATTGCACAACACATAATACAACTTCTCCCCCTTTGTTATCTCAAAAAGTGGGGATGAATGATCAAAATATTATTCCAAGCGTACATTGTTATGCCTAGACATGCCTAAGCCTCGGATAATTTTCATAAATTGATCTTCAGCTAGAGATTTAGTAAAAATATGGGCAAGTTTATCAGAAGTATCAACATATTCAATAGTAACATTTCATTTCTAAATATGATTACATATAAAATGATGACGTATCTTTATATGCTTAGTTCGTGAGTGCTGTGGTGGATTCTGTATATTCTGTATCAATTGTAGATAAGATAGTAGAATTCTGTTTTTTTCTAGACCAAGAAACTAAGGCATGTCCCAAGAAATGGCATGAACCGCTTGTATTTTTACGCTCAACTTTGTATCTAGCAAAATCAGCATTGAAGTAACTAATCAATGTAAAATCACTCCCTCTAGGACATCATAATCCTAGATCACTAGTTCCTTTTAAATATTAAAAGATTCTTTTGATAATTGTTAGATGTGATTCTTTCGGACAAGATTGAAATCTTGTGCACAAGCATACACTAAACATAATATCAAGTATACAAGAAGTAAGATACAACAAGCTACAAATCATATCTTGATACATTGTTTAGCTGACCTTTTTGCCCATATCATCTTTTTCTATTTTTGTACCTGTTGCCATGGGAGTTTTGTATTCTTTAGCACCATCAAAACCATACTTTTTCACTAACTCCTTGGTGTACTTAGCTTAATTAATAAAGATTCCTTCTTTATTTGTTTGATTTGTAGCCCAAGAAAGAACGTTATTTCTTCCATCATACTCATTTCAATTTCGACTTGCATAATCTTGACAAACTCTAGAAAAATCTTTATTAGTAGAATCGAAAATGATATCATCCATATATATTTGTACCAATAAGATGTCAGATTTAGTTTGCCTAACAAACAACGTTATATCACTTAGACCATGTCGAAAACCATTTTCAATTAAGTATCGGCTAAGTCTCTCATACCAAAATCGAGGAGCTTGTTTGAGTCCATACGAAGAGTTTCTTAGTTTAAAAACATGATTTAGTAATTTATCATTTTCAAAATCCGAGGGGTTGCTCCACATAAACTTCCTCAGTTGAAAAAACATTTTAAAAAGACACTTTTGACATCTATTTGAAATAGTTTAAAATTGTGTGAACATGCAAATGCTAATAATAGGATGAAAGTCAGGTCTAGGAACTAGAGACCAAATTTTATTTATCTCAAATTGAAGTAATTCCTCTTGCATTGTAGAGATTCAAGATTTATCATTTAAAACTTTATTAATAGTTTTAGGTTCAATTTGGGATAAAAATACAAGATTAACGATATCTCTAAGGGAGGACCTAGTATTTACATGTTTCTCGAAATTAACAATAATTTCTTTTACCGAGTGTCCTGGAACTATCTTTATATCTCGTGGTAAAGTCGTCCCTTCATTTTTGTGTACTTTATCCTTAAGATTTGATTTTTTTCCCTATTTCAACTCCTTGGTTCTTTTGCTTAGTCATTATAACATTAGCATTGCCTCCAAAAGTCACATAATCTACGTTTTTCAATGTTAAAGACGCAAATTTGGATTTGTCGCCTGTCATGTACCGAGAACAACTATTATTCAGGAACTATTTATCCTTTCCTAATGATTCTTTTAGAATAACCTCATCTCTAGTGGCCATTAGAGCCAACATGGATGAATTGTCGATACTTGATTTTTCAGAGCTGCTTGATTCCAAGTCATCCCAAATGGCTTTTATAGACTTTTTCTTACTCTTTTCCACCTTTTTTTTTTTTTTTTTTTTTTTTTTTTTTTTTTTTTTTTTTTCTTATTTGGCTTTGGACAATCAAATTGAAAGTGACTGATTTTGTGACAGTTGTAGTGTTCAACATTATTCATATTGAAAATTTTCTTTGCTCAGAATTTTCGTCGAGTCATCTTTCTAAAATTGTTGGTAAGAAGTGCCACATCCTTTTGTTCTTCACTATCAAGACTTATATCATCACTGTTACCGTTTTCCTCATTCTTTTGAGCTTTTAGTGCTAAGAATTTCTTTCTGCTGCTTCATGATCCATCCTCATATCCACGAATAACTGACTCATGGGTCATTAGGTTACCAATGAGTTTATCGAGATTGTATTTGGTGAGATCCTTAACTTTCTCGATTGCAGTTACTTTTGGTTCCCATACTTCCGTTAATGATCCCAAAATATTCCGTACTTTATCCTACATGGAATGCGACTTTCCAAGTACTCCAAGACTATTATTGATATTGGTGAATCTAGTGTACATCTCTCGAATTATTTTTGTATCACCCATTCTGAATAGTTCAAATAGATGGACCAAGGCATTGATTTTGTACTATTTCAATTGATTAGTTCCCTTATGTGTGATAGGTAATATATCATGTTGGCCCAGTGAGCTACCCAAGAGGGGGGGGGGGTGAATTAGGTAGATAAAAAAATTATCAGAGAAAATACTTCAAAAATCCAAATAATTAATTTTAATCTTAAATTAATTATTATCTTTATATAACAGCAGAAATATAATATCAACTAAGTGCACACCAAACAACAAAAATAAATAATAAAAAATAACTGCATATCAGAAATTATACTGGTTCACCAAGTTACTTTTGGCTAATTCAGTCCCCCGAACTCCACGGAGTGTCGCACCCAGTAAACTCAATATTCCTTTAAAGGTAGGAACCAAACCCTCACATTGATTCTTTTCATAAGCTCAAAATCAACCTTTACAAATTTATTTTCTTATGCTTAGGAAAAACTTCTACTTTTTACAAGCTCAAGAATTACCTAATTCTTTTTGTACCTTAGGTTAAAGAATCAAAACCTCACAAACACTCCAAATATCTTTTTACCCGGTAAGGATTGAACCGTTACAAAATTTTTCACAAATCAATTCAATTAAGGAAGAATTACTACCTCAATCTCTTTATAGGAAGAGACTGAAATCAGCTACCCTTTGATTAAATACTCCCAATAGTATTCAATCCGTCACTCAACTCTCCAATTACAAATTGATAAACAATTTTTCTCACTCGAAACTTCTACCACCCCAGATAAATTAGAACTAAATTAATATCCTAAAACTAGTGATAGAAAAGTGAGATATTCAAAATCTGATTTTAAACAAAAATTGGGTAGTACGTAATTGAGTACGTAATCAGATTTCTTCAAGAAATTATTTCAAAAATATTTTTCAATAAAAAATTCGGAAAGCAATTTCAAAGATCAAATTCCAAATAACAGATATAATCAAGCAACAATTAATATAAAGTAATTTAAAAATATCTCACCAGGATTCCACCGAAAATATAATGATTAGAGATAGCAATGAAACTTCAGATTGGTAGTAACAATAATCCACAACAAATATTCCTCAAGAATAACTCTCAGAAAATATCTCGTAATACACTTAGTATGATAACTCTTAGAAAGCTCAAAGGTTGAATAGCTCATAATAATTCTCTAGATGTGTCTCACTTAAATGAAAAAATGCAGATCTATATAAAAGGGCCCTCCAACGGCAAGTTCCCTTGAATCATGACGTTTAATTACACCAATAGACCTTTTATATTATTTTGATTCATTCATGATATAATTCACTCAAAAATATCTTTTAAAACTTTCAATTAAGTCCCTCAAATTTTTTCTTCAAACACAATTGAATAGGATTGAAAGAATTATACATACCAAATTGAGAAACATCGAAAATACTTGAACCATATCTATAGGAACACTTAGATATCATTTAAATAACAAAAAACACTTCAGATTCCTAAGATATCTCGGAGATCCTAACACTCGGAGATCCTAACACAAAAACAACTAGTAACGGCTACTTTTAGAATAAAATCCGAAATTCTACAAAATCTTGAAATAGTGCCATAAGTCAATTGACCAACGGTCACCTGTCGACCGATCGATTCAAGATTTAGCCAAGCCAAAAATTCTTTGCCCATCAGTCAACCTAGAGATTCAGAGAGTTTCACTTCTGGTCACAGGTCAACCTCCCTGTCGATTGATCGATTTAGAGAGTTCATTATTCAAGCTCTGGTCGACCTACCTGTTGACCAAGAGATTCATCAACTTCACCTTCTATGCTCCAGTCGACTTGTCAATGCTGAGAACTTCTTCTAAATTCGTTTTTAATCCATTTTCTTCAACGTTTTTGTCCCTTTAACCGATTTTTTTTTCTTAGTTAGCTCCACTAAATTCTTAAATTCAATTTTTAATTAATTATCAATATTTCGTTTTTCAATTACACATAGGAACAAATAATTTAACTAATTAGGATCCTATAAAAACCACACATATTTATAAAAAATCATTTTGTATTGTGTGTGATTCTAATTGAGATATTAAGAGTTAGAATTTAACCTGATTTGTTTTTCCTAGGTTCTTCAATTTCTTCAAACTCTTAATCTTCCATCATCTTTAGTATTGCCATAATATCTTTATAATCATTTTCATCACTGGAACTAATAAACTAAAATACTTAATCAAACCGTTAGTTCCACAAAAAATATCAACATTTAATTGTTCATAAAAATCTTAGGATCAACATATCCCACATTTCTTTCGCCAATTCACAACCTGAAACTCTGCTATACTCATTTGCATCAAAAGAATAAAATAAAAGGTTTATAGCTTGAACATTGATAGATAACTTTTGTTTATCAATCTAATCCACTCATTCTTTATTTTTTATTACTCCATTTTCATTTGGAACATACAGACCATCCTCGATGACCAACCAAACCTCATAGTTAGTTGCTTGTAGAAAGACATTCATTCTACCTTTCCAAAATACATAGTTATTGTCTGTAAACAAAGGTGGACGATGCATAGATTGTCCTTCAGCTAGAGTGTTTACGTGATGTGCCATGTGATCTTTTTAGCTAGGATTTTAAGCCTATCGAGCTAAACCAACTCTTATACTAATTGTTGGCTCAAAGATCTACCCAAGAGAATGGGTGAATTGGGTAGTGACAAAAATTTAATCAATAAATTCAAACACAAGATATAAATTTCCCTAATTGAGTATTATCTTGTTAAGCAGCAAAAATATGTTTAATTAAGTGCACACCCAAACAATTAGAAAAGCAACAATGTAGCACACAAAGATTTATCCTTACTCGAAAAGCTACTTTTACCTACGTCCAGTCCCTCAAGCCCCACATAGATTTCACAATCTAGTAACCCTTTGATTCATTTCCCAGGTAGAAACCAAACCCTTACAATTCTGATTCTTTTTGTAGGCTTAGAATCAACCTTTATAATATTGATTCTTTTCACAAGCTCAAAATCAACCTATCACACTCTCACACTATTACACTTATCCTTTTTACAAGCTTAGGAAGAACCTTCTCTCACTCTAATTCTATTACAGGAAAAATCAAAATCTTATCATTTAAAAGGTTAAAGATTAATCTAATTGTAATACCTTGAAAATTTATATTATGAAAATATCATTTTATATAAATTTAATATTTTTGGGATTGTTTTGTAAATTTATGGTGTAAATAATATTTTGATAATTTTTGGGGTTAAATGTTAATTTTAAATTGATTTTTCAAAGTTTTGGGACAATTGTGTTATTTAAAATATACTTTTAAGAGTTTTGGAATATAATTAATATTTTTTTTATTTTAAGGGGGGATATTTGTATAAATAATAAAAATAATTATATATATATAAAGATGTGCTGTCTTCATATAATGAAGACAACACATTAATATCAAAACATATATACATATACGATTACCACGTATATGTGTTATTGCTATTATAATAATAATTATAAGGAAAGTGATCATTATATTAGCGAAGAGGTATATATAGTTAGAGGTTTCTATATATATATATATATATAGATATATTAGGATATAATCAGGAGGAATGATGAATATATATTTGCATATATATGTTAAAAGTAATAAGGTTACAGGTATTAAAGGTTATATATTAATAAGTTTTTGAGTGCGAATGTATTTCGGTTTGGATTTCGGCTTCGGATTTCAAGTAAAATTTTTAACTCTTTTAATATTTGTATTTAATCTCTCTCTTGATTATGTGATTCATGCGAAAATTATCGTTAATTTTTAGTGGTTAGTTTTCATGAAATATTTAGCATTATTATGTGGAATTTATGTGAAAAACACGTCTATGTGTTTTTATTTGGGAATTGATTAAATACACGTATTAGAAGGGTTGAAGTTCTACTAAGCGTTGGCTTACAACCCCACAGTTTTGATTATAGAGCCGGTGAGAACAAAACGACCCCTAGAATTTTACTTAAATTTCTATTTGATTTGTAATAGTTGTATTTAATATTCACGGTTGTAAAATTGACGTGATAATTCGATAATTATAATTATCACTGTAGTTATAAAATTTAAAATATTTTTATAAAAGGAATTATTGATTACTCGACAATTAATTTAGATTTGAGTAGAATATATATAATAACATGTTTGTGACAATGATCAACACTTGAGTCTCAAATTTTATGCTTGTACTCCTGAAGTTTAACAGGATTCTTACATTGGTCCATTGGTTTCAATTTGCACATGATAACATGTTAGTATTAAAATTTACTTGATAAGTTGGGATTAAATATTAATTTATCTTTGTAATATTTGCATATATAATTGTTGTTGTAAAATATATTCGATTAATTAATAAATTTTTGGATTTTGTTAAATAAAATATTGGTTGTTCAGTTTTAGTATTAATTCTCTAAAATGAGAAATCTCGTGACGGCCCTGGAAACTCGGGTCGTTACTGGTGGAGGAATATTACGTCGCCACTTTCACCGCAAGTGTATAGGTCAAGTATTAGTATAGATGGGAAGGAGTAGAGGTTGTCGTATCCACAAGGATTGGTTGAGATTATTATCGAGTACTGCGATTGTCATAACCTAACTTTATCTAGGCGACATAAATTGAGTTTATAATTAATTAATATTAATACTAAGTTAATTAATTTAACTATACTAATATTATATTAAGATGTTTTAGGAAAATATTGCCTAGGGATTAACTTTGTTTACAAAAATGTATTTGGTCTCGTTTAGTTTATAATAACGGCGTTCAATCTATCTGACAATCTCTGTATCATAAACTCACTCGCCACTTCTCCCGAATGTAAGACGAGTGAATATGCGACTTCGCATCAATGAAAAAGTCCTCCCCAACATCTTAACGACACTAGGTTACATGAGTCTTGCTCTAACGTCATTGATTGCACACTTTCTAACTCTCTCCCGAGTTATTAGATCGTCGCGTAGTGTTTACCTTAGTCTGAATTCGAGGTTACCTCTCTCGAGTGTCAAACCCTGTATCCGCAAATTATCTAAACAAGTATAATATCAAAGAATAATGGTAAACACAATCAAAATAGCGAAGAACAACCATTAACGAAACACAAACTCAAACAAACAATAATTTTATAAAATATATTAATTCCTAAACAAAATCTGTTTAACTCATGGCTATAACTATTTATACAATTAGAACTGAGCTAAACATGCTCAACAACCTACCAAAGTTAATAAAATAAACAAAAAAATGAAAGAACTTAGTCATAGTCTGAAGATTTGCCGCTAAAACCATCCAACAATCGCTTATCTTTTATTGCATCGTGTTCTTCTCATTCAGAATTGGTTGAGCAAACCCCTAAACACTCTCAAAATATTAGGAACCCTAAGGGATCTCCTATAGCTGGGGGATCAAAAAGGAAGATAGAGAAAGGTTTAAATAGGGAGCAAAATATCTAACAACTATGCAAGTGACTGCCGTGGTAGTGGAATCATCGCCGCGGCGGTGAGTATGTTGGTTAAGCCACGGCCTTGGTAGTGGAATCAGGGACCATCTTGTTTTTTCACTGTCTCGGCGGTGGGTGTTAGTAACATTTTGGTCCTTCTTTGTATTTTAACCACCGCGGTGGTGGTTTGGACGCCGCGGCGGTGGACTGGTTTTCAGAATTATGCTTTTATGCTTGTTTTTCCACCGTTCGTTAACTGTTCTTGGTCTAATTTGATTGTTTATGATTCGTTTTCAACCCTTTTCACCCCTACACATACAAAAATACATAAAAATATATTCAAACGTAATAAACGTACTCGAAAACTAACAAATTTGTTTTGAAAATAGATAGGTAGATCACACCTATCAAATAACCACAAACTCGGAATTTTGCTAGTCCTCGAGCAAAACACCCACACAACACAAGAAAATATAAAAACTAATTATGAAATTAAAAACTAAAAATAAAAAACTAAAGACAATTATGTGCAAGATTTGAATATCATCTACCGGCCAAATGATTTTCTCCCTCATCGGCCCCCAATCTTATCAAGTTCAAGAATAAATCACACCATGTGGTGTTATAGAATTTTAACATTCGATGATAGTAAACGTCATTCTAGATCTGGTTAAAGTGTGTGTGATTAAACTCAAAAATACAACTATCCATTGATTAGATGAGATTATCCCTCAATAAAGTTCATGACTAAAACCTTTTAGGTATAAGAAATCCATAAGCCTGACCTGGGGTCTATTCTCCACTAATGTAGGCTCGGAGAAATCCAAGAAGATCATTAATACTTGATTCGATTTTGGGAAAATTTGGCCAAGGGTATATCGAAAATGGAAAACAGGTTAACTGTGTTAACTTGACGATACGCAAGGCACATGCTTAACACTCTCACACTCGAAATCCCATAGATAAATTGAAACAATCCTGAACATTCATTTACAATTAACGAACTCACTTGTAAAAAGAAACAGAAAATATAAATAATATATATATTTATAAATAAATACCACACCCCCAAACTCATTCGATTATTAGAATTTCACGGATGTGGTTAAAATGAAAAAAGAGCAACAAGTGAGTACTCGAATACTAACCAATTAAAAGTTCACCCTAAACCCAACCGCTCACTTCAAGTAGCATTTGCAACTGCTAGCTTGATTCACTCAAATTGTGCCTTTGGCTGGGCGATATAGGTTTGGAAATAGATTTTATCGGCCAAGGTATTTGTTTAATTGTTCAGAATTGAAACAGTTTTTAAGCTTCGATAGGGTAACGAGAGATAATGATTTAACCAGGTAAGCTTCAAAGGCTCAAGCGATGAAAATGAATGCCTAAATAATATCTCCTGAACTACCTCGCCTAGGATTTCGCCTTGAATTTTCCCCAAATCAGGTTCTAAAATCCCTATTGTCAAGAATTTGGTTGACAGATAATCGGTTTCAAATCAAACAGACAGTTGTACATTGAGTTTACGTGCTCGTGTATTTAGGATCTACAATAACTTTTACTAAAACGATACGTTAAGCACACAGAACACACATGAATGAGCTTTAAGGTTGACCTCAATAAACAATCAGGGGACAGACTCATCATCGAGTAATGGCCCTGATGAAGTTAAAACTCAACACATAAAAACAACTAACCTAAACAAAAATGCATACAATAAAAACAAAACAACATAAACTAACAATACTACAATACTACAAATCACTTCCGAACCTAAAACAGACAGTGTCCTCAACGGCCCAATCATTAATCTCAATATTTGAAATTAAAACATGCTGACGAAGAGGATTTAGAACATATACCTAGGAGGCGAGAAAATCTTGCCTCCGAATCAAGTCGGCTGTGATGGATCTAAATTATTTTTGACCTTGGGTTGTCTTTCAAGAAGTGTTTGGTTTAATGTCATCGGCCCGACACGGAGAACAACTCCTCAAAGAGCGGCTTCCGCCTATAGTAAGTGTCAAACAACACGATATACGGGTCTTGGTTTAGTACGCCCTCAAGATTGGTGAGATATTGCTCTAGATGGCTCGATTTTTCAACGACATGCCTTACCGGCTTATATGCTTGGTGGGCATGAAAGGATGATGCCACTGGCGGTGAAGGATAGGTAAGCTACATTGGATCCTTGTAGATGTGATCGTTTGGGATCAATGGTGTCAAGCTCATTTCGCTTGTTTCTAGTTTCTCTTGGTGGCTTTCATATTCAAATACGAATTGTTCATCTCTCAGTGCCATCGTCTCTGACTCTGCCTCAATCAAGAAGATAAGCTGACCGATTTGCATCTGAAGAGACGCTACGATTGAATCAATTTTGGCTCAGGTTGTCTCAATTATGTCAAGACGAACCTCGTGCTCATTGATCCGGTCATTTGTTTCTCTCAAGATTTTCTGAGTTTCCCCTATAACAGTAGTGAAGATTTCTTCCAGATTGGGGGAAGACTTCTGATATTTTCTCGGTGTGTCAAACTATGGCGCCGAAAGGCAAGCTTCGATAACTTGGTGAATAATTTCAATTATGAAAAGTAAACTCTGTCATATATCCAACAACCGATAGGTTTCCTCTGTGGATAATTGGTCAAAAGAGGTTGTACGATTTCCTCCTTCAACCCACATTCTGATTGCGGTCTGTAACCCTTCAAGGAAAATCAGTAGTTGATATTCCCTAGGGAAACCATGATTTGGATATTGGAATAACAATTCCTTGTATCGATCCCAAGCACTATAAAACGACTCGGAATCATGTTGAAAGAAATGAAAAAGTACTTGTCGATCTAACATCTTCAAGCACCCTGCAAGAATACAAAAACAAGAACTACAAAGAAAAATTATACACAAAAGAAATGCCTAAATTAAAATCAAGTTATTTAATCACAATATTAACAATAATCTAAAACACAATCCCCGGCAATGGCGCCAAAAACTTGGTGGCGGAATATTACGTCGCCACTTTCATTGCAAGTGTACGAGTCAAATTTTAGTATATATGGGAAGGAGTAGGGGTTCTCGTATCCCCAAAGATTGGTTAAGATTATTATCGAGTACCACGATTGTCATAACCTAACTTTATCTAGGTAACATAAATTAAGTTTATAATTAATTAATACTAATACTAAGTTAATTAATATAACTATACTAATATTATATAGAGATGTTTTAGGAAAAGATTGCCTAGGGATTAACTTTGTTTACAAAAATGTATTTTGTATCGTTTAGTTTACAATAACGGCGTTCAATCTATCTAACAATCTCTGTATCGTAAACTCACTCGCCACCTCTCCTGAGTGTAAGACGAGTGAATATTCGACTTCACGTCAACGAAAAAGTCCCCCTCAACGTCTTAACGACACTAGGTCACATGAGTCTTTCCCCAATGTCATTGATTGCATACTTTCTAAATCCCTCCCGGGTTGTTAGATCGTTGTGTAGTGTTTACCCTAGTCCGAATTCGGGGTTACCTCTCCCGAGTGTAAAACCCCGTATCCTCAAATTATCCAAACAAGTATAATATCAAAGAATAACGGTAAATACAATCAAAATAGAGAAGAACAACCATTAACAAAACATAAACTTAAACAAATAATAATTTCATAAAATATATTAATCCGTTTAACTCATGGCCATAACCATTTATACAATGAGAACGGAGCTAAACATGCTCAACAACCTACCAAAGTTAAGAAAATAAAGAGAGAAATGGAAGAACTTAGTCATAGTCCGAATGTTTGCCACTAAAACCATCCAACGATAGCTTCTCCTTTATTGCAACGTGTTCTTCTCCTTCGGAATTGGTTGAGCACACCCCAAAACACTCTCAAAATATTAGAAACCTTAAGGGGTCTCCTATGGCTGGGGGATAAAAAGGAAGAGAGACAAGGGTTTAAATAGGGAGAAAAATATCTAAAAAAATATCTAACAGCTGTGCAGAGTGACCGCCGTGTACGTCGGTTAAGCCACGCACTCGGCGGTGGAATTAGGGACCATTCTGTTCTTTCACCACCTCAGCAGTGAGATGTCAGTAATATTTTGGTCCTTCTATACCTTTTGACAGCCACGGTGGTGGTTTGGACGTCGCGACGACGCGCTGTTTTTTAGAATTATGCCTCTATGCTTGTTTTCCTACCGTTCGTTCATCGTTTTTGGTCCAATTTGATAGTTTATGATCCGTTTTCATCCTTTTTCACCCCACACTCCTGATTTATACAAAAATACATAAAACATATTAAAACGTAATAAACGTACTCGAAAACTAATAAATTTGGTTTGAAAATAGATAGGTAGATCACACCTATCAGTTACAGAGTGGTATCAAAGTTGAATTAAAAGTAATACTAATTTATTTATAAATGGTGAAATATTTGGGGTTGAATTCTCTATAGGAGAAATCAAGTGGCGGTCTTGGAAAACTGAGTCGTTACATTAATGTTTTTCGCAGGCTAATGATTAAACCCTATTCCTTTTCTCAAGCTAAAGATTAAACCTTAATATTTTTTCCAAGCTAAAGATGAAAACCTAACTACCTAGATTAGACTCCATCCCAAATATGTCTAATCTAATCAAACTCACAAATAAAAAAATGTACCAGGTTTTTTCCACAAGGAGCTTCTACCACCTCAGCACAGTTTTGCTCAATTAATGTCTCGAAATACTATACGATAGATTCTATTGTAAGGCACAAATATGATTTAATCAATATAATGTACAAATAGTAAATAATAAGATTTCTCAAACAAAAAACCGTTTTACAGGATTTTCACAATATTTGATTTAAAAATGATTTTCTAAAAATACTTAATCCAAACAATTAAACAAATAATCTAAGAAAGCAAATTACTTATCTTGGAAAGATCTCACTGGAATTTCTTGAAAACTATTATGATAACTTAGTAACAAATACAAACCGGTGACCAAAACTTTTCGCACTTCGATCAAGAACTCTTTTATTAATCTCACTTATAAATTTAGGCATAAAAAATCTCTCTTATAATAGCTAAAATTGTAATGTTCTTAATTAATTAATTTGAAAAATGCAGGCCTCTATGTATAGACTTTTAGCTAGACATCCAACAACAAATTTTCAAATTGCAAGACTTTAAATGACCCTTTGATACCCCACATATCATGTACTTTAAAAATAAGTATATTTCATAAAAAAATACTTTTACAAAAGATCAATTTGGTCTCCAAAACATTTTCAATTCAAAATCGTAGAGGATAGGGAGTAATTTTATCAATTCAATTAAAAGAATAATTAAATATATGGACCAAATAAATAAGAAATAAATAATATATGATATATGTTGGCCCAGTGAGCTACCCAAGAGGGGGGATGAATTGGGTAGTATTAAAAATTATCAGAATATAACACTTCGAAAATCAAACAATTAATTTTATCCTAAAATTAATTATTATCTTTATAGCAGCGGATATATGTTATCAACTAGATGCACACACAAACAACAAAATATAAACAATATAAATAATGCAGGACACATAAATTTATACTGGTTAACCAAGGTACTCTTGGTTAATCCAGTTCTCCGAGCTCCGCGGAGAGTTGTACCCACTAAATTTAAGATCCCTTTAAAGGTAAGAACCAAACCCTCATAATGATTCTTTTTGCAGGCTCAGAATCAACCTTTACAATTTATTTTCATAGGCTAAAGAATAACTTCTATTTTTTTACCAGGCAGAAGATTAACCTAATTCTATTACAAGGAGAATCATGACCTAATTGTTTTTATACCTTAGGCTCAAGAATTAAACCTCACACAAACATGCTCCAAATATCCTTTTACTTGATAAAGATTGAACCGTTATAATTCACTCACAATTCTATAAAGGAAGAATTAAAACCTAATCTTTTTATATTCTAGGCAAATATCAAAACCTCAATCTCTTTACCAAAAGGGATTGAAACCAGCTACCCCTGATTAGACATTCCCAATAGTATCTAATCTGCACACAACTCACTAATTACAAAAATTGATAAGTTCTTTCCACTCGGAGCTTCTACTACCTTAGATTAATTAATACTCAATTAATGTCTCAAAACTAATGATAGAAATAAAGTGAGTAAATTCAAAATTTGATTTTAAACAAAAAACGGGTGACAAGCAATTTACCACGTAATCAGATTTTTTTAAAGAAATTGTTTTAAAAATATTTTTCAATAAAAATTAGAAAAACAATTTCAAAGATCAACTTCTAAGAAAATAATAATAATAGGAAATAAAAAAATAACTTGAAACAATCTCACCAGGAATCCACTGAAAGAATAATGATTAGAATAACAAAGACACTTCAGATCGGTAGTAGCAATAATCCACAACAAATGTTTCTCAAGAACAAATCTCAAAAAATATCTCACAATGCACTCATTATGATTTTAGAATGATGACTCTCAGAAAGCTTAGGAACTGAATAGCTCTTGAATTTTGATTATTGTATATTTTAAACCTAAAAAATGTAGGTTTATTTATAGAGGTTTATAACAAGCCCTCTAACGGCTAATTACCATATATCATGACAAATAATTACTCCATAAGCCCCCTTATATTATTAAGACTCAATATTGGTATAATTCACTTAAATATATCTTTTAAAATATTCAATTTAGGCCCTCAAAATTTTACTTAAACTCAATTAGATAAGATAGAAAAAATTTCATGTAAATTGAGAAATATAAAAAATACTTGAACCATATCTATAGGGATATTTAAATATTAATTAAATAACTCAAAATATATCAGATCCCTAAGATATCTCGCATATCTTAACCATAAATGGCTAGTAATGGCTAGTGTTTGATCAAAATCCTCGAAATCCTTTAAACCTGAAACAGACTGATCAGTTGACTGACCAAGACCTGTCTGTCGACTGCCCGATTCAGGATGTAGCCAAGCCAAAAATTCTTCGCCTATCGGTCAACTTCCCATACTTCATCTGTCGACCAGACAATTTAGAGAGTTACACAAGTCGACTCATCAGTCGATCGGAAGATTCAGAGACTTCCTCTTTTGGCCATAGGTCAACTTACCTATCAACCGAACGATCCAAAAACTTCTTCTTTTAAGTATCTATCGACCGACCAGTCGACTGCTCAAGCTAGAACATCTCTTCTTAATTCGATTTTAATTCATTTTCTTCGACGTTTTCACCCATTTCCTCAGTTAGCTCCACTAAAATCTTAAATTTAATTTTAATCAATTATCTTTATTTATTTTTCAATTACACATAGGAGAAAATAATTTAACTAATTAGGATCCTATAAAAACACACATAATTTTGAAAAATATTTTGTGTCGTGTGTGATCCTAATCGGGATACATTAAGAGTAAAAATTTAACCTAAGTTGTTTTCTCTAGATTTTTCAATTTCTTCAAACTCTTAGTATCCGTCATCTTTGTCAGTCTCTTTAGTATTTAGCATCCATTTCAACTTCTTCATGATAATATCTTTATTGGAACTTATAAACTAAAACACTCAATAAAATACTTAGTTCCACAAAAACACCAACATTTAATTGTTCATTGATAGGTGTGATCTACCTACATATTTCTAAACCGGTGTTGTTAGTTTTAGAGTAGTTTTTATATTTATTTTATTATGTTTTAATTAGTTTTTATACTTTTTTTATAAATCAGGTGCATGGGGGCAAAAAGGTATGAAACTAGAGCAAAATCGATGAGATTGAACCAAAAACGGGCGAAGAACAGTGGAAAAATGAGCACGGAGGCAATATTGTGAAAGAAGCCCACCGTTGCAGTGGTGAAAATGCAGAGAATGACCTATTCTTGCTGGACACTCACCACCTAGGTGGTGAAACTGCAAAATGTTTTTCAAATCCACCGTCTTCTTCACCGCCGTGGTAATTAACCAACTGACCTACTCACCGCCTAGGTGGTGATCCCACTGCTTAGGCGGTGACCTCTGCACAGACCTAAGATATTTTTGAGATATTTGGTTTATAAATATCCACTCCTCTACTCTTCTCTTGCAATCCCCGGCCATTCAGAGCCCCTTAGAATATATCTAAGGGTAGATATATATGTTTTAGAGGTAGAGCTCACATCTCAAGGTGGAGGAAGATGGTGGAGTGAACGTTGAACGGTTCTTAGCGACAAATCTTCGGACAAGGCTAAGTTCTTCAATTTCTTCCCTTATTTCTTTAACTTAGGATTTTGTGAGCATTTTTAGCTCGTTTTTATTTGTAAATGCGGCTATGGCCATAAGCTAAATTTGGATTGTATAGGGATTAACAATATAATTATAAATATGTGATTCCTATGATTTAGGTGTTGCATTTATATTTGTTCTTCATAGTTTGATTGTGTTTATCATATTGTTATGTTTATTATGCTTAGAATGATATTCGGAGTATACAGGGTTTGACAAACCCTCACGTAACCTAGGGTCATTAAGACGTTGAGGGGGACTTTTTCGTTGACTCGAAGTCATGTATTCCCTCGTCTTACACTTGGGAGAGGTGGCGGTGGAGTTTTAGAACTGAGATTGTCGATAGGGTAAACACAACACGAAGATCCAATGACTCGGTCGGGAGTTGGATTGTGTGTAATCAATGACGTTGGGGCGAGACTCACATGACCTAGGGTTGTTAAGACGTTGAGGGAGACTTCTTCGTTGACACGAAGTCACATTATATCCATCGTCTTACACTCAGGAAAGGTGGAAGGAGAGTTTTAGAACCGAGATTGTCAAATAGGTCGAACACCGTAAACATAAGCCAATCGAGATCAAACACGTATTTGTAAACCGAGTTAATCCCTAGACAATTCTTTCCTTTAAAACATCTTATTATATTATTATAGTTAATTTAGGCTATATTAGTATTAGTATTAATTAAATATATTTAGTTTTTGCCTAGATAAAGTTAGGTCATGATAAACATGGTACTCGATAGTAACGAACACCAATCCCTATGGATACGATACCCGATCTTAACGATCACACTATACTAAATCTTTAACCTCATACACTTGCGAGTAGTCAATACGTGAGCGTGTAACAAACGCTCCACCGTACATGTTTTTGGCGTCGTTGTCGGGGATTGGTTGTTTGTCAAATACTGTTTTGGGCGATCGTTACCAAGTTTTTGGTAATGATTGTTGGGAATTATTTTTTTCGTTATTGTCGATATTGTGTGTAAGTGACTCGATTTTTCTTTAGGCATTTCTTTTGTATATAATATTTGTTTGTAGTTTTGTTTTTGTTTCTTATGCAGGGTACTTGATGATGTTAGATCGACAGGATGCATCCCTTCCAACGGGATTCCAAGCCATTTTATGGTGCGTGGCCACGCACATAAGCCGGTGAGGCGTTTCGTTGAAAGATCGAGCCGAACAAAGCAAAACCTCTCCAAGCTTGAGGGCGTTCTAAAAATGTCGGGCCGAAGACGTTAAACCGCGCACTTCTTGGGTGGCAACCCAATGTCAAATAAATTAAATCTATCTCCATCGAATTTAAACGGAGGTGAGATCCTCTCACCTCCCAGGTATGTGTTATAAACCCCCTTCGTCAGTATGCTTAAATTTCATATGTTGAGAATGATGATTGGGTCCGCTGAGAATACTGTTTGTTTTAAGTTTGGAAGTGATGTGTAGTATAGTATGTTTTATGTTTTATTGTTTTTCTATATTGCATGTTTGTTTAGGTTAGAATGTGTTTATGTTTTTGTGTTATTGTTGCATGCTGAGTTTTGCGTTCATCTGGGTCGTTACTCGATGATGATAATTACCCCTAGTTGTTTTCGAAGTCAAGGGTAATACCCATGCATGTGTGTTCTGTGTGTTTGACAATGCGTTTTGATCAAATTTATTGTAGATCCTAATTTGCACGAACACATAGACTCAATATATTTCTATTCAATTGATTTGAGGATGATTATCGATTAGCAAAACTCATGACAAATTAAGGATTCTAGAACCTGATTGAGGGGAAGTTTGAGACGAAATCCTAGGCGAGGTAGTTCAGGAGACTTGATTTAGGCATTCTTTTTGTCACTTGAGCTTTTTAAGCCTACCTTGTTATTTGTTTATCCCTCGTTACCCTGTTGAAGACTAAAATGTCAATTCAATTCTGAACACATAAATAAATACCCTAGCCAGTTGATCTTTTTCCAAACCTTAATCGCTGAATTTAAAGTCATATTTGAGTGAATCAAGTTAGCAATTGCACATGCTTCTTAATGTGAGCGGGTGGGTTTAGGAAAAATTTCGGATTGGTTCGGTATTTGAGTACTCACTTGTTATTTTTCTTTCATTTTAACCACACTCGTGAAATCATACTAATCGAATAAGTTTGGGGGGGTGGTTAGTTAGTTTTTTTTTTTTTTTTTAAAATACGTTTCTTTTGACAAGTGAGTACTTTAGTCTGAAATGTATGTTTAGAATTGTTTTCAATTTATCTATGGGGGTTCGAGAGTGAATATGCCAAATATTGAGCCTTGGGTAACGTTAAGTTAACAACATTAACCCAGTTTCTATTCCAAATTACCCTTGGCCAAATATTCCATAATCGAACCAAGTCCTTTTGATCTTTATAAACTACTCAACCTACGTTAGTGGAGAGTAGACCCCAATTAGGCATATGGAAAGCCTAGTCCTATACGGTCCACATCATGAATTTCATTAGTGGATGATCCAATCCGGTCGTTGTGTAGCTATATTATTGAGTCTCGCACTAACACGTTTACAGGATCTAGAATGACGTTCACCATTATTGCATGCCGAAATTCTAGAACAACACATGATGTGTTTTACTGCCTGAACTCGATATGACTGGCGGTTATTGAGGGAAAAATATATAGGTGGTTAGAAGAAGTCAAAACTCACATGTCGTTATGTTTAGATTTTTTTTAGGATGCTTGTTATTTTATTTTGTTGTGTTTTTTCATTTTCGTGTGTGTGTTTTGCTCGAGGACTAGCAAAATTCTAAGTTTGGGGGTATTTGATAGGTGTGATCTACCTACATATTTCCAAACCGGTTTTGTTAATTTTAGAGTAGTTTTTATATTTATTTTATTATGTTTTAATTAGTTTTTATAATTTTTGTATAAATCAGGTGTGTGGGGGAAAAAAGGTATGAATCTGGAGCGAAAACAATGAGATCAAACCAAAAACAGTTGAAGAACGGTGGAAAAATGAGCATGGAGGCAATATTGTGAAAGAAGTCCATTGTCGTGGTGTCCAGACCTCCGCCGTGACGGTGAAAATGCAGAGAATGATCTATTCTTGCTGGACACTCACTACCTAGGTGGTGAAACTGCAAAATGTTTTCCAAATCCACCACCTTCTTCGCTGCTGCAACAATCAACCAACCGACCTACTCACCGCCTAGGCAGTGAATCCCACCGCTTAGGTGGTGACTTCTACACAGACCTAAGATATTTTTGAGATATTTTGCCTATAAATATCTACTCCTTTCTTCTCCTCTGGCACCCTCAGCCATTTGGAGCCCCTTAGAATATATCTAATGATAGATAGAGATGTTTTAGATGTGGAGCTCACATCTCGAGGTGGAGGAAGACGGTGGAGTGATTGTTGAATGGTTCTTAGTGACAAATCTTCGGACGAGGCTAAATTCTTCGATTTCTTCCCTTATTTCTTTAACTTAGGATTTTGTGAGCATATTTAGCTCGTTCTTATTTGTAAATTCGGTTATGGCCATAGGCTAAATGTGGATTGTATAAAGATTAACAATATATTTATAAATATGTGATTCGTATGATTTCTGTGTTGCGTTTATATTTGTTCTTCGTAGTTTGATTGTGTTTATCGTATTGTTATGTTTATTATGCTTATAATGATATTCGCAGAATACGGGGTTTGACAAACCCCGGACTCGGACTAATGTAAACATAACGCCAATCTATGACGTTGGGGCGAGACTCACGTGACCTAGAACCGTTAAGACATTGAGGGGGACTTCTTCGTTGACTCGAAGTCATGTATTCTCCCGTCTTACACTCGGGAGAGGTGGCGGTGGAGTTTTAGAACTGAGATTGTCAATAGGGTAAATACAGCGCGACGATCCAATGATCTGGTCAGGAGTTGGATTGTGTGCAATCAATGACGTTGGGGTGAGACTCATGTCACCTAGGGTTATTAATACGTTGAGTAGGACTTCTTTATTGACACGAAGTTGCGTTATATCCCTCTTCTTACACTCGGGAGAGGTGACGGGGGAGTTTTAGAACCGAGATTGTCAAATAGATCGAACACCGTAAACGTAAGTTAATCGAGAACGAACACGTATTTGTAAACCGAGTTAATCCCTAGACAATTCTTTCCCCTAAAACATCTCGTTATATTAGTCTAGTTAATTTAGGCTATATTGGTATTAGTATTAATTAAATACATTTGCTTTTTGCCTAGATAAAGTTAGGTCATGATAAACATGGTACTCGATAGTAACGAACACCAATCCCTGTGGATACGATACTCGATCTTAACGATGACACTATACTAAAACTTTGACCTCGTACACTTGCGAGTAGTCAATACGCGAGCGTGTAAAAAATGCTCCACCGTACATTCATCAAAATTTTAGGATCAACAATCTCCCCCTTTTTGATGATGACAATTAACTTTGATGTTTTCTTACAAAAACAAATGTAACCACACTCCCCCTAAATCTGATGACGAGTTCTTTAAATCGTTAAAGCAAAGTAATGAAGATAATCATAAATTCCCCCTTAAGATATTTAACAAAATAATTCAAACTCCCACTAAAGATATTCATTAAAACATCAACTAATTTCTCCTTTATCATCTCGGAAAAAAATGAGGAAGGGGAACTACAAAGAAACACTACTTTAGGCATACATTGTTATGCCTAGCCATACCTAAATCACAAATGATTTTCACAAAACTGATCTTTCGCTAATAGTTTGGTAAAAATATCTGCTAGCTGGTTGAAGGTATTAATATATTCAATAACAATGTCCCTTTTTTGAATGTGATCACGAATAAAATGTTGTCTAATATCTATGTGTTTAGTTCGTGAGTGCTGTGTATGATTCTTACTTAGACAAATAACACTTTTATTATCACAATAAATCAAGACATCCTCTATATAGATTCCAAAATCATTTAACTGTTACTTAATATATAAAATTTGAGCACAACTGTTACCAACTGCCATATACTCAGCCTCAGTAGTGGATAAGGCTATCGAATTCTGTTTCTTACTTGACCAAAAAACTAAGGCATATCCTAACAAATGACATGACACACTTGTGCTTTTTTGCTCAACTTTGGAACTGGAAAAATTAGCGTCGGAGTAACTTATTAATTTAAAATCACTCCCCCTAGGATACCATAATCCTAGGTCAGTCGTCCCTTTTAAATATCGAAAAATTCGCTTAACCATAGTCAAATGCGATTCTTTAGTACAAGACTGAAATCTAGCACATAAAGAAACACTATACATGATATCAGGTTTACTAGTAGATAAGTGTAACAGACTACCAATCATACCTCGATACATTTTTTCATTGACAATTTTGCTCGTATCATCTTTATTTATCTTTGTAGCCGTTGCCATGGGAGTTTTGTATTCTTTAGCACCATCCAAACCATATTTCTTTAACAACTCCTTAGTGTATTTAGCTTGGTTTATGAATATCCTCTCTTTGGTTTGCTTAATTTGCAACCCAAGAAAAAAATTTAGCTCTCCCATCATGCTCATTTCAAATTTGACCTGCATTATCTTAGTAAACTCTTGGTAAAGATCCTCATTAGTAGATCCAAAAATAATGTCATCAACATAAACTTGTACTAATAGGATATCAGAGTCAGTTTGCTTAACAAATAGTGTTATATAACCTTTTTCAATCAAATATCGGCTAAGTTTAAATACGTGATCGGGAAATTTATCACTTTCAAATCCCGGGGGCTATTCCACATAAACTTCTTCTGCTAGGAAGCCATTTGGAAATGCACTCTTAACATCCATTTGATATAGCTTAAAATTACGTGAGCATGCAAAAGCGAGTACCATTCTAATAACTTCTAATTTAGCCACAGGAGCATAGGTTTCATCATAATCAATTTCTTCCTCTTGATTATAGCCTTGTGCTACTAATCTTGCTTTGTTTCTAATTACATACATACTCATCCTTTTTATTTCAAAAAACCCATTTAGTACCAATAACAAGATGAAAATTCAGTCTAGGACAAGACACCATACTTTGTTTCGCTCAAATTAAACTAACTCATCTTGCATTGAGGAAATCCAAGATTCATCAATTAACGCCTCATTTACATTTTTAGGCTCAATTTGAGATAAGAAAGCAAGATAAATTATATTTCTAATAGAGGAACAAGTACTTACACCTCTTTTAAAATTACCAATAATTTTTTTTACCGAATGTCCCGGTTCAGTCTTTATAACTCGTGGTAACGTTGAATTCTCTTTCTTAGCCTCTTCCTCTTTTTGAGACTCCTTAGCCGCCTTTTCACCTTGGTTTTGGTTTTTTGAAATACCTGCCTCATCATCATCCAAAACCTTTCTCGACAAAAATGGGTCAGCTTCTTCAAATACAACATGCATAGATTCTTCTACTACTAACGTACGTTTTTTGTAAACTCTATACGCTTTACTGTTAGTAGCATATCCAAGGAAAATCCCATAATCAGATTTAGCATCAAATTTACCAGATTATCCTTGTCATTCAGAATGAAGAATTTACACTTAAATACTTTAAAATAGCAAATGTTAGGAGTCTTACTATTCTAGATTTCATATGGGATTTTGTCAAACCCTCTACGAATCGATACCCGATTCACCACATGGTAAGCTGTACTTATTGCTTCAGCCTAGAAGTAGGTTGGTAGGCGATTTTAATTAAGCATTGTTCTGGCCATTGCTTGAAGCGTCATGTTTTTCCTTTCTACTACACTATTTTGTTGTGGTGATCTTGGTGCGGAGAAGTTATGAGCATAACCATACTCATCACAGTAATTAATAACATCATCATTCTTAAACTCTCTTTCTCTATCACTATGAATATTAATAATAGAACATTGTTTCTCATTTTGAACACGTTTACAAAATTTAGAAAATACAAAAGAAACCTTACTTTTCTTAGCAAGGAAAAACACTCAGGTAAGTCTAGAATAATCATCAACCATTACAAAGGCATAAAACTTACCACCAAGACTAACAACAAAATTTGGTCCAAATAAATCAAGATGCAACAATTCAAGACATCTAGACGTGGATTTGTGCATGTTTTTATTAAATGATGATTTAGATTGCTTGCCTAATTGACATGAATAACATAGTTTATGTTTGACAAATTGCAAATTAGGTAAGCCACATACGAGAATCTTCTTAGATAATTTAGAAATTAGCTCCATACTAGTATGCCCAAGTCTCCTATGCCATAACCAACTATTTTCAGATAAAACATTCAAATAGAATAAATTTTGAGAAGTAACATTCTCAAAACGTGATACAACTAACAAGATACTACTATTATGACCATTCTTAATGATGCATTTATCATGATCAAATATCACATTATAGCCCTTGTCACATAGTTGACTAATACTAAGTAAGTTATGTTTGAGTCCATCAACTAGTAACACATTTTTTAATAATAGTAGTATCATTACCGATATTACCTATATCGATAATTTTACCCTTTGCGTTGTCTCCAAAAGTCACATGACCTCCATCCTTAGGTGTCAAAGATGTTAATTTTGATTTATCTCCTATCATATGTCGAGAACAACCGCTGTCTAGGAATAATTTGTTCTTGCTTATTGATGCTTTTAGAATAACCTGCAAGGAGCACGTCAAATAGTTCTTAAGTGGTACCTAGCCTATGTGGGTCCGATCTTCTTAGTCAGAACAATTTTAGTTCTTTTTGGAACCCAAACTTGTCTATAGTTAGATATTTTAGCAAAATATTTACGAATAGTATGCCCCATAACATTACATTTAAAACATCTATCAAGATCTTTGGATTTAGAAAAGAATTTTTGAAAACGTTTTCGCTTAAATTTTTTCTAAAATCCAATACCGGCTTTATCAAAAATACCACGTGAACTTTCCAAAAGTATTTTCAAGTTATTCCCACCGCTAGTGAATTTGAGAACAATTAAATGTAAATATGACATCTTGGATTTTAATTCATTATTTTTAGATTCGTAGTCTATGACTTGTTTGTTTAATGTATTAATTGTACTTTGAAGGGCATTTATTTTAGAACACTATTTTTTATAATCATGCCAAAGTTCTTGATAAACATAAAATAATTCATCAAAATCTAAAGGACAAGAACTTGAACTTTTTGCTACCTCACCACTAGTGGCCATCAATGCAAATATGGATATTTATTCACTTTTTGATTTTTCGGAGCTACTTGATTCACTATCATCCCTAGTAGCCTTCATAGACTTCTTCTTGCTCTTCTTTCCTTTCTTCTTCTCTTTCTTCTTTTTCTTCTCATTTTCTTTATCCTTCTTCGGTTCGGGACAATCAGTTTGAAAGTGACCAGTCTTGTAATAGTTGTAGCATTCCACATTGTTCATTTTGAAGTTTCTTCTCCTGCAGAATGTACGTCGAGTCATTCTTCTAAAAATTCTTTATGAGAAGCTCCATATCTTTCTCTTACTTACGGTCAAGACTTTCATCATCACTGTCATCATCTTCTTCAATTTTCTGAGCCTTTAGCGCCAATGATTTCCTCTTGCTATTTTCGATGTCATCCTTATATCCTTTCATCTCCATTTTATGAGTCATCAAGTTGCTTATGAGATTATCAATTTCGTATTTGCCAAAATCCTTAGCTTCCTCAATTGTAGTTACCTTCGACTCCCATACTTTTCTCAAAGATCTTAGGACCTTTCAAACTCTATCCTCCATCGAATATGGCTTTCCAAGTTGACTCAAGTGAATGCAAATATTGTTGAAATAAGTATACATCTCTTGAATCGATTCACTTTCTCCCATTCTAAATAATTCAAATTTCCTCATAAGAGTGTTGATTTTCGATTGCTTCACTTGACTTGTCCTTTCATGAGTAACTTGGAGCTTGTCCCACATCTCCTTTACTGATTTTCAACCTAAAACTCTAGACTATTCATTAGCATCCAAAGAACAAAATAAAATATTAATAGCTTAAGAGTTCATAGGAAGGTTCTGCTTATCGGAAGCAGTCAGCTGCTCTTTCTTCTTCTCGACTCCGTTTTCCATTGGAACAAACGGACCATTCTCGATTGTTAGCCACACATCATAATTTGTGGCCTGAAGGAAGGCTATCATTCTGCCATTCCAGAACGAATAATTTTCACATGCAAACAACGGTGTTCAATGCATAGATTGCCCCTTAGCTACTGTGCCTATTATGTGCGTCATGTGATATTTGTTAGCTAAGTGTGTCGAGCTAAACTAGTTCTGATGCTAATTGTTGGCCCAGTGAGCAACCCAAGAGGGGGGGGGGGTGAATTGGGTAGTATTAAAAATTATCAGAATATAACACTTAAAAAATCAAACAATTAATTTTATTCTAAAATTAATTATTATTTTTATAACAGCGGATATGTGTTATCAACTAGGTGCATACCCAAATAACAAAATATAAACAATATAAATAATGCAACACACAAAAAGTTGAACTGGTTCACCAAGCTAATCTTGACTAATCCAATCCCTTAAGTTTCGCGGAGAGTCGCACCCACTAAACTCAAGATCCTTTTAAAGGTAAGAACCAAACCCTCACAATGATTCTTTTTGCAGGCTCAGAATCAATCTTTACAATTCCTCCTCACAAGCTAACGAATAACCTTTATCTTTTTACCAGGCATAAGATTAACCTAATTCTATTACAGGAAGAATCATAACCTAATCATTTTTATACCTTAGGCTCAAGAATTAAACCTCACACAAACACACTCCAAATATCCTTTTACCCGATAAGGATTAAACCGTTACAATTCACTCACAATTCTATAAAGGAAGAATTAAAACCTAATCTTTTATACTCTAGGCAAAGATCAAAATCTCAATTTCTTTACTTGAAGAGATTGAAACTAGTTACCCCTAATTAGACACTCCCAATAATATCTAATCCGCATACAACTCACCAATTACAAAATTTGATAAGTTCTTCCCACTCGAAGCTTCTATTACCTCAGATTAATTAATACTCAATTAATGTCCCGAAACTATTAATAGAAATAAAGTGAGAAAATTCAAAATTTTATTTTAAACAAAAAACGGGTAGTAAACAATTTAACACGTAATCAGATTTTCTAAAGAAATTATTTCAAAAATATTTTTCAATAAAAATTCGGAAAACAATCTCAAAGATCAACTTCCAAGAAAATAATAATAATAGAAAATAAGCAAATAATTTGGAACAATCTTACCAGGAATCAACTGAAAGAATAATGATTAGAATAGTAATGACACTTCAAATTAGTAGTAGCAATAATCCACAACAAATGTTTCTCAAGAAAAAATCTCAAATAATTACTCCATAAGCCCCCTTATAACGTTAAGACTCAATCCTAGTATAATTCACTTAAATATATCTTTTAAAACATTCAATTTAATCTCTCAAACGTTTACTCAAACTCAATTAGATAAGACAGAAAGAATTTCATGTACCAAATTGAGAAATATAAAAAATACTTGAACCATATCTATAAGGATATTTAAATATTAATTAAATAACTCAAAATATATAAGATCCCTAAGATATCTCGCATATCTTAACCATAAACGGCTAGTAACGACTACTGTTTGATTAGAATCCTCGAAATCTTCTAAACTTGAAATAGACTGATCAATCGACCGACCAAGACCTGTCTGTTGATCGCCTGATTCAGGATGTAGCCAAACCAAAAATCCTTCGCCCATCGGTTGACCACCTATACTTTATTTGTCGACCAGACGTTTCAGAGAGTTACACAAGTGGACTCACTTATTGACCGGAAGATTCAGGGACTTCCTCTTTTAGCCATAGGTCAACTTACGTGTCGATCGAATGATCCAACAACTTCTCATTTTAAGCATCTGTCGACCGACCAGTCGACTGCTCAAGCTGGAACATCTTTAATCCGATTTTAATTCATTTTCTTCGACGTTTTCACCCTTTTAACCGATTTCTTTTCTTGGTTAGCTCCACTAAAATCTTAAATTCAATTTTAATCAATTATCTTTATTTATTTTTCAATTACACATATGAGAAAATAATTTAACTAATTAGGATCCTATAAAAACACACATAATTTTGAAAAATCTTTTGTGTCGTATGTGATCATAATCGGGATATATTAAGAGTAAAAATTTAACCTGTGTTATTTTTCCTAGGTACTTCAATTTCTTCAAATTCTTAGTATTCGTCATCTTTGTCAATCTCTTTAGTATTTAGCATCAATTTCAACTTCTTCATGATAATATCTTCATTGGAACTTATAAACTGAAACACTCAATAAAATCGTTAGTTCTACAAAAAACATCAACATTTAATTGTTCATCAAAATCTTAGGATCAATAATATATATAATTAAAACATTTCAATCCCTTAAAAACTCATTTAAAATTGTTAAAAATGAGGAGATTTGGTTCAAAAATAGTGACAGTCAAAGATTTAACTGTTGATCGTCGGTTGATTGAGCTTACAGCTGGTTAACTATCCCTGTGCAACGTTTTATATTTTGACTATTGTACTGCCTTGGTCAGTTGACTAACCCAATGGTCGGTTGAACGAAACCTCCAAAAAGGTTTCCACATTTGTTTCAGCTATAGGAATGGTTACTTGACCGATCCTATCCGTTGGTTGACCAAATTGGCCAGTAGGTCACCTACTTAGTGTCCTTAAGCTACTACTTTCGGTAGTCGGATGACCTATTTCATTGGTTGACTGAATTGACCCCAAAACACATCATTTTAAGTGTTAAAACTTTTTTTTCAATTAGACCCTTAACCAAAAATATTTTTATGATCTAACTTGAATTTATCACTTTTGATTAAGACACACATGAGATTTATCTATTTTAAAGTGTCGTTCTTGATCCTAATTCGGGTTTCATTAATAACGTAAAGGTAATGAGTTGTTTTCACCTAACAGTCTTCAATGTCTTTAATACTTTGAAAATATTCATTGCCTTTTGTACACGCGAGGATTCACACCATCGTCCTCGCAGTATTGACTACTCGCAAGTATACGAGTTCTAGTTTTAATATAATGGACCTTGTAAGATCGGATATCGTTCCACTAGGAATGAGGTGTAATTCGGTTGAGTATTGTGATTTAAATAGTTTCATATTATCTCAACTAACCAAAATTTATTTGTTTTCTATTTAATATACTACGATAAATGACAACTATTAGGTTAGTTTTAATTACACTAATTACTTAGGTATTGATTTTTTTCACATAATGCATAATTGATGTCATTAAGTTAGCTATAATGGTTTTTTATCTATTCCAACAATCTCTGTATCAATAACTCCTTCGCTACCTCTCCTGAGTGTAAGATGCCGGATTACACAACTTCGTGTCAACGAAGAAGTCCCCTTCAACGCCTTTACGACCCTAGGTTGCATGAGTCTTTAGCCAACGTCATGGATTGCATACGTTCTAACGCCCTCCCGGGTCGTTAGAACGTCATGTTGTATTTACCCTAGTCCGAATCCGGGGTTACCTCTCCCGAGTGTCAAACCCCGTATTCTCGGTTTATCAATACAAGCATAATATCAAGAATAATGGTAAAGACAATCGTATTTAGACAAACTACACATTAAAGTAACATTAATTCTTTCAACTTAACAATTACATGATTTCAACTACACCTAAGTAATATTTAACTAATACTATAAGATCTTAGCCATATACCATACAAAATAAGAGGGATTCAACATTCTTAGATATGAAAAAAGGATTACAAAGATAAAAACAAGAGAAAAACGATCAAATCTGAAAGTGAAACGGTTCACTGTCGCTAATGATCGATCCACAAGTGATTCTTCTTTATCCGAATGATGAATTTCCTTTTTGATTTTCAAAATATAGCTTAAGAACTCTCTACTAGGGTTAGGGTTTATCAACAACCTTTTTTCGACTTGGGAAAGGGGTATAAATAGGCCTAGGGGTTCAAAAATATCTAAACAGATATTTTAGACTGTTTTGTGAAATGTGCCTAGGCGGTAGAAACTTCGCCTAGGCAGAGTTTAAGTCGGTTAGAAATCCGCCTAGGCGATGGTTTATTCGCCTAGGCGAAGGACTAATTTCTTTGTCTTCTTTCTTTCTGACGGATTTCCGCCTAGGAGGTAGAAACTTCGCCTAGGCGGATTTTTAGCAGTTCAGCACTTCCAGCAGTTCAGCACTTCCAGCGTTCTGACGGAATTCCGCGTTGGCGGTGGAAACTTCGCCTAAGCGGATTTGCATTGTTATTTGAAATCTCATTTTTTCATCTTTTTGGCTCCATTTTTACCACCATTTCGCTCAGTTTGTCGATTTTTTATGTCCCTACTCCTGACTAATAAAAACAGCTAAAAAGATATTCAAACTTCAATAAAATACTCGAAAACTGGCAAATTTGGTTTAGAATTAGATAGGTATTTTACACCTATCACCTTCATCTTCCACCCGTCTTGAATTCCATTGATCACCTCAAGAATTCTTTAATGATTAATCTTTTTCGACCAATTCTTTACCTATGGAACTTTAATCTAAAATAGTTCAATAAAAATATTAGTTTCATAAAACATCAACATTTAATTGTCCATCAAAACATTAGGTTTAACAATGACTTATTAGAAACATTAGCGGATAGTTCGTAAAATTTGAAGGGGTTAAATTAAGAAAACAAAAATTATATGATTAATTTATGTACATAAAATATAAAAAGATAAAAATATCACTTATGATAAAGCATGTGGGTGTAATGTGATTACTTCACCTAAATGTCATACAAGCTCCAAACCTCAAATCTCTCGCTCCTCGTTTCAACCTGGCTCCTTTCAACCTAGGTTAATATTTCAATCTCTTGCAATGAAATTCTACCAAAACCTCCATCCAAGCCGATGGCTCCTAACCCTTCAATCAAATGTTTTGCGGATGGTATGGAATCAGAGATGACAATGATTGTACGACATAGCGTTTGTTACGCGCTCGCGTATTGACTACTTATAAGTGTACGAGGTCAAAGTTTTAATATAGTGTGATCATTTAAGATCGAGTATCGTATCCACAGGGATTGATGTTCGTTATTATCGAGTACTGTGTTTGTCATGACCTGACTTTATCTAGGTTAAAAACAAATGTATTTAATTAATTAAACTAAACTAATTAACTAAATTATCTATACTAATATAATGAGATTTTTTAGGGGAAAGAATTTCCTAGGGATTAACTTGGTTTATAAATACGTGTTCGATCTCGATTAACTTACGTTTACGGTGTTCGACTTATTTGACAATCTCGGTTCTAAAACTCTTTCGCTACCTTTCCCGAGTGTAAGACGAGTTCGTGTCAACGAAGAAGTCCCCCTCAACGTCTTAACGATACTAGGTCACGTGAGTCTCATCCCAACGTCATTGATTGCACACAATCCAACTCCCGACCGGGTTGTTGGATCGTCGCGTTGTGTTTACCCTATTGACAATCTCAGTTCTAAAACTCCACCACCACCTCTCCCGAGTGTAAGATGGGGGAATACATGATTTTGAGTTAACGAAGAAGTCCCCTCAATGTCTTAACGACCCTAGGTCACGTGAGTCTTGTCCTAACGTCATCAATTGGCATTATGTTTATATTAGTCCGAATCCGGGGTTTGTCAAACCTCGTATTCCCCAAATATCATTCTAAGAATAATAAACATAACAATACGATAAACACAATCAAACTACGAAGAACAAACATAAACACAACACCGAAATCATACGAATCACATATTTATAAATTATAGTGTTAATCCCTATACAATCCATGTTTAACTATGAACATAAACATATTAAAAATAAATAATGAGCTAAACATACTCACAATATCCTAAGTTAAAGAAATAAGAGAAAAATCGAAAAACTTAGCCTCGTCCGAAGATTTGTCGCTAAAGGGGCTCTAATGGCTGGAGCGTGCAAGAGGAGAGGAGAGGAGAGGAGTGGATATTTATAGGCAAAATATCTTAAAAATATCTAGTAAATATCCTAGGCTATGCAGAGGTCACCATCTAGGTGGTGAGTAGGTCGGTTGGTTGATTGCCGCGGCGGTGAAGACAACGATGAATTTAGTGATCTCTCTATAGTTTCATTGCCTAGGTGGTGAGCTTCCAGCAGATTTAGGCCCTCTCTGCATTTTCACCACCGCGGCGAAGGTATGGACGCCATGGCGGTAGGCTTCTTTCAGCATATTGCTGCCTTGCTCGTTTTTCCACCGTTCTTTGACCGTTTTTAGTTCGATCTCATCATTTTTGCTCCAGTTTCCTATCTTTTCACCCCACACACCTGATTTATACAAAAAGTATAAAAACTAATTAAAACATAATAAAATAAATGTAAAAACTACTCTAAAACTAAAAAAATTGGTTTGGAAATATGTAGGTAGATCACACCTATCAATGACGCATGAGGGGCCTATGGCGTTACCTATGGTTACTGTGACAAATCGTGCGACAAATCCATGTAAAATTGAAGGTGACGTTCAAACGTATGTCTTAGGAAACAACTTTTATCCAAGAAAAGTGAAGAATAGGGTTGTGAAGAAAGGGCATGTAAATTTCTTCCAAAATGAAGCAGCCCAACAATGGTATGCCCGTTTCTTTGCTTCCTGAACCTTGAAAGTTTAAAGGGACCTAAAATTTGAAGAGGGTTCCTTTAAAAATCTAATGTTTAAGTATTTAGACAGCCAAGGCATTAAGCGTTTAAGAAAATTTTCCATTGAGGTTTACGATATGCTATTTGTGTTTTTTTCAAGCTATATGAAAGTAAATGAAGATATGAATGAAAAAGAAATTAGCATAACCTCATACGTTCTACGGAAGGTTATTTGGTTGAATTGTGTGATTTTGAGTAAAACCCTAAAGATCCCCAATGAAACAAGAAAATACTATTTTGATTACGTAATTGATTTGCACGGTGCCTTAGAGTTTTTGAGCCATGACATGTGTAGGCCTTAGCAACACGACCATTCGATGGTAGGTCCCCGTACAACAAAGGATTCAATCCTCGCGTATTGACTACTCTCAAGTGTAAGAGGTCAAAGTTTTAGTATAATGTGATCTTGAAAGATCATGTATCGTATCCACAGGGATTGGTGTCGTTATTATCAAGTACCGCAATTGTCATGACCTAACTTTATCTAGGCTATCAAAAATGTAATTAATTAATTAATACTAATACTAATTAACTAAATTATCTATACTAATATACTAATATGTTTTAGGTGAAAGAATTTCCTAGGAATTAACGTGTTTACAAATACGTGTTCGATCTTGATTTACTCACGTTTACGGTGTTCGACCTATTTGACAATCTCGTTCCGTAAACTCCACCGCCACCTATCTCGAGTGTAAGACGGTGGAATACATGACTTCGAGTCAACGAAGAAGTCCCCCTCAACATCTTAATGACCCTAGGTCACGTGAATCTCACCCAACGTCATTGATTGCACAAAATCTAATTCCCGACCGGGTAATTGGATCGTTGCGTTGTGTTTACCCTATCGACAATCTCGGTTCTAAAACTCTACCGCCACCTCTCCCGAGTGTAAGACGGGGGAATACATGACTTCAAGGAAATAGAGAAATCCCCCTCAACGTCTTAACGACCGTAGGTCATATGAGTCATGCCCAAACGTCATCGATTGTCCATAATCCTAACCCCGACCAGGTTATTGGATCGTGACGTTTGTTTACCCTAATCCGAATTCGAGGTTTGTCATACTCTGTATTCTCCATTTATCAATCTAATCATAATAAACAAACAATACGATAAACACAATCAAACTACGAAGAACAAACATAAACGCAACACTGAAATCATCCAAACACATATTTATAAATTTATTATTAATCCCTATACAATCCACATTTAGCCTATGGCCATAGCTGTATAAACATTGAAATCGAGCTAAACATGCTCACATATTCCTAAATTAAAGAAACAAGGGAAGAAATCGATGAACATAGTCTCGTCCGAAGATTAGCCGCTAAGAACGCTCAACGATCGTTTCGCCGTCTTCCTCCACTTTGGGCTGTGAGCTCTCCCTCTAAAACTCCTAAACCTACCCTTAGATATATTCTAAGGGGATCAAAATGCCATGAGAGGCCGAAAATAAGGGAGGATGAGAGCTTAAATAAGGAAAATATCTTAAAAAATATCTAAAAATATCTTCAGTCTGTGCAGAGGTCATTGCTTAGGCAGTGGGTATGTCGGTTGGGTGATCACCTCGACGGTAAAGATAGCGGTGGATTTGGAAAACATTCTATAGTTTTACTGCCTAGGTGGCGGATGTTCAGCAAAAATAGTCAGTCTCTGTATCTTCACTGCCGTGACGGAGGTCTGGACGCCGTAGCAGTGGGCTTCTTTCACAATTTTGCCTCCGAGCTTGTTTTTCTACCATTCTTCGATTGTTTTTGGTTCGATCTCATTATTTTCGCTTTAGTTTTATACTTTTTTTCCCTACACACCTGATTTATACAAAAAGTATAAAAACAAATTAAAACATAATAAAATATTATATAAACGCTCGAAAACTAACTTAATTCGGTTTGAAAATATGTAGGTAGATCACACCTATGAAATACCCCCAAATTTGGAATTTGGCTAGTCCTCAAGCCAAGCACACACACGAAAATGAAAAACAAAACTGAATTAAATAACAAACAACCTAAAAACAATCTAAACATAATGATATGCGAGTTTTAAATTCTTCTAACGACCTATTTATTTTTCCCCCAACAACCGCCAGTCATATTGAATTCAGGTGGTAAAACACATCATGTGGTTCTAGAATTTTGACATGCAATGATGGTGAGCGCTATTCTAGATCCTGTAAACATGTTAGTGCGAGACTCAATAATATGTCTATACAACGACTGGATTGGATTATCCCCCAACGAAACTCATGACTTAGACAATAATGGACTAGGATTATCCATATGCCTGATTGGGGTCCACTCTCCACTAATGTAGGTTTAATAGTTCATAGAGATCCGAAGGACTTGGTTCAATTTAGGAATATTTGGCCAAGGGTATTTTGGAATTGAAAACGGGTCAACGTTATTAACTTAATGTTACCCTAGGCTCAACGCTTGGCACATTTACTCTCAAACTCCCATAGAAAGATTAAAAACAATCCCGAACAAACATTTATGACCGACGTACTCACTTGTCAAAAGAAACGTAATTTTTTTTAACTAACCACACCCCCAAACTTATTCAATTAGTATGATTTTATGGGTGTGGTTAAAACAAAAGAAAAATGACAAGTGAGTACTCGAATACCGAACCAATCCAGAGTTCACCCTAAACCCAACCGCTCACATCAAGTGGCATATATAAATGCTAACTTGATTAACTCGAATGTGCCTTTAAATTCAACGATTAAGGTTTGGAAAAAGATCAACTGGCTATGGTGTTAGTTACGTGTTCAAAATTGAATTGATATTTAGGCTTCGACAGGGTAATAAGGGATAAACATATAACAGGTAGGCTTAAAAGGCTCAAGCAACAAAAAAAATGCCTAAATTACGTCTCCTGAACTACTTGCCTAGGATTTCACCTCAAGCTTCCCCTCAATCAGGTTCTAGAATCCTTAATTGTCATGAATTTGGCTAATCGATAATCGGCCTCAAATAAATTTAATAAATATAAATTGAGTCTATGTGCTCGTGCAAATTAGGATCTATAATAATTTTTACCAAAACGGATAGTCAAGCACACATAATCATACATGCATGGGTATTACCCTTGACCTCGAAAACAACCAGGGATAATTTTCATCATTGGGTAACGACTTAGATGAACGTAAAACTCAGCATGCAAACAACAATAACACAAAAACAAAAACACATTCTAATCTAAACAAACATGCAATACGAGAAAAATAATAACACATAACTAACATACTACACATTACTTCCGAACTTCAAAATGGACAGTGTTCTCAGCGATCCTAATCATCAATCTCAACATATGGAAATTAAAGCATGCTGACGAAGGGGGTTTAGAACACGTACCTGGGAGGCAAGAGAATCTCGCCTCCGAATAAATTTGGCTGTGACGGAATTAATTTATTTGACCTTGGGTTGCCTTCCAAGAAGCGCGTGGTTTAATGTCCTCGGCCTGACATTTTCAAAATGCCCTCAAGCTTGGCGAGATTTTTCTTTGTTCGGCTTGATCTTTTAACGACACGCCTCACCAGATTATATGCGTGGCCACACACTATAAAACGGCTTGGAATCCCATCAAAAGTAATGCATCAATACCTGTGGATCTACCATCGCCAAGTACCCTGTATAAGAAACAAAAACAAAACTACAAACAAAAATTGTATACAAAAGAAATGCCTAAAGAAAAATTGGGTCATTTACTCACAATATCGACAACCAACAAAACAATCCCTGGCAATCGTTACCAAAAACTTGGTAGCGATCGTCGAAAACTAAATTCGCTTAACGACCAATTCCAGGCAACGACGCCAAAAACTTGTATGGCGAAGGATTCGATCCTCGCGTATTGATTGCTCGCAAGTGTACAAGGTCAAAGGTTTAGTATAATTTAATCTTGAAAGATCAGGTATCATATCCATAGGGATTGGTGTCGTTATTATTGAGTACCGCAATTGTTATGATCTAACTTTATCTAGGCTACAAAAAATGTAATTAATTAATTAATACTAATACTAATTAACTAAATTATCTATACTAATATACTAATATGTTTTAGAGAAAATAATTTCCTAGGGATTAATGTGTTTACAAATACATGTTCGATCTCAATTTACTATGTTTACGGTGTTCGACCTATTTGACAATCTCGGTTCGTAAACTCCACCGTCACCTCTCTCGAGTGTAAGACGGTGGAATACATGACTTTGAATCAACGAAGAAGTTCTCCTCAACGTCTTAATGACCCTAGGTAATGTGAGTCTCGCCTAGCGTCATTGATTTCACACAATCGAACTCCAGACTGGGTCATTGGATCGTCGCGTTGTATTTATCCTATTGACAATCTCGCTTCTAAAACTCCACCGCCACCTCTCCGAAGTGTAATACGGGGGAATACATGACTTTGAGTCAATGAAGAAGTCCCCTCAACATCTTAACGACCCTAGGTCACGTAAGTCTTGCCCCAACGTCGTCGATTGTCCACAATCCTAACCCCGACCGGGTTATTGGATCGTGACGTTTGTTTACCCTAATCCAAATCTGGGGTTTTTCATACTCCGTATTCTCCATTTATAAATCTAATTATAATAAACAAACAATACGATAAACACAATCAAACTACGAAGAACAAATATAAACGCAACACCGAAATCATCCAAACACATATTTATAAATTTATTGTTAATCCCTATACAATCCACATTTAGCCTATGGCCATAGTGGTATAAACATTGAAATCGAGCTAAACATGCTCACATATTCCTAAATTAAAGAAACAAGGGAAGAAATCGATAAATTTAGCCTCGTTTGAAGATTAGCCGCTAAGAACGCTCAACGATCGCTTCGCCGACTTATTCTACTTTGGGATGTGAGCTCTCTCTATAAAACTCCTAAACCTACCCTAATATATATTCTAAGGGGCTAAAAATGCCAAGAGAGGCCGAAAATGAGGGAGGATAAGAGCTTAAATAGGGAAAATATCTAAATATATCTTCAGTCTGTGCAGAGGTCACCGCTTAGGCGGTGAGGTGTAGATGTTCGGCAAGAATAGTCAATCTCTGCATCTTCACCGCCGCAGCGGTGGGCTTCTTTCATACTTTTGCCTCCGAGCTTGTTTTTCCATCGTTCTTCAACCGTTTTTGGTTCGATCTCATTGTTTTCGCTCCAGTTTCATACCTTTTTGCCCCCCCCATACCTGATTTATACAAAAAATATAAAAACTAATTAAAACATAATAAAATACTATATAAACGCTCGAAAACGAACTTAATTCGGTTTAGAAATATGTACGTAGATCACATCTATCAGCCCCTAATTTCTACCAAACTTAGACCAGACGTACACCTAATTCACTAACACATAAAAAGATAATTTGATGCCTTGGGGGTCCACCACGATATTGTTAAGTACACTAACTATATGGTGTTGTACAATTTTATATGTGGTACTAGGTTCTCAATCCCTTACTTGATCTTGAAACAAATGGCCAAAGCGGTTAGGGGCATGGAGAAGGACATCTCCATCTTATTCCCAAGATTATTGAGTAAAATATTTCAATATTTTGTTCTGTCTCAAGAGGAAGATAAGTGTAGTTTCCCTAAGAGTTGCATTGATAAAAGGGATTCTGAGGAAGATGAAAATTGAAGACAAGGATCTAGAGTGAGTTGACGATAAGACATAGCCAGATTAGAAGAGCTGGATGAGGTAAATTTCACATCTTGTGCCACACATCCTAAAAATGATTTAGCTTATCGATTGGCTAGATTGTAAATAACGACCAAGGAAGGGTTCAAACGACTTTCAGATCGGTTAGGTCAATTCGATCAAGAATTAGGGGACCTTAAAAAGAAAATCAATTCATTAAATGTCATTGATACTTCGACGACTATCACTTTGACAGAGGTTTAATGGTAAGCAGTCACATTTCTATAATTGTTTTAGGTGGTGTTATGTTTTTTATTAAGTGTTGTTTTTTAAATATTTATGAATTGTATTGTATTTTATCATTTTTTATGAAATGTTATTTTTAAAGAATTTGTTGTCCTTTGTTCATCAAGGCTGGAGTTGTTGTGGTTGTTGGATAAGGGTGGTGACAATTGGACGTTGGTGTTAGATAACAAAGTTTTTTTTGATTTATGAATTTGTAATGACGATGAAAGGGAACTTGTTTTTTTTTTTTTTGGATGGTCGTAATTTAAAGGGTGTTATCCCTCGCATCTCTAATTTTTTTTGTTATAGGTGATGGACACATAATGTTTGTAATTTTAGATTTGTTGTTATGTACTTAGGGTAATTGTTATGGATGAATGGATTGCGTATTTATATTTGCTAATTCTTTGAGGTTTTTGGTGAACAATATGGCTATTTATTCCTGGTATAAGCAATTGAGCAATTGACATTGGAATTTCAGTTTTCTTGAAGCCAGGTATAAGAAACTCTTATTTTTCTTTATTGTGTTACCATAGGGAACGTGAAGGTACTATCATCATCCATTTGTCGTTTAAATTTTAGTTAGAAAGTTGTACGTGTAAGTTGATATAGTATCTTTTCTTTTCTCTCTTAGATAAACAATTCACATTTTTCTTATTTTTTTTGTTGCCTTAATATTTTGAAATTTGGTATGGTGTGTGCCAAAAGTTGTTAAATCTGATATTGCTTGCTTTTTTCAATAGGTATAATGTAATTGTTTTAAGTTTAGGCTCTGCAATTTGTTGCTATTTACGCAATGTGCTTTGGTATTTTGGTCTGGTAATTTGTATGGCTGTTTGCTAAAAAAAAATCGTTGATTTATTGTTGTTGATTCACGTTTGAATTTGTTGTGCTGAATTTGTTTTTTCATTTTTATTTTTGCTGTATTCTTGTTTCTTCTGTTGATTTTTTTTTTACTTGATGAATTTCTGCAATAGCCTCCATAGACGATTAAACAAATTTGCGGAGCTACTGGAAGTGGAGAGGATTGGGATATGTCATCAGGGGTTTTGTATGGTGTTGACGTTAAAAGTGGATCGGAAAAATGAGTAGGTGTTTGCTTATTCTTGATTTTATTATCAATTAATCTTCTTCTTTTTTTTTTCTTTTTTTTTTTTTTGAAAAAAATAATATTAAAATGTGTTCTAGATTGTGGGCTGTAAATTATTACAACAAGTGTTTCTTTCAATAACAATGATGGAAATTTTCTATGCTTCTTACCCTGTCTGGATAAACTCTAATTTTTTAAATTTATGTTCATGTTGTGGATATTATTTTTAACATATTATGACTCCAATTGTATTTTTTTTTGTTGCAGGATGTGAAGAGAATAAATTCAGTGGAAGGGTGCATAATCAGGGATATAACTCACTATAATTTTGAGAGTGTGAACGCATTTAATGCTTTTTACGGACAAAACACTACAATACAACATTAACTTCTACAAACATTCCTAAGTTGTAGTATTTTCTGTAATTTTCTACAGTTTTCAGTTGTTTCCAAACCTTTTATCAATGCCTTTTGTTGGTCGTTTTGTTTGGTTTAGTTGCTATGTTGCAACATTCTCTGTATTTATTTTTTCTGCAGCTTTCTGGACCAAATTCTAGACTTTTTGTTTGTTGTTTGTTTTGTTCAGCTTTTGCTTGTGCCTTCTTTTTAGTTGAGATGCCCTTGGAATCTCTATCCTTGTTTTTCTGATTGGCTTGTTGAGATTTTATTGGGATTATTGCTAGGTGGATAGGGCCAAGTGGTTTTAGTTCTAAACTTGGGATTGAAGCAACTTCTTGTAAGCTTCATTCTTGGTTGTAACATTCTTTTCAATACAACCATTTGATTAACAAAAAAAAATGTTACTCATTGTTGAATTTTGATTGTTTTTATGCCTACCCTATAAACTTTATCACTTGTCTCTTTCTTAATATCGTGTGTGTTATGAGCATAAATGTAGGGTGCGTCCTATTGGCATAGAGGGGTTTTACCACGGGTGTTGCCAACCAAGAAACTAATATAACTTAGAAGTTTTGATGTAAATTTTTGGATGTGAAAATGTCCTACCAGCAGAGAGAGGTAAAACTCTCGGTGACACCAAAAAATGGATGAATATAGCGAGAATTTTAAAGTAAAATTTCAATGTGAAAATGACCCACCAGTAAAGAAGAGTTATAGGCCCAGTGGCACCAACCAAGAGACTAACATACCTTAGAAATTTTAATGTAAAATTTTGATGTGAAAATGTTCCACCGACAATGAGGGGTTCTACCCCTGGTGGCACCAACCAAGAGACTAATATAACTTAGAAATTTTAACGTAAAATTTCGGTGTGAAAATGTCCCCCCGACAAAGAGGGGTTCTAGCCCAGGTGGCACAAAAAAAGATACTAATATGACTTAGAATTTTTTGGATTTAGGTTTTCGATGTGAAAATGTCCCACCGACAAAGAGGGGTTATATGGCACCAAGCAATATACTAATATAACATAAATTTTTAACATAAAATTTCAATGTGAAAATGTCCTACTAGAAGAGAAGGATTCTAGGTCCCATGGCACCAACAAAAAGACTACTATAACTTAGAGTTTTTAATGTAAAATTTCAACGTGAGAAAATATCCCATCGACAAAGACGGATTCTAGCCCAGGTGGCACCAAGCAAGAGAATAATATAATTATAACTTTTAGGGTTTATGGTTTCTATGGAAAAATGTCCCATTGGCAAAGAAGGGTTCGTCCCCTGGTGGCACCAACTAATAGACTAATGCAACTTAGAATTTTGAACATAGATTTTATGTCAAAATACGTCAACCCACTAGATAGGATTTTATCCTTGGTCTAATACAAAAAGCATTAGATTCTGCATATATTATCCTAAACTCAACATCTATTAGAATAAATTAAATAGAGAGTCCGAACTTATCACACGTATGTTCGCATCATTTTCAGGTGGAGGTAGGTTAAGATCTATGTCCAACCCCTTCCTGCTATGATGCGATCCTGGATGAAACATTGGACATTCGGCATGTTATGGCCTTCCATCCAATAAAGCGTTCAATATCAAATTATGGTAAACGTCCAAATAATAAAGAAATATAGGATAAGTAAATAGAGAAGTTATAATAATTACCTACAATATCCACACATCCTGATAGTCGAGGTAACCGACTGAACAAGCCTTGGGTTAACAAGGTCGTGATTATATTCTCTCTCAAATTTCAAAACCACTTATTTCTTTGTGTGAAGATCATATCAGATGTGTAGATGTGCATTGCAACTGACATTATTTAGGGACCTCGGTTCACATTTTATGTTATTTACTTTTAAATATTTGTTTGATTTGTGATCTTGTCTTGGCATACCCAACGATGTTCATTTGACCTATTTGATGTAAGGGTATTCAGACCATCGAGCTTCCATTTATCCATCGCAAATTTTGAAAGTTATTTGACTCGACCTTGGTATCATTTATTTCTATAATCTTTGCCTTCCCTTTATCTATGACTAGATTGGCCATTCGATTGCAATGGACCTTGTATGATTTCGACATCACTTTTTGTTAACATCGATATATAATACTAAATATAAAAAAATAAATTTTCCTGGTATGTTAGACATACCAACATCAAGAAATTGGTCCCACCAGACATGTATAGCTCTCTGCTAGTGGGATCCTACCTTAGGGTGTTGCTCGATCCCACCAGGTAAGACAAGCCCTCTACTACTTGGTCAAATATGCACGATTATGCATTCTCCTATTAGTTTAGAGCTTATTTGTGACTTCCTAGGTATGACAATATTTACAAAATATGAGGGAAGAGATTGATTTTGCTAACAAACTTGGAAAAATTATACACTTTTTGTTGCACGATAATAAATTCTTCAAGTGTAAAAGTATAACAAATATGGTAAAAGCAAACAGTACGTCTTGCCTACCTCAAATTTAAAAGTTTAACAACTATGGTAATATTGATCATAAGATTTTGATGGACAATTAAATGTTGATGTTTTTTTGTGGGACTAATGGTTTGTTAAGTGTTTCAGTTTATTAGTTCTAATGATGAAGATGTGATGAGAAATTATGAATGGATGCTAAATGATGATGACAAAGATGATGAAGAATTAAGAGTTTGAAGAAATTAGGGAAAACAACTCAGGTGAATTTCAACTCTTAATATCCCAATTAGGAACACATACGGTACAAAAAGTTTTTATTGTTTACGTGTGTTTTTATAAGACGAAATTATTTGTTCCTATGTGTATTTGAAAAGAAATATTTATAATTGATTAAAATTGAATTTAAATATTTAGTGTAGCTAATTAAGAAAAGAAAATGGTTAAAGAGGAGAAAACGTAAAAAAGAATAAGTTAAAAACGAGTTCAGAAAATAGATCCAACATACATAAGTCGACTGGTAAGTCAACCGGACAAAGCAGATAGAACTCTCTATATCTCTAAGTCGATAGGTAAGTCGACCAGTGAAGAGAATATGAACTCTTTGTATCTCTAAGTCGACAGGTAAGTTGACCGGTGAAGATAAATTGAACTCTTTGAATATCCAAGTCGATAGATAGGTCGACTGATGAATGCAACAACTTTGGCTTGGCTACATCCTAAATTGAACGGTCGACTAGTCAGTCAACTGGATTCGTAGTTTCAGGATATTGGAGGATTTCGAATTCATATCTAAAATTAGTCATTTTTGGTTGGGATTTGTGAGAGATTTCTGGGATTTTATGATATTTAAGATATGCTTTACGTATTATTTAAATACTATTGATTTGGTTCATTAAGTTTTAATATTTCTCAATTTGGTACATAATTTTTTTTTATTCTAATTAATTAAGATTGAGATATATTTGAGGGACTTAATTGAGAGATTTAAAATATGTAATTAAGTAAATTGAACCACAATGAAGTCATAATGATATACGGGGTCTAAGAGAGCATTTAAGTGTCATGATACATGGGAACTAGCCGTTAGAGAGTTGGTTTGTATCCCATATATATAGACCTACGTTTTTCTTATATCATTAACAAGTAGAAGAGAGCTAAAAGAGTTAAGATCATATTGAGTTGTTCTAAGAGATATCATTCTGAGATTTTGTGAGAGCTATTCTAAGAGACGATCTTGAGAATCATTGGCTATTAATCTTTGCTGATACAGGATCTGAAGTAACATCGCTCTATTTATTTTTCTATGGATTCCAGGTGAGATCTTTCTAATTACTCTCTATTGTGTATTGCTTGTTTAATTTTTGGAAATTGATCTTTAGAAATTGTTTCTGATTTTTATTGAAGAAAATATTTTACAAATAATTTCTTGAATATGATTACGTGCTAAATTATTTGCTATCCATATTTTGTTTAAAATCAGATTTTTAATCTCACACTTTTCTATCACTAGATTTGGGATATTAATTGAGTTTTAATCTATTCGGGGTGGTAGAATCTCTGAGTGAGATTATTTGCTTATCAATTTGTATTGGTGAGTAGTGTGATGGATTAAATACTATTGGGGTATTTAATCAAAGGATAACAGTTTTCAGTCTCTTTCTGTAAAGAGATTGATGTAGTAATTCTTTCTGGATAAAATTGTTTTGAGTGAATTTTGTAACGGTTAAATTCTTATCGGGTCAAATGATATTTATAGTGTTGGTGAGGTTTTGATTCTTTTGCCTTAGTGTTAAAAAGAATTAGGTTATTCTTTAGCCTGTAAAAAGTAGAGGTTCTTCCTTAACCTGTGAAAAGAATTTTGTAAAGGTTGATTCTGAGCCTGTAAAAGAATCATTGTGAGAGTTTGGTTCCTACCTTTAAAGGGATTTTGAGTATTAGTGGGTGAGACTCTCCGTGAGGCTCGGGGGGACTGGATTAGTCAATAGTAGTTTGGTGAACTAGTATAAATCTTTGGTGTGCTGTAATATTTAATTTGTTTATTTTTGCTGTTTGGTGTGCACCTAGTTGATTATATAATTTCGTTGTGATATAAAGATAATAATTAATTTAGGATTAAAATTAATTGTTTGATTTATTGAAGTATTATTCTGATAATTTTTTAATTACCCAATTCATGCCCCTCTTGGGTATTCCACTGGGCCAACAGGTAAAAAATGTACTACCTCTTGTTATTATGTAGTAGAGAGTGGCACATTTGGTAGCTAGAACCATAAATATTTCTTTTATTGTTGGTGTGAGTCAAATTGTGAAGGGCATGTCATATGCATCCATCATATTCAGATAGATACCATCATTAGGCTCATAACCAACAAATTACTCATTAAACCCCATCCATTTATAACAATGTCCATATTATCTATTAATACACCCATAAAATATAAAATAACTATAATCATTAGGCTCACAACCAACAAAATACGCATTAATTCTAGTCCATTTCTAACAATATCATGTTATCCATTAATACACCCATCAAATCGTAGACTCCTAACCAAAACATTATTCATTACTTGTAGTCCATATCTAACAAGTAATTTCCGAACATTAGGCTAATTCTTAACAAACTATTATATTTTACAACACATAAATACAACTAGCCAAATACAATTACATTTCCCTAAATGAACAATATCTTTCTCAACCAAAAAAATAAAAAAGAAATTGTACATATACATCTGGTAACCGCAATGCCGTATCTTGCAAACTAAGAATATTAATTATTGCATGCACTTTTGATTTAAAAAACAACAACTATTCCATGCCTTAGATTCCCAATAGTGGCAACCAATGGACAAGTCCAGTTGGCTGGTGGCACAAGCTCATCAATTATATTTGCAAAAACTCCAATATATCTCTAGGTGTTTTTAGTGACCTTGAGAAGAATTTAACATTGAACCATACCAGGAACATCACATAAGATGATCCACAGGAAACTTATTTCCAACCAAAACAAGGAACAATAAAAGAAAAAATGAAACAAAAGCAAAAGAGCAAATCAACCTTGATATCATTCGGAGATGTGGCGCTAAAAAGAATTGTATGCCTTCAACCAGGTGGAGGCATTTCCATTTTCTCAACAATCTATCGAATTTAGGGCTCAAACCCCATGTCCAACATTCGGTTCGCCTCGTCCAAAGCCGCGTACTTGAGTTTAGAGAGAGAAATTCTTCCAATCTCTATCATGTCTACTAAATGCCTTGGCGTACCAACTAAGATGTCAACACCTTTTTCATGATCCCTACATTAGAATAGTTAAGAACATATTAGCACAAGCTGCATTGGTATAAATTAAATTAAACATTGCAAAGAACTGCATCAGATTCATAATCTTGGTAAATAATAAAAATTAGATATTGGTAACAGATTAGTGAACAAGATTTAAAATAACAATTAGTTCAAAACAACTTTGAGTAGATTGAAGAGGCAAAGACCATATTACAAAGAATTGAACAGAGCAAGTGGTGGAACAACATAACGCCAACAACTAATGTCTAATATTGATTGTGTTTATGTGTGTGATTCAAGAGCAAGGGCAACAACTAGTGACCAATCGTAATATCAGAATACAAACACATAAACAGGATTAAAGGAAACAATATATCAACAATTGTTCTATTGAATTGAGAAGTGAAAGTTATGTAAAAACGAATTAAAACTTGGTGAGGATAGAATTAGGTATTATGATGCAAATCAAACTTGCTGAAATATTGGAGCACCTCCATAGGCGACCACTACTTTGACACTTGTTCAATGTGAAAACTTCTTTTCCTCTTTGTGTGTGTACATAATTCATGTAATAGGCACTGTTATGGTAAATACCTTGACACAATCCCACAACAAGAGGAAAAGGGGAGCCTTGAAATGAAAATGAGCATATAATCAACAAATTTCCCGACATAGATAATTACTCTCATCTGAAAAAAAAAGGTATATAAGAAATAACAAGAATAATTAAAGAAATACCATATTATTGGCCTTTAACCTATTTGCCCATTCTTTTATTTACTTGCTTAAGGATGTCTTTCCTTTCATACATGACCAGATCAACTGCTAGTCATACGCTGGCTTCATTGGAGTTGAATTGAAAGACAAAATAAAATGAGAAAATGTTTGGTCATATATTTATTTTTGATATAAAAAGGAACATGAAGAACAACCAACGTCGGAGGGAATACAAAATTTGCAACCTACATGGAATTGTATTCCAAGGTATAGTCTCTTTGCTTGCAAATATTTGACTACGTAAATTCCAAAATAAAAAATGACAATGATTTTTTTATTTTTTTTTCATAAAAAAATACATGAAACTTATGAATATTGATGTACTAATCGAAAAGAAAATTTACACGTGTTTGGCTGCTGGGGTGCCCGCGACGCAACTTTGATTGGGAAATTCGCAATGTTGATATTGTATACAGTCAAAGAGAAATACTGTACACACATCTCATGGAGGAATTTGACCTACATTTAAGAAACGACAAGTATCATTTCGTTTGAACAACATACCACTTTAAAACTATTAACTCAAAATTATACCATTTTTCTTACTAAGCGTCTAGCAGCATTGGATGTTTTGAGGGTTACCAACGAATCAAGAACTATGATCTTTGAACCACGAACATCCACCATGACTAGATACCAATGTGATTGGTGCACATTCATAGGAATGTAAATCTCACAAGCAATGTGTTCAAATAAAATTAATAGCACAATTGTTCATAAAACTTACAAGAAACATGCTATTGTATTCATACCATCTGACATGCTATACAATTGCCGGTGTCACGCTTGGGTCCCATCCAAGCCTTTTCCATCGCCTTGACATTGTCCGTGTTTGCTAGTATTTTTGTTAGTAAAGTAAGAATTACCCAAGAAAAAAAAACATATATACATATAAGATTTCCTTCACTTTTAAATAATCACATGTGGTATGCATATCTAATTAAGTATCATGTTCCTAAAAACTTACCCTGATATATGTGGAGAAATACAAAACGGCCAATCGTCATCGGGTAGGTGTCTAAACTTTTGGTCATGGGTGAGATTAGCAACAACGCAATTAATGGCCTACGTCAATATTATCAAACAAATTAATATCAATGACATTCGTGAAGAATTTTTTTGGAGGACTAAACATGACTAAAGACTTACATCTCCTCTAATCCATCCTTGGGTGAAAGTATTGCTAGTTCTGCCAGAGTAGCAATCACGAGATTTAAATCGCACAGAACTTCACTGTATTATAGAACAAAATCCCATTGTTTCTTATACAATGGAATCACATATGATTATCATTATGTTCAAATAAGAATAAAGTAACATACGATTTATTCAATTTTGTGTAAAAAATTAACTTTATGATAATTTATTCTCCAACACTCAATGTGTTCAATAATTAACCTTGTTGCTTATAGCAGACTACATAAATAAGGCAAGACAAATTAATTTACTTCATTTGCATTGAGCCTAGAGAAATATAACGAAAATTAAAGTAAAGATCACAAAAGTGCATTACTCACCAATGACCTAGCCGCCTTTTAAATAGGAACGTATTTCTTGTTCTCCAACTCCACATGTATTTTCATCTTGGGCACCAACTTCTTCAACTACTTTTCGCCATTTGAAAATCCATTTGGAGCTTTTTAAAAACACCACTGGAAAAACCTTATTTTGAAATCTTATTATTTTGGAAAATAATTGGGGCTTTATATGCGCTGCATTTTAAAAACATATTTAGGTCAAATTTCGAAGAGATTGAGTCACCACCTAGCATTGAGTTTAAATGGAAAAGGTCATCAAGATTTTTGAAAATATTTTTCATTTTTTGAAATGACCAAAAATTTGAATCCATAAAAGAAATGGTCTAACCAAGAGATTCAAAAATTTGGGGATAAGTTATGCTCGAGGAAGATGTTAGGCAACCGAAGACACTCATCTAAAGACGATATCTTTGTGTAAAAAAAATCTTGAATTAAACTAAGTCCAAATATTTCATTGAATTTATAAAGAAATCCGTCTAGATAGGAATATTTATATATTTTTTTAGTTTTTTTTCATTGAATCTACAAAGCGATTCTGACTACTCAAGTAGAGCAGTATATATATATTATTTCATTAGATCTGCAAAGCGATTCGGACTACATGATCATTGTTATGTTCTTACCACTTTTTCATCGGATCTACAGAAAGATTTTGACGAATTAAGTATAATAAGTACACAATTATTCTAAGTATTATTTAATAAAATATCCTTAGCATTCAAAACAAAACAAAAGAAAAGCTTTGAGTGAAGAAAAAATCATATTGGGTAAGAGGGACGAACACATGATTTCAGAGTTGTGTTTTTATCACTACTCTCCTTTTATTTTCCTAGATTTTTGGATTTTTTTTCTTTTTTTTTTTTTCCTTTCTTTTTGAGTGGGGGAATGTTTAGGATAAGGTGAAAAGATTTAAGAGAGTGTCGGATGAAAAAACAAAAAGGGTGAAATTTCGGATGGGAGAGAAGAAGCGGGGGTGGAATGTTTCTTATTTTTTTGGGGAGAGGACTTGGTGGCCTTGTAGGGAGCCCACCCCTTCTACAAATTCGGGGATACACGCTCATCTTGGGATGCGCATGCATTATCTTTGGGTTGCCAGAGTCCGAACTGATGACAACCCCCCTATTAACTTCTAAAACATGTTTTAGCCCCTAAAAAATTTGTATTTTGTGAATTTCAATCCAAACCCACCTCCATTAAGTCCTTCCTATTTGGGTAATGTCTAGCAACACTCCAAACAACCCCCATCTACTCCAAAATGGAATCCAAGAGTTTTCAACTTCAAAAATGGGTGGAAAAGGAGAAAAATTATTACTAAATGCTATCAATATTTTTTTTTTACTTTTTTTTTTTTTTTTTTTTAAATTTATGGTAATAAGACAAAATTAGTTCCTCCAACATTGTATTGGATACCCAATTTGTTAAAAAAAGGTTCAAATCACACGCCAATCTCATGAATTTCCAACAATACCCAAACTTTGGGTTAAAAATTGAATTTTTCTAAACACCATGATTCCACTTGTTTTCTTCAAAATTAACTTTTGGAACTGAAATTGATTTATAAGAACATGATAATTGCTTTCAATTGGATCAATTTAGTCTGAAAACAATTTTTGCAAACTTTTGATTTTGACCCATAAGTTTCTTCTTCTTTTTTTTTTTTTTTTTTTTTTTTTTTAATCTTACCAATCCTTAATTGGGGTTTCAAATTGAGTTTTTAAAGAATTAACCATTATTATTAAAGATTAAATTTAAAAAAAAATGAATCTAAATTGAAACCGTTGAATGTCAATTTAAAGTTGCTCAAAATTCTAACTAAGCCCGTAGACATTTCAATTTGAAAAAAATATGACAATTTGCTTAGTCGAGAGCCTAATTGGGATTATAAGACTTCTATTAAACAAGGTTTTAGATTAATTGAACTTTAAAATGATTAATTTTGAAGCTTGGGTCTCAATATTAATCTTTTGAATATTTAATTTAGTCCCAGAACCTCTTGAATTGAAAAGAAATTTCACAAAAAAGGCACAATTATGGTTCCATATCCCTAATTGGATAAATTTGACTTACTTGGAGTTTTGAAGTATTATTTTAAACCCTAGAAATTTAATTTATTTATTTCAAAATTTTAATTTAGCCCTCAAAGCTCATATTAATTCTTGAAACCTTCAAATTGGGACCTCTCTTTAAAAGTTCATGGGAAGAATACTTGGAAAATTTTATTATATTTATTCCATTTTTTCATTTTTTTTTTTAATTTAGAAAATGTGTTGTGCTGGTAGGACATCTATCTCTTTTTGTTATTCGAGTTTACTCGTGTCGGCAAGGACATGAGAGACACACCATTTTGTTCTGCCGTGAAAATACAGAGTGAATAAAATGGAGAAGTGTGACCAAACCCACAATGGGCCTCCTACATATCGCAAGTTTGGCAAGAAACAGGTCAATACGTAGTTTGTAGTGTGTGCGTATGAAACTTGCTGCTTAGGCACAGAGAAAAAAATAAAAATGGTTGACCAAAGGTATTTAGTTTGGGTCATCTAAATGTTTCTTGCCACTTGGTAGCATGGAAAGTAAAAAGTGAATCTCAAGAAAAGTTGCGAAACTATCCAAGGGTAAAAATGTGCCCTGGTCCGAGGTTGAGATAAGATAGAGTTGGTCTCATGGGCTAAACCAAATTGGAAAAAATTGTGCCCCAACCCAGTGCTGGGGAGAGATAATAGAAATGGATCTCATGGGAGAAACAAGATCCGAATGAAATGTGCCCCAACTCAAGTCTGGGGTGAAGCTATCGCGTAGGATGAGTAGTGGTTTTTCTATGTAGGACTTGGGACTTCAAAATTCTTCCTAACAAATCCATTTGTTATATAAGAGCGAATAGAGACATGCAATTAAAATAAAGTTCGTTGTCTAAGATAAAAAAAATTGACGTAAGTGGGATATTGTTCATCTAAGAGGCAATGTAAACATGCAATTAAAATAAAGTTGGTTATCTAAGAGCCCACGAAATTTAAGTAAATAAGTCATTTTTCTTCTAAGAGCCAATGAAAATGTGCAATTAAAACAAGGTTGGTCGTCTAAGAGCCAATGAAAAGCACGTAAGTAAGCCATTGTTCATCTAATAGCCAATGGAAACAAACAATTAAAATAAATTAGTCATCTCAGAAAGAACAAAAAACACATAAATAAGTCATTGTTCATCTAAGAGCTAATGGTTATATAAAAATAAAACAAATATGGTCATCTAAGAATACAACGAAAATAATATAAATAATCCATTGATCTTCTAAGATCCAATGGAGACATGGAATTAAAACAAGGCTAGTTATCTAAGAGCATAACTAAAATAACATAAATAAGCCATTGCTCATCTAAGAGTCAATGTAGAAATAGAATTAAAACAAGGTTAGTCATCTGGTGGCCGCAATTTAAGCATTACCACTTTCACCATAAGCATATGGGTCGAACCTTGTGGTGTTCTACAATTTCAACGTTCAAAAATAGTAAGCACCATTCTAGATCCTGTTTAAGTATGTATGTGATTAAACTCAAATATACAACTATCTATTAATTAGATAAGATTATCCCTTAATATAGTTCATGACTAAAACCTTTAAGGTATAGGGAATCCATACGCCTGACATGGGATCTATTCTCCACTAATATAGGCTCGGAGGTTCAAAAAGATCAATAGGGCTTGGATCGGTTTTGGGAAAATGGCCAAGGGTAAATTTGAATAAAAAATGGGTTAACGTCGTTAACTTAACATTACCGAAGGCACATCGCTGGCACTCTCACACTTGAACCCCCATAGAAAAATTAAAAACAATCCCAAACAGTCATTTTAGACTAATGTATTCACTTGTCAAAAGAAACGTAATTTTTTTTTCAAACACACGTCCAAACTCATTCGAATTTCTACAATTTAAGGAGTATGCAAAAAATGATTAAGTAACATATCCCCAAACGTATTCAAATTTCTACAGTTTTAGGAGTGTGCAAAAATGATTAAGAAAAGAACAAGTGAATACACTAATACCGAACCAATCCGAAGTTCGCCCTAAACCCAACTGCTCACATTAAGTAGCATGTATGAATGCTAACTTGATTCACTCAAATGTGCCTTTAATTCGACAATATAGGTTTGGACAAAAATCAACTGGCTAGGGAATTTGTTCATATGTTCAGAATTGAATTGGCATTTAGGCTTCGACAGGGTAACGAGGGACAATGATATTGCATGGTAGCTTCAAAAGGCTCAAGCGATCAAATGAATGCCTAAATCATATCTCCTAAACAACATCGCCTAGGATTTCGCCTCGAATTTTCCTCAAATCAAGTTCTAGAATCCTTATTGTTATGAAATTGACTGAATGATAATCAGTTTCAAATCAATTAGATAGTGCTATATTGAGTTTACGTGCTCGTGCATTTAGGATCTACAATAAGTTTTACTAAGACGATACGTTAAGCACACATAACACACATGAATGATCTTTATGCTCGACCTCAATAAACAATCAGGGGATAGACTCATCATCGGGTAAAGGCTCAGATGACGTCGAAACTTAACACAAAACAACAACTAATCCTAAACAAGCATGCATACGATAAAAACAGTAAAACTTAACTAATAACATAAACACATACTAAAAACATACTACACATCACCACCAACTTAACACAGGTATTACCCAAAATGACCCGTCAGCAATCCCAATAACAATATGCATGATATTGAAGACGGGGGTTTAGAACACGTACATGGGAGGCGAGAGAATCTCACCTCCATTTCAAGTTGACGGAGATGGATTTAATTTATTTGTGACCTTGGGTTGCCTCCCAAGAAGCGTGTGGTTTAATGTCCTTGGTCCAACACATGCCCTCAAGACTGGCGAGATGTTGCAATGAAAGGAACGCAAGAGTATCTGTCGATCTAACATCTTCAAGCACCTTACAGGAAAACAAAAACAAAACTACAAAACAAAAATTATAAACTCTAAAAAAAATACCTAAATTAAAATCAAGTTATTTACTCACAATATTAATAATAATTTAAAACACAATCCCCGGCAACGGCACCAAAAATTTGGTGGTAATTGTCGGAAACTACATATGACAAACAACCCTTCCTCTACAACGGTGCCAAAAACTTGGTGGCCGCAAATTAAGCATTGCCACTTTCACCATAAGAGTACGGGTCAAGTTTTTGTATATGGACTTTCCAGTCGGGTATCGTATTCACAGGGATTGGTTGAGATTACTATCGAGTACCGCGATTGTCATAACCTAATTTTATCTAGGCGATAAAAATGTATTTAAAATTTAATACTAATACTAAAATACTAATTTAACTATACTAATTACTAATAAGAGATAGTTATGGGATGGATTATCTAGGGATTAACTTTATTTACTTAAACGCGTTTGATTTTGTTTAGTTTACAATAATGGTGTTCGACCTATTTGACAATCTCGATATCTAAAACTTCTCCGCCACCCCTCCCGAGTGTAAGACGGGAGAATACGCAACTTTGTGTCAATGGCAAAGTCTCCCTCAACGTCTTAATGACCTTAGGTTGTGTGAGTCTTACCCCAACGTCATTGATTGCACACAAAATCTCTGTTTGTAAACTCCCCCTTCACCTCTCCTGAGTGTAAGACGTGGGAATACATGACTTTTAATCAACTTCGAAGTCCCCCTCAACGTCTTAGTGACTCTAGGTCACGTGAGTCTCGCCCCAATGTCATTAATTTCATGCGTTGTGTTTACCCTAGTACGAATCTAGGGTTACCTCTTCCGAGTATCAAACCCCATATTCTCGATATATCTAAACTAGCATATAATCATGAAAATACGATAAACACATTCAAACATTGAAGAACAATCACTAAAGAAACACAACTCAACCAAAATGATATTTTTATAAATAATATTCAGCCCTAAGATAATCCACATTTAGCCTATGGCCATAGCCGTTTATACAATTGAAACTAGGCTAAACATGCTCAAACAATTATCGAAGTTAAGAAATAAAAGGAAAAACGGATGAACTTAGCCGATATCCGAAGATTAGCCACTAAAACCGTCTACTGATCGATTCTCCTTCTCCGCGAGGTAATCTTCTCCTTCAGAATTGTTTGAGCACTCCCCATACTCTCTCAATGTTCCAAACTAAGCCCTAAGGGCTCTAATGGCCATAGGTTAGCAAGAGGAGAGGATATTTATAAAGAAGATATCTAAACAAAATATCTAAATTGTGCAGGGGTCACCGCTGTGGTGGTAAGTAGGTCGGTTGGATGTTTGCTGAGGCGGTGGAGTTGGCGGTGGATTTGGGGTCAATCCTGCATTTTCATTGCCACGGCGGTGGACGTTTCAGCAAGAATGACCTTCTCTGTATTTTCACCGCCACGGCGGAGGTCTGAATGCTGCGGCGGTGGGCATCTTTCGGAATATTGTCTCCTTGCTCATTTTTCCATCGTTCTTCTACCGTTCTTTATACGATTTGATCGTTTATGTTCTGTTTTCCTACCTTTTCACCCCACACACCTATTTTAATACAAAAAGAATAAAAATATATTAAAACGTATTAAAAACGTAATAAACGTACTAAAAAACTAACAATTTTGGTTTGAAAATAGATAGGTAGATCACACCTATCATCATCTAAGAGCATGCAACAAAATGACGTAAATAAATCGTTGATCATCTAGGAGCTCAGAAAGACATGGAATTAAGATAAGACTAGTCATCTAAGAGTTTAACTGTAATAATCTAAATAATCCATTGATTATTTAAGAGCCAATGGAGACATGGAATTAAAACACTACTGGCATCTATGAGCGTCACGAAAATAACATAAATACTCCATTGATCATCTAAGAGACAATGGAGACATGGAAGTAAAATAACATTGATCATCTAAGAGCGCATTGTTAATCTAAGAGCCAATAGAGACATAAAATTAAAACAAGATTGGTCATCTAAGAGGGCAACCAAAATAACATAAACAATGCATTCTTCATCTAAGAGCCAATAGAGACATATAATAAAACAAGGTTGGTCATCTAAGAGCGTAACCAAAATAGAATTAAAACAAGGTTGGTCATCTCAGAGCACAAAAGATATAGAATTAAAACAAGGATCTCCATTTAAGAGGGCAACCAAAATAGAATTAAAATAAGCTTGGTCATCTAAGAGCACAACCAATCATGGAAAAAAAAGTGGTTAGTCATCTAAGATGGCAACCAAAATGGAATTAAAACAAGGGTAGTCATCTAAGAGCATAACCAAAATGGAATTAAAACAAGGTTGGTCATCTAAGAGCGCAAAAAATAATGGAATTTAAAATAAGGTTGTCCATCTAAGAGCGCAGGCAAAATGGAATTGAAACAAGGTTGGTCATCTAAGAGCCTAACCAATAATTTAATTAAAATAAGGTTGGTTATCTAAGAGTACAACCAATAATGGGATTAAAACAAGGCTGATCATCTAATAACACAACAAAAATAGAATTAAAACAAGGTTGGCCATTTAATAGTGCAACAAAAATGGAATTAAAACAAAAACAAAATTAAAACAAGGTTGGTCATCTAAGAGCACAACCAATAAAGGGATTAAAACGGGGCTTGCCATCTAGGAGCACAACCAAAATGGAATTAAAACAAGGCTGGTCATCTAAGAGTGCAAGCAAAATAAAATTAAAACAAGGTTGGTCAGTAAAGAGGGCAACGAAAATGGAATTAAAAAAACGCCGCTCATTTAAGATTGCAACCAAAATGGAATTAAAACAAGGTTGGTCATCTAAGAGTACAACCAAAATAGAATAAAACAAGGCTAGTAATCTAAAAGTACAACCAAAATGGAATTAAAACATGACAGGTCATCTAAAAATGTAACCAATAAAGGAATTAAAACAATGTTGGTCATCTAAGATAGAAACAAAAATTAAGTTAAAAAGTCGTTGAGAATAGTTTATTTAGGTCATGCACGCCTATAAGAAGGAGAATGAAATTGGTTATTCGAATGCCAAGTATTCCAAACAAATGTCAAAAGACTGATCCCAATGTGTAATGTGCCCTAGCCCAAGATTGGAAAAATATCAAGAAAATTGAATCCCTTCGGGTTGGGATCGAAGATTTGAGTGAAAATACCTTTTGATATGATCGGCCTCGCTTGGGTTACATACACATCTTGGTTTTGCCAATAATCAGGTCAAGATATAGCTCTAATGAGATCGAGATGGTTTTGAGAGATGACTTGTTGAGTGTCAAAATAGCTACGTTTTTTACTTGGTTGAGTCACGGAATAAGGTGGATATATGTGAAGTGATCAAATTTTGAATTTTATTTTGTTGAGTTTTATGAGAGAGAAAAATTGGGAAGTGAAACTTTTAAATTTTCCTTTTATATATATTTGGGAAGTTCCTATTTCCTGTGCCTGTGGTTGCCCTGCTTTGTACTCGAGCCCATCTCGCTGAAGCCCTTCAACTTATGCTTTGATCATATGAGTAATACCTCACTTCACTTTATCGGATAAGATTTCTTGTCTTGGCGGAGTTGTATGAGTTTCATGTGCGATTCGACCCCATTGTTGAGATGATACATGCGAAGTTGGACATCGGGTAGCTCTAATGCCTATTCATGAATGGATTTTGGATATTTTTCTTGCTTTGTCTAGGACCATGCTGGTTCCTAGTTGTGGGGAGATTTCAAATCCTTTGGCCTCTCCTACCATTTGTCTTGGATCCTCCCCACGAATAATTTGACTAGGGTTAATGCCCGCAAACCGTTTATCAGCTTGCTGGAGTTATAGAATGTGGTGAACATATTGAATGTTGTTGTTTTGATTTTTGTTTCTAAAAGTTGGTCCTTAGTTCATTTGAAAAGTAGTCAAATTCCCCAACCTTGGAGGATCTGATTTTATGGAAGATCACTCTAGTGTGGCGGGGGGTTCCTAGTCCTTTTTACTCATTGGTCACGACATCTCTGACGCGAAAAATCAGTTGGTATTTCTACATCTTTAAGGCTTCTAAAATTTGGCTGATTTTTGGTGCTATGGTAAACTTGAGGGATTTGATATGGAGAACTTTATTTTTGTCGGATGGCCTGCTTGATCTAGAATTCGGGATGGGCCATTTTCGTTAGAAAGCGCGAGATCATTCAGACTCTTCTTCCTTTTCCAAACTCCGGACTTAGTTCCAGTGCTTGAGGTGTTGCACCCCTATATGTTCTGTATTTCTTTCAAATCTATGCAAAATTGTTTTAACACAAATACATTCAAAAAAAATAAATTCCAAATGATCAAGTATCATTTTGTTCGCAACACTTCGTGAACCGGTATGTTTTTTAATTTTTTAATTCTTTCACTATTTCTCGCAATATTAAATTCCTGCAAGTTTATTTATTTTGTAATTGTCTGATGACTCAATGAAAACGCTGGGACGAGGTTTTTCATTCACAATCTAAACCTCCGAGTGTTAGATGAGGACACCCTTTTATCTTTCTTTTTTTTTTGGCAATTCATTAAAAAAAAATTAAAAAATAGGACATCCGATGATCTAATGAAAATGTCAGGACGGGTTTCTCGTGCTTAAACTTAATCTCCAAACGTTAGGTGAAGGATGTTAATTTTCATTCTCTATTTTTATTTATTTTTTATTTTTTATTTTGTCCTATTAAAAAAAAAAAAAAAAAGAAAAGAAAAAAAACCCGAGAGAACAAAAAATATAAAAAACAAATAATAAAATCTTTAGTTTATAAGAATTAGTCCTTACAAACATTATGATGAATCCTATGATTCGATAAATCGTGAGAGAGTTTTCCATGACTTCGTTTTAATTCTCCAATTAGAGTGGAATTTAGAAACGATTAGTTTTAAGAAATCTCTTCCTTCAATAAACTTTTTCGTAGGATTCCGCCTAAGTTTTGAAAAGATTAATTCCGACAATCTTGTTTTCGAAAACTTCCCTCGATTCTCCTCTCCATAGAATTTGAGAGAATTTCAAATCGGGATTTCCTTGAATTAATTGGGCAAATTTAAAATAGATATTATTTGTATCTATCTTGAATATTTATTTCTTGTATCATTTAGATAACATGTTTAGGACACCCTCACTACTTACACTTTTTATGTTTCATTACATATAGGTTCTTTTACATTTCATAATCCATGCCATTTTTTCTCATTTAGTTATGACACGTACACCACTTGCACTTTTCATATATATTAGATAAGTAAATCAATGACATATATAATAACATTAATTCACGTAGTTTTCCTGATTTATTCCTGTATTCATATCATACTAGTTTAATATTATCATTCGCATTTGTATTTCATACTTTTTCACTTATTTTATTTGTCCATTTAAATTAAAGAAATCCCTCGGAAACATATATAAACCCACCCCTTAGGGACCATATTTGTCAAATCCTTTAATATTTGATAAGAGATCATAACGGGAGAATATTCCCAAAAATACCAAAAAATTGTCTCGCCTTAATTTGAAAAATGCCAAAATATTTTATAAGAAGAAAAAGATTTCAAAATAAAATAAGCGTTCGGACTTAAACTAATTGGACTTAATTGAATATAGGGTACCATTTTCGGATGAGTGTCTTGGGGTGCCTAACACCTTTCCCGAGCGTAACCGACCCTCGAGCTCTTTAAATGAATATTTGGTTTGGCCGTGTTTTTGGAGTCAATTTTGCTTAAGTCTTTAATTTTTTTTTTCTAAAAATAAGGTAACCTAGTACTCCAATTAAACCCAATGCTAGATGGCAACTCCTTATTTTAAAATGACTTAAGTACTTTTTGAGAAAACTGATACTTTAAAAACCCCTTCTCCTTTTACGCTTATCATTTCATATCATTTCCTTTCGAAAAATCAGAGCGCGTCACCTGCAAATTAGAAAAATAAAGATTTGGCCATAGTTGAGCGAAGACAACATGCGTTTCATCAAAAGTTTAAAGTCATTACAGAGAAAATCCCCTACAACTTGGAAGGTTAACTAAGCTCAGGGTAAGAGGCCTCAATTTTACTAGAATAATTTGGAATTTGGAAAGTGGTTATGGTACAAGGGATCACTACTCTTTCCTAAATGTCTCTCCCTACTCCGAAGACTGCTCTTGACTATCATTGGTTTTATTTTCTCTTCCACAATTGGGAAAAATTAAGGCATCTATTAAATAAGGTCCTCAATCCTGTGTCGGAGATAGTAGTACTGGTCAGTATAATGGCAAGCCCCTCCATAGTGGTATTCATAGAAAGAGTAGGGATTAAACTTCGAAGCTTGGAGGTTCACCTGGTGAGGGAGAATTGGTGCTAGAAATGCATTTTCCCAATAGTCGTGAAAGATCCACAAAAATAAAATAAGATGCTAGGTGAACTGTTTTAGCTCTCGGGATGCTCAGTAGGCTCAATATTTTTTATAAGCTTGGTTAGGTGGAAGTTGGACTCTAGATGATGCTCGAGGTTGGAAAATGGTTAGATGTGAAGGAAGATGTGATTGCTCAAATTTTAATTCCCAATTTAAGCGCCAACTATCGTAGTATAGCAACTTAAGTACGGGGTCGATCCACAGGGATTGAATTGTAACTATTAATTTTTGTATCATATTGTTCGTAAGTAAAATAAATAATTTTGGGTTTGGTTTTCGATTTTTGATAATTAAATAGCAAAAATTAATTAATTGCGATAAAATCTATATAAAATGGCTTGGGTTAGGGACATATGTAAATTCATCCATCTACCCCGTAAATTTCAATTTTATTTTTGTTTGTTTGATGTGTAATTAGGTAATATTAACTATAAGCCAATATTATTACTAAAGATAAATCGACCACTTAATTGGAATAAATTATCTTCATGATTTAATTCCTACGTTAACTAATCTAAATGAATTAATCATTTAGCATAATTTATCCAATTAAGCGTATCGATGCCACTAAAACTGATTGTAAAACTGTTAAATTTAAATCATAAGTATTAGATCTAACATTACAGATATGAATAAGTTTATATCTAAATATATATAACAACATTCAGATATAAACTAATTCAAGAGAAATATTTAAAATCACAATTATCGTTTTACAATCTTACACATATAAGAACAAAATATAGTTGAAACAAGAATAAAGTTTACATGGATAAATTGGAGAAACTACACAGTTCGAACCCGATTGAAGGCTTAATTGATTATTGGGGTTTGCTTTTCCACGCAAAAAGGTAAAAGGTAAAAAATTATAACATGAAGAAGGCTCAAATAACCCCAAATCTACTGCAACTTTTGGCTAGCAGCAGGAAAACTAGTAGGGCGTAAAATACGCCACTACTTACACTCGTAAGTATATGAGGTCTAAGTTTTAGTATAGTGTGATTGTGAAAGATCGGGTTATCGTATCCACAGGGATTGGTGTCGTTACTATCGAATACCGCATTTGTCGTGACCTAATTTTATCTAGGCGAAAAAAAAATGTAATTAATTAATTAAACTAATACTAATATAACCTAAATTAACTACACTAATATGCTAATATGTTTTAGGGTGAATAATTTCCTAGGGATTAACGTGTTTACAAATACGTGTTCGATTTCGATTTACTCACATCTACGGTATTCGACCTATTTGACAACCTCGGTACATAAACTCCACCGCCACCTCTCCCGAGTGTAAGATGGGGGAATACATGACTTCGAGCCAATGAAAAAGTCCCCCTCAATGTCTTAACGACCCTAGGTCACGTGAGTCTCGCCCAGCATTATTGATTGCACACAATCCAACTCCCTCCCGGGTTAATGGATCGTTGTATTGTATTTACCCTATCGACAATCTCCGTTCTAAAACTCCCTCGCCACCTCTCCCGAGTGTAAGATGAGGGATAAAACGCAACCTCAAGTCAATGAAGAAGTCCCCCTCAACGTCTTAACGACTCTAGGTAGCGTAAGTCTTACCCCAACGTCATCGATTGTCTACAATTCAAACCCCGACCAAGTTATAGAATTGTGGCGTTTGTTTACCCTAAGCCGAATCTGGGGTTTGTCAAAACTCCATATTCTCCATTTACCATTCTATGTATAATAAAAAAACAATACGATAAACACAATCAAACTACAAAAACAAACATAAACGCCACACCGAAATCGTCCAAACAAATATATATATATATATATATATATATATACCATTAATTCCTACTACAATCCATATTTAACTCATGGACATAGCCGCATAAACATATAAATCGAGCTAAACATGCTCACATGATCCTAAGATAAAGAAATAAGGAAAAACAATCGAAGAACTTAGCCTCGTTCGAAGATAAACCGCTAAGAACGCTCAACGATCGATTCGCCGTCTTCTCCACTTCGGGATGTGAGCGCCACCTCCAAAACTCCTAAACCTAGGCTTAAATATAACCTAAGGTACTCCAAAAAACCAAGAGAGCAAGAGAAGGGAGAGGAGAGAGGGTATTTATAGCCAAAATATCCTAAAAATATCTCAAGACTGTGCAAGGGATTTCCGCCTAGGCGGTGGATTCTTCGCCTAGGCGGAGTTAGGTCGGTTCAGTTGATCGCCTAAGCGGTAAAGTAGGCGGTGGACGTGGAAGAACATTCTATTGGATGTTCGCCTAGGCGGTGGATTTCTCTGCCTAGGCGATCGGCTATCAGTAGCCCATCTTTATTTTCTGCTGGATTTTCGCTCTTTTCTCAGCTTCTTCACCACCTAGGCGGTGGTCTGGATGCCTAGGCGATGGGCCTGTTTCATATTTTAGCCTCCGAGTTTGTTTATCCACCATAACTTCGACTCGCTTTGGTTCGATCTCATCGTTTTCGCTCCAGTTTCCTATCTTTATGCCCCACACACCTAATTTATTTAAAACATAATAAAATACTATATAAACGCATGAAAACTAACTTAGTTCGTTTTGAAAATACGTAGATAGATCACACCTATCAAATACCTCCAAACTTGGAATTTGGCTAGTCCTCGAGCCAACCATACACACTAAAATGAAAAAAACAAAAAAACAAAAAAAACAAAAAAAAACAATAAACTGAATTAAATAACAAACAACCTAAAAATAATCTAAACATAACAACATGCGAGTTTTGACTTCTTCTAACGGCCTATTTATTTTTTCCCTCAATAACCGCTAGTTATATCGATTTCAGGCGGTAACACACATCATATGATGTTCTATATTTTCGACATGCAATAATGGTGAACGCTATTCTAGATCCTGTAAACGTGTTAGTACGAGACTCAATAATATAATTATACAACGATTAGATTGGATTATCCACCAACGAAATTCATGACTTAGACCGTGAAGGACTAAGATTTCCATAAGCCTGATTGGGGTCCACTCTCCACTAATGTAGGTTTAGTAGTTCATGAAGATCATTAGGTTGGTTTGGTTTTGGTATATTTGGCCAATGGTAATTTGGAATAGAAAACGGGTTAACGTTGTTAACTTAACGTTACCCAAGGCTCAACGCTTGGCACATTCACTCTCGAATCCCCATAGAAATATTGGAAACAATCTTGAACATGCAATATAAACCAACGTACTCACTTATCAAAAGAAACGGAAATAAAAATTGTATTTACATTTGAATTTTTTTTTCATCGAACACACTCCCAAACTTATTTGATTGTTACAATTGAAGGGGTGTGTGAAATACAAATGAAAAATGACAAGTGAGTACTCAAATACCGAACTAATTAGAAGTTTGCCCTAAACCCAACCACTCACATCAAGAAGCCTGTGAAATGGCTAACTTGATTCACTCAAATGTGCCTTTAAATTCAGCAATATAGATTTGGAAAACGATCAACTGGCCAGGGTATTAGTTTATGTGTTCAGAATTGAATTTGCATTTAGGCTTCAACAGGGTAACGAGGGATAAACATGTAACAAGGTAGGCTTAAAAAGGCTCAAGCGACAAAGAAAATGCCTAAATCACGTCTCCTGAACTACCTCGCCTAGGATTTCGCCTTAAGCTTCCCCTTAGTCAAGTTCTAGAATCCTCAATGTGTCATGAATTTGGTTAATCGATAATCGTCCTCAAATCAATTGAATAAAAATACATTGAGTCTATGTGCCCGTACAAATTAGGATCTACAATAATTTTTACCAAAAAGCATAGTCAAGCACACAGAATCACACATGCATGGGTACTACCCTTGAGTTCAAAAACAACTAGGGGTAATTTTCATCATCAGGTGACGGCCCAGATGAACACAAAACTCAACATGAAAACAACAACACAAAAACATAAACACATTCTAACCTAAACACACATACAATACAAAAAAAAAAAAAAAAAAAAAAAAAAAACAAAAAAAAACAACGATATCACATAAACTAACAATACTACATACTACACATCACTTCCGAACTAAAAATGGATAGTGTCCTCAGCGATCCCAATCATCAATCTCAACATATGAAATTTAAAGCATGTTGACGAAGGGTGTTTAGAACACTTACCTGGGAGGCGAGAGGATCTCGCCTTCGAATTAATTCGGATGTGATAGATTTAACTTATTTTGACCTTGGGTTGCCTCCCAAGAAGCGCGTGGTTTAATGTCCTTGGCCCAACATTTTCAGAACGCCCTCAAGATTGGTAAGGTTTTTCTTTGGATGGCTCAATCTCTCAATGAAATGCCTCATCGGCTTATGTGCATGGCTAAGAAACATAAAACAATTTGGAATCCTATCAAAAGGGATGCATCAATACCCATCGATCTAACATCGCCAAGTACCCTGCATAGGAAACAAAAACAAAACTACAAACAAAAATTATACACAAAATAAATGCCTAAAGTAAAATTAAGTTATTTACACACAATATCGATAATAACAACAAATCAATGCTCGACAATCATTACCAAAAACTTAGTAGTGATCGCCAAGAACTGAATTCGCCTAACGACCAATCCTCAGCAACGGTGCCAAAAACTTGGTGCGTTGATGGGACTAGAATACGATACACTTGCTTTTCCTATCTAAAACTTAAGTCCTGAGCCATTACCTCGTTTCTCCGACAATAACATCAAAACAATCCCCGGCAACGGCACCAAAAACTTGGTAGGGCGTAAAATATGCCGCTACTTACCCTCGCAAGTACACGAGGTCTAAGTTTTAGTATAGTGTGATCGTTAAAATCGGGTTATCATATCCACAGGGATTGGTGTCGTTACTATCGAATATCGCGTTTGTCGTGACCTAACTTTATCTAGGCGAAAACAAATGTATTTAATTAATTAAACTAATACTAATATAACCTAAATTAACTACACTAATATGCTAATATGTTTTAGGGTGAAGAATTTCCTAGGGATTAACGTGTTTACAAATACATGTTTGATCTCGATTTACTTACGTTTACGGTGTTCGACCTATTTAACAACCTCGGTAAGTAAACTTCACCACCACCTCTCCCGAGTGTAAGACGGGGGAATACATGACTTTGAGTCAACGAAGAAGTCCCCCTCAACGTCTTAATGACCCTAGGTCACGTGAGTCTCGTCCAGCGTCATTGATTGCACACAATCCAACTCCCTCTAGGGTTATTGGATCTTCGCGTTGTATTTACCCTATCGACAATCTCCGTTCTAAAACTCCATCGCCACCTCTCCCGAGTATAAGATGAGAGATATAACATGACTTTGAATCAATGAAGAAGTCCCCCTTAATGTCTTAACGACCCTAGGTCTCATGTGTCTTGCCCCACCTCATCGATTATCCACAATTCAAACCCCGACCGGGTTATAGAATCATGGCGTTTGTTTACCTTAATCCGAATTCGGGATTTGTCAAAACCCCATATTCTCCATTTATCAATCCAAGCATAATAAACAAACAATAATATAAACACAATCAAACTACGAAGAACAATCACAAACGCAACACCGAAATCATCCAAACAAACATATTTATAAATATACCGTTAATCCCAACTACAATCCATATTTAACTCATGGCCATAGCGGCATAAACATTGAAATCGAGCTAAACATGCTCACATGATCCTAAGATAAAGAAATAAAGAAAAACAATCGAAGAACTTAGCCTCATCCGAAGATAAACCTCTAAGAATGCTCAACGATCGATTCGCCGTCTTCTCCACTTCGGGATGTGAGCTCCACCTCTAAAACTCATAAATATACCCTTAGACATAGCCTAAGGGGCTCAAAAAACCAAGAGAGGCTGGAGAAGGGGGGGAGAAGGGTATTTATAGGCAAAATATCTCAAAATATCTAATAAATATCAAGGTTGTGCTGCCGAATTTTCGCCTAGGTGAAGTTAGGTCAGTTAACTTTCTGCCAAAACTTTGCCCTGACTCCGTCGCATGACTCTACCTAGTGGCAGTAGGGGACCGACTCCTAGCTGCTGTACCTGTGAGTGTACTGTCTTCTTAATAAAAATATTTTAGATGGATCAAGCATAAAATATCACCTGAGCGACAAACCAAAATTTGAAGGCGACAGTATGCATTCATAACTATACAATCACAAAATCAGGTCATAAACAACTTCTTTAACTAGGGATACACCCGTCCCTGATATTTTAATAACAACGAAAGGTAAAAACAACAATGAACCTCTCCTAGGTTCGCCTCAGGCCGCACCTCCCGAAATACTCCCTCGCTATACCGTCGACGGACTCTACCCAGTGCCAGTAGGAGACCGACTCCTAGCTATTTCGCCTGCGAGTATACTGCCTTCTTTTAGTAAAACATTATTTACATAATAATGAAGTCAATGAGATTAGTTGGTTTAATCGCAAATGTTTGATATTAATCAATAGTTTGGTTCTTAATATATAGCTCTGCTCAGTAAATTTTTTTTCCTTCATATATTTCATGTCTTGCAAAAATTATAAGGGGCAGGGGAGTTACTACAGGTTTACAATTTTGTTTTGACTGTAACTTCTTCATTCGAACTCAGATTGAGGTGATTCAAAAACCTATAGAAAGATAAGAAAAATACCTACAACTTACATGTTTCGAGTGTTTCCAAAATCTTATTTCATCATAGTCAATAATAGCCTTAAAGTTATAGTACCTATACCGGTTTTGCAGGTTTGGTGACCGCTTAGGCGAAGAAGTAGGCATTGGACTTGGAAATGTTTCTACTAGGGTTTCCACCTAGGCGGAGGAATTTCCTACCTAGGCGGTGGGCTGTCAATAGCCTTTTGTCATTCTCAGCGTCTTCATTGCCTAAGCAAAGGTCTAGACGCCTAGGCGGTGGGCTTCCTTTATATTTTTGCCTCCTTGATTGTTTAATCACTGTAACTTCGACTCGCCTTCTGTTCGATCTTATTGTTTTCACTCCAGTTTCCTATATTTTTGCTCCACACACCTGATTTATACAAAAAGTATGAAAACTAATTAAAACATAATAAAATACTATATAAACACACGAAAACTAACTTAATTCGGTTTGAAAATACGTAGGTAGATCACACCTATCAAAAACCAAAAGAAAAAAGAAAAAAGAAAAAAGAAAAAGAGAAGTAGTCTTTTTCTTAGCCAAGCTACTGGCCGAATATAAAAACCCAAAAAACTAAAAAGAATAATCTTTCAATGTTATAATTCTTGAATGAATTTATGACCTCCCTCGCCCCACTGTCCGAACCAAGGCACTCAAAATCATTAAAAGCCAATTGAATGACATCATTTGTTTTTTATATTTTTTTCCTTTTCTTACGCCTTTGACTCCCAACCATTGAATGGGCTTAATTTCCCATTCATCCTTTGTAACGGTTCCCAATTTGAGAATCGTTACATAACAAGGGCAAACCAAGCAACGCTTGGTTTGTTGTTCATGGACACTAGGCCGTTGGCCCAGTGTTTGAGCCGAAAATGGCCTGGGCCATTGATTAGCTATATTGGCAGGCTCCCAATGAGGGCCTAAACTTGGTTGTCGGACTGGGCTGGATCCGAGGGTTGGGTTTGGTTCATTTCGCAGGTCGTGACCTTTTATTTCTTCCATATTGCTTCAAAATTGTTTTTTTCCTTCCATTCTTCAAATCGACAAAAATAAATTAAACAAATCAATTATATTAATTTAATTAATTTAAAATATTAGCAAAACTTAGATTAATGGTATTAAATAGCATAAAATGTGATGCGATCAGGATGTTCCCCAACCATTGGGCTTGGGCCCTGTGAAATTGATGGAATGTGTGATGATGACAAATTAACGGGGTCCTACATTTGGGATGGAGATGTAGAAGCCTGGTGTGTTTGTTAGATTAGTTGAAGGAGTTCAATTATTTGGCTAATGTCCCTTTTACCGATGTTACCCTTTTTCTCAACTACAACACTTCGATAGGCCCCTGTGAGCCTTCATCAAAATTTTCCTTTTGGGCGAGACGGTAAGCTCAGGCACTTGTAAAAATGAAAAACGTAGGACAACTAAGCAAAGTTTGGGTTCAAGAGACCTAGTGAGATTTGATATTGAGCCTTATGTGAAAATTGTATGTTGAAGCAAAGGAAATTTTCATTGAATTCAAAATTGCATTCCTTGACTCTTTAATTAAAAATTGTTTAATAATGTTTTGATAGTTATAACCTTGATTTTGAATTCAATGAAAATATTCTAATTGTCCTTGTAATAACTTGGCTCAATATCGAATATCAAAATGTTTTGCTTGATTCTAAACTCTTACTTAGACAAATTAAGAATTATATCGATACGAATTGTAAAGAGGAACTATAAACTCAATCAAGTATGACATACTTAAGTTCGATAGAGTAGGGATAAAACGAGGATTTCTCTATACTTCTATGGTTTGTGCTTGGCAGTTTAGAAAAACGATTTTTGATACAAAATCAAAATGTGTTAAGAAAACATTGAAGTATAATAGTTCTATCGTTTGTAACCTAGACTTTTAGCAGGCTTAAGGATTTCATCATGTTCGGTTCCAAACCCCTAAACATTTCACAAATAAATTATGTAATAATTGAAATCTCGTTACATTTCTAGATGAATATTGTCCTATAAGGATTTTGACAACACTTTATCCTAAGATCACTATGTGAGGTTAACGACTTCCAACTAATACATCCTAGAAAGGCTTGGTTCCCAAATATTCAGACCCCAGTTTCTCGTCGGTACAACTATCTTAAGTCGATGATCTGAGTGAGGTGCTTTCCAAATTGATTTCAGCGGATAAACCAATGTTGTTTGACATAAATATTGTCAACCTCTATCTATTCCTAAAGGGTGTTATCATTTGGGAATTGTGATGCAAAAGGCAAAGTGCATTTGCCTTGGAAGGAATTATAATTTTTACATAATATATAAACATAAATGAAATAAGTAGATGCAAGAAAATAAAATAAATAGAAGTACGCAAAGTGAACCCCCTCATACACCCGTATTACAAACCAACCGCTTTTGTAATTAAATAAAAGAATAGGATGTTAAAAAAAATAACAAAAATGACAGGACCAAATAAAATCAATTGGACTTAGATTAATTAAAGATTAGTTAGACAACCTAACCTAACCTTCTAAATGTCCTTTGTGGAGTAGACAACTGGCGCACCTCAAAAAAGAAAATCCGTTTGATGTTTTTTGAAAATTCCTTTGGAGAACCTTCTTTTGAAATATTACTATATTTTGGAAAAATATTGCGGCTTTATATGCATTGGGTTTAGAAAATATATTTGGACTGAATTTAAAAGAAAAATGAGTCGCCACCTAGCATTGAGTTTTAAATGGTGTGCTAGGTCACCGAGACTTTTAAAAATATTTTTTATTTTTGAAATGGACCAAAATTTGACTTTAAAAAAAGAAATGGTCTAACTAAGATGTGCAAAAGTTAGGGGGTTAGCTATGCTTGGGAAAGGTGTTAAGCACCCCCAGACACTCGTCCAAAGATAGTACCTTTGTCTAAAAAAATATTGAATAAAACTAAGTCCAAATAAGTTGCATCAGTTCTTATAAAGTGAATTTTCCTTCTTTTTCTCTTTTTATTTATTTATCATATATTTTATTTTAGTGAAATTTTTGTAGAGTCTAGAATGAATCTCGACTATGATCTATATTTTGTTTCCTAACGATATTTCATCGGATCTATCAAGTAATCTGTGTACTTGGTTACTATAGGTGTGAAAAATCTATCTATTTGTAAACCGAATTTGTTAGTTTTCAAGCATTTTAGTTATATTTAATTGAATTTTAGTTTGTTTTAGTGTAAAACAGGTGAAGGGACGTTAAAGGGCGATAAATAAGTGAAAACGGTAGAGAAACGGTGAACAAAATATGAAAAATAGGATTTCGGTGAATGAAGACCACCACCTAGGTGGAAAAGAGGCAGAATGTTGTAGTGCTGAAGGGCTGAACCACCGCCTAGGCAAGAAAACCACCGCCTAGGCGAGAAAAGATCAGAATGTTATGCCAGCAGCCACCGCTTAGGCGAAGATCCAACAGACACTTAACCGACTTAAGCCACTGGCTAAGCGGTGAACCACTGCTTAGGCAGTGACACTCTACACAGAAATATCTGTTTTCAGATATTTTGAAGATATTTCCAAACCTTGCCTATAAACCCCTTTCTCCACCAAACCTCAAAAACCTAAAGATGCTAGAGAGGAGGCCCCGGTTAATGTTCTAGAGAGCTTCTTCCAACTTAGTTAGGTTTAGGTAATTTTGGAGTAATCCACTTTCGCCAAAGAACAATCCTCCCGAACTTCCTCTTCTCCATTGATGAACTTCATCTTCTAGCTTTGCAAGGATTGGCTAAGAACGCCTCCTAAACTAATCTAATATACTTTCTAAATTACCTAAACCTAACTAAGGTGGAAGGATCTCTCTAGAACATCAACCGGGGCCTCCTCTCTAGCGTCTTCGGGTTTTTGAGGTTTGGTGGAGAAAGGGGTTTAATAGGCAAGGTTTGGAAATATCTTCAAAATATCTGAAAATAGATATTTCTGCGCAGAGTGTCACCGCCTAAGCAGTGGTTCACCGCTTAGGCGGTGGCTTAAGTCGGTTAAGTTTATGTTGGATCTTCGCCTAGGCGGTGGTTTCTCTGCCTAGGCGGTGGCTGCTGGCATAACATTCTGATCTTTTCTCACCTAGGCGGTGGTTTTCTCGCTTAGGTGGTGGTTCAGCCCTTCAGCACTCCAACATTCTGCTTTCTTTCTGCCTAGGCGGTGGAACTTCTACCTAGGCGGTGGTCTTCATTCACCGAAATCCTGTTTTTCACATTTTGTTCACCGTTTCTCCACCGTTTTCACTTGTTTATCTCCCTTTAACGTCCCTTCACCTGTTTACACTAAAACAAACTAAAACACAATTAAATATAACTAAAACGCTTGAAAACTAACAAATTTGGTTTAGAAATAGATAGATTTTTCACACCTATCAATACCCCCAAACTTAGAATTTTACTAGTCCTTGAGCAAAACATAAACGCTAAACTAAACTAACTAACGAACTAAACAACTAAAAATGAAAAATTAAACTAACGCGAAAGAAGTATGTGCATGTAAATATAAAGTTCAATCGAAATGACAAATTTGTTCCTCCCTCAACATCCCTAAATCGAATCAAGTTCAGGAAGTAACCCACACCAAGTGGTGTTCTAGAATTTCAACGATCAATATCAATAAAAACCATTCTAAATCCATTTGAAGTGTGTGTGTGAGAACTCAAATGTGTAACTAATCAAATACCGGATTCGATTATTCAATCGTTAAGCTCATAACTTAAACCGTTGAAGGATTCTGGAAAACCATACGCTTGATTAGAGTCTACTATCCACTAATGTAGGCTCGGATATTCACAGAGATCAATAAGGCTTGGTTTGGCTTTGGAGAATGACCACGGGTATCACTGGAATTAAAATAGCAAATCATTTTAATCGATCGATACCCGAGGTAAAATCGCTTGTCGTTATCATCTCTCATGACCCCCACACATTTAAAGTACAACTCTGAATAAGAAACGAAAATCCTTGTATTCACTTGTCGAAAGAGAAGAAAATGAAAACTATATTCACGGTTTTTTTTTTTTTTTATAACATATTCCTAAATTAATTTGAATTATTACAGTTTTAGGAGAGTGCAAAAAGAAGTTAGAGAAACACACCCCCAAACTTATTCGAATTTATAAAATTTTAGGAATATGTAAAAAGAAATGATAGAAACACACCCCCAAACTTATTTCAGGAGTGTGCAAAAAGAAAAACGAAAGTGACAAGTGAATACACTAATACTGAATCAATAAAAAATTATCAGAAACCCGACCGCTCACTTGATTTCACGCAATTTTGAAAATTAGGCTTAGCGACATTGGGTTAGGAAAAATTTAATTGAAAGGGGTATTTGAACGTTTTCAGAATTGATTACGTTATCAGCTTCGACAAGGAAAATAAGGAATGAAATTTTCAGGTTAGCTACAACGGTTCAAGCGAAAAATTGACGGCCTAAATCATGTCTTCGGAATTACCTCACCTAGGATTCCGCCTCAAGTTTTTTCCAAATCAAGTTCTAGTTTCCTCATTTTCTATCATGAGCTTAATATTGAATAATCAACATCTAATCATTCAGATAATTATACATTGAGTTCAGCACACAAATCACACAAGGAATGTATTACCCCTAACCTCAATATGCAATTAGGGGATAATTCTCATCATCGGGTCTTTGCCTAAATGAACTCACATCTAAACATGCAAACACAACTTTATACATACACAAATCTAAACTAAATCTAATACTATCATACATAAATTTAATCTAACACTAAACATGCAAAAACAAAAATTAAACTACACTAAACTAAAAATTTAAAAACTAAAACATTCATAATAAAATACATACATAAACATAGATTTGTACATCAAAAAATTTTAATGGTTCATCATTTTCTACAAAATATCAAAATGGATGAACATCCACTTATACTAACATCCTTTCCATCCAAATACATGCTTTGATCAACAGAAGCGTTCCACTATCAGCGAACCCAATAAACATATAGTATTAATGCATACAAAATGGGTTGAACACATACCTAGGGAATAAGACTTATTCCCTACTGTTCACCTGACGAGGAGATTCCTTTCCACCACTATCACGTCGGACTGGAAATTGTGGCGGTTGCAAAAAATACGGCGGCAATGCAGAAGCGGTCACACATGAACCTGTGGATTTGATCTGGCACACACACTAATCACAACGTTTCAACAAAATATGAACAATGTAACATGCAATTTTATTTCACACAATTTAACAATCCATAGAAACTAAGTTATCACCAAAAATCAAACCAAAGTCCCAAAGTGATAAAGAAAATCACGAAAATGGGGTTGAAAATTGATTTGAGGTGGATGATTTGGGGTGGAGAACACAAATTTTGTAATGGAATGATGATTTTTGAGTATTGGAACGGTTTGGAAGTAAGGTTTTAGAGAGAATGTGGAGATTTTTGGAAAAGAAGCCTTGCGATTTCAATTTTTGAACGAACATGGGTTGTTTTAACTGCAGAAGGTCCACCGCTTAGGTCGTGGATTCACTGCTTAGGCTGTGGAGCCTTTTTCTATAAAAAAAAAAATTTTTTGACGAAATTCCACCTAAGCGGTGGTGTTTTCGCCTAAGCGAAATTACACCAGTGTAAAAACTCATATTGTTCGGCTACTAATCCGCCTAGGCAGTGGAGAGTATTTTCAAAATTTGTTGCATCCTGTATTTTTACCGCCTAAGCTGTGGTTCACCGCTTAGGCAGTAGACCGTTTTTGCTGAAAAACACACAACCTGTATTTTTACCGCCTGGGCGGTGGGCCTACAGCTTCCACTTTTATGTTTTTCCCAAATTTTCAAAATACGGCTCCACCCCGTACGTTTTTACTTCGCTTGTTCAACGTGTTTAAACTTAAAATACTTCCCCAAACGTCCATACTCCTAAAATTTACTTCCGAACACGTTCCGAAGCCATGCCAGCTTGCAAAAATAATAAATAATCAAATAAAAAGTAACAAAAATCGGGTAATTTGATACCCTGAGTTTCATTTAAAAAACAAAATAACGCTTGAGTTACCGTCCCCAGCTAGACTTTCGTGTTGTTGAGTATTTTTCACCAAAATTCCCCATAGACAAGCAATTTGGGCTCAAATGCTCAGTCGGATCCAGATCATGGCTTGAAGTCGGCTTCTCCTCTCAGTCCTTATCATTTGCAATAAGCTCAATCTCGAGATTGAGAATTAAGAATTCCAATCTTCTTCATCATTTCTCGCACTGCTTGATCTCATTAACCTAATGAAACAAAAATAAAAATTAAAAAAAAAAACAAAAATAAATGTCAGGATTAACACTCGACCACTTAGTCACAATATCAACTTAAAATTCACACTAATCCCCGGCAACGGCGCCAAAACCTTGGTTATGTTGATAGGACTAGAATACGATACATTTGCTTTTCCTATTTAAAACTTAAGTCCTGAGCCATTACCGCTTATCTTTTGCAATATTCAATAAAATTCACACTAATCCCCGGCAACAGCGCCTAAAACTTGGTGCGTTGATGGGACTAGAATACGATACATTTACTTTTCCTATTTAAAACTTAAGTCCTAAGCCGTTACCTCATTTTTCCAGCAATATTCAATAATATTCACACTAATCCCCGATAACTGCGCCAAAAACTTGGTAGCGCGCGAAAAGCGCCTCTACTTACTCTCACAAGTATACGAGGTCTAAGTTTTAATATATTGGATCTTGAAGATCAGATATCGTTCCCACAGAGAAAAGTGTGAATAATTGAATACCGCAATTGACGTAGTCTCATGTTATCCTGACAACGAAAGATATGAATTAAAATTTAACTAAGCTAAACTACAATTAGTGGGTTAATCCTAACTAAGTTGATTAATTAGGGATTGATTTCATTCACTTAATACATGTTTGATTTAGTTTAGTTAACAATAACGAAGTTTAGGTATCCGACAATCTCAGTTCGTAAACTCATCCGTCACCTCTTCCGAGTGTAAGACGAGGGAATACGCAACTTCCTGTCGACGAAGAGGTCCCCATCAATGTCTTAACGACTCTAGGCCACGTGAGTCTTGACCCAACGTCATCGATTGCACACTAACTAATGCCCTCCCGGGTCGTTAGGTTGTAACGATGTGTTTACCCTAGTCCGAATCTAGGGTTACCTCTCCAGAGTGTCAAACCCTAGATTCTCAAATCCAACCCTAATACTATTACAAGCATACTAAGATCGTCATCAGATGATAAACACAATTGGACTTAAGAGCAACAATCATTAAAGAAACATATATTAAACCAAACGAGTATTTAGACAACTACACATTTCCCTAACTAATCTTTAATTACACTAACATGTTCTTAGCCAATACAACAATAAATCAAGAGGAGATCATCAATATCAACAATAAACATTAAATACAAAGATGGAAACTAGGGAAGAAAAGCCAAATCTCAAAGTGGAGTAGTCCACTTTCGCCAAAGAACAATCCTCCCGAGCTTCCTCTTCTCCATTGATGAACTTCCTCTTCTATTTCTTCAAGGATTGGCCACGAACACCTCCTAAAATAATCTAATCTACTTCCTAAATTATCGGGGAAAAGAACTTTTTGGTCCTTGAAAGATGGCCATAGTGTCTAATTGACCCCTAAGATTTAAAACTCAACACATTTGATCTTAACATTTGAAAATCGTTTCAATTTGGCCCTTGAAGACAAATTTGTGAAGTCAAAGTAACGGTCAACGTTACTTCTAGGGTATTTTGGTCATTTAAATGCCCCCAACTAATTCCCTCCATATATATCCATACCTGTTCAGTTTTCCCGCGGTTTTCTGCATTTCATGTGCCTATAAATTGGCCCTCTACCCATCTCTCTTGTTCTATCTTTTAGAACTCAATTTTTTTTTCCTTGTTTATTGTGTCTAAAAAAAATGGAGGGTGAACACATTTGTAATTGTGGGAGAAAAGCGTAAATGACAACGTCTTGGACTACACATAATCCCGGAAGGAGATTCTAAATCTTGTGGAAATTACAACCAGGTACGTTTTATTTTTTTTCATACTAATTTTTATGAAATATTTAAAAAACAAAATTCTAATTTCATTTTGTAGGCTAGAGGTTGTGGCTATTTCTGGTGAGTTGATCCTCTTATGTGTCCAAGATCAGCGGCAATAATACCGGGATGATTAAGAAAAATAAATGTTTTAGAAGAAGAGAATAACCAAAGGAAGAATAAGGAGAAGAAATTATAGATAACATTAATTATTTCATGGGTGGTGTTTGTTCTCATTTGGAAAGGAACCCCAGTTTGATTTTTTATTTTTATTTTTTTGTTTAACTAATGGTGTATTGTGTATTTTGTATTTTATTTCCTAATGAAACTCTTTTAATGAATGATAATTTTGTATTTTTTAAGTCACAAAAAAAAAAAAAAAACAAAACAAAACAAAACATACAATTATAACTTAATTTTCAGTGTTGATCAAAAAAGACATCCAAACATATTCCCGACAGGAAATAAAAAATTATCATTCATTAAAAGAGTTTCATTAGAAAATTTAATACAAAATACACAATACACCATTAGTTAAACAAAAAAAAAAAAAAAAATCGAACTAAGGTTCCTTTCCAAATGAGAACAAACACCACCCATGAAATAATTAATGTTATCCATAATTTCTTCTCTTTATTCTTCCTTCGGTTATTCTCTTCTTCTAAAACATTTATTTTTCTTAATAATCCCGGTATTATTGTCGCTGATCTTGGACACATAGGAGGATCAACCCACCAGAAATAGCCACAACCTCTAGCCTACAAAATGAAATTAGAATTTTATTTTTTAAATATTTCATAAAAATTGGTATGAAAAAAAATAAATAAAACTTACCTGGTTGTAATTTCCACAAGAATAGAATCTCCTTCCGGAATTATGTGTAGTCCAAGACGTTGCCATTTTCACTTTTCTCCCATAATTAAAAATGTGTTCACCCTCCATTTTTTTTGGACACAATAAACAAGGAAAAAAAATTTGAGTTCTAAAAGATAGAACAAGAGAGATGGGTAGAGGGCCAATTTATAGGCACATAAAATGCAGAAAACCGCGGGAAAACTGAACAGGTATGGACATATATGGAGGGAATCAGTTGGGGGCATTTAAATGACCGAAATGCCCTAGAAGTAACGTTGACCGTTACTTTGACTTCACAGATTCGTCTTCAAGGGCCAAATTGAAACGATTTTCAAATGTTGAGATCAAATGTGTTGAGTTTTAAATCTTAGGGGCCAATTAGACACTATGGCCATCTTTCAAGGACCAAAAAGGTCTTTTTCCCTAAATTATCTAAACCTAACTGAGGTGGAAATAGCTCTCTAGAACATCAACCGGGGCCTCATTTCTTGCGTCTTCAGGTTTTTGAGGTTTTGTGGAGAAAGGGGTTTTTAGGCAAGGTTTGGAAATATCTTCAAAATATTTGAAAACAGATATTTCTGCGCAGAGTGTCACCGCCAAAGCGGTGGTTCACCGCTTAGGCAGTGGCTTAAGTTGGTTAAGTTTCTGTCGGATCTTCGCCTAGGTGGTGGTTTCTCCACCTAGGCAGTGGCTGCTGGCATAATATTTGATCTTTTCTCGCCCAGACAGTGGTTCAGCCCTTCAGTACTCCAACATTCTGCCTTGTTTCCGCCTAGGCGGTGGAATTTCTATCTAGGTGGTGGTCTTCATTCACCGAAATCGTATTTTTCACATTTTGTTCACCGTTTCTCCATCGTTTTCACTTGTTTATCGCCCTTTAACATTCTTTCACCTGTTTTACACTAAAACAAACTAAAACACAATTAAATATAACTAAAATTCTTAAAAACTAACAAATTCGGTTTAGAAATAAATAGGTTTTTCACACCTATTAGCTACCGTAAGATTTTATTTTATTTTTTCTCTCTTTCTCGTTGTTTTTTTCCCCATTGGATCAACAAATAGATTTAGACTACTCATGTACCATAATGAATATATATTTTCACTTTCATCGGATCCACAAAACGATTCCAACTGCTTGCTCACTGTTGTGTTTTTATGACTTTTTCATTGGATCTACAATGAGATTTAGATGACTTAAATACAATAAGAACACAATTATACATTGTATTCAATAATTAAATATCCTCTTGAAGCAAAAGAAATAAAAGAAAAGCTCTTGAGTGAAGAAAAACTCACCATAGGTAAGAGCGATGAACAATTGATTTTAGAGTTGTGTCTCGATCTCAACTTTCCTTTACTTATCTTTGATTTTTTTGTCTTTTACCCATTTTTTTTAATGGGTGGAATCTTTCTTGTGTTTTTTGGGTAGATGGGTGGGTTGCCTTATGTAGTTAGTCTGCCCCTACTACATATGCAAGGATGCACACACAAACTTGGATACATAGACATCTTCTTTTGGGTTGCCATCAGTCCTAGCTGCTTATAGTCTCCCCTATTAACTTCTAAAACATGTTTTAACCACCCTAAAAATTTCATTTCATGAGTGTTCATCCAAACCCACCCCTATTAATTATTTTCTACCTAGCTAATTGTTGGCCCAAATATCTACTCAAGAGGGGAGGAATTGGGTAGTGATAAAAATTTAATCAATAAATTTAAATCTAAAATATTAAATTCCTTAATTGATTATTTATCTAAGTGCACACCCAAACAAACATAAAAGTAACAATCCAATACACAAAGATTTATCTTGGTTTGGTAAGCTACTCTTACCAACGTCTAGTCCCCCAAGCTCCACAGGGATTTTGCAATCAACTACTCCTTGATTCCTTTACTAGGTAGGAACCAAACCCTTACTATTTTGATTCTTTTTACACGCTTAGAATAAACCTTTACAACCACGATTCTTTTCACAAGCTCAGAATCAATCTATCACTCTTTCACACTATTACACTTATCCTTTTCACAGGCTTAGAAAAAATCTTTACAATCACTCTAATTCTATTATAGGAATAATTAAAACCTAATCTTTTTGAAGGCTACATATTAACCTAATCTTTTTAGCAGACTAAAGATTAAACCTTAATCCTTTTTCAGGTTAAAGATTAAACCCTAATATTTTTCTCAGGCTAAAGATCAAAACTTAGCTATCCTGATTAGACACTGACCAAACATGTCTAATTCACTCAAACTCACAAATACAAAAGATTTACTAGTTTCTTCCCACAAGAAACTTCTACCACCTCAATACAATTATAGTTGATTAATATCCTGAAATACTAAGTTATAGATTCTATGTGAGGCACAAAACTAATTTAACAATTTAAAATACAAATATCAAATAATCATATTTCTTAAATAAAAACTATTTTGAAAGATTTTCACGAAATTATATTTGAAAACGATTTTTCACAAATAATTTATCCAATCAATTATTGAAATAATCTAAGAAAGCAAAACAAATACCTTAGAAAGATCTCATCAGAATTCGTCAAAAATGATTACGATGACTCAACAACAAAACACAAACTGGTGACCAAAATTACTTAGTGCTTCGATCAAGAACTCTTAATAATCTCACATATGAATTTCAGTGAAAAAAATCTCTCTTATAATTTCCAAAAAGTTGATGTTCTTGATTTTGATTTTTGAATCCCACAAGTCTATATTAATATACTTAGAACTAGACCTATAATGGCTAGTTTTCAAAATTAATGACATCAAATGACACTTCATGACCTCATATATCATATAACTTCAAAATAAGTATGTTTCATTAAAAAAATACTTTTAGAAATGCTTGATTTGGTCCTTAAAACTCTTTCGAATCAAAATCCTTGAATAGGAAGTACTTTATCAATTTAATTAAGAGAATAAATAAATTTATGGACCAAATAAATAAGAAACATATAATATACGATATATATATATATATATATATATATAAGTAAACCATTAAATTTCCTTGAAAAACTCATTTAAAGTCGTTAAAAACGAGGAGAATTGATCAAATAACTGAATTAGTCAAAACATTTGACTGGTGTCGTTGGTTAACTAGACTACCCTACCGGTCGATCACCTGTTTCAACAATTAGTTTCATGAGCATTGAACAACCACCAGTCAGTTGACCAAAAGTTCCTCATTTTTTCCTTCATTTGGCCACAAGATTCGTTAGTCGTCTGACTGCACCTGTTGGTTAACCAATCCAATAAGTAGGTTATTCATTTCACTTCCTTAACTCACTGTTTTGGTTAGTCAATCGACCCCTTTCGTCGCTAGATTGAATTGACCCGAAAATCCATCATTTTAAGTGTTAAAGTCACTTTTTCAATTAGACTCTTAATCAAAAATATTTTAATGACTTAACACTTCATAAAAACCATATTAGAATTGTAAACTTATCACTAAACACATAAGATTTATTCATTTTCAAGTGTCGTGTGTGATCCTAAATCGGGTTCCATTAAGAGTAGAAAACTAATGAGTTGTTTTCGCCTAATTGTCTTCAATGTCTTCAATACTCTTCAAATCTACATTACCTTCATTTTGCACCCGTTATGAATTCTTTAATGATTCTTCTTTTCGATCAATTTGTTTTCTCTCATTTCAACACCTGGAACTTAAAAATTTGAAATCACTCAATAAAAACTTTAGTTCCATAAAACATCAATGTTTAATTGTCCATCAAAATATTAGGTTTGACAGTAATATCTACAAACACTTCCAAACAACCCACATCCATTCCCAAATAGAATCCAAGACATGTCATCTTCCAAAAATGGGTGGGAAATGAGCAAACTTATCACTAAATATAGTTAATAAGTTTTTATATATATTTTTAAATTGATTGTAATAAAACAAAATTGGGTCCTACAACATTGTTTTGCATCCCCAATTTGTGAAAAAAAAAAACTTTAAATCACTTGCTAATTTTTTGAAAATAAGAAAATACCTAAATTTTGGGATCAAAATTAATTTTTTTTTCCAAACACCTTCATTTCATTTGTTTTCTTCAAAATTAGCTTTCAGAAACTGAAATTGATTGATTAAAACATCAAAATTGCTTCTAATTTGATCAATTAAGCTCGAAAACACGTTTTGTAAACTTTCAATTTTGACCTTTTTTTTTTATTTTAATTTTGACAACCTCAATTGGAGTTTCAACTTGAGTATTTATTGAATTAAACATTATTATTAAAAGTAAATTGAAATAACTGGAATCAAAATTGGTCCCTTTGAGTGTCGATTTAAAATTGTTCCAAATTCCAATCAAGCTACTACACGTTCCAATTCGACTTCTTATTTTTTATTTTTTTAATCTAAATTTGTTTACCCGAGGGCCTATTTGGGATTATAAGACTTCCATTAAACTTGGTTTGGATTAATTGAATTGTGCAAAGATTAATTTTTAACCTTGGGTCCCAATATTAATATTTCAAAATTTTAATTTAGTCCCAGAACTTCTTGAATTGAAAAGAAATTTCATTTAACTTTTAAAAGGCACAATTATGGTTTCCAATTCCTAATTGGATAAGTTTTCCAAAACTTCTTTTTTTCGCAATACTTGTCAATATTAAATTGCATTCTACACTTTTAAATTCTCTTTTGTTTGTTCTCAAAAGAACCATTTTTCCTTTTCAAATGGAGGTTTTCTTTAGAAAATTAATGTGCCAAAAAGTGAGTAATTTTTATATAGTAATGTGAATACCCTCATCGTCATTATAACTAATATTGAACCTAGATATTTTGATGAACCAATTAACATTGATGTTTATAGGAAGTAATGTGTTCATCGAATATCTAAGATTTTAGTTCTTGTGCTTCAATGAGAAAATATTTTAAAGAGAAATGATATAGATCAAGATGGTTTCAATGAAGATATTGAAGTTTTTTTAGCATGAATATTTTTTAGAATGAATATTTTTTGTATTCCTTGGTAAAACAATTCAATTCTTCTTTAACTTTGAGTGCAATCCAATTAGGATCACATACGATACTTGAAAATAATTTGAAATTTTTTTAATATGGTAAGAAGAGCTAAATTTAAGTGTCCAAATGATTTTTCTAAAATTTAAATCAATAAAATATTGACAATTGAGAAAATTCAAATTTTCAGCCTAAACAATCAATCGCTGGATGATTCGGTCGGCCAAAAAATTTGGGATTGGTGTTTTTGGGTTTAAGCTAATTGACCGACCGAATGGTTGAAAGACTGATTCAAAGCCTAAAAATATCGATCACCTGGTTAACCGATCAGTGTCCAATGGCTAGAAAACTGGACGTTGAGAGTCAACTGGTCAATCATAGGGTGAACCGGTCAGTTGAAGTGGTAGTTTTTCAGTTCTTTGACCAAAACGTTTTAAAAGATCTTCTACTAATTTTTCACTGATTTAAACATTGGGATATTATGTTCTAATGTGTTTTGACTATATTTCAAAAATATATCTTATATTTTGAAGATTTTATGATTTAGTTCATGTATTACTTGATTTTTTTATTTATACCGGTCAAACTTATTTTTATTAATTGAGGATTTAAATCAAAGTCTATTTTGGGCTAAGTTGAGAGTTTAAAAGTTCAATTTCTGGTCAAATAGAACTAATTTAAATTGATTTGATAAATGGGGTCTACGTAATATGCTATTTATGGGCATATCTTTTAAAATATAACCATTATAGGCAATGTTTAATTCCTTATATATAAACATGTGAATTTAATCTTTAAATCTATCAAGAATGAAAGAGAGTATATTGTTTTGAAATTTATTTTTGAGATAGTTTTGAAGAAATTGTTGATCGAATCTATTTTTTCGAAAACTCGGGATTTGATACTTCACTCTATTATACATTTTTTTGAAGAAAATCCAGTCAAATCTCTCTGATTATTTTTTTCTTGCTCAAACTAATAGAGATATTCTTGATTCATGTATCTTGAGAATTTGAGCTCGACATCTTTGTGATTGAATTTTTTTTTTGATAGAATATATTAAAAATCCTTAAAACGATTTTTCTATAAATTGGATATCTATAATTTTTTAATTATGATAAAATCATATTTAGTTTCTCATACTTTTATCACTATCTTCCCAGGATATTAATTGAGTTTAACTTTGAATTGAGGTGGTAGAAGCTCTTGTGAGAAGAAATTGTAATATTTGCTTTTAAATTTGTGAGCTGTAACTTAGATCTAAGCGTACTTGGTCTAAGTGATAGTGGATTAGGCATCAATGGATGTTGCCTAATTAGGCTTAAAAGCATGAAAGGTTTGATTCTGATCATGAAAAAGAATTAGGTTAATCCTACGCCAGTGAAAAGGATTGTAAAGGTTTGGTTCCTATATAGGAAAGAGATCGGGTTTAGTGGATTGTGAAATCTCTACGGGAGCTCAAGAGACAGGACGTAGGATTGGGTAGCTTGTCGAACCAGGATAAATCTATATGTCGATTTCTCTACCCTTGTTTGTTTGTTTGTGCACATAGATAAACATGTTTTCGCTATAATTCAAGATGATAACTGGCTAGGAAAATTGATTATTTGATTGTTTATTTTTTCAAGTTATTAGTTTAATTTTTAACTACCCAATTCACTCCCAACAACTAAAATAAGTTATATCAAAATTAGCATATAAAGATTGATCACATTCAAGAAAAGATATATAAAGAGGATTATCCTCAAAATCATATAAGTTATGGGTCAGGCATCAATTTGCTTTGGTTTTAAACCTATTGATAGGTATAAATTACCTACATATTTCCAAACCGAATTAAGTTAGTTTTTTAGCGTTTAAATAGTATATTATTACATTTTAATTAGTTTTATTACTTTTTGTATAAATCAGGTGTGTGGAGCAAAAAAATAGGAAACTGGAGCGAAAATGATAAGATCGAACCAAAAGCGTTTGACGTTACGGTGGATAAACAAGCTCGGAGGCAAAATTGTGGAACAGGCCTACCGCCTAGGCATACATACCTCCTCCTAGGCGGTGAAGAAGCTGAGAAATGACTAAAGGCTACTGACAGCCCACCGCCTAGGCTGAAATCCAGCAGAAAGATTTCCAAGTCCACCGCCTACTGCTTCGTAGAGGCGCTCACCAAACCGACCTAGTCTCTGCCTAGGCAGTGGATCCCTTCGGCGGAGAGCCTCTGCGTAGCCTAGATATTTTTAGGATATTTTTTCAAATATTTTGTTTACAAATACCGTCCCCTCTCCCTTCCTTGTGAACCCCCCCCCCTCTCCCCCAACCATTTGGGCACCTTAGGCCATATTTAGGCTAGGGTTTAGGAGTTTTAGAGGTGGAGCTCACATCCCAAAGTGGAGAAGACGGAGAATCCATCGTTGAGTGTTCTTAGCGGTTTATCTTCAGATGAGGCTAAGTTCTTCGGTTGTTTTTCCTTATTTCTTTATCTAAGGTTCATGTGAGCATGTTTATCTTGTTATTTCATTGTAAATATGGCTATGGCCATAGCTAAACATGGATTGTAGTAGGGGTTAACACTATATTTATAAATATGTTGTTTGGATGATTTCGGTGTAGCGTTTATATTTGTTCTTCGTAGTTTGATTGTGTTTATCATATTGTTTGTTTATCATGCTTATGGGGTTTTGACAAATTCTGGATTTGGATTTGGGTAAACAAACTCCACGATTCTATAACCCGGTAGGGGTTTGAATTGTGGACAATCGATGACGTTGGGGCAAGACTCACGAGACCTAGGGTCGTTAAGACGTTGAGGGGGACTTATTCGTTGACTCGAAGTTGCGTTATATCCCCCGTCTTACACTTGGAAGAGGTGGCGAGGGAGTTTTAGAACGGAGATTGTCAATAGGGTAAATTCAACGCACGATCCAATGACCCGGTCGAAAGTTGGATTGTGTGCAATCAATGACGCTTGGCGAGACTCACGTGACCTAGGGTCGTTAATACGTTGAGGGGGACTTTTTCGTTGACTCAAAGTCATGTATTCTCCTGTCTTACACTTGGGAGAAGTAACGATGGAGTTTACGTACCGAGATTGTCAAATAGGTCGAACACCGTAAATGTGAGTAAATCGAGATCGAACACGTATTTGTAAACACGTTAATCCCTAGGCAATTCTTGACCCTAAAACATATTAGCATATTAGTGTAGTTAATTTAGGTTATATTAGTAGTAGTTTAATTAATTAAATACATTTGTTTTTTGCCTAGATAATGTTAGGACACGAGAAATACGGTATTCGATAGTAATGACACCAATCCCTGTGGATACGATACCCGATCTTTCAAGATCAAATTATACTAAAACTTTGACCTCGTACACTTGCGAGTAGTCAATATGCGAGGATCGAATCCTTCACCATACAAGTTTTTGGCGTTGTTGCCGGGGATTGGTCGTTAAACGAATTCAGTTTTTGGCGATCGCTACTAAGTTTTTGGTAACGATTACCGGGGATTGTTTTGTTGGTTATTGTCAATATTGTTAGTAAATGACTCTATTTTTCTTTAGGCATTTATTTTGTATATAATTTTTGTTTGTAGTTTTGTTTTTGTTTCTTATACAGGGTACTTGACGATGTTAGACCAACATGTATTAATGCATCCCTATATAACTAAAATAGCTCTGGTACCAATTGTTGGCCTAAAGGACTACCCAGGGTTAGGGATGATTTGGGTAGTTTAAAATTAAATCTATGATTTAATGACCTAATTAAATATTATCTTATTTTTGAATAACTAAGATTATCAGTGGGCACGATTTAAAGCAAGCACACAAACACATAATCACAAAGAGAGAAGGGATACATATAGTAACATAGAAGATTTTATAGTCGTTCGACAAGCTATTCTTGCATACGTCTACTCTCCCAAGATCTTGCAGAGAATTCAATCCACTAAAATTCTAATCCTCTTCTCACTTGAGAATTAAACCTCTTACACCTTGTTTGAGAAAATCACCCTTACACTAAACACTCTCACTTGAACTAATTATACTTAAGTTCAAGTTGAAATTCCTTACAATTAAACATGTTTTCCGAAAAGGATCTTTTACTACCACTTATAAATATCAATCAATTCTTAACTCGACTAAGTATCATAGATGTAACTTTAACGCGATATGAAGATAATCAAATTCTTAAGCACGTGTTAATTTATCTAGAATATTATTAATGTGAACATGTAGTCAAGGAATCCAGATAAAATCAAATAAATTGTTAACTCAAATAATTCAGATAAATAGTTTTAGAGTATGTGTATTCAGACAACGATTTTAACAATAAAGTAATCAACAAAAATGATATCTAGTTTAAGATTAAAAATTAACAATTATTTAAACTCAACCATTACTTTTCATTTAAAAATATGAGTTTCTTCAACTAAAAGATTGAATAAAAGATAATCACATATATTTTCAAGAAGATCTTACTCAAATGAATACTCAATGATATATTAATATCTAAATGAAGACAATTAAGAACAATCTCACTAGGATATGAATAATACTTCTAATTGAGAAGTAACACAACCTAGTAGAAAGAAGACTTTGATCGATATGAACTTTCACAAAAATCAACACACAATTTCACAAAAAATTCACTCTTTATCTCACAGAAAATAAGTTCAGGTATGAACAAGGTAGAGTGTATTTTCATAAAGTTATTCTATCAATTTTGTGATATTAAAGATGGTAATTTTTCAAAAAATTCCATTAGTCATAAGATTTGATTGTAATCCCCCAAATGTAGCTCATTGACTGGGCTATAAGAATCCGATTATTTACGCAATTCAAAATTTGAAAATTCAATGCATATGTATACTGATGCACCCTAAATTTTCAAGAAAGGTGATTTTTTAAAAAATAATTTGTTTTTTGGAAAAATAATAAGAAGATGGGTTTCTTAAAAGTGTCTGTTTTCTCACAAAAAGAACTTAAGCTAATGTTTGGGAAAAAAATATTCATCTAATATTGAGTTTAAATGGTTTGGTAGGTCATGGGATTTTTAAAAAATAATTTAAAAAAACTTAAGTAATAGTCTGACCCCCCCTCCCCCCCAAACCACGGTCTAGCTATTGATTCATTTTAAAAGCGTTCAAGGGTCAGTTACACTCAGGGAAGGTATTAAGCATCTCAACACGCACGTTCGAAAACAATACCTTATTTAATTAAGTCCAATTAAAATTTAAGTCCGAATGTTTTATTTGATTTTCAAAATCTTTTCCAGAAAAATCTTTCTGGTATTTTTGAAATAACGTGGGACAATTTTTTTGTATTTTTTGAGAAATGTTCCCCCGACACGATCACTTATTAAATATTAACGATTTAACAAGGTTGATTTCCGGGGGATGAAAAAGAGAAGTACTTGAAAGTAAATGCGTAAACGTAAAGCACGAAAAGGCGAAAAATACTTGAAAGTAAAATACAAAAAAATAAAGTGTGGAAAGGCACAAAAGTACTAGAAATTAGTGTGTGAAAAGATAAAAATGCAGAAAGACACAAAATTAGAAAGTAAAATGGAGAAAAGTAAAAGAGCGAAAGATATACCCAAGAAGAAGGGATGAATTGGGTAGTGACAAAAATTTAAATAATTAAATCAAACACAAGTTATTAATTTTTTGAATTGATTATTATCTCCACACCCAAGCAACAACAAATAAAATGCGACACCCAATGATTTATCCTGGTTCGGCAAGCTACTCTTACCAATGTTCAGTCTCTTGAGCCCTACAGAGATTTCGCAATCCACTAACCCTTGATTCATTTCCCAGGTAGTTACCAAACCCTTACAATCCTGATTCTTTTCGGAGGCTGAGAATCAATATTTACATTCTCACACTATCACACTTATCCTTTTCACAGGCGTAAGAAGTGTAACAACCTGATTTACCATAGCCGTCACTAGGTTTCTTCCAAGGAGAAATAGAGCCAAAAGACAAAGCATTCCACCACCACACTTTCGCTGCACCACTATAATAAAATAATAATAATATATTTTTTCAATTTAAAATTTTAACTTTTATACAAAGTCGTCTATTTTGTAATAAGATTACTAAAATATTTCAACCACTCACTCCCAACAATTGTCCTGACAACCTCCAAAATAAAACTCACTACCTCATCTGACACTACCTAGCCCCAGTAGTGGACCTGTCTCTAGCTGCGGTACTTGAGACCAAATATTTTATCGGTGTACTATCTTTATAATACAAAAATAATTTATGGATCAAGCATAATTATCAAATACCACTTTTCAAAATATAAAATAAATATAATCACACACCAAGCCGGAATAAAATTTCACTACTACCATCACAATAAAATAATGCATTTAAATTAACCAGTCAAATTATTTTGATATATAATAAAATATCGCACGCCTATTTTCCAACAAGCCATAGGATCGTTTCACCTCACGATCGGAAGTTACGACGGTACTGTAACCTGTACAATTGTGCCATCTAAGGTGGGTAATAGAGCTAGGGCCATTCAATATCTCCAATAGTAGGAGCCAACACATGGTAAAAACCACCATATCACAATGATAATCATCATCATCGTCAACAACAACAACAACAACAGATATCAACCACCTACAGAACTTGGCCTCCTGTCAGGTCACAATATATTGTCCTATAGGACATGCCCTCTTGTTAGAACCAACAACATCCCACAAAACATGCCCTCCTGTCGAGATCACACTATGGTAAAATCGGATAATAAAAATCATTTTCCACATTTAAAAATTTATTTGATCTGCATAACATTATAAAATAATCTATTTTAATAAACTCTTTTTTTCCTCACATTTTAGTACAAAAATATGATTTGACAATTTACATAGAAAACAATACAATCACCTCAATTTTTTCGCTACTAAAAATACTATCATCTGAATGCTACGCAGTCAGCGTCGCCTGCGAACTTAACAACCAAAGGGCATAATATGAAATTATTTAACGCCTAATTTCTTAAGTTAATATTAATTGTACAAAAATTATTAGAACAACAACTACAAAATTCTTCTCATTAATAATGTAATCTGTAGAAACACGTTAATTGACTGTTAAAATTTTTATTGGTCGACGAAATACTAAAATTATCGTTTTAGTAAAATTTATAATTTTTATCTTAAATTGTATTCTTCACAAATTAGATATATCTGTATATACATGTATACCCACTATATTAATTGAACTTTCGTATATATATTTTTGACATAAATATACATGTATATATATCTGTGCAAATAGTCCCATAAATTAAACGTGATATATATTTTATTTTTGCAACACACACACACACACACACACACACACACACACACACATATATATATATATATATATAGTGGGTATACATGTATATACAGATATATCTAATTTGTGAAGAATACAATTTAAGATAAAAATTATAAATTTTACTAAAACGATAATTTTAGTATTTCGTCGACTAATAAAAATTTTAACAGTCAATTAACGTGTTTCTACAGATTACATTATTAACGAGAAGAATTTTGTAGTTGTTGTTCTAATAATTTTTGTACAATTAATATTAACTTAAGATATTAACGAGAAGAATTTTGTGTTTGGTTTTAACATTATTTCCTTCTTTAAGAAGGAAACAAGATTAGCCATAAAAATTATTTATTTTTTATATTACAAATTACACTAACACCCTTTCCATAATTTAAAAATTACTATTTGAATCTAACAAATAAAACTTAATATTTTAAAATAGCAATTTTCCCCCAAATATTTTTAAAGTTAAAATAATATTAAAATGTTACCCACAATATTCTTAAAATTAATTTATTTTTTTTCAAACATCATAATGACCCATAAAATTTTTAAGTGAAATTTAATGACATAATCAACACAATTACTTTCTAAATGTTCTAAAATATAATTAAAAATTTATAAATACGGAGAATCGGGTTTTACAGGAAGAACCTTATCTCACTTGAATTCTATTACAGGAAGACTCAAATCTAATCTTTTAAAAGACTAAAGATTAATCTAATCTTTTTCACATGCTAAAGATCGAATCCTAATATTTTTCGTAGGCTAAAGATCAAAGCCTAACTATCCTTATTAGACACCATTCCAAATATATCTAATCCGCTCAAACTCGCAAATACAACAATTCACAAGTTTCTTCCTACAGGAGTTTCTACCACCTCAATACAATTATGCTCAATTAATGTCCTAAAAAATATGTGATGGAGTATATGTGAGGAACAAATTTGATTTAATCAATCTAAAGCACAAGCAATAAATAATCAAATTTCATAAATAAAAATAATTTAAATTTTTTTTTTTCAAGACATTAGATTTGAAAATGATTTTTCTAAAAATACTAATCCAAGTAATTAAATAAATAATCTAAGAAATCACTTCAACTAACTTTGAAAGATATCATTGAGATTTTTTTAAAATGATTACAGTAACTCAATGAAAAACAAAGACTGGTGATCAAAACATTTTCGCGCTTTGATCAAGAACACTTTTGATAATACTCTCTTATAAATTTCTCAGCATAAATCACTATCTTATAATAGCAAAGACTAAATGTTCTTTATTAATTCAGTTGAAAAACGCAGGTCTTTATATATAGACTTCTAAGAAGACCTATAACGGCTAGTTTTCAAATCACAAGACCTAAAATGTCTCTGCAAGACCCCATATGTCATATACTATCAAAATAGGTATATTTTATTAAAAAATACTTTTATAAAAGCTCAATGTGGTCCCCAAAACGTTTTAGATTCAAAACACTTAAAGATAGGAAGTAGTTTTACCAATTCAATTGAAATAATAATTTAATAAATAGACTAAATAGATAAGATATTAGTAATCTATGATATATAATAGTAAAATACCTAAATCCATTAAAAACCTCTTCAAAAATCTTTCAAAACAATATGATTTGGCTTAACAACCGAAACAATCAACATATGATTGTCTGACTCGATCAGTTGACCAACCCCCTATCGATGGACCGCCTCTACAATGTTTGAGGTTGGTGGTCTAACCTTCTCGTCGGTTAACTGATTTTCCCAATATGTTTTCCTTTGTTTTTTCGTTTCGGCAATTGGATTTGTTAGTCGACTGACCTAACTCGTTGGTTAACCGAATTGGCCAATAGGTTCACCCATTCATCGGTTGACCAAATTGATTGGAAAACACATTATTTGTATTAAAACTATTTTTTCACTTAAACATTTTCCAAAAAATATATTTGTTGAACCTAAAGTTTTGATGACCAATTAGGTATTTATTTTTTTGGTTCAACTAATGGTTTTATCGAGTATTTTAGATTTATAGTTCTATGAATGTCATTAAGATAAAGATTTTATGAAGAAGATATAAAGGGTGCAAGATGGCATAACGAAGATATGAAGAGTTTCGAAGACGCTGAAGAAAAATAGGTGAAAACAACTCTTTACTTATATACTCTTAATGCAACCTGAATTTGGATCACGTACGACATATATCATATAAATAATTGACCTAATTGAAAAATGTATTTTAAAGTATAAAAAGTTATGTTTTCCGGTTAATTCAGTCAACCAAGAAAAATAATCGGTCGACTAATCAAAACAGTGAGTTTTGGAAGATAAACTGGAGTCCTACTGATCCAATCAGTCAACCGAGAAAAGTAATCGATCAACCATTTCAAAAGTAGTGGAAATTAGTAAGGAAGTGAGCACAATAATCTAATCGGTCAACTGAATGAAGAGGGTCGATCAACTGAAAGAGTCGGTATATGAAATAGAGAAAATTAAGAGCATACTTGATAAGTCGATCAACCGAATGTGAGTAGTGCCAATTGCTATTTCAGCCTTGGCATAGGTCGGTCGATTACATGGTGTAGCTCGGTTAATTGACTACTTCAATTAGGAATTCAGCTGATTTGGTCTCTTGGTAAAAAACTATATGTTTTTTATGATTTCAAGAGAGGGATTTGGGGAATTTGAATGTAATTCAAATATGAACAACCTATTATGTGATCTCTATAGATTTGGTCCATATATTTTGATATTCGTTTAATTAAAGTGATTTAATACATCCTATTTTGATGGATACCTTTTTAAAAATGCTTTAAGGACTGAAATGAGATTTTCCAAGAACATTTTTAAATGAGAAATATATATTTTGAACATATATGATGTATGGGGTCTTGGGATATCATTTAATAACATAGTATTTGAAAAATAGCCATTATAAGATATTTTTGAAATTCCTATATTTAAACTTGGGAATTTTGAGTTTAAATATTTCCATTTTGGTGAACAATATTTGGGGTCAAAGATATGGGAGAGATTTATGGAATTTTATTTGACCTTACAATTTAGTCCATATACTTAAATAGAATTCTTTGTCTACTTTTATTGACTAAGATCAAATTATTTTTGGGACTAAATTGAGAGCTTTAAAAGTTATATTGTTGGTCAAATATAACTGTTATAAATTTATATGATATATGGGGTCCATATGTATTATTTATTGACATAAAATTTGAAAACTAGCCGTTGAAGGCAAGTTCTAGGTCTATTTAAAGATACCGACAGGATTGAGTTTAATACACCAAGAACATCAGTTTTGTGCTATTATATGAGTGATATTTTTGTTGAGATTTCTACGAGAGATTCTATTCAAGTTCTTAATCTATAGCACTAGCTGTTTGACATCACCGATTTAAGTTCAAATTACAATATTATCATTGTCTTCGGTGTTTCTTGGTGAAATTCATCCAAACTTTATTATTTGCTTTGTAAAGTTATATTTATATTGATTGCTTGGTTTAGGATTGTTAGAAAATATTTTTGAACTTAAAAGCCTGAAAGTATTTTTAAATGATTTTTGCCTATTATCTGATTAGTGCTAAATTTTTGCTACCCACTTGATTATATTAATCATAATTTATTTGTCTCACATTATATATATCCCGTAGTAATTATTTGCGACATTAATTGAGTATATCTATTTGAGGTGGTAGAAGCTCCTTGGGGGAAAAAACTCATATTTTTTGTATTTGTGAGTTTGAGTGGATTACACCTGTTTGGGACAGTGTCTAGTCAAGGTAGTTAGGTTTCGATATTTTTCATATCGATATTTTTCCTCTGAAAAATATTAGGGTTTTAATCTTTATTCTATAAAAATGTTAGGTTATTCTTTTCCATTGAAAAAAAATTGGTTTCGATTCTTCCAGTAATGGAATTGAGTGATTGCAAAGGTTCTTCCTAAACCCAAGAAAAAGATGTGTGAAAGTATGAGGGAGTGGTAGGTTTGATCTTTATCCTATTAAAAGGATTAGTTTTTTATACTTCTTGTAATAGAATTAGGTTATTCTTAAGCTTGGTAAAAATATAGGTTTCCTCTTGAGCTGTGAAAATGATAATTGTAAAGGTTGATTCTGAACCTGTGAAAAGAATCGAGATTGTAAGGGTTTGGTTCCTATCTGGTAAAGGAATTAGGGGTTTAGTGGATTGTGAATCTCCATAGAGTTCGGGGGACTGGATGTAGGTAATAGTAGCTTACAGAATTAGGATATATTATTGTGTGCTGTCTTACTTATTTTCTTATATTGTGTTTGGTTGTACATTTAAAAGTAAACACATTTTTGTTGTGTATCAAGATAATAATTGTTTTAGGAAAATTGATTACTTGTGTTTAAAAGAATTAATTGTTTAATTTTAGTAAATAGCCAATTTACCCTATCTTGGATAGCTCTTTGGGCCAACAATTGGCATCAAAACTGATTTTAACTCGATTTGGATTAACATCTATCTAAACATGATCACATGGATTGCACTGATACTAATATTGTATGTGAATCTTCTATATATCTTGATGCCATTAGTGAATCTCTCTCTTGCTCTAATAATCAGGGTTCCATTTGTGAGAACAATAAAAATTGTGATAATGAGGTTGCAGGTAAGGCTATTGAGATGCTAATTACCCTTACTTATGTTTTTGGAAAAGAGAATTTGAAACTCAAGTAAAAGATTGTGATTGTTGAAAATAAAAAATTTATTACCACTAAATCTCTTAAGAAATAAAAATTTGGACAAGTGTTTTGAAACTGCTGAATTTTTAAATTCTTTATCTAAAATTGGTAAGTTACTTGAAAAAATCAATTCTCTTGAATAAGAGAACAAAGTTTTGAAAAATAATATTTATGATCTTCTGCAAAGTGATTTTAAAAAGAAAAATCTTGAAATTTCAAATGAGGCCTTCAACATTTAGTTATAATGCAAAGTGTGAGCTTAGTAGAGCTCATTTGAAAATTCATTCTATTGAAAATTATTGTCACATACTTAAGAATGATTTTGAATTTATGCATAAGAAAATTTTTGATCTACAGGTGAATGTTAGTTCGTTGGAGCGATCACTTGAAAAGACTCAAAATAAGTTTAACGAAGCAATTGATAAATTCAAGGATATTGAGATAACTAAACTTATTGAAAAATCAATAGTTACGAACGTGGTTTTAAAATAATATTTATGATTTTTTGCAAAGTGATTTTAAAAAGAAAAATCTTGAAACTTCAAATGAGGTCTTGAACATTGAGTTGGATAATGCAAGATGTGAGCTTGGTAGAGATCATTTGAAAATTCATTCTATTGAAAATGATTGTCACATTCTTGAGAATGATTTTGAATTTATGTATAAGAAGAATTTTGATTTACAAGTGAACGTTAGTTCGTCGGAGTGTTCACTTGAAAAGACTCAAAAATAAGCTTAACGAAGCAGTTGATAAATTCAAAGATATTGAGATAACTAAACTTATTGAAAAATCAATAGTTACTAAAGCAGCTCCTTTATATTACTATCAATATCGTGCTCCCGTACAAAATAATGATTATCCTAAGAAACGTGCTAACAATGTTAAATGTTTTATTGTGGGAAGTATGGTCATTTTAAGAAAATCACTACAAGAAAAAAGGCTTTTTATCACAGTTAAAAAGCGTGATAAAAAGTTTTTTATCACAGTTTTTGGTACCAAAACAAACCGTGATAGTATGCGGTATGATTAAAAGTAAGCTTTCTATCATGGTTAAAAACTGCAATAGTAAACCTTTTATCACAGTTAAAAATCGAGATTGCAGATTTTTTATATCTCATTTTTTAAATGTGATTAAAAAATCATATGTATGTGATGAAATTTAAACAAAACATGATTATTAGGACTATTTATCTCAGTTCACCCTATTTTTTATCACATTTAAAAACTGTGATAGTTTCTCATATCTATATTCAAAAAACATTTACAAATTAGAGAACTATTATATAAAATAAATACTATAAAAAATTAGCTTAAAAATGAATTTTATATTTTTAAAAAACAACAAAAAAATTGATGACTTAGAATTTTACATCAACACTAGTAACGTTGTTTTTCAATACAATAATGATAAACTTGAATTTTCTATCATTTACAAATGTATAAAAATGGTCATCCAATCACAAATAAAATATCATTACCCACATCATCAACTTCATTCTTCATTTTCTTTTTCATCAACTTCATCAAGGGAAATTGGGTAATCTAGAGTTCAAACTGCAAAAGAAATATTAATACAAATTAATCTGAAAGAAGAAATAAAACAATAAAAATTTATTACTGTAAGACAAATCAAACAAAAAAACAACCCCTATTTACTCCTAACACTAATAAAAAATAGGAATGAGACTAGTTATTCCAATACCACAGTCATAAACCCGGACATGTCTTGCAGTCCAAGCGGCGGCAAGCACCATCAAGAAGGAATTGAAGGACTAACCAAACGCCACTTTTGTTCTATTTTTATTTTATTTTATTTTTTATTTTTTATTTTTTTTTGGGGGGGGGGTGTTAGGTTAGTTCCCAAAAAACTCAGAACAGAAACGCTAAAACAAACACTACCTAAGAATAGCCCCATCCAAGAAGATTAATTTTTTTGTGGTTTAAGCTAATGAAATAGATATGGAAGTGAATGAGTTCACGCAAAAGACATACCGGCGTTGCTCTTCATCGTTGAATATAGAACGCTATGTGTCCATGACTTGTTTTAAACCTTTCTTCTGTTGCTTTTCCATTTTACTTTCGTAATAAGCATCCAGGTTATAGTATCTGCAGCCATAAATAACGATATAAGGACTTCAAACAGCTAGAAAGTGTAACCAGAACGAAAAACTAGATGTCAAAGTCAAGGTCTATTACGTAGCGTTTGGTTTCAAAGAATTGGAGTTCTGAAAATGGAATTACAAATGAACATTTATATAAAATCTAAAAAAATAAATAAAAAATCATGCATTCACTTCCAATTCCATGAAACCAAACACTACCTTAAGGCAATGTTTGGGAGTATAGAATTGAAGCCATGGAATTGGAATTCGAGATAAACGCATGTACAAAATTGAAAATGAACATGCGATCATTACCAAAACCAATTCAATGCAAACAAAAAATATCCAAGTGCAATTCTCTTTATTTGTTTAAATTAAATTTAAAAATGTAGAAGACATCCAATGAGAACACGGAAATATAAATCTAGGGCGAAATTTAAGGAAGGAAAAAATTGTACATGTCAATGTCGAAGAGAACGGGAACCTTACTTTTTAGAAGGAAAGGTGCTAGTATTATGGTCTTCCATGAATCTGTAACGGAGGTGAGAGTTACAGAATCAAAAGATACTTTAATACAAAGTGGAAAAAAGGGGGGGTGTCTTCCATGAATCTGTAACGGAGCTGGATGTGAGAGTTACAGAATCAAAAGATACTTTAATACAAAGTGGAAAAGGTGGGGGGGGGGGGGGGGGGGGAGAGGGGATTCAATGCAAATGGTAGAAATCATTTTTCCATACTTGCCCTTCAAAGTTCATAAACAAACACTTAGTTGGCGTTTGGTACGCGGGATTCAGGATGGGATTGGAATGACCATTGGAATGGTCATTCCATTCTTATGTTTGGTTGGTGTGATTGATTTTCATTGCCATTCCTAAGTAATGACTAGTCCCACAATTCTTGGAATTAGTCAATCTCAAGTGAAATTAGGTATTAGGTAATCCCGGGATTGCCTAATCCCAAATGAAATGAAGTATTAGGTAAGAAGAATGATCTATACTTGTATTTTCGTATTTTTCACAATAGAAAATAAAATTCTGGGAACAAAAACAAAAATATGGTGGTATTACTTTTATATTTTTGTTCCCAGAAAACATGGAACGAAAACAAAAAAATGAGAACAAAATCTAGGAACAAAAACAAAAATAGAAATCTGGGAATAAAACAAAAACAGAAATATGGGAACAAAAACAAAAACAGAAATCGGGAACAAAAACAGAAATATGAGAACAAAAACAGAAATCGTAATATGGGAACAAAATGTGGGAACAAAAACAAAAACAAAAATTTGGGAACAAAACAAAAACAGAAATATGGGAACAAAAACAGAAAACTGGGAACAAAAGAAAAACAGAAATATGGGAACAAAAATAGAAATCTGGGAACAAAACAAAAACAAAAACAAAAATCGAGAAGAAAAACAGAAATATGAGAACAAAAACAAAAATCTAGGAACAAAACAAAAACAGAAATCTGGGAACAAAAATAGAAATATGTTCCTAGATTTTGGTTTTTGTTTTTGTTCCCAGATTTATGTTTTTGTTTTTGTTCTCATATTTCTATTTTTGTTTTTGTTCCTAGATTTTGTTCCCATTTTTTGTTTTCGTTCCATGTTTTTGTTTTTGTTTTTGTTTCCAGATTTCTGCTTTTGTTCCCAGATTTCTATTTTGTTTTTATTCCCAAATTTTGTTCCCATATTTATGTTTTTATTGGTCATTCTAATATCATGTTTAATGTATTTTGTAACTAAACGTAGGAATGGTAATGCCCATTCCAATACCATGTTTAATCCCGTTTATCACCAAATATAGGAATGATAATGGTCATTCCATTCCAATACCATATTCATTCCAATACTACACTCATTCCATTCCATTCCATTCTATTCCAGCGTACCAAACGTAGCGTTACTGTTTGAACATGAAAATGGTAGAAATCATTTTTCCATACTTGCCCTTCAAAGTTCATAAACAAACACTTACTGTTTGAATATTTGCTTCTCCTCCCAGTTAGGAAGACTTTCTAGGTTCACATGCAAAAGAAGATGCCAAAGCAAAAACCTTAATACTCAATTACTCATCAAGAAGGAATTGAAGGACCCAAATGTAAATCCATCAAATTCAAGGTAGCGTTTGCTAGTACGGAATTGAAGCCTTAAAATTGGAATTGGAAATGAGTGCATGTACATTTTTTATGAATTTTACATGTGTTCATTTTAATTCCAATTCCATGAAACCAAACACTACCTAAGGGAAAACAGATAGTTCCCGGCCAGAAAATTGACTCAAAACACGCTCATATACATATGGATCCACGGTCATGAACCCGGGCATGTCCTGTAGCCCAAGCGGCGGCAAACCGAGAAGAGAATAATGTGGCGAGTCGAACGGGTAGGGTATCAATTTGTGATAAATGTGATATGCAAATTGAAATGACATCTTCAATGAATTTAAGAACAGAGTTGAATTGACAGAGAGAGAGAGAGCGAAATGCACCTAGAAGCAAACGATGTTAAAATTTCACAAAAAAAAAAAAAAAAAAAAAAAAAAAAAAGGGCACCTAGAATTAAACAGATATTGAAATTTCACAAAAAACCAATTTCTTCATCCACCCCATCTCTCCTCAAATCCGGCTGCTAGGGTTGATAAAATAAATAAATCTGAGCAGAAGAAAAATCACAATTGTTTGATAAATTTCCTTACCTATGGGAACTCAAAACCAGATTGCTTCAATCTTCATAAACCCTGGAATCAATCAAGAGAGATGACAACTGCAGAAGAGAACAGGAAGTAGAACATTTCAATCGTATGCACATATGAACAATTGTAGAAAGATATATAACAAAGATAGGGGAAACTGAAGGGAAAATAAACTTCTAATTCGAAAAACCCTAATTCTACGAAAAATCTACACAACCCTAATTAAAAAAACATTAAACCTAGACAATACCGGAGAGATTGAGGGAGTATTGTTCAAATCGTTATTTGGATCTGGTATTTTTGCTTTAGGATTGTGCGATTGGGGAAGCAGTGGGTGGCTTCAATGCAAAACTATGAGAAAAGAAAAAAAAAGCGACCTCAAGATCGAGAGAGGCTGGAGAAGATGATGATTGCAGTGATTGGAGAAGACGATGATGGCAACGGTCGAAGAAGAAAGAACGAAGTGAAGGCTGAAGACAACGACGAGGACGATTAAGGCTGAAGGCTTGGCGACACTGGAGAAATCTTAGCGATTTCAAGATTGAGAGTGAGAGAGAGACTCTGACTACTAGGATAGCGATTGAAGAGATGAAAGAATTGTACCAACAAAAAGGCGAAAGGGATTTCGACGGGGAGCTAGAAAGACGAAAATCCCTAGCGCCTTTTTTTGGGGGGGTTTAAGTTCGGCGCATATACAAATTAATCACAGTTATTTATAATAACAGTGATAAACTCTACAACCTATTATCTCGGTTTATTAAAAGAGTGAGATAAAAAATATGTTTTATCACATAATAAATTTTAAGTGAGATTATATCTCATCCATATTGTTACAATCACGATTTATTTAAAAAACGAGATGAATTACATTTTGTAAGCGTGATTAAAAGACATTTTTCTAGTAGTGAATGTGTTGTTTGTTGCATAGTTACCTGATTGGATCTTGAAATAACTAGATACCAAGGAAAGAAAAATTTATGCAGGTACAAATGATAGATTCATTCAATCAAGAACGTACAATGAATATTACATGCCGAGAAAGGATTTCAGATTCAATGGACCAACAAGGATAAGTCAAAATATACAAAATCGTAAAATGGATGCTATTAGAAAGTCACAGGTTCAGCGAAATAATTATCATTCAAAGAAAATGTAACCTCAAAAGCAGCAGAAACTGGTTTACAAAATTATTGTAGATAAAAAAAAATAAAAATAAATAAAAATAAAAATCAACATGTAGTGTCCAAGATGGACAAAGATGTTGTTGAGATGAATCAATTGGTTACCTCCAAGAATGACAAGCCAACTCAATTAGTTGTTTCAAAGGATAACAGGAATGGCATTAACAATAATAATGAGGTAACAAAGTTGTCCCCAAGGACATTAGAGGTACTCATAGCCCTTTGTAGTTTAAATTCTTTAAATTTGTTAGAGATGGATGTGTTTGATTTGCCAAATAGGTAAGTTGGTAATTGTTGGCCCAAAGAGATACCCAAGAGAGGGGTGACTTGGGTAGTTACTAAAATTTAGCAATTAATTCCTTTAAACACAAATAATCAATTTTTCTAAATCAATTATTATCTTAATAACCTGTTGATATGTGTTTAATACTAAGTGCACACCCAAACATAATATAGAAAATAAATCAATGTAGCACATAAAAATTTGTCTTGATTGGGCCAAACTAATCTTGCCTACGTCCAGTCCGCCGAGCTCCACGAAGATTCGCAATCCACTAAATGCCTTGATTCTTTTACTAGGTAGGAACTAAACCTTTACAATTCACGATTCTTTTACAGGCACAAAATCAACCTTTACAATTTAACCTTTTCACGGGTCCAGGATGAACGCTATTGTTTTACCAGGCTAAAGATAAACCTAATACTCTTTCACTTATCCTTTTTACAAGGAATGATGAACCTTTACAACTCACTCAAAAATAATTCAATTCCAAGATGAATCAAAATATAACTATTTTCAACGGAAAAGAATAATCTAACTTTTTACCAGGACAAAGATCATACCCTAATCTTTTTCATTGGAAAAAAATCGAAACTTAACTACTTTGACTACACTCCATCCTAAACATGTTTAATCATCTAAAACTCACAAATACAAAAAATATGAGTTTCTTCCTACAAGGGGCTTCTACCACCTCAATATGAATATACTCAATTAATGTCCTTGAATAATTACTACGTGATAGATACAATGTGAGACAATTCAAATATGATTAATAAATAAAGTGGGTAGTACAAATTTAGTACGTAGTCAGATAATTAGGCAAAAAGCGCTTAAAAAGATTTTTAGACTTTAAGTTCAAAAACAATTTTTCTAACAATTTTATACCAAACAATCAATAAAAATAAAATTTTTAAGTGAATTAAAAAGCTTGAATAGATAGCACCGGGAAAACACTAAAGGCAGTGACAATGTAGCAAGTAGAACTCAAAACGGTGATGCTAAACAATAAGCGCTTTAGATAAAAAAAATAATAATAATAAAAAAAAATTAAAAAAATCCTATCTTATAACGAATTTCTCATAAAAATCCCAGCGTAAGTCTCACTCTTATGAAGCTCAAACTGATTGTTCTTGATGTATCTAACTCAATTCTCACATGCCTATATTAATAAACCAATAACTAACTCTCCAATGGCTAATTTTTCAAAGATATGTTATAAAATGATACTCTAAAACCCCATATATAATTACCTTTCATTTCAGGTATATTCTACTTAAAAGTAACTTTCAAATCTCTCATTTAAGTCCATAATACTTTTCCCAATTTAAAACCATAGAAATAGGAAATATTAAAATATTTAAATTAAAAGAATCTCAAAATATATGGATCATATCAATATGGATCACATAATTTGTTGTTAACACTTGAATTATATTCAAATCTCTCAAATCTCTCTCTTGGAATCATAAAAAATGATAGTTTTTCACTAAGAGACCAAATCAACCGAAATCTTAACTGAATTAGTTGGTTGACCTATCCATTCCATTCGGTTGATCGACTTTTTCCAAGCTTTAAATTAGTCATTGACACTACACTAGTCAGTTGACTGACCATGCCTAGTCGGTTGACTGATTAGATCAATGTCTTCCAATTTTCCACCATTTCATCTACTAACTTAAATGGTTGGCCGACTCTTTTCATTTGGTTGATCGATTAGATCAGTGTGCTCACTTCCTTACCCATTTTAGCTACTGTTTCAAACGATTGACCGATTCTCTTCATTCGATTGTCCGACTAGATCAGTAGCACTTTATTTTAACTCCAAAATTCACTATTTATTTCGTTGATCGATTGCTTTTCTCGGTTAACCAAATTGACTCGAAAACAAAATGTTTTATACTTTAAAACACATTTTTTAATTACGTCAATTATCAAAATCATTTCACATAAGGAGCACATACAATATATCATTTTAGAATCTTAAACTTATCGCTTCTTTTCATGACCCATATTGAATTAACTCATTTTAAGTGTCATGTGTGATCCTAATTCGGATTGTATTAAGAGTATATAAATAAAAAGTTGTTTTCACCTATTTTTATTCAGTGTCTTCAAAACTCTTCATATCTTCGTTGTGTTCTGATAGGTGTGATCTACCTATCTATTTCTAAACCAAATTAAGTTAGGTTTCGAGCGTTTATATAGTATTTTATTACGTTTTAATTAGTTTTTATACTTTTTGTATTAAAACAGGTGTGTGGGGAAAAACGATAGAAAACTGGAGCAAAAACGATAAGATCAAACCAAAAACGGTCGAAGAACGGTGGAAAAACAAGGAAGCAAAATTGTGAAAATGCTGTGAAGACCAATATCTTGCTGAACGTCCACCACCGTGGAGCAAGAGATGCAAGATGTTCTTCCTATTCCATGACCTACTTCACCGCCTAGGCGATCAACCAACCAACTACCCACTGCCGCGGCGGTGATCCCACGGCCGCGGCGTTGGCCTCTGCACAATCTAAGATATCTTTTAGATATTTTTGAGATATTTTGCTTATAAATACCCACTCATCTCCCCTCCTCTTGCACCCTCCAGCCATTAGAGCCCCTTGGGCTATACTTAGGGTTGAAATTAGTAGTTTTAGAGAGAGAGCTCACATCCCGAAATGGAGGAAGATGGCGAAGCGATCGTTGAACATTTTTAGCGGCTAAACTTCGAACAAGGTTAAGTTCTTCGATTTCTTCCTTTGTTTCTTTAACTTAGGATTTTGTGAGCATGTTTAGCTCAATTTAAATGTTTATACGATTATGACCGCGAGTTAAATGTGGATTGTATAGGGATTAACAATAAATTTAAAAATATATGTTTGGATGATTTCGCTGTTGTGTTTATGTTTGTTCTTTGTAGTTTGATTATGCTTATCGTATTGTTTGTTTATCATACTTAGATAGATAAATGGAGAATATGGGGTTTGAAAAACCCCGGATTTGGATTAGGGTACACAAACGCCACGATCCAATAACCTGGTCAGGGTTAGGATTGTGGACAATCGATGAAGTTGGGGTAAGACTCACATGACCTAGGGTCGTTAAAACGCTGAGGGAGATTTTTTCATTAACTCAAAGTCATGTATTCCCTTGTATTACACTCAGGAAAGGTGGCGGTAGAGTTTTAGAACCGAGATTGTTGATCGGGTAAACACAACGTGACGATCTCGATTTACTCACATCCACAACACCATTTTGTTTTGACATTCTTGGTGCAGAAAAGTTATGAGCATACCCGTGCTTATCACAATAGCTTATTATCTCATCATTCTTAAATTTTATGCCTCTATCACTATGGTTGTTAATAATACAACACTATTTGTCATTTTGAACACATTTACAAAACTTAGAAAATATAGAAGTAGATTCACTCTTCTTAGCTAGGAAAAACAACAATGTAAATATAGAATAATCATCCACAATTATGAATCCATAAAATTTACCTCCTAGACTAGTAATGGCATTCGAATAAAATAAATCAAGATACAATACGTCAAGACATTTTGATGTGGATGCATGCAACTGATTCTTAAAATATGATCTAGATTGCTTACCTAGCAGACATGTATCACATACTTTATCTGGAACATACTTTAATATAGGTAAGCCATGTATAAGACTCTTGTTAGACAGATTTGAAATTAACTCCATACTAGCATACCCAAGTCATCTATACCATAACCAACTATTCCCAGATAATGCATTTAAACGTAATAAATTTTGAATTTTTTTTTTCATAAAATGAACATGTATAAATATTTTCAAATCGTGATGCAACAAGTAATATGCTACTATCATGCCCATTTTTAATAATGCATCTACATGATCGAAAACCATGTTATAACCTTTATCACATAATTGACTAATGCTAAGCAGGTTATGTTTAAGACAGTCTACGAAGACAACATATTTAATAGTAATAGATCCATTACTGATATTACCTATGCCGATAATTTTACCATTATGCGTTATCTCCGAATGTCACATGACCTTTTTCTTTAGGTGTCAAAGACATGAATTTAGATTTGTCACCCATTATGTGCCGAGAACCACCACTATACAAGAACTATTTTTCCTTGCCTATTGATGCTTTCAGAGTAACCTGCAAGGAACACCTCAAATAGTACCTAAGTGGTACCCAATCTAAGTGGGTCTGATTTTATTAGTCAGGACAATTTCAGCTCATTTAGAAACCCTAAAATATTTAACAAGATTCCTGGTTTTAGAAAATAATTTATGAAATCTCTTTAGTTTAAGGTTTTTCTAAAACCCAATTCCAGCTTTATCAAAAATACCTCGTGAACTCCCTAAAAATATTTTTAAATTATTTTCACCACCCGTGAATTTGAGAACTATCGAATGTAAATCCAAAATTTTGGATTTTAATTCAATGTTTTCAGATTCACATTTCATCACTTTCTTATTAAGTGTGTTAATTGTACTTTGTAGGGCATTAATTTGAGAACACTGGTTTTTATAATCATACGTTAGTTCTTGATAAATATAAAATAAATCATCAAACTCTATAGGGTAAGAACTAGAACATTTCATTACCTCATCTCCAGTGACCATCAAAGCAAACATTGATGAATCATCACTGCTCGATTTTTCCATGCTACTCGATTCTGAGTCATCCCAAGTGGCTTTCATTGATTTCTTCTTACTCTTCCTTATATTTTTTGTTTCTTTTCTCTTTATCCTTTTTTGGTTCAGGACAATCAGATTAGAAGTGTTTGCTCTTGTGAAAGTTGAAGTATTCCACATTACTCATGTTGAAATTTTTCTTTCCAAAGAATGTTCGTCAAGTCGTTTTTCTGAATTGTTTTTGTGAGAAGCACCACATCCTTTTATTGCTTGCTACCAAGGCTGATGTCATCACCATCATCTTTTTTCTCACTTTTTTTTAACTTTTAATGCCAATAACTTCTTTTTGACATTTTCTATTTTTTCCTTATATCCTTGTATAGCCATCTCATGGGTCATTAGGTTGCCAATGAGCTCATCAATAATATCAACTGTGAGATCTTTTGATTCCTCTATTGCAGTTACTTTTGGCTCCCAGACTTTAGTCCATGATCTCATAATTTTTCGTACTTTTTTCTCCATCCGAGTTGACCAAGGTTATTGTAGATATTATTGAATCTCATGTACATTTCTCGAATCGATTATGCTTTACCCATTCTGAATAGCTCAAATTAACGAACTAAGGCATTGATCTTGTATTGTTTTACCTGATTTTTCCCTTCGTGGGTGATTTGTAATGTGTCCCACATATCTTTAGTCGATCCAACACTTGACACCGTGGTATATTCATTAACATCTAAAGAACAAAACATAATATTAATAGCTTGAGAATTAAAAGACAATTTCTATTTATTAGATGAGCTCAATAGTTCCTTCTTCTTAATCATTCAATTCTCCTTAGGAAAGAATGGAACATTCTTAATGGCTAGCCATACATCATAATTAGTGATTTGAAGAAAATCAATCATTTTGTCTTTCCAGAATGAATAGTTATCACCTGCAAATAAAGGTAGACCGTGCATAGACTGCCCTTCACCTAGAGTGCCAATGGGGTGCTCCATGTGATCTTTCTTAGTTAGGATATTAAGCCAAATGAGATAAAAGAGCTCTGTTACCAATTATTAACCCAGAGAGCTACCCGAGATGAGAGGTGAATTAGGTAGTTACTAAAATTTAACAATTAATTCCTTTAAACACAAATAATGAATTTCCCTAAATCAATTATTATTTTAATATACATCAGATATGTGTTTAATACTAAGTGCACACCTCAACACAAGATAGAAAATAAATCAATGCAGCACGCAAGAATTTATCCTGGTTCGGCCAAGTTAATCTTGCCTACGTCTAGTCCCCTGAGCTTTACAGAGATTCTCAATTTACTAACCCCATGACTTCTTTATCAGGTAGGAACTAAACTCTTACAATTCACGATTCGTTTACAGACACATAATCAATCTTTAAAATTTATCATTTTCAAGGATCAAGGATGAACCGTATCTTTTTACCAGGCTAAAGATAAATCAAACCCTTTCTCACTTATCTTTTTCACAGAGAATAATGAACCTTTACAAATCACTTAAAAATAATTCAATTGCAAGATGAATCAAAATCTAATTCTTTTCAGGAAAAAGAATAACCTAATATTTTTCAAAAATAATATCAAACCCTAATTGTTTTCATGGAAAAAAGATCGAAACCAAGCTATCTTGACTAGAAACCGTCCCAAACGTGTCTAATCCTCTCAAGCTCACAAATACAAAAAAATATATGTTTCTTCCCATAAAGAGTTTCTACCACCTCAATACAAATATACTCAATTTATGTCTGGAATAATTATTATGTGATAGATACAGTATGAGGTAATTCAAATATGTTTAATAAACAAAATAAGTAGCACAAATTTACCACGTAATTAGATAATTAGGCAAAAATCACTTAAAATGATTTTCAAGCTTTTAAGTTCAAAAATAATTTTTTTACAATCCTATGCCAAACAATCAATATAAATAAAACTTTGAAGCGAATTAAAAAGCTTGGATAGATGTCACCGGGAAAACATCATAGGTAATGACAATGTAGCAAGTAAAACTCAAATTGGTGACCCCAAACAACAAGCACTTCAGATTAAGAACTTATACCGAAACTTTCGTAAATATCTCAAGGTAAATCTCACTCTTATAAATACTCAAACTGATTGTTCTTGATGTGTGTAACTCAGTTCTTGTAGGTCTATATTAAAAGACCAATAACTAGCCCTCCAACGGCTAGTTTTTCAAATATGTGCCATAAAATGACACTTTGAGACCCCATATATCATTACCTTTCATTTCAGGTATATTTTACTTCAAAATAACTTTCAAATCTCTCATTTGAGTAATTTAAAACCATAGAAATAGGTTGTTAATACTTCAAATATATTCAAATTCTCTAAATCTCTCTCTTGGAATCATAGAAAACAAATAGTTTTTTACCAAGAGATCAAATAAGCCAAAATTCTAATTGAATCAGTAGATTGATCGATCTATTCCATTGGGTTAACTGACTTGTGCCAAACTTCTAATTAGTCGTTGGCACTACACCAGTAGGTTGATCAACTATGCCCAGTTGGTGGACCAATTGGATTAGTGTCTTCCAATTTTCTAAAATTTCACCTATTGACTCAAATGGTTGACCGACCCTCTTCATTCGGTTGACCGATTGGATCAGTGTGCTCACTTCGTTACACATTTTAGCTATTGTTTCAAATGGTTGACCGATCATCTTTATTTGGTTGACCATCTAGATTAGTAGTATTTTATTTTAACTCCAAAAGACATTGTTTGATTTTGTTAATCGATTGCTTTTCTCGGTTGACTGAATTAACCAAAACATACGACTTTTTATACTTTAAAATAAAATTTTCAATTAAGTCAATTATCAAAATCATTTCTCATAAGAAGCATATACAATATATCATTTCAGGATCTTAAACTTATTACTTCTTATCATTACACACGTCAAATTAACTCATTTTAAGTATCGTGTGTGATCCTAATTCAGATTGCATTAAGAGTATATAAGTAGAGAGTTGTTTTCACCTATTTTTCTTCAGCGTCTTCAAAACTCTTCATATATTCATTATGTCAATCTTGCACCATTTATGTCTTCTTCATAAAATCTTCTTCTTAATCAAATGCATGGAATTATAAATCTAAAACACTCAATAAATCTATTAGTTCCACCAAAAACATTAATACTTAATTGTTTATCAAAACCTTGAGTTCCACCGTAATGGTTTTTGAAACCTATATTAAATGATGTATTTACTTGTTCTCTTAGAAACATTGCATGGTGATTCTGAGAATCACATTTAGTTAAAGTATGTTAACATATTTTTATGATGTGTTTATATCGAGCATTGTTCATTTATTAGATTATTGATACTATTGCACATGGATATCCTTATGGACATTAAGTGTCTAACGTACATCTAATGTCTCTAGTTCTTTTAAATAATTATTATTCTAATAGGGAACTTAAATTTTATAAAATAAATATTCACTTATTCATGTTTAAAACATGCATTAGATTTACGTTGACAGTTTCATAAATTATCATTGAGATATACTTCCTATCCCAGTGCACTAAAGATTACATATTCTTTTATTATATCTAAAGGAAATATATTAATTGGTATCATGAAATAAAGCAAGCTAACTTAATTGAAATTATATGATTTCTTGCTATATTATTGAAATATTTTGATGATCTCTTGAAATTACGTTAAGATGATTAAATTAATCCTAAAAGTTGTTCTCTTCATGATCTCCAATGTTTTATGTAACAAAGGAGAAGAGAATATGGTATTTTAGGGGGAGTGACTTTAAGTTAGTTAGTTACTCTGACGTAAATTTTTTGAATGCAAAGTTAAGCATAAAAGCACAAGGGGGTCATGTCACTTTTTAGGACATGCTTTGGTTTCTTGGTCTAACAAGAAATAAAACTCGATTGCCTTATCTACAACTGAGGTAGAGTATATGGAAGTTGGTAATTGTTGTGCTCAAATTATATTTATTAAGCAACATTTTGTGATTTTGGGACATGTATGGAGGAGGTCCCTATTTATTGTAATAGTGCAAGTACTATATGCTTAAGTAAGAATCTGACACAACAATCATGAACTAAGCACATAGAGATTTGACATCATTTTATTAGTGATCATATTCAAAAATGGATGTAACTATTGAATATGTTGATACCTCCAATAAACTTGCTGATATTTTTACCAAACCTTTAGCGGAAGATTAATTCGTGAAAACCATTCCTGGTTTGGGCATGACTAGGCATAACAATGTATGTCTAAAGTAATGTTTTCGGTTCTATACCCCCACTTTTTTAGATGAAAAAGGGGGAGAAGTTAATGTTTAATGAGTAGTTGATGTTTATGGATTTAATCACCTAAGCATTAATTAAAGGGAAAAGTTATTAAGAGTTTTGAACTTATGTTGAATATATTTATTATGGTTTATTTGAGCTTATGTTGAATATCTTTAAATATGTTTTCATGATTGTGCTTAAATGAGTTTAAATACCCGTCCTTGGATTTAAGGGGAGCGTAGTTATATTATATTTTGAAAAAAAAAAATCAAAGTTAATTATCAACATAAAAAATGGGGAGATTGCTGAACTTAAGATTTTGATGAGCAATTAAGTATTGATGTTTTTGGTGGACCTAATGGTTTTATCAAGTGTTTCAGATTTATAGATCCATGCATTCAATTAAGAAAAATATTTGAAGAAGAAGTCATAAATAGTGAAAGATAGACATACGGAAGATATAAAGAGTTTTGAAGACACTAAAGAAAAATAGGTGAAAACAACTTTTTACTTATATACTCTTAATACAACCTGAATTAGGATCATGCACAACATTTAAAATAAGTTAATTCTATGTGTGTCATGATAAGAAGTGATTAGTTTAAGATCCTAAAATAAGATATTGTATGTGCTCCATATGTTAAACGACTTTGATAATTGACCTAATTGAAAAATGTGTTTAAAAGTATAAAAAAAAAAAGTAGTGTTTTCAGGTCAATTTGGTCAACAGAGAAAAATAATCGGTCGACTAATTTAAAAAGTGAGTTTTGAGAGTTAAAATGAATTCCTACTGATCCATTCGGCCAACCAAGACAAGTAATCAGTCAATTATTCAAAACAATAGTCGAAAGAGGTAAGGAAGTAAGGACAATAATCCAATCGGTCAACCGAATAAAGAGGGTCGATCAACCGAATGAGTTAGTAGATAAAATGGAGAAAATTGGGAGTGTACTAGACGAGTCGGTCAACCGACTATGGAGGGTCAGTCAACTGACAGTGAGCAGTGCCAACGATTATTTTAGCCTTGGCACAAGTCGGTCAATTGAATAGTATAACTCAGTTAACCGACTACTTCAATTAGGAATTCAGCTGATTTGGTTTCTTGGTAAAAAACAATCCATTTTTTATTATTCCAAGAGAAGGATTTGGGGGATTTGAATGTAATTAAAATATGAATATGCTATTCAGTGATCCCTATTAATTTGGTGTATATATTTCGATATTGTTTTTAATTAAAGTGATTTAATACTTCATATTTTGAGGAATTTCGATTTAAAAATCTTTTAAGGACCAAAATGAGATTTTCCAAGCATATTTTTGAATGAGAAATATATATTTTGAACTTATATGATATATGGCGTCTTGAGATGTCATTTAATGACACAATATTTGAAAAGGAGTCGTTATAAGATATTTTTGAAATTCCTATATTTAAACCTACAATTTTGGCTCTAAATATTGCTATTTTAGTGGAGAATATTTAGGGTCAAAGATATGTGAGAGATTTATTGAATTTTATTTGACCTTACGATGTAGTCCATATACTTAAATATAATTATTTCTATACTTTCATTAACTAAAATTTAATTATTTTTAGACTAAATTGAGATCTTTAAAAGTTATATTGTTGGTCAAATATAGCCGTTAAGAATCTGTATGATATATGGGGTCCATATGTGTCATTTATTGACATAACATTTGAAAACTAACCGTTGGAGGGCTAGTTCTAGGTCTATTTAAAGAGATTTATGGGATTGATTTTAATACATCAAGAACATCCGTTTTAAGCTATTATAAGAGTGATATTTTTGCTTAGATTTCTATGAGAGATTCTATTCAAGTTCTTCATCTAAAGCGCTAACTGTTTGACATCACTGATTTGAGTTCTAATTACGATATTATCATTGTCTTTAGTATTTCTCAGTGAGATCCATCCGAGTTTTATTATTTGCTTCTAAAGTAATTTTTGTATTGATTACTTGGTTTAAGATTGTTAGAAAATCGTTTTGAATTTAAAAGCCTAAAATATTTTTAAACGGTTTTTGCATGATTATTTGATTACGTGTTAAGTTTGCGCGACCTGCTTGATTATATTAATCATATTTTATTTGCCTCACATTGTGTCTATCACGTAGTAATTATTCAGGATATTAATTGAGTATATTTGTATTGAGATGGTAGAACCTCCTTGTGGGAAGAAATTCATATTTTTTCTATTTGTTTATTTGAGTAAATTAGACATGTTTGGGACAGTGTTTAGTCAGGGTAGCTAGGTTTCGATTTTTTTTTATGGAAAATATTAGGTTTTGATCTTTATCCTGTAAAAAGGTTAGGCTATTCTTTTTTCTTGAAAAGAATTAGGTTTTCATTCTCTCTGTAGTAGAATTCAGTGATTGTAATAGTTCTTTCTAAACTTGAGAAAATGATAAGTGTAAAAGTGTGAAGGAGTGGTAGGTTTGATATTTAGCCTTGTTGAATCTAAGGTTTTGATTAGCAATTAAGTATTGATTTTTTTGTGGAACTAATGGTTTTATTGAGTATTTCAGATTTATAGTTCCATGTGTTTGATTAAGAAGAAGATTCGTTGAAGAAAACATAAATGGTGCAAAATGAACATTATGAAGACGTGAAGAGTTTTGAAGACGATGCAGAAAATTTGGTGAAAATAACTCTTTACTTATATAATTTTAATGCAATCCGAATTGGGATCATGTACGACACTTAAAATGAATTAATCTTACGTGTGTCATAATAAGAAATGATAAGTTCAAGATCCTAAAATGTCAAATTTTATGTGATCCGTATGTGAAATAGTTTTGATAAATGACCTAATTGAAAAATGTATTTTTAAAGTATAAAATGTTATTTTCGGGTCAATTCGGTCAACCGGCAAAATGGGTCGGTCAACTTATCAAAACAGTAAGTTTGGGGAATAGAAATTGAGTTATATTGATCCAATCGGTCAATCGAGAAAAACATTTGCTCAACCGTTTGAAACAGTGGTTGAAATTGATGAGAAAGTGTGCATACTTATCCAATCGGTCAACCGAATAAAAATGGTTGGTCAACCGAATGAGTCTGTAGATGTAATGGTAAAATTGGATGCTCACTAATTGGATCGGTCAACTGGCAGGGCTTAAAGCCAACGGCTACATTGAGCCTTGGTGCAGGGCGGTCGACTGAATAACTTAGGTCGGTTCACCAACAGTTCAGTCAACAGATTGACTATTTTGGTTTCTTGGTCAAATCTACTCGGTTTTGATGATTCTAAGAGAAATTTTTTTGAGATTTTAGTGTAATTCAAATATGCATGACTTATTATATGATCCCTAATAATTTGGTCCATTTAATTAAATGTTCTTTTAATTGAAGTGTCTTAATACTTTCTATTTTGTTAGATTTCAATTTAAAAATATTTTAAAGACCAAAATGTGATTTCCCTAGAATATTTTAAAATGAAAAATATTTATTTTTAACATATATGATATATGGGGTCTTGGGGTGTCATTTAATGACATAGTATTTGAAAAGTAGTTGTTATACGATATCTTTGAAATTCCTATATTTAAACCTTTGAATTTTGAGTTTAAATATTACTATTTTGGTGGAGAATATTAGGGGTCAAAGATATGAGAGAGATTTATGGAATTTTGTTTGACCTTACGATTTAGTCCATATATTTAAATATAATTTTTTCTATGTTTTCATTGACTAAGATCAAATTATTTTTGGGATTAAATTGAAAGCTTTAAAAGTTATATTGTTGGTCAAATATAACCGTTATGAATTAATATGATATATGGGATTCATATGTGTCATTTATTAACATAACATTTGAAAACCAGCCGTTGGAGATTAGTTTTAGATCTAATTAAAAAGACCTATGAGATTGTGTTTAATACATCAAGAACATCAGTTTGATCTATTATAAGAGTGAGATTTTTGCTAAGATTTCTACGACATGTTTTATATACGTTCTTGATCTAAAGCGCTTGTTGTTTGGCATTATCAATTTGAGTTTTAATTGCAATACTATCATTGTTTTTGGTGTTTTTCCAGTGAGATCTATCCAAATTTTATTATTCGCTTTAAAGATATATTCATCTTGATTGCTTGTTATAGGATTACTAGAAATCATTTTAAACTTAAAAGTCTAAAAATCTTTCTTAAACGATTTCAGTATTTTTATCTGATTACGTGCTAAATTTGTACTACCCACTTTATTTATTAATTAGATTTTAATTGCCTCACATTGTATCTATCACATAGTAATTATTTGAGACATTCATCGAGTATATCTATATTGAGGTGTTAGAAGCTCATTTTGAGAAGAAACTTATATTTTTTTTGTATTTGTGAGTTTGAATAGATTAGACACGTTTAGACGGTGCCTAGTTAGAGTAGATAGGTTTCAATCTTTTTCCTACGAAAAAGATTCGAGTTTGATCTTTGTTCTAGTAAAAAGGTTAGGGTATTCTTTTTCCTTGAAAAGAATTGGGTTTTGATTCATCCTGCAGTTAAATTATTTTGAGTGAATTGTAAAGGTTCATCATTCTCTAAGAAAATGATAGGTGAGACAATGTTAGGTTTATCTTTAGCCTAGTAAAAAGATTGGGTTCATCATTGGCCTGTGAAAATGGTAAATTGTAAAGGTTGATTCTATGCCTATAAAACAATAGTGAGTTTTAAGGGTTTGGTTCCTACTTGGTAAATGAATCAAGGGATTTAGTAGATTGTGAATATCTCTGAAGATCGGGGGATTAGATGTAGATAAAAGTAGCTTAGTGAACTAGGATATATTGTTGTGTGCTGTATTGTTTATTTCTTTATATTGTGGTTGGGTATGCATTTAGAAGTAACCACATTTCTTCTGCGTAACAAAATAATAATTCATTTAGAGAAATTGGTTATTTGTGTTTAAGTGTTTAATTGTTCAATTTTAATAACTACCCAATTCACCCCCCTCTTGAGTAGCTCTTTGGGCCACCAAGCTTGTTAAAGTATTAGGTTTTTATTCTCCTTGTAATAGAATTATGTTAGTCTTGAGCCTAGTAAAAAGATCCCTCTTTAGCCTCTGAAAATGGTAATTGTAAAGGTTAATTCTGAGACTGTGAAAATAATCGAGATTGTAAAGGAAAACCTACCTGATAAAGGAATCAGGGGTTAAGTAAACTGCAAATCTCCGTGAAGCTCGGGGGATTGGATGTAGGTAAGAGTAGTTTACCAAAGCAGGAGATATTGTTGTGTGCAACATTGCTTATTTTATTATATTGTATTTGGGTGTGCATTTAGATGTAAACAAATTTTCGGTGCATATCAAGATAATAATTGATTTAAGATAATTGATCATTTGTGTTTAAAGAACTTAAATGTTTAATTTTAGTACCTACCCAATTCACTCCCTCTTGGGTAGCTCTTTGGGGCAACAATTTTTATGATTTAACACTTTATAAAAGCTATTTTAGGATCTTAAACTTATCACTTCTTACTATAATACATATAACTTTATTTATTTTAAAGTTTTGTGCATAATACTAATTCGGGTTACATTAAGAGTATAAAAGTAATTAATTGTTTTCACCTAAATGTTTTCAATACTCTGAAAATCTTTCTTATCTTCACCTTGTACCCATCTTGAATTCCTTTGATTCTTAAATTATCACTCCATGAATTCTTCAATGATTTATATTTTTGACTAATTCTTTTTTCTCATTTGAACCTAAGAAAATTTTAATCTGAAATCACTCAATAAAATCATTAGTTTTATAAAATATCAACGTTTAATTATCCATCAAAATATTTGGTTCAACAGTCTATTTCGTGTAGTGTAAATGAAAAATAAAGGTGTAGCTAAGGGAAGGTTAGATAAACTTACCTTGGCTTGGTGGGTTTATTTTTTTCTCTTTTTTTCTCTTTTCTTTCTTCTCCTTGTTTTACTTTTCTTCTTTGAGTTCTCTCTCTCTCTCTCTCTTTTGTTTTTTGTTTTTTGTTTTTTTTTTTTTTTTTTTTTTTTGTCGTTTTTTTTTTCTTTGCTCTTTTTTTAGGATTTTTAGAGAGTGCAATGGAGGATTTAGGGAGTGTTTGTGCAGGATTTGGGGGTTAGAGAGGTATGCTCAGTGTGTCCTTTTGGGAAAGAGGGCCTTGCCTTTTATTGGCAACTCCCATGTGTCAGTACATCCATAGATGAACAAGACACATCATGGGATTGTTAGCAACCCTAGCTGCGGATATTCCACCCATTTCTTGATTTACACGAATTAGCCCCCATATTTTGGGTATTTTCGGTTTTTTTTTTCAAACCCACTAAATTAAGTTATTTCTTACTTGGGTAATGTCTAAAAATACTCCCAAACACCTCTATTCTCTTCCAAAAACTGATGCTTGTCCTCTTCTAAGGGCACTCTCTTCTTAATTAAATGGATTTGTTTTCTATTTTTCCTCAAATTGATGAAAAAGAAATAATATTAAGTCATATAATATTCCATTGGATTCCCTAATTTGTGAAAAAAAAAAAAAAACAACTTGAAATTATTTGTCAATTTGATGAATTTCAAAAAATACCCGAACTTTGGGGTTAAAATAATTTTTTTTAAACTCTTTGATTTCACTTGATTTCTTCAAAATTGACCTTTGGAAATTGAAACTAGTTGATAAAAACATGATATATTCTTGAAACTTTCTTCCAATTTTATCAATTAATCCCAAAATAATTTTTGTATATTTTCCATTTTGACCTCAAAATTTTCCTTTGACTTTTTGAATCTCAATTAGAGTTCTGATTCAAGTTTTTCAAAAATTAATCATGAAAGATTTAATTAAAAATTGGAATCAATATTGGTCCCTTTGAATGTCAATTGAAACTTTTTCGAAATTTCATTTAAGCCCATGTATGTTCTAATTCAACAAATTGTCTCAATTGGTTTACTCTGGGGCCCAATTGGGAATATGAGACATTAATTTAACTTGGTTTGAGAATATTGAATTTTTCAAAGATTAATTTTTAACTCCGGGTCCCAATATCAATCTTTTGAATTTTCAAAAGGCATAATTTTGGTTTCAAAATCCTAATTGGATAACTTTTGACTTTAATTGGACTTTTTGAAACAATAATATAAAACTTGGAGATTTAATATATTATTTCAAATTTCTAATTTGGTTGTTAAAGTTTCTGATTGCAACAATTCAAGTTTGAATTAAGTTTTAAAACTTTTGAATCGGAACTCTCCATTTTCATTTGGATATTTTCAAAATTCACGAATAACTGGCCCGACAAAATTATTTTTATTTATTTATTTATTTAATTTTAGAAAAACATGCTATGCGTCATGGTCTTAACTTGTCGAATGCTTGCACTCGCATATGGTCGCTTGTCCGTAATCATTTTCATTTGTTTTCTAAACTAATTTAGCTTAGTTTAACTTAGTTTACTTTGTTTCATTCATTTCTTGTAAGAAGACCCCATTATGTCTCCTTGAGTATAATGATGTCTATTGTGGTCACTTGTATTTTTTTTTGCTTAAATTCTATGTGGTAGGACATGCTCTTGAAATCATTCAAGCCTTTCACACCTTGTAGCCTTTGGTATTAATACAATTGTTATTGTTATTATAAGTGTATTCTTCACTACATTATTGACATATGTTGTTGTAGTAAAACTAGTTGTTATTAAAACCACTTCTGCTATTCAAGATCCTCTAAGCTTCAGACTTGCTACTAGGCGAACCCCTAGTTAGCACCGCATAGTCCGCTTTCAAGCCTCAGAAGGCTTGGCTCATGATAATTTGTATCAGAGCAACGAACTGATTCGTTGCCTGACCACGTTGGTGAAAAACCATGTCGATGAAAGATCGTCTCGATGTGCTTCAACAAAGTGTTGCCCACCTTGACGCTGCTACAACTCTTCAGTAAAGCCCCCTCTAACAAGAGGTGGTTCGCCCTCTGTTACATTTTCACCCTCTATTACAGAATCATCACCCTCTATTACAGGGGTGACGACGACAACATCGATTGTGGCAGCAACGTCCTTGGTGGCGGCGGAAGAAGATGGTGGAGCGAGAGAGAAAGGTTCGGTGATAAGGGGAGGAGAGAGAGAGAGAAACAGAGACAGAGAGAGACAGAGCTTTACCGGTGAAGATGGAGGAAAAAAAAAAAAAAAAGAGAAAATTGAATAAAAAATGAAAAAAAATTACAATTTTGCCCTTAATTCTATTAGTTTGGATGGACAATTTAACAAAATAACTTTTTAAAATCACCTTCATACTTAGAGGGTTTAAATTGAAACGTATAAATTTAAGATAACTACATAGAAACGTGTCAATATTTAAAGGGTCTAAAATATATTTTTTTCCTTTTTTAAAATATTATTCCTTGCATAAAACTCTATATAAAACAATTTCATTATATAATAAATCATTTAGGACTATTAGCAAAATGAATTAAAATAACTTATTGTTAAAAAGGATACAAAAGACATTGAAGAATATTCAGATTTTTAAACATTAGTATTAATCTCAGTTGATAGCCAAGAAAGTCAATTGAATGCCCAGTGAAAAATTCAAATCTAGATTCTGAGTCAATCGACTGTCATATGGATCTGATCGACCGAGATTGTTTAAAATGTAGATTTACAACATGCTAGTATGGCTGATCGGTTGCCTAGTTGCTCTGGTTGACAGATATAATCAGAAATTCAAGTTTTCAGAATTTAGTGAAGACCAGTTGATCGATCGTACAAAAACTGATAGTTTTAAAAGTTTTCTTCATCTTTCATTCTATTTGCTCAACATATTTGATCTGGGTTCATCATCTATAAATCACAACTCTATTTAGCATTATCACTTCACTAAATTTTCCGCATTTCTCAATAAATGTATTAATTCGGAAAATCGTCAAGTTTATCATTAAAATGAATTTATGGGATTAAATTCTTTAGGGCTAACAAATAACAAACTAACAAACTAAATCGTTCTAACTGAATTAACTAACAAATAGCTTCCTCTTTATCAATTTTTACATTTGAAAGGGTTTTATGTGTAATATTTTATATTACTATTTAAAAAAATTAAATTACCTAAACCCCTAAATTTTTTAAAACTTTGCATTGGCCAGCCCCCTTCCTTTGGCCACTGGTTGTTTGGTTTGTAATTGCAAACCTACTTCTGTTTTTTATTCACTGCAAAAACTATTTTAAATTTGGCCAGACAACTCTTTCACTGAAACATATTCACAAATTATTATTCTGTTCAAAAATCAAATTGTAAACCAGGTAGACACAAAACAATAATGATAAAATTAGAATCAAATGCATTAAGCTAATTAATAGTATAATACCATTAATTAGCTCATGTACGTCTACTGCATGCTCATTGAAAGTGTAAAAGATATGTTAGAAGATGCATAGATTTTATTGACCCCACCATCAATTATATTTCCTCATTTGTTGTTTATTTTTTGTTTTCTATATATGAGGGTCGTTACTAGTTGGAGACTAATTGACAGTTTGAAAGGATTGGAGTTGGTTTATTTCCCATTAATTTGTTGTGTATAAACTTGAAGTGGACGTAATTGATGGAAGGCAATCATAATAGCGAAATTGGTTAACTGTTTTATTAATTAGTTTTCAATGATTTTCACATAAAGAACTATATATATTATTAATGAAGGTTAGAAAACTGAAATACAAAAGAAATAAGAAGATTAATTGTTTATAGCTTTGTTGTCCTTTTCCTGCTTAAATCAACTATAGGTTCTACCCTAGACACCCCCTCTCTCTCTTTCTTCTTTATTTATTTATTTCTATTTTATATTCTTATTTTGCGTGTGTAGACAAAGCAAAAACATTAAAATGAAAGTGTAACTTTCGGATTTGTAAGATTCGCTTACAACTTGTTCTTCGTTTCTTCTCTCGTTGGCAAAAAAAAATACTATCAGAGTATTTTTCGATAATATCCACATACTCACTAACCAAGACTACTCAAATTTTCTGTAATTTGATAGAAATTAGAAACCTTAGAGGTATCAATATATATTTATAGGGAAAATCCCAAACGGTATATCTATTCCAATGGGTATCTACCGGATAGACGTGATCCTTGAGACCAATAGGTGCACCCATTCACATGAAACTATCCATGAAACATGGGGCCCAGGTGGACTCTCCACGAGTTGACCTGCTCCATAATCAAACATCTTTTACTTGAACACAGTGGGCACCACATGTGTTTCTCTCTTTAAACTCATACATTATACTCTTTTCATTCAGGTTAATAGTGTGTCTGACCGACGAGTGTCTTCAAATAATGTGGGAGTGCCATATTAAGTTTCTATCTAATTAATATAGCAATATCCCACCGCAAAATAAAATACTCGTCTATGTCTTAGACCAATTCAATCACATTAAATTAAGTATTTTTAATCCCTCTTGAGTGTAAAAACTCAAAATATGCTCAATCTCCTTTGTAGTAGCATGCTTATTTTCAAACATTATAATATGTATTATATAATTTTGAGAAATAATTTTATATGTGGTGGCTACCATTAAGCACAATACACTATAATTTTAACAAGATGTGTTACTAAATTGTCTCCTTTGATTCTCATGTTACTCAACTTCTATTTAATTGCTTTCCTAGATATGTCCCTTTAAACCATATCAATCATGGCCATAAGATAACAAGTTAAAGTAGTAACATCAAATTTCTGAACTATAACATATTCAAAGTCATAAGGGTACAACTAGATCATTATTAATGATCTACATATATAGGGGCTCATAAAGTAAGAAAACAGGGATTTATTTTTCACTCCCTAGTGGTCATCTTCAAACATATGTAGTATGATTTACATGCTACGATATTATACTCACAAAAAAATGAGGATATCATTCTAAATTTTCGTACCAATCTAAGTCCAATCACTATATAAGTAATTGACTTGAGAACTTCGAGCTGGTATCTCATCGAGTATCCTCTTGAAATCTCACATTCGGCTATTCTCAGACTACATGAAGTGTGAGAAACTTTCATGTTTGATTTTTCATAAACCTCATCTTGGCTCATCCAAAGTGACATTGTAAAGAATTCTCTAATTCAATCTTCAAAATTCTAAAGTCTCATCTCGCATGCTATCTCAACGTCGAGGCTGGTTGTCGTGTGAGTAGCCAACCATTTAGCCTAGTGACATCTATCATCATCGTAATAATGTGTGCTATATATAGAAAATATCCTAAATTATTCATCATACTTTTAATAAATGCAAATAAAATATGAAATTTTAAATGTGCATTGTGGTACAAATATATAAAGTCAATAAGTCAAACATATCTTTTATAATCTCCAAAGACCCAAAGACCTTACATGAGATTGAAACAAATCTCTAGAAATAGGTTGGGTTAAGGGATTAGCAACCATTTTACTTGTAGAAATATGCTTGAGTATCGTTACTCCATGTGAGACTGTATCTCAGATGTAGTGTTATCGAGTCTGAATGTGCTTCGTCTTTCTATGATACTTAAGATCCTTGACATATGCGAGAGCAGCCATACTATCATAATGTATGGTTACAAGATCTGCAGAATGTGGTACTATCTCAAGACTCTCTAAAAATCATTTTAACTAAACAACCTCTTGAACCGCCGAAGCACAAGCAATATATTCTGATTCCATAATGGATAGTGTTATAGAGGATTGCTTTTTGCTAGACCATGAAATAGTACAGTTATTGAGTATGAAAGCACATCCTAATGTCGACTTACGTTTGTCCAAGTCACCACTCCAATCTATATTACTATATCCTTGCAAATGTATATTTCCATCACGACAGCAAAGCATATAGTCTGTGGTTCCATGAAGATACCGTAATATCCTTTTAGCTGCTCTCCAACAAAAAATTCCTGGATTGCTCTGGAAACGACACACTAACCCACAACATAACATATGTCTAGTCGTGTACACATCATGGCATACATTAGGCTTCTAATTTTACTTGCAAACGGTTTACAGGACATCTTTTCTTTTTCAACATTAGTTCTAGGACAAAAATCAAGACTTAATATACTACCCTTCTCAACAAAAGTATCTATAGGCTTAGCATTATGCATTTAAAATTGTTTAAGTACCTTCTTGATATAAATCTCTTAAGACAAAGCAAGAATTTTCTTAGAATGATGTCTAATAATTTTAATGTCAAGTACATATTTAGCTTCACCCATGTCTTTCCTATCAATAGTAAAGGATAACCACTCTTTAGTGGAGACAATCATCCCTATGTCATTTCTCGCCATTAAAATGTCGTCTACATATAGAGTAAGGATAAAAAAAACCTTCTTAGACCACTTTATATAAACACAATAATCTTTCTCAATTATGATAAACCCAAAACTAATTATGGCTTGATGGAATTTGAGGTACCATTGTCTAAATGATTGTTTCAGGCTATAAATAGAACGTTTTAGCTTACACATTTTACACTCTTGTCCCTTGGCCTTAAAACCAATAGGTTGAACTATGTGGATCTGCTCATTTAACTCTCATTTTAGAAAAGCAGTCTTAACATCCATTGGAAAAAAATTTAGATCCAAATGGGTGACAATGGCTAGGATTAGGCAAATGGAGGCAAACCTAAGAACAGGTGAAAAAGTTTCCTCGTACTCTACACCCTCTATTTTATTGTAACCTTTCGCCACGAAACAATCCTTTTACCTATCAATAGATCCATCTGCCTAACGTTTAATCTTTAAAACCCATTTGTTGTTAATAGATTTTCGTCTAGGTGGAAGATCAACTAGTTCCCATACTTGATTCTTTTGCATAGAACTAATTTTATATCTAGTGCAGTTATCCATTCTTTAGTAGCAGGCGATGATAAAGCCTCTTGATAAGAGGAAGGCTCGTCTTCCTGTAGTGAGGAACACATAAAAAATTCCTTATCAATCCCAAATTGATGTCGAAGAATATTTCCATGTTAACTTTTATGCAGCTAAAGAGTTTGAGAAATATTTGTGGTACACTCGCACTGTTCTCTAAATCTCTCCCATTATCATCGACGACCATTGGCGTATTTGTAAAAGGACGAGGATTAATTTCCCCACCCTCGACGAGTAATGGTGTAGAATTATCATTTAATTCATTATGCTCATAAAGTTCTTTACTACCTCTTAGTTTACCTCAACTTGGAAACTTATTTTCCATAAATTTGACATCGTGTGACTCAATCTCGGTCAATACACCATCAGAACGTTCATGTAATATTACATATCCTTTAGAGTGATGTGGATATCTAATGAATGTGTACTTTTGAGCTCTAAGACCCAATTTTTCATGTGCATGTGATTTAACGTGCACATAACAAGCAGATCCTCATGGTTACAAGTGTTCTAATTCTGGTTTAAAGCCAGTCCATAACTCATATGGTATAGATGGTGCTGACTTGGAGGGCACTCTATTAAGGATATAGGTTGTTATAAATAAAGCATCTTCTCAGAAATTGATTGGTAGATTAGCATGTGGCATAATTGACCTAACCATATCCAATAGAGATCGATTCTTACGCTCACCTACTCTATTTTGTTGTGGAGTGCCGAGAATCGTCACCTGTCTAATGATGCCTCTATTATCACATAAGTCCTTAAAATGTTCAAACAAATAATCACATCCTCGCTCAGTACGTAAAATCTTAAGATTTTTTACCTCCTTGATTCTCAACTAAACGAATAAATCCTTGGAAGCAATCCAATGCCTCCGATTTGTGAGAAATAAGATAAACATAACCAAAATACGAGTGATCATCAATGAATGTGACAAAATAATTAGCAATATGTCATGCCCTAACATTCATAGGTCTACAAGTGTAAGAATGGACTAACTCTAAAGAAGATATAGCTTTTTTAGCCTTGCGAAAAGGCTCTCTTATGACCTTTCCAGCCAAACAAGATTCACTGACAGGTAAGTTAACTCTAAAGAGATAACCTAAAAGTCCTTCTCAAGCTAACCTTGTCATTCTTTTTTGTCCAATATGACCAAGTCTTGCATGCCATATAACATATGTAGATGTGATAGAATCATTATTACTAGAAGTTAAATATGTATCTAAATATAAAGAATCGTTAACATATAGTACATAAAATATGTCTACGATGTGTCCACTACAATAAAACACAAAATTTAAATAAAATTGAACAGAGTCTAAAGTGAAACTGAAAGAAAAACCTAGTTTGGCTATGGTTGCAGCAGACATCAAGTTTCGTTAAACTCTAGGAGCATAGAGAAACACGGAGCGTCCAAAACGCATCTTTAATTGATAGGTTCCAATTCCGATCACATCTTCACTAGTTTTATTCCCCATGTAAATATGTTTAACTCCAAATTAGAATTTTGCGATACTTAATAAACCTACTCTATCTTTTGCGGCGTGTCGTGTTGCTCCAGTATCTATAATCTAATCAGGAAATGAATGAGCGACCAAGACATGACTGCACACAAAGACGTCATTTTGACAAATAGAGTTAATTTGTACCTTTTCAACTCAGTCCATTCACGAGCGAAGTGACTAAGTTTATCACAGTTGTATTACGTCAGCTTAGACTTGTCCTTCTTTTTTTTATACTTTCTACTCTTTCTTTTTTTATAAGCATATCTTCATATTCCTCCTTCTTATGCTTTTTCCTACCACTTTCGCTTGGACCTAAATGTCAGGCAATGTCTAGACTCAGTGACAAACACAGAAGAATTGCCTTATGCCTCCAACATCTCTACCTCCAATTCTAAATGACGTTGTAATTGGGTAAAAAAGTTTTGATATTTTATTGTGCATCATTGTGAACTTCATTTGCTCCTAAGAATCAGGTGAAAAGCGAAGCACAACATTGATATGTTTATCATCAGATAAGTTGTTACCAGCTGCCTTTAGGTCACGTATCATATCCGACATTTTTCAAAGTTGCTCAACCATTTTTGTTTTGGGAGACATCGTATAAGTTTCAAACTTAAGTGTCAAGGCTCACAACCTAGTTGCTTATGTACTAGAAAATTCCAACGTCAAGGCATTCCACATCTCTAATGCGGTGGCATAACCTTCATAATCACTAATCAAATCATCGTGCATATAGATTGACATAATAAATCTTGCACTACGATCTTTCTTGGTCTAATTTTGATAGGTTTTCATCTTACGCCGGTGTTGGGAAGAATCACTTTTGGGAGGTAATTCCATGCTATGTGTCAGTGTTTCCAGAACCCCTCGCTCAATTAGAAGATACTGGATCTTGCAATTCCAAATATCGTAGCAATTCCCATTTAGTTTCTCAACTTTAGCAAGGTCTGTTACTATATTCAATAAAGTCATTTCACTACATTTTATGCACATTAAGATATTAGCACACACATTAAGTATTTTGCCTCAATAATCGCTTCTAAAAATAACACATATATCTATAGTACAAGATCAAAAATTTCGCTATGCTCATAATCATTTCTTGTATATATAGATCTAACTATCATTTTTCGATACATTATTTACAAAACAAAAATAAGAAAGACATATCTCAACTCATTATTGCCCCAATATTTTAATTTCATGCTTTTCTAAATAAATATGATATATATGCTAAATTAAATAACATGAAAAATTCATATAATTCATATTCACAAGTAAACAAAATCAAATTTCATACCATGGTATACAATTAAGGATGAAATTGGTGCACTGTAAATTAAATACATACTATGTATAAACAGTGCAAAGATAATCGTGTCTCTAGGCATGTCTGAGTGGGTGTTGGCCTCTGTACTTGGCAACAGTCCAACACGCCATTTCAGTAGTAATGTGTGAATAAATATTAAGAACCAACGTGCAGTTTCATTAAATAAATAAAATGAAACGACGTAATTTTGAGGTGTCTTCTTCCCTCAATCAGAACTAGTAATTGGGTAATGAATAGTGCACGCAGTTCTTTCAAATTTTCAATCTTTAAAAAATCATATAAAATCAACCGCAAGTCCAAATTTTATGAAATTTATATCATTAAACTCGTAATCAAATTTAGATTTTTTTTTTGTATAAAATGTTTCTAGAAATATCAAACTTTTTAGATAAAAAAATATTTTTTGGACATTAATGAATAAACTATGAAAACTATTGTTCATGAACTATAACAATATGATTTGGCGAAACGAGTCTACAAGGCTCTAATACCAATGTAGAAAAATGAGAAAACATTAAATAAAAGTGTACCTTTTAGATTTGGAAGACTCATTTACAACTCGTTCTTCATTTCTTCTCTCGTCGGCAAGAAAAATACTACTAGAGTATTTTATGATAATATCCACACACTCACTAACCAAGGCCACTCAAATTTTTTGTAATCTGATAGGAATTAGAAACCTTAGAGGTATCAATGCATATTTATAGAGAAAATTCCAAAAGGTGTGTCCATTCCAATGGGTGTCTACCAAGTAGACATGATCCTTGAAACCAAGAGGTGTAACTATTCACATGGTGACTATCCATGAAATATGGATCCCATGTGGATGCTCCATGGGTGACCCGACCCGCTCTATAATCCAACAGTGTGTATAATCCTTTGTATCATCAAATCTCTTAAGTCATAGTACGTTTCAATTTATATGTGTAGCACCTTGTATCAATGAATTGTATTTTATTGTGCACATTACAAACAAAAAAAAAAAACACAAGATCTATCACAATTAAAAACACTGATAAAGTAATTTTTATCACGTTTTTTGTTTGCAAATCGATCTTGATGGATGGAGGCGTCACTGAAAGTGTGATACTTATCATCACATTTACTGACTGCGATTATTGATGTAACGACCTGGTTTTCTAAGGCCGCCACTCAATTTTTTTTCTCTGGAGAATTACCACTAAAATCGAATACCAATATTTCATTGAATTTTTACAATGTTGAATAATCAATACCATTATTACCAATTAAATAGAAATTCAATTAAAATAAAAAAAAAATCCAATATTAATTATTTTAAGTAAAAGATAATAAACTTTTAATATAATATTAACAATTAACTGATAGGGAGAATTAATACTAAAATCGAATAACCAATAATTACCTAAATTAGGAATCGTAACAAAGGAGGTAAAGTAATTAAATACATTGAAGATTTGGGGGGTCAAAGGTGTAAAAAAAAGGTTCCAAAAAAACATGATGTCATTCAATTTGCCTTATGATGTCATTCAGCAATACTTGGATTTGGGACGGTAGGTTGAAAAAGATTGTTCATTTTTATTTTCAGGCATTTTTTCCACATTTTCTCCATTTCTCTAGTCGAACAGTGAACAACAATATTTATTTTCAAGTCTTTATTTGCCTTTTTGGGAATTTGGATAGTAATATTTTGGACTTATAAGTATTTGAGAAATTTTACAATTGCGACAATAATTATAATTATTGAATTATTCAATTCAATTATACAATAGTAAATCATAAATACGACTAGTACAAATTAAATAGAAATTCAACAAAAATTCTTGTCGTCGTTTTCTTCTCTCCGGCCTTGCAATCAAAACTATAGGGTTATGAGTCAACGCTCAGTAGAATTTAACCCCTCTAATGCGTGTATCTAATCCATTCCAAAATAAACTCATAACAATCAAATCTCAAATTACAACTCAAACGTGTATCTCATATAATTTTCACATAAGATGTATTCATAAATATCTCATGAAAAATAACAATTATAACCGTAATAATGTAAATTACACAATACATGGAGAAATTAAATACGTATATTAAAAAAGTTAGAAATTCTACCTGAAATCCGAAGTCGAAATTCGAACCGAAATATTTTTCTCGTACCAAAAAAATATTAACGTATCTATATATATATATATATGATGATATCATTGTTCCTATTCTTATTCTTATTACATTACTATTGTTATTATTAGTATAATATGCTTAACTGTAACCAGAACATGTATATATTATATGTTTGATTCATATTATTTCTTTCTATACGAAGGAAACAATATGGATCACTAATTAATTTATTTATTTATTTATTTACACAATGTCTCCTTTAAAATAAACAAAATATTAATTATAGCACAGAACTCTTAAAAGTATATGTTAAATAATACAATAATCCCAAAACTTCGAAAATCAATTTGAAATTAACATTTAATCCCAAGAATTGTCAAATATTATTTATAATATAAATTTATAAAATAGACCCAAAATATTTAAATAATATTTTTCAAAAATATATATTTTCGGGGTATTATAATTGATATAAAAAAAATATGATGATAACAAAAATACGAAATTGTTACTTACTTATAATCTCATTTGTGCGTAAAAAAAACGAGATGGTTATTCTTTTAACATCTCAATTTTTTCATGTGATTAAATTTGTCATATATATTTGTGTACGTATTTGATCAAATAAAAAAAAGTTTGATCATTGAGACAACATCTCTCTCAATTTAGACAACATCTCAAGTTTACTCTATTTTCTATCACATTTAAAAATCGAGCTCTTTATTAATAATAAATAATATTTAAAAATTAGATTGTTTCTCTAATATTTTCTTAAAAAAAATAATATCCCACCATTATATAATAAATAATATCAAGAATTAACTAACAAATGAATTTCATGTTTTCAAAACAACTACATCATTAATCACAATAATTTTACAATCACCATAAAAACCCAAGATATTGTATTCAATACAAGAATCATAAACATAAATATCTATAAAGTATAAATGTTTAAAATAGTTATAACCAATCTTAAGTTCAATTCATGGACTCTATTAACAACATATGTTTTTTTCCATCATCTGTTCATCCAAAGAGAAATCACTATTGGTTCACTACCGATTTTATGGACCGATTTAGCACTTAAAGCTTCTGAAATTCAATCTTCAGCAATTTAACTAAAACATCAAGTCTAGAAATCCTTGAAGATGGTTCTTTTTCTAATGGAGATTTTATGCTCTTCTTCACATTCACTGGAGCAGAGTAATAACTCGTCAAAACCCCTGTCACAGTCCCTGACATGAATGGAAACATAAACATTGATAAGGAGGAATCCGAATTAGGCCTAATCATTGCCATTGATCTCTTAACACTAGACATGTTCTAGGTACGAGGAACCACAAAGCCGAACTCCGAGGAACCACAAAGCCCAACTACGCCAGGAGAATACTACTACCCTTAACAGACTAATATCTTGAGATTCATATCTCTCGAGCAGACAAACTCCAAACATCAGCCTAATGGAAGAAAATAGGACAAAGGCCTCAACCACTTCACCCCGAGCAAGCCATCAACCTTGAGACACTCCGATGTCGTCATTCCCACCTGAGGACAATTGTAACCTATTTTAGCAAAGAGCTGTTACTATTCCAAAAATAATAGCCCATTACTCTATGTTAAACATAAAAGATTCAAGTCCTGATTTGATGATTTTGATTATCCAATTAACTTGAATGTTTTTCTGGACTAATATCGTGTTTAAAATATGATGATAATATTCATAGATATTAGTCAGATTTACGCTGAACTAAGATGATTTGTCAAATATGAAGTATGAAACGAGATATAAATAATCAAGATGACGCAAGACAATGGCATGATGAGATGTTATGAAAGAACATTTTTTTACGTATTCTTAAGGTAAACAACACTTATATTATTTATATTTATGTCAACCTGATAAGATCACAAAATTCACATCAATATGTGATTAACTGTTGAATATGTGCGTGATTAAATGTTTCAAGTACTTGTTTATATGATTTGAAATGCCTTGATCCAACCTTTCATGTGTTAGAAGTTAAATTAGTTCAAATTAGTTAAGTCATATGAAAATTCAGTTAACAAATCATAAAGTAAATTTAAAAACTTAAGAAACATATCAATAATTTGACTAAATGAGAGTTTTGGTCAACTGGTTGATGCAGGGACCAAAAAATGTTCAAAATGATTAAAGCATCAACTTTTTGGGAGATCTAGTCGACTGATTCATACTGGTTCCAAAATCATTGTGAAATGGACTGAAACAGTTGATTGATAAGATAATTCGGTCGACTGGTGGATTCAGGTTTCCAAATGTTTTGAAAGTTTTGATAATTCGATTAACTGACTTATGCAATCCAATCGACTAATTCAATCAAGTTCCTCAAACCATTGAAAGAAAGTTCAAAGCAATCAACTGCATTGGTTGGCTCGACTGATCTGTTTTGATTTTTCAAATTAGTTGAATATTTTTCAAAGATATTTCTACCTCGTTTTTAATATTAAATATTTCTAAATTATCTTTAAAAATTGTGAAATGATAATATTTTATTAGAAATATTTTAACGATATTTTCACGAAAAATATTTTTTGAAAATGAGGGTTTTATACAAAATTCATTTCGGTCGTCAAGTTTTCAGATTTCATTATTTGTTTGGTAAAATCTCTTGACCTATACTTTTAGTCAAGCTATTGAATTAGTTTTTAAATCGTTTATGGACCTCAAAGTTGCTGGATTCATAGTCAAATGTGCTGAAATTAGTAGGGTCAAATACGCTAGGGTTTAAATGCTAGAATTAAGGGTTTACTAGTCAAAACTAGCCGTTGCAGATATTTTGCAATTTAGCCTATTTTATGCTACATTTTTTTAATTTAATTTACAATTTTAAAAGCAAAATTATCATATTCTTGGAAAGAAAAAAGAGAGAGAAATTTGAATATTCAAACAAAAAAGAAATAGAGCTTGAAAATCAATGAAAGATCTCCAAAATTCTTGAGAAATATGTGTTAGTTTTTCTCTTTTTTTCTGGAGAGAAAAATTTCTTGAAGCTAATTTGTATCACCGGTATTCTGAAATTTGATTCATACATTCTATTGGGAATTCGATAAGATTTTTGTAGTTCATAATATTATCTCTGTGATATATAGTTTTGATCTATTATGTAGTTTGTCTGGAATTATTTTTTGATTAGATCTTGAATTAATATTTGAAATTAAAATTGTGAGAAAATCATTTTATTAAAAACTCATTAATCGTAACCTTGAAATGTATTTTTATGTTGATTTAAAACAATTTGATTTCTCTGGATATTTAATGTTGCACTTCACTGTGCTTAAATCAGATTTATATCTCAAGATTGCTTGAATTGATTATCTTATGAATTGTGCATGTTGGCCCAGTGAGCTACCCATGAGAGGGTGACTTGGGTAGTATTAAAAATTAACAGAAAAAATACTTCAAAAAAATTAAATAATTAATTTTATCCTAAATTAATTATTATCTCTTTATATAGCAGTGGAAATATATTATTAACTAGGTGCACACCAATCAAAAATAAATAATGTAAAGATAGCAGCAAACCAGAAATTTATACTGGTTCACCAAGTAACTCTTGGCTAATCCAGTCCTCCGAGTCCCACAGAAAGTCACACCCACGAAACTCAAAATTCCTTTAAAGGTAGAAACCAAACCCTTACAATGATTCTTTTCACAAGCTCAAAATCAACCTTTATAATTCATTTTCTCAGGCTCAGGAATAACCTCTACTTTTTACAGGCTCAAGAATAATATTTTAACCTAATTCTATTACAGGGTGAATCATAACCTAATTCTTTTAATACCTTAGGCTCAAGAATCAAAATCTCACAATCACTCCAAGTATCATTTTTCCAGGTAAGGATGGAATATTTACAAATCACTCACTAATTCAATCAATGAAGAATTAACACATCAATCTCTTTACTGGAAGAGATTGAAACTAGCTACCCTTTGATTAAATACTCTCGATAGTATTCAATCCGTCACTCAACTCACCAATTACAAATTGATAAGTGATTTTTCCACTCAAAACTTCTACCATCCCAGATAAATTATAACTCAATTAATATCCTAACACTAGTGATAGAAGAGTGAGATTTTCAAAATCTAATTTTAAATCAAAATTGGGTAGCACGTAATTGAGCACGTAATCAGATTTCTCAAGAAATTATTTCAAAAATATTTTTCAATAAAAAATTTGAAAAATAATTTAAAAGATCAAATTCCAAAAAATAAATAATAGAATCAAGCAACAATTAATAACAAGTAATTTAGAATGATCTCACCAGGATTCCACCAAATAAATAATGATTAGCAATGCAACTTCAAATCGGTGATCAACAATAATTTTCTTCAATATCTCAAGAATGATTTTCACGAAAATTCTCACAAAACTCTCAATATGATAACTCTTAGAAAGCACAAGAGTTGAATAGCTCAGAATGATTGATATCTAATCTCTTTTTAATTTGAAAAACGCAAGTCTATTTAAAAGGGAATAAAACAAGTTTTCCAACGGCTAGTTCCCACTTGTCATGATAACTAATTGCACCTATAAATCCAATATATCATAATGATTCATCTCAGATATAATTCGCTCAAAAATATCTTTTAAAACTTTCAATAAAGTCCCTTAAACTTTTAAAAAACTTTTTGTGTCGTGTGTGATCCTAATTGAGATATTAAGAGTTGAAATTTAGCTGGAGTTGTTTTCTTTAGGTTCTTCAAATTCTTCAACCTCTTAATCCTTCATCATCTTTGTCATTATCTTTTAGTATCTATTCATTACTTTTCATCGTATCTTCATCATTGGAACTAATAAACTGAAACACTCAATTAAACCGTTAATTCCACCAAAAACATCAACATTTAATTGTGTATCAAAATCTTAGGATAAACAGTGCATACTTCTATCCTACCTAGATCGGGCTTATTATTGAATTTGATATCTGTAAGTGTTGGTAGAAGCACTGTGAGAAAAAGAAATATTTTTTTTGTATCTTCATGATTTATAGCTCAAACTCAGACTTAAACGTACCTAATCTGTGTGAAATTGTGTTTGGGCTAATTATTGAATTTCATATCTATAATTGTCAGTAGATGCTCTATGAGAAAAGAATTTTCTATTTTTTTCTTTTTATTTTTTATTTTTGTGAGTTGTAGCTCTGACGTAAACATACTTGGTCTGAGTGAAAGATTGTTTGAGTATAAAGAGAATTTATTGAAATAAGATTGTACAAGTTTAATTCTCACCAAAGAAGATGATCTAAATTAGTGGATTAATTCTCTGTGAGAGCCCAAGAGAGTAGACGTGGGCAAGAGTAACTTGCCCAAGTACTATAAAATACTAGTGTCAACTATCTCTATCCCAATCTGTTTATGTGTGCCTATATATAACACTTCCAAGGTAAATTAAATAAAATTTGAATAGGCTATAATTAATTGGATTAAGTTTTTTAACTACCCAATTCACTCCTCCCCCCTCCCCTCTCTTGGGTAGTCCTTTGGTCCAATACTCCATATCCTACCATATCCGCAATATTAATGGGAATGGGCCGGGATTCAAGAAAAGTTTGTCAAACAAGTCTTCTATCTCCAATAAATACTAGAGCGGAGGGACTCTAGCAAGGTACACACACTTTTTCCTATCCAACATTCTGCCAAACTTGTTTAGAAAACACTGCTAATTCACACACCGGAGGTGCGGCATTGTTTTGAGGGAACCAGCACTAGGAAGATCAATAGTGGCCAGTAAATAAGCGCTGTCACTTTCACCGCAAGCGTACGGATCAACTTTTAGTATAGTAGACCTTTCGGTCGGGTATCGTATCCACAGGGATTGGTTAAGATTACTATCACGTATCGCAATTGTCGTAACCTAATTTTATCTAGGCGCTAAAAATGGAATTTAATTTAATACTAATACTAAACTAAAATACTAATTAAGTTAACTATAATATAAATACTAATTTGAGATTATTTAGGGGAGTAGATTGCCTAAGGATTAACTTTATTTATTTAATTGCGTTTGATTTCATTTTAGTTAACATTAACGGCGTTCGGCGTATCCAACAATCTCAGTTCGTAAACTTTCTCGCCACCTCTTCCGAGTATAAGACGAGGGAATACGTGACTTTGTGTCAACGCCGAAGTCCCCCTCAACGTCGTAACGACTCTAGGTTACATGAGTCTCACCCCAACGTCATCGATTGCACACTTTCTAACGCCCTCCCGAGTCGTTAGATTGTCGTGTTGTGTTAACCTTAGTCTGAATCCGAGGTTACCTCTTCTGAGTGTCAAACCCTGTATCCTCAATATATCTAAACTAGCATATAATCATAGAAAACATGGCAACACAATCAACATACGAAGAACAACCAAGAACGAAACACAAATTCAACCAAAAGTACATTTTCATAAATAATACGTTAATCCCTATTACAATCCATGTTTAACTCATGGCCCTAACCGTTTATACAATGTAAAACGAGCTAAACATGCTCAACAATTACCAAAATGAAGAAAACAAATAGAGGAAACGAGCAACTTAGCCGATATCTGAAGATTTGCCACTAGAAACGTCGATCAATCGCTTCCTCGTTGATCCTCCACCTTGGGTTGAGAGCTCTCCCTCAAAAATCCCTTATCCTAACCCTAAAATATGGCCTAAGGCCTTAGGAGCTCAAGAAGAGGAAAGAGATGAGGAGAGAAGGGCTTAAATAGGCCAAAAAATATCTCAAAAATATTTATTCTGCGCAGAGGATTTCACCTAGGCAAAGTTAGGTTGGTTAACTTTCTGCCGGATTTTTACCTAGGCGAAGTTACTACAGGTTTACAATTTTGTTTTGACTGTAACTTCTTTATCCGAACTTCAATTGAGGTGATTCAAAAACATATGGAAATATAAGAAAAATAAATACAACTTCTATGTTTTGAGTGTTTCCAAAATCGAATCGCATCATAGTCCAAAATAGCCTTGAAGTTACAAAACATTTACCGGCTTTGCAGGTTTAGTGACCGCCTAAGCGAAGAAGTAGGCAGTGGAATTGGAAATGTTCTTAGCAATATTCACAACCTAGGCGGAGGTCTGGACGCCTAGGTAATAGGCTTCTTTCACAATGTTGCCTCTTTGCTCATTTATCCACCGTAACTTCGTCCGCTTTGGTTCGATCACATTGTTTTCGCTCCGATTTCATACTTTTTTACCCCACGCACCAATTTTAATACAAAAAGAATAAAAACATATTAAAACATATAAAAATAACTATAAACGTACTCGAAAACTAACAAATTCATATTGGAAATACATAGGTAATTTACACCTATCAATCAACCTAATCCTAATCCCAAAATTCCAAATCTGACGAACGATATTTTTGATTCATCAACCATTATAGTTATGCCTTTCCTCACAAAGCTTGCGGCAAAATTTTCATTCATATTTTCTTTCTTTAATTATTTCACCTTCCCCAATAGGTGCATCCAACCTAAACCTCTTAATAGTCCTTTCATGAACTGATAAAATCTGTTGTGCATATTCACCTTTTTCATCAATAGTTAAGTTACCTTTGCAACATTTTCAAAGAAAAAGTCCCACACTTGTGTTAGGAATATTTTATGTTCCTACAAATGAATGTTTCATTTCTCTTAATGATTATTATGTTGTTTCCTTATTTACCCTTGTGTTTATGTTGTTTCCATATTTACCCTTGTGTTTATGTTGTTTCCATATTTACTCTTGTATTTCCTTTTTCTTGCTCATCTCTCAATTGTATAAATATTGAATATCTCCATTAATAGACCTATAAGTTTTTCCTTCCTCTTTATTCTACATGGTATTAAGAGCTTAAGATCCAAATATTTTTCCAAACCCTAGCGCTCTTATAGAGAGGAAGTCCTTAGCCGTCGTGCCTCTAGCTATGATCTCCGACGGTGGCTGCAATAAAGCACCAAGAGTCACTCTACCTCAGTCACAGTACCTTCTTCCCTCCCTGCCTCTCCCTCTTGCCTGTCATCATCTAGTCGTCGTTGTTGATCTCTGTAGCGCAACTTCACCGTCAATCTTAGGTTACGTCAACAGCCTTTGTGCGGCCGTCTCCACAAAAACTAACCACATACTCGACAGACTCGCCTTCACCGAGACTGGGAAAGCCCTCAGTCCTGATGGAAGACTGGTGGGCGAGGAGATCTTCGCTACTATTGTCCAACGTAATGAAGCTGAAACCCATCTGGTCACTGAACCACTTCACCACACCCTTGCACCTCGCATTGTTTCCATCATCAGCCATTAGATCAAGTGATTAAATGGTGCTTAAAGAAACCCTAGAAAACCATCCCCAAGAATGAGAGAGTAATGTCTCTCTCTCTATACTCTCTCTCTATTTTCTCTTTCGACTATTTCTCTCTAGTTTCCCTTTGCATGGTTGCTCGTGTCCTTCCAGCTCCTCTGCGGCTCCATCTGGATGCTCCTCTTATGGTCCTTCAAACTCTATCCATGTCCAAAAATCACCAAACCCTTTACCATCGCCCTCCTCGGACCAATGCGCTTCCACACCGTCGACCGCATCTCTATCTGCGTCTCTTTCTCCAAAGTCACCATCTCCTTCACCCATGTCATCAAATTCGGTGAACTCGTCTTCTTTTTTATGTCTCTTGTTCTCTCTCTCTCTCTCTCTCTCTCTCTTTCTTTCACCGCACAACAACACTCCAGTAAACCAACCACTACCACCCTACTCATACCGCCATCCACTGATAGATCTGTGTTATACCCTTTCTCACAACCACAAGTTCTGAGATTTAGATTATAACCCTAACCTCAATCAACTCTTTCTCTCTCTCCATTTACAATTACTTTTTCTCTCTCAATAACCCTATAGGAGCCACAAATTCTCTTCAACCTCAATCATCGTCGGGACCTCCACCACTACTACCGAGGTAAGGAGCTGGATTCAGGGTTATCGTTTTCTCACCCTCAGTCGCTCACTTTGGAAGATAATATATCTCTCTCTCTTTCTCTCTCTCTCAATCTCGATCTCGATCTCGAGATTCGCTCAATGGAGGACCATATTTCGTCCTCTGGATTCGACATCGGTCGCGCCCCCACGCTCCCTTGAGCGTCCCCAAATCACCTTCCAGCTCAGCCCGTCGTGCTCCAAGGCCTCCCCGAAGTTCTACCACTGCCTGATTCGCGCTCTAGCAAACCCAGGCCCGTTTCAGCGTGCCTCCTAGCATCCCTAGTTCCAACTGCACTACCTGATTCGCGCTCTAGCGCGCCTCCCAGCATCCACGGCTTGTTGACCTACTTACAAAACCTTTCTCTCGCTATGATTTTGAACAGTTGCAGTCCAAGATTGGTGCTTCGAATCAACCACTGATAGGTGTGAAAAACCTATCTATTTCTAAACCGAATTTGTTAGTTTCAAGCGTTTTAGTTATATCTAATTGTGTTTTAGTGTGTTTTAGTGTAAAATAGGGAAAGGACGTTAAAGGGCGATAAACAAGTGAAAACGGTGGAGAAACAGTGAACAAAATGTGCAAAACAGGGTTTCGGTGAATGAAGACCACCGCCTAGGCAGAAAAGAGGCAGAATGTTGGAGTGCTGAAGGGCTGAACCACCGCCTAAGCGAGAAAACCACCGCCTAGGCAAGAAAATATCAGATTATTATACCAGCAGCCACCGCCTAGGCGAAAAAACCACCGCATAGGCGAAGTTACCGACAGAATCTTAACCGACTTAAAGCCACCGCTTAGGTGGTGACACTCTGCACAGAAATATCTGTTTTCAGATATTTTGAAGATATTTCCAACCTTACCTATTTAACCCCTTTCTCCCCCAAACCTCAAAACCCTTAGACCCTCACCTTAGACGTGGGAGAGGGCTTGGTTGTTCTTGAGAGCTCTCTTCCACCTTAGTTAGATTAGATTAGTTTTAGGAAGTGTTCTTAGCCAACCCTTCAAGAGCTAGAAGAGGAAGTTCATCAACAGAGAAGAGGAAGCTCGGGAGGATTGTTCTTAGGCGAAAGTGGACTACTCCACTTTGAGATTTGGCTTTTCTTCCCTTGTTTCCATCTTTGTATTATATGTTTATTTTTGATGATGATGATATCCTCTTGATTTAATGTTGTATTGGCTAAGAACATGTTAGTGTAATTTAGAGATTAGTCAGGGAAGGATGTAGTTGTGTAAATACTCGTTTGATTTAATATATGCTTCTTTAACGGTTGTTGTTTTTAAGTCCGATTGTGTTTATCATTTGATAAAGATCTTAGTATGCTTGTAATGGTATTAGGGTTGGATTTGAGAATCTAGGGTTTGACACTCGGAAGAGGTAACCTTGGATTCGGACTAGGCTAAACACATCGTTACGACCTAACGACCCGGGAGGGCATTAGTTAGTGTGCAATCGATGACGTTGGATCAAGACTCACGCGGCCTAGAGTCGTTAATACATTGAGGGGGACCTCTTCATCGACATGAAGTCACGTATTTCCTCGTCTTACACTCGGAAGACGTGGCAGAGGAGTTTACGAACCGAGATTGTCAGATACCTAAACTCCGTTATTGTTAACTAAACGAAATCAAACATGTATTAAGTGAACGAAATCAATCCCTAATTAATCAACTTAGTTAGGATTAACCCACTAATTGTAGCTTAGCTTAGTTTAATTGTAATTCATGTCTTTGGTCGTCAAGATAACATGAGACTACGTCAATTGCGGTATTCAATTCAATTATTCACACTCTTCTCTGTGGGAACGATATTCGATCTTCAAGATCCACTATATTAAAACTTAGACCTCATATACTTGCGAGCGTAAGTCGCATTCCGCGCGCTACCAACCACCATCTTGAGGGGGCTTGTTAGGAATATTTTCGATTCCTACGAAAAGAATGTTTCCTTTCTCTTAATGATTATTACGTTGTTTCCTTATTTACTCTTGTGTTTATATTATTTCCTTATTTACTCTTGTATTTCCTTTTTCTTGCTCATCTCTCTATTGTATAAATATTGAATATCTCCATTAATAGACCTATAAGTTTTTCCTTCCTCTCTATTCTACAACTTGAACCTCGGCCAGATAATCAACCCCCATCAAGCATAAGTTCTTCTTGTGTGCATCAGATACAGATATATGTTGTTGCTATGCAAAACTGACAGTATTTTTAACCACATCAAACTAGTAGGCATAGTTATGTTACTCACGTTACTTGAAGCCGCTTTGGGGGCGGGGGGATAGGAAAAGAAACGGCTCCGGAGAAAGAAAATGGGGTGAATTCCCAATGCTTCTCCATGCTCAACGGGATGCGCCAACAGGATGCTTTACTCCTAACACCACAAGGTTCCGAGATGGAGATTAACCTGAGTCTCTGTTAAGACCTGTTCTGAGATTTAGTATAATTTAAGTCATTTATTTTACTAATAAAAAACATGTGATTTTGGGATGTCAGTAGTAACATACATCAAGTAGGAAATGGTGACCTCTGAATCTGGTCTTCAAAATACCCTGTTTCTACATCTGAAACGAAGCCAAACTGCAACACAAGATATGACCACCTAAAAATAACTCTTGTAATTATGTTTTGTCACAAAAATACATGTAATCTAGATAACCATTTGGCAACAAATAAATTTATTTAGCATAGCTAAGAGAAATTGAAAACTGAAATAGGGAACAAAAAATTAAAACGGAGCAAAAACCAAAAATAAAAACATGAAACAGAGTAGGAAACTGCTTCCGTTTTACTTATGACCAAAACAAGAAGTTGTTTCTTCCCCGTAATTAAATTTCACCACTAGGCTATCTAAAATCAGTTTTACGACAATCAATTTTTTTCTTTTTTCCCTGAAAATCGGGTTTTTTAAAACATGTCTCACCAAATATATATATATATATATATATTTGAATAATGAGTTTTCATGAAATGCAAACAAGTGTTTTTGCTCTCTGACATTTACTTCAAAAGAAAAAAAAAATGTGCCCCCTAAGTTATATCTGATTAATTTTACTTCTGTAAATAATCATATAATTTTTTAAAATATTTTATTTTCATATTTATAAAACATTCTCAATCACTAAAATTTATGTGTCCGTTCCACGGTAGACTACGCATGGAATGAAACCCCAAAGTCGAAGTTTAGATGTATTGGGTAGAAACCCAACAGAGCGAGCAAATCATTAGTCGTTTAGGTGACAATGAAATTAAACAATCATATTAAATTTTATTTAAACAATATATAAATATAAATATTTTATACTAACTAATGATTGACATCACTCCCCCCTTCTAAACCAAACCTGTTTCTATATATTTTGATGCTCACCGGCCCGACAAGGAAACTAAGTTGAACAAGCTACTCTCTCTCCCTCGCGTTCGTCATTTGTCTGTCGGCACAAGTTTTACTCCTAAAAGGAAACCCAACGGTTCTAACAATTAGGTTAACTCATATAAGCACCTTCTTCACGAAAGTTAATTAGTTAAAAATTTCCTCATAAAGAAGATTGCAAATATTAAAATCACTATATTTACATATTGACATTTATTAAAAATGGACGAGAGTAGAAAAACACTTATTTGGAGGGACAATCACGAACTCCGAACGAGATTAGTCTCACATCCAAAGGATGTGCGGACACTCGTGGGAAACCCAAAAAAAAAAATCAACGAGGGAATTAGATTTGTTTTTTTTAAATTAGATGGTTACTTAAAGTAGATGGTTATGATGACATAATTAATTTGAATGTTTTGATGTACTACTGATTTTATCAAAGATGTAATTATAGATATTAGTCGGGATGTTCATGGGACAAAAATGACAAATCAACTTAAATGGTTTCAAGATGATATCAGTGGAAAATTATGAAGAATGATTATGAAAGAGTTTTCTGGATATAACTTGATTATGATGCACATGAAAATAAACTAATATGCTCATATAGTTAGAAATGTTTAAAATATGTTTTTAAAAGTGTTTTTAAGAAAAAAACAATTAGAATCGATCAACTGATTTGAAAATCGGTCAACTGATTATAATTGAATTTTGAAAAAATTGTTAAAAACTAAAAATAGATGAAACGGTCGACTAGCAAAGAAAATGGTCAATCGTTAGAAACCGGTTCCCAAAGATTTGAGAAAAATCAGAAAATGGTTAACTGATGGGTTGAATTACAGATACATGATTGAAATCGGTTAACTGATGGGTTGAATTATAGATACATGATTGAAATCGGTTGACTTACACTGGGATCCGATCAGCCGAAACATTTTGAGATCTTCAATTACTGAAATGTTATGCTTCAAACAGTCGACTGATTAAGAGAACGATCGACTGATTTGTTAAGATATTTTTTAATGTTCTGAACATTATTCCTTGATATTTTTATATCAATATTCATGTTTCAATATTTCTAAGTTGTCTTTAAATGGTTTCATATGTTTTAAAATGGCTGAAAATATTACAAATGGATTTTGTTGAAATCTCAATTTTGTCCCCTATCTTTCCGATTTTATAGTCTTATTGGTCAAAACTTCTTTTCATATATTTTGGGGTAGATATCTAAATTATTTTTTTAGGCTAAATCTAGACTTTATATAGACTGAATTCATGGTGAAAGTGGTTGTTATTGGATAGATCAAATCTTAGGGTTCCAAGGGAGAGATTTTAGGCAAAATCATTGAAAAAAAATGATGAGAACCAACAAGCACCATCAAAGGGCCCGCAGCATGTTCCAATTGGGTCTATTACTAGAGCAAGTCCAAGAAGATCAAAGAAGCGTTTAATGGGCTAATTCAAGATCTTTGGACAAAGTCTAAAATAATAAGGCCTAAATTAGGCCCAAATGACGATCAAGGCTTAGTTCATCTCATCAAAGCAAGTGAATAGGTTTAGGTGTGAACTTGAATGGACTTAGGTGTGTGGACCGCAAATTTCAAATCATTTATTTATTTATTTATAGGATTTTTTAGTTTTATTGTTGATTTGTAAGGCATGAATGTCAAATTAGTCTTCTCCTTTTTTTTATTAGGAATTAGTCATTTCCTTTTTAGATTAGAAGTATGGTTTCCTTGTTTCTCTAGGATTCCTTATTCTTTTAGGGTTTTCTCTTAATTTTTATTGTGGTCGCTCACTATTCACGAGGTATTGTTCACAACTGCCCTATTCATTAGCCTAGGATTTTCTTTTATTGTTGGCCACCTATTTAAGAGACTTGTATCTTATGGAAAAAAACACATTACTTTTTTATTAATACAATTGTGAGAGTTTTCTCGTAAGTTCTTCAACGAACTTTTCTTGAACTTATCAAGAATTTTTTGTGGCATTCAAACTCTCTATCTCCGGTTCGTGATTCATATATAATCATTGGTCGAGGTTTATTCTCTTTATACCTTCTGTTCGCATTTCATTCATAAATGTTGGGTCAATGTAATCTATCTTTCAATTTCTGTATTTTTAGTTCATTATAAATCTGAATTTAGTTCAATTCTTCACGAATAAATCCTTAGTTGGTTTTGAATCTCACTAATCCTTGATGAGGTATGCTTCAAATAGCCGTTTGAATGTATCTTGAAAAATCCTTATATATTGATTGTGTTTTTCAAATTTTTATTCATCTTGAAAATAAGATTTTTGATACTGAGAAAAATGTATTTCGAAAAACAGGAACCAAAAAAAAAAAAAAAAGGAGGGGAACAGAATCAAAAAAAAAAAATCCAACAACCATATTGAGATTTAAACTCTTCTTGTTCTATTCCATAAGTTTATCATTTGTGCTCTTCTTGTTCACTTTACTTTTGTCCTGTATTTCATTCTAAGTGAAATTGATTTGTTGAGTTCGAATTGTCACAAGAAATTTCTGATTGAGGTTTGTTAAGTTCAATAAAGAACTAAAAAAGTGAACTAAAGTGTGGAAAAAGGTAAGAGAGTGTGAGACAAATATCGAGAAGAAAAAGCCAATTAAGAGTGATACAAGAATGGAGTGACATACTTTGAGTGAAAACACGTGAGGGAGTGTGTGAGGACTTATTCTCTAATATTTCTCTTTAACTTCAAAATATGTCTTCCAGGGGTAACACATCAAACAATTAAGGAGTGGAAGTGACGTCCATCAAATTGAAGGCTATGCAACGACAATTTGAATAATTAAATGTAATGTTCAATGAAATTCGGGATCAGATGGATAAACTAGACGATGTTATTACCATTTCGCGTGAGGGATAGCCACAAGGAGTCCCTGATGCTTAAAGGCAAGAAAGGCATGCGCACGTGGAAGATTCTAATCGTGACCATGAGGATGAGTTCGAAAATGATGAAGAACAATCTTCATTGAATGGTGAAGGCAGGTTCGTGCCAAGGGGATAAAAGTGTGGTAGGGTTTTTTATAGAGATCTGAGATGGCGAGATGGGGTTAACCAAAACCTAGGGAACATCAAAATGAAGATATCGTCGTTCCAAGGAAAAAATGACCCTAAAGCTTACTTGGAGTGAGAGAAAAAGGTAGAGTTGATTTTTGTGCTAGAAACTTGTTGCGATAATTCTACGCTTTGATTTTACTCGCAAGTGCACGAAGTCAAGTTTTAATAAAATGGATCCGAAGATCGAGTGTCATCCACTAGGATTTATCGTTAGAACTAGTTAAGTACTACAATTGATATAACTCAATTTTATCTAGATGATTAATAATTTGAAATGTGTTTGCTTTATGAAAACTAATTAAACTAAAGTACTTTGGATTAATTCTATGAGAATGGATTACCTAGAGATTAACTTCGTTCACTTATACATGTTTGATTTAGTCTCATTTACATTAATGGGATTCAATCTATCCGACAATTTAGGTATCTAAAACTCACTCAGTACCTCTCCCGAGTGTAAAGTGACTGAATATGAAACCGTATCATCACCGATATCCCAATCTATCATCTAAAAAATTACATGAGTCTTACCCCAACCTCACGGATTATACACGTTCTAATAATCTCCCGAAATATTAGAACGTCGTGTTATGTTTTAACCCTAGTCCAAATCCAGGGTTACCTCTCCCGAGTGTCAAACCTCGTATTCTCAAACCAACGATAATATCATATAAAGCATACTATGTATGTAATAAAATGGTAAACATAATCGAATATAGATTAACAACCGTTAACGAAACACGGATTCACTCAAACATGTATATACATGAACTAATCAATCCTAGATAATAAATATTTAGCTACTCATTATCATAACTGAATATTCAATAATACATGAGAATAACATCATCATTCAACCATCAAAGTTTAGAAACAAAGAGAGAAACAAAGAAGGAATGGAAAATTTGTAAAGTGGATGGTTCCACTTCTGCAAAAGCCACTCCAAGATCGTTTCCTCTTCTCTAAATGTGTTATTCTCCTATTTGGTTTGATCTAGGGCACTAAGGAATGTTCTAAGAATCTCTTGGTAAGGTAGAAAATAGGTGGATACAAATAGAGATAAAAATATCCTAAAAAATATCAAGAAAATGCATTGTCAGCTATAGCTTGGTCACTGTAGCGAGAAGAAATTCGCTACAGCGAAAAGTCAAAAGTAGACCCACTGACCATTCATCGATGTAGCGAGCAAGAGCTCGCTACAACGAATTCTAGTCAGAAGGTCCACTGACTTTTTCTTTTGCTCTCTGCAATGAGCAAGGGCCAGTGGCCCTATACTACTGGCGCTGCAGCGAGAAGGCTGCATGTTGGCTTTTTAGCTCTTTTTTCAACATTTCTTCTCCAACGTCTCACCGATTAGCTTTATTTTTAATCGTTTTCACCCCTAATACCTGATTTTCATAAAAACAAATAAAAATGAATTAAAACATTACAAGAACACTCAAAAACTACTAAAATCAGCTTGGAAATATATGGATAAAATCAATCTATCAAGTGCTACAATTATTCCGAGGAGAAAAAGGTAAAACTCGTTGTAATTAAATTTTTTGATTATGCTATAATATGATGGGATCAATTTGTGATGAACAGAAGGGGAAACCATGAAAGCCCTATCGAGACGTGAGCAGAAACAAATGTCATTATAAGGAGAAGGTTTGTCCCTAATCACTACTATAGGGACTTGTACCAGAAGTTTCAAAGTCTTACTCAAGGCTATCAGAGCGTAGATGATTACTACAAGGAGATGGAGATCGCCATAATCTAGGATAAGGTCGATGAGGATAGAGAAGCTACAATGGTAAGGTTCATGAATGGGCTAAATCGGGATATTGTCAATGTGGTGGAGTTGCAACATTATGTGGAGTTGGAGGACACAGTTCACATGAAAATAAAGGTAGAACGACATGTTAAAAGGAAGCGAACTCTGTAATTTCAAAACCCGAGCTCCTCTACTTCATGGAGGCCGAATGGGAGGAAAGACGAATGGGCTATTTCAAAGTCCAAAATCGAACCTCCAAAAATGAGAGATGATGTGCCCAATTCCAACAAAGGTAAAATCGAAACCCAAACTCGTAACCATAATATTAAATATTTTCGTTGTTTGGGAGTAGGTCACATAGTTTCACGATGCCCAAATAAGAAGACCATGATAGCACATACTAATTAAGGAGTGGAAACCAAAAGCGAGAGTGATGATGACCAGGTTATACCACTTGAGGATACTTGTGATGATGATATGGAGTACTCGGTAGAGGAAGAGTCACTTATGGCAAAGCGCACTCTAAGTTCCCAAGTCGCGGAGGATGACTTAGAATAACAAAGGGAGAATATTTTACATACTAGATGCCATATTAACAACAAAGTATGTAGTATGATCATTGATGGGGAAAGTTGTACTGATGTGCCTTGCACAACCTTAGTAGAAAAACTTAACTTAACTACCTTGAAACACCCTAGACCGTATAAGTTACAGTGGTTGAATGATTATGGAAAGGTTCGGGAAAATAAGCAAGTAATAGTTTCCTTTTCAATTGGGAAGTAAAATGATGAAGTAGTTTGTGATGTTGTTCCAATGTATGCGGGTCACATATTGTCGGGCAGGCCATGGTAATTTGACAGAAAGGTCACTCATGACGGGTTCAAAAATAGGCACTCATTTGTAAAAGACAATAAAATAATTACTCTTGTGATGTTGACTCCAAGATAAGTGTATGAGGATTAAATGAAATTGAAAAGAGAGAACGAGATGAAAAAACTGGTGAGACCAGGGGTTCAAAAAAAGATGAGAAAAAAAGAGTGAAAAAGAAAAAAAGGAATGAAAAAAATGAGAGAAAAACAGATAAATAAGTAAGCTTTCATGCTAAGGCTAGTGATATCAAAAGTGCTTTTTATGCAAACCAGCCTATATTTATACTATTGTATAAAGAGGTATGTTATAGTACTAACAAACTTGACCAATCTTTGCCTAGTGTTGTTATTTCTTTGTTGTAGGTATTTGAGGACGTGTTCCCTGACAACGTGCCTAGTAGATTGCCACCTATTCGAGGTATAGAGCATCAAATTGACTTTGTGCACTGTACCGGTACTACTTGTGCCTAAGAAGGATAGAACTTGGCATATGTGTGTTGATTGCTGAGCGATTAACAACCCTACGATAAAATATCGACATCTCATTCCTAGGCTAGATGACATGTTAGATGAGTTGCATGGGTCATGTATTTTTACAAAAAATTATTTGAAAAATGGGTATCATCAAATTAGGATAAAAGAAAGTGATGAATGAAAAACTCACTTTAAAACCAAACATGGATTGTATGAGTGGTTGGTTATGCCTTTTAGTCTAACTAATGCACCAAGTACATTCATGAGGTTAATGAATCATGCATTGCGTGCTTTTATAGATAATTTTTTTGTGGTCCATTTTGATGATATTTTGGTGTATAGCAAGAGCTTAGATGAGCATATTGATCACTTGCATTGTGTGCTTGATGTTTTAAGGAAAGAAAAACTATATGCCAATGTAAAGAAATATTCATTTTGCTTGGACAAAGTTGTGTTTTTTGGCTATATTGTTGGTGCGAAATGGATTGGAGTGGATGAGGAAAAGGTGAAGGCTATCAAAGAATGGCCCATACCTAAGTTAATCACGGAAATAAGAAGTTTTCATGGTTTGACTAGTTTTTATCGGTGATTTGTTAAAGATTTCAGTACACTATCCCCACCACTCACTGAAATTGTTAAAAAAATTGGGGGTTTTAAATGGGGTAATGTGCAAGATAGTGCATTTAATGAGATTAAAGAAATGTTATGTGGTGTTTCTTTATTAGCATTACCTGATTTTTCTAAAACTTTTGAGATTGAGTGTGATGCCTCAAGAAAAGGTATTGGAGTTGTTTTGATTCAGGAGAAGTGACCAATAGCATACTTTAGCGAAAAGCTAAATGGAGCAGCCTTAAGCTACCGGGCATATGACAAGGAGCTTTATGCATAGGTGAGAGCATTGGAGACTAAGCAACATTACCTGTGGCCACGAAAGTTTGTCATAGGCACAGACTATGAGTCCTTAAAGCACTTGAAAGGACAAGGTAAGTTGAATAGAAGGCATCCCAAATGGATAGAATTCATTGAAACCTTCCCGTATGTAATCAAATACAAACAAGGTAAGGAAACTATTATGACTGATGCACTATCCAGAAAGTACGCCCTTGTCTCTACTTTAAATGCAAAGTTACTGGGGTTTGAATATGTTAAAGAATTGTATGCTAATGATGATGACTTTGCTAGTTTGTTTGCAGCGTGTGAGAGGACAACGTTTGGTAAGTTCTATAAAATGGATGGGTACTTACTTAGAGAGAATAGACTTTGTGTGCCTAATAGTTCTATGCATGAGTTTCTTGTGTGTGAATCACATGGAGGTGGTTTGATAGGTCATTTTGGTGTAAAGAAGACTTTAGACGTGTTACGTGAATACTTCTTTTGGCTTAAAAGGAAACATGATGTGGAAAGAGTTTGTATTGGATGTGTTACGTGTAGGCAAGCTAAATATAGTCTTACCACATGGATTATACACTCCTTTGCCCTCACCTAATGCGCCTTGGGTAGATATTTCCATGGACTTTGTTTTAGGCTTGCCGAGGTCAAGGAAAGGTAGAGATTCGGTTTTTGTGGTTGTTGATAGGTTTTCTAAGATGACACATTTGATATCTTGTAATGAAACTAATGATGCGACCCACGTCGCTGATTTGTTCTTTAAAGAGATAGTACGTCTCCATGGTGTTCCTAGAAGTATTTTGTCTGATCGTGGTGTTAAGTTCCTTAGCTATTTTTGGAAAGTCTTGTGGGGAAAGATGGGAACTAAATTATTGTTCTCAACTACTTGTCACCCCCAAACAGATGGACAAACCGAGGTAGTGAATTGAACTTTATCAACTTTGTTGCGTACTATAGTTCAAAAGAACTTGAAAAATTAGGAGGATTGCTTGCTGTTTATTTAATTTACTTATAATCGGAGTGTTCACTCTACTACAAATTATTAACCATTTGAGATTGTTTATGGTTTTAAGCTACTAACTCCTTTGGATTTGTTGCCTTTTCCAATCAATGAGAGGGCTAGTTTGGATGGACAAAAGAAGGTTGAGATGGTAAAGAAACTCCATGAAAGTGTATGGCAACACATAGAGAAGAAAAATGAGAAATATGCAAATAAAGCCGACAAGGGTCGTAGACGAGTCATCTTTGAACCGGGTGATTGGGTTTGGGTACATATGAGAAAAGAACGATTTTCAACCCGAAGGTAGACCAAGCTACATCCTAGAGAGGATGGTCCATTTCAAGTCCTTCAAAGGATCAATGACAATAGATACAAGTTGGATTTTCTAAGTGAGTATAACGTTAGTGCAACATTTAATGTTTCTGATCTTTCTCCATTTGATGTACGTGAAGATTCAAGGTTGAATCCTTTTGAAGAGTGGGGATGATGAGAACCAACAAGCACAATCAAAGGACCTGCAACATGTTCGAGTTAGGCCTATTACTAGAGCAAGATTCAAGAAGATCAAAGAAGCATTTAATGGGCTAATTCAAAAACTTTAGCCTGAGTCTAAAATAATCAACCCCAAATTAGGCCCAAATGACGATCAAGGTCATGTCCATCTCATCAAGGCAAGTGAATGGGCTTAGGCATGAACTTGAATGGGTTTAGGCGTGTGGCCTACGAATTTCAGATCATTTATTTATTTACTTATAGGCTTTATTTTTATATATTTTAATTTTATTGTTGATTTGTAAGGCATGAATGCCAAATTATCCTTTTCCTTTTTAGATTAGGAATTAGTCATTTTCTTTTTATATTAGGAGTAGGGTTTCCTTGTTTCTCTAGGATTCCTTGTTCGTCTAAGATTTTCTCATATTTTTTATTGTGGTCGTGCACTATTAATGAGGTACTATTCACGACTATACTATTCATTAGCTTAGAATTTTCTTTTATTCTTGGCCACCTATTTAAGAGACTTGTATCCCATGGGAAAAACATATTACTTTTGATTAATACAATTGTGAGAGTTTTCCCTTAAGTTCTTCAATGAACATTTTATGAACTTATCAAGAATTTTTTGTGGCATTCAAACTCTATACCTTCAGTTCGTGATTCACTTATAACCATTGGGTCGAGTTTTGTTTTCTTTATACCTTTGGGTCGCTTTTCATTCATAAACGTTGGGTCAAGGTAATCTATCTTTCAATTTCTGTATTTTTAGTTCGTTATAAATCTGAATTTTGTTTGATCCTTCGCGAAGAAATTATAAGTTGGTTTCAGGTCTCACTAATCTTTAGTGAGATTCGCATCAAATAGTCGTTGGAATGTATCTTGAAAAATCATTATATATTGATTGCATTTTTAAAAATTTTATTCATCTAGAAAATAAGATTTTTTACTGTGAGAAAAATGTATTTCGAGCATATTATTAGAGGCAAAATGCTTGTGAAAATGTAGATCGGGATAAAGCAAATTTGATCGAGAAAACTTTTGTTGAAGGCACTCTGATTATCCTATGAAATTGAGAAGTATTGTGTTCATTTTAAAATCATCCGTTAAAGGATTCTCGGTGAGATATTTTCAATTATTATTTGTATGCTGAAATTTTGTACTATATTTTTTTATCTTATTATCTACTGTTTTGTAGCCTGTAAATTAATTTGATATTTCTGTAAAATAGTTTTTGAAAATCTTTGATATTCTTCATTGAAAATATTTTTTGAGAAGATAAAAACAATTTACGATATCAGGTATTTTTTTATTATGTGATTATTTGATAAAATTCTAGATTATTGTTCTCATGTAATTTAATTGATAAAACACTTCTATCACCTAGATTGAGACATCAATTGAGCTTATATTGGTTTAAACGTTGGTAGAAGATCTTGTGAGAAGAAACTTAAATATATTTTGTATTTGTGAGTTTGTAGATTAGACCTAAGCGCAATTAGTCTGGGTGAGATTGTGATTGGATATAAAGGGAACTTAAGGTTCTGTAAGGGTTTGATTTTTACCAGTGAAAATGATCAATGTGGGTTTGATTCTTACCTAAGAAAATAATTAGGTTTGGTTTCAGCAGATTGAATTCTCCACTAGAGCTCAAAAGAGTAAATGTAGGCAAGAGTAACTTGTCTAACTACTATAAAATATTGTGCGTCAATGTCTCTATATCTTACTCTTTGTGTGTGCATTTGTTGTCACGTTTACGCATTTAAATAAGATAAAATTGATTAAGATATATTAATTGATTTAAGTTTTTAAACTACCCAATTTAACCCCCATTTGGGTAGATCTTTGGGTTAACTATCGGTATCAAAGCTTAATTAGCTAAATAAGCCTAATATCCTAGCTAAACGATCACTGCATATCTCCTGTTACTTCTGACTTATCAAATAATTAGTGTTCTGTAAGTGGAAATAATATGGATAATAAAGAAAAGGTTGCTCATAAGTCTATTGAAAAATTATTTGTTTACACAAACTTATTTGCAAAGGAAAACCTAAGACTTCATAAAAAAAAATAATAAAAAAATAAATAAAATAAAATAAAATCTTGAAAATAAGAAATTTGACATTGTTTTATCCCATAAAAAGAATGTTTTAGAAAAATATTTTGAAACAGAAGAATTTTCAAATGCTCTTCTCGAGATCAACAACTTGCTTGATAAAATTGAACTTCTTGACGAAGAAAATTCTTTTCTTAAAGATTATGTTGCCAACCTTCAACAAGGTGTTGCAGACTTAATAAATATTGATAAGCTAAATGAAACATTGAATGTTGAATTAGAAAATTTTAGATGTGATCTTGACAAGGCACAATTGAAAATTCATTTTGTTGAAAATAATTATAGACTTTTAAAGAATGACCTTGAATTTCTCAATAAGAAAAATTTTGGTCTCCAAGTTAATACTGGTGTTTTGGAACATACTCTTGATAAGATAAATCAAAACTTAAAGAAGCTGTTGAAAAATTCAAAGATTCTGAAAAATCAAAAGACTTTAAAGTAACATCTTCTCATTATTATCATTATCTTGTACAAGTGCAGAAAATAGGTTATGATAATTCGTACAATAGATATTCTAAAAATAGTTTTCATATTATTGGATGTTATCACTGTGATAAACATGTCCATATTAAAAATATGGTGTTATCAGTTACGACAATCCCACACTAACCAAGTTGGATCCAGAATTAGATGGATACTAAATACTGGCATACAAAAATTTCATTCAGAGTTACATTCAAATTATGTAAGACCAAAAAGGTTGAATAGAAGAAATCTATGAAGGTCAAAGTAAGACAATAACAAAAAACCTGAGGTGATGTTTGCTAAACAAAATGGCAATAATCAAAGATTTGGAGAATACAACAAAACTAAATAGAAATTCATATGCAGACTTGTCGATAGTTTGAATGAGTTAAATCATATAGTGGTTTCCAAAGACATAAAAGGTACTCCAAACCCTGTGCAATTTAAATTTTTTAATTTTTTAAAGAGTCGAGTGTATCACACTCAAAGATGGTTAGTTAAAAAATGTGTTATTTTGTATTACTATTCTATGATTTTTATTGTTTTTTAACTTAGTAACATATTCATAACACTATGATAGATCACAAATGATGGAATGAGAAAAGGATTTTAGAAAAATAAAAATTTAGCCTAAATGGCTGTCTGGTTAAAAGACCAATCGACTGATTGCTTGGTCATTCAATAAAATTAGTCAACTGAATGGAGTTCAGTTGACTGATTATTTTTAGAAAAAGATGTCCCTAATTCTTAAGTAAATCAGTCGATCGACGAGGCTTTTGGTCGACCAATTTTTGATTAAGTTAATTTCACTATTTTGGTTCATCCCCTTCTTGTTTTCAAGATTCAATCCCCCCAGAACCCTTCAACTTCACTCGAAATCATTAAAACTTCCTGATTTTTTGCTATAAATTTCTAGATTTAAAGCCATCGAGTCAATGTGGGTATGCAGTTGAACAAAGAATGTGTGATTTGGTGTGTTCTTCATCGGTTCTCAAATTTTGGTAATAATTCATTTTTCAAGTGTGTTGTTCTTAGTTGTTTCATAGTTCTTTTCATGGTTCATTGGGTATCACTGTTAGGATATTTTCTTTTGGTCATTTTAGTCGTATTTCTTCCAAAATCCCTATCAAAATGGTTCAAAAACGTGTTGCAACGAAAAGGTCAGGTTATGGGTTAAACGACAAAGGAAAGAAGGTTAAATGCCTGAATTAAAAAATGTTAAGTTTATAAGTAAAGAAAAATGAAAGAAGTACGACCTTGATTTAAGCATACATAGGGTTGTTTGTGGTAGACTGGTTGATTTTGAAGAGTTAGGGTCTAAGAGTATAGATATTTTGTGTAAGATTTAAGGTTGGGATGGGATCTATTTCTATTAGGTAAGCCTTACTTTAATCATTGGGTTAAAATGTTCTATAGTAACTTTTACCATATGGAAGATAGGTTTTACTCTTACGTTGATGGGGTTCATATTGGTTTTTCTTTAGGTGATATTGGTAATCTCCTTGGTATTCCTAGAGGCACTATTTTTTTGCAAAACAGAAACCAATAGATCTTAAATATTTTTAATCTTCAGCAAGCTCAAACTGAGCTAAGAATCTTAGATGCTAGGACAAAAAATCGTGCTTTGTTCAATGCATCTATTATTCAATCATGACATATTATGTTGCTCCCCATAGTAGTAGTCTTGCCACTATAAAAGATTTTGATACTTTCCTTCTTCATTCCCTCATTCACGACACAAAAATAGACATCCCCACTCTTTCTGGTATAATACATGAAATTTCAATTAAGTTCAGATTTTGGTGTTCTGCCTTATGGTGATCTTGTTCGTCAGCTTCTCAAAATTTCCAGAGTTCCTTTCGATGTTGTTTGTGCATCTTTTATAGTTCCCAAAAATTTTATCTTAACTTCCAATTCAATAATCTTGATGGGATATAAGTTTGTCGAGAATCAATGGGCTCGATAGAAGAAGATGTTGAGATGGGTGATGATGATGGTACCAAATGGAGGATCAGCTTTAAAGATCGATTATGTCAACAACTCAATAATCTCCATGAGCAATCAAACAATTTTCAATAGTATAATAAGGTGGTGGATAGGCGATTTGACGGGTTAATTGCTCAGATAGGGGGACGTCTACCTCGATAGAGCACATTCAAGGGATGATGCAATACTTTAACCCATATTATCCACAGTTGCCGCCTAGTCCATCTGGATCTTACTATCCACAGTCGCGTCTTGGCCCTTCTGGTCCTTTCTCATATTGTTTATTATTTGGATTATGTAATTTCAAACTTGATTCACCCTTGAATACTTTCTTATTTTAATAGTTATTTTTAGGTTTTGGATGTTTGGTTTGAATATGTGATGGTTTTGATAAGATATTATTAACTGGAAGGGAATTTTATTTAGATTGAAATCTTATTCTTTATCTTCATTTTAAGTGATCCCTAATTAATCAAAATTAAATATATTTTACAATTGTCTTTTAATTCTAGATTTTATGATGTCCCCCCAGTTTTTGAGATGACAAAGAATGAGAAATTGTGATATTTTTATTCACATTATGTTTCTTGAAATTGGTATTCGTAGATTCATTCATATTATTTATGCATTCATTTATGGTGGGTCACTATTTAAAAATTGGTATCTTAAAAAGTTTCTTTTGTTGATTCGTTTCTCATATTCAAGGAGAGTGTGGTTTATTCTGTTTTTGAGAAAATATCAAATTAATTGTCATCATAAAAATGGGGAGATTGTGAATCCTAAAGACATTTTATCTTTTTTATAATACAATTAACTTGAATGTTTTGTTGAACTAATGATTTTATTAAAGATTTGATTATAGAAATTAGTCAGGATATTCAAGAGTTATAAATGGGAAATCGATGTGAATGTCTTCAAGATGATATCAATGGATGATGATGAAGAATGATATATGAAAGAATTTTTTGTATTCTTTGGTAAAACAACGTTAACCTTTATAAACTCTTTATATAACACAATTAGGATCACTCAGTGCACACGAAAATGAATTTATATGCTTATATGTAATTGATTATTATGTGGTTAGCAATGTTTAAAATGTATTTTTAAAAGGTTTTTAAGAAAAAGGTAGTTAGAATCGGTTAATTAATTTGAAAAATCCATCAACTGATTATAATTGATTTTAAAAAAATTGGTTACAAACTGTAAATAGATGAAAAATTCTATTGGCAAAGGAAACGGTCAACCGTTAGAAACAGGTTCCAAGATATTTGAAAAAAAAAATAGAAACAGTAGACTAATGGGTTAAATGATAGATACATCATTGAAATCAGTCGACTGACACTAGGATTCGATCTAGCAAAACATTTTGAGATCTTTAATTTTTTTAACATTATGCTTCGAACAGTCAAGTGATTAAAGGAATTGTCAACCGATTGGTTAAGATTTTTTATAAACATTCTAAACGTTATTCCTTGATATTTTTGTCTTGATATTCGTTTTCAAATATTTTTAAATGGTTTAAAATTTGTTTGAATTGTTAGAAATAGTTTTCATCCTGATTTTGTTGAAAATACATTTTGGCCCCTATCTTTCCAATTTTATAGTCTTATCAGTCAAAACTTATTTCCATATATTTTGAGGTCGATATCTGAATTATTTTTAGGCTAAATATGGACTTTGTATAAGTTGAATTCATTGTCAAAGTAGCCATTATTAGCTAGATCAAATCTTCGGGGTCATCATCTTCCTCTTTCTTTTTCATGGATTTTCGTAGTATTTTTGTATAATTGCTTGGTTAATTTTTTTTTTTGAAACAAAACAAACATTTCTTGCAAAAATAGTTGGTAGATTTTAGAGAGATTAATGCAATAATTGGATAGATTTAACACAATTCATGAAAAAACATTCAGATCTTAATTCAATCATCCTCATTATTTATTTTACCATGAGTTCCTTTCATTTTTCCATTGCTTCTCAGTAAGTACCTTTCATTTCGCATTGTGTCTCAGTGAGTGCCATTTATTTTTTTATTGCCTCTCAATAGGTTCCCTTCATCTTGTATCATCTCTCAGTGAGTGCCATTTATTTTTCCATTTCCTCTCAATGAGTGTCCTTTATTTTTCCATTGCCTCCTTGTAATTGTCTTTCATTTTGTATCGTCTTTCAGTGAGTGCCCTTCATCTTCATTACCTGTCAATGAAGGGTCTTGATTTTGCATTTCCTCTTAATGAATGCCATTTATTTTGTATTGCCGTATGCTCCCTGGATCTACTCAACCTTTGCCCAGAAATGTCATTGTGAAATCAATAGAAATGCCATTTTAAAAGAAATGTCACTAGTCTATATAAATCATCCAACTCATTTTAATGGACATTTTTATTGTAGTGTACGAATGGCTATGCCAGATATAGAGGGATTTAAGACCGCTTTCATCTCTCTAAATATCATAATTTTGATACTACGTTATAAAATTATATATTTTTGGTCCCAAAAATATTACACTAGCCCCCTAATTTCCTGAAGAGATTAAATTAGGCCCCCCAATATCTCAATAGTGGATTTGCTCCTATATGCTCGTATAGTGGATTTGATCGGGTTATGTGTTAGAATTAATGTAATTTTTTTTTTTACTTTTTACTATTTTTTTTTTACCCATGAGAGTCCACATGTCTATACAGGGTATAAAATTAATCTCGTTCGGAATACGTGGTTGCCTCCCAACAATTATTTTTTCACAAGTTCGAATTTCTGAAATTCCAAAGGTCTCTCAACTTAAATGGTGTTGGTTGGTGTGGTGTCCCAATGACATTGTTTTACTCAAATAACTAGTTAGGCACTTCGATTTCAACGCAAAACTTCAGACAAAGCACGGACATGAAACGATGTCACATTTGACCTTAGAGGAGCCGCCGGTTAGAGGGGAAGTTGGTGCAGCCACCTCTTTGAAACGCACTACACTTTTTTCTTTTTACTAAAAAGTCCTTAATATTACTGTCCAATTTACAATAATTAATTAATTCAAAAATATTAAACCATATGCATTTATTAAATCGCTTCATCATTTTTGAACTGACCTATGATTCGAAAAATTCAAAAACTATTAACCCATATTGCTTTGAATTATCAATTGATTCTTTTTCCTGAAACACAAATGATCTGTGGGATAATGTAATTGAAAAATAACAACTAATAACATGTTTTAGTATCAAATTATTTAATTATCCCTAATTTATTACAAATGCCGCCAAATGTTAAAAAATTAGAGTCAACTTTGGCACAAATTTTTTTACGCCAAATTTTGGTGTGTCTCTTTAATTAAAGTAAAAGAAAATAAAAAGAATAAGGAAAAAACTATTCAATTATTTGCAACAAAAACTAAAATTAGATATGCAAAAAAAATAAAAATAAAATGATGGAAAAAAACTGTTGAATACATACGGAAAACATTAAAAGAAATAAAGGGAAAAAAAAAATAAAGAAAAAAATTTCAATTATTGAAAAAAAAATATGGAAGCCAGTCAACACCTCTAATTGCTTCGTTCTTTCCTCACTTCCTCCATGCTTTGTTGCCTACGTTGCCAATCAATGGCAGAGGCACTGACGCCAATGAGGGAGGGAACATCTTTGGTTCACCCACTCACATGATGCTTGGCGAAGAGAGACCGTCATAGAGAAGAGGATCGGCAACTGTGTCGGCCGAGTTGGGTGAATTGTGACCTCGTACAATGGTGTCAAGTGCGTAAGAGTCGTTTCATCATAGTACTGACTTAGAGGCTTATAGGTCACACTTTGACCAAGTATCCTACAAAGAGACTCCTGAAAGAATTAATAGATAAACCCTTTACTTTGTGACTTTTTTAATCAAGTATTAATATAATTAATTTTTATTGACATTTATTAGTAAAACCACGCTATATCATAAAAAAGAGTGACATTTTCTTTTCAAGTGTCACTACTAATTAATTTTCACTGATATTTGTTAGTAAAATGACACTATATTATAAGATAGAATAATATTTTGTTTTCAAGTATCATTCCAATTAATTTTTAATGACATTTATCATAAAAATGTCAGCATACTATATTGCAATTTATTTTTACCGTTCTAAAATAGATTTTTATTTAAAATGTTAATAAAAATTATGGAAGTTCAGGTCCCCGAAAGATGGTTCTTTAGAATGGTATAAGATCTCTGTAGATCCTACCACCCCAAATCTCTTGGGGGTGGGGGGCCGTTGTATTTAAAAATGGAGGGAGAAATAATTGTATATACACAATGATTGGATAGTTTGTAATACGACCAAGTGTAAGGTGGCAAGAACTTTCACATATGGGGACCCAACGTTATGATTTATGAATTGTTACGTATGTAAAGTTTGATATCTTATTATAATACCATTATTTACTCTAATTAAAATCTGCATGCAATGCAATCAGTGACGAAATAATGTTTCCTTTTGCGTGCATGGAATGTGTTCTTCTGGCCATCGGGCGGTTGCCATCTGTTCCTCACCATCACTTTCTCACTTGCTCTTCTTTTTTCTTTTCTTTTTTTGGCTTTCTCAATTTCAATTGATTAATATGAATTAAATTTAAGGAAATATGCGTAATTATTAAAAATATGAATAAGGAAGAGCGTTTATAACACTTATGCCAAAATTTACATAACCGTGTCAATCTTAAATTTCACTTCAGATTTTATTTGTTCGATAATAGTTGGGAGGAGATTTTAAAAATAACTGTATTTTAATTTGATTTGATTCATGGAAACCTTTAATCTTTCAATTAGGGTTACGTCATTAGCTGTTGCCGACTACTAGACTACTCCGGTCCCCAAATTCCGGCGGCCGCTAGTTGTCAAACCTCCGGCTGCCAATTGCTAGGAAATTTTTTAGTTATGTTTAACAAGTTTTTTAATAACAATTTATATATATATGTTCATTTTTTATCTACAACCATGTATATTTTTTAGTGACATTCAAGAATTTTTTAGTTACATGATTTTATCTAGTTCATTCATGCAATTTTTTTAAGTTTATATTCATGAATGCATATAATTAAAGAAATATTTTAACTCAACAAATACATGAATGTCACAAAAAAAAAAATTGTATGAATATGACTAAAAACTACAATAAAAATATACGAAAATTTAACTGAAAAATACACTTAAAAATGTAAGTAAAAAATTAATTGAAGACGCAGGTAACAAATACACTAAAAGTGTAATTGAAAAATATCTGGAAAAAAATAATTATGTGTAACTAAAAAAAATCAACGACCGGTGACCAGAGCCCTGAGATCCGATAGTGGGTGACGCCAAACAATAACGAAGGTGGCGCTGACAGCCAAGAATGTTAAACCTTTATTAGAAATATTTGACAGTGGGACTAAAACACAATATAAAAAGCATAATGAAAGGGTTTATACTCAACTTAAAACTAAATAGAATAAATTATGAGTTAGAGCATCTAATTGGAACTATTAACGAATTAGCCCTTTTATTTATCAATCAACTACAGATAATGTATCTGCCATGGACGAAATTGCAAATTGACCTACAATTAAGGGGCCAAAGTCGTGGAAATTAGACCTGTGCTTGGGGACCCCAAGTTATTAAAGTTAACACGTTAGCTATTCAACCACTACAAATGACAACATGATAGTTTCTTAACGAAAGCTCAAATATGTACGGGGTCAAAGTATAATTTACCCAAATAAAACCCTCAAGGGTATCTTTGTCATTGAACAATAGATGGAAGCCCTGGTCCGCAAGCAAATAGGAAGCTCCCACCTAAGTCAAGTTCTATGGAGGCATACAGCAAGAGGACAAGAGAAGAAAGTGCATATATAGTCTCTCACCTTCACTTATTTGGTAGGATTGGAGGAGGCAGCCAAATCATTACAGGGAATCAAAAAACGCATGAATAATAATAATAATAATAATTATTATTATTATTATAGCATACACGTAATAGCTAGAATATGGGAAGGACTCCTTGTATTGATGAGAGTGGCCTGAAGAAAGGTCCCTGGACTCCTGAAGAAGATCAAAAACTCGTCGAATTTATCCAAAAACATGGACATGGAAGCTGGAGAGCCCTCCCCAAACTTGCAGGTTATATTTCTCTTTCAACCCCAAAATCTCTCTCCCCCCCCCCCCCCCCCTCCCGCCCCCCTCCTCTCTCTCTCTCTCTCTCTCTCTCTCTCTCTATATATATATATATATATATCACAAAATTGTCTTCTAATATTTTCAGGTCTTAACCGATGCGGGAAGAGTTGCAGGCTGAGATGGACCAACTATTTGAAACCTGACATCAAGAGAGGCAAGTTTTCCCAAGATGAAGAGCAAACCATTCTCAATCTCCACTCTATCCTTGGGAACAAGTAAGCGTCTCTCTCTCTCTCTCTCCCCGATAATTTTTATTTTTTTTTCTTGTTGTGTGTGTTTGTATTGTTTCAAGCTAAATCATCGGTGGTACAATCCAAGAGGTGTTGGTCCGATTGGTAAAAGGAAATGTTATCTTTTTTTTTCAATCAGGGTTCGATTCTCCTACACAGTATTCTAGGAATTAAATCTTAAATTTAATCCTGAATGCACCAAACCGATGTAGAGAAGTACACTTTTAAGATCATCCGGTGAGGTAATTAATCGAGGTGAGCGTAAACTGTCCCGAACACATGTTACGGTAAAAAACCAAAAAAAAAAAAGTGTTTATTATTATTATCATTATTATTCATTTCCTAATTTGTTCTATTTTCTATATATGGTAGGTGGTCGGCAATAGCAACTCACCTACCGGGGCGAACTGACAACGAAATTAAAAACTTCTGGAACACCCACCTAAAGAAGAAGCTAATACAGATGGGTTTTGATCCGATGACCCACCGCCCTCGGACAGACATCTTCTCCAGCCTCCCCCACCTCCTAGCCCTAGCAAGCCTCAACGACCTCATAGAAAACAACAAATCATGGGAAACTGAACAAGCTCTCAGACTACAAACTCATGACGCTGTTCATCAAATGGCCAGCCTTCAATACCTCAACTATCTCCTCCAACCCCCATCTTCAATGGAAACTTTCAATCTCCTCAATTCCCTCTCCACCCCCACCACCACCACTGCAGCCGCCTCCACTTATCTTCCAGCAATAGATGAATCAATATCTTTCTCCCGTTTGCCAGCGTTACAAGTTCCTTGTAGCTTCCAGTCATCTTTGGACAAGGACATGGTTTCTTTTGCAGTCCTTTCTCATGGCGAAAACTCACCAGATTCTCCATGGATTCTTTCTCCTTCTTCTCCATTTCCGGCAGCGGCAGCAGCAGCGACAGAGGGTTCCACCACCCCTTGCTTCTGGCCTCCTGCTGATTTCCTTCTTGATGAGCCTCTGTTTCATGAGATTGCTTAGTGCTAAAACGGTAAATATGTTTGCGTGAAATTAAGGTTTGGAGTTTCCACCATAAATTAATTACTTACCTATGTATTTTCATATGCATTCACTGTCATTATATATGTCTTGAGTGTAATCCATGCATATAAAAATACAGCTGCATGTAACCTTTTGATTATTACAAATATGATGTCACTATACTTTTTGAATTAATTATTTTTTCTACAAATCAAATCCACCGTATTATCGACCTGAGGCATCATTAATTCTTTTTTCACTCTATATGTTATTAGATTTTGCGTGAATTATTGTTATAATAATTAGGAACATGTATAATTTCAGACGCACAGGCATACAAATTTCATAGATGATGAATCTTTTTTTTTTTTCCCGATTTAAGGTAAGGTTTGTCTTGCTCAGCTTATGCGCATTTTGACTAATTACCTCCCCAGGCGATGTTAAAGACGTACTCCTCCACATCGTCCTGGTGCAATAATGAATTTATCTAATAATTTTTAAAAGTTATATAGGATTTGTGTTTGCAACTTTTTAGTATCTCGTTAAACAGTTTTTCAGTGTATAATAGCCAGGAGAATTTTTTCAAAATTAACTTTTAAAAAAAAAAATATTATTTCGAAATAGAAATATTTTTGGATTATGAAATAAATTTGGAGACGCTTAATTTTATTTAGGAGATTTAATCATTGATTTTTTTCTCATACAAAAAGAAAAAAAAATTAGAAACAAATTTATGAAACAAAAAAAATTGCTTAAGGTTTTTCCTAGATTGTATGTTCATTATTTTTTCTCTTAATGCAGTTTTCTATTTTCATTTCTAGAGAGAGAGAGAGTGTTGACAAACGTATTCCGTTAATGTCGCAAAGGGTGACGCCAAAGGATTCACAATGATAGGATGGGGGACCAAGTTAGTTAGGAAACCCGGAATGGTTTAAGAATATTAATGATATTTATTTATTAATTTACACAGATATATATAAATGTTTAAGGGTTCTATAGACAACTACCACTGTCCTAACCCCTTGACTGTATGGACAGACTTCTCAGGCACTCAATCCTATTTGATTAGTGTTTTTATTTCTCTTGAAAAATGAATAAAAAATGTTTAATTTATTCTAAATTTTAATACATTATTTTTTTCAGAATAGAAATCATTTTATATATTTTTTAATTCTGTTCTATTTCTTAATCAATTTTTCATATTTCTGTTTCAAAACACAAAACAAAACCACACCTAATTACTAAAGAAAATCCAAAATGTTCTACTCTTGTTAGTGGTATAGGATAAATAAAATAATATAAATTTTAATATTTTTACGTTGAAATATTAACAAACTCTGATATCGCAATATATATATATATATATATATATATGGAGTGAGGGGAGACAATACTCTATCAAATATTATCTTTACTCAAAACTTTTATAACAATATTGGAGACAAATCACATAAGTTTCTCAACTCAGACTCTCTACTGATCAACTCCACTTCTCAATTCGTTTTTACTGCATCTTTAATCTATACTACATAATACACACACACTAGCGTAAAACTCGTGCTTGAAGGCACAGATAAAAAATAAAAAATAAAAAAAAAAGGGTTACATTTAGGCAGTAAAAAAATAAAGAAATAGAAAAATTAAAAAATAAATAAGAGAGAAGAGGAGGTCTTGAATACTTCTTTGATAAGAATAGAGAGATAGAAAAAGAAGTCGTCCCACCTTATTTTTGTTTGGGTGTGAATCTATTTTGTTTTTCTCAAATTCAGTCTTGATGTCTGTCATTTATTTTTAAATCTAATGGCTAATAACATCGCTTAAAAATATTACTATTTTAAATTTTGTTACATAAATCACAAAAATAAATAAAGTGTGAAATAAAAAAATATGGGTGATGGAATTTGGGATATTTTGAATTAGAAAACAAAAAATATGAGGTTGGCAATTAAATAAGATAAAAATTGAGTATTTGACATACTTGTTCACTAAAAATGGAGAAAACGATAACAACGTGGTCTATTTTTTTATTTTTTTTTAAAGAAAAATATCTCTTATAAATTTGTGTGATAAAACTCCAATATATATACTTAGTTATTTTCCTATTTTTAAATCTAATGCCCAATAATGTATCTTAAAAAATATATTTTGAAAGTACACTATTTTTTATTATTATATAAAAAATAGAAAAAAAATAAAAATAAATAGAAATTGGGTAATAAGAATTTGGGGTGTTTTGACAAGAGGGGGTTAAAAAATAAATAAGAGAGAAGTTGAGGGGTTAAAATAATTGTCTGTTGAAAGTAGTTAGGGTTTGAGAGAAAAATGAAAAGGATTAAGAGAGCTCAATCCTTAGATAGTTCCTCAAAATATAGAGGAAAAAATGTAGTGCAAACTGTTTTATGTCACACATACGTATATATGTATACTTACATATATATATATATTGTGTTTGTGTGAATTTGTGTGTGTAGATGTAGCAATACAACATTTGTAACTCCTCTAAAGATGCTGATATTGCCAAAAACAAAACCCGCACATGCAACAACTCCTCACATGCTAAAGATCTCCGCAACCTGTAAATTTAATCTGCAAAACTAATTAGTTCTAAGGGGACACCGGTGTGGTGTTGGCCAAAAAAGAATAAATCAGTCTGCTTTAGGATATTGGACAAAAGATTGAGTGTAATGTAAATGTGATATTTTTTCCTTATTTATAGACTTGGTCATCTCCCAAGAGTTACGTCCTTTGGCCCCCCATTATGTTGTTATTTAATGGGGAGTTACACCCTCATTATATTTGTTATTTAGTGGGGAGTTACACCCTTTCGACTCCCCCACTAGGTGTTCCCGCATCATTTGCCCCTCTAACCTAAGTGTTGATTCAAAAAAATTAGACGAAAGGTCAATACTAGGCGGGAATTACGAAAGGTCAACACTAGGCGAGAATTTCTCCCACATCATTTCCCCCCCTGACCTGAGTGTTGATTCGAAGAAGGCAAGACGAAAGGTCAATTTCTCTTCTTACACTTCGTTATTGCTCCAAACTATTTTTGTCAGTTTTACAAACATTTACTTTGATGAACTAATCTGAGCAGCTCGATTTATTGAACGAACTAATCTAAGTAGCTCGAGCAGCTTGGCTTATTGGACAAACTGATCTAAGCACCTCGATTTTGTTGACGAACTGATCTAAGTAGCTCAATTTCAGAACATTACTCACTCAACTAGGATTAAAGTCCAGACACACGTTCAGTTCTGTACTAAATCCATAGTAAGAAGTGATAATTTTGAGACTGGAAAAGAACAGTACTTTGAGAAAGATGACATATAACAAGACGAAAGAGAAATTCTCATTGAAAGAATTCCTGTGATGGTAAAATCTTATTTGTCTTCGATAAAAGATGTAGTCAACTTAGATGAAGAATGTAATGTACCTTTCTTTTTTTTTGGATTGTAATGATGTATCCGTTGTTTATCAAAAACTGTTGAATTTCATCAAATCAAAATTTGATGACTTGTTATCAATCATTTCTTGGATGAATCAAATTAGTCTAAGCAGTTTGGTGTAAGCTTTGAGATTTGATGATTTGTGATCAAGTGGTTTCTGAACGAACTGATCTGAGCAGCTCAGTTAGTTTGATGAATTGATCTCAACAGCTTGGTTAATTTGACAAACTGATCTAAGCATCTTGGTTATGTCACAAACTGATCTTAGCAGCTTGGTTAATTTTACAAACTGTTCTATGCTGCTCGGTTTAGTAGACAAATTGATCTAAGCAGCTCGATTTAATGGATGAACTGATCTAAATAGCTTGGTTTAGTGGAAAAACTTATCTAAGTAGCTCGATTATTCTTTACACTTGGTGATTTTTATCACTACAAGTGTTTCATTATCAGGGAGGGAAGGCATTCTTAGACCCATCTTTTTCTACAGGGGAATTACCCTCATACTCGAGTATTTTTATGTTCTTCTCTTCCTCTTTGCCCTCCTTCATAACTCCTTTATTTGTTGAACGAGTTATGAATGCGAAGTTGGCTTTAAAGGAACGATAAACCGATTCCTCTTTCTGTGATTGTTCCTACGATTTCTTTAAAGATGATCCTAACTCCATGCTCATTCCTCAAGCATTAAGTTCATCACAGAACTTAGTCTTCTTCGTAGACTTTCATTTAATTTAATTTTTTCATAATTGATTCTCTTAAAGAAGGCTAGATTTTTCTCCCCTTTCTATATCCTTTCAGTTACTCCTCTATTCATGGGATCTAACGAGATATGTAGCATTTAAACCTATTTTATAAGAGTAGCAGTTTGTATAACATATAATAATCATTAATGAACAAATTGTTGCGTTCTTCGTGATGTAATACAAATTCATATTTCTATGAATATTCGGGTTACAAGTCGAATTGGATGGATTGAACCTTCAAAATTATCGTTTATCAATGAGAAATACTCTCAGAACGAGTATTTAGTTTTTATTCATACAATTTCAACGTTTTAAGATAAGTTGTAACGGTGTAATTGACCAAAGCATTTCCTGAGTGAAGTTACGTTTTGTGATCGTAAGAATTTCTCTTGAGACTTTTAACTCTTGAATTTGTAGTCTACCCAATCAATAATAACGTGGGTAAACTGTATGTTAGTCACATCATCTAGTTATACTAAGTGATGAATTTATTATTCGTCGCACAACAAGTATTTTCTAATCAGAAAATTAGTTTTGAATTGATCTTAGATGACGTCTTTAAGTGTTTCCTCCCTCTTTAGTATTTTTGTATGGATCTTATCCAAATAATAAAAAGTAGGTGATACAAATTGCAACGTGGAGAGTTTTTCTTGTATTATCTTTGAGGCAAAGTAAAGTTTATTTCCATTCACTAAATTTACATTCTCATGCAAAGTTTTGTGGGTACAAATTATATTTTTCAACAACCACATAGGTCTTAAAGAATTTAACTCAACGGACACTAATTCCATAGTATAACCGAGTTTATCCAATCTTGTACACCGTTGAGCGTACTTGGATATTTTGAAGTACCAATAGTGCTCTCATAACATTTAATTTGTCGGAATAAAAGTTATAGGGGACAAATTGTAATTTTGCTAAACCATAGGACTTTAAATAATCCTTATCAAGTTTGTGGGGCATATTCTACAATTATAATACGCTTCCTATATTTTTTCCTTAGCAAATGCTAAACTTCCTCTAATTATCACATGCACGTCATATGTGCCGCAATTTGCAAGCAAAATAAACTCGAGGGTATAAAGTGTAAATGTAGATACTACGTTAGGTGCTTTAGTGTACTTAGCCCTAAGTTTTTCTTTTGCTCTTATGCGTCTCATTAACATTGCAACCCACATTCTCCTTAATATACTTGTTGCTAAGAGTAAATTTGAGGACATAGACTGTAAATATAGCCCTAGGATTTTAAATAATCCTATCAAATTATGAGGCATATTCTGTAATTATAATTTATCTCACCATATCACTTCTTTATCACATATGTTAAATTGCCTCTAAATATCATAGCGTAATTCATAAATTGAATCTAGAAGATGCAATTTATAATTTAATATTTTCTTCAGAGCATTTCGAGCTTGTACTTATTTTCAATTCTTGATTTATCATCAAAAACTTATAAGCTAATTACTTTAAATTAAACTTCAGGGTAAAAACTGTAAATATAATTGTTACCTTAGGGACCTTAGAGTATTTAGCCCTAGGTAATTTTTGATTGTTCATCTCCTTCCTGTAGCCGCCGCTCCTTGTGTCGTTCAAAGCTCTTCAATATATGAGATTTACAAGCTTGCTCTTTCCAGCCGGTGGTCGCCATTACTAACAACACGTCGATGTCATGAACAATATTGATCATCGATCAAGGAATCAGGAATCAAGTTAGGTTACGACATTCCCACATAATCCATTGAACTGCCATCTTAGTCATCATCAGACAATTGGAACCGTAACGCTAATTCCTGGATGTTTTCTTTAGAATTCTTCATTGAGAATGCGTCCAAGCTGGTACTGGGAGCTCAACAAATCATTTTTTTCTCTCGGTTCGAGAACTTCATACAATTAATACCCGACGTGCTTCGTGGAAACATTTTTGTTCTCGATTCGAGAACTTCTACCCTATATTTACCAGCTTTTTCTCATTGATATATTAGGGCTTGAGATATGATTTGGTTAATTGATTTTTTTATTTTTATTTTTGCGAATACCCTAGTTGGATTTTGATCAGGGAACAATAGTAGATGAACGAATTAAATGAGGAAATTGAAAAGACGGTAGATGATGAAGGAGATGTGACAGATGAATTCACGATTCTCCCAATCGGCTTGAACTGCTATTCCCATATTCACTGCGTTCGTTATCCCTCCAGCTCTCGCCATTGTTTTCACTCTTTTTCATCGGATTCAAGCTTCGATCCAGACCTACTGATGTATGCTCTTCAATTGAGGTCAGTTCTTCTATTGATCCATCTTCCAAGTCAAATCCTGATGCATTTTCTTTCTTGACTTTTTTTGTTTTTCTTGTGTTTCGATTCTTTAATGCTCGATCCAATTCGACGGCTCCGATATATCATGATTCATTGTTGATTAACGCTTGCGTAGCTCCACATCATCGAGAGAGACAATGATTTTTTTATTCTTCTATCGATCATCATCGCCGATTCTTTTGTCAATTACGTAGATTATTGAATCAAATCAAATTAACAATATTGTGTGTAGATTGCTTCGGCGATTATCGGCCCGATGCAAATCTGTGTCGCAAACCGATGATTTTGCGATTTTTTCGTCGACCAAGAAGCTTCTCGTGTTTAGATCTGAATCTTGTTTGTCAATAGACATATTTGCTTAAATAAGTCGATCGGGATCAACGACAATTTCTTAGCTTCACTCGTCTTCCGCTCTTCCACGAACAATATTGGTTTCTCCTTGTGAATAATACCACCTTCTAGGCTTCGTTCTGGTGATTGCAGTTGATTTTTCTCTACTAGTAAGATGAGGGCTTTGTTGTCATCTCCCTGAATTTGACAAATCTAGAGTGGTGATAATGGGAATTTTAAGACTTTTTGCTCTTATTCTACAGATAACGCAAAATGATGTTGCCGAAAAATGCCTCGCACGTCCAATAGTTCCTCACATGCCAAAGCTCTCTACAACCTATAAATTTAACCTATGAAACCAATTAATTCTAAGGGGATACCGGTGTTGTGTCGGCCAAAGAACTTCCGGCGTGAGAATAAGTCAGTCTGCTTTAGGATATTAGGCAAAAGACTGAATGTAATGTAAATGTGATACATTTTCCTTATTTATAGACTTGGTTATCTCCCATGGGTTATGTCATTTTGGCTCCCCATTATATTGTTATTTAATGGGGAGTTACACCCCCATTATATTGCTATTTAATGGGGAGTTACACCCCCATTTATATTGTTATTTAAGGGACAGTTACACCCCCTATTTATATTGTTATTTAATGGAGAGTTATACCTTCATTATGTTTATTATTTAGTGGGGAGTTACACCCTTTCAACTCTCCCACTAGGCGGGAATTTCTCCTGCAGCAAACACAAATAAAAAACTTGATCAACTGTGAAGGAGAAAACGGATTCTAGAGAGAGAAAGGGAGGTACAGAGACAAAATATGGTGCCATGAGTGTGGATAAAGTTTGAGTGATATCTGGGACATTTATGTAGAGAATATGGAGACGAAGAACAATGAAGCGGATGCCATAAAAGCCATGGATTTTAGAGGAGCTTGTTGTCAGAGGATGTTATATGGAAGATGTTCCTAAATTGGAAAATGAAGATGAGAAATTCTACAGTGCAAAAGAGAAAATCTTTCCACTAGATATTTGGTTTCGGAAAAAAAAGAGTTGCTAGTAGAAATCACAAGAGGTGGAGACATGGTGTCTAAGTGTAAAGTATGCGGAGTTGCGACCAAAGTTGGTTTGACAAGAATGAAAAATCTAATGCTTTAGGGGAAAGAAGCAATGCAATATCTCTAGCACTTAGACATTTTTAAGGGATGTTGCAAGGAACAATGGATGAGGCTTTATGCAGAAAAAGAAAAACAACGTGATGAAGATGGTTTCCCTACAACCCATGCCGTGAATTTAACAAGTGAACAATCATGGGCTTAGCTTGATTAGGCTTATGACCATATGGGAATATATGAGATAATCACAATGGGCTTAAATGAACAATCCAATCCCCAATTCTAAGAAGAATTACACATGGGCTTACATTGAAGCAACACATGGAAGGTCTAAGATAATAACCGAGGCCCAAAATCTTCAAATAACTGAGTTGAATGTTAAAGAATAAAGATATCTTGTAGACATGGACTAGTTTGGATTTGGCAAGAATAAGGAAAGTTAGGTAAGTTTTACTCTATAAATATGATAGTTTGCAGGTTATATAGACGAGTTTCTAATATCACTTAATTCCTGATTAACTTATTCTCACGCCGGAGGGTATTTAACCGATACTACACCGATATCCCAAGTGATTTTCCTAAGTTGTGAAAGTGTCGATCAGGGAGTCAAGGGCTAGGTTCATTGACAAAATTTCACCGTTATCATTTGGCGGCGTCTATAGGAAACAAGCAAGAAGTTTACAATAATGCCACAATTAAGATCAAGATGTAGAACCAATGACAACGTGGCGAACAACGATGTAGTGGCAAGAGACGACCATACAATGGTGATCTTTGCTCTCAATCTTGAGATTGGTGAGTTGTGAGCACTAGTAGTGCAACTACCAGAGGCACAAGTACAGAAGGAGCAAACCAAGGAGCTGGGGGTAGATCAGCACGATTTGCTCCGTCTTTCAAAGATTGACGAAAATTGGATCTCACTCCAGAGCAAGAGGAAAGATCATCCCAGTGAGACGTGGATGAGTCAATCAACTCTAATCAAAGGGGGAACAACAAAAGTTTGGAATAAACTCGCTACAAGAATGAACTAGAGGATCTGTTCGGAACAATGAAGCCCATATTCGTCCACCCAATAATGAATGAACTATTTTCCCAAAATTGTGATCCCACCAAGATGAATAAATATAAAGAGAATACGTATCTGATGTATCACGCCAGACATTTTAGGTATATTATGGCCTTATATGAAGTAGGGGATTCCATTTTGTGCAAAGCATTTGCTACCACATTTAAAAGGACAGCCTTGTTGTGGTTCCATGGGTGATCGATCAGTTCATTCGCTTAACTAGGAAAATAGTTCATCGACCATTTTACCACTTGTCAAAGGTTAAAAAAATGAGTAGAATATTTTCTGGCTCTAAGCTAGGAGAAAAAAAAAAAAGACGATCAGGTAGTATAAGACAAGGTTCAATGAAGAGTTAACCTGCATTGAGGGATGTAGAACTAATCTTATGGTGAATGCTTTCACCACTGGGTTGCCACCTGAGAGCTTTCAATATTCTATCATAAAGAATTCACCTCTGGATATAATGGAGCCGATGGAAAGAATAAAACCCGAAATGAATTTGGAGGATGTTAGAAGAGCTAGAGAAGGAAGGTCGAAACAAAGAGCAAAAAGAAGATCATCCTAAAAAGCAGAAGGATGAAGGTCACATATATGATAGATTAAAAGGAAAAATCACTCAAAAGTAGTAGGAATGAACACTTATTGGAATGAAGGTCCCCATTTCAAAGATCTAACATGAGATAAAGTCTTTAGACAAGTTCAACTGGCCTTAAAGGATCCTCATTCATTCGTATTTGAGTGAAAAAGTAAGTTTTATTGCTTTCACCAAGATCATGGTCATAATATAGATGAGTGTAAACATTTGAAAATGGAGATCAAACACTTCATAGAAAGCGGGTACCTGGCCAACTACATTGAAGATAAGACTAAGGAAAAGAGGAGAGAAGAAAAAGAACCCAGAAATGATGATCCAGATAAGATAAGGAAAGAAGATAAAACCAATTAGAAGCATGACATGATCCATATAATCAATTCCAACTCATATCTAACTAGATAATCGATTAGATCAAGCAAAAAAAAAGGGGGGGGGGGGGGGGGTACAACAAGTAACTCTAGAAAAAGGCTACGACAAAGTTTTTATAGTTCAACCAAAACAAAGTTCAGAACAACCTATCTCCTTTTCCAAAAATGACCTTCATGGAGTAGTTCAACCCCATGGTGATGCACTTGTAGTAACTCTATGGATCTCAAGCTTTCAGGTCGGAAGAATTCTAATTAACATTGGGCGTTCCATCAATAATATCTTTAGGAGTGCCTACATCATATAGGAGTGCCAAAATCAAATGTCAATCAACTCAGATGGTTATAGTTGGTTTCAATAGAGAATTTGATCTCTCCAAAAGAAAATGTGGTACTATCTAAATCTGTCGGGAAGGAAGAGGCAAGGATAACTCAAGTAACAAATTTCATGGTGATGACCTCCAGTTCACCATATAATTCCATCCTACGAAGACCATGGTTGCATGCCATGAAAGCAGTAGCATCTACATTCTACTAGTGCCATAAGTTCCCCAATGCCAAAGAAATTGAAGTGATCAAAGAAGATCAACTAGCCTCCTGAACCTACTTTTTAGTGGACATGAAAGGGAAGTCAAAGGTGAAATAATAACTAGTAAGCAAGACAAACGTCACTAAAAACATAAACTCAGATTGTGAGGTGGATGACTTCAGAGAAAATTCGGGGCTTTCTCATCCTGCTGAGCTAATAGAGAAATTATATCTAGATGGGATAAGCTCGAAGAAGGTGAAGATTTGTGCAGCCTTACCAAAAGAAGGGAATAGATAAATCATCCATTTGATGAAAGAGTTCGAAGATGAGTTCGCACGGACTTCAAGTGATATGGAAGGAATAGATACTCATATTGCAGCATATTGTCTTGATGTGACAAGTTCACACTCTCCAGTATGTCATTAGTTAATTATCTTTGGTGCTGACAAAATACGGGTGATTGAGAAAGTGGTGGAATTATTGATGAGCATTAGTCATATTACGGAAATCCAATACCCTAAGTGGCTATTCAATCCAGTCCTGGTGAAGAAGAAAAATGGAAAGTGATTGATGTTTATAGAATTCACTAACCTAAATAAGGTGTGTCCAAAGGATTGTTATCCAATGCCTCCAGTAGATCAGCTAATAAACTAAGCTTCTTCGAGATCATGAGCTTCATGGACACCTATTATGATTACAATCAAATTAATATGGATTCACCCGATAAATATCTGAGGGACTAACGGTTATACAGTAATGCCCTTTGGCCTGACAAATGTTTGAGTGACGCACCAACAATTAGTAAATTGGATCTTCCAAGATTAATTAGGTGACACATTGGAGGTACATATCAATGGCATACTAGTAAAGACAAGAAGAAGATCAAACACCTCAAGCACTTGAAAGAGGCATTGGGGGTTTTGCAAAGGTACACGATGAAGCTCAACCCAGAGAAGTGCACTTCTAGTGCACCCTCAGAGAAATTTATAGGATATATAGTAAACCATTTCAAAATAAAGGTTGAACAGGAGCAAGTTGACACTATTAGAAAGATGAAGACGAAGTCTCCAAGTATCAAGGAAGTTCATATGTTAACTAAATGATTGGCAGCTTTACATCGGTTCATCCGAAAGTTCACAGACAAGTGTCAAATACTTAAGGAATATTGAACTACTATCTCGAATAGAGCAAGGAAAAGAGATTTATTTTTACGTGGCAATATCAGAATGGGCTGTCAACGCAATGTTAATCAAGGAGGAAAGTAAAGTTAAACACCATGTCCATTACGTTAGCAAATCATTGCTTCCAATGGAGATACACTGATTTGGAGAATCTTGTCTTGGCATTAATAAATGCTGCCAAGAAGCTCAGGTATTACTTTTAAGATCATCCTATCAACGTAATGACCTCTTATTCTTTGAGAGTATTGATGCACTAACCCGATGCTTTAGATAGATTGATGAAGTGGGCAGTGGATATTGGAGAATTTGACGTCAAGTTCATCCTAAGAACTATAATTAAAGGTCAATCCTCAGCTAATTTTTTAGTAGAACTGGTCCCTAGAAAAAGAAGAAGCCAACCTAGGGACCACAAAGCTAAGATTGAATATGTGGAACCTCTAGGTTGATGGTGTTGTGAATTCCAATGGATGTAGAGATGGAATTGTGGTCACTAACCTTGAAGGAGATAAACTGGAACAACAACACTAATTATGTGGCGGTAATAACTGGACTAAACCTAGTTCGATCTTTGAGGGTAGAAATAGTTAGCATCAGATCAAACTCCCAACTGGTGGTGAAACAGATTGTGGGAACCTTCAATGACAATAGAAAATGACTGCAACTTTATTTGGAGAAGGTTAAAAGGACTGATTGCTCTATTTAAGGAATACGTATTTACTGACGGTCCCAAGAGTAGAAAATTCAAGAACAAATGCGTTGGAAGTTCTTGCATCGTCAGAAGGAGTTGGATCTAGCTCAAACTTGGTGAGTTTTCTAGAATTTCCATCCATAGCATCGTCATCTAATTTATATGTAAAAATAGGGAAAATTGAGGTGGATGAGGAAGATTGGAGAAAGCCTCTGATAGATTTTCTAAAAGATTAAGCTCTTTCTAAGGATAAGGAAACAACGGAAAATATTAGGTATAAAGCTACAAAGTACCTAATCATTGAAGAAAAGTTATATCAAATACCATATTCTCAACCATTGTTGCTTGCTTGGGGGCAAGAGAGGCTAACTACGTGATTCAGGAGTTACATGAAGGAGTATATGAAAATCATCAAGGGAGGTAACTCCAGCACAAAATTCGTTATCCATGGGATATTATTGGCCTACAATGGGGAATGACTCTAAAGAATTCATGCAAAGGTATGAAAAATGCCAATGATTCGCCAGAGACATTCGTATGCCACGTTAGTTGTAGACCCCATCTCAAGTCCATAGCCCTTTCCAAAATAGGGAATGATATGCTACAATCGTTTACCCCTATAGCAATAAACAATGTTTTGTTTAATTAATCATAGACTACTTCACAAAAATGGGTGCAGGAAGAATGATTCATTACGGTTGGGAAGAACGATGTGAAGAATTTCTTGCAGAAGAACATAATATGCAGATTTAGGATCCCAAAAATATTAATCTCTTACAATGGGACTCCATTCATAAGAGAAAATGTGGAATGGTTGTGCAAAGACCTAAATATAGACTACCGCAAAAGTAGTCCAACTCATCCACAAGCCAACGACCAAGTAGAAGTAACAAATAAGGCGATCAAGCAATAAAGAAGAGGTTAGACGATGCCAAGGGAAAGTGGTTGGAAGAGCTACCTAGAATACTTTGGTCTTATAAGACAACTCAGTGTGCACATAATGGGGAAACCCCTTTTTTTCCAGACTTATGGAACAAAGGCACTAGTTTCAGTGGAGATTAAATTACTCTGTTACCAGGTCTGCCATTTTAATCCAGAAAATAATGAACTCCAGATCAGAGAAAATTTAGATTTGTTGAAACAGGCATAAGATGAAGTGTTAAGATGGTTGCATACAAATCATGAATGGCAAAGAATTTCAACCAAGTAGTTCGACTTAGGTACTTCAATGTTAGAGATTTGGTGCTCTGAAAAGTAATGCCCCACAAGCCAGAAGCGAGGTTAGGGAAGTTATCTCCTAACTTGGAAGAACCTTACAATATGACCAAAATAAACAAGCCAGGGACGTATTTGCTAGAAGACCTCAGTAGGACTCAAATATCAAGACCCTAGAACATTGAGCATTTAAGAAAGTATTTTGTTTAAAGTTGTTTTCAATTTCATTGTTACAATTTCACCATCGGAATTTATAATCATGAATAAAGTTGTTAATTCAAAAATTAGTGCCAAAATTCGAGATGACAAACACGAACACCTAAGGATTAAGCTGAGGTCAAGTTTAGCCTATGAACTCAAACGCTAAAGGAACAAGGTAAGGTATAAGCTGCGATCAAGTTCAACCCATGAACTCAAGTGCCTCAAGGCTAAGTTCAGTTATGACATCAAACACCGAAGGAATAAGATAAGGAATAAGTTGAGGTCAAGTTCAGACTTTGAACTCAAGTGCCTTAAGTCTAAGTTCAGTTATGAACTCAAAGGCCTAAGGAATAATCTAAGTAATAAGATGAGGTCAAGTTCAACCTATAAACTCAAGTGCCTCAAGGCTAAGTTCAATTATGAATTCAAATGCCTAAGGAATAATCTAAGGAGAATGAGGTCAAGTTCAGCCTATGAACTAAAATATAAAAGGAATTAACTAAGGAAAATCATTTGGAGCTCACCTGTAAGGGTAAGTTCAGGCTATGATCTTAACCAAAAAGGGGAAGAGATCAACCACTATAATAGAATTGTCTGAGAAAATTAAAGAAAAGTTCAATTATGCCCTATGGATAAGTTCAGATGGCAGAAAAGGACAATCTTCTTGAGGAAAATAACAAAGACAAACCAGTTCTGCCTAACATATAGTTTGATCTTAAGAAGCAGGCGATCCTAAAAAATTTTAAAGGTAGTCAAGGATTGGGTCAGCCACATCTATGGTCCAATCTTAAGAAGAACTGGCTGCTTAGCGATTCTCAAAGAAAGGAAGGACAGGGGAAGAAAGGATCAGTTGATCAACCCAGCTTATTAATCTTGAGAAGAACACAAAAATTCTCAATGAAAAGGAAATAATAGGAAAAGAAAGGGTCAATTCAATCTATCTTGTTGATCTGAAGAAGAGCATAAAAATTATCAAAGAAAATAAAAAAAGCATACGAAAATAAAAAGTCGGTCCATCCTATCTGATCGGTTTCAAGCAGAAAATAAGCTTTAAACAAAGGTCAGTTTAGCCTAAAAAATTACCTTAGGAAGGATATGAGCTCAACACTTTTAGAGAAAAAGAAAGGAGGCACGATGGAGAAAGTCATTTCGGCTTAAGGACAATAACCAGAAAACAAAGGTTTATATGCAAAAGGTTGGAGAATAATAAGTCAAGATTTGAAAATTCTAATCAACATAAACATGCAAGAAGTAAACCCACAACACAAGGGATTAACGATAGAAAGCATTCTACAAAATATATATAAAAATAGGGGAAACATATGTGAAAAAAAAAAAAAAAAACACAAGGGAAGGACGATAGCAAGCATTCTTCAAAATATATGAAAAAAAAAAAGTTTAAGTTATAGACTAATAGCCTAAAGTCTATCAATTGTTTAAATCGCACCAATGGGATGAAATAAAATTCAAAAGTAAAAAGAATAAACACCAAGGCCACCACCCCTGATCAGAGGTGGTCTGGAAATCCTCCACATGCCTGTGTTGCTAAGCTTGTGGACCCGTAACTTGGCTCTTTCTTTCTCTCCACCAATTTGTCTTCTCGTAGCGGGTGGTGTCGAGCTCTCTGCATAATTCGAAAGCTTCAATGGCCATGCTCTTCTACTTCTTTTGAAGGGACTAATCTCTACCTCATTTTCTTCAAGAATATGACGGACCTCCATCAACTTGGGAGTGATCACCTAGTGAGAAGCATCAAGGCTGTCGTAGAAGAGTGGATCCTCCTGAGCTTTTACAGTATCATGTCGTAGAAGTAGAGAATCGGGACGTGGGTAAAAACATGTTTTACCCCTTGTTCTCTAAGTCGTCCAAATCCATTCTTTTTTAAAATGGTATTTCAAGGGATTTTTTAGGTGTCAATTTTGAATAACTTCTTGGGCCAAAGATTTTTGTTAAAAATTGAGTTGCCACCTAGCATGGGGTTAAATGGTGTACTAGGTTCCTGAGATTTTGGAAATTCATTTTTCCTTTTGAAATGGCCTGTGTTTTGACTTCCATAGGTCTATGTACCAGAGATATTCTTTAAGTTTAGGAGTCAATTATACTCGGGGAAGATGTTAGACACTCCAAGACACTCGTTCAAAGACGGTACCTCAATCGAAATAGATACTCACTATTAAATACTATCCAAGCGGTTTTCTTTGATTTAGTTAAACAAAATAATTTTCCTTTTTAAATGTTTTATTCTTTTTATGTAATTTTTACGTGATTTAATGGAAATCAAGTAAATACTATAACTACTACTAGTCAGCAACACCCAATAATAGCTTATATACATACAGATATATAAATATACAAGTTATACTAAATGAAATGCAAACTAAGACTAAGTTATTTGGATATGCGACCGAACCCTCACGTGGGTTGCCTACGTATCTCGAATGAAAATCAGGTCATTACGTAGTTTATTCTAGTTAGGGTAAAGGATATGGTTTATTATTAGAGGTGTGACCGAACCCTTATGGGTTGCCTACGTACTTTGGGTGGTTACCAAAGATCATATCTGACGTAGTTCATTCTTGTCTCATTGAAAATTGGATTCATTATTAGAGGAGTGACCGAACCCTTATGGGCTGTGTTGATCTTAAGATTTTAATAAAAAATTAAGTGTTGATGTTTTGGTGGTACTAATGGTTTGTTAAGTGTTTCAGTTCATTAAGTTCCAGTGATGAAGATGCGATGACAAATTATGAATGGATGCTAAATGATGATGTCAAAGATGATGAAGAATTAAGAATTTGAAGAAATTAGGGAAAACAACTCAAGTGAATTTCAACTCTTAATTTCCCAATTAGGAACACACATGGCACAACAAGTTTTTATTGTTTATGTGTGTTTTGATAAGATGAAATTATTTGTTCCCATGTGTATTTGGAAAGAAATATTTATAATTGACTAAAATGGAATTTAAGAAGTTAGTGGAGCTTATTTAGAAAAGAAAATAGTTAAATGGGCGAAAATGTAAATAGGAATGAGTTAAAAACGAGTTTGGAAAAAAGATCCAGCATGCATAAGTCGACTAGTAAGTCGACCGGACCGAATAGGTAAACTCTTTGTATCTCTAAGTCGACAGGTAAGTCAACCAGTGAAGAGAAGATGAACTCTCTGTATCTCTAAGTCGACAGGTAGATCGACTAGTGAAGGTAAAACGAACTCTCTGAATCTCCAAGTCGATAGACAGGTCGACCGATGAACGCAAAAACTTTGACTTGGCTACATCCTGAATCTAGTAGTTGACTGACCAGTCGACTGAGGGCGCTGTTTCAGGATAATGAGAATTCCGAATTCATATCTAAAAATAGCTATTTTTTGTTGGAATTTGTGAGAGATTTAAGGGATCTTATGATATTTAAGATATGTTTCACCTATTATTTAAATCCTATTAAGTTGGTTCATTAAATTTTAATGTTTCTCAATTTGGTACATAAAATTGTTTCTATTCTATATAATTGAGATTGAGAAATATTTGGGGGACTTAATTGAAAGATTTAAAAGCCATTTATTAAGTAAATTGAACCAAAATGAAGTCATAATGATATACGGGGTCTAAGAGAGCATTTAAATATCATGACACATGGGAACTAGTCAATAGAGAGCTTATTTATTTTTCATATTATACAGCGAAGCGTTTGTTACGCGCTCACGTATTGACTACTCTAAAGTGTACGAGGTCAAAGTTTTAGTATAATGTGATCTTGAAAAATTTGGTATCATATCAACACAGATTGGTGTCGTTACTATCGAGTATCGCGTTTGTCATGACCTAAATTTATCTAGACAACCAAAAATATAAATAATTAATTAAACTAAACTAATACAACCTAAATTATCTATACTAATATACTAATATGTTTTATGGGAAATAATTGTCTAGGGATTAATGTGTTTACAAATACGTGTTCGATCTTGATTTACTCACCTTTACGGTGTTCGACCTATTTGACAATCTCGGTATCTAAAACTCATCCGCCACCTCTCCGGAGTGTAAGACAGGGGATATAACACAACTTCGTGTCAATGAAGAAGTCCCCTTAATGACTTAACAACCCTAGGTCGCATGAGTCTTGCCCCAATGTCATTGATTGCACACAATTCAACTCCCGACCGGGTTGTTGGATCGTGCATTGTATTTACCCTATCAATAATCTCAGTTCTAAAACTCTAACGCCACCTCTCCCAAGTATAAGACGGGAGAATACATAACTTTGAGTCATGGAATAAGTCCCCCTCAATATCTTAACAACCCAAGGTCATGTGAGTCTTGCCCCAACGTCATCGATTGTCCACAATTCTAACCCCGTCCAGGTTATTTGATCGTGGCGTTTGTTTACCCTAATCCGAATCCAGAGTTTGTCAAACCCCGTATTCTCCATGTATCTAACTAAGCATAATAAACGAACAATAAGATAAACACAATCAAACTACGAAGAACAAACATAAACACAACACCAAAATCATCCAAACAAATATTTATAAATTTATTGTTAATCCCTATACAATCCACATTTAACTCGTGGTCATAACCGTATAAATATTGAAATCGAGCTAAACATCCTCACAAAATCCTAAGTTAAAGAAACAAGGGAAGAAATCGAAGAACTTAGCCTTGTCTGAAGTTCAGCCGCTAAGAATGTTCAACAATTGCTTCGCCGCCTTCTCCTCCTTCAGAATGTAAGCTCTCCCTCTAAAACTCCTAAATCCAACCTCAAATATAGCCCAAGGGACTCTAGTGGCCGGATTGTGCAAGAGGAGAGGAGAGGAGGGGGTATTTATAAGAAAAATATCTCAAAAATATCTAAAAAATATCTTAGGCTGTGTAGAGGCCACCGCCATGGCTGTGGGGTAGGCCGGTTGGCTGATTGCCTCGACGGCGAAGAAGGCAATGGATTAGGCTGACATCTTGCAGTTTCACCGCTGCAGCGGTAGTATCGCGCCACGGCGGTGGATATTCAGCAAGGATAAGCCATTCTCCGTATTTTCACCGCTGCAATGGTGGTTTGGACGCCGCGGCAGTAGGCTTGTGTTCACAATATTGCCTCCGTTCTCATTTTTCCACCGTTCTTCGACCGTTTTTGGTTCGATCTCATCATTTTCGCTCTAGTTTCTTATCTTTTTGCCTCACACACCTGTTTTATACAAAAGTATAAAAACTAATTAAAACATAATAAAATAAATATAAAAACTACTCTAAAACTAACAACCGGTTTGGAAATATGTAGGTAAACCACACCTATCACATATATATATATATAAACCTGCATTTTTTATATATGATTAATTAAAAGAAGTGAGCTTAAAGATATAAGATCATATTATGTTGTTTTAAGAGTTATCTTTCTGAGATTTTGTGAAAGCTATTCTAACAGACGATCTTAAGAATCATTGCTAGTAATCTTTGTTTCTACTGGATCTGAAGTATCATCGCTCTATTTATTTTTTCTATAGATTTCGGGTGAGATCTTTCCAATTACTTTCTATTTGTACATTACTTGTTTAATTGTTGGAAATTGTTCTTTAGAAATTGTTTCTGATTTTTATTTAAAAAATTATTTTATAAATAATTTCTTGAATCTAGTTACGTGCTTTATTATTTGCTACCCATATTTTGTTTAAAATCAAATTTTTAATCTCACACTTTTCTATCACTAGATTTGGGATATTAATTGAATTATAATTTATCTGGGGTGGTAGAAGTTCCGAGTGAGATAATTTGCTTATCAATTTGTATTGGTGAGTAGTGTGATGGATTAAATACTGTTGGGAGTATTTAATCAAATGGCAGCCGATTTCAGTCTCTTTTTGTAAAGAAATTGAGGTAATAATTCTTCCTGGATAGAATTGGTTTTTTGAGTGAATTTTGTAACGGTTCAATCTTTACTAGGTAAAAAGATATTTGGAATGTTAGTGAGATTTTGATTCTTTTACCTTAGTGTTAAAAAGAATTAGGTTATTCTTGAGCTTGTAAAAAGTAGAGGTTCTTCCTTAGCCTGTGAAAATGATTTTGTAAAAGTTGATTATGAGCCTGTAAAAGATTTGGTGCGAGGGTTTGGTTCCTACTTTTAAAGGGATCTTGAGTATTAGTGGGTGCGACTCTCCGTGGAACTCAGGGGATTGGATTAGCCAAGAGTAACTTGATAAACCAGTATAAATATTTGGTGTGCTGCAATATTTAATTTGTTTATTTTTGTTGTTTGATGTGCACCTAGTTGATTATATAATTTCGCTGTAATATAAAGATAATAATTTTTAGTTACCCAATTCACCCCCCATCTTAGGTAGTCCACTAGGCCAACAGGCTGCCTACGTACTTTGGGTGGTTACCAAAGATCAGATCAAACGTAGTTAAGTCTTGTTACGTTTAGAATAGCCGGGTTGTTTTAGTTTAAGTCTAAGTTAGTTTTAGTCAAAGACTGGTTTGTTTAATTTGTTTTGGTTGATTATCAGTTAGTTTTGGTTGTGAATAACTTGAATTACAACCTTAATTAGCTATTATTAATAGTTCTTAGAGTTGTGAACAACCTGAATCACAATGCTAATTAGGTTTATGAACAGTTTTTAGAGTTGTGAACAACCTGAATCACAACCCTAATATATACATAACAATCCTTGGATTTTGTCAAGAACCTTAAACAAACTCCTTTGTTTTAGTTAGTTTAGTGTTAGTGTGTGAGTTTTTAGTTAAAAGTGAATAAAAACACGATGTTCTTGGAGGAATCATATAGCCTATGCACAACTCATGGTGTGATAGAATTTTTGTTTGAATCCTCACATGTTCTTAACATGTTGTCGGATGATTTGATGTTTTCAAATGTTCTCGAATGTTTTTTAATGTTCTTGAGATGTTTGAAATGGTTTTGTATGATTTGACCCTAGTTTGGTTGTCATAATTAAAATTAGGTGTTTGTTTATTGTTCTTGATAAAATCAAAAGTTTGCTTGGTTGTTTTATGGCTTTTATGTGTTATGTGCATGAAAGTAAGTGTATTATCTTCATGATCCTACGATATACAAGCAACATATACAAGATTGACCAAAAGATCATAGGGTGGTTTATAAGAACATACCTACTTAGGGGATGTGGTCGCCCCTAAGTGTTTACTTCTTTTTTCTCATTGGTCTTCTTGGCTAGTAGTTGATCGGTGGTCTTTGATTCCTCAATTTCTTAGCCAAGAACCCAAGAAAACCCTACTTAGGGGATGTGATCATCCCTAAGAAACTAACCTCATTTCTCTCCTTGCTCTTCTTGGCTCGGAGTTGATCGGTGATCATCGATCCTTAGAGTTCTTATTCTAGGAACTTCAAGAACACCTTCCATAATTGGATTTTGGCATAATAACAATATGTTATTTGAGAAATATGTTTGAGAGACCTACGACCCGAGAGAGTTGCTCGAGTTTAGAGGGAGGAGCTAAGCCTTCAAGACTTTTCAAAAATGAGAGGGGTGGCCATTGGCCAATCCAGGTTGTTCTCTGGGCAATGTTTGACCTAGGAGACTACTTGTCTTGCTTTGGTTTTGTTTGGTTTGGAATGAATTCAGGATAGGAAGTAGGATTCTCGGAGATTTTGTAATCATTACCAATCATTTGTTCATCTCCAATCAAAATCCTTACACATAGGTGCATTTATGACTTGATGTGATGGATCCGGTTCAGTTTAGGGGCTAAGTATCAGTTAGATCCACTATTTCGATTTGTTCATTATAAATGCATCCAATAATTTAATACAATATGAAGATTCATGACTTGGAAAGCACTCCTAAAGTTGGGTTTGGATGGAATCGGGTTAACTTGGATTGTAATCATCGGTTGATTTCTATGTCTCCTAGTTACCCTTAGATATTTTGGTGAAAATATCTAGGTTCAATGTATCCACCCCTATGCTTGATGGGATATGCATTTAATGCTTTGCTTAGAGGCTATACATCCAGTTTGGTTTTAGTAACGGGTCATCATGATTCAAGGTTTTCGGTTGGTTCTAAGATATTTTGTTTAAAATATCTAGATACCTTGAATGTGGTCTTGACATGTCATCCTAAGCATTTAATGCTTGATAGGATGGGCATTCAATGCTCATTGAATGCCTTACTCCGATGGCGAACCGAATCGGTTTAGTTTTGATAACGGTTGTGTTCATCCTAAGATTTTGATGAACAATTAAATGTTGATATTTTTGGTGGAACTAACGATTTTATTGAGTGTTTCAGTTTATTAATTCCGGTAATGAGATTATCATGAAGATATTGAGAAAAATGCTAAATGGATGTTAAAGATAATCACAAAGATGATGGATGTTAAAAGATTGAAGAATTTGAAGAACCTAGGGATATTAACTCAGGTTAAATTTTTACTCTTAATATATCCCGATTAGGATTACACATGACACAAAATGTTTTTAGTGTTTTTGATAGAATCTTAATTAATTAACAAATTTACTCCTATGTGTAATTGAAGAAAGATAATTGATTCAAATTAAATATAAGGATTTAGTGGAGCTAACCGAGAAAAAAAATTGGTTAAAGGGGCGAAAATATCAAAGAAATTAAATGAAAATGAATTAAAGAGATGTGTTCCAGCAATGGTCGATTGACAAGTAAGTTGACCTGTGGTTATAAGGCGAATACTTTGGATCATTCAGTCGACAGGTAAGTCGACTTATGGAACTCTCGTAATCGTCTGGTCGACAAGTAAGTCAACCTGTGCTTAGAGGATGAACTCTTTGGATCTTCCAGTCGATAGGTAGGTCGACTTGTGAAAGTCTCTGGATCGTCTAGTCGACAGGTAAGTCGACTGATGGCGAAGCAATTTTCGCTTGAGCTACGTCCTGAATTGGGCGGTCGACCAATGGGTATTGGTTGGTCAATCGATGATCAGTTTTAGGATTTGTGGAATTTCAGGATTTATTCAAATACTAGCCGTTTTATGGTTAAGATATGAGAGATATCTTAGGAATCTAAATTTAATTGAGATATAATCTATCTATTCTATTCTCCCTATTAATTTGTTCAATTTAATTAAATGTTATTTTAATTAAAGTGCTTTAGTACTTTCTATTTTAATGAATTTCGATTTAAAAATGTTTAAGGACCAAAATGAGATTTTCCAAGAATACTTTTAAATGAAAAGGATCTATTTTGATTATATATGATGTATGGAGTCTTGGGGTGTCATTTAATGACATAATATTTGAAAAGTAGTTGTTATAAGATATCTTTAAAATTCATATATTTAAACATGCGAATTTTGAGTTTAAATATTGTTATTTTGGTAGAAAATATTTTGGGCCTAAAATGTGGGAGAGATTTAAGGGATTTTATTTTGATCTTACGATTTACTCCATATATTTAAATATAATTCTTTCTATACTTTCATTGATTAAGATCAATTTATTTTGGGGAGTAAATTGAGAGCTTTAGAAGTTAAATATACCAGGATTGAAAAGAATCAATAAATAGGGTCTATAGGTGATTTTAAATGACATATTTTATAGAAACTAGCCATTATTGGGCTTGTTTCAAGTGACTTTAAATGGACCTGCGGATTTCACATGACAATAGACACAATATCAAGAACTATTCAGTTTCTAAGTTTTTCTAAAAGTCATCATTCTGATATTATTTTGAGAGATCAATTGTGAGATCGATTATTGAGAAATTCTTGAGTTAAAGCGTTATTTGAGTTAGCATCACCGATCTAAACTGTCTTGCGATACTACGTGCAATCTATTCGGTGTTTTCCTAGTGAGATAGTTCCAATCTTATTCTTTAATTAAGTATTTTATCATTATTATTTTCTTGGTTAATTGATCTTTTTGAGAAAAAAAAAATTGAACTTTAAAAGCATAAAAATCTTTTTAAAACGATTTGTGTGTTAATCTGATTATGTGCTTAATTGTGCTACCCGCATTCTTTATTATAATCATATTTTGTTTCTTTACTTTTTCTATCACTAGTATCAGGACATTAATTGAGTATTAATTAATCTGGGGTGGTAGAAGCTCTAAGTGGGAAAAAGTTTAAAAATTCTGTAATTGATGAGTTATGTGCGGATTTGATATTATTGGGAATATCTAACCAGTGGTAGCTTTGGGTTTCGATCTCTTCTTGTAAAGAGATTGAGGTTTGATCTTTACCTAGAGTACAAAAAGGTTGGGTTACTCTTTCCTTTGAAAAGAGCTTAGATGTGATTCTTCCTGATTAGGATCAATTGTTAGTGAATTGTAAAGGTTCCATTCTTACCTAGCAAAATGATACTTGGAGTGATTGTGAGGTTTAATTTTTGAGCCTAACGTATAAAAAGAATTAGGTTATGATTCTCCCTATAATAGAATTAGGTTAATCCTTAGCCTATGAAAGGATCAGGTTAGTCTTGAGCCTAGGAAAATGATAAGGTTATTCCCGAGCCTGTGAAAAGGGATTGTAAAGGTTGATTATAAGCCTACGAAAAGAATCATATTGAGGGTTTGGTTCTTACCTGTAAAAAAATCTTGAGTTTAGTGGGTGCAAATCTCCGTAGGGCTTAGAATATTGGATTAGCCAAGAGTAGCTTGGTGAACCAAGATATATCGTGGTGTTCTGCTTTGTTTCTTTATATTATTTATATTATGTTGTTTGGGTGAGCATCTAGTTGATAACATATATCTGCTGTTATAAAGATAATAATTAATTTTAGGACAAAATTAATTGTTTGAATTTTGAAGTATTATTATCTGATAATTTTTAATACTACCCAATTCACCCCCCTCTTGGGTTGCTCACTAGGCCAACAATTGGCATCAAAGCTGGTTTTAGCTCGATTAGGCTTAACATCCTAGCTAAACCGGTCATGTGTATACACCATGGATAATGTGTTTTGTGTTTTCTCTTTTGATAGTGGTAAATTCGTGTATGAAAATGTGGTTTATGACTCTTGTGATTCTTGTGGTAGTAATGGAGATGATGATAATGAAAATGTTCATATTGTTATGAAAAAAATATTTTCTTTCTCACTACTTTTTGCCAAAGAGAGCATAAGTTCAAAGAGAAAAATTGATTCTTTTGAAAATGGTGGAAAAAGTATTCGAAAATCTAAAGTGCATTTGGACAATTATTGTGGTACAAAAGAATTTTTAGATGTTGTTTTTGAAATTAATAATTTTCTCTCTAAAATAGATTCTCTTGAAAATGAAAATAGAGTTTTAAAAAATAATTTTGATATGATTTCCAAGCAAAGGTCAGATCTTGTTTCTAAACTCGATTTACTTAAGAAAATTTTTGAAAAATCAAAATTTGACCTTAAGACTATTTCAAGAGACTCTGAGAATAATTTTTCTAGGCAAAGTGGATATGTTTTATCGTCTCATCTTTCATCACAAGCTAGTAATAGTTTTGTTGGTATTGTTAGAAATAATTTTTGCTTTACATCTCGTACTTTCTTTGATAAATCAGATTTGAGATGTTATTATTGCAATAGGGTTGGGAATTTTAAAGTGTCATGTTCATTCAGAAACCCTAAGTTTATATCTAACAAGGATAGATCCAAAATAAAATGGATACCGAAGAGAACTGTTGAAATGTCTTGTGCAGAATTACATAATGTCGGGAGTGGACAAGATGAAACAAACAAAGAAGTTATATCAAAGTTAAGATAGGAAGTTACCAAGGATACACAAGTGACGTGTGCAAAGTGAAAAGATGCACCAAAGACGGAATGTGAAACTACAAAGAAGCCACAAGTGAAACGTGCAATTAGAAAAGAATTATCAAAGCCAAGATGGGATATCACCAAGAAGCCACAAGTGACATGTGCAAATGGAAGTATCAAAAAATAAAATGGCAATAATCAAAGTTTGAGAGGCTACAGACAGGTTAAGATAAATTGCACACCCAAGTTAATCATCGATATAAATGAGGTAAAGAGTAAAGTTGTCCCGAAAGAGAGAAAAGATACTCCTAACCCTCCACATTTTAAATTCATTAAATTTATTAAAGAGTGAGATGTCCAACTTACCAAATAGGTAAGTTGGTAATGGTTTCTAAGACATATTTTAAATGATGTGTTACTTGTTGTCTTAGAAACATGGCATGGTAATTATGTAAATCACATTTAGTTAAAGTATATTAACATGTTTTTATAATGTGTTTATATAGAATAGTTATCATGTGTTTGATTTTGAAACATGTTACATGATTTTGAAAAATGAATTAAGTGTTTAAGGAGGGGATAGATAATACATTTAATACGCATGCTGTTATTGAGATATACTTCTTGTTCTAGTGCGTTAAAGATTACATGACTTAGTATTATTTGGTATCATAAGAAAGACATACTAACTTGATTTAGTAATTTGTGGATTTTGATGGATTGAGTAGACTTGATTATATAAATATTTAGCTATAATGATGATCCACATAGTGTTGATGTTGTGTGTTTAAAAGTTGATTTGTTAAAATGAGTTTTGATTCTTAAAAGTTGAATTTATGAGTTGATTCAATGTGTGTGTGTGTGTGTGTGTATATATATATATATATATATATATATCCTGATTTAATTACTTTAGGTTTACTCTTTCAAGTATATTATATAACGGCCTAGAGTTGTGTTTATTTGTAGTTCCCCTTCCCCATTTTTTTTTTTTTCTTTTTTCTTTTTGAGATGACAAAGGGGGAGAATTAGTTGATGTTTTATTGAATATCTTAAGAGGGATCTTGAATTATTTTGATGAATATCTTAAGGGAGAGCTTGAATTATTTTAATGAATATCTTAAGGGGGAGTTTATTATATTTTGAAATTTGTACTTTGTTGAATATCTTTTGATTAGCTTCATTATTATGTTTTAATAAGTTATAAAAACCCATCCTCAGATTTAGGGGGAGTGTGGTTATAGTATTGCTTTGAAGAAAATATCAAAGTTAGGATATAAGAGATATCTTAGGGATCTAAACTTAATTGAGATATAATCAATCTATTTTATTCTCCCTATTAATTTGGTCTATTTAATTAAATGTTACTTTAATTAAAGTATTTTAATACTTTCTATTTTGATGAATTTTTATTTAAAAATGTTTAAGGGTCAAAATGAGATTTTTCAAAAATATTTTTAAATGAAAAAGATCTATTTTGATTATATATGATGTATGAGGTCTTGTGGTGTCATTTAATAATATAGTATTTGAAAAGTAGTTGTTATAAGATATCTTTGAAATTCCTATATTTAAACCTGTGAATTTTGAGTTTAAATATTGTTATTTTGGTAGAGAATATTTTAGACCTAAAATACGGGAGAGATTTAAGGGATTTTATTTTGATCTTACGATTTAGTCCATATATTTAAATATAATTTTTTCTATACTTCCATTGATTATGATCAATTTATTTTGGGGAGTAAATTGAGAGCTTTAGAAGTTGTATTATTAAGTTAAATATACCAGGATTAAAAAGAATCAATATATGGGATCTATGGGTGATTTTAAATGACATATTTTGTGGAAACTAGCCATTACAGGGCTTGTTTCAAGTGACTTTAAATAAACTTGTGGATTTTACATGACAATAGACACAATATCAAGAACTATTTAGTTCCTAATCTTTTCTAAGAGTCATCATTCTGATATTATTTTGAGAGATCAAATGTGAGATCGATTATTGAGAAGTTCTTGAGTTAAAGCGCTATTTGAGTTAGCGTCACTGATCTAAGTTGTATTGCAATACTACGTGCAATCTATTCAGTGTTATCTTGGTGAGATCGTTCCAAACTTATTCTTTAATTGAGTATTTTATTATTATTATTTTGTTGGTGAATTGATCTTTTTTAGAAATCATTTTTTAACTTTAAAACATAAAAATCTTTTAAAACGATTTGTGTGTTAATCTAATTACGTACTTAATTGTGCTACCCGCATTCTTTATTATAATTAGATTTTGTTTTCTTACTTTATTTCTATCACTAGTATCAGGACATTAATTGAGTATTAATTAATCTGGGAGAGGTAGAAGCTCTTAGTGGAAAAAAGCTTATCAATTCTGTAATTAGTGAGTTGTGTGCAGATTATATATTATTGGGAATATTTAATCAGGGGTAGCTTTGGGTTTCGATCTCTTCCTGTAAAGAGATTGAGGTTTGATCTTTACCTAGAGTACAAAGAGGTTGGGTTACTCTTTTCCCTTGAAAAGACCTTAAATGTGATTCTTCCTGATTAGGATCAATTGTGAATGAATTGTAAAGGTTTCACCCTTACCTAGGAAAATGATACTTAGAGTGATTGTGAGGTTTAATTTTTTAGCCTAAATTCTAAAAATAATTATATTGTGATTCTCCCTGTAATAGAATTAGGTTAATCCTTAGCCAGTGAAAGGATTAGGTTAGTCTTGAGTCTGAAAAAAAGATAAGGTTATTCCTGAGCCTATGAAAAATGATTGTAAAGGTTGATTCTGAGCCTGCGAAAAGAATCATATTGAGGGTTTGGTTCCTACCTATAAAGAAATCTTGAGTTTAGTGGGCGCAAATCTTCGTAGGGCTCAGAATACTGGATTAACCAAGAGTAGTTTGGTGAACTAGGATATATCGTGGTATTCTGCTTTGTTTCTTTATATTATTTATATTTTGTTATTTGGGTGTGCACCTAGTTGATACGATATATCCAGGCATTATCAGATAAGAAGGATAATTCCTGGTCAATCATCTCCTAGTAGTGAAGAAGATGAGGCCTAGTCAATCATCTCCTGATAGTGGTTGTAAGGAGAATAACGCACTATCAATCGTCTCTTGGTAATGTGGAGGATGACATTCTTTCAATCGTCTCCTGGCTGCATGGAAGATAACGCCTTGTCAATCAGCTTCTTGTTGCATAGAAGATGACACATGGTCAATTGGCTCCTAGTTCTATAGTTTGGATTTGTAAAGTATGTCACTATTTGGTGGAACAAGTTCTTAGTTAGGAAAACTAACTCTTGGGTCATCATATCAATACGAGATTGAAAATAACTAAGAGAATTCACAAAGGGCGAAGACCCTTGGGGATGTGCCCTAATCATAGACTGGGGCTTGACGATACCTATTCATTTTATGGGATTATAATTTCAGATTTGAAATTTTTGCATTGATTATGATTGGGACTAATCCAAGTCTTATATCAACAAACTTTACAAGGAGAAGAATTGGATATAATGTGCCCCAGCTCTAGCTAGGGCAACTCCTATCACAGAATCTAAATGGAGAAACCAAATATAATGTGCCCAAACTCTAGCTCGGGCGAGTCTCGTCTCAGATTTTAGATTTAGGAAATCGGATATAATGTTCCCCAATTCTAGCTAGGGTGCGGGACTATCTTCTGAGTGTTTAAATGATGCAGTAGAGCCCACACGAGCTGCTTCGGTATTCTGGATTAAGTGCGTGATTGTAGTATTTGTTTTAGTCTGGAATCCCCCATTGGGTTGTTTATGTATTATTGGTATTACTGGTTCTGGATGGTAATCATCGGATGGTTGAAACCCACCTGGGTTACCTACATATATTGAGTTCTTAGGTTAGGAATCTAGTTGAAATATAGTTTGGTCCTTACTGTACTATCTCAAATTGTCAACCGTACTCGCAAGGGCTTCCTATGTACCTTAGTAATCTATCAAAGGTCAGGTCGACGTGTAGTTCAAGCATACGTATCCTTTGTTTTCTACTTAACAAAAAAACCGGTACTCAGCTTCTCAAGGAAGTCAAGGGACTTCTCGGGAGATGTGCCCTGATATAAGACTGAGAGAATGTCATGATGAGGACATCTCTTAGGTTTCGACCAGACTAGATTGGGTATCCTATGTAACTTGGTGATCTACCAAGGGCAGATCGAGGCGTAATCTGCTGGGGATGGAGGAATTTTGTTTAAGGTGATAACCCACGCTGGAAAGGTTTCACGTATCCTGGTGTTTACCAGGACTCAAGTCGACACCTATTTATTCCTTGGCTAGTTAAAATCTAATATGGTTAGATCCGGATTGGTGGGTTATTGTCATATTTGGTATGGTTTAATCCCAATTAATTAGGGGATTCATTATTGAGTAGCTCTATGGGGATTGTATTGTTTGTCATGATTCATTCTCAATTAGCATGAAATTTTAAATATTGATGCAACTCTATGGGGATTATTAGTGTTGATGGCGTGATTCAATCCTGATTGACGTGGGATATTTGCTAATGGTGACAGGATATGGTGTCATACATGCGCCGGGCTTTACGAGGGGTCAGGTTGGACGTACTTTTTGGTTAAGCATCGTCCATTGTTTGGTAAACAAAGAGAGTGTACACGTCTTTTCTCAGGAGAATCAACGGACGATTCCTAGAAATACGCCCTCGTCTCGGGCTGAGAGAGTGTCGTAAAGATAATACATGTCTCTCTTTTTTCTTTCTACAGAACCCACTTGGGTTTCTTACGTTCCTTGGTAATCTACCAAGGATCTGGTCGAAATGCTACTGGGTATTCTTGTTTTTCACAGAGAATCTAGTTGACACTTAGTTTAATGCGCATAAATAGTTTTTAGCTTAGAAGGCGCAACTGAACCTTGTAAAGATTGCCTATGTATCTCAGATAACTGAGCATCAGGTCGGCATGTAGTTCATCACATACAGTTTGGATTTTATCAACCGAACTCGCAAAGGTTTCCTACGTATCCCGGGCTGTGCCGGGAATCAGGCTGATACGTAGTTACTGCTTCTTTGATAAGTTTAAATTTGTTAAACGAACTCGCAAGGGTTTGCTAAGTATCCCGGACGTTGTCGGGAATCTGGCTGACACATAGTTCCTACATCTTTGATGAGTCTAAATTTGTCAATTGAACCCGCGAGGGTTTTCTATATATCCCGGGCATTACCTAGAATCAGGCCGACACGTAGTTCCTAGGTTATTGGTTTGATGAATTCTGTAATACCCTAATTGTCGTGCATGAATATTCACTGGTTGAATTTTAGAACGTTTAGCAAATAATGGGGTAGAATGTGTCATTTTTAATTTGGAATAAACTTTTAGGGGTGAATTTATAATTTTAAGAAATATTAAATTTTGAATTGGGTTAAAATAATAACTTAAAGAAAATCAGGGGGGTATTACTGTAATTTGGGGGAAAATAATATATATATATATATGCACATGCTATTGGGATCAAAAAAAAAAAAACAGAGGGAAGGCAATTGACGTGGAAACTTGCGGGATCAAGACATACCACTACTCTTATGCATATGATTCACAGTTACAACACCCAAAAAGAAGGAGAAATCAGAAAACAGAGAGAGGAAGGGTCGACGGTAGTGGGTTCTGATCGTCACTGTCGTGTCGCTGGCGAAGCGTAGGTGTGATTTAGTTGTGGGTATGTGATCGGACGTGTATGTGTGTGTGATCGTGTGGGTATGTCGTCGTCAATTTCAGGAGAGTGAAGGTTGTCGGCTGTTCAGGTGTGGGTATGTGATCGCCGTCGTTCGTCGTCGTGTGTTGTGGGTGTATCTGTCATCCAACTATTTTCGTCTGTGCATGTGCTCGTTGTGTGTGTGGTTGGTCAAACTATGTGTGGGTGTTGCTGATCAGTTGACGATAATCGTCAGTGTGTGGGTGGGTGATCGTCGTTGCTCAATCGTCATCCGTATATGTGGGTGTTCAGACAAGTGTGTGTGTGTGTGTTCTGCGTGTGTCTGTTATTCGTGTGTTCAACCATCGGTGGGTGGGTGGATGTGATCGACGACGTATGTGCGTGGTATGTGGGTGATTGTCGGTATGGATGAGCAGTGAAAAGGTGGCCGGCGATGAGTGAGAGTTAGAGAGAGAAAGGGTCGCCATGGTGGTGAGCTTCGGCGAGCAGAACCCAGAGCAGAGGAAGAAGGTGTTCGCCGCGGAGATGAGGTTTCAGCAGAATAGAAAACAGAAAAATGAAAGAAAAAACAGGGAAGAGGAAAAAAATAAAATAAAATCCAAAAAAATCCAATTTCTCGACCTGTGAACGATTCAGAACAGGTAAAATTTTAATCGGATATTATTATCGATTAAATTAAATTGTTAAGTATTGAAATCTTCGCAATCGTAATAATAATTCTCGTAATCGTAATAATATTTTTATAATCGATAATCTTAAATAAATTGTTACAATAAATATTAATGTAGCGAAACGGACAAAATAATAATTTTTCATAAATAAAAAAATTGGGGAAATGGAAAATCATGTCATTTAGGGCCATGCATTGCATAGTAGGATTATTTTAACTAAAATATTAATTTAGGCCTATCGTTGTTAGGTTCACAGACGCCAGCGTCCTAGTAGGTTTTGGACAATGACATTTTTTTGCAGTGCAGAGAACGAGGTGAGTGTACTGTCTTCTATGTAAATCTGTAAAATTTATTTTCATATAAATTGTAGAAAAATGTGTTTATTAAAAAAATTGGACGATTTTACAACTTACATGGATCAAGTAGATTTCTAATATAGAGGGTGATTTTTTTGTTTGACTATACCATAGCTTTGATCCCGTCAGAAGGGTATATCCTACGGGATGGTTTTGACCTGTCCGAAGGATTAGTCCAGTAGATGGTTGTTGATATTATGACCAGTCAGGAGTGCCAGTCTTACAAGTGGTTGATTATATTATGACCTGTTCGGAGGGTTAGTCCGGCGGGTGGTAGTTAATATTATAACATGTCCGGAGGATTAGTCCGGCAGGTGGTTGTTGATATTATGACCTGTCAGGAGGATTAGTCCTGCAGATGGTTGATAGACCCGTCAAGAGTACAAATCCTGCGGGTGGTACCCCTACCATTGGGGATAATAAATGGCTCTGGCACTGGTAGTCACGTAGATGGCACAGTTATACAGGTTACGGTACCTTTGCAACTCCCGATCGTGAGGTAAAAACGATCCAATGGTTCGTAGAAAAGTGGAGTGGGGTATTTTATTATACGATGAACTGCCTGAATTGATTAGCTTAGATTTATTACTTAAAAATGGATTCGCGTCAATTTATTATTTTGTTACATTGGTTGACTTAAAATATTTGGATTGGGTGTTTTAAGTATATGAGTTATTTCAATAGTGATAGGGAAACTGGATTTCCGTATGGTATGTGATTATATAATTTTATATTTTGAAAACGTAGCATTTAAATACTTATACTTGATCCACATAAAATGTTTTTATTATGAAGACAGTACACCGATAAAAAATTTGATTTTAGGTGTCGCGAATAGGAGTGGGTCCACCACTGGCACTAGGTAGAGTCCGGGAGGTAGTGTCATGTTGGAGGTAGGCCGGTCAGAGGCGAACTGTGGAAGATTCAACATTTTTTGATGATTTTTTTATTGTGTATATATTTGGGACGGGTGTGTCCCATATCTACTTTTGGGAAATGAGTATGAGATATTATTTGGGTAAAAAAATATATTAATAGCGGTATGCGTGCGTCTGAGTTTGTATGCATATATGTATTGTGTTTTGTTGGTCGGTCTGGAAGTGTCATGCCGACGTCACACCCGGCCTTGGGTGATGGGTACTAGGGTGGGGTATGACAAATTCAATTAAGTTCATTATGATTCGAGCATTTTATGTCACTTAGTGAGACAAAATGGACGCTTTTTCCATCAGGAAAACATAGACATGATAAAATGTGCCTCAATCGTATATTGGGGTAGCGAATAGATAAGTTCCATTAGGGAATCTAATTTAACATCTCCTATCGTAAATTTATGATTATTGACAGTGTAAAATATGCCTCAGCCTACAGACAATGGAGGATACTTGATTAGCTACAGGATTGTGAAGCTAAATCAGTTTTATAATCGATAATCTTAAATAAATTGTTACAATAAATATTAATGTAGCGAAACGGACAAAATAATAATTTTTCATAAATAAAAAAATTGGGGAAATGGAAAATCATGTCATTTAGGGCCATGCATTGCATAGTAGGATTATTTTAACTAAAATATTAATTTAGGCCTATCGTTGTTAGGTTCACAGACGCCAGCGTCCTAGTAGGTTTTGGACAATGACATTTTTTTGCAGTGCAGAGAACGAGGTGAGTGTACTGTCTTCTATGTAAATCTGTAAAATTTATTTTCATATAAATTGTAGAAAAATGTGTTTATTAAAAAAATTGGACGATTTTACAACTTACATGGATCAAGTAGATTTCTAATATAGAGGGTGATTTTTTTGTTTGACTATACTATAGCTTTGATCCCGTCAGAAGGGTATATCCTACGGGATGGTTTTGACCTGTCCGAAGGATTAGTCCAGTAGATGGTTGTTGATATTATGACCAGTCAGGAGTGCCAGTCTTACAAGTGGTTGATTATATTATGACCTGTTCGGAGGGTTAGTCCGGCGGGTGGTAGTTAATATTATAACATGTCCGGAGGATTAGTCCGGCAGGTGGTTGTTGATATTATGACCTGTCAGGAGGATTAGTCCTGCAGATGGTTGATAGACCCGTCAAGAGTACAAATCCTGCGGGTGGTACCCCTACCATTGGGGATAATAAATGGCTCTGGCACTGGTAGTCACGTAGATGGCACAGTTATACAGGTTACGGTACCTTTGCAACTCCCGATCGTGAGGTAAAAACGATCCAATGGTTCGTAGAAAAGTGGAGTGGGGTATTTTATTATACGATGAACTGCCTGAATTGATTAGCTTAGATTTATTACTTAAAAATGGATTCGCGTCAATTTATTATTTTGTTACATTGGTTGACTTAAAATATTTGGATTGGGTGTTTTAAGTATATGAGTTATTTCAATAGTGATAGGGAAACTGGATTTCCGTATGGTATGTGATTATATAATTTTATATTTTGAAAACGTAGCATTTAAATACTTATACTTGATCCACATAAAATATTTTTATTATGAAGACAGTACACCGATAAAAAATTTGATTTTAGGTGTCGCGAATAGGAGTGGGTCCACCACTGGCACTAGGTAGAGTCCGGGAGGTAGTGTCATGTTGGAGGTAGGCCGGTCAGAGGCGAACTGTGGAAGATTCAACATTTTTTGATGATTTTTTTATTGTGTATATATTTGGGACGGGTGTGTCCCATATCTACTTTTGGGAAATGAGTATGAGATATTATTTGGGTAAAAAAATATATTAATAGCGGTATGCGTGCGTCTGAGTTTGTATGCATATATGTATTGTGTTTTGTTGGTCGGTCTGGAAGTGTCATGCCGATGTCACACCCGGCCTTGGGTGATGGGTACTAGGGTGGGGTATGACAAATTCAATTAAGTTCATTATGATTCGAGCATTTTATGTCACTTAGTGAGACAAAATGGACGCTTTTTCCATCAGGAAAACATAGACATGATAAAATGTGCCTCAATCGTATATTGGGGTAGCGAATAGATAAGTTCCATTAGGGAATCTAATTTAACATCTCCTATCGTAAATTTATGATTATTGATAGTGTAAAATATGCCTCAGCCTACAGACAATGGAGGATACTTGATTAGCTACAGGATTGTGAAGCTAAATCAGTTCGTCTCGCTATTTGTCGGGGTGATGAATTTGGGATTTTACTGATTAAATCCCAAAATATACTTGGCCGATGAGTTCGTTATTATATTATTTAAATGTGAAGTTAGTATCTTAGGAATTTTCCAGTTGGTGCAGCCTTCTAGCCATGTAGTTTTGTGTATTGTATCTAGTCATGCGTTGATAAGAGTAATTACTTGTATCATCAAGGGTTACAGATTGTTTTTTTTTTTTTTTTTTTTTTTGTTTGTTTGTTTAGAGAGTCTTGAATCTCATCTTTCATTACACCATATTGATAGTGTAATTCAATTAGTTTATCTCTTGAGGTAACATTGTTTGTTCTTTGGAGTATATTTGTTTTGTATTTTTAATGTTTCTCCTAAGCGAGATAGGTTTGCAAATTTTGGTATATCGCATTTGTAGGGGCGGGAGTTTTTGACTCAGTTTTCCTGACTATACCTTAGTCTTAAGTAGCAAAGAATGAGCATGGTTGTAAGCGTTATTCTTGGAGAGGTAAACTCAATCATTTGCCCCTAGTGCTCGACTAAGGATAGATCGCTAATGATTAGTTATTGTTGCTCGAGATTGCTTTTGTAGAATAATGGTAGTAGTGATTCTAACATATCTTTCAAAGGCCGTGTATGAATCTTAGCAATTCCAATTTTTCTGTCAAGTCGAAACCCTAATGATAAAACCTTGACTTTCTTTCTAGACTTTATTATGTCAGCTAAGGGTTCTTCAGGTGATGGCGGCCGTCATCCTTCCCGCTCTCTTAGGATGGGCAAGGTCCCTTGGTAGTGTTTCTAAGGATCAAGTCCAGTGTAGTTCTGGCTTAGTTGCCCTATATTTGTTTTGATAACAAGGAATGTATGAAAAGACTGTTCCAGAGGTGCGCCCTGGTATAGGGCTGAGAGAATATCGTGAAGGTGATACATCTCTTTGTTTTTCATTTTGACCGAACCCACTTAGGTTTCCTACGTACCTTGGCGATCTGCCAAGGATCAGGTCGAATCCAGTTCTAGGCTGAGACAATTCTAAGAATCGTACCTATCACAGATAAAGATGGCAATATTTGTTTAAGTCTTTGAATTAAATTGTCTTGTTTTTAGACTACCTGAGGTTTGATATTTAGAGTATTTTGAACGATTCTAGGGTTTACTTAATCTTGGGAAGATCGTGTTAGATTCTAGCAAGGTTAGACTTCTAAAGACACTCTAATACACTCCAATGTTTCGCAGTAATGGGCATGGTCTATCAAGACACACCTTCGGTGAAGTAGATTCATTATCTAAATTCTAAGTTAGTTGGACCTATTACTAGAGAAAGACACTAGTACAGTGACTGGCGAGGTAACTTGACTGGATTACATGTCCGAAGATTGTTGCTAGCATAATAGAGCTTCCTAGATAAGGTGTATGGGTGCAAGTGTCGTGTAGATAATGGCCTATTGATAATTGTAAATATCTATCTACTTCTAAACTGGATTTGGTAGTTTTGAAGTGTTTTAGTTATATTTAATTGCTTTTTAGTTTGTTTTTATGTAATTCAGATGTAGGGACGCAAACAAGGGACAAACGAGCAAAAACGGTGGAAAAATGGTGAAAAATGATGAAGAAACGAGATTTCAACATCACAGAAGCCACTGCCGTGGCGAAAAATCCACCACTGCAGTGGTGAGAATGCAGAGAAGTGCTAAAATAAACAAAGTCCCATGGCTGCGGCGAGAATCCCACGGCCGTGGCGGTAAGAGATCAGAGAGTTGGATATTATTCCACCGCCACGACAGTAAAATATCTGTAAGCTAACCGACATACCCACGGCCACTTCAGTGAATCCCACGGCCGCAGCGGTGGGGTCTGTACAGCAAAATAGATATTTTTAGATATTTTGAAACCTTGCACCAATAAATACCCATTCCCCCATTCCATTGAAGCCTTTTGGAGCATGGAATGGCCTTAACCTTAGGAGCTTGATTCTTGGCCATTCTTGAAGAGGATATTCATCATCCGGAGAATAGGAAACATTGGTGGATCGATCTTTGGCGACAGTGGATCACTCCACTTTAAGATTTGATCTTTCTCTTTTTGTTTCTCTCTTTGTAACTTAATGTTTTGTTGTAAATGATGATGAATACCTCTTGGTTTAATGTTCTAATGGCTAAGATCACGATAGATTAGATAAATATTAGCTAAGGATCGATGTAGTTGCGTAAATACTAGTTTGATGGAATATACGTTTTCTTAACGGTTGTTTGTGTTTAAATCCGATTGTGTTCATCATTTTATGACGATATTAATATTCTTGTTAAGATATTAGGGTTGGATTTGAGAATACGGGGTTTGACACTCGGGAGAGGTAACCCTGGATTCAGACTAGAGTAAACATATCATTACGATCTAACGACCTGGGAGAGCGTTAGTTAGTGTGCAATCGATGATGTTAGGGCAAGACTCACGCGACCTAGGGTCGTTAAGACATTGAGGGGGACCTCTTCATTGACACGAAGTCGCGTATTCCCCCGTCTTACACTCGGAAGAGGTGGTGGATGAGTTTTAGAACTGAGATTTTTGGATACCTAAAACATCGTTATTGTTAACTAAATGAAATCAAACATGTATTAAGTGAACGAAATCAATCCCTAAGTAATCAAATTAGTTAGGATTAACCCACTAATTGTAGTTTAACTTAGTTTTAATTAGTTTAATTTAAATCATTTCTTGAACCGTCTAGATAATATGAGACTATGCAAATTACGGTATTCAATTATTCAACCCGCCCTTGTGGGAACGATATCCGATCTTAAAGATCCACTATATTAAAACTGGACCTCGTGCACTTGCGAGTAGTCAATACGCGAGAGCATGTAACAAGCGCTTCAACGTACAAGTTTCTTGCGCCGTTACCAGGGATGGTGTTGAATTGGTTGATATTGCGACTAACTAGTTGAATATTAATCCAAACAATTCTTTTGTTTTAATTTTCTTTTTAATTATTTTATTAATTTGTTTCGTGAGTTATGATCAAACAATGCATGCATCGTAGAAGAAGTTGAAATTCTTAACTCTTGATCCCGAGATCGAGTGTAAGTTGAAAAGGATAAAGAGAGATAAAAAAATCCATTTTCAATACCATGAATCGTGATTGGAGTATTTTGTTTTTTCCCAAATTCCTTGCCTATGAGGGATTTTGGTGAAAAATGCTCAATCAAGTCTAGCTAGGGACGGTAAATCAAACAAGTCACGTTTTTTTATCCAAAACCGAGGGTATCAAATTTTACCCGATTTTTGCAATTAATTATTTTTTGGAGGCCGGATTGGTCTCGGAGTGCGTTTGGAGGTAAATTAAGGAGTAAGGATACTCAGAGATTTGTTTCACACTTAAAAACACTGAACAAGTGAAGTGGACACGTATGGTGTGAAGCCGTTGTGTGAAAACTTGAAGAAAAAAATGAAATCCAACAGTAGGCTCACCGCCGTAGCGCTGGACACACCACCGCGCTAACATTGCAAGATGTCAAGTTTTTAGCATTGTTGCTTCACTGCCGAGGCGGTGAAACAATAGAGAGTTAAGTTTTTGAAAAGACACTTCACCGCTGAGGCGGTGAAACAAAAGAATGTTTTTGTTTTAAAAAGGCGCTCACACCGCCGAGGCGGTGATTCCCACCGCCGCGGTGGTGAAACCTCTGTTTGATTAAAACCATTCTACTTTTCAAAAATGCCACAGCCACCTCTAAAACTCCAAAAATTTTCCATTTTCATCCTCCCAAACTATTTCCAACCCTCAAATTCATCCTTCCCTTTACAAAATTTGTGATTTCCACCACAAATCAAATTCCAAAAATCAATTTTAAAACCCCATTTTTGCGATTTTCAATTTCTATGGGATTTTGGTTTGATTTTTGGTGATGAACTAAGTTTCTATGGATTATTAAATTGTGTGAAACAAAATTGCATGCTACATTGTTCATATTTTGTTGAAACGTTGTGATTAGTGTATGCTCAAGGTTAAATCCAACGGCTCTTTGGCAAGCACTTCGGCATTGAAATGAGTGCTTATCCGCCTATGCCACATGTGCCACCGCACCTTTTGTAACCGCCACAATTTCCATTCTGACGTGATAGTGGTGGCGATGACTTTGCTCCAACGAATAGTAAGAGGTGAGACTTTTAAGTCTTAACCCCTAGGTATTTGTCGACACCTAATTTTACTTATCATTGCTATAAATTGTCATTGGGTTCGCTGCTTAGTCAGTAAGGACACTGCATCTTTTTAAGTTTGGGGGAATGTTCATCATGTTTTGTGTTGTTGAAGAAAGATGTGAAGGATGGAAATATTTTATTTTATTTTTTTGTATGTAAAACTTTAAATTTTAGTTAAGTTTTATTTTAATTTTTGTTTATGCATGTTAAATTCTTAGTTTAGAGAATGTATGTTAGTATTTAGAATTAATATAGTATTGTTTATGTATGAAGTCGTATATGCTTGATGAGTTGTTGAATTTGTCTAGGGCCGTTTTCTGATGATGAAAATTATCTCTTAATTGTATATCGAGGTCGGGGATGATGTCATTCATGTGTGTTTTGTGTGCTTAGCATGTCGATTAGGTAAAATTTATTATGATCCTTAAATCGCACGATTGCATGGACTCAGTGTATAATTATTTGAATGATTTGATGATGATTATTCAGTAATAAGTTCATGACAGAAAAGAGGAATCTAGAACTTGATTTGGGATAGACTTGAGACGAAATTATAGGTGAGGTAATTTCGGAGGCATGATTTAGGCCTTCACTTTTATCGCTTGAACCTTTTGAAGCTAACCAAAAAAAATTAATCCCTCGTTACCCTGTCGAAACTGATAATCGTTTCAATTCTGAACACGTTTTAATACTCAATCCAATTAATTTTTTCCAAACCTTTGTCGCTAATCCTAAGTTTCAAAATGAGTGAAATCAAGTTAGCGTTACTTTATGCTGCTTGAAGTGAGCGGGCGGGGTTTTGGATGAATTTCTATTGATTTGGTATTAGCGTATTCACTTGTCAATCTTTTAGTTTTATTTCCATGCCCCTAAAATTGAACAAATTCGAATAAGTTTAGGGGTATGCTCGTATGTTTGTATAATAAAAAAAATTTAAAAAAAAAAAAAACTATGTGAATATAGTTTTTATTCTCGTTTCTTTCAACAAATGAATACAAAGTTCTTAAATTCTTGTTCAGGGTTAAATTCTTAACGATTTGCTATTTTCTATTCTTGCGATACCCTTGGTCGTTCTCCAAAGCCAAACCAAGCCCTATTGATCTCTGAGAATGTCCGAACCTACATTAGTGGATAATTGAGCCCAGATAAGCATATGGTTTTCCTGAATCCTTTAAGGTTTAAGTCATGAACTTGTCTACTGGATGACCCAATCTGGAGTTTGGTTAGTTATACATTTGAGCTCTCACACACACACATTTCAAATGGATGTAGAATGGTTTTTTATTGAAATTGAGTGTTGAAACTATAGAACACAACTAGGTGCGTATTATTTTCCGAACTTAATCAAATTGAAGGATGTTGAGGGAGGACCAACTTGCTCACTTCGATTGAATTTGGAACTCACATGCATATACTTCTTCTTTGTCAAAGTTTTTCATTTTTAGATTAGTCGTAAGTTAATTAGGGTAGTTAGTTTAATTTAGTATTAGGGTGTTTTACTTGAGGACTAGCAAACTTCCAAGTTTAGGGGTATTTGATAGGTGTAAAATATCTATCTACTTCCAAAATAGATTTGGTAGTTTTTGAGTGTTTTAGTTATATTTAATTGCTTTTTAGTTGTTTTTTATGTAATTCAGGTGTAGGGACGCAAACAAGAGACAAACGAGCAAAAACGGTGGGAAAATGGTGAAGAAATGATGAAGAAATGAGGTTTCAAGATCACAGAAGCCACCGCCACGGTGAAGAATCCACTTCCGCGACGGTGAGAATGTAGAGAAGTGCTGAAATGAACAGAGTCCCATGGCCGCGGCGAGAATCCCATGGCCGCGGTGGTAAAAGATCAGAGAGTTGGATATTATTCCACCGCCGCGGCAGTAAAATATCCGTGAGCTAACTAACATACCTACGGCCGCGGCGTTGGGCTCTGCATAGCCAAATAGATATTTTTAGATATTTTGAAACCTTGCACCTATAAATACCCATTCCCACATTTCCATTGCAGCCTTTTGGAGCATGGAATGTCCCTAACCGTAGGAGCTTGATTCTTGGCCATTCTTGAAGAGGATATTCATCATCCGGAGAAGAAGAAACATTGGTGGATCGGTCTTTGGCGACAATGGATCACTCCACTTTAAGATTTGATCTTTCTCTCTTTGTTTCTCTCTTTGTAACGTAATGTTTTATTGTAAATGATGATGAATACCTCTTAGTTTAATGCTCTAATGGCTAAGATCACAATAGATTAGATAAATATTAGCTAGGGATCGATGTAGTTGTGTAAATACTAGTTTAATGGAATATACGTTTTCTTAACGGTTGTTTGTGTTTAAATCCGATTGTGTTCATCATTTTATGACGATCTTAATATGTTTGTTAAGGTATTAGGGTTGGATTTGAGAATACGAGGTTTGACACTCGGGAGAGGTAACCCCGGATTCAGGCTAGGGTAAACACATTGTTATGATCTAACAACCCGGGAGGGCGTTAGTTAATGTGAAATCGATGACGTTAGGGCAAGACTCACCCGACCTTGGGTCGTTAAGACATTGAGGGAGACCTCTTCATTGACACGAAGTCGCATATTCCCCCGTCTTATACTCGGAAGAGGTGGTAGTTTTAGAACTGAGATTTTTGGATACCTAAAACACCGTTATTGTTAACTAAATGAAATCAAATATGTATTAAGTGAACGAAATCAATCCCTAGGTAATCAACTTAGTTAGGATTAACCCACTAATTGTAGTTTAACTTATTTTTAATTAGTTTAATTTAAATCATTTCTTGAACCGTCTGGATAATATGAGACTATGCAAATTGCGGTATTCAATTATTCAACCCGTCCTTGTGGGAATGATATCCTATCTTTAAGATCCACTATATTAAAACTGGACCTCGTGCACTTGCGAGTAGTCAATACACGAGAGCGTGTAACAAGCGCTTCGACGTGCACCTATTGATGCTAAATGATATGCAGAATGTCACAAGCTCTAGTTTAACGTATGATGACAAATTTTTCTCATGCGTATGCAAGTTATGTATTTCCCCAGAGAATCGTGATGCATGGTGTTTGTGTAACATTTGATTCTGACTCATGTATTGTACGATTTTTCTGACGTCCAACTCTAGAATGTTTTCTGATGGAATACAACATCTATCTAGAGATGTATCCATTTCCTAGAACACTTCCTAGAATGTTTGTGCTAGGTACCTTTTGCTATTAGCTACCTCCCTTGGTTACTTCCATAACGCTCTTGATACTGAAAGATGACTAGTGTTTCTAAGAGGCGTCCTGCTACTTTACTCATTCTTGAGTTGTAATTAGAATTCTAATTGGAATTTTTCTCCAAATAATCTCTGAGTCTGAGTTTTGGTGGTAAGATGGAAAGGTTCGGACAAGAATAGTGGAGGGTTATTTCAGGTCTCCCTTGGTTGAGATCAAGATTTCCCAAAATTGGAATATCTGACTTGGAATAGGGATCACTATCAGTTTGGCTCAGGCTTTGAATGACTTTGGATGTGTTTTTTGGGAGAGGATTCGAATGAATGACTTATTTTAGCAAGGCTTCTTCTCTTGCTTTCCCATATTTTCCAAAATTTATTTCTAATGCTTTAAGGATTAGCCTATACACGCGTATTTCCCTTTTTACTTTATGCAAGATTATTTTTTTTAGAGTATACTTAGGTAATCATAATTCAAATGTTCAATCATCTTAATGATTTTCACAATTTTTGCTTCAGATTAATCTAAATTGTGATGAAGATAATTTCAATAGTAATTTAGACCAAGATTCCTTAGTTATTCGTTAACGAGGTTGTCTAGTTTCAATTCCATCAAGTTCTAATGTTGATATTTTCTAAGGGTGCTATCAAGATTACCTAGGCCTGTATGTTACCTGAGACTTCATCGAGGGCTCTGCTTCACTTTTTCTGTCTTGGACTGAGGGTTGATAGAATAGAACTTCCCGAGATAACTCAGAGGAAGGAGAATAAAAGTAATGGAGAAACAAGTGTTAGTTAGTGATGACTAACAAATGTTATTTTGTCCTAGTAGTGTTAAGAGAATTTTCTGTTATTTCTCTTCACTCCAGCAAGTAGGGAGTCATACGTTCTATATAATCCATGTAGCGAACTTTGGGTAGTAATCCCAGTCCAGTTATCCCAAGTAACTAGGTGTTGAGACATCCCTAAGACTTAATACTCGAATCATATAGAGAGCATGACTCACCTATTAGCTTTCGTGTGACCACTCAGAGTTTCGAAACTTTCTGAGACCGGTCTTTTTTTTTTTTTCTCTTAACACTTACTTTTAGGATTTTGCATTTTATAAGATTAGGGTAATTTGAGTTGGTCTTGAGGTCTTTGTTGGTTTCACCATTATCCCGACTACTTTCCCCATTTATCTGATATGGCTTATCGTTTTCTTCTACTCTTAAATGTCTTTAGTTATGTGAGGTTCTTCCTATTTTTGTTTATTTTTTCTAAGTAGGGTTTTCATGGTATCTCTGAATTGGTTATGTCTAGATAAAGTTGTAGCTTGTATTAGTCAGTCTTCATTTGTTCAGCTATCGGATCTTTCAAGATTTTTTCTCGGACGGGCTCAGGCTCTAAGATTTTATCTATCATTCTTCGTGTCATAAGTCTTTTGTATTTCTTCAAGGTTACCTGGATACTCCCAGGTTGGAACATGTGTAGTGATTCCATAACAAGGCTCCTAAGTTTTCTTTTTAACGTTCTCAGTTTTTTGTCAATATCTTACCATCGTTTGTTTGAAACAAGACATTTCTTCTAATGTTTTTCTTTTGGATAATGGTCTAATTTAGTATTGAAATTATATTATCATTTTTTTTAATTATTCGTGGTGTGCAGATTACGACAAACAAATTGATTTTTGACAGTTATAAAAAATCAGGTATAGTATAAAGACAGAGTTGAAATTAGATAAAATAAGCTTACATTGAGTGATTTGTAGATGTAGTGCATAGGCATATAGGATAATATCTAGTTTACTAGAAAGTAGTTAAGAAACTAAAAGAAACGTAGATATAGATGTTTCTTTCCCTAATTCTCTGATGGTCAGAGTTTCTCCTAAGATACTTATGATCCCTTCCTTGATGAGATCCTCGACATGGTTCTTGAGGTCCTAGTACTGATTAGTGTGGCAACCAGTCATTCCATAGTGATATTGGAAGAAAGTGCGACGGTTAAACCTCGAATCCTCAGGGTTTCCTAGGTTAGGGAGAATAGGTGGGGTTTATGTCATTTACCTCCCCTATTGTTTTGCACTATACCATATACCTTCCCTGTCCTTGTGTAAATATCAATCACCCCCCTCTAGTTTTATATATGAAACCCCTTACCTCCCCTGTCAATGAATAGTGGCTGATAAAACATTACTATGGACAAAAATACCCTCAAAATCATTTAACTTCAGTAAAATGACATAAATGCCCTTTTTTAGTTTTATTTATTGGACAGATATACCCTCGATTCTCTTACATCTCTTCCCTGCAGAGCTGTGGAGGAGGAGGTCATCACCACCAACAAACTCTCTCTCTCTTTACTCTCTCTTTCTCTCGTAAAAATACCATTTTATACTGGGAATTGAAGCTTTGTGACTAACTTCTGATGTCCTCGCTCAGTAAACCACAATTTTTTTCTTGATAAAAAAATCACCCATATGAAGAAAAAAAATGTTGAAAAAAGAGAAGAGTGCTCTTTATGAGAGTATCTCTCAATCCATAAACAAAATAAATAAAAATCCGTAAACCCTTTTTCGTTTCAATCGCTATGTGTAATCCGAACGCCGCCATCTCTGTCAACGATCACAAACCGCCAACGTGGAATCCAGAAACCTATTTCTATGTTGATCTGTTCTTCCATGAAACTCCGAAACCAGACCTAGAAAAACAAACCCAGTTCACAATTCCAATCGGTTCTGAAATCATCGACGAAGTGAAATCGTTATTCAAACTCGCATTTTCCATAGCATTCACTACTCTCGTCCTTTACTCTCACTCTATCCTCTCCATGTCGTTGGATCAGCTCAGAAATACAGAACTTATCGTCGGTTCTCTAGCAATAGCTTTCGTGAACATCAACTGCCACTCTGTTCTCTTCTATCTGGCTTTGGGTATGGAACCGCTTTTCGTCGTCATCGCTCCAATGATGAACCACTCGAAAGAGAAATATAGGGAGAGAAATAGAGAATGGGAAAAAAATAAAAAGAAAAATACATTTTATACCTCACAACTTTGGATGCCTTTTAAATAAACCCTATAGAATTTATTAGAATAAAATTAATAAATTACTATTAATTTCTAAGTGGAAGGACACAATTGTCCCTAATTTTAACCAGTAAAATTAGGGGCAATTTTTTGAAATTAAGGGTAATTTAGTTAGTTTGTTCTAATTAATTCATAGGGATTTATTTGCAAAAATTTTCAAAACCAAAAGGGTTCAAATGTATTTTAATAACCCATTTCTGTTTGTTTTCCACCACCTCCTGCAATACTCCGATCCCTACCTTCGACCATCAACACACAACCACCAAACTTCTATCCACCACCAACGCATTTATGGTTTAAGCAGTAGTACAAACTCTACCCTTGTCTTTCTTCCTTTGAAAAAAGATTCTTCTCGCTGTTTTGTTGCTCGAGAGCTTAGTATTTGCAGGTTGGCAACCTAGTTCATACTTTCGCTTCTTCCCACCAGTTGCTCATCGCTTGTGCATCGAGTCTCACCATGTTGCTTTCCACTTCTTCCCTATTTGCCATTGTCTTCTCTCACTTTTCCCAATCCACAATTCGAAACCACAAATCCACCACAACCAAATCATAGAAAATCAAGAGCTGACAAAAGGAAGCAATGTATGGTAGAGAAAGAAAAAGGAAGAGAGAGAAACAGTATACGAAATCCACGAGGTTGGATTTGAAAAACCATTTGTCACCGCCGTAATGATAGTCTGAGAGATGGTGTTCCTTCTTCGACGATAGTAAATCGACGAATCACTCTGGATCTGTCATTCTTAGGGCCATCGATGGCATTAGAGGCTACGAAATTGGATGGAAAGTTATTAGGAAACTGAGACATTGGTGGGAAATTTCATCAGAGGCTGAGAAATTAGAGGTTAATTTCATTGGAGGCTAAGAAATGGGAGGCCAATTTCATCTTCGGCTGATAGATCGAAGCTTGATAGATCGTCGTAGGTTTAGATATCTTCCTTCTTCGACGACGACTGGTAGCGCATAAAATACGCCGCTACTTACACTCGCAAGTATACGAGTTCTAAGTTTTAGTATAGTGTGATCATTAAGATCGAGTTATCGTATCCACAAGGATTGGTGTCGTTACTATCAAATACCACGTTTATCGTGACTTAATTGTATCTAGGTGAAAAACAATTGTATTTAATTAATTAAAATAATACAAATATATCCTAAATTAACTACATTAATATGCTAATATGTTTTAGGGTGAAGAATTTCATAGAGATTAACATGTTTACAAATACGTGTTCGATCTTGATTTACACACGTTTACGTTGTTCGACCTATTTGACAACCTTGATACGTAAACTCCACCACCACCTCTCCTGAGTGTAAGACGGGAGAATACATGACTTTGAGTCAATGAAGAAGTCTCCCTCAACGTCTTAACAACCCTAGGTCACGTGAGTCTCGTCCAGCGTCATTGATTACACACAATCCAACTTCTTTCCAGGTTATTGAATCGTGCGTTGTATTTACCCTATCGACAATCTTCGTTCGTAAACTCCCGAGTGTAAGACGGGGGATATAACACAATTTTAAGTCAACAAATAAGTCCCCCTCAATGTCTTAACAACCCTAGGTCACTTGAGTCTTGCCCCAACGTCATCGATTGTCCATGATTCAAACCCCGACCGAGTTATATAATCATGGAGTTTATTTACCCTAATCTGAATCTGGGATTTGTCAAACCTCGTATTCTCATATTTATCTAACTAAGAATGATAAACAAACAATACGATAAACACAATCAAACTACGAAGAACAAACACAAACAAAACACCGAAATCATCCAAACAAACATATTTATAAATATTCGTTAATCCCTACTACAATCCATATTTAACTCGAGGCCATAGTCGTATATACAATAAAATAACAAGATAAACATGCGCACATGATCCTAAGATAAAGAAATAAGGAAAAACAATCGAAGAACTTAGCCTCGTCTGAAGATAAACTGCTAAGAACGCTCAACGATCGATTCGCCGTCTTCTCCACTTTGGGATGTGAGCTCCACCGCTAAAACACCTAAATATATCCTTAGATATATTCTAAGGTGCTCCAAAAATTAAGAGAGACCAGAGAAGGGGGAGGAGAGGGGGTATTTATAGCCAAAATATTCTAAAAATATCTAAAAATACCTCAAGACTGTGCAAGGGATTTTCGCCTAAGCGGTGGATTCTTCGCCTAGGCGGAGTTAGGTCGGTTTGGATAATCGCCTAGGTGATGAAGTAGGCGGTGGACGTGGAAGAATATTCTATTGGATTTTCGCCTAAGCGGTGGATTTCTTCGCCTAGTCGATCAGCTGTCAGTAGCCCGTCTTCGTTCTCTGCTGGATTTTTGCCTAGGGGAAGGAATCTTCGCCTAGGCGGTGGTCCATCAGTAACATTTTCTCTTTTCTCAGCTTCTTCACCGCCTAGGCGGTGGGCCTGTTTCATATTTTAGCATCCGAGCTTGTTTATCCACCGTAACTTCGACTCGCTTTGGTTCGATCTCATCGTTTTTACTCCAGTTTCCTATCTTCATGCCCCCACACACCTAATTTATACAAAAAGTATGAAAACATATTAAAACATATAAAAATAACAACAAACATACTCGAAAACTAACAAATTCAGATTGGAAATACGTAGGTAATTTACACATATCAAATACCCCCAAACTCAGAATTTGGCTAATCCTCGAGCCAAACACACACACTAAAATATAAAAAAAAAAAAAAAAAAAATTAAATAACAAACAACCTAAAAACAATCTAAACATAACAACATGCGAGTTTTTACTTCTTCTAATGGCCTATTTATTTTTCCCTCAACAACCGCCAATTATTTCGAGTTCAGGCGGTAACACACAGCATGTAATGTTCTAGAATTTTGACATGCAATAATGGTGAACTCTATTCTAGATCATGTAAACGTGTTAGTGCGAGACTCAATAATATGGCTATACAACGATCGGATTGGATTATCCCCCTACGAAATTTATGAGTTAAGGATTACCATAAGCTGGATTGGGGTCTACTCTCCACTAATGTAGGTTTAGTAATTCATAAAGATCATTAGGACTTGGTTCGGTTTTGGTATATTTGGCCAAGGGTAATTTAGAATAGAAAACGGGTTAACGTTGTTAACTTAACGTTACCCAAGGGTCAACGCTTGTCACATTCACTCTCGAATCCCCATAGAAAGATTGGAAACAATCTTGAACATACAATAAAAACCAACGTACTCACTTGTCAAAAGAAATGAAAATAAAAACCGTATTTATATTTTATTTTATTTTTTTCTTTTTTATATTTTTTTTCTTTTCTTTTCAACGAACACACCCCCAAACTTATTTGATTGTTACAATTGAAGGTGTGTGTGAAATGAAAATGAAAAACGACAAGTGAGTACTCAAATACCGAACCAATTAGAATTTCGCCCTAAACCCAACCGCTCATATCAAGTAGCATTTACAATTGCTAACTTGATTCACTCAAATGTGCCTTTAAATTCAGCGATTTAGGTTTGGAAAAAGATCCACTGGTCATGGTATTAGTTTAAGTGTTCTGAATTGAATTTGCATTTAGGCTTCGACAGGGTAACGAGGGATAAACATGTAACAAGGTAGGTTTAAAAAGGCTCAAGCGACAAAGAGAATGCCTAAATCACGTCTCTTGAACTACCTCTCCTAGGATTTCGCCTCAAGCTTCCCCTCAATCAAGTTCTAGAATCCTTAATATGTCATGAATTTGGTTAATCGATAATCGTCCTCAAATCAATTGAATAGAAATACATTAAGTCTATGTGCCCGTGCAAATTAGGATCTACAATAATTTTGACCAAAACGCATAGTCAAGCACACAGAATCACAAATACATGGGTATTACCCTTGACTTCGAAAACAAGTAAGGGTAATTTTCATCATCGGGTGACGGCCCAAATGAACACAAAACTCAACATGAAAACAACAATACAAAAACATAAACACATTCTAACCTAAACACACATGCAATACGAGAAAACGATAACACATAAACTAACATACTACTACATACTACACATCACTTCTGAACTCAAAATGGACAGTGTCCTTAGCGAACCCAATCATCATTCTCAACATATATGAAATTAAAGCATGCTGACAAAGGGCGCTTAGAACACTTACCTGGGAGGCGAGAGGATCTCGCCTCTGAATCAAGTCATATGTGATGGATTTAATTTATTTGACCTTGGGTTGCCTCCCAAGAAGTGCGTGGTTTAATGTCCTCGGCCCGACATTTTCAGAACACCCTCAAGATTGGTGAGGTTTTGCTTTGGATGGATCAATCTCTCAACGAAATGCCTCACCGGCTTATGTGCTTGGCCAAGCAACATAAAACGATTTAGAATCCCATCAAAAGGGATGCATCAATACCCGTCGATCTAACATCGCTAAGTACCCTACATGGGAAACAAAAACAAAATTACAAATAAAAATTACATACAAAAAAATTGCCTAAAGTAAAATTAAGTCATTTACACACAATATCGATAATAACAACAAATCAATGCCCAATAATCGTTACCAAAAACTTAGTAGCGCTCGCCAAGAACTGATTTCGCCTAACAACCAATCCCCGGCAACGGCACCAAAAACTTGGTAGCGCATAAAATACGCCGCTACTTACACTCGCAAGTATACAAGGTCTAAATTTTAGTATAGTGTGATTGTTAAGATCGGGTTATCGTATCCACAGGGATTGGTGTCGTTACTATCAAATACCACGTTTGTCGTGACTTAATTTTATCTAGGCAAAAAATAAATGTATTTAATTAATTAAACTGATACTAATATATCCTAGATTAACTACACTAATATGCTAATATGTTTTAGGGTGAAGAATTGCATAGGGATTAACGTGTTTACAAATACGTGTTCGATCTCGATTTACTCACATTTACGTTGTTCGACCTATTTGACAACCTCGGTAAGTAAACTCCACCGCCACCTCTCCCGAGTGTAACACGGGGGAATACATAACTTCGAGTTAATGAAGAAGTCTCCCTCAACGTCTTAACGACCCTAGGTCACGTGAGTCTCGTCCAGCATCATTGATTACACACAATCCAACTTCTTTCCAGGTTATTGAATCGTGCATTGTATTTACCCTATCGACAATCTCCGTTCGTAAACTCCCGAGTGTAAGACAGGGGATATAACACAGCTTCAAGTCAACAAAGAAGTCTCCCTCAACGTCTTAACAACCCTAGGTCACTTGAGTCTTGCCCCAACGTCATCGATTGTCCACGATTCAAACCCCGACCGAGTTATATAATCGTGGCGTTTATTTACCCTAATCTGAATCTGGGATTTATCAAACCTCGTATTCTCCGTTTATCTAACTAAGAATGATAAACAAAAAGTACGATAAACACAATCAAACTACGAAGAACAAACACAAACGAAACACCGAAATCATCCAAACAAACATATTTATAAATATTCGTTAATCCCTACTACAATCCATATTTAACTCGAGGCCATAGCCGTATATACAATAAAATAATGAGCAAAACATTCTCACATGATCCTAAGACAAAAAAATAAGGAAAAACAATCGAAGAACTTAGCCTCGTCCGAAGATAAACCGCTAAAAACACTCAACGATCGATTCACCGTCTTCTCCACTTCGGGATGTAAGATCCACCTCTAAAATACCTAAATATATCCTTATATATATTCTAAGGGGCTCCAAAAATCAATAGATACCGGAGAAGGGGAAGGAGAAGGGGGTATTTATAGCCAAAATATCCTAAAAATATCTCAAGACTGTGCAGGGGATTTCCGCCTAGGCGGTGGATTCTTCGCCTAGGTGAAGTTAGGTTAGTTCGGTTGATCTCCTAGGTAATGAAGTAGATGGTGTACGTGGAAGAACATTATGTTGGATTTTCTCCTAGGCGGTGGATTTCTCCGCCTAGGCGATCGGCTGTCAGTAGCCCGTCTTCGTTCTCTGCTGGATTTCTGCCTAGGCGAAGGAATCTTCACCTAGGCGGTGGTCTGTTAGTAATATTTTCTTTTTTCTCAGCTTCTTCACCGCCTAGGCGGTGGTCTGGACGCCTAGGCGATGGGCCTGTTTCATAATTTAGCCTCCAAGCTTGTTTATCCACCATAACTTCGACTCGCTTTGGTTCGATCTCATCGTTTTCACTCTAGTTTCCTATATTTATACCCCATACCCCTATTTATACAAAAAGTATGAAAACATATTAAAACATATAAAAAATAACTACAAACGTACTCGAAAACTAACAAATTCGGATTGGAAATACGTAGATAATTTACACCTATCAACGACGAATCGACGATCGAACGACCTTCTTCCTTCTTCGACGAAGACGAACGGTCGACGACCTTCAGCCTCTGCCCTCTAGGTAGGACTTCGTCTCTCTCTCTCTCTCTCTCTCTCCCTCTCTCTCTCTCTCTCTCCCTCTCTCTCAAAGGCAATGAAGAAAATGAATAAGAATTCTAGCAAATGCAAACCAAACGGTAAATCTGTAAGTGTACTTAGATTTTTTTAATTAAATAATATCTGATAAAAGTCAAGGGAAAAATAGTATTTTCACCACAAAATATTGGTCAATGGAGTTGACTGATATTTGTCAAATGATAGGAGGAGTTTCTGGTATAAGTGCAAAAGACAGGGGAGGTCTTTGGTATAAACCCGGAATAGGTGCTAACAGCTTATTCTTAAAGCATTAGCGGTAGACTTGAGAGAGTGGTATATTGAATGAGAAGAACCGTGTCCTCTCTTTAGGTGCTTGGGTAGGCTTGAAAATTTGGTGAGGTAACTACATTAGAGTCTGTAGTTAACTGCGGTTTTGAGAGGAACAGTTGGGATATGTAGTACAGATAAAAGGTCGATGTTCTGGGTGGATAAGGGTTCAGATGATCTATTCGATCTTATCAATAGATTGGCTTATGTGGTCCAATTGTTTCCATATCTTGGAACTATCCCCTAGGATTGGGTTTTCCTTAGGCTCGAGGCTCTTCTACCAGTTGGGCAAGTCTTGACTTGCAGCAATAACACAAATGAAGTCTTCCAGTTTAGCAAGGTTGTTGTGATTTTCAATAGTAATCCATTCTTCATGAGAGGGCCTCTCAATTCATAATTTGTCCCAACATTTTATCATGCTAAGGGTGTTTCCCAGTGACGGTAATCGGTCCTTTTCTTGAAGTATCAAGGCTGGGTTCATCTGTTCAACATTTGCTTCACGAAGGTAATATCTTTTGGCATCGTCAAGATCTCGGAGTCATTCGGAGTACTTCCAACAGAGGGAGGTATCAGGCCCATTTTATGATCTTTGCGAACGAATCTCGGATGACTTTAAGCAAAAGTTACCTAAAGAGATTTTCTAGATTTATTAAGTGATTAATAACCTAGATCTCTACTAATGAACTTTTAATGGATGCAAATTATCCTATCTTTATGCGTGGTTATATTCTTGATTATACGCTAGTATGTCTACATAGATGATAATGTTTGTGTTGTATGTATGTAATCCTAGGAAGACATAGCTTTAGTAGGCAATTCTAAGATATGCTCTGGATAGACCTCGGCTTGGACTTGGCTTTGTAGGACCAGGGTAACTTTTGAATTTTGGTTCATCCTAAATTTTAAAGTTGTTGATCCCAAGATTTTGATGAACAATTAAGTATTGATGTTTTGGTAGAACTAATATTTAATTAAGTATTTTAGTGATTTAAAGTTCCAATAATAAAGATGTCAAAGTGAATGGATACTAAATGAATATATCAAGATAATGAAGAAGTATTAAGAGTTTAAAGACATTAGGGAAAACAATTCAGGTAAATATAAACTCTTAATATCCCATCTAGGAACACACACACCGTACAAAATGAATTTCATCTTTTATGTGTGTTTTGGTTGAGTATATTTATTTGCTCCTATGTGAATTAAAAATAAATATTTTTGAATGACTAAAATAGAATATAAGAGTATTAGTGGAATTCATTTGAATATAAATATGGATAAAGGGGCAAAATTGTAAAAGAAAGTAAGTTAAAAACGAGATCAGAGAAGAGATTCAGGAGAAGTCAGTCGACTGAGGAGTCGACCAAATAAAGAGGATGAACTCTTTGAATCTGCGAGTTGAGAGAAAGGTCGACTGATGGAACCATGGAAAACTCTCTGAATCTGCGAGTCGACTGAGGAGTCGACCGATAAAATGCATTGAATACTTCCAGTATCCTTCAGTCGACTGGGCAATCGACTGAACGCACAGTTTTTGGATATTGGTTGATCCGATTTTAAATCCAAAAGTAGACTTATTTTGTTAAGATTTGAGAGAGATTTCAGGGATATTCTTAACATTTGAGATATGGTTCATATACAAATTAAATCATTTTAATATGGTTCGTTAATTATTAAAGTTTCTCAATTTGGTACATAAAATGAATTCTATACTTATTTGTTTTAATTGAGAAATACTTTTGGGATTTAATTGAGAGTCTTAAATGTTGTTATTAAGTGAAATTCAACCTAAATGAAGTCCTCATGTTATGAAGGGTCTATAAGAGTATTTTATTATCATGACACTTGTAAACTAGCCGTTAGGAGGCTGATTGCATGTGCCCTTATATAGACCTACGAATTTTCTAAGAGAGCTAATCATTATATTCATTCTAAGAGAAAACAAATCAGTCTATATTTGAGAAAGCTTTTATAAGAGTGATCATTAAACTATACTTTGAGCTGTTCTTTGAGTGATTCTGATAATCAACTGCGATCAAATTTGTGCTGATTTCGGAATTGAAGCTATATTGTTTTCATAATTAATTCTGTGGATTCCGAGTGAGATATTTCCGTATTGATTATTACTTGTTTATTATTGTCTTTGGAAATTGATCTTAGAAATTATTTTTGATTCTTTAAAGAAAATATTCTTTTAAATAATTTCTTGAATCTGATTACATGCTCAAATTTTCTACCCATATATTGTTAAAATCTGATTTCTACATCTCACATAATTCTATCACTAGTTGGGATATTAATTGAGTTTATATATATCTGGGGTGGTAGAAACTCCGAGTGAGATTTACTTATCAATTTTTGTATTGGTGAGTTGTGATGGGTTAAATATCATTGGGGATATTTAATCAAAGGTAGCAAGGTTTCAGTCTCTTCCTATAAAGTGATTGAGGTAACGATTCTTCCTGGATAAGAATTGCGTGTTTGTGAGTGATTTTGTAACGGTTCAATTCTTACCGAGTAAAAGGATATTTCGAGTGTTTTGGTGAGGTTTTGATTCTTGAGCCTTAGTGTTAAAAAGAATTAGGTTATTCTTTAGCCTGTAAAAAGTAGAGGTTATTCCTTAGCCTTTGAAAAGAAAATTGTAAAGGTTGATTCTGAACCTGTAAAAGAATCAGTGTGTGGGTTTGGTTCCTACCTTTAAAGGAATCTTGGTTTTAGTGGGTGTGACCTCCGTGGAGCTCGAGGGACTGGATTAGCCAAGAATAGCTTGGTGAACCAGTATAAATCTCTAGTGTGTTGCTTTCTTAATTTGTCTATTTTTGCTGTTTGTGTGTGCACCTAGTTGATTGATTAATTCCGCTGTGCTATAAAGATAATAATTAATTTAGGCATAAAATTAATTATTTGATTTATTGATTTTTATTCTAATTATTTTTTAATTATCCAATTCACCCCCCTCTTGGGTATTCTACTGGGCCAATAATTGACATCAGAGTTAGTTTACCTCAAATATATTTTGCTAACAAAGATCACATGGCACACATAGTAGGCACACTAGGTGAGGGGCAGTCTATGCACCGACCACCTTTGTTTGTAGGTGAAAGTTACTCGTTTTGGAAAGACATGATGGTAGCCTTTCTTCAGGCTACAAATTATGATGTGTGGCTAACAATCGAGGATGGTTCATTTATTCCAATGGAAAATGGAATTAAGAAGAAGAAGGAATAACTCACTGCTTCCGATAAGCAGAAACTCTCTATTAATTCTCAAGCTATCAATATTTCTCTTTTGTTCTTTAGATGCTAATGATTGTAAGTCCGCAAAGAAAATGTGGGATAAGCTACAAGTCACCCACGAAGGGACAAGTCAAGTAAAGCAGTCAAAAATCAATGTGCTTTTGAGAAAATTTGAGTTATTCAGGATAGAGGAAAATGAATCGATTCATGAGATGTACACTCACCTCAACAACATATGCAACAGTATGAATCAACTCAGAAAACCATACTCCATGGAGGATAGAGTACGAAAAGTCTAGGTCCTTGACGAAATATGGGAGTCAAAAGTGACGGCAAGCAAGAGGAAATCCTTGGTACTAAAAGTTAAAAAAATTGAAGAAGAGGATGATAGTGATGATGAAAGCCTTGATAGTGAGAAAGAGAAGAATGTATCACTTCTCACAAATAATTTTAGAAGAATGACTCGGCGCACATTCCATGGGAAAAGAAATCTCAACCTGTCCAAAGTGGAATGCTACAACTATCGTAAAATCGGTCATTTTCAAAATGATTGCCCCGAACAGAAAAAGGATAAAGAAAATGAGAAGAATAAGAAAGAAAAGAATAAAGTAAATAAGAGTAAGAAGAAATCGATGAAGGCTACTTGGGATGATACCGATTCAAGTAGCTCGAAAGAATCAAATAGTGAGGATTCGTCAATGCTTGCTTTAATGGCCACTAGTGGTGAGGTAACCGATTGTTCAAGTTCTTGTCCTTTAAATTTTGATAAATTATTTTATATTTATCAAGAACTTTCACATGATTATAAAAACCAGTGTTCAAAAATAAATTCCCTTCAAAGTACAATTAACACATTAAACAAACTAGTAGATTATGAATTTGAAAACAATGAGTTGAAATCTAAATTGATGGATTTGCAATCAATTGTTCTCAAATTTACCGGTGGCGAAAACAATTTGAAAATGCTTTTGGGAAGTTCACGTGGAGTTTTTGATAAGGCCAGTGTTGGATTTCAGAAAAATCTTAAACAAAAATGCTTTCAAAAATTCTTTTTTGAAACCAAGGATCTTGTTAGATGTTTTAAATGTAATGTTGTGGGGCATACTATTCGAAGATGTTTTGCAAAACTATCTAACTGTAGACAAGTTTGAGTTTCGAAAGGAACAAAAATTGTCTCGACTAACAAGATCGGACTCACGTAGACTGGGTACCACTTAGGAACTATTTGAGGTGCTCCTTGCAGGTTATTCTAAAAGCATCAATAAGCAGGGACAAATGGTTCCTGGATAGTGGTTGTTCTTGACACATAACGGGAGATAAAAAAAAATTTACATCTTTAACACCTAAAGAAGAAGGTCATGTGACTTTCGAAGATAATGCAAAGGGTAAAATTATCAGTATAGGTAATATCGATAATGGTACTACTATGATTAAAGATGCGTTACTAGTTGATGAACTTAAACATAATTTGCTTAATATTAGTCAACTGTGTGACAAGGGATACAATGTTATATTTCATCATGATAGATGCATTATTAAGAATAGTCATGATAGTAGTATTTTGTCAGTTGCATCACGTTTTGAGAATGTTTATACTTGCTCTTTTGATAATTTTAATTCTCAAAATTTATCTTGTTTAAATGTTTTATCTAAGAATAGTTGGTTATGGAATAGAAGATTTGGGCATGCTAGTATGTAGTTAATTTCTAACTTATCTAAGAAAAGTCTTGTACGTGGCCTACTTGATTTGAAATATGTGAAGGATAAAGTATGTGATGTATGTCAATTAGGCAAGCAAGTTAGATCATCATTTAAGAAAAAGATGCACTCGTCCACGTCTAGATGTCTTGAATTATTGCATCTTGATTTATTTGGACCTAACTCTGTTGCTAGTTTTGGTGGTAAGTTCTATGCATTTGTTATTGTTGATGATTATTCTAGACTTACATGGGTATACTTTCTTGCTAAGAAAAGTGAAGTTGCTTCTGTTCTTGCTAAATTTTGTAAACGTGTTCAAAATAAGAAGCAATGTTCTATTATTAACATTCGTAGTGACAGAGGAAAATAATTTAAGAATGATGAAGTGATAAATTACTGTGATGATCATAGTTATGCTCACAACTTTTATGCTCCAAGATCACCGCAACAAATGGTGTAGTGGAAAGAAAGAACAGAACGCTTCAAGAGATGGTCAGAACAATGCTAAATGAAAATCGTTTACCGATCTACTTCTGGGCCAAAGCAGTAAGTACCGCTTGTCACGTGGTAAATAGGGTTTCAATTCGTAGAGGGTTTAACAAAACTCCATATGAAATATGGAATGGTAAGACTCCTAATATCTCATATTTTAAAGTCTTTGGATGTAAATGTTTTATTTTGAATGACAAGGATAATCTTAGTAAATTTGATGCTAAATTTGATTATGGGATTTTTCTTGGATATACTACTAACAATAAGGCTTATAGGGTCTATAATAAATGTGCTTTAGTAGTAGAAGAAACTATGCATATCGTTTTTTAGGAGGCTGATCCATACTTGTCGAGAAAGGTTTTAGATGATGATGATGCAGGTATATTAAATAACCAAAACCAAGGAAATAATTCAACAAATGAGTCTCAACAAGATGAGGAACCTAAGAAAATGATTCGACTTTACCAAGAGCTATAAAGAAAGTACCAGGACATTCGATTAAAGAAATCATCTGTAATTTTGAAAAAAGTGCAAGTACTCGATCTTCTCTTAGGGATATAATTAATCTTACTTTCTTATCTCAAATTGAGCCAAAAAATATAAATGAGGCACTAATTGATGAATCTTGGATTTCTGCAATACAAGATGAATTAGTTCAATTTGAGCGGAATAAAGTATGGTGTCTTGTTCTGAGACTGGATTTTCATCCAATTATTCGTACTAAATGGGTATTTAGAAACAAAAAGGATGAATCTAGTATGGTAATTAGAAATAAAGCAAGATTAGTGGTACAGGGCTATAATCAAGAGGAAGGAATTAATTATTATGAAACTTATGCTCTTATTTCCAGACTAGAAGCAATTAGAATACTACTCGCCTTTGCATGTTTACGTAATTTTAAGCTGTATCAAATGGATGTAAAGAGTGCATTTTTAAATGGATTTCTAGCTAAAGAAGTTTATGTGGAACAACCCCCCGGGATTTGAAAGTGACAAATTTTCCGATCATGTATTTAAATTTCGCAAGGCTTTGTATGGGCTCAAACAAGCTCCGAGAGCTTGGTATGAGAGACTTAGCCGATATTTGATCGAAAATAGTTTTTGAAAGGGTATTTGTGATATAACATTATTTGTAAAGCAAACTGATTCTGATATTCTATTAGTACTAGTATATATTGATGATATCATTTTTGGATCCACTAATGAGGATCTTTGCCAAGAGTTTGCTAAGATAATGCAGGTTGAATTTGAAATGAGTATGATGGAAGAGCTGAATTTCTTTCTTAGATTGCATATTAAGCAAACCAAAGAAGGAATATTTGTGAACCAAACTAAATACACCAAGGAGTTGTTAAAGAAATATGGCTTGAAAGGAGCTAAAGAGTACAAAACTCCCATGGCAACGACTACAAAAATTGAAAAAGACGATACGGGCAAAAGCGTTAATGAAAAGATGTATCGAGGTATGATTGGTAGCTTGTTGTATTTAACTGCTAGTAGACCTGACATTATGTATAGTGTTTGTCTTTGTGCTAGATTTCAGTCTTGTCCTAAAGAATCGCACTTGACTGCGGTTAAGCAAATTTTTTGTTATTTAAAGGGGACGACTGACCTAAGATTATGGTATCCTAGGGGGAGTGATTTTAAATTGGTAAGTTACTCCGACGCTAACTTTACCGATTTCAAAGTTGAGCGAAAAAGCACAAGTGGATCATGTTATTTGTTAGGACATGCTTAGATTTCTTGGTCAAGTAAGAAACAGAATTCGATAGCCTTATCCACTACTGAGGCTGAATACATGGTAGCTGGTAACTGTTGTGCTCAAATTTTGTATATTAAGCAACAGTTAAAGGATTTTGAAATTTGTATGGAGGAGGTCCCGATCTTTTGTGATAATAAAAGTGTTATATGTCTAAGTAAGAATCCTACACAGCACTCACGAACTAAGCACATAGAGATTAGACATCACTTCATTCGTGATCACATTCAGAAAAGGGATATTATTATTGAATATATTGATACCTCCGACCAACATGCTGGTGTCTTTACCAAACCACTAGCAGAAGATCAATTTGTGAAAATCATTCGTGGTTTGGGAATAGCTAGGCATAATGATGTTTGCCTAGAGTGACTTACATGTTTGTTGTTTTCTTCTTCCCTAACTAAATTATTTTTTTGAAAATGACAAAGGAGGAGAAATGAGTGATGTTTTATTTAGGGGGAGAATTCTAAAACTATGTGTTTTAATCAAAAGGGAGAAATTTAAAAAAAAAAATTATGCTTTGTTGAGGATTTTTAAATGGTGAATTATTGGAATCTTTATTATAATATTTAAATGAGTTAAATAACCCGTCCTCGGATTTAGGAGGAGTGTGGTTATATTTTATTTTTAAATAAAACATCAAAGTTAATTGTCATCATCAAAAAGGGGGAGATTGTTGATCCCAAGATTTTGATGAACAATTAAGTATTGATGTTTTGGTGGAACTAATATTTGATCAAGTGTTTCAGTTATTTAAAGTTCTAATAATGAAGATGTCAAAGTGAATGGATGCTAAATGAAGATATCAAGATAATGAAGAAGTATTAAGAGTTTGAAGACATTAGGAAAAACAATCCAGATAAATATAAACTCTTAATATCCCATCTAGGAACACACACACGGCACAAAATGAATTTCATCTTTTATGTGTGTTTTGGTTGAGTATATTTATTTGCTCCTATGTGAATTAAAAAGAAATATTTTTGAATGACTAAAATAGAATATAAGAGTATTAGTAGAATTCATTTGAATATCAATATGGATAAAGGGGCAAAATTGTAAAAGAAAGTAAGTTAAAAACGAGATCAGTGAAGAGATTTAGCAGAGGCCAGTCGACTGAGGAGTCGACCGGATAAAGAGGATAAACTCTCTAAATCTGCGAGTTGAGAGAGAGGTCAACTGATGGAATTTTGGTAAACTCTCTGAATCTGCAAGTTGAGAGAGATGTTAACCAATAGAAGCTTAGCAAACTCTCTGAATCTGCAGTCGACTGAGGAGTCGACCGATAAAGTGCATTGAATACTGTTAGCCCATTAGAATACTCAAGAATGGGGTGAATTGGGTAATAAAAAATAATCAGAATAATAATCAATAAATCAAATAATTAATTTTAAGCCTAAATTAATTATTATCTTTATAACACAACGGAATTAATCAATCAACTAGGTGCACACACAAACAGCAAAAATAGACAAATTAATAAAGCAGCACACCAGATATTTATACTGGTTCACCAAGTTACTCTTGGCTAATCCAGTCCCCCGAGCTCCACGGAGGTCGCACCCACTAAAATCAAGATTCCTTTAAAGGTAGGAACTAAACCCGCACACTGATTCTTTTACAAGCTCAGAATCAACCTTTACAATTTCCTTTTCAAATGCTAAGGAATAACCTCTACTTTTTTTAAGTTAAAGAATAACCTAATTCTTTTTAACACCTAGGCTCAAGAATCAAAACCTCACCAAAACACTCCAAATATTCTTTTACCCGGTAAGGATTGAACCGTTACAAAATCACTCACAAACACGCAATTCTTGTCCAGGAAGAATCACTACCTCAATCTCTTTACAAGAAGAAACTGAAACCCAGCTACTATTAATTAAATATCCCCAATGATATTTAACCCGTTACAACTCACCAATACAAAAATTGATAAGTAAATCTCACTTGGAGCTTCTATCACCCCAGATATATATGAACTCAATTAATATCCCAACTAGTGATAAAATTATGTGAGATGTAAAAATCTGATTTTAACAATATATGGGTAGCAAATTGGAGCACGTAATCAAATTTAAGATATTGTTTAAAAGAATATTTTCTTTAAAGAATCAAAAACAATTTCTAAGATCAATTTTCAAAGACAATAATAAACAAGTAATAATCAATATGAAAATATCTCACCTGGAATCCACAGAATTAATGATGAAAATAATATAGCTTCAATTCCAGAATCAGCACAAATTGATCACAGTTAATTATCAGAATCACTCTCTTAGAACAGCTCACATTATAGTTAAATGATCACTCTTATAATCTCTCTCTCAAATATAGACTGATTTTATCTCTTAGAATGAATAGAATGATTAACTTTCTTAGAAAATTCGCAGGTCTATATAAGGGCACATGTAATCAGCCTCCTAACGGCTAGTTTACAAGTGTCATGATAATAAAATACTCTTATAGACCTTTCATAACATGAGGACTTCATTTAGGTTTAATTTCACTTAATAACAACTTTTAAATCTCTCAATTAAATCCCCAAAATATTTCTCAATTAAAACAAATAAGTATAGAATTCATTTTATGTACCAAATGGAGAAACTTTAATAATTAATGAACCATATTGAAAGGATTTAATATATATATGAACCATATCTCCAATGTTAAGAATATCCCCGAAATCTCTCTCAAATCTTAACCAAAAATGGCTACTTTTGGATTTAGAATCGGATCAACCAATATCCAAAACCTGTGTGTTCAGTCGACTGCTCAGTCGACTAAAGGATACTGGAAGTAGCCTATGCACTTGATCGGTCGACTCTTCAGTCGACTCGCAGATTCAAAGAGTTTGCCAAGCTTACATCGGTCGACTGCTCACTCAACTCGCAGATTCAGAGAGTTTACCAAGCTTCCATTGGTCGACCTCCCACTCAACTCACAGATTCAGAGAGTTTATCTACTTTCTCCGGTTGACTCCTTAGTCAACTGGCCTCTCCTGAATCTCTTCTCTGATCTCATTTTTAACTTACTTTCTTTTACAATTTTGTCCCTTTATCCACATTTATATTCAAATGAACTCCATTAATATTCTTATATTCTATTTTAGTTATTCAAAAATATTTTTTTTTTAATTTACATAGGAGCAAATAAATATACTCAACCAAAACACACATAAAAGATGATATTCATTTTGTGCCGTGTGTGTGTTCCGAAATGGGATATTAAGAGTTTATATTTACCTGGGTTGTTTTCCCTAATGTCTTCAAACTCTTAGTACTTCTTCTTAATATCTTCATTTAGCATCTATTCACTTTGACATCTTCATTATTGAAACTTTAAATCACTGAAACATTTGATCAAACATTAGTTCCACCAAAACATTAATACTTAATTGTTCATCAAAATCTTAGGATCAACAATACTTCCAGAATCCTTCAGTCGACTGAACGCACAGTTTCTGGATATTGGTTGATCCGATTTTAAACCCATAAGTAGCCATTTTTGGTTAAGATTTGAGATAGATTTCGAGGATATTCTTGACATTTGGATTAGCCAAGAATAGCTTGGTGAACCAGTATAAATCTCTGGTGTGCTGCTTTCTTAATTTGTCTATTTTTGCTATTTGTGTGTGCACCTAGTTGATTGATTAATTCTGCTTTGTTATAAAGATAATAATTAATTTAGCTATAAAATTAATTATTTGATTTATTAATTTTTATTCTGATTATTTTTTAATTACCCAATTCACCCCCCCTATTGGGTATTCTACTGGGCCAATAAAAGTTATAGCCATCCTAAAACTATGACATGATTGACCTTTTATCCTTAAGCTATATATCTTCCTTCCTAGGACTCTAGGGCACAATCGTCATTTTTTTCCTCGAAGACATGGACCAACGATCCTAGGAATTAGTGACAGAAATATCCTTCCTATTTTCTTTTCAAAGTAGGGATATTTTGCTCCTAGAACTTAATGATAGACTTATCTTTTCCTTTCAATTTGATCACCATTATTAGGTCCTAGTGATAGAATTATCCTAGATTCTTCTTATGAATTATTTTTCTAAGGACTTAGTGACAAAATTGACCTATTTTTCCCTCAAGCATAGATCATGGCTCCGAGGACTTGATGACAGGATTATCCCATCTTTTTTCTTTTCAAAGTCAGGATAATTTATTCTAAGACTTGATGATTGACGCACCCCGATTTTTCAAAGAAATTAAAATAAATATACAAGTGTAAAAATGAGAAAGGGTTTTCTTAAAAAAAAAAAAACGTCGGTTTTCTCATAAAAATACTTAAGCCAATTTTTGAAAAAGGAGTCGCCACCTAGCATTGAGTTTTAAATAGTGTGCTAGGTCACTGGATTTTTCTTTTTTGAAAACAAATTAAAAAAAAAAAAAAAATGGCTTAAGTATGATTTTGACTCCACAAATAACATGGTCCGCCCAAAGATTCGTTTTAAAGAGTTTGGGGGTCAGTTACATTCGGGGAAGGTGTTAAGCACCCCAAGACGCCCATCCAAAGACGGTACCTTATCTAATTAAGTCCAATTAAAATTTAAATCCGAATATTTTTATTTTATTTTGAAATCATTTCCTTCTAAAAAAGAAAATCTTTTTGTATTTTTTTTTAATATTATCAAAAAATTTATATATTAAGGGGATAATTCCCTTCTAAGCCATTCAAATAGAAGGCAGAAAAATTCCTCCACGATTTGACAATAACATTAAATTTAACAAAAAAAATAAAAAATAAAAAAACAAACACACACCCACACACACACACACACACATCGAGTGAAGTATTCTCCCTTCTAAACTTAAACCACTCCAATGGAAGGTCGAGAGTTTTCCACCTCATCTTGTCAACACATTATATTTAACACATGTTAAAGAAACACACGCACACGCGCATATACACACACTCACATGGATCGATGGGAGTAATTTACCTTCTAAACCTAAACCGCTCCAATTGAAGTTCAGGAGTTTTCCACCTCGTATTGTTAACATATTTTATTTATCACAAATTAAAGAAACACACGCGCACACACACTCACACGCATCGATGAGAGTAATTTTCCTTCTAAACCTAAACCACTCAAATGGAAGGTCAGGAGTTTTCCACCTCTTTTTATTTACACATTAAATAATTCACAAATTTATATATATATATATATATATATATATAATTTACAAAATAAAATTTTAATATAATAACGACTTAATGCGTAAGTAAGATTTACAAAATATAGAAGTTCCAACCTTAACTTAGATATTTTTTTTTTCTTCCTTTCTCTTCATCTTCTTCTTCAAAAAAGAAAAAAAAAATATATATATATATATATATTTTCTCCCAAGATTTCTCTCAAAAAAAAAAAAATCTCCAAAATTCTTCCCCTAATAAGAACTCTTATCAAAACATTTCTTCCTCATAATAACTCTTCTCCAAATTTTTCTCCCCCCAAATCGTCTAAAAAAAAAAAATCCCCCTACAAAATGAAACTGAGCCTTCTATTTATAGATTCCGAAAGGGTAAAATCGGAAAAAAATGCAGTTCACTATTCACGCGGGAGTATTGTTCACGATCATGCGACTATTCATGATCACACGGTTACTGTTCACGATCATGTGGGTACTATTCATGATCACGCAATTACTATTCACGCATGCGGATACTATTCACGATCACTGTTTATGCATGTGGATACTATTCACGATCACTGTTCATACATGCATTTGGTTTGTCTTTATTTGTTTCGTTTTTTCCTGATTTGCTCCAAACAAATGATATTTTGTTTCTTTTCTTTTTTCTTATTTTTTTGCATTTTTTGAAATAAAACAAAGTTAATTATAAAATAAAATAGAAATATTTTATGAGGTGGTCAAAATGCCGTGTTTACAGCTGCCCCTCTTTGTCATGTAAGTTTCACTTGCTTGACAAAGATAAAAGACCATGCCATTTTGATCGTCCCATTTTTTTTATTTTTTATTTTTTATTTTATTTTATTTTTTCAAAGTGTATTTTTCAATAATATAACAAATAAAGTAAAATGACTCATGACGATACTCATGATGAATAAATGTTTGTTTAGAGTAATAAAAGAATGACGCATGACAATATCCATGACGAACAAGTGTCTGTTTAGAAGATTGTTTAGAGTATTAAAAAAAGAAAACTCATGACGATACTCATGACAAACCAATGTTTGTTTAGAGTAATAAAAGAATGGCGCATAACAATATCCATGACAAACAAATGTTTGTTTAGAAGATCTTTTTGAGTAATAAAAAACGAAGACTCATGACGATACTCATGACAAACCAGTGTCCGTTTAGAGGATCGTTTAGAGTAAAAAAAAAAGACTCATGACGATACTCATGACAAACCAGTATCCGTTTAGAGGATCGTTTAGAGTAAATAAAAAAGGACTCATGACGATACTCATGACAAACCAGTGTCCGTTTAAAGGATCGTTTAGAGTAAAAAAAAAAAAAGACTCGTGACGATACTCATGACAAACCAGTGTCTGTTTAGAGGATCGTTTAGAGTAATAAAAAAATTACTCATGACGAACAAATGTCCGTTTAGAGAATCGTTTAGAGTAATAAATAATGACTCATGCCCTAGTCCTCTTAACTAGGGGACAAAAGAAAGTTCAGAAATATAAATCATGCCCCAACTTCTAGCTGGGCAAAAATGAGAGAGCAAAGATATAAAATGTGCCCCAGCCTTCGGCGGGAGCTAACTCTCCGATGATCGAACCTTTACAGGTTGCCTACTGATAAGTGTAAAATACCTATCTATTTTGAAACTAAATTTTTTAGTTTTTGAGTGTATTAGTTATATTTAATGTCGTTTTAGTTTGTTTTAGTATAAAACAGGTGAATAGACGTTAACGAGCGATAAACAAGCGAAAACGGTGGAGAAACGATTAACGAAACGCGAAGAACAGGGTTTTGATGCATGAAGACCACCGCCTAGGCAGAAAAGAGGCAGAAAGTTGGAGTGCTGAAGTGCTGAACCACCGCCTAGGCGAGAAAACCACCACCTAGGCGAAATAACGTCAGAATGTTGTGCCAGCAGCCACCGCCTAGGCGAAGATCCGACAGAAGATTAACCGACTCAACCATCGCCTAGGCAGTGACACTCTTCACAGAAATATCTATTTTTTTAGATATTTCGAAGATATTTTCCAAACCTTGTTTTTTAACCCTTTTCTCCCCCCAATTGTTAAAAAAGCCCCGATCATATTTTAATAGATCATTTCACCTTAGTTAGGATTAGATAATTTAGGAAGTAGATTAGATTAGTTTTAGGAAGTGTTCTTGGCCAATTCTTGAAAAGCTAAAAGAAGAAGTTCATCAATGGAGAAGAAGAAGCCCGGGAGGATTGTTCTTTGGTGAAAGTGGACTTCTCCACTTTAAGATTTGGATTTTCTTTCCTTGTTTCCATCTTTGTACTTAATTTTTATTATTTATAATGATGATCTCCTCTTGATTTAATATTGTAATAGCTAAGATCATGTTAGTTTAATTAGAGATTAGTTAGGGTTAGATGTAATTCGTGTAAATACTCGTTTGGACCGTAAATTCTCAACAAGTAAGTTTCTTTTATCATACATTTAGTCTAGTTTTTGAAATTATTGGTTGGTTTGCATGATTATGTTAAAAATCATTGGATTTTGAAGTTTTACCCAAAACCCATTAACCCTATTTTCGCGTTTTCAAAGTTCTTTAGGTTTTTGGTTTGATTCTTGGTGATGAGAATGTTTAAATGGATTGGTTAAGTATGTGAACTAAGATAGTATGTCACATTTGTGAAATTTGGTTGAAACGTTCAAATGGGTGTTTGTTTTGAGATGTATGTGTTCTTGACAAAGTGATTTAGGAGGTTTATGTTTTTCAATTGTTCATATATGATGAGGTTGTATTGGTTTTTTTTTTGTGATTGTGATTGTTAGGAAATGTCGAAGAGGGTAGCTAAGAAAAGGGCGATAGGAGAAGGGTCGAGTTCGCAACCCGGGGTGCCGACCGAAGTTGACTATGATGCCAACCTTTTTGTGTCAAAACAAGCGGAAGAGCATTACAAAAACCACGAAACCTTTCGACCCTACATATGCCAACGTGGTTTCGGTCCAATAGAAGATCTCCCGGTGGAATTTCAACAAGAAATTCGAAGCTGCTAATGGGAGCAATTCTATAAATCGCCACCCTCGGGTGAGGTAGCTTTGGTTAAGGAATTTTACACTAACGCTACGGAGGTCGTAGACTACTAAGAAAGAGTTCAAAATCGGCCGATCATCTTCAGTCCTGATTTTATCAATGATCTCTTTGGACTATCGGTACCGAGGTCCACTGGAAGACAAAAACCAACTTTGTATAGGGTCATTAAAAAGATCACATCTGGCGAAGTCAAGTGGAAACACCAGGGACCGAATGTCGCTACCTTCTCCGTGAAATATCTAAATCCAATTCCAAAAATCTGGCACCATTTCATTTGTGGAAGCCTCCTACCAACGTCACATCTTTCATACATTTCAAAGGACATGGCCTTTTTTATCTACAAAATTCAAACCAAAAAAGAAATCAACGTTGGATTCCTGATCTACTTATCGATCATGCATGTTGCGAATTCAGTAAAGGGTGGGCTCCCGTTTCCTTCACTTTTGACCCACATTTTCCGACTAGCTAGAGTGACAGTATCCGGGGAAAACCTGTGCCACCCTATAATTCCACTATATCTGTCAAAGATAAACTGTTTGTGGAAGACTAGGGTGCAAGAGGCAGCTGAGCCCGAGCCTAATGAAGGGGAAGAGCCAACCGACGAGACGAAGGGACCTTTCAAAGCCCGAAATGAAAACTCCCAAGAGAGGGTATATAATAAGCTTCAGATCGTCCTCCAAAACCAATACGAGATTAGTTCTTTCCTAGACCAATATTCGAGGCAGCAAGATCAAGTCCAACGGATGATTTGCGAAGGCCTTGGCCTTAAGATGCGTGAATACCCTCCGATGCCATCCGTGCTGCCACATCTGCTACAGAAACCACACTTTCCTTTCCAAAGAGATGATGGTGATGACTCCTCATTAGGTGAACAGTAGGGAATAAGTCTTATTCCCTAGGTATGTGTTTAACCCATTTTGTTTACATTAACGCTATATGTTTATTGGGTTCACTTATTGTGGAACACTTCTTTTGTTCAAGCATGTATTGGTATGGAATGGATGTTAGTTTAGTGGATGTTCATCCATTTTAATTTTTTGTAGAAAATGATGAACCATTATTATTTTTTTGAACAAAATGCAAAAAAATTTATGTACAAAATTATGTTTATGTATGTATTTTATTATTTTAATGAATGTTTTAGTTTTTAAATTTTTAGTTTAGTTTAATTTAATTTTTGTTTTTGCATGTGTAGTGTTAGATTAATTTATGTATGTTAGTATTAGATTTAGTTTAGAATTGTGTATGTATGAAGTTGTATTTGCATGTTTAGTTGTTGAGTTTATTTGGGCCAAGTCTTGATGATGAGAATTATCCCCTAATTGCATATTGAGGTCGGGAGTAATACCTTCTATGCGTGTTTTGTGTGCTTAACATGTCGATTGGGTAAAAATTATCTCGATCCTAAAATCGCACGACATTTGAACTCAATGTATAATAATCTGAACAATTAAACGTTGATTATTCAATATTAAACTCATGATGGAAAATGAGGAAACTAGAACTTGATTTGGGGGAAAACTTGAGGCGGAATCCTAGATCAGGTAATTCCAGAGACGTGATTTAGGCCGTCATTTTTTCGCTTGAACCTTTGTAGCTAACTTGAAAATTTTCATTCCTTATTTCCCCTGTCGAAGCCAATAACGTAATCAATTCTAAAAACGTTCAAATACTCTTTTCATTTAAATTTTTCCTAACCCAATGTCACTAAGCCTAATTTTCAAAATTGAGTGAAATCAGGTGAGCAGTCAGGTTTCTGATAAATTTTTATTGATTCGGTATTAGTGTATTCACTTGTTACATTCGTATTTCTTTTTTCACGCTCCTAAAACAAGTTTGGGGGTGTGTTTCTATCATTTCTTTTTACATATTCCTAAAATTTTATAAATTCGAATAAGTTTGGGGGTGTGTTTCTCTAACTTCTTTTTACACGCTCCTAAAACTGTAATAATTCGAATTAAATTAGGAATGTGTCTTTAAAAAAAACCTATATGAATATAGTTTTTATTCTCATTTATTTTGACAAGTGAATACACACGATCTTCGTTTCTTATTCAGAGTTGTATTCTAAGAATGGGGGGTCATGAGAGAGGATAGCGACAAGCGATTTTACCTCAGGTATCATTCAATTAAAACGATTATCTATTTTCAATTCCAATGATACCCGTGGTCATTCTCCCAAGCCAAACCAAGCCCTGTTGATCTCTGTGAATATCAGCCTACATTAGTGGATAGTAGACTCTAATCAAGCATATGGTTTTCCTGAATCTTTCAACAGTTTAAGTTATGAGCTTAACGATTAAATAATCTAGTCCGGTATTTGAATAGTTACACATTTGAGTTCTCACACAGACACTTTAAATGGATCTAGAATGATTTTTATTGATATTGATCGTTGAAATTCTAGAACACCAGTTAGTGTGGGTTACTTCCCGAACTTGATCAGATTTAGGGATATTGAGGGAGGAACAAATTGGTCCTTTCGATTGAACTTTATATTTACATGCATATACTTCTTTTGTGTTTAAGTTTTTCATTTTTAGTTGGTTAGTTCATTAGTTAGTTTAGTTTAGTGTTAGTGTTTTGCTCGAGAACTAGCAAAATTCTAAGTTTGGGGGTATTGATAGGTGTAAAATACCTACCTATTTTGAAACCGAATTTGTTAGTTTTTTAGCGTATTAGTTATTTTTAATTTTGTTTTAGTTTGTTTTAGGGTAAAACAGGTTAAAGGACGTTAACGAGCAATAAACAAGCAAAAACGGTGGAGAAACAGTGAACAAAACGCGAAGAACAAGGTGTCGGTGCATGAAGACCACTGCCTAGGCAGAAAAGAGACAGAAAGTTGGAGTGTTGAAGTGTTGAACCACCGCCTAGGCGAAATAACATTAGAATGTTGTGCCAGCAGTCACCGCCTAGGTGGAGAAACCACCGCCTAGGCGAAGATCCGACAGAAGCTTAACCGACTCAACCACCGCCTAGGTGGTGACACTCTACACAGAAATATATATTTTTTAGATATTTTGAAGATATTTTTCAAACCTTGCTTTTTAACCCTTTTCTCCCCCAATTGTTAAAAAAGCCCCGATCATATTTTAAGAGCTCCTTTCACCTTAGTTAGGATTAGATAATTTAGGAAGTAGATTAGATTAGTTTTAGGAAGTGTTCTTGGCCAATTCTTGAAGAGCTAAAAGAGGAAGTTCATCAATGGAGAAGAGGAAGCCCGGGAGGATTGTTCTTTGGCGAAAGTGGACTTCTCCACTTTAAGATTTGGCTTTTCTTTCCTTGTTTCCATCTTTGTACTTAATGTTTATTATTGATATTGATGATATCCTATTGATTTAATATTTTAATGGCTAAGATCATGTTAGTTTAATTAGAGATTAGTTAGGGTTAGATGTAATTCATGTAAATACTCGTTTGGTTTAATATATGTTTCTTTAACGGTTATTGCTTTTAAATCCGATTGTGTTTATCATTTGATGATGATCTTGGTATGCTTGTAATGGTATTAGGGTTGGATTTTAGAATCTAGGGTTTGACACTCGGAAGAGGTAACCCTGGATTCAGACTAGGGTAAACACATCGTTACGATCTAACGACCCAGGAGGGCGTTAGTTAGTGTGCAATCGATGACGTTAGGTCAAGACTCACGCAGCCTAAAGTCGTTAATACATTGAGGGGACCTCTTCGTTGACAAGAAGTCGCGTATTCCCTCATCTTACACTCGGAAGAGGTGGCGGAAGAGTTTACGAACCGAGATTGTCGGATACCTAAACTCCGTTATTGTTAACTAAATGAAATCAAATATGTATTAAGTGAATGAAATCAATCCCTAGTTAATCAACTTAGTTAGGATTAACCCACTAATTATAGTTTAGCTTAGTTTAATTTTAAATCATTTCTTTAATCATCAGGATAATATGAGACTACGTAAATTACGGTATTCAATTATTCACACTTTTTCCTGTGGGAACGATATCCGATCTTCAAAGATTCATTATATTAAAACTTAGACCTTGTATACTTGTGAGAGTAAGTAGTGGTGTATTTCACGCGTTACCACCTACGTACCTTAGCATTTCACCGAGGATCAGGTTTAGCGTAGTTCACTTTCGCCCCTTTTAGGGAAAAAATGTATACCTAGACGCTCATTTAGAGCTTCTGAAATTTCAACAATAAGAGTTTCTAATTTGATCCATAAGGTAAGAAGTCCTAGTGATAGGAAAATCCATGCTTCTAGGCCCTTTGAGATCCCTATAACTAGACAAGAAAAACACATAGAACACAAAAATTTAGTCTGAAAAACTTGTCACCCTTGACGACTCGCAATTTCATTCCCCCTTTTTCCGTCGCAATCTCTCATTTGATGCCGCTTGACTTTCTCGAGACAGTATCGGGAGATTCTTCCATCTCATCCTTCCGTCAATTTTAGAGATGCACTTTCTAGAGATTTTCTCCGGGTTGCTGGCGAGGTCTGGTTTTGGATAACATCTCTATCAACTTTTATTTCTCTACACCCGCTAATTCTCACTTTCTCTCTTCTGCTAGGCATCCTCAATATTAGGAGAATCATATACTGCTTGCTTTGTATTTCTCAAATCCTGCAAAACTGATTTAGCCAAATATGGAAAAATGTGTAAAACCTCACCCCAAACAGGTATTTTTATCAATAGATATGTTGACTGCGAGATTTCAAACCAGATTGTCTGACAAGTATGATTTCAATGCAAATTTGAGCTATATTTGATTTTCCTTTTCACAAATTCCAACTCTGCTCAAATCCATCAAGTTCTGAACACGAAAAGTTTTACGGTCAATGAAAGTCGGCTGTAGTGGAAATTCCAAAAATGCCCCCCCTGAGCGATTTTTTTTTTTTTTTTTTTTTTTTTTACAAATAATCCCAAATTGACATAAACTTACTTGGAAAAGAAATATCTTTATTAGGCAAAGTATTTCTTTATAGAATCCGAGTTTAGAGGCTCGAGAAATATATCACCATCTATTTCCTAGAGAATCAACGCTCCACTGCTCAAAGCTTTGTGAACAACAAGAAGACCTTCCCAATTTGAGGCAAACTTACCCTTAGCTCCATTTTGGAAAGGAAAGATTTTCTTCAATACCAATTCACCGGCCCTGAAGATTTTGGGGCGTACCCACTTATCATGAGCTCTGGTAATTCTCTGTCTATAACATTGCCAGTGGTATATCGCTGTTAGCCGTTTCTCGTCGATTAAACAAAGTTGGTCCAATCTCTGTTGTACTCATTCAGTTTTCTCAAGCTCGGCCTCCATGAGCACTCGCAGAGATAGAATTTCCACCTCAGCCGGTACTACCGCCTCTGTGCCGTAGACTAAAGAGTAGGGGGTTGCCCCTGTTAAAGTACGAACTGAAGTCCGGTAAGCCTTCAAAGCATACGGCAACATATCATCCCACTCTTTATAGTTATCAATCATTTTTCAGAGGATTTTCTTTATATTCTTATTGGCGGCTTCCACTGCTACATTCATCTTTGGAAGGTAAGGCACCGAGTTTATATGCTCAATCTTGAATTGCTGATATATTTCCTGTATTTTCGAGCCCTTTAGGTTTTTGGCGTTGTCGGTTATTAGTGCTTGTGGCAAACCGTATCATGACACAATATTTTCTTTGATGAACCGAGCTACTATCCTTTGAGTCACTCGAGCCAAGGAAATAGCTTCTACCCACTTGGTAAAATAATCAATCGCCACCAGGATAAAGCGATGACTACTCGGCGCCTTTGGGGTAACTTCTCCAATAACGTCCATACCCCATATTGAGAAGGTCCATGGGGCTTCCAAGCAATGAAATTGCAAAATTGAGATATATATTTGATCACCATGAATCTGACACTTATGGCATCTTCGAACAAACTGCACACAGTCACTTTCCATCGTTAGCCAAAAATGACCGGTCCCCAGGATCTTCTTTGCGAGCATGAAGCCGCTCATGTGAGGTCCACATATACCACCATGGACCTCTTTCATCGACTGGATGAACTCTTCGACTCCAACACATCTCAACAGGCCCATGTCAGGTGAGCGTTTGTATAGTGTCTTTCGATCAATACTCGATGCCCCTTCCGGATACTCCCAATTTTTCAGGAAGTTCTTTATGTCATGGTACCACAGGTCTTTGGCTGGTTCGAATTCAAGCTGGCAATAGTGGGTCGGTCGGTGCTGAACTCGGATTACCACTGGAATGATATCATCCATCTCCCGAGTGATAGAGATCATAAACGCCAAGGTAGCTAAGGCATCGGCAAAGTCATTCTTAAGCCTCGGTATGCTTTCAAATTCGATCGTCGTAAATCGCTTGCACAACTCAATAAGGTGATTGTTATAGGCTATCAAGGTCGGATTTCTCATGGCATACTTATTCGTCACCTGATTGATTATCAGCTCAGAATCTCCAAACACTAGTAATTCTTTGATTTTCATGTCGACAGCCAACTGGAGTCCCAAAATACATGCTTCGTACTCAGCTCGGTTATTGGTGCTTTGAAACTTCAACTTGGAAGCCACCGAATAATGTTGTTTACTCGAAAAAACCAGAACAACTCCGATTCCGGCCCCTCGAGAGTTTACTGCTCCATTGAAATATATTTTCCAAACTGTTTCCTTATCTTCTTCATCTACCGCATGAATCGACTTGTCAGGGAATAGCGTTTCAAGAGACTGGTGATCCGTTTGAGCTGGATAACTAGCCAACTGATCTGCTATCGCCTGACCCTTCACTGACTTTTGGGTCTTGTAGACGATATCGAACTCCGTTAGTAGCATCTACCATTTTTCAACTTTTTCTGATAGAATCGGCTTCTCGAAGATGTACTTTAAGGGATCCATCCTGGCTATCAAGTAGGTAGTCAGTGGCAGCATGTAATGGCGCAGTCTTTAAGTAGACCAGGCCAATACACAACAGGTCCTCTCCAGCAAGGTGTAATTTTTCTCATACTTTGTGAAGTGCTTGCTGAGGTAGTAGATGTCTTGCTCCTTCTTTCAAGATTTATCGAGTTGCCCAAGAATAGCGCTCATAGAGGAATCAAGAACTGACAATACAGCAACAATGGAACCCTCTCCCGAGGCGGCACTAGAACTGGAGGGTTGGTTAGATAGGATTTAATCTTCTCCAAGGCATTCTGACAATCTATATTCCATCGCCCGTCACTTTCTTTTCGAAGTAGGTTGAAGATTGGCTCACAAGTGGCAATGAGTTAGAAGATGAATCGGGCTATGAAATTTAATCAGCCCAGAAAACCTCAGATTTCTTTCTCATTTTTCAGTGGTGGCATCTCACGAATGGCCTTCGTCTTTGCAGGATCAATCTCAATTCTATGGCGATTTACCATGAAACCAAGAAGTTTTCCAGAAGTCACCCCGAAAGCGCATTTTGCTGGATTGAGCTTGAGTTGATATTTTTGAAGTCTGTCAAACATCTTTTTCAAATGGCAGAGATGATCTTCGTCTTCTTGAGATTTAACGATCATGTCATCGACATATACCTCTATCTCCTTGTGCATCATATCATAAAAGAGGGTTGCCATTGCTCTTTGGTACGTTGCCCCAGCATTTTTGAGACCGAAAGGCATCGCCCTATAGCAAAAGACTCCCCATGGTATAGTGAAGGTTATCTTTTCTCGATCTTCCTCATCCATCAGAATTTGATTATATCCAAAGAATCCATCGATGAAAGAATAGAATTTTTGCCCTGCAGTGTTGTCGATGATGATATGAATGTTTGGCAGCAGAAAATTATCTTTCGGACTTGCCCGGTTGAGATCACGATAATCCACGTAGACTCTGATTTTTCTCGAGGATTTTAGCACTGGAATGACATTTGAGAGCCATTCACTGTAGTTACAAACTTCAATAATTCGGGCATTGAATTGCTTCACGATCTCCTCCTTGACCTCGAGGCTGACAGCAGGCCTCAGCTTTCTCAATTTTTGTTTGACTGGTATACTCCCAGGCTTTAGTGGCAGCTTATGGGTCACGATACTCTTGTCCAGTCCTACCATGTCATCGTAGGACCAGGAAAAAGTATCTTGGTAGGCAACTAAGAGCGTTGTCATCTCTTTCTTTTCCAGAGCCATGAGAGCTGATCCAATCTTTACTTCCTTCAACTCTTCCAGGGTCCCCAAGTTTATCAACTCAGTCTCATCATTACTGGGAATCGTCTTATTCTCAAATTCCGTAAAATCTTTTTGGATCTCACCATCGTCTGGCTGGCAAGAGTTATCTTTTGTTTCCACTCCCATCAGGTTATGGTCAGATTCTGCATTGAAATCATACTTATCGTACTCTAGCTCAGTTATATCACATGCATCATACACTGGTAACTTAGGCATCCTAAAAGCATAAAGTTTAAACATTTAAACCAAATGTTGGATAAAACAGAATTGCATTCATTAAATATAAAAAGCCATTACAAAGAAAAAATATCTTTCTATCCAAAAGGCTAGTTGAATGGAAAGGTGAGTACAGAAACTTTTCCCAATTTACCAAAACGCCCGGCGAACCAGGAGGGAACAAGAATCCCAATTCTGTAATTTTTCACCCCCCTTTGATTCGAATAACAGATCCATGACTTGGTCTTGCCTCCTTTTCCACGATTACGTTCACAGCTTCCTCGATCATCACTTTCTTAGGGTGCAACTCGAATCCTATAGCCTCTTCCCCTTTGTTAATGGTTTCTACTGGATAGGGAAAAGTGGCCCGGATATGTGGAATTTTCATCGACTGGTTGTCTGAGGATCCATCCCTCTTCTTTCGAAAGAACTTTTCTCTGTTTTCTTTTTTCGACTCGTATCCCAATCCGAATCTCGCCCTCTTCTCCTTGACTTCTATCGGTTCTGTAATTCCATCAAGATTCTTGCCCAATCCTTTCCAAGGAATACAACCCAGGGACTTCATTTCTTTAGCAACGAAGGCTACAGTATTAGACAGTAATGGTGTCATCTCGTGTCCTCCTTCTTTCACAAAGGTAGCATTTGCGACGTCGAACACGTGATAAGAGGCTTCAATCTTCTCTTTTTCCTCGTCTATTAATGGGACATACCGGCATATCACTTGACGAAAAGGTATGATATCTGAATCAACCTTGATCACATACAGTGTGTCATTAACGATAAACTTGATCTTCTGGTATAGAGACGAAGGCACTGCCCCAGCATTATGGATCCACGGCCTCCCCAACAACAGGTTGTATGAAGCAGGTATGTCGAGTACTTAGAACTTCACATTGAACTGTATCGAGTCAATTTCAATTGGCAGGTCAATCTCTCCAACGCTATCTATTTTAGCCCCATCGAATGCTCTGATAACTATCTTTGACGATCGAATCAGTGACAAATCTATTCCCATTTCTTCCAGCGTCGATAAAGGGCAAATATTCAGTGCCGATCCATTACCAATCAGCACCCAAGCTATAAACATTCCATGGCTTTCAACCATGATATTCAAAGACTTGTTGTGACTTGTTCCGTCTTTGTCCATCTCGTCATCTATGAAAGTGATGGTGTTAGATCCTAGGACTTGTTCGACCAGAGTGACAAACTTTTCCAGAGGGATCGTGCTAGGCAAGTGGGCTTCATTTAGGACTTTCAGCAGTGCCTGACTGTGTACTTCTGAGGACAGGAGTAGTGAGAGCATCAAGATTTGCGCCGGCACTTTGCTGAGTTGCTCCACTATCTTGTATTCTGAATTCTTCATTACCTTTAGGAAGTCGTGAACCTCCTGTTCTGACACCGACTTTTTTAGAGCTCCTTTTGGTTCCCTCACAGGAACCCTGATCAAATCTTGTAGCGTGTACACCCTTCCAAACTGAGTGATTCCACCAGTTTCTCCTGCTGAGATTGGCGATTCTTCTTCTTCTCCTGTTTTAGCGATGATCTCGTAATTCCATGGGACCTTATTAAGATTTTCCACTGGCTTTTGGATCAGGAAAGACAGAACTAGATATCGATCACATCAACTTCTTCTTCGACCTCCTCTGTGAAAATTAGATTGACGCCACTTCTTGAGGGGGCGTGTTCAGGCAGCGGATTTTGCTGACAGTTTGGCGTACTAGCCTCAAGTTTTTTAGAAAACGATGGCTTATGTCCGTATAAACTCCCGGATCTTGTCCTTTAACTGAAAACACCATTCAGTCTCATGTTCTCTGGTTCCTGAGTGGTATTCACAGAAAACATTTGAAGAAGCTACTTTACTCCCAGGTTTAACTTCGTAGAATGGAAGGGGTGTCAGCATCCCCTGCTTCAAACAACTCCGGTATAACTCGGTGATTGAGATCGGAAGGTCTAGTAGCTATTTGTCATTGTTACAAAAGTTTTCCCCAGTAGCACGAGGTAGAGAGCCTTGGTGGTATTGGGTTCCCTGCCTTAGGGTGTGGTTAGGAATTTGAGGTGGGGTGTTCGGGTTTGGTTGATATGTATGGTAAGAGGGTACTTGGTAGGCTTGGGGATAATATTGGGGAGTATGGTTTTGGTAAGGAGGAGGTACGTTCTGGTAATAGCAGGGACGACTTTGGGAATAGGATTGGTTCCGGGGGTAATGTTGGTTTTGGCAATTTTGAGGAGGGTAGTTGAGATATTGGTTGTTCTGGTTCGGGTAGATTTGGGGATAGGAATATTGGGGGTAGTCATGGTGATGGGTTTGTTGGAGGGAAACGACAACGGCTACCTCACTCTCCTTCTTTTTTGGCGAGGCTAACCTTCTAGTCGGATCGGGCGAGGCCCCTTCAATCTTTCCATTTCTTATTCCTTCTTCTGTTACCCCGGCTTGCTTGATCGCGTCGTCGAATGATGTTACTGCTATACTTGAGAGATCTCGATAGAACAAAGATGTCTGGATTGATTTGAATATCTCCAACTGAGCCTCTTCGTTCAACCTGGGGACAACTTTGGCAACCTCCTTCCTCTAGCGGGCAGTATACCTTCAGAAGCTTTCATATTTTCTCTTCAGTATCTGGTAGTGGGTATTACGGTCTGGTGCGGTATCTTTATTGTACACATATTGTTCATAGAAGGACACTACCAGATCCTTGAACGTCTTAATCAGTACCAAGTCCAAGGTCATATACCAACTGAGAGTCGGTCCTTTCAACGATCGTCGGAATATTTTCAGGCAAAGGTCTTCGTTCCGAGCATGAACTCCCAACTCTTCCTTGTAGATACTGACATGCCATTCTGGGGGGCCAGTACCGTCATACTTTGTGAATTCCGAAACTACGAAGTTTTCCGGATACACCACCCGGGGTGGTGCTGACAGCTCTTTGTACGCCGCTTTTCTAGATGGCTTCTTTATTTTTAGTTCTTCTATGGTTTTCTCCAATTCATCCATTTTTAGAACCCAGGATGGAGGGGGTTCGTCTTCATTTCTGTTTGCAATTTCAACGACCGGGGCCAGTTGATTAGCATTCGGATCATTAGATGGAGCAACAACCCTCTCCAGGTGGATGAAGATCTGGGTTGCAAGAGGGGCCGAACCTTCGGGTAGAGCTTGATAGATATGCTCCTGGCTGGGGTATACTAATGCTCCATAGGAAAAAGAATGAGGGCCCATCTGGGGTCCATAGTAGACTGATCCCGCGAAGTTCGGGCTAGCATGGTTTGGATTTGGCATGAAGTTCTCCAACTTGGTACTCAGAGGATTTCTATTTGGTGATTCAGTCACGAGAGTTCCGCTAGACGGAGGAACAGGCGCCCCCTGAGGCCGGCTAAGTTCGTTGATCCTTTCCCTCAACATGTCAATAGTTTCCTGCATACGAGTCATCTGGGCTGTACGGGGAGATTTAGGATTGCTTTCTGATGTCATCCTAGAGTGAGTCTAGGCCCGACTGCGAGTAAAGACCGGACTTCGAATGGGGGGAACTGGAATTGCCTTTCTGGGACAATTTTCCTGTCTCGTCCTGTTCTTACAACAAATCCATTTATTAGTCCACGTGAGTCTTAGGTAGTCCTAAAACCTATCCGAGTTCAAAGTTTTCAATTCCAATAACGACCGATCAAAATAGATAATGATTTATGAAAATTATTTTGTAGCTTAATCGGTATTGGAAACTTCGAACTCATTTGGTTTTTAAGACTTCCTAAGACATCATCAATCCATCAAGTGTGAAACCCCTATCTTGCATCATAGAATCCCAAAGGGATAATATGGATACAAGATGACTGTACTTGTATCGGAAGGTTTACAACAATATAAAAGTCTGAGTGAAAAGAAAAGAAGTAAACATCACAACTTATTTAAAAAAAAAAAAGATAGCAAAATAAAATATAACATTCAGACATGAAATGGTAGGACTTATTTGGACATATTAGGCTCGACCCTTTAAACACTCCCCAGCGGAGTCGCCAGCTGACGCACGCTGATTTTCTAAAGAAATTAAAATAAATATACAAGTGTAAAAATGAGAAGGGGTTTTCTTAAAAAAAAAAAAAAAAAAAACGTCGGTTTTCTCATAAAAATACTTAAGCCAATTTTTAAAGAAGGAGTCGCCACCTAGCATTGAGTTTTAAATGGTGTACTAGGTCACCGAATTTTTCTTTTTTGAAAACAAATTAAAAAAAATGGCTTAAGTACGATTTTGACTCCAAAAATAACATGGTCCGCCCAGAGATTTGTTTTAAAGGGTTCGGGGGTCAGTTACGCTCGGGAAAGGTGTTAGGCACCCCAAGACGCCCATCCAAAGACGGTACCTTATCCAATTAAGTCCAATTAAAATTTAAATCCGAATGTTTTTATTTTATTTTGAAATCATTTCCTTCTAAAAAAGAAAATCTTTTTGTATTTTTTTTTTATATATTATCAAAGAATTTATATATTGAGGGGATAATTCCCTTCTAAGCCACTCAAATAGAAGACAGGAAAATTCATCCACGATTTGACAGCAACATTAAATTTAGCAAAAACAATAAAAAATAAAAAAATAAACACACACACTCACACACATCGAGGGAAATATTCTCCCTTCTGAACTTAAACCACTCCAATAGAAGGTCGGGAGTTTTCCACCTCATCTTGTCAACACATTATATTTAACACATGTTAAAGAAACACACGCACACGCACACGCACTCACATGGATCGAGGGGAGTAATCTCCCTTCTAAACCTAAACCACTCTAATGGAAGGTCGGAAGTTTTCCACCTCGTATTGTTAACATATTTTATTTAACACAAATTAAAGAAACACACGCACACACACACTCACACGCATCGAGGGGAATAATTTTCCTTCTAAACCTAAACCGCTCCAATGGAAGGTCAGGAGTTTTCCACCTCGTATTGTTAACATATTTTATTTGTCATAAATTAAAGAAACACACGCACACGCACACTCACACTCACACGCATCGAGGAGTGTAATTTCCCTTCTAAACTTAAACCGCTCCAATGGAAGGTCAGGAGTTTTTCACCTCGTTTTATCTACACATTAAATAATTCACAAGTTTCTATATATATATGCGTGTGTGTGTGTGTGTGTGTGTGTGTGTGTATAATTTACAAAATAAAATTTTAATATAATAACGACTTAATGCATAAGTAAGATTTACAAAAGATAGAAGTTTCAACCTTAACTTAGATATTTTTTTTTTCTTCCTTTCTCTTTTTCTTTTTCTTCAAAAAATAAAAAAAATATATATTTTCTCCCAATATTTCTCTCAAAAAAAAAATTCTCTTCAAAATTCTTCCCCTAATAAGAACTCTTATCAAAAAATTTCTTCCTCATAATAACTCTTCTCCAAAATTTTCTCCCCCCAAATCCTCCCAAAAAAAAAATCCCCCTACAAAATGAAAATGAGCCTTCTATTTATAGATTCTGAAACGGTAAAATGGGGGAAAAAAATGCAGTTCACTATTCACATGGTTTACTATTCACTCGAGAGATATTGTTCACGATCATGCGGACTATTCACGATCACGCGGTTACTGTTCACGATCATGTGAGTACTATTTACGATCACACGATTACTATTCACGCATGCAGATACTATTCACGATCACTGTTCATGCATGTGGATACTATTCACGATCACTATTCATGCATGCGTTTGGTTTGTGTTTATTTATTTTGTTTTTTCCTGATTTGCTCCAAACAAAAGATATTTTGTTTCTTTTCTTTTTTCTTATTTTTTTGCATTTTTTGAAATAAAATAAAATAAAACAAAGGGAAATAAAACAAAGTTAATTATAAAATAAAATATAATTTTTTTATGGGGTGGTCAAAATGTCTTGTCTACAATGATGGACATGTTTTTCTTCCACAGAAATGGATTACTGTTCTTAGGACCTAATGGCAACAATATCCTTTTTTTTTTTCCTCAAGAGATGAATTATCATTCTTAGGGCTTGAGGAAGAGTCTAAGACTTATTTAATTTAATGATGTCTACTAAGGGTAAATTTATTTTGATAGTCTAACTAGTGAACCCTAGGTGGCCTTTTTTAAGGCTTTTTGAACCTAAACGAAATGTCTTCCTATTGGTGCATAATTCTTACTGTATAGGATTTATGAGAAATGACACTATGCTTAGGACGTGATATGCCTCTCCTAGGGAACTGTGACCTAGGATATGTTTACGATTTAGATCACACAGTCCTTATTTGATTGGGTAACAACACTTTCTTATGTTTTGGTAGTTTAGCATGATTTCACATGATCAAGGTTGATTCTTTCTCGTTGTCTTAGCGGATGAACTTTAGATAGACTCGTTTAGCAAAGCTATGATTATCTACTTATTCTAAGACGAGATTTTATTTAAGGCGAATATATTTGTGATTTGATTATAATGATTTTTAAGTGGATTATTATGGATTACAGAGGAAGTGGGCATTATATTTTGATGTTTATGTTTTGATGATTTATGGGGTTAAGTGAAATAATAATTTTTGTTCCTTTTGTTCCTTCCTGCATCTTGCTTTGTATTCAAATTTTTGAAAATGTTTTTTCGACGCTGAAAAAGCTAGCAATGCATGGGATAGATCAAGAATTCTTACACGGGTTATTATGCCTCTACTTATCCTAGAATATTATTCTGTATACCTAGCATAATGGTAATATAAATTGTTGTACAGAAATTAAAATGACATCTCTCTCCAAGATAAGTGTCCGAAGTAGAACAGTGTCCTCTATCCTAGGCTCACTATATATGATTTTGGATTTTCTTCTAGTGTATCCTAAAAAAGCTCAATTCCCAGACCTTTAAACCTCCGGCATCCTCCCCGGGGGAACATTCATCTTTGGCTGGTGGTTCGAGTGAGATGAGGTTCATAGTCGGATCCCGAGGGATGTATCCCCCAGCCTTTCTTCTATTAACTTCTCTCTCTAACCTAAGGGTTTTCAGGTCTTAGATCAGCATCATGACCTCACCGACTTCATCCCCTACTACTGGCGTCTTGATAGGTTGAATTTACCAATATATTTCTAAGCCAAATATGGTAGTTTTCAAGTATTCTTGTAGTGTTTTAATTCATTTTTATTTGTTTTTATATAAATCAGGTGTAGGGATGAAAACAGTTGAAAATCAAGCAAATCGATAGGATGTCGATGGAGAAACGTTGAAAAATATAAAAAAAAAAAACTGCGGCCTCATCGTTGTAGCGCTATTATTACAGGGCCACTAGCCCTTGATCGCTGTAGCAATGGCCTTTATCGCTGAAGCGATCAAAGGTCAGTGGACCTTCTACCTATCCATCGCTACAATGATGAAAGGGAAAAAGCCCTACTAACTTCCCATCACTACAACGATGCCCTCCATCGCTGCAGCGATCAAGCAATAGCTGGCAAAGATATTTTTAGGATATTTTTTGCCCCTATTTGTATCCACCCACTTCCAACCTTTCAAAAGACATTTTTTAGACTAAGTAGAAGCCCTAGATCATACCTAAGAGAGGAGAGCACATTTAGAGATGAGAAAACGATCTTGGAGCGATTTTTACAGAAGTAGAACCATCCACTTTACAGATTTTTCATTCCTTCTTTGTATCCATACTTTTTTGATTGATTTATGATGTTATTCTCATGTTTTAATAAATATTCGGTTATGATCATGTGTGGCTAAGTAGTTATTATCTAGGTATTGATTAGTTTATGAACACGCATGTTTGAGTGAATCCGTGTTTTGTTAACGGTTGTTCATCTATATCCGATTGTGTTTACCATTTTATTACATCCATAGTATGCTTTGTAAGGTATTATGGTTAGTTTGAGACTACGAAGTTTAACACTCAAGAGAGGTAACCCCGGATTCGGACTAGGGTTAAACACAACACGACGTTTTAATGTTTTGGAAGATTATTAGAATGTGTGTAGTCTGTGAGGTTGGGTCAAGACTCATGTACTCGTTTAGACACTAGATAGGGATATCGGTGTTGACACGAGTGCATATTCTCTCACTTTACATTCGGGAGAGGTAGTGACTGAGTTTACAATACCTAGATTATCAGATATATTGAACACCGTTAATGTAAACTAGACTAAATCAAACATATATTAGTGAACAAAATTAATTCCTAGATAATCCATTTTCATAGAAGTAATTCCAAGTTTTTAGATTTAATTAGTTTTGAATTAGTAAACACATTTCAAATCTTGAAACGTCTAGATAATATTAAGTTATGTCAATTGTAGTACTTAACTAATCCTACGACAAATCCCAGTGGACGACACTCAATCTTTAGATCCATTTTATTAAAACTTGACCTCATGCACTTGTGAGTAAAATCAAAGCGTTAAAATATAGCAAACACCTCTCTATCCCTAAGAGGGTTACGACTTGGGTTTTCATCAATGATATGCAATGCAAAGTGATTACTCATGCATTAGAGAAAGTATGCAGTAATATAAATACAGAAATGTAAAAACAATATTCAAATGCGGTATTTAAAGAAAGTAAATGCAAATGCAGTAAATAAAGACAGTAAATATGTATACATGTTGATATATACATATGAAATGACATGCTTACTATTGTTTTGTTATTATTATTATTGTTATTGTTACTGTTATTGTTGTTACTATTACGCTTTTGGTAGGGAATGGTTTATGCGTGAAATTAAAGACATAATACTTGGATGTTATTAAATAGTGAATATGGATTTAGACTCCAACTAGGCCTGACTCTCATATAAAATTGCCCAACAGATTCGCCAGTAGACGCACCCCGAATTTTGATAGAGGAAGAAGTAGAGAATCAGGAAGAGGGTGAAAACAAGTTTCACCCCTTCCTCTCTAAGTCGCCCAAATCTGTTCATTTTGAAAATCGTTTTTCAAGGGATTTTCTATGTGTCCATTTTGAAAAACTTCTTGTGCCGAGATTTTTGTTAAAAATTGAGTCACCACCTAGCATGGGGTTAAATAGTGTGATAGGTCACTAGGATTTTGGAAATTCATTTTTCCTTTTGAAATGGCCCATGTTTTAACTTCCATAGGTCTATGTACCAAAGATATTCTTTACGTTTGGGAGTCAGTTATGCTTGGGGAAGGTGTTAGACACCCCAAGACATTATTCCAAAGATAGTACCTCAATCTAAATAGATATTCGCTATTAAACACTATCCAAGTAGTTTTCTTTGATTTACTTAAAATAATAACTCCCATTTTTAATGTTTTTGTTCATTTTATATATTTTTGACATAATTTAATGGAAAGCAGATAAATACTGCAACTACTACTAGTCAGCGACTCCCAATAACAGTTTATATACATACAAATATATGAATATGCAAGCTATACTAAATGAAACGCAAACTAAGATTAAATTGTTTGGATATGCGACCAAACCCGTACGTGGGTTGCCTACGTATCTCAAATGAGAATCAGGTCATCATGTAGTTCGTTCTAGTTAGGGTAAAAGATATGGTTTGTTATTAGATGTGTGACCAAACCCTTATGGGTTGCCTACGTACTTTGGGTGGTTACCAAAGATCAGGTCAGACGTAGTTCATTCTTGTCTCATTGAAAACTAAACTCATTATTAGAGGTGTGATCGAACCCTTATAGGCTACCTATATACTTTGGGTGGTTAGCAAAGATCAGGTCGAACGTAGTTAAGTTTTGTTGCATTTAAAAAAGTTGGGTTGTTTTTGTTTAAGGCTGAGTTAATTTTAGTTAAAGACTGGTTTGTTTAGTTTGTTTTGGTTGATTATCAATTAGTTTTGGTAGTGACCAACCTGAATCACAACCTTAATTAGCTATTATTAACAATTCTTAGTGTTGTGAACAACCTGAATCACAACCCTAATTAGGTTTATTAACAGTTTTTAGAGTTGTGAACAACCTGAATCACAACCCTAATATATACATAACAATCCTTTGATTTTGTCAAGAACCTTAAACAAACTCCTTTGTTTTGGTTATTTTAGTGTTAGTGTGTGAGTTGTTAGTTAACAGTGAAAAGAAATAAGATGTTCTTGGAGGGAATCATATAGCCTATGCACAACTCATGGTGTGATAGAATTTTTATTTGAATCCTCGCATGTTCTTAACATATTGTCGAATGATTTGATATTTTTGAATGTTTTTTAATTTTCTTGAGATGCTTGAAGTGGTTTTGTATGATTTGACCCTAGTTTGGTTGTTATAGTTAAAATTAGGTGTTTATTTGATGTTCTTGACAAAATCAAAAGTTTGTTTGGTTGTTTTATGGGTTTTATGTGTTATGTGCATAAAAGTAAGTGTATTATCTACATGATCTTACTACATACAAGTAATATATACAAGATTAACCAAAAGATCATAGCATGTTTTATAGGAACATAAGTATTTAGGGGATGTGGTTGTCCCTAAGTGTTTACCTCATTTTCCTCCTTGATCTTCTTGGTCGGTGGTTGATCGGTGGTCGTTGATTTCTCGAGTTCTTCGCCAAGAACCCAAGAACACCCTACTTAGGGGATGTGGTCATCCCTAAGTAGCTAACCTCATTTCTTTCATAACTCATCTTGGCTTAGTGTTGATTGGTGATCGTCGATCCTTAGAGTTATTGTTATAAGAACTTCAAGAACACCTTCCATGACTAGATTTCAGTAGAATAATGATGTATTATTTGAGAAATATGCTTGAGAGACCTAGGACCTAAGAGAGTTGCTCGAGTTTAGAGGCCTTCAAAATTTTTCAAAAATGAGAGGGGTGGCCATTAGCCAATGTGCTGGCTAATCCAGGTTGTTCCCTAGGTAGTGTTTGGCCTAGGGGACTGTTTTTCTTGCTTTGGTTTTGTTTGGCTTGGAACAAATTTAGGATGGGAAGTGGGATTCTCAAAGATTTGGTAATGATTGGCAATCATTACCAATCATTTGCTCTCTTCCAATCAAAATTCTTGTACATGGGTGCATTTATGACTTGATGTGATGGATCCGATTTGGTTTAGGGGTTAAGTATCGGTTAGATCTACTATTTCAGTTTGGTCATCATAAATGCATCCAAGGTTCATTGTATCTAGTCCGTAGGTGTCACTTTGTATTTAATACAAGATTATGAGTCATAACTTGGAGGGCACTCCTAGGGTTGGGTTTGGATGGAATCGGGTTAACTTGGCTTGTAATCATCAATTGATTTCCAAATCTCCTAGTTACACTAAGATATTTTGGTGAAAATATCTAGGTTCAACGTATCCACCTCTTCCATGTCATCCCAAATAATTTAATGCTTCATGGGAATTGCTTGGAGGCCACACATCTGGTTTGGTTTGATAATGGGTCTTCACGATTCAAGGTTTTTAGTTGGTTCTAAGATATTTTGCTTAAGATATCTAGATACCTTGAATGTGTTTTTGACAAGTCATCCCAAACATTTAATTCTTGATGGTATGGTCATTCAATGCTCATTGAATGCATTACTTACGTGGCAAACCGAATCCGTTTAGTTTTGATAATGGTTAGTTGTACCCTAAGTATCTTGGTTCCCTTCCTTAGCCATTTGGTAGGCAACTTATAGGAAGTTTCCTTGCTCATTATAATGCTTCATTTTTGGGCCTTAAATAATGTCTAGGCTCTTGATTGCTTGAGCCTTTGGTGGTTTGTCAAGACTACTTCGATTTGGTGAAAATCCAAGTCAAGCCCAAATCTTTAATCACCTTGTGATTTAGGGTTTTGTCATGACCTTTCAAATCCTTGAATAAGGTGTCTTGGATTGTTTCTTGGTACTATTTTATGTGGTATGCATGAAATAAGTAATTGTTTTTTGTGTTAAATATACAATATTCAGAGGTTGTAAATGTTTCAAGGTCAAGGTGGATAACTGAGTTAATTGTTTGAAGTGTCTTATAATTTAAGGGTAGTGACTAAGATTTATCTATACTAAAGATGACTTGGTGAAAATCAAACTTTAGTAAGTCATTTTATACCTCTTAAAATTATGGGAATTTTGACTTTGACCCGAAACTTAAACATAGTTGTATTTTGTCAAATTCAACATTTTTGCATTTTGGTCATGTTTTTTGGTTGTTTTTGTATAGTATATAATGTGATCTCAGGCAATAATTCATTTCCTTTAAACCCAAATTTAATGTTTATTTGAACTTGTACTTGATCCGACACTAATTGGGCGAGACAAATTGCAGTGTCTACAAACTTCTTCCTCGATTTAGCAAAATCGTCTTGGAAGCAGTCAATCTCGACAGAAGTTTCCATCTCCTAAAAGAAAAGAGGTTAGAAATGAAAAAAGTGTATAAAAGGGTGCAAGATATTGAAAGATGCACTTACCTCAATGGGGAACTTTGCCACCTGATAAAGAATATTTTAGAAAAACAAAAGAGAAATGAGAAGTAAAAGTTAGGGAATGAAAGATTTATAAAGGCAGAAAAGACAAGCATGCCCAAAGAATGGCATTGGAAAGGTAAAAGAGATGATTGGAAATTGGAAAGGTAAGATGTACATTAAATTCAAAATGTCTAAGTACAATGAAAAATAAAAATAAATACAAAGTACATCAACTAGGGGGAACTAAGGGGTCAGTATTAGCTTTAGCAACGTCCTCGACATCAAGCTCAAGCTCAACAGTCTGAAAGCTCAGGTTAAGAATGGGAAAATGATGAGCCACCAGTTCTTGGAAATACTTGAATCCAACAAGCTAAATATCCCCATCCAAACTCTTAAATTCTTCATCCCTGGTAGCCTTTTGCTAAGCATTCTCTAGTTGAGTCTGGACAAGGCCTGAATTTGGGCTTTCCCTTTGTTGAGTGAGGGCTTGCCGAAACTCCTTTGTTTTCGAAGAAAGTTCAGATTGATTGGAGGACATCTACCTTTTTAGTTCATCTTCTTTCACAGAAGGTAGAATTCATTTCCACTGCTTTCTCAGAGCATCAGGAGCTCAACTCCGCTGACACACCTCGGATTTTGAAAATGACAAAAAAAAAACACAATTTTTGGTTTCCTCCACTTAATCCATTTATTTTTGTCAAAAAAAAAAAATTAGGGATTTTTAAAGGCACCAATTTCAAAATTATTCTTTAAGCTGAATTTTATTTGAAAAATAGAGTCACCACCTAGTATTGTATTAAAAGGTCTACTAGGTCACTAGGATTTTGTTTTTAAAAATCATTTTTATCTTTTTGAAATGGACCAAGTTTTGACTCGAAAATTATTGGCCTTAACCAAAAAAATTCTTTAAGGTTCGAGGGTCGATTATGATCGGGAACTAGAGATTAGGAAGAAGATGAAAAACAAGTTTTCATTCCTCCCTCTTGCAATCCTCAAAATTCGTTAAATGATTTTTACGGGCTTTTCTAAGCGTCGGTTTTGAAAACATTGTTTTGGGCCGGGATTTTGTTTGAAAATAGAGTTTTCACCTAATAGGGATTAAATGGTGTACTAGCTCACCAGAATTTTAGAAATTCATTTTTTGTTTTGAAATGGCCTATGTTTTCAATCGGAAAGGTCTTGTACCAAAGATTTCTTTAAGTTCGGGGGTCGATTATGCTTAGGAAAGATTTTTCGCATCCTAAGATACCGGTCCGAAGATGGTATCTCGGTCTAAATAGATGTTCACGTTTAAACAAATTCTAAGTAATTTCCTTTGGTTTTGTTTAACAAAATACTTCCCCTTTTTTTTTATTTTTTGTCCTTTTTATGCATTTTTAATGTAAGAAAAACAAGTAAATAGTTAACTGTCTATCAACAGTAATAAATAAAGCATATGAAATGACAGTATTTTTGTATTTTTTTACGATCGAACCTTATAAAGGTTGCCTACGTATCCCAGTTAACACGGGGAATCAAGTCAAGACGTAGTTCATCTATTCAAGATTAACTGATTTTTATTTAGATATGTGACCGAACCCGTACATGGGTTGCCTATGTATCTCAGATCATTGAGAATCAGGTCAGCACGTAGTTCATTTTATGCAAAATGATTGATTTTATTTGATTTTAGTTATGAGACAAGACATGAATCATACTATGATATGTGAATAATCTCTTTGATTTTGTGAAGAACACTACTTTCTGAACTCATTTTCTTAGGCAAGATTAGTGTATATGTTTGGGTTATTAGTTAAAAATGAAAGAAATACATAGTATCTATGTCAATCCTACTCGTAACTATGAAATACATGAACATTTCTGAAGAAGGTGAACACATATCCCCGAAGGAATAAAGATCCTCCCTTTATCCCGAATTGTTAGCCACAAGGGTCTCGACGGTGTAATATATATATATATATATAAGGTCCATGAGCCTAAAGATTTAGTGTTAGACTGTGATCTGGATGTTTTACAGTAAACTAAAGTTAGTTATTAATAGTTAACAGTTAGTGATTAGCAATTAATAGAGTTCAGTTTAATGTGTTCCGTGGGATAATCACATAGACTATGCACAACTCATGGTTTGATAGATATTTTTTCATGATCCTCACATGTTCTTAACATGTTCTCAGATGTTTTTGGGTCCTCATGTGTTCTTAACATGTTCTCATACATTCTTGATGTTTTTGAACCATTTTTTACATGGTTTGATGATTTTGACATGATTTTGACCTTTTTTTACTTGATTACATGTTATATATATATATATATATATATATATATATATATATATATTATGTATATGAAATATTAGTACAATATCTATATAAACATACTATGTACAAGCAATATAACATATTGAAGACAATATTAAAGGACGTTCAAGAGAGTGGTCTTTCCCTAAGAAGTTACCTTTTTCTCCTTCTTGTGATCTTCTCGGTTGTTCTCGATCGTTTGCCGTCAAAGTCTTGATATATTCCTCCAAGATCCTCTAGAACTCCTTCAGGAAGATATTTCAGCAGAATTTTGATGTGTTTATTGAATAGAAAGCTTGAAAACCCTAATGATTGGAGAGCAAAATTTGAGCCTAGAGAAAGAAGTTATGGGTTCAAGTTCTTGGAATTATGAAAAATAAGCCCTGTATTTATAGGCTGGGAGGTATGCGCATTGGGCAATGCACAGGCCATCCCAGGATGATCCTTAGGGTCTATTTATTTTAGGGGTTATCCCTTCTTGTCTTAATGTTGAATGGTTTTGCACGAATTTGAAAGATATGGTAAGATTCTCAAAGATTTTATAATGATTACCAAATCATTAAATATCTAAATGTAATTATTGGAAATAATTGGTCATTATGAATAATCATCAGTCTTCATGAGTTATCATGAGATATGACTAGTTTCACGTGGCATCATTTAATGCATGATGTGACCTTTCTAGTTTGGTTTAGTGGCTAAATATCAGTTACTCGCACTATTTTAGTTTGGTTGTAATAAATGCTTTGCAAGTTCTTTGAATCTAGTCTTCAAGTATCATTTGGAAATTAATTCTTGACAATGATACTTGATGTGATGGACATTGAATCGGTTCAAATTGGATTGAATCGGTTCGATTTGCCTTGTAACAGATAGTCACATTTCATGAGTTTCCGTTTCCTTAAGATATTTTGATCAAAATATCTAGGTTACTTGAATGTGGTCCTGACATGTCATCCCAAGCATTAAATTCTTGATAGTATGGGTATTTAATGGCCTCGTTAAATGCTTGCTATGTGGCAAACCGGATAGGTTGGATTCAATAACCATTAGTTACTTCTTAAGTAACTTGGTTCCCTTCCTTAGATATTTTGTAGGAAACATATAGTAAATTTCTTAGTTATTTAATGCTCATTAATGAGTCATTAAATACTTGGGAGGGCCCTTGATTTAATGGGCTAGGATGACTAGTCAAGATGACTTCGGTTTAGTCAATTTCAAACCGAGTCCTAATCCTTAGTTACTTTTGGGTAACTTGGACTTGTGATGACATTTCTATGATGTGATTAATATATTTTGAATTTTATTTATGTATATTATAACTTTAAACAAATATTTGAAGAAGTATTTTGGGCGTCGAATAGACAAAATCGACGATAATAAATGTTTCAAAGTCAAAATAGGTAACAGAGGTAAATTGGTTAAATGTCATATAATTAAAGGGTAGTAACTAATTTTTATTTATATTAAATGTGATAAAATCATACTTTAATAAAGTCATCTTAGTACCCCTTTAACTTTAGGAATTTCGAGGTTGACCTGAAACTTTTACTTAACCGAATTTAGTCAAATTTGACAGTTTTATGTTTTTCTTATTTTTTGTAATTTTTTTTGTATTATCCTATGTGATATAAGTTAGAAATTCATTTCTCTTAAACCTTAATTTAAATTTTATCTGAACTTGTACTTTCAAATCGACATTGGCTGAGCGGGACAAAATGTGGTGTCTACAGACTTCGATTGTGTAGTAATCTTTCATCTTCTTCAACTTTGTATTTTGACTGGCTACCTTACTCCTTTTGATAATTTTGGGTAAGGTTAGGTATTTTCATAGCCATGTGTTTCTTTGATGAATCTTCAATTTCCACGATTCAAATCAAGCTGCTTGACGTTCCCTTAAAGCTTGAGACATTTTACGACCACCTGCCTCCCTCTCAAGAATTTTCTTAGGGTAAGGCTAGGTTTTGAAGTTACTTTTTCTTATCAATTCTCTTTAATAATATTAGCCATAGGTCTTTCCTCCAGTATCCCGAGTTCTTCTTAATGAGTATGTTAGCCACAAGTCTTATCTTTAATTCTTCAAGGTTTCTTCATAGCTACCAGGTTGGAATATATATAGCGATTCCACATCAGGGCTTGGTTTTCCTTCTAACTTTCTCAAACAAATTTGTCAATATCTCACTATTGTTTGGATGAGAAAAGTCATTTCTATTTTTGTCCCTTTAGGTTATGTTCTAGTCTAGTATTTAAGTTAAATTATCACACTTCAGATCATTCTTAGTGCACTTAATTTTGAACAGGCAATTTCGATTACTTGAAGATTGAGAAAATAAAGATTTGTAAACATTTAAGTTAAATGGCATGCATTTCATCAAAAAATTATAACCATTACAAACAAATCCCTTGAACTTATAAGGCTAACTAATCTCAAGGGTGAGCACACGAGGCCTCAATTTTACCAGAATAGTTTAGAATTTGGATAGAAGTTAAGGTATTAAGTTTACTACTTCTCCAGAACGACTTTCGTTCTCCGAAGACTACTCGAGACTATCATTGACTTATCTTTCTCCTCCACACTTGGAAAAATTTAAGACACCCATTTGGTGGAGGTCTTCGACCCTATGTCGAAGATGGAAGCATTGGTCAGTTTGATAGCCAGCACTTCTAAAGTGGAATCTATAAAAAATATAGGGTTTCTCCCAATGAGGGGTAATTGGTGCTAGAAACTCTTTTTTTAAGCAGTCATGAAAGATTTTGGAGAGTAAAACAGGAAGCCAAGTGAATTTTCACTTTTTGGGATTTTCGAGTGGGCTCAATGGTAGGAAGAGAAGGCATGCATGAGTTAGGAGGATAGGTTTATCTGGAAATTTGGGCATGGATATGATACTGATTGAGTGGGCAAAGTATATAATGTCTTTTATCCTGGGGTCAGGACAACAAAAGATACCTCCAGATCTTTTTCCTTTGGGGAAGCTGCCTTCATAGCCTCACTTTCCATAGGCCTTTGTATTCTACTAGTCCTAATACGTTCTTCTATATACTCTCCTCTGAGAATTACGTCTAAGAAAGGTCAGCTCAAAGTGTTGAGTAAACGTTCATAATATGAATGTGGTTGAGCTTGTATGAACATATGAACCATCTCTTTCTCTTTTATGGGTAGTATTATCTGCGCTGCCTTATCTTTCCAACAGACAACGAATTCTCGAAAACTCTCATCAATTTTCTTTGTTAATGTTTGAAGAGATATTATGTTAGGCAGAGTCTCTCAGTTGTACCCATACTAGTTGTAGAATATTTTGACTAAGTCGAGGAATGTCTTTAATTTCTTATGCTCTATAGTTATGTACCATTGAGCAGCTGATCCTTCCACTGAAAGAGTTGGAGGGCTAGTGCTTCTTTGTGGATATATTCACCCATCTTATTTTCATACCTTTGAATGTGTCAGACTGGGCATCTTGATCCATTATATTTTTATGAGGCTTGATATCTTGAAGTTATCTGGGAACTTTACTTGCGATACGAATGATAGTCCAATATACCTAGTGTCAATTGTCCGTTCTCCACTTTTTACCTTTTTTAATTCATTTTCGATTTGTTGTAATTTTTTTATCAGCAGGGAAGTTTTCTCAAATTTGTCTTTCACTTCTTTCTCAATGTGCTCAGCCGAATTTGGGGTGGTGGGTCTCATCGATGCTAGATGGATTGTCTGACGCATGGCTTCCCCAACCATTGGGACGTGCAAAGATGACAACCTAACAAAATCAGGCATTTGCACTGGAGCTGCAAAAGTTTGTTCTTTGTCAAGTTAGTTGAATAAGCTCCATTTTATGGCTAATATCCTCTTTTAACGAGGTTGCCTCTTCTCTTAACTATGATATTTTGGTAGGCACTTGTGAGTTTCCATCAATATCCTTTATTGAACCGAGACGGCGATCTTTGGCGTGGGTAAAGGCAGGGAATAGAGGTCAAGAACTTCCTTTCGAGGAGCGACTTCCTTAACTTATTGAACCAATTAGTTTTTTATGTTTAATACTTAAATCCTAATTCATGAATTATTATGGCTTATTGACTACTTTTAGGATGTATAAATGTTATGTGATCGTATTCTAGTTCATGTATGGACCAAATAGTTTTTGAGCTTGCAGCAGGTATGATAATCATGACAAGTGACTATATGAGGATACAAATGGGTATATGACAAGTGACTATATAAGGATGTAAATGGGTATATTTAAACATAGTCGATCGACGAAATGGGGGGTATGTTTGATTTTTGTCTTGAGTCCAATCCTTTGCTGCCATAGGCTGAGAAGTATCACTCATCCCTACCACCGGTTGAGGATATGTTTGATTTTAGTCATTTGAGTCCAATCTTTTACGGCCGCAGGCCGAGATGAATCACTACTCCCTACCACATGCAGGGGGTATGTTTGATTTTTCTCAATTGAGTCCAATCTTATACGGCCACAGGCTAAGAGATATCACTCATCTCTACCATAGGTTGAATAGTATGTTTGATTCTCGTCTTGAGTCTAGTCCTCTACGGCCACAGACCGAGAAGTATCAATCTTCCCTTCCTGAGGTTGGATGGTATTTTAATGTTCTTTCTCTAAATGAACCTTGTTCGTCATGAGCCCCTTTCATTTTACATTGCCTCTCCATGAGTGTTATTCATTTGTATGGCCACTCCATAAGTGTCATTTATTTTGTATTGCCTCTTGCTGATTGCCTTTATTTTGTATTGCCTCCCCGTAAGTGTCATTGATTTATATCGCCTCTATATGAGTGCCATTTATTTTGCATTGCCTCTCCCCGAGTGCCTTTATTTTATATTACCTTTCCGTGTGAACCTTTAATTTGCATTGCCTCTCTGTAAGTGTCTTTTAGTTTATATTTTCTCTTCACGGGTGCTTTTATTTTGCATTGCATCTTTGTGAGTAGCTTTATTTTGCATTGCCTCTCTATGATTGCTTTTCATTTTACATTACCTCTCTGTGAGTGCTTTTTATTTTGCATTGCCTCTCTGTGTGTTTCTATATTTTTTATTGCCTCCTCGTGAGTGCCTTTATTTTCCATTGCGTCTCCATGAGTGCCTTTATTTTGCATTGCCTCTTGGTGAGTATCATTAATTTTGCATTGCCTCTCCATGAGTTTTGTTTATTTTGTATTACCTCCATGTGAGTGACATTTATCTTGCATCACTTCTCTGTGAGTACCATTTATTTTGTATTTATCTCTTCATGAATACCTTTTATTTTTCATTGCCTCTCCGTGAGTGTCTCTCAGTTTTAATTGCCTTTCTTGAGTGCCTTTATTTTACATTACCTCTCCGTGAGTGCCGATTATTTTTGTATGTGCCGATTATTTTTGTATGTGCCTTCTTTGTCTTTTCACTAAACGATCCTCTCAATGAACATTGTTCCTCGTGAACTCATTAAAGTTTTTTTTATTCATCTTTTCACTAAACAATTCTCTAAATGAACGTTGTTTGTCAAGAATTTGTTAAAGTATTTTTCTTCATCTTTTCATTATAAGATTCTCTAAACAGATGTTTTTCGTCATGAATTCATTAAAGTATTTTTCTTCATCTTTCTCATTAAACAATCCTCTAAACAAACGTTATTCATCATGAATTCGTTAAAGTGTTTTCTTCATTTTTTCTCTAACGATCCTCTAAACAAACGTTATTCGCCATGAGTTTGACATGAGTATCTTCCTTTTGAGCATTTTGTTTCTCACCCTACGATGGACCTATACCAAATTACGCGTGACTTGATTCTTGACGATATCAAGATATATAGGCAACTCATCCCGAGTTCAGCCGCAAAATCTGAAAAAACAATATGTTGGTCAGGGTTTTGGCAGTAATTGTCCTATGGCGGAGGCCAGGGTATGGGTCAAGTCACAGTTGAATGCCATGGGCGCTTGTGTGTGTTGAATGCAATATAAGGTTAGGGTATATGCCTTTCCTAACACCAATTAGTTTTAGGATAAGTGATTGCACCTGAGGTCCTACAAGTGGTATCAGAGCCAAGGTCATGAGTTCAATTCCCAACAGGAGCAATATCTAAGGGGGAGATTGATGGCCAGGGTTTTGGCAGCAATTGTCCCATGGCGGAGGATCGGGTGTGGGTCAAGTCATAGCCGAATGTCGTGGGCGCTTGTGTGCGCTGAATGCACTATAAGGCTAGGGTATATGTCTTTTCTAACACCAATTAGTTTTAGGATGAGTGGTTGCGACTAAAGTCCTACACAATACATTTTGAAAAAGATTTAGAAAATGGAATCGCGATCCAAATAACATAATATCTTGTCTTTATCAAGCGAGTGAAACTCGCATGACAAATAGATAAAGATGTAGTCACGCCATTTTTGTCCACCCCAAAAAATTTTATTGCAATTTATCTTATTTTTATTTTATTTTATTTTGGGAAAAATAAAATAAAACCAAAAAAATAATATAAAAACAAAAACTAAGGCTGGAAAATAAAAATAATAAAAATAAATAAATAGAAAATAAATCATATAAAAAAAAATAAAAAGAAAAGAAAAAAGTAAAGAGAGGGAGAGAAAGAGACAGAAGCCTAGGGGAGTCGATTCTTAGAGGGAAACTCATTCAGAAAACTGCCTTTGAGAGAGGAAGCCTGTTTTTCGGGGATTTTTGCTAGAACATGTATGTTATTCCTTTTTCAATATTAGTTTCCTATTAATTTTGTATTTTTCATCTCCTAGGCCCTTTCTTTGGCCGTTCTCCCTTTTTATCGCTTTTATTGTAATTTAAATTTCTGTAAATTTAATTCTTATTAAAATCATCCAATGATTCGATGAAAATACCAGGACGAGATTTTTCCTTTCAAGTTTTCAGAGCATTAGATGAGGATTTTTTGTTTTTCTTTCGCATTTAAATTATCTTGTTATTTAATTTACGTTGTTAGGTTGTTTGTTTAAGATTATAATATATATATGTGTGTGTGTGTGTGTGTGTGTGTGTGTGTGTGTGTGCGCGCGCTTTTTTTTAAATCTAAGTTTGTATTTTGGAAAAACAAAAACAAAAAAATAAAATAAAAACAAGAAGCTGGTTTTGTAAGAATAATCCCTGAAAGCCTTGTGGCAAATTCAACGATTCGATACATTGAGAGAAAGATTTCTTTATCGCCAATTTGATTTCTCTAGAGCAGAATTTAGAAACGGTCGGTTTAGAAAATCACTTCCCTCTGTAAGTCGCTTCATTGGATTCTATTTAAGTTTTGTAGGGTTAATTACGACAAAACTTATTTTCATGATGTTCCCTCAATTCTTATCTCATAGGATTTGAGGGAATGTCAAATCAAGACTTCTAAATTAATTGAGAAAATTAAGAAAGTAGGTATTTCATGATGTTGCATTTACATAAAATCCATGTAATGTAAATTAATGAAAATTAAGAAAGTAATGTAATATTTCACACCATTTTGCATATTGCCTTTTGTACTACTTGGAAGACATATTTAGGATACTTTTCACCACCTATACTATTCATCTTTTATTTCATCACATATGTTATTTTAGGCTCCATAATCCATGTCATCGAATCACTTTTTCACCATTTAGTACATGTATGTTTAGGACACGTACATCACTCACGTTTTTCATATTCATTCTCATATAGGCCATGTACGTATGTCATAAATTAGATATGTTCCTCACATATTTATTGTTGGCCCCGTAAGCTACCCAAGAGGAGGGTGAATTGGGTAGTCTTAAAAATTATCAGATAATAACACTTCAAAATTCAAACAATTAATTTTATTCTAAAATTAATTATTATCTTTATAGCAGCAGATATATGTTATCAACTAGGTACACACCCAAATAACATAATATAAATAATATAAAGAAACAAAGTAGAACATCATGATATATCTTGATTCACCAAGTTACTCTTGGCTAATCTAGTCCTCTAAATTAAACTCAAGATTCCTTTACAGGTAAGAACCAAACCCTCACAATGATTCTTTTCACAAGGTAAGAATCAACATTTACAATTCTTTTTCACGGACTCATGAATAACCTTATCTTTTTCTCAGGCTCAAGACTACCTTAATCATTTCACAGGTTAAGGATTAACCTAATTCTATTACAGACAGAATCACGACCTAATTCTTTTTATACCTTAGGCTCAAGAATTAAACCTCACAATCACTCCAAGTATCATTTTCCCAAGTAAGGATGAAATCTTTACAATTCACTCACAATTGATCCTAATCAAGAAGAATCAAACCTAAGCTATTTTTAAGGAAAAAGAATAACCTAACATTTTTGTACTCTAGGAAAATATCAAAACCTTAATCTCTTTACCAGAAAAGATTAAAATTCAAAGCTACCCCTGATTAGATATTCTCAATAATATCTAATCCGCACACAACTCACCAATTACAGAATTGATAAGCTTTTTCCCACTCAAAACTTCTACCACCTCAGATTAATTAATACTCAATTAATGTCCCAATACTAGTGATAGAAATAAAATGAGAAAACAAAATCTGATTATAATAAAGAATGCGGGCAGCACAATTAAGTACGTAATCAAATTAACAAACAAATCGTTTTTAAAAGAGTTTTATGTTTTTAAAGTTCAAAAACGATTTCTCAAAAAGATCAATTCACTAAGCAAATAATAATAATAAAATACTCAATTAAAGAATAATCTTGGAACGATCTCATCAGAAAAACACCGAATATATTGCACGTAGTATCGCAAGACAACTTAGATTGGTGACGCTAACTCAAATAGCGCTCTAACTCAAGAACTTCTCAATAATCAATCTCACAATTGATCTCTCAAAATAATATCAGAATGATGACTCTTAAAAAAGTTTAGGAACTAAATAGTTCTTGATATTGTGTATATTGTCCACTTGTTATGTGAAATCCGCAAGTCTATATATAAGGAATTAGAACAAGCCTTCCAACGACTAGTTTTCAAACAATAAGTATCTAAAAAGTACTTATAGACCCCATATATCATTATGACTAAATCCTGGTATAATTCACTCAATAATATCTTTTAGAATATTCAATTAAGTCCCTCAAACATTTTCTCAAACTCAATTAGATACGATAGAAAGAATTACATGTACCTAATTAAGAGATATCAAAAATACTTGAATCATATCTATAAGGATATTTAAATATTAATTAAATAGCTCAAAATATATCAGATTCCTAAGATATCTCGCATATCTTAACCATAAACGGCTAGTAACAGCTACTGTTTGATCAGAATACTCAAAATCCCTTAAACCTGAAATAGACCATTAGTCGACCAGCCAAAACCCATCAGTCGACCGCCCAATTTAAGATATAGCCCAATCCAAATTCTCTTAGCCCATCGGTAGACCGCCCATCCGTCACCAGTCGACCGGACGATTCAGCAAGTTTCACAAGTCGACTTGCCTGTCGACCGAAAGATCCAAAAAGTTCATCCTCTAAGTACAGGTCGACTTACTTGTCGACCGAACATTTCAGGGACTTTGGCTCATTTTCATAAGTCGACCGCTACTCTTCCAAAAGTTGATCGAGCCCTGCTGGAACTTGTTACTCAATTAATTTTTCATTCAATTCCTTTGACATTTTTGCCCCTTTAACCGATTTCTTTTTTTGGTTAACTCCACTAAATTCTTAAATTCAATTTTAATCAATTATCTTTCTTTAATTACACATAGGAGCAAATATGTTAATTAATTAGAATCCTATCAAAAACACACGTAATTGTAAAAATATTTTGTGTCATGTATGATCCTAATCGGGAATTATTAAGAGTAAATATTTAACTTGAGTTATTTTTCCTAAATTCTTCAATTTCTTTGATCTCTTAACGTTCATCATCTTTATCATTGTCTTTAGCAAACATTCAACATTTGTCACAATATTTTCATGATAATCTCATCACTGGAACCAATAAATTGAAACACTTAATAAAATCGTTAGTTCCATCAAAAACATCAACACTTAATTGTCCATCAAAATCTTAGGATCAACAGTTATGTTAATTCATTTAGATCCCTAAGTATTCTTGTATTCATATCCTCTGCATTGGAATGCTTAAATTAAATTGTTTTGCATAAAAAGGGTCATGAAAAAACTACAATTATATTATTTCGTTAGCTTACAGAATTTAATCACAAAATAAACATTTTCCTGCATAAATAAAAGTGAATTCATATCATGTTAGTTTTCATCATTGTCCTCATGTTTTACATTTTGCATTTTATATTCATACCTTCATAAAAAACTATCGCAATTCACTTAGGTTAATTTTCCCACTTGAATTAAATAAGTTCATTGGTAACATACATAAACATCTCATAGATCATCCTTGTCAAATCCTTTAGTATTTGATAAAAAGTTTTACCGAGAAAACATTCCAAAAAATATAAAAAATTTGCCCCATCCTAATTTGGAAAATACCTAAAAGGGTTGATAAGAAGGAAAATATTTTCAACATAAAATAAAATATTTGGATTTAATTAGACATAAGCTACCATTTTCGGAAGGGCATTTTGGGGTACATAAGACCTTTCCTGAGTATAACTGACCTTTGAACTCTTTTAAATGAATTTTTGATTTGACCGTATCTTCAGAGTCAAACTTACTTAGGCATTTTTAAATTCTTTTAAAAAAAAAAATCATGTGACCTAGTATACCAATTAAACTCAACACTAGCTGACAACTCCTTAATTTTAAAATGACATAAGTATTTTTTGAGAAAGCCGACGCTTTTAAAAAATCTATTTTCCTTTACTTACCATTTCATATTCTTTAACTTTTCAAAAAAAAAGGGTCGTGTCACCTGTAAATTCGCTTTTGTTGAAACTTAGCTTTCACTATGAAAGGAGGTTCGTGGAGGAACGCTCTTCTCTTCTTCGGTGAAAGCTCGCCCACTATCACCGATTAGAATGTAACAATCATTTGAGTTGTAGGATTCCTCTGTAACCGAACCCAGAATAATCTGGTAGAAGAAGTCTTGAGAGAAAGAGAAGAGAGAAAAGCTTAGTGAACAACGAAGAAGAAAAAATAAAAAATAAAAAACAATAGGTAAAAGGAAAAAGGAAAAACAAGGATAAAAAATCAATAAAATAAATTTAAAATAAATTTTTTTTAATTTGCCCCTAATTTTGTCTAATTTAATATTCAAAAATTAGATAGAATGACTAATTAAAACCATGATTAAAGATACATGGTGCAAGCTGAAACTCAACAAAGTTAGTGGACTATATAGAAATGTGTCAGTACTTAGAGAGTTTAAAATGAAATTTGCCCTATGACAAAAGCTAGAATCCTTATATCTGCCAATAAAAAGAATTATATTAATAGTGATCTGTGTTGGGTAGGTCCAGCCCATGTAGGTATAAACCTGACCCAAAGTCCACTTGGGCCTTAAGAAAATAAATAAATAAATAACCAAAGACCCATTAGTGCTCTTTAGCCTACTTGCGGAGGAGTTATTTAAAAGTAAGAGGTGGCATCCTATTTTGGGATTATTATTTAGTATATACAGCAGTAGATAGAGAGAAGGAAGAGGCGAGAGAAAACCACTTTGGCTTGACGATTGGACGGCAATTCGGATTTTGATAGGGCTAAAATTTCAGTAGTTTGTTCTCGGTATTAAGTAATTCATTTTCATCGGTCTTGATCCTCGGTAACTCTCTTCTAATTGGTGATTCGGTATATTCCTTTTCAAACCTGTATTTATCGTTTTTTGTTGGATTCACCATTTTCAGTGATGTTTATACAGTGATTCAAGAGTTTTTCTCGTGAAAGTGTGAACAATTGTAATCTTATTATTTTGTGATAGTGAAAGTTGATATCATACTTCCATCCCGTGATTTTTTTCCCACCTTGGAATTTTCATCATGTTTCCAACTCTATTTATTACTTATTTTATCTTCGATAGTATTTATGGTTGTTAAAATCAAAAACTTTATTGTAATCACATTAAGAGAAAAAATAAATTTAATTAATTGGTGATTTTCCAAACAACGTGGAACTAAATAAATTTAATTAATCAGTGATTTTCCAAACAATGTGGAACTAATTGTTAACAACAATAGTTTCACCCTAGGATCATTGAAGATCATTATTTAAGTAACCTGGGGAGATCATTAGGCGGAGGTGACATGCCTCAAAGTCGAAGAAAAATTGCCAAAAGTGAAGACGGAACAAGGTCGGACGATGCACAGAGGAGGACCAAAATCTCGCCGGAGAAGATAGGGAGTCAACTGTAATTAGAGAAGATAGGGGAGTCGCAGTAATTCGAGAAGTTGGGGGTATAATTAAGGAACACAGTAATTCAAATTTTGAAATTAAAGGAGGTGGATCAGACTTTGTTCGGCTCGACGACAAGGGAAAGATGGAGAATGTCACTAGAGCAGGCCCAGATCAAGGGGCTCATATCTGTAGGTATGGGTCTTTCGTGGGCCTTAGGAACAAAAATGAGAAGAAAGGGTAGTGTTTCCACTTTTCCTATTCCACTTCCAATGGGATAGGATGGGATAAAAAATTTGTTACTTTTCGAAAACAAAATCGCATTTGGTAACGATATAATTATGTTTCTTTCTGAGAACAAAATCTCATTTGATGACAATAGAATTATATTTTCTTTTGAGAACGGAATCATTTTTTGTAATGACATTATTTGAAATTCTTTCCTCAATTTATGAGAACAGAAGAAGAAATAGCAGATAGCGATTGTAGCACCCCACTCTAAATTTCATTCTTTTCACATGTACGAATTCAAAATACATGATAATTTTCACCTAAACTTCATTTTTTTTAAGTGTGAATAATACTAACCTCACAAGTTGAATCCATCGAACAAAAACATATTTTTTATTTTTACAAAATGGAGAGTTCAAGATTAAAATAAATTAATTTTTTAATTAATAACGCGATTTTAAAATTAATTGATAAAATTTTCTTAGGGCATATTTGATAATGTAGTTATGTGGTTAAAACTGTTTATATTAATCATTTAGTTAATTAAGTTTGTTTGATAAATGTAATTAGTATTACTTAATTAATTAAAGTAATTTCAAATTCCAGCCAAATTTTCAACTATAGCCCCTTCACTTATTTCATTTTGCTGAATACGGTCAGTTTTTTCTCCCTTAAAAACATTTGTGTTCAAACTATTTTGCCCTTGATCTCCTCTCTAGGGTTTCTCATTTTAGCGCTCATTCTGCTAGCAAATATAATCATTATATTTTTCATCACTACCACAACAAATATTTATTATCATCACTATCATTAAAATAAATATTTCTATCACTACTATTTCACTATCATCACCGACACCGCAAGAAATATTCAATATCACTACTGCCACAATAACAAATAATAATCATCACTGTCGTCACTATAGCAAATAATGAAAAAAAAAAATTCAATATCAAATATAAAAATTATACAATTAAAAATAGTAAAAAAAAAAATACAAAATTTTATTTCTACCAAAACAAATCTAGAAATTTAAATAGTTAAAAATCGTGAAAAAATTTTTGAAAATTAATGAAAACAAAAATATAAAGGGTTTATTGCTTATTTAAAAAAAAAAAAAAAAGTAGTTTTGAAATATCAAAATTAGATAATAGGTTTTTTAAAATATTTTTATATTATAAATAGTGCTTTCTTAAAGGTTTTATTGGGCCTAGTGCATATGTGAATTTACTTTATAAAAATAGGGTTAGCTCTAGTTAGTCCTCTGTGAACGTGTAACATTTTTAAGAGACATTAAAGTGAGACTACTGTTTCTCTAATATTTTGATTTTGGTTTTGATTTTGGTTTCTAGTGAAATTGACCTCAAAACCGAACAATTGCTATCTCTAGGTCAGCTCCTTCTCTATCTCTCTATCTTTTATCAAAAAAGTATTCAAGACTTTCTTTTATCTCTTATGTTTTTTAAGTATTTTCATTAATATCAAGTATGGCTAAAAAGTAAGTTGAAAAGAATTAAAAAATAAATTTCTTTAAAATAATTAAAAACGAAAAAATAAATAGATGACTTCATAATAGGATTACCAATATTATTCTAAGTTTTGTTCTGAGGACAAAATACAGTTTTACTTCATTTATACTTTAAACACTTATTGTCATGTGTAGGTATATAATTAAAAATTTCAAAATAATTTTTCATAGTGATTAATTTTCTTTTCAATTTCAATGAGTAACAAAATATTTATTACATGTCTGTGTAATATGAAATAAAAGAATAAACATTCAAATTATATTTTAAAAATATTTTTGTCTAAAATACTAAGCACTGTCTTTTTTATATGGTATTTTTATCCACGGGTAAAGATGTAAAATTGTTTAATTTTCATCATATATATTAATAAACGAAAACAAAAAGGTTAAACAAGCCAAATTTATCGCTTCTTTAACCAACATTATATAATCGACAAAGATATAAGAAAGAGTGAACAAAAAAAATAAAATCAATTCTTTTTTCCCTCCTCACCACCCTCTTGCAAATAAGCCTTCTTCCTCCTCTCAGCCCTAGCCAACAGACAAATCATCAGGAAACACGTGGCATATATGGCGTGGACCTTCCAGCTAGTCTTGGGCGGTTGATGCAACACTGCCCTGTGAAACACCGTCACGTAATAATGTAGCCCAACAGCAAAGCCCACGAATGTTTGCCCTAGGCCCAATAACTTCGAGCCCGGCCCGGTGTCGGTTGAGAAAACCAGAACAAGGTACATCAAGAGCAGAAGCAGGTACAACACGTAGCCCATTGTCTGCAGCACCTGTACGCAGATGTACGTAGAGCGCGATGTAGCGTAGAAAAACCTCAGAGGCTCGAGGCCCGTCACCAAGGAGGAGAGGCAGAGGATGGAGAAGTATATAGAGAGATAGACTTGGATAAATATGAGGAGCTTTTGGAGGGAGAAATATGCTTTTATGCGAGTGAAAATGAGAGAAACTAAAAGGAGTGGAATCAAAATGAAGGCAAACAAGATAATCGACGCCATTGTAGGTGCATACTTTTTACCGACGATGGGTTTGAAGCCATTCGTAATCTCCTTATTGGCTTTACTGAGATAAACTTTTGAAGTCGTGGAAATTCTCTCCAAATCCGGCAACAATGTTTCTTGAAATTTGGAGGGTAGATCTCTGAACTCCGAAACCAAATCATCCTCATCTTCTTGATCAACCCAGATGGGTTTCTGTGGCTTGGATTTCTTCTCCGAGGCCTGATTCTTATCCGGGTTTCTGGATTTGGGTTCGCTTGTTTTTTTCTCCAATTGAATTTGTGTCGGCTTTGTGGTAACGGGTTTGGTTGTTTTGTTCTTGCCGGATCCTAATTTGCTCAGATCTGAGGTTTTCTTGGTGAGGGACGAACTGGGTTTGGTTGAGTTTGTTGATTTGGATATGGAATTGAGCTTTTTTAGCTGTGATTTGATTGAGGGAGTTTCTTTGGTAGAATCCGAGGTGGTTTTTATGAGTTTGGTTTTGTTCTTGGCTGAAACAGAGGAGAAATCATTAAGTTTGGTCTGGTTCTTGATTAAGCCGGTGCTGGGTTTAGTGAGTTTGGTTTGGTTTTTGGTTGAAAAAACGGAGGCAGATTTGATGGGTTTGGTTTGGTTTTTGGTAGGAAGTGAAGTGGGTTTCTTCTTAATAGTTGATTGGTCTTCTTGCAACAACATCCTTCTTCCCGGTAAAGGCTCATTTTTCAGAGGAGCTTGGGTTTCAGTGAAGGCAGAAACCAAAAGAGAAGTGAAGAAGACAAAGAGAAGGTAAAAAAGGAGTACCTTTCTGGGAATCATGTCTTGAGGTGGAGCCATATGTATCTATGTACCAGTACTACCTCTGTCTGCTGCCGAAATCTACGTATCAAGCTATCTCAAGATCTGATATATGATCTGGAGCCTGGATTGGATCTTGATTTTAGTGAGAGAGAGAGAGAGAGAGAAGGAGAGCAGAGGGAGAGAAGGTATTATCGGGTGGATTTAATGCGAAAGGAGGAGGAGGTGGTGGGATCACTCACATGGTGCATTTTTTTAGTGAAATACGCGTTTACACAAACTCGGTAGCTCATAGAACAAGAATATTTATTCATTGAAGTAAGGCTGGAATTTAATTGAGGAAGCATTCCATTGCTAAATGCTGAGCCTATGTTTATGAAAAAAGGAAAAAAAAAACAAATTATTCATTGTGGTAATTTACTATTTTACCTTCATATATTATAAATATAAATTAAAAAATTTATTATTAAGAATAAAATTGTAATTTCGATACCTTTAACCATTTTTTTTTTTATTTTCCTCCCAAATTTGTGAGGAAAAAAAATTGTGTTTTATCTAATTTATTTTATTTTCTCTTTCACTTTCTATCTAACCAAACATTGGAACGAAATGAAATGATGGTAGCTTGCTCCCGATGAGAAGGCACAACTCAAGCCTTTCCTTCGGGAATATAGATATAGCTGGATCTCCTTATTTTTGGTACTGTTCCTTCGAGGGGTCCCAAAAAATCCATTTAGAATCTCATTCTATTAGCAGGTAAGGGCTTCTAGATGCTCGTAAAATCGAAATTTTTTTTTTTTTTTTTTATTCATTTCATTTTCCTTCCAACCAAACACACCCTAAATATCATGGAAAGTTAAAAAGTGGGGTCATATTATTTTATTTTACGATAATCTATATCTGGATCAATATCTCGACTAATTATCTTATTAGATAATTTTAAAGGTGTACTCCATCCTACTATATTCACAATTAAATTTAAAATTTAATTTTATTAAAAGAAAATAAATATCAGTTTTTATTAGTAACATCTTTTGGGTGGTGGACCACAATAATTAAGATATTATTTAGTTAACAAAAAGTGAAGATGAGTGTCGTCCTAATTTTTATATGCTTTCGTTTTTTATTTTTAAAATTCCGATTTTATGAAGCCGACAAGGTGAGTTCTATTTAAAAATAATAATAATAATAATATTGGAATCTTAAAAATTAGAAATAGTTTTTGCCATAATTAAAGATATATAACGTCATCTTCAAACGGACCCATATTATTAAAAAGGAATATAGGTTATAGCATTTTCGTTGATTATGTCAAAAATGTAAAACCTTTACCAGTCATCATCAATCACTTAATAGCATTAGAGAGCTTCCTGAGAATAAGCTTTGACGTCTTTAAGAATTTCAGTAGTCGGTTCAATACATTTATTGAGAAGACAGACAGATTTGTACTGATTTATGATAAGATATATTTATAAATATATTCAGGAATAACCCTAGTAAGGTTGGGTCTCATTGTCTCGATAACACTAAAATGTTAAAAATGAAATGGAGACTTAGATATATTTTTTAAAAATAGTCCAAATTCTCTCTTTATTTTCTATAATAAAATTTAAAAAAAGAAGATTATAATCCTTGGATTTTATTTAATAAATAAATAAAAAAATTGAAGATTCTTTTTTCTTTAAAATTCATTAAATATTAATGTTTATAATTGTGTTTTTGTTTTTTTAATCAATAAGAGGTCGATCTTCTTGGAGAATATTTTAAGAATAAAATTATTAATATTTCAAGTCGAGGTCAATATAGAAGAGTATGCCCTTAAAATCATTTGGATCCAAACGGTAAATTAATGTGAATAAAGCTCGAAAAAAAAAAAAGAGATTTTTGTATTATTTGTTTAGAGAGAGAGAGTCATAACTAATTAATTTTCTCTAACATGTACGGACAAAATTGAAAGGAAAAAAAATATATGGTTGACGTGATTTGGTGGGTCAAAGTAAAAGAGAATGGTAGGCAAATTAAGCGCTGCGACTTTGGATACCACTTGCCTACTTCATTTATACAACCGACACTCATTTCAAGCTAAAAATGAGAAATCCGTTTTTTTTCTCTCAAAAAATTATATTGATGCTTATATTGAAAAATAATATTATTTGTGTTTTTCATGGTCATCTAAACTTACTATGTCATTAAGAGTTTAGTTATTTTGATAAAATGAAATTTAATTGTTAATAAATTCTTAACAATATTTTTTTTATACAATGGTGTCACGTTTTTATTTTTTTAAGAAAAATAAGAGAAACAATCACAACATTTAAATGCGATTTTTTATTAATACAGAACATGATTTTTAAATATGACAGAAAATAGCGTAAACATCTTAGTTTGATACAAAACTGAAATCGATATTATTCAAATAATCATAGTTTTTTACTTTGATCACATTTATATAACCCTTTTAATCACGTGGAAAGATTGAGATATTAAATAGACTAACTATTTTTCTTTTTCACACAAGTGAGATTATAAGTAAATAAATTATCTCATATTTTGATTATCATGACAATTTTTTATATCATCTATCACAGTTAGTAAATGTGATAATAAGTATCATACTTTCTATCATGTCTCCATCTATCATGGTAGGTTTGAGAATAAAAAGCATGATAAAAACATTTTATCATTGTTTTTAACTGTGATATATCTTGTTTTTTTCCTGTGGTGACAACAGTGGTGGTTTTGGAGATGGCTGGTTAATTAGTGGTCGTGGCGGTGGAGAGAGGAAAATCAGATATTTACAAAATCTGATCGGTGCAAAAAGGGATCTGGATTATTTTTTCGTTTTGTGAAAAAATAGATATTGGAGAAATCAATTTCTTTCTTCAATTTTAGGTCTAGGCAAAATTATTTTCTTTCTTTATTTTTGTGTTAAAATACGATTTCATTCTTTCGTGTGAAAGTAGAGGGGTGGAGCTGCGCGATGGAGCCCAATGATGGTGGGTGTGTAGTTGTGTCAGGGTCAACTACAAAAGAGGTGATAGAACAACGATGGAAATAGCGACATAATGGTTATAGATGAGGGAGATCGAGAGGTTTATAAGTTTGCGAGGATGACTACAGGGATTTACGACATAGCTAATGATTGTACGAGAAAGATGGCAATGGGTCTTAGACCTACAACGATGGATGGATGGATTGATGGATGGTGGTGGTAGTTTTCCAGATGAAGTAAGAGAGAGAGAGAGAGAGGTTGTTGGAGAGAAGTATAGGCAGAGGCTGGGAAGCTTAACCCTATTGTGTTTATAAATTGATTTTTTTTTATCCAATGGCATAAAATATAAGTTGTGTTCATCTTTTGATCTAGCAACTGTCTTCATAAATTATCTATCTTATTATTAGATATGTGACCGTCTTATCAAAATGATCAATTTGAAATTCACATCCCGTTTGTTGTTTTAACTTAAATTTCAACGTAGTGCATTTGATTAAATTTTTTAACATATTGTATTTTGTTTCAACTTAAGTTTCAATTAGTGTCGTTAACTTCAACTTTTAGTACGATGTAGCATATACAATTGGATGCGTTGAGCTTTATATAATATCGTGTTGACCCAAATATGTGAATTCCTAAATGAGTATTTAAATGAGAACAATATATTTGTGATTTTTGTATTTTATACGGTTGTTGAGTATGTTTAGACATCTACAAACTATACAGAGACACCACAAAAAATGATAAAGAGGATGATCAATGAAGATGATAGAGAATGATGAAGAATCACGAGATGGATTCAAAAAGGATGAACTCAAGAATGAGGAGTCCAAGAAAAATATTGAAGACTCTAGATGAAGACACAAAGGCATGGGAGGGATTAAAACGAACCATATTGTGTATCAAAGATAAGGTAACACTCTATCCCTACCGTCTTAATAGACATTAACTCTACTAGGATACACAAAACACATAATAAGTTGGATTCTTATGTGGCATCTAGAATTATAAGATATACATGTGTTTTATTGCTCTTTATTTTTTTGTATAATTTAGTTGAAAAGATAAATGGAAAAAGGAATTAGAACAAGTTGAAAATTATGCTTAAAATTAAGATTAAACTAGGACTAGTCGGTCAATCGATCCTACCAGTAGCCTAATATGAAAACAAAAAGCCTTAACCGGTTGATCGAACCTTATATCCAGTCAATCGATTCCACCAGTAGATAAGAACATTGAGAGAAATGATCAATCGGTCAATCTATGAGCACCTACCGATCAATTGATGACACTAGTAGGTTCAAAATCAATATGTTCAAAAAATAATCGGTCAACCGATCATTAGAGCCAGTCAACAGATTATACCAATAGATTGTCCATAGCACCAGATCATGAATATTAGTCAATCGATTCCCTCATTCAGTCAACCGATTTACAGGATTGTTTGTAAATCCTAATTTTTGCGCATGCATATTTCTAGTTGCATTTTAAAATATTTAGAAAAATAATGGGGTTCATTGTGTTATTTAAATTTTATTTTAAAATTTTTTAGGGGTTATTATGGTATTTAAAAGTTTGACTTTAAAAATTTTAAGGATTAATATGTTAATTTTAATTTTGACTTTTAAAAGTTTAGAGATTATTAAATTATTTAAAATATAATTTTAAAACTTTTGGAATATAATTGTTATTTTCTTTATTTCAAGGGAGATAATTAGTGTAAATAAATTAATTAATTAAAAAATTAATAATAAAATAAAATAAAGGTTGAAAATCATTGCTTTCCTAAGGAAGGCAACAAAGTCTTTTAATTGCAACAAAATCTATAAATATAGTGATTTTCAAAGCTCAACACACAATTTTTATTCCATTCAATTCTTGGTTAACTCATTCCTACACCGAAGGGTATTTGGCCGATACCACTCCGATATCCCAAAAAATTTCCTAAGTTTTGTTGGTATTGTGCGGGGAGTTAGAAGTTGGGATTAGAGTGGATTTTCCAACAAAATCACACACATATATATAACCATGGTAGAGTTCCTTTAGAAACACTTACGGCATGTTTGGTTGGACGGAATCGGGGGCAGAATGGAATCGCATTCCGCCCTCGATTCCTATTCCGTTGTTTGGTTCTCCAATGGAATCACTTTTGTGATTCCATTGGAATGAAATATGGTGAAATGAGATTCCATTTGAGATAGGGTGGAATGGGATTTCAACCCAAAGGAATCAACAACCTAAATTACATAATAGTCCTTGTATTTACGGCATGTTTGGTTGGACGGAATGAAATGAGGGTGGAATGGAATGAAAGAAGTAATGGAATGAGAGAATGAATTGAATGGAATTGTGAATAGAATAACTATTCTATTCTCTTGTTTGGTTAGTATGGAATGAAAGAAATAATGGAATAGTAAAATATAGTAAAATTTCCATTTTGCCTTTATAAAATTATTATTTCATTCTCTTCTTGGTTGGTTATAATAAAATTTTATTGTATTTCACTATTCTATTCCTTTCATCATTTTATTATATTTCACTATTCAACTCAATTTTAAGTTTTTGTTCTCTAATTTCTATTTTTGTTCTCAATTTTTAGTTTCTATTCTTTAATTTCTGTTTTTGTTCTTAATTTTCAGTTTCCTTTTTGAGAATAGAAATAGAAAATTGAGAACATAAACTGAAAATTGAGAACAAAAACATAAAATTGATAATGGAAATTGAAAATTGAGAACAAAAAAATGAAAATTAAGAACAAAAATAGAAAATTGAGAACATAAACTAAAAATTGAGAACAAAAATAGAAATTTAGAGAACAGAAAATTGAGAACAGAAACAAAAAATTTAGAACATAAACTGAAAATTGAGAACAAAAATAGAAAATTAGAGAACGGAAACTGAAAATTGCGAACAGAAACAGAAATTAGATAATAGAAACTGAAAATTGAGAACAGAAATAGAAATTAGATAACAGAAACTTAAAATTGAATGGAATAATGAAATATAATAAAATAAAGGAAGGAATGAAATAGTGAAATATAATAAAATTTTATAAAAAGGGCAGAGAATTTTATTATATTTCATTCTATTTCTTCACTCATTTCATACCAATCAAACAAGATAATGGAATAATAATTTCATAAGGGCATAATAGTAATTTTACTATATTTCACTATTTCATTCCTTCTCTCCTTCCATACCAACCAAATAAGAGAATGAAATAGTGATTCCATTGACAATTCCATTCAATTCCTTCTCTCATTCCATTCCACCCTCATTCCATTCCATCCAACCAAACGAGCCGTTAGAAACAACAGCAGCTAATCACATACATATATATAACCATGGTAGAGTTCCTTTAGAAACAACAATAGCTGACATTATTTTGTTTTGATTATGTTTGGAATTTATGTTTTGCATTTTACTTATGTTTGGAATGCATATTGTTACAACTAGCGATTTATTGGTTTGGATTTGACTATGTTTGAATTTTATGTTTTATTGTTAAGTTACGTTTGCTATTATTAGTAATTAGAATAGAGAAATAAAGAAAGATTTAAAAAAAAAAAAAATAGGTTCATGGTTTCGGTTTTGGCTTTATATAAAAGTGAATGATTCGGGTCGAAAATCTTGTTTAAGAAAACAACGATTTATGGTTCAATTTCAGGTTTGATATTTTCTTAGCGGTTTTATTTTGGTGTCCATTGAACCCGAACCAAAACCGACCTATGGCCAGTTAAACAAACAAGAAATGAAAGGTGCAAGGCTTAACAAGAATGCATAAAGATCAATACCATACCTTTGATATGAAAACAACCCAAGCACATGAAGGAACGACGAAAGAATAAAAGATGATAAGAAATTAGTGGGTCACAAATGCTTTATACAGATAACTTGGGTCCCCTTTCTAATTCATTCTAAACTTTTAAAGCTGTTGTATTCAGTAAGATTATCATGCATATTTTGTTTATGATACTGCAATTAGTATTTAGAAATAATGTGCGCCATCTCACGTAACTTGCAATGAAAGTCTCGGTTTTTTACAACTGGTGTGATACTACTACAAGACTGGCATCAACAGTACAACAAAATTACCTCTAAACAGAAACTATTAATTCACATGAAAAAAGAAAATGGGGTAAGAAATACATGTCGGCAGAGTTTGTTTAGTTTTACAATTGGACCAGAAACAGAAAAACTAGAACAAATATATATATATATATATATATATATATATATATATATTTCTAGGATTCTTTGTTTTTTTTAAAAAAAATATAAGTTCAGAACAAAAAACATAATTTTTTTGTTGCCATATTCCTATTTCTATTCCAAGTTTTTTGGGAACAATAACACCAAACAAACGCTACCAAAGAGACCAAACACAAGTGGAACGGAAAAAACTGATCTTGTCATAGAAGACGGTTCTCATCATGCTCATCCAGATCAAGGGTTTCCTCCTCGTAAACAAGTTCAATGACGCTTCTGCCCTTTTCATGAAGATCATCACTCTCCATATCCTGCAACTCCGCTTCGATCAGAGCCTCCATTCTTGCCCGTTCTCTGTCCCTCGGATACGTACAGTATAGAAAGGAGTAGAAGAAGCAGCAGATTGCCATTGGAATACCTATTGCCGTGTAGAGAGCCTTGGCAAGAGAAGCAGCATTCTCTCGATCAGTTTCGATTTCTTGAGTGTCGCTTGTTCCTTTGGAAATCGGTTTATAACCGTAGAGATGTTGAGCCAAGATTCCGACTATGGGAGGAGCAAAAGAAGCTAAAATCGATTCGAAGGAACGGTCCAATGCGTAGATGCTTGTTCTAGCTCTTTCAGGAACTATTTCTGCAAATATTGGACTGTGTAGATATCAACAATGAATACTTGAGTACATCACACTTTTCCCGATCAAAATTATCCTGACCCGATCCAATCACCCGATAGATTTAATAATATATGCTCTAAATCCAAATCTAATCACTTTTCAATATTATTAAAATAAAAAATTGTGGATCTTACTCAATAAAATATATATATATATATATATAAAGAAAGGGAAAATTGTTATATTAGCCTTATAATAACTCATTATTTATGATCTTTAACTTTAGTTTTTGTTTTTCTATTTTAAGCTTAATATAGACTAGATTGAATTGAAAACTAAATAACAACTCTCAACAAATGTCCTTTCATAATTAATGTATGTGAACTAAGTACAAAATATTTAAGATTAATGTACTGAATTAAAGCTAATGCCTTTAAACACGAGATATATAATAGTCTATTCTATAAATCAAGACACATTTCACATTTGAGACATTTTTAACATTGGACGGTTGGAGACATTTCTAGCCATTCATTTATATTTTGTTGAGAAACTAAATAACAAGCTCGTAACAAAATGTATTTTCATGATTAATATATTTTAACCAATTATAAGATATTCAAGATTAATGTATTAAATTAAAATTAGTGATTTTAGGCACAAGGTATGCACTAGTACAAGTCTATTCTATAAAACGGGACAAATTTTACATTTGAGATTTTTTTACCACTAGATGGTCGAATATATTTCCAACTGTTGATTTAAATTTTGTAGAGAAACTAAATAACAAACTCTCAACAAAATATATTTTTACGATTAATATATTTGAATTGACTATAAGATATTCAAGATTAATGTATTAAATTAAAATCTATATAACCTTATATCATAAACCAAGACATATTTTACATTTAAGATATTTTTTACCATTAGATGGTTGGAGACATTTTCAACCGTTGATTCATATTTTGTTGAATAACTATATAATAAAAAATATACGATTAATATATTTGAATTAAAATAAGTGCCCTTCGGCGTGGGGTATGTAGTATGTACTAGTATATTATAAATCGTGACATATTTTATAGTTTGGGCATTTTTGACAATTGGATGACTGAAGAAATTACCAACCATTCATTTAAAAATCTAAACCAAATATTGTTTTTTTATGATTAATGTATTTGAACTAATTGTAAAATATATTAACATTGGATCTTCCTAGTCAAGATACGAGCCATTGACAGACCTATACCATTTAACATTGGGTATGAATTACGGAGAAACATACTTGTTTGTTGCAGTACTATTCCAGGATATGCTTAATCCCATGACAAACAACACCAAACCGTGCCCAAACGCAGTGGAAGCATCATCCGGCAACACCAACAGCAAAACTGCAGCCAAAGGGATGGCTGAGCCAGAGCTAATCTGGGATAATATAATCCTCCCGGAATTAGGAAACCGTTTGGCGAGGACATCCCCCATCCTCCCCCCAAACAACCCCCCTATCGAACCAGCAACAATAAACAAAGTCCATAACAAAGCCGTAGTTTCATGAGAGAAACCAATGAGCTCCAACCACATGGGAGCAAACGAGAGGGCCGACCATGGGAATGATCCCGAGATACCTTGTGCCACAAGTATTTGAAAAGAGGGGACTTTGATAACCGATTTTGCTTCTTTGATGAGGTCGCTTATTTCTTCCCGGAACGGTTTGTTTAGTTTTCGGTCTTTGAAGTGGGGATCAGTTGCGAATAAGCGGACGGAAATGCCGACTATTACGCTTATTAGTCCGACCGTGTGGAAGGCGATTCTCCAACCGGGGATGCCCATGAACGATTTTGAGGCTAAGAGTACCGAAAAAAGACCACCGAGTATTGAGCCCATGTTTGACGTCAATTGAAGCCATCCAAATGCCGTTCCGCGGTTGCTTTCATCGGTTGAATCTGCGACGAGGGACTGAATGGCTGGTATGACTATTGCGAGCCCTATCCCATTCAAAGCTCTCGATATTGCGACCTAATTATTTGTAAATGCTTTTAAAAGAAGTTCAAAGTTCGGTTGATATTAAGCCAACAAGATTTCGTTTTTTTATCCATTTTATTTGCAATTGTTCTTGTCGAGAGAAAGAACCCTAGCAAATGGATTTGGTGTCATTAGCATTCAACGAACCGAAAATCAAGTTGTGGGCGTAAATCCAAGGCTCATACAAATTCAATAACCTCGGGGACTGAGTCTTCATCAGGAATAGTCATATGATTTAATCAACTTTCCAATTTTTTAGTTGAATAAGGTAACACACAACTCAAACTTTAACTATATCTTCCTCCAATTATACAAGAAAAAACATTTAAATTAGAATAAAAATTGTTAACTAGCTAGCTGATTCAAGCGCTTTTATTTTTTACAACTAAACACCAAAATATCTAACGTGTTAAAAATTGAAAAGTAAAATCGACGTGATTGATAAAAATATAATTTTGAGGAAAAAAAAAAAAAAAAGAAGATAATAATAATAATGTTTTTTGGGTGAAGGTGTGGTAGAATAAAATTTATAGAAAAACTAGGGATATTCCTTGTCTAAAGGCACTATATAAATTTTTAAATTTATATGTGTGAAAAAATAATTAATAAAGTACATATATGAAACTTGAAAGGTATAAAGTATAATTCAAGTCATTGAATAGGTTGAGTAGATTGAGTGGTGTAGAGAAGTTTGAAATTAATGGGTTAAGAGATTACACAATTTCAATCTCAACCTCTCATCTTTTAAATTTAAATCTGAACCGTTAAAATATATTTTCGTCCAGATTAATTAATAGATAGAGAAAAAATTAAAAGTAAATTTAAAAATAAAAATATGCGAGATAATAGATTGATAATTATGAAAATATTTTTATGTTATGCCGTTAAAAGGATAAAGAAGAGTGGAATTTTTTTTTCTTTTCAAAATATACGAGTTTCCCATTATGCAACCAAATATTCCGTAAATTGATTAATTGTAAAATGGTGAAAGGCAGACTTTTTTTGTTTTAAATATATGTTGAGGGAGGAAATTGAACTATAGACCTATCAGATATCCACTAGACTACAAACTTGCAACCCTATCCTTACAATTCTCAAAAGTTGCATTGAATCTAGGTATTCCCAAGCCCAAAAATTAGAACCAACTAGATTTTTCTCAAAGCAGAAAAATTTCAATAGGCAGAATTGACTGAAGGCTTCTAACTATGTAAAACATCAAAAATTAATAGACTAAACAGTTAATACTAATCGATCAATACTTTTCTATCAAAAGCATGTTCATATACGAGTTTATGTATATGTTTAGAGAGAGCGAGAGAGAGAGGGACCTCAGCGAAAGTGGAGGAGATGGCGACGAGGAAGGTGGCGGCGGCCCAGAGGAAGGCGCCGAGGGCGATGACATGAGCACGGTTGTGACGAACGGAGAGGTAAACGGCGAGCGGGTAGCAGGATGACTGGACTATGGATCTGAACAGAGTCAACGAGCCCAGACCGGTCGGATCGGTGTGCAGGGCCGCCCCGACTTCCTTGTAAACTCCCGGCAGTAGTGATTCGTCGGCCCGCTCCATGATTCCAGCAAGGTTGACCAGAACCAGCGTCAGTGTCTCCGATCTCATCTCCTTCAGCTTCTTCATTTCCCCAATCGAGAGAGGGAGGGCGGTGATGGCACCGTCTTCTCATAGGCTATGTCCGAATTCTTTAGTTCAAATGTCACTTTATACCCTTAATTATTACGTTCCATTTCCCTTTTCCACGTTAAATGTTTATTATAACATCTTTCCACTCGAGATTCCATGTATGGCAGGAGTTTTGTAGTATCAAACTGTCTTTTTTTTTTCAAAAAAAAAAAAAATCAACTAAAATAAGCTGTATTGATCAATCAAAACCATAAAATCCAAAAAATACTGCATTAAAATTGATAGCTATCTTTTTTTTTTTTTTTTTTTTTTTTTTTTTTTTTGCATTGTGTGGTTCCATCTACCAATAATTTTAATAATTTCTCACTTTTGCACGAGGAATTGAATTAAATCAAAATTATAATGTATTTATTGAATTTAGTTATAGTTATTCATTTCAAATGATTCGTGATCAAAGAAAAATCATGTATTCTTAAATAATTTATAGAAACATATTTGAATAAGTGTTGTAAACTGATGCTGAAACATTAAAATGAAAGGCATACTTTTCAGAATCAAAATACATATTTATAGTCCGTTCTTTGTTTCTTCTCTCGTTGACAAGAAAAATACTATTAGAGTATTTTTCGATAGTATCCGCATATTCACTAATCAAGACCACTCAAATTTTCTGTAATTTGGATGGGATTAAAAACCTTATGATAGATAATTGAACGTTGATATTTTACAGAACTAATGATTTTATTAAGTGATTTTAGATTAGAAGTTTCGTGTGTTTAAATGAGAAAAATAATGAATCGAAAAAAGATTAATCGTTGAAGATTTGTAAGATGAAGATTTTAGAGAGCGATTCAAGTTGGGAGTAAAGTGAAGACATTGAAGACTTTTGGAGCATTGAAGATATTGAAAACTCTTAGGTAAAAACAACTCTTTACTCATATATTCTTAATGCAACCTAAATTAGGATCATGCATAATACTTTAAAATGAGTAATCTTATGTGTATCATTATCAGAAGTGATAAATTCAAAATCCTACATGATTTTTATAGAATGTTAAACTCATAAAAATGTTTTTGTTTAAGTATTGAAGTGAGAAAATATTTTTAATACATAAAATGATGAATTTCTGGTCAATTCGGTCAACCGACGAAATGAGTTAGTCGACTAGTAAAAACAATAGTTTAAAGGAGTTAAAATGAAAGTCCAGTGACCAATTTAATTAATCGAAAAAAGAAGTCGGTTGACTAATGTAAACAATAGCTTAAATAAAGAAAAAACCAAATCGATCAACCGATTGGGTGGCCAATTGACCGATAGAATATGGTGCAACGGTTAGAAAGTTTACCATTGCATGTCAAATCCCTTAATATTTAATAAGAGGTTATACATGAAGAACATTCCAAAAATACCAAATTTTTGTCTCATCTAAATTTTAAAATATCAAAAAGATTTCATAAGAAGAAAAATATTTTTAAAATAAAATAAAATATTCGGACTTAAACTAATTGAACTTAATTGGATATAAGGTACCGTTTTCGGACGGATGCCCTGAGGTGCCTAACACCTTCCCCGAGTAAAACTGACCCGTGAGTTATTTAAATGAATTTTTGGTTTGACCGTATTTTTAGAGTTAATTTTACTTAGACCTTTTAAATTATTTTCCAAGAATTCGGTAACATAACACATTACTTAAATTCAATGTTAGGTGATGACTCTTTATTTTTAAATGACCTAAGTATTTTCTGAAAAACCTACGCTTTAAAAAATTTCTTATCTCTTAGGCTTTATTATTGAACCTCTCACAAAGTTACCAGTAGACCGCTTACTGGGGTCGATGACAAAAAAAAAAAAACTTAAAAATGAAGTTTCGACAACAAATACATATATTTTTAAGAAAGAAAATAGATTGGAAGACAAATAATTTTTTTAAGCCAATCCCTAGTGCCTAGTAGACATATATCTAGTGGAAAATTCCAACAATGTGTTGTGGATTGGGTCTTAATAAGACATGTGGTATATAAATTAAGCCCATCTAAGGCAAATCCGGCCCATTTAGTCTACGAAGTTGTGGTTTTTAACACTGCGCGGTCAACCGGCTTCCAGTCGCCGAGTAAAAACCGATTGGCTGTACGATACATAGTTCCCCATGTCGAAGCAACGTGCAGTGCACCGCCCAATGACAGCAGTTGCGCCGCCGTTAAGCTCTCTACTCGCCGTGCACTCCACGCGCCCTTGTGTCGAAATCTCATTGGCTTTTGATTTTTTTAATCAAACGCTTGCGATTGGTCCACGTACTCACCGTCCAGCGAATTTTAGCTGCCGGATTCTCCGGTTGTTTCGTAATTTTGTGTGATCCTGTGGGCAGAATTCTCTCCGGATTGGTCTTTACGGTAATCATTCATTCCTTTTGATTTTCCCCATTTCTCGCTCTCACGATAAACAGCGGCGACGGGAGGGGAAGGGAAGGTAAGGGAAGGGAAAGAAGGTTCCCAAAGGTCAATTGGACGAAGACAGGGGAGAGATAGAGGGAGAGAATTCGGCTTGGAGATCTCTCTCTGTTCGCTCTGATATTCGGAGATCTCTCTCTCGTTTTCTTCCATTACCATGGGACTCTGGGAAGCTTTCCTCAATTGGCTTCGAAGGTGAATTCTCTCTCGAGTTTTAATTCTTTTTCATTTCTTCTTCGTGTGTTAAATTTAGTTTTCTCCTTGTTGAATTTTGGCATCGGTGCAGAATCCTATTTATTCATTATTCTTATCTTTCAATTATTTTGGCATCGGTTTAGAAGGAAAAGTATGTATTGTATAGAGATTCGAATTAAGATCAATCTCCATTATCTTGAGACTGGAAAATTATCATATAATCGTTCATAGCATTTAAAATTTTGAATCTTCATTATGTGGAATTGAGAGTTATGGAAACTTAAGAGTCGTTTTTTGCTGTATGCTCTCCAAAAATCTGTATATGAGGAATCCCTTTATTCAGAATTTGAGTTTCCTGAGTTTTTTTTTTTTTTTTACTTATTAAACAGGAATTCAATGGTGATTATTTTGTGAAATTTTATTTTATCTATGTTTATCTTTAAAGCTTCATTTTAGACATGTCAATCTATATACTGATTTGAACCATCATAGGCATATTGACCTATTGAAGAGAAATTTCAATTTCAAGGTCATAAATCAATGCCATAGTTATTCAAATTTTATCGGCTCACAAACTGTTTGTATTATGGTTGCAGCCTCTTCTTCAAGCAGGAAATGGAGTTATCTCTGATAGGGCTTCAAAATGCGGGAAAAACTTCGCTTGTAAATGTTGTTGCAGTAAGTATTTAGGTCATTCTCAAAAACATGTTTCTTTGTTTATTGAACTTGCTTGGCCTTATTTAATGTACTTGGCACTTACCTTTTTTTCCTGGGTTTTTTGCTTTAAGACCGGAGGATACAGTGAGGACATGATCCCAACGGTAAGTTCCATTGAAAGGAATTTACCTTTCGCCTGTTATAATTACTTAATTCTTTCATCTTTACTAGTTTCTCCATTGGACAATTATTTTTGACATTCCCCTTTAGAGAAATATGAATAAGGAATAAAGTCGGTTTGATATGAAACTATGCAGGTAGGGTTCAATATGAAGAAGGTGACAAAAGGAAATGTGACAATAAAGTTGTGGGATCTTGGAGGTCAACCCAGATTCCGTAGTATGTGGGAGAGATACTGTCGCTCGGTCTCTGCAATTGTGTATGCAATTTTTCCCTCCAACTTTCTCCTAAAACCAACCGTTGAAAAGCATCATGCTTCGCTAACTCTCTCTCTCTCTCTCTCAGACCCACGGCATGCACCCACGCATGTGCACAAGCACACACAAATACAAAGTTAACTTGGCAAAGTTGCGTTGACCTGCTATTTTCAAACAAAAGAAGCTAGAAAAATAATCAAGTTGGTGTATCTATCATATTTATGATGGGGATTTTAGGGCCTGTTCGTACTGTTTAGATCGTTGATTGACATTGAATCAAATAGTGACTACTGAGTTACATATAGTGAAAGGAGGTTAGGGTTTATTTATTGCAAATAGTGACAACTGAGTTACAAAGAAAATACCTAGACAAGACAATTTATATAGGCTTACATGAAAATAAAAAAATAGAAAGAGAGAGAATAAAAAACTATTCTTCTGTTAATTCTATATAAATATAAAAACTCTAATATGTACTTCTTCACTTTTGATTATTATCAATTTTGGAAGATCTCTTTGTTGAGAATGGTATTGGTAGGCCTTGTGTGATAGGCTCTTTTTTGTTTAATAAAAGATATAAATAATAGTTATACTTGGGAGGGGTATGGTTCGTGTTATCTTGCCCTGGAATCGGAAAATTCTAACCTTAATCTATGGGGATATCCTTATGAGGTGGAAAGATCGCCACCACAACCTCCCATTAAAAAAATCATCTTGCAAATATACATTTTCCTTTTTTCTTGCATTATTCTTATTTGGTAATTAATATTTTTATTTCACGCAACATATTTTTGTGGTTTCATTCAATTTTTCTGTTGTTGAAGATACAAGATTAGGGCAGCTATTCTTTTTCTTGAAATTGTGTTTTAGTTCTTCATTAGAAACTCTGTTAATCTTAAGGAATTCTAACAATTGATGCAGCTATGTGGTTGATGCTGCGGATCATGATAACATCAACATTTCCAAAAGCGAACTGCATGATCTGCTGAGCAAACAATCACTGAGCGGTATTCCTCTGCTGGTGCTTGGCAATAAAATCGACAAACCTGGTGCTCTTTCCATGGAGGCTCTGAAGGATCAGATGTACGTTCAATTTTAATCTTTTTAGAAAAAATGAAGTCGAATTTGTTTTGAGAATCATGATGTTGTGTTGTGCAGGGAGCTGCATTCAATTAAGGATAGGGAGGTTTGCTGCTTTATGATCTCTTGCAAGAACTCAACCAACATTGATGCAGTTATTGACTGGCTCGTTAAGCATTCGAAATCAAAGAGCTGAGCTGAGGAATAACTGCTGATTTTTTAACTGGCTTTTTGTAATATTGATTTGTGTATTTTGTTAAAGTTTGATGAAAGTTGGTGATGAGGTTTGCTTACTGGATTTGCGCTGTTGTATTCTGACTTCCCAGGTCCGTGTTGTTGTATATTAAAAACCACGTGGTGTTCCTAATTGAGACTCCTCATGGCTTCTTTTTCTTTCTCATAGCTAGCATTTGGTAGCAGGAAATTCAAGAGTTGGAATTGAAATTAGACATAAATGTATATGATGTGGAGTATTTTGGTCAACCTGTGCCACCCACTCAGAACATAGCATGTGGTGTGCTTGCTACCTTGGAAACTATCTCACCATAATGAAGTATGCAAGTTAGCCGAACTCCGGTCACTGAGCTGCCTCTGTTCAGACTTCACAAAGGGTGACACCTTTGGGATCTTTGCCGCGCTCAAGCTACTGAGCGATCTCTACTCAGCCTTCACCAAAGGGAGCACCCTTGGGATCCTTGCCGAGCGCCGGCTACCGAAATTCCTCTATTCGGCATTCACCAAAGGGAGCACCCTTGGGATCCTTACTGAGCTCTGACTACTGAGCTACCTCTGTTCAGCCTCTACCAAAAAGAGTACCAACTTAAAAGGATGACTCTTGGTGACCTGGTCGAGTTCCGTTCTCTGTGTTGTTTTCGCTCGGGAAGCATCAATTGGTAATAGGAGATTCGTCCGAGCTTTGTTCTCTATGTTGTCTCTGCTCGGGAAACATCAATTGGGAAACCTTCGGGTTCGTCCAAGTTTCATCCACCGTGCTGCCCTTACTCGTGAAATGTCATTATGGAAGCCCTTTGAGGATCCTATCCGAGCTTCATCCTCCGTGTAGCCTCTGCTCGGTAAGCACTGATAAGGAGGCCTTGGAGGCACTATTCGAGCTCCGTCCTCCATCTTACCTCTGCTCGGTAAGCACCATTAAGGAAGCCATCAAGAGTCATCTAAGCTCCGACAACTGTTCTGACTCGGACTTTTCACCTAGAAGCCTTCTCGAGGCCCTTATGAGCCCAAAACAGGGAAATTTGTCTAGAACTCAAGGCCGATGGGAGATCAACCGACTTCGTCATCAATATTTCCATGGGCCGAGCACATCCTCTTAAAAAAAATTGGGTTGGCCCATGGACGCACCCAGATAGGCCGAAAGGCTAAGCCTAGAGGCCTAATCTCCTCACGTTCTAGCTCATTGGCTACGCAATGAGTTAACATAATTGACCGTGCTTAGGCCCCTAATCTTGCGGTGCTAATTGAGCTCTTCTCCTATAAATACTTAGGCATTCAATGTCCCGGGTAAGGCACAACTATCAACTTGAAGTATAAAATAGTCATTCTCCTCGAGCTCTTACTCTCATGTTGAAGGAACTTCACCGAGCACAACCCCGGTGGGTCTTTGTGTTGGGAACCTTAGCTCGGATTTTAAAAGAATTAACTGTTAATCACGGGACGCTCAAAGAACTCTGATATCTGGACTCCAAACTCGGGATCTCCATCTCAGCAACAAATTTACACGTGGACTCTACTAAATCAACTAGAGGTGCTAACCATTTTTAGACATCAATAGTTTAGCGTTGTCTATGGGAAGAGTACAAAAAGCCTTCATCTGGTCGGTTAGGACTTGATAATCACAAAGTCTGGTTAGATCATTAGACAAAGAAATCAAACTCCCTCTCCTCTCGTGTAAACAGTCATTTGAACAATCAATCCCTCAAAGATACAAGAGATATATCTAAGGTCCCGAGGTCAGACACCCAAGCTCCTACCAATGAGGACAACCCATCGCCCACAGGCCAGACGAGCCCGTTTACCTTGCCCTCTGGTCCCTTTGTAGGCCAAACCTTAGGAGTTGTTGAGGCCTCGCTCATTAACAAATTGGAGGGTCAGTTCGACGAGTTCCAGACCTGTATCCATGTTTGATTCTCTCGCCTTCATCATCAATATTGTCATGGGCCGAGCGCATCCTCCTAAACAAATTGGGCTAGCCTATGAACTATCACAGATAGGTCGAAAGGCCAAACCTAGAGGCCTAATCTCCTCATGTGCCAGTTCATTAGCCACACATAGAGTTAACATAATTGACCGTGCTTAGGCACCTTGAGCACTTCTCCTATAAATACTCAAGTAGTCAATGCCCCTACCAGCTTGAAGTATAATATGGTCATTCTTTCCCGAGCTGTTATTCTCATGGCGGAGGGATTTTATCGGGCACAAACCTGGTGGGTCTTTGTGTAGGTACCAATTTGAAACCTTAACTCAGATTTTGAAAGAATTAACTTTTTAATCACAAGACGCTCAAAGAACTCCGATCTTCAGACTCTGAATTCAGGATATCCATCTTAACAAAAAATTTACATGTGGACTTTGACTTGATCAACTGGAGGTGTAAACTAGTTTTAGACACCAACAATATATAAGTTTTTAAAATTTTTACATGTGTTTAGTATTAATTCCATTTCTGGGACTCAATTCCATAAAAAAACAAAAAAAAAACTTTATGATGCATTTGGTTTCATGGAATTGAAATTTTCTGTGTTAATTTCTAATTCCAATTTTAAGACTCTCGATTACGTATATAACCAAACAATACCCAAACGTTGCTTAACTTCAATGCACAAGATCCAATCTAGTTTCCGGGTCTAGTTTTTCTCTCGTTAACAGATTGAATTTTATCTACTAAATTAAAAACTAGTAAGGTCCAGTCTGCTAACTAGATGGTGAATGTTATCCCTTTCAGCCCATTATCTTTCCATGGGAGTGGAGGATGATGGTTCAATTGCGGTCGAGAGAGAAGTGTAAATTTTTAATAAATTTCTAGAATCAAAAGTTGTAAGACCCGACTTTTGCATGTGCATAAATTTTAGTTGTATTTTAGAATATTTAGAAAATAATGGGGTGCAGTGTGTCATTTAATATTTACTCTAAAAAATTTAAAGGTCAATTATCATTTTTAAAATATTAATTTTAGACTTTGAGCTTAAATAATATCTTAAAGATAATTGGGGGGAGATTAATGTAATTTAAAAAAAAAAAATCAATTCCTTAGGATAAATATAAAAAAAAAAAAAAAAAAAAAAAGCGGTGGCTTTTGTTGAGTTCACACACACATATATATACATATACACATTTATATGTGTGTTCTAGCCGAAACAAACAGGGAAAAAAAAAAAAAAAAAAAAACAGAAGGAAAAAAAAAAAAGGTTCGGCCAAAAAGAAAAAGGGAACAGAAATAGGTAACCTTCATATATATATATATATATATATATATATATATATATATATATATATATATATATATATTGCCAAAATAAAATAATTATCACGTTTAATTTATGCGATTAACTATACGGATAAGTATATATGTATATTTATATATCAAAAATATATACGTGAGTTTGAGAAATATATTAGGTATAGATATATTTAACTTGCAAAGAATACAATTTAAAATAAACATTGTAAATTTTACTAAAACGATAATTTTTAGTATTTCGTCGACTAGTAAAAATTTTAACAGTCAATTAATATTTTTCTACAAATTTAAATTATTAACATGAATTTTTTTTGTAATTGTTACTATAATAATTTTCGTACAGTTAATATTGACATAGAAAAGTGGGTGTGTAGTAATTTCGTATAATCAAAATTTGGAGAATGGAAAATGATACATTTTAGAGCCACGCATTGCATATTAGGTTTATTTTAAATAAATTATTAATTTAGGCCCTATCGCTGTTAGGTTCACAAGTGACACCGCCCGCGTAGTATTTCGGTGACAGTGTTTTTGTAGCGCAAAAATCGAGGTGAGTGAACTGCCTTCTATATAAATTGTCAAATTATATTTTCGTACTAAAATGCAAAAAAAAAAAAAGTTTATTCAAATTCATTATTTTATAACATACGTGGATCAAGTAAATTCTTAAAGGTGGAAAGTGGTTTTTATTATCCGACTATGCTATAGTTGTCTTCTCGTCAAGAGGGGATATCCTGCGAGATGTGGATTACCTGTCAGGCAAATATTGTTGGGTGAATATGTTGTTACTTGTTAGGCAAGTCCTGCAGGATAGATATTTGTTGTTATCTGTCAGGCAAGTCCTACAAGGTGGATATTTGTTATTACCTGTCAGGCAAAACCTGCATGGTAGATATATGTTGATTTGTCAGGAGTGCAAATTCTGCAGGTGGCTGTCCCTACCATTGGGGATATTAAATAGCCCTGACACTGATATCCACCTTAGATGGCACAGTCATACAGGTGACGATACCGTCGTAACTCCCAATCGTGAGGTAAAATGATCTTATGGCCAGTAGAAAAATATGAGTGCCGTATTTTATTATATGTCAAAATGTTTGGATTAGTTTATTTAAATACATTATCTTATTGCAATGATGACAGTGTAATTTTATTTCAACTTGGTATGCAGTAATATTATATTATATTTTGAAAAGCGGTATTTGATAATTATGCTTGATCCATAAATTATTTTTATTATGAAAACAGTATACCGATAAAATATTCGGTTTCAGGTGCTACAACTAGGAATAGGTCCACTACTGGCACTAGGTAAAGTCAAGAGGTAGTGTCATTTTGGAGGGTTGGCTGGACAGGTGTAAACCGTAAAAAGTTCAATTTTTTTTTTTTTTTTTTTGTTGTGAATATTTGGGACAGATGTATTCCCAAATTTTGAAATGGAAAAATAAAATAAAATAGCATTGCATGTGTGTGTGTGTATATATATATTGGTGGATTTATCAGGTAATATCGAGTCGACGTCATGTCCGGCCTCAGGTAATGGGGTCCGGGGAGGGGTGACAAAAGTTTTAGAAGCTTAATTGTTAAAATTAAAATATTAAGGACTAAATCGAAATGTTTTAACCATTGAGGGCAAATGGTGTATTTTTTCTCCAAGTTTAAGGGTATGTTTGGTTGGGAGGGTGGAAAAAAAAAAAGGAAAAGAAAAATGAAAAAGAATTTTTTTTTATCCTTTGTAAAAAGAAAATCATTTTCTTCAGTACGTTTGGTTGGAGGGATATTGAAGGAGGGAAAATAATATTTTGTGTGTATTAAAAAAAAAATATGTTTTTTATTTAATTTACTATTTTATCCTCAATACAAATGAAAATGATATTTGCTATATAAAATAAAAGGTTAAAAAAGTCATTTTCACTTTTTTCCCCTATCCTTCTTTCATTTTCACCCCATATTTTTTTTTGGGGGGGGGGAGGGAGGGGGGAAACTATTTACCAACCCCATTATCATTTCTCTTTTCCATTTCACCCCCAATCAAACACATCCCTAGGTCGTTATTTATTCCATTATCATTTTCCTTTTTTATTTCACCCCAAACCAAACATAGCCTAAGAATATGTTTGGTTGGAAGGGTGGAAAAGGAAAAGGAAAAGATAAATGAAATTTTTTTTTATTTTGTCCTTTGTAGATGAAAAATTATTTTTCTTAGTTTGTTTGGTTGGAGGGATATAAAAGAAGAAAAAATAATATTGTGTGTATATTAAAGAAAGAAAAAAGTAATATATTTTTTACTTAATTTACTATTTTACCCTTAATACAAATGAAATAAGTATTTATTATATAAAATAAAAGAGCAAAATGATAATTTTGATTTTTTTCACTTTCTTTTTATTTTTACCCTAAATTTAAAGAAAGAAATGAGTCATTTCATCTTTATTTTTATTTTTATTTTTCTTTTTACCTCCAACCAAACATTGAAGGGAAAAAAATAAGTCATTTTATTTTTATTTTTCTTTTCGCCTCCAACCAAACATTGAAGATAAATTTCCCGTCTATTTTCATTTCCTTTTTCCTTTTCACATCCACCCAAACATACCCCAACTCACTGGTTTAGCCTCTTCCTGTGCAAATCCTGCTCACTGCTCAGAGCCACTCTCCATTCTTCAACCATCATGGAAGCCTCGACGGGACCTCCTCGCCCTCCCGCATTCGCCGTAGAACCAAATGTAGAGAGAATCAAGCAGAAGCTCCTTAAGAAAGGCGTGTTTCCGACACCCAAAATCATTCACAATCTGCGCAAGAAGGAAATTCAGAAAGAAAACCGTCGTATAGCCAAACTAACCGCAAAAAACCCGCCGCTCACCGACTCCCAAAGACAAGCCCTAGCCGAAGAATCCCATTTTCAAGCCATAAAATCGGAATACAAATCCTTCACGAAAGCATTAAACGCGAGTGTTAAAAAGAAGAATGAAAATGTTCCCATGATTGGGAAGCCCTGGGAGAGGCTGGAGAGACTTAAGCTCCGAGAACTTGCTGGTGAGAACAAAGAGTACGGCGGAGAGAATCTGAAGTCGGAGCATTTGAGAGAGCTGAGTGATATCCTCGAGCACGAGCGCGATAAGCTACGGTGGCTTTTGGATGACGATATTGAGATGAAGGAAAGCTGGTTCGACGGCGATGGACGGAATTGGTCCGCCACGAATCGACGAGGTGGCGAAGCCGAAGCAATTCGGTTTCTTGTTGATAGGTATCATTAATTCCCACACGCTTTACCTAAAATTTCCTGTTCAAGGCACTAATTTTTGCCAATTAAGTTAACTGGTTTTCGTGTAGGCTGAGTGATTCGGAACTGAGCATCAAGGATTGGAAGTTTTCAAGGATGATGAAGCAGTCAGGTTTGCAGTTCACCGAAGGGCAAATGCTGAAGATAGTCCAAGGACTTGGTGATAGAGGGCAATGGAAGCATGCATTAGCCGTAGTGGAGTGGGTATACAGCTCTAAGGAACATAGACTCTTCAAAAGCAGGTAGTTTTTTTTTTTTTTCGGCTTCTTCATTCATTTGTGATGTCTGAAGAACTAAATAATCTTTAATAAAATCTCAATGGAATAAGTGATTTTTAATGTTTTATCCTTTATATAAAGATGGTCTAGAAAATTATCCACGAATCATTTTTTAGTTCTTTGTTTAGTGGACGTTCATGACAATAAGACTGTGTTGCCCTTTTCACTTATTAGCAGATAATTTCAAGAAGTTTCGGTTTATGGTAAGTTAAAATTTGGTTATTGGCCCAGTCATTTCCATCTGTAATTCCCTCATTTCATTTTTGTTCTTCGGGGAAAATATGTTGCCATAGCAATAATTAACCATTCACATTGAACTCCACCATAGTAAACAAGTGAATGCTTACTTATTCAGTGATGAATCAATCTCTGAATGCATGCAGTAACATCAAAATATGAATTTTGCACACTGAATGTTACTACTAACCTCAATGGTAGTGTGATCTACCCTTTTACATTGGATGTTACCATAGAAAACTAGTGAATTGTACACTTATTCAGTGATGAATCAATTTTTAATATGTGCACCAACATTAGAATGTGAGATGCATACAGTGAACGTTCCCAAGTGATGCCAATAGCAGCCACGATTTACCTTTTCACGTTTAATGTTTGTTTTTTCTAAACAAGTGTATGTTAACTATTTGGTATTAAACATCATGTATTACTTGTACGGTGAATGATGCCCAATCCTTCGTGCCCTAGAATGGTATCCAATCTTCGTTGTGAACGTTCACTAGATAAAAAAAATTGTAGAAAAAAATATTCAATATGGATATTAAATTGAAGAGGATAAAACGAAGATTAAAATTATATATTTTTAAAAATTAAATCACTTGCTAACATTCACAATCGGGATTTTTTTTTTGTTAGTTTCCCAAGTGATGGTTCAGTTACAACTTTTGTGGAGTGACGGTTGATTGTGTAATTGCAGAGATTGTAATAAAATGTACATCGGGGGTAGCAGTTTAGTGATTTTTGAGGACTATTTAGTGAACAGTCGGTGGACTAAAAATTAATGTTCACTAGAGTCTGATTTTTTTAATAGAATATATTACTTATAGGGTTATATAATAAAATTTCCTAAAAATAACCCTTGGTGAATATTATGTAGGTTTGTATACACAAAACTCTTGGCAGTTCTTGGGAAAGCGAGGCGGCCTGATGAAGCTCTTCAAGTCTTCAATTTGATGCGTGTAATGATTTTTGAAAAAAAAATCCTAATTTATATTTTCTTGTTTGTCTTAGTTTATTGTGATATATTGCTGGACAGAGTATGACTCCCAAGTCATTTAGGGTGATTGCCACATATATCCTGATATGCCAGCCTACCATAGTATCGCTGTTGTACTTGGTCAAGTCGGTCTCGTGAAAGAATTGGTGAAGATTATTGAATCCATGAAGCAGAAGCCATCTGGAAAAATAAAAAATATGCGGCGCAAGAACTGGGACCCTGTTCTTCAACCTGATGTGGTTGTATATAATGCTGTAAGAAGGATTCATTATTTTTGGAGATTGAATTTGCTTATGTATATGTTGCGGTAAGTAATTGTGCATTTGAATTGCTTGCCAGGTGCTCAATGCTTGTGTCCCAACTCGTCAATGGAGGGGTGTCTTTTGGGTTTTTGAGCAATTGAGAAATGGTGGTCTAAGACCTGATGGAGCAACATATGGACTTGCGATGGAGGTACTTGCTAAATAAGTGAATTTTGATTTCAAACGGCTTTTTTGTACTTAGGTAGCATTTGGGAGCAAGTAATTGAAGTCATGGAATTAGAATTTTTTTTAGATTTTTGCATGCATTCATTTGTAATTCAACTTCTGAGGCTCTAATTATATGCAACCAAACGCTACCTTAATGTATGGGTTTTAGTTTATTGATTGAAGCATACTTCATCCTTTCCTGACTGTTTATAACTTTTAATTAATGACCCGTTTAGCCTTTGTTCTTTTTTAAATATTAATAAGGGAAAAGTACATTTTAAACCCTCTAATTAGTGACACGTTTCTAAATAGTCTTTCTAAGTTTGCATGTTTTTATTTAAACCCTCTACATATCAACACGTTTTTAAATAGTATTTTTGTAAAAAATTCCGTCCAAAATAACAGAATAAAGGGCAAAATAGTAATTTTACATTTTAATCATTTTTTCTTTTTCATTTATATCTCCCTCCCTCTCAACTCTCTCTCTCTTCCTCCCTCCCTCCCTCTCCCTCTCCCCCTCCCCACTGAAAAGCCTGTTGCAGGGGGTGTTTCACCCCCTGCTACGGGTAAAACACCCTTTGCAACAGGGGGGGTGAACACCCCCGTTGCAGATGATAAAATATGATCATCTCCAAACTCCATGACATCACCGATGTTCCAAAGCCACAATTCACCGTTAACCATACAGTGTCCAAGGCTACGTTCACCATGTTGTCCACTCTCTCTCTCATGTTCACATGTTGCATGCTCACGTTGTCCATTCTCTCTCACGTGTTCTATTGATCATAATAGTGCTTAAACCATTGTATAGAAATGTGTATATATATTGTACTATTATGATTGATAATACAAGGGGCTCTTTCATTTACTCTTTTATCTTTTAGCAGGCACCCTTTTGGTGATTCCCCTATAGTTTCTGAGTTTCACCTCCGCCACCACATAATAGATAATACACCGAATGTTAGAAAAAAATCGAAAGCCAAGTTTTGATAATCTCACTTCAGATTTTGTTCTTTTAAGACCATTAACAAGGCTACCATTCTTACAAGAGCGATTGTTCAAAACGCGCACCAACTTTGGTAAGTGAGTTGTGTACTTCTTCCTACAGCAACTCAATCCACAATTCCACATATGTCTCTCTCTCATCCCTGTTTTTTCACCGTTGCAATCACCTCTCTCTAACAAGTAATATCCTCTGCTTTCAACCTCTTCTTCAGCCACTCAGGCTATCCCATTATTCCCTCTCTCTCTCTACTCTCTCTACATCTAGAGAGAGAGCTTGTTCATTTGCCGCCGCCGAGGTGAGGACTGGTCTCTTTAAGCGAGTACTCACTTGACCCATGTGAGTAGACACCAAACCCACCGCTGCCGCCACTTCCGGAGGCGGTCAGGCCTATGTTGCCGCCGCCGGAGACGGCGGAGATAGCAGGGCCAGGTGCTGTTGTGATGACGACGGGCTTCATGTCACCTGGGTTCGGCTCCACCTGCTGCTGGTTCTGGAGCATTTCCCTGTTGTCTTGCCCCATTTGCTGTTGAACCACCACGATGTTACCTCCCTGCTGCTGCAACAACTTCTTATTCTTCTTCGAAAAACAGAGGAAGAAGAAACCGTCGCTCCTCCTCCTCCTCCTCCGCCGCCGCCATTGACGACGACCTGCTTCACCTCTTCCCTCGTCGATAGGTACAGCTTCAAGCCTATCTCGCCTCTCATGTGCGAAAACAAGCTCCTCTTGTCGAGCTTGTAAAGCTGAGGAACCGCCTCTCCTTCTCCAGCGAGATACTGGTGCCGGAGACCCTAACTTTACCCAGAAAGTTCCGGCTGTTGTTGGACCGTTGCTCGTAGAAGACGTTGACTGCGGCAGTCCGGTAATGGAGGTCGGTGACGTCCTTTACGTGATAGAGAGAGAGAGGGAGTGAGGGAGGAAGAGAGAGAAAGTTGAGCGGGAGAGAGGGAGAGAAGTGAAAAAGAAAAAAGAAAAAAGAAAAAAGAAAAGGAGAAAATGTTTAAAAAATGAAAAAAATGTAAAATTATTATTTTGTCCCTTCGTTCTGTTATTTTGAAAGGAATTTTTGACAAAAGGACCATTTAAAAACATGTTGATACGTAGAGGGTTTAAAATAAAACATGTAAACTTAGAAAGACTACTTAAAAACGTGTCAATAGTTAGAGGATTTAAAATGTACTTTTCTCTAGCAATAGTAATGGTTTAATGATTTTAGGGTTTTTATTTCAACAGACACATTCAACTTTGAATTCTTGGGGAAAACATGTTTGTTTCCCCGTAATTCTCCCTTACCTGCCTTAGTTTATCCCCAAAGTATATATGAGGCAAGTCTTACAAGAGTTTCTTGTTAAAAGGTTATGCTGCAGTCAGGAAAGTTTGACCTCGTACACGAGTTCTTCAGGAAAATGAAAAGAAGTGGTGAAGCTCCCAAAGCACTTACTTATAAAGGTACCATCTCTCTTTTTATTAAGGTAGTGTTTGGTTTCATGGAATTCGGGCCTCAAATTTGGGATTAGAAATGAATGCATGGAAATTTTGAAGTTTCTGCATGCCTTCATTTCCAATTCCATGAAACCAAACGAACCGTAAATGTCAAGGACACTGAACCAGGAAGGGATAAACTTACTCACTTTGCGTGCAAATCCCAGTTCTTGTAAAGGCTTTCTGGAAAGAAGGTAGAATCAATGAAGCAATTAAAGCAGTAAGGGATATGGAACAAAGGGGAGTTGTGGGAGAGGCCTGTGTGTATTATGAATTAGCCTGCTGCCTTAGCAATAATGGGAGATGGGAAGAAGCCATGGTCGAGGTAGCTTTCTCAATCCCATGGAAACTACATGGGAATCTGTCTTTCTCTCTCTCTATATAGTATATGTATATGGTTGACCATGAAACTTTTCTTTCAATAATGTGCCTGCAGATCAAGAAGCTGAAAAAACTGTCTCGTGCTAAACCCCTCCAAGTCGCCTTCTCTGGCATGATAATGCATTCGATGGATGGTGGGCATATCGATGATTGTATATCTATTTTCGAACAAAGTAAGGACCATTGTGCTCCTGACATTGGGATAATAAACACCATGTTGAAAGTTTATGGCAAAAGCGATATGTTTTTCAAGGCCAAAGAACTATTTGAGGAGACCAAGGTCCGGAATGATAATTATGATGATTCTTCCCTAAGGCCTGATGTGTTTACGTATAGCTCAATGCTCGAGGCTTCTGCTAGTGCTCTACAATGGGAGTATTTCGAATATGTCTACAAGGAGATGGCTCTATCCGGGTTTCGACTTGATCAAAGTAGGCATGCATCCTTGCTTGTAGAAGCATCTAAAGGGGGGAAGGTAAGGCCCCTGTTTGGTTTGGAACTCGAAACTGAATGAAAAGTTTGAATATAGCTTCCAAAACCAGTTTTTTAAAATTGTGAAACTTGCTTGGTTTTGTTTTAGATTTCTTTTTTTAAAAACATAACCTTTATTGAAAATATTTTTAAAAATTAGTAAAATTATAAGTGATTTGATGTGGTTGAATGAACTTTTTGAAAATTTCAAATTATTATTATGGTTTTTTTACTATTTTTATTTGGATTTGGGTGCAGTCGCATTTACTAGAACATGCATTTGACACCCTTTTGGAAGCCGGTGAAATACCTCAACTATCCTTCTTCACCGAAATGGTATGTCAAGCCATTGTTCAACTTAATTATCAGAGAGTTGTTGACCTTGTTAACACTATGGCTCTCGCACCATTTCAAGTCAGTGAATGCCAATGGATAGAATTCTTTGAGCAAAACAGGGACAGGATTTGTGGGACCGGTTTAAAGGATCTGTTGGACACATTCTGCAGTTCTGATTCATCAATGGAAGCTTCTGTTTTGAACTTTACAAGCGCGTTACGTTCTTTATGTGAATCAACCACAGTTGGTGAATTGCACTCGGATGATGATAATGATGATCGAACTCATGTAGATGTTCAAATTAGTATGTTCTTGGCTGATTACACGAGTGATGGCACAAAAGAAGATGCTGATGATTGTTTTGATGACTGTGATTCTAAAGATAATGGTCTGTCTGAAGCTGTTGAACAGTTGGAATCGGACTTGTTGAGCAACAAAAGCGGTGATTCGGGTGGATCTGAATTGCCTTCAGCACACGAAATATTAGAAACTTGGAAGGAGAACAGGATGAATGACGGTATCTTTTTCCCCTTTCAGCTTGATCGGAAGAAATAACGAAGAGCTTTTTAGTCATCAAGTTGCTTGATCTGTTTGATAAAACTGAAAATTAAATATATCAAGTTGGTCTGTTTGATAAAACTGAAAATTAAATATGAAAACTTGTAAGTGCTGATTTTTTGAAGTGTTGGAGTTATTAAGTACACATATTTTTTAAATATTTAAAAAAAATTATTTTATGTAAATTTTTTTGTATCTAAATAATCTTTTTTTCCCAGTTTATACTTTCTCTATCTACAATTTTTTTATATAAATTTTTTTCTTCAAAATTCTATGATAATGACGTTCAATGGTGATTATGGTTAAGTGTTAAAATAAGTGATATATCACTTAAAATTATAAATTATATTTTACATGATTGTTTCATTTTGTTTTCAAATAATTTGGTAAGTATTTGATGTATTTAATTTAAAGTAATTAATTGTGTTATTAAACGGGTCTAGTCTCTCATGATATGTTGGTCCAATTACTTCTCAAGTATGCATGCAAAACTGTGGATTTTCTAACATATTTTGATTATTTAATCTAGAAACTAGAGTATTAGACTAATCAACTGGTTATTTCAAAAGCCAAATGATATACCAAAAAATGAAACTACAACCTAAGAAAAATTATCATGGTTATTTTACTTGATAATTATCTCAAAATTGGTAGAAACTTTATCCACCATTATGGCTATTTATAAATATTTGGAAATTAAAATATTAATAACTAACTCATTTGGTTAGCATTTTGATTTGGATTGGAGTTGTATGTAGACCGAGTTCATAACATGATAATATATGCTTTAAACCCAGAGAGAGGCGTGGTGGATTTTAAAGCTCAATCTGAAAAGCTGAAGCTCTGGGACTGGAAAGGGAAAGGGACAGGGAATACAGGTACAGGAAGGAAGCTACCCTCCTCCCTTTTTAATGTCAACAAAATCTAATCTCTATCTCAATTAAATTTCAATAGCATAGGATTTCCAAGTTTTTTTTTTTTTTTAAATAGTAAAAACAATTACTTGAAAACAAAGTTATTGAAATTCCAAACAGAAAACTGGAATATTAACAGTTCATAAACCACCAAACTAAATATTACTACCACTACACTCATATTTGGAATCTAGATCCAAAGCAAGTGAGGGTTTTTGTTTTTGTTTGTTCCTTCAATTCCCAACCTCTGAAATGCTCTGTAAAGCTGGTTTCCATTGCCCCCCACCGTGGTTTCTTCCCATGCTTCTGCTACCGCTGCTTCCCACTCTGCACTCCAACTGAAAAAGAGACTAGTAGATTAGATTGTCCTCCAACTACTCAATTTTATTTTTATTCTATTAATCTTAGTATTCCTCCGGAAACCATTAATTAGATTGAATCTATCGAGTTTTGTTTGTTAGGAGATTCCAACTTCAAGATCATATAATATTAAGTGGAGTATCTCTTTTCGTATATAAACTATTTTGGAAAGCCTCACAAATTCGAAGTGGAATTCTAACACGTACCTTCACTGCAATCCCGCCTTACACGTGATGCGATTAAATGACAAAAAAAACAAGACAAACATTCAAATAATCGGAAGACAAACAAACAAGACTTCTCAAACCCACCTCTGATACTATGTTAGGAGGTTTTATTTTAAAATTATATGATGTTAAGTGCAGTAACTCTTTTTATATATAAATTATTTTGGAAAACTTCCCAAATTCAACGTAAAATTATAACATTGTTAACTAGATATGAAGTTTGTATTTGATACATTAGTTGGTGGCAAAGCCAACCCTTGTCCCAAAACATCAAAACGGTTGCTTTGGGCCCCCAAATTTGAGGGACCCTTTCAAATTGATCTCTATATTTATTTTAAAATATCTTTATTAATATATTATGTCAAATAAAAAATCTCAATTTTTGTTTAATTACTATATTAATTATCTTTTCATTTCATATTTTAATTTTATAAAAACATTATGAGTATTTAAAAAAAAAAATATTAAAACCCCATTTTAAAATTTCGCTTTGGCTCTCTACTCTATTGGGGCCGGTCTTGGATGGTGATGGTGATTGGTGACGGATTGGTGACCAACTGGGGAGGTTCAACAGAGGTGATCGAGGATCAGTGGCCGGAGGTTTAACAACTGGAGTCCTGTGGCGATTGGCGGCAGGTGTGGTTGTGGGTGTCATAGTTAACATTAACTAAAGATTGAAAAATAAGTTAAAAATAAATGGGTATTGACTAAAAAATAAATTGTTTTATGAATAGGATTATCAAATTTAAAATCTAAAAGATAAGGATTATATAATAAGAAAAAATTATGCATAAAATGTATTGATTATAAAGTATGACCCCACTGAAAATGGAAAATATATATAAAAAAAAGAAAGAAATGGAATTGCACTCCAACTAAATCACTCCTTGTTTGTTTTGATGAAAATGCCCTTATGAATTACCTTTTACAAATATATTATTAAAATTATCTTCAATTAATTTTTAAATTTTTTAATATGAAAAAAAATCGAAGAATAAAAAATTTAGGAAAAAAAAATGTTTCCAAAATAGAATAAACTTAAAACAGACATAAATCTAAAAACAAAAGAATATATTTTAATTTTGAAACAAAAAGATGAGGATGAAAAATGTGTTTCTATTGCCAAGCAGATTCCTTCCCCCCCCCTCCCCCCCCCCCCTTTATGTCTATTTTTGGAACGGAAATAGATTTCTAGAAAAAAATTTGGAACAAAATCCATTTTGTTAGATATTATTTCAATTTTAAGATAAGAAATATCGTATTTTTGTTCTGAATTTATGTTTATGTTTCAAGAATAGAACTAATTTTTTTCTTTATTTTTTTTTATTCATTCTCCTATTAAAATATTTGAATACCAGTTGAGGATAGTTCTCATAACATACTAATGGGGTGCATTTGTTTGGGTGAAAACAAGAATGGATAAGAAAATGAGCAGGAAAAAAAGATGGAAAATGAGAAAAAAGAAAAAAAACTTGTCCAGTATGGAGGGAGAATGAAAAAGAAAAAATAATTACACAATTTTTTTTCCACACCAATATGGGAGAAAAACAGAGGAAAACGAGATTTTTTTTTTGAAAAAAATAGTAAAATTATAATTATATCTTTAATAATAGAATTTTTAATTTATTTTTGTAATATACGAGAATAACATAGTAAATTATATTAAAGTGAATTATTTTTTTTCTTTTTCATTTTTTTCTCTTAAACAAAAAAGGAAAATATTTTTTTTCACAATAAATAAAAATATTATCTTTCTATTTTTCTTTTCATTCCTCTTTTCCTTCCTTCTAACCAAAAAATTACATTTTTGTCAAAAAAAAAAAAAAAAAAAACCAGAAAAAACAAAAAACTTAAAAAAAAAAAAGAACACTATTTTGTTTTTGGTACAAACAGTTAAGGAGAAATTTAAACATTATATATCTCACTAAAGAGATTCACTAGATTGCTAGTATGACTAATTAAAATATGGGCTTTGCTATGGTACAACAGCTGTATCGGTACAACTAGCGAAACTTATATCTAAAAAAGTTCTAAAGTTTTAGACGAACTTTTAATTTTTCAGAAAAAAATTGTAACCTATAAAATTACAAGTTCTCAGACGAACTTATAACTTCAAAGAAATAACTTGCAATTTCTTGTAACTTTTTGGGCTATATCCAATATTGTAGCAGCCCCTTAAAATATATATATATATATATATATATATATATATTGTCAATTGTAGTGTTTCATAGAATTAGGGCCGTCAAAAAGCAGCCTCGAGATTTGCAGTCTAAAACTTTAAACGAAGAAGAAGATTCTTTCTAAATTTTACCAACCAAAAAGCAACTCATCCTCTTCCTGTTTCCACGTGAGGCTTGTATTACTATATAATTATATCTAGTTTTTGACACTTCATACTCTAAAGTTTGACCACTATTTCAGTTTGATCCTCCAAATTTCAATTTGAACACAAGACACCCTACAGAGGGAAATAATAATTAGGACCATAATGGAATTATTAGAAAATTAGAGGGTATTATGTGTTTAAATCGAAACCATCATATATACCTTGTTGGTGGAGGTTCCAGTCGATGATCTGGGATGATGCAAGGCAGAGTCGCGTTTCTTCTTGTCCATGGCCATACCCATACCTCTCTCCTTCAACAGCTTCCCCAGCTTCACGCACTTCTTTGCGGCGAACTCTTTCAACACATCTGCCACAAAGGGTATCTCGGCGTAAATCTACCGAGGGCAAAAATGTACACAGACAAATGGCATAATTAACCACGTTACCTTCGAAGCTGATGAGTCGATACACCTGTCCCATCAGCAACGTATCGTCCGGCCGGAGAAGTTTGACCTGCGTCACCGGCGCTCCATTCCCCGTCCTCGCTGCCGGCGAACTCATCACGACGAGCGCGACGTAGTGGCCGGGATTCGAACTCATCACCTCATGAGCGCTCACCGACCAGTAAATCCTCTCCACCTTGTTTCCCGGATGTTGAATCACCACCGTCGCTGCCTCTGCCGCCTGACAATTCCCCATCGCTCAGCCTTCTCAACCACCACCGCAATGCGAAATCTATATATGCACAGGGACCGGAATCGTATTAAATAAGGAAACTATAAATAAATATATATATTACAGATACATAAAATGACTTTTTGATCCGATTTTCCCTACATAAAAAAAGGCCAAATTAAACGATCCACAGAGGAAAGTTTCGGTGGCTATTATTAGGGAAAAGCTCTTTACCGGCGAGCCACAGAGAGATGAAGATAGCCTGACGCACTTCACGTTGACCGACGTACGGGAAGGAATCCGGAGATGCGACAAAAAGGTACCGATCAATCAAATCAATCAGAGAAAATATCGAGAAACCAAACTAGTAGTGCACTACCTAGCACTAGCAGTACTTCTTTCTCTCTATCTTTCAATCTCCGGCGGGAATTTTCCGGGAAAATAAATGTTCACGGCTGGCACGCAGGTGAAGGAAGGAGGTGGAATGGAAGAGATGTAAGTGAGACTGAGAATCTCTCATTATTAAGGGAGGGGAAGGAGAGGTGACGTGTAGTGCTAGATCTGCCAAACCACCTGATCAGACATAATGCTTGTTACAGTTTATGACTTTGCGTTTGCAGGTGGAGGTGGTCATCGTCATTTTTTTGGTGATGGTGATGATGGTGGCATAATGCACATACAGTAGAGAGAGAGAGAGCGCGCGCGCAGAGGCGCTGGCAGGGCCCCACCCTAGTGGGTCGGTACCAGAACAAAGTTTCTATCTAACGAAAATAGGAAACATTACACTTTTACGCTTCAAAGTTCAGAGTTAGTGTTAATGTGATCCCTATAGTTTTAAAAAATGACTCATTTTTATTTTTGAGTTCCAATTTTGCTTCAATTTGGTTCAATAAAAATGGAAGAAACATATTTGAATAAAAAAGTCTGCGTGCAAGGAGGCATATCCGATGCTCGCCTGTTAGTGGTCAGCACGGGACATGGGAATCGTCAGATGGACCAAGTGGTGGTAAGTTAGATGTAGCTAGCCTCCTCCTTTTGATTGGTCGACAATGGATGCCTGAAGAGAGCACTGTGGACACCATGCTGAAAATTGTTACGTTGTGGGTCATCAGGAGTGATTGGTGGGATACCCATCATCAGTTTATAACTTGTAGAATTTTGTAAAAATAATCAAATCATAAAAATTTAAAATTTACAAATAAGGGATGAGGAAATTTAGAGAATATTAGTTTACTGGTTGTCAGGTTAGATACTGGCCAAATCTGTATATAACAAGAGGAGTTTAATGGCTGTCACCTGCTTTGCATGTGATTTTTTATGTTTAAATAATTTTATTGGACCAAATTTATATGGGAAAAAAAAAACAATCGTATTTTTTACAAACTATGGAGATCATTTAAACATTTACATCAAACTTTTGGGGTTAGAAATGAAAATTAATTCAAGACCGTACAAGCATAATAGTCTGACTCTGATCTGATCAGAGGGTTAGTGGACCCCGTGCTGCATTAGTATCCGGAAACTCTAGCATCCAGTCCCCTACACTAGGCCTTTTTATGGTGTTCATATTCATCTTAAAGACGTAACTGTAAAAAAAAATCTATAATAATATAATAAAATGATTTTTATTGTATTACCTAATTATAATTATTTTACCATAATTGAAAATGAAATCATTTAAAAATTTGATAAATTATGTTTGGTAATCCACCATTGTAGTGGGGGTTGATGATGTGTCCGGGTTATTTCGATTAATCATCTCTTTGAATTTTTTTACATATCGTCCGATGTATTTATGATTAAATTTAAAATTTAATTCTTACATTGTTCTTAAAGAAATTTAAATCTTAATTGATAAAAAAAATAAAAATAAATAACTCTCCTTACCAGTTGCGCTGACACCTCATCAGGTTTTGATCTCTTAATTAAACTTTGGTCTAGGTGTTGTGCTTTTGTTTTCTTTTATTTATTATAATTTGTTTTACTCAATTTTGTAAGAATTTCAAACCAACAAACTCACCCCTCCTCGTCTTGAATAAATGTAATTAGTCTTAAATTTATTTATTATTATTTTTTTTAATCTTTTTGTGTTTTTTTTTTTTAATTATTTGACACACATGGAGAATTTTTGTTACTACAATTTTATCTACCCAAAAACTTAAAACACTCACCGAATTAAGTTATAGAATTTCCAAATAGATTTTTAAATTTGAATTTTTTTTACGTTATAGTCTCAAAACTTCTTGATTTTATTTTTCATGTCATTTTTTTAATAAAGTTTTTCAAGTTTAAAATTTATGTTCATTTTTAAAAAGAGTAAATAATTTTTTAGTCCTCTATAGAGACTCAATAGAGAAAAAAGACCCCCTGATATGAACAATTAAATTTTCAGACCCCACCAAATTTTTAGAAAAAAGTCCTTCATTATGGTCCTCCCTATTAACATTTATTTACAAGTCTGCTATTTTGTCATTATGCAACAAGACAAATTTGAACAATAAAGAATGTTAATGTTAACGTAACTTATTCAAGTAAGTACCACTTACTTATATTATAATATTACATTGGGATTGACGTTAACGTTGTTGAATTCATTTTTTTTTTGTTAACGCATCATCTCTGAATCTGTCTGTTTGTGCATTACGTTAACGTTAACTCATTTTATCACCAGACGTATTGTATATTTTTTTTCTTGAATATTTATCATATTTTTTGTGTGTGTTAACGTTAATGCATTTTTTTGTGTGTGTTTCATATTACCGTCTCTTTCATTATTTGTTTTGTGTGCATTAACGTTAATGTTAGTTGTATTAATGTTATTACAAATATAACCCGACACATTAACTTAATTGCGTTAACGTTAACGCGATTACAACCCAACACATTTAATTTTATTACGTTAACGTTAACACAATTATAATCTAACACACTTAACTTAACTGTGTTAACATTAACGCAATTACAAACCCAATACATTTAGTTGTGTTAACGCTCAACACATTTAGTTGTGTTAATGCTCAACTTTAGAGAGAGAGTGAGTTTAGAGAGAGAGAGAGGGTGAGTGATAGTTAATATAAAGAAGAGAGATAGTTTGTTCAGGGGTACATGTGTCTTTTTAGTGTTGTTTTTATGTTTTTGGAGGACTAAAAACTTAATTAATTATACTATTTGATCTTAATCCTAACCAAAAATATGATTTTTTTTTTTTCTCAATGATCTCTCTATAGGGACTATACAATAAAAAACTCTTTTAAAAATGATCACTTTTGTATTATTTCAAAAAAATATATATATATATATATATATATATATATATATATATATATATATATATATATATATATATATTATTTTTCTCAAACTCCTTTTCTGAAAAATTTGTTGGTCAAAATATAAGAGTTTTAATTTTAGCCAAAAATATTAGTTTTTATAAGCATAAATTATATAATTGTAATTTTTATTTTATTTTATTTTATTTTGGTGTAGTCATGTTTAAATATTTTAGTTTTTTATTTTTATATTTTAAAAGGGCAAAAACAATAAAAGGGTACATTGCAAATCAAATAATTCTCCGGAATTTGGGTGTACTTTTAGAGTGTCCTTGTTCGGTTTTAAAAAAGAGAAGGAGGTCTCGATTATAGTTTTAAAATAAAAGCAGGTGTTCTTATAGATTTTTCATATGACAGGGTGTTACTAAAATTTATTCATTTTTTAAATCAAACTAATAGATTGGTGACCCAACATTACAATTAAATTAAAATAGAGAACATAAAAAAGGGCTCAAACCAACGGGTAACTTTATCACTCGTCTCCCTTGTCATTTTGTTCAAAAATCACAAACCTCATTTGTCTTTTAAAAAATATCAGTCACCCACTTTAACTAAATTTTCTCGTAAAAAGACACGAACACCCTTAACAATTATATATATTTTCATTTTTTTATTTTCTAAAAAATTCACTAACATTTTTCTATTTTTTAATCACTTTACACCCACTATAGTGTAATCTAATACTCTAAAAATTATAGATAAAAATATATTTATTTTTCAATTTCATCTTCTCTTCAACGTCGAACAACCCACTGCCACACCGCTCTCCTAATCTGACCGCCCAACGTTCCACAGAGCGAGAGAGAAATAGAGTTTGGGAAGAGGAAATTGAGCATACTAGCAATGATGACTTCATCGAAGTTGGACAAATCCCCAAAAGGCTCAATTGATACACCCATAATACCCCTCGTCAACATCCTCAACTCCTATCCCTCTTACTTCATCCAGCACGGATCTGTGTTTTAGGTGTTGAGATATAGAGGGATTTCATATATATATATATAGGTAGAGAAAGAGAGAGAGAGAGAGAGATTTGAGATACAGAGACCATAGATTTGACGAGCATAGAAGGTTTTAAGATATTGAGAGAGAAATGTGTTTTGGGGTGTCTATTTTTAGAGAGACAATGAAGGGTTGCTGTTATTTAGGGGTAGAGAGAGAGATGGGTTGCTGTATTATTCGGCTCTTCTCTAGTTCGGCATCGCCGAAACCAATCTCTATTGTTGAATCTAAAGGTTTTGATGAACAATTAATTATTGATATTTTTTGTGAAATTAATGATTTTATCGAGTTTTTCAAATTTATAGTTCCATACATGTGATTAAGAAAAAAATCCGATGAAGAAAACATAAAGGGTGCAAGATGGACGTAATGAAGATGTGAAGAGTTTTGAAGCCTTTAAAGAAAAATGGGTGAAAAAAAGTATTTACTTATATACTCCTAATGTGTCCCGAATTAGAATCATACACAATACTTAAAATGAGTTAATCCTATATGTGTCATGATAAGAAGTGATAAGTTTTAGATCCTGAAAAGAAATATTGTATGTGCTCCTCATGTGAAATGAATTCGATAATTGGCCTAACTAAAAAATATGTTTTAAAGGATTTTTTATTTTATTTTTATTTTTTTGAGTTTTTGGGTCAATTCGATCAACCGAGAAAAACAATCGGTCAATTGAATTAAACAATAATTTTTTGAGTTAAAATAGAATGCTATTGATCCAGTTGGTCAATCGAATGAAGATGGTAAGTCAACCGTTTGAAACAGTAGCTGAAATGGGTAAGGAAGTAAGTACACTGATCCAATCGGTCAACCGAATGAAGAAGGTCAGTCAACCGTTTGAGTCAGTAGATGAGGGAAAGTAGAAGACACTGATCCAATCGATCAACCGATTAGGTGTAGTTAGTCAACTGACTAGCTTTGTGCCAACAACTATTTGGAAGTAGGCACAGGTCGATCAACTAACTGATATGGACCGGTCAACCGATTGATTCAATTGAGATTTCGGCTGATTTGGTCTCTTGATAAAAAACTATCCGTTTTTATGATTTCAAGAGAGAGATTTAGGGGATTTGAATATAATTGAGATATTAATAACCTGTTATGTGATCCTTATTGATATGATCCATATATTTTGAGATTCTCTGAATTTAAATGATTTAATACTTTCTATTTCTATGGTTTTAAATTGAGAATAGTTTATGGACTTAAATGACACATTTGAAAGTTATTTTTAAGTGAAATATACCTGAGATGAATGGTAATGATATATGGGGTATTAAAGTGTCATTTTATGACATATCTTTGAAAAACTATCCGTTTGAGGACTACTTATTGGTTTATTAATATAGACCTGTGAGAATTGAGTTTGGTATATTAAGAACATCAGTTTGAACTTTTATAAAAGTGAGATTTACATTGAGATTTTTATGAGAGATTTGTTATAAGTTCTTGATCTAAAGCTTTTACTGTTTGTCATCATTAATTTGGGTTCTAATTACTATTCCATCATTGTCTTCGGTGTTTTCCTAGTAAGATCCTTCCAAATTTTATTATTTACTTTAAAATTATATTTATCTTGATTATTAGGTTTAAGATTGTTAAAAAAATCGTTTTTGAACTTAAACGCCTAAAAATATTTTTAATGAATTTTTGCCTATTTATTTGATTACATGCTAAATTTGTACTACTTACATTATTTATTAATTAGATTTGAATTGTCTCACATTGTATCTATCACGTAGTAATTATTCAAGACATTAATTGAGTATATCCGTATTGAGGTGGTAAGAGCTTCTTGTGGAAAGAAACTTATTTTTTATTTTTTTTTTTATTTGTGAGTTTGAGTGGATTAGACATATTTGGGACGGTGTCTAGTCATAATAGCTAGGTTTCAATCTTTTTCCTATGAAAAAAATTAGAATTTGATATTTGTCTTGGTAAAAATGTTAGGTTATTCTTTTTCTTTGAAAATAATTAAGTTTTGATTCATCCTGCAATTAAATATTTTTTAGTGATTTGTAAAGATTTATCCTTCCTTGGAAAAAGGATAAGTGAGAGAGAGTTAAGTTTTTCTTTATCTTGGTAAAAAAATAGGGTTAATCTTTTACCTGTGAAAAAGATAAATTATAAAGGTTAATTATATGCATGTAAAAAAATCGTGAATTGTAAGGGTTTAATTATTACTTGGTAAAGGAATCAAGGAGTTTAGTGGATTGCGAATCTCTGTAGAGCTTGGAGGACTGGACGTAGGCAAAACTAACTTGACCAAACGAGGATAAATTCTTGTGTGCTGCATTGGTTATTTTCTATCTTGTGTTTGGGTATGCACTTAGTATTAAACACATACCCGTTGCGTATAAATATAATAATCTATTTAGAAAAATTGATTATTTTTGTTTAAAAGAATTAATTGTTTAATTTTGAAAACTACCCAATTCACCCCCTCTTAGTTAGCTTTTTGTGCCAATATCCATCACTACCATTGCTTTTAGCACCACCATCTACCGCCACTGATTCCATCACCGCCGCCTCAAACCCTAGTCCTGCAACCTTCCCATCGCTCAGTGAGCCCCACTTCCGAAACCTGAACCACCTCCACGTCTCCACCTCCTCCTCCGCCCTCCCATAGCCACCTCTGACTCCTTCGCCGGCGTCGAGCTGGGGCTTCTAGGACCCATTCGTCCCCATCTTGTCGAGGTTAATGATAGAGGCAGAATGGGAAGCTACGACCACCACTTCGGAGAAGCCTGAGCAAGGAGCACCTTTATATATATATATATATTAAACAAATTTAAATGGTTGTTTATATATTTTACTTTTTTAATTATTTTTAAATGATTAAGAGTAAAATTATTATTACGATAAAAAATTAGTAATCTTTTTACTAATAAAAGAACTAAGTGGCCTTTAACAAAAAAATGATAAGGGATTAATTGGTATTTGTAAAATGACAGAGAAAATATCTGATTAGCGACCCAAAAAAAAAACAGAGGAGGTAAGTATAATTTTTTTTTTTTTTTTTAAAATCAAACTAGTGGATTGGTGACCCAACTTTACAACTAAATTAAAATAGAGAATATAAAAAGGTGGTCTCAAACCACGGGGCAACTTTTTTTAGTTGCGTTGAAATGTTTGGTGGCGTAAGGTGGGGGGTTGCGATTATAATTTATTTAATATACGCGAGTGTAGCACGAATTTAAAATCGAACAGTTATAATAATTCCCCCATATGATTTGTACATGAATTTCATTGATTCATGTATTGTGACACATCTTTTAGAAGTTAGGATAATATTGATTTCCCCAATGTGCCAGTGTTTCCAACTTCATATAAAAAAATTAATTTTGGATCATACAAATTTTTTTTTTTGGGTATTTTTTAAACTCCATTATTTGTGGACTCAATCTTAAATTGTTATATTTGAATATATCAATATAGTCTCCTTACTTAGGAGATGAATGAGATATATTTATTTGTAAAAAAAAAAAATAGAGGTGAATAAAATTTTGTCATTTAAAATACCACTTGAAGTTTTGATGTGTCGAGTCGGTTATTCACATTAGTTAGTGAATAGTATAAATAGTCATTTATTAGTAGTCGGATTAGCTTCTAAAGCCAAACCACTTAGGGCACTCAAGTGTTATAGACATGAAATAGGCTAATAATTATAACTAACCAAAACCACACACGCGAGTGCTGCCTTCGTCTGACCACTCGTTGGGATGAACCTGTGTCTATGCCTATGCTCTTTGGATTTCGGAGAATGTCTGACTTGATCATGCTCTATTTTATATGAAAGTTAGCCCGAAATCAAATCAACAAATTCAATCAAAATCTAATCCTTGTGACTGTTGACGCGTCCCAATTTTTCGAAAGAACAGGAATATGAAATAGTAAATGCGTAAGAGAGAAGGGATTTTTTAAAAGTGTCAGTTTTTTCAAAAAGTACTTAGACCATTTAAAAATAAGGAACAGTTACCTAGTATTGGGTTTAAATGGTGTGTTAGGTCACCGAATTTTTAAAAAACAATTTAAAAGATCTAAGTAAAATTGACTCTAAAAACATAGTCAAACCAAATATTCATTTGAAAGAGTTCGAAAGTCGGTTATACTTGGGGAAGGTGTTAGGCACCCCAAGACGACCATCCTAAAATAATACCTTATATCCGATTAAGTCCAATTAGCTTAAGTCTGAAAGTTTTATTTTATTTTGAAAATCTTTTTTTTCCTATGAAATCTTTTTGGTATTTTTCAGATTAAGATGAGACAAATTTTGATATTTTTTGGAATGTTTTCTGAGTATTGACTTCTTATCAAATATTAAAGTATTTGACAAGAATGATCCCCAAATGATTTTAATGTGATGAATCTTAACATTAGACTAGGTTGACGATTTTATCGAGGTAGTTTTTAAGGAAAAAAATATTTGGAAAGCAAGAAAAGGTTTTTTTGAACCTTTTTAGAAAATATATTTTTTATTTTTTTTATTTTTAAGAGGAGATTTGAAAAATCTGTTTCTTATTATATTTTTAGAAATATCTTTATTATTTATTTTTTTAGAAAAATCTTTCTCTCTTTTTTTTTTTAGAAAAGATTTGAAGATTTTTTTTTTTCGTTTTTAGAAAAGATTTGAAAACATTTTATTTATTTAATTTGAAAAAAATTGATTTTTTTTAAAGAGTTTCATTTTTTATTTTTTTTTGAAAGAGAAAAAAAATTGACAACTCTCTTTGTTTTTTTTTTTTCAATTTTTATATAAAAGAAAAAGATTTTAAAAACTCTTTTTTTTTTAAGAGTAATTAATTATTTGGTCCTTTATAGATATATAAAGTAGAAAATAACTCTTTAACTTTAAACTTTAAGTTTTTAGTCACCAAAGAAACTATAGAAAAAAATCATCAACAAATGCCCTTCCTGTTTATTCTTATTTATGAAAATATGCATTCTGATAATTACATGAATATTAGTTTAATATTTTGAAACGATATTTTCAATTCACTCAATTTCATATTCCCTCAGTTTCACTTTATCATTCTGTGCGAATATTCACTCAATATTAGGGATGGTCATGGGCCGGGCTCGGGCCGAGTTTTGACTAGGGTATTACACAAAAATGTTAGGCCCTAACCCGGCCCAACCCTATGATTGGGCCCTAATTTTATGTCCAAGCCCGGCCCTACAAAAAAAAAATTAAGCCCAGGCCCTGCCCTATAATTTATTTTTTTAAAAATTTAAAAACTAAATAGTAAAATTACAAAATGGACCCTCAATTCTCTCTCTATAAGAGGAATGAAACTAGGGTTTGCTAAATTATTTAGCTAAAATTAAAAATTACAAAATGGCCCCTCAACTCTTTCTCTATGGATATATATATAAAATATATATTTTTTATATTTTAAAAAAGTTTGGGCCAGGCCGGGCCGGCCGGCCCTAAACAAAAATGATCAAACCCTAGCTCGGCCCTAAAAATGAATGGGCCTTAATCTTTAGGCCCTAGCTCGGCCCATGGGCTCAAACACCAAGCCTTGCCCTAAAAAAATAGGGCCGGGCAGGGCGGGCCGATCGGGCCTCCGGGCCCATGACCATCCCTACTCAATATATTCAAAGCATTATTTCAATTAATTTAAAATCAATGGTCACTCAAAAATTTAAAAACAAATGTTCACTCAACATTTCTATCAACAAAAACAGTTTACACATTTGCGTCAATGTTCACATATCATATTCTACAATGTTCACGTATTTATCATTTTTATGTAAACCTATAAATATTCAATTACTTAATGGTACTTGAATATTTACACAAATTATGTGTTCACACATGCGTGAACAATGTTCACTCAAAATGGTCAGCACGGCAAACGACGAGTATGAAGCACAATAAATACAGTGGTGAACGATGATTTTCAGATCTGGAAATTTAGATTTCCAAATCTGAAACCTCCAAATGTCTCCGCCGCATCTACCACACCGACCATCACCATCGCAAAGCCGAAGCCGAGCGAACCAAGACCACCGCCAACCAAAACCATAGCACCCAAACATATGGAAACTAGTAGAATGAAAATCAAGAAGTAAAACAAAAAGGAAGCCACAACAAAATAGGCTAATTCCGCAACCAATTTTGAAGCTTATAGTGATGAAAGTTACATGGAATAAACACAGTGTATACAAAAGCGTATCATTTTCAGATCTGGAATGGAGTATTATTTTCGGATCTGGAATGAAAATTCCAGATCTGAATTTCAGACGGAGTATGTTGGCCTTCTGTCGCTGATTGTGTTTTCAATCGCCTCTACCGCCGCCGCTATATCTCTCTCTCTCCTCGGTTATCTGACGCAGATCTGGATGACGAAGACGAATGGCGCCGACGGTGGGGAGCTTAAAGAACTAGTGCGGCGATCTCAATGACTATGGCGACGGCGGCGAGAGGGGCTGCTGCTCCTTCATTTCGCTTGAGAAAGAAGAGATAAAAAGAGGTCTGTCCCTGGCCACCTTCACCGTGAGAGCTTCTTTGTCTTTGCCCTAGATCAGATCTCCATATTTGAAGATGGCGAGAGAGAGAGAATGGTAGACGCCTGAAAAAAATTTAGAATAGGGTTTCTTCCTCAGATCTCCTTTGTTCATTATTCATTATATATAGAGGGCATAAATGTCTTTCTATAATTTCTTTTTAATTATTAAAGACTACAAATTAAATATTTCTTTAAAAAAATTAAACAACAACAAAACTGTTTAAAAAGCTTTTTCACTAAAGTAACTTTTAAATAAGAATTAAACAATAAAAACTTCTTTTTTTAATGATTTTTTTAAGGAAAAAGATGATTTTTAAAAGATTTTTTTGTGAGTTTTTTTCAAGGAAAGAATAAAGAAAAGAAAATATTTTTATTTATATTTTTTGGCTACTTAACCTAACTTAAGATCTATTTAAGAGAAGTGTTTTCCTAAACCCATCGTTTTAAAATTTCGCACATGTTGAGAAATCAAGAAAAATTGTATAGAAAACGCTCCCTTACTGTAGAGTCTTAAGTTTTTATTTTTTAATTATTTTTTTATTCTTTTCTTTCTCAACAACACAAATAAAAATTTGATAATTTTTTTTTTAAAAAAATAAAGAAATTTCTCATCTAATGCTATGCTTCTTATTTGATTATTTTTGGAATTTTTTTTCAATTTAGATTTAACAACCACATAAATAAAAAAATGATACAAAATAAAATAAAATAAAAGAAAAGAAAAAAAAAAAATTCTCATATAATGGTCGAAGGCTAAGCTTGAGAAGGAAGAATTTCGTCCTGGCATTTTCATCAAATCCTTGGATGATTTTAACGAGATTTAAATTTACAAAAATTTAAATTGCGATAACAAAAGAAACTATGAAAAGAATAAGAGAAGAAACATACCTGTTTTAGCAAAATTTCTCAATACACGGATTTTTCTCTCTCAAATGCGGCTTCCTAAATGAGTTTTCCCTGAGAATTGCTTCCTAAGAAGATTTCTCTCTAAATTTTTTGTGTTCCTCGAAGGTTTTTTTTTTTTATGAAATTTTGTGTATTTGAACTATGAGAATGAGGAAAAGATGAAGCATGAAAAAAATCCTGAAAAACCCTAATTAGGGGTGTACGGTGGTCGGGTTGGGGCGGTTTGGGCTAAAATCGCAGACCAAACTATTACTATGCAGTTTGAATTACTTTAAACCGTGGACCGCCCACTAATGTGTGGGTTGGGGAGGGTTGAAGTGTGCGGTTTGGCTACTTCAAACTGTAAACCGCTCAATAGTATGCGGTTTGAGACTAATTATGGTTTGCGCTAATAAATATTACTAAAACAAATCACCACATTACTAAAACTTACAAAAAAAAATATCATAAAATTATGAACAAACCAGGATATTAAATCTTAAGTTGCATTATGAACAAAGTTTAGTATAAGCATTGCATGCATTCATACTTCGGGTAGAACATAATCATGGAGAAGTCTATCACTAGCACATTTAAAATAACAAATCAAAGATGCGTCTCAACAACCAATTGTTCTGCACAACAGATTCCTCCCATTCTACAATATGATGTTAAATAATTGAGAAAAGAGAATCAATATAGCAACATCTCATTCCCTCTCAAACATCAATCTTATACTTTAATCATGCAAAAGAAACAGAACTAGGCCATAGCTGCAACTAGTCCACAACTGGAGAACGTTTAGAAGTTGTGATCAATTATGCTTGCAGTGAGATCCATACATCATTCCTTTTAAGTTCAACAGATTACTGATAATTTCTTTTATGGATTCAAACCAGAATCAAACAAATTACTGACTAATGATAATGAATAAGTGCATGAAACATAACCCAAAAACATGAAACATGAAACTGAAACATGAGACAAATCCTATATATTCAAAAACAGAAACATGAAACAAAAATAGGATCAGAAACGAAAATATGAAACATGAAACACACATATCTGTTGGCCCAGTAGAATACCCAAGAGGGGGGGTGAATTGGGTAATTAAAAAAAAATATCAGAATAAAACTTGATAAATCAAATAATTAATTTTATTCCTAAATTAATTATTATATTTATAACACAGTGGAATAATATTATCAATCTAAGTGCACACCCAAACAACAAAAATAGCAACGTAAATATTGCAGCACACCAAGATATATCCTAGTTCACCAAATTATTCTTGGCTAGTCCAATCCTCCGAGCCCCACGGAGATTTGCACCCACTAATTCTCAAGATCCAGGTAGGAACCAAACTAACACACCGATTCTTTTACAGGCTCAGAATCAACCTTTACAATTTTCTTTTCCAAGGCTTAGGAATAACCTCTACTTTTTACAGACTCAAGAATAACCTATCTTTTTACAAGTTAAAGATTAACCTAACTATTTTTATACTTTAGGCTCAAAAATCAAAACCTCTCAATACTCCAAGTATCCTTTTCACAGGTGAGGATGAAATCTTTACAATTCACTCAAAATGCAATTCTTATTTAGAAAAAATCATTACTTTAATCTCTTTACAGGAAGAGACCGAAACCTGGCTACCCTTGATTAAACATCCCCAATGGTATTTAATCCGTCACACTACTCACCAATACAAAATGATAAGTAGGAAATCTCATTCAGAGCTTTTACCACACAAGATAAATAATAACTCAATTAATATCCCAACTAATGATAGAAAAAGTGAGATACAAAAAATCTGATTTTAATAAGATATGGGTAGTAACTTGAAGCACGTAATCAGATTCAAGAAATTGTTTGTAAAAATATTTTCTTAAAAAATTAGAAACAATTTCTAGGATCAATTTCCAAACAATAATCAAATAATGCAATGTAAGAATATAATTGGAAAGATCTCACCCGGAATTCACAGAAAGAATAGATAAAACAATGTAACTTCAGATCCGGTAGCAACACAAATTAATAGCAGCTGATCTTCAAGATCGTCTCTCAGAAAAGCTCACAATATTTCAGATGGATAACTCGTATAAAAGCTCACAATATGATATGATATAATTTCTCTCTTGTTTACTGCTTAATAATTAATGAAATTCGCAGGTCTATATAAAGGCACATGTAATCAGTCTCCTAACGGCTAGTTTACAAATATCATGACAATAAAATACTCTTATAGACCTCTTATATCGTAATGACTTCATTTATGTTCAATTTCACTTAAAAATAACTTTTAAATCTCTCAATTAAATCCCCAAAGTATTTCTCAATCTAAATAAATAAGTATAGAATATATTTCAAGTACCAAATTGAGAAACATTAATATTTAATATACCAAATCAATAATATTTAATTAATATATGAACCATATTTTAAATATCATCAAATCCCTTAAATATCTCTCAAATCTTAACAAAAAACAGCTACTTTTAGATATGATTTCGGAATCCACATGATCCTGAAACAGAGCCTCCAGTTGACTGCCCAGTCGACTCGGAGATTCAGGATGTAGCCAATGCAGTTCATCGGTCGACCGCTCGGTCGACTTCTTGATTCCAAAAGTTTCATTTAATCTCATCGGTCGACCTGTCAATCGACTCGTCGATTCAGAGAGTTCAACCACCATTGGACGGTTGACTTCTCAGTCAACTGCTACATTCTGCATCTATTCTTTGATCACATTTTAAACTCTTTCTCTTTTACATTTTTGCCCCTTTAACTAATTTCTTTTCTCAATTAACTCCACTAACTATCTCAAATTCCATTTTAACCATTTATAAATATTTCTTTTCAAATCACATATTAGAGCAAATAATTTTACTTAATTAAAACACACATAAATAATAAAAAAACTTTTTGTGCAATGTGTGTGTTCCTAATTGGGATATTAAGAGTTGAAATTTACCTCGGTTGTTTTTCCTAATTTTTTCAAACTCTTAAATCTTCAACTTCATCATTTAGCATCCATTTAATTTGATCTTCAATATCTTCAACTTCATCATTTAGCATCTATTTAATTTGACATCTTCATCACTGGAACTTTAATTCACTGAAACACTTGATCAAACATTAGTTCCACTAAAATATCAATACTTAATTGTTCATCAAAATCTTAGGATCAACAATATCTTTTTCAGAAACATGAAAATCATAAGAGGGAAAGATTATACATACCTATGTAGAAAAATCGAAAATCGAAGTCGAACGTGTATACGAGTGGAATCGAAGTTGGAGTAGAAAGTGAATAGGATTCGAAATCGAAATCAGGCTCTGTTTTCCGTTTTCAAAATCGAAATCGAAATCGCTTTCGTCTTCGTCTTCATCTTCATCTTCATCTTCATCTTCACTATTGTATTATATAGATGAAGAATTTGAGGTATGCAAATCATTGATTCCATAATCGAATCAGGAAATTGATAGCTTTAGGAAAGTATCACATAAGGAGTGAGTGGATTTGTGGAAGAAAAAGGAAAAGTTAGAGTTTTAATCTAGCCGCCGCCGCCGACAATGGAAAGAGAAGAAGAAACACAGAAGGTTATAGATAAAGGCCTAAACGACGTCGTTTAGGCATATATTTCGAGAGGGCGGGTCAACCCGTTAAACACATTGTCCAAACCCGCGGCCCGATCCGAAATATGGCAGGTTGGGGTAGTAAGGCCCGCGCAAATGGCGGGTCTATTCGGGTTGGTCACTATAAGGGCGATTTTTGGGCGGTTTGGGTTGGTTTCGCGGGTTGGCCCGCCCTGCTGCACACCCCTAACCCTAATGGCCTTCTAACCCTAAGTCTCATTTTTAATTTTTTTTTCTTTTTATTTTGGATAAATAAAAATAAAGAAATTAAGAAAAGGCTCAGAAGAGTGATAAGATGCAACATTTATCCCTAATAAGATCTAGAGTTCAAATCTTGGTGGCTTTGTTTTTTTTTTTTTTTTTTTACTTTTTCCTTCATTTTTTGTTTTTCTATTTTTCCTTTTTGTTTATTTTTTCATTTTTTTTTATGTTTTCTATTTTCTATTTTTCGTTTTTTTTAAAACCATTTTTTTACTTTTTCCTTTATTTTTTGGTTTTCTATTTTTTTTATTTTTCCTTTTTGTTTATTTTTTCATTTTTTTTTTATGTTTTCTATTTTCTAATAAAATAGAAAATAAAATAATAAAAGTAAAAATAATTCGCAGAAAAAATAAAATTGAAATTATTTTTGGGAACGGTCAAAGTGGCGTGTTTACAACTACCTCTTTTTGTCATGCGAGTTCCACTCACTTGACAAAGATAGAAGATAACGCCATTTTGACTGTCGAATTTTCTTTTAAAGCCTTTTTTTTTTTTAACTGAAGGGAGAAATTCAAAAATAACCCTTTCAGGGCGTAATGAGAAAGAAAGGGAACGAAATATGGATGAATTGCAACCAAACCCTAAAAAGGTTGTCTACGTATCTCGGCAGTGTCAAGAATCAGGCCACGCATAGTTCGACACGTGCCTCTCATGGGGCAAAAACACTTAAAAAGAATAACACTCATGATGAAAAATGTTCGTTTAGAGAATCGTTTAAAGTAATAAAAAAAATGTCTCATGATGAACAAATGTTTGTTTAGAGGATCGTTTAGAGTAATGAGAAAAATGACTCATGACGAAACTCATGATGAACTAGTATTTATTTAGATGATCGTTTAGAGTTATGAAAAATAACTCATGACGAAGTCATAATGAACAAATGTCCGTTTAGAGGATCATTTAAAGTAATGAAAAATAATAACTCATGACGAATTTATGAGGAACAAATGTCTATTTAGAGGATTGTTTAGAGTAATGAAAAAAATAACTCATGATGAATAAATGTCCATTTAGAGGATCATTTAGAGTAATGAAAAAAATGACTCATGATTATCCATTTAGAGTAATGAAAAAAATGACTCATGACGAACAAATCTTCGCTTAAAGGATCGTTTAGTGTAATAAAAAAAAACGTCTCATGAAGAACTCAGGACGAACAAATGTCCCTTTAAAGGAATAAAAAAATGACTCATGGAGAGATATTTGTAAACAGATGAAAACTAACACACCTCCTTAACTGTGGCAGGGGGGATTGAAAAGGCAAACACGACACAACATGTACATTTTTATTTTATTTATTTCATGTGGTTGGGGCTAGGGTGACAGGACCATGTATCAAATGCGATGTAGCCCGCCAGTGGGGTAGACAAAAAAAATCCAAAAAAATATAATGAATTTAAAAATAAAATAAAAGAGAAGATGAATGAGGAAAAGGATCCAAAGACCAAATTCCACACCAAGATAAGCTTTTATGTTATACACTCCCCTTATCTTACTTTTTTTTTTTTTACCAAAACCCTTATGGATTAAAAAACAATTAATCAGGAAAAACATCACCAAAAAAAATGTTCTTGTGGCAAAATAAACATGGTTTCTTCCCTTGGACCCGACGAAACACCGTAAGAACATATATAAAACGCATGATTTTTACTCATTTTAATTTACTATGCACACAATTTTTTTTCCATTACGGTATTTTTTTTTCCTTCTTACGACAAAGTAGACTCGGTTGCTCTTTCAGGACCTAACGAAACACCGAAAGGGCACATAGTTTTTATTTTTATTTTATTTTTTGTGGTATGTTTTTTTTTTCGTTCTTTCGACAAAGTAAACATGGTTGCTCTTTAAGGACCCGACGAAACACCGTATAAGGGCACATAGGGTTGCAAATAGGTTTTTCATTCAAAATAATGATAATGTGTTAATTTTTCCTTTGCATGCATTGTTGTTATTTTTATTTATTATTTTTCCTTTATGCTTTTCTTTTTAGTTTTTTTAGTAGAGAAAAATAAACAAAAAGGGTGGAAAAAAAAAAATCTAGTAATCCCGATTTGCCCTCAAAAGTTTTTTTTGTAAAAACAAAGTTCGACTTAAACATCTAAGTAAGGGAGAGTTTTCCATACCATCGTCTCGGATTTTCTGACATGTGTGAAATCTTAAACCGATGGGTTTAAGAAAGCACTTCCCTTAGTCGGATTTTAAGATTAGGTTAACTTGGTAAGAAGTCATTTTTTTTTTATTTGCATTCCATAGTTTTTCATCATATAAAAAAAATCTTATTTTTGCATAGTCATTTCTCTTATTAAAAAACGAATTAACGAAAAATAATCATAACATTTTGTGTTGCTAAAAAATGCTAAAAAAAAAAAAAAAAAACCCTTGTTTCATAAGATTTGTTTTTTAATTTTTTTTTTTTTCATTTCTTCTTTCTTCTAAAAATCACTAAAAAGGGAGACCCTTCCAAAATAATTTTTCCACATTCAAAAATATTTTAAGGAAGAATTCATTAAAAAAAGAAAAGAAAAGAAAAAAAAAATATTTTACCAAGTTTTCCGATAATCATCTTCACCCTTGTATTTCTTTTATTAAAAAATTCCATTTCAAGTAAAAAAAAATAAACTTTAAGGCATGTTCTATTTTATTTCTAAAAAAAAATATATTCAACAAAAATCTTATGTATTTTCTTAAAAAAAAAAATGCTTTTACCAAAAAAAAAAAAAAAAAAAAAAACCAATGCATTTTCTATGAATTTTTTCAAAAAACAAAAAAAAAAAAAAAGGAAAAAAAAAAACAAAATTTTTCACATTGCATCAAAGTGTTTTCCTTTATCCTTTCTCCTACCAAAATAATCCAATCCTAAAATTCATCATATAATAAATCCACCCCTAGACCTTTTTTTAAAAAGGCAAAATAATAATAATAAATAAATAAAATAAATAAAAAAAGATTTTTTTTTTTTTTTTTTCTCTTTTAAAGAATCAAACTTAAATCACCTAGACTTAATTTAATTCAAGATTTTTTAGACAAATGTACTGCTTTCGGACGAGTGTATTGGAGTGCTTAACATCTTTCCTGAGTATAATCTACTCTCGAATTTTTGAGTCTTTAGGTTAGACCACTTGTTTTTTGGAGTCAAATTTGGTCTTTCTTTTAAAATATATATACATTTTCAAAAAATTTATTAACCTAACACACCATTTAACTTTTTCTTCAAAATTTGGCCCAAAAATATTTTTTTTAACTGGCACATAGGAAAGCCCCAAACTATTTCCCCCCCCCCCTAAAATGACGAGATTTCAAAAAATGTGTTTTCCAAAGTTTTTGTTTCAATAAGCACTTTTATAGGACCTCTCGCATTTTTTTGGGCGTGCGTTACAGCTCCTCTATAGAAGTCCAAAATGGAACCCTTGATGCAGGCCTTCCGAAAAGCAATAGGAGTCTGAATCAAGGATGAGACCAAAATCATCAAAGGGGAGGTCATCGAGATCCCAATTGATCGTCTAGAGGTCTCCACCGAGCATCGAAATTCGATAAATTGATATGAGATTCAATAGATCTGCGCTAGATGTGTCTTTGGGAGCATTAGGTTTAATTGTGGTTTGATTGAGGGTTTGTGTGACGCCCCGTCCTGGTTTCCCAGGGACGAGACTAAGGTTTCTTTTATAGAGAAAATCCTAAGCCTAAAAGTAACTATCCGACTAGTCAACTTCTTTGACACTACAAAATTCGGTAAGTTTTTATAAATCATAGCGATTATTTTAATTGCTGATTTTATGACGGGAATTCATTTCATATAATAATCACCATTTAAATATCACCAATTAATCCAACGTTGCATTTCGAGTTAATCCGCGGATTTGTTCAAAACATGGCGACCCGATTTGTTCTATAATAATTTACTTTCACTTTCGCAAAACAGGGCCAAATCTTCCAATTTAATAATTTATTATTTAAAAACTGGATATTTAATAAATTCCAATATTTATAGATTTCGAATAACTGACACCGATTTTTATTATCTATAAAATTCAATATATTTTTGGCTATGCCGACGACGGTTAATTAATAGTTCAAATTAGAAGAATATTTTTCATTTAAAATCCAGTAAGAACTAGTACTTTCTAATTCATATTTTAAACATCCGATTTCCAGTTATAATTGAAGTCCCAATTTTTCAATATAAAAATCAAACCAATTCTATTAACAATATATTTTAATATATTCAAATTGGAAATAAACATTTTACAATCACTACAGTATTTATAATTACCGTTTCTTCCAATTATAACAATAAATAATTTCATTACAAATTATTTACAACACGAAATTCAAATAGAATATTTATTTCTTCTCTTGCATTTCTCCCAGTCGATCCTGCAATCCAAACATTGTGGGGTTGTGAGCCAACGCTCAGTAGAACTCCAACCCCTCTAATACGTGCATTTAATTTATATAACACAAACCACGTAAGCATGCTCATCACATAAATTCCGCATGGTCCCAATTTAACACAAAAATCACGTAAACATGCTCGTCACGTAAATTCCACATCGTCTCACATATTTCAGATAATTTCAACTGGTAAAATTCCACAAAAATACGACAATTAAATGCATATATGAAAAGAGTCAAGAATTCTACCTTTCCCAGATTTTCCACTGGTCCGTGAGATGAGTTTTAAGTTTTATTTGGGTAGTTCGTGTAATTTCTCTCTCTCTTTTTTTTTTTTTTTTTTTCCTTTTCTTCTTTCTTCTTCCTTTTCTGCTTCTGTTTGCGCTGCTGGTTCAGTCGACGTCTCACTCTCTCTCTTCCCAACTTCGGCGATCTCCCTTTCCACCATCTGAACGTCCAACACACACACCCGTAGCTACCCACACCATTGACGGCGCCAAACACACCCACACACTCACGATCACCTTCTCCACTGCCGGACCAAACTCATGCCACCACCACCGAACCGACCGAACCACCACCTTCAGTCACCGCTCCGAATACACACCACACGAAACACTGACCACCGGACAACTGATCGACACACCCACATACTCAACAGACGTAAAACACACACACACACCCACTACTCTCTCTCTCTAACTTACCACCGGCAAACTTTGATCACCACCTCCCCTTCAACCACAATGGCGGACAAACACGTACACCTATACTCCGATCACCTGCGCACAACGAAACACACACACAAACGACACCTGCACACACTTCGAACCAGACACACACACACACACACTCGATCACCCTCTCCATCGGACGAACGGCGATCCCATACCCACCGGAGCTAACCGTCCTCTCTCTAAATTTAACGACGCCACACGCCCCGTCGACAACCGCAACAATCACCGATCAACGACGCCACACGCCCTGTCGACGACCGCAACGATCACCGACCCTCACCGGTAAACCCACCTCCGATTCTCTCTCTTCTTTTCTCTCTCTGGTCGGTTTTCCTTCCTCTTTCCCGAGGTGTATGGATATGTATGATTATATGTACGTATACATATGTATATATGTGTATATGTGTGCGTGATCCAACGGCCGATCAAATAGCCATGCCATTCTTCCTTTCACCAACTCTCCTCTCTCTCTCTCTATATAAAATATATAATATATATATTTTGCACTTACCTCCCCTCCAATTAGGTTAGGATAGTAATTAAACCCAATTCTAATTTTAAATGTTGTGAAAATTACAATTCAACCCCTAATATTTTGAATCACACAATTAATATCGCAATTCATCTCGATATTTTTTGAAATATTATAAAATGCGGCTAAAATTGTTCGTATATAAAAAATCGGGGTCTTACAGTTTGGGTTTGATTAGGGTTTACATAGTGAATTAGGGGGAAGGATTTGGGTCTTATTTGGGTTTCCATAGTAGGAGAGGAAAGAGGCATGAAATGAATTAGACCTTCAGAGAGAGTGTGGCATGAATTGAATGACCTATCTATAGAGAGAGTAGGTTAAGGAGAGGAGAGGCACGCATGACGTTAAGGAATAAGGAAAGAAGAGGTAATAAAAAAATAATTACGCTATCTACAGAACAATAAGTTTGCTTTCTTTACTCAAATTTGTACTTCGATTTAAATGAGAAATATTGCAGTATAGTGCATTCTAGTAAGGGTGTTGAACCATAAGAATTGAATTATAATTATTAATTTTATCTTATTTTTCAATTGAAATCAACATAATTGGTTTAGGGACATGTAAAATAAGATACGTAAAAAAATTTGGGTTAGACACATGTATATGTTCTTTGATCTATCTTATAAATTTCATTCCTCTCCAATTTAATTATGCATGTAATTAAGTAATTCTAGCTATAAGCCAAACTTACTCTCAAAGATAAATCGATCACTTAATAGCCATAGGTTATCTTCATGATTCAATTTCTACGTTAATTAATCTAAGTGAATTATTTGTTTAGCATAATCCGTTCAATTAAGTTGCATCAATTCCTAAGAAACCGGGTTGTATAATAGTTAAATCTAAACCACATGTATAAATCTAATACTACAATTATAAATAAATTTAGATATAAACTTCTACAAGAATATTATAACATAAATTTATTAAGAACAATATTTACAAACAAAATCCTTGTTATACAACCTTACACACAGAAGAAATAGAGAAAAAATAAAATGGAAATGAATTTTACATGATAAATCTACAACAAATACAACCTTTACTCGATTTTGGAGTTTTAGCCCCTCATTAAGTTGTTGAACTCCATGCATTTTATCTTTGATCTTGATCAAAGCTCTCAATCTTCTCCAATGGAGTGTTTTCTATTTTGAATATGTTCAAAAAAAGCTGAAGAATAAACAATGAATCCCAAAATGGCCAAAATTGCTATTTAATCCAAAATCATCTCACTTTTATAACGGTTCCCCAAATTGAGAAACTGTTATTGGACCTAAGTTGGCCCAGGTCTCTGAGGGGCGGGTCAACTCGCTGGTCACGAATCGATCTATTAGCGTGTCACAGGTTTTTCTCCTTTTTTTTTGATATTTTTTTTGGTATTTTCTTGATTTTCGATTTGATTTCTATTTTACTTTACTTGTTTTCGGTATTTCTTTATTTCCGAGCTTGTTCCTACAAAAATAATAAATCTTGTTTTAGTACTAATTACGTCGGATGATGTGACCAGATCTTGTGACCATCAAGTCTTAGATAATTAGGGAGCTGATGAGTAGATAAAGGCTTCTTGTATGTTTTCCACATATGACACAAAACTATTGGTGTCAAGAAATGGTCAACACCTCGAGTATGGTCCTACCAGGTTCCACATGTTTTTCTTGCTGCAGTGGAGTGTTGAACTGGAGTTTTGGAGTCTTGGAGAGCTGGAGTTTTATGTTCCACAATCAAGTCTTCTTCTGATGCTTAGCTTAAGTCCAAAGAGCGGATACCTGTAGAAGGATCTAAGGGGGTTGTGCTCGGCGAAGCCCCTCCAACATGAGAGTAAGGGCACAGGGAGTAAGGGCTTAATATGCTTCGAGTGAAATAATGAGCATTACTCTGGGCATTGAATTGCTCGGGGTATTTATAGGAGTGGAAAACAATCAGGATTACCTAATAAGGGCCTTTAGCACGGTTAATTAGTTGAAACCATGTGCTTAACCCATAAGAGAGTGTTTTGAGAAGATAACCCTATGGGCTTAGACTTTTTGGCCCATTATGAGTGCCAATGGGCCTAACCATTTATCTTTAAGGAGAATTGTCCCGTGAAAGGTGATCCGAGGAGACATGAGGAGGTGAGAGGTGCGAAACGGTGAATAGATGGAGAAAAATGATTTAAGTCCTTGTTGATTTCCGTTTAGAGACCAGAGAGAAGAGAGGATTCATGTCTGACGCTTTTGGAGAGGGCCCTAATCCATATTCTATCGGCTAGAGATAGCACGGCAGGGTGGTAGACACAACATTCAACGAGTCTCCCATGAGCGTTCCCTACGAAGAGTGCCGCCTAGAACCAGGTCGACAAAGCGGTAGTCGATGCTCCCAGAATGGCTGTCTTCTAGTGACTGTCGACCAAGGGTTGTGGTTCGAACGCCTAGTAGGTGAATTTAGAGAGGGTCACCATATGAACCTTTCTGGCCTGGAATAACACAACAAGGCGATGACTGCACGATATGGTGATGCCAGCCAGGGGGGTGGTGAAGCTGAAATCTTTTACGAAATATTTGGAGAGGGTTACCATATGAACCATGCTGGCTAGGAATAACATGGCAAGGTGGTGACCACATAATATAATGATGCCAACCAGGGGGCGGCGAGACGAAACTCCTGTCCAGTGCTTTTGGGTAGGATCTCCATATGATACCTAGAGATAGCTCAGCAGGGCGATATGTGTGTGATCATTGGCGATGCGGCCACATTGCACGGGAGCGATGAACGCGTGGCTGGAGCCTAGGGCTAACGATGAGATCTCCAAAAGTACCCTCATCAGGTGTGAAACATATCGAAAACATTATTGTTTTATATTATTTTAAACTTAGTTGGATATCTTATATTTTGCCTAGTGTTAATGTTGAAAATTTTGGTTTTTACATAATTTTCATATATATTTTATTGAAGAGTAATTAATTATTTAGTCATTTAGAGATGTATAAACTAAAAAATAGTCAATCTAATTCAAATAATTAAGTTTATGGTTCTCACAAAAATTATGGAAAAACATCCTCGATAAATGCCCTGCCAATTTACTTTTATTTATAAACCGTGTCATTGAAATTTTTGTATGAATGTTCACTCTATATTCCAGAAAAAATATTAGTTCACTCAAATATTTTTACTAAAACAATGGTTCACACTTTTTGCGTGAATGTCCACTTAATATTTCAGAACAAAATTTCGGTTCACTCAAAAATTACTCGATAATAGTTCACACGTTTTGTGTGAATGTTCACTCAATATTTGAAAAACGATCAAACACATCGTGAATGAACAAAAAACTCCGTACAAATCAACAAAAAAATCACATAAAAAAACATTGACTGGTCTGTAAATTCACGGCGTAAATCTGAACATTCACGTGAAACAAAAAAAAAAAGAAAAAAAAAAAAAAAAAGAGAAAGAGAGAGAACTCAAATTTACTTAAACAATAGTTCACAATTTTTGTATGAATGTCCACTTAATATTTCATAACAATATTTTTGTTTACTCAAAAATCACTGACAAATAGTTCACACGTTTTGTGTGAACGTTTACTTAATATTTGAAATTTGGAATACGATCAAAACACATCGTAAATAAACGAAAAACTCAACACAAATCAACAAAAAAAATCACATAAAAAATTGATTGGTTTGCAAATTCACGATACAATCTGAACATTTACGTGAAACAAAAAAAAAAAAAAATAGTAACTAAAATTCACTAATCTAAACACATTCACATTCATATTTATGTGAGCAAATGTTAATGCATGAATATTAACGTAAATACCCCACTCAAAAAAAAAAAAAAAAAAAAAAAAAAAAAAAAAAAAAAAGATGATGGGATTAACGAAAAATTTGACAAATTGGATTATCAGATCTGGAATGTTCATTGGATTAGATCTGGGATTTAATTCCAAACCTAGAATTTAATTCCAGACTTGGAATTAAATCATAGATATGATAATCCAGAATGATTAATGAAAAATCTGGAACAAAACATGGAACCAGACGAATCTGGAACAAAAGAGAGAGAGAGAGTAAAGAGATGGTGGCGACGAATGACAAGATGACGAACGGCCGACGAGGAATTGGACGATGGCGGTGCAGATTTGGACAGCAGCAACTACGTACTGGACGACGGTGGTGACAAGGACCTTCAAGAACGATGGCAGATCTGGACGACAAAGACAACGGCGCGATGGCGGGGACCTTCAAGAACGAGCACGTCGTCGTCGGAGAGCGGAACTGCTGCTCCGTTTCGAGAGGCTAGATAGAAAATAGGGTCGCGGCTGAATGATGAGGCTACCGCTTCGTTTTGAGAGGCTAGAGAGAAAATAGAGTCGAGGCTGAATGATGAGGTTGGATTAGGGTTTTTTTATTTTTTTGGGTTTCCAACATTATAGGTACAGGGGTATAAATGTATCTTAATAAATTTAGTCAACGGTAAAAAAAAAAAAAAAAAAAAAAAAAAAAAAAAAAAAAAAAACTGTAGATTAAGAAATATTTTATAAATTGCTAATTTATAATTTTAAAAAAATATTTTTATTAAAATAACTCTTAAATAAAAATTAAAACAATAAAAAATTCTTTACTGAATCCATTTTGTATTTTCGTAATAGTTGTCATTTTAAATTATATAATTTATAAAAAAAAATATTATATTTATCAGACGTGTATGTGTGTACTAACATCATATTTATTTGAAATTTGAGATAGTCGTATATTCATATTAAACCGGATTTAAAAAGTTGGAAATCCACTAAGGATAACCCTAAGGCCCATTTAACAAATATGCAAAGTTAGGCCCATCATCATAAATAATTGGCAAGAACTCCGAATATATTTCTTCCTTTCTGGCGTCCCTTTCCCAGCAATGTTGAGGTCAGCATTTAAATTCGCCCCGCATTCTTGCCAAGTCGGTACCCGTAACCCAACGGAACTCCTTCGGCATCTCCGCATCTCCTCAAAAGCATCTCTCTAGATCTCTATAGGCACACCCGCATTGCCTGTGCTCCATTGTTAACCACGCAATTTCTTGTGCTGAAACCTTTCCCATTTGTATATATCAGCAGCCTTTTTGGGATTAATATTCCCTTTTCTCGTTACCTCCGTCTGAGATTCCTCCACCGCGACGTGATATATATAGCTACCTTCTTCTCCATTCATCGGGTCTTCTTTTCCGGCGGTGCGACTTCAATCTCATTTACTATACTCACACACACACACACACACACACACACATATATATATAGCAAAATCACGTTTATCGAATGCGATTTCTATGTGGTTAGTGATTGATTGTAATTAGCATGACTTAAGAATTTCTTCTTCTTCATGTGTTTCGCACACGTATATACAGTTAGGTCCAATTCAATAGAAATATATGTTGAATCGTTTTGTTGATGGTTGAACAGAATATGAGAAAGGATGAACAGATTTCCGAAGAAACAAATGAATTTTCTGATCCGAATGAGAATCAAAGGGGTGCTTCTTTTAAGGAAGGGAAAGGGAAGAGATTGTGGAAGAAGGTGAAGTACCAGTTGGTGGAGTACCATGCATTGCCTGGATTCTTGAGGGACAATGAGTTCATAATCGGCCATTATCGATCTGAGTGGCCCATAAAGCAGGTTTTACTCAGCGTCTTCACCATTCACAATGAGACCCTCAATGTTTGGACGTAAGCTTTCAACCTTTGATATTCTTTCTTATTAAATTGGGAATTTTTGGTCAAATATCTTTGTTCTGTTGAGTTTGTTATCTACAATTGAATTATTTGATCAGTTTAGGTTCAGCCAAGCAAAAATTTTGTAGGGTGGTTTTGGGCTTCTTTGAACCCCCGAAAACTAGTTGTTGAAAACTAGCTGACAAAGTTGAGTATTTCCCTCACACTTATAATCACTTATAATCTAACCATCAGGCCCTACCATGTAGGATAAAGCCAACTATCTCCCCCTCACACATTGGGTCTTTGGTCGGTTAACCCTTGAGCAATCTCCCGCCTTTGGTCAAGATCACCAGTGTAGGGTGATCTGGAGTCTCCCTTAACCCTAAAAGTTAGTTCATGAGATGAGGTTTTTCCTCACACTTATAACTTGACCACCAACCCATTCCACATCCAATGTGGGATAAACTCAACAATCCTCTCCTCACACATCGGCCTTTGGTCGACTATTCCTCGACCAGTCTCTCCGTCCATGGCTATTGGATCTGAATTGTTGTAACCTAAGCTTTGATACCATTGGAGGATAGTTTTGGGCCTATCTTAACCCCAAAAGGTAGCTCATGAGGTGAGTCTTTCCCTCACACTTATAACCTAACCACCAACCCCTTCCACATCCGATATTGGATAAACCAAACAATGTCTCCCTCACACATCGGGCCTTTGGTCGGCTGACCCTTGACCAGTCTTTCGCCTTGTGGCTATTGGGCCAGATTGTTGTAACCTGGGCTCTGGTACCAGATCTTGGGCCTCTCTCGATCCCAATAGGTAGCACATGAGATGAGTCTTTTTCTTATACTTATAATCTAACCACCAACCCCTTTCACATCTGATATAGGATAAACCTAACAATCTCCACTTCACACATCAGACATTTAGTCGGTTAACCCTTGATTAGTCTTTTCCTCCACGGTTATTGTGCCAGAATTATTGTAACTTGAGCTCTGATACCGGTATAGGATGGTCTTAGGCTTTTTTTAATCCAAAAAGTTAGCTCGTGAAGTGAGGTTTTCCCTCATACTTATAACCTGACCATCAACCCCAGATAAACCCAACAAAGTTAAATGATTCATCCAAGAAATTTTTTAAATTTTACTTATAAGCTTGTCCTCCAAGTACATGATTGTCTTTAGCATTATGGGATGAAACAGTTTTTTTTGGGTAAAAAAGAGGGGGAAAGATCTGAAGAGAGATCAGCTCAACTGTTGAAAATCATCATGAAAAGCAGAATTAGATAAAACTGAGGTGCGAGATTTCATGTTGAAAACTGTCGAAAGAAGAGCAAATTATTGTTTGGATAAAACTGAGTTTGTTGCAATCAAAATACACCTATTCGCACAAAACTCATTAGGTCGTTTCAGGTAGGAAATTATTGATGAAACATGTTGGCAATCTTAATCTCTCTTCCTCTAACGATGCAGCAATGTTAGCACATTCAGGAAGTTTTAGTTGTGTTTTCTTTGAAACAATGACATCTATATCAACTTGCTGGAAATGAAAAGTAATAATAAACTTAACGATTGTTGTACAAAATTATGTGTGGCTTGTTAATTCTTCTACCAAATATTATCGATTTTGTTTAAAGACGTGGACAGAAGACATGGACGGACGTGCTCCTTTTGCAAAATTTGAGTTGTTCTTATATGAAGTGACCCGCATAGAGCACTATAGGGCCTAAAGCTTTAGCATACTTGGTCAAGGAAAGTAATAGTGACTTGGGTTATGGCATTTTTTAGTCCTCTTTCACTGTTGAATTGATAAATGCTAGGAACACAAGGTGCATTTGTTTAGTGTTTCTGTTCCCATAAATTTGTTCTTAAAATCATGGGAGCAGAACTAAAACATAATTTTCTTTCCGTTTCCATGTACGGAAACAGAAATATGGGACAAATGTCTAAAATCAAGATGAGTTGTTTGATGCATGCAGGCATTTGATAGGGTTCTTCCTGTTCCTTTCCTTGACAATTTACACTGCAATTAAGGTGCCGAAGGTTGTAGATCTCCATACCCTACACCATTTACCTAATGTTCTTAGAAAAGCTGATCTCAACAGACTTCAGACATGCCTACCCTCGTTGCTACCATCACCATCGAGTTGGCATATTGTGGAATTACTCACAAACTGTTTGCCTGAGAGATTCTCCAACAGAAATCAAACAGACGTTTGTGTTCTGGTAATTTCCTTTTTCTTTAATTCATCATTGATTGTCTTTATTTGTTTAAAGGGTTGCTACATACGTAATATATAGTAAGAGTAAGACATGATGAAGATCACACTACTGTTTTTTCAAGTTGTATGGATTTGGATATTGCAGAAAATGTAAGACATCGTGAAGAAATCCTCTGAGTTCTCCTATGATGTATAGTTTACAAAGTAGTATTATATGAAGAAATCTACTTAAGGCAGCATTTGGCTTCATGGAATTAGAATTAGAAATACGGGTTCTTTGTGAACAGTCCACAAATTTAAAATTTATGCTCATGTAATCCACGTGCTATAATTTTTTTCAAGAAATTTAAAGTCATTGCACTCAATGAAAATCACTGCAAATTTTCTATGTAAAATAATTCAGTGATTTTCATGGCACTGCAGAGCTGCAGCCATTTTGTTCTACTTCTTTTGATAGAATTAATGGACTTCTCATAAAATTACTATAACAAGTGGGTTGGGTGAATAACGGGCAGTGAAATTTGGGCCCATGGCAAAAACTGTTTGGAAAAATAAATGCTTGTTAATAAAACTTAGAAAGTTTTCAGGCGTTCATCTCCAATTATGATCTCCAATTATGAGGAATCTAATTCCATGAAACCAAACGCTGCCTTACTCCATGGGAAGTATTTTATTTTTATGTTCTTCTAGTGAAGAAACAAAGAGCTAGCTATTGTTCCTCTACTTGAAAGTCAAATATTGTGTACTATATTGTTTGCAGCATAGCATGAAGGAGGACGTGGCAAATATAATAGCACCGTTGATCATGAGGCCCATTACCCGGTGGCCGTTCTTCGTGTTCTTGTGCGGGGCCATGTTTTGCCTCCTAGCGAGCAGCACGTGCCACCTCCTCTCCTGCCACTCCGAGCGTCTGTCCTACATTATGCTCCGCCTTGACTATGCCGGCATTTCCGCCCTGATCTCCACCTCATTCTACCCGCCCGTCTACTACTCCTTCATGTGCTACCCCTTCTTCTGCAACCTCTACATGGGCTGCATAACCCTAATGGGCCTCGGCACCATCCTCGTCTCTCTCTTCCCCGTATTCCAAAACCCTGAATACCGAACATTTCGGGCCTCACTCTTTTTTGTGATGGGCCTATCAGGCGCCGCTCCGATCCTCCACAAGCTCGTATTGTTTTGGCACCGGCCTGAAGCAATTCACACGACAGGTTACGAGATTTTGATGGGGGTGTTCTACGGGGTGGGGGCATTGGTTTATGCAATGAGGGTGCCTGAGCGGTGGATGCCTGGGAAATTCGATATCGCAGGACACAGTCATCAGTTGTTTCATGTGCTGGTGGTGGCTGGGGCCTACACCCATTACCGCGCTGGGCTTGTGTACCTTAATTGGCGGGACATCGAGGGATGTTGAAGCGGTGGCTGTTCTTTGGATGGATTAGGGCTAATTTGGTGTGTAATAATAAAGCAATAATGTGTTTGGATGACAGGATTTCTCTCTGGTTTTTTGAGAATAAAATTAACCTGTCAGGTCTTGTGTATAAGCCAGGCATTTGATTATGATGATGAAGCGTGTACATATCAGTCAATGCACATAAGACAAGTTTGGGTAACATATAATAGGTTCCGTTTGGTTAATGTTGGTTAGTTATTTTTATTTATTTATTTTCCTACTTTAAATGAACTAGGATTGGATGAGAATATTATTTCTATGATGGACTATTCTCGAAATGGAAACATATTTGGTAACGGTCATTGTCTTAAAATTGTTTCTTTTAACCTTTGGCTTAGCACCGGTAGTCTGTTTATGGTTCCAAACTCAACGATGGTAACTAAACATGAGGGTTGTGCTCGTTGAGGTACTTAACCCAACACCTTAGGTTCAACACCTTAAGGCACGAGCTGACTCCGAATAGAAGAGCACGTCTGCTCACTCTTGGCGGTGAATAAGAAAATTGTATTTTTGTCGCTCCAATGTCAGCTTTCTTTGGACGAGTTGTCACAATCCATTGATTCATATAGAATCCAAATTCGGATGGAAGAGGGATGTTTGGGGAAATGGTAGGGTTGGATTTTTTTCACCTTCAAGTCTTATGAGAACAGAAATAAAAAATACGTTTGGATACAATATTTGTTTTTTCCTCTTTAAATGTATGGTGGCAAGTGGGGTGGTGATGGTTGGCGAGATGATAGTGGAAATAGTTTTATGAGAGCGAATATGAATCAATATTTATTTTCTCAGATTCTTAAGGAATTAAGGAAAGTCTCAAATTGCTCTCAAAATTTTGGGAACAAAAATATGTTTACCAAACGCGTTGTTATGTATTAATTCCAATATTTTGGGTGCGAAACAGGAATTAGGGAACAAAAATAGTAATCGAAAAGGGCCTAGTATTTCTATTTTTCGCCAAGCATTTTGGAATTGTTACATAACAAAACAATAGTAAACATACTAACCAAACGCCATTTACAAATATTCCTCTTTGTTATAGTTGGTGTTTTATATATGCTAAAATAGACATAGGCCACCACGAGACTACATTGTAAGATTTTTAATAAGTATAGCGTCATAATGTAACAACCCAGTTTTCCAAGGCGACCACTTGATTTCTCTTATAAAGAATTCTACCCCAACTATTCCATCATTTATAAATAAATGAGTATTACTCCCCCACGACGATAATTTGATTATCTAATAAATTAAAATAATCCATAATAATATGCTCATTAATTATATCATTGAGAAATTAATCATGTTACTTAAGTAAATTTGATAAAAAGTGTAATTAAGCAATATAGCCTACCATTTCAATGGAGTTACTATTCAGATTTATGAATAGGTTACTATTCATAAATATGAAAATTAGTGGAGTCAAGTGCAATCTAAATAGGTTAATGTGCTTGATCTTCCTAGTTGTCTTTTTGTCAGGAGGGCATATCCTGCAAGATGTGGATTACCTATCAGGCAAGTCCTGTAGGGTGGATATATGTTGTTACTTGTAAGGTAATTTCTATAGGGTGGATTTGTTGTTACCTGTCAGACAAGTCCTGCAAGGTAGATATTTGTTGTTACCTATCAGGTAAGTCATGCAGGGTGGATATTTGTTGTTACCTGTCTAGCAAGTCTTGTAGGGTGGATATATGTTAACTTGTCAAGAGTGCAAATCCTTCAGGTGATTGCCTCTACCATTGAGAATATTGAATAGCCTTAACACTGACAACCACCTTAGATGACACAATTGTACAGGTTACGGTACTGTCGTAACTTCCGATCATGAGATGAAATGATCATATGGTTAGTAGGGAAATATGTGTGCGGTATTTTATTATATATCAAAATGATTTGGTTGGTGGATTTTAATGCATTATTTTATTACGATAGTAGCAGTGGAATTTTATTTTGGATCAGTGTTCGGTTATATTTATATTATATTTTGAAATGTGGTATTTGATAAAAAATACTTAATCCGTAAATTCTTTTTATATTATGAAGACAACATGTGCATTATCTTCTATGTAAATTGCCAAATTATATTTTCGTACTTTAAAAAAAAAAAAAAGTTTATTAAAATGGATTATTTTATAACGTTACGCAGATCAAATATATTTTTAAATATGGAAAGTGATTTCTATTATTCGATTATGCCATAGTTGTCTTCTCGCAAGAGGGCATGTCCTGTTAGATGTGGATTACTTGTCAGGTAAGACCTGCAGGGTGGATATATGTTGTTACCTATCAGACAAATCCTGCAGAGTTGATATTTGTTGTTACCTGTCAGGCAAGTTTTGCAGGGTGGATATTTGTTGTTATCTGTCAGGTAAGTCTTACAGGGTGAATATATGTTGACATGTCAGAAATACAAATCCTGCAGGTAGCTGCCCCTACTATTGGGGATATTGAATGACCTTGACACTGTTGGTCACCTTAGATGACACAGTTGTATAGGTTACGGTATCGTCGTAACTCTCTATCGCGAGGTAAGCGATTATATGGCTGGTAAGAAAGTATGTTATTTTATTATATACAAGTGAGTTGATTAATTAAATTAAATTCGATTGTTCTGTTATGGTGATATTTTTTTTGAGGTTTGGATACTACCCAAGGTGGCTATATTTTATTGGAAAGTGAATTTCGATAAAAATACTTGATTTATAAAATAATTTTTATATTTCGAAGACAGTACACCAATAAAAATAACTCGTATAGATATTGGTTCACAATTAGCGTTAGATAGAGTTGGAGTGTGGGGTCATTATGAGACCTTTGGAAGGCAATCATTATTTTGAGATGTTAATTTGATTTTTTTTTAGCTTAACTGGTATTTTATAAATATGAGTGGGGGCTTTATATAAAATATTTTTTTGTGATTATTGAATTTGTCATGTTGCGTGAGTATTGAACCTTGAGATGGAATATCCTATATGTGGTTTGAAACATAATTATGTGATTTGGGATGTATTTGGATTATATAGTTTGACACGTATTTAGGTGTTTGAAACGTATTTGGGTGGTTAAGACATATTTACGGGTTGGTGACATATTTACATGTTTCCAAATATTTATATTGTTTGAGATATATTTATGTATATTGAGATATATTTACGAGATTGACACGTAGTTATGTGATTCATATGTATTTATGTGTTTCAATACATATTTATGTGATTAAGATGTGTTTATATATTTCGATACGGATTGATGTGGTTGAGATGTGCTTATGTATTTTGACAAGTAATTATGTGTTTTGAGACGTATTCATATGCTTGAGAAGTATTTATGTGTTTTAGACGTATTGCAGAAATTTCTTATTTGGAATTTGGATAGTTTGATATTTATGAAAAAATTACGAGATTATCGAAATTTTAATGTGGATATTGGGATTGATTATTTTTAATCTCATGGGATAGTCCATAAGGTATTGGGTTATTAGTTGGATAAGATGGTAGCATTGTGATACGTTGGTTTGAAATGTTGGTTATGAGATATGGCAATATACTTGAAAAGTCATGCCAAGTGAGAAAATTATTAAGATTGTAGACCTGTTGGAAATGAAATAGACCTAATCCAATGAGACTACCGTGATATTTTAAAACTTTATATTATTATTTATTACTATTTTTATCAGAGTAGCGCAACGGAAGTATTTAGAAATATAAGATTCTTTGACAATTGAAAACTTGTCCTGGGTGTTACCGACCAAAGTGCACCCTATTTGTAAGTTGTTGGATATAATGTGGGCCATTGTGAATGAGAATGTCGCGATGTGTGGAATGAATTTTGACGGTTATGAATTATGCGTGACTTTCGGTTATGGAACCCTACATAGAGGACCATCGTTTTAGAATCAAGTGTGACTAACATAACCGTGCGATGCGATTTGTAATTATTATTGTTTGAACAAAAGTTCGAGGACAAAATTTATTTAAGGGGGTAGGTTGTAATATCCCCAAAATTTATATTTTTGAAAATATTATTTTATATAAAAGTATAATATTTTTGGGATTGTTTTGCGAATTTATGGTATAAATAATATTTAATAATTTTTGAAAGTTAAATGTTTGTTTTAAGTTAATTCTAGAAGTTTTCGGACTAATGTATTATTTAAAATATACTTTTAAGAGTTTTGAGATATAATTAATATTTTTTTTTTTATTTTAAGAGGACATTGTGTAAATAAATAAATAAATGATTGACATTATTTCCTTCATCTAGAAGGAAATAATGTGCACCAAGTAATTATATATATATATATATATATATATATATATATTAGCATATAACCCGTGCCTAAAGGTACAGATATAAAACAACAAAAACAAAAAATTCACATAATTTTCTATGTATAAGAAATTCAACACATATTTTATTTGAACATCAATAACTAACAATCGAGACTAACATTCTACGCCTATTTCACTTGAACATCAATAATAACTAAACTCGAGACTAAAACTTGTATCGTTATATGCGAGTAATAAATAATTGTACTGTAAATCATTCTTTAATTACAAATACATACTATTTATATGATGACGTAAAGCTTCCAATAGATTATCTTTTTAGTTTCATCACCAAGCCAACTGCAAAATCTAATAACATCAATCAAATGTCATTAAAGCAAAACTTACTAAATAACTAAACAACTCAATTAATCACCAATCTACGGAAACAACTCAGAAAACGAATTTAACAAATCAGATGAAAATACAAAATATGAACTTATGCTCATTCACTCATAAGTTAAGTTATTACCTGAAGATATTGAGAGTGGTATATTTGCTTAAGATCTAGAAAAAAAAATCGAAATACATAAAACGAAAAAGTAAAATAAAAATCCCTACGAAGAATCAAATCAAGAATGGGACACAATCCCTAAAATGAATTAAATTCTTAGAATGAAGAAATAGAATTAAAATCCCTAAAACCTAGTGGAATCAAAATCCATAAAACTAAATCAAATAAAATCCATAAGATAACCTAAACAAAATCCAGTGGTTGCAAAAAATGAGCAAATTGGAAATTAAATTGGGTAGGTTTGAGAGAGAGGTACCATTTAAAACATGACTCCAGGAGTGGAAGAGATCTAGTGGTTCCATTTCTGGGATTTCAAGGGCTTCCCGTTCTTGCACAGTCTACATGATCAAAATGTTACAATTGCCCCGCCTAAATTTTTTGAAACAAAAACATGTGTGAGTTCTAATATCACGGTTTGTAATATATTTATGCAATCATAGAAAAAGAAAAATTCTTTAATAGGAAAAAAATTTGAAAAAAATCACCTAGATAATAAAATAGATGAATAAATATAGTACTTGAGTCAAATAATGAATTTAGAAACTGAATCTCAAATGACCTGACACAGAAAGAGCGACAGAACGCAACTGCTTGGCTTATTTACAGTAAACCGCCATTATTTTTGTGGCTTATATGATATAATAGTGTTTATGCAACTAAAATAATGTGCAATTTTGATTTGTAAGTTTCTTTTTTCAATTAAGTAGTTAGCATTGATATTTGCATACACAAAATTTTGGTACATAGTTCATTATTAAACAGAAAAAGTTAGTAGTGATTAAAAGGTACTAATCAAATGAATTGAAAGAGATGAATTTCTTTGTTAGCATTAATTGGTCAGCATTGTGGTTAGTAGTGATTAAAAGGTACTAATAAATTCGTATATTTCAAACAAGTGGTCAGCATTGTGGTTAAAAGGCACAAATCCTATTTGTGAAGTAAATAGTTAGTAGTGGCTAAAAGTGGAGGTTGAGAAAAATAAATTCATGTAACACAGTCACATCCCCACATAAATTCCATACCATATAAGTACATTATTTACATTGAATGAGAACATCTTACCAAGTTCGAGAGGTAAGATTTAACTTGCTTTTACAGTCGCTTCTTTTCCTCCTCGTTGGCTTCTCTCCCTTTCTTCTACTTCTACAATGGAACAAAGAAAGTGCAGATTAACACAAGTAACAATATGAAACCAAAATAGAAACAATTAGCAATATGAAATAAGAATAGAACCATAATAGAAATATATATGTATCCTATAAATATATTCATCAGTCAGGCATTTCATCAAACATGTGGTGCTCAAGTTGTAGAAGCAAATATCTATACGATTCACCTCAATTGAAGAAAAAAACGCATGGTAAGAAAGACGTATCCCACCTCCAAAAACAAATTCAAATTCAAAGACATATCCAGCAAACCACATCAACGGCAATGGAATCGTCATGTCTACTGTTTGCAGCAAGAAGAGGAAAAAGTTGTTTTTCCCACATGGGAACAATGATGAAACAAAATAGAAACTGAGTACAAAGTGTGAAGTTAAGAATATAAAGTGAACAAACATAATCAAATTATATTTTATGCAAAAAACTCAAAGCGGTTGACCTGCTTTACTTTAGCGGACTTATGGCTTGTTTAAATAAGAGCAAATGGTACAAACATAAGTAAATGGTACAATGAAATTCGTATACATCAGAATACAAATTCACAATCGAAACCAAACATAAACAAAATGGAAAAATGACCTTCGAAGTTGATTCTTTTGAAGTAAGGACCGATAGTTGTGACGGAGTGTGCATCTGATGTGAGGGTCTTATAAATGCAAAATAAAGGCAGTGTGCGTCTGATGTGATCGTCCGAAGGGATTGATTTCAGCTCGTTGAAGGGGTTGTGCTTCCATGGCGATTGTTCAATCCTGCGTGGTGCTTAGGTATTGCGAAGAAGCTGTCTTTCGGTGAAGGGGCAAAGGAACAAGGAGGCGTGGTGATGGACATGGGGCGTTGATGGAGATGGAAAGACAATGGGATCATCAAATCCCTAAGTCGAAAAATAGAACCAAAAATTAAAATTGAAAAGGGTAAATCTAAAATTAGAAATCTGATGGTTTTTTAAAAATCAGTAATCAAAAAATTGAAAATTAGAAATCGTAAATCAAAAAATCAAATAATGAAAATTCTGGGACACACACTCACCGTGAAGGTCGAAGGGACTGAGTTTGGTTCAGTGAAAGGGTTGTGCTGTGATGGTGACTGCTCAATCAAGGGTGGTGCTATCGGTTGGATAAGATGGTAGCGTTGTGATACGTTAGCTTGAAATATTGGTCATGAAATATAGCAATAGACTTGAAAAGTCATGTTGAGTGAGAAAATTATTAAGATTGTAGACCTGTTGGAAATGAGATAGACCCAATCTAATGAGACTACCGTGATATTTTAAAAAGTTATATTGTTATTTACTGTTATTTTTATCAGAGTAGTGCAGCGGAAGTATTTAGAAATATAAGATTATTTGACAATTGGACACTTGTGTTGGGTGTTACCGACCAAAGTGCACCCTGTTTGTAAATTGTTGGATATAATGTGGGCCACTGCGAATAAGAATATCGCGATATGTGGAATGGATTTTGACGGTTATGCGTGACTTTTGGTTATGGAACCCTACATAGAGGACCATTGTTTTAGAATCAAGTGTGACTAACATAACCGTGTGATGCGATTCATAATTATTATAGTTTGAACAAAATTTCGAGGTTGAAATTTATTTATGGGAGTAGATTGTAATACCCCCAAAATTTATATTTTTAAAAATATTATTTTATATAAAAGAATAATATTTTTGGGACTGTTTTGCGAATTTATGGTATAAATAATATTTGATAATTTTTGGAAGTTAAATGTTTGATTTAAATTGATTCTAGAAGTTTTCGGACTAATGTGTTATTTAAAATATACTTTTAAGAGTTTTGGGATACAATTAATAATTTTTTATTTTAATAGGACATTGTGTAAATAAATAAATAAATGATTCACATTGTTTCCTTCATCTAGAAGGAAACAATGTGCACCAAGTATATATATATATATTTGGGTTATATGATCACAATTAAACGGATAGTAGGGAGAAAAGTTACAGAAAATAGGATTTTAATTGTTTTTCTTGAGCGATTGATTCAGAATATTTCGGTTCGGATTTTGACTTTGGATTTTAGGTAGAATTTCTAACTCTTTTAATATATGCATTTAATTTATCTATTGTGAAATTTATATTATTTTTGTTGTCGAATTATAGCTGTTAACTTCCGTGAAATAATTATGATTTATGTGAAAATTATGTGAAAATCATGCTAATATATTTATTTGGTATATTAATTAAATGCACGTATTAGAAGGGTTGAAATTCTACAGAGTCTTGGTTCACAACCCCATAGTTTTGATTGTAGGGTCGATGAGTACGAAACGACGTCGGGAGTTATATTGAAATTTCTATTTAATTTATAAAAATTGTAGTTGTTATTTATTGTTGTAAAACTGAATCGATGAATTTGATAATCAAAATTATATTTGAAATTACAATACTATTTCAAATTACATTTGATATTTCAAATAGAAATATCAAATAGAATCATAATTATAGTATTGTTTCATAAGTTTGCAATATAATTATTGTGTATAGAATATTTCAAATTATAGGATAATGTTTTAAAAAGTTTGCGGGTAAACCTAGTGTTTAATTATATATAATATTATTGTTGTCGAATGCTAGGTTTACTTGATTCAGACGCCTTGTATCCCTAAAGTTTGACATAAATCTTACTTTGGCCTTTTTGGTTTGAATTTGAACATTTTAACATCTTAATACTAAAATTGATTCGATAAATTAATAAATTATAAATTCGGTAATTATAATTATCACCGTCGCATTGTAAATTAAAATATTTTTATAAAACGAATTATCAATTTCTTGTCGCCGTCATATTATAAAATTTACTAGATTTTATAGAATGAAATTTCGATCAATCGGTTTTAATGTTAATTCTCCAAGCAGAGAAACCATGACGGCCCTGAGAAACTGGGTCGTTACAAATAAGTGGAACTCAAAACACCAAGTCGAACAAAAAAAAAAACAAAACAAACTGAACTAGTTTAGTTAGTCTAAAGGTTTTTATTTTGGCAATTGGTTTGAATTGATTACATTCAAACATAGGTTATTTCAATTCCGAAAGCTTCCAAAATGTTTGCAACTGAACCAACCCGAATTATTGTTATTTTAATTTTTTCCCACGTGTTTGGTAAGTCAAAACAGTCCAATATTAACACCCCCCCCCCCCAAAAAAAAAAAAAAAAAAAAACTTTTACATCTCCAAAAATTTTTCCCTTGTACAACCTAAAATAAAACAAAACGAAAACAAATATTGTAAATCGGTTTCAGTCCAATTTGATTTTGTTCATCGAATTTCACCCAACCAAAAAAAAAAAAAAAAAAGAAGAAGAAAAAAGAAAAAACACTTTTACATCTCCAAAAATTTTGCACTTGTACAACCTTAAAATAGACATAGGCCACCACAAGACTACATTGTAAGATTTTTAGTAAGTGTAGAGTAATAAGTACGCCGAGTTGAACCAAAAAAAACAAACTGAACTAGTTTAGTTAGTCTAAAGGTTTTTATTTTGGCAATTGGTTTGAATTGATTACATTCAAACATAGGTTATTTCAATTCTGAAAGTTTCCAAAATGTTTGCAACTGAACCAACCCGAATTATCGTTATTTTAATTTTTTCTCACGTGTTTGGTAAGTCAAAACAGTCTAATATTAACCCCCCAAAAAAATACTTTTACATCTCCAAAAATTTTACCCATGTACAACCTAAAATAAAAGAAAACGAAAACAAATATTGTAAATCGGTTTCAGTCCAATTTGATTTTGTTCATCGAATTTCACCCAACCAAAAAAAAAAAAAAAAAGAAAAAAAAAAAAAGAACAAGAAAAAAGAAAAAACACTTTTACATCTCCAAAAATTTTGCCCTTGTACAACCTAAAATAGACATAGGCCACCACAAGACTACATTGTAAGATTTTTAGTAAGTGTAGAGTAATAAGTACGCCGAGTTGAACCAAAAAAAACAAACCGAACTAGTTTAGTTAGTCTAATGGTTTTTATTTTGGCAATTGGTTTGATTTGATTACATTCAAACATAGGTTATTTCAATTCCGAAAGCTTCCAAAATGTTTGCAACTAAACCAACCCGAATTATCATTATTTTAAATTTTTTCCCACGTGTTTGGTAAGTCAAAAAAGTACAATATTAAACACCCCCCAAAAAAAAGAAAAGAAAAAAATTTACATCTCCAAAAATTTTGCCCTTGTACAACCTAAAATAAAACAAAACGAAACCGAATATTGTAAGTCGGTTTCAGTCTAATTTGATTTTGTTTCATCGAACCCAACCAAAAAAACAAAAAAACACTTTTACATCTCCAAAAATTTTGCCGAATATTGTAAATCGGTTTTTGTCCAATTTGATTTTGTTTCATCGAATTTCTCCCTCCACTGCTGCTGTGCTCTCATTGAGAGTCGAGAGCTCAAGACCTCCTGCTTATTAAACGGGTGCTCTAACCAATTAAGCTATGAGAGCTTTTAAGCTAAGGCCCCGTTTGATAACTGTTTCCATTCCAAAAATTCTCATTTCCTTCCCAGATTTTTGGAAATTCTGTTTGGGAATAGCGTTTGGTAATTTTGTTCTCATTCCCATTTCATTCCCATTAGAGAATTGTGCCCATTTTTTTCTCAAGAAATGAGAAACAAAAAAAAGTTGTTTCTCATAATTCCCATTCCATTCCCAGTTACTGTTCATCGCTGGTGGACCATCGCCGCCGCCGACCACCATTGCCGGTCACCTTCGGCATCGCAGGCCGGCCACCTGACAGCTTCCGGTGTCTCCTGCCGGCCACCGTCTTTCGCCAGCCGTCCACCACCATCACCGTTCGTCCGTTGCCGCCACTGCCCGACCAAAACAAAAAAAAAAATCTAAAATAAAATAAAATGGTTTTAGGATAAAATTGTTACCAAACGCAATTCTTTTCCCAAAACAAAAAAAAATTATCATTACCAAACTCGATTCTACTCCTAAGAAGGAAACAAAATTCTCATCCTATCCAATCTCATTCTCATCTCACTGTTGGAATGGAAACAGAAACGGTTACCAAACGCCACCTAAGTAATCCCAATTTAACGTAATTAATCAAATAACAAAACATATTGCAGGCTAGCACATGGGTGGGGAGAGAGCACGTGAATAGTAATATAGATATGTTGGTCCCTAAAAGGATTGGACGTTTTTCGTGTGTGCTATGAATACATGTGACAGTGTGTCGTTGGGTCTATTTAAACAAACTTTCATGATCGATAGGCCATCATCTTTGTCGAGTTTAATGTAATAGTACAATTATATCTCATTGCATAGTAATTATTCAATCACTACTTCCTGGTGGATCCACCATTTTATAATATATTAATTTTATGCTCGCGCGCGTAGCACAAGCTACTCAGTTCTATATTCATAAAACTTTATTCAAATTTTTCTTTTTGTTATAAGTGATTTGTTTTTAATTTGAATTATTATTTTAAAATATATTCTACTTAAATTTAGGAGATGACAAGTAAGACCTATATACTCTTTGTCATAAATTTGTTTTGCTTTAATAGTCTTTTTAATTTATCTTGAATAGGTCTATCTTAATTTCCACTTAAAAATATTTTTTAATCTAATCATTAATTTTTATCTCCAATATGTCCTCAGAGTGTCTATTGATGGCCCAAGAATTACCCAAGAGGGGAGTGAATTGAGTTTTGGTAAATAATTCTTTATTAAAATCTACTCAATATAAAACTAAGTGTTAATGTGATTAAGTGCACAATGGATATTCAAACAAAAGTAATAATCACAAACACAAATATATGCAAAAATATAAAAAATAGAGTTAGAGAGATTGACACCGGTATTTTATAATAGTTCGGCAAACACCCTTTGCCTAGTCCACTTCCCTGAGCTCCTTCGAGGATTTCACTATCTTTAATCTTCTTAAGAGTGAAGAACAAATCGTTTAAGTTGCCGTTTGAGAAGTACGTATCTCAAGTCTTTACAATTTAGAGTGAATATATTTCACTCACAAATCTCTCATCTTGAGTAAAATCCTTACTCAAGATTTACAATGAAAATCTCACCGTTTCACAAAATGGTACTTCAACACTCACAAGATATAGAACTCAAGAATCTATGTGTGTGAAGCAAATACAATAAACACTCCAGAAATGTAAATCAAGAAGAGTATAAGTGTTGTTGGACTAATTTTAGCTTGGAAGCCTTTGGTAGTATCACTTTAATATTTGTAGTTCACTTGATTGATACTTTTATAGCTTTTTTTCCTTCAGCAATCTTCTCTCGTTTTATAGATGTAGAGAATATAGGAGGATATCTCATTTGAACAACTTGAGAGCAAATGACCGTTTGAAAATCCTCTTCAAATTTCAACATTCAAATTGCATAGGCTTCTCTCCATTATCTCTGCAGATTTGTCAAGATTCTTTTTCCTTTTTCAAACCTCATTTAATGCTTATATAGTATAATTAAATACAAATGACCCATAGTCTATTCATGTCTTTGAGGTAGTGGAAAATTACAGTCATATATCACATATACAATGTATATAATTGAGTATGAATGGTAATGATGATTGTAGATAAAATATGACAGAATTGTTTAAAATTGGATATGAATCATTGAATGTTAGACTTCTCAACTTTGAAATATGCATCAAGTTTATTCAAGATAAGATGCCTTTCTCATTTGTAGAAGACAAGGTATGGGCTTGCATTAATTGAATTACCCTACCACTAAGTCAAAATGATATATTTGTATTCTCATTTGGTTGTCTTGACAAATTCAAGATTTATACTTGTATATTTATATGATTATGAATTTGATCATTCATATAAATAATGTATAATGTATATCATATAATTATACAATTCAATTAAACACATACAAGCATTTAAAATATTTAAATACTTAGAATTAATTTAGCATGATGAAAACAGAATTTTCATACCTTTTGAGCTAATTTGTCAATTAATCATAGATGTAATGATGAACATATCAATTAATCATGCATATATCATGGAGACATGTTAAACTAACATCCTATGATATGAATTGAATGTTCCGAACAAAATATGATATGCAAATCTAAATTTGAGTTTATGACAAAATTCTGCATTTTGAGTTCTAAAATGTTTCAAGATATTTTGATCAATTTATTTTTAATTCAACATTGTATTGATCAAATTGAATGATGAAAACATGTTATATAATCATTATAAGGTATATGAATCATCATACATTAATTAGAACAAGCATACAACATCAAAATGTGAAGCCAAAAACAGAGCAGGAGAGAGAAAGCATTCTGCTCAGAAGTAGTCGACTACTTATGTTGCAATCCCTGCAGCATGACGTTTTCGTCTGTTTTGGATTTTTGGTCTTAGTTTAGGATCGTTTATCATTATAAACACTTTATAAATCATGTGACAATTATTATCATGATGTTTATATGATTCAAAAACTCAATGTACCTTATGATCATATAAAATTCCGATTTCGCATAATTATGCTCAATAGGTGTTTTTTTCGATATAGCATGTAATGATCAAACGCATACTTTACATTGTGATATATAAGTATATTGGACATGATGAAATCAGTATATCACAATTACGAACACATACGGTGTGTATGTGTCCTATAGAGTTCTGAGTTCAATATCCCGCGAGTATTGTCGAAATGAAAAATTGCTTTAATGTAAATCATACCTTTTCATACCTTTTTGACTTGATTTCGCTTTTATGATACGTTTTGATGGTATTTGGATATTCTATATTCAAAATCATCGTTAGTATATTTAAAACGTCAAATGTGTGTGTTATCGTCAAAATTACTTTAATTCGGGAATCCTATAATTGAAACCGCTTAGGCTAACATCTATTTTTTTATTAACCAATCTATTATTCTAATTTTACTATATATCAGGTTTGATTGGTTTATTTAGTATTTTCTCAAATATTTTGGGACAGTAAAATGATTTTGGGCATAATTATTATAGTGAATGAACAACTCATTTAGAGTTGTTTATTTTAATTTTTTGTTTTTCTACAGATACATGGATTTCTTTTTCATGTTACAATATGAATCCCTAAAAATCAAACCAAAATCATATCCAACAGGCATCATCATTTTGGATATTTTGGACTTCATGAATAAGTTATCGATACATAAAATCCCAAGACATATGATTTACTTCATAATTTATGTCTTTTAATAGGATATCCTAATTCGAAACATGCAGTTTATGCTACAATATTCGATAATAGCATTTATCCACCCACCTGCTAAAACAAAATAAAATGACAATATCAATAATAACTATAAACCAACAAAAGGAAAACATATATAGAGAAAATCCAATGAGTCCACATAGAAATCAAACCTAAATTATATGCGGAAAAACAAATAAAAATAATAAATAAATTTCTTACCTTTAGATCGACATATCAAGTAATGATCGAGCACTTTCGGTCCTGATCTTGATCTCAAAAGTCTCATATCAAGAATTGTACATAATCCAAACTTATTGTTTTAGAATTCAATGGTTAGACGTTGACAAGTTCTTGGCATACTTTAACAAGGTATTGACAAATATATGGATATACATGGTATTATTTTAGTAGTTATTAAGTTCAAGTAGTAGCAAAAGTTTGAAGAATAAATAAAAGAATATAATTTTTTTTTGACAATTTTAAGGGAGTGTGCACTTGTAGGGTAAAAAAACGAAGAATTTTTATAGAGTATTTTGGAGTCCTCCTAAATTCTAACCGTTGATGGACTTACATAATATCAATATAAACCTTTTAGTGGAATTATAACAAAAATAAAAATAAAAAAATAATTGAAAATCTTTGACATACTCACACATAAAAAGCATTCAATTGGTGAAAGTACGAGAATGAAATCAATTGAAAAATACTCCTAGTAATTAAATATACTCAAAATTATGAGAAATAAGGAAAATAGAGTTGATGAAGTCTCATTCATTTGAAGACTTCAACTTTGACTTTTAATTTTTCTCATATGATATATATACTAGCGTTACATTGCCTAAAGAAAGAGACTGTTACCCATGACTGAAGAGATTGTTTTGAATTTAACCAAAAAAGCACTATATTGGATTTAAAAATGAATAATAATAAGTATTCATGATTAATTTATAAAATATTATTGATTTTTGAATTTAAAAACACGAATTAATCATATGCTTAAGATTTGGATTAAAATAGAAAAATGAAATTATGAATTAACACTCTAATTTCATAACATGTTTGGTACCACGTGCCTGTGTGGAAAAACAATGAACAACAAAAAATCTTTAATTTTTTTTGATATAATTGTTAGGAAAATAATTTAAAATTAAACATTTTATTATATATAAATTATATAATTTTATTTAATAAAATTATTATCAATAATATACTTATAATAGTTATAATTATGTGTTTTAATTACATGTTTATTACACATTATTATTGTTATTAAATTATAAAATTTATTAAAATGACTTTATCAATTCCATTATAAATATATATGTTACAATAATGTGTACAATTAGTGATTTTATTAATTATAATATTATGAGTACTTAATATTATAATAAGAGTTACATAATTCATAAGTGTGTGAAGTTGAAAGAATATGTAGAAGAATGTAGAGTGATATAGAGAAATATAGAGAGATATAGAGAAATTTAGAATAAAAATAGAAAAAATATTATGATACTATATAAAATAATAAGTATGTTTATATTGAGATATATAAATAGAGAGAAATGATAATTTGTGATATTTCACGTGTATTATATACTTGATGATTTACGAGCAATAGGGTTTGTAATCAGTTCAATATAAGAATGTCCTGCTTGTACCTTGACTTCCTAAATCGTTGTATCTTGGGAAGGACTTGTCATTTAACCATGTGCATAGAAGGGGCGTATCTTCTTTTAAGATAGTTTTTACACACCTCAATCCAAAAGATACATATTTTTTTCTCTATTTTATGTTTTTATTTATTTAATTAATTGTTGATATTTTTAGTTATTTAAAGAGTTTGAAACTGCATGTGAAATTTATTTATTTTGAGTTTATATAATTATGTAAAATTTTCTCCAATAATAATATCTGTTATTTATACAACATTAACATAATTAACAATGAACGCTAACTAACAAGATCACAATGACAACACAATCAATCCCCAGTAATGTAAATATTAAAATAATAGCAACTAATCATGGATTAAACCGAAACAAAATTAAAATGTAAAAAACACATACTTCCTATTCGAATCATATTATTTCATCCAACATTTTATACATGCAACAAAACAATCAGGAATTTAAAAATAAAAACCTAATCCCATCTGACTTCTTTTTATCCCCTATTTTCTAATAAAAATAAAATTAGAACAAAATACATGTCAAATTAATATATATATATATATATATATATATATATATATGAATTGGGAGCTCCCCATGTTTTGGGATAGTAACAAAGAACACAAATATATATCCTAGCTAAAGCATGGATACGGAAGAGAAATGAAACAATGTAAGGCAATAATTAAAATCTGAGAACTAAACAAACACAAAAAAATTAAGAAAGGGAAATTACACAAACAATATCTTAAAGTTTTTTTTTTTTTTTTTCAAACATTAGAAAGGCAAAATTTTGGGATCAAATTTGATCGGTATTTATAATTAAATTTGTTCTTAAAATATGGAAACTAAACATAAATAGATTTTTTTTGTTCCTCTAACAATCGAAACATAAATTTTTGTGAAAAAAAAGGGTTCTTCCCGCAAAACTTGGTCCAAACACAAAAAATTAGGAACATATATGGAAAAAAAATAAACGTAACACTTAACAAATTTAGCCCATGTGATTCTGTTTGGATTTTTGTATTGGTTCTTTTAGCAAAACTTGGACCAGAAACAAAAATTTGGAAACATATATGGAACCAAAAAAAAAAAAAAAAACACTAAATAAACACAACCTATGTGTTTCTGTTAGGATTTTTGTTTCTGTTCTTAAAAAAACTTTGAATAGAACCAATAACCTTCACATTTTAATAACACACATAAAAAAAATAAAAAAATAATAATAAATAAGAGTAAGAAATTGATGATTGTAGGGGAAAAAAAAACAAAGAGAACAAAACAAAACCAAATTAAAAGCAACAAAAAAAAAGAAAAAAAAAAGAGTAGCAATGCTAGAGGTGTATATCCAAACATAACAGTATATTGAAATGAAATTGATATCCATAGTATGTTATACATATAATTGAAAAAGTTCTCAAGTTCATACTACTTGTCGATGTCTGGAATTGGTCCAACCAGCAGTATGGTCCGAATACTCTTGGATCAGGGATGAGAAGGTTGTTAATCTCGCTTCTTTCCATGCTGCAGTCGGGCCGGTTGACCGAACTAGCTTGAGCCCAGACCCGGGTCTTGGTTCCATTATTTGTTCTTGGCCGTTGTCCAGGCTGAGCTCCTGGTAGCCACCTGCACAAAGGACGACCGGGTTGTTCCTGGCGTGTCCCTTCCGGTGTAAGAGTAAGGATTCGAGGAGAAAGATAGGTTGGAGAGTTACTATTACCTTGACCTGTATGACCGATCTAAGGTAAAGTTTCTCTCTCTAGAATGGTTTTTTCGTCCTTGTAAAGTGTGGAAGAAGCCTCCTATTTATAGGCGAAAGAGTGATTAGCATAAGCAAGATTAAGACCTTAGGCTCAGATTACCAGTAAGCAGTCAGGCGCACGGGTGGCATGATGAATTAGAGCTATGGGCTTGGGCCTTGGGGCTATCACTGTTGAGGATGAGGCCGACACCTGACCTCCTGAGGTGGCAAGTGAGGTTGGCTCCACCCGAGGAGATCGATCTGGGAACTCCAACCTCCTATGGGCTGATGAGCGTAGATCAAACAGTCTACTTGTGATGAGGTCGGTTTAGGTACCCCGACCTCCCGAGTGTTGCCGAACGAAACCAGCCCGGGCTGGAACGAAGGTAGCTCCACAACAGATGTGACCTTATCGGCTGACACATGGAGGGGCTCAACTTTACCCATATCACTACCAAATATCGACAATCATAAAAGTCCCAACAAAGGATGTGTAAATAATAGATTGAGGAAAAATTGAAACAAAATTAAATTAAATTAAGTACCAATAATAGAGCGAATATATAGAATATGATCCTAATTTTTTTCAAACTTCATAGTTTTATTCTTAAAAAAATAAAGAAATTACCTGTAAGAATAACGGGCAATTGTTTGCACCAGTGATCCCATAGAACATTCTTTCATGGATGTTTAAGCTCGAAGAAGTCATAAATACATGTAGAAACACTACCTTCATACATATCATCATTTCAATGTTGGGAAAACTTCTTTTGAAAATAATCTGTTTCTTATAAGAGAATAATTAGAAGTATATGTTGGGATTTAATCCTTATAAATCTAAATCTATAACACCTAATACAACATGTCGAATAATCAAAAGTTCTATATTCACATAAGTTTGCATACCTGGATCCATTACGATCAATTGACTACCGATGTGGAAATCTGCGACAATCGATCACAAGAAGGACATAGATCGAGCGAGCACGTGGTCTTCCTCAATTAAATCTCCAGAGTTCCTCAATGGGATTCACGATTCACTTCCAGATGGAGATAAGAGAGTATTTAAGACAATTTTGGTATATTGGGGACTATAACCCTAATATTATATATCTATATGGTGTGATTAGGGTTCTCATAATCCCCTAATCACCCCAACAATTTTTGGTATCTACACATTTAACCCATATTTTTTTGAGTAGTCTATGGGTTTACCCAAATTAATTAGATCACTTAATTTTAGTTCATTAACTTTAAATAACATATATCATTGTGTAAATAACGTGTTGCCCAAAATAGATTAGGAAATAAAATTTCCTAACAATCTCTCACTTAGGCTACATATTATTCCTGAAACAATTATATCACAAAATTTCTTAGGCACGCATCCTTATGCTATTTATCCTTACACTTCTCCTTAAACAGTCTGGTCTATTACATATACTAGTAATGAAATTACCGTAGCTTATATCATTATACAGTCGTGACTAAATCACGATGTTCACCATACTAATATACTCAATGACATAGATCAAATATGGATGAGTAGCATAAAAATTACATGCAAAGTGATCTCAGACATGCCTATTTCCAACTGGTATAACTTTAGTCTTTAGTGAGATCAATCCAAAGTCCTTAATGCAATGCAAACATTGCAAACAAAATAAACCATTAACTTTATTATGCAGAAAACTTAAACAATTCAATGTCTAAAGCAAAACATATAGAATAACAATGACTCCCACTAAACCAAGATATTATTAGAAATAGCAACCATGTGAGCCGTGTGCTCATGAAAGACTTTAGGGGTTAAGCCCTTGGTTAATGGGTCCACTAGCATAGAATTTGTCCTTATTTGTTCTATAGCAATCTGTTACCAAAAACTTGATGTCGATAAATTTTGACTTCATCGAGCTCCTATTGTTGATGGAGTAAAGAACCACTGAGTTATTATCACAATAAATTTTCAATGGCCTTTCAATGCCATCTACCACACGCAGCTCAGTGACAAAGTAAGCAATAAACTCCGCTGCCATGGTTGAAAAATCTATTAGAGTCTGCTTAGCAGACTTCCATGAGATAACTCATCCATCCAACATAAAGATGTAGCTTAATGTGGAGTGCCTGCTATCTTGGCATCCCGTAAAATCGAAGTCAAAGAACCCGATGATCTCCAAACTATCTAATGTCTAATAAGTAAGCATGTAGTCTTTTGTTCTCCTCAAATAACACATCACACGTTTGGCTGCCTTCAAATGTTGCATACTTGGATCACTCAAGTATCTGCCCAAAACTCCTACTATAAATGCTATGTCGGGATGAGTATAGACTTGAGAATACATTAGACTCCCTAATGCTGACGCATAAGAAATCTTCTGCATCTTTTTCCTTTCGAGGTTATTGTTGGGGCACTGATTGAGACTAAATTTGTCTCCTTTAGCTACAGGTATATCTCCTAGTTTACTGTCTTCCATGCCGAATCTACTCAGAACCTTATCGATATAACTCTTTTGTGATATCCCAAGGATACCTCGAGAATGATCTCTCAGTATCTGGATACCCAATACAAAAGAGAAGTATCTAAGGTCTTTCATCTCGAATTTCTTTGACAAAAATTTCTTGGTTTTGTGTAATAATCTTATATCGCTGCTAGCGAGCAGAATATCATCGACATATAATACCAGGAAGATATATTTACTCCCACTGAACTTGTGATATACATAGTCATCAACAACATTCACCTCAAAATCGTATGAAGTGATAACTTGATGAAACTTGTGATACAATTGACGAGAAACCTGTTTGAGATCATAGATGGATTTCTTCAATTTACAGACCATATACTTTGAATCTTCCAATACAAAGTTTTCTGGTTGTGCTGTATAGATCGTTCCCTCAATGTCTCTATTGAGAAATGCAGTCTTGATATCTATCTAATATTGCTCTAGATTAAAATGAGCCACCAGTGCCATTATAGTTCTAAAAGAGTATTTCGAAGACAATGGAGATAAAGTCTCTTTGTAGTCTATGCCTTCATTTTAAGTAAAGCCTTTGGCGACTAGATGCACTTTATATCTCTTGATGTTACCCTTTGAACACCCTCTTGGTTTTAAATATCCATTTATAACCAATGGCTTCTCGATGAGATCCTAACTGTTATTGTCTTTTATGGACTTCAACTCATTCTTCATGACATCAATCTATTTTTTAGAGTTAGAATTGCGCATAGCTTGACAGAAGTTGATTGGGTCATCTTTTATTAAACCAATGTCATCCTCATGTTCTTGGAGAAAGATGATATATTCGTTCAAAATTGCACTTCTCCTCTCCCTAGTGGATCCCCTTAATGGCACTTCTTGAGGTTGTTGAGTTTGTTCTGTAGATTGTGTTTGGAGAAGAATCTCATTGTTGTCTTGTTCTAGAACAATGTCAAGAAAATGAGCCTGAACCTGAACATTGTTTTCTAGAGTCGAAACAGTTCCTTGAACAACAATAGGTATAGAGACCTGATCAATGTCAATAACATGTTTTCGTGTCTAACCCGACCGACGGGTTCTCTTGATTGATCGGTCTCTATCGGTTGGTTCGTTCGGAAGAAATGAATGAAGATGGGACAGCCTGAACCACCAACTGTTTTTGTTTATCTCCCAGTGGATCAAACCACTTATGCTGGCTCATCCTTCTTAGAAGTAGATTGATATAACCTTTACTGGATGAGCTTCTTTGCTGCCACCAACACTGCTTTAAATAAAGCACAGTGAATAACAATCCAGACTTGTTGCCTAGTCTTACAACTGATTTGGCAAATAAGAAAGTGACAATTGCTGATTCTGAAGAAAGATGACCAGAGATGATCAAAGGGACCCTAATAAGGAACCCCTTACGCAATTTTTTTTGATGCAATGTATTTTGAGGGGAATAGGTTGCATCTTTTTTCCACTCCCGGTAAAGTGGTTGTAAGATGTATTTCTTGATAGATTGGATACCCCTTCAAAGAAAATTGTGTCTTGAACAACAATAGGTACAGAGACTTGATCATCGTCAATAACAGATTCTTCTTCAAAGACAACATTCTTTAGGTTTCCTTTCCCCTCAAACTCAATACTCTCAAGGAATCTCATATTTCTCGTTTCAAAAAAGAATCTTGATGTGGGATCGTAAAACTTGTAGCCCCGAGAGTGCTCAGCGTAACCAACAAAATAGAAGCTAACCGTTCTTGAGTCCAACTTTCTTTCATGTGGCCTATAAGGCCATGCCTCAGCTGGACAACCCCAAATATGCAAATGCCTAATACTAGGCTTCTTGCTTGTCTAAAGCTTATAGGGGTTTTTGGCAACTGCTTTGTTGAGTACCCTATTAAAGATGTATATTGCAGTCTTTAAAGCTTCTAACCAGAGTGACTCGGGAAAGGGAGAATGACTAATCGTACTTATTAACATATCTTTAAGAGTTTGATTTTATCGCTTTGCAACACTGTTCATGCTAGGCTTGCTCGGTGTGGTGTATTACGGAATAATTCCACACTCATTGAGAAAAATTGTGAAGGGTCTTGGACGTTGTTCTTATGATCCATCATTTCTCCCGTACTATTCTCCACCATGGTCCAATCTGACAGCATTAATTTTGTTTCGAAGGTAAAGTTCAACTTCAGTTTTGAAGACTTGAAAACGTCCAAGAATTGAGACTTCTCATGAATCAAATATAGGTACCCATAATGAGAGTAGTTGTCTATGAACATAATAAAATATTGTTGCCCATTCCATGAATCCGTAAGAAATGGACTACAAATATTTGTATGTATTAGTTCTAAGACATCTGTAGCTCTCTTGACACCTAATTTTCTTTCGTGTGTTCGTTTCCCCTTGATACACTCAATACATACTTGAAAGTTAGTTAAATCTAGGGGTTCAAGAATTCCATCTGACACAAATCTCTGAATTCTCTATTTAGAGATATGACATAAGCGTTTGTGCCATAAGGTGGCAGAATTCTCATTGATTTTTTGCTTTGTACCATGTGAATTTATTTGTAGTATTTCCATATAGGAACTAATGTCAAGCATATATATATATATATATATATATATATATATATATATATATATATATATTATCAATCAAAGAACCGAAACCAATAAAATTTGAACCTTGATAGAGACTAATTTTGTTATTTTCGAAAGAACAATTAAAACTTGATTTGTCCAAACTAGAAATAGAAATCAAATTTTGTATAAAAGACACTGCAACAAATGTCTCATACAAATCCAAACAAAATTTAATTTTCAACCATAATCTAAAAGTCGCTACAGCTTTCACTTCAACTTTATTGCCGTCGCCCACAAAGATGAATCGTTCAGCATCATTTGGCAGTCGACTCTACAGACAACTGTGTATAGTCATACTTATGTAAGTAGTTGCACCAGAATCTACCCACCAAGTATTCATAGGTACAGAAGCTAAATTAACTTTAGAACAAACCAAAGATAGAAGCATATCCTTTTTTTCACGTCAGGCGGCGTACTTAGAACACTCCTTCTTCATGTGTCCCGTCTTCTTGCACAATTATTAGGTAAAGACCTTATCCTGTTTCTTTTGTTTCTTCTACTGAGAAGATCATTCCGTAGCAATCTCAACTTTCTTCTTTTTCTCACTCTAAAAGGTCGAGGCTAAGTGAGCACTTTCAGTCTTATCTCGCTTCTGTCTCTCTTCTTCTTGCACACAGTGAGATATAAGCTTATTGAGGGACCATTTGTCCTTCTGAGTATTATAACTCACTTTAAATTGCCCAAAGTGCGTAAGAAGAAAGATCAAAACTAGGTGCACTAGCAAGTCATCAGACAGCTCTAACTTTAATGCCTTTAGCTTTGATACTAGATTATACATTTCCATGATGTACTCCCTTATGTTCCCTTTACCCTTATACTTCATTGCGACGAGTTTACCCAAAAGGTTACTCGCTTCTAACTTTTCGTTTTTGACAAAGAATTGCTCAATTTCCTCCGGGAACTTCTTGGCACTATTGCTCTCAACAATAGAGCCCCGAAATACTTTCGGAATGGAGCGCTTCATAATCATCAAACACATGCGATTGGATAGATCCCACTTTTTTTTTAATTTTAACCTCATTGAGGTTTTTTGGAGTAGAAGTGGGTTGCCCCTCCCGTAGCGCTTGATCCAAATCCATATAACCGAGAACAATTTTCCCAATTTCTTTCCAGGTCTCGAAGTTCGTCCCTTTTAGCATTGGGATATTGCTGACTTGGGTAGAAACATTCGGTACAGTAGTAATAGAAACTATATAGAGAACAAAATAAACAAGCACGCATACAAGCATGCAAATAATAAAACAAGATATGAACAATTGATCCATAATTTTGGGACCCGTCTCAAGATACCTAATCCAACATTAATTCTTAGTCTTTGGACAGAGAAATTAACTGTAATTGGTACTCTCAGTGCAGGAATCAAATGTTGAGAATAAGTCCTTTTAAACAATAAGCCTTTCTTTAGATCGAGTTATTATTCACATGAAAACTTGATAATCATCACACATTTATTCTCTAAGATATGTTTATTATTTGGCCAAATAATAACCTTCCTTTGGGCCGATTATTGATTGTAAAGATAATAACCATACTAATCTCAATTTCAAATCAATGTCTATTATTTTATTGAACAATAACCCTCCTTTAGCCCAGTAATAGTTTGCATAAACAACAAATATCAATGTTTATTATTTGGCCAAACAATAGTCTTCCTTTGGGCTCTCTATTGCTCGCATACATAAGAAACATTATATCTCAATATCCCAAAATAAAATAAACTATACAACAAAGATTAATTTAGCAACATATTGTTTAATTTTAATTTATTTCAAGATATAACATTATGTTAGTCGATCGTCCTTATGGTCCGTTGATTGAATACTACGCAACGAGTTAAAGTTTTCAAAGTTGGGGCATTCGATCAGTCGACTAGTCCTTAAAATTCGACTGACTGGACATGTTCTAAAGCAGTCGGGTTGACCAACCAGGAAGGTCCAGTCGACTGAATTGGTCATCTCAAAAAAAAAAAAATCGGATCCTAAAACAGTCGGTCGACCGACCGAAAAGGTTTGGTCGATTGAATTGGGCAACCTTGGCATCCTGTATCGATCAATTGACCAACCACGAAGGGTCGGTTGACCGATCGATAAGAACAAAAATGGCATCCTAAATCAGTAAGGTTCGGTCGATCGATCGATCGGGTAACCTTGGCATCTTGTTAATCGCTTGACCGACCACAAGGGGTCAGTTGGCCGATTCAACCCTAATTCATCTAGATCTGAATTTAATCCCAATTTTGACTATGCTTCAATCTTATTATGGAAAAACAAAAAAATATGAAAGTTGTATATATCATTTTGAGATTTCCACAGAATTTTAAATTTCCTCAATCGGAGTTCATATGAGAAAGTTATAGCCACAATACGAACACCTATCAAAACTATCTGAACACTCTCTACACCAATCGGTTAACCGACCACAAAGGGTCGGTCGACTGATTTGTTTAGACCTGGTTTAGATCTAAAGTTTTTGCAGTGAAAACACCCCAAAAAATCCAAAAAGTGGGGTTTTTCTTTCTTTAGATTTGTAATATTTAGCAAAAAATTACTTAACTCGTGTAAAACACATAAAAACCTTAATGTTTTGCCCCACTATTTTCACAAATAAGCAAACTTTAATGGAGAAAACACAAATCCTAAAATTTTATGAACTTGAAAAACTCAAGAATCCTAATGATTCAACATGAAGTGGACTCTAATACCATGTATTGAGATTTAATCCTTATAGATCTAAATTCATAACACCTAACACAACATGTCGAATTATCAAAAATCCTATATTAACACATAATTTTATGAACCTAGATCCATTATGATCAATTGATTACCGATACGAAAATCTATGATAATCGATCACGAGAAGGACATGGATCGAGCGGGTACGTGGTCTTCCTCAACCATATCTCCGGAAGTTGCTCAATGGGATTCGCGATTCACTTCCAGATAAGAAGAAGAAAGTCGTCAAAACGATTTTGGTATATTGGGACCATAACCCTAATATTATCTATTTATACGGTGTGATTAGGGTCTCCATAATCCCCTAATCATCCCAACAGTTTTCGGTATCTACATATTTAATCCACATTCTTTTGAATAGTCTATGGGTTTATCTAAATTAATTAGATCACTTAATTTTATTCTATTAACTTTAAATAGCAAGTATAATTGTGTTAATAATGTGTTGCCCAAAATAGATTAGGAAATAAAATTTCCTAATAGTATAGATGATTTATACATTATTATTTTTTTTGAAAAAAAAAGCTCTTACAGTTTAATAGGAGAAATTATGCATAAATGATTATCTCATAATCATTTGTATAATAATGGTCAAACCAATTGAGAAACCTAATAACACTGTTGATATCGGAAAATGGTTAATACCCGCAGTTGTTGATGTTGGGGGATATTGCTACATCTCGTCCAGGTTATCCTTTTTGGTTAGATTGGACACTTTAATTGACAAGTGGAAGGAAAACAAAATCCTCAGTGGAAAGGGCCAGGCGTTGGCCCAAATGAGAAAGACCTCACGACCATCATCCAATTGGAGTGGAGATCAATTGGTAAGGGGATGGTTCTTGGTTGATCAACTGATCCCAATACCTGATCTTACTAACATTTTTTTCTTCTCGCACAATGAATGAGAATCCCAGAAGGCTCACCAAACTCTACCTAGAGCTTGAAGCACAAAAGGATCAGGTCTTGGAGACCGAATTTTACAATGCCAAGTAGCTCGTCGAGACAACGCTCTACTGTTTAAACACCAATTATTTCAGTTTCAAAAGTTTCCGAAATGGTTTCAACCAAACCAAATCTAGATGAATTCATTATTAGGGCAAAATATATTTTAAACCCTCTAACTATTGATACTTTTCTATGTAGTCCTCTTAAGTTTATTCATTTCAATTTAGACCATCTAAGTATAAAAATTGTTTTAAAATATTCTTTTATTAGATTTTCCATCTAAACTAACAGAAATTGGGAATAAAATTGTAATCTTTTTTTTTTTTTTTTTTTTTCAATTTTCTCTTTTTCTTGTTTTATTTTTTCTTTTTATTTTTTCTTCATCCTCCATAATCTTCACTGACTCTCTCTCTCTCTCTCTCTCCACCACCTTCTTTTGCTGCCACCACCATCGTTGTCGCTGCCACAATCGTTGCCACCTCCACCTTTTTTTGCCGCCACCAACTTCTTCGCCGCCGCCATTCACCATTTATTCGAGAATGTTTCGAACAATCATTGGCTCACCTAGGACTGTGCACGGGTCAGATTGGATTTGACTGATTTACTTAGCCGATCCGAAATATTCGGGTTACCAAAATAAATTACCGAAGCCGAAAATTTCGGATCAGGGTCGGTTGAATCCCGACCACATCGAATCGGACAGTTGTTTGGTCGGGTTCGGGCCTCGATGGAAATCAAGAAGCTTATCAACAAAAGGCCACAACCAAAGAATTAAAACAATTAAATGAACAAAGAAGGAGATTGAATGAACATACACAACAACCGCCACCGTCGTTGTCGATCTGGAAGCAACAACAGTGTTGTCGTCGATCTAGAAGCAGCGTCCTCGTTGTCGTCGTCGCCGATCTGAAATCGATGAAGGCATGAATATGTAGTCATCAATCGATGAAGCACCATCTTCGTCGTCGTCTTCGATTTGAAATCGATGAAGGATGATCAGAGAGATTGAGAGGAGAAGTTGCTACTTTGCTAGGGTTCAATCGAAATCGGGAGGGATGGGGAATGAGGAATACGGCTAGGGTTGGATTGCATAATGATATATTTATACTATGATGAAACGGCGTCATTTCGTGTTCGGATCGGATCGGGCCTAGCGGGTGGGTTCGACCTCTGATCTGGATTTGTTCGGGCCTGACTATTTTGGGCGGATTCCTTATAATTTTGTTCATTTTCTCTGCGGGTCGGGCCTATTTTGAGCGGGTTCGGATTGGCCCATTGGGTTTCGGGCTTTTTGGTTTTTGCACACCCCTAGGCTCACCTCTAGCCCAATGACTATGAAAATGGAAAAGCTCCTCCTCTTTCGGGACATCCTTTGTCCACTACAAGCAATTGTCATTAACACCACTACTCGAAACTGCTTTGTGCAACCCATTAGCAGCATTTCCATTACACGTACGTTAGCCCAGAATTTGTTTGAATATTTCCATATTTACTGGATATTTTTTCAGCTTTGTTTCTAAATTTGGGATCCAATATTTGGGAAGAATACTCTTGAGCTCCAAAACACCGTTTCCACATCCACCCAGTTCTTTAGGAGTGGAGGACAAGTTAAACAAGAATAGACTAGAACTGTAAAGTATATATATGGGCAGACCATTCAATTTTAGGTTCAATTTGATCATTCGATGATTTAACGTCATAAGATTCTGGTAGTGGATTTCCACCATGGGTGTAGTCGGAGCCTTTGTTTGGGTATCGAAAAACCATCTTGTTTCTTTGGCCTCTTAGAAACCCGCCATTGCTGAATCTCCCAGCAACAGCTAAAACAGAGCTCGTATGAGCAATTTGGGCAACACCGATGAAGATCAATGATTGAAGTCGAACAATGGTTGTTGCTCTAAAAACCAAGAAACGGTTTTATTTATTTATTTATTTATTTTTTAGTGAACGAAAAATTGATTGAATTGATAAACCAAGATTCACAAATCATGAAATCAATAACGAGTATTTACCAGAAGACACGCTCGTCATTGTAACAAATGGATTGCTTTATTTGAACTGAAGAAAGATGAAACACCTACAAAAAACAAACAAACAAATTCCTCTTCTTTGACACAAGATAAAGATCATCGGGCTAGTTTAACTCTATCTTGGTATGATGAATACATACTGGAATTTCAGATTCCATTTCTATCTCATCGATTTGTACTTGATAAATTTGCTTTAGAAAGGGTAGAGGTGGTTGTCGTTACTTTGTTATCTTTGTGGACGACTACTCTCAATATACATGGTTGTTTTTATGAAACATCGATCCGAACTATTCTAATTATCATTGATTTTGTGAAAATGATACACAAAATACAATAATATAGACAACTATTTATAAGAGAAGTGAGAAACCCTAGAGTTAGAGTTTTATCCTAATGGGCCAAGTGGGCTGAGCCCATATATTACATTAACATTGTCACACCCCACCCCGGACACCCGTCATGCGGGGCCGGCGTGACGTAGACATGACACCGCCCAACTGACTGGTCAACCGCAATATGTCGATAACAAAATTGTAAATCTATACAACATATATAATAGTTCCATCTGATAGGGATACAGCGTTCCGAATAAAAATACAATCAAACAAATCCCCTGAATCTCACTTAGATTTTATTTCTGATATCTCGTCTTCAAAATTTTCCTCAAATGACTCATTTGCGTGACCCACATAACTCTATGTAGCGCCAGTAGGGGACCGACTGACTCCTAACTATTTTACCTGCGAGTGTACTGCATTCTTAGTAAAAATATTTCTTAAAATAATAATTCATTCTACAACATCTAAATGGATCAAGCGTGAGTATAAAAACAACACGTAACTAGTAAAATTCTTCAAAATATAAGCAGTGAAAATAAATCAATAAATATAAGTTTCATTCCAACCCATCTACTAAAATAATACCAATTACCATAATAAATAATAAATCATCCAATATAAGTAAAACATCACATCTCAAACACCACTCCACCACAACACACACTGACTAGCCATAGTGATCGTTTTAACCTCACGATCGGGAGTTGCAATGGTACCGTAACATCCGTAGGAATGCCTTCCTACGAAATATCCACACCCCTTTTTGGGGAGAAATATAATGCACACCCCTTACAGGGAGAACTATTCACATCCCATGGGAAGAATCCACACCCCTTACGGGGAGAAATAAAATTCACACCTCTTTCGGGGAGAAACCACACCCCTTGTGGGGAGAACAACTATGACATCGTCAAAATCATCAGTATAGTTAAAAATCCACATCCTTTATGGGAAGAAATATATTTTCACTCTATATCGTCAAAAATCCACACCCCTTATGGAGAGAATATAAGCCACACTCCTTTCGGGGAGAATTTCCAAAATCACGTTTTTCTACTTTTTTTTTTTTTTTTTTAAAGTACCACCAATTTCGGTAAAACCCATTTTTCCACCTTTGTACCACCGATTTTAATAAAAACCATTTCTCCCACCTTAGTTTTTAGAAAACCAAACATTCTTAGAAAACCAGTTACTTTCCACTTTCTTTTAGAAACCAACACAATATCCCGAAAATTTATTTTACCAACTTACCCAAATACTTGCTTGATCCATATAATTTATAAAATTGTACAGTTTAAGTAAACCAATATTTCATCATACATATATATATAAAAATAGTTTGGCAAGAAGACAGTACATTCACTTCGTTAACCGCTCACCAAAACCTTCATTGATCACACTCTATCGGGACACCAATGCCTACGAACCTAAGAGTGACAAAGCCTAAATTAATATCTTATCTAAAGCATCCGAATAATGCAATGCAGACCCTATATTCCGAATCGTTACTATTTTATGTACCACGTAATTAAAATTAATTAATCGTTACGAAATTATTACGATTTTAGGATTTGTAACGCTAAATAAAATTTAATTTAACGAAAATTAATAATCGATTGAAATTTCACCTGTTTCCGAATCGTTCGGCGACTACGAGATGGGTTTTTGATTTCCAGTGGGGTGGTTTGTGCAATTTTTTTTTTCCTTTTTTTTTTTCTTCTTTTTCTTTTCTGTTCCCTGCGTCTGATTCCGTTCTATGGCGAACTCTCTCACTCTTCCTGCCACCGTCCACTGGCCACCATGTACCGTTTTGCACACACACACACACACATACACACACACACACACACACACACACACACACCGCAATAGCAACACACACATACCAGACAAAATACACACCGGCGACGCCACACCTCCGATCACAGCCCCACGATTACCGTCGGCCCATGCCCACCGGCGACACCCATACGCACACCCACATGACCGACACACACACCACCGGAGGAACACACCCACACCGTCATCACTAAAGAACACCCGCACGCATACATCCACCATCTGAGCACAACAACCCACGAAATTAACGACGTCCACCGGCCGACGACACCCTCTCTCTCTACTCTCTATTCCGGCGACGATGGCGACCACACCGACATACCTATCTGACCGAACAATCACACACCGGCGATGCTGAACAAACCACATAGAACACGTACACACACTTTACGGAATGACGGCGATGATTACGCACCACCAGACGAACGGCGATCCCACACCCATCGGAGTGACCGGCTCTCTATCTCTCTCTCTGAAATTTGACGACACATACCCATACGAAGAACACGAACACCTACCCACGCTGCATTTCTATTTTCTATTTTGAGTTTTCGTCGCCGGCGAGCTCTCTCTCTCTAACCCACTGCCGGCGACGAACACCGGCTGTCCAACCCTACTCTCTCTCTGTTTCTCTGTTTTCGTGCTTCTCGTTTCCTCCCTTCAGATTGAGTCTGCACATGTATATAATGAATGTATCAAGTGGGATGAAGAGTTGATCCACAAATGCCACATCTCCCACTTCCCGATTCTTCTCTACCTCCGGCGGATCTCCATGGCACACAGCACACACACACTGTATAGGTTTATATATATATATATATATATATATATATATATATATATATATATATATATATATATATATATATATATATATATATATATTAAAATAAAACTTTTTGTTTAATTACTCTTTCTCCCCCCTAATTCTTAAAATCCTCTTTTTTAGTCCAATATCAACTTCTTTAAAAGATCTAAAAATTAAAATTTCACCCCTTTTAAGTTTCAATTTAAATAGTTCAATGCTAATTTTGGATAAAATATTTTTCCTAAATTTTCAATTTAACCCCTAAACTTTTTAATTGACTCAAATTCCCTCGATTTTTTTTCCCAATTATTCTAAAATGAAACTAAAATGACGTACGCGCTATGATTGAGGTCTTACAATTATTCCCTACTAAAAGAAATTTCGTCCCGAAATTTTATTACCGATTCAAACAAAAGTGGGTATTCGTTCTTCATTTCGTCCTCTCGCTCATATGTCCCCTCTTCCACTGTATGACTGCGTCATGACACTTTGACTAATGGGATCATTTTCGTTCGCAACACCTGGTCCTTACAGTTTAGGATTTAGACTGGCTACGCAACGTAGGTCAAATCTGCTTCCAATTCGATTGGCTGTGAAAACAACACTTGAGAAGGGTCTGGCACAAATCAGAGCATTAATACATGGAAAATGTCGTGAAATCAAGATAATTCTGGCGATAACGCAAGCCTATACGCCGTAGTGTCAACTCGATCTAAAATTTCATATGGTCCGATGTATCTTGGACTCAATTTCCCTTTCTTCCCGAACCTCATTATGCCTTCCCGCGGGAGAAATGACGCAAGAACATATGATCCCCCACTTCGAACTCTAACTCCCACCGGCGCTTGTTGCATAACTCTTTTGTCGACTCTGAGCAATTCTTCAATCTTTCCCGAATCACCTTTACTTTGTCTGTTGTCACCTAAGCTATATCTGACATTAATAATTTACGTTCACCCACCTCAATCCAACAGACTGGGGTTCTGCATCTCCTACCATACAATGCTTCATACGGGGCCATCTCGATTGCCGAATGGTAGCTGTTGTTGTAGGCGAATTCCATCAACGACAAATGATTATCCCAGCTACCAAAAAATTTCAGAACACATCCCCTCAATATTCTCCAACGTCTGAGTTGTACGCTCTGATTGACCGTCTGTCTGAGGATGGAAAGCGGTGCTAAATTTTAGCTTGGTACCTAAAGCAGTTTGGAGGTTCGACTAAAACCTCGAAATAAATCTCAAATCTCTACCCTACACTATAGACATCGATGCGCCATGCAACCTAACAATCTCATTGATATACAATTAGGTATACTTTTCAAGAGAATACGTTATCTTTACGGCCAGAAATGAGCGGACTTGGTAAGCCGATCAACGATCACCCAGATAGAATTATGCCCTTTTTTTTTTTTTTTTGAGTATGGGGTAATCCCGAAACGAAATTCATCGTAATATGCTCCCATTTCCACTCTAGAACAGGTAAATATTGCCACAACCCACTTGGACGTTGATACTCAATCTTAACTTACTGACAAACAAGATACCTGGCAACGAATTCTGCGATTTCCTGTTTCATTTCGATTCACCAATAATGTTTACGTAAATCTCGGTACAATTTGGTACTACCTGGATGCATCGCATACGCTGAACCATGCGCTCCTGCCAATATATCAATTTTTTTATTATATATATATATATATATTTTAATCCCGAATTCTCTCCAATTGAACGTATGACTTCTACGCTTCAAAAATACGATCAATCAACGTTTGCCTCAAAGTCAAAGTCACAAGTAACGCTGCCATCTGACCAACCGCTAATTGAACTCACAAAGATCTCAATTCAGCATACAGATTAGTATGAACGACTCTAATGTGCACGATCGAACCCGCCGATTCCTGACTCAATGCATCCGCTACAACATTAGCTTTTCCCGGGTGATAGTGGATAGTGCAATCATAATCTTTAATCAACTCTATCCAACATCTCTGCTGCAAATTTAATTCCGTCTGTAGATATTTCAAACTTTGGTGGTCGGTGTAGATTCCACACGTCTCGTCATACAAGTGGTGTCTCCAAATCTTTAAGGCAAAAATAATCGCTGCCAATTCCAGATCATATGTCGGGTAATTTTGCTCATGATTCTTCAGTTGTCGAGATGCGTATGTGATTACATGACCATGCTGCATTAGAACACATCCTAGCCTTTGGTGGGACGAATCACTATAAAACACAAAATCACCCCTTCCGTCGGGAGGGATAGCATTGGTGCCGATATCAATTTACTCTTCAACTCCTGAAAACTCTATTCGCATTCGTCAGTCCACTCAAATTTGGATTCCTTGCGATCGAACAAGTCAACGGGGCAGTTATAATAGTAAATCCTTGTACAAACCATTGAGATTAACCCGCCAATCCTAAAAAGTTTTGAATTTCAGTCACATTTTCCGATCTTTCTCACTGAATAACAGCTTCATCTTCTTTTGGGTTCACCTAAATATCGTTCCTAAAATAATATACCCCAAAAATACTACATAATTTAACCAAAATTCGCATTTACTGTACTTCGCATATAGTCTCTTCTCCCGCCACGACTGCAACACGATTCAAAGATGTTCTGTATGCTCGTCTCTGCTTTGGGAATAGATCAATATATAGTCAATGAATACGATAATAAATTGATCCAGATAAAGTTAGAAGACCCGATTCATCAAGTCTATGAAGGCAGCAGGTGCATTTGTCAATCAGAAGGGTATAACCAAGAATTTATAATGTCCATATCTCGTACGAAATGCCATTTTAGCCACATCACTGTCTCTGACTTTCAATTGGTGATACCCTGATCGAAGATCTATCTTGGAAAACACTTTATCTTTCTAGAGATGGTAAAACAAGTCATCAATCCTAAGTAACAGATATTTATTACGGACGGTCACCCTATTCAGTTGCCACATTCCCAACGTGCCATCCTTCTTCTTCACAAACAAACTATGGCTATCCATGGGGAAACGTTAAGTTTGATTAATCTACGATCTAATAAATCTTACAATGAAATCTCGCAACTGTACTTTCAATTCTTTCTTCGTGGTAGGCGCCATACGATAAGGGGGAATCGATATAGGAGCAGTTCATGGAAGCAACTCAATAATGACTTCCATCTCCCTGTCTACTGGCAACCCTGGCCATTCTTCTGAAAAATACGTCGGGAAAATCTCTGACCACTGAAATATCTGCCGTTTGAACTTCTTTCTGAATGGTGTCAATCACGTGCGCGAGGTATCCCTAACCTCCTTTCTTTAATAATCTCCTGGCTTCTAAGGCTGAAATCAAACCGACAGGAGTGATAATTATGTTTCCTGAGAATACAAATTCCGGCTCGCTTGAGATTTGAAATGTCACTTTCTTCTTAAAACAATCCACCGTGGTATGACAGCCAAACAACAAATCCATATCCAGTATTACATCAAGATCGTAAATATTCAAGGGTAATAGATCTATTGACAATTTCCTACCACCAATACGAAGTGAACTATATTTATACAAACTAACTATTAACACAGACTCATAATTCTCGACTATTTCCTACATATCATTCTCTATTAATTCACGCTGCATTTGCCCATTTCGTATAACTTTTAAATCTGCCTGCCCGTCAACCTAAAACGTATTTCCAAAGTAAATCCTTTCTAGATTAGTCTACATCTTATCTCTTCCGTTTTATTTCAGATTTTTTATTTCGTACCGTCGAATGATCGTCTTTTTCTACTTTAAACATATGAACCTCCATCTCTACTAAAATCATGAGCACACCCACACATTTCTGATAGAATCCGCGTATCTCAAATAGTAACGTAATGTGTCGTGACATTGCATAAATAAAGTGTTGTCAACCGATTTCAATTCAATGAATAACTTAACATTGGACGAAATAAGTACGCTCTACCATACTATTGATTCAACAATAAAAATATTAAATACTACCAACAGGGAGTCCCAATGTCAAATACTACGAATAGAATTACTTATCAGTCATAATTTAATATTCCCAACCACTAGCACCCCCACAATCGCAATTTATCCATTACCACTACCAACCACCACCCAAACCACCAACAAGCAGTATCACACTTCGTCGCACCCACTAATTTCCAACAAGATAACTAATCATGCACGATACCAATATATCATCTAATGTAATGCAATAACTATCACTCGCGTGCCGAACTCATCTATTGACACCCTATCTCATAGTCCACTACTAGCTCAACACTATTTATCGACACCCTATCTCAAAGTCCCCTACTGACTAGACGATTGACACGTCTTCCTATCTCATGATCCTCTATTGACACAACTACTGGCAAGTCTACAGAACCTATAACCTAAGCTCTGATACCAAAATTGTCACATCCCACCCCGGACACCCGTCATGTGGGGCCGGTGTGACGTAGACATGACACCGCCCAACTGACTGGCTAATCGCAATACGTTGATAACAAAATTGTAAATCTATACAACACATATAATAGTCCCATCTGATAGGGATACACTGTCCCGAATAAAAATACAATCAAACAAATCCCCTAAATCTCACTTAGATTTCATTTCTGATATCTCGTCTCCAAAATTTTTCTCAAATGACTCCTTTGTGTGACCCGTATAACTCTATGTAGCGCCAGTAGGGGACTGATCGACTCCAAGCTATTTTACCTGCGAGTGTACTGCCTTCTTAGTAAAAATATTTCTTAAAATAATAATTCATTCTACAACATCTAAATGAATCAAGCGTGAGTATAGAAACAACACGTAACTAGTAAAATTCTCCAAAATATAAGCAGTGAAAATAAAGCAATAAATATAAGTTCCATTTCAACCCATCTACTAAAATAATACCAATCATCATAATAAATAATAAATCACCCAATATAAGTAAAACATCACATCTCAAACACCACTCCACCACAACACACACTGGCTAGCCATAGTGATCGTTTTAACCTCACGATCGGGAGTTGCAACGGTACCGGAACATCCGTAGGAATGCCTTCCTACGAAATATCCACACCCCTTTTTGGGGAGAAATATAATCCACACCCCCTACGGGGAGAACTATTCACATCCCATGGGAAGAATCCACACCCCTTACGGGGAGAAATAAAATTCACACTCCTTTCGGGGAGAAACCACACCCTTTGTAGGGAGAACAACTATGACATCGTCAAAATCATCAGTATAGTTAAAAATCCACATCCTTTATGGGAAGAAATATATTTTCACTCCATATCGTCAAAAATCCACACCCCTTATGGGGAGAATATAAACCACACCCCTTTCAGGGAGAATTTCCAAAATCACATTTTTTCACTTTTTTTTTTTTTTTTTTAAAGTACCACCAATTTCAGTAAAACCCATTTTTTCACCTTTGTACCACCGATTTTAATAAAAACCATTTCTCCCACCTTAGTTTTTAGAAAACCAAACATTCTTAGAAAACCAGTTACTTTCCACTCTCTTTTAGAAACCAACACAATATCCCGAAAATTTATTTTACCAACTTACCCAAATACTTGCTTGATCTATATAATTTATAAAATTGTACAGTTTAAGTAAACCAATATTTCATCATACATATATATATAAATAGAGTTTGGCAAGAAGACAGTACACTCACCTCGTTAATCGCTCTCCAAAACCTTCACTGACCACACTCTATCGGGATACCGGTGCCTGCGAGCCTAAGAGTGACAAAGCCTAAATTAATATCTTATCTAAAACATCCGAATAATGCAATGCAGACCCTATATTCCGAATCGTTACTATTTTATGTACCATGTAATTAAAATTAATTAATCGTTACGAAATTATTACGATTTTAGGATTTGTAACGCTAAATAAATTTAATTTAACGAAAATTAATAATCGATTGAAATTTCACCTATTTCCGAATCGTTCGGCTACTACGAGATGGGTTTTTGATTTCCAGTGGGGTGGTTTGTGCAATTTTTTTTTCTCTTTTTTTGTTTCTTTTTTTTTCTTCTTCTTTTTCTTTTCTGTTCCCTGCGTGTGATTCCGTTCCACCGGCGAACTCTCTCACTCCTCCTGCCACCGTCCGCTGGCCACTCTGCACTGTTTTGCGCACACACACACACACACACACACATACACACCGCAGCAGCAACACACACATACCAGACAAAACACACGCCGCCGACGCCACACCTCCAATCACAGCCCCACGATTACCGTCGGCCCATGCCTACCGGCAACACCCATACGCACACCCACACAACCGACACACACACCACCGGAGGAACACACCCATACCGTCAGCACTAAAGAACACCCACACGCATACGTCCACCATCTAAGCACAACAACCTACGAAATCAAAGACGTCCACCGGCAGATGACACCTTCTCTTCTACTCTCCATTCTGGTGACGACGGCGACCACACCGACACACCTATCTGACTGAACAATCACACACCGGTGACGCTGAACAAACCACATAGAACATGTACACACACTTTATGGAACGACGACGATGATTACGCACCATCGGACGAACGGCGATCCCACACCCATCGAAGCGACCAATTCTCTCTCTCTCTGAAATTTGACAACACATACCTATACGAAGAACACGAACACCTACCCATGCTGCATTTCTATTTTCTATTTTGAGTTTTCATCACCGGCAAGCTCTCTCTCTCTAACCCACTACCGGCGACGAACACCGGCTGTCCAACCCTGCTCTCTCTCTGTTTCTTTGTTTTCGTGCTTCTCGTTTTCTCCCTTCAGATTTAGTCTGCACATATATATATAATGCATGTATCAAGTGGGTTGAAGAGTTGATCTACAAATGCCACGTCTCCCACTTCCCGATTCTTCTCTACCTCCGGCAGATCTCCATGGCACACAGTACACACGCACTGTATAGGTTTATATATATATATATATATATATATATATTAAAATAAAACTTTTTGTTTAATTACTCTTTCTCCCCCCTAATTCTTAAAACCCTCTTTTTTAGTCCAATATCAACTTCTTTAAAAGTTCTAAAAATTAAAATTTTACCCCTTTTAAATTTCAATTTAAAAAGTTAAATGCTGTTTCAATTTAAAAAGTTAAATGCTAATTTTTGATAAAATGTTTTTCCTAAATTTTCAATTTAACCCCTAAACTTTTTAATTTGGATTTTTAATTGACTCAAATTCCCTCAATTTTTTTTTTCCAATTACTCTAAAATGCAACTACAATGACGTACGCGCTACGATTGAAGTCTTACAAACATCCGCCTCAAACTCAAGGTGGTTAGTGGGAGGTGAACTTGAGTTTGGAAACTAGAGAGTGAAAGCATCTGGGTGAAGAAGTCTTAGTGAAAATGTCTACTATCTGATCAGCTGAACTGACAGATTGTAAGCGAACCGTATTATGGAGAATGTGATGATGGATAAAGTGGAAATTAGTCTCGATGTGTTTTGTGCGCTCGTGGAAAATGTCATTATGGGTGACCTGAATAGCATTCTTATTGTCACAGTGTATGGTAGTGGCAGTGAGAGAAGAGATCGCTATGTCAACGAGCAACCATTAAAGTCAGTGAAGTTCTTGAGTTACATCAGCCATGACACCATATTCAACTTCAGTGCTAGAACGAGCAACCACAGTTTATTTCTTACTACGCCAGGAAATGAGATAGTTACCCAAGAAGAAACAGTAACTAGTGGTTAAACGTCTGTTGGTGGAGTCTCCGGCCCAATTAGTATCAGAATAAACTTGTAAGATAGGAGTAGACTGAACTGAGAAATGAACTTCATGAAATAAAGTACCCTTAACATACCGAAGGATGCGAAGAAGAACTGAGTAATGAGTAGTCCGAAGAGCGGACAAGAACTGGCTAACTTGATTAACGGCATAGGCAATGTTGGGGCGAGTGACAGTGAGGTATACTAGACTTCCAACCAGTTGGTGATATAAAGTGGCATCCGAAAGAGGTGAACCATCGAGTAGAGTAAGTCTGATGTTTGGCTCGAGAGGAGTAGTGGCAGTGGTTGAGTCAGTGATCCCAGCCTTGGAAAGGAGATTCGAAACATATTTGTCCTGGAGAGAAATATCTATCTGAACTAGATGAGATTTCGAGGCAAAGAAAATAGGTGAGCACGCCAAGATCTTTCATCTCGAATTGTCCCCTGAGAAATTTTTTGAGTTTAGAAATACCGTGTAGATAATTTCTAGTAATAACCATGTTATCCACGTATAATAAAATAGGGATAATACTATTGGCAGTGTGGCAAATAAATAGAGCTGAATCATAGGTACTAGGTATGAACCCAAACTAATGAATGGTAGTGTTGAATTTGGCAAACCAGGCACATGGAGCTTGTTTCAAACCATATAGGGTACGACGAAGACGACAAATGTTATTTTAAGGAGCAGCTAGGCTGGGAAGGGTATGCATATAGATTTTCTCAAGAAGATCCCTATTGAGAAATATATTTTTTACATCCATTTGAAAGAGAATCCATTTTCGAATGGCGACGACGACAATAAGTGTACGGACAGATGTGAGCCTCGCCACTAGAGAAAATGTTTCTTTGTAGTCAATGCCATATTCTTGAGCAAATCTCTTGACAACAAGTCAGGCTTTATATCGTTCAACAGAACCATCAGAAAGCGTGTTGATCTTAAACACCCATTTGTACCCAGTAGGAGTTTTCCTAATTGCCGATTATCCTTTATTATTTTTAGGGGTTTGGAAGCGAAAACAACCAAATTTTAACAAACAACACAAAACATTTCATCCCCAAAACTTTGGCCTAAACTAGTGCACCCTAAAATAAAACCAAACCAAATAGAATATCGAGAATCAGTTTTAATCCAATTTAGTAAATATATAATGAAAGAACAACTGCTACTCTCAGTCAAAGTTGAAATCAAGACCTCCCGCTTACTAAATGGGTGCTCTAACCAACTAAGCTATGAGTGGTTTTGTGCTCTAACCAAATCCAGATCTCACGACCACCATTCAACTAGAGTGGGGACCAATTGGTAAGGGGATGCTTCTCGGTTGATAAACCAATCCCAATACTTCATCGCACTAACCTATTTTTTCTTTTCCTCGCACAGTAAACGAGAAGCTTGGAAGGCTCATCGGACTCTGCCTAAAGCTTGAAGATCAAAGGGATTAGATCTTGGAGACTGAATTTTACCACGCTAAGCAACTCGTTGAGACAACTCTTTACTGTTCAAACACCCAATATTTCACTTTCGAAAGTTTCCTAAATGGTTTCAACTGAACCCAACCTAGTCGAATTAATTATTATTTTTTAGGGGTTTAGAACCCAAAACAATCCAATTTCAACAACAACTAAAAAACACTATCATCCTAAAAAACTTGGCTAAACTAGTACAACCTAAAATAAAACTAAAAGGATGTTCTAACTAACTGAGCTATGTAAAGTTTTGTGTTTTAACCAACTCAAGACCTCACGACCACCGTGCAACTAGAGTGGGGACCAATTGGTAAGGAGACGATTCTCGGTTGATCAACCGATCAAAATACCTAATCTCACTAACCTATTTTTTCTTTTCCTCACGCAGTGAACGAGAAGCTCAAAAGGCTCACTAGACTCCGCCGAGAGCTTGAAGCGCAAACGGATCAAGTCTTGGAGACCGACAATGCCATGCAGTTCGTTGAGACAACCTCTACTATTCAAACACTGGTTATTTCAATTTCAAAAGTTTTTGAAATGGTTTTAACCGAACCAATTTTTTCAGGGGGTTTGGAACCTAAAACTACCCAATTTTAACAGGAAAAAAAAAGGAAAATTTGGTGAAAGGTCCCATTCTATAAAACTATCACTCTGCGGGGTCCTATAATAGTGATTTTTTAATACATGACTTGGTTCTTATAAAGTGAGTTTTTGAGTCTTAGGACCTCTCAACAAGATTCCCGGAAAAAAAGAGAGACCATTTTTCATCCCTAACAAAATTGGCCTAAACTAGTGCAACCTAAAATAAAAAAGACCGATTTGAATGTCATAGATTAGTTTCAATCCAATTTAGTAAATATAAAATTAAGGAACCACTGCTGCTCTTATGGAAAGTTGAACTCAAGACTCATACTTACTAAATGAGTGCTCCAACCAACTGAGCTATGAGAGCATTTATACTCTAACGAACTTAAGATCTCATGACCACTGTGCAACATGAATGGGGACCATTGGTAAGGGGATAGTTCTCGGTTGATCAATAGATCCTAATACCTGATCTCACTAACCTATTTTTTCTTTTTCCTAACACAGTGAACCAGAATCCTTGAAGGCTCATTGGACTCTGCCTAGAGCTTGACACACAGGAATCAGGTCTTGGATATCGAATTTTACAACGCCAAGTAGCCTAGAGACAATGCTCTACTGTTTAAACACTAGTTATTTCAGTTTTGAAAGTTTCCGAAATGGTTTCTGTTGATGTCAAATTTTGGTCGACACCAGCAGTATGGCCCGGTTAGCCTTGGATAGAGTTGGAGAACCCTGGAATGGAGATCTTTGGTTCGTGTAACTTCTTATCCGTGGGGAGGTCCCTGACCGGGAAGGGATGGGCCTAAGTAGCCTAGAGACAACGCTCTACTGTTTTAACAGTAGTTATTTCAGTTTCGAAAGTTTTCGAATAGTTTCTGTTGGTGTCAAATTTTGGTCGACACTAGCGGTATGGTCCGGTCAGCCTTGGATGAAGTTGGAGAGCCCTAGAATAGAGATATTTGGTTCGTGTAGCTTCTTATCCGTAGAGAGGTCCCTGGCCGGAAAGGAACGGGCCTAAGTTAAAATTAGTCCAAAAACCTTCTGGGCCGAGAAGAGGATGGCCAAAATGCCTTGGGACCTGGGGAAAAGTGAACATGAGCTTGAGAAGAAGCTGTTCCAAGAAGGGAAAAGTTAGGATGCTTTTTGATCCGGGAAGGGAAAAGTCCGAGATGGCAGTACCTGTCACTTGCACACGTAACCTGGCCGGGGTATCCCAAAAAACCCATTCGGCGTGAGAATCAACGTACAGGGATAAGATTTATAAATGTGCTATCATGTAGAGGGAGTAAATATTGTGTGCTTGGAGTAAATTCCATCTCTTGAATGTGTAGAGAGTCTACCTTTAAGCAATTGTGTGCTCTCATTTTTGTAGGCAAGGAATAGATGATAGCTATCAATCCTCGGGCTCCAAACTACCGACCCGTACAAAGGGTCAGGTTACAACCCTGACGTAGTGCGTCAGGATGGGATTCTTTATGGAGATTACCCAATATGTTGGGCATCGGGATACTATTTCTTCTTGGAGATCACCCTCGACGCTGGGTATTGGGATGCCGTTTTCTCTTAGAGATTATCCTTGACGTTGGGCATCGGGATACCGTTTCTTCTTGGAGATCACCATTGATGCTGGGCATCGGGATACCGTCTATTCTTGTAGGTTACCCTCGACGTTATGCGTTGGGATTCCATTTCTTCTTGTAGATCACCCTCGACATTGAGCGTTCGGATGCCGTTTATTCCTGTAGATCACCCTCGACGTTATGCGTTAGGACACTGTTTCTTCATGGAGATCACTGGCGGCGCGAATTTAAACGTCGCCACTTGTACCACAAGTGTACGGATCAAGTTTTAGTATAGGATAGAGAGTTTGGGCTGTCATGTCCACAGAGATTAGTTGAGATTATTATCAAATACCGTGATTATCATAACCTAATTTTATCTCGGGGATAAAAAATGTAGTTTATAATAAATTATATTAAACTAAGTTAATTAATCTAATTATACTAATATATTGGTAGGACATTTATGGGAATTATTGCCTAGGGATTAATATCGTTCACTTAAACGTGTTCGTTTTAATCTAATTTATATTAATGGCATTCATCCTATCCGACAATCTCCGTTCGTAATCTCAAATACTATCTCTCCCGAGCGTAAAGTGATTGAATATGTGACTTTGTGTCAATGAAGAAGTCCCCCCTCAACGTCTTACCAACACTAGGTCACATGAGTCTTTCCCCAACGTCATTGATTGCACACTTTCCAACTCCCTCCCGGGTTATTGGATCATCGCGTTGTGTTTACCCTAATCCGAAATTCGGGGTTACCTCTCCTGAGTGTCAAATTCTGTATTCTCGGTATATCATAACAAGCATAATAAACATAGTATAACAGAAAACACAATCGGATAAACATGAACAACCAGTAACAAAACATCGATTTTATATAAACAACGTTTTCATGAATTCAATCAAACCCTAGAAAATATATATTTAGCTACACATGGCTGTAGCCCTATATACAATGAAATACAAGCTAAACATATACAAACATTCAACCAAACTAAGAGATAAAGAGAGAAACGAAGAGACTAGCTGTTTATTCGAAGATCCGACGCTAAAACCGCTCTGAGAGTGCTTCCTCCTTCTTCGTAGCGTGATCTTTGGTAGTGCACGGAAATACGCCGCTACTTACTCTCACAAGTATACGAGGTCTAAGAACAACGTATTGATAAATATTAGGTTAATCCCTACTATAATCCATATTTAACTCGGGGCCATAGCCGCATATACAAGAAAATAACGAGCTAAACATGCTCACATACTCCTAAGATAAAGAAATAAGGAAAAATGATCGAAGAACTTAGTCTCGTCCGAAGATAAACCGCTAAGAACACTCAACGATCGATTCGCCGTCTTCTCCACTTCGGGATGCGAGCTCCACCACTAAAATTCCTAACCCTTGGCTTAAATATAGCCTAAGGGGATAAAAAATGCAAGAGAGATGAGAGATATCCAGCCAAAGGGGGAGGAGATGGGATATTTATAGCAAAAATATCCTAAAAATATCTAAAGGCTGTGCAGGGCAAATCCGCCTAGGCGGTGGAATTTCTGCCTAGGCGGAGTTAGGTCGGTTAAGTCTGATCACCTGGGCGGTGAAGTAGGCAGTGGACTGGAGAACATTCTGTTGGATTTTCTCCTAGGCAGTAGAAATTCCGCTTAGGCGAGCGGCTGTCAGTAGCCCTTCTTCGTTCTCTGCTGGATTTCCGCTTAAGCGGTAGAATTTCCGCTCAGGCGGTCGTCCGTCAGTAATATTTTGCTCTTCTCTGCATCTTCACCGCTTAGGCGATGGTCTGGACTCCTAAGTGGTGGGCCTGTTTCATCTTTTAGCCTCCGAGCTTGTTTATCCACTGTAACTTCGAACCGCTTTGGTTCGATTTCATCGTTTTGGCTCTAGTTTCCTATCTTTTTGACCCACACACCTGAGTTATACAAAAAGTATGAAAACTAATTAAAACATAATAAAAATAACTATAAACATATTCGAAAACTAACAAATTCGGATTGGAAATAAATAGGTTTTTCACACTTATCAATACCCCTAAACTCAAAATTTGGCTAGTCCTCGAGCCAAACACACACACTAAAATGAAAAATACAATAAACGGAAATAAATAACAAACAACCTAAAAACAATCTAAACATAACAACATGCGAGTTTTGACTTCTTCTAATGGCCTATTTATTGTCCCTCAACAACCGCCAATTATATCGAGTTCAGGCAGTAACACACATCATGAGGTTTTAGATTTTTGACATGCAATAATGGTGAACGCTATTTTAGATCATGTAAACGTGTTAGTGCGAAACTCAATAATATAACTATACAACGATCGGATTGAATTATCCACCAACGAAATTCATGAGTTAAGGGTCACCATAAGCAGGATTGGGGTCTACTCTCCACTAATGTAGGTTTAGTAGTTCATGAAGATCATTAGGGCTTGGTTCGGTTAAGATTAATTTGGCCAAGGGTATTTCGGAATAAAAAAAAAAATGGGTTAACGTTGTTAACGTAACGTTACCCAAGGCTCAACGCTTGGCACATTCACGCTCGAATTCCCATAGAAAGATTGGAAACAATCCCGAACATGCATTTAAGACCAACGTATTCACTTGTCAAAAGAAACGGAAATAAAAACCGTATTTACATTTGATTTGTTTTTCTTTTCTTTTCAACGAACACACCCCCAAACTTATTTGATTGTTACAATTGAAGGGGTGTGCGAAATACAAATAAAAAATGACAAGTGAGTACTCAAATACCGAACCAATTAGAAGTTCGCTCTAAACCCAACCGCTCACATCAAGAAGCCTTTGCAACGGCTAACTTGATTCACTCAAATGTACCTTTAAATTCAGCAATTAAGGACTGGAAGGAATTCAATTGGCCGTGATATTGGTTTATGTGTTCAGAATTGAATTTACATTTAGGCTTCGATAGGGTAACGAGGGATAAACATATATCAAGGTAGGCTTCAAGGGCTTAAGCGACAAAACGAATGCCTAAATCACGTCTCCTGAACTACCTCGCCTAGGATTTCGCCTCAAGCTTCCCCTCAATCAAGTTCTAGAATCCTTAATGTGTCATGAATTTGGTTAATCGATAATTATCCTTAAATCAATTGAATAGAAATACATTGAGTCTATGTGCTCGTGCAAATTAGGATCTACAATAATTTTTACCAAAAAACATATTCAAGCACACAGAATCACACATGCATGGGTATTACCCTTGGCTTCGAAAATAACCAGGGGTAATTTTCATCATCAGGTGACGGCCCAGATGAACGCAAAACTCAACATATAACAACAATACAAGAACATAAACACATTCTAACCTAAACACACATGCAATACGGAAAACGATAACACATAAACTAACATACTACTAAATACAACACATCACCGCCAAACTCAAAGTGGACAGTGTCCTCAGCGAACCTAATCATCAATCTCAACATATGGAATTAAAGCATGCTGACGAAGGGTGTTGAGAACACTTACCTGGAAGGCGAGAAGATCTCGCCTCCGAATCAAGTCGGATATGATGGATCAAAAAGAATTGCTTGGGTTGCCTCCTAAGTAGAGCGTAGTTTAATGTCCTCGGCCTGACATTCAGAATACCCTCAAGATTGGCGAGGTTTTGCTTTGGATGGCTCAATCTCTCAACGAAACGCCTCACCGACTTATGTGCTTGGCCAAGCAACATAAACGGCTTGGAATCCCATCGAAAGGGATGCATCAATACCCGTCGATCTAACATCTCTAAGTACCCTGCATAAGAGATAAAAAACAAAACTACAAACAAAAATTATATACAAAGAAATGCCTAAAGTAAAATTAGGTCACTTTTACACAATATCGACAATGAACGACATCGCCAATCCTGGTAATACGAAACACTTGCTTCTCCTATCTAAAACTTAAGTCCAGAGCCGTTACCGCGTTTCTCCGACAATAACATCAAAACAATCCCCGGCAACGGCGTCAAAAACTTGGTAGCGCGCGGAAATACGCCGCTACTTACTCTCGCAAGTATACGAGGTCTAAGTTTTATTATAGTGTGATCGTTAAGATCGGGTTATCTTATCCACAGGGATTGTTGTCGTTACTATCGAATACCGCGTTTGTCGTGATCTAATTTTATCTAGGTGCAAAACAAATGTATTTAATTAATTAAACTAATACTAATATATCCTAAATTAACTACACTGTTATGTTAATATGTTTTAGGGTGAAGAATTGTATAGAGATTAACGTGTTTACAAATACGTGTTCGATTCCGATTTACTCGCCTTTACGTTGTTCGACCTATTTGACAACCTCGGTACGTAAACTCCGCCGCCACCTCTTTCGAGTGTAAGACGGGAGAATACATGACTTCGAGTCAGCGGAGAAGTCCCCCTTAATGTCTTAATGACCCTAGGTCACGTGAGTCTCGCCCAGCATCATTGATTGCACACAATCCAACTCTCTCCCAGGTTATTGGATCGTCGCGTTATATTTACCCTATCGACAATCTCCGTTCTAAAACTCCCTTGCCACCTCTTCCGAGTGTAAGACGAGGGATATAACTCGACTTTGAGTCAATGAATAGGTCCCCCTCAACGTCTTAACAACCCTAGGTAGCGTGTGTCTTGCCCTACGTCATTGATTGTCCACGATTCAAACTCCGACCGGGTTATAGAATCGTGGCGTTTGTTTACCCTATTCCGAATTCGGGGTTTATCAAAATCCCGTATTCTCCATTTATCAATCCAAGCATAATAAACAAACAATACGATAAATACAATCAAACTACAAAGAACAACGTATTTATAAATATTAGGTTAATCCCTACTACAATCCATATTTAACTCGGGGCCATAGCCGCATATACAAGAAAATAATGAGATAAACATGCTTACATACTCCTAAGATAAAGAAATAAGGAAAAACGATCGAAGAACTTGGCCTCATCCGAAGATAAATCGCTAAGAACGCTTAACGATCGATTCGCCGTCTTCTCCACTTCGGGATGCGAGCTCCACCACTAAAATTCCTAACCCTTAGCTTAAATATAGCCTAAGGGGCTCAAAAATGCAAGAGAGATGAGAGATATCCCGCCAAAGGGGGAGGAGATGGGATATTTATAGCAAAAATATCCTAAAAATATCTAAAAATATCTAAAGGCTGTGCAGGGCAAATCCGCCTAGGCGGTGGAATTTTCGCCTAGGCGGAGTTAGGTCAGTTAAGTCTGATCGCCTGGGCGGTGAAGTAGGCGGCGGACTGGAGAATATTCTGTTGGATTTTCAGCTAGGCGGTAGAAATTCTGCCTAGGCGAGCGGCTGTCAGTAGCCCTTCTTTGTCCTCTGCTGGATTTCCGCATAAGCGGTAGAATTTCCGCTCAGGCGGTCGTCCGTCAGTAACATTTTGCTCTTCTCTGCATCTTCACCGCTTAGGCGTTGGTCTGGACGCCTAAGCGGTGGGCCTGTTTCATCTTTTAGCCTCCGAGCTTGTTTATCCACCGTAACTTCGAACTGCTTTGGTTCGATCTCATCGTTTTGGCTCTAATTTCCTATCTTTTTGACCCACACACCTGAGTTATACAAAAATTATGAAAACTAATTAAAACATAATAAAAATAACTATAAACATATTCGAAAACTAACAAATTTGGATTGGAAATAGATAGGTTTTTCACACCTATCAATCTTCCCTTGGTCGAATGGCCTTGGAGCTCTCGATACTTCTCAAAACGTCTACTCGAGTTATGGGGGAAAATGGATGATATTTATAGGATTCAAAATATCTCAAAATATCTTAAAATGTCAGGCACTGACCGTTGCGGCGGTGATATCCGTTGGTATTTTGGCTGTAACCTTTTCGTCCGAACTCCGATTTAGGTGATTCAAAAATATATGGGAAGATACGAAACATATATACAAATTTCATGTTTTGCGTTTTTCCAAAATCTAATTGTGTTATTTTCAAAATTGGCCTTGAAGTTACTACACCTGTACTGACTTTACCTCTTTTTACCCATTTATTCAAAAACCTATAAAACACTACAAAAACACATTAAAACAACAAAAGTGCTTGAAAACACACAAATATTTGAATTTAAAATTACTTAATTTGTTGGTACATAAACCACTCATCAAATACTCTCAAACTCAAACGTTTGCTTGTTCTCAAGAAAAAACACACAAACAAGAAACTATCACAACACATTAACAAACACAAATACTAAAAACGAATAAAAATCATAAACAAACTAAACACAAAAAAATCTAAACATAACAATATACGAGTTTTGAATTCTTCTATCGACCAAAATATTTTCCCTCAACAACCCCCAAATATTATCGAGTTCAGGAGTAAAAACGCACCATGTGATGTTCTAGAATTTCTACATTCAAGTAATGGTAAACTCCATTCTAGATCTTTTCAACGTGTTTGTGCGAGACTCAATAATATAGCTATCCAAGACCAGATTGGATTATCCACCAATGAAACTCACGACTTTAACCATAAAGGTCTAGGATATCCATAGGCCTGACTAGGTTTCACTCTCCACTAATGTAGGCTCGAAAGTTCAAACAGATCATTAGGACTTGATTCGGTTTAGGAATATGGCCAAGGCTGTATTGGAAGTAGAAAACAGGTTAACATTGTTAACTCCACGACACCTAAGGCACAACACTTGGCACAATCACTCTCGAACCCACATATATCAATTCAAAACAACCATGAACTAACATTTAAGAACATCGTACTCACTTGTCAAATGAAACAAAAATTGAAAAGTATTTACATATGTTTTTTTTTGGAATGAACCATACCCTAAACTTATTTGATTTTACAATTTCACGGGTGTGGTTAAAACGAAAGAAAATTGACAAGTGAGTACTCGAATACCAAACCAATCAAAAGTTTGCCCTAAATCCAACCGCTCACATCAAGTAGCATTTGCAACTGCTAACTTGATTCACTCAAATTGCGCCTTCGGTTAAGCGATAAAGATTTAGAAAAAGTTCAATCGGCCAGGTATTTGACACGTATTCAGAATTGAAATGGCTAATAAGCTTCGATAGGGTAACGAAGGATAAAAATATAACATGGTAAGATTCAAAGGCTTAAGTGACAAAATGAATGCCTAAATCATATCTCCTAAAGAACCTTGCCTAGGATTTCGCCTCAAGTATCCCCTAATTAGGTTCTAGAATCCCAAAAATTATCATGAATTTGCTAATGGATAATTGGCCTCTAATCAATTGGATAACTTTGCATTGAGTCTACGTGCTTGTGAAAATTAGGATCCACAATAACTTTCACCGAAACGACATATCAAGCACACAGAATACACATGAATGGGTATTACCCTTGACCTCGACAAATAATTAGGATATAATTTTATCATCAGGTAGTGGCCCAGATGAACGCAAAACTCAACGTGCAACAAGTACAAGCATAAACACAATAATTAACCTAAACAAACATGCACACAAGAAAACAATAAAACATTTAACATACTATACTAACACATACTAAAAATACTACACATCACCGCAAAAATTAAAACAGACAGTTCCCTCAATGACCCATCAGTGATCCCAATGAAAGCATATAGCATGATAATGAAGAAGGGGATTTCGAACACGTACCTGGGAGGCGAGAGAATCTCTCATCCGAATCAAGTCAGCGAAGATGGATCTAACTTATGTTGCCTTGGGTTGCCTCCCAAGATGCACCTGATTTAAGGTCGTCGGCTTAACACGACGAAGGGCTCGTCAAAGAGCGATTTCCTCTCGTAGTATGTGCTATACAATACTATGTATGTGTCTTGATTCTGAATGCCCTCAAGCTTGGAAAGATTTGGCATTGTTCGAATCTGGCTCTCAACTCGATTCAGATCCACCTCATAAGCTTGGGAAGCTTGAATGAACGGTGCTGGAAGTGGTGGAGAAATAGCGAGCCACATTGGATCCTGATAGAAATATTATTCTTTGATCGGTGTCGGAATCACAAAGTGGATCTCAAATGGTGGATAATCACTAGTGTTATCTTGTGATTTTTTATTGTCGATCAACTTTTTGGGTGTTCTCCTCAGTAGAATAGTCATCAACGAACTCACCCAAGTTCCTCCCACTTGTACTCGGTTCCTCACGGTGGCTTTTATAAATGAATATGACTTGCTCGTCTTTCAATGCCACCGTGTTTGACTCAGCCTCAACATGGCAGATTAACTGACCGATCTACGTTTGCAAAGTCGTTACAGTTGCATCAATGTCGGTGCAGACCATCTCAATAAAATCAAGATGATTCTCTTGCTCGTTGAACCGGTTATTTGTTTTCCTCAAGACTTTCTGAGTCTCCCCCATGACAGTAGCGAATATTTTCTCCAGATTAGGTGAAGACTCCTCATCGTGGTCCGAAGTGTCAATCCATGGCGCCGAAGTGTTGTAACTATCCCCCAAGCTTTGGTAGCTTGAAGAAGAATTGCAACTCTGATAATCAAATATTGCCATGTCTTCTAATAACTAATAGACCTCATCCACGATTAATTGGTCGAAAGAGGTGGTACTGTTTCCTCTTTCAACCCAATTTCTTATTGCGGTTTGTAACTCATCAAGGAAGTTCAGTATTTGACACTCTCTCGGGAAATGATGATATGGAAACCGAAGTAGAAACACCTTGTAACATTCCCAGACACAGTATAATGGTTTGAAATCTTGATGAAAGAACCTAAAGAGGACTTGTCGATAATCCATCTCCAAGTACCTCATAAACAATAACAAAACTAAAAAGAAAAATTATAAAAAATAAATAAATGCCTAAATTAAAATCAAGTTATTTATTCACAATATCAACAATAATCTAAAACACAATCCCCGACAATAGCGCCAAAAACTTGGCGACGCGAATTTAAACGTCGCCGCTTGTACCACAAGTGTACGGGTCAAGTTTTAGTATAGGATGGAGAGTTCGGGTTGTCATGTCCACAGGGATTGGTTGAGATTATTATTAAGTACCGTGATTATCATAACCTAATTTTATCTCAGCGATAAAAAATATAGTTTATAATAAATTATACTAAACTAAGTTAAATAATCTAATTATACTAATATATTGGTAGGACGTTTATGGGAATTATTGCCAAGGGATTAATATCGTTGACTTAAATGAGTTCGTTTCAATCTAATTTACATTAACGGCGTTCATCCATTTTGAAAATCTCAGTTCGTAATCTCAAACACTACCTCTCCTGAGTGTAAAGTGATTGAATATGTGATTTCGCATCAATAAAAAAGTCCCCCTCAACGTCTTAATAACACTAGGTCACATGAGTCTTGCCCTCACGTCATTGATTGCACACTTTTCAACTCCCTCCCGGGTTATTGGATCGTCGCATTGTGTTTACCCAAATCCGAATTCTGGGTTACCTCTCCAAAGTGTCAAATCCCGTATTCTTGGTATATCATATTAAGCTTAATAAACATGGTATAATGGCAAACACAATCGGATAAACATGAACAACCACTAACAAAACATCAATTTTATATAAATAACATTTTCATGAATTGAATCAAGCCCTAGACAATATATATTTAGCTACACATGGTCGTAGCCCTATATACAATGAAATACAATCTAAACATATTGATAGGTGTAAATTACCTATCTATTTCCAATCCGAACATTATTAATTTTTGAGTATGTTTAGTATGTTTTAATAAATTTTTATGTGTTTTTGTATAAATTAGGTGTTTGAGGTGAAATGGGATGAAAACGGATAAAAAAAGATCACATTGGATCAAAGACGGTGGAAGAACGGTAGAAAAAAGGGTAAAGAAACTGAAATTCAGAACCTACAGCCACTGTCGTGGCGGTTAAAGTATAGAGAAGGCCTAAACTAACTACAAGTCCATCGTCGCGGCAGTCAAAATGCAGAGAAGTAACAGAAAAGGCCACCGCCGCAACGGTGAACCACCACCGCAACGGTGAGAATGTAGAGACTTGGCCAACTATTACATCGCTGCAGTGATCAATCCGATGTCGTGACAATCAATCAAACCGACCTTCCACTGCCGCGGCGGTCCCTTTGTACCAGGTTTTATATATTTTTAGGATATTTTCCCTATTTATACCCTCTCATCTCCTCCTCTCCTCTAGCCATTAGAGCCCTAATAGACTTAGGATATTTCAGAGAAAGGTTTTGGGAGTGCTCATTCAAATCCTAAGGAGAAGATCACAAAGCAAAGAAGGGGGAGTGATCTTGAAATGTTTTTAGCGACAAATCTTCAAACTAGGCTAAGTTTCTCTCGTTTCTTTCTTTATTTCTTAACTTAGGATTGTTGTTTGAGCATGTTTAGCTCTATTTTCATTGTATAACCAACTATGGCCATGAGCTAAATGGGATTTTGTCTAGGGATTAATATAATTTATAAAAGTGTTGTTTGTTTGAGTTTGTGTTTTGTTAATGTGTGTTTTATAATAATTTCGATTGTGTTTTCCATGTTTTCATGTTATTATGTTTGTTTAGATAATTAGAGAATACAGAGTTTGATACTCGGGAGAGGTAATCCCAGATTCAAATTAGGGTAAACACAATACGACAATCTAACGACCTAGGAGGATGTTAGAAAATGTGCAATCAATGACATTGGGGCAAGACTCACGTGACTTAGCGTCATTAAGACGTTGAGGAGGACTTCTTCATTGACACGAAATCACGTATTCACTCATCCTATACTTGGGAGAGGTGGTGAGTAAGTTTATGAACCGAGATTGTCGGATAACCGAACGCCATTAACGTAAACTAAAATGAGACCAAACACGTTTTTTGTAAACAAACGTTAATCCCTAGGCAAGATTTTCCCTCAAACATCTCATATTAGTATTAGTGTAGTTTAATTAATATTTTAGTATTAGTTTATATTAATTTTATTTACATTTATTTTAGCCTAGATAAAGTTAGGTTATGATAAATGCGGTACTCAATAATAGTCAAAATCAATCCTTGTAGACACGATACTCTTACTCTCCCATCTATACTAAAATTTGTCCTCGTATACTTGCGAGTAGAAGTAGCGACGTATTTACGCGCTACAAGTTTTTGGCACCGTTTTCGGGGATTGTGTTCGAGAGTTATTATTGATATTGTGAGTGAATGACCAAATTTTACTTTAGGCATTTCTTTTGTATATAATTTTATTTTTTCTTAGTAGTTTTTGTTTTTCTTTTCTTGCAGGGTGCTTGAAGATGTTAGATCAACAATTGCTCTTGCGTTTCTTTCAACGGGATTCCAAGCTGTTTTATAGTACTTGGGATCAATACAAGGAATTGCTACTCCGGTTTTTGAACCATAGCCTCCCAACGAAGTGTCAACTCCTCAATTTCCTCGATGGGTTTCAAGCTGCAACTAGAATGTGGGTAGAATGAGGAATTGCTAGCACCTCGTTCTATGACCTAACTACGAATGAAGCCGTTTGGATGTTGGAGGATTTGGCGGCCTTTGATTTTCAGAGTTGGAATTATTCACCAAGTCACCAAAACTTGGGGGATTTTTCCAACACCTTGGAGGCATGGATTTTTCCAAATCCGGATCACGACGAGGAGTCTTCCCTTAATCTATAAGAAATGCTTACAACCGTTATGGGAGAGACATAGAGATTGTTTAGGGAGATGCATGACAGGATCAACGAGCATGAGGATTGTCTTGATCATATCAATACGGTCTGCGTTGACATTGATGAGACCATAACGTCTTTGCAGGCTCAAATCGATCATCTTCTTTGCTTCGTTAAAGTTAAGATGGAAGCGGTGGCACTGAGATACGAACAAGCCGAATCCAATTTTGAAAGCCACCGGGAGGAACAGGAAACAAGCGGGAGGTACTTGGGTGAGATCGATAAAAATTCACATATTAATAGTTGTGAATTTTCAATATTCGAATTCCAACTCGTGACACCGCAGTCGATCCAAGACGATCACATCTACGAGGATCCGATGTGGTTCACTTGTCCTTTGCCGCCGACAACAACGTTCTTTCATGCCTACCAAGTACATGAGCCAGTAAGGCATGTCGTTGAAAGATCGATCCATCCAAAGCAACATTTCGCTAAGCTTGAGGGCGTTGACAATCAAGACCCGTATATGGTGTTGTACGACACTTACTACGGGTAGAAGCCGTTCTTTGACGAGCACTTCGGCGTGTCAGGCTACGACCATAAACCAAGCGCTTCTTGGGAGACAACTCAAAGAAAGAATAAGTTAGATCCATCTCCGTCGACTTAAAACGAAGGCGAGATTCTCTCGCCTCCCAAGTATGTGTTCTAAACCCTAGTCTTCATTATAATGTTTTATCATGTCATTGGGATCACTGACTAGATTATTATGGGCATTTCCTGTTTAAGTTGGTGGTGATGTGTTAGTATGTTTTAGTTATAGTTTATGTTTTACTGTTTTTACGTGTGCATGTTTGTTTAGGGTAGTCTTTGTGCATGTGTTGAGTTTTGACTTCATTTGGGCCATTACCCGATGATGAGTTTGTCCCCTGGTTGTTTTTTTAAGGTCGACCGTAAAGCTTATGCATATGTGTTCTGTGTGCTTGACGTTTCGTTTTAGTAAAAGTTATTATAGATCCTAAATGCACAAGCACGAAAACTCATTATATAACCGTCTAATTGATTTGAAAATGATTATTTGTCATCCAAATTCATGACATTAGGGTTTCTAGAACTTGATTTGGGGAAAATTCTAATCGAAATCTTAGGTATGGTAGTTCAGAAGACATGATTTAGGCATTCATTTTCTCGCTTGAGCCTTTTTAAGCTTACCTTGATATATTGTTATCCCTCGTTATCCTGTCGAAGCCTAATAGCCATTTCAATTCTGAACACTTAAACTAATACCATAGCCAATTAAACGTTTTCGAAACCTATATTGCTAAACCGAAGGCACAAAGAGAGTGAATCAAGTTAGCATTCATTATGCTACTTGATGTAAACAGTTGGGTTTTGGGCGAGCCATTAATTAGTTCGGTATTTGAGTACTCACTTATCGTTTTTATTCATTTTTCACACACCTTTTAAATTGTACAAATCAAATGAGTTTGGGGGTGTGTTTGTTTGGAGGAAAGAAAAAACTATGTAAATATAGTTTTATTTATGTTTCTTTTTTACAAGTGAGTACATCGTTCTTAATATATGTTCAGGGTTGTTTCCAATTAACTGTGGGGTTTTGAGTGTGAGAGGGCCAAACGATATGCCTTGGGTAACGTCAAGTTAATGACGTTAACCCGTTTTCTCTTTCAAATTTACCCTTGGCTATTTGTCCTAAACCAAACTAAGCCCTAATGATCTTTTTGAACCTACGAGCCTACATTAGTGGAGAATAGATCCTGGGTCAAGCCTATTGATTCCCTATACCTTCGTTTTTTTTTTTTTTTTTTTTTTTTTTTTTTTTTTTTTTTTTCTGTCATGCGCTTATATGGTGGATAATCCAATCTTATTAATGGATAGTTATATATTTGAGTTTTAAACATACACATACATCTTGACAGGATCTATAATGACATTTACTATTATAAATGTTGAAATTCTAGAACACTACATGTTGTGTTTTTATACCTGAACTCGATAGGATTGGGGGACAATGAGGGATAATTCGTTTGGCCGGTAGATGATACTCAAAACTTACACATATTTATTTTTCGTGTTTTCCATTTTTAGTTTTTAGTTGTTATATTTTCTTTTATTGTGTGGGTGTTTTGCTCGAGAACTAGCAAAATTCCGCGTTTGAGGGTATTTGATAGGTGCAAATTACCTATCTATTTCTAATCCGAACATTGTTAGTTTTCGAGTATGTTTAGTATGTTTTAATATATTTTTATGTGTTTTTGTATAAATTAGGTGTTTAAGGTGAAATAGGATGAAAACGGATAAAAAACGATCACATCAGATCAAAGATGGTGGAAAAAGGGTAAAGAAGTTGAAATTTAGAACCTACAGCCACCGCCGGGTGACCAAACCACCGCCGTAGCGGTCAAAGTACAGAGAAGGCCTTAACTTACTACAAGTCCACCATCGCAGCGGTGAACCTACTGCCGTGGCGGTCAAAATGCAGAGAAGAAGTAGAGAAGGCCACCATCGCATCGGTGAGAATGCAGAGACTTGACCCATTGTTCCACCGTCGCGGCGATCAATCTGACGCCGCGACGATCAATCTAACTGACCTTCCACCGCCACGGTGGTGAATCCTACCACCACGGCAGTCCCTCTACACCAGGTTTTAGATATTTTTAGGATATTTTTCCTATTTATACCACATCCTCTCCTCTCCTCCGACTATTAGATCCCTAATAGACTTAGGATATTTTAGAGAGAGGTTTTGGGAGTGCTCATTCAAATCCTAAGGAGAAGATCACAAAACAAAAGAAGGGGGAACGATCTCGAAATGTTTTTAGCGACAAATCTTCGGACTAGGCTAAGTTTCTATCGCTCATTTCTTTATTTCTTAACTTATGATTGTTGTTTGAGTATGTTTAGCTCTATTTTCATTGTATAATCGGCTATGGCCATGAGCTAAATGGGTTTTGTCTAGGGATTAATATAATTTATAAAAATGATGTTTGTTTGAGTTTGTGTTTCGTTAATGTGTGTTTTATAATAATTTCGATTGTGTTTGTCATGTTGTCATGTTATTATACTTGTTTATATAATTAGAGAATATGGGGTTTGACACTTGGGAGAGGTAACCCCAGATTCAGACTAGGGTAAACACAACACAACAATCTAACGACCCGGGAGGGCGTTAGAAAGTGTGCAATCAATGACGTTGGGGCAAGACTCACGTGACCTAGCATCTTTAAGACGTTCATGGGGACTTTTTTGTTAACGCAAAATCACGTATTCACTTGTCTTATACTCGGGAGAGGTGGCGAGTGAGTTTACGAACCGATATTATCGAATACCTGAACACCATTAACGTAAACTAAAACAAAACCAAACACGTTTTCGTAAACAAAAGTTAATCCCTAGACAAGATTTTTCCTCGAACATCTCATATTAGTATTATTATAATTTAATTAGTATTTTAGTATTAGTTTATATTAATTTTATTTACATTTGTTTTAACCTAGATAAAGTTAGGTCATGATAAACGCGGAACTCAATAATAGTAAAAACTAATCCCTGTGGATACGATACTCTGACTCTCTCATCTATACTAGAACTTAACCTTGTATACTTGCAAATGAAAGTAGCGATGTATTTACGCGGTACACATATACAAGCATTCAACTAAACTAAGAGATAAAGAGAGAAACAAGGAAACTATCCGTTTATCCGAAGATCCAACGCTAAAACCACTCCGAGAACGCTTCCTCCTTCTTCGCAACGTGATCTTCTCGTGGTTGAATGGCCTTGGAGCTCTCAAGATTTCCCAAAACGTCTACCCGAGTTATGGGGGAGAAAGGACGATATTTATAGGATTCAAAATATCTCAAAATATCCTAAAATATCTTAAAATGTCAGGCGCTGACCGCTGCGGCGGTGGGATCACTGTTGCGGCAGTGATATCCGTTAGTATTTTGGCTGTAACTTTATCTTCCAAACTTTGATTATGGTGATTCAAAAACATATAAAAAACTAAGAAACAGATCTGTAACTTTCATGTTTTGAGTTTTTCTAAAATCGAATTGTATCATTTTTCAAATTGGTCTTGAAGTTACTGCATCTGTACCGACTTTGCCTCTTTTCACCCATTTATTCAAACACCTATAAAACACTACAAAAACACATTAAAACAATAAAAGTGCTTGAAAACACACAAATATTTGAATCTAAAAGTACTTAATTTATTAGTAAATAAACCACTCATCAATCACCCTCGACATTGAGCGTCAGGATGTTGTTTCTTTATGGAGATCACCCTTGACGTTCAGCATCGGGATGTCATTGAGGAGAATCATTCACGACGTCAAAATCGAGATGAGACTCGGGGGGTTGGAATGTTGTTGAGGATAATCATTCATGACGCCAAAGTTGGGATGAGAATTGAGGGGTTGGAATTCCATTGAGGAGAATCACTCACGAAGCTGCGAGTCGGGATGCGAATTTGGAGAATCATTCAAAACTGAAGGGGTCGGAGTGCCATTAAGGAGAATTATTCACGATGTTGGAGTTGGGATAAGGATTTGGAGAACCATCCACAACTCAAGGGGTCAGAACACCTTTAATGAGAATCACTCAAAACGCTGAGGGTCGAGATGCGAATTTGGAGAATCATCCACGACTCAAGGGGACAGAGTGTCATTGATGAGAATCACTCATGACGCCGAGAGTCAAAATGCGGATTTGGGAAATCATCCATAACTCAAGAGGGTGGAATGTCGTCATTGGAGATAGGCCAAAGGGCTGCTCATCTCCATCCGAGATGGCACAGAGGGATGTTCATCTTTGTTATGGAGAATGCTGAGATGGGGAGTGAAGTCCGAACATCCGGCCTAGGGACTCTTAACATTTCTCCAGCCAGGTTGCTATCCACCGTGCTGTTAGGGTCTCTTGGTCGCAAAGACTGACCAAACATTGTATTCATCTAACCTTTAGTCAAGATGAGAGTAGATGATGATTGGAGGAAGGCTTTTTGTTGCATTTTCCACATACGGCGCCAAACTGTTGATATCAAATTTTGGTTGACACCAGCAGTATGATCCGGTCAGCCTTGGATGGAGTTGGAGAGCCCTAAAATGGAAATCTTCAATCTGTGTAGTTTCTTATCCGTGGAGAGGTCCCATGTCGGGAAGGGATGGGCCTAAGTTGAAATTAGACCAAAAACCTTCTAGGTCGAGAAGAGGATGACCAAAATGCCTTGGGACTTGGGGAAAAGTGAACATGAGCTTGAGAAGGAGCTGTTCCAGGAAGGGAAAAGCTAGGATGTTTTCTGATCCGGGAAGGGGAAAGTCCGAGATGGCAGCAACCTGTCACCTGCACACACGTAACCAGGCTGGGGTATCCTGAAAAACCCTTCCGGCGTGAGAATCATCGTACGGGGAGAAGATTTATAAATGTGCAATCATGTAGAGGGAGCAAATATTTTGTACTTGGAGTAAACTCCATCTCTTGAATATGTAGAGAGTCTACCTTTGAGCAATTATATGCTCTTTTTTTTTTTTTTTTTTTTTTTTTTTTTTTTTTTTTTAAGGCAATGAGAAGATTAGATTAGTGCTTTAAGCATGGATTGGTGTCTCTTTAAATATCTCATTAATGTCCCATCTTGGCATGTAGCCAATGGAAAAATGCCAAGGGGCTCTTATGTTTCTCATGTTGGAAGATATTTGTTGTTGGTAGAAGAAAGCTATTGTTGGAGAAGAGAGATATCATGATGGTTTTGGATATTTTGGGATGTTTATGCGATATTTATGGAGATATTTGTGAATATATTTTCGGAGGGACACTTTCCTGCTGCGCCCAAGATGGGGAACTTGATCCCTACTCTTCTCGGATAGCTAGAGACGGGAATGAAAGTTGTGCGTAGCTTTTTTCCCTGCCCTTCTCGGATAGCCAGAGACGGGAAATGGGGCTTTGTTGAGGAGTTTGTGGAGTTGATTTTCGAGATAGGCAATGCCGTTGTGGGGAATTTTGAGATGGAGAATGGTTCTCCATCCCGGATGTTGAAATAGGGAAGGGTTCCCTATCCCGGCAGCGACTCACCTTCCCTTCCTGGAAAGTGTTGCTAGCTGTCTTTTGAGTGGCATGGACTAAGATGTGCCCCTACCCGACACAACTTTCATACTTAGTCTTTTGGCAAGAGTTGATTTTGGTGGAGAACTAATTTTGGTGGAGAGTTGTGGACATGTGGCGGTCTTTCGTTGGTTGCTCGGAAGTGACCATTTTCACACTCATCAGTTTCAACTAAGCCAAAACTAGCTGAATTAATTATTATTTTTTTCCAGGGGTTTGGAAGCTAAAACAACCTAATTTTAATTATGAATAAAAACACTTTTCATCCCCAAAAATTGGCCTACACTAGTTGAACCTAAAATATAACAAAACCAAATAGAATGACGGGAATCGATTTCAATCCATTGACCAAGTCTTGAAGACTGAATTTTACAATGCCAAACAGCTCGTTGAGACAACACTCTACTATTCAAACACCGGTTATTTCAATTTTGAAAGTTTCCGAAATGGTTTCAACCAAACCAAATACAGTCAAATTAGTTAATTCTTTTTAGGGGGTGGAAGTTAAAACAACCCAATTTTAACAAAAATAAATAAATTATTGTTTACACTGTTTTTAGCTTTCTCTTTCATCGTTTAACATTTAAAAAAAAAAAAAATTATTTTTTAAACCTTTTGTAAAATCATTTTAATATTTAACCATTTTGAATACTGAATGAAAAATTATATCCTTATATGAATACAAGGATCCTCAACCCTAATTGTTCATCTCTCTCATTCTCCTCTCCTCTCCTCTCTGCAACACACACAACCCTCATCTTCTTTTCCTTTCTCTCTCATAGCCCTCTCTCTCTAGCGATTGCTCAGGTCGGAGGCCATCTCCCATCGCCGTCGTGCTCGCAAGCTTTTCCCATTGGAAATTGAAAAAAACGATGAATATGATATCGTTAACCACCGCCGTTCTCCACCGCCTGCACGAGATACCGCCGTTCGCCACTATCGTTCGCTTGAAATCAAACCTCTATCTCTTTTTCTGAATCTCCCTCTTATCCACACACTAATTTAGGGTCACACAATTGAAAATAGTAGATTTATAAAGTCGAAAGAAAACCTAGATCTGAGACAGCGATCTGTATACCGATCTAGATCTGTAAATTTTCAACAAATCTGTCCAAAATTTTAGATCTAGATTGAAAATTGAAAAGGCGACGAAGACGATACCATTAACCACCGTCGTTCTCCACCGCCTGTCCATGGACGACGACGAAAATCGACAGTGGTAAATGCCATTGCTGACTGGTTCGTCGGTGGAAATCGAATTTGTTCATCCTCCAGATTTGTTCGTCATCTACTGTTGATCGTCCAGATCTGTTCGTCAGCCGTTAGTCCACCGTTGGTCGTCCACCGCATTCGTCAACCACCGTTCGTCAGTGTTCATCCCTCATTTGTCCACCGGTCTCTCTCTCTCTCTCTGATCCAGATTTACACGTGTCATTCATTTTCATGTGAATGTTTTCGGTTTGTGAATTTTTTAGTTGATTTTTTTTTTTTTTTTTCTCTATGTGAATGTTCAATTAAATGTGTTAGCAGAAGTTTTTATTGATTATTTTTGTGTTCACATTCTGGATATATGAATGTTCTTGTAATTGTTTTTGTTGATTTTTGTGGAGTTTTTGTTTATTCAAATGAATGATTTTTTGTTGATTTTGTTTTTGGTCTATGAAAATTCATATGATGTATTTTTGGTATGTTTTTGGTGTTTTGGTGAAATACACATTGGTGTGTTTTGTGAATATTCATATCGGTGCTTTTGGTAAATGATCATATATTTGTGTGTGTTTTGTGTTTTGGTAAAAATATATATTGGTGTGAATTTGTGAGTGTTTATATAATTTTTTTGTTGATTATTTTTATGTTCGCGTTCAGATGTGTGAAAGTTCATGTAAATTTTTGTTGATTTTGTGAATTTTTTGTTTATTCACATGAATGATATTTTGTTGATTTTGGTAAATATTCATCTGTGTGTTTTTGGTGTTTTGGTTAAAATACATATTGGTGTGAATTTGTGATTGTTTATATAATTTTTTTCTTGATTATTTTTATGTTCTCGTTCAGATACGTGAAAGTTCATGTAAATTCTTATTGATTTTGTGAATTTTTTGTTTATTCACATTAATGACTTTTGTTAATTTTGTTTTTGTTCTTTGTGAATATTCATAAGATGTATTTTCGGTATGTTTTAAGGAATATTTATATCTCTGTGTTATGGTGTTTTGTTAAAAATACGGTGAAAATTGTGAACATTCAAAATAGCAAAAATCAACCTATGAATATGTATTAATTTAAAATAGTAAAATAAAAACGTGACTGGTCACGTCTTCTTATATTTTGCAAAATGACATTTTATGTAAATTATGAAAAAAATGATGGTCAAATACAGAGGACTACTTTTTAAAATATCTTTGGAGATTAAAAATTTGGTCTTTTTTTTTTTTAGTCCTCTATAGGGGTAGAATAGAATAATCAGACGCCCTGACACATGGAATTAAGTTTTCAGGCCCCCTCAAATGTTTAGAAAAAAGATCTTGTATTTTGGGTACTATGATCACTCATATTTACGAAACTGTTATTTTGTCTCATGTAATTAAATAATATTGGACAATAAGTGTGTTAACGTTAATGTAAAACACTTCAAACAATACCTCTACTCAAAACGTTAACATAACACATACAAAACATGTGAGGAAGAGTAAAAAAAAAAAAAAAAAAAAAAAAAATGCAAATAACTTGAATTCATTTGTGTGTGTTAACGTTTATTCATTTTTAATAATACATGACGTTAATGTTAACTTAGTCCTCATTTTAAGCAATACACTTTCCATTGTATTTTTTATATTTTTTTGTGTGTTAACTCATTTTTTAGTGCATTAATGTTACTTTTATTTTGTGTGAGAGGTCAAACAAGAAAAACATTGACATTAACGTTAAAAATGCACATTTTTTGTGTCTCTTTTGTGCTAACGTTAATGCTGGATTGTCACAATAAATACAAATAACTAATTGTGTTAACGTTAACGCAAATAAATTAAATGAGCTGGATTGTAAATGCTTTAACGTTAATGTAATTAGTTATTGGGTTGGGTTGTAATTGTGTTAATGTTAACGCAATTAGTTATTGAGGTTGAAGTTGTAATTGCGTTAACGTTAATGCAATTAAATTACATATGCTGGGTTGTAATTGCGTTAACGCAAACACATCTTATCCGTTTGTGTGTGTGTTAACGTTAATGCATATATATATATATATATATATATATATATATTAATGCACATTTTGTTACTTTTCTCTGTGTTAAACGTTAATGCATTTAATGTTGTCTAAAAAATGTATGAAATAAAATCATTTACAACATCAACGTTAACGTAAAAATTAATACCCCCTCCATCTCCACCCTCATTCATAGCCACAACGAAAATCAAATTCAGAATTGAAATATTCCAATTCAGAACTGAAATATTCCAATTCAGATCTGAAAAATCTAAAAAAAAAAAAATCAAGAACCAAACAAACCGTAAGAAATTTTCAATTTAGATCTGAATGTGTGTTGGGGTCGTGTTACATTAACGTTAATGCACATTTAGGGGGGTCTCTCTGTGTTAACGTTAACACATTCACGTTATTCCAGAGAAAAATTAAATGCGTTAATGTTAATACAATTAGTTATTGGGTTGAGGTTGTAATTGCATTGACGTTAACACAAGTAAATTATATGTGCTGGGTTGTAATTGCGTTAACGTTGATGCAATTAAGTTACATATGCTGGGTTGTAATTGTGTTAACGTTAACGCATCTTGTCCGTCTGTGTGTGTGTTAACGTTAATGCATTTTTTTGTGTGTGTATTTCACATTACCGCCTCTTTCTTTATTTATTTTATGTGTATTAACGTTAACGCATTTGGGTGAGTTTGCGTTAACTTTAATGATTGTGTTGCGTTAATGTTACTGCACATTTTTGTATGTTAACATAAAAACTAGAAAAAAAAAACACAAAAAACAAATAAGAAATACCATGAACTAGATAGATAGAGCGAGTGGGGGAGGTCCAAATTTGGCTGGTGACTGGCGGTGGTTGCCGGATCTGGCTAGTGGTGGCCGATGGTTGTCCAAAATGAACATCAACACCCGCCAAATCGAACATCAACACCGCCGAAGAACACCACCAAAACGACCTACCGATTTCAATAACAACCCTCCCCAAAAAAATCCAGATACTAGAAACAAAGTAAAGACCATAGAAAAAAGCAAACCCACTACCCCAAATCGCAAGACCAACTGTTCTTCATTTCTTCAATGCATTTCTTTTTAGAGAGAGAGAGAGAGAGAGAGAGAGACCATAGAAAAAGCAAACCCACTAGCCCAAATTGCAGGGCCATAGAAAAGTGTGTAACAATGAAAAAACACAACATACACATATCTTGAAGAAAAAACCCATCAAGTTCAATGGAAAGACCCAAATGCTATAAACAAAGTAGAGACCATAAAAAAATAAACTCACTACCCCAAGCTCTTTTGGGTTTCTAGATCTGAAAAACCAGATCTGATTTTTCAGATCTGGAAACCCAGATCTAAGATTCTAAATAGAGAGAAATAGAGAGATATCTGGTTTCTTCGTTGTTCGTCTTCACCGTCGCAAGACCACAAACCCGTTGCAAAGTTCTTCGTTGTTTGTTGTCGCAAGAACACAAGGCCGACGCAAGCTCTTCGCCGTCGTAAGACCACAAGGCTATCGTAAGCTCGTCGTCGTTTCGTCTTCACCGTCGCAAGTCCACAAACTAGAGAGAGAAAATCAAATGGTGGCACTCCTTTGCAGGTGGAGGTTGCTCAAATAGTGAAGCTTCTATTCAAAAGAGAAAGGGGCTTTGGTAGGTTTAGAGAGTGAGTGAGAGAGAGAGAGTGAGCTTAGAGTGAGAGAGAGAGAGGATGAGTGATAGTTAACGTAAATAAAAGAAATGGTTTGTTTAGGGGTACATGTGTTTTTTTAGTGTTCTTTTTGTTTTTTTGGAGGATTAAAAACTTAATTGATTGTACTATTTGGTCTGAATTTTAGTCAAACATATGAAACTGATTTTTTTCTCAATGATCTTTTTATGGAGGACTATATAATAAAAAACTCTTAAAATTTTTATTATAGCAGTTAGGGGTTCATATTTCGATTTCTATATATTTTGAAGACCAAATAATAATAAAATTCCCAAAAAAAAAAAAACGAAAACACTTTTCATCCTCCAAAAAATTGGCCGGAAACTAGTGCAACCTAAAATATAACAAAACCAAACGAACTGTCTAGAAGATTTCAATCCAATTTGGTAACATCCAAATTGGTAAAAATACAGTGAAAATTGTGACATTCAAAGCAGCAAAAATAAGCCCATGAATATGTATTAATTTAAAATAGAAAAATAAAAACCTGATTGATCACGTTTTCTTATATGTTACAGAATAACATTTTATGTAAATTATAAAAAAAATGATAATCAAATACAGATGACTACTTTTTAAAATATCTTCGGGAATTACAATTTTTATTATAACAGTTGAGGGTTCATGTTTCGATTTCTATATATTTTGAGGATGAAATAATAAAATTTCTAAAAAAAAAAAAACAAAACAAAACAAAAAAAGAAAAAAACAAACGAAAACACTTTTCATCCCCCCAAAAATTGACCTAAAACTAGTGCAACCTAAAACATAACAAAACCAAAACGCATTTCAATCCAATTGGTAACATCCAATAAATATTTCATTTTTGTCCCCATTGAAGAGTTGAACTCAGACCTCCCGCTTAATAAAGAGCTTTCGTGCTTAAAAATCCCAATTACAATTAGGTGAAGTACTAAAAAACATATTGAATGCCAGAAAATGAATGGGGGAGAGATCACGTGAAGGGTAATATAGACGTCAGTCCCGAAAAGGACTGGAGACTGAAGGTCGTTACTCGTGAATGTAATGCATACATGTGATACTGCGTTGTTGGGTCTATTCACTCTCTTGAACTCCAAATGTGGTGAAAGCTAAATGTGGTAGTTTGTCTGTCATAACTAAAATAATCCTTTAAACAAAAACAATAATTGGACAGTCAAATAATTGTCTATTAATTAATGAATCAATCAAATAATCACCTACGTAATAAAGAGGTGCCTTTTAAATCATTGGACAACATCTTATTCTTTAACCACATAAACATAATCAAACCCAACAAATTAAGGATGCACACACACTACAATTATCAATCATAGCTAATCCCATAATCCCATCTATCATTATAAGTAGTGATTAAATAATTAATTATGGGATTAGCTAGTGTTGATGTCAAATTTTGGTCGACACCAATAGTATGGTCTGGTCAGTCATTGAATGGAGTTGGAGGGGTCCAAAAAGGAGATCTTCAGTCCGTGTAACCTTTGATCCGCGAAGAGGTCCCTGATCGGGAAGGGGAGGGTGTAAGACCCCGACCTTGAACATACGTATAATTTAAGTTGCGTTTAAAATATTTCGAAACTAACGGAGTTGATGGTATAAATTATGATTTAATTGTGAATGTGAAGGGTTAATTCGTAAATTCTCAAAACGTAAAAATTGAAGTTGAGTTTAATTAAAATCTCAATAAATCATGAAGGGGATAATTGCAATTTTCATAAACATTAAAATTTAAAATGAGTTTAAATTATTATCCTAACTAAAATAGCGGAGCGGATTTTGAAATTTAATATGTGATTTAAAAGTTTAGGGGGTTAAAGTGTAAATCTTTAAAATATAAAAATAAAAACATGAAACTTAACAAAAATAAGGGGGCTTAAGAGCAAATATATATATATATATATATATATATATAGAGAGAGAGAGAGAGAGAGAGAGAGTGAGAAGCAGTGGAACTTGTGGAGGAGGAGAGGCCACTTGGCCAGCTGGGTTGATCATATATATATACTAGCGATACCCCGTGCCTAAAGGCACGAATGTAACTGTTGATGTCTAATTTTAAATTTAACATACACATAATAACAGGTATATATTATTTTACTTAAACTAATTTTCTTCTTTTTAGCTAGAGTTAAACCAAATTATCCTTATGTTAAAATTAATGGTCTAAAATTAAATATGAAAAAACGTTAAGCGTATAATTGCAATCAGTGACTTTATTTCCTCATCTTTAGCTAGAGCCCAAATCAAATTATCATTAAATTAAAATTAGAGGGCTCAAATGTAATGAGTTAGAAGACTTTATGGGTATAATTGTAATTGGTAATTGTACCTCTCATGTTATTTTTTAATTTTTCTGTTTTTTTATGTAAGGGTTAATAAAGGCAAAATAGGCAATTCATTAAAAAAAAATTCAAACAGGGGGTCGCCGTGGTAATTTCGAAACTTAGGGGGGTGTATGTGGATTATCACTATAATTGAAGGGGCGTAAATGGAATTATCCCAACCTATAACTATCTCACCTATTTCTAAGCAAGCAGTCATTCCTAAATAGCAGGGTAAATTTGAGTCATTCATTCCTTCAAGATTCATTCCGGACCGTCGAGATATCTCAGTCAGCAAAAACCTTCCTGATTTATATATACACACACACACACACACATACACACACACACATACACACACATCTATTATATACATATACAGATAGAGACGATGGAAGGATCGAGAAACGATCGGAAAAAATAGAGAGAGAGAGAGAGGATCGGCAAAGAAGCTCCGGCGAGGAAGGAGGTGTCGTCCGATCAACGGTGCGGTTATCACTCTGGTGAGGGTGTGTATGCTCTGTTTCTGATCGTTTGGGTGGTCATGTGTGGTCTGTTCGTCAAGTGAGAGGGTCCAAGTGTATGTGCGTGTTCCGTTCGGCCGGCGATTAGGTGGGTATGTGGGTGTGTGTTTTCTATTTCCGTTTGGTAATGTCTGTGGGTGTGTGTTCTGTTATTGTTCGAGTGAGTTTGGCCAATGGGTGTGTGGCTCCTCCAGTGGCGCATGCGACTGTGTGTCGCCGTCGGTTAGTTCACCGGCAGTAAGTCAGAGAGAGAGCTTGTCAACGGCAATCATTGTTTCTCTGTCGTCAGTGGCGGAGGTGCCGTATTTGTCATATATGTGTAGTGTAGCCATGTATGTGTGTGTGGGTGTTGTTCTGTTCAAATTGTTGGGTCGTTGGCGGTAAAGGGAGTGCGTGTGTATAGGTGTTCGGTCAGATAGGGGTGTGTGTGTGTGTCTGTCTATTTGGTCCGGTAGTAGGTGTATGTGTGGGCGTTCTGTCTTGCTGACGGTGTGTACGGCGTGTGTGTGTACAAACAATTGCGGGGGTGGTGGTTGGTGTCAGTCGTTTGGCCTGCCGTTGAGTTAGAGAGAGAGTAGCGGCGGTTGAGCTCAATAAGAAAACATAAACACAAAATAGAAAGAAAAAAGGAAAAAGAAGGGAAAAAAGAAAAAATGCACAAACCACCCTAATAAAACCAAAAACTCATCTCGCGGACCCGTGGAAAATCAGGAAAAGGTAAAATTCCGAACTCTCTTAATATATGTATTTAATTGTCCCGTGGCTGATTCTGAAACTAATTATTTCATCGAAAATGTCGAAATGGTGATAATAAATAATGAGACCGTTTATATGAACAAAGTTTATATAGCAAACTGTAACGGAGTGGGGTTAATTAAATGATAATATTCTAAAAGAAAACGCGGGGAATAGAAAATTACAGAAATTAGGATTTCATGGCATGGTTAGGTTATTTCTACATAAAATATTAATTTAGGTCCTGTCACTATTAGGTTCGTAGGCACTGGAGTACCAGTAGAGAATAGGCGGTTAAAGTCTTCGAAAACGGATAATCAGGTGAGTGTATTGTCTTCTTGTCAAACTATTTTTATATATAAAAATGTGTGTGTAAAATGATTTTACTTGGACTGTATGATTTTTATGAATGATATGGATCAAACAGGTTTTTGGTGAGTTGAGGAAATGAATTTTCGTTAAATTATGGTATTTTTAAAAGAAAGTGGAAAAAACTGTTTTGTTGAAATTAGACGGTTTTCAAAACGAAAGCGAAAAATATGATTTTTGGATTAAAAGTCAGTTTTGGAGAAAAAGTGGTGGATGTTGGGGATTTTAACGATATTGATGAGACAAGTTTATTGATGTTGATATCGATTTGACGATATTCTTGATTTTATCTATTTCGGCAGAGCATTGATTATTTATTGAGTTGTAGTGGTGATGATATTGTTGATTTGATGATGTTATTGATATTATGTCTTGCCGATGGGCGGTCCAGCAGACGATTATTGATATTATATCCTGCCGATGGGTGGTCTGGCAGATGATTATTGATATTATATCCAGCTGATGGGCGATCCGGCATATGGATATTCATATTATGACTTGTCCAATGGGTGGTTCGGGCATATGGTCATTTGTCCCGCTAGGAAGGCATATCCTACGGGTGGTACGGTACCGTTGCAACTCCCGATCATGAGGTTAAAATGATCACTATGGCTAGCCAGTATGTGTTGTCTTTGAGATATGGTGTTTTATTTATATTGGGTGATTGATTATTTATTATGGTGATTGGTATGATTTTATACTAGTTGGATTTTAATGAAACTTATCTATATCACTTTATTTTTACTGCTTATATACTGGAGATTTTACGAGCTATGTGGTGTTTATATACTTATGCTTGATCCATTTAGATGTTGTAGAATGAATTATTATTATAAAATATTTTTACTTAGAAGGCAATATACTCGTAGGTGAAATAGCTAGGAGTTGGTCCCCTACTGGCATTAGGTAGAGTTTTACGATAGAGTCGTGTGAGGTTTTCTTGATGAGTTGGTTGAAGTGAACCTAAGAGAGGTTCACGATGTTTGTTTTGTAGGATTATTTATTTTGGGGAAGGGTGTGTCCCCGTAGCATTAAGTCATGTATATGTTGTATAGATGATTGTATATTGTTTTATGTAAATAGTCTTTACATTTAAGTTGATTTGTCGGTCAGGTGATAACATGTTGTCGTCACACCAACCCCACGGTTAAGGTGTCTGGGGTGGGGTGTGACAATTTGGTATCAGAGCCTAGGTTATAGGTTCTGTAGACTTGTTAGTGGTCGTGTCAGTAGAAGACCATAAGATAGGAGGACGTGTCAGTCGTCTAGTCAGTAAGGAACATGAAATAGGGTGTCGATATGTGAGCGCGGTACGTGAGTGTTAGTTCTTTCATTTCATTAGTTAGTGTATTGGTATCGTGCAAGGTGGGTTGTTTTGTTGGCAGGTAGTGATTGTGATATTACCAGTGGGCGGATTTGAGTGGTGTTGTGTTGTTGGTGGTAAAAATAGGTGGATCGCGATTGTGGGAGTGCAAATAGTTGGAAATGTGAGATTTTAATTAAGAAACAACTATATGCGTATTAGGCGGTGATGAGATAACTATGGGTAGCACCCAATAGGTCATCCAATAAGTCGGTATTAAAATAGCAGATAGTATAGCATAACACATTTAAGTTGGAATATGAAATGACATTCAAATAAGTATAATATCGCCGTCTAGGTAATATGATGGGCATCTTATAATGATATTAAAAAAGAGAGTTATATTAGTTGGAAACCAAAGATGTGACGAGAAGGTAGTACGTTCTAGGTTGACGGGAAGGTAGAGTAAAAGTTTATGGAACTTGTAGATATAGCAAACGTAATAAAAAATGATATGTAGGAAGTAGCCGAGAATTGGGAGTCTGGGATGAAAATAGGTGCGCATATAAATAAAGTCCGTTTGTATGAGGTAGAGTTAAATCTTAGATGAATCAAAGTGTGTATTGTTGGAAATGAGTAATTAGTACCCCAGTTAGTTGATAATGGGTCTAGGAGGTCAAAAAAGTATTAAAGCAAGGATATCAGAATACTGTACGAGGGTGCCGGGCACCAAACAAAACAAGTTCAGGCGGTGGATAATGTAGTAGTTAGGGATTTTCCCTAAGTAGTTCCGAGAGCTGTGGAGGTGATGGTAAGTATGATTAATAATTGTGTTTGTTGTAAAATAATTTCCATAATATTAAGAGGTGAACGTTCGTCTTATTAAGTTATCTAAATATAATTGTGTTGATAAAATACGGGAAATTGGAATTTGGAATTATAACTTTGGGGACTTTAAAAGTGGTTGCCGTGGTGTTAGTAATTAAAAATATTGTCGAATAGTGGAAATGTGAGTAAATTAGTTTTTGGTTTAGAAAGTCTCTATAAGAGAAGCCTTGTGACGGCCCTGGGAAACCGGGTCGTTACAATAAATTAAACCATTAACTCATAATTAACGTGGACCTGATGTTTTATCCAGGAAAATCTAGTGTTGGTACACATTGGTTAGAATGGATGGTTTATTAAATCTATTGTAAAAGACCAGGATGTTAGATTGAGGGTATTATCAGTTGAAGGTTAGAGACTATGACGTGCTGAAAATGGTGACTCAGTCGAGAGTAGAAAAGAGCCTGTAGAACCTCTCTAGAGTATGTTGCTAATGCTAAAAGAAAGCAATTATATGCTAAATGCAATAAATATGAGTATTGGTTGGATCACGTGGTAAATTTGGGGCATGTGATTTTGGGAAATAATATTCACTTGAATCCACTGGAAATCGCAGTTGTGGTGTAATGGGAAGACCAAAATGTGTAACTGGAACTCAAAAACTTTTGGAGCTAGTAGTGATTATAATTGTTTTGATGTTTAGCAACAGTTCCTGTATGACAGGATTTGTGCTTTGCATCGAAAATCGAGAAAATGCGGTTGCGAATATTTGGGTTACTCATACTAATGTATGTGTCAAGTTGGGATCTTTGTGAGTTTAGTGGGCGGTTGGTCAGATGGAAACGCTGCTTGAAATTTTGATTTTGAAACCGGCATTGATTGACCGTATTGAAAAAATGCAGAAGTCGAATGTTCAGTTAAGAAGGTTTAGGGATGCAGTGGGAATGGACTGTAGAGTTGACTAGCATGTCCAAAATGAGGATGAAGTTTTGAGGATTGTCAATAAAGTGTGTAGTTTTAATAATGCCAATTGAAGGAACAGACCTTAAAAAGATGTGCATATGCAATGCCCAGGTAATACTAAACTATTGAGATTGTGTAAGTAGTATTAGTAGATTAGAATGAAAATGGGAAAGCACAACATTTGTTGTTAGGTGATTTATTTGGTAGTAAAGTTAAGGTTGAGTAGTAATATCCAGGTGGGTTATTGTAGCTTTGACCTATTTCAGAAAAGAAAGAGGAGAGTAGTTCGAGGAATGTTTTCTTGATGTGTATGTCGAGTATATATTGACTGGATTGTTCGGTTGCAGGAAGCATTGGTACAATGCAAATGTCGAATAAAGTTGCGATAAGATAATTATTTTAAATCAAAAGTGAAAAATTGGATGTTGAATTATACGTTTGATAAGGATTAGTGGCTCCTAGATTAAAATTTAACACATGTTGATGAATTATTAAACGCGGTTGATCGGGTATTCAAATTTTTTGAAATTGGAAGTCTGAAATCATGAGTGTGTCGCCGTATTGTGACTTGGATATTAACTGTTATCAAAGCGAAGTAAGTCGCCATTGTATGAATAGTCAGCGGAGGAACTCGAAAATGCCGTATTGAATGATGATAACGTAAATCGGCATGTTGTATATATGGGAAGTTAGGTAGTATGTCTAGGTAATAACCCTCAATCGGAGAAACTGTATAGGAAAAATTGTAGTACCAAAATGTGATAATTATTTTGACGCTTTAGTCAAGTTTTCATACTGCTTTGGGTGTCAAGTTGAGAGTTTGTAACTCTTCTTATGTGTAGATTAACGGTCAATTGAGAGGTACGATTTGGGTATTGGAGGATATGTTGAGGAGTTGCGTTTGGGAATTTCTGATAGCGAGGAGGATCACGGGAGGTTAATGGAATGTGTTTAACTAATAGATACCTTTTCCGTGATTAAAGTGGTATCGTATAAAGCGTTGTGTAGAAAGGATGTATGACTTTAGTAAAATAAACTGAACTGCGATAGGAGAACGAAAAATTATCGAGAATTGGAGACAACCCGGTGTGGTTATTTTTTTTTTTATCTAGAAAACGGAGTGGATAAAAAGAACTCGATTAGATGTATTAATTTATTATTAATTATTAGGCGAAGTCGGCATGTGGGGTCACTAAGGTCTCATAAGGGAAGGATAAATTGAGTTATTCTGAATAACTTTTATGAAGTATTGAAAATTTTGTAGCTGGGACATTGTTAGGTACTTTGATTCATATTTATATGTGTTTGAAGCATGAATGGGTAGACTAAAATATAATTGAAGTGCGTGGCTTTGTCAGGAACTTGATTTAAATGTAGAGGCATGAAGGATTTTTTTTTTTTTTTTGATGACCCATTTGATGTATGTTGACACGTATCTACGTGGTCTGGATGATGGTATTATGTCTAGAACATTTATAAGAATAATAAAGATCTAATGTGGATATTAAAGTTAATGATTTTTGGGCTCTCTAAGCTTATGAGATTGGTGACGAGTGTTGTTGATTTAAATGTTGAGTGGAAATGTTGTTGCAAACTAGTTGACTGGTAAACATCAGATGAAATGGATGAGTGTTGGTTATGGAAAACTTATTGTCGGAATGAGATAGGCCCAATCAACTGAGGTTACCGCGATATTTTAAGCATATATTGTTGTTGATCGTTATTTTTATTAGAGTAATGCAGCGGAAGCAGTTAAAAATATGAGATTCTTTGACAATTGGTTGTTCGAGTTAAGCATGACCGACCCAGTGCACCCTGTTTGTTGGGCATTGGATATAAAATCGACAACTGCAAATGAAAATGTTGCAATTGGTGGATATGATTTGATAAAACTATTGGTTATAAATTTTCGGCGACTTGTAATTATGGGACCCTACATAGGAAACAGTGTTCTAGAATCACGTAAGACGAACGTGACCTTGTAGTGTGAATCTGACGTATTATTGGTTTGACAAAAATTTCGGGACGAAATTTCTTTTAAGGGGGAAGAGTTGTAAGACCCTGACCCTGGACATACGTATAATTTAAGTTGCGTTTAAAATATTTCGAAACTAACGGGGTTGATGGTATAAATTATGATTTAAGTGTGAATATGAAGGGTTAATCCGGTAGTAGGTGTGTGTGTGGGCGTTCCGTCTTGCTGACGGTGTGTACGGCGTGTGTGTGTGCAGACGGTTGCGGGGGGTGGTGGTTGGTGTCGGTCGTTTGGCCGGCCGTTGAGTTAGACAGAGAGAGAGTAGTGGCGGTTGAGCTCAATTAGAAAACAGAAACACAAAATAGAAAGGAAAAAGGAAGAAGAAGGGGAAAAAGGAAAAATGCATGAACCACCCCAATAAAACCAAAAACTCATCTCGCGGACTTGTGGACAATCAGGGGAAGGTAAAATTCTGAACTCTTTTAATATATGTATTTAATTATCCCGTGGCTGATTCTGAAACTAATTATTTCATCGAAAATGTCGAAATGACGATAATAAATAATGAGACCGTTTATATGAACAAAGTTTATATAGTAAACCGTAACGGAGTGAGGTTAATTAAATGATAATATTCCAAAAGAAAATGCGGGGAATAGAAAATTACGGAAATTAGGATTTCATGGCATGGTTAGGTTATTTCTACATAAAATATTAATTTAGGCCCTGTAACTATTAGGTTCGCAGGCACTGGAGTACCGGTAGAGAATAGGTGGTCAAAGTCTTTTAAAACAGATAATCAGGTGAGTGTACTGTCTTCTTGTCAAACTATTTATATATATATATATATATATATATATATATATATATATATATATATATATATATATATATATATATAAATATTTGTGTAAAATGATTTTACTTGGATTGTATGATTTTAATGAATGATATGGATCAAGCAGGTTTTGGGTGAGTTGAAGAAATGGATTTTCGTTAAATTATGGTGTTTTTAAAAGAAAGTGGAAAAAACAGTTTTGTTGAAATTAGACGGTTTTCAAAACGAAAGCGAAAAATATGATTTTTGGATTAAAAGTTGGTTTTGGAGAAAAAGAGGTGGATGTTGGGGATTTTGACGATATTGATGCGACAAGTTTATTGATGTTGATATCGATTTGACGATATTTTTGATTTTATCGGCTTCGGTAGAGCATTGATTATTTATTGAGTTGTAGTGGTAATGATATTGTTGATTTGATGATGTTATTGATATTATGTCTTGCCGATGGGCAGTCTGGCAGACGATTATTGATATTATATCCTGCCAATGGGTGATCCGACAGATGATTATTGATATTATATCCAGCCGATGGGCGGTCCGGTATATGGATATTGATATTATGACCTGTCCGATGGGTGGTCTGAGCATATGGTCATTTGTCCCGCTAGGAAGGCATATCCTACGGGTGGTACGGTACCGTTGCAACTCCCGATCGTGAGGTTAAAACGATCACTATGGCTAGCCAGTGTGTGTTGTGTTTGAGATGTGGTGTTTTATTTATATTGGGTGACTGATTATTTATTATGGTGATTGGTATGATTTTATACTAGTTGGATTTGAATGAAACTTATCTATATCGCTTTAGTTTCACTACTTATATACTAGAGATTTTACGAGCTATGTGGTGTTTATATACTTACGATTGATCCATTTAGATGTTGTAGAATGAATTATTATTATAAGATGTTTTTACTATGAAGGCAGTACACTCGCAGGTGAAACATGTAGGAGTTAGTCCCCTACTGGCGTTAAGTAGAGTTCCACGATGGAGTCGTGTGAGGGTTTCTTGATGAGTTGGCTGAAGTCAACCTAAGAGAGGTTCATGATGTTTGTTTTGTAGGATTATTTATTTTGGGGAAGGGTGTGTCCCGTAGCATTAAGTCATGTATATGTTGTATAGATGATTGTATATTGTTTTATGTAAATAGTCGTTACATTTAAGTTGGTTTGTCGGTCAGGTGATGACATATTATCGTCACACCAACCCCACGGTTAAGGTGTCTGGGGTGGGGTGAAATAGAGGGCTTGTGTTGAGAAGGGCCCAAAAGCCTCCTGAGCCGAGAAGGGAAGGACCAAAACACCTTTTGGTCCTTGAAAAGATGAATCAGGGCTTGAGAAGACTAACTTGACCTTGTATGCATCAAGCGCTTAACCGAGAAAAGAACAGGTGATGTCCGTGTAGCCTCTAATCCGCGGAGAGGTCCTTGGCTAGGAAGATGAGGGCTTGTGCTGAGAAGGGCCCAAAAGCCTCCTAGGTCGAGAAGGGAAGGACCAAAACACCTTTTGGTCTTTGGAAAGATGAATCAGGGCTTGAGATGAAGCAGATCCGGGAAAAAGAATGGGATGCCTTCTGGTCCCAAAAGGAGAAAGCTAGAAATGGACAGCCACTTGTTTCCTGCACACACAAACTGGCTGGGGGTATCCCGAAAAGCCCCTCCGGTGTGAGAATCAACGTACGGAGGGAAAAAGTTTATAATGTAATTTTCCCAGAAGAGAGAGAGAGAGAGAGAGAGAGAATAGTGAGCTTAGTTTCTTTTCTCTTTTTTGAGGAGAAGTTTTCTCATTTAGAGAGTTTTTTTTTAGAGAGTTTTATTACATTCAGGCAATTGTATGCCCTCCTTTATATAGGGAAGGTGAAGATTAGATTAAGGCTTAAGTAAGGGTTTAATGTCTCTTCAATAATCACATTATGGTGGTAATTTGGCTTGTAGCCAATGGAGTAATGCCAAGAAGCCTTTGTTTTGGCCATATTTAAGAGATATTTTGGTTGGGAAAGGGAATCATAATGAGAATCATGGATATTTTGGGTTAGTGTGGGATATGTTGGGGAATTGTGAGATATTTTGGGGTGTTTAAGAGGTGGAGAACCGAGCCAATTGGTGAACAAACGGGGGAGAACATAACTCTACTGCGACTTAGATAAGGAACTTGATCCATGTCCTTCCCAGATAGCTGGAGACGGGAAGGGGAGTTATGAGAAACTTCTTGCCTGTCTTTCCCAGATAGCCGGAGACGGGAATGGAGGTTTTGCTGAGGAGTTTGTGGAGTGCGCACGGATGGAGAATTTGCTCCTCTGTTCGGTACATTCTTCACACTTTGTCTTTATCGTGCTTTGAGCTTTGTAGAGAGTTGAGGACATGTGGCAGTCTCTAATTGGTTGCGTTAGGGTGACCAAATTTACTATCATCAAAAGTATCCACTATTTAGTAGCGAGCTACGAGGTACTAGGGAGTAATATTAACTCATCTGCCTGGAATATATTGGATACTTTGCATTAACTTTTCTAATTTTTGTCTGTTCTTGGAAAGTTGTCCCATTTAGAGCATCAATGATTCTTTTTCCCGTCGGTGGAGTTTTGCCCCTATCTTGACCTCGGAGATAGTGGGATAGGGGAGAATTTGAGCTTGGCAAGGTACCTGAGTACGGAGTTTAGTCTTTGCTCGGCGGATTGCCTGAGCTCATCTCGGAGATAGACCTGAGCTCTGTTCGGTCATTTTTTGCAGACTTGATTGCTAGGGAGATGATTGGACCATTACGTCCTCTTTTAAGTTGTTTTTGGAGACTTGGTCATTTCGAGCCACAATATGTGCTCTCTTCCTGGTCTTGGAAAAAATTTTCCCTGGGAGGATAATTTCCAACACTTGCAATTCGTTGTAATCTTTTACTTGAAAAAAATTGGGCAATTCATCGTAATCTTTTGCTTGAAAAAATTCAAGTTTCAAGACCCCTTGTCGGTTGACCTTGGGCCTTTTCTCAGGTAGACGACCAAAAAGAAATTCCCAAAGGCATCGCTATTCCTCTTCTCGGGAGGTTTACTCCCTGGAGGAGATCGTGCACCCCTTTCTTAGAGAACACAATTTCATGTTGTTTCACTATATCCATAGCCTCCCTGCCCCCCAACCTAGTAGCCGATCAGAGATTAGGTGGTACTTGTTGTGGAATTCGGCCCTCGCAGTCCCTAGGGGGGTAACTCTCAATCAGCCCCATGTGGGCCGGTCACAGGTGGGTTCCCCTTAGTGGGGCTCAACTTTGAGCCTCTTCGGGTTATCCCAAAATTTTCCTTCTAGAAGCATTGTCCCTTTTATATCGCCCGAGCTCAGCTCGACTGTCAAGGATGGAATGCTTGACTGTAGGCCCTCAGACTCGATCGATGTTTTGCCATCGGAAGATGATAGCTATCAATCCCCGGGCTCCAAGCTACCGACCCATAGAGAGGGTCTGGTTACACCCTTAATGCAATGCGTCAGGATGAGTTTTTTTTATGGAGATTACCCTTGACGTTGCGCGTCGGGATATCATTTCGTTGTGGAGATTATCATCGAAGTTGGGCGTTGGGATATCGCTTCATTATAGAGATTACCCTCGATGTTGAGCATTGAGATACCGTTTCTTCATGGAGACCACCATCGGTATTGTGCACTAGGATAGGGTTTCTTCTTGGCGAAGGGCTAGGGACTGTACATCCCTGTCTGAGATGGGATGGAGGGTTTCTCTTTCTGCCTTGATCTGTACTAAGAGATTGGTTGGAGGGCTGCTCATCCCCTTCCGGGATGGGACGAAGGGTCGTTCTTCTCTCATATGCTGCTGAGGAGAATCATTCAAGATGCCAGAGTCGAGATGAGACTCATAAGGTCAAAACGTCATTGTTGGAGAATTATTCACGACGCCGAGAGTCGGGATGAGGATTTGGAAAACCATCCACGACTCAAGGGATCGAAATACCATTGAGGAGATTTATTCACGGCGCCAGAGTTAGGATGAGACTTACGGGGTCAGAATGGCGTTGAGGAGATTCATTCATGATGTCAGAGTCGGGGTGGGACTCGCAGGGTTAGAATACCATTGATGGAGATGGGCCAGAGGGCTGCACATTTCCATATGAGATGGGACGGAGATTGTACTTCCCCGCCATTAACAAAATTTGGAGAATGAAAAACTAGTTGAACAAAATACTTTTCCCCATTAAAAAGGTAGTTTCCTTACAAGTTTCAACAAACGGAAGTTTTTACAAGTCTATTGGAGATCTCTCTCTGGGTTAGTAGCATTTCAAGTACTCCGTGTTTCTCTTCTGTTTCAAGTTTATAGGTGCCAAGATGATGTTCTTCTTGGTGAGGGACTAGGGGCTGCACATCCCCGCCCAAGATGGGGTAGAGGGTTGTTTATCCTCGCCTCTGCTCGGCTCTTCCTCTTCTCGGCCATTCTTCTTCCCGGCCCTTCCTCTTCTCGGCCTTTTCTCGATCCCGCTTCACGACATCTCTGATGTGTGCCTCATAGAAGCTCGTACCCCTGGCTAGAGCGACAACCAAGTTTAGTGTAGGTCAGGAGCACAAATCATAAGATAATATTTGATTCCTTAGCCCGTCAATAAAAGCGTTCAAGGCCATAACATCAGGGATGCCTTCGTAGCATAGGATTTTCCTGTGGAACCGGGAAACAAAGTCTTCCAAGGTTTCAATGATTTTTTGCTGAAGGGAGAGAAGGTGAGTTAGCGTTTTAGGTCTCTTCCTGGAACAGTCAAAACGGGCCAAGAAGAGTTGTTCCAATTGAGCGAATGTTGAGATTGAAGCTGGAGTTAACTCTTGGAACTAGGTGCTGGCCATTCTAGTGAGGGTGAGAGGAAATGACTTACACCTCACCCCTACGGAGTCCGTGTGCATATCCATGAAAGCAACAAAAATGGAGAGATGATCAACGGGGTCAGTAGTACCATCATATGGAATTATTTTTGGGCTAGGGAATCTGTACGAAACCACCTCAAGCACAATATCATCGACAAAAGAAGACCTCATCTCGGAAGGGAGTTCAACGATCCCTTTGGGGCCTTGTATTTACACAAGTGCCACCTCTATCTCAACAAAGCGCCTTTCCAATGTAGCTTCTCCCCTAGGAGGTGCTGCTACATGGCGATCTTTACCCGGCGACCCCGGGAGGAAAAATATGTATAGTTAGAAGCAACTGGTTCAGCTGGATCCCGCTCTCTCACCGGTCAGCCACGTGGACGAGGCTGATTTCTCGGGATGTGACCTTCAAAATTAATCACACGATCTAATTTGTGGCAGCGATTGTCACCCGCAGCATACCAAAGAACTAGTGCCCCTTGGTCGGGAGTCGGTGGCAAGTCGCGTTCCTCTCCCTCTATGTTCCAGAAAACCGATCCCCGTTGATCTAGGGCTGGTGATAGGTGGGAAAGAATGGTGTCGAGACAAGTTTGAAATTGTAACAACTGTCATTTGAAATTATCAAGTCGCACCACTTCTACAGCTCCGGAAGGTGGTCCGGCATGGGGTCCAGTAGGTGGAGCTAATAGGCCTGCTTGATCGATGGGGAGTTTTTTTTTTTTTTTTTTTTTTTTTTTTTTTTTTTTCTGGGATGGAGACAATGGTCCTCACATCTGGTTGGTGATTTCTTGACATCCCTCCAGATGGGTTTCTATCCACCGTGTTGTTGGTGTCTCTTGGCCGCAAAGATTGACCTAACCTTGTATGCATCAAGCTCTTAACCGAGAAAAGAACAGGTGATGATGGAGGGGTTTCATAGTGCTTCCCACAGACGGTGCCAAACTATTGATGTCAAATTTTGGTTGACACCAATAGTATGGTCTGGTCAGTCCTTGGATGGAGTTGGAGGGGTCCAAAATAGAGATATTCAGTCTGTGTAGCCTCTAATCCGTGGAGAGGTTCTTGGCCGGGAAGAGGAGGGCCTGTGCTAAGAAAGGGCTCAAAAGACTCCTGGTCCGAAGAGGGAAAGACCAAAACACATTCTGGTCCTTGGGAAGATGAATCGGGGCTTGAGATGAAGCAGATCCGGGAAAGGGAATGTTGGGTTGCCTTCTGGTTTGGGAAGGGAAAAGTTGGAGATGGACAGCCACTTGTTTTCTATACATAGGGGATATCTCGAAAAGCCCCTCCGGTGTGAGAATTAGTGTACGGGGGGAAAATTTTATAATGTAATTTTCCAAGAAGAGGGAAGAGTGAGAGAGAGAGAGTAGTGAGCTTAGTTTCTCTTCTCTTTTTTGAGGAGAAGTTTTCTCATTTAGAGAGGTTTTTTCAAAGAGCCTTTCATTACCTTTGGGCAATTGTATGCCCTCCTTTATATCGGCAAGTTGGAGATTAGATTAAGGCTTAAGCAAGGGTTTAATGTCTCCTCAAAGATCACATTATGGAGGTAATTTGGCTTGTAGCCAATGGTGTCCTGCCAAGAGGCCTTTGTTTTCGCCACATTTAGGAGATATTTTGGTTGGGAAAGGGAATCATAATGAGGATGATGGATATGTTGGGGTAGTGTGTGATATTTTGGAAAATTGTGGGATATTTTGGGGGTGTTTAAGAGGTGGAGAATCGAGCCAATTGGTGAACAAACGGAGGAGAACATCAGCCTGCTGCGGCCGAGATGAATAACTTGATCCCTATCCTTCTTGGATAGCTGGAGACGGGAAGGGGAGTTATGAGAAGCTTCTTGCTCTGACCTTTCCGGATAGGCGGAGATGGGAAGAGGGGCTTTATTGAGGAGCTTGTGGAGTGCGCTCAGATGGGGAATTTGCTCCCCTACTCAGTACATTCTTCACACTTAGTCTTTATCATATTTTGAGCTTTTGTAAGGAGTTGAGGACACGTGGCGATCTCTAATTGGTTGCGTCATCATCAGTTATGATTGATAATTGTAGTATGTATGTGTGCATCCTTAATATGTTGGGTTTGATTATCTTTATATGGTTAAAGAATAAGATATTGTCCAATGATTTAAAAGGCATCTCTTTATTATGTAGGTGATTATTTGATGTCTGTGTTCCCATTGTGTTTGGCGAGGTAAAACTAAGGGTGTGCACGGGTCGGATCAAATCGGATTTGGCCGATTTACTCGGTTGATCTGAAATTTTTGAGATACCTAAAAAAATTATCGATACCAAAAAATTCAGATCGGGATTGGTTGAATCCCCGTCCACATTGGATCAAATAGTATTTCGGTTGGGTCGGATTTCGATGAGATCACAAACGAAGGAAAAGATGAGGAAGCATCATCGTTGTTGTCGATCTGAATCGATGAAGCACCATCGTTGTCATCATCGACGATCTAAAATCGATGAAGGTATGAAGCTTCGGTGAAAATAATTGAAAAGAAACAAGCTTCATCGATATGGGAAGCATCGTCACCGTCGCTGACCTGGAAGAGGCGTTGATTCTGAATCACCGTCGTCGTTGATCTGAAAAAATAAAGTGGCTAAGAAGGATGAAGGCATAAAGCAAGATTTACACTAATCGATGAAGGCATGAGGACTGAGGAGAGCTTGAGAAGAGGATCTTGAGATTCAATGAGGAGAGGCAGAAGACGAAAACTGAGGAAAAATAGAGGCGATAGCTAGGGTTCCATTCCCATAAAGTGTATTTATAGTAGAGCAAAACGATGTCATTTTAAGATCGGATCGAATCGGGTGTAATCCGATCCATATGTTGAAGACCCGCCCACCGATCCGGTATTTTTGGGCCTGAATATATTGAACCAAATGCCTCAATTAGTGTTTCTTTTCTCTACGAATCAGGCCTATTTTGGGCAGGTTCGGATCGGCCAATCGGATTTCAGGTATTTTGCACACCTTTAGGTAAAACACAAATGAAAGAAGTGCCACATAACACCCAATTAACAATACAATTATAATGTACTTAACTTAGGGTCGTCTGTTTGGTTGGAAAAAAAAATGAATAAGAAAAAAATAGGATAGAAAAAAATAATAATAAACTTGTTGGTAGAATGAAAAATGAGAGGAAAAAGAAAATAAGAAGAAAAATACACAATTTCTTAAATAATTTTTTTTCCTCATTAATATGAGAGAAAAATAAAGAAAAGTAAGGGAGAGTTTTTTGAGAGGAGTGGAAAATTACAATTATACCCATGGATAAATAAAAAATTTAATTTATTTTTGTAACATATGTAAGTAAAATAGTAAATTACATTAAAGTGAATTATTATTATTTTTCATATTTTTTTTCCTAATCAAACAATGGATCCTAACATATGAGGGTAAAATAGTAAATTATATTATGATTTTTCTTTTATAATGAATAAAAGTATTATTCTCTCATTTTTCATTTTTCTTTCTCATTTTCTTCTTTACAACCAAATGTCACGGCCTACGTACTTGAGTTATGACAGGTTCAATTTTGACCCAATCCAAGTACAAAGGAAGGCCCAACCCAAGGAGACTCTCAAGTTTCCGGAAGGTTCTAGAGAACTCTAGGGTAGCCTAGAGTAAATTGTCTTGTATATTTCTAGGTGTATATAGAGGATTTTAGACAATTCTTTAGGAGATATTTTGAAGGAAGGTTCTAGGCTTTGATTAAGGGTCGTTAGATCAAATCAATCTTGACCACCCATTCTCATGGATAAGGCCTATATAAGGGGAGAAGCTCATTTTCTCCAAACCATCCCACAAACTCTTTGAGCTTAGAATCCTTATATATTTCCTCTCTAGATATATAAAGAGATTATTTCTCCTAATTCCTTACCTTTCTCCCAATTCATTCTCTCTCTATTCAAGTCTTCCACTAGCGATAGAGTTGGTTAGGCTTACTTAGAGCTTTCAACCAGGTGGAATAATACTAAGGCCGTACGGATTCTTAGGGAAAACTTTTAGTTCGTGATAGTTGGTATCAGAACCGAACAACTATCTGGGATAGTTTAAGGGTTCGTTCTAAGGTACACAAGCCATAACCTTGGAGGTTGAAGGTTTTCAGAAGGAATGACAAAGGCTGGTTCATCTCGGATTGAAGAGAGTACCCAAGGAACAGCGCCAAATGAGGCATCGAAGTTAATCGAGGAACCAAGTGTCCAACATGGAGTTCAGGCTAGTAAAGGTAGAGATCTCCATGAGTAACACTCACTCTCAGATTGAGGATGTCCACGAGCATTTGAACGGGCTAGAGTTGGAGGTTGCCGCTATCAATGATGCCATGTGGGGTGCCTTAAATGAGTTGGGTAGTTCGTTGGTGGTACAACTTCGAGCTCTTCATGAGGAGCTCACGGGCAAGATAGCTAAGCTCTGAGACCATGTTGAAATGAAGTTTAGCAAAGTTCAAGTCAACATGGAGGAAATTCGCTCGGACGTGGCCTTGTGCAAGTGTGCGATCGCAGCAGCTACTAGCACGTCCCAAGACATGACAAGGGTTGATGTACCCAAGCCACCTAGTTACGTTGGAGCACGGAATTATCACAAGCTCGAGAATGTCCTATGGAGTCTTGAGCAATATTTTGAGGCTACGGATATAAGGGACAAGGTCACTTAAGTACGCACGACAACACAATACCTTACCGATACTGTTGCTTAGTGGTGGCGAAGACGACATGGGGACATTGAGAAAGGTATGTGTCGTATAGACTCATTTGATCAATTCAAGAAGAAGATTAAGCGACAATTTTGTCTGATGAATACAGAAGATAAAGCATGGTGGAAGCTTTGTTGACTCAAGCAGACAGATAAGATTTCGGATTACGTGAAGGAGTTGACAACATTGATCTTGGAGATCCCGAACATCTTGAACAAGGATTCCTTGTTATACTTTATAAATAGTCTACAGTCATGGGAAAAGTTAGAGCTAAAGCAACGAAGAGTGCAAGGCTTTATATCTGCAATCGTCGAGGCAGAGTCATTAGAGGATTTCAACATGCAGCCTTGCTCACCAAGCCCAAGTGATAGTGAAAGCGATGGTGATGGTACTGAGGGATTAAGTAGTGCCAACGAGGGTGATGGTATTCTGGTTAGCTTAAGGGAAAACCAGTCTCATGGCTATAAGGGTTATTTGCCAAGGCCTTCAAGAAATTAGCAAGCAACCAATCGGAACGCAAGGGTAAGTCGTTCTAAGCCATAGGTAGATTATCTTATTTGTGACAGTCAACATTGGGTACAAGACTACCCAAAAAGGAAGATTCTTAGTTCCTTGATGACGGAGTTCGAGACACGACAACAAGGTTTATGGGGGCCATGGGAAGAATTGCATGAAGGGGCGATGCATCTTATAGGCTCTATGCAACTTGAGCAAGACGAGTCGTAAAAGTCAACATCAAAGGGGATACCAACCCGATTGAGAAATCATTGAGTCAGCGGGGGCGCCAAAAGGGCATGTTACCGAAGGAAGCGTCATAAGACAATGTGGCGCAACATGAACTTCGAGCAAGGCAGAAGTCTCAGAAGATGGGAGCATCCAAGTGACATGCTCGGGATGGGGAGGTTTCAGGTAACAATGCAATAGGCAAGAGCACGGAGCCATACCAAGGCAACAAGAGAAGGAGTCATCGTGGAAGAAGGAAGAATCCACAAGGCAAGCTGAAGGAACCAAAGACTGTCGAGAACCCAAGTACCAGTGACGGATCGAATGAAATCTCCAATGTCGAGAAAGAGTCGCGACAAGGGCATCACGAAATCGAGTGGGGAAAAATGTCACGATCCAAGTACTTGAGCCCTAACAAGTCTAATTCTGACTTAGTCCAAGTACAAAAGGAAGCCCAACCCAATGAGGCTCTCCAGTTTTCAAAAAGTTTCAGAGAACTCTAGGGTAGTTTAGAGTAGTTTGTCTTGTATATTTCTAAGTGTATATAGAGTATTCTAGACAATTCTTTAGGAGAAATTTTGAAGGAATGTTCTAAGCATTGATTATGGATTGTTGGATCAAATCGATCTTGACCACCTATTCTCATGGCCAAGGCCTATATAAGGGGAGGAATTCATTTGTTCCCACAAACTCTTAGAGTTTAGAATCTTTGTATATTTCCTCTTTAGAGATATAAATAGACTATTTCTCCCAATTCCTTCTCTCTCTATTCAAGTCTTCGGCCAGCAATAGTATTGGTTAAAGTTACTTAGCGCTTCCAACCAGGTGGAATAACACTAAGGCTACATGGATTCTTTGGACTCCTACAATATATAAAGTGGACAAGTGAAATTTCAAAAATTAAGGAAAACTTGTGTATATAAAGGAAGGATAATTTTGGAATGATAATTATTTTGGATATATTTTTTTATTTATTATCTTTTTACATTTATAAATTAGACAATCATTACACTTTCTTTAGACATTATACCCTATATATCTATATAATAAATTAAGATTTTTTTAAATGTTGCTCAAAAGGGATGAAATTGATTTGAGAGAAACGATGGATCTCATTGGATTGTAGATTTTTTTTGAGAAAAATTTTCCGCCTATAAATTTAACATGTCACTTTCAAAGTGGGTGAATTTAATTACATTTTTGTACCTTTTGAATTTATTTTTTAGTTAATTTTTATTATTTAATCTTTTTCACTTATAGATTTGAAAAATCGATAAATAGTCTCTAGTCACTAGGAGTCTCTAGCGAGTTCATATTAAATAAACCTACTTTATGAATTAATTTATTTTACATTTAGCCAAATTTTATATTTTGTACCCTCTAAAATTTACATTTGTATTTTTTGATGTCAAATTTTGGCTAACAACAACGGTATGGTTTGGTCAGGGTATAATAGCTTTTTCCGTACTAAGGTGGAGTTGGAGAAGTCCTGAGTTCCGCCCTTTTTGGTCAAGTTATTCGAAAAGTCCTGAGGTGCGAAATGGGTGTCAGTCTGTTATGGGGTGAGCTCTGAGTTGGTACTTGCACAAAGACCCACCGGGATATTGCCTGTGAAGTCCCTCCAATGTGAGAGTAACAGTTTTGGGGGGGGGGGGGGGGGGGAAGGTAAAATATATGCTTTAGAGATGTAGCTGAGTATTGAGTGATGTCTTTGGGCATTGATGGCCCTTCCTTTTATAGGCGAGGAGAATGATTAGCGTCGCAAGATTAGCAGGCCTAAACTCGGATGATTACGCTAAGCTAGGCGCGTGGCCAATGTGCAAGCGAGTGGAGAGATTAGACCCGTGGATCTAGGCTTTTTGGCCCTTTGAGGAGAAGTCTATGGGTTGACCATGTACGGATGCAAAGAGGCGGCCCAACCCATGGCACTTAGGAGATTTCTCTTCATTCTTTTGGAGTTAGAGGGGGGTTTCCCCAGCTCAGCTTGGCATTCGGAGTCGGGCAAGGGTGTTTCACCCACGAGTTTGCTGGATGCAGTTGCCGACTTGTGGAGTGCCGGCTTGGGAAGGACCGAGGTAAGGAAAGGCGTCCTCAGCCCGGTAGGGAAATTCTACCAGGCAATACTCGTGGTCCTTTTTTCGGTCGTGACCGATCAGAGCTGAGTTTAATCCTCTAACAGGTGGGATCTTCAAGTCTTGCTCTTGGTAAATTGGATTCCACTTGGGGCTTTTGTACATGTGATGACCTTTTATAGGAGATGTTTGGAATGGCCGAATTTCACACTCAGTATTTAATTGAACAACTAGTTTATTAATTACTATCATTTTGTACTTATACGTAGTGTTTTTAGTCACCAAAAATTTCTTTAATATAAACGTCATAGGAATCACCTCGATTAATTCCCTTCTTGAATGATTTTGAAGATGCACTCTACCACATTAGCTTGATGTATTCAAGATTAAATTCAAAATTTAATTCCTAAAGCGCTTCTCAAAATAATCGAACCCTGATTAATAAGAAAATGAGATACTTCTCATTATCAATTAGAGTAACATATGAAATTTTAATAAATAAAGGCACAATAACTAATAAAAAATTGTTAATAAAGTGTATATATATATTTTAAAAGTTACAAGATATAATTTAACATAATCGTTTTTGGAGGGTAAAATTTTGGGGCATGTACCATTTACTCCCAAAATACAAAAGAAATTACCGATTATTCCCATCACTTTTTTTTTTTCCACCAATAACTCCTTTTGTCCTTTTCTGACCAAAATACTCCTGATGTGGATGTTGAATGTAACATTCAACAACTGTGGGTGTTGAATGTAACATCAATTTTTTTTTTTTTAATATGATGTTATATTTTCTGACCAATATACCCCTCATGTGAATGTTGAATGTTACATCAATTGTATTTCTTTTTTTTTTTTTCTTCTTCTTTTTTTTTTTTTTTTTTTTTTAATGTTATATTTTTCTTACCAAAATACCCATCATGTGGATGTTGAATGTAACATTAATTGTTTATATATATATATATATATATATATATATATATATATATATATTTATTTCTAACCAATATACCTTTCATGTGGATATTGAATGTAACATCAATTATGTTTTTTTTTTTTTTTTTAATAATATCTTTTTCTAGCCAAAATACCCCTCATGTGGATATTGAATGTAACATCAATTGTTCTCATATTTTTATGAATCGTATTATACATGGATGTTATATTCAACACTTGTGGATGTTGAATATAACATCAATTGTTCTTTTATTTTATGTATCCACAATTAAAACCATATGATGTTATATTCAATACATGTGAGTGTTGAATGTAACATCAACTGTCACAAATAAACTGCAAATTGCAGGGTGCAAAGTGTAAAAAATGCAAAAAGTGAAAATATCTTGCTAGTTGTCACGCATTCCAGCTTAAAACACCATTTCCTAATCCAAAACACCATTGCAGTGTTCCATATCATCACTCTCTACAAATACTGACGACGAATGACGTCTCATTTCATAGATCTATCACCCCTTCTCTCATTTCGCTCAACAATAAGTCGCTTATCATAAATCTGGGCACTGACGGTGACGAACGGTGTCGCATGAACCATCAACGGCCCAAACCATGCGCACCAGTTTGAAACGGCGATGATCGACATACAAGAATCGAACAACGCAGCAGAAGGCGAAGAACGACGATTGAAAGTCGAACAATGCAGCACAACTTGGTGATCGACGAACGAACTGCGAACGACGAAGCAAAAGGTGGCGAACGATGGGTATAGTCAGTGTGAGTCCGCCACCATTCTCATAAAAGAAACTCACAGGAGGACATTTCGGTAATCTTGTTGCCGGCTGTTTTTGGAAATAGGACTAATCGGTGCAAGAAATATTGGCGATGGGAGTAAGCGGTGCAAGAAAAAATGAATGGGAGTAGGCGGTAAATTGTTTTCTTTTTTGAGAGTATACGGTAATTTTCCCATAAATTTATGGGGTTGCGGTTTGAGTCAACTCATCTCCTTACACAATCTAATATTTTGTAGTTAAAAAAATAAATATATTTTTTATTATTTTTCAATACTCCTATATTTTTTTTATATAGAAAAATACTTGTTTTCTCTTTACTTTGGAAAAAACAAAATATTTACCCTCCCCAAGCCTTCCTGGGAGTTTTGCCAATTTGGTCTTGATGATGGCCAAGACGAACAAGAACCGCGGATATATGGCTCAAAGGAACTCAAGAACTATCATGGATCTGTACCACGCAGATCCCAACAGATTTGTACTGTATAGATTTGTTGCAAATCTGTTTATTACAAATCTTGATGTCGATCTGTTTCAATCTGGCGATTTGGGAGAGGGTATAGGTGGGGCAGATTGTAGGAGGAGACGAAAGAAAAGAAGAAGAGAGAAAGGAGTTGTTCACGTAATAAATATTTTTAAAAAAAAATTATTGAAAGAATATTAATTTCAACTTATTTACGGGAGTGATGCATTTCGGCGTTAGGAACGCCAAGATTAGATCCCGGCGTTTCGAATGCCGAAATTATTGTTATATTTTTTTTATTTTTTTTATCCCGGCCTTATGAAGGCCGGGATCAAATTTTTATTTTTATTTTGTTTTTTAAATTTGTTGATCCCAGCCCTGTGAAGGCCAGGATCACACAAATATATATATATATATATTTTTTTTTTTTTGGCCCAATTTTTTTAAAAAATTTTCGGCAACTTTGAGTTGATTAACGGTAATCTATCGATATTTTAAATAAATCTAATTTTTTTTGTGTATAAATTACGTTCAAAACACTCCATAATATTTTTTACAACACTAAAAACGGATAAATGAATGAATTTTAAAAAATCGCCAAAGTTGACTAGAGAGCTGTTTCGATAATGGTAGAATTTTTTTTGGTAATTTAGAATTAACAAAAAATTACATGTCCGTAACAGAAATGAACCAATTTTTTTATATATAAACTTTGTTGATAACACTACATAACAAAACTTAGAACACTAAAAACAGACAAGTTGATGAATTTTAAATAATCATCAAAGTTGACCAGATGAATTGTTTCGATGACGATGCAGTTTTTTTGAAACACCAAGCAGCTTGTTGAGACAATGCTCTACTATTCAAACACCGGTTATTTTAGTTTCGAAATTTTTCAAAATGGTTTCAACCGAACCAAAAGTATCCGAATTAATTATTATTATTATTATTATTTTTCTAGGGGTTTGGAAGTCAAAACAACCAATTTTAACCCAAAAAAAAACAGTTTTCATCCCCCAAAATGAGCCTAAACTAGTGCAACCTAAAGTATAACAAAACCAAACAAAATGTCGGGAATCAATGTCAATCCAATTGATCAGGTCTGGGAGACTATATTTTACAATGCCAAGCAGCTCGTCGAGATAATGTTGCACTGTTCAAATACTTGTTATTTCAGTTTCAAAAGTTTCTGAAATGGTTTCAACCGAATCAAACCTAACCGAATTAATTATTATTATCTTTCCAAGGGTTTGGAAGCCAAAATAGCCCAATTTTAACAGAAAAAAAAACAATTTTCATGCCCAAAAAATTGGCCTAAACTAGTACAACCTAAAATATAACAAAACCAAACAGAATATTGGGAATCGGTTTCAATCCAATTGATCAAATCTCGGAGACCGAATTTTACAATGCCAAGCAACTCGTCAAGATAACGCTCTACTATTCAAATACTGGTTATTTCAATTTCAAAAGTTTCCGAAATGGTTTTAACTGAACCAAACCCAGGTGAATTACTTATTATTATTTTTTCCAGGGGTTTGGATGCCAAGACACTTTTCATCTCAAAAAATTGGCCTAAACTAGCGCAATTTTAATTAGGACTGCTTACCAAATGGGTGCTCTAACCAACTTAGCTATGAAAGCTTTTGTGCTTAGCACTCCTAATTTTAAATAAGCAATGAAAAACATATTGAAGGCCACAGAATGGGTGGGGGGAAGATCATGTGAAGGTTGTTATATAGATATGTTGGTCAGTCTTGAAAAGGACTGGAGACTGAGGACGTTACTCGAGTTCTCTACGTAATAAATATTATTCAAAAAAAAATACTGAAACAACCAGTGTCTGGACTTATTTACGACATGCGAGCATCCCGGTCTTTGGAACGCCTACGACAGGCTCTGGCAGTAGCTAGTTCTGAAGATAAAAATAGGAAAAAAAATATAGTTACGGCATCGCCGGTTTGGACATGCTTCATTTGGATATCTCAAAAGGCTTTTTCCCAGTTTATTTACAAGAGTCGATGTCTCTAGTTTTCACTGTGAGACTTGTGAACATGCAAAGAGTCATCGTGCTTCATTTCCATTACAGTTGAATAAAAGTCCACTTCCGTTCATGATTATTCATTCTGACGTTTGGGGTCCGTCGAAGGTCAACACTTTGGGAGAAGCAAGTTGGTTTGTAATGTTTATTGATGAATGTATCAGGATGACATGGCTTTGCTTGATGAAGTCTAAAAGTGAAGTGAACTCATTATTCCAAAAGTTTCATAAAAGAATTTAAACTCAGTACAATAGAAAGATTCAAGTTCTTCGTAGTGACAATGGTGGAGAATATAAGAGTACTGAATTTCAACATTATTTGGAAGCACAAGGAATGGTCCATCAGACAACTTTCTCCACCAGATCTCAACAAAATGGGGTGGCCGAGGAAAAAAATCGACACTTGTTGGAGGTTGTTCGAGCTTTGTTAATTGAAGCCCATATGTCATTGTCTTATTGGGGAGAAGCTTTAACTTCAGCAGCTTATTTAATTAATCGGATACCTTCTAGCACCCTCAATTTCAAAACACCATTCCAAGCTCTAATGTCACACCCCACCCCGGACACCTTTCATCGTGGGGCCGGCGTGATATCGACACGACCCCAACTTATCCTCAAACCCACTAGTAAATGACAAGGCGCATACAAAAATATACCACCGCAAATTCAAACCATATACAACATCTCTGACTGGGGACACACCTGTCCCTGAATTAAAATAACAAGAAAGGTATAACAACAATGAAGCTCTCCCATGTTTGCCTCAGATGTCGTTTCTCCCAAAATAATCTCATACTACACCATCACCGGACTCTACCTAGTGCCACTAGGAGACCGACTCCTAGTTGTTGTACCTGCGAATGTACTGTCTTCTTAGTAAAACATTTTTAAAATATTAATACGTTCTAAATATTTCCACAATTAAATATGGATCAAGCATAAGTATATAAGCAATGAAAATAAAGCGATATAGATAAGTTCCATCCAAATCCATCTAGTATAAAATCATACCAATCACCATAATAAATAATATCAAATCAACCAATATACGTAAAACACCACATCTCAAGCACACATCTCAAACACATACCTCCAACACACACACACTGGCCAGCCCTAGTGATCGTTTTAACCTCACGATCAGGAGTTTGCAACGGTACCGTACCATCCGTAGGATATGCCTTCCTACGAACACCCATCACTCCGCCAAAGCGGATAATCACTGCGCAGTATAAACGTCTAACATCATTCTGCCGAAGCAGATAAACATCACTCCGCCGAAGCGGATAACATCACTCGGCTGAAGCGGATCACATCACTTCGCCGAAGCGGATAACCTCACTCTACTGAAATAGATAAACACTATGGCATCGTTAAATCAAACACAGCGTCATCGAATCACAACTCCATAAAAATCGTCTAGTCAACCTCGTCAAGTCACCACATCTATCTCTTTTCCTCAAACCAACTTTTAAATCTAAAAATCATATTTCACACTTTCTTTTAAAGAAAACGTCTGATTTTATCAAAACCACTTTTCCACCTTTTTTTTTTAAAAACCATGCACTTTTAGAAAAACACATGCTTTCTATTTTCTTTTAAAAACACCGTCTGATTTCACCAAATCCAACAAAAATTCATTTTCAACTTCATTTAAAAAACCACCAAAATCTTCCGGAAATCCAGTTTACCAACTCACCCAAATCCTGCTTGATCCATATCATTTATAAATTCCAACAGTTTGAGTAAATACATATTTCATCATTTATATACATAGAAAAATAGTTTGGCAAGAAGACAGTACACTCACCTGATTATCCGTTTTCAAAGACTTTAACCACCTATTATCTACCGGTACTCCGATGCCTGCGAACCTAATAGTGACATGGTCTAAATTAATATTTTATGTAAAAACAATACCTAACCATGAAATGCAGGCCCTAATTCCCGTGATATTTTATTCCCCATATTTTATTATGAAATATTACTATTCAACTAATGTTACTCCGTTACAATTTATTATATCAAATTTATTCATGTGAACGGTCTCACTATTTCCTATCGCCATTCCAATTTAAACAATTTAATGCATGTTTTAAAGAAGTTCGAAATTCTACCTTTCCCGGATTTTCCAATGGCCGCGAGATTGAGTCTTTATTTCTATTGGGTGGCTTGTGCAAATTTTCCTTTTCCTCTTCTCTTTTTTTTTTTTTTTTTTTTTCCTTTTTCTGTTTTTGCTGTCTCGCCACCGCCGCCGAGATCCTGCCGCCAACCACACTCACCGATCACACGCCCACACCACCCACGAAGACAAAACACCCACGACGCCTGAACAGAACACACCGCCGACCTTCACTGCCGGCGACCAACCTCTCTCTCTTTCCTCTGTTTCTGCTTCTGTTTCGTCTCAGCCGACCAACGACGGCACAACACCCACGCTCCTCACATCCTTCTTACCGGCGACGACACGCAACAACACCCACACACCCCTGATCACGTACCCACAACAAAATACTCATACACAACCGAGATACACACACACACAAGCACAGGAGCAGAACACACACACACACAATGTCCGAAACATACACACACACACTCGTTTGGACAAAACCGCACCTCCGATCGAATCAAACCAACGAACCCCTCCCAACGTTGACGATCACCGTCAAACGATCAGAAAACGCACACACCCACGCCGGAACAGCGCTGTTGCTCCGAACCCATCACCGCCTGCCAACCTTTCTTTCTCTCTCTCTCTAAAATTTGGTATTTTCGGTTTTCCTCACTTTTTGAGGTTTTTTCTTTGTCCAGATCTTAATTCGGATGCATATATATATGCATGAATTGGGTGGATCGATTTAATCCCGGCTCGCCACGTCAATCGGCTCTCGATCCTTCTTCCTCCCTTCTCTTTTTTTTTTTTTTTTTTTTTTTTTTTTTTTTTCTGTTTTCCGTTTGATCGCAGTATATGGTGTATATATGTATATATAATTCTTTTCTCTAATTACATTATCTTCCCCCAGATTTCCTTTACATTAAGAATTACACCCCAATTTAAATTTTGATATATATATATATATATATATATATATATATATATATATATATATATATTAAATTACGAATTGACCCCTTTAAAATTTTAAATCAAATAATAAATTAGACCATCCACTCCGTTATTTTCAAAATGTTATGAAATATGACTTAAATCAAGAATCAGGGTCTTACAACCCTTCCCCCTTAAAAGAACTTTCGTCCCGAAATTTCCGTCAAAACAATAGGGATTAAAATTTTGGTCAAACCAATAATATTTCGGGTTTGCACTGCATGGTCATATTAGTCACACTTATTTAGTAATCGTTAATTTACCTTCACACATCGCAACATTTTTATTTGCAGTAACTCACCCTATATCTAATAACCGGCAAATAGGGTGTACCTAGCACCACCGATCAACTATCAGAAAGAAAAGAAAAATCTCATGTTTCTCCATGTTTCCGCTGCGCTACTCAGATAACAATATAGTTTGAATACACCATTTTAATCATAGTAGATTGGGTTTATCTTATTTCGACAATAATAAATTTATTTATTTATTTTCCTAACCAACATGTATTTATTCCATCCAGTCAACCGATTCACAACCATATTCCATCTAATATTTTAACCAACAAGTTCACAATCAATATCGTAAGCGACCATATTCATATCAAAATTTTCAACACTCTTGTATACGTTTATTAAAAATCATCACAATCTAACTTTAGATAATAAATTTCCCGCAATATGTCAAACGGATCATCTATAGGAATTTCCTTCATGCCTCCATATTTAATCAAGCCCCTGACAAGGCCACGCGTTTCAATTCTATTTCAATTTACCTAATCATGCTTCAAACATATATCCACATATAAATATGAATTGAAAGACATAGATATATCTCAATTACAAAAATTCGATACATCACAAAAGTCAATAGTTACTGACTGTAAACTATTATACCTTTTATGAAATTTCAGTGACCTCCCATGAGCTGGCTCCACCTAAAGTTAGTAAGGGTTCAATACATCTAATTCCGTTCTCCTATCTTACTTCGGTCGATTTGATTGGAGTCTTGTATCCTTTTCATATAGAGCTTTACACGATGCTACCTTGGTCATCAAAAAGGTATTTATTATTTTAAACACATTCCATTAGCGCCACCTAATCCTCCTTACTACCCGAAGATCCCTCAAATGCAACTCTTCAATATATCTTTCACTATCTGAATCGTACTTCTCGATTGACCGTTTATCCACAAATAAGACGAGGTACCAACTTTCAATTTGGCACCTTAAGGAGTATGAAAATTCATCCAGAACATCAAAATAAATATCCGCTCCTGGTACTACTGTTTCTCCAATAGAGAAATATTACCTGGAATTAGCTACCCAACTTTCTATATTTACAACATGTCGATTTTACGACTGTATTTATTACATATAAAACTCACATTTTAAGATATCACCATTCAATACTGCATTTCGAATTCCTCCGCGGACTGTTCATACAACAGTGACTTAATTTGTTTTAATAAAAATTATCTTCCAATTACAGTTCGGCAGCAACACTTACTCATTAACAATTCAATTTATCCAAGAGCAACTATCAGTTATCGAACGAATAAGTCACACCAGCATCTTATTCCAACTTTATTCGACACTTATATTGAACCGGTGCCTCATGCAACTAAACAATCCCATCAATGCACACTTAACATACGAATTAAGACTCACATTTTCATTCTGAAATAGGTAAAGGCTACAATGACCCTCCTTGGATAATAATGTTCGACCTTAATTTTTTCTAACTTACAAGTCACCTAACACCAAATTCCGCGATTTTTCATTCTCCTCCAAACTACCCATAATGCTCCAGCAATTTCGATACAGTTTGATATCACCGAGGTGCATTGTGTATATTGAACTACGTACTTCTTTAAGGTTTCTTTCGTCAAATAAGTATTATTAGGAATACACAGTCTATTTTTAATCATTAAGACTTCATCATTATTTCTGACACGATCGTCAGCTCTACGACCTCCTCCTATTTTATCTCTAATCTTTCTCAACTGGACCCCTATACTTCTACAACACATTTAATCAATGTCGATTTCCAAAATCAGAGTATCAAACAGCGTTTTCCATTTGACCAACTGTCCACTACCCTCATAAGGTCACTCAGCGCATAATTTAGTGTGAACAACCCGAATGTACACAACCCAACTTACCAATTTTCGACTTAAAGCATTGGCTCTGACTTTTGTCTTTCCTGAAAATTAATGGAGGGTGCAACTGTAGTTTTTGATAAATTTTATTTAACGCCTCAACCTCAGATTTAATTCCTTTTTGAGTAAGCAACTATTCCCAGCTCTGGTGGTCGGTGTATATCCCACAAATCTCGTCATACAAGTAAAATCACTAGAACATCAAACCAACTACAATAATTGCCATTTCCAAAAGTTCTGAGCTCCAGGTACACTTTTCGGCCCTTCTCATTAAACCATAGCTTCAGCTTCCTTTGGATTCACGTAAATACTATTTTTCAAGATCACATGTCCCAAATCTACCACTTGATCTTACCAAACTCACATTTACTGCACTTGGCATTCCATTACTTTTCTCGCATCTTCAGCAACACAATCTGGAGATGTTCTACAAGCTCTTCTCTACTCTTGACCGGATCACCGTTTTCACCACGTCACAGTCCTTGACCTCCAACTGATAATATCCTACTCAAAATCTAACATTCTGATCTTTCGCAGTTGATTAAAGTAATCATCAATTTTAATCGATGAGTTACCAACACTGGGTCTTCATGGAGAGAAACACCAGCTCTGAGTTAATCATGAGTTAACAGTCTAATTTATTGTAACGACCCCGTTTCCCAGGGCCGTTACACGGCTTCTCCTATAGTGACTTCCTACACCTAAAACTAACTCACTCGAATTCCCCATACTCAATAAATTGTAATTACGAACTGAGTGCAATCACTCTTCTACTTCAAATTACTCCACTCATCCATTTATTTATTTATTTATTTATTATTATTATTATTATTATTATTATTATTATTATTATTATTATTATTATTATTATTATTATTATTATTATTATTTTGTTTTTACACAACGGTGATCAACTTTAAAGTTCCAAGGTTAAAATTAAAATCCCAATTTCCCACATTTTATCAACACGATTATATTTAGTCAACTTATTAAGTCGAACGTTTAATTCTTTAAACTTATGGAACCTATTTTACAACAGCTATGATTATTATTCATGCTTACTGACACCTCGACAATTCCTTTCCCTAGCTACTACAATATCCACTGCCTAAACTGGTTCTGACTAGTGCCTAGCACCTGCGTAAAGTATTTTGTTATCCTTTCTAATCTCCTGAGCCAACTATCACATTGCCCCGAGTAATAATTACATCTTTTCCCAAAATACAAACTTTGATTTATCCCAGATTGGAAAAGTAACTTCGTTTTGGAACAATCCACCAACAACTCTATGAACTATATTTATACGCACCTACTATTATCACAAACCCACAATTCTCGGCTACTTTCTATAGATCAATCTCTATTACTTCTGTTATGTTTTCTGGTTCCACAGATTGTTACTCTGTCTACCCATCAACTTAGAACGTACCACCAAGTTAAATTCCTTTTTTTTTTATTTTTATATCGCCACGGTTTTCTCACATCCTTATTTTCAACTAATACGAACTCTCTTTTTGTTTCCACAATTTGGTTTTCATAATCTGACTTAAATGTGTTCTGCTATACTATCGAGTATTTTAATAACTAACATATTAACTGCTACTAATAGTTCTCAACATCAAAGAATACGCATATGGTTGTTTCTTATAGTACTCCCACAATCGCGATCCACACATTACCACTATTATCAACATAGCATCCCTCGAATCCGTCGTTTGGCAATATCACCATTTTGTCGCATCACTACTTGCTTACAAGACAACCAACCATGCATGATGTCCATGCACCAACTAATGTAATGGAATAACTAACATTCACGTACTGAACTTACCTATAGACACCCTATCTCATGTCCCCTACTGACTAGACGACTGGCACGTCCTCCTATCTTATGGTCTTCTACTGACACAACCCCCGACAAGTCTACAGAACCTATAACCTAGGCTCTGATACCAAAATTGTCACACCCCACCCCGGACACCCTTCACCGTGGGGCCGGCGTGACGTCGACAGGACCCCAACTTACCCTCAAACCCACTAGTAAATGACAAAGCGCATACAAAAATATACCACCGCAAATTCAGACCATATACAACATCTCTGACTGGGGACACACCTGTCCCTGAATTAAAATAACAAGAAAGGTATAACAACAATGACGATCTCCCAGGTTCGCCTCAGATGTCATTTCTCTCAAAATAATACTATACTACACCATCGTCGGACTCTACCTAGTGCCAGTAAGGGACCGACTCCTAGCTGTTGTACCTGCGAGTGTACTGTCTTCTTAGTAAAACATTTTTAAAATATTAATAAGTTCTAAATATTTTCACAATTAAATATGGATCAAGCATAAGTATATAAGCAATGAAAATAAAGCGATATAGATAAGTTCCATCCAAATCCATCTAGTATAAAATCATACCAATCACCATAATAAATAATATCAAATCAACCAATATACGTAAAACACCACATCTCAAGCACATATCTCAAACACACACCTCCAACACACATACACTGGCCAGCCCTAGTGATCGTTTTAACCTCACGATCGGGAGTTTGCAACGGTACCGTACCATCCGTAGGATACGCCTTCCTACGAACACCCATCACTCCGCCAAAGCGGATAATCACTGCGCAGTATAAACGTCTAACATCATTCTGCCGAAGCAGATAAACATCACTCCGCCGAAGCGGATAACATCACTCGGCTGAAGCAGATCACATCATTTCGCCGAAACGGATAACCTCACTCTACCGAAACAGATAAACACTATGGCATCGTTAAATCAAACACAGCGTCATCGAATCACAACTCAATACATATCGTCTAGTCAACCTCGTCAAGTCACCACGTCTATCTCTTTTCCTCAAACCAACTTTTAAATCTAAAAATCATATTTCACACTTTCTTTTAAAGAAAACGTCTGATTTTATCAAAACCACTTTTTCACCTTTTTTTTTTTTTTTTTAAAACCAGGCATTTTTAGAAAAACACATACTTTCTATTTTCTTTTAAAAACACCGTCTGATTTCACCAAATCCAACAAAAATTCATTTTAAATTTCATTTCGAAAACCACCAAAATCTTCCGGAAATCCAGTTTACCAACTTACTCAAATCCTGCTTGATCCATATTATTTATAAATTCCTACAGTTTGAGTAAATACATATTTCATCATACATATACATAGAAAAATAGTTTGGCAAGAAGACAGTACACTCACCTGATTATCCGTTTTCAAAGACTTTAACCACATATTCTCTACCGGTACTCCGATGCCTGCAAACCTAATAGTGACAGGGTCTAAATTAATATTTTATGTAAAAAAAATACCTAACCATGAAATGCAGGCTCTAATTCCCGTGATCTTTTATTCCCCGTATTTTATTATGAAATATTACTATTCAACTAATATTACTCCGTTACAATTTATTATATCAAATTTATTCATGTGAACGGTCTCACTATTTCCGATCGCCATTCCAATTCAAACAATTTAATGCATGTTTTAAGGAAGTTCGAAATTCTACCTTTCCCGGATTTTCCAATGGCCGCGAGATTGAGTTTTTATTTCTATTAGGTGGCTTGTGCAAATTTTCCTTTTCCTCTTCTCCTTTTTTTTTTTTTTTTTTTTTTTTTTTTTCCTTTTTCTGTTTTTGCTGTCTCGCCGCCACCGACGAGATCCTGCCGCCAACCACACTCACCAATCACACGCCCACACCACCCACGAAGACAAAACACCCACGACGCCTGAACATAACACACCGCCGACCTTCACTGTCGGCGACCAACCTCTCTCTCTTTCATCTATTTCTGATTCTGTTTCGTCTCAGCCAACCAACGATGGCACAACACCCACGCTCCTCACATCCATCTTACCGGCGGCGACACGCAACAACACCAACACACCCCTGATCATGTACCCACAACTAAATACTCATACACAACCGAGATACACACACACGCAAGCACAGGAGTAGAACACACACACACACAATGTCCGAAAAACACACACACACACACACACACACACTCGTTTGGACAAAACCGCACCTCTGACCGAATCAAACCAACAAACCCCTCCCAACGTTGACGATCACCGTCAAACGATCCGAAAATGCACACACCCACACCAGAACAGCGCCGTTGCTCTGAACCCATCACCGCCGACCAACCTTTCTTTCTTTCTCTCTCTCTGGAATTTGGTGTTTTCGGTTTTCCTCACTTTTTGAGGTTTTTTCTTTGTCCAGATCTTAATTCGGATGCATATATATATGCATGAATTGGGTGGATCCATTTAATCCCGGCTCGCCACGTCGATCGGCTCTCGATCCTTCTTCCTTTTTTTTTTTTTTTTTTTTTTTCTGTTTTCCATTTGATCGCAGGATATATATATATATATATATATATATATATATATATATATATATATATATATATATATATATATATATATATTTTAAATTACGAATTGACCCCTTTAAAATTTTAAATCAAATAATAAATTACACCATCCACCCCGTTATTTTCGAAATGTTATGAAATATGACTTAAATCAAGAATCAGGGTCTCACATCTAAATGATGGGATTATGGCTCCAATTGTCTCAAGTTTACCTCCTCATGTATTTGAATGTATGGTGTTTGTACATCTACATAAGTATCAACGCACCAAGTTAACCCCTCAAGCATTGAAATGTGTTTTTGTTGGGTACGCTACTCATCAAAAATGATTTCGGTGTTATCATTCTCCAACACACCGATTATTTATCACGATGGATGTTGTTTTCCATGAAGATACAATGTACTTCTCCGAACCTGAATTTCAGGAGGAGTACCAAAAGGAAATTCAAAGTCTAGATTATGATAATCAAGATGGGGGCAACTTGGAGATAACTGATATGACATTGGATTCCAGTGGTGATGACTCGCAAACTGGAGTAAATAAAGAATTGGGTGAATTAGAGATAAAGGGTATGAGATTAGATCAAAAGAGTGATGAACAACAAATAATTGAAAAGATTGATCATTCTCCAACTCAACCAAAAACCGAGGTTCTAGAAAATGTAGCTCTATCCCCGGTTAATATATTACACCAATCGTTTACTGAAGATGTTCAAAAGCCACACAAGAGACAGTTACCACAACTCTACACAAGAGATATTCCTAAATCCACATATGAACCTGAGTTCTCTAGTAAAGTAAAATATCCCATGAGTCATTATGTGTCCAATCATTGTTTGTCAGAATCAAATATATCATTTGTGAATCAATTATCTGTTGTATCTATTTCTAACAATGTGCAGGAAACCTTATCTGATTCCAGGTGGAAAGCAACTATAAACGAGAAGATGAAATTTTTGCAAAAGAATGAAATATGGGAACTAGTTGATCCTCCACCAGGAAAGAAATTAGTTGGATGTCGATGGATCTATACCGTGAAGTATAAGGCTGATAGCACAATTGAGCGCCTTAAAGCAAGACTGGTAGCAAAAGGATACACTCAAACCTACAAGATTGACTACACAGAAACATTTGCCCCTGTAGCCAAAATCAACACAGTTCGTGTTCTGTTGTCCTTAGCTGCCAACTTGGATTGAACCTTACGACAATTTGATGTGAAGAATGCTTTTTGCATGGTGAACTATCTGAAGAAGTCTACATGGATCTCCCACCAAGATGTATGATACCGGAAAAACACAGGCAAAAAGTTTGCAGACTAAAAAAATTATTGTATGGGTTGAAGCAGTCTCCTAGAGTATGATTTAGAAGATTTACAAAATCTATGATAACCTTTGGCTATCATCAAAGCAACTCAAATCATACTCTTTCCCTCAAAAGAATGCAAGGTAAGATAATTGCACTCATTATATATGTGGATGATATGGTGGGAATGATCCTAATGAAAGGCAAGCCTTACAAGATTACTTGTCAAAAGAATTTGAAATGAAAGATCTAGATCCTCTAAAATATTTCCTCGGGATTGAAATATCCCGATCTAACAAAGGGATAGTTCTATTTCAAAGAAAATATACACTAGATCTATTGCGAGAGACTGGTATATCAGCATGTCAACCAGTTGATACACCAGTAGAAGAATGTTTAAAGTTAAGTGTTGAGCCCAACTAGGTACCAGTTGACAAAGGAAGATACCAAAAACTTGTAGGGAGATTGTTGTACTTATCTCATACTAGGACAGATCTGATTTATGCCTTGAGTATTGTCATTCAGTTTATACATAATCCTAGAGAGCAATATATATGAATGCAGTTATTCGCATTTTAAGGTACCTAAAGTCTACTACAGGAAAATGAATATTATTCTCTAAAAACGGAGACCATCGAAGTATAGAAGCCTATACCGATACTGATTGGGCTGGTGATATGGGTGACAGACGGTCTACTTTTAGATACTTTACATTTATAGGATGTAATCTTGTGACATGGAAAAGCAAGAAGCAAAATATTGTTGCTCGCTCAAGTGCAGAAACTGAATTCAGAGATTTGGCAAATGTACTTTAATAGACATTATGGCTGAGACTCTTTTTACAAGATCTAGGTTATCTATCTGAGCAACCGATCCAATTGTTTTGTGACAATAAAATAGCATGTGACATCGCACATAATCCAGTTTAACATGACCGTACAAAGCACGTCGAGGTCGACAGGTTTTTCATTAAGGAAAAATTGGATGGAAAAATTGTGGAATTGCCTAAGATTCGATCATGAAATCAATTGGTTGACATCCTTACCAAAGCTGTCTCAAATCAGGTATTCTTAAAGTTTTTGGACAAGTTAGGCATGTGGGACATCTATGCACCAACTTGAGGGGGAGTGTTGAATAATTCTACCTTCCTAATTTAGAGTAATTCTATTTTTCTATTTTAGATATTTAATTAAGATTGTAATTGAGATAATTGAAAATATGATAGTTTAATTCTAGAGTTTTATATCTAAAATTAAGTTATATATATACCTGTTGTATGAATGAAAATGGTGCAATTCAAGTAAGAAGTCGACGTTACTCGTGAATGTTATGCATACGTGTGATGGTGCGTTGTTGGGTCTATTCACTCTCTTGAACTCCAACTGTGGTGAACGTATAGGTGGTAATCTGTCTGTCATAACTAAAATAATCCTTTAAACGAAAACAAAAGATACCGCACCTTTTTGTGGTGATCTAATAATTGTCTATTAATAAATGAATCAATAAAATAATCAGCTACATAATAAAGAGATGCCTTTTCAAATCATTGGACAATATCTTATTCTTTAACCACGTAAACATAATCAAACCCAACCAATTAAGGATGCACACACACACTACAATTATCAATCATAGCTAATTGCATAATTATTGTTATCATTTACTCACAAGTTCTCAGTGGTTCCGTTTCACCATTTTATAATATAAATATATAATATGTGTTCCATGTTTGGCGAAAATAAAACACAAAACAAATGGGGACACACCAAGTACTATTTTGCTTTGCAAAGTACCGATCCAGTTTTTTTTTTTTTTTTTTTTTTTTTTTTTTTTTTTTTTTTTTTTTTTTGTACCAGCAACTCTTTTTTGTATTTTTCTGATCAAAATACTCTCTTTCAATGAGAATGTAACTTTCCAAAACTTGTAAACTAATCTGTTTGGGATTTCCATTTTTATGGAGCATTCAACTGCATTTATCATGCGCTCAAAATAAACCTGCAAATCTGAAGCCTAAAAATCACGAAAGCTAACATCAAAACACACGGATTTTTAAGTAATTTTTGATATTGTAAAATTAATATTTTTACAATATATTAATCAGTAAAATATCTCCTTTTCTTTTTCTTTTTTTTTTTTTTTTTTTTTTTACGATGCTAATCATATTATTGGACATATAAATTATATTATGCGTAGATGTTACATGTAACATTCAAAGTCAATGTTGAATGTAACATCCAAAAAAACAATCAATTATACTTTTTTTTTATCTAATATTGCGATACATTTGATTATTCTCCTTGTACCGTCTCTTTCAAACGTGGCCTTTTGTGTGATCATGTTGAATATAACCTGGTCCTTTGTTAAAAAAATATCTTCTATGCTTGCCCAAACAAGGTGGCTTGTGTGTTTATTTCATCAAAACATATTTTCAGCAGATGTTTCATGTGACATCTAGAGTTAATGACTACACATAAGGCACCGATTGAACCGAACTATTTCAAATTTCAAATTTCAATGTGTTCGTTGAATATAACATTATCTAATATTGCCAAAATTCAAATTTCAATGTGCATGTTGAATGTAACACCGTCTAATCCTACTAAGATTTAAAAACACTATGCGTGTAAATGTTACATTGTCTAATGTTCTAAAAAATTCATGTCTTGAATGTAACATCATCTAATTGCACTCAAGTAAAATGCAAGCTACAAAGTGCAAAGTGTAAATATTGAAATCTTGAAGGCACTATTGCAAGCTGGAATGCACTATTGCAAAGGGTCGTCATTACTCTCCGAAGGTTTCCACTACATCGATGGAGGGATGGTGGTTTTTCTAGCGGTTTGGGCTCTTTGGTCCTTCGTTAGCCCTAGCCCCAGCTTTTCGACCGTAGTTGGTGAAGTGAAATCGTCGGTTTGGACGAAATTCGTCTCCTCTAACGATTGCAACTCCGGCGAGCATGGTTTTAGCTTGCGGTACGACCCGCCCAACCCGACATTCTACGATGAACCGATACTCAGCAACACTACCGAGAAGCCGATCGAGAACTGGGACGAGAAGAGAGGATAGTGGATGAAGCATCACCCGTTGTTCGTACGTGATCGGATTCTCGTGGTGACGGTTTCGCAAACGACCCCTTGTAAGAAAACAATTGGAGACCATTTCCTTCTGAGATTCTTCAAGAACAAGGTCAATTACTATTGAATCCACAACTATGACATCTTCTACAACAACATGCTCCTCCAGCCCAAAATGCACACGTATTGGGCAAAAATATTGGTGATCTGCCCTGCCATGGTGGCTCACCAGGAGGCCGAGTAGATCTGGTGGGTCGACTTCGACACCGCATTCACCGACATGGACTTCAAGCTTCCCTTGGAACGGTACAAGGACCACAACTTCGTCGTCCACGGCTGGCCCTACTTAATCTACGAGGCCAAGAGTTGGACGAGCCTCAACGCCGGCGTCTTCCTAATCCGGAACTGCCGGTGGTCCCTGGACTTCATGGAAGTGTGGGCCAAGATGGGCCCACAGAGCCCGGAGTACGAAAGATGGGGCAAAACCCTACGAACAACATTCAAAGACAAGATATTCCCTGAGTTAGACGATCAGGTGGGCCTAGTTTATTTACTGCTGAAGGAGAAAGAGAAATGGGTGGATAAGATCTACGTGGAGAGCTAGTTTTACTTCGAGGGTTACTAGTTGGAGATCATCGGATCGCTGGAAAATATTACCGACAAGTACACCGAGACAGAAAAAGGGGTGCGCACGCTGAGGCGGCGGCACGAAATCTCTCTCAAATCCCAATAAAAAATGGATACTTTTGGATATAATCTCGATAAAATAGTGTCCTAAAACAGCGCGTCCGGTTGACCTACCAGTCGACTGGTAGATTCGTGTTGTAGCCTAAGGCGTTCATTGGTCAACTTATCAGTCGACTTGTACATTCAGAGAATTCGTCTTTCTTTCTAGTCGACCTATCGGTGGATTTGTAGATTCAGAGAGTTTAGCTTCCTTGGTCGGTCGACCTGCAGGTCGACTTAGAGATACAGAGAGTTACAGCTACTTGGTCCGGTCGACTCATCAGTCGACTGACGTCTTCTGGATCTCTTCTCTAAACTCATTTTTAACTCTTTCTTTTTTATATTTTTGCCCCCTTAACCATTTTCTTTTCTAACTTTGCTCCACTAATATTCTTATACTCTATTTTAGTCAATCAAAAATATTTCTTTTCAAATCATATAGGAGTAAATAATTTCACTTAATCAAAATACACATAAATGATAAAAACCTTTTGTGCAATGTGTGTATTCCTAATTGGGATATTAAGAGTTAAGATTCACCTGAATTGTTTATCTAATTTCTTCAAATTCTTAATTCTTCAATATCTACAATATTATCATTTAACATCCATTAATTTGCATCTTTATCACTGGAACTTTAAATCACTGAAACACTTAATTAAAACATTAGTTCTATAAAAATATCAACACTTAATTGTTCATCAAAATTTTAGGATCAGCAGATCCAAAAGCCCAAGCCCATTACAATGCAATTTTACTATGCATGTTTCATTTCTATAAATACTGAAGTCATTCAACGCCAAGGGTAAGGCTAATTTTCTCAGAGAGAACCTTAGCGACCATTTACTATTCACATGATTTATTTTCTTAAATTAAAGCATACATATTTATTTTCTCTCCCCGAGATCTTATTCTCGAGCCGGAGGGGCTTTTCGGGATACCCTCGGCTAGGTTCCGTGTGCAGGAACAAGTCCTTGAAGAGCATGACAGGATTCAAGACTTCAACAAGTTAGCATTTCAGGTTGACCATTTCAGCTCACTTGGGGAATTTAATTTTCAACTCCAACCCCAGCAATAGGATCCGCCCGCTATCTGACTGGACCATATTTGAGGTGCGAACCAGTATTCGACACCAACAGTTTGGCGCTGTCTGTGAGAATCATACAAAAGGCCTTTCCTTGATTATTGCTCCCTGCTCAGTTGAGCCTGGGTGATCACAAAGTCTAGTTAGACAAATAAGCACAGAACAGAAGAATCAGAAGACATGTTGAAAAATTCAAGGGCACATCTCCCAGCACCCACCAACAAGTTTAAAAAAAAAAATTAAAATTTGACAACTCTGAAAAACACGCTCAAGCAGAAACCCATTTGGCAAAAACGTCAAAAGGAATGGGTAGACTCTGAAGTTTCCTACCTATACCGCTCAGAAGCTTTCACGCTCGCGCACCTCCCGAGTTATTTTCGAGTATTTTCGGATATTTTTGGATTTTTTTTTTTTATATATTTTTGGATATTTTCGAGATATTTTCATATATTTTCAGATATTTTTGAGATATTGTTGGATATTTTTGAAATATTTTTGAGATATTTTTGGGATATTTTTTAGATATTTTCGAGATATTTTCGGATATTTTTGAATATTTTTGAGATATTTTTGGGATATTTTTGAGATATTTTGGAGATATTTTTGGGATATTTTCGACATATTTTTGGAATATTTTGAGATATTTTCGGTCCGCGACCGGCCATCGCACTACGGGCCGAATAGTGGGCAATTGTATGGATAAGGGGCTCCGAGCAGGGGAGGTTGTGGAGCGTCGCCTTGTAGACGTAAAGCCCAGCCATTCTGCCCTTACTTGCCAAAATCCAAGGGGAAGATTCTTGAACATTTATCCAGGCTCCTTCCTGTCGGGCTTGAGACGAGCTACCCTCCGTCGCACATGAGGTGGAGACGAGCATCCACTAGCCTATCTCAAACAACAGTGTCTCGACCCCCAGAGTCCCGGATGATTCTCCAGTTCACCATCTCAACCCTCGGCATCGCAAACGATTCTCCTCAGCGGTGTCCTGACCCTCTGAGTCGTGGATTATTATCCACGTCAACATCCCGACTATGGAGTCGCGGATAATTCACCACGGTTGCATTCCGACCCCTGAGTCACAGATGATTCTCCAGACCCATATCCCGACTCCGGAGTCGTGAATGATTCTTCAAGCGAAACTTAAGGTGGAGATGTGTAGTCCTCCGTCCCACCGCGGACGTAGACGAGCAACCCTCCAACCGCTTCTCCAAACGAAGGCAGAGATGTTTAGTCATCTATCCCACTGCGAACGTAGACGGGCAGCTTTCCTGCCGCTTCTCCAAACGAAAGCGGAGACGTGCAGTCCTCCGTCCCATCAGGGATGTAGACGGGGCCCTCCAGCCGCTTCTCCAAACGAAGGCGGAGACGTGCAGTCCTCCATCTCACTGCAGATATAGACAGACAGCCCTCTAGCCGCTTCTCCAAACGAAGTTAGAGACGTACAGTCCTCCGTCCCACTGCGGATATAGACAGGTTGCCCTCCAGTCACTTCTCCAAACGAAGGTGGAGACGTGCAGTCCTCCGTCCCATTGCGGGCGTAGACAGGCAGCCCTCCAACCGTTTTTCCAAACGAAGGGGTAGACGTGCAGTCCTCCGTCCCACCGTAGACGTAGATGGGCAGCCTTCCAGCCGCTTCGTTAAACACCAAGTGCGGTACAACGGCAGAGCCGAACAACCCTCCGTCCTACCAGAGGCGGAGACGAGCGCCTTTCAGCCTATCTCCAACAACGACATTCCGACTCCCTGAGTCGCAGACGATTCTCCAAGTCGTTGTCCCGACTCTCGGTGTCACGGAGTGCACTTCAGAGTATGAGCTCACCACTCTGTGGTCTCCACCCACCCAAAGCTCTCTAGCTCCTGCGCTCACCGCTTCGTGGTCTCCGACCACAGCGCTCCAACACCCAAAAATATTTTCGAGATATTTTCAAGACATTCTCGAGATATTTTCAAGATATTTTTGGGATATTTTCGAGATATTTTCGTGATATTTTCAAGATATTTTCGAGATGTTTTCGAGTCAATTTCGAAATATCTTTGGCCGGCCAACCATCATCGGCCATTGACCAAGCACCGCTGCCCGCCGACGACCACTGCCAGTCGTTGGCCAATCGTCGGGGCGTACTCTTACGCATTGAAAAAATTAATAATATTTGTTTATGATGTTACAAAGCCTCCGAAACGTTTATTTTAGCCGAAAATTGATATCCCTAACCGTCTCGCTTCCCTACCTGCCCAGGGTTAGGGGGCTACTGATGAGGATGTTATTGGACATCACTGATTTGACACCTGGGTCTTGGTCCCGTGTACACAATTACCAATCGTTTCTCTACAGGCTTGACAAAGGCTCAATTTATTTCTTCAAATAAGCCCAAAAGTCCAAGCCCATTACTATGAATATTTCATTTCTATAAATAATTTTTTGGTATTATACAATAAGTTTTCCTAAAATAAAAGGCAGTGTAATAAAACACATGAAAAAATTGAATAGGGGAGGATGTGTCGGTATAAAAGACCACGTGTCAAGATCACCGTGACCCATCTGCCTACTCATCCACCGCTGCAGAGCCACACGTAAGTGACCACCAACCGTACTGTTCGCCACAGCGCTACACATTTTAGGTAGGAGGTGGGATGCGCACTGTCCCCCTGTTTAATACATGTCGCTACGCCACCGACTCCCACCACCCCTCCGGCGCCGATAAATTGAATCCTATTTGATTCAACTAAAACAGCTCCGCTAAATTACAAACCAAATCAGGCGAAAGCTATTTTGGAATCACGTTCTTTCTTCTCAGTCGGAGCCAAATTCTGGTTTAGCAATGTACAGAGAAACAAAAACTCCATTGTCCCTATGACGTCGGTGAAGCTTCGCGACCGGACGAAGGCCACCGAACAGCCGCAAAGAGGCATCCTCCGGAAGTGTTATTAAAATGGCGTCCCCTGAATCGTGTCAGATTCAAGCGAATGCAATGGCTAAACAGGGAAGTCGGAGCAAAGGGTCGTCATTACTCTCCGAAGGTTTCCACTACATCGGCGGAGGGATGGTGGTTTTTCTAGCGGTTTGGGCTCTCTGGTCCTTCGTTAGCCCTAGCCCCAGCTTTTCGACCGTAGTCGGTGAAGTGAAATCGTCGGTTTCGACGGAATTCGTCTCCTCTAACGACTGCAACTCCGGCGAGCATGGTTTTAGCTTGCGGCACGACCCGCCCAACCCGACATTCTACGACGAACCGACACTCAGCTACACTATCGAAAAGCCGATCGAGAACTGGGACGAGAAGAGACGACAGTGGATGAAGCATCACCCGTCGTTAGCACGCGATCGGATTCTCGTGGTGACGGGTTCGCAAACGACCCCTTGTAAGAACCCAATCGGAGACCATTTCCTTCTGAGATTCTTCAAGAACAAGGTCGATTACTGTCGAATCCACAGCTACGACATCTTCTACAACAACGTGCTCCTCCAGCCCAAAATGCACACGTATTGGGCGAAAATACCGGTGATCCGCGCCGCCATGGTGGCTCACCCGGAGGCCGAGTGGATCTGGTGGGTCGACTCCGACGCCGCATTCACCGACATGGACTTCAAGCTTCCCTTGGAACGGTACAAGGACCACAACTTCGTCGTCCACGGCTGGCCCCACTTGATCTACGAGGCCAAGAGCTGGACGAGCCTCAACGCCGGCGTCTTCCTGATCCGGAACTGTCAGTGGTCCCTGGACTTCATGGAAGTGTGGGCCAAGATGGGCCCACAGAGCCCGGAGTACGAAAGATGGGGCGAAACCCTACGAACGACGTTCAAAGACAAGATATTCCCGGAGTCGGACGATCAGTCGGGCCTGGTTTATTTACTGCTGAAGGAGAAAGAGAAATGGGGGGATAAGATCTACGTGGAGAGCGAGTTTTACTTCGAGGGTTACTGGTCGGAGATCGTCGGATCGCTGGAAAACATCACGGACAAGTACGCCGAGATAGAGAAGGGGGTGCGCACGCTGAGGCGGCGGCACGCGGAGAAGGTGAGCGAGAGCTACACTGCGCAGTGGGAGGAGTATCTGAAAGACGCAGGGAATGGGAGGTACAGTTGGAGGAGGCCTTTTATCACGCATTTCACTGGATGTCAGCCGTGCAGCGGGGCCCACAACCAAATGTATTCAGGGCAGTCATGTTGGGATGCAATGCAGAAGGTTTTGAATTTCGCGGATAATCAAGTGCTTCGCAATTTTGGGTATGCACACCGGGATCTACAAGATTCCTCCACCGTGTCTCCTCTACCGTTCGATTTTCCTGCATCTGCATGAGATGGGAGGTAAAAACAATGTTGTCCGTTAATTGTAAAGAATGGTGTCGGTGTTATCTTTACCACATTTTATATTGTGCTGCGATCAGGTTTGCTTAATGAGTGAGTGTGAGTATTTGTATTTGTATTTGGTCAATCTTAGTATTATTGCTCATTTATTATCCCCATAAATTTAAAATTCATATTTTTTATAAAAAAAAATAAAAAATACTTGTTTTCTCTTTACTTTAAAAAACCAAAGAAAACATTTACCTTCGCCAACCCTTCGGGGGAGTTTCCCCAATTTGGTCTCGAATATAGGTGGGGAGGAGGAGGAGAAGAAGAGAGAAAGTTAGAGATATAGAGAGAAGGCATGACAGAGAGAAAAGTAATGTCTAGCAACATCGGTGGCTAGCGATAGAGGTACTCGCTGGTGAACAAGGAGGAATGAAAAAATGTAAAAACAAACTTACAAGGATATTTGTGTATTTTAATTTTTAATTATCTTTTAATTTTAAGGATAAAATTTTCATTACAGTTTCAATTGTATTAATTTTTTTACTGGTGAGGTTAAATAATATTCAACCTAAATTATGAGATGTTCATTCATATTTTGTAAATGATAGGAAAATTTATAATTTTGCATTAAATAACAGTGGAGGTAAATGATAAAAATTATTATTTTATTTATAAAGTAATTAATTTTTAATTATTATCAATTTTATTTTTAATTTATCTTAAAAAATTTATTAATATTTATTTAAAATCAATTTTACTATTAAATACAAATTTTAGATATAGTCAACATTAGATAAATTTAATTTTTCAATTTATTTTATGTCTAGGAAGCACGGACACGGACACGACACGGACACGGTGACACGACAATTTTTCAAAAACCCCGACACGGACACGGCATGGACACATCAATAATAATAAAAAAAATTATATATATATATATATATATATATATATATATATATATATATATATATATATATATATTAGTTTAATTAACGAAATATATATTATCATTAAGTCAATTAATTTAAAAAATATTAAGATAATTATAATTATATATCAAAAATAAAAAAAGAAAAACAGAAAATAGCATTTAGTTTTTTTATTATTAATCGTAGAGATGGAAGTTATAGTATAATAAGTTATAATTTATAAATAAAATAATACTATAATTTATAATTTAAAAAATATTGTAAAAAAAAAATAAAACAGAAAAATTTTATATAAAAAAAAAATAAAACAGAAAAATTTTATAAAAAAAAAAAAACCACAGAAAAATTCAGATTAAAAAACAAAAACAAATAATAGAATAAAAAAAATAGATTCAAAAAGATATTGGGTAATGGGCATGCTATAACTTTTATTTTTATTTTTTATTATTATTATTTAAACAAGTCATTAGCTAAATTCCACTAAGTCAAAAAACATATTCTCTATCTCGATGTACTCCTGCATTAAACGACTTTCCTTTTATTTTTTTTACCGACACCGTCGTCCAAGGAGAAGCATTCGTTGGAGCCGTTGCCATCGTCCACCCTCGTCATCGTCGCCGTCGTCGTCCACCCTCGTCATCGTCTCCATCGTCGTCCAACCTCGTCATCGTTGCTGTCGTCGTCCGCGCTCGAGGTCTTGCCGTCATCGTCCATGCTCAAGGTCGTCGCCATCGTCATCCATTTCGAGGTCATCGCCGTCGTCATCCATGTTTTATCACAGTTGATAACGAGGGCCGATTGAAACCTGCGTAGCAATCCCTCTATGCATGCTCGGTGAGTTCTCCATCCCGTTAGGTGTGGTAGATCGGAGGGTATCATCTCACCACTTGACCAACACGTTTAGCTTCGCGTATCTGACACGGTTACTTCGTGTGTCTGCGCCGTGTCGGAATTAATAAAAAAAAAAATCAAAAAATTCCGACACATGTCGGACACGTGTCCGAGCCGTGTCGGTGTTCGACACTCAGCCTCCGGCGGAGTGTCCGTGCTTCCTAGTTTTATGTCATCCGAATGAGAAAAATTTATTCAAATAATAAAAAAGAATATTGAAGTTAAAAAAAGAGTAATTTATTATTTGGTCCTTTATAGATGTATAAACTAAAAAATTGACATTTGACTTTAAATTTTAAATTTTTGGTCCTCAAAGAATGTTTAGGAAATGATCATTTACAAATACCCTTCTTGTTTATTTTTATTTACGAACCGTACCATTGAAATTTTTGTATGAATGTTCACTCAATATTTTATAACAATGTTTCAGTCTACTCAATTTTTATTCAACAATAGTTCACACATTCTATATAAATGTTCAATCAATAATTTAGAACAATCAAAACACATTGGTGAATAACCAAAAACCGCACAAAAAACAACATAAAACACATAGAACATTCATTGATCTAAAAAAATTTCATAGCAACCATAGAAATATCCACGCGAAAAAAAACATAAAAATCATTCTCATAAAATTGAGGATGAAGATTAAGATTTGTGAAATATTCTCGAATTTTTAAACATTATTATTATAGTATCATTTGCGTGAATATTTTCCTAAAATTCAAGAGGCACGGAACAAATAAAAAAAATTAAAAATTAACGAAAAACAAACCAATGTGAACATTTCATCGATCCACGTGAATATTCACACTCGTTATTATTATTTTTTTAAAACAAAAATACTTAAATAGTGTTATGTAAAACTTATTTACAGAACTAGTGTTACCCGGGGTTTGGATCCCCGGATATCTAAACACGGGGTTCAGAACCCCGTGTACACATTTGGGGTACCGTATACCCGGGGATCCGTTCCCCAGGTATAAATTTTTTATTTTTTATTTTTATACTCCATACCCGGGGATCCGATCCCCGGGTATACATAGTACACGGGGATCGGATCCCCGTGTACCAAAAAAAAAAAATTTAATTTTTGCTCGGGAACGGGCGAACCCGTTCCCGAGCAGCCGCTGCAGGCTGCCTGCCTGCAGCCTGCAGCGGACGGGACATGCGCATGAGGTATTGACCTGAATAGTAGAATGAATAGTAAAATTTATGTGGTAAAATTTTACTTCTTTTCACGTCCGTTCCTCTATAAAATGGGGGGTTAATTTTTTTTTACAACTTACACATGAAACTTGAGAGTTTGATAGTTTTTTTTTTTACAAGTTAGAATTGAGTTGAGATTGATTGCGGCTACCATTTGATTTCGTCTTCTTCACTTCGGTTTTTTCTTCCTATTAGGAGGTAAGTTTATTTATTATGTTTTGTTTAATTTATTTATTAGTTAAATTTGATTAAATAGTTTTTGTTTAATTTACTTATTACAAAATTTTAAAATTTTATACCGTTGGGAGTCCTGGTATAAATTTTCTATAAATTCTCTACAATTGTTTCTATCAAATTTATTCTTTTGATAATTTTTTCTTTTTCTTCATTAAGCATAATTGGTTTCTTCAAAATATCTTTCCCTATTGGAGGTAAGTTTATTTTATATATTTTGTTTAATTTATTTATTAGTTTAATCTATTATAATTGGTTAGTTAATTAATTTCTCTATAAGTTTCTCTATCAATTTAATTAAATTTTATTTTTTAAATGTGTTTAAAAAAATTATTTTATTATTAAAAAAATTACTTCTTCAATAATTTAGTATTTTAGTTAAAAAATTTAAATATTAAAAAATGTACACGGTGAGAGATCTATATCGTTCAATGGGACGTTATTGGCTTTTGGAAGATGAATACTCATACTCTTTCGATCCAAGAGTTCGTTACTCTTCACGGTGGATTGCAAGAATGCGGGAGGAATACACTTATCGTGTCAACCAATCTGAGATTATAGTAGACGGATGCAAGCAATATAATATTCCAATAGTGCATCAATTGGCTAGAACAATGCCAATAGACACGCCACATAATCTTCAGATGGCGTTGCATAGGTACCGCGAAGAAAATAACCGAATGCAAATTCGAATTTTTCGACATGAGCTTGAAACGACAGCACGTGAGCGTCTCGAACAAGGTTTGGTTGTCGAAGCGCGTACTTACATGAGATGCGCAAAAAAACCTCAATATCAGTCAGATATTGAAATGTCTGATGATGAGAGTGATGTTTAATACTTTCGCGTTGATGAATTGCAGTTTAACTATGTATTTCCTTCGAAGTCTAATGTATCGGTTCAATGTTAAATTATAAATAACGCTACTTCTACCGAACAACTGATTTTCTCTATTTCAATTGGTAGGTAGTGTTGGGTTAGTTTTTTTTAGTTAAATCTCGTGTACATTAGTCTCTTTTAATAATTATGTTTTTAAAAAATCTAATTTTTTTATGCAGTATAATATTTGGAAACAAACTATTCAACCTATAATTTTCGTGATGTCTTCAAATATTAATTCAAGTGAAGAAAGCTCATTTAGTTTTTCAAGTAAAAAGAACTCGTACAGTGTTTGGGGTTGGCCTGGACCATGGGATCACCAAAGATGTTGGATTCTACGACCATACTATGATGACTACTGGAGTGATCAAGACACCAACCCGATAGAGTATCGGGTCGGTCTACGCCAAGAATGGGAATATAGGGTGAATGAGTCTGACAATCTTGTATCTCGTTTGAGAGATCTGAATGTACCAGTTCCTTATCGTAGAAGTCTTCAGATGCTTAGACGATGTATAATTGATGACACAACCGAGATCGAAGATGCAATTACACAAATTCGACTGGAGAATAATCGAATGTTATTACGCAGGAATCGATATTATCTACTACAGCTAGCCAATGAAATGGCTGCCGCAAGGAACAGAGCACTATTTCTAAGCGAATACCATAACGTCATGAATAATAATGAATATTTATCTGAGGGGTACATGTCAAATGAAGAATAAATATTTTTTTGTAGTTCAATTGTCTTTTTAAGTGTTTTCTTGTAACTATTTTCTTGATTTTATATATTGCATGTCAAATTTATATATTGCATTTCTAAATTATGTAATATTTTTTTTTATGTTTATAATTAATTATACTTACATTTCCATAGAAAGGTGTTGATCTACCGTGTATATTGCTTCTGAAATGGATAAAACATTGAAATGGGAGATCGAATAAGAAATTGTTAGAAAGTATACAAAGTGAAAATTGGTTAAAATGAAATATATATATATATATATATATATATATATATATAGAGAGAGAGAGAGAGAGAGAGAGTTTTCTTGACATAAAAAATATATGGAGTGTTGTCAACTTTGGCGATTTTTTAAAATTCATCCACTTGTCCGTTTTTAGTGTTGTAAGAAGTATTATGGAGTGTTTCGAACGTAATTTATGCACAAAAAAATTAGTTCATTTCTATTACGGACATGCAGTCTTTTGTTAATTCCAAAGTTGCCCAAAAAAATTCCGTCGTTATCGAAACAGCTCATCTTGTCAATTTTGGCGATTTTTTAAAATTTATCCACTTGTCCGTTTTTAGTGTTGTAAGAAGTATTATGGAGTGTTTCGAACGTAATTTATGCACAAAAAAATTGTTTCAGTTTTGTTATGGACATGCAGTCTTTTGTTAATTCCAAAGTTGCCCAAAAAATTCCGTCGTTATCGAAACAGCTCATGTTGTCAACTTTGGCGATTTTTTAAAATTCATCCACTTGTCCATTTTTAGTGTTGTAAGAAGTATTATGGAGTGTTTCGAACGTAATTTATGCACAAAAAAATTAGTTCACTTTTGTTACGGACATGCAGTCTTTTGTTAATTCTAAAGTTGTCCAAAAAAATTCCGTCGTTATCGAAACAGCTCATCTTGTCAATTTTGGCGATTTTTTAAAATTCATCCACTTGTCCGTTTTTAGTGTTGTAAGAAGTATTATGGAGTGTTTCGAACGTAATTTATGCACAAAAAAATTGGTTCACTTTTGTTACGGACATGCAGTCTTTTGTTAATTCCAAAGTTGCCCAAAAAAATTCCGTCGTTATCAAAACAGCTCATCTTGTCAACTTTGGCGATTTTTTAAAATTCATCCACTTGTCTGTTTTTAGTGTTGTAAAAAGTATTATGGAGTGTTTCGAACTTAATTTATGCACAAAAAAATTGGTTCATTTTTGTTACGGACATGCAGTCTTTTGTTAATTCCAAAGTTGCCCAAAAAAATTCCGTCGTTATCAAAACAGCTCATGTTGTCAACTTTGGCGATTTTTTAAAATTCATCCACTTGTCCATTTTAGTGTTGTAAGAAGTATTATGGAGTGTTTCGAACGTAATTTATGCACAAAAAAATTGGTTCACTTTTGTTACGGACATGCAGTCTTTTGTTAATTCCAAAGTTGCCCAAAAAAATTCCGTCGTTATCGAAACAGCTCATGTTGTCAACTTTGGCGATTTTTAAAAT